>CM048822.1:40748293-43530359 GCA_026586065.1 Dioscorea zingiberensis | reverse complement strand
CTTGCTTAATTATTTGTTGATCTCGATATTGTTGATTATCTTTGAGCTATTGCCTCATTGTTTATTGGCCTTGATATCATTATGCTTGATCTGTTTTGGATTGCATACACGTGTTCAAGATCTTTCTTTATTGATTTCCATGATAGTGTATGCATATTGATGTGTAAGCTTTTTGTTGGACATGCATGTGTACGCTGATCATGCCTTCCCGTTGATCGGCATGTGGCCGTGGAAACACGTGAGCCTGTGCTCCGTCCAGGTTAGCATGTCAGTCTTTCTTGTGTTGTAGATTCTCCCTTTTTGTGCAGATTGTGTATGCGGGCATCCAGGGGGATGACACTCTAGGCGTCCTGTAGTCCTACCAGTGGGAGGGAACTCTAGATATCCACCCGTCAGTAGGATGATATGTTGGCCGTGTACGTACATGTTGGAGCGCTCTCAGACTCTAGGGTCTGACTTGATAAGATAAGATAAGATAAGATGACTGCCTGGGAGATGACAAGAAGTTCTTTGGACTCCGTGTTGTGTACTAGTAGGATAGTGATCCTTGTGTGCTTGATTTGATCTCATTTTTTTGTGTTTTGTTCATGTTCGAGTGGATCACTATTTCTTGATATATGTGTCGAGTTCATTGCTTCCCTTGCAGGTATACTTACTGAGCTTTCCTTTCGAAAGCTCATTCCTTTCTCTTTCCCCTCTTTCAACTTTGAGGATTAGCTGACTCAGGTTCAGAAATGTACGTGGGGGACGAGATACTTTGCTGAGGTTCGGGGACCTCGAGATTTTTGTATATGTGTGTGAGGTTTTTATTTGACCCTGCATAGACCCTTGTAGGCTATTTTGAAACATGTATTTGTAATCCGTTGTGAAACTCAACGATTATATTATAGATATTTTGTTAAGTATGTTATCTGCTCTTGATCTATCAGACCTTGTAGGGCCCGTCTTTACTTGGGTACGACCGGTCTGTGAACATGCCCAAGGCCCCGGGATCCGGGTCGGGGAGTTACAAGTTGAGTCAAAGAGTCATGTGTTAGTGTGAAGTGCATGTAGTTAGTGTGAAGTTGAGTTAGTGTGGAATTCAAAGGTCATAGGAGTTGTCTTGTGTTTGTGTGTGAGTGGGTGGTTTATAAAAGCAGTTTGATCAGTACGTGCGTATCATGCATAACATGATAGTTATTTAGGTACTTTATATAATAGTATATAATTGTGTTGTATTAACTGAGTTGATCATAAAAGAAGTGTTTGTTCTTTATTAATCCTGCATTTGTGTTTTTTACTCTTCTGTTTTACACTGCAACAGTGCCAACAATCTTCCTCTTCATGACCTAACTTCTTGCAATGGTTACATTGAGGAATTCTTCTTTTTTCTTTTGAAGATGAATTCTTGGCTAGATAAGCTTCCATGATCATCTGTTCTGCTCCTTCTATTCTCATAGATCTTCTTTGCTCTTGAGCTTGCAAAGCATTAATCAATTCTGGCAAAGTAATTTGACTATTGTCTCTTGAATCTTCCAAAGATGAAATTTTTGCCTCAAATCTTTCAGTTATATAATTTTTCTACAATCCTACTATCAGGTAGCTCTTCGCTTGTCAGTCTAATTTTGTTTACTACCATCAGTAGCCTATCAAAATACTCTTGTATGCTCTCCTTACTCTTGTATGCTCTCCTTTTCTTTCATGCTTAGAACTCAAGATCTCTTTTGAGATTTAGTACTTGCATTCGTCTTGTTCTATCATTGCCTTGATATAATTTTTTTTTGATAAAAGTGGATAAACCACATTCCTTTATTTAGTTAATTGACGGTTACATAGGTTGAATCCTTTCTGGATTCGTTACAAGGAGAGGTTGTCTCTCTCAGAATTCCCCAGTGTCCCTGGTGCTTTGACTATTCAAGAAGCACCTTCTATAAGTTCTTTAGTCAGCTTGGGTGTCTTCGAAGTCCCTTCCTGGTGAGTGATGGGGTTCTTCCTCCTTAGTGAAAGTAATAAGGCTCCTCTTTACTATGGACTCCATCGCAATCAGCTTTGGTCTTTTGGAAGGGTAAGCTGCATCAAACCAAGTCAAAGTTAGGAAGTCAACATCGCGGATTGTTTTCGAGAAAACACGGTGTTTATCCTGAAAGCATCTCCTGTTGCGCTCCATCCATATTGTCCATATGATGGCCATAGATAGCAGGTTCCATCCCAACCTAGTGTCCCTGGGTAGGCTGTTGGCAAGAGCTGTTGGATCCCACAAATCTTTCATTTGTGAGGGGGATAAACCCAATCGACATAATTGTGTGAAGTGTTGCCAGATACTCCTGGAGTATGGGCATTGTAGGAGTAGGTGTTGTACCATCTCCTCCTGTTCCTCACACAAGTAGCAGATTGTCCTTGTTCCTTGCCAGCCGCGTTTCCTTAGATTATCCAAGGTAAGGATTTTGTTATCCATTGCTAGCCAGGCGAAAGCTTTAATTTTTAGAGGGCATGGTAGCTTCCACAAACTTTTTCCTACCCCCGATCGGACGCCCCCATCTACCAAGAATTGATAGTATGAGCGCACAGTGAAAGACCTTTGTGTGGTAAGCTTCCAGTTTCTTTTGTCTAGTTCTATCCCCTGTATCTCCTGCAGTTTCCTCATGAGCAACTCCAATCCCATTGCCTTATCCTCCAATAGAGGGCCTTCTATCAATAATGTGTTGGCATTTGTCAGGGTGAGTCTTGTATCCAAGATTGTTTGTTTTTTGTCTCTGGCCAAGTCATATAACGCGGGGAACACATTCTGAGGTACCTGTCCATCAAGCTAATTATCATACCAAAAGAACATTGGTTCCCCCTGCCCACCGTCGCTGTCATATTATGTAATAGTGCTTCCTTTTGCTTGGTGGCTCCTTTCCAAAAGAAGGAGGCCCTCGAGGGGGTCTAAGCTTACGGATCAAGTTCTCGCCCTCTGTGGTATTTGTATTTCAATAAACTTGTGCAGGGGCCAGCTTGGCCTATGAGTAATCTCCACCACCATTTCCCCAGCATAGCCGTGTTGAAACAACGGAGGTTTGTAATACCCCAACCCCCAAATTCTTTTGGCCTACATAATCTATCCCAGCTCACCAGCCTGTATGCTTTCCTGTCCTCCTCTGTTCCTCTCCATAGGAAATCTCGCCTCATTTGGTCTATCTAGTTTATCACCCATTCCGGAAGTCGGTAGATAGATAGCCAATAGTTTGGGATTGTTTTGAGCACCGCATTAATCAACGTAATTCGCCCCCCTAGCGACAAGAGCTTCCCTTTCCATGTAGATAGCCATGCTTTGATTCTATTGATTACTGTTCGCCAATTTTCTTTTCTCGGTTTGGATCCTGAAATTGGTAAACCCAGATAGTTGAAAGGTGGGCTGCCGATGTTGAAACCCGTTGTCTATTCAAGATCTCGAGGAGTATAGGATAATGTCTTAATTGGGGTGGTCGTGCTTTTTTGGTAGTTGACCTTGAGACCTGATAGTCCTTCATATAGTGAGAGAATCATCTTTGGAACCCTGAAACTTTGTAGGTCTCCTGAACTCAGAATAAGGAGATCATCTGCATATTGCAGGGTGGAGATCTCGTTCTCTACTGACGCCCCGTATCTGATTCCCCTGAAAATGTTTGCTCTCATCGCGTTTGTCATCATAGAGTTAAAGACATCGGTTACCAGTACGAAGAGTAAAAGCGAGAGTGGATCTCCTTGTCTTAATCCTTTCTAGTGTCTCACATAACCTGTTAGACGGCCGTTTAATAAGAAAGAGGCCTTGGAGAAAGTGAGGATCGTTCGGATCCAGGAGATCCATCTCGGTCCAAAACCCCGAGCCTGAAGCAATTCAAGCAGAAACTCCCAGTCAACCATATCAAATGCTTTTTCAAAGTCTACTTTCAGCAGCGCCCCATCATTCCTCCCATGCTTCATGTTATGTATGAGTTCCCTAGTAGCTACTATATTGTCATGTATGCATTTACCCTTGATAAAGGCAGCCTGAGATTGGTCAATGAGCTCATTTATCACCCCCCGAGTCTGTTGGCCAATACCTTGGTGATTATCTTCATTGAGCAGTTCAGTAAGCTTATAGGTCTATAGTCTGAGAGGGTCGTTGGAGCATCTATCTTTGGGATAAGGGCAATATGAGCCCAGTTGAGCCGTTCCAGGGTTGTTCTACCATGGTATAGATCCTCAAAGAGGTTTATAAAGTCATGCTTCATGATACTCCATCCTTGTTTGGTACAACGCTATAGGGAAGCCATCTGGTCCCGGGGCCTTGTCCGGGTTTTGCTCTTTAACTGTTGTCCAGATTTCCTCCTCTGAGAAGGGGTTGTCTAAATGATGGAGGTTGATCTGCGCTTTATGTGCCAATAATCTGTTCTAGTTTGCTGCCAGTTTGTGTTGTCGTTTGGTGCCAAAAATTTGTGTGAAGTGAGAAGTGAGGGCTATGGATAAGTTCTTGTGCCCCTCTATCAGGTCTCCATTCACTCAGACATTGTGTATCCAGTTTCGGTTCCGTCGTTCATTTGCTACTGCATGGAAAAATTTAGTATTCCGGTCCCCTTCTTTTAGCCAGGTAATTCGTGAACTTTGACGCCAATGCGCCTCTTCAGCTATGATGAATTCATCAAATTCCTTTTTGAGTGCCAATTTGGTTTGCTCCTCCTCAATGTTGAGTTCAGTGGATTCTTCCTTTTGATCTAAGTGTTGAATGGATGCCAATATCTCCCTTTTGCGCGCAGTATCCTCTTGGGTTTTTCTTAAGCTCCACCACTTCAATCTTTTCTGTATGAGATTTAGCTTCTTGGATAGAATGAAGTCTCCACTACCTTCAAAGATTGCCCTGTCCCACTAATCTCTAAACATCTCCCAAAACCCTTCCATTGTTGACCATGACCGATTGAAACGAAAAAGGGGCCTGTATGGAGTATGGGGACCGCATTCCAATAAGATTGGGGTATGGTCAGATCTGATCCTAGGCATGGCAGATTGCCAGATCTGGGGGAACTCTGATGTCCAAGAGGAGGAAATCAAGAAGCGGTCAAGTCTAATCAGGAGCGGATTATTGCTGCCATCCGTCCAAGTGAATTTCTGTCCCATCAACAGAGGGTCCCAAAGTTGTAGCTCTTCGATCAGCCCCCTGAAGTCCCTTCTGCTTTGAGTGTTTTGCGAGGCTCTATTGTTGTCTTCGTCTGAGAGTGTGGAGTTGAAGTCTCCACCTACGATCCACATGCCCCTCCATCTACTTCTTACCAACCTTAATTCGTCCCAGAAAGCTTGTTTGAGGTTTCTCTCACATGGGCCATAAACCGTTGTACACATCCAAACTTTTTGATTGGATCTGTTCTCGAGTATGGCCGTTATACTGAAGGTGTCAATGTGACTGTTGATTAACGTGAACTTGTTGCTATTCCAACCCATGCAACAGCCTCCCCTGGTGTTATTAGCTTGAAGGACTAATCTGGTATCATACTCTGTGCCCCCTAAGCTTCTCCAAATGTGATTGTCAATACTTGCCAATTTTGTCTCTTGTAGACAGAAAAGGTCTGGTTTGTGTATACCCATAAAGTCCCTTACTAGGAAACGTTTTTTACGTTTTCCCATCCCCCTAACATTCCATGATATTAACTTCATGAATTAAAACTCTTAATGCCCTTGTGATAGTTCCTGGGGGAGGCTTAGTTACCTCCCCTGACCCTGCCTGCCCTTACCGATTCCCTCAAGCGCATGTGGTGTAGATAAACATCGGTATCATTCGACCGATCAAAGTTGATATAATTCCTTAAGCATATTCCAAGCTTCCTTCAATGTTTCACAAGTCATAATTCTCATGAAAATTGATTCGGAGATAACAGCATGAATAAAAGATAAAGCTCTTGAGGCTTTTTCTTCTTCTTCTGCATGAGCCTTGATTTGATTGAGTGTCAAATTGTCTCCTAAAGGTGGTATGCTCATTTCATCTTCAACCGATTACCACAAACCAAGACCTTTCAGATAAGCTTTCATCTTGATAGTCCAAACTTGATCGTTTTCACCGTTGAAAACTGGCTGTGAGATAGCTAATGCATTGTAAGAAGCCATGAAGAATGAAGACTTGCTAATATTCACTCACAAGTCCTTCAAGATCTATATGGCTCGGATACCATGTTAAAATTTTAAAAAAGAAGGAAGAAGAACAAAATAACACAAAACATAAGGTCTTTTGAGGATAAATATTTATTCCATACTAACTTCACAAAGCAACCTAATTATATAGGCTTACAATATAGGTAAGATCCCACTAATTAATGAACTAAATAACAAATTAACTAATATATAAGATCCCACAAATAAATGAACTGAATAACAACTAAATTTGACTAAATCTAGTTTTGAATTATTTTCCAACAAGAATTACATAGCTGTTTAATTGGTCAAGTGGACTCAATCCAAGGTTGTTATTAGGTTACTGGTTTAGTAGTGTCACGTGGAGATAACCACGTTGTGTGCTTGTTCTATTTATTTAAGTTTTCATATCATGTCTGTCCTGTAGCGATTTGCTTGCTTTTTAGTTATATCAAGCTCTTTGTCTTCTTCCTTTTTTGAATTCTGAGTATCCTTGATTAGCTTGCACTTCTGTGTACCTCTTCTCTATTCTTGACTCTTCTCCAATAAAAACTCCAACACCCTCATCCCCTTACACCGGTTATGGAAGCCTAAGGGACAACCTTCATTGATCACCCATTAAGTCCCTTATTCGTAATAACCATATTATAATTAATATTGCCCACAAAATTCTAACAAGGTTCGCAGGACCTTGTCATGTGGGTTAAATCCTCGATTCAATGTTCGCTTGATGGGAGACTCTAATGTGGTCCCTTATTCGAGGGGAGGATTGTTAGGAATCAAATAAAGTCTCACATCGTTGGTAAAGGAGAAAGAAAAAGGTCTTATACGAACGGGACATATCTTCATTAGCGTGAGGCCTTTTGGGTTGAGTCCAAAATTAAAGCCATGAGAACTTAGCCCAAAGTAGACAATATAATACTAATGTGGAGATATGTGGTGCTCTGGAAATTAGCCCAACCAAACCGAACCAAAACCAAACTAATGTGGAGATGTGGGGAGGAACAACCCTGTCTATTCACAAGAGTTTAGTTACTTATCAGGGGAAATCAAACGTGGTAGATGTATCAATATTTTTGCGTTTACTTAACTGGCACTCCACTAAGCGTCCAATAAAATGCAGGCTTTACTTGTAGGGTACACCCCACTTATACTTCCCACATATCATTGTTTAGCTCAGTGGATATGTGAGAAGATTAGGGTTTTGTTGCTGCACTGTTTAGTTATGTTTCCTAATGCATCTATCATACATGAATAAGTTTAAATGATCATCCTCTCAACCTCTCCTTCTCAAAGCTTTTGTCCTTCTCTTATGTGATATTATAGCTACCATTGAGGCTATATGGTCCCCTTCCACCTTCTGTTCAGTCTTTAGTCCCTTTAACTTACTGTCCTGCATGCCATTCATTGCACCTTCATTCATTTCCTTGCCAACCCTTTTCACTTCTAGCCATTGGTATTTAAGCTGTTCTTCATTCCTTTCCTTCTAAATGATTGACAGAATTATTAATTATTTGCACTGATTGATACATGCATAGCTTATAATGTCTCTGTATCCAATAATTCTTACACTCAATTCGTTGTTGACATATTATTATACATCAAGCTAAATATAATTGCATATGTTCTATACCAATATTCCATTACTCTGAAAAGTAATACTTGATGAGCCTCTAAATCACACCGAAAACTTGGGTGTGTGGTTCTTCCAAAGAGTTGCATGTTAGCTGCTGGACTTGAGATTTGCAAACCATTTCAGGATAATTCATTTGGTTTCTCTTATTAAACAAGGCCATAGGTTCCATCACCCATGCATCTACTACCTTGGAGGATTGGAATGCAGGAAGTAATGTTTCTTTGTGGATGAATCACGTGACATCCAATTAAGCTTGGCCTACTTCCTTCCAGGCAATCAAGGCCGGCCACCAGTAGTATACCAAGATAGATAGAACTGAATCCTGATAGAGAAGATAGCTCAGTAATGGTTGCACGCCATGTGGGCCCCTAGATGTTGAAACTCTCTGTTGGCTCATGTTCATTAATCATCCATTGCATGTGCTTGTCGGTCTTCAATGTCCATCGATCCTTAGAGCTCTCAACCACAAGCCCACATTCTACTTGGGTGGACCTCATTTGGAAACCAACTCCAATCAATGCAACTATGACATGATACAGTACATGCAGTGGTCTGTAATGAGCTTTTGATGCAACTATTCTACTTGTTTCCTATGATATATCATCAGGAATATTATTATTACCTCTCCAACCTTGTACTTTGGATGCTTAACCAAATTAATGCTCTCCATCAACTTGTGGGGTCTCATTGGACACAAGAACATGAATGCTTGCTCTATTTGTTTGTATCTCTCCAAACTTTTGCATAAAATGCAGATTGCACTGTAATCACCAGTGATGAATCTTGATCAAGAGAGTGACAGAACAAAGTTAGATACATGGATGAATCCTATATATATTTGTGTTGCATTTGTGCTTTTGATCACTTGTCAATAGACTACAGGTTCCATTCCTAGAGTTTTTATTTACTGTGTATGAAAATGACTTGCCTTGCCTTGGGTCTCATGTATTGGGAAATTTTTATGAGAGGTCTCGGGATCGAGTGTCATGTCCCGTAAATGGGGTGAGTAGCTCGAGTGGAGTTTACTCCTCGAGTTTGTACGCGCATAGTGAGGAGGTCAAGGATGATCGAGTGAGTTTACTCCTCGAAGTCCATGATCACTTCCCTGACTAATCCGTAAGAGAAGACCTTTATGGCCTAAGTTAAGAAAAAAAAAACAAAACAAAATAAAACTTGTCTTGGATCCTTTCATTGAACAAATTAATAGTGCTCAAGTGATGTATAAGATTACAGTTTTGAAGTTTTTTTTCGCGGAGATTGAAAGGGAAACGTATAATATTGGTTGACTAACGGGAATTCGTTTCCCCGCCCCAAGAGAGTAAATGAACCCAAGCTCTTCCCGAGATCTTTGCCTCCTTTGTACCACATTACAAGCTGCTAATTCTCCTATTTAACCAATAAAATACTTCCACGTGTCTCAAAGTATTGACAAGACATACACACCGTAAGAGCCTCCACATCAAACGCGATTCCCTTCATTCCAACGATTCCCCGCCACCGTCCACCCCCTTCATTCTAATTCTACCAACTTTTACGCAGACCCAAAAAGATGACCACACAAAAAGGACACACTCCGTCTTGTGGCTCCTCTCATAACATTTTCATCAAGAGGGTGTCAATAATCAAGTATTGATTTCAGGTCTCTTTTTAGCTTGGCGTATAAATAAAAACTTAATCTCAAGCCATAAAATAACTCTACGTGAAATAAGCACATGCACATGCACACGCACATGCAAATGCACCAAGAGAAAAAACCCAACCCTAAACTTCATCAATAAAACCCCTCCTCCTCTCTCCTCACATTCACACCCCCCTCCTCACAACCACATTCTAATCAAGATCTTCTCCATCCTCCTCTCCTTCCTCATCTATTAACATCTGAATTCTAGGGTTTTCTTCCATGTTTTACACAGATGATCATCGGATGCTGCCCTACACATCAAGGCCTTTGATCATGGAACGCCGGTGGAAGCCGAATGTCGAGCTAGCACCAAATTGCCCCCGGTGTGATTCCTCCAATACCAAGTTCTGTTACTACAACAATTACAGTCTTACTCAGCCGAGATATTTCTGTAAGGGTTGCCGGAGGTATTGGACTAAGGGAGGGTCACTGAGGAATGTGCCAGTCGGCGGTGGTTGCCGGAAGAACAGGAGGGGAAAGACAGTGAGAATGGCAAGCAATTCGATGATTGGTAGGGATGTAAACCATGTCCATAGGCAGCCTCAAGGCCCTCTCAGACCAGACCTTGCTCTAGAGGGCATGGTAGGGAACTCATGCAATCAAGCCACTGCAGGTTTGCTGGATATGTCAGACCTCAATAATGATGGCTCAACCATTGACCTTGCATTACTCTACAACAAGTATTTGAACCAGCCTTGTCCGAAGACTGGGGAATCGGTAAGGGAGTTTCAGGGAGAGATTGATGAGCCTTTGAGCTTCATCAGCGCATCAAGTTTCATCCATCCCATGCCAACAGACACATTGAGCCAAAGTTCATCAGAGCCAATCTCAGATACCTTAATGAGTAATGGTAGCTGCCAGGGAGTACTCATGGGGGAGCTCAACTCTTGTCTTGATCAAATAGGGTACATAAATTCACTCCCTTTCTCTGTTGATGGAGTGGCTAATGAGGTTTTGTCTTCAAATAATTGCTCTGTGGACACGAGTTTCATGTGCCAAGAAATCATTAAGTACCAAGATTTGGACACGTTCATCTCTGAAGATAACACTACTGCACATCAAGAAGACCTCATCAATGGTGATTGGAGCACATTTAGCCAAACGAGTTTTGAAGCTTTCTATACATTATTATAAGTTCCTGAAATAAGAGTAGTTTTTCATCTTATTCATCATCTTCATCTTCTTCTTCTTTCTATATGCTCTTTAATTAGGTGATTGTCACTGATCTGTTGCATTTCTTGAAATTAATGATGTAGAAATAGGAGAGAAGTGGAGAAAGGAAACTTCTCTCCGGTTTCAATTAAGATGTGAGATGATCTAAGATGTGTAGCAGACATTGATAGTGATGTCTAACAATGATCAATATACAATAATGCCACATTTTTCTTGGCAAGTTGTTATACCAGTGAATGATTAATATCTCAGTCTTGCTATCTCTTGTGATGCATGAAAGGTAACTAACTTGGTGGCTTGAAGGCATGTAGTTTAGGGTTTGAGAGTGACTTGGTGTGTACTGATATATCTCTCCATTAATGGATATATATATATATATATATGGAGTGATAATATAAGGCCGGTTGGATTACTGTACAAATAAGGTCGTCTCCCATTTGACCACTTGCACAATGTTCTAAGGATTTCCAACCGTATCGATGGAAAGAACATCGAAAAATAAGCTAGCATGTCAATTTTCATACAATTTGGAAATTTTTAGGGTTTTTATCTTAACGAGTGAAAATTTATAGAAATCTTACCGGTTCAAAATTTCACATGTTAATATGAAGACCCTACAAGTTCCCAAATTGTATGAAAATTGACATGCTAGCTTATTTTTCGATGTTCTTTCCATCCATACGGTTGGATTTCCTCAAAATATTATGCAAGTGGTCCAAAAAGAAGCGACCGCACTTGCACAGTGATAAGGCCGACCGCATAATATCATGACCTTTTATATATATATAATCAGTCCTCTAACTTGTTAATTATATAGGACTTCTATCTGATCCTCACTATTGTTTAATTTCAAATCATGAAATGGTTACTTTAAGTTTGCACAGATTACATTATAGTGATAACAATTAGTACACACAGAACCCCCAAGTACTTTGTTGGTTAGCTTGATAATTTGCAGTAACTAAATTTAGATTTAGTAAAACTTAAGTGTTCACAAGTTCCAAAGTTCATTAGGATCATGCACACGCATGATGCATGGCACTAGGCAGCCAATCACCTCGGGATGGAGAACATACGGAGTCACCGGCAAGGATGAGAGATTCAGTGCATTGCTCATGATCCAAGAAAGTATATAATCTCAGCCCATGATCCAAGACATCACGTACTCTAATTAATTTCTAATGCATCACTGATTCTGATGAACAAGGAGGTCATGACTCATGAGTTTTTAATTACTAGTCACACACATGTTTTTCTATAGGGACAATAATCTCAAGAGTACTTTTGACCTTGTGGTCTCGTGGTGCTGTGCTTAGGAGATACAGTCTATGTACTTCCAAACTCTCAAATTGATTTTCTATCTCTTTGAGGGCTATGAGGCCTCAAAGTAAATTAGAAAGAGTGTCATTATTCTGATTCATACTGTTAATACTGCACATGAAATTATGGTAGAGACAATGAATTATAATATCGATCAGTTACTAATAAACTATCTAGGGACAGTGACGGAGCCAGAAATTGTTCATAAGGGGGGTAAATAAAATTTTGTAAAATGCAGATACCACATAAAAGTTATATTTTTTTTGCCAATAGTCAAGAGTAACTAGTAACATATATATTTTTTAAACAAATTCTGTTTTATCTTTTTATTAGGTTAGTTATGAGATTAGTGAAAATTTGTGAGGCCAAAACAGGAATTTCAAAAAAATTTGGATCATAAGAGTTTATACATATTGATGTTTTGTGGGGATGAAGATGTAAATATAATTTTATAAGGGTATATATATAATTATACACTTTTTGTAGTTGCAGGGTGAATATACAAATGTCCTTATTATAACTCATAAACAATGAAATGAAAAAGGGGCAATTAAAATATTAAAAAAAACATTATATAAGAAAATAAAAGATATTTTATAATAAAATAATAGAATTTCTAATCCAAAGGGGGGCAATTGCTCCCCTTTTCCTCCATGTGGCTCCGCCACTACCTAGGGATTCTTATTTTAGATCAGAACAAATCCAAGAAGTAGGACTGGAAGAGACTCATTGAGAAAATTTGAGGTAGCATTGGAAGTTGGAAGTGGAAACTACTCTCCCTAGGAAGGAAGATTCCCCTACTGAAATCTACGATTTCAACCATTCCAAACTATACTATGTATATATATAAAATCCAAGAACGGGTCATCAAGCATATTGACTATTTACACCAACATTTCCTCTGGAAAGGGGTTGACCAAAACTCAAAGGCCTGTCACGCCTAGTAAATTGGAAGCAACTATGCAGACCCAAAGAGCAGAGAGGGTGTGGCATCGTTAGCTTGGAAGAATTCAAGGAGGCTCATCTTGGAAAGTGGTGGTGGAAAGTCCTCAAGGGTGAAGCTGGCATATACAGGAGAATGCTTGCAAAAACATATATACTTCCATAGCTCCAACATCAACCTCCTTTAGAAACCTTGACCTCATACTTTTGGAAAGAAATAATGAAACAAAGGGACTGCATACTATCAAACACCATGCTAAAGATAGGAAAAGGAGCAGATATCAACTGCTAGAAAGAGAATTGGATAGAAGGCCATGTGACATGTAATTTGTTCCCTGAGATATAACCACTAATTTAATATGAAGACCTCACCGTGGATAAGGCACACAAGTATATCCTAGATGGCAACACGTTACTCAAGCCGGGACCCCTCACCGCACAAGGCCTATCACAACTAAAACTTCTCAAAGACTTAGTTACCCAAAGAGATGCACAACAACAAGACCAAAGAACTTGGAAGCTCATGTCAAACAAATTGTTTATGGTGAGATTACTATACTGATTCACAGTGGATGGAAGACTACAAAGCCCACTAGGACTCAAATGCTAGAAAATACCTTGCTCCTAAGATCAAGTACTTCGCCTAGCTAACTTGAAATGACAAAATCCTTACATTGGAAAACTTGGTAAAAAAATATATATATACTTGAATGGTGAAAGAACGGCATGCTACCGGCCTGTGGAGGCCTACTAAAGACAATTTAACATCTCCTCATCGAATGCCCCTACACAAGAGGGATTTTGGAACACTTATGCAACCTATTTGGCTTACAAACACTACCCACAGGGATACAAGATCTTTGGGGTAGAAAGACCCTCTCCAAATAAGTGGGGGAAGGAAGCCAGACTAGGCTGGCATCTTGTTGTCATGGCAATCACCTAGAGCGTATGGACGGAAAGAAATAGGAGATATTTCAATGAAAAACACCATGTTTTCATGAAACTCGCCCCTTCTGTTCATGATTTCCTCACATTTTCATGATTTGATGCAGCTAATGCTACCAAAATACCAAAATTATCATCAAGAGAAGCCTATAATTCACCCAAGATGAAGACCAACAAGGAAAGGAGGGGACTTTAAGGACATCGAAACATAAGAATGAGATGCAAAACTAGGAGGTCAATAAGGGTCATGCGACTGCTTTCTAGTAGTCTACAACCAGTTTAAGTTGTATACCATTGATGCCAATGGCATTGCACTTATCGTTGCACTTGTAACTAGTTTACTAAAACCATTATAATTATGTACTAAACGAATGTGGTTCATCCTTTTTTATCACAAACAAAAAATAACCTCAAGAGTACTTTGGTGCTTAATTCATGTGGCAACAAAGCACCCTGGCCAAGCATTCTCATTTCTCACATATTTACAAATATAAAGTTTGGCAAGTGATCAATCAATTAATGCTGATAATATCTTCAAATAATTGAGGTGATTCATATGTTAAAGAAAATCTTATCTAGTCTTATCTAGTCTTATCTAGTTTGAAATTATAGTTTGATGTTAGCTAGTTTACCTAGTTTGATGCTATCTAGTTTATCTAGTATAATTTGAATTAGTTTACCTAGTTTATCTCTTTGTAAAAGCCTTATATAAGGCTCATTTCATTGGCATAATAGATATGAAAGAAAAGTGAGTTCTTCTTCCCTTTAAAGAGAGTTTTTGGGTTTCTCCTTCAAGGAGAGGGTTTCTTTTTCTAACAGTGGTACTAGAGCTGTGAGATCCCGAGGTTAGCAGTAGCTACTTTCTTTCATCACCATGGCTACAGATTCCAATTATGTGCAAGCAGCGATTCTATGTTTCGACGCTCACTATGATCATTGAAGCATGATAATGGAAAACTTCCTACGGTCAAAGGAGTATTGGTCAGTTGTTGAATATGGAATTCAAGAGCCAGCACAAGGTATAGTTTTGTCGGATGCCCAGAAAATAGAATTAGAGTCCAGAAGGCTGAAGGATCTGAAGGCAAAAAATTATCTCTTTCAAGCGATTGATTGCCCTATATTGGAAACTATTCTTTACAAAGATAGTTCCAAGGATATTTTGGAGTCTTTGAAGAAAAAATATCAAGGCTCTGCTAGAGTGAAGCGTGCACAAATTCAAGCTTTGAGAAGAGATTTTGAGGCTCTGCAAATGAAGGAGGGAGAATCAGTCACTAGCTATTGTGAGAACAATAGAGAGATGCAACAAGAAGCGATTTCATTGGCGAGAAGATAGAAGATAGAAGACATCACCATCGCGGAGAAGATATTGCGTTCCCTCACACCAAAATTTGATTATGTTGTCTGCTCAATTGAAGAATCGAAGGATTTTTAGATGTATTCTCACTTGATAAATTACAAAGCTCTTTAATTGTCCTTGAGCAAACGATGAATAGAAGTTCAACCATAGATGAGCAGCAGACTTTGAAGGCTTCCACTAATACCCACTTCTCAAATTTTAGAGGAGGGGGTACAGGTAGAGATAGAGGCAGAGGAAGAGGAGATCGAGGAAATAGTGATGGCAACAAAAATTTCAAGACCAATAATGACCATTCTCAAGGCAAAGGCAGAGGATGAGATCAATAATTTAACAAATCTAAGGTAGAGTGCTTTAGATGTCATAAATTTGGTCATTATCGGTCTGAACGTTATACAAGATTGCCTAATGACAAGGGAGAGAAGTCAAATTTTGTTGAAAACAAGGAAGCAGAAACCTTGCTGATGGTAGCGCAAGCTGATAAGGAACTCGAGCAAGATACTTGGTATGTAGATAGGGATTGCAGTAATCACATGAGTGGAAGTAAGTCATCGTTTTCTTATTTAAATGAAGACTTTCAGTCTATAGTACGCTTTGGTGATTTTTCTACTGTGAATGTGATGGGAAAAGGTGACATTAAGATAAGGACCAAGAATGGTTTTGTGGAAACAATTTCCAATGTCTTTTATGTTTCTGACATGAAAAATAATTTGTTAAGTGATGATCAATTGCTAGAAAAGGGTTATATTATTACTATTCAGAAAGGTGTCTGTGAGATTTATGATCCTACTAGAGGGGTGGTTGTTGTTGTGAATATGAGTTCAAATAGGTTGTTTCTATTGAAGATTGAAAGTATTCAATCTTGTTTGAAAGCTGAAGTGAAAGATCCTTCATGGTTGTGGCACTTTCGTTATGGTCACCTGAATTTTGGTGGATTGAAAACTCTCCAACAGAAAAATATGGTGCTAGGTCTTCCTCAAATTACTATTCCTTCCAAAGTTTGTGAAGATTGTGTTGTTGGCAAGCAACATCGTTCTCAATTTCCAAAAGGGAAGTCGTGGAGAGCAAAGGATGTTCTGGACCTAGTGCCCCTCAGATATTTTTGGCCTAATAAACCCAGTTTCTAATGGAGGTAAAAGATACTTCTTAACCTTTATTGATGATTTTTGCAAGAAAAACTTGGGTTTACCTTTTGCAGGAAAAATCAGAAGCTTTTTATGCATTTAAAAGCTTCAAGGCAAACCTAGTATTGCTTAAATGAAACAAGAAAGACCATTAAGACCCTCTGAATAGATCGTGGTGGTGAATATTGTTCAAATGAATTTGAAGCTTTTTGTGAAATTCATGGCATCCGAAGAGAGCTAACAACATCTTATACACCAAAACAAAATGGTGTATCAGAAAGGAAAAATAGAACTATTCTCAATATGGTGAGAAGTTTAGTGGCAAGAGGAAGGATTCCAAAGACTTTTGGGCTGAAAGTGGTAAATTGGAGCATTCATATTTTGAATAGAAGTCCAACTTTTGTTGTTCAAAATATGACACTAGAAGAAGCTTGGAGTGGAAGAAGGCTAGTTGTAGGTTACTTTAGAATTTTTGGTTGCATTGCATATGCCCATGTCCTGGATGAAAAAAGGATGAAACTTGATATAAGGATGAAAAGTGCATCTTTCTTGGTGTAAGTAAAGCATCCAAATCATATAAATTATTTAATCCACTAACAAAGAAGATTGTGATCAACATGGATGTTATTTTTTATGAAGAAAACACTTGGGATTGGAATAGGCAGCAACCTACTCAAGTCCTCTTTGATAGTGATACCGACAAGGAGCATATTTACACCTTCTATGCTCGAAAATTCATCAAATACAAATCCACCAATTTTTGAGATTTTAGAAGTTAATGAAGAAGCGGCTCAATCTCTTCATCGAGTTAGAAAGAGACCTTCTTGGATGGAAGACTATGAGGTAACTGGAATTGATGATCCAATTACTCATTTTGCTCTATTTTAAGATTGTGACCCTACAAATTTTGAGAGTGGTGTCAAAGAAGATTAAAAGTGGAGAAAAGCGATTGATGATGAAATTGATGCCATTGAAAGGAACGACACTTGGGAGCTATCTGATCTTCCAAAAGGGGACAAAACCATTGGTGTCAAGTGGGTCTTCAAGACAAAACTGAAGGAAAATGGCAAAGTTGATAAGTATAATGCCCTCTTAGTAGCTAATGGATACAAGAAACTGGAATATGAGATTAATTACACAAAAGTTTTTGCCCCAGTTGTAAGACATGACACAATCAGATTGGTGGTTGTTTTAGCAGCATAGAACTCTTGGCCTATTTTCCAACTAGATGTCAAATCGGCATTTTTACATGGATACTTGAAGAAACAGGTATTTATAGAACAACCCCCTGGTTATGTTAAAATTGCTAATGAGCAGAAAGTGTACAGGTAAAATAAAGCTCTTTATGGACTAAAACAAGCACCACGGGCTTGGTATAGTCGTATTGAGGCTTATTTTTTTAAGAAGAGTTTTCAAAAGTGCCCGTATGAACACACACTGTTTGTGAAAATTAATTGGAGATAAAGGAAAATTGCTCATTGTTTGCTTGTATGTTGATGATCATATATTTATTGGAAATTGTGATGGCATGTTTGAAGAATTCAAGAAGTCTATGATGGAGGAGTTTGAAATGTATGATCTTGGTATGATGCATTATTTTCTTGGCTTAGAAGTGATGCAATCTAGTAATGAGATTTTTATTTCTCAAAAGAAATATGTTGGAGAAATTTTGGATAAGTTTCAAATGAAAGATTGTAATCTTGCATGCAGTATTCCAGCAGAGTTCGGTGTAAAGCTAAGCAAAGATCTTGAAGGGAATTAATTAGGTTGACATTACAAACAAATTGTTGGTGGTTTGATGTACCTAACTGCCACAAGGCCAGACATTATCTATTATGTGAGTTTGATTAGTAGGTATATGGAACATCCAACTGAAATACATATGTTGGCCGCTAGAGAATCCTTCGTTACTTACAAGAAACTAGAGATTTTGGGTTGTTTTATAAGAAGGGCGAAAAATCATATTTATTTGGCTTCACTGACAGTGATTATGCATGAGATCAAGATGATAGGAAGAGCACTTCTAGCTTTGTTTTTATGTTTTGCATAGGTGTTGCTTCATGGTCATCCAAGAAACAACCAATTGTCACCTTGTTAAGCTACAACTGAATTTGTTGTTGCTACAGCTTGTGCCTATCAAGCTATTTGGCCGAGGAGAATCCTTGAGGAGCTACAAATCGAGCAAGAAGGGGCTATTACAATTTATTGTGACAATAATTCAGCAATCAAACTTTCCAAGAATCCCGTACTACATGGAAGAAGTAAGCATATTGATGTGAAGTTTTATTTCTTGAGAGATCTCAACAATAATGGAACAATTGATCTGAAGTTCTGCAAAAGAAAAAATCAAACCACTCAAAGTTACTTCCAAAATCGAAGAAGGTTACTGGGTGTATGTTCCAAGGAAGAATTCAAGAAGTTGAAGATAAACTGAAACTTGAAAGCCTTTCAGTTTAAGGGAGGTTGTTAAAGAAAATCTTATATGGTCTTATCTAGCATTATCTAGTTTGAAATTATAGTTTGATGTTATCTAATTTACTTAGTTTGATGCTAGTTTGATTTGAATTAGTTTACCTAGTTTATCTCTTTGTAAAAGTCTATCAAGGAGAGGGTTTTTTTTTCTAACATCATATAATCATCTCATTGAATCATATGTTAAACTCAATGGCACAAAGTTCATGCACATAAATATATATATAGTCTTGATATTATAAGGTCGGCCGCAATACTATTCATTTACGGTTGCCTCTCATTTAACCACTTAGAGCATGTTTGAAGTATTTCCAACCATACGGATGGGAAGATTATCAAAAAATAAACTAGCATATCCATTTTCATACAATTTGGTGACCGTTTCGTCCTCCCACTTAACGGTTCTTATTTTATAGAAATCTTAACGGTCCAGAATTTCACCAGTTAAGTGGGATGACCAAACGGTTACCAAAAAATATGAAAATGGACATGTTAGCTTATTTTTCCATTATCTTTCCATCTGTACGGTTGAATCCTTCAAATTTGCTCTAAGTGGCCAAATGAGAGGTGATCACAAATAAATAGTGTTTTCGGCTGGTCTGATCTTATCAAATCTATATATATATATATATATATATAATTAAGTTTTATATTACCTTCTATGGTTGATAGCTCCAAAACCGACTTCAGTGTTAATTCATCATGTTCATCATGTGGTAGCAAAGCACCATGGCCAAGCATTCTCATTTCTCACATTACTAATATAAAGTTTGTTAACTGATCAATCAATTAATGCTGATAAAATCTTCAGATAAATGAGGTGACATCTGATCATCACCTCCTTGAATCATGATATATTTAAAACTCAATTGCACAAATTAAGTTCATGCACATATATATAATATTAACTTCTATGGTTGATAGCTCCAAAACCAACCAGCTGTTTCATGATCCCAGATATTGATGAGCAGTGTGTGACCTTTGACTTCTAACGAGACAAAAGAGAGAAGAATATATATAAGGGGATGAATGACGTCAGCTTTAAGGTGATAAGTTCTAGGATAATTTTATTCTAACGTCAATGATAAACATATAGCAATGTTTTCCGTGTATTATATGAACTTCTATATTAAGTCTTGTGGGCTCTATAAACTGTGGGCTAGAAAGGGCTCATTCTTAGGATTTGGTATATATTTTGGGGAAATTCTGTTTAAAAATGTATTTTTAAACAAAACATACGAGGAAATTTTAAGTTGGGATTAATGTAAAAATTGATAGGACCGAGAGCACCCCACATTACACAAAAGATCTTGTTGGTATGGAATGTTCTCAACTACATATATGCCTCTTCACTTTTCTCCAATTATCGGATGTGGGAGTATGTGTGCACTCCCATTAAAAACTTACAAGAAAATAAATTGGATTGCTATAAACCATGATCAACAGTGAGAAAATTCGTTTATATATTTACTATTTTCATGTTTAATATCATATTCTTAATATTTTTGTCAAAGAGAGACCAAAAGATAACAAATTAACAAAATTGAAAACAACAAGAATTAATGGAGTATATTAAGTTTGTTGCTGTTCAGTAGTTGTCTTTGCAATTAATAATGAATAAAACTTCACATGATATGCACTAGAGCTTACATGCAAATCACATTCAATCGGCAACCCTTTTCCTCAATTTATAATAATCTTCTCAAGTGCGGAGGTTGGAAGTATGGTTTACATAATACTATTTTTTAACTTCATATTTAAGTACATAGTACTTTGACTTCCATTTTTTTAATTTATTGCCTCATTTTCCTTGACAAAATTGAATGCTAACTGTTATATATAGCTAGCCAGATATAACTTAACTGGTACGAAAATATAGAAAAGTCAAGATCAGGTAGAAGAAAAATCAACATAAACTCTAGAATTTATTTGAATAAGTGTTGGTTAGGTCTACATTCTATGTTCACAACCGACGAAGATTAAATGACGTTTTACTTATAGATAAATTATATATATATATATTTACAAAAAGAATAGTGCTAGCTTTTCAACTTAAAAGAGTCTTTTTCTTCAATAAAATTCCAATAACTTATTTATATAATATAAATGTCCCAATATAATTAAATAGGAGCATGTTACATACTTAGAAACAGCTTTGGTCAAACCCTAGTGGGATTTGGCTAACAAATGAAACTTTTAACATTTAGCAAAATAATAATAGGAATAATAATGGATAGCCTTCAATTATTCATGAATTTCAACTGGTATAATGCTTTTATAAATTGATAATTATTTCTAGACAAGACAAATAAGAACTACATAATTCAATGACCATTCATTTGTTTTCAGCCATAATATATACCATTGGCACATTCTAAGGAGGCAAATAATTCTAAATTATTAATTCTTATTTCATCATCTCCACTAACAAGGCATTATGCCTACCAACTTTTTTTTTCCCACAATAGATAATTATGAAACTTGCGTAATCTAGATCACACACAGATTCAAATTTATTCTTTATTGATTGAGTTTGTTTATATATTTTAATTAAAATTATATATATAATAAGAATAATTTTAGAATTATTGAGTGGTAGGTTAGAAACTTAGAATGGCTGGGCCAACTCAAAGGAAGTCTCATGGAACTCTGAAACCCTAATTTATTTTATCACATGTCATATTGATGAGATTGGAAGGTCAAACAAGCACAACTGCGCATTGAGATCCACTCAACTCAATGCAAAGTTGTCATTGTTAAGGCAAAAAGACTATGTCGGCTGGCTCGGCTCCACAATGAAAAGTAACTTTCATCTCATGTTTATTATCAGTTGGGTGAATCAGTTTTAGAGACTATATTCATTAGGTTTGACCACATTAACAAGCTAACCGGAGCTTCACGTTTTCCCGAGGTCAACCAAACTATAAAGAAAAAGTCAGCTATCGAGGGAGGCAAACGAGGAACAACTCATCACCGCCGCGCGCGTTGACATTTACCTTCTTGCCTTCTCTTTATATATATAGAGCTCAATCTTGTTCAACTCCTTACAACTACTTCAATCTTGATCTCTAACTTAAATCTTCTTCATCATCATCAACAATTTCTTCTTTGTTTGCGAGGGTTTCAGTTGGTTAATTTCAATGGAGATTCAAGTTCCGTCCTATTTCCTTTGCCCTATATCCCTGCAAGTCATGAGAGATCCAGTGACTTTGATAACTGGAATCACTTATGACCGTGAGAGCATTGAGAGATGGATGTTCTCTGAGAAGCACTGGACATGTCCGGTCACTAGACAAGCCTTGCCGGAAACGGAACCGATCACACCGAATCACACTCTCCGGAGACTGATCCAGGCATGGTGCACTGTCAACGCTTCCGCCGGAGTTGAGCGTTTTCCGACACCTCGGCCACCGGTGAACAAGATGGAGATCATGAAGATACTTGAAGATGCTAAGAAGCCTCAGAATCTAATGGAATGTCTCCGAAGGCTGAGAATGATCGTCTCAGATTGTGAAAGGAACCGGCGGTGTGTGGAGGAGTCTGGTGCAGTGGAGTTCTTGGGCTCCATTGTTACTAAATCAAGAGGAGGAGGAGGACAAGAAGATGAAGTTTGTGATGAAGCTATTTATATTCTTCACTGCATTCAGATCAGTGAGCAAGGTCTTATAAAGCTCATTAGTACTAGTAATGGAGGTTTAATTGAATCACTGACAGTGGTGATGAGAAGAACATCAAATTATGAATCAAGAGTTCATGCCATCCTTCTGCTGAAGTCTCTGGTTGAAGTTATAGCTCCTGCTAGATTGATGGCAGTCCAAGAAGAGGTGTTCAGGGAGGTGGTGAAGGTGTTGGATGAGAATGTGTCATGCAAGGCAACCAAGGCAGCATTGAAGATCATTGGTGAGCTTTGTCCATGGGGGAGGAACAGGATCAAGGCTGTCAAAGCTGGGGCTGTGCCTGTTTTGATTGAGCTCTTGCTGGAGGAGCCTGGGAAGAGAGAGTGTGAGATGATATTGGTTGTGCTGGATCTGCTGTGTGGGTGTGCAGAAGGGAGAGCAGAGGTTGTGGGGCATGCGGCGGGGATCGCTGTGGTGGCTAAGAAGGTTCTTAGGGTTTCACAGGCGGCGACCGATAGGGCGGTGAGGATACTTTACTTGATATCAAAGTACACCGCGATGCCGGTGGTCATTCAGGAGATGTTGCAGGTTGGAGCTGTGACTAAGCTGTGCTTGGTGCTGCAAGTTGATTGTGGGATGAAGACAAAGGAGAAGGCGATGGAGATGCTCAGAGTTCATTCCAGGGTTTGGAGGAACTCTCCTTGTATTGCTTATCCCCTAATTTCATGACTTCGATTCATGTAGATGATCATTGATATTGTTGGGCATCAAATTGTGCCCAGAATAGCAAAACACCATACAGAGAACCACATTGTTGTACATCTTTTTCACTAAATTTCAACATCTTAATTTTATATCCAATCTGTTTGATGTTGTTTGAGCTTCAAATTCACATAGAAGATGATGTAACTTCATAGGGATCACTACAATTGTAGTTCAGCTGGCTTGCAAATATGAAGCACAGTATATCCAGTACACTCTGTATGCATCAAAGAAATTGGAGATAGCAATAGATTTATAAAAATAAAAAATAAAAAGAAAATTACATTGTGAGACAGCATACTATGTTAAGGCAAAAATTCTAGACAAACCATACTGGAATAGTTAAGATTTTTTTATGGTAGTGAAGAATCAACAGGACACAACCATACCAACTTTTGCAACATCAAGATAATGGTTCTCTGGTGGACATCTGTGAGGAATGAATATACAATCTACCAAAGGGATGTACATCCTCATAAACTGACTAACATTGCTAGAAGTACCACGATTTAAACGGGTGATTTGCATGTTTGCTTATTATGCCCAAATGCTTTGCACCTACCGCAGCGGTTTGATCTCTTGATTGATATGCGGGGACTGGCTGGCTTTACTTTGGGTCGGCCAACCATTCGCCGAGTTCTCAGAGGACATGAAACCGGACTATGAACATGATCATTGCATCCGGGCCAACCAGCATCAGGTATGGGATTTATTGACAATGAGTAAGTTGCACGGAAGTATTCAGCTGTGAAGTATTTGGAACAGTAATCATATAGACAGCCATCAGTGCGCTCGATTACAGCAAGGGCGTGCATGCATGGCAATCCAAAAACCTGCCATCTTCTGCATGTGCATTCCCAGGTTTCAATATTAACAACATTAGTCGAATCATCTCTAACCTCAAAGATACTGCCAGCGGTGCATACCACATTGAGAGCCTGTGCTTTGACCATCTCTCCTTCCATTCTCCGATTCACTGATGGTGTAAGAGCCTCAGTCCAAGTATTTGAAGACTCCCGTCGTGCATACATCATCTCCATCATCTTACACCTTATCGAGTCAACAATCTGCACAAGAGATGGTTCATATCGCATTGATATCCAGTTATTGAATATCTCTGCAACATTGGAGTAGTACTGCCCAAACCGCAGACCCTTGAAATATGCATTTGACCAATTCTCAGGTTTGCTTGCCAAAACCCATGCAGCAAGTTCTTGTGATTCAGTCTTTATGCTTGTAATGCACTCATTAAACTCATCCACCATACAGGCATATACACATCGCTCAAAAGCATGAACAACAACATCTTTCAGTTCTTGTGTCCATGACTCATCCAACTCTGCTTTGAAGTTCTCAATGAGTTGATGCACACAGAATCCATGATAACTATCCTCAAAAACTTGAGCCACTGCCTCTTCCAGACCATTTTGCTTGTTTGACACAAAAGTTATGGTGCGCGACATAGATAAAGCAGACTTGAGTTGAACCAAGAACCAGTGCCAATTATCGTTCGTCTCCGCCTCAGCAACAGAAAATGAAACTGGGAAAATATTATTTTCTCCATCAACTGCAGTTGCGACCAACAACTTCCACTTCTTGTTTGCTTTAAGAGATATTTCTTCGAGAAAAATTAGAGGGCGGCAGCCATGCTCAAATCCAACAAGGGAGGCATGAAATGCAACAAAAAGATGAAATCTCAGATCACCTGTTGTTTGTAACACAGCCACACTGCCTGGATTTGTCTCCATTATCCGGTTGCAAAACCAATCCAACTGATCACATGCTTCTTTGTGTGAATAGTTAAGCTCCTTCTCAGCAATGGCTCTCCCACGCCATGCTTGCGCATAATTCAAGTTGAGCCCATATTCTCGTTGGAGATCATTCAAGATTTCCCTTGGCTTATAATCTGGGCTATCACGCAATTTGTCCTTTATAATATTAGCAACAAATTGCTGTGACGCTGAACGATAGCCTTCTTTGCTGTTCTCTCTACCACATGTATGGGTGTCAATCATTTTCTTTATTGTGAATTCTTTCTTGGCTGAGGATCTGGATGCATGTACACGCCATGAACAGTCCTCAGCAGAACATTCAGCAGTCACAGAAGCTGCATCATTTTTAATGAATTTAACAAAAAAATTATTTGCCACTGCATACTTGTGAAGTACATCACGGAAAGCCTTAGGACCATCAAACACTTGCCCCACGCCGGTGATCATGCACTCCCGAGCAGTGATGCTTAACCTTCGGCGCTTGGCAACCCTGGGAGTAGCTAGCGCAGCGGTATTGCCATCAGTGGAAGTGCCTGAGTCATCTGGAGCGCTCCTAATCATTATCCTGCCAAAATATGTTTCATGTAAAGCCAGTACATCCATTTACTGCAAGACATATGAGCATAAAGCACAAAAGCCTTAAGAGAATTACCTGTTCCTGTTCTTCTTCAGGACATAAACATCAGTTGTGTCTGAATCAGCATGGAAGTCTACCATGCGTTTCAAGTCATCGTCCTTGGATACGGTGATGAGAGTCTTTTTATTATTTGGAAGGAAGTACTTGATAGTAAAGGCATCCATATCACTGTTGAACATACTGGATATCTCCGATTTAAATTCACTGAATTTCATTTCACGGGTAATTTCAATTGCATGTGCCTCTCCACCAGCATAGGACATAGATCCATCACTATTAGCAACAAACTCTCCACCTAACTGGCAGATAGTTAATATTCTTCCCCCGGCCATACTTTTACACTACTCCTATATGAGGACAAGCAGTAGAGATGCAAAGTCAAGGAAAAATTATAGGCCACAACAAGACCTTTACAATCAACTTTATGTAATTGAATAAAATTAACTAAATCTAGCAAACACAACCATCATCATTCAAAATGACTCCAAGACTCCCCACATAACAGGCATTAATGGAGTTTAATGGCCACTCAAAAGAATATACACACAACACATATATGCAGGATGATGGAGATGTTGTATAAAAATACAGAGTAGCAAATTGTCATATAAACTCTTTGGTTTGCAACAATGCTTATACAAAAACTCCATCCTAAGTTCTGAACAAAATTTTGACCGATTATACACAAGATTATTTCTCAAATCCATATAAACCATCAGACACTGGAGTAAAATCAGCCCAAGAGTTTCTCAATCCTCGATTTTGTCAGACACTATAAGTGACTCTAATCACCTCACAAAAGAGAAGTACATATTTGACCTCAAACCTACTCTGAGACACAACGACATCCACTAAACTCTACAATAAGCACAAAAGAAGATTTTAGCAACTTCACTTCTACTGCTAAAGCAAGGTCTTGCAAAAAAACAAGATGGCGACGCATATCAAGATTTTGGTGTAATGCTTATACAATCGTCTAATGCTTACACAGTAATGCGAATATTAAAAACATTAAATTCTAACCTAGGTTGCACAGCCAAATTTATGCTATTCATCAAATAAAATGCATAGAGTTCTTCAACAAATCAAAGCACAACCCATACTCCACATACACATTCAATTAATCATCACTACCAATGCTTCAATAGGTTTAATTCCTACAACAAATTATTGAAAAGTATTCCCAGGTAAAGATGAAATATATTTGCAACAAACCAATACGATTGATATTAAGAGAGGGGATCAAAACGAAGAGGAAGAGTTGAAGAGATAGATATTGGAGACCTGGAATCTCGAAGAGATCAAAGCTCGCATCCGCCCCACGGCACTGCGGGAGATTCGATGGATGGAAATCGAAACCCTAGCGCAATTTTGCTCCGTCGACTTCTTCTCTGTAGAGAGAGGGGTTTTTTGGGAATTTTAAGGCTAAGTGAAACCCCGTTAGCTCGTTTGGTCGACCCGGTCCTCACCCTGACCCGATCGGATCGGACCGCGTTTTCTTTAACTTTACATATAAACCCCAAAAAATTTTATATTATCATGTAAATCCCTCATTTCTTTTTAAACAAATTTCGTATATTTAAGTTGATAACAAAAGATTTTGATAACAAAATAACAAATTTCGTATCTATATAAGTTCTGATAACAAAAAAAAAATTAAAAATTAAAAATTAAAAATACAAAATAACTTTGATTTAAGTTGATTTAATCAACGGATATTACTGTAGAATTGGATCGATTATACACTTGAGATGAAGCATGAAAGATTTTATCATCAAGTGACATCTAGTAAAACAGATAGGAAGTGCTTTGGAGTTTCTGTGGCTTTTAATGAGTAGAAGATGAGAAAAAGATCAAAAAGAAAAAGAAAAAAAAATAGAGTTTGCGTCTGAATGAGAACTTCTTTGAAGAAAATTGTCACATGAAGACACTAAAGAATCACTACAATCTCAATGAATAAAGAGAGGGAGGGGCCCCCCCTTTGAACCAACCCTTTAATCTTAGCTTTCAGTGGGAGCAGTCCTACCTTCTAGCAAACACTGATAAATAACATCACCTTTATATTTAGGTGTTTGAGTCGATTTCATCTTGATTAATAAAAGAAAAAAAAATGGAGCAAATGAATCTTGTGATGTTCTTCTTCTTCTTCTTCTTCTTCTTAATTTGAGTTTAAGAATGATGTCAGAAGTGGAACAAACAAAGATGGCTACTACAAGCAAAAAGGACATGATCAGATCAATAATGTGTTTGTACTGAATGAAGTGTTTGACCTTATCCCCATGATAACAAAGCATCCTTATATATAATTTGATTCTCATGCCAACTGAAAACTTAATTAACATAGTTTTATATATAACCCACAAATCACAGATCAGACATTAGGACAATATTGATATTAGGCATAGAGTCTTGATCAATGATCACCATTGTTAGGCAGAGAGCTTCTTTTTTATGTCTTGTCTTAATGCATTCATCTAACTGAATCCTATTTCTAGTGCATATGATGAGGTAAATAATCAGACAAAAAAAAGAATGGCTGTCTAATGAGTGGACAGAGCTAGTTAAAGATGGGCATCTTTTCACAATGCTTTCTATTAAGGATAAGGATTGCAGCCAGGGGATTGTCCTCACTCTCTTGCTTTCTCTCTTATAAGAAGATGGTGCACTTGCTTATTATGATCAAGCTTGGATGTTTTTCATTTAGTTCTATCTCTTTCTGTGATCTTTCAAGTGAGAATGGCTACATACTTCCAATTAGGTCTAATGAATCACCTTTATACTGAGTCACCATCTTCTATGGTGATTCAGAATGATATTTCGGGCTTTCCAAGTGTCTTGATGGGCTCCAAGTTCTTGAAGGCAGCTCAGGAGTTGCTAGATGAAGTAGCTTATGTTAGAAAAGGAATTAAAGAACCTGCTAAAGTGATTACTAGGAAGGATAACTATGGAGAAGAAAAAGATGGTGATGAACTCACTATTGCAGAGAACCATGAGCTTCAAATGAAAAAGGCCACACTATTCTGCATGATTCATGAAGTAAGAATCTAGCTCTTTTTTAATTAATCTGCAATTCATATGTTCATTAAATTTCATTCTCATTCTTTATGCTAATTCTTGATAACTAAAGGTGGAGCAGAGGTACAGGCAATATCACTGCCAAATGCAAGTTCTGATCTCTTCTTTTGAAGCAGTGGCCGGTGTCGGTTCGGCAGAAATATATACTTCTCTTGCTCTGCATACCATATCGAAGCAGTTTCGGTGCTTGCATGATGCCATCTCTGGCCAAATCCAAGAAACAAGAAAGACACTAGGAGAGGCAGACCATTTTCTATCAAAGCTTCGGTTTGTTGATCATCAGTACTTAAGACCACAAAGAGTTTTTCAACATGTAGGATTGATCAGAAACAATGTTTGGAAGCCTCAGAGAGGGTTGCCTGAGCATGCAGTAGCCGTTCTTCGAGCTTGGCTGTTGGAAAACTTTCTGCATCCGTATGAAACTTTACCACTTTTAATCTGTCCGCATTCATCTGCGGTTTCATTTATCAACATTGATTGTATTGCAGATATCCTAAAGATTCAGAGAAGAACATGCTAGCAAAAAAAACAGGTCTCACTAGAAGTCAGGTATAGAATAAAGTCTAGTGAATGATTTTATTCTTTTAATTGGGAATTGATCAAATTTTGTTTGTGTGATGAATAGGTGTCAAACTGGTTTATAAATGCAAGAGTGCGGCTGTGGAAACCAATGGTGGAAGAGATGTACTTGGAGGAGACTAAGGATAAAAAACAAAGCATTGATGTTAATAAAAACTCTGCATATAATTCCAGTGTTTTTCAGGAGAAAAGCTACACAAGAACAGATCAAACTGATCATTATCATGGCAATGAAACATCACTCTATTCATTGCAGCAGAAGACAATGCCTGACTTTATGGATGTTGAGAGTTACTACTCTTCCATTGTGAGTCAGTTTTCAGGAACCGGTGTTACCCTCAGTCTTGGCCTTCAAAACCGGGAGGGAATATCATTATCAGGAACACAAACATTAGTTAATTCTAGTCATGAGACGGATCACAATGGAAGAAACAACTACTTGAACATCAAGAACAACATGAACATTCAGGGTGGAAAGAGGTTTGATGCTGCTCGATTGCTGCCAGACTTTGTAGCATGAATGCGTAGCATGTTTGATTGTTGTAGAACATGTAAACAATGTAAAAGAATAAGGTTTGATTAAGAATAGACAGAGTGCTAGTCTTCTCACTGATGTTGAAGAAAATAAGGTTTGCACATGGATAGAAGTCTAGTGAGTGAAAAGTGCATAATCAGAGAGGTCTCTATAAAGCCAAAAGTAATAAGGTTTGATTAAGAATAGACAGGACTTGGTTTGCAATCTTTGGAATCTGTAAGACTATGAGGTTTGAGAGAGAACTTTGATAAGTGTTTATTTGAGCTTAATTTTGTACCATATTCATGTATGCTTTACATATTATTTCGGTAGAATTATAGCCCGTCGGTATTAAAAAGTATTGATTTTATTGAACATGGCATAATATCGATACACAGGGAGAAAGAAAGTTTTTTTAAGGGAAATTAAGACCGAAATGAAGCAATTCTAGAGAGGGCAAAATGGCATACGGGCTTAATTTCATACGGCCCGTATGAACCTGGAGATTCAGACGGTCTTTGCAATTGATCTCCTGGACTCGTATACAACCTGTATAGAACCATACGGGGTATCATACGATCTTATATATAGTCATACAAGTCAACTTGCATTTATACGGGCCCGTATATGGCCCATATGAACCCACTATGGCGTAAGTTTCCAGCAGTTTGCTAACCCAAGCAAGGGCATAATGGTAAATGACACTCTAAAGCCCTAAAGGGGGGTATAAATTCGACTAATTAGGGTTTTTTGAGAGAGGGCTAGCTTGGGAGAGAAAACCCCTTGATTGGGGATTGGAGATTTTTTATCATCAACCCTTGGAGGAAGAAAGGGGCAAGAGAATAGAGGAAGGATCAAGAGAGCCGCCAATGGTGTATGTAATAGTGTTCTTTATTATGAATCTTTTGATTTGCATCCTCTTTGTATTGGATTGTAGATCTCTATTCATGGAGAACTAATTTTGTAGATACTTGGGTATGATGAACCTTGGATTATGCATTAATTGATGTTGCTTTCTATGTTTGAACGCTTGGTTGAATCTATTGAGTCTATTGGATGTTTTGATTGTTGTGTTAATCTCTCTATGTTGCGAGAGCCCAGAGAGATTTTCGTAGTCCATATGGGGGAAGAAGCGAGCGCCTCCCTATGTGTAGATCATCTCCAATATATGGGATTGTGAGTATACCGAGAGCTCGGTTACTAAGGAGGGTGAGTCTTTAATATGTCTTATTCCCACAATCTTTCCAAGATATAGGTTCCCTAGAACATCATCGGTAAGGGCACTAGGATTAGTAATTCGCCTCGAAAGAGGGAGTGAAAGCACCTTAAGAACTCTTGGCCAAAATAGAGAGCTTTATCTATCTTTTAAAATAGAAATCCAAGGGGGATTCATTATCTGAGTATCCCCTTTTCATGATTAATTGTCATCAAGGTTAATTTAATCCCATAGCTTGCATTTTCAATTTCTTCATTTTTAAGTTTAGAATATAATCATTTATCTTTAGATCGACTAGATAATAGATGAATAGTTGGTACTAGTACTTTCTTCTTCCTGAGGTTCGATACCCCACTTCTTAGTTCACTTTATTACTTGATACAACCCGTACACTTGCAGATTGCACGCATCAAGCTTAAAGCATTTGGGCATATCATGAAGAATATATATACAAGTAATGGTGTGAAACCCACACATGGGCATGTCATGTATAAGAGTACTATACAACTACTCTCTCTAACACTCCCCCTCAAACTTAAGGTGGATCATGAATTGAGAGTTTGCCAATTAGGAATTGAAAATGAGAGAGAGCGTGTGCCTGATGCCGGGTGGGGTAGCGATTAACCCGTGGGCTAGCTGGATCCAAAGGGGGATCGCAAGGAAGACGACAAAGAGAAAGATAAACAGAGAGAAATCTTTGAAAATCCAAAAGTAAAAAAATTATTATTCAGAATTCAATAACCTGAGCACCCTAGAGGCGATGAACAAGGATCTACTAAGGAAAGTCGCGAAGTTAACCTAATGCTTGATGATCAAGGATTTGCAGAGGCAAGTCAAGAAATTATCAAGGCGTCTAGCGGCGATCGATTTTGATCATGGTTTTCGTGGGCAGGTCCCGGCTGAGGAAGTCCAGCACCATAATCATAGCGATCAGAGGTTTGGCCAACTCATCTACGACGATGATGAAGAGAAGGAGATCTTGCACATCTTCAACAATGATGCGGAGGAGGAGATCTTGCCGATCTTCAATGATAATGTAGAGGAGGAGATCTCACCCATCTATGACGACTACGAGGAGGAGATTGGTGAGCCCTTCTATGACGATGATGGGGCTAGCGTTGTGTTGGCATCCCAATAGGAGGAAAACCCTTCTGGCCCGGTAACCAACACTACTAACCTACTTTCTGTCTCCAGGGTTATGAGCGAGATCAAGCACGGAGATCCAGACCTACAAACAGAAATGCAGTCAAACTCGGGTCGAGTTCATCCAACCTGGGGTGACTGATGTAAAAGGCTCGATTCAAATGTTGTCGGGTTGGCGGGTCAACGAAAAGACAAGAAGTTATCGAGTTAATTCCAAGATTGGGTCAGTTTTGGGTGTGGTTCGGTATCTCGGATTTTTAGGAGTTATTTGATTTGTTTAGAGTTTTAAATTTAGATAAGTTTAGTGTTAAATAATAATTTGTCAATTTTAGCAAATTTAGATTAGATGATAAGGTTTCTAGGTTAATCTTTTGAGGCTAATAATTTCTTGACTTGCCTCTACAAATCCTTGATCATCAAGTATTGGGTTAACTCCGCAACTTGCCTTTATAGATCCTTGTTCATCGCCTCCAGGGCGCTCAGGTTACGATACTGGACTTCCTCAACTGGAACCTGCCCAACCCGATGACCAAGACCACTTGTCATTGATGTCGATAATGACGCTTCCTAGGAAGATGATGAGATCTGATACCAAATGACGCAAGTAGGGTAGCGATTATCCCACGGCTAGACGGATCCAAAAGGGGGTCACAAGGAAGACGACAAAGAGAAAGATAAAAATAGATAAATCTCTGAAAATCCAAAAGTAAAATTTTTACCAAAAATAGAAAAAGTAATTAAAGTTCTCTTGAATATAACAACCCCATATCGTGCGCGCCGCAAAAAGCTTTCTGAATTAGGCTCGAATGCTCGATTCTGATATCGGCAGCCAAAGTTATGGGCAAAATACCGAACCACACCCAAAACCGACTCAATCTTGGAATTAACTTGACAACTTCCCATCTTTACGTTGACCCGGCAACCTGGCAACATTTGACTCGAGCCTCCTGCATCAGTGCCTTGGTGATGAAATCAACAATTTGTTGCAGAAAGGCAATATAGGGAAGAGAGAGAGTGCCAACAAGATAATGATGTCGAACAAAGTGAACCCAAGATACTTTATCTACTCGTGAAAAACTAGATGGTCAGCAATCTTGATAGCACTTTAGTTGTCACCATAAATAGGGGTCAAAGTAGTAATGGAAACACCAAAGTCCATCAGAAACTGACAAAGTTAAAGAACTTCCTTGGTAATAGAGGATATAGCACCATACTCAGTCCCAACAGTAGAAACAACGACAGTCTTTTGTTTCTTGATTTTCCATATAATAAGTGAATCACTGAGGAAAACACAAAAACCATTGGTAGACCGCCAATCAGCATAGTCACCCATCCAATCAGTATCATAGTAGACTTGAAGCTCCAGAGAAGAAGTAATAAAAATTAGGGAGCATGTGATGGTGCCACGTAGATAGCAAAGAACATGCAAAAGTGTTGCATGGGTAGACCAGGGAGCACTAATAAACTGGTTGAGTATATGAGCTGCATAAGCAATATCCAACCAACTAATTGTCAAATAAATAAGAGCACCCACAATCTCTCGATATTGAGTAGGATATGGAAGAAGCTCACCATTTGAAGTGGAAAGTTGGTGATGAAGCTTTATAGGAGTAGCAGCAATACAAAGATCCGTAAGACATGCTCGATTGAAAATATTAGAGATGTACCTCTTGTGAGACACTAAGTAGCCACGACAAGCTTAAGCGACCTCAATGCCTAGAAAGTTACGAAGATGGCCAAGATCTTTCATCTGAAACTCCTGTTATAACCATTGCTTCAGAAAAAGAATTATTTCAGCATCATCACCAGAAATAATCATGTCATCCACATATAGAAGAAGAAGAGTAAGGCCATGGAAGACCTAGTGAGTGAAAAGCGTATAATCAAAGGAGCTCTATGTAAAACCAAAAGCAATAACTACACGATGAAAATGCTAAAATCAGACTCGAGGAGCTTCTTTGAGCCTGTAGATAGGACTCCATAGCCGATAAACATGTTGGGGTGGATGAGAAAGACCAGGGGAGGAGTCATGTAAACCTCCTCAGAAAGATCTCCATATAAAAAGACATTAATCACATCCAGTTGATAAAGTGGCCATTGACGAGCTGCTACAATTGTCAGAAAAAGACTAGCAATAGTCATCTTCACACCAGGTGCAAAAGTCTCCTCAAAATCAACCCCATACTCCTAAGTAAAGCCACAAACAATAAGACGCGCCTTATGGCGCTCTATACTGCCATCAACACGAGTCTTAATCTTGAAAGCCCACTTGCAATTGATTGAAGTAACCCCAACAGGTAGCAAAACTAGATCCCAGGTATATATCCGGAGTAGAGCACTGATCTCTTCAATCTTAGCCTACTTGTGGCACCTTGTCCCCAAAACCCTCACCGGCTAACCTATACCAGGACAGACCTATCACACCAGCAAACTGAAGCTGTCTTCCTCATCTTAACCTGTCGACATACATCCTCAATATCCATACCTATAACACAATCTCAAAAGACCTAGCTGAGGTTGTACTTGCAATCAATGGAGGAGGGAGTGGTGAGCTAACACACGCTCAGTTAGTGAACATCGTTACCACAGGGGTTAGCATACATGTATAAAGAAAATCATGTTGGTTCTATATACATAATTCAGCAATGTATGCTAGTCATATTTTTTACTAGAAACTTGAGTGCAAGCACCAAAACCCCCGCACGCAAGCGTACATGGTCGCAAGTAATAAAGCGGTGAGTATCGGGTCGAAATCCGAAGAGAACAGAGATTAGGTTTTTCTACTTATACCTAAGTGAGTGAAGAGTTTGAATATAAAGTAGTGAAGATCGTGATTTGATATATTCGAGTTGTTAAGGAATAGAAGGTTTACAGGAGGAAAATCTCAGGATGAATGACCCGAGGTTGTATGGTGTTGCAAGACTTTTTAAGGTCTTCTCCTCAATTTGCTATGTTATCAAGGATATGGATGTGGGTGTATTAATGATAGAAACTTGTACTTGTGTGCACTCCGGGTGCATCCTACAGGACCTTATTTCTAAGGATCATGCCTCTATAATCCATATTTCTATCCGTACAATGGAAGCATTATAGGACAACTCTCTACCACTACAATGGAATCGCCTCTACTTATTTCGAAGTGAGAGGACAAATCGGTGTCACTCTGTCCACCCTAATCCTCCACTCTACTTACAAGCCTATATTTCTATTAGTGCTTGGAAGTTTAAGATACTTGTTGTCTCTCGACCAACAAGGATTAAAGAGAGAGATTCATAGGCATATCCACATTAATAATAACAAAGCAAACCAAAGATAATAAATATTTCAAGTCATAGCATTGATACAACCCTAGATAAAGTGTTTAAGATACCATTGCAAAAGAGACATCAAGAGCAATGAAAGCATCCATACAAACATCCATAAATGAACTATAAAGGAGTTCTAAAAATTAGAGACAAGATTCTAGAAGTTCCCCCTCATAAATGTGTAATCTCCATCTCCTAGGTACTGGAAATCGCCCCCATGATCAGTGCTCTCGTGCACAGCCGCCACTAAGCAAAAGATACCAAACCCTACAGATTTGCCCCCTTTTATACCCAGCGTAGTCAACATCGCGATGTTGGAAAAATGACAACGCGATGTTCCAAATCCTCTAAGAAGCCCTAAAATCGTGGCATCGTAATGTTGAGTCGAATATCGCAATCTGTCCTTTTGCCTTCAAATTGGTTCCCAGCTCGTGATTAACATCGCGATGTTCCGAAATCCTTGCATCGCAATATTCATGGCTGTCTTTTTGGGTAGATTTGGCGCTCTGACCCGTTGAAACATAGCAATGTCCAGATGTTGCATCGTGATGTTCTCTGCTGTGTTGCTTCAAGTAACCTGTTACACAAATACTTCAATATTTTAGCATTTATAGATTGTAAACAGGTGTAAATCACTATGTAAGCATACAATGCAGCACAAATGGACAAGCGGTATATTCTAGAGCTAAAACAACACGTACTCACTCAATAATGTAGTTTTCAACTCTAAATACCTTGACAAACACTTACCAAAATAGCTCTTTTCCAGGAGCTGTCACACACCCCAAACTTGAATTATTGTTTGTCCTCAAGCAATGAACACTAAAAATGACTAGCAAACAATAATTCAACTCTAGAATTACTCAATGCGATATGACATCATAATTAATAAGTTGAACTTGTCAAACAAGAGTACTACATTAACAAATAATCACATTTGCCTCGGAATTCTGTTAATGTAATGGCCTTAGCTTAGTGATGATCACAAAGATACATGCATGCACAAGGGAATAAAAATAGAAGCATACAACTCAATAGCTAGGTTTTCACCACTCTCCACTAGAAAAAGACCCTACTCCTGAGGCAAGCTATTGCTCACATCTCATAGTGTTTCCTTTATTCTTCCAATGAATTGTTTATTAATTTTTTTATTTTTTATTTTTTATTTTTTATTTTATTATTTTATTATTATTTTTTAATAAAGAAGATATGGTATCCCTACTGGATACGACTTTCTTCTGAGTATAGGAAAACAATCACTTTGATATAAGCTCACCTGTACCCCCAGTTTCTATGTGCTTCCCTATGTTTCAAGTGTTACTCAGCTTGCCATGAGTTCTATACCCTAGTTCTATTCCCTAGAACATGTAAGTTATCGAAGTGGTCACCACTAAGCTCTAGTCATTCTTGAAAGCACAAGAAATTTCCCAAAAACAAAGGGCAATACTACAAATATGTTCCTCTTGTTTGACAAGTGCAACTTTCCATATCACCTATGTCATATGCCATCTAAGTTCGGTGACCAACCCTTCAAGTTATGTGTATTGGATGTGTGATTTGTGTGCATGCAACCGTAGAAAAATTGTTCCTTCCATGCAAAGCGACAAATTTCCCAAAAAAAAAAAATACTAAAATTTTCTACAAAAACATATAATTTTCCAAAACAAAATTTTTTTCAGTACACAGATACACACCCACACCTCCCAAACTAAATGAGATTATCCTCCCCGATGATCTTGTACAATACAATGACAAGTATAATGGAGTAATGTGAGAGAGGTAAGGGCACAAGTCAGTAAAATACTCCCATGGCTGGTTGGGTTAGCCACAAGTGTGGTTACTGAATTTGAGAGTCCTATTGTTCCAAGCGCTCTATGATTTGACTATGCCGCGTGTACTGCGCTAGGCTCCCCTAAACTTGAGCTGCACAAAGCATGAGAGAGGTCAACTTCATTCACAATAAACTAACAAGGAGAATATGGAAACACTAATTCTTGGGTTGCCTCCCAAGCTGAGCTAAGTTTATAGTCTTTAGCTAGACTCATCAGTGAGCGTCATTCATGAATATATAGGGGAGGGCCGGTGCAACTTCAACTTTTTGCACATGATCTGTTTCTACACCTTCAATGTGGGATGCCGCACTGCTCTTGATTTTTCAGCTTTGCATTCTAGAATTCATGCATCAATACAATCATGAACCAACCATTTTTTTTTCTTGATGGTCTTGCTTTATTTCCCCGTATAAGGCAATCAAATCCAAGATAGACAATGGAGGGCTAGTCACAGTTGGTGAGATGACATTGAACACTTGCAGCTTGGCTCCATGTTTCAAAGCGATCTCTCCTTTTGGTAACTCAAATAGTGCTCCCCCGGTGAGTAAAATGGGATGCCAAAAGATGACGGGGACATCCTTATCCGCTTAATAATCAAGAACAACAAAGTTGGCGGGGTAAATAAATTCATCAATTCGAAGCCAGTGAAGTTCTCTCCTATAGTACATGGAAGCAAATAACAGCCCGGGTCTTTTAACTTTGGAGGTAGAACCTTCTGCAGAATCAGGCTACATTCTTCTGTTGCGGCCACGATTTCAAGACCCCCTATTTTCTTCTTGTTTGTTAAAAACTCTTACATGAATTTAGCATACTTTGGCATGTGTTCCAATACTTCATAAAAGGGGATTGTCACATGAAGTTGCTTGAATCTTTCCATGAACCGCTCATACTACATCCCAAAAGTGTGATTCTTCAATCTTTGAGGGAAAGGTGGTGGTGGCAATGGTTGAACTTCTTCATCTCTATCTACCTTCCCTTGTTCGGTATCCTTTTCCTTTGCCTTTATCGGGACATCTTCAGATTCTATAGATCCAGTGGATGATAATTGTTTCCCTCTTTGCAACATGACTGCTTTCACTTGCCCTTGATCTTCATTTCTTGGGGTTTTTTCAGTGTCACTTGGAAGCACTCCCGTTGGATGGGATCTTACCTCATTGCTCATTTGACCAATTTGATTCTTGAGGTTTTTCATGGCATTGCCTTGAGTATGGAAATTGGTTCTACATTCGGCCATAAATTGATCAAACTTTTCTTCCAAACTCGGTTTCTTTTCCAAGGGTTTACCTTGATTGAAGTATCTCGGTTGACCATAACGTGGTTCTCCTTGAGAGGTTGATGATGCGTTTGACCTCCAACTCGGGGTCCAATTTGGTGAGAAATTTTGATTATTGCCTCGAAAGTTGTGGCCAATTGCATTGACTTCCTCAAAAGCTACTAGAGGCGCCATAAATGAAGAATCAAGTGGTGATGATTACATCGACATATTACTCACAAAGCATGCAAGTTACTTAATTTTTTATTCCAATTCAGAAAGTTTTGCTTGCACATCGGGTACACGGTTCTCTCATTTAATGCTTGCTACCTGCCCATAACATTCATCGGCAGGTTTGATAGTGGACGCACCACTGGCAGACGCCCAAGATAGCTCTATTGTTGCTGCCCATGCTATTATAGAATGATGGTACCAAGTGCCACTTAGTCACCCATGGTGATGACACAATCGTTGCAACCCTTTAAACCTTTCCCATGCTTCTGCCAAACTTTCTCCATTCCTTTGTTCAAATCCCATCAAATCATTTATGATTTTTACTGTTTTTGCCGGCGGGAAAAACCTTAGGAGGAACTTTTGTCTCAAATCCTACCAAGTGGTTATAGATGCTGCTAAAAGTGTATATAGCCACTCTTTTGCATTATATCTAACGGAAAATGGGAATAGCTTCAATCTTACTGCGTCATCTGAAGTCCCAACCTTTTTGAAATTGTCGGTGATCTCTAAGAAGTTCCTTATGTGAATGTTGGGCTCTTCGTTGAGGATTCCTGAAAATTATCCTGCATTCTGAATCATTTGGATCATGGAATTCTTAATTCAAACTGTGAATTCGGTCCGGTTGGCTTCACAATGCTTGGCTGATGATCTTCAGAGGATGGAATGGCGTATTTAAATAGAAGTCGGTTGTCTCTTCTTTGGTCTATAGTGTTAGAATCAGACAAGCTTGATAATTCTCGTTGAGTTCTATTTTCTCTTCATAATTCACGCAGTATCTTTTCAATTTCTAGATCAAGAGGGACTATAGGTGATTCAGTCATAAACTGCAAGATACAAGACGCTTTGATAAGAACACAATTGTAAACACTTTAGAAATAACTAGACGTATATCACTACTAATTTATCAAAAACACAAGAAAACAAACTAACTACTTTAACTATTATAGAAAAACCTATGCCGCTCCCCTGCAACGGCACCAAAAACTTGTTAACCAGAAACTTGAGTGCAAGCACCCAAACCCCCCGCACACAAGCGTACATGGTCACAAGTAATAAAGCGGTGAGTATCGGGTCGAAATCTGAAGAGAACGGAGATTAGGTTTTTCTACTTATACCTAAGTGAGTGAAGAGTTTGAATATAAAGTAGTGAGGATCGTGATTTGATATAATCGAGTTGTTAAGGAACAGAAGGTTTACAGGAGGAAAATCTCAGGATGAATGACCCGAGGTTGTATGGTGTTACAAGACTTTTTAAGGTCTTCCTCCTCAATTTGCTATGTTATCAAGGATATGGATGTGGGTGTATCAATGATAGAAACCTGTACTTGTGTGCACTCCAGGTGCATCCTATAGGACCTTATTTCTAAGGATCATGCCTCTATAGTCCATATTTCTATCCGTACAATGGAAGCATTATAGGACAACTCTCTACCACTACCACGGAATTGCCTCTACTTATTTCTAAGTGAGAGGACAAATCGGTGTCACTCTGTCTACCCTAATCCTCCACTCTACTTACAAGCCTATATTTCTATTAGTGCTTGAAGTTTAAGATATTTTTCGCCTCTCGACCAATAAGGATTAAAGAGAGAGATTTATAGGCACATCAACATTAATAATAACAAAGCAAATCAAAGATAATAAAGATTTCAAGTCATAGCATTCATACAACACTAGATAAAGTGTTTAAGCTACCATTGCAAAAGAGACATCAATAGCAATAAAAGCATCCATACAAACATCCATAAATTAACTACATAGGAGACAAGATTCTAGAAGTTCAACCTCATAAATGTGCAATCTCCAGCTCCAAGGTGCTGGAAATTGCCCCCAGGATCAGTGCTATCGTGTACAGCCGCCACCAAGCAAAAGATACCAAACCCTACAGATTTGCCCCCTTTTATACCCAGCGCAGTCGACATCGCAATGTTTGAAAAAATAACATTGCGATGTAGAGTTGAACATCGCGGCCTGTCTTTTTGCCTGCAAATGGGTTCCAAGCTTGTGATTAACATCACAATGTAAATATTAATATCGCGATGTTCCGAAATCCTTACATCGCGATGTTCATGAGAACATAGCGATCTATCTTTTTGGGTAGATTTGGCGCTCTATCCTGTTGAAACATCGCGGTGTCCAGATGTTGTATCGCGATCTTCTCTGCTGTGCTGCTTCAAGTAACCTGTTACACAAATACTTCACTCATTTTAGCATTTATAAATTGTAAACAGGTGTAAATCATTAAGTAAGCATACAATGCAGCACAAATGGACAAGCGGTATATTCTAGAGCCAAAACAATACGTATTCATTCAATAATGCACTTTTCAACTCTAAATACCTTGACAAACACTTACTAAAATAGCTATTTTCCAGGAGCTATCACATATCTCATCATGAATCTGGATACATATGCTAGTTATCACGTGCTTCTCAAATTCGGATAACATGTCATTCATACAGAAAACTTAATATAAAATATGTTAAAACATGGCATCATATTAATCATATACAACCATACAAATATCTCATCATAAACTCCGTCAAGTATGTATAGACTAAATCTCATCACCTTACAAATCATCGCCGCAGTATCAGCGGTATGTTATTATCCCCACAGCATCGGTGGTGTGCTATCATTCCAACAACATCAATTGTGTGCTACCATCCCCACAGCATCATTAGTATGTTATCATCCCCGCAAAATTGGCGGTATCGTCTCTCTCTATTCCTCGTACATATGACATTCATGTACATAACTATTGCTAAGGCTTCTACCATACTCTTATTTCTTTTAGTTACCATACTCTTTCTCTTTTACTTACTAAATGCATTATTCACTCTTCATCTCATCATATTCTCTAACCTTCTATTCATGGTTATCATCATTCATGTTTCATGCATATTCAATCATAAATGCATCATCACCATATATTACATAGAAAAGCATCTTAAGAGAATCAATGCGACATCATCATGACATGACCTAACCAGGGGCAATCTAGTCGTACATAATGAAAATATCTCATGAAAACAATCATAAAAACTTCTAGAAAACATTTTGCATTGAAAATGTTTGTAATCCTAGGGTTCATTCAACTTCCACTCACCTTAGTGCAACTACATGCTAGATATTCTTTGATCCCCCTGCGGAGCCTTCGACGCCTTTCCCGCGTCCTATACATGGCATTTAACTAATACTCGTCACTACATATCAAATAGGATTCAATTCATGTATTCAAAGGCCCTATTCATGCCTAAACTAGAATATCGGCTTCTTTATTATTAATCAGTTCTCCGACCCTTTCCAAGCCTTGTAAACACCATAATATCCATCTCCTAAGTATTCCCTATACAATGGAACCCCTTTTGGTCCATTTGGAACCTTTTCGAGAATACTATAGTGTTTGCCCATTACTGGTATTGACACCCCCTTGGACACGGGCTCGTGGACGACCTTGTAACTCGATAACCCCGTTGGACACGGGCGCGTGGACAACTCTGTAACTCTGTGTTTCTTTGAAATCATCTCATCTTCCTCAATGCTACAGTAACCTACAGTAATTGTCGACTTCCTCTAACTAAATCATGGTCTAAAACTCATACAATCCATTCCTAATCACTTCTAAACTCTAAATACATTGTTTATCATTCATTTCCATCCATTCATAATCTATTTCATCCACTAAATCCATGGATTCCAACAACATTCACTTCTATTCTCATTCATGACCTAAATGCATGAATACTCATCCTATACCATACAAATGCTAGGATTTGGTTTCAATACACTTACTTGATGTTTTGGAACTCTCCAAAACCATATTCCCGGCCTTGAATCACCTCAACTTTGATTTCCTTCTTCAAACCCTACAACAAGGATATCTCTAAATATCATCGACTATTAAAGCTAAAACAAGGTGGATGAGGGTTAGACACACCCCTCTACTCATCATTATCTTCTATGGAAATCAACTCTTGCTAATCTCCCCTCTTCTTCAATTCTTCTCTCGATTGCTACAGTAACCCCTCTTCTTAAGTCATGATAGAGATTGAGAGAGATGAGCTCTTCTCTCTTCATCTAGTTATTTGTTTAAGTGTTGAACTAGGGGTATTTTTGTTATTTTCTCATTTTAGTTCTCATTAACTCATTTAATGACTCCAATGATATATTTGATCCTCATTAACATTTCATTAACTCCTTTAGCCTCTAATATGCTTCATCTGACCATTTTACCCCTCTTTTCTTGTTTCACTCTATTAGTCAATTATTTTTATTTTTATTTTTCGGGTCATTACACTACTGCCATGGATATGCAGGACTACCTCACGATAGGATATGGGCTCTAAATGAGTGTGGACAGATGTAAGAAAAGATTGAAAACTAGAGGAGTAGGTGTGAGTAGAAACCTAGCTAGAGGACGTCATATCCAGTAGAGGTAGTGAGAGGGAGGGGCAGTATGAACATCTTCACAAAGGAAGAGCCCAATGTGAGTATGGGAGTATCACCTGAAGCATCAATAGACTCGACGAGGGGACGTAGCGGCGTAGACAAAGACTCAGAAGTGACCGCAAGAGGTCTCACAGAAGTGTCATGGAGAGAAGAACCTAGAAAGACAATAGAATGGTAAAGAGGAGACTGAACAAGTGGTGACTAAAGACAAGAAAGATCTGGAGTGAAGGTAGAAAAATAGGAGGTATCCTTGAGAAAATAAATACTAAAGATCCCAACCTCATGCCCTTGGATTCAACTTTAGAACAACCTTAGACACCTTTGCAAATTCAGACATTCCATATGAGAATTCAACATCATTGGAGGATCACAAATTCAAATAAAAAAGCTACAAATCTATAAAGTGGAAACAAAGTGAGAAGAGAGAAGAGGAGTGGCAAGAAAGGAGGAAGAGCAGGGGTAGCAGAGTGAGACCCGAATCCTTGTAAAATCACTGCCAAAAACTCTAATTCCATGTAAGAATATGAGGTATGAAAGAGAGCGTAAAGCATTAGGCATATCATGAATAATATATATACAGTAGGAGGTGTCCTCGAGAAAATAAATACCCAAGTTCCCTACCTCCTGCCCATAGATTTAGCTCTTAAACAACCTCAAACACCTACGCATATTCAGACATTCCAGATCAGAATTCGACATCACCGGAGGATCACAAATTCAAAAAAAGCTACAAATCTAGAAAGTGGAAACAAAGTGAGTGGAGAGAAGAGGATCGATAAGGAAGGAGTAAGAGCAGGGGTAGCAGCGTGAGACCCTAATCCTTATAAAATCACTGCCAAAAACTGTGATACCATGTAAGAATATGAGGTATGAAAGAGAGCGTAAAGCATTAGACATATCATGAATAGTATAAGTTAGTGTTGAAAATTGGTCTTCCCTCGGGATCAGATCCGATTCAGATCAACGGCTGAGATTTGTATTTGTTTTGGTGTGGACGCTTACAGATGATGGTGGAGAGTGGTTTTTCTCTGCTGGACGACAAGAGAAAACTGCACAGGAGAGGAAAAACGACTGGAGTGGGCCTTTCGCCCGGATTCAACTCCGTCGGTCAAGTTAATGGAGTGTTTTGGAGGAAAGAGAAGAGAGTTCTTGTTTCAATTTTTTCTTACCTTTGGGTCTTCCACTTCCCTTCTTTATATAGAGTTTTCAAGGCGGTGGGAAATATCCTATCCACTGGTAGGGCAAGTGGGATGAGGGAATTGTCAGAGCAAGTGGGATGATTGTTTTTCAACTAGCGTCCCATCCGGTGTCAGGTGGAGTTATGGTGTTTAGTCTTCTAAACCTGATTTTTTCTCTCAAAAAAGATATATTATGTACTTTATTCCCTTGTCATTAATGTTTTACGCTCTACTCTTGTCTTTTTATCCAGGGGGAAGGTTTTAGTCGGCTTTTGGGTCGGTTATATGGAGGGATAAGATGAGGACGGGTGTTTGGCCCGGATTTCATTGGGTGGATGCCAGGGATTTCCCCAAGTAGCGGATTTAGATTTCAAGTTTTTTATATGGGATTTTTGACATGTGTCGTGCTAGATATGACTATATCATTAGTCCCCCCACCCCTCCCCCCCCCCCCCCCCCAAAGTATGCTTGTGTTTGAGTCCAAGTGATAGATGAGATGTGCTTAGTTTTCAGTCGGCTCAAGGACAAACATTAGGTTTGCTGCGAATCTTCCTTATACTAATGTCAACATATATTTCCCTAGTCTACGAATTTAGCAGCTAGTTCCGGGGATGGGCTTAGTCAGGGTGTTGTGGTACTGGGTTAACACCTGTTGGTCATAGCTGGAGGCTTGTGTGGTCTTTTCGTTGTATTCAGTCGAGGTCTGGGCGTTTTTTAAATTTTATCTCTGTAATAATTTTTGTTATGATAAAACGTTGTCTATATATATATATATATATACATATATATTTTTTTTTGTTTCGGGATGGAGGATGATTCGTTGATTTTTCTTTCTAGTTTTTGAGATGGCTTCTGCTCCTCGTTTTTTTTCCTAAAGGCATTTCTCCCTTGTATTTTCGTCCATTTTTTGAGAATTCCTATCACTTTCTATGATTATTTGGGAACGCTCGGATCAAGGGTGGTGAATCTTATAGGTCCAAATGGTTGTGTTTGGAATGTCCTGCTTGACATGGATGGAGATATAGATGAAATGCGGTTTGCTCAGGGATGGTGGAACTTTCATACTAACCATTCTTTGAGTTCGAGAGATAGTTTGATCTTTACTTATCTTGGGGACATAAACTTTGAAGTAGGAATCTTTGGGATGGACTTCTGTTGGAAGGAAGTGGACCCTGATGTCCATCCACGGGGTTGGGCGGAAGCCCCTAGTGATAGTGAGGGTAGCACGGGTGGTGGGAGTCCTAGTATTACTTCTGGGTCCTCAGTAGGGTCGGTTTAGAGTTTACAGGAAGATGTGAACTCCCTATGTATATCTAAGATCCTTTGCCTATTTATTTCTTTCTCTCTATTTTTTTTGGGGTTTGTGTTAGTCTGTATAATAGTCTATAATTATTAATCATTTCCTAAATAAAAACAGAGGTTGGGTGTTGTTATTTGCTTGTTTATCTATTTTTTGCTAAATCGAGATGCCTTTAATGTTCTTTCTTGAGAAACGTGTTGTCGTTGCCATTATTCAAGGAGTCGTGGGTTGTCTTCAAGGGATTGAGGGCTTTTTTGAGACGTCATTCTCACGAGTGATTTTTGGGGGAATGGGGCTCTTTTATCCGAGGCGTCATGGAAAGCTCCCAAGGAGTCGCTCGGGGTTTAAAGATATTCTGTTTATAAATGGGTCCCAGGAAGGTTGAATACTTTCATCTTTTGTTTAGGCCAAAGAGTAGGTTTCTATGGCTTATCCTTCTTTCTATAGATCATTTGGTTTGAGGGGCCCTATCGACCGACTAAAAATTCCCTTTGCATTTTACGGAATTCTGAGTCAAATGGTGGCTGGTAACGTGGTTTTGGAGGGTCTTAGTGGGCATGTATAGACCGTTTCTTTGCTTAGGGATGAGGTTCTAAGGGAGATGTGGTTTGAGAATGGATGGCAAGACTTTTTAGTTGACCATCATATGGAAGTAGGGGACCTTATGATTTTTGAGTATACTGGAGGCGTCTACTTCCGAGTGACAATCTTTGGAAGAAACAAATATCTGATGGAATGGGCTTTTTCGGCTCGCCCCTTTCATCAGGCGGCCGTTCTTAGTGATGATGGTAGTGAGGAGGAAGAAGATGGGTAGGACGAATCTTTGGGATAGGGCAATTTTACGTCTCCTTTATGTTATGTTTGTAAACATTTATTGTTGACTTTTTTAGTTCTAATCGTGTATGTAATTAGTCTTAATTTTCTCATTTTATTTTTCAATCGGCATATGATGGAATTTGTTCCTTTATTTTCTCCTTATTATTAATTTTATTCTTTGAAAAATAGGCGAGGCTTTGATCCTAAGTCAAGGGGAATAATTGGTCCGCAAGTCTTGTCTTGGATACTATTCCGCAGTTATATTGAGGAATGGTGCGGAGCGTACTGGTCAATGTGATGATGGGTGCGATAACCTATTTTTTTCGTGGCAGACGTTTGCTAAGCCGCCACCTGGGGAGGAGATCGAGGTCGTTCATAAGAAGCTTAACTGCTTTTGTTTCGATGGTTATATTTGGTGTGACGTTTTCTTAAACGGTTCGATTTGGTGTGACGTTTGCTTAGACGGTTCGATTTGGGGGGATATTTGCTTTAAGGGTTCGATTTGGGCCTACTCATTTGATCCGACTGTTGGGCGTCTTATCTTTTGGGTTTTTGAGTAGGGATTGAGGGTTTCATTTCATTTTGAATCCATGCGATTTTCTCTCTAGTGCTTCAAGTTTTCTTTACTTCTCCTGCGATTCCCTGGTTGGCGTTGTTTGTTATTTGAAGCTTTATGTTAAGGTCATGGAGACCAATCCCATGGATACTAGGGCTCTTGTTTCTTCTGGTTCTTCTTCTGATTCTTCTGCTTCTCCGTCGTCTTCGCTCCTTCTGATTCCGCTTTGTCCCTTCCTGTTCTTGCTCAAAGTGGACCTAGGGGTCCGCCGGTTCAGGGCTTAAGAATCCATCCGGCGTCTTCTAGGATAGAAGGTGGGGGGTCTGAAGCTTTTTTAAGCATCCTTAATAAGGATGATATAGACTGTTTAGTGGATCGTTATCAAATCAATTTATCTCTCTTCTCGGTTAAGGAACCCTTTTCTGGGGAGCAAGCTAATTCACCTAGGGAGGGTGACATAGCTATCTATGAGGATGCTTTGTTAGGCGGTCTTAGGCTCATGTTCTCTAATATTTTTAAGGAGATCTTAGATTATTATAAGCTATGTCCCTCTTAGCAGACTCCAAACTCATGGAGCCTGGTTAGTGGGTTTGTTATCATTCTTAATAATTACGGCATAAAACCGACCATACGTTGGTTTCGTCGTTTGTTTAGTTTGTATCCTGAGCTAGAAAATGACTGGTATTTTTTCTCCGTACGTTCCAAGAAGAAGTTCTTGGGTAAGGTTCCCTCTTCCATCAAACTGTGAAAGAGTAAATTCTTTTTTGTAAGTTGTAAATCCAGGTGGGATGTCTGGACCAAATGGGAAGTTCCTCGGATGGATAATACTTGTGATGAGGAGATGACGGTTAACGAGAAGCCTAAATTTGAAAAGTTTAAAGAAATTTTTGGGGTTTCCTTGGATACCTATCTGACGATGGAAACCTTCATAAATGTCGCTTGTCCTTAGCTACTGGTAGGGTTCGCTCGTATCTATGTTTTGCTAGCTTTTGGTTTTGGTCATAATGAGTTATTTACACTCTTGTTTTGTAGGTGAATCAATGGGAGATTTGGAACTTGCGAAGGGTCTCCTTGCAGACCTTGAGGGTGTTGTCCAAGTTCCTTTGACACGGGGGAGGAAAAAGAAGGAGGGCGGGTCTGGGAAGGAGAAAGAGGGGGAGAATAATTCCATGGAGGAGAAGAAAAAGAGAAAGAGGGAGGGGAGGAGAGATGAGGGTCCTTCCAAGGCAAAGAGAGCCGGGGGTCCTTCCAAGGCAGAGAGAGCCAAGAGTGATTCCGTCGTAGAGCTCTCCAAAAAGAAGAAGGAAAAGGATGGTCTTGCGAAGGACTTGGCTTCGGAGAGAGAGGTTCTGAAACCGGCTCGGCAAGATGTAGAGGATTTTGAAAATCCAGTCGGAAGTATCACGACTTAGGGAGGAAAGGAAAGATGTGACAATAAAATATTATTCAATTCTTCATACCGTCGCCCGACATGATCCTGCTATGGATGTTCTATCTATGGGGCTTCCCTCTGTGTTGCGGTTTTTTGTAAAATTGAGGGGGTAAACTACTAAGCGCGAACGTTCCAGCTAGAAGTAAGAATCCTCCCCTAAGCGATCCGACTGGAAATGAAGATCCTCTTCTGGGTGAAGACGTCGAAGCGGTTGACACGGGGGCTCCTAGTTCACCATAGGGTGTATTTTGTCTTTAATTGGTCTCTCTATGTTTTGTCTTTTAATTTGTATGTAGTCTTTTGTTCACATTTTTATAGATTTTTTTATGTTGTTGTCTTGTAATTTAACTCAAAGGTGTTGAAATGGGAAGTTCGAACCTTTATTTTGGGGACGATTTATTTTTCGGATTTCGGTCATAGTGACCTTTTGAAGACCCCCCTTGAAGTGTTTCCGTTAATGTAGCGCTTGATTTGGTCTTCTTCTTTTAGTTCTGTGGGAGAGCCTTTCAACGAGGTTTTTGTCTTGGCCCAGTGGTGGGACTTTTTTAAATCGAGGGTTTTTGTCTCGGATCTGATTGGGAAGTTTTGATTAAGATTTTTGTCTCGGATCTGACTGGGAAGTTTTGATCGAGATTTTTGCCTCGACCTTGAATAGGGGCTTTTATCAAGGTTTTTGTATCAATTTTATAGGGAAGTTTTTTACAGAGATTTTTACCTCGGTCTTACAGAGGGGTTTTTAAGCGGACTTCAATCTTCTTTGTATAACTACAGATCTTTCTTCTTTATTGGTAATAGCGTCTTAGATGTTCATTATGATAGGGTCGCTTGAGGAGTTTCCCTTCTACATTAGCGAGCCAATAGATTCCTTTTCGGACTATTTTCTTCACAATATATTGACCTTCCTAGTTTTGAGTAAGTTTTCCTTGTTGGCTTTTGTTGCCTTGGAATTCATTCTCTCTTAGGACTAAGTCTCCGATTTGGAAGTGAACCTCTTTCACTCGGGAGTTATAAAATCACTTCAGCCTCTGGCGGTATGTTGCGGCCGTTGCTTCCGCGGCTTCTCTTTTTTCTTCAAGGAGGTCGAGTTCTGACCTGAGTCTTTCTTCATTAGTTTCCGGAGAGAAAGTTTGTGTTCGTAGAGTTGGTATTCCTATTTCAGCAGGGATGACAGCTTCAGTGCCATATGTAAGGGAAAAAAGAGTTTCTCCGGTTGGGGTTCGGCTGGTCGTCCGATATGCCCATAATTAGAGGGGCACGGGTCGGGTTTTAACCCGGCCCGGCCAAAACCGCCGGGTCAGTTGACCTCGGGTCGAAATCAGAATAACCCGGCCTTCTGATGCCAGCCATTACAAGTTGGGTTTTACCCAACCCGTGACCCGGCGGGTTTACCCGTCAGGCCAGGCCGGGCCAGGTTGACCCGGGTCAACCCGTGAGGTTGGGGTTTTTTTCAATTTTTTTAAATTTTTTTCAAGTTTTTAAACTCACGTAAATATTTATTGATTTTTTTTAATGATTGAATAATTAGGAAGGATAATAAATTTTATATATTCGAGCTTTTTTTCCTTGAATAGAGATTTTTGCATTCTCTAATTACCAATAATTAAGGTTTTTTTATTGTTATTTCCTTATTTTAAATAGCTTGTCATTTATAAATTTTGTGACTTTATAATTTTTTTTGTTTTTTATAATGTTTGAATAATTAGTCTAGGATAATGAATTTTATATATTGAGTTTTTTTTCCCTTTAAGAGAGATTTTTGCATTCCTTGATTGTCAATAATGGAGACTTTTTAGCGTTGTTGACTTATTTTCTTATTTTTAAATAGCTTGCCAATTATATATTCTTTTGTGATTTTATAATTTTTTTGGTTTTCTTAATGTTTAAATAATTAATGTAGGATAGTGAATTTTATAGATTGATTTTTTTTTTCTTTCATGAGCGATTTTTGCATTCTTTGATTGTCAATTAATGAAGGTTTTTTATGGTTATTTCCTCAATTTTAAGTAGCTTGACATTTATATGCTCTTTTGTGATTTTATGTTTTTTTATTTTCTTAATGTTTGAATAATTAGTGTGGGAGGATAATGAATTTTATAGATTGGATTTTTTTTCCTTCAAGAGACATTTTTGCATTCTCTAGTTGTCAATAATGAAGGTTTTTTATGGTTATTTTCTTTTTTGTTAAGTAGCTTGCCATTTATATGTTTTTTTTTTAATTTTATAATTTTTTTTAGTTGTCTTGATATTTGAATAATGATTGTAGGATAATGAATTTTATAGTTTTCAATTTTTTTAAAAAATTTCTCATTCTATTTTTATATCAAAATATCATAGTTTTTTTTATTTTTTATTTTTTTACATTTTTTGCTATTTTTTAATATACATTTATATATTTTTTTTAAAAAAATTAAAAAACCTGCGGGCCGGCCAGTTAACCGGCGGGTTGGGCCCGGCCCCCCGGTTCTATAGGATGGCCCGGGCCGGTTACTGGTCACCCGAAGGTGACCCGTGACCCTCTGGGCTTGGCGGGTCAACCCGGCCCGGCGGTTCAATCTGTGGCCCGGGCCGGTTCTGGTCCAGTGTTTGGCCGGCCCGAAACCGACGGGTTGGGCCCGCCGGGCCCGGTTAACCGGCCTGTGCCCACCTCTACCCATAATGCGCTAGGGATCTCTTCTACCCAACTGTCCCCGTCTCTAAGAACTCAGCCCTTGAGTGTTTGGAGTAGGGTTAGATTCGTTACTTGCTTGGGGGTGGGTTACTGAGGAGAGTCTGGACTCAATCCCTAGCTCGGAACAGAAACTTTTGAAGGCTTGATTGTCAAACTGACGTCCGTTATCTGTAATGAAGGCTACTAGGATTCCAAATCAACAAACGATTGTTCGCCATAGAAATCCTTGGCAGGCTTTTTCTGTTATCGTAGCCATGGGTTCCGCCTTTACCCACTTGGTGAAATAGTTGATCACGACGATTAAGAATTTTATTTGTCGATCAACGTGGGGAATGGACTTAGGAGATCAACTCCCCATAGGGCGAAAGGCGTCGGGCTTATAACCGGAGTAAGGTGTGTTAGTAGTCATCGTTAGATTCTTGAGTGCCGTTAACACGCATTGCATTTCAGGACAAACTCTATGGCTTCTCGAGCTAGTGTTGGCCAGTAATACCCCTGTTGAAGGACTTCTTGACTTAGGGCTTTGCCTCCTAAGTGATCTCCACTGATACCTTCATGGATTTCCCATAGAACGTAATTGGCCTCTGTTGGTCGTAAGTATCGCAGGAAGGGTTGTGTGTACGACCGTTTATATAGACAATTGTTTATTATCCCGTAACGGGCTGATTTGTTTGTGATACGTCGAGCCTCTTTTCTATCGGTTGGGAGAAGCCCACTTTGTAGGTAGTTTTTGATTGGATCGATTTAGGATATTTCTTCTTCGTTGTCTTGTATTTCCTCTTCTGGTTGATTTTCAATCGTCTTCATGTTGAGGTATTGGAGGTTAACGGTTTGACTCGATTCTTCATTTAGTGAGTGGCTTTTCTGGATAAGAGATCAGCTTCCTCATTCTGAGCCCTAGGATTTTCATAATTCGGAAATGTGTGAAGCTTGGGAGGATCTTTCTGATTATGTCTTTATATTTGATTATGTTTTCTTCCTTAGCCTCGAATTCTCCCGTAGTGTGTCCGACGACAAGTTGTGAGTTGGAATAGGCGTTGTGGTTTTGAACTTTGAGGCTTTGGGCCAATCGTAATCCTGCAATGAGGGCTTCGTATTCGGCCTCATTGTTGGTTGTTTTGAACTGGAATTTCAGAACTGTGGCGGTTTGCCACCCGAAGGGGGAGCTTAAGACCAATCCTACTCCTGCCTTTTCCTTTGTGGCGGATCCGTCGACGTGTAAGGTCCACTGGGGGGATTCAGAATTCTCTTTTCCCGGATCTTTTGTAGGTGTTTGACTTTCGTCTTCTTGGGAGGTTAATTCCACGATTTAATCAGCCAGAACTTGGTTTTTGATTGTTGTCCGTGGTTTGTAGTCAAGTTCGAATTCTCCCAGCTCTACAACCCACTTAGCTAACTATCCGGACGTGTCTGGTAGGTGGAGAACTTGCTTTAGAGGCTGGTCGGTTACAACAGTAACTTTGTGGGCCTGAAAATAAGGTCTTAGTCTTCGGGCTGAGATGATGAGGGTAAAGGCCAACTTCTCGAGGGGAAGATATCTCGTTTCTAAGTCGCTAAGGACTTTGCTTGTATAATAGATGGTTTTTTGAATCCCTCCTCTTTTAAAAGAACTGCACTGACTGCCCGGGTGGTAGTGGATAGGTATATGTAGAGTTCCTCTCCAGCCTAGGGTTTGGCTAGTAGTAGTGGTGAGAGGAGATAATCTTTCAGCTGTCTCAGGACCTTTTCGCATGCTTCATTTCACTCTATTTTTGGCTCTTTCCGTAGTACTTGAAAGAAATGAAGGTTTTTCTCTCCAGCTTTTGAGATGAAGCGTCCTAGGGCCGCTAGGCGACCATTAAGCCTTTGAATTTCTTGAAGGGTTTTTGGTGACCTCATTTCAAGGATGGCTTTGATTTTCTCTGGATTCGCTTCTATGCCCCATTGGGTCAGCATGAACACCAAAAATTTTCCTGAACGGACGCCGAAAGCGCATTTACTTGGGTTGAGGCGCATCCTATATGCTCGGAGAGATTGAAAAGCTTCTTTGAGGTCAGTTAAGTGGTCTTCGGTTTTTTCGCTTTCACTAGGATATCATCTACATAAGTTTCAACATTTCTTCCGATTTGTTTTTAGAAGACTTTATTCACCAGTCTTTGGAAGGTTGCGCCACGTTTTATAGACCAAACGGCATTACCTATAGCAATAAGTTCCTTTACTGGTAATGAATGAAGTTTTTTCCTCATCGATTTCAGCCATTTGGACCTAGTTGTAGCATGAGAATGCATCTAGGAAGCTTAGTATCTCATGTTCTGCTGTGGAATCCACTAGGTCGTCGATCGAGGGCAAAGGGAAAGAGTCCTTGGGACAGACTTTATTTAAATCTGTAAAGTTAATACACATCCTCTATTTACTGGAGGGTTTCTTGACTAGGACTACATTGGCTAGCCATTCCCGGTAACTCACTTCTCGGACAAATCCTGCCTTTATGAGTTCGGCTATTTCTTCTTCCGCTGCTTTTTGCCTTTCCGGGGCAAAACTTCTTTGTTTTTGTTTTACTGGTTTAAATGATGGATTCACATTGAGGTGATGTTCGATGGTGGTTCGATCAACCCCTGGCATGTTGTCCGAGGACTAGACCAAGAGGTCGGAATATCCTTGTAGAATAGTCATGACCTCTTTCTGTCTTTCAGCTGACTACTCCAATTTGGACTGTTTGATCTAGTTTGGATTTGTCCAAGGGGAGTGTGATCAGTTCTTCAACCGGTGTTGGTTGATGATCTTCAATGTTATTTTGTTCTTCATCCCCATCCCTGTTGACAGTCATTGTTTCCGGGGCCTTTCCTTTGTCTTGGTCGTTACCTTTGAGTGTGGAGATATAACACTGCCGGGCCAGCGGCTAATCTCCGCGTAGTTCTCCACAACCATTTTCAGTCAAAAATTTTAACAAGAGGTGATAGGTGGAGATTACTACTCTTAAGGAATTAAGAGTTGGCTTGCCAAGGATGACATTGTAATTGGATCCACAACGAATAACCAGGAAATTTGTAGTAACTGTGGATAATCTGGGTGGGCTTCCAACTGTGATTGAGAGGGTTATTATCCCCTTGGGCTGCACGAACCCTCCTGAAAATCCGACCAGACTAGATTTGACAGGAAGTAGGTTGTTTGCGTCGTACCTCATTCTTTCGAAAGCACTCCAGATTAGGACGTCTACTGAACTCCCACTATCGATGAGGACTTTTCTCATTTCGAAATTAGAGATAGTGATGGTGACGGCTAGAGCATCATCGTGAGGGTGGCGAACCCTTCTGGTTTCTTCGTCATAAAAGATGATGGGTGGCCCGGGCCATAGTCTCTTCAGAGTATGTCCTTCTTCAGTAGTTCCAACTATTCGAGAGGATGTACTTTCTCCACCACATCCGGGCCCGCCACTGATGTAACCTACAATTTCTCTTCCTGCTTCGTTGCGCTTTGGAGGTAAGGACCCATTTTCTTTCGGGTCTTAGTGAATGTACTGTTTGAGTTTACCTCTTTTGACAATATCTTCTATGGCATCATCAGGTGGGTGCATTCTTCTGTGTCGTGGCCTCGGACTTGGTGAAAGTTGTAGTACTTCTTGTTGTTTTTCCAGAGGTCTGGATTCTTCGTGGGCTCTAGCCATGTTAAGATCTTTTTGTCTTGAACCTGTATCAGGATGTGGCTTCGGGTTTGGTTGAGAGGGGTATGGTGTTCGTACCTAACTATTTTTCCTGCCTTCGGGGCGCTTTGTGGCTGAAGGGCGTGCTGTTTGGGGCGAGGTGGTGGTTCTCAACCTCTGTTGCCTTCCCTTTACGGCCCTTCCTATCGGACTTCCCTCTGGGTTCTTTCAAGGGTGGGAGGGGGTTTTTCCGTTTATTCTTCTTTAGTCTTCTTCTGGGCCTCTTCTTCCTAACCCGCGTGGATTTCATCTGAATTGATGTATTTCTAGGCATGAGTTAGGAGATCAGGCATACTCTTTGGTAGTTTTAACGTGAGTGAGAAACGGAATGGAGAATCGAGGAGTCCCTCCATCAGAATGGTTACAGTCATCCAGGGAGTGAAGTCGGCAACGTTTGACGCCTTATCAGTGAATCAGTCAAGATACAACTTAAGGCTCTCTCCTTTAACCTGTTTGACTCGCATGAGTGTTTTCTTCTGTTTGGAGTAATTGGCGAAATGGGTAAGGAAGAGATCTGCTAGTACCTGGAAAGAGGGGACTGTGCTAGTAGGAAGGTCGATGAACCAATCTTGCGATGCTCCTTCCAGCGTGGCCGGGAAAGCCTTGTACATGTGGGCGTCGGTTGTTCCGGAGAGGAGCATTGCCGACCGGAAATACTTCAAGTGGCGGGAAGGGTCGGTCTTGCCATCATACATGGCCACGGGGGGTGGCTTGAAGCAGTCCGGAACTTGCTCTTTTAGTATTTCACGAATGAAAGGAGAAATTACTTGGGGTGCGTACCTCTCGGGTTCTTCTCTTCCGCGGGGTGGGGTATATCGCTGGATTCGCCCGTCGTAAGATGCGGTGTAATGCTGGGTCCTTGAAGGGGCACGATTACGTCGGCGAACCGAAGGTGGTTCCGAGTTGTCGGAGAAGAGGGTTCTTTCTCTACGCTATTCCCTTGGCCTTCGCTCCCTGGGAGTGCGAGCGCTGGACCTTCCCCTACTCATTGAAGCTCTCGGAGGAGCGGACGGAATGGGTGGGTTGGATCCCGGGGGGTGGATGTCGCAAAGTTTGAACAACTTGGTCCAGTTGTCCAAGGCGTCATTCCATGTTCTGGTATCGTTCATAGATGTTTTCCCCTTGGGGATGTTCTGGTAATATCGGTGGATTTTCTCTCACCTCTTGTGTTTCCCTGGGGATATTAGCGTCGTTGTTTCCCCCTCCTTGTTCTTGAATGCGGGTTGACCTTCTGGTTGTTGTCATCTGGCTTTTTGTAAGGGTCCCCACAGACGGTGCCAAACTGTAGTGCTTAAAATCATTCTTCCCTAGGGATCAGATCCGATTCAGATCAACGGTTGAGATTTGTATTTGTTTTGGTGTGGACGCTTACAACTGATGATGGAGAGTGGTTTTCCTCTTCTTGAGGGCATGAGAAAAACTGCACAGGAGAGGAAAAACGACTGGAGTGGGCCTTTCGCCCGGATTCAACTCCGACGGTCAAGTTAGTGGAGTGTTTTGGAGGAAAGAGGAGAGAGTTCTTGTGTCAATTTTTTCTTACCTTTGGGTCTTACACTTCCCTTCTTTATATAGAGTTTTCAAGGCGGTGGGAAATATCCTGTCCACTGGTAGGGCAAGTGGGAGAAGGGAATTGTCAGAGCAAGTGGGATGGTCGTTTTTCAACTGGCGTCCCATCCGATGTCAAGAGGAGTTATGGTATTTAGTTTTCTAAGCCAGATTTTTTCGTTCGAAAAAGATATATTATGTACTTTATTCCTTTGTCATTAATGTTTTACGTTCTACTTTTGTCTTTTTATCCAGGGGGAAGGTTTTGGTTGGCTTTTGGATAGGTTATATGGAGGGATGAGATGAGGATGGGTGTCTGGCCTAGATTTCGTCGGATGGATGCCAGGGATTTCGTCAAGTAGCGGATTTAGATTTCAAATTTTTTATGTGAGATTTTTGACATGTGTCGTGCCAGATATGACTATATCAATATATATACAAGTAATGATGTGAAGCGTATGTGTGGCCACATCATGTATAAAATTAATATACAACTCTCTCTAACAAAATCAATACTTTTTATGTGCAAGTTAAAAAGAATATAAAGAGGTCACTTGGTCAACATAACAAAATCAACTATATAAGGATCGGAAGTCCCCAAACATGCAATAAATTCCTTGTGGAATGATAAATTTTCTTCCTTGTGGAATGATAAATTTTCTATGCAACCGTACTTAAGAAAGACCCCAAAAAAAAAAACAATTCTTTTTCAGAATGTACTTGTGGAATGTGCTATTCTTTTTTGTATCTTATTTTATTATCCATTTTACTCATTGCTTTTAAAAGATGTTCAATACAACTTTTTTTTTTTTTTGACATAAAAGATAAACTCCTTCATTGAGAAACGTCAAGGGATATGGCTTTAGGTGACGAGCACCTTTGCCTCACCGTGCGCATATAGATATGGGGACTCGAATTTGGGAGTTTTGTGCTCACCAAATGAATTACTCAAACTGCTCCCCTTATTTACGGGGACGATGACTCGAACTTGAGAACATACTCAATCAAATGAATTACCCAATGCAAGGGACCCGATATACCGTTAAACCAATGGTCATTTGGTTCAATTCAATTTTTTCACAAATGAAAAATGGAGATCATATTGAATATTTTTAAAATTAGGATCAAAATAAATAATGTAAAAAAATACAAGAACATGCAGAGTATTTAAACTTTTTTCTTAATGACAAACTATTCTTCATTAAAAGCAAATGGCAATACAAAGTAAAACGAGGAAAGTAGAAATATAACGGAACAAGGTCATGTGGGAATGTTGGATTGTTAGAGTCATCAACGGCCTTCCATTTTGGTGAATGTGATGCTCGTTTTCACTTGGTCCAAGTTTTTGACTTTTAGAACTTGAACCATGCGAAACCTAGATAGTATGAATATAATGAATTTTAAATAAGAGGATCTTAGTGTGAAAGTCAAGCTAGTTGAAGAAAGCTGGAGGATGTTGTCAATGCACAGTACAAAATTTGGTGCTGTGACTAATATTAGTGACAAATTTTATGATCTATAACTAATATTTTAAAATTAGTAGATAGGTCTATCCATAATTAAATTTGAATCAAATATGAGTAGGCCAATTTCTAGTAGCGCATACAAACATCCAGTGTGATATGTTAGTCGTTGGTGACTAACCCACTACGATGAGTAACAACATATAGCGGCGGATTTTAACATCCGACGTGATAAGCTACTTACCTTATCCCTGCCTCTCCTCCAACGAGCGGGAATGTCTCTCTTAGCTCCAATATGTTCGGCTTGTTAAACGCCTCACGCTGGTTTTGATCGTAATTTGTCTCACTGGCCTGAAATTAATTACCTGAATTTGATAATAAGAAGCATGAAACCCATTTAGTTTTTTCTTTACTAGGGGTTCCTTTGTTTGATTTCTCGATGATTTACTTATGTTTGTAATGATAATTGGATGGCGAGTGAGATGAGAATCTGTTTACATTTTTATTTTTTTGCGGCATTTTTTTGAGTTATTTTATTACCTCCACTGGATTTTGAAAATATCAAAAATCTCTTTGAATAATACACTTTTATTGGGGGCATTTTCTTTGTCACTCAATTATCATGTTTACCTTACAAATGTCATTGACCTCAATTATTATGTTTACCGTACAAATGTTATTGACCTAACGCTTGATAGGTGGAAAACCTATATAATCATCCTTCCGTTCACATCACATGCATGGTAGGAGCAAAACCTAGCTATATTATCATGTTGATATGAAAGAAATGACAAATTTTTCAAATGAAAACTAAATCTTATTCTCATGTCTTGACCATGAGTATTAATGGTATAACTTCTAGATTGGTTTGGTGTAGCATTAGATACAAAAACTAGATTAAATAAATAAATAAACTAAAAGCTTGTGTTAGCAAAGATTTGCTTGAATTTTATTGTTTACAAACTTAGAAATTTCTTTTCTAATGTTGAAGGGAGAGTGGTTTATTCATGTTTACTCAAAAAGATAATAAAGAAAACCCTTTATCTTTCAAATGAAGACAGAGTTTTAAAGATGCGCAACACAGAAGATCTCTTGTGCTCACAAAATCTTCATCATACTATTTTTACTTAATTATACTATTGTTGGACGTACACATTTTTACTATCATGATCTTTATCTTAATGAAAGTAATTAATCTTCATTATATTATTATTGTTGGTTTTTATAGAATGACAGTTAGATTAACTATATTATACAGGAGTAACAACTAAAGTTCAACATATTTATAAAATGGATGTGGTAGAAATGAGTATGTTATTAATGTGAATGAGTGGTCATACAAGATCATACAAGATTAGAAATGAACACATCCTGCAGAATATGCCTTTAAAATAAGAGAAGTGTGTTTAAGATAATTTGGACATGTGCATCATAGATCCCAGGTGCCCTAGTTCTAAAATGTGATAACTTGGTAAATGGTAATAGAGGGGAACAAAAACATATAGATGTAGGCCTAGGATTACATAGTGAGAGATAATGTCATACTTTTGAAAGAGAGATATGGAGACAAAATCCATATAGCCGACCCCATCTAGTATGGGATTAAAACTTAGTTGTTGTTGTTGTTGTTATATATTAATGTTGTTGGTTTAGGAAAAAATTACATTGACATATATATTGAAACTATGTTTTGTTTTTTTTAGTTTCATTTAAATGTTTTTAATTTTTTTCAATTTAAATTATTTTTATCTTTTTTAGTAAGTTTGGTAGTTTTCATTTGAAAAAATCAACTTATCCCATGAGCACATGTATAAAATAAAAAGAGTTTTTTTACTTGCAACCCCCTCAAAAATAGTCAAATCATTTGTCACCCCCTCACTTTTCAATAATACCCCATAGCCCCCTCTTTTATTTTTATTTTACTTGCCACTCCTTGATTTAGTTATTCACTTTAAATAGTTTTTAAAAACATTCAAATAACAAAGTAAAAGACAAAAATACCCATTCTTTTCATAATTATTATTTACCCATGACTAATAAATAATTAAAAAATTCTGAAAATGATTATAAGTAAATATGAGTTTATTAAGGGAAATACAAATAACATTAAATTTTTTTTTTTTAATAAAAGTGGATAAACCACATTCATTTATTTAAAGATAACGGTTACATAGAGAGTCCATGGTCTGGCTTGATACATATAAGATTTTTCCAATTTCACAGTAAGGTCCATCTACCCATATCCTTCGAGCCACCCTTTTAATCTTCAGTTCGCTTGGGTGTCCCCGAAGTCGTCCCCCGATGCATGTTCCGTGTCCCCTTCCGGTGTGTGTTGCGGGTTCTCCTCCCTAGTGAACACAAGGCTCCGCTTTACTATTGACTCCAGCGCCACCAGCTTTGGTTTTTTTGTCGCTTGAGCTGCACCAAACCAAGACAATGTTAGGAAGTATATATCTCGGATTGTTTTCATGAAAACGCGACGTTTATCTTGAAAACATCTCCGATTTCGTTCCAACCACACATTCCATAGTATGGCCATAGTTAGCAGGTTCCAGCCCATATGTGCAACTTTGGGCAAGGAATTTACAACAGCGGTTCTTCCCCACAGATCTTCTATCCGTGAGGGAGTCGCTCCCAGTTGGAATAGATGTGTAAAGTGGTGCCAGATACTGGACGTGTATCGACATTGTAGTAGGAGGTGTTGGACTGTTTCTTCTCCGTCTTCACACAGGTAGCATGTAGCTCTTGTCCCATTCCAACCTCGCACCCTTAGATTGTCTAGAGTGAGGATTTTGTTGTCTAGTGCGAGCCAGACAAAGGTCTTGATCTTTAGGGGACATGGTAGCTGCCAAAATTTTCTCCAATCTCCGCCCTGATTCCCCCGTCCATCAGAAAATGGCAGTAAGACCGCACTGTGTAGGTGCCATGTGTGGTGAGCTTCCAGTGTCGCTTGTCACACACTGATTCTGGGCATTCATGCACCTTCCTGGAGAGGTGTTCTAGCTTATTATAACCTTCTTCTGGAAGGGGGTCTTCCCGGAGTATTGGGGGACCGTTCTGTAGTCTTTGACGTGCTTCCTGCAGGGTGTGTTTTCCATCTCGTGCCATCTCGTAGAGAGTGGGATATGTCATTCGTGGGGCCTTTCCATCTACCCAGTTGTCGGACCAGAAGTTGATAGTATTTCCCCTCCCTGGAGTGGCAGCTAGATTGTGGTGTAAACCTTCTTGTTTTTGTGTTATTCCTTTCCAAAGGAAGGAAGCTCGTTGTGGGGCCGGAGTGAAAAGGTCAAATTCCCTTCCTCTGAAGTACTGATTTTTTATTATATTTGCTGCAATGCCGGCCTGGCCCGTTAAAATTCTCCACCACCATTTACCTAGCATTGTCGTATTGAAGCAGCGCAGGTTGATAACTCCCCACACTCCAACTTCTTTTGGTCTACAGATATGATCCCAGCTAACAAGTCTGTATGCTTTGGAGTCTTGAGCAGCTCCTCGCCATAGAAAATCTCGCCTGAGCTGGTCAATCTTGTGAGCCGCCCATTCTGGCATCCGGTAAATGGAGAGCCAGTAATTGGGGATGGCGGAGATAACCGCATTAAGTAGAGTGATTCGTCCTCCCATGGAGAGCAGTTTTCCTTTCCAGGTGGCCAGACGCCCTTGAATTTTGCCGATGATCTTTCGCCACTCTTCTTTCCTTGGCTTATGCCCTGAAATTGGTAGGCCCAGGTAGTCTAGTAGAAGAGACCCAGTACGACAACCCAGCATTTGTTCCAAGTCCTGAGGGGAGTAAGACATAGCCTTGATGGGGATGGCTGTACTCTTATTAAAATTGATCCTCAGTCCTGATAGGCCCTCGTATAGCGAAAATATTGTTGTTAAAGTTTGGAATTGTTGCAAGTTTCCCGAACTGAGTATTAACAGGTCGTCAGCATATTGTAGTGCGGTGATCTCCTCCGCCTCAGAATCTCCGTACTTGATGCCTCTGAAGATGTTCGCTCTCATTGCATTTGTCATCATAGAGCTTAGCACGTCCGTTACCAAGACAAACAACAAGGGTGATAAAGGATCCCCTTGGCGGAGTCCTCGTTGGTGTCTGACATAACCAGTTGGGTGCCCATTCAGTAGGAAGGTTGCCTTGGAGGATTGGAGTATTGTCTTAATCCAGCCTATCCATCTTTGGCCAAAGCCTCGAGCTTGTAGCATTTCCAAGAGGAATTCCCAGTCGACCGTGTCGAAGGCCTTTTCAAAATCTATCTTGATGATAGTGCCGTCGGCCCGGTTATGTTTCATTTTGTGGATGAGTTCTTCTGCTGCGACAATGTTGTCTTGTATGCATCGTCCTTTGATGAAGGCCGTTTGTGTATGATCTACGAGTACATTCATCACCTTGGCGAGTCTGTTGGCCAGAACTTTTGTGATAATCTTCATTTAGCAGTTTAGAAGGCTGATTGGTCTGTAATCTGATATCGTGGAGGGTGAGGCCTTTTTGGAATGAGGGTAATAAAAGCCCAGTTAAGGCGCTCCAGCGTTGTGCGGCCCCAGTATAGATCATTGAAGAGTTTTAGCACTTCCGCCCTCATGAAGCCCCATCCTTGTTGGTATAATGCCATCGGGAAGCCATCTGGTCCCGGTGCTTTATCGGCATTGAGATCTTTTATCGCCGCCCAAATCTCTTCTTCTGTGAATGGGATATCGAGTTGTTGTAGGTCCCTTAGTTCCTTATGCATCAAGAGCCTGTTCCAGTCCGTTGTTAGTCTGTGTGGTCTCTTGGTGCCAAATAGTTGGGTGAAGTGAGTTTTGAGAGCAGCTGCTATTGCTGCTTGTCCTTCCAAGATGTTGTCGCCTTCCTGGAGTCTGTGTATCCAGTTGTGGTTTCTTCGTTCGTTAGCAATTGCATGGAAGTATTTGGTGTTTTGATCTCCTTCTTGTAACCAGGTGATTCGGGACCTCTCCCTCCAATATGCCTCTTCCGTTCTGATAAGGTTATCGTATTCTGCCTTGTACCTTATTTTCCTCCTCCAAGATGATTCCTTCATTTTCCTCTTTGCAATCTAGTGTTTGGATACGGTCAAGTAGTTCCTTCTTCCTGGCCCCGTCTTCTCGTTTCTTTTGATTGTTCCACAATACTAGTCTTCTCCGTAGCAATGTTGTCTTCTTTGATAGAATATAGTCACCTCCTCCTTCGAAGTGTGCTCCTTCCCACCACTCTTTCATTGTCTCCCAGAAGCCTTCAATTGTCATCCAGGCTCTATTGAATCTAAAGGGTGTTTTGATGGGTGTATGTGGTCCGCACTCCAGCATGATGGGTGTATGGTCCGATCTGACTCTTGGTAGTGCCGATTGCCATATCTGTGGGTGTTCCAGAGGCCAGGTATCTGAGATAAGGAATTTATCGAGCCGAATGAGTAATGGGTTGTGTCGCCCGTCCGACCATGTGAATTTTTGTCCCATCAGGGGGGGTTCCATAGTTGTAGTTCATCTATGAGCTCTCTGAACTCCCTCCTGCTTCGTGTGTTGTGAGTGGATCTGTTGCAATCATCCTCTTCTAGGGTGGAGTTGAAGTCACCCCCGATAATCCACAGGCCTCCCCAGCGGGACCTGATTTGACGTAGCTCCTCCCAAAAAGCTTGTTTTAGGCCCTGTTCGCATGGACCGTAGACTGAGGTGCACATCTACATTTTTTGGTTGGTGCGGTCTTCGAGGATGGTCGTTGTCTTTGAAGGTGTCGAAGCCGATAAGGGTGAAGCGACTGCTGCTCCATCCCATGCAAATACCACCCCTGGTGTTGTGCGCTTGGAGTGTAACTCTGATGTCATAATCTGTACCCCCCAAGCTTCTCCATATGTGATTATCTATGTTGGCCAGTTTTGTCTCTTGTAGGAAAAACAGGTCCGGTTTGTGTGCCCTTAGAAAATCTCATACCAGGAAACGTTTTTTACGCTTCCCTAAACCCCTGACATTCCATGATATTAATTTCATATAGGAAACTATGATTTGCCTTGGATATCATTCCCCGAGGAGGCTTATTGGCCTAACATTAAATTTAACATTAAATTTATAAAAAATATTATTAACATATATATATTTTAAAATTTAAATAACATACATTAAAAAATTTATTTGTAAGATGTTCAGAATAAAAGAAAATAATTATATTTCTATTAAAAAATTATATTTTATAGAAGGAAAATAATAATAATAATAATAAATACATTTTATCATCAACAAAATACATAATTATTAAAAATAGAAAATATAAGAAACTTATTAAAAATAATATTATATATAAAAGAATAAATTTGTCAATTTACATATATTATAAACTTAGGTTTTATATTTAACCAAGGTTAAAGTTTGAAATTTTAGTCAAGGAGATGGCAAGTAAAATAAAAATAAAAGAGGAGGTTATGAGGTATTATTGAAAAGTGAGGGGTGGTAAGTGATTGGACTATTTTTGAGGGGGTGATAAGTAAAAAACTCAAATAAAAAAATAGTTAATTTATTACTAGATTCGATTATTGGTCAAAGCATGACCGAGTGGTTCTTTGATTTTGTTGCAAGGATCGGTACATACATGCATCTTGATATATATGTATACTGTACGTCATTTCCATTTTATTTATAAAAGACAATTTAGACTGACATCAAAGACAGACAATCCACACCAATCAAATTCAAAACAATGCTGTCATTCATACATGTTAACCGCATGGTCCTTTTCCGCCAAACCCTCAACACGAGAATATTGTTTCCTCATCGATCTATTTCTTCAATATATATATAAACAACCACTCGATCTCCCTCTTCCTATGTACACTAACTCCTGTCCTTAATTTCCGGCTAATTAAGTACTCAAAACATCCATTCAAATTAATGGGGTGTTGGCCAGAGTGCCTAGTATCACCATTCCGCAAGCTCTGGTTGGCAACGGTTAGTTTTTGTAGGAAAATGAAGAAGCTTGCAGATGATGATCCTCGGAGAGTGCTTCACTCTTTGAAAGTAGGCATTGCTCTCACTATAGTCTCCACATTATACTATGTTACTCCTATGTTCAAAGGCTTCCGCAGTTCTACCATCTGGGCCGTGCTCACCGTCGTGCTTGTCCTCGAGTTCACCGTCGGTGAGTACCATGTGTTTTTATATAAACTGAATCATGGTTTCATTTCTTAGATTGATCTAGCATCATATTATACATGATCTCCTCAGGTGGGACACTAACAAAGGGTTTAAACCGGGCAGTGGCTACACTACTTGCTGCTGCTTTAGGTATGGGTGCTCATCACATCGCCATTCTCACAGGGGATAAAGGAGAAGTCATCCTTCTAGGGTTCTTCATCTTCATAGTTGGTACGTAGGTTAATTAATTATAAATATATGGATCTGTGTGGGGGCTATTTCATCTTCAAGGTTAATTGTAACCTTCCTGCATCACATACATGCAGCTGTAATAGCAACGTTCTTGAGATTCATGCCGGAGATCAAAAAGAGATATGACTATGGAGTGATGATATTTATGCTGACATTCAGTTTGGTGGGAATATCTAGTTTTAGAGACGAGGAAACCTTCATGCTGGCTTACAAGAGGCTTTTAACAATTGCCATTGGAGTGGCAATTGCTCTTGTTGTCTCAGTCTTGGTTTTCCCAGTCTGGGCTGGAGAGGACCTTAACATGCTTATGGGTGCCAACTTGGAGAAGCTTGCAAACTCTTTAGAAGGTATAACATGCTTTAGATCATTAATTAATTGCGTCTCTTATAAATATTGAATTAGAGATTAAAAATAGGGTTTCCAAGATCAGACAGTGGTCCTGCCATCATAAAACTAAGAAACGAACACCATTTCTATGGGTAATATTAATATGTATATAATTCCATATATATTGAGAAACATGTTTAGCTTTAGGTTTGATAAATAAACTTCATGCTGCTTTTCAATATTGGATATATGGAAAGAATGTTAGCTAGTGATTATTTTGATATAACAAGCATGGATGCCTACTACCTCGAAAGGTATAATCTAAAGTCTATGAAAAAGTGCATGCATGCTTTTTTCTCTAGATAATACTATAATAACACAACATTAATTTCTCTTACTATGTCTTGTATAGGATTGGAAGCATTGTATTTTGGAGAGAAGGTGAAAGTTGATGACATGAAGATCAAAGGCGCTCTTCTCCAAAGTTACAAGAGTGTGCTAAATACTAAGGCAACTGAGGATTCACTGGTGAGTACATGAAACCCTAAATCATCAACAAGTCTGGTTAATATGTAATTAGTAATTAATAAAACAAAGTTCTCTCTTTAAATTCCCTGAATCAATGTTTGGCTACCTCTTTAATTTCCAGGCCAATCTTGCAAGATGGGAGCCTCCTCACGGCCCTTTCTGGTTTTGCCATCCATGGAAACAATACCTAAAGATCGGTGGTCTAAGCCGACGTTTCGCTTGTCTAGTTGAAGCTCTTAGTTCATACATCTCAAGAAGTCAGGTATACACCTACACCAAATCTCATATTTATTTATTTATTTATTTTTTTGATGGAGTGGATAAACCACATTTGTTTATTAATATTAGTGAAAGTTCAGCTTACAAAAATCCAGTCAGAATATCAGAAAAATGCAATAGTAAATCAGCTCTGTGCATCTGACTGAGTTGAGAGGTGTCTCAAGTCACTTCATCTGAATCCTGATAATTATTAAGCACAAATTCACATACTCATATTCATGTTAACTTGTAGGTTGCCACTGAGTTGGAAAAACATGGAAATATAAGAGAAGCATGCAAGGAAATATGCAAGGAATCCAAGAATGCAATGATAGTCATGGCATCATCAGTTAGAGCAATGACAAAGCTCTCTGACAGTAAACAACACATGGCTGCAGGTACAGAAACTGCAAACAGGTTGAAGATCTCTCTCTTTGAAGGAGGATTACTACAAACATGCACCATTGTGTCACTGCTGTTAGAGATTGTGAGTTGTGCTCAAGAGATTGAAGCTGCTATAGAAGAGCTCGCACGGCTCGCACGCTTTAAGAACTCAGATCAAGTGAACGCTGGTTCTGGAAATAGGGAGAATCCAGTGGCTGATAATGATGAGGTTCATGAAGTAGCCATAGTTGTGCTGGACTAACAAGAAGAACCAGAAAGCTGTTCTTGCATGGAGATGAAGGGTTGACTCTTTTAGTTTCTTCACTCCATGATATCTTTACTTAAATTATTTGTAGGAGTCAAACCGACCTCTGCACTCCACCAAGAGTATAAATTAAGAAGCCACGTTTTGACGGTTAAAACTTTTGCCACAAAAATTCGGATCTAATATATATGATTGTTAGTAAAAATGTGTAAGGTAATCTTTCAAGAAAATTCAAGCAAACCACTAAAACAACAGAGACATCAAAATTTCTTTGGTTCACTGACAATAAAGCTACAAGGCAAACAAACAACAATCAACTATTAATCAAGATGAAATTGTAAAATAAGAGAGATAAAGCAATATCTTTACTGCAAAGAAGAGAGTGCTCTAATTATCAACCTCTAATGGTGTCAACCGTTCTATACCGGTCCAGATAAAGCAATAACTTTACTATTACTTACACTCCAAATCTTCAATTTCCAGGGCATTCAATATTCACCAAAAAATCATGAATTATACCCCTGCTACATAAAAAATAAAATCTTCCACCCCAAACCTTCAATTGTCTGAACAATCACTATTTATTAAAAAAATAAATATTTTGTATATTTTTGTTGGTTAAATATTAGTTAATTTTTATTTCTAATTAACTTATGTTTTATTTATATTACAATTAAGGACATTAATTAAAACAAAGCAAGTATATTAATTAAAATAAAAATATATTAATTACAATTTTAAAGAAGCACATCAATTAAACATGATAATAAAAACAAGTAGGAAAATATCAAAAATAGGTGGTCATTGGTAGATATTCAATTATATACTCAATTATTTACTTGATTTGTGGATATGTAAAAAAAATATACAAACTAATTTATAAATTTAAGATTAAAAAATAAAAAATAAAGAAAATAGGGGGGGTTTTCTAAATAACTAATCTATTATAATATATTTTTAATGTTTTCTTTCAAAACTGAATTTAAAAATAAAAATAATCCATTGCTTAAAAATGTGAATTTAAAATAAAATAATTGTTTCATGACCTCCTTGGTCTTATAGTACGTTTATCTTCAATATGCAACTAGTTTTTTTTAAGTATATGCACATCTTTATATAAGCTTGATTCATCCGGATCCTTTTATCGTCTAATACTCTATTCCTTGCGCTAAATCAAGATTTCGATGCTACTGTAGACATTGGTAGAGTTAATAAATCATGTGTCATGACAACTAGCAAAGGATAGTTATGCTCTTATGTTTTCCATTATGATAAAATATTAAAGTTGTTAATTTTCTATGACGAGAGGAAATCATTAAAAATCATTTTCAAATAGAGATTTAATTCATGTAAAGAAGTAGAAGTAGAAGAAGAAAAGGAGGAAGAAACACTTCTAATATATATTTTTTTCTAATCATATTTATAAGTTAGGATGGAGTTTTTTTTTTTTTTTTGATAAAAGTGGATAAACCACATTCATTTATTTAAAATTTCATAAGGTCTACAAGGATTGGGCTACATTGTAACATTTCGAAGACATTAAGCTCGCCATTATTAGGTGTGCCTAATGAGGTGGTGAAAACCTTTAATCCTTAATCCTGGTTGTCTTCGAAGTTGTGCCCTGGTCAATGTTAAGGACCCTCCTCCCGGGTAAGCGTCAAGCTTCTCTTGACAATGGACTCCAAAGCGATGAGCTTCGACTTCTTCGTCGCATGAGCTGCATCAAACCAAGAGAGGGTTAGGAAGGCAATATCACAGATTATTTTCATGTAAACGCGTCGTTTATCTTGAAAACATCTCCGGTTGCGTTCCAACCACACCGTCCAGGTGATGGCCATGTAAGAAGGTTACATCCTTGTCTGGTCTCCTTTGGTAGGAGCCTAGCGATTGTTGTTCTTCCCCATAAGTCCTGCAACCATTGCGGGGTGTGGCTTAGCTGAAATAGCTGTGTGAAATATCACCATATATTTGTTGAGTAGCAGTAGCCCATGAGGAGGTGTTCCACAGATTCCTCCACCTCCTCGTACAGGTAGCATAACGTTGTAGTGCCGTTCCAGCCACGCCTTCCTTAGGTTGTCCAAGGTCAAGATCTTGTTATCCAGGGCGAGCTAGGCGAAGGTTTTAATTTTGGTTGGACACGGTAGGTTCCAGAAGTCTCTCACTTTTTCTTAGCGGGTGCCCCCGTCTATCAAAAATTGATAGAAGGGTTATACTGAAAAGTCACATTGGGTGGTGAGTTTCTAGTGCCTAAAGTCCTCGCTTGCGGCGGGTCATTCCTGCAGTTGATTGGTGATCCGCTCCAATTGCGTCACCTCTTCTTTGGCAAGAGGACCCTCCTGGATTAGTAGGGTTTCGGAGGAGAGTTGAAGTCTAGCTTCATACACAGTGCAACCTGGCTGTCTAGCAAGGGCATAAAGAGACAGGCAGTTAGTCCTTGGAGCCCTACCATCGATCCAGTTGTCGGCCCATATATTAATAGTATTCCCTGGTCTTGTTGTGGCAGTCATGTTGTGTAAGAGTTCTTATGGTCGGTGAGGGACTCCTTTTCAGAAGAAGGACACCTTGGATGGCGCTTTGCGGTAAGGTCAATGGCACAGTTCTTGAAGTATTGGCTTTTAAGAATTTTCTCACATACACTGGCTTATCCCATAAGGATCCTCCAACTATGAAGCTTCAACCTTCAAGAGAGCTCCAAGCTCATGAAGACCTCCAAGTATGAAGATATGGCCTTCTCTCTCTTATGAAGCTACATGGCCATTCTCATGCCCTCTCTCTCTCTCTCTCTCTCTCTCTCTCTCTCAAGAAGAGCTCCAAGCTCCATTGCATTTTTCTCATGAGGAGCTCCATGGACTTTTTCTCTCATGAAGAGCTCATAGTATGAAGCTTCTGTTGGGAATAAAACTGAGTTGCCTCTGTGAAATCCGGGAAATTTTTTAGAATTTTGGTGGTTAAATTTTTTTTTGGAAAAATAATTAATTATGAGAGTAATGAAGATTTAATAATTTGTTGAGACTCCAATTGGAATTAAGGAGATTACCAAGGGTATTTTGGTAATTAGAATGGATTGAAAAACCCTAAAAGAGGAATGAATAAAAATTTGGAGAAAATTCCTGTTAAAGGATTAGTGATTGATTGAGTCAATTAGAGAAAGGGTTTGTAATTGATTTTAGGAAAGATTGGTGAGAGAATGTAAATTGATTAGTTCCAAGTTTGGGAATGATTGGGGCAACCAAGGACTTTTATGTAAATTTAGAAAAGTCTGAGGGCCTTTCAAGAATTTGTCTCTCTCACAGGTCAAGGACCCCATGTAACCTGGGAAAAGTTGAGGGACTAGGTTGCAATGTTCCAGTGAAACCATGCAAAGAGCTTCTTATAAAGAATCAAGGGCCAGGATTAAAAGATCAGGATCATGGTGAGTAAGTTCCAGGCATGAGAAGCTATCTCAGCCTCTCATCCAATCAGATGGGATAGACCAAATCACAGCCGTTCATCAAGAGGCTGGGGTTAAGTTCTAGGCAAATGCATTAAATCCAACCACTCATCATCATCCCATCCCAGCCATCCATCAAACTTTTGTGTTGGATACGAGGCAGAGTGTATAAACATCTACCGTCCAACGAGGGACAGAAGAGATCCACCCTTCATCTGGACGCGAGCAGATCCCAAGGCAACCCCAGCCTTCTTCCACCTTCGCCAGCAACGCGCGCCACCGCCTTCCATGAATACCTGCATGGATTGGAGCCGGGAATGGAAGGGAGGAGGGTAAAATGGAAGCGCAATCGTCTCGCTAGCGAAGGACGATCGCGCTAGGATATCTCCCGAGGCTTATAAAAGGGGAGCCAAGCTTAACCCTTGAAGCACAACCATCGGAGAGAGGATAACCACCACTGAGAAGAGAGGAGAGACAGTAAGGAGGAATCGGTCTTCTCCGACGAGGACAGAGGGGGAGGAGCAGGGAGACAGGAAGGAGAACACCGGGGAGGTGGTGGGCCGATGTAACTCCGGGAGGAGGCATAGCCGAGGGTTTTCGGTGAGTCCTTCTCTCTGTTTTCTTTCCGTCGAGCAACATGCATGCATGTGGACTGGTAGGCGCCTCCCGCGCAAGCGAACGCCACCGGAGATGAGCCATTCACGACCGACGACGATCATGGAGGAAGTCAACGCCAAGTCTCAGACGTTGAAGGTCTGGAGGCGGAGGGCGTGGTCGCCCCTCGTGCTCAATCGACGGTACCAGCGGATTCCTTTTCGGAGGAACACTGTCGGGACAGAGAAAGAGAGAGAGAGAGTAACGGATAAAAAATATAATAATAATAATAAATAATAATAATGATAATATTATTATTAATAATTAAACCTTATCTGTTTTAAGATTGATTAAATTTTTAGATAAGATGATATGTGTAGACAGTTGTTTTTTATAAAAAGAATGGATAAAATTTGTTAAGTTAATTAAAGATTGATTAAATCAAAGTTTAATTAATCATGGATTAGTTAAAGTTGGTTGAGTGTCACCAGTTTGAGAGTCGGGTTTGGGCTCGGGTGGAGCCAGGTTTAACCAACTAGCTAATTGGGTTCTATACTTGGTTAAGGTGAATTGGTTGGGCCAAGATTGAGCAAATCAACAATGTAAGATGATTTGATTTAAAAGGTTGGGTCAAGAGGTGGACCAAATTGGATTAATTAAATGGTTGGTTTAATTAATTAAAAAGGTCGGATTAAGTTAAATGAAAGTGGTGGAGCCCAATGGAGTAATATGGGCTGAACTTAATGAGTTGTTTAATTAAAAGCTTTGGAATAGAGTTAACTTGGTCAGGTTTGATCAATTTAGAATGATTTAGACTCAGGTCAAACTTGGTTGGATCAAGAGAAGTGGGTCAGGTTCAAATCATCTAACAATGAATAAAGAGAAATAAAACAAAGGAATGTATGAGAGGGGATTTGAACCTGAGACCTCTCAAGTGGGCCTAATGGGCCTTAACCATCAAGCCTCCCTCTCACTTGTGATAAACTAAACCAAAGTTGAATACTTAAAGTTATAAAAGAAAATAAAAGGGGAATAAGAGATAAGTGGAGAGAATCGAACCCAAGACATCTTCAATGGAAGTGGTGGGCCTTAACCACCAGGCTACCTAAGTCTTGCTGTACTAATAGACAAGTACAATAATTTAAGAAAGTGGCTTAGAAATTCAGGGAGGACCCATTAAGCTGGACTGGGCCCAAATTAGAACATCTTGCATATACATCTAGAGTTATACAATGTTGCGAATCTCTGATATAAGATATATTATCAGGATTGACGTAGATGCGAAGGGAGTTGGTGCCTTGGGATACTAGACTTCGAGATTTCTGTAAGTACATCTGCCTAATTTCCACCCAGCGATGGGTTTTCTTGATTTTCTTTGTAAGTACTTTTGCCTAGAACCCCACTCTACGGAGTGTTCTTGACTTTATGCTTTTGTTTCAACTTTCATGCTTGAATGTTTGTTGATCTCGATATTGTGGATTCTCTTTGAGCTATTTCTTCATTATTGTCTCTGATATCGTTATGTTTTGGATTGCATACACGTGTTTAAGATTCTTTCTTGAGCTCCATGGTGGTGTATGCATATTGGTGTATAAGCTTTTGTTGGACATGCGTGTGTATGCTGATTTCGCCTCCTTGTTGATCGGCACGTGGCTGTGGAAACACGCGGAGCTCGTGGTTCCGTCTGGGCTCTGTGTCAAGATTTCTTGTGTTGAAGATTCTCCCGCCAGCGCATTGTGATAAGTTGTGGGCGGACACTCTAGGGGACGCCACCCGGCCACAAATGTGGCTACCGCCGGCAGACGTACATGTAGGAGCTTCACCAGACTCAAGGGTTTGGATTATAAGATTTAAGATCGGCTTAGGTCGATGGCTGCCAGGGAGATGACAAGTTTAGTTTTTCATTAATGTTTTGGATTTCACTTCATGCCTGTGCTTAGTGATAGTGATCCCTGTGTGTTTTAAGCTCAGTTTTCTTTCCTATGATATTGCCTTGTATGGATCACTGTTATACGATTATTTTCATGACCTCTTCGCATTCCTTGCGAGGGTACTTACTGGGCATTCCTTTCGAAAACTCATCCCATTTGTCTTCTTCTCTTTTCAGGTTTTAAAGTTTAGGTGTTTACAACCAGGAGCTGCGCGTAGAGGTCCGAGGACTTCAACCTTCTTTACATGAGACCTTATATTTTGTAGGACCCTTGTAGGGCCAATATTTGTTTTCCTAAGAGCTAAGTTCCGCTGTATAATAACTCTGAAAATATTTGTTGAATATTTTGGTTATCTGCTCATGTATCATTTAGGCCTTGTATCTGAGTGGGGCTTGTCTCCACTTGGGTACGGCCGGTTTGTGCACGTGCCCGAGGTCCCGGGATTCGGGTCGGGGCGTGACAGTCCTCCTCTTCAGATTTTAGCACTGAGTGAAACTCCTCGGTCTTCACTCTTTGGTAGACTAGCTCTTTAGTAGAACTAAACACTCTACACCAGAACAACGACACTTGTGGTTCCTTGAGTCTTCCCGTTGTGCAGCGGATGGATCGGTGGAGGCTACTGACTAAACAACCAAACAACCATGCAAACAAGAACAAGAACTAACAATCACACACACAATACAAGGATTAACATGGTTCGACAACTGTACCTACGTCCATGACCCACACCCTCTCTGTTTCAGATAATATCAAAGAAGAAGAGTTATTACAGGAGATACAAAGCTCACAACTCTCTCTCTCTCTCTCTCACTACTGGTTTTCAACAAAGAAGATAAACTCTCTTAGGGGCACAAGTTGAACAACAATATTCAAGGATGCATAAGGAAACCTTATATAGCCTCATTGTTGGGGCAGTCCCAAGACACTTTTTCCCTTTGGCTTGTGTGATACTTCTCATGTCCCATTACCTACAATGTTAGACTACTGTGTCAGACGTTTATACTTCCAAGGTTCGACGCTATACCTACAAGGTCAACGCCTAGGGATCTCCACCTTGAACTTTTCTTCTACTTGGTCCATCCTTGAATCTCCTCGGATACCCTTGAATCTCCTTAGATACCTTCACAATCACCCTTCTCGGCTGATCATATGCAAAAGAGTAGCTCCCACTCGCTTGCCAGCTCCTCGGTCACTTTGGCGCTTCCTCCGCAAATTCCCCTCGGCTGCTCCTCAGTAAAGTTACTCGGTTCAACTGCTCAGCGTGAGCTAGGCAATCTGTTCGGTACTGAAGTCTGCCCCATTCCGCGCATCTCGCTCGGCAATGTAGATCAGCAGACTTTATTCCTCATAGCTTCAACCTCCATGGCCATTCTCATAGCCTCTCTCTCTGATGAAGAGCTCTAAGTATGAAGCTTTAACCCTCATGGCCTTCCTCTTGCTCATGAAGTTCTCCAAGCTCATAGAGAGCTCCAAGCACGATGCATGAAGGTATGGCCTCTCTTCCTCTTGCTCATGAAGAGCTCCAAGCTCAAAGAGAGCTCAAAGAATGAAGCATGATGGTATGGCCTTTCTCTTCATGGCCATTCTCATGGCCTCTGTCTCTCTCATGAAAGCTCCAAGCTCATGAAGAGCTCCAAGTAAGGAGCTCCATGACCTTCTCTTTCTCATGAAGCTCCATGGCCATTCTTATGGCCTCTATTTCTCTCAAAAAAAGCTCCAATCTCATGTAGAGCTCCAAGTATGAAGCTTCAAACCTCATGGCCTTCTTTTTCTCGGATGAATAGCTCCAAGCTCCATGAAGCTCTTATGAAGCTATTGGACTTGTCTTCATCTACATGAAGCTCATCTTGGTGGCTGCCCTTTACTTAGATCTTCATGATTATTAGGCTTTTTTGGGTTCTTCAAGAAGCTCATCTCCATGATTATTGGGCTCTCCATGAAGCTCATCTCGATCATTAGACATGAGATTATAACCTGACTTCAGCCAAAATTATACTGAAGTGGGCTGAAGTAGCCTTAATATAAAAGCTTTACCCCACTTCAGTGCTCATCCTGAACTCCTCCTGAACTATTCTTGAAGTCCCGATCATGATCCCCTCATCTCTACGAGCCCTAACTCCTAAGCTTCGTGAGCCCTCAAGTCCGGCGAGTCCCCCTTACGGCTTTCTTTTCCCCTCCCTGGTATGTCTTCCTAAACCCCACTAGTACCCCTCTTTCTCTCTCTCTTTTTTTTTTCTGATTTAGAATCTGCCTTTGCATTAAAGGAGAATAACCAAATGTTAGGATTACATTTGGAGCTTTAACTGAGAGCCAAGTACTGAGTCGGTGTAGCTATTCAGTTAAGCATAACATAGAATTGAGTTCCAACACACAAATAAGAGCTAGATACTAACTCAAGCTAGCCACCAGGACCCCCCTCCCCCAGTCCCGCTCTCGACTCACTCATCTAATCTTTAATTTCTCTATTACAATTTTCCCTCCTTTCCATTGTGTGCCTCCCGCGTCCTGGGGTCGGCCTTCCCCAGTCTACTCCCCTGCCCTCCCCCTCATCTCCCCATGCTCTGCCGAGCCTAGCCCTTGCCTGAACAGCTTCCCTCTCAGCCTTTGGTCTGTGGTTCCCTCCAGCTTCCAGAAGAACAGCAGCCTTGTGATGCCCTCTAAGACACCGCATGGTTCCCTTGTTTTCCCTTCGAAGATGCGCTGGTTGCGCTCGTCTCATATTACCCACCACACCACCATTACTAGGATGGACCATGTACCTCGATCTCCGTCCTTCACCCACTTTCAATACCAATCTACCCAAGCCTCCTCTACAACTGTTGGCCGGAGCGATGAAGCCCATACCTGTTCCAAGTAACACCAGACTGATTTTGCAAACCTGCAGTGGAGAAATAGGTGGTTGACCTCTTCTGGGGCAGTCCCGGACATCGGCCACGTAGTGTCCAGATTGTCCCACCCCCTTTTATGGAGGTTCATACGTGTGATTATTTTATCTTTGACAACCAACCATGAAAACAACTTTAGCTTTAGAAGGGCTTTTATGTCCCAAAAGACATCATGGAGCTTCGACTTGACCCCGCCGTCTATGAGAAAGTTATACAAGCTCTCAATACTGAACCTTCCCGATGAGTTAAGCCTCCATAGCCTGCAGTCTTCCCGGCGCTCCCACCTGTGCTCCTCCAGCTTCGCCATAATCTCTTCGTCTTCCACCCGTGCCTGTCCCCTCACAGATGGCTTCACTTGGGATACCTATCAGACTTTGTCGGTCTCTGGGAACACACAGTCGTACACACGCTGATGTGGGTTGATACATTCTTTAAAGGCCTCTTGATATGCAAGCCAGAGCTTTCTATCTCCTACCCATGTGTTAAACCAAAAGGAACAACTCCTGTCATCCCCTAGCTGAACACTTGTGCATCTTAGATAGATATCTTGGACCACCAATATACCTTTCCAGAACGTTGAACAGTACCTCGCATTACCTCTTGAGCGGTTCTAAAACGGCCATTTATGATACTACTTCACTGCTACGAAATCAACCCATGGTGAACTGTCCCCCTTATGCATTCTAGCCCACCACTTTGCCAGCAAGCTTTTGTTGAAGGTTTGTAAGTCCAATAGTCCTAGCCCACCAAATTCCTTCGGTCTACATACCCCTTGCCAGTCCATCAAGTTTAAACCCCGTTCCTTGCCCTTCACCAGAAGAAGCCCACACGTATCTTGTCCACCACCTGAAGCACCCATTTTGGAGCCAAGAAGAATGAGAGGTAGTGGTTTATGCAAGAGGTAAGCATAGCATTTGTCAATGTCCATCTCCCCCCAATGACAGGTGCATTCTCTTCCACGGTGCTCGTCTCGCTCGGTCCCAGTTCCTTCTCGTTAGCCCTGTCAACCCCACTAGCAAACCCAAGTATTTCATTGGAAGCATTCCTACCTCGTAGCCAATTTCCTATGCTAATTGCCTCGCCCTATTTGGTTCCACCCTGACAGTGAGCAGAGCACTATTTCTCATATTTAGCTTTAGCCCTGATAGCATCTCAAACGACAACAAAACCCATTTTAAAGCTACCCCCGACCTCTCTTCGAACCTGTATATAATGATGTTGTCGTCAGCGAATTGAGTGGGTAGCAGCTCACTGTCTCCGCCCGCCCTGCTCTGAATTCCTATTACCCATCAGTTGTCTCATGTGAGCTGGAGGATCCTCGTCCATACATCCATGATGATAATAAACAAATATGGAGATAACGGGTCACCCTGTAGCAAACCCTTCCCCTCTGAAATCAGCCTAAAAGGCAGCCATTTATAAGCACCCTCATCTCGGACGTCCCCACCATATCCATGATCCATTTTATCCACACGTCACTAAAGCCCCGTGCACGCAACACATCTACCAGAAAGCTCCAACTAACACTATCGTATGCCTTTTCGATGTCCATCTTTAGGATCAGCACCTCCCATCCCTCCACCCTACATGTATGGATGGCCTCTTGCAACAGTGCTACACTCTCCATCATCTACCTTCCCGGGATAAAAGTTGTTTGGGATCCGGCCCGCAACCAAGACGTTCATCAGTGGCTTCAAACGATTTACAAGGCAACGAGCAAATGCTCTGTACGTGACGTTAAGCAGGCTGATCAGGCGGAAGTCCTCTATCTTAGTAGCTCCTTCCATCTTTGGCACTAATGCGATTACAGCTTCATTTATCCAGGAGAATGGCAAGACTCCTCGCTCGAGATTCCAGAAAAGCACACATACATCCGGTTGCACTAACGTCCATAACTTGTGGAAGAAATCGGCCAACAAGCCGTCCGATCCTGGAGACTTGAAAGCTCCCTGTTGTCAGAACACCACTTTTATCTCCTCGACTATGAATAATTTCTCCAGCTCCCCAAGGCTCGGGACCCCCTAAGTACCATGCAACAATCTAGTCCAGTCCGCCTTCACTCCTTGCATCTCCCGGGCCTCATACAACTTACTAAAGTGTGCTAGCTTTGGCTTGCTTCCTTATCTCTCTTTGCCCACTAACTATCCTTCCTCCACACTCCAGGGAACTAAGGAAATTCTGACGCCTTCTTCCATTTGCAAGTTTATGAAAATATGCTGTGTTTGCGTCTCCTTCTCCTACCCATCTATCTCTTTCTCTTTGAGCCCATAGAATCTCTTCTTGCTCTTGGACCTTTCTGAGTTCTTCCCGAGCCTATTGCCATCGAGCCCCTTCCTATGTGGACAGCTCTCCACTCTCCTTCTTCGTATCTAGCTCCATTACCGTTTCCATCAACCTCTTCTTCCTTTCGAATATATTTCCCACCTTTTGTCGACTCCAAGACCGCATTTACATCCCCAGTTCCCTCATCCGATCATCCCATGCAATCTTGTGCCTCGGGCTAGCCCACCATAATGCCAAACTTGATACAAAGTCTTCTTCTACAAGCCAACAATGCTCCATCCTAGACATTCCCCAACTCTTCACCACTCCGCCACTATTTAGAGCAATTGGCACATGATCGGATTAGATCCTAGGCCAAGCATCCACCCAGGCATTGGGGAACATGTCTTCCCACAGCCCCGAAACTAGAAACCTATCTAGTTTAGCAAATGCCGGTTGTCGCTTCCCACTAGTCCAGGTGAACTTCCTTCCCACAAGCGGCATGTCGCCGAGTTGAAGTTGATCTCTCGCCTGCCTTAGTGTGCACATCACCAAGTAGCTACCTACGCAGCCTTCTACTTCGTCCAGAGATACTGTTGCGTTAAGGTCTATCCCGAGGATCCACGGCCCTGTCCATGCCTCAGCCATCGCTGCCACTTCCCCCCCAAAACTCCCGTACCTTTTCCCTTGAATGTGGCACATATGCATTTATTATCATCCACTATTTTTTAGATGTCAAGGATTCAAACACTGTCGCCATGCAGAACCTCCCCTCTTTTGAATCCACTAGTTTCAACATCTTTGCGTTCCAACCTCTGAGTAGTCCTCCTGCTAGGCCTACTGAGGGTAAACCTCCCCAACCTTTGATCCGTGATCGCCCGAGAGATCTTAATGTTTTTGCCAAGTACTCCACCATCTTTGTTTCTTGGATCATGAATACATCAACCCTTTTGATTTGAATCAAGCTTTGGACCGCCGCCCTCTTTTATGTCCCCCGTTGTCCTCTTATGTTCCAGGATGTAATGATCATGATCTCCTTATGTCCCTCCCACCCATCGCCCTTGCAATCTCCATCCGTCGGAGCAGCTCTACAAGCTTCACCTAACCTCCCGTTTCATGCTCTAATATTATCCTGGAGGAGGTACACAACTCTCCTAACTCGTCTTCAGGCCAGGCCATACATTCCTCATACCCTCCCACCATTTGCTCCCTTGTGGTTCCATCCGCTTTCTCCCTTTTAGGCGACTCCCTGACTAAAGAGTAAGCCCTACTCCCTAAGGCTTCCATCACCCCATTTTGGCTCCCATTCCAACCGTTCAAACCCCCTCCATCACCATCACCGTCTCTTGCACTATATACCACGCTAGGGTTTCTAGTATCTATTTGTAGTACAGTCTCTTCCTCAAGGTTGTTGCGAACCCCCAAGCCATGCAGAGCCATACTCCCATATTTACTAATGCATTTATTACATATTTCCTGCCTTGGGAAGTCGCATTCCACTTCAGCCTCATTTGTCTATGTATTTGAATTCTCGTTTCCCTGTGTGAGCTCCAACAACCGTTTCTCACAACCCATGTTTTTGGGTTCCTAAGGCACAGTTTCATGTATTGTCCAATGGTCTCCCGTGGATTTGGCGTGCTTCCGACTCCCCGCCACCGTGGATCCCCTGGTGGCCTGATCCTCGGCTCTCTCCACCGATGTGCTCACCGGCCTAGCCCCCATCCCTGATTGTTTGGCTTGTTCCTGTTTCCTGCCTTCATTCTCTTACAGCTCTTCACACGCCACCCATACTCTCCTTCCTCTCACCACCCACCACCACCTCGCCGGTACCGCCACTCCATCCCGCAACCACACCTCTACGACCACTGTCCTAGCAAATCTCTCCAGCCTGCCTTCCATCACCCACCCCAGCAAGGGATCAACGACCGTCACGCCTTTTTTCAGCCCCTCCCACCTTCGATGGAATGTTGAGTAGTTTGAGTGTTGTCTGCCTACCCCTGGGTTTGATTGTTCGTGCTCTTCCTCTTCCCAAGCGCCAAATCTCACCCTTACCCCATCAACATCTACTTCGCCCCACTTCTTCACAGCCTCCCCCCCATGCGCTAGCCGAACATTCCAATAAGAAACAACCCTTCATCGAGCATACTATACTTCCTAGCCATTCTCCACATGTTCTAGAAAAGTATGCCTTTATCTTCTCCGTTATGATCGTTTGGTCGCCATCGATCACCTCTACCATCACTATGGATTCTAGAACCTCCACCTCTCTCCGACATAACTCTGGTACAGTTACCTCCACCTCCTTTTGGCCGTCCTTCGGTGGCTCATCCATCCCCCTTTCTCCTCCACCTCTTAAGTATCGAGCCCCTCCCCTATTTCCTTCCTTCTGTGGTTGTTGCACTTTTTGGCAGGCTCCAGTCTTCCGCTGTCTATCTTCTTATCGCCCCCACTACTTTCATTTCTCCCTCGGCAGTTAAACCATCTATGTCCTACTCTGCCACAACTGAAGCAAGTAGCAGAGTTTCTACATTCTCTTACCATGTGTCCTCGTTCGATGCATCTGAAGCATTTATCTATCAAGCTTAACGGCCTTCTTCCATTGACCTGCCCTCCCCCACGCCCTCCTCATTCATCTTTGGTTGTTCCCAGCTCCACACCGATGATGGGGGTCCAGCCCTTGGTCGGAACGATCGGGGCCAGATCTCTCTCTCTTTCTCTCTCTTTCTTTGTGGTTTGCTTCACCGAGGCAAGCTCGTGCTATAATCTCTCACGCTAGATCGTCAGCTAGTGTTGCTGATTGGAGGTGAGCCACATGGCGATCCGGAGTTCCATTGGTTGAATCTTTGATGTTCTTTGAGAATTTCTGAGCATTATGTTTTTTTTTTCTGAGATTTGATCCAAATTTTTTTCTTGAATTTTTGTTTTATTGGGCTCGGTTTAGGGTTTCATGTTTCTGATAATTTGGCCCTGACCTTTATTAGGGGTTTTTTCGTTTGACGTTTGGATTTTGGTTTGTTTTAGACTTTTATGGTTCTAAAGATCAATATTTCCGCATCTTTTAGAATTTATTTATTTTATCTTATTTTAGTTTTATTTGAATGATGAAATTTTAAATTGCTTGCGCTTGGTGATTTCGTTGGTTGCTACTTGAGCCTTAGAATTTTTTTTTTTTTGGATAAACCACTTCCTTTTATTTCTTCAGCCTTAGATTTTGATTTTCAGGGTTTAGGATAAAACCTTGGATTTGTTTTTTTTATATTTATTTCATCCTTATTATTTTATTTTATTTTATTTTATTTATGATGTCCGAGCATGATGTTTATGTTAATATGTTGCTTATTTGTGATTTTATTAGGAATCTCTTGCCCTTTATTGATTTGGTTGCTTAAGGAGGATGCCTTTCATGGATGATTTATTTGTCTTTGAATTGCATATTTGATGCCTGGCATATTATGTGTGACATAAAAATTGAAGGAACAAGCCCCCTTCTTGCCCTATTTGCCAAAGATAGGTAATTTTTGGGAAAAAAAAATCGTGAGTAGATACTTAAGAAGTTTAGGCATGTGACATTCCTCTCAGGGATCGGTTAGGCATTGAAATATTTATAATAATAGAAATAGAAAATGTCTTCTATGTTGGTTAGTGCAAGGGAAACTCACTTATCTCAAAGTTGTGGTTAATAGGTGTGTTTTGGATTTGTTATAATAATAATGCTTTTTTTTGTCCACAGTTACAGGAGCTGTTGGAGAAAACAATTTCTTCCAAATTGGTGGGCCAGCATGACATTAGCAGTTTAAGGTATAAACATGAAGAAATTCAGATTTAATGAGATTATGAAGTTTTTAGAACTTCAGATTTTCTGAAAAACAATTTTCTTTTACTGATAAGGCCACTTCGCCATATTTTGAAACTTGTCAATTATCATATGATATCCTAAGAATATTTTAAGCTATAATCATGTCTTGATTGATTCTAAGGGAGTCATGAATGATTGACTCAGAGATTCAGAAATATGACAATCCTAAGATAGCCGTGAATGGATTTTGAATATATAGTGTATGAAACTGATTTACAATGCTCTATCTTTGTAGGCTTTTCCAAAAGCGAAGGAAATGTTAAACAAGCCTATTCCCCCTTTATTTTCATACTAAATTTTCTAGAAAAATTTGGCAACACCTAGAGGGGGGCACGGGCCGGGTTTTGGCTCGGCCCGGCCCGGAACCGGCCCGGCAAAACCCGCCGGGTCAACTGACCCGGCGGGCCGGGCGGTAACCAAACCGGCGCTTCTGATGGCGGGCGGTTACGGGTCAGATTCTCCCAACCCGTGACCCGACGGGTTGACCTGCCGGGCCGGGCAGGGTTGACCCGCCGGTTCAACCCTCCGGGTTGACCCGGGTCAACCCGCGGGGTTGGGGTTTTTTTTTTAATTTTTCAGTTTTTTCAAATTTTTTTCAAGTTTTTAAACATTATCCTACACTAATTATTCAAACATTTAATCCTTAAGCGAAGAGTGATCATGTACTCTCACTCTGACATGGTAGGTTGCCACGTGTCCACTGCGGGACGTGTAAGGATATAAGCTTCACCGACGACTTTCAACACCAGTATGGGCCTCTGCAATAAAAATTTTGCTGGCGCCGCTCAGAAACTCCTTGAAGCGGCGCCGCCTTGACCCATTCGTGGCCAAGGCGGCCCCCGCCATGGCCTGGCCCTCGGACTCCATAGCGTTGCCGTGGTAAGTGAGTCGTGAGGCATGTTGAGTATCTTTGAGTATGTGGAAGTGCGATGGATTTAATTGGACCACGGCTGACGCGGAGTCCGAGCGATGTGGGTTTGTACATTCACATGCAAAGTCGGATAATTAATTTTATAGTTTTCAAAATATCATAGTTTTTTAACATTTTCAAATTTTTACTATTTTAATATATATTTATATATTTTTATAAAAAAATTAAAAAATTTTAAAACGGCCGTGAATGGTAGGTTAACCGGCGGGTTGGGCCCGCCCGCCGGGTTCTATTAGGTGGCTCGGGCGGTTACGGGTCACCCGAGGATGACCCGTGACCCGCCGGGTCCGCCGGGTCAACCCGGCCCGGCGGGTTGACCCTATACCCCGGGCCGGTTCCGGGTCCGGATTTTGCCGGCCCGGAACCGGCGGGTCGGGCCCGCCGGGCCCGGTTAACCGGCCCGTGCCCCCCTCTAGCAACACCTCCTTTATTTGGAGGGCCATGAAATTATACAAACATGCACTTAACAATTTAATTAATTTACACAACACATTCTTATCATTTCATAATCCCTCCACTCTCCCTTAATTCCCTCTCATAACACAAGAGGGCTAGGGGTTCCAAACGAACAACATTCCACATCTCAATGTCATTCATTAGATTAAGTACCAAGTTTAATCGGCTCACCCAAGACTAAATTAAGCACGTGGATAGTTATCTGTAGCAAGAGGTTGCAAATCTTCTAAGTCTAAAGCTTGTGAACATCCAAGACCTGTCCTGCAATTAGAACAACCCCCAATGCAAGCAATTCAGTCCAAAGTTCTTCAACTCACAACCCTAGTTATCGTTACCTTCAATTCCCCAAAAGTTTTCATCCTCACCAAACTCACCGTGGCAAGGGCTCAGCTCGCCGGAAAAGAGAGATCGAAAGGAGGTAGCTTGGGGCGGCTGACAGCGCAGGCTAGGGGTTCGGGCGGTGCAGGCACGACGGTGGCAGCTCACGGCAGCGGGGCAGCCGGCGGTGTCGAGGAAAGGTCAACGGAGCCGGCTGCTAGTCGCGTGGGGCAGCGACACAGGGCGCAACCTGGAGGCGCGTGCTCTGCTGCGGCTCGACGGAGAGGAACTCTGGCGGCGTGGGGTTCTCGCGAGACGGGGCAGGTCAGCACCGGCGGCGGAGGAGAGCGGTGAGGGGGGGTGGGGGGTGTGCTGGCGCTCGCACCGGCGGGCAGGTGATGGTGGCTCAAGCCCGCTGCGGGCGTGGGTTAGGGAAGAGCAGTTCTGAGAATCGAGCAAGGGAGAGAGGGATTTGAGAGATTTCTCTCTCTCTCTCTCACACATACTTTACTTATAAGAGAAGAATATCAGATATTTTGTTTTTATTTTAATTTCATAATTAAATCAATTACTTTATCTTATCAATTGAATAATAATTTTGATTAATTTATAATATCTTCTATAATATCCCCTACTAACGGTCAAACAACTTTTCGTTGATCTTATCTTGTCACTGTGCCATCACAAGGGCGACTAATAATGTTATCTGGTTCGTCTCTCTCTGACCAGATCAGGGAATCCCAAGTCAGACGACCTCAGTGACACGAGCTGACTGTAGCATCATGGGGCATCTCTTCTCCCGACACAGATCTATGTTTCTCGGCTTTTGATTCGGCCAGATCTAGTTTATCGGAACTCTCACATTTGTCCGTTTCTCCTACTTAGTTAATCTTGATTAATTAACACTTACAAAATCTCCCTGTAAAATCCAAGGATTTTATAGAAATAAAGTGAGTTTAAATGTTCTTTAATTAATTGATTAATTAGAGAAATCCCCTAAGTAATTAAATGGTTTGATTAAGTGGGGAAAATGGAAGTTTAAAAGGACTAAAATCCTAACTAGGGTTAATGGAGGGTCAGAAGGACCTTAATGTAATTTCTAAAAGTATTAAGGACTAAATAGAAATTATTCTCTCTCTCGGTGATGGACTAAAGTGTAACCTAAAAAGAACCAGGGATCTCTGGAAAATATTCCAGATCAAACCCTTATACAAATTGTTTAACGGTTGAGATTAAAACATCACAGATCGGTGCAGATCGTGTAGCGTTATAACGGCTCATATGATGCCACGTGTCGAGCCAAGAACAGATCTATCTGATCGAGATCTGGATCCGAGGCAATGGGAGAGGTTTGGGTAAAGTTGACCTCAGGGTACGGGTGGATGTAAGCCACACATCTCTTGATCGTCTCTAGCTCGAGGCAATGGGATAGAAATCGGGCCATTTGTCGCGATAAGATCTAGCCCGATCATCCAAAGGAGTGCATGATACGAGATGCGCTGATTTAATCGGGGTCGTTGAAGATGATCCGGCGATCACTACTGTCTATCAGCGAGACCTGATCCCGAGGCAGGTCGCGCCCCTCTGCAACGGGCGCGCCACTCCCGGAAACGGCCACGAGCACCGCTGGCCGTCTCGCCGTCTTCTCCGGTAGATTCGCAGCAAGGGTGGCGCCTTTTCGGCTTCCACGGAGCCCTATAAAGCGACCCTGTCTCCAAGAGAGGGGGAGTCGAGCAGCTGCGAGAATAGGAGGCGTCACTGGAGAAGGAGAAGATAAACGCGAGGCGGTTAAAGGGCTTCCGGTGGAACTTGGGACTCGATCAAACTTTCCGGTAGGTTCCCTCCGACCTTGAGAACCCTTAAATTTTGATTTTCGCGCATTTAGACTGTAAGAATGAGCTCGCCGGGTTATAGAAGCCTCGGCCGGGATCAAAGCAACTCCGGTGAGAAATTGGGAGGCCGAGAGCAGCCCTGGGTGGTGGCTATGGCGCCCAAAAGATTCCCTGGGTCGAGAGGAGTCCGGCGCAGGTGGACACCGACTGGTTGCAGGCGCACCGGCGGGAATCATCTTTCCGGTGATCACTCCGTCGAGGCTACGGGATTGAAGAATAAGAGAAAAAAAAATGGATTAGTGAATGATTAGAACTAATTAAATTAATTAATAGGGTAATGGTTAATTAGTCAGCTAGAAATATAATTGTTTAATAATTATAAGTGTGACAAATATTAACTTGATAAATCAAGGGGAAGCTTGGGTAAATTAATCAGGTTAATTATCTAATTAGATCGGGAGGGGGATGATCAAATTGATCAAGAAAAAAAAATAATTGGTATTTGAACTTAGGAATTTAAATAATTAATACCTAAGTTGATTAAGAAAATCATGGCCAAGGTTAATTCATTGATTTAATACCTAGTATCTAGGTGATAAAATTAAATATTGTAATGGGCTGATTTTAGATAGTAGGGCTCAAACTAGTCGATGAATTAAATTAATGAAAAAAAACAAGGCTTGGGCCTAAGTGGCGAAATAATTGATTTAATTAAATCAATTAAGGAAAAGCTAATTGAGGGGGGGTTCATGGTGCGATCTAAATTAGATTGGGCAAGGAAGGAAAAAAAAAAAAACCAAAAAGAATGGTAAAGGGTTGGAAAAGGAGGAGAGGAGGGGTTTGAACCCACAACCACCCAACCAACACTATTACACCTTAACCCTTGGGACATGGCTAGCCACGTGATAGGGTATGACCTTTCGAAATTAAATAGAACATAGCAAGTCTACTTTGAGGGCTTAATAGATGGGCCTAGGTTGACTAAGAAAACTTGAAGTGACCAATTAGGGCTCATACCACGACAAACAAGAGTAAGGTTGACCCGTTGACCAGAGTTGATTAAGTTGACCTAGTGTAGGTTGAAAGTCAATTAAGGACTTGGAAATGAAGGAAAAAGGGGCGGTAACCGAATAGAAGGTCTTAAGGACCATTTGGTGGGTCTAGGCCCATCGAAAGCTAGAGTTATGCATGAGCATTTAGAAACATAGGGTTTTATTAGAATTTTGACTCTAATAGAAACTCTAATATCAGATCTTCTTGGGGAGTCCTAGAGGCATTGCAGGAGGTGACTAGGAGGGTCTCTAGATACAGTAGGAGGTAAGTACACTTGCCTAGTACCCACTCTTCGGAGTTTTCTTTGGACATGCTTATGCCTTGTTGATATATATTTTATTGTTGTCATACATGCTGTTCTTATCTGTTTTAGATTCCCGTTGAGCATGTATGTTTGCTTTGGGATGTTGGAATCCCTATTTGTTATGGGTTTACTGCCCGGACTCAGTGGAGCGTGGGGGCTCCGTTAGGGGAATGTTCAGGGATGGGACACCCTGGCATTTCTGCTTGCCGTGCTAGAGGGGCGGTGCTCTGGTTGTCCTACCCGTCAGTGGGAATGATACGCTTTCCGTGTAGACATGTACGAGAGGTGGTACTACCGACTTACGACCGGAGGGTCTTGTTTTCAGCGCATAGCTGGGTATACTGACCGGGAGTAAACCTTGAGTTTTCTTTGAAACCCAGCACAGAGCTTGAGAGCTTCTGTTGTTAGGGGTCGTACCGTTGGACTACCGTTGGACTTGTTTGTGGTAGACTCCTAGGGTTGTGTTTTCTTGGGATGATGCCCTTTACTTGACACACTATTTTATTATGTCTTTGTGACCCCGCAGGGATGCTTACTGGGCTTTCCATTAGAAAGCTCACGCATTTGTTCTTTCTATCTTTTACAGATCCCGAGGTTTAGGGAGCAGTTGCTGAGGAGACCGAGTTAGGAGCCCTTGAGGTCTGGGAGTCTCCTTGAGTTGTCTTTTATTTTGAGAGCTGATATCTTGTATAACCTGTGTAGGGACCTGACTCTATATAGGGCTTATGGACCCTTTTAACTCTTTATTCATTTGGACTTGAGTTTAATTTATATTATGGTTGTTATCTGTTGATTCATATTTAGGCCTTGTTTTTGAGTTGAGCTTGACTCTACTCGAGTACGGCCGGTCTGTTCACGTGCTCTGGGCCTGGAATCTGGGACGGGGCGTGACACTCCCAATTAATTAACCGAGGTTATCTTTACCGTCCACCTCCAACTATTCCCTGAGCAAGCGGCCTAGCCCAATAAGGAATTCCCTCGGCCCATCAGTTACGAGGCTAGATTTTAATTCATTAACCCTCGATTTTCCTTTAATTCGGCTTTAAAATAATTAATCTATTTTTCATGCTAATTAATCTCATTAATTGTCAAAAATTTTCTGATTTAGTTACTTAGAAAATTCAGGGCGTTACAATCTTGGCCCGTGTTGGCCAACGCTATTGAATCCACCTTTGGCCCCTCTGATTTTGATTGTCCATGTGTTGACGCTCGAGAAATTGTTTGTAATTTGGATGAACCCCTAGTTGCTGAAGATGCTGCTGAAGTGTTTGAAGAAATGCTGAAACCATCTCACAAGGCTGCAGGGATGGGAAGTAAACAAGTCTCAGATCAGGATCAGATATCTTCTTGTGGATTGCCTGAATTCCAGTTTATTGCAGTTGCACTTGGGGTATTTGATGATATGTTTGACGATACAGTTCAACCTGTAGAGCCAAAGAGTATGCATACAAACTTGAAGACTGCTGAAACTACTAGAGATAACTATACTGTGATTGACGACATCGTTGAATTTGCTACCGTAAGGCATCAGCTTGAAGTCTTGGACAGAAGCTTGAAGGAATGGCGCCACATGTTGATGTTGTTCCAGTATTCACAGTAGAAATCCAGGTCGGGAATGCTTGTTAGGAGTTGTCTTGCCGCGAGCATGGCATTCAGCGTGAGGGAATTATGCTGGATGATTCATCTGATAGAGCTGCACAAAATGCTGAACTCACAAGCTTGCTTGATTTGGCGAAGGATGAGAAGCTCTCTGATTCTGACATGGGTTATGACCCTGGGGGGCTGTGTGTGGGGACTAAGCTATTTGATCTTGAAATTTCTTTGGGCAAAATGTTTGATGGTGGCGGATTTCAGGAAGCTATTTGTTTGTTTAATGAGATGGAAACAGAGTCGTCTTTCTTGCCACTCAGATCTAATGGCTACTTCTTAGTTGATAGGGCCTTCACTGATACAATGTATTGTATTCACCAACTTACTGAACCTGAGAGCAAGCATTCAGGACAGGAAGGGATACTTGCCTTGAACTATTTGATGCCATGGTTGTGTGCTTATGGATTCCTGCAATGTGCTCTGAGATTTCTGCAAACACAGATTGTGATTGCGCCACTAGTGAATTGCTTTGTACCCCAGCTGGTTTTATATTTTGGCATTGTTTATGATTCGGTTCATGTTTTGGGTGTTGGATACATTGATAGGGAGACACTCTGCAATCTGAGGACTTTGGACTTATCCTCTATTAACATTAAAGATGATGTCTCCACATTATCAGAAATTTCATATGGAGATGCTGGAGATAGTCTGGATATCTGGCACTTCCGAAGCAATAATTTGGCAGGCAACTTGTCCAAGTTGTTAGAGAAGTTGAAGATGCTGACTTTTCTTGATTTGTCAACAACTTGCTTCAAGGCTCTATTCCAACATCCATCACACACATATCTACATTGAGAAATCTTTTTTGGAGCCATAACCTATTGAATGGACATCTTCCAAAGAGTGTCCAGCTTCTCTCAAAGCTTAGATTGCTTGATACTTCTTATAATTCCCTGCTCAGAGTTGTTTCTGAAGTTCACCTGGTGAATCGTTCAAAGTTGGAACTCTAGAGCTTGGCTTCAAACTCCTTGGTGATTAACATGAGCTTCTACTGGCTTCCTCCATTCGGACAGAGACTAATCGGTCTTAGCCTTTGCAAGGTCGGCCCCAAGTTTCCTCTACGGCTCCAAACACAGAATCATTATTGTATCTTGCACTTGTCTTATACAGCGGTTCATACTCACAATCAGACTGTTAGAAATATACCTGCAACTTTGAAGTTCAGCAATATACCATTTGTTGGTTTGAGTTTCAACGAATTTTATGGTCCCTTGGCCCCTATATTTACACATACAAAATACTTGGATGTATCTAGTACCTCATTCTCAGGAAACCTACTTCCATTCTTTAGTGGACCATTGCCTCTATGGTCTCATGTGTGTCTTTCAAACAACCTTATCAAGGGTACCATTCAGAATCACCAACAGAGTAACACTCATCAGCAACAGCTTCAACAGAATGCTATACCAAGCCAACAGAAGCTAGAAGGAGCTACAGTTTTTTATGGGGACTTGGTAAACAATGGTCTGCAACCAGCCTTTCTTATATATGCTACCATTATTCAATCGGTTGGCAGTCTACCAGATTATGGTAGAGGGTGCCAATTGCTAAATGAGATGAAAGATAGAGGCTTGGTGCATACAGAGGTCATTTATATGTTTGTTGTTGGAGCACGTGTGTTGCAAGGGAATCCGGAAGAGGCTTTAAGGCTGAGAGATGAATTGCTTGCAAGTGGACACCCTCTAAACCTTGCTTTGGCCTCTAGTATGATAAAAGGGAATTGTGATCTGCAAAGGAAATACTCCAACATTCTTATGCATTGGCTTTTTCAAGCGAGTATTGTAAAGGAAGCTTTTGATTTGTGGCCTAAGATGGAGAATGGGGAGGGGGGATGATGAATATCATTGTTCTTATAATAATTGGTTATTACTTCCTTGCAAGCAAGGGGTTATAGAATCAACAACTGATCGGTCTACTCCGCTGTCTGAGACGTGCCTTAAACCTAGTGTCATCACATATACTACTCTGATTGATGGGTGTCTCAAGATCAAGAATTTTGCTCGCACTTTTGATCTTCTCAACACAATTTGCAGTTTACTTAGGCATTGCAAGAACCAGTTATCAATATCAACGATGAGTTCAATTAGAACCGTTGAATCATTTACTAGGGAAACGCATTCAGTTAACAAGTATAGCAGCTCACTGAGAGGTGCTTACAATGCCGCTTTCCAAGAGGGTTTGGCAGCTGGCCTGAGTTTTAATACAGCCACCTGTGTCGGGGTCTGTGGATATGGTTTGGGGATAGCGTATGGATCAAAGCTGCCACTTAATAACAATTATTCTGGTAGAGATATAATTACAGTGATTTTTGCAACCTTGACTGGTTCATTGTCATTGGGCCAGGCATCTAATTGTTTGGGCTCCTTCGCTGCAAGACAAGCTGTCGTTTTCAAAAAGTTTGAGGCTATCAATAGAAAGATATGTATTGATGCATATGTTACCACAAGGAAGAAGTTGAATGATATTCAGGGAAACATTGATTTCAGAAAGCAGATTGGTCTTGTGAATAGTGAACATAAGGCATACTGCAGCATTGGAGATACTTAAACAAAGCACTTTTCCATTTTGACCTTGAGGGCAAGGTCAAGCTTGATGGGTGGGGTAATATAACACATCATCGGGATGTGTATTCTATCAGCAGATTAAGAAAACTAATCCAGAGGCAGAGCTGCATATAAATAGAAGAAAGAGGGGAGAAATTGGATCATTGTAGAACTGAACCCTTGGCTGGACCTCCTGGAGGAACAGAGGCGCCGGAGAGAGGGTGATCCGTCCATTACCGAAGCTGCCGTCGGTGGAGGGTCATCTCTCAGTTATCTTCCCTTTGTTTGCTTTTTAAGTTTTCTCACTTTCCTGCCTGTCTCTTTGGAGGAGATTTCTATTTGTTCTATTGAACTGGTCGTGGTGGATATTTTGAATGATTGTATATGATTGAATGGTTGAAGCTTGTTATTCTCTTGTTACAAGCTTGATTATTATTCCGTAGCGTATTCTTGAGCAGATATGTTACAAAGAGTTGGAAGGAAAAAATGAGTGATGCTCTATGGAGCATGGAGGGTTACGATGACAGTGATATGCAGTTTGTGTATGTAACTTTGCGTTATAACAGAGATCTTGCGGAGGATTTTTACATGTGGTATCCATCTTTGTGCAAGTTGTTCTTGGATGAATTTATTGCTGTAAGAAGAGCTTCCGGCAACTGAATGCCTTGAATGATCTAGTTGAATTGGAACTGTTGTATGGGATCTATATACTTTGTAATAGGTTGCCTGATTTTCAGGTGGTTATGTCTTGAGACTTGAATGAATGGCTTCTGTACTTTCAATGTTTTGATGGATATTTTTATGTGTTTTTCAAATATGATTTTGAACTCGATTTTGCTCTCTAACTCCCAGTCACTCTATTTTCATTCATCAATATTATTTAACTGGTTGATATGATCATTCAAGACTTCAGGGGTTTTGAACATTGTCCTTAATTGTAGCCTTATGGAGGTAAGCAGGTTGCAAGCATCATATGCATGAGTGTCATGTTTCAATTTATTATTTCTATAATTCTCTTATTCTGATGATTGATTGAAAATCACTGCCCACAGTAACCTCTAGCTCGTATAATCACTTTCAAAATTGTAGAATTAGGCAACCTGTAGAATCTCAACAACATACTAATAAAAAATGAATTGTAATATATTAATTAAAAAATTTTAAATATGATTTGAAAAACACATACTAATAGAAATTAAAATATATTATTTCAAGAATTTTCATATTTAAAAAATATTTCTTTCTTATTTTGATATATCTATAAAATATTAAACGACAATAAAAATAGTATATTACATGTATTCAAATTATTCTTACAATTAAAATAATATTTTGAAATCAAAACATTATTAGTTTATAGTTAATTATACTAATCAATTAAAGATACATTCAAATTAAAATGTATATAAATATTATGACTTCTGACTTCACTCACTTTCGTGAAAAAGAACACCCTACTGAAGTGCAATCCAAAATGATCTCAGTTCCTGCAAAATGAACAAGGGAAGTGGAGAAGTGGACACTTCGGTGCCCCTTCACTTCTGCGGAAATGAACACCAGAAGTGTTCACTTCTGCTCACTTCGGGGAACTAAGATTTCCGCCCACTTCAACCCACTTTTGGACTTTTGAGCACTTCAGGGGGAATGAGTGCCCCCTAAGTCTGGTCTTATCCATTATCTGCTGTTGGATCTCACCCCAGAGATCTCTCTCCTTCTCGCGATCTTCGTTGCCTCGATTATAAATCACAACCGTTGATCATTGATCGATGTTGATCCCAGGAAAGACAAATTTTTGCATAAACATAAGTAAATAATTATCTTAATGATGCTACTTGATAGGGATAAAAGTGGAAAGACACGCTGCGTCCATCTGGACACGCCCATGATGGAACCGAAGGCGGTCCCTCGCACCAGATGGCGAAGCTCTCCCCTTCGGATTCGGAGTATAGTCCCCTTCGGAGTGCTACCTGTATACTTCCTTCGAGTCCTGCTCATCCTCCTCCTCGAGAACCCGCCTCGTCAGCCTCTTCGGTTCAAGCATACGAAGCGAGGCCCCTCGAAGTCGTAACGCTACCTTCTCCCTCCCTTTGACCGGATCTAGTTCGGCCCGAAGCGATGATAGAGGAGCAAGACTGCCAAGAGAAAATCCAACTATGAGACGAAAACATGTGGCTCTCAAAGGTTACAGCACGAGGATTACGGTCAGTTATGGAAAGTCAATCATGCACGGGATATGATTGCCGAGATCAAGGTGATAGCGCGGATCGGGGAGGAAGAATTGGGATCCCTCATCAAGTCAAAGCTTCTCCTTAAAAGAGGGATGGAGATCTAGAAAAAGGGGATCGAACAATCACCGACGGGAAATCCCCTCGTCTAGCACCTCCGACCTTCACTTTCCTCTCATCATGTACACAAGCCGTCGAGCTTTCTCCCCTTCCCCATTTGTATAATGAATGACTAGTGGATCTTGCTCTCGCTGCTAGAGCTTGTGGTTTTTCCATAATTTGAGGGTTTCCACGTTAAACCTGTCTCTCTCCTTTAATTGTTTTGGTTTTCTCTTTTGATTCCCTCTGAGTTTAAGTCCCAGTATCAATACAAATTCAACCGTTAGAGTGAAGTTGGGATCAAAACTGATTTTCACCCTAATAGCTTGGTGCTATCCGTAGGACACTTACCAAAAGTCCCATGGCTGTCACCAGGAAGTCAAAGAAAATCCTCCAGGACCAGCAAAGAGAAGCAGAACCCTCCAGCGTCTCCCCTGAAGCAAAGGAAGCCACGCCTATTCTCGAGTAAGTGTCCCTTGCGACCGAACCGGGACTGCGAACCCACCGCCAGGTCAATGATCCATAGTAACGCAGGTTCCGAGCCATGGAAGAAAGACTCGAGCGGCTTACCCGAGTCATGGAAGTCGTCGAGCGAACACATCCCATATGGCGGCCCCACCCGCGGTCCCCCCACCTCTCGAAGACCGTGGAAGATCCGTTACCCGCTCGACAACGAGACGCAAAAGGAGGTCGGATAGGAAGAGTGCAAGCTTCACCCCTCCTCTGGCAGCCCCGAATCTCCTTGGTCATATGGGAGACATGACCAAAGGGGTTCACCCAAACAACATGGGCGACATGGTCATAGACCGGAGAAGCATATCTGGGAAGGTGACATGTCACCCCTTGGTGAAGACCTGCCTCACCTTTACCTCACCAACGAGGCTATTCTCCCCGACACGAGTCGTCGACGTGTTGTTCCCTGTGAGGGAGTCGGGCTCGACTGCACTTGTCGGACAAAGAGAGGGTCATGAGGACTGTTCCTCAGTTACCTTCCCCCTTCATCCGAGCGATATGGGAGGTTCTATTCGCAGACAGCTTCAGAACACCAAACATCCGGCCATATTATGGCAGCACAGATCCCCGACAACATCTGGAGTCGTACAGCACGGAGATGATGGTCAATAACCCCACTGAGGCCACCCTGTGCCGAGCGTTCCCGAAGACCCTTACCGGGAATGCCTACGAGTGGTTCAAAGGGCCTACGAATTGGCAGCATAGCCAACTTTGAGCAGTTGGCCAGCCTCTTCTCCCGTCGCTTCGCCCACAGCAGAAAGGCAAAAAGGAACCCGATGATACTCCTCAAGTGCAAACAGAAGGAGGGAGAAAGCATGCGGGACTACCTTGGGGGAATCTACGATGAACTTATAACCATGACTCATCAAGATTTGTTCCTTGTCATTGGAGCCATGGTGGAGGGGCTCTGTGATGGGTCATTCAGAGATGAACTCTCACGGAGGGCCCCTCGAGATTTTGCCGAGCTCCTCGACTTGTCCAAAGAGTTCATCACCTCGGAGGAGATGAAAGCTGGATGGAGGGAGGAAGCCCTACACTTGGAGAAAATGTTTAGCATACAGGAGCCCCCAAGAGATGAATACCAAGAGCCCTAACGGGGAGAGCCGAGGAGGGATCCCCCCAGGAGAGATGCTGACAAGAATCGAGACAAACCCCCTCGGGAAGGTGACCAAGGACCCCGAGTAAGGTATAACAACTACACTCTCCTCAATACTTCTCGGGAAAACATTTTGATGCATGGTGCGCTAAATCCGCAAGTGTACGGGTCGTATCAAGTAATAAGACTGGACATGGAAGTCGGGTTGTCGATCCATAGGGAGAAAGAAGTACTAGTACCCACTAATTGTCTACTATCTAGTCAATCTGAAAAAGTGGTTGGTTAAGCTAATTCTGAGCTAAGTAAATGAACACGCAAACAGGGGGATTGAGTATTTCTTAGAGTTAATTGATCATGAAAAAGGGATGCCCGGACAATTGGATCCCCCTTGGACTTCTAAAATATAAATGCTCTTCTCTACCTCAATTGTTTGATCAATTGTTGGCCAAGGGTTCCTATCGTGCTTTCACTCACTCTCTAATCCCGAGGTGAGCTACTAATCCTAGTGCCCTTACCGATGATGTTCTTGAACCTATGTCTTGGAAGGATTATGGGAATAATACGTCTAAAGGGCTCGCTCTCCTTAGCACCAGGGTTCTCGGTGTACTCACAATCCTCTCTATTGGAGATGGTCTACACACGGGGAGGCGTTCGCTTCTTCCCCCGTATGGACTATGAAGATCCCTCCGGGCTCTCGTAACGTAGAGGGGTCAACTTACATTAAAACATCCAATAGACTCAAGCAATGCAATCAAGTAATCAAAATAGAGAAGTAACATTGATTTAAAACATGTCCAAGGGTTCACTAATCATCCAAGCATCTACAAAATTAGCCCTCCATGGAAGGGGGGCAACAATCAACAACAAAGTAATAAGAAATCAAGAAAGACATAGAAAATAGGACTTGTGCAATCACCGTTGGCAGCTTCTTGATTCTCCTCCTTCGATCTCCCTTCTTCTTGCTCCGATGGCTTGAGGGAGATGATCCTCCAAGCTCTCTCTAAGCTTTCTCTATTGCCCTTGCAGCCAATCCCCCCTAAACCCCCTTCACATTCTCTTTATATACTCGTAGGGTTTAGAGGGTGAGATTTACTAAGTTACCCCTCGACTAGATCTGCAGATCGCCCAATTTTGACGATGTGCGGGCCCGTATACGGGTGCATGTTAGCCCGTATACGGGCCAACCACCTTCATACGGGCCCATATACGGGCCGTATTCATGCCCATATACGGGCTAATCCTCAGGCCAGTTGTCGTACGGGCCGCATGATGGCCCGTATAATCTCCAGGGGCTAGTATATGGCCGTATATAAGCCCGTATACTAGCCCGTATGGGTCCTTCTAGGTGCTTTGTGATCCCGGCTTCTCCCCAAATGCTTTCTTTCCTCCGGGGTCCTTTTATTATGACTTGTTGATGAAAATAAACAAATTTTGAGCATCGGTGGGCAACAAATCTTCATAATCTCATGCCAAGTCTACAAAAAATATAGTATAGAATTATGCTCAAATGAACACTTATCAATGCAGATCCGAGACCAGAAGATCTTGAGGCAACACCCTCCGATGAAGGATAATGATCGGATGCAGCGTACCAAACAGTTCTGCGAAGACCGAACTGATGGAGATGTCTCCCCCAGCGGAAACCACCTACGGATGAGATCCCCATCTAATTCATTGCCGGAGGACCGGGATACGGGGAGGGGGGAAGCTCATCCTCTAGAAAAAATCATGCCCAAGTAGTGGGCTCAGTGCAGGACACTTCTTCCATGAAAAGGCCCTGAACATCCCCCGCCATTAGCTTCTCAGACAAAGACTTCAAAGGCATGCACCAGCCACATGATAATGCCCTCATCATCTCTGTAAAGATTGGTGTCTACCGCATACACAGAGCCTTGGTTGACACTAGGAGTTCAGTGGATATCGTCTTCTGGGATGCCTTCGAGCAGATGCAATACGGGTCCGAACATTTGAAGCCCGTGAAATCACCCCTCGTAGGGTTCAATGGAAGTCCTCTCCAACCTGAGAGCAATTACCCTCCCGCTGGCCCTCGACACTCCTCCTCGGGTGGCCACTGCTCTAGTCAATTTCCTGGTTGTTCACTGCCTATCTAGCTACAACGCCATCCTGGGAAGGCCTTCCCTCAACCTCTTGGGAGTAATCATCTCCATCGGTAACTTGAAGCCGAAATTCCCAACAGAGGCTGGGTGTGGAGAAATGAAGGGGGACCAATCCACTTCCTGCCAATGTTACGCAACCATGCTTAGGAAACGAGGAGATAGGAGCGGCAAAGCTTCCAAGGCCTTAATAGTGGAGGAGTTGCAAGAAGAAGATGAGAAGAGGGAGGCACGCCAACCTACTCCTATTGAAGGCCTGAAAGCGCTATCTCTTGATGAAGCCCTACCCAAGCGCTGTGTTCACCTCGGAGCCAAACTCAGTCCTGAATTACAAGGAGAGCTTATAGCCTTTCTGAAGAGCAACTCAGACGTATTCGCCAGGTCAGCCATGGAGTCCCACAAGAAGTTATGGAGCATCAACTAAACATGGACCCCGAGTACAAGCCAATGGTATAGAAGAGGAGGAACTTCACACCGGACGAGGAAGTAGACAAGCTACTAAAGGCTGACTTTATTAGAGAAGTGCAATACCCGAAGTGGTTGTCTAATGTTGTAATTGTTAAGAAGACCCCAGGAAAGTGGCGCATGTGTGTTGATTTCACTGATCTCAATAAAGTTTATCCTAAAGATTGCTACCCCCTACCTCACATAGATAGCCTAGTAGACTCCATGTTAGGCTATGAAATGCTTAGCTTCCTCGATGCATTCTCGGGATATAATCAAGTTCGAATGGCAGAGGTAGACGAGGAGAAGACTTCCTTCATCACAAGTCGAGGAACCTACTGTTACAAAGTTATACCATTTGGATTGAAGAACGCAATGGGGCAACTTTCCAAAGGTTGGTGAACAAGGTTTTTAGGAACCAAATTAGGAGAAACATCGAAGCTTATGTCGATGACATCTTCTTCAAAAGTGAGAAAGCCAAACATCATGCGGCTGACCTAGCAGAGACATTCAGGGCCCTCCGAGCACAAGGCATGAGCTTAAATCCAAGCAAGTGTGCTTCGGAGTTCATTAGAGGAAGTTCCTCGGCTTCATGATTACCCAACGAGGGATAAAAGCGAACCCCGAACAGATCCAAGCCATCCTTCAGACGAGGTCTCCAAGGAGTGTCAAGGAAATACAGAGACTCAATAGGTAGTTGGCCATCCTCGGGCGCTTTATATCCAAGTATGAAGAGAAGTATTTCCGAGCCCTGCGGAAAACCCCGAAACTAGAATGGACGGAGGAGTGCGAAAAAGCCCTGGCGTAGTTGAAGGATTAACTCCAGTCACCTACCTTGCTGGCCAAGCCGATCTACCTGGCTGTCACAGATCTGGTAGTCAGCTCTGTGCTTCTGAAGGAAGAAGATGAGTTGCAGAAGACCATCTACTACACAAGTAAAGTGCTCACCGACACTAAGTCAAGATATCTCGCCCTTGACAAGCTAGCCTATGCACTCGTGGTCTCAGCTCGAAAGCTCCGCCCATACTTCCAAGTTTATAAAGTTACAGTACATACTGATCAACCCCTAAGAAAAGTGCTCCATTGACCAGAAATATCTGGATGATTGACAAAGTGGGTGATCGAGCTTGGGGAGTACGATATCACCTATCATCCACGCACTTCCATTAAAGCCCAGGTATTAGCTGATTTCATCGCCGAATTAACTGTAACAGGTGCTGAAGATGCCTCGATCGTAGAGCCCGTCGGAGCCAAGGAGCCCCCTCCCCATAGTGGGTCTTGCATACAGACGGTTTGGCGACATCCGATGGTGCCGGCGTGGGGATCGTTTTGCGCTCCCCCTCGGGCTGGAGCACATCAACTATCTTGAAACTGGGTTTCAAAGCGACAAACAATGAAGCCGAGTACGGGGCCATCATAGCAAGGCTCCAGCTAGCTCGAGGCCTCAGGTTGAAGGACTTGCAGGCCAACAAAGACTCGTAGCTGGTGGTTGGGTATTTGACCAAAGAATTCGAAGCGCGAGAGGACAACATGATCAAGTACAAGGTGATGGTGGAGAAATTGACCTCCTGGTACCAAAACTTCCACATCGTCAAGATCCCCAGATCTGAAAACCAAGACACAGACTTCCTATCAAAGCTTGCCTCCTCGGACGCAGACATCAGCAGGCCATCAACCTACAATTCTTAATGGTGAGGACCATCGAGTATCGGCCCGAAAAGGAGCTAATGGAGATTGAAGGCGAACCAAGCTGGATTGATCCAATTTTGAACTACCTACAGGAAGGTACACTGCCGTCAGACCTGAAGCAAAGGCGTCGAATGACTAGAGCAGCTCGATATAGTATTTTGGATGGACAGCTCTATAAGAGGACATATATACCCTGCCTTTCCTCCGATGCTTGCATCCTTCTTAAGCGAACCATATCCTCCACGAAGTTTAGAAGGGGATAGAAGGAGATCACTTGGGAGGGAAAACGCTCAGTCATAAAGTCCTTCGGCAAGGGTACTACTGGCCCACTCTCTCCAAAGACGCCAAAGAGTTCATCAAAAAGTGTGATGCTTACCAACTCCACTCCAACTTCCAACGGTGTCCAGCGGCGCTGCTAACACCCATAGTCAGGGGAGTAGACATCCTCTGCCCCTTCTCAGTCACTGTTCAGCAAAAGAAATTCATGATAGATGCGATTGACTACTTAACCAAATGGGTCGTCTTGAGCCACTATCGTCTATCACAAAGAAAGCTTGCCAAAGCTTCCTGTGGAAGTCAGTCATCTGCCGCTTTGGGATCCCCTTGGCCTTCATCACTGATAATGGGTGCCAGTTCGACAACGCTACCTTCAAGGCTTTCTGTGTCGAATTAAGGATTCAATCCAGACTCACTTCAGTTACCCACCCCCAGACAAATGGCTAAGTCGAAGTTACAAACCGAACCCTTCTCCACAGCTTAAAGTCCCGAGTCCTTCGAAACGGTACCAACTTGGTGGAGGAAATCCAAAGTACACTGCGGGCTTACCACACCACAAACCGAAAACCAACCAGAGAAAACCCCTTCACCCTTGCCTTCAGCGTCAAGGTTGTCATCCCCGCGGAGATCAAGGTTCCCACTCCGAGGACGCAGAACTTCGATCAAGTTGATAATGAGGAGCAACTTTCTTGCTAAATTTGATCTCCTAGAGGAGAAGAGGGATTGCGCCAATATTAGAGCTACGCCGTACTGTCAAAGCGTTAGCCGCCTCTACAACGCCCGAGTGAAGGAGGTGACCTTCCAGCCTTGTGATTCGGTCCTCCGAGTGAACAAGTTCTAGACAATAAGAGCCAAACGGGTAAGCTAACCCCCAACTGGGAGGGACCTTACCTTATTCAAGAAGTTGTAAGACTTGGAACCTATTGGCTAGCCAACGTTAATGGGCGAAGACTCAAACGTCCCTACCACTCCGAGCATCTACGACGGTATTATCAATAAAATCGAGTTTTGCCTCCTTGATGTTTTATTCATTCTGTCTGTACAAAAAGCCCTTCGTAAACACCCTTCGGCCCGAAGGCATATTCTCCATGAGAGCTGATCCAATGCGATCATAACACCTCGGGGGATATCAACAAAAAGCCCTTTGTGAACGCCCTTGGGCCCGAAGGCATATCCTCCGTGAGAGGCGATCCAATGCAATCATATGCCTTGGGGATATAAAAAAAAGACCTTCGTGAACGCCCTTTGGCCCGAAGGCATATCCTCTGTGAGAGCAGGGCTGGCAATGAGCCGAACTCGAACGAGCTGAGCCCAGCTCGAGTTCGGTTCGAAATTCCATTATTCGGCTCGAGTTCGAATAATCTTAAAATTTAAAGTTCAGGTTCGGCTCGAAACTATAAGTAAAAGTTCGAGTTTGATTCGACTACTACTCGATAAAATTTAAAATTTATTAAATTTTTTTAAATTTCACTTTAAAATCCAAGTAGAGCTCACTATTCTTTCTTTATTAGAGGGAAAGAACAGCTTGCTCAATGCTTACCTTCCCCGTGAGGCTCCATTGTTTTTATAATGGAATTTGAAAGCTCTCTTGCTTTGGTCTCCGATGTGGGACTAAAGTGAGGAATGGATCCATTGTTGCTCTCACACACACTCTCACACACACACACACACACACACACACACACACACACACACACACACACACACACACACACACACACACACACACACACACACACACGTCTGTCACTTCTCACACACACTCTCTCACACACACACACACACACAACCCCATTACATGTATATGTACAGTAATATATAATATTATATATATTTATTTATGTATATAATTTATATCATTATTACATTTATATATATATATATATATATATATATATATATATATATAAAATTATAATTATATATGTATATATATATATATATATAATATAAAAATAATATATATATAATATATATAAATTATCATATCAATATATATATATTATATAATAATTATATATATATATATATAATATATATAAATTACCATATATATGTAATTATTAAATTATCATATCATTAGAATACATATATATATATATATATATATATATATATATATATATATATATAGTCGAACTTCGAACCGAACTCAAACGAGCTGACTCTGGTTTGAGTTCGACTCATTTATTATTCGAGCTCAAATTTGAGTTCAAATTCAGTTTGTTATCAAAATGATCGAATCAAACTCGAGCCAATATCGAACCGAACTCGAGCTGCTCACGAACAGTTTGATTGTTTGCCAGCCCTATGTGAGCTGATCCAATGTTATCATAACGCCTCGGGGGATATCAAAGAAAATCCCTTCGTGGATGCCCTTTGGCCCGAAGGCATATCCTTCGTGAGAGTTGATCTAATGCGATCATAACGCCTTGGGGGATATCAACAAAAAGCCCTTCGTGAACACCCTTCAGCCCGAAGGTATATCCTTCACGAAAGTTGATCCGATATGATCGTAACACATTGGGAGATATCAACAAAAAGTCATTCATGAACGCCCTTCGGCCCGAAGGCATATCCTTAACGAAAGCTGATCTGATGCGATCGCAACGCCTTGGTTGGATATCACCAAGAAGCCCTTCGTGAACGCCCTTCGGCCTGAAGGCATATCCTTCGTGAGAGCCAACCCGATGCGATCATAATGCCTCCGGGTATATCAAAAGCCCTTCGCAAAGGCACATCCCACCCAAAGGCATACTCACGCTCGAATCACAACAAAAATCCCTCGTAATAGTGCATTCAGCCTGAAGGCACCCGCACGTTTGGACCGTACCTAGAGAAAGAAGCCCAACCCTTGTCCGGACGGATGTCGAGGCCAAACGTATTCATCCTCCCATCCCTGCCAAGGATGTTGACTATGAATATCATCCGCGCCAAGTCGAAAAGACCAAACACTCCCTAGCGGACATGCGGTGATCTGCCAGGAAATCCGACAACCCATCCCTGAGACATACCTTCCCAAAGGCCCAATCCCGGACCAGGGCGACGTCCCACTCACGACCATTCGGGCCCTTCAGCCTCCCCGGCCCAGTTTTCATGCGTTCCACGAGCCAGCAGAACGACGGAGGGAGTTGAAGATGGTCAACAGGACTCTCAGAGCCAAATAACAAGCAGAAGAATGGGAGAAAATCGATATCCATAACGCTCAGGGTACAGATGAACCCCTAGAGGCCCATCCCCTATCCTATTTATAGGCCTAGCCACGTCCCTCGCAAAACTTCAATGGAGGGACCTTGGTCTCCAGGACAAGATCATCGGGGCCTGCATTAGTTATGAAGGAAGTATAAGGGGAGCCTCGTGGAGGCCAACGGACGCATGCGCTTCGGTGTAGAACTTTGACCGCCACCCACTGAGCGACTACTACCCTTCCAAGTAACCATTTCGGGATAAAATTTCCGCATATTAGAGAAGATCCTCACCCGGACTAAGAGGAACCCCTCCCGAGAGGCATCCGGTCGTCTGAGCACTAGCTGCGATGTCCCTAACAGAAGTAAGTCTAACTTCGATTCAAAGAAAGTTCCTTATCCATAGGGAACAGAATGTGGACATTCCCGCGGGACTACTAGATGAGGAAAACAGAGTTCAGATTGAAAAATACTACAAGGTTCCCTTCACACAGTGAAGAAAGCTTTCCAAAAACATAAGTGTTTATCCAAATTAATTTTCATCAAATCAAGTTCCTTATAAGAAATTTGCCTACACATAATCAAAGTTTAATCCTACGCATCTATGTTGGACCAGGAGCCTTGGTAGGAGAATCAGAAGGAATAACCCCCTCAGTAAGAGCTTGGTCTTCTATGGGTATCTCCTTGGAAACAACTACCTCAACAGGCCTTTCGGCAGCTTTAGCACCACCTCCATTGTGGCAGTCCCCAGGGGAATATGCATCAAGGAGTTCATCCTCAGACTCCATGTTCGGATCCTCCCCAGCCAAGATCTTCAGCCCCTTCTTGAGAGTCAGGGTGTTGAAGTCCACGGAAAGCTTCCTTAACACCAGTTCTTTAAGAACCCTGAAAACTTCCTTAGAACCATACTTGACCCCTTCCAAGTAACCGCCATCCTTCGCACGAGTCTCCAGCTCCATAATCCGACCCTGACATAGCTTCAGAGTCTCTCGCTCCGAGGCCAACTCAGCCGAAGCCTTCTCTCGTTCTGCTTCCGTGGTAACCTTCTCGGTAAGGGCGGATTCGAGGAGGTATTTCTTCTCCACCAAGGCCTGGAGAGAGTCGTTCCTACTCTTCTCCAAATCTAGAACAACCTCTCTGAAGCAAGGTTTGAAGACAGCTGGTCGATCTATCTCTGTAAAGAGGCACACTTATCCTCCACCGCTATGCGTAAATCCTCCAAGGCCTGCTTTGTCTTTTGCGCCTCCTCCTTCCTGACGGAGAGCTCCGTGATCTGTTTGGGGAGGTTACTGACCTTGTTCTTCCATTTACCCCTGGAGGTCATCAACTTGTGGCAATGCTTAGTCGATGACTCCAAGGAGGCAAGGGTCTTCTCCTTCTCTTTCTCCAGCCGGGAGACCGCCGCCTTGTACACATGAACATCATCTTCCAAACACTTGATTGTGGCCCGAGATCTGTCCTTCTCCTCGAGGATTCTGGAGGCCTCCTTCATCAATATTCAAGACTACATAAGGACAATTGTTAACCCCCGTTCGACACAAACAAAACTTGGGGGCAATGACAGGAGAAATATTTACCAAAGCTGCGAAAAGCCTTAGATGGTCCGCGAGGTCCTCGTATCGAATCACTGAATGGTAGATTCAGTCGCATCCATCCGAAGAAGCTCCAAGGAAAAGAAGCAGCCTTGGGGTCATGGTATAATATCCCATCGACGGGATTGATCACAACCTTCTTCCCTCAATCTGAGGCAGAAGCACTCGACGGGTCCTTGACTGTCGTGCCCCTCCTACTCCTTCGCCTAGGGACCTTAGGAGGAGGCCTAGCGCACACCGCTTCTCCTTCCTCTTTGGGTAAAGCCTTCTCTGGGGTGAGGGTCGCTGAAGGTGCGCTATCAGTAACAACAGGTGGCATGTCAGCCAGCCTTGTCAACTTCCCCTCCCGTCAGGGAGAAGGAACATATTCCACAATGGTGTTGGCCTTCTCCTCAGTGGGTTGAGCAACCAAGTTCTCATCACCCTTCTCGGTGATGTCGATCAATTCAGTGAACGTCCAACGCTTTGTCCGCGAAGCAATCTTCTTCTTTCTTAATGGGAGGAACCACCCCCCTCTACCTCGGCAACCTCCCTGTCCCTCTTCGGAGGGACAATCTCCAGTGAGCCTGGGGGCACGTCGAAATACCCCTCGGATGGCCCTCCACCCCCTCCTTTTACTTAGGAGTAACAGGCCCCTCTGGCCTTCTTGTCTTCGGTGAGGCCTCCTTGCCCCGACTCGAGGAATCCTTGGCCTTCTTTTCACTCCTCCTATGGCATTCGACCCAGGTCCTCCAGTAATACGCTTTGCCCTCATCTTTACCTCGGAAGCACGCAAGCCAGACAAGAGGGTGCCGGCTGAAGCTGCAATGTCCATCGGTTCTCCTGTCAACCCAAGGAAAACAAAGTTAATACCAAACTAGCAACCGGACCGCCGAAGAGGAAAGGCTGAAGCAAACACTATCCGAACAATGAACGGGCCGTTGTTTTGAAGAATGTCCGGAGTTAGAAACAAATCAATCGAAAGGGAGTAATGTTTCCGAAGCAAAGCAAGATGATCCTTCTCCTCACAGGTTAAATCCTTATTATCCCACTTCAAGACCTTAGGAGTGCCCCACCGGGTCCTCATCCCGAAGCCAGAACTTCTAGAAACAAAGAAGAACTTGCTTTTCTATCCTTGATGAAAGAGGGCATATGACCGAGGAACCTCCTCCCCGAACGAGCACCAAAATAGTACTAGTCGGTGCGGCGCTCCCGACTCAAATTGAAGAAAACTTTGAACAGGGAAATAGTGGGTGTAATCTCAAAATGAATGCATACGATGACAAACCCACACAAGAACCTCCAAGAATTAGGAGCCAACTGGAAGGAACAGACCTCAAATTCATTAAGAATGTCTATGAAGAATTCGGGAAAGGGGAGCCTAAGACCCGCTAACAATGCCTCATAGTAGACAACGACCTCACAGTCCCCCAAAGGGGAACTCACTCGCTCCGACGGCTCCGGGACTCTATAGGTCAAGGTGGAGCCGTTACCGGAAATCATATACTCTACGGCCAACCTGTCTATCTCGCTCACCCTCAGGGTATTAGGGAAGGCGTTGGAATTGAATGAGAGTCCACTACCAGATTTAGAGAGAGTTCTAGATGAAGAGGAATAAGGTTCCATACCTCTGTTGAGAAAGGAAGCACAGGCTTGCAAGTTTGAACCAGAGCTCATACACCAGTCGCGCAGACGAATAGGCGACAGGTAGGAGAAAGAAGTGAAAGGTTTATATGGTTTAAAAGCAACGATCAAATCCCGTCCACAGTAACCGAACGGTCAAGATCTCTATCAACGGCCCAGATAAGCACTCACAAAGACGCGTTAAGTCTCGACCGGGCACGTGGATTTACATCTGACGGTTCGGGTAAGACCCCCGCAGGGAGTCGAATGGACGCTCGCCACACGTCCTGTTGAAGGATGCGCTCATCATCACCAACTCCCCTTCACGCCACACTTGTACTCACAATCGTCCCTAGAGAGTTGCACCGGAATACAAAACACCCCCTGCATTTATTATCCACCTTACTTGGGGGTCCCACACCTGGCGAAGGAGGAGCCACCCCGTCCGCATGATGCTTGTGGAGCAAGTTACCTAGCCTCCATGCCTCGGTATTACACCCACCCAAAACCAAAGGGAGCATGGCCCATCGCATAAGGAATAGCAAGCGCCTCGGATATCCCTCAGTGCCACCCAACCAGTTAACCGTATGCTCAGCTTACCGAGCCAACAGATGACTGTAGATTATATGCTCATCGCGACCATATTAGGGGGGGGGGACTGATGATAGGGATAAAAGTGGGAAGATACGCGAAATCCATTAGGACACACTTATGATGGAACCAAAGGCGGTCCCCTTCAAATTCAGAGTACAGTCCCATTCAGAGTGGTACCTATTCACTCCCTTCGGAGTCCTGCTCGTCATCATCCTCGAGAACCCGCCTCGTCAGCCTCTTCGGTTCAAGCATACGAAGCGAGGCCCCTCGAAACCGCAACGCCAACCGCTCCCTCTCTCGGACCTAATCTGGTTCGGCTCGAAGCGGTGACAGAAGAGCAAGGCTGCCAAGCGAACATCCAACGATCGAGACGAAAACATGTGGCTCTCCAAGGTTACAGCACGTGGATTACAGTCAGTTATAGAAAGTCAATCACGCACGGGATATGGGTGCCGAGATCAAGGTGATGGCGCAGATCCGGGAAGAAAAAGCGGGATCCCTCGTCAACTCAAAACTTCTCCTTAAAGAGGGATGGAGATCTAGAAAAAGGGGATCAAACGATCACCGACGGTAAATCCCCTCATCCGACACCTCCGACCTTCCCTTTCCTCTCATCATGTACATAAGTCGTCGAGCTTTCTCCCCTCCCCCATTTGTACAATGAATGACTAGTGGATCTTGCTCTCTCTGCTAGAGCCCGTGGTTTTTCCCTGATTTGAGGGTTTCCACGTTAAACCTGTGTCTCTCTCCTTCATTGTTTTGGTTTTCTCTTTAGATTCCCTCTGAGTTCAAAGTCCCAGTCTCAATACAAATTCAACCATTAGATTGAAGTTGGGATCAAAACCAATTTTCACCCTAACACTACTGTTGTTGATTAAGGATACAATTATGTTAAGAATTATCAAAACTATGTTTTTTTAGTTTTATTGAAGTGCTTTACAATATTTTTTGAGTAAGTTACGTTGTAAAAAGCATTGTAGAAAAAGACTAGTGAAAGTATTGTGGTTTGGAAAATGGGATATTTTCATCCCAAAAAGAAAATATCATGTGTTTATTTTAGTTCTAGTAGTCCTTATATCATAAGCACCTGTATAGAAGTACATAAAAGAATGCAACTATATTATTATTTCATGAGCCAAAATAAATATGTTCAAAAATAAAAAATAAAAAATAAAAAATAAAAAATAAAAAATAGAAAATAGAAAATAGAAAATTTGTGAGATAAATGTTTTTTATTAGGAGAAAAAAAAACAATTTACTATATACAACTGTTGGTCAAACTTCTCAAACCATAGCAGTCTTGATATACTGTCCTTTCCATTTGGTTTTAAAATACAATTTAGACTAGACATGAAACGTGAGCTTTATTCATCATCCCTCTCGATCTATATATTATATATATACCAATCAAGTTCAAAACACGCGGTCATACATGTCACCCCATGGGCCAATTCCGTCAAACCCTCAGCGCGTTGTTTGCTCATCTCTTCAATAAACAGTCCCTCTCCCTCTTCCTATATAGACTCCTCTCCTTCCCGGCTAACTCTTTGACCCAAGAGTCATAAACATCCATTCATTCCATTTTTGGCTACTTTTCTTGCCATCAATGGAACAAACCTCAGAAAACAATGGCAATTTAATGGGGTGTTGGCCACATTGCCTAGTGACAACATTCCAGATGCTTTGGTTGCCAATGGTTACTGTTTGTAGAAAACTGAAGAAGCTTGCAGATGATGATCCTCGGAGAGTGCTTCACTCTTTTAAAGTAGGCATTGCCCTCACTATAGTCTCCACATTATACTATGTAACTCCTGTGTTCAAAGGCTTCGGCACTTCTACGATCTGGGCCGTGCTCACCGTCGTGCTCATCCTGGAGTTCACCGTCGGTGAGTGTGTTTTAATACTTCCGTTTTCCTCTAAACTGATTCAATGTTTCATTTCTTAAATCGAGCATCATATATAAATCTCAGGTGGGACACTAACAAAGGGTTTAAACCGAGCAGTGGCTACACTACTTGCTGCTGCTTTAGGTATGGGTGCTCATCACATCGCCATTCTCGCAGGGGACAAAGGAGAAGTCATCCTTCTAGGGTTCTTCATCTTCATAGTTGGTACGTAGGTTATATATATTTGTGTGTGTATGTGTGCTATATATTTTACCTTCGATTCACAATTCCCAAACTAATGATATATATGTCTACGTGGTCTCCTTCATGCATGCAGCTGTAATAGCAACGTTCTTGAGATTCATGCCGGAGATCAAAAAGAGATATGACTATGGAGTGATGATATTTATGCTGACATTCAGTTTGGTGGGAATATCTAGTTTTAGAGACCATGAAACCTTCATGCTGGCTTACAAGAGGCTTTTAACAATTGCCATTGGGGTGGCAATTGCTCTTGTTGTCTCAGTCTTGGTTCTCCCAGTCTGGGCTGGAGAGGAACTTCACATGCTCACGGGTGCCAACTTGGAGAAGCTTGCAAACTTTTTAGAAGGTATAACATGCATGCAAGCTTTAGATTTTTAATTGCATGCCCAAATGATGAAATAGAGATAATAAAATAGGGTTTCCAACGTCAGACAGTGGTCCTACAATCATAAAACTAAGATTGGAATTTCACCAAAATGATGTTTACTAGAAACATGACAAGAAAATGAGGACAACTTAAGGAGTAACATATTGGTATTGACGTATATAATTCCATATATATTGAGAAACATGTTTAGCTTTAGGTTTGATTAATAAACTTCATGCTGCTTTTCATTGGATATGGAAAGAATGTTAGCTAGCGATTATTTAGATATAACAAACATGGATGACATCTTGAAAGGCATAATCTAAGGTTTATTATAAAGTGCATGATTTTGTCTAGAGAATTCTATAATAACACAACCTTTCTCTTACTATATCTTGTATAGGGTTGGGAGCTTTGTATTTTGGCGAGAAGGTGAGAGTTGATGAAATGAAGATCAAAGCTCTTCTCCAAAGTTACAAGAGTGTGCTAAATACTAAGGCAACTGAGGATTCACTGGTGAGTACGTAAAACCCTAAATCAATAACAATATCTATGTAAATAAAACAAAAGTTCTCTCTTTTAATTCCTTGAATTAATGCTTGGCAACCTTTTTTCCAGGCTAATCTTGCTAGATGGGAGCCTCCTCACGGCCGTTTCTTGTTTTGTCATCCATGGAAACAATACCTAAAGATCAGTAGTATAAGCCGACGTTTTGCCTGTCTAGTTGAAGCTCTTAGTTCATACATCTCAAGATCTGAAAGTCAGGTATAGACCTAAACCAAACTTAATAATTATTAGTACAAATTCACGATACTCATATATATGTTAACTTGCAGGTTGCCACCGAGTTGGAAAAGCATGGAAATATAATAGAAGCATGCAAGGAAATATGCAAGGAATCCATGAATGCAATGACAGTAATGGCAGCATCAATTAGAGCAATGACAAAGCTCTCTGGTAGTAAACAACACATGGCTGCAGCTAAAGAGGCTACAAACAGGTTGAAGATCTCTCTCTTAGAAGAAGGATTACTACTCAGAGAAACCCTACAAACCTGCACCATCGTCTCACTGCTGTTAGAGATTGTGAGTTGTGCTCAAGAGATCGAAGCTGCAATAGAAGAGCTCGCACAGCTCGCACTCTTTGAGAGCTCAGATCAAGTAAACGCTGGTTCTGGAGCTAGGGAGAAACGAGTGGCTGACAATGATGAGGTTCATGATGTAGTCATAGTTGTGCTGGAATAACAAGAAGAACCAGCAAGCTAGCTGTTTTTGCATGGAGATGAAGGGTTGACTGTTTTTAGTTTCTTCTCTTCAATGTCTTCATATTCTTTTAATTGTATACTATTAGTTATTTGTAGGAATCAGGCAGGCCTTTGTGCTGCCATGAAGAGTACAAAGAGCCAAAATTCTTAAGGGTTAAGAATTCAAGCACAAATATTCGGATCTAAACACTAAAATGCGTCAGATTAGAAGAATCCAAACAAACCACTAAATAGCAAAAGCACTAAGATTTACGCTGGGGGGGAAAATAAGCCCTATATGTAGCATGATTTGGTAGACTTGAGGTAGTGGAGTTCACGTAACGAACCAACTCTCTCTCACTGGTCCACGTGGAGATTCTCTCATGCAAACGGTGTAAGAAGTGGCTCGCGAGCGCCTGGGCAGGGATACACGCTTGTGTTGGTGTCAGTCGCGACCCCCACGATCAGCATGTGCAGGGACACGCGCATGCACTCATGTCAGAAGCGACCTCAATGATCAACGGCAGTACAAAGGGAAGAGGGGAGAGAAAAATGGAGACCTTCTCCTTCCTCTGGACCAGTCCGGTCTTCACCCCTAAAGAGCTCTCCTCCTCTCGTTCTCCCATTCATCCTACTCTTTGTAACTCTCTACCCTTCTTTCTCTTCTCCTCCAATCACCACTCCCCCTCGCTAACTTGATCGCCTGTCCGAGGAGAAGCCCTAGACATCTTTTGCAGGGAGTCAAGCCGGTCCATAGGATTCTAGCGTCCTCTCCAGACGGTGGTGCACTAGGAGCCGTCATCAAACTCAGTAGGTTTCGCTCCATTTCAAACCAACAACCAACAGTCTTTTCCAGTTTTTCTCAGTTGATCTCCTAGACTGTAGATCCAGAGGACTCTTTAGTTCAAAGCATCAACAGTTTTGATGTCGTCTATCAGAAACGAAACAAAGAGCTTTACAAACTTGTTGATGGCGAGAAGCAAGAAGAATCCGGCGATGGATCCACCAACAGATGACGTTGTAGGGCCAGGAGTAGCTCTCGGGGTCATAGCTATCCCCTAAGATCAACCAGTGTGGAGGATGACCCGGGGAATGTCCAGATCTAGCAGGTCTAGAAACAGCTTGAGGTGCTCACCAAGGCTTTGCAATAGCAGGACCAAACTAACCAATCTCTGGAACAACACAAGGAATGTGTTTTGGAGTTGCTTTGAACAGGAAAAAGGTCGTTGGCATGAGTTTAGGAGCATACTATGACCCTTAGCGGTCGAAGGCGTCTACACTCCGCTCCCCCGCCCTTAGGTATATCCATATAATACTCAGTCACTCGATTATGGAACGGGGCGACAGTACATAAGTGATCTGCTCTAGGGACTTTCTGTTCCTGTTGAGCATGGCAGACGGATTTCCCTTCCACCTGAGATTAGGTTATCGCACAGTTTCTACATTATCAGGTGATAGATCCAAGGATCAGAGTGCTCTTCGCAGGCCCCTAAATCTAGGGTTGTGCAAAAAAATGGGTTAAACTGTAAACCTGTTCGGATCAGTTTTTTTTAACCGACGGACCGGTTCCAACCGGTTTAGGCATTAATCGGTCTGGTCCGGTTTTCGAACCGGTTCCAGACCGGTCTCGTCCGATTTCACTTTTTGGAACCTCGGTCCAAACTGGTTTAATTTTAAATCAGTAAAATATTTTTTTAGGGTTAATAGAACCAATCCAGACCACTCTCCACATCTCCTTAGTCGCGATTCTTCCCTCCCAGTGCTACTTGCCTACTGCTCCAAGCCTCCCACATCGTGTCCGAGACCGAGAGTCCGAGATCCCACAGGCCAAATCGTCTCCCTCGACAAGCTAGATCAACGCCGGCGAAGTCCTCCATATTTGAGATCCCGAGGTAAGCATCAAACCGTTCTATGATTCTATTTCTATCATAATCTCTCCCCTATTCACTATTCTCGACATCATAATCTGATAATCAACTTCTTTCTTTCTAGTTTTGAGTTCTCTTTGTCTTTGCTTGCTTTGAACTCAACTTATTGACAGTGTGATGTGCTTTTTTTTGTTGCTTTTTCTGTTCTTTTGGTTTTTAGTTTTGTTTTATTTTTCTTCACATTTCAAGTTGCAAGTTTGAATCTTTGTGTTAACTTGTTAGAATTTTTGCAACATACATCATCTCAATTTAGGACACTGAGTGTTTTGGAGTTGAATGTGTTGGTTCCGTGCTTGCCACTGGAGCTTGGAGGTTGGTTGTTGAGATTCTGAGAATGCAACAAGACAAGAATAGAATTTTTCTAGTTTTAGATCACTCAGAGGCTCAACATTTGCTTTCTATTTGATTATTGATTAATATTGAACCATTTGTGTTTTTTTTTTACATGCCTCTTGTATTTTCTTGATGCTGAAAGCCTGAAAGTCTGAAAGAGTACACCTTGTTAAGTTTTCTGTTCAACTTTGATGGCTGATGCTTGATGTTTGCTGAAGAAGTTCACTCTATTTTTCTTTCTATTTGTTTGAAATTGAATCTATTTATTTATTTATTGTCTATCTGTATTCTTGATGCTACAAGAGGTCATCTTGTTAAATTTTCTGTTAAGATGATGTTTCTGAAAAGTGAAAACCATATTATTGCATTTATGGCACTCTCTTTGTTGAATCAATTTGTTGTTTTTTTTTTTTGTTTTTTTGTTTTGTTTTTGTTTTCATGATGCTGCAAGAGTTCATCTTGTTATTTTATGAGTTTTTTTGGTTAATATTTACGAACGAAATCTCTGAAAACAAAATAATGTCTTGTATCTCATTCTGATTGATACATAAACAAGGTTTAAAACAACGTTGATGTTACTGATTTGCTTGTGAGTTTGTGTGTTCTTTGACTGATAATTTGGGGATGAATTCACTTTGGATTTGCAGTATTGCTTCCAGGTTGTGGCTCTCTGAATTGACTAGAGGGGGAGGTATGAAGTCAGGGAGAGGAAATGTGTCAAAAAGGTAAACAAACAAACAAACATTTGCTTCTTCTTACATCATGGAAGTGACACTCCTTAATTTTCATATACATATCTCTGATGGATGATTTGATCAAAGAATAGTTTGTGTTTAACTTTAGAAAAACTAAAGAAAAGGTTAAGTTTCCTTTTGCTTTAATTTGGTCCCATTTTGTCTCAAAATTTAATGCATTGGATGAGGACAATTGCTTTCTTTGTTGTCCTTTTTGGTGAGTAAAATCAATAAGTAAGATTTCATAATTTCATTGTGTTCAATTTACTGTTTAAAGATTGAAATCATTTGATATGTTTCTACTGCAGAAGAGAAGAGGGCTGAAGGGGATGGAGACATTGGAGAGCATGGGCAGTGATTTTGAATAGCAGGACTAGAATTGCCATCTTGCAATCAGCACTCAGCACTAAGCAATGATTCCTTTTTTTCTTGAAATTAATGTTGATGTTCTAAGTTTTATTTTTGTTGGGAGGATAGAACTGTTATGTTCTTTCTCTATCCTCTTGCAAGACAATTTCCATGGATGAACTCTTTGTCACTTTGTGACTTGGTGTTCAATACCAAGGCTATCTTGCCTTGCTTTGTTTTGTAACTTTGTTGTCATCTATGGAGGTTTCTAGCTTAACCCGAGTCCTTCTTTGTTCTCTTTTAATCAATCATAGTTTACATGAAAACTTTTTGCTTATCAAACAGGAACAATGTCTTATGTCTGTGCATGGGTTGTCTTTTGTAGTTGTATGCTTCTTAGAACTTGTTAAACAATGAACATTGAGTAAAAGAGATAGTGAGAGAGGATGAACAATTAACAATAAAATTGTGAAATAATCACAAAAAAATAATTAATAATCACAAAAAAACTGGAACCTAACCGGACCGGACCGGTCCAAAATGGTTTGGACCGGTCCTGGTTCCCCTATAATTTGGTTCGGTCCGGTCCAAATAATATGGGAGCCAGTTAACCCGGTCTGGTCCAGTTTGGGACCGGTCTGGTCCGGTTTTGGATCGTGCACAACGCTACCTAAATCACATGACTCGTCCACGAGATGGGCTTTCTAGAGGGGACCGCGAGGATGAAAGTGGTTGGGGGTTCATCCCTGATCACTTCGGAGGCCCTGAGGTCAATGGGGATATTGTGAGCCAGAAGGACAGTGCGGCATCATCAACAGAACCACAGCACCCGACGTCAACAAGGACCCGGCTGCAGCAGTAACAACGAGCACTGTTCCACCTTCGCCACCTCAGTCATAGCCTCACCTCCAGTCACAACCTCAGCTCCAAATGATTCTACTGTATTTCAAGACTGGGTGGTGATAGTATTTTTGCGAATCACCGACTACCTCGGGATCCAGGTACCACGCCCTCCACCATCTTCAACGTAGACCATGAGAGACACAGGGGTGGATACCGAGTACTTTCCTACAAGAATGACAATGAGCATTTCGACCCATGATCATCATCACCGACTTTTTCTTTTACCACTTTTGTATTTTTATTTTATTTTTAGTATCTCACATGTCACAACCCGGACTTGGTTATTTCCATATATATTTTTGAGCTTCACTTGTGTGCCTTCAATGTTCCCAAGATGAATCGAAAATCTAAAAAGTTAGAAACTTGGTCGAGGACTCGCACTTAGTTCACTTCACGTATATTCAGTAAACTCCAAAAAATCTTCTCCCCTTTTTGGTGTCACTTATCTACTTAGGTTGGGAACCTCGCTAGGTCAACCATTAGTTTGATTATTTTTGTGAAAAAAAACCCTGAAAAATCGTATTCATTAGGGATGCCTATTGACGCCGGCTATGAGTGCGAACACTTAAGCAGTTGCATGCAAGCATACGTGGTTGTAACTAATATAAATCGGCAAGAGCATGGTCGAATCCTCAGGGAACGAAAATTAGGACTACTTGAGCACTAACTTACTTAATTTCCAATTTATTCAGTCAATCCAATTGGGAATGTAAAATTAGATCCTATTGAAACAGTACACCAAAGCTGAGTACACCTGTGCTTTCTCTCTAGACGAATAAATCCAAGGTTGCATGCTTCCTATGGTTTGTAAAGATTTTCTCTAATAACTTATAGAGGTTGTATCACTTTGGATGTGGGTTAACCAATAACTAGTAAGGGAATTTAAGTCCGCGGAGCACTGATGCTAATTCCTTATTCCTATGGAATACACCTACAGTCCCTTCAACATATACCTATAGGTCGAGTGAGTCGTTACTAATCCCTACTCTAAGTTCTGACCAAGGAACGCATGAGCATATGCCTATACCATGCCTACTCTGTCCTGTCACACCGGATTTCCTCCCTATGCTCTCAATACCACTACACACACATATGCCTATACATAGATAGCTATAGATTTATTATCACTTCCCGATGCATGATTAAACACACATGAAACATAGGCACATCTATTCATAACAAAACATATAAGACATAAGATAGATTGATATCAAACCATAGTATTAATACAACCTGGGATAAAGTGTTTAAACTACCATCATCAATGGACAATCAACAGTATCATCAATTTTAGGCATAACATCCATTAATGATACAAAGGAGAGAATAACAATCAAGCATAAAGGAAAAAGTAATCCCCCTTTGACCTTGGAGCTTCATCCCAATGCTCATGCTCTCTGGAGCCTTGAAATAGCCACATATGATCGTTGCCGCGCTCCAAGGTCCAAAGATACCAACCCTAATACTCAGCCTTCCTTTATATACTCAAGGAATAACATCGTGAAGTCTGAGAGGCATGTCCGGACGTCCGTGATGAGTGGAGATTTTCACCATCGCATCTGGCGACTTCGTCGCGATATCGTGAAGAATATTGCGACGACAGAGAAAGGCTAAGAAAACACTAAGGTGGTGTTTGCTTGGGTGTAGTTTCAATTACAGGGATTTTGAGTTACATTGTAATTATAAATCCTTGTATTTAAAAATACATGAGAGTCAAATACAATGTTTGGTTGGATGTAGTTTGGAGTGCTAGATTTGGTAAATATGTGTTTGGTTGGATGTATTTGGAGTATTGGATTATGGAATCCTTGTATATGATCACTCATGGTCAGATTACCCCACCTTGGGTGATTATTTGTTTTTTTGAATGATATAACCATTTTAAATTCTTTTAATTAATACATAATTAAATAACTATAACTATAACTATATATATATATATATATATATATATATAATATATATTATATATATATATATATATATAGAGTAAAATATATATTATAATGATAATTATAATTCTATTTTGAAAGATATATTATATTATAAATATAATTATATATATATATATATATATATATATATATATATATATATATATATATATATATATATATACTCTCAACGAACTGCTTACTCTCGCCCCTTTCTCAGAATTCACATCGAATGATCCCTCACGTAGTTAGCACGTGAGGGAGTGCAAAGTACAACATTTGGTTTTACGCCCATTTTGGGTGTAAAACGAACTCCAACATATTTACAAGATGTTGGAGTTGCAATTACAATAGCTTTGCTAATACGCCCAAACAAACGCCGAATTTGAAAAGGTGGTGTATTTGGAGTTACTTGCATGTAACTCCAAATATAGCCAAACAAACACTCCCTAAATCCACTATGGGTGAGTTTGGTTGGATGTATTTTCAAATGCAGTGGATTGTGAATTACATTGTAGTTGTAAATCCTTGTATTTGGAAATACAAGATAGTCAAATCCAGTGTTTGGTTGGATGCATTTAAAAGTGTTGGATTTGGACATTTTGTGTTTGGTTGAAAGGATATGTAAATTTGGATTTGAAAAGCAAGTGTTTGGTTTGATATATTTGGAGTGTTGGATTTGACAATCCTTGTATATGGTCACTCGTGGTGAGGTTACCCCCACCCTGGGTGATTATTAGAATTTAGGTCAAATACCCTATTTAGTCCCTCTATTATTACAATTTGTCCCTTTGGGTCCCTCTAATATAAAACATGCCTTTTTGGTCCCTTTAATTTTACGTTTGTGTCTTTTAAATCCTTCCACAAGCCTTTTTGGTCCCTTTATTTATGTTTTTCAGGCCTTTTTGGTCCCTATAAACTTCGAAGGGAGGGATTTAAAAGACACAAGCAATAAAATTAAAGGACAAAACATGGTATTATATTAGAGGACAAAAATCCAAATAAATAATAGAGGGACTAAATAGGGTATTTGACCTAGAATTTATTAATAATTAAAATCCATTAAATTTTCTTAATTAATACATAATTAAATAAATTAATAAAAAATATATAATTATTTATTTATTTTCAACAAAATAAAAATTATTAAGAAAATATTCTATATGTTAAATTCATGAAATGTTTTATAATTATTTATTTTATAACATAATATTTTACATATTTGTATTATAAAATTTCATAATCACTCCAATACTTTAAAATCTACCTATAAGGGGAAAAAAAAACACATGCCCAGAAAATTACACATTAAAAAGAGGAAGCATCTGAATATAATTAACATGTCAAAAACCTGTTCTTCAACTTAATAGTAGACTAACTTGTGGAATTTGTTCAAATTCCTCACAAATTAGCTTTCATAGCCACTCAGTTCCTTGAATGTGAATAAGAAACAGAAAGAATCATCTCAAGCTTTTACCTTAATATAATATTCTAATCATTCCATTCTATTGCTGTAGTATTTTTCTACTACTTTGTGCATGTCACATACTTTCTCATCATAAACCTGGGTAGTTCCAAGCTTATTGCTCCAGTTTCCTGCACTGATATGATCTTTTTAGATTCTTCAGTAGCATGATAAAATTCTCATGTGAATGCCTTCAATCCTTTACAAAACACCAACAACCTATGAAGAAAATATTAAGCCATCACTCTAATTTCCCCCCTAACAACCAGTCACAATGGGAACAAATATATCACTGCATAGAATTGTAATCTTACATACCATCAAAATAGATGAGAATCAAAGCTGAAATAACATAGATAGTTATGCTAATAGAAATACAGCTCAAAATAAAGCATCCATATTGCTTGAATACCATAGTCCAAGCATACATTTAAAAGTACTAGGCACAAATACCAAATACAGAAAGTTAACAGTAATCATGTCCTCATCACAAATACCACATAGCTTCAGAAGTAGTAGACACAAGTCCTGACCGACTTAACTAAAGAATTGATTCAATCAAAGCTTGCGAAAGTCTTCACACATTGCAAAAAAGGTGCGAGCTTCAGCATTATCTTTTATCAAGAAACGGTACAACATCATAGCTTCTTCTGTGGAATAACCATATTGTGTTACCTTTATTCACTCATCTTGAAGCTCTTTTGCAAAGCTTAGTGCGCGGCTGGATCTAACTGATTCAAAAGAAACTCGAATAGTGGTTGCTAACTCGCGGATTGAATCATCACCGGTATGTGACTTGCTCTTGCCTTTTCTTTTCCTTCTTTGTGTTGGGCTTGTTGCCGTTGTGTTTCAGAGGTATTGAGCTGACTATTGGTCAAGGGGCATTGCCAATTGCATTTGCCTGCCCAAAGAACATATCATTAAACTGCTTAGTAGGAGGCAATTCTTCAAGTGTCGTGTCATCATCCATTTGTGTAGAAAGACAACTTCCAAATTGAACCTCACTCTCACCACAAGCTTGGTCATTCCCACATATAGCCTTAAGCAAATCATAATCCTCAATAGGCTTGTTCAAATATGGCTCATCTTATGGATGGATTTGTAATTAATAAATTAATTATTAACATTATCAATTGAAATCATAATGTAAAAGATAACAAATACCTTAATGTATTCCAGATACTCAGCCTCGCCCATGATGATCATTTTCGAGTTGTCATCCCAACCCATGCCACTCAATTCCTTTATTTTTTTACTCTTGCCCACCTGCGTCGAAATGTGCTTAGATGATTACTTACCTTGTCCTCCGTGACTGAAACCGTGAACGTATCTTTTATGGCTTTCACAACGGCATTAATTGCCTGTGGTTTGAAGACCTTATGTAACACCCATCTCACTAATGAGACAGATGTCACACTAGCTTGGCCGGGAGTGCACCTAACCCATAAGCTGTGTAATTTAAACTTGAAATTAATGAAATACTCTAACTAAAATCCATATGACTTAAATATAACCGGTTACACACCGGGAGTCATATTCAAACAAAAGTCATAATAAGATATAATACTCAGAGTCATGGGAAACTACGGCCCCAAATACAGCGGAAGGGAAAACATACTTAAAGTCTAATACAACCCAACATAATTAAACACAAGATAGGTACGCCAGAGCCAGCTAGACCTCGATCCCTGCTCGAGACACGAGCTACTATCCCGATCCAAGTCTAGCTCTTGTAATAGAAAAAACAGTGTCCAAAGGGGCTCAGCTATCCAAGCTCAGTGAGTAAGGACTACTCCACCAGGTATTATACATACCTGTCATCTGTACTAAAATACTAGACATAAGCAATGCAAGTATAAATCATGAAGATCAGTACAGTTATCTTAAATCTTGATAAGAATGCTAACACGATCAGAAATCGGAAGAAAGCACACAAGCAATCTCATATCATATCAAGCATATAGTAAACATGTATATGCGATGGCCTCATATCATACAAGGGTGCACCTCTAGTTAAAATATCTCTGTAAGGACTCCAACTACCATCAGGAACAGAGGCATACATCTACATGATCTTGATGCCTGGGAACAGAGGCATACATCTACATGAACCCGGTGCCTGACGACCATAGGCATACACTACATGTGTATGTCAAGCGAGAATCTCGTATCCGATACAGGCTCTCACAAGAGAAAGGAAGGGGGGTTTTATAAAAAGAACAACTTTCACAAACATTTTTAGTTTTAAGAAAAACGATTGAAAACAAATCCCCTTCCTTAGCCCGGTCTCGTCTACTTAAATTAAATATTTGGGCTCTATCCTGAGCCCCTGCTGGGTCCCCCATACATAACTAACTAAGGTGCAGCTTATGATACATGAACTAATCTGTAATTACCCCTTAGGGTTTCCTTAATCATATCTTATGCACTTTCAAGTTAAATCAATTATACAAGCATGAAAATACTATGCAAGTATAGCGATAAATCCATCGGCACTCACAAACCGAAATAAAACTCGTAAGAATACGATAAAGCCGAAATGCCGATAAATACATGAATTAAATCTAGATCTACGGTGAAGTCCCCTCACCTTAAGTCCTCGCAAATTCTCTAGGATTGGCTCGGTCCTTCGGCAGCTCCCGCTGGACCCTTTCCTTTTCCTATAATCAATAATAGTACTAAGTAAATACGAAGTTCTTATTTTTCATAACTTAGTTCTATAGCTTTAGAATACAAAAAACTGAGAATACGGAAATCGTATTCTTAACTTAGAATCCTATTTATGCTCCAAGGAGCATATAAGAGATATTAAACTCATAAGATCATGTTGTCCTACTTAACGAGCATTACATGCCCTCAAAACTTCTAGAATGTCTCTAAGCATGCTTACTTAGTCAAGATTAATTAATCTAACGTACGAAACCATTAAGCATGTTAACATGAACACTAATAGGGCATTTATACTTTAGAATTTTCATGAAAATTCGACGGCACCTCCCCTATTTCTAGGGCCCTGAAAATTATACAAACAATCACATTTCATTAACATAAATTAACCTAATCATTCACAAGTCCTTACTCATTATTAAACACTTCATTATCCCCTTAATCCTCCTCCTTTCACAGCCCTACTAACACCTCTAACATTAAGTTCATGTCCACCTCCATTCATCAGAATCCTCTCCATCTTTCAAGTAGTTCATCCCCAAACACTCCATGCCCTAAATTAAGAGAAAATTAGAAGGTTTTCCCCCAAATCCCTAACTCACAAAATGGTATGAGTTCTTCGGAGGGGGAAGAGGCGGACGGGGCTGGAGCTCGGCAGGTCGGCGGGTGGTGGTCGCGGCCGGACGGAGGCCGGGCGGAGCGGCGTCTGAGAGGCACTCACCGGCCGTGGTCGAGGCGGCGGTGGTTGGCGCTGCGGTGAGGCGTAACCGGGAACTTCATGGGCGGGCGCACAACACGGCAGGAGTCACGGGCAAGGGGCAAGGGCGGCCGACGGGCAGTTTCGGCGGTGGGCTGACAGCCGGCGCAAGCAAGGGTGAAGAAGAGAGAGGGCTAGAGCACGATGTCTCCTTGATTCAATTGAAGTTTTGATTTTTCCTCTCCACTAAGGTTTTCAAAGTTTGCTATATATAATATTTAGATTATTATTATATTCCATTTCATTAACATCATGAAGATTTTGGATTAATTAAATTATCCTCTCAATAATGTCACATGGGTTTGAATTATTTAATTAACTTATCATCCCAATTATTTCCCCTTTACGTCACATCACCCTTTATTAATATTATTTTTTAAATCATTCACCGACTAAGATCTGGAAACCCTGGATCAATGATTCTAGTCATCACGGGAGTACTGTAGCCTCACGGGGTCTGTCTCTCGTCAGACCAGATTAGCGAATACCGGCTTTTGACTCGCCCGATATACTTTATCGAAACTCTAACATTTGTCCGATTCTCCTACTTAATTAATCTTGATTAATTAACACTTACAAAATCTCCCAATTAATTAATCAAGGTTATTTTTACCATCCGCCTCCAACTATCCCAAGTAAAAGCGGCCTGGCCCAATAAGGCCTTCCCTAGGCCCATTAGTTGCGAGATCAGATTTAAATTTATTATTCCTCGATTTTCTTTTAATCGGGCTTTAAAATAATTAATTTATTTTTTTTGTGTTAATTAATCTCATTAATTGTTGAAGATTTTTCTGATTTATTTACTTAGAAAATTTGGGGCGTTACACCTTATCTACCTTTAACCCCTCTTCAACTTGGCCAGCCATGAATTTTATAAAATAACGACTCTCACTTGTTGTCTATCGTTTGTGACCTGATGCCCTTGATGTTTGGCTCCTTTAGCTGCATTATGTCCCTCCATCCTACAATAATGAAAGATACAAGTTAAAATAGTAGGAATTGGTAGGAAATCAATAGCATGTACAAGTTAAAACAATAGCATGTAATTATTACTTGTTACTTGTTCTACTATATATATAAAGGACATTTTCAGAGAGAGAAAAAACTACTATCATTTTCTCATTAAATCTATTCACATCATTCTAAACTTCTTATTTGAAGTCAAATATATACATTATCTATAGAAGATATGCACCACATGAAAGAACAAGTGTTTGTTTGTGAACGCTCCCAAAGTTATACATAACTTCACTGATAAGCACTGAACTTTACTGTAATGGTTGCAATATATCTAATGTCTTTCTTTACTCCCTGAAAATCACTAGCTTCAAACTTTAAATCAGAATTTACATTCCAATATCATACAAAAAGCACATTGTGCTTTTCTTCAGCAAATGAAAACAAGAAGATGCTTTGACAATTCAGTGTTGTTTGTATCCATCTTTGGATGTGAATACCAACCACATCAAGTTTGAACTCTTGAAGAGAAAAAAAATAAGGGAAGATGTATGTAGATATCCACTTCCAAAGAACATGCATCACATTAGACTGTATATGGTTAGAAAAATTAGAGCTATGACTAACTATTAGAGCTAATGATATGTACATGTTCATGCACAAGTTGCTCATGAATAGTCTTAGACAAGGACATCAGGTGCCACAACAAACATATCTTGATGCTGGAGATTTGTAGTTGTCTAATAATTCGCCTACTTATTATTGACAATGAGAATTTTTCTAGGTCTTGGTGACACAATTAGTTAAAGTTAAAATTAAGCTATAAAACATTAGACTCTTAAAAATAGACAAACATTGAATAGGTTCTTGGCTTGAACTAATAATGGCAATATTCTCAGGTAATAGCTAGCAAACCAGTTAAATCCCTTATATAATCTAACAAATGACAGCAATATACCTGCCAGCAAAAAATGAAAAATCAAAAGACAATCCTCAAGAACAAGCTGCTCAAATCTATTATCACGATTAAGGTAACAAACAGAACAAATTATTCCAACCGTGGGTTGTAAAAGCATTATACAAGAACATCCATTTGCAGTGACACATCAAGAACATCAACAGAACTTCAGTTATCAAACTCTGGCTTCAATCAAATAAGAACATCAACATTCAATAACATCAAGTTTATTAATTCTAACTTCATTCAGATACCAAAAGATATAAGGTCAACATACAACAACAACACAACATGAAATGTCGCCATACTACAAGGAAATCTATTTGGAATATAACTATTTGTTAGCCCACATATCCATTGCAAGCAGATCACGTCGAGCAGCCCACTCTTGTGCTTCTTCTCTTTGTTCCCTAGCAGTGGTTTGTGAAGCCAGTTTTGGTATCTAATCTTCCTTAGATGGAATGAACTCATCTTCACCGCCACTAAGGATATAGCTGTGCAAGATACAAAATGCCAAGACGAACTCTGCCTGTGTCTTCAAGGGGAAAAAAAGGCCCAAATACTAGGACTTTAAACCGCCCTTTCAAAGAACAAAATGCTCACTTAATGGAAGTACATGTAGATGAATGTCATAGGTTAAAGAGTTCCTTAGGGTTTGCAGGTGTCCATGAGCCGAACTCCTTTAGGTAATACCTAATACCCATGTAAGGAGCTATGAAACCAGGTTTTGTGGCGTATCTAACATCAACTAAGTAATACTTTCAAGTGCATCGCGGAGAACTAAAGAATCATGGGTTGATCCTTCCCATCCAGCAAGAACATAAGTAAAACACAAGCCAAAATCTACAGCTGCGAGGATGTTTTGGGTTGGGTACGGTTTTCTTCCTCGATATGCTGCTACTTCATATGATGGAACAGAGGAATGAATGTGTGTTCCATCTAGGGCTCCAATACAATCCTAATATTGAATATTATATGTTAGAATTAATCCATAGAAAATACAGTTAAGTCAAGTCTAATGCAACAATACCTTGAAGTAAGGATATAGCGTGCTCCTTGATCTTATATATGGATGTGTTTGTGTACTTGGTGGCCTCACATATTCATCTTATAATTCACCGATTGCGAACAACACGTGATTGAAGTACCTACTGACAGTCTCATCGGACCTTAAGAAATTGTGTGCAATAACAGTGTTGCGCTGATTATGCCCTATGGTGTGCAAGAACATTAATAATTGCTCCTCCATACTCATGTGTAATGTATCGCGCAATAGCCCTTTTCCAAGTAATATTGAGCATAAATTGAAAAGTGTAGACTTGTTCATGCAGACCATGTTGATACTGGTGGAGTCATTCCCCTCTATCAACCTGGACAAATGTTTTTCTCTTATTTCTAACCGTGCACATATTGGTTCTCTACAAATTCTAAGTCTTTCTTTTTGCACCAATAATATTACGGCGTATACCACTGCAAATACTGTTATTTGCAAGAGTTATAGTTCCTCATCTTCGTCAAAATGATCCATCCTAATATATAATTAATATAAAATTAATAAATTGCATGACATAAATAAATTATCAATCTTTATAGAGACACAACATTATGTATACCAGCAAGGATAAGTCTTAGGCAACATATACATGACTTGATAACACAAAATGATAGAAGATCAGTTCATATGTTTGAAGATAAATCATGTGATCTATACAAAATAAGCTATAGATTAAAACTAACAGGTTCTTTTCTGTTGTTAGTTGAAGATGTTTATTATCTACCTGTTCACTTTCATCAATTAATGTTGATTATACAACAATGCACTCGAAATGAAGCAAGGTTATAGATTTAAAGTCATTTTCTCGGGAAAACATAGACCGAAATTCAGATATGCTTCAATTTATAACTACACAAGCCAAGATGTTTTATTTTTTTTAAGCCTATCACTTTTAATGGAAAACATCAAATTCAGTTTGTAACCTATGACCCCTTCAGTTTGTATTCTGTTGAGTTTTGTGCTAGGTCATTCCTATAGTTAAGACATACAAATATATGAAGGAGAATAATTCAATCTACAACCAACTAGTGAGATGCTTCAGATCTACAAATTGATTTGTCTTATTAGCACAAATCAAACAACAAGTAATCAATTGAACCGTAGTTCAATCATAAGTAGAGTCTTCCTGACCAAAATATAATCTATCAACAAGTAAACTCTCATTTGAGATACAAAAATTTCTAATTAAAATGCCCTGATTAACAGCAACTCCAAGCAAACCAATAAAACAAATCAATTGAACAAAAATGCATCCTCCAAACAAGAAACTATTAGCATCACCACGCAATTAGATCTTTTATCAATTCAAATCAACGATCTCTATACTCTATTGTTTAATCTTCAAAACCAAAGAACGCAATTAAGTGACGAGGGTTACCTTGTAGATATCGAATCTAGAGACGAGTAAGACGAGGGTTTTCATTTGGGGATCGCAACGCACGTGCGAGGGGCAGCTCACCGGAGGCCTGCAACGAGGAACCGAGATGGGGTCAAAGGTTGTTCTAAACCATAGAAATCGAATGAAACCCGAAGAAGGGTGATCAAAATAAATCATTTCTGTTCATCATCTCACAAAAGAAGCTATCATCAAATCAAGAAATCATAGTACAAAAACATAAGCAGTATCTTTTTCATCTTTATACCATATAAAACCATGACTAGCTATAAGAAATGAAGCTTCAATAGAACCCTTGAAATATGAATATGATCTATTAAGTCAAAGAAAGAAAGGATCCATAAAAATATTACCATATGCTTTTATGAAGATAAATATATATATCGAAACCAAATTAATAAGATATCGAGAAAGAGTCTTACTTTCCTGATCTATATATATCATAGTAGTTAGAATAAGGGTCACATGACACCAATAGAAGAATAAGGAGCCATTTGATTGAGAAGATACCTCAAGCCATGCATTATTTTAGCAGACAAAGATAAATGGGGCATGTTAAAAAATTGCATACTATAATGAACGAAAGCACAACTTTTAATTTAAACTGTTTGCCATTTTCTCTCATAATATAATGGACTCCCAGTTAGTCAGCGCAATTTCCCTGGAATCTCTTTTCACCTCTCTCTCTCTCATCTCCTGTCCTCTTAAAGCTTCATCCTTTGATTTAAAAACATTTGTTCTATTCTTCTTCATCTTATTATTATTGTGATTCTCATGTCACAAGATCTTTAGAAATGAAATTAGAATTAAAGAAGGAATCAAGTAAGTCATAATAATAATAATAATAATAATAATAATAATAATAATAATAATAATAATAATAATAATAATGAAACTAAAATCACATAAAAAATTGGGCTTGTTTTATTGGATGGCTTCAATCAATGGAAGAAACAAAATTTCTAATGCGTAGCTAATAAAGAAGCAAAAAACATAGAACAAACACCAAAAATAATAAATAAATAAATAAAACCCATTGTTCTTGGTGGTCGAAAGAAAAATAACACGATCTATTCTTTGGATCCAAGCCCTAAAATTTCTCATTTGTATGAAAAAGAGAGAGAAAAAAGTAAAACATCAGTATACCTTGGAAGCAGAGGGTTCACCTTCTCGGTCGAGTAGGCTATGGACGCCGCGCTTCCGAGTAGAAGAGGATGAAGAAGAGGAAGAAGGAGAAACAGAAGATGAAGAAGAAGAAGAGAACCTTTCACCTACCTTTGAAGAAGCTATGGAAGCAGAAGCTCTCGAGTAGATCCAAGATTTGCAAGGGCAGAGATCTGATTTGTGATGGCGGAGAGGAGAAGAAAGAAGAAGAAGATAGAATCCAGCCAAGTCCGCTCACCTTCCTCTTACCCGATGTTGAACAAGTGAATCCCTCACGTGCTTGTCACGTAAGGGATTTCAAATACTGGGATTTGGTTCTAAGGCCGATTTGGCCGTAGTACCAAATCCCATAACTCACGGATTTGGAAATATGTTGGAGTTCCAACTCCAATCAACCAAATGCCTGATTTAAAAAGTAACCGGATTTGTAAATACACTGGATTTGAATTTCAACCATATCAGGCCAAATAAACAGACCCTATGCTTAATTACGTCACGACGCCCATAGGCCATGTCGTGATGTCCAGGATCTCCAGAGAATGTTGACATCGCTTTTGATTATTACATCGTGATGTTTATAAGAGCATCACTACGCCCGGAATCTTCAGAGAATCGTGGGTGTCCTTATGATTTATTATGTCGTGGCGTCTATAAGAGCGTCGCGAAGCACACTTTCCTGGAATTTCTAGTGCTATCTGCGTATATTCATCCTGACAACTCTAATCCTTGTCGTGACGTTAACCGCTTAGCTGCCTTTGTCTAGTGACTTGATCTCCTATTTTACTCTGACCTTTCAACCCTTGATGGGAGTCACCTGATACATAAAAAACTCACTCGATTTTGCATAAATTGATACACAACAGATGGAAAAATACAAGTAAATTCAGTGTAGTAACTAAGGTGGCCAATTGAAGTATATTAGGACCAAAATTACACTAAACTCGCTTTAATACTCACATTTCAGTCCTACACAAATGCTATAGTCCCCCCTAAAATAGCTCCCTATAGTCCCCCTAAAATAGCTCCCTTGCGAGAGCTAACACACCCCCTAAACTTGAAGTATTGCTTGTCCTCAAGCAATGCATAGGTAAACTAACAAGAATAGTTCGAACGTGCAAATTATTTTTAGGTCCCGTTTTCTTTAAAAACATTAAAGAACGCGATAAGACACCATAAGCAATGAGCTAAAAATGTCTAGAAGGATGTCTAGAAGGATCAAACAATTTTCGCAGTAGTTGCAGCATATTCTTCAAGAGAGTCTAATAAGGGAGTGTCTTAGAGGCCCAACCGATAGCTATTCTGGAAGAATTCTCTCATGTCTTCCCTGAAGAACTACTAGACTAGCTTCCATCCTTGTGTGATATCCAACATGTAGTTGATTTGGTCCCAGGAGCAACTTTACCTAATCTACCTCACTACTGCTTAAATCCTATGGAGAATGCAAAGGTTAAGAGACAAGTAAATTAGCTAATTAAGAAAGGATTCATATGTGAAAGCATTAGTCCATGTGTAGTCCCCGCTCTGTTGACTCCTAAGAAGGATGGAACATGGCGAATGTGTTTCGATAGTTGAGCAATAATCAAGCTTACAATCAAGTATCATTTTCCCATACCTTGACTTGATGATTTGCTTGACTGAATGAGTGGGGCCACAGTATTTTCCAAGATTTACTTAAACAGTGGCTACTATCAAATCTAGATTTGCCTTAGAGATGAATAGAAAACTGGTTTCAAGACTAAAGATAGTCTTTATGAGTGGCTAGTGATGTCATTCAAACTATCCAATGCCTCGAGCACTTTTATGCGCATCATGACCCAGTTTCTTACGCCTTATATGGGTAAATTCCAAGTGACCATGACTCACACACTCGGCATCTGAGATTAGTTTGTGAAGTCCTACAGAGAGAACAACTCTACACAAATCCGAACAAATGTGCTTTCTTTAGTGATAACATTACAATCCTAGGATGTATTATCTCGACAAAAGGAGTTTGAGTTGACCTAGAGAAGATACGAGTTATAGTTGAGAGGCCAGAACCCACTACATTAAGGGAAGTCCAAGGCTTTCATGGACTTGCAACCTTCTATATGCAGTTAATCCACGGGTTCAACACGATAGTCACCCTTATCACTGATTGTATTAAGAAGGGTGACTTTGAATGGACAACAACAGCTTCTAAGGCTTTTCAAATGATAAAGGAAAAAATGATAAAAGCGTCAGTCCTTCGGCTGCCAGACTTCTACAAGCCCTCTAAATTCATATGTGATGCCTCCGGAGTAGGTATAGGTGTTGTATTAAGTTAAGAAGGTCATCCCATTGAGTTCTTTAGTGAGAAGTTGAATGAATCAAAATGATGCTACTCTACATACGACAGAGAGTTTTATGTTGTTGTGAAAACACTAAGACATTGGCGATATTACCTTCTGCCCATAAGTTCATTCTAAACTCAGAACATGAGGCTCTGAGATTTCTCAATTCTCAGAAGAAGCTCTACTTGAGGCAAGGGAATTGGGTAGAGTTCTTGCAAGCCTACACCTTTGTACTCAAACACAAATCTGGTGCAGAGAACAAGGTTATTGATGCTCTCAACCACTGATTGACCGTTATTATAGCCATCTTAATAGAAGTCATTGGATTTGAAAGGATAAAAGATGACTATGAGATATGCCCACACATTGGAGATATATACATGATAAGCGTTCAATTTATCATATTTTATAATATTTTCATGTATACTATGCATGTGATTCGAAGCAACTTTAGCCCATTGATACTTAATTTTTGTTAATTTTCTTTTACAGGCAATTTGAAAGCCTCAAGCATCAAAAGGAAGAAATTTGACATAATTTGAGGCGAAAAAGGAAGCAACTTGAGACACTGCAGAAGTCCTGAAAGTGCAGCAAAGATCAGAATTTTATTACAAGAGATATAGGACTCTAAATCCAATCTCAATTATTCAGCTTGAAGACCAACAAGTCAGGAACAGTCATTTCAAATTTCAAGTCAATCCGACGAGAAATTGTAATCCGATCGAATGATTGATAAAGACCGCGTAAAGCGTAAAAATCCAAACCGCATTAGCACGCACGGCGTAAAATCAGCCGCGGCGGGCACTGCGGCGCTCGCATCGGCCCAAGACGGGCGTATTTCCCGATCTTCATGGTTTTTCAGCCCAGATTCAACCAACCAGGGCCCAAAACGTGTCATATACTTATCTATTATTGTAAAGCCTATAAATATATGAGAAATTAGGGTTTTGGGACATCTTTGGACCATCCCCTTTGGGGGCTTCTCCTTTGGTCTTCATCACCATCTCTCCCACATACCATCAACTAGGGCATTAGCTTCATCATCAAGGCTTCTCGGCGGCGAGGTTTGAAGGAGGATTTGCAGTACCAATAGTAGAGGGAACATCGGAGGGAAGTTTATTTGTTTATTATATCGATGTTTTCTCCTTTATTTGCATTAGATTTGTATTCCTCTTTGATGGGGAGCTAATCTTATAGGTATTTGGGCATTGTTGAACCCTTGGGTTTATGTATGAACTTTGATTTATTTGTTATGGATTTCTATGCTTGAATGAATACTTTATGTTTTGGGATCTATTGAATGTCATGTATGATATTGGTCATCTACATTGTGACAGCTCTAATTACCCGTAGGATTCACACGGGTGTACGTAGATAGCGAATGCCTCCCTGTGTGTAGATCTACTTCAATAGAAAGGGGTTGTGAATACACCGGGAAATCGGGTATTAAGGCCAGAGACTCCTTTAGATGTATTATTCCCACAACTCTTCCAAGATATAGGTTCACTAGAATGCTAATGTAATGAGGGTATTAGGTTAGTAATCCGCCTCGACGGAGGGTATGAAAGCATTATAGGAACCCTTGGTCCATAACCTAGCAATCTTCAAATAGGAATCCATACATATCATTAGCCACAAGAACCCGAGGGGGATACCTTGCCCAGATACCCCTTCTCTTGATTGATTGCCCTCGCGACTTCATCACATCCTATTTTATCTTGCTTTATAGAATTAGAATTTATATTAGTTCACACCACCACCAATCTTTTTTTAAACTAGATAATAGACGGACAGTTAGTACTAGTATTTCTCGGTCTTTGTGGGTTCGACATCCGACTCTTATAGTCCACTTTACTACTTGATACGACTCGTGCACTTGTGGTATAAGCATAAGCATTAGACTCAATCAATACATTGCCCTTACGATGGTCTCTTTCATGAATAGGATAACCATTTCTCCAAAATGTTCCTTTTCCAAGCAAACAGACTGTGTGTCCTCGCAACTTCAGTGTGAGATTTCATAGGATGGAAAGTAAACAAAGGAGGGCTAGCAGGTCATTTTGGGAAGAACAAGCCAAGTTGAGGAACAATTCTATTGGCCCAGTCTAAAACATGACATGGCTAACATTTTTGCTCAATGTTAAACCTGTCAAACAGGCAAGGAACAAAGGCACTATATGTGATTGTATACTTCTCTTATTGTCCCCATCCATCTGTAGGAAAATGTGAGTATGAATTTCGTTCTTGAGCAACCATGAATGCTCAAGCGGTATAATTCCATTCTTGTAGTAGTGGACCGCTTTTCTAAAATTGCCTACATCATTCCTTGTGTCAAAACGTTAGACACATATATCGTTTTGAGGTTTTTTATTAGGAGATAATCTAACTGCGCGCATCGACTTCATGAAATAATTTTGTCAGATAGAGCTGTCCATTCCACTCGTTATTTTTGGAAGACTCACTAGAACAAGACAAGCATTGTGTTAAAATTCTAAATAGCCTACCCACCCCAAATTGGCTATCAGATCGAAGTGGTCAATCGAAGTATGGGCATCTTCTTAGTTGTCTGGAAGGAGAGAACCCAGCACATTGGTTGATGTTCTCCCTAGTGCTGAATTTGCCTATAATAACTTTGTTAATAGGTCAACTAGGAAAAGTCCTATGTCAACTTTCCATAATGCGTATGAGTCTGTAGAGTCCTTCGCCTAACATATGCATGATCAACATAATGCCAATAATCTTAAATATAAAATTTTAGCAGATAACCATAGGTAAAATATGAACCTTAAAATTGGGGATTATGTCATGGTTAGGTTAATACCTAAGAGGTTCCCACCATGAGCTACAAAGAAATTGCAAGCCCATAGCGCTGGACCATTTGAAATACTTAGTTGAGTCGGGTCAAATGTATATGTGGTAGATCTTCCCATTGACTTGAATATTAGTTCGACATCCAATGTCGAAGATTTGGTTATGTTTAAAGGTTCAAAATCCATTCCTTTAGAGCCTTTTGAGTGACCGAGTGTGAGTTATCCAATGCCTTCAAACTTCACATCCTAAACACTCCGTTATTGTCTGATTTATCTTCATGTGAAGAAAAGACAGATCGTATTCTAAATGAGCAGGTTACTCTTATAATTACACCGAGAGGGAGCTACAAGCATTACCCTGTACATTGGTGTTGTAGATCGGACTCGGATTCGACATGGATCCCAAGAGCACAAGTTTAGAGGTTAGTACCCGAGATACTACAAAAGTTCAACTAGGCCCAACTTGACTCCCAACACACCACCTGACGAGATAAGCACTTGACAGAGTCAAGTTTTTCCCACTCCAGGAGGATTGATGAGGTCATCAGTATATGCCAGACACACCAGACCCACCAAAAGACACATCAGCAAGCCCTGAGACACTGAACATCTTCTAGTCAGCATTACCAGCCATGATGTGCAGATCAGGAGATCCAAACATGCTTTTTACTAGTTATGTCATCATTTTAGACTTATGTCCTCTATTTATGATATATTTGAATTTTGCTAGTTATGTCGTCATTTTCCAACTATGTCATTTATTTATGTCATAATTGAGTAAGTCGAGTCACGTGTTACTCGAGGCTTTCATTTTGTGTCGAACCTTGCACGTTCAAGTTAATTTAGTCATGCTGTTAGATTAGATTAATAAGGATGTTGAGGTTGATTGAATCCTAGCCATCCAAGGTGTCTATATATGCCCACCGTCATTAGGGTTAGGGTTTTGGTGATTGATGTATAAAAAAGTTCTTTGTAAAGCTATCGATTTGATAATCGTGAGAGAATGGGGGTTCTCTCTTTCTTCTTATGCTTGTTCAACCCTAGCAGCCTATCATCCTTCCCTCTTCTTCCTTTCCTTAAAGATTTCCTTGGCTCTGTGAAGATCCGTGAACACCTCAATTGTAACCAGGTGTGAAATGAAGCTAATTGGGTGATTCTAAACAACTGTAACATTACTTCATAATCTAGGAATAACATTCTTAACCCTGCCCCGATTGAGATGATTAAATATGCTATGGATTGCCAAGAAAATGCTATCCGACTTTAATGTTCTCAATTTTGTGTTATTTCTTAGTTATTTAGAATATGATCTAATCTTGATTTGCATACTTCAATTCATTAAAAATATCATCTTGTGAACTTTTGAGTTTAGATCAACTAAGGTTTATGGTTGCTGAAAAATTCTGAACTTCTAAATTGGCATTGAACTAGATCAAAAACCTAGCTTTGGAAACTTCAATAATTTCCCCTGATCCTACTAAATATTTCATATGCCCACGCTATCTTGCAAAACCACTTAACTATTACATAATTTTTCAATTTTCAATTTTGATTTTAATTATTCTTAGTGGCTCAAAAGCTATAAAGTAAGTTTTATTGACCTTAAGTTGCCATATAGGTTTTACATAGTGTGCCCCATCACGACGTAATAAGTGTTTGAATTACCATATTCTTGTACAACTTTGGTACATATATAGCATGAGAATTAGATGAATTGCAGCTTTCCGGTACTTACTTCATGTTTGTTTTACTCATCAAGACACACCGGAGGTGATTTGAGGGCATTTGCAAAATATGAAGCAATTTTGATCAAGTCAAGGAAAAATGGGGTGAAATGCACTACCAGACGGTCCCGTCTGAAATTCATATGGGACCGTCTGACAAGAGAAACATTTTACTGTATGCCTTCAAATCGCCAAAAAAGTAAACGGGCTCAGAGACGACCGCCTGGAGACCCGCAAACCTTATGCTGCAGTTTTCTTATACCAGACGGTCCAATTTGGCGTGATACACGGAACCGTCTGCCTTTGGGAAATCACCAGGACACTAGCAGACGGAACCGTCTGCTGACCAGGCGTAACCGTCTGTTCTAAACCTAATTGAAAGGTTAAGTTATTTCCAAACGAGTGCAGACTTCTTCAGAATCGTGGGGACATATAAATAGAAGAACCTAGGGTTTAGAAAGACATCTTTGGTTCTAGAGACATCCTTGGGGCCTCTCCCACTGATCAAGCACCCTCTTCCACATTTAGGGCATCATCAAGGAGCTTCGAGAAGAGCGTGAACATACCCCTCCATCTTTCCGATCGCGAGGCCTGGAGGGGGCGTAATAGTGGTCCTCTAACGGTCCTCTAACAACATCTTCAATGAAGGAAGCTTTAACTTTCTTCATGAATACTTTTGTCTCCTTTGTCATTTTGTATTTGTCTCATTCCCTATTGGAAGGCTAACTTTCCTAGGTATTAAGACATGTGGAACCTTTGGACAAATGTTTAATATTTTATGTTGGATATTAATGTGTAGTAGTTGCATCTTTTATTGAGATTTATTGGGAGTCATTCATTACATTCATTACATTGTTGATCTACATTGCAACAGCCCCGATCGTTCAATCCAACGCACCGTGGGAAGAAGCAAACGCCTCCTCGAGTGTGAGCATACCCCAATAGAGAGGACTATGTGTGCGCCGAGAGATTAGGCATTTAGGAATTGGGATCCATAGTTATTCCTTCCCACAGTTATTCCAAGTTATTGATTCTCTATAACATAGTACAGTGAGGATACTAGGTTAGTATTTCACCTCGAGAGAAGGAATGAAAGCATTGTAAGAATCCTTGGTCCGATTAGTTGCAATTACTTGTGTTAATATCCTCCATCTATTTTTTGAAAAGTCCGAAGGAGAAGCATCGCCTGGATACCCCTCTCTTGATTGATTGTCTCACGATTCATCACATCCTATCTTACTCTTATTTTCTAGATTTAGACTTAGATTAACAATCATCCACATCAACTCTTGTTCATCTAGTTCAAAGGGAATTAGTAGCTTTAGTTCTAGTCCTTGAGGATCGATACCCGACTAGTCAAAGTCCACTATATTACTTGTCTGACCTATAAACTTGCGGAGCACACATTAGGCATATCAAGTTTTTGGAGCCATTGCTGGGAAGCTAGATTACTAACCATACTAAGAATCCATTGTTCTAGCTATAGTTTAGATTTTAATTTTGTTTTCTTTCTTTTAATTTTTATTTGATATTCTTGGTTCCACCACACTAGCTACTCACTCCATTTTGTAGTGCGAGGAACCACTACATGACCCGTGCACACCCAACAGGTCTTGTAGAAGAAGACACCGAGATCGAGAAGACTTTGAACTGCAGACTCCAATGGATAGAGGAATTGACACAGGGGTAGTCCTCAGAAGCAGAAAACCTCATTCAAGTGGAAATTCCTACTGAGTCTGTGAATCCCCCGATTATGGCAGAGCAGAGAAAAACCTTATCTTGTATGAGCGGCCAGAATATACAGGAAATGAATTCAGCATATATGCTCCTGCAGTAAATGGAAATTTTGATATCAAAGAAGGTATAATGAATATGATATAGAACACTGCCCAGTTCGATGGTCGCCCGGATGAGGATCCGTATGCATATCTACCGCGCTTTACACAAGTGTGTAATATGTTCCAGATCACTGGAATGTCTGAGGATGCTACTAAATTGAGGCTATTCCCATTTAGTCTGCATGAGGCAGTATATAGATGGCTTACTACCCTTCCTGTGGGTTGTATTAACACCTGGAAGGATATTCTAGATAGATTTTTGGGGAGATTTTTTTCTCCACGTAAAGCAGGGAGATTTGGAAAGTTTGTTTGATGCTCATGAAAGGTTCAAGGATCTACTCCGACAGTGCCCACACCATAGCCTTGAACCCTAGGCAAAAAATCATGCATTTTATAATGGTTTAAACCCCCACACTAGACCGCTTGTGAATGCCGTAGCTGGCGGCGCACTTGGCAACAAGTACCCTGAAGAAGCCGAGAAGATTTTTGAAGACATGGCCAATACAGATGCCTCTTGGTCTAAAAGGAGGGCACAACCCATTATTGCAGGAGCATGCACTGTGAGTTTAAGTTAAAACCTTGAAAGACAAGTGGAAGCATTGTCCCGAAAAATTGATCTTCTTACCACCAACAATTCGACTATGGCATCAGTTTCAGCTGTGTGCTATACTACTTGTGGGAGAGGACATGAACCCTCCCAATGTCCTATCTCTGGCTCTGATATGGTCCCTATGGAACAGGTTCAATACATGGGAAATGTAGGTTGGCCTCAAGGAGCACCACTTAGGCCATACAAACCAAACTGGCATCATCCAGGGTTATCTTATGGATATTTATAGGCATCACAAACTCCTACTGGATTTAATTAGCTCCAAAGACCTCAACTACCCAAATTCAACATAGAGGATGTTTTGGCTAAATTCATGCTCACCACAAATTCTAAGTTTGAAGCCATCACTACTACCATGAGGAATATGCAAGCAAGCATCCAGAACTTAGAAAATCAAATGGGGCAGCTAGCCAAGAACACTTCAGAGAGGCCTCAAGGTAGCCTACCAAGCAATACGAAACTAAACCCCCTCAAGCAATTGAAGGCGATAACTTTGAGAAGCGAGAAAGAGGTGGAACTACTAGTGAGGGCTCCTTCCAATTCAACTCCTCAAGTAGCAGCAGAACCAATTGATGAAGAAGAGACTCCCCTACATCAACAGTGCAAGAGAAGGCAGCCACCTGTACAAGACTAAAAACCTAAAGTGACATATCCGAAAAGGCTGAAGAAAGATAAGGAGGACACACATTTCAAGAAATTCTTGGACACCATTAAATAGTTGCATATCAATCTACCATTGGTTGAAGTACTCTCTCACATTCCCATAAATGCTAAATATATGAAGGAGCTACTCTCCAACAAAAGGAAATTAGAAGAGATGGCAACTGTCACATTAAATGCACAATGCTCAGCAATTGTACAGTCAAAGCTACCGAAGAAGTTGAAGGATCCAGGAAGTAAGGTAATTCCCTGTGTGATTGGTGATGGGCTTCTTGAGCATGCCCTCGCCAACTCTGGAGCCTGTATAAATGTCATGCCATACAAAATTTAGATGAAACTCGGATTAGGAGAACCAAAAGCCACACGAATGACTTTGCAGTTAGCAGATCGCTCTGTGAAAAGGCCCCATGGTCTTGCTGAAGATGTTTTAGTTGGGGTGGATAAATTTTTATTCCCCACAGATTTCATCTTGTTAGATTTCAATGATGAAGTCAAGGTACCGATCATCTTGGGCCGTCCATTCTTAGCCACAGCTGCAGCACTACATGATCATCATGAAGGAAAGCTGTCATTAAGGGTAGGCAATAGTGAGGTAGTATTTTCAGACTGTCGGATGCCATGCGTCGTGCCACATTAGACCATGATGACACATCGTACTGTGTTGATGACATCGATCTGATCATAGGAGACTGCATGCAAGAGCCCTATGTATTGACCATCTGAAGAAGTATTTGGGTGAATTGGATGACCAACCAAGTGAGACTGGCAATGATACTGTTGAATCCAGGAAGAAAAGAGAAAAGGGGGAAGAAACACAACAGAAGAAGAGAATCCTCTCTAGATCAAAGTCCTAGAAGAAAAAGAGTAAGACAAAACTATCAAGGGCAATACTTCACAATTGGAGGTAGGACAGTGCTCCAATATCCAGCATGGTGAGTACTCGGGTTACTTCAGTTTAGGCTTTTCTTCATTTGGACAAAATCACAAAGGCCGAACTAGAGAAGGGCTTCATGTGTTTGAACCACCATGAGTACAAAAAAGGTACGTCAAGCTCGTGACGTTAAACAAGCACTTCTTGGGAGGCATCCCAAGATTTTTAAACAATTTTTTTCTTCAATTCTGTTTCATCAGTAGAGTAGATTTAGAGTTCAATAAATCGATTAGATGCCTGATCTTAAATCCTTCGTTTAATCTCTCCATTGGTAGTTAGTTGGGGTGTGTTGTAGGCCTCAAGTACTTGATTTAATTGAATTTAGTCCTGTTGTTCAGTAAAAGTAGGTAGAATAGTCTAGGTTATAGATAGTCCCGTTTGCCTTTGTAAAACTTGGGGAGAATTTATTTTGCACCATCAGGTGGATTCGTCTGTTGGTAAGACGGTTCCGTCTACTTGTGAAAATCATGAGGCGGACCAATTTGTGAAATTAGACGGATCCATCCATACTTCGAAACGGTTTCGTCTACTTTTAAAAATCTTGAGGAGGACCTATTTGTGAAACCAGACGGATCTATCTATATTTTTAGAGGGTCCCATCTGCCTATGTAATTATGAGGGCAAGTAATTTTGTGCAGCCAGACGGATCCGTCCACACTTAGAAACTGTTCCGTATGTTTATGTAATTAATGAAGGGGGCAAATTTATGAACTCAAGCGGAACCATCTAAGAGATCATATTGTTCCGCCTGAGCACACTTCCTAAAGAGATAGTTTGATGAAGCAAGACGATTCCGCCCGGAAAGAAAACAGAACGGTCTACACTAAAAATTTGAGCACATTGAGGAAAGAAAATAGGTTGTGGCTCTTCACTTACCTCATTCACTTAGAGCCACAGTGCGATCCTCCCATCTACACCCAACCTCTCCCTAAGCACGGTCACTTATTGGAGCCCGTTTCTAGTCATTCAACACTAGAAGTCGAAGGTTAGCCCTATGATCCATGATTTTGTTATGTCGATTTGAATTAAACCATCTACACTGTTTCTAGGGCATCAAATTAGGGTGTTGAATGGGTTCCAATGTGGTTTGAAGCATGCTAGGTTAATTTCATAACATATTCTACATAACTTTGCATGAATTAGGAACCCCCTGCGCATTTTAGGGTTTTGTACCTTGTAGAGGGGGTTTGCAAACACCAAAGCCCCGTCATGCATGCACAGGCGAGCCAAACGGTCCCGCCTGCGACATCACATGAGATTGCACACTAATATAAATTTAGACATTCGCGCAAATTATATATCCAGGCGGTTCCGTCTGGAATTTACATGGGACCGCCAACTAGTAAAAAATAGGGCTTTCGCGAAAATTGTGAGCGAGGCGGTTCCGCCTGGCGAAGTCCACATGACCGTGAACTAGTGCAATTTAGATCATCTGCGGGAATTACACTACCAGACAGAACCGTCTGATATTTCAGACGCTTGTATGGTAATATTAAATTTTTGGAAAATCAGGGAATCATTTTTGTTTTATTTGACGCAATTCGATCTTTGTCTACCCAATTTTCTTTTGTAGATGCCCCCACGATCAAAGCTTCTTGTTGTAAAGCACAAGAGGGATGATGGAGGCTCCTCCTCTGCCCTCGAGTTCCTTACGAAGAGGTTCAAAGCAAGATATAAACGATTGTCCACCAAGGAATTCACAAAAAATTACACTATAGATTGGGATATAGTGAGGGAGATTGGGATCGAAGACAAGGATAGAGAGCTAGTCTTGTCTGGAGGATGGGATTGGATCTTGGAGATCTATCAACTTGTCTACAAGGAACTGGCATTGGAAGTCTTGAGCAGCTTTGAAGTGGATGACTCCCACTTCAGTTTAGGGAAGAAGGAAGCAATTACATTTCAACTCGGGGGAGAGAGGCAAAAGATGAGCTTCACAGAGTTCTCATTAGCCATGGAGCTGTATGACCACGCCTTCGTCGATACATTTGAGTACGACGCATTAGCGATGGAGTTCCCCGTGGATATATCTCCCACAAGATTTTGGCAGTCCATCACTTTTGGGGCCAATATTGACAACAAGAAGGCCTACTTTAATGTCGACCCAGTACACTGGTATATCCAGGCCGTGATCAGTTGCTCCATTACCGGCCGCAAGGATAGCACATGGTCGATCACTCGGGCTGACAAGTATATACTCTACAGCATGATCCACCGTCACCTTGTGCACCTTGGACATCTCCTAGCCGATTTAGCTCACCAGGGCCAGTATCCACGACTACAAGCGATCTCAGCTGGTTCGTATGTCACCCAGTTGATTGCCAATATGGCCATGCTCCACGGGATGCGAAACATGACCCGTATTTTCACCGTCAACCCCCTGGGAGCCAGCACACTCGTTCTGATGGGGATGATCCGGCGCACTGCTGAGGGCTTCCGCCTCGTTCAGCGAGACTTGAGGGATAACCCCATTCCGATGCAGGAGGAGAGTGCCGACACCGCATCATCATCATCCGATGAATCCCCCCTCCAGCGTCACCACTTCCCACTTCCCAGCCTTCTGATCCATGGATAGTGGAGCTCCTCACTGGCCAACAGTGCCTGTTTGAGATGCTCTGAGCACGGCACAGGAGAGGATGTAGCGCGATATGTAGCAATTTTTTGTGCGCTTCCCTGATATCACCTCTGCTCCAGCTCCTCCTCTAGAGCCATCCAACTCCCCAGCACCACTATCTCCCCCCATTGCAGCTCCTGCACCACTTTCTACTCCTGCCGAGACTACCCCAGTTGTTTCTCCCGATGGGGAGTAGTTAATTGTGATCAAGACATCTTTTATGATTTTGTAATAGTGTGCAAGAGTTCATCCCTGCTCACTTGTTCTTTTTCTATCTCTTAGTGTTTTATGACTTTCTTTTCTCTCTTATAAACAGCGAGCGCAAGGATGACAGCAGTCACCGGGACCTCTTCCTGTGAAGCGCCATTGTTTCCGGTGAGCACCTTCAATCATCCTCTGAGTTAATGGCATGTTATTTTTAGGATTTAGAATACATGGATGCATGCCTGAGCCAATAGGAAACTCTAAGTTTGTAGTTATGTATACATGTTTGTCACCGTCTTTCAGTTAGACTCCTTGGAACCAACCTGATCCCCGCCGGGGACCACTGCCTGAGGTCTCTATAGCATCCTATGCTGGTGAAGGTTTGGCCAAGGAAGCCCGAGTACGTGGACTGAGGTGCTGAGCTCGAGCAATAGGGCTCTGGTGACCTATATTATTACAATGCACCTAATGACATGCACTGCGTGGTTAATGAGATAAAATGGAGATTTGTTAGAACTAAACCATAGTGAAAACATGATTACCTGGGTAGTTAAAGCCTTAAAGGCATGCTTTAGAGGATGTTAATTTTAATCATGATTGTAATCATAAGGAGATAATGGAGGAGATGGAGAGTATGAATTAATAGGTAGTGGGCCCAAGCCCACTTCAATCATTAACTAATCATGGATTGTGTTCCATTAAAAAGGCAGGTAAAACCCTGAAGGATTAAACCTAACCCGCTTCAAGAATGCATTGAATCTAACCCCATCTTAGAAAATGATATGGGCCCAGCCAACCCCAATGGGTTTGGTGGCCCACCCTAGTTACTTGCATATATGGACATAGTGATGGCCACGGCCTACTTTAAGAAGTAATGAGAATGGATTCACCTAACTTTATATGGGTTCGGTTAAGTTAAAACAAACTAATGGGCCCCGGCTCACTTATTAGCACAATGGACTTGTGAGCGGGCTATATAGCTCCAATTGGATTGGACCCTAGTAACGAACCAGATTACTATATATGAAATGAACATTTTGTATAAACTCGTACATATACTACGTATGGGTTTTAATATTAGATACCAACATATGACTGTGAAGCATAAATCGGGATCTAATTCTATAATGACTAAGCCAGGTAGGCCCTCGCGCCGGCTGTGAGTATTTCTAACTTATAGTCCTCTGTTGATTTCTGTTTTGTTATGCTAGATGGATGTTGGAATCTATCTTTCGTTTTCTCCCATGTTCTTCTAAGATCCTATTCATGGTCATTGCTTGAAAATGTTTATTTTCTAGAGCTCTTTTATCTGTCATGTACTCTATATTCTGTATGGTATGCATCTCATTTATTGGGAATGATACTTATTACTAACCCATTTCCAGAGGGGCTCATCCCCTGGAACTATTTCTAGCCCATTGCCAAAGGACTTATACTCTGGAACTATTCTAGGCTAGTAGGGCTTATACATTGGACATGTACATGTATTTTCTGATAGTAGCACTATTGAACATGTATGTTCGCTCGAGCTTAGGTTGACGTTGGTATTTTCAGGACTAATTGGTACTAGCTGTGACGTTATATCGTAGTATCATATTGCCTGGAAGATGTATTATTTGCTTTGTGACTTGTTCACTTATCTAATATTTTATTAGTTTTTGAGATTATGTTCCTCTACTTATAGCCTTTCGCCACATATTCTTATTGCGATCCTACTGGGCCTTTCCTTGGCTAATACACTTGGTTGACATTTTTTCCAGGTGATGAGCAAGCTTAGAATCGGGTGTAGGCAGGGATCCTCTAAGTGGCTTCTTGTTTTTGTTGCACTTATTTCTTGAGGTCTGCATACCTCCTATTCTATTCTGTGTAAGTGAGATTTGGATGTGTATTATATGTATTTGCTATTGATTCTAGGGTGACCATCTGGATCCTTGTACAAGTTGTGTAAACCCTCGTGATATTTTGTCTACCTATTTGGAGTTGTGTAAACTTGTTGTTATTTTATTTATTATCATTCTACTATTACTCTGATCTATATCAGGAATCTGAGGCCTTGCATCTAGGTGGGGACTTGTCCCTGTGAGGTTGCGATCGATCTGCCAACGTGCCCGAACCCGGGTTCGAGGTGTGATAGGGGCTCTCTTTGGACTCATCTCTACCTCTAGAACTCTTTTGTCCTCAGATTCTCTTCTACCTCCTCTACAACTTATCACATATCCCTCTCATCTCTCTCCTCTTGTCCTCCTTTGATTATCTCCTGCTGACTTGAGCGTCGAAGGGTCCGGGGAGAAGCCCCCGAACTTCAGTAGTAGAAAGAAGGACCCGAAGGCCGAAGTTCCCTTCCTCTTAAGACAGCAACTCCCTGAGGTCGTCACTAATCTCGCAATATTTCCATACTCAACCATCCAACAACCATCATTCTCTCCATATCTTCTTAGTTGAACTCTGAACAAAGTGTGGATCCCAAGGACCCTCCCATTTTGAGCATCAACAAATATAATTATTAATATTAATCAACTTTTAAAATATAATATTATTTGTTTATAATATTGTATTATGTTAACGTGAAATCAGGAAGAAGACCCAATTTCACCCAACATTTGCATTTGTTTTAGAGGGAAAGGGAAAGATCACCATGAAATCAAGGAAGAAGCCAAGATCAAAAGAAGAACACACAGAATTAACGTGGAAACCCCATGAATGGGGAAAAAACCACGAGCTCCATCTTCGAGAGCGAAAATCCACTATCAATCTCCAACATTTACAAAAAGGGGCTCCATGAAAGAGCTTGTGGACATAGGGAAGAAGGGAAGAAATTAGGAGGCCAATTCAACAGGGCTTCGCTTGAGTCGAGGAGTTATGCTCTTGAACTAAGGGAGGTGGGTATTTATAGGGTCTGGAGATTGGAGTGAAGCTTGGGGAGCAAGTCAGTTAATTTTGGCACGTGGAGGCCAGCTCAACATTCTTCTAGATGCTTCTGGACTCCAGGCTGGCGATGCAACTGTCCAATTGATCTCCCAACTGAGTAACGAACTGGGCTTCTAGAAGATTCTGGAAGGGACTCTCAAGTGATAGGCTTGTAGGAAACGGATCACATTGGCAAAAGGCGGTGAAGTACTTAGAGAGGACTTCGGCCTTTGGATTATCTTCTGAGGTGAGGAGGAGCTTGGCACCCTAGTAAAGAGGAAGTCGGCAGCTTCGTTGGATTCCAAGGGATACTTTGGATTGCTGTTATCTGGCCACGTGGCAGACTGTCAAGGTGATACGTGTCCCGCTAATTTCCATCCTTATCATCAGCCCCCCCTCCCTCCCAAGTATGCTTGCGGTGAACTTGACTGACGAGCAAATTTCGTAAGTCAGTAGGCGAGTCAAGCAAAGCATATTCGAGTACAGTTGAGCTCCTCGGTCGTTCTGTTGCTTTCCGTGGGAGGTCTTCCGCGTCTTATTGTGCCTTGGTCGAAATGGAATTCCTTACATGAGTGGGGTGGTTTGCTTGTGAAGCACATTTGTCCAATGGACAGTGTTAGCATTAATTGCAAGCCGCCGCACAATCTTCAAGAACCGATTCTCTCTCATGGCGGTATGGCATGGGGAGAGGAATGATGATAGGCACGCTTTTCATGGCCCACGTGGCATCCCACCATCAATTCTCCTTCTATACTTCTCCCCAGCCGTTGGATCGAGGGTTTCGTGGGCCAAGGTTGAATCTATGCCGTCAGAGTTGGATTTGACGGTTCACTATTCGGATTTAAGGCAACCTTGGGATCTGGAATTCAATTGGAGCTGCATTTATTCATCTTCTTCTTCCTCAGTGTGGTGGCAAGAGGCGATTCTAATTTTCTTCCAACGTGTGTTGTAATCCCAGAGGACCCCTTTTAGAGGTATGGCATCCTCCTCTTCTGTTGTTCCTTCGTCAAATAAGGAGGGCCTTAAACCCGGTAGAAAACAAGGATTGTGTTCCGACGCTTTTCCCAGTACCCTTAACTAGGAGGAGGTGGATGTCTTGGTTGACCATTATAGGATTAGATCTGAGAGCTTCTGCCCTGTAGTTAGGGTCCCTGGTCACTTAGATCGAGAAAGCTCTGACAGAGACGGGGAACTCATAATTTATGTAGTGCTCTTCTGGGAGGGCTTAGGCTTCCATTTTCGTCCCTGTTTGTTGAAATTTTCCAGTCTTTTCGTGTTTGTCCATCGCAATTGACCCCCAACTCTTAGAGGTCTTTATGCGGTTTTGTGATAGTTTGTCTCGATCGTGGTATCGAGCCTTCTACTGCCCTGTTTAAGACATTCTTTAGCCTTAATAGAGAGTCCCACACCGACTAGTATTTCTTCGGTACTAGGCCAGGTAGGAGGTTCCTCAGAACCGTCCCGTCCTCCATTAAGAAGTGGAAGAAAAAGTTCTTCTTTATTTCGAGGGAGGACAGCCTTGGAGTGTTAACCGAGTGGGGAGTCCCACTGACCCAAGTGTCAAGCAGGGAGAAGCTTTCCAAGAGTGAGAAACGTCAGCTCAAGAAGCTGCGTAGATGTTCTGATATCCCTGTGGATCTTTATTTGAGAAGCCAGGTTCTTCGGAAGAGTGGGCTTTACTTAGCAAAGGGTAGGGTTTGCTTCATTTTATAGTATCTCTTGCCGAAGTCCTTTGTTTTTGATTGAGCTTCTTCTTTTTGAGGTATCAGGCATAGGAATGGATCCTTCAAGTGTTGCCAAGGCCCTCCTCGTGAAAGCGGTGCGCTCGTGCAGAGAAGTTGAAGACTGCCCAATTAGAGAAGCGAAAGAAAGCAGAAATGCGTAAAGATGACCAGCCCGAGGAGCTTGCATCCGTGGGAGGCGAGGAGCCCGTTATGCCTACTGGGGGAGAGGAGGAGCGGCCTCCTAAAAGCGGGGGTGTTTCTCGGAAAAGGACCCGCGTTCAGAGGCGCCCAATGATGGGGAACCCATTAGGAAGGTTTTGAGTCAGAAGAAACAATTAGCCACCAGGGCGAAGAAGAAGACTCCGGAGAATACAGAGAGGGCCTTGGTGGTTTCTCCTCTTTCCGCCCGGATTCCGACTGGGAGAGGCTCGGCCAGCGAGGAAGACGTTGACGAAGTTTCGCTTGCTAGGCGGAAGAGGAGACTGACAAGGATCAGGGAGATGCCAGGATACCGGTCTCCAGTAGTTCCTTCTGTTGAGAGAAGTGATGAAAGGCCTCCTGATCCGACCCCCGGTTCTCCTTCGTTCGCGAGGAACATGGACGAAGATGTACAAGTTATCGATGTTCCTGAAGACACTGTTCCTGAAGCTTCAATCGCTTTCGAGCCGGTTCGGGTTCAAGTCACTCGAGTTGCTCGGCCTTCAGTGGACCCTTTTCCAAGGGGAGATACTATGGATGCGGGCCAATCTTCTCATATTTCTGAAGGGGGCACATCGAGCGGAGTTAGGGGACTCCTACATGTTGATCCCAGGGAAAGGATTCTGATCAGCGACCCTATCGAGGCGGTGTCGAAGATAACTTTTATCTTGTCGGAGGAAATCGAATCGAAGCTTAATCAGTTCCCTCGGAACGACATTGCCGAGCTTTTGCGGCTTCAGGGGCTTTCAGTAAGTAATTGTTTTCCTGTTTTGTGTAAGGTCACACATATGGTCAAAGTTTCTGATCTACTGTCTTTGTATAGAGCCTGTTCCGGAGCCATTGCGCAACCAGTATTCTGGAAGAAGAGGAAGAAGCCCGTATGTCATTTCTTAGCGACGTCCTCGGTAAGAACAAAGAACTGGAAAATGAGGTACTCCGGATGGTTGGGGAACTTAAAAAAGGTTTCTGAGGAGAGAGACTGTGCCATAGCGGAAAAGGAGAAAGTTGCGGCTTCCCTATCTCTATCTATCAAGAATTCCCAGAAGCATTTGGAGAAAGAGCTTAAGGCTAAGGAGAAGATCTCCTCTCTGGAGAAAAAGATGGCTGACCTCGAACACAACCTGGACGAAGTAAGGAAGACCAAGTCGTCCATCGAGGCCAACTGTTTCGCTGCTGAGGAAAAATACTTAAAGTCCTCGAAGGAGGTGGATTCCCTTTCCTCGAAAGTGTCGATTTTGAAAGCTGCCGTCGAAATGCTAGAAAAAGATAAGAGCGCACTTTCCGAGGAGGTGCAACTCAAAAGCTCTCTTCTAGATGTCGCAGTTGCCGAGAAGGCGGCCGATGAAGAGAAATTGCTGAAGATTTCAGCAGATTAGCTGCCTGCAAAGAGTCTTTGTCCGCCTGTCAAGCCCGCGTGAAAGAATTGGAAGAATCTCGCATCGAGGCTTCCTTTATCTCTAAATCGATGCTTGAGGAAGCTTGCGATAAAGCTAGAGAAGAGAGCTTCCAAGTGCTTCGGAGCTAGCAATTAGGTTCCCTTCATGGATTTCTGAGGCCTTACCTATGTGAAAGCTCTGGAGATCCTAGCGGGTGAGGACGTCGCGATCGATCCTGAGGATGATGTTCCCGGGGAGGTTACGGGGGAGGCTTCCGCTCCAACCAAGGGAGTTGCCCAAGGAGAGGCGGTGTCTTCTGGTGAAGATGTCGTTGTCTCTGAGGCGGATCTTGATGATATTCTTCCGCTAAATATTTAGAGCTTTGTGTTGTTGCTCGCTTCTCTTTTTTGGAGCTTGTATGTAGTTGTTGCTTGGCTTGAAACGTGTTACATTGAAAGTGTTATTCTGGTGAATGAGAATCTATCGTTTCCGAATTGTAAGGTGGTTTCTTTTGCGCATCAGGGTATCTTCAGCTTGTAACTTCTGTTGATGTTTTATTAAAACGTCTCGTTCCTCTTGTCTGAGATCGTTCGCTATCATATAAGGGCTTAAGCTGAAGGCCCACTGCTGAATTCCTTAGCAAAGTGTCCCTTTAGGAACGTTATTCGAGCCTTGTCGCCAGTTAGCTATGGCTCGAGCGTAAGGCCCACAGCCAAGTTTCTGGGTTGAATAGGGCTCTTGGGGTATCACTACCCTAGATAGCTTGCAGGAACACAATAGCTCAAGTCTAAGACCTGCTGCCATTTTTCCTAGCACGCCATCTTTTTCAGGGAGTTTTGCGAGGTCCTTGCTTCAGGATAACCTGACTCGAGCCTAGGGCCAGCTGTCGGTTTCCTTGGTGGGGAACTCGGTTCTTTTGCGTAGCTTTGCAGAGTTTCTTGCGTGACGTGGTGTGAGTGACAAGGTGTGAACAGGGGATTTTTATTGATAGTACTTCCTAAGATGTTCGGAATTATAAGGGCGTTTAAGCCTTTTTCCGGTAATCTTGGAAAGCCAATATGTGCTTGTTTTTACAATGTCCATTACAACATTGGGCCCTTCCCAATTTGGGTCAGCTTCCCTGTTCTGCTTTTGTTACCTTCAAAAATATTCTCTCTCAAGACTAAGTCTCCAACTTGGAATGTCACCTTTATAACGCACGAGGCCCTAATTTATAACGCACGAGGCCCTAATTTCACCCATTTCCTTGGACGATTCTCCCCCTATCCACCTCTCTTGTCGTCGGCCACCCGGGTGCAGCGCGACCTCCTCACATAACCTCCTCACCGGCGTCCAATTCGGTGCATCTCCGGCCTAACCCTACACCCATTCACACTTTCTTTTCGGAGGTAAGCTCACTCAGCCCTTTTTGTCGGTAAAATTCCTTGATCCAATATCTAGCGCACTTAGAGTCGACAATAGACTCTCAACCCGTACCAAATCCATTAGGGCGCTCCCTTCGTCGAAACTTGTAAGCATTGACAGCCTATGTGCGACATTCCCTGGAACTAACCAAGGTTTGCACATAAGGTTATGAACGGGCGCTCATCAGCCCGCTCATCAACCCGCTCACCTCATCGTCTCAGTATGAACGGCCTGTGAACGGCCGTTCACAGGCCCGTTCGCACTCCGGTTTTCCGCATCGTTAACTAGTCAGCGACCCCCTTGTACCATGTAATGCGGCAATGTCGAGGAAGGAAATTATGGCTTCGCCGGGATGATCTTTGGGCCCCTCCCTCACCACCGCTGCGCTTTGCACATGAGCAAAGATCGCTAGCCGATACGCCACTGGGCGTTACCACTTAGCCGCACCTTCCTCCTCGACTGGGATCCTCTCGAGCAGCTTTATATCACCGACCGAGTTCGCAGCCTGCTTTCCGTTAATGGTTGGGACCGAGTCTTCGCCTTAAACAAGCGACATATCGCGAGCATACGCTCGAGGTCCTGAGCTCCTTCGAGTTTGACCGCACGGCCACTGGTGAGCGCACCAAAACGGCCATATCGTTCCTGCTCTATGGCGTAGCACACCGGATGAGCCCCGATCGATTTGCGATCTATATGGGGATCTATGATCAGGATTACCTTCGACTTCCTGGCACGCGGCTTATCACCTCGTTCCCTGGCCACATCATCTCTCATTCTCGATATTGGCAAAGAATCGGGAGGGGCCCCAACAAGAAGGCCCTCGAAAGCATGACAGATCCAAAGATAATCGCTACATCCATGCATTAGTCACCTGCACTATCGCCGGCCGCATTGACAAAGACCGGAGTGGTCACCGCCTCCCATGCATTTCTCCTATATAGCATCTTGGCGCACTCTCATCCATCTCGGCTATGTGCTTGCTGACTACATAGCCCACCAGGGGCAGAGTCACAAGCACAAGCACATTATTGCTGGGCCCTATATTACTCGCTTGATTAGGGGGATGCCAGTGGAGCTCCGCACCGATGGCATCGAGCGCCTTCATCTGATGCAGCCGCTGGGGATGACCACCCTTCTTCAGATGAAGCTAGTCCAGCTTTCTGGAGGCCGCTCTGTGACTTGCGGGACAAAGACTGGCCCGGCTCGGCGGCTAGGACGACGACTCCTACGACTCTTCATCCGACACCCCAGCAGAGCCTCCCTCTCCGTCCACGCGCAGCCGTCTCACTCGCATTGAGGAGCGCCTCACCGAGGTCTATGACATGCAGACTACACTCCTCGAGGAGCACCACAACCTCGGTGATCAGCTAGCAGAGCTTTTTGCGTACCTGCGTGCCCAGACTCCACCCACCTCACCTCAGGCCCTCCACCCCCATCTGACCCCGCATCTGACGCGCCACTCTCTGTCGATGACTGAGACTGTCTAGTTTTCCCCTTTTATGTTATTTTCCTCCTATGTTCGTTTTGTAGACCTCTTCACAAGGGTTCCACCCTGTGACTTGTCTTTTATCTACTTTTATGCACTATTGACTATGTTATCTCCTTTCGAGCTATTCTCCTCCTCGCTCACTCTATTTTGCAGATACTCATGATGGAACACCCCGGCAAAAGCCCTCACGTATAAACTAAATTGCAACACCATCTACCAAATATAACCGGGGAAGTTTCAGTTTGCTCTCCTCTTTGTTATTATTGCATATTACACACTTTTCAATTTAATTATATACATTGAGGACAATGTACAATTTTAAGTGTGGGGATGGGTAGCTCCCTTCCATTGATAAATTCATTGCAAAACTCTAAGTGTGGGGATAGGGAGCTAATTATTTGAAGCATGTTTGATATGGACCTATGATGGCACTATTTGGAAATGCAATGTTTCACTCTACTTCTTGTTCACCATTTTAGAGTACCCAAATTTTTTAGAATTCTCCTACGACACACCATGGACATCTAGAGATTATATTCATGAAATTCAAAAGCTCTAGTCATAATAGATAACCCACTACCATGTTTTGTTGACTTTAATTGCTAAGCATTATTCTCAAAGGCTCCAAGAGGATTACATTGGCACTAGTTTAGCTTCGACCCTTCATAATTCAACTTAGTGGACAAGTTAGAGAAAAATAAAACAAGATGTATATAGTAGTTGAGTCATTAGAGCAATAAAGACAAGGTTCGCTACTTGTTGTGATGAAGTAGCTTAGGACCCCGCCCCTAATCGTGGTGTTCCTTAATTGAAAAATCACCTCTAAGTATGAGCACATCTAGGTAGAGTTGTAACCCTCTAAGTACCCCGTGTTACGGGTGCTCTAAACAGCATGTGCATCCTGAAGAAAAGAGGACTTACACTCTGCACTGATCTTTAGCACGGGAAAGTCGGATCTATTAGAGATGCCTTACCCTAATAATAATAAAAAAAAAAGAAAAAAAGAAAAACTTCTCGAACTTGTCCACCATTTTCTCCATAGAGAGTTGGTTAGCATAAAACTTAGGGCCTCAAGGACTCTCTAGAGCCCATTGAGGGAATGCTTGTCTTGCTAAGACTTTAGAACATGGTATGTGGAGTGAAAACACTCATCTAGAGCCGCGATGACATTATACAAACTCTAAGTCCCGGTGTGAAAGTAGGAGAATACACACACTTCGATGGTGAACTTGGGATAGAGCAGATTCATTACTATTATAGCCGGAGGTTGAACACTTATCATCTTTTTTTTACTTGTACTTTCATTGTCTTGTTTGCTTGAGGACAAGCAAATGCTTAAGTGTGGGGATATTTGATAAGTGTTCAAATGAGCATATTTACATACCATATATATACTTATTTTCATGTCAAATGCAATGATTTGTAGCCCGTAGACTTTAAAATGCTTCATATTTTGTAAATAGGGCATAAATAGGCCACCTCATAAAAAAGGAAGCATTTATCAACAAAATGAAGAACAAACGAAGATATTTTGAAGTAAACAGGGGGGTGAACGGCCTTGTGAACGGCCGTTCACACCTGGGCACAAAGGCAGGCACAAAGAGAGTGTGAACGGCCTTGTGAATGGCCGTTCATCTGCCGGTTCAGAGCAAGCTGTGAGGTGAACCGGCTGATGAACCGCCAGTTCACCTGCCGGTTCAGAGCAAGCTGTGAGGTGAACGGGGTGATGAACGGCCGGTTGACTAGCCGGTTCAGAACAGGCTGTGAGCTGAACGGACTGATGAACAGGCCGTTCACGAGGCCGTTCATCGTAACTTTTGCAGTTTCATGAGCCCAATCAAGGGCAATGTTGTAATTTTTGTAGTGGAGCCCTAATTCATGGGTATAAATAGTTAAGTATGAGAGTTTAGAGGGGAGGTTGGCTTGGGAGAGAGGCTAGAGGAGAGATTAGGGCTTGGGGGGTCATCTCCCCCAAATCTTGATAGTAGAGAACCCTTGGAGTTGCAAGCATTGGAGGTAATGGTGTTCTCCATTAATCTTTCATTGTTTTGTAAGCTTTCCTATTTTGGTTTGAGTTCCCCATTTATGGGGAACTAATCTATTGGTACTTGGGTATGTTGAACTTTTTGATTGAGCATTAATAGCATTGAATGTTTATGATGATTTGTTGGTACTTTCTTGAATGTCTAATGAATGTTATGTATTGATTGTAATTTCATCACTAGAAATTACTTGTGTGCAATACAAGGGTAGAGCTAGCGCCTCCTTGTATTAGGAACTTGCTTCATTAGAGAGTTTCATGAGTATACCGAGGAATCGGGTACTAGAAGGGCGAACGACTCTTTCATACGAATTCACCCCCATGATTCTTCCAATATACATAAAATTCCTTGAGCCTCATATCAAGTCCTAGGAGACTAGTCATCCAACCACCTTGGAAGAGGGGTTGGGTGTAATTTAGGAATGACCCCTTGAGCTTCATATCAAGTCCTAGGAGACTAGTTATCCAATCACCTTGGAAGAGGGATTGGATATAATTTTGGGACTATTAGCACAAGAAATACCAACTTTGGTTCATAAACATCTTTGCTCATCTTTAGAATTGAAATCCAAAAGGGATACATACCCAAGTATCCTCTCTTGCCATTGATTCACCCCAATCAACTCTCAATTTTCAGTTCTTATTCGCAATCCTTTATAGCTCTTTAGTTTTGAAAACCAAAACTCCCCCCCCCCCCAAATTGCCATTTAGACTAGGTTATTAAAGCTTGGTTTACACTTAGCAATCTCTATTCCCTGTGGTTCGACATCCGACTTCCCATAGTCCACTTTATTACTTGATCACGACCCGTATACTTGCGGAACACACCCATCAAGTTTTTGGCGCCGTTGCCGGGGAATAGGATTGCTAGTTAGACTAAGATTTTATTAATTTAGTCTCCTATGCTCTTTTTTTCCTTTCTTATATATTCTTTTATTTTGATTCTGTATATGCACACTCCGCGATACTAATACCTTCGTCGTCTCATTGTGCGAGGTACAACATGGCGGATCTCAAAGACATGATATTGATAAAATTAGCCATCTTAGAGCAATGGATTCAGGCCAAGTTTTTCTAGCAAAACGTCTACTTACTCCGAGAGCAACTGTTTGCTATGTATTCGTATGGTGTATCATACAATGCGTGCAATGCATCCTTGCAACAAGAGGAATACCTCATGGACAGTCAACAAGGTTCCTTGGAATTAGACAACTTAAATGTGTCAAGCTTTTATAGCAGTCCGCCATGATGATCGTAATCAATTGGAATTACCTATGGTTGAACCACCTTGTTATAACGATACATTGCGCAAACTTCATCATCATCGAATGCACATGTTGGACACCGCTCAAATTGAAGGAAAAGACCCCATGGATCTTGACCTGACAGGAAGCTTGGGTATTAACAATATTCCGTTTATATCGGAAAGGGATATCAGATTAGATGCAGAGGAGGACACTTATCCTATAGATCAATTCTACGAAGACCAACAAATCTTGGGGGTAGAAGCTATACCCGAAGAGTTGGGCAATGAGTCATTTAGGTTAAATCCATCTACTGAAGACCCACCCCAGGTGGAACTAAAGGAGGTACCAAAACATCTTGAATATGCATTTCTGGCTGACAACTCCCAACTTCCAGTCATCATTGCTTCGAATCTAACTTCATCGCAGAAGAAGAAGCCACATTACGAGGTCCTTCACGGCACAAACAAGCGATTGCTTGGAAAATCTCTGAAATAAAGGGCATCAACCCATCTTTTTGTAGTCATAAGATTTTGATGGAAGATAACTACAAGCCATCCGTTCAACCACAACGAAGAGTGAACCCGAATATGAAAGAAGTGGTTAAAGCCGAGGTTATCAAACTTCTAGACGCTGGCATAATTTACCCTATTTCAGACAGTGCGTAGGTGAGTCCAGTACAGGTGGTACCAAAGAAGGGAGGTATGACAGTGGTAGCCAATGAGAAAAATGAACTGATACCGACAAGGACCATCACGGGGTGGCGAATGTGTATTGACTACCGGAAACTAAATGATGCCACTAGAAAGGATCACTTCCCTCTCCCATTTATTGATCAGATGCTCGAAAGGTTAGCCGGCCATTCTCATTATTGTTTCCTGGATGGGCTTTCAGGTTACCTCCAGATCCCTATTGCCCCCAAAGATCAAGAAAAAACCACTTTCACCTGCCCTTACGGCACCTTTGCCTATCGTCGGATGCCTTTTGGGTTGTGCAACGCTCCCGCCACTTTTCAAAGGTGCATGTTGGCTATTTTCGATGATTTTGTGGGAGATAATATGGAAGTATTTATGGACGATTTCTCAGTTTTTGGGGACTCCTTCGACCTTTGTTTGAGAAATTTGGAAAAGGTATTAGCCCGATGTGAGGACACAAACTTGGTACTCGGCTGGGAGAAATGTCACTTCATGGTTCAGGAGGGCATTGTTTTAGGACACATAATTTCAAGCAATGGCATTGAGGTAGACAAGGCCACAGTGGACACAATCCAAAAACTACCCCCACCCACATCAGTCAAGGCTGTTAGAAGTTTTCTCGGCCACGCAGGCTTCTACAGGAGGTTCATTCAAGATTTTTCCAAGATCTCGAAACCCTTGACTAAGTTGCTGGAGAAAGATGCCCCATTTGATTTCAATAAGGACTGTTTGGAGGCTTACACATACTTAAAAGAGAGGTTGATTCAAGCACCTATAATGACTACGCCCGATTGGAACCTCCCGTTCGAACTCATGTGTGATGCGAGCGATTTTGCTATTGGAGGCGATCAAGGCGAAGGAAAGACAAACATTTCAGACCCATATACTATGCCAGCAAGAGTTTGACTGAAGCGCAAGCCAACTACACTACTACTGAAAAAGAACTCCTCGCCATAGTTTTCGTGATTTGATAAATTTAAGCCTCTATTTGGTACTCTCCAAGATTATAGTCTACACTGATCATTCGGCATTACGCTACTTATTGGCCAAACCGGACGCCAAGCCACGGCTTATTAGATGGATCTTGCTTTTGCAAGAATTCGATTTGGAGATCCGGGACAAACGTGGGGCAGAAAACTTGGTCGCCGACCATTTATCCCGATTGGAGAATCCACATAAGGACTTAGGACATGAAGTTGTCATTAGAGAGGAATTTCCAGATGAGCAGTTGTACAACCTTCGGATAATGCAGGATCGGTCCTTCACCATGGAGAAGAAATAAGCGCCACCTTGGTTTGCTGACTTTGCTAATTTTCTAGCAACCGGAGTCCTCCCAAAATCTTACAACTATCAGCAGAAAAAAAAAGTTCTTCGCAGAACTGAAGCATTACATCTGGAATGACCCTTACTTGTTTCGGATATGCGCCAACCAAATAGTTAGGAGATGTATCTCACAACCAGAGGGATGGAAGATCTTGATGGATTGTCATTCGGGCCAGCCGTGGACATTCTTGTCGAATCGAACAGCACGGAAAGTCCTCGATTCTGGTTTTTTTTGGCCCACCTTGTTTCGGGATGCCAAGGAGTTCTCCCAATCCTATGACAGTTGCCAACGCACGGGTAGCATATCCCGCCGTGATGAAATGCCACAACGCACCTCTCAAGTATGCGAGATATTTGACGTATGGGGGATTGACTTCATGGGACCTTTTCCATCATCCCGAGGGAACAAATACGTCCTAGTGGCTGTCGATTACTTGTCAAAGTGGGTAGAAGCCCAAGCCTTACCCGCCAATGATGCTCGAAATGTGATCAAATTCTTGAAGAAACTCTTCTCTCGTTTTGGCACACCAAGGGCGATAATTAGCGATCGAGGGACTCATTTTTGCAATGCCCAATTTGCAAAAATTCTAAAAGCGATATGGAGTCACGCGACCGCAGTACCTCCACGCCGTATCATCCTAAAACAAGTGGCCAAGTGGAGATTTCCAACGAGGAATTAAAGAGAATCCACGAGAAAACAAATTGCAAGGAATAGGAAGGATTGGGTGAAAAGCTTGACGATGCATTGTGGACATATCGAGCAAAGATACAAGACTCCAAGCTGGGAGCACGCCATATAGACTTGTATACGGAAAATCATGCCACCTGCCCGTTGAACTTGAGCACAAAGCGTACTAGGCAATCAAGTTCTTAAATTTTGACCCCACCTTGGCTAGCAAGGAAAGAAATCTTCAATTGAACGAACTCGACGAATGGCGATCCTCGTGCTATGATAACTCCAAAATGTACGAGGAGCGGATGAAGTATTATCATGATAAACTTCTAAGGCAAACAAAACAATTCCAGGAAGGAGACAGGGTCCTGCTATTCAATTCCCGGCTTAAACTATTTCCCGGTAAGCTACGATCAAGATGGTTTGGTCCCTTCACTATCTCTAAAGTATATCCACATGGGGCAGTTGAGATTTACCAAGTCGGAGGAGACCCTTTCAAGGTAAATGGGCATCGGCTCAAATTGTACTACGACACGAGTGCTGACGGGTCGCCAAGTAACTATCCACAATCCTTCAAGCCGCCTTGAGGCAGACCTAAGAACGTCAAGCTAGTGACGTAAAACAAGCGCTCTTTGGGAGGCAGCCCAAAAATCCCGATTCCAACGTTGGTAGATTAGACATCGTTTCTTTTTAGTCGTCCTTATTACAACAATAAATCTCTAGTCATCACTCATAGGGGTAGTCGCGATCACGAGGGAGAGCGGATATGGAGCGGCCGAGGGTGATGCACGCTCACACCTCTGTGAAGGGTGAACGGGGTAGTGAACGGCCATTCACATGGCCGTTCACACCCCTATAGCTAATGTTCTCATAAAAAAGTGAACGGGCAGTTGAACGGCCCGTACACGGGGCCGTTCACGCCCCTCACTTTATAACGCACGAGGCCCTAATTTCACCCATTTCCTTGGACGATTCTCCCCCTATCCACCTCTCTTGTCATCGGCCACCCGGGTGCAGCGCGACCCCCTCACATAACCTCCTCACCGGCGTCCAATCCGGTGCATCTCCGGCCTAACCCTACACCCATTCACACTTTCTTTTCGGAGGTAAGCTTGCTCAGCCCGTTTTGTCGGTAAAATTCCTTGATCCCATATCTAGCGCACTTAGGGTCGACAATAGACTCTCAACCCGTACTAACTCCATTAGGGCACTCCCTTCGTCGAAACTTGTAAGCATTGACAGCCTATGTGCGACATTCCACAGGAAGGCCGACCAAGGATGCGCACATAAGGTTATGAATCGGCGCTCATCAGCCTGCTCATCGGCCCGCTCACCTCACTGTCACGTCTGAACGGCCTGTGAACGGCCGTTCACAGGCCCGTTCAGACCCCAGTTTTCACTGTTAACTAGTCACTGACCCCTTGTACCACGTGCAGCAATGCCGAGGAAGGAAATTGCGAAGCGCCGTCGGGATGATGCTGGGCCCTCCCTCCGACCACCGCGCTTTGCACATGAGCAGCATCAGCAGCGATACGCCCGCCTCGCGGCGTTACCACTTAGCCGCACCTTCCTCCTCGACTGGGATCCTCTCGAGCAGCTTCATATCGCCGACCGAGTTCGCAGCCTGCTTTCCGTTAATGGTTGGGACCGAGTCTTCGCCATTAACGAAGCGACATATCGCGAGCATACGCTCGAGGTCCTGAGCTCCTTCGAGTTTGACCGCACGGCCACTGGCGAGCGCACCAACACGGCCATATCATTCCAGCTCTATGGCGTAGCACACCGGATGAGCCCCGATCGATTTGCGATCTATATGGGGATCTATGATCAGGATTACCTTCGACTTCCTGGCACGCGGCTTCTCACCTCGTTCCCTGGCCACATCATCTCTCATTCTCGATATTGGCAGCAACTGGGAGGGGGCCCCAACAAGAAGGCCTCGAGCATGACTAATCCGATACCGATTCTGACCATACCTTAGTCGGTAGGACTATCGCTGGCCGCGACTTAGCAATGCCGGAGTGGTCACCGTCTCCGACAGATTTCTCCTATATAGCATCTTCGAGCGCACTCCCATCCATCTCGGCTACGTGCTTGCTGACTACATAGCCCACCAGGGGCAGAGTCACAAGCACAAGCACATTATTGCTGGGCCCTATATTACTCGCTTGATTAGGGGGATGCCAGTGGAGCTCCGCACCGATGGCATCGAGCGCCTTCATCACGATGCCCGGCGGGGATGACCACCCTTCTTCAGATGAAGCTAGTCCGACTTTACGAGGCGCTCTGAGACTTGCGGGGAGATGACTCTGACCCGACTCGGCGGCCCGGAGGACGATGACTCCTATGACTATTCATCCGACACCGGCCAGTGAGCCTCCTCTCCTCGGCCCACGCAGCTGCCGTCTCACTCGCATTGAGGAGCGCCTGCGAGGTCTATGACATGCAGACTACACTCCTCGAGGAGCACCACAACCTCGGCGTCGGCTAGCGGAGCTTTTGCACTCCACGTGCCTGCACTCCACCCACCTCGGGCCCTCCACCCCCATCCCGACCCAAGATCGACGCGCCACCCTTCCGATGGCCGAGGTATCTAGTTTTCCCCTTTTATGTTATTTTGCTCCTATGTTCGATTTGTAGACCTCTTCACAAGGGTTCCACCCTGTGACTTGTCTTTTATCTACTTTTATGCACTATTGACTATGTTATCTCCTTTCGAGCTATTCTCCTCCTCGCTCACTCTATTTTGCAGATACTCATGATGGAACACCCCGGCAAAAGCCCTCACGTATAAACTAAATTGCAACACCATCTACCAAATATAACCGGGGAAGTTTAAGTTTGCCCTCCTCTTTGTTATTATTGCATATTACACACTTTTCAATTTAATTATATACATTGAGGACAATGTACGATTTTAAGTGTGGGGATGGGTAGCTCCCTTCCAATTATAAATTCATTGCAAAACTCTAAGTGTGGGGATAGGGAGCTAATTATTTGAAGCATGTTTGATATGGACCTATGATGGCACTATTTGGAAATGCAATGTTTCACTCTACTTCTTGTTCACCATTTTAGAGTACCCAAATTTTTTAGAATTCTCCTACGACACACCATGGACATCTAGAGATTATATTCATGAAATTCAAAAGCTCTAGTCATAATAGATAACCCACTACCATGTTTTGTTGACTTTAATTGCTAAGCATTATTCTCAATGGCTCCAAGAGGATTCATGGCACTAGTTTAACTTGACCCTTCATAATTCAACTTAGTGGACAAGTTAGAGAAAAATAAAAGCAAGTATGTATATAGTAGTTGAGTCATTAGAGCAATAAAGACAAAGGTTCGCTACTTGTTTGTGATGAAGTAGCTTAGGGCCCCGCCCCTAATCGTGGTGTTCCTTAATTGAAAAATCACCTCTAAGTATGAGCACATCTAGGTAGAGTTGTAACCCTCTAAGTACCCGGTGTTGCAGTGCCTAAACAAAGATGTGCATCCCAAGAAAAAGAGGACTTACACTCTACACTGATCTTTAGCACGGGAAAGTCGGATCTATTAGAGATGCCCTACCCGAATAATAATAATAATAATAATAAAAATTTCTCGAACTTGTCCACCATTTTCACCATAGAGGGTTGGTTAACATAAAACTTAGGGGCTCAAGGACTCTCTAGAGCCCATTGAGATAATGCTTGTCTTGCTAAGACTCTAGAACATGGTATGTGGAGTGAAAACACTCATCTAGAGCCGCGATGACATTATACAAACTCTAAGTCCCGGTGTGAAAGTAGGAGATACACACACTTCGATTGTGAACTTGGGATAGAGCAGATTCATTACTATTATAGCCGGAGGTTGAACACTTATCATCTTTTTTTTACTTGTACTTTCATTGTCTTGTTTGCTTGAGGACAAGCAAATGCTTAAGTGTGGGGATATTTGATAAGTGTTCAAATGAGCATATTTACATACCATATATATACTTATTTTCATGTCAAATGCAATGATTTGTAGCCAAATGCGGTACTTAAAATGCTTCATATTTTGTAAGCAGGGGCATAAATAGGCCACCCAAAGCGAAAAGGAAGCATTTATCAACAAAATGAAGAACAAGCGAAGATATTTTGAAGTAAGCGGGGGTGAACGGCCTTGTGAACGGCCGTTCACACACAGTACAAAGCGAGGCACAAAGAGAGTGTGAGCGGCCTTGTGAGATGGTCGTTCATCTGTAGGATTCGAGCAAAATTTGTGAGGTGAACGGGGTGATGAACGGCCGGTTGACTAGCCGGTTCAGAACAGGCTGTGAGCTGAACGGACTGATGAACAGGCCGTTCACGAGGCCGTTCATCGTAACTTTTGCAGTTTCATGAGCCCAATCAAGGGCAATGTTGTAATTTTTGTAGTGGAGCCCTAATTCATGGGTATAAATAGTTAAGTATGAGAGTTTAGAGGGAGGTTGGCTTGGGAGAGAGGCTAGAGGAGAGATTAGGGCTTGGGGGGTCATCTCCCCCAAATCTTGATAGTAGAGAACCCTTGGAGTTGCAAGCATTGGAGGTAATGGTGTTCTCCATTAATCTTTCATTGTTTTGTAAGCTTGCCTATTTTGGTTTGAGTTCCCCATTTATGGGGAACTAATCTATTGGTACTTGGGTATGTTGAACTTTTTGATTGAGCATTAATAGCATTGAATGTTTATGATGATTTGTTGGTACCTTCTTGAATGTCTAATGAATGTTATGTATTGATTGTAATTTCATCACTAGAAATTACTTGTGTGCAATACAAGGGTAGAGCTAGCGCCTCCTTGTATTAGGAACTTGCTTCATTAGAGAGTTTCATGAGGTATACCCGAGGAATGTCGGCGGGTACTAGAAGGGCTGACGACTCTTTCATACAATTCACCCCATGATTCTTCCAATATACATAAAATTCCTTGAGCCTCATATCAAGTCCTAGGAGACTAGTCATCCAACCACCTTGGAAGAGGGGTTGGGTGTAATTTAGGAATGACCCCTTGAGCTTCATATCAAGTCCTAGGAGACTAGTTATCCAATCACCTTGGAAGAGGGATTGGATATAATTTTAGGACTATTGGCACAAGAAATACCAACTTTGATTCATAAACATCTTTGCTCATCTTTAGAATTGAAATCCAAAAGGGATACATACCCAAGTATCCTCTCTTGCCATTGATTCACCCCAAATCAACTCTCAATTTTCAGTTCTTATTCGCAATCCTTTATAGCTCTTTAGTTTTGAAAACCAAAACCCCCCAAATTACCATTTAGACTAGGTTATTAAAGCTTGGTTTACACTTAGCAATCTCTATTCCCTGTGGTTCGACATCCGACTTCCCATAGTCCACTTTATTACTTGATCACGACCCGTATACTTGCGGAACACACCCATCTGTGGGCCAGTAGTACCCTTGCCTCAGCACCTTGAGGCTAAGGGCTTTTCCGCCTAAGTGATCTCCTGCAATTCCCTCATGAATCTCCTGGAGGACATGGTGCGCCTCGCTAGGGCGTAGGCATTTTAGCAAGGGAAGAGTATAAGACTTCTTGTAGAGGTGCCCGTTCAGAAGAGTGTACCGGTGGGACCTAACTTCAACCCGTCGGGCCAGTTTGGGATCGGATGAAAGCTACCCGTTTTATAGATAGTCCCGGATTGGGTCAATCCAGCTTGGCTCTTCAACAACCTCGAGCAGCTCTTCTTCAGGTCTACACTCGATCGTCCTTGCCGGAAGGTATTGCACACTAATGGGCTGCTTAATTTCTGTATTAGAAGAGGCCAGCTTCGAGAGAGAATCGACTTCCTGATTCTCAAACCTTGGTACTTTCGCAATATGAAGGTGCTGAAAATTGGTTGCCAATTTTTGCAACAGGGCCTTGTACTTCATCATGTTCTCTTCCCTTACCTCAAATTCCTCATTCAAGTGGCCTACTACTCGCTGCGAGTCGGTATTTGCTTGTAATTCCCAGACCCCCAGACCTCTTGCAAGTTGTAGGGCGGCCACCATGGCTTCATACTCAGCTTCATTGTTCGTTGCCTTGAAGCCAAATTTCAAAATTACTGAAGTGCTCCATCCATTGCAGAACTATCCCGGCTCCTGAATTTTTGGAGGTCGCAGAACCATCAGTGTGCAGGATCCACCGAGCGGGGGAGGGACCATGTGATTCGACCGGGTCCGACATAGGAGGTTTTCCTCCCTCTGTGATGGTGAGCTCGGCAATAAAGTCAGCTAGCACCTGGGCTTTTATTGTCGTCCGTGGCTCGTAGGTGATGTCGTATTCTCCAAGTTCGACAGCCCATTTTGTCAGTCGGCCCGAAGCATCCGGGCGATGGAGCACTTGCTTCAGGGGTTGATCAGTAAGCACCTTGATTTTGTAAGACTAGAAGTATGGTCAAAGTTTTCGGGCCGACATCAGTACCAAAGCGTACGCCAACTTCTCATGGGTGAGGTACCTGGACTCGGTATCTGAGAGGACCTTGCTTGCATAGTAGATAGGCCTCGGGAATCCATCTTCATCCTTAGTAAGGACCGAACTCACTACCGTATCTGTAGCTGCGAGGTAGATGTTGAGTTCCTCTTCTTGTTGTAGTTTAACTAGTAGGGTGGGGGATTGCAGGTACTGCTTCAATTGTGAGAGGGCTTTCTCACATTCTTTCGTCCACTGCACCTTTGGTGCTTTCCGAAGTGCTCTGAAGAAGGGAAGATTTTTCTCTCCTGACCGTTAGATGAATCTCCCGAGGGCGGCCAATTTCCCATTCAAGCTTTCTATCTCCTTGATGGTCCGGGGCGACCTGGTTTCTAAAATTGCCTGGATTTGCTCGGGATTAGCCTCGATGCCTCTCTGCGTAAGCATAAAATCGAGGAACTTGCCCGAGCGCACTCCGAATGCACACTTAGTGGGGTTGAGGCTCATTCCGTAAGCTTTAAGTGTTGCAAATGTTTCTCTAAGGTCAGAGGCATGGAGGTCGGCATTTGCACTCTTGACGAGGATGTCATCGACGTAGGCCTCGACATTCCTTCCTATTTGCTTTTTGAAAACTTTATTCACAAGTCTTTGGAATGTTGCTCCTGCGTTCTTTAGTCCGAACGGCATTACCTTGTAACAGTATGTTCCCCAGGTGTAATGAAAGCTGTCTTTTCTTCATCTTGTGTAGCCATTCGGACTTGGTTATAACCAGAGAACTCGTCTAGAAAACTTAACATCTTTTACCCTGAAGTTGAGTCTACCAAATTATCTATGAGAGACAAGTGGTAGTAGTCCTTAGGGCATGCTTTATTAAGATCAGTAAAGTTTACACACATTCGCCACTTGCCCGAGGGCTTTTTAACAAGAACAACGTTTGAGAGCCACTTGGGGTACTGGACTTCCCGAATGAACCCTGCTTTGAGGAGCTTCTCCACCTCTTCCTCAATGGTTTCTAGTCGGTCAGCAGCGAAGTTTCTCCTTTTCTGGATCACCGGTTTGACAGAAGGGTCTGCATTCAGGCGATGCTCCATGACTTCTCGTGGGACTCCTGTCATCTCCTCCGGTGTCCAAGCAAAAACATCTGAGTGGCCTTTGATTAAGTCAAGGAGTTGCTTCTGCTACTCGGCGTGCCAAGCCCTACGGCCACAGCTTCACCGATTCGCTTCTGAAGATCATCAAGTGACCACTCGACCAGCTCCTCGACGGGTGTTGGCCGTCGAGCCTCTCTCTTCTGGTCTTCTTGCTGAAGTTACTCCAAAGTGAGGGTTTCAGATACTCCTCCGGGGTCACCTATTTGGTTCTTGAGGAAGGTGAGGTAGCACTGCCGGGATGAAGGCTGGTCACCCTTGACTTCTCCGCATCCGTAATCAGTCTGGAACTTTATATTCATGTGGTAGGTTGAAGGCACTGCCCCAGCTTATTCAGAGAAGGCCTCCCCATAATGGTATTGTAGCTTGATGGAGATCGTACGTCTAGAAAGTTGATCGACGAAGTAACAGTCCAAGGTGAAGTAAAGAGAGTAACTGGGAGGGTGATGATGCCCTCTGGTTGGACTGGGCCTCCTGTAAATCCTCCCAGGGGAGATTTTGTGGGCTTCAGCTCCTATCTTCATCTTCTCGAAGACATCCCAGAAGAGTATGTCGGCAGAGCTCCCTGTAGACCATAATAACGACCAATGCGTCGTCATGGGGCTTATGTACTCCCTGCAGATCTGCATCAGAAAACTCAATCTGTGGGGATGCTCAATTCCTCTTAAGGGGGCGAGGTCCTCGACCGCCCCCACCATGCGAACGTAATTCTTCCTAGAGGAAGAACTTTCGCCTCCACATCCCAGGCCTCCGGCTATAAAGTTGAGATCCACCTTTGGTTGAGCAGGCTGGGACATTGATGGTGGTTCCTCCTTGTTTGGGGGAACTTGCTTGAGAAATTGGTCAAGTTTCCTTTCTCTGACTAGTCAGACTTCAATTGCATCTTTAAGGTGGATGCAATTTTCAGTGGTATGTCCTCGGACTTTATGGTAGTGCAAAATTTGTTACTCTTCTTTGCCGAGGAGGACTCTTTAATAGGCTCGGGCTGCTTGAGAATTTTCTTGTCTTGAATCTGCATGAGAATGTTCTCCCTGGGAGCATTAAGGGGAGTATAAGCATCATACCTTGGTCGGATGCGAGGCCTGTTAGATTCCCGAGCTTCTCGGCCCTCTTGCAGGAGTGGAGGCTTATCATGTCCCACTGCTTCTCTCCGTGGACCTCGCTCTCCTCCCCGTGAGCCTCCGTATCCGTCTTGCCGAGGTTCTTCCTTCCGGAACTCATTAGCTCGCTAAAGAGCTTGTTCCCTCCTTCCCGCTTTAAATTCATCGGAAGCAATATACTTCTGCGCCCTGTTCATCATCTCTAGCAAATCCCTAGGGACATCGTGGGATATGGCATCGAGGAAGGGGCAGTCTCGTAGTCCATCCATGGCAGCTCCCACTACCATGATGGAGTCGAGATGGGACATTCCATAAGTCTCGTTATTGAATCTATCGAGGTAATCACGAAGGGACTCCCCTTCCCTCTGTTTGCACCTCAGCAGCATGACCGGGTTCCTCTTTTCCCTCCTACAATTTGTAAAGCGGTGGAGGAACTGATCGGTGAGCTGGTCGAAGTAGGCGATGCTGCCTTGCGGTAGACTTCGGAACCAGTCGTACGCGGTCCCTGTCAATGTCTTCGGGAATCCACAGCACAGGACGACTTCTGAGATCCCATTTACCATCATCTCGGAACAGTAGCGTTCCACATGCTCAAAAGGATCTGAGGTCCCATCATAATATCGAATATTAGGAGGTATATACTTTTCTGGGAAGGGAGCTTCCCAGATAGCCCTAATGAAGGGGGAGTGCAGGCGAGGGATATTCTGGAGGACTCTCTCCCTGTCAGAGAGATAACTATCTCGGGGCCCCTCGGACATATAGCGGTGCTCGGGAGAACGACGCCTCAGGGTCCTTCACCGAGGAGAAGGGCTTCGGGAACGACTACGTCTGGGCGCTGCCGCGGAGAATCGATTCTGGTGGAGCGCCTCGGCATGTGGCGCAGAGGGGAGCGACGTCGCCTGGTTGGCTGAGGGGAAGCCGAGCTGGAGGGGGCTCTGCGCCTCCTATGATGGGAGCTCGCCGCGGGGCGGGCGTGGTGGCCTCGCTGTGGGCGGGAGGACCCGGTACTGGTAGATGAAACAGCCGGACTCCTACCTTGCCTGGGAGAATGTCGTCGCCGGAGCGGAGACTGCTCTGACTGCCGCTCGCGGTCCCCCGGCCCGCGCGGAGCGGGATTTGGCACTATCGCCTGGGAGAAATGGCGTTCAACAGCATGGATTGAGGCGGCAAGCTCCGCAATCTGCCTTTCCATGGCGTGATACCGCTCTTCGGGAAGAACCACCATGTTAGGCTTGGCTTGAAGTACTCCAGGAGCTATTCCATGCACTCCGTTGTGGGCCTGAGGATCGAGCTCTTCCTCCACCGAGCTCGTCGGGGTGGGGATCCGCTGTTCTGGAGTTTGGGTTTGCCTTGATCTCCTCGTTGCCGGCATGGCTTCTTGCTCCGCTTCCCCACGGACGGCGCCAAAATGTTAACGCGAAATCAGGAAGAAGACCCAATTTCACCCAACATTTGAATTTGTTTTAGAGGGAAAGGGGAAGATCACCATGAAATCAAGGAAGAACCTAAGATCAAAAGAAGAACACACAGAATTAACGTGGAAACCCCATGAATGGGGAAAAAACCACGAGCTCCATCTTTGAGAGCGGAAATCCCCTATCAATCTCCAAAATTTACAAAAAGGGGCTCCATGAAAGAGCTTGTGGACATAGGGAAGAAGGGAAGAAATTAGGAGGCCAATTCAACAGAGCTTCGCTCGGGTCGAGGAGTTATGCTCTTGAACTAGGGGAGGTGGGTATTTATAGGGTCTGGAGATTGGGGTGAAGCTTGGGGAGCAAGTCAGTTAATTTGGGCACGTGGAGGCCAGCTCGGCATTCTCTAGACGCTTCTGGACTCCAGGCTAGCGATGCAACGCTCTAACTAACCTGCAACTGTCCAACTGATCTCCTAACTGAGTAACAAACCGGGCTTCTAGAAGATTCTGGAAGAGACTCTCAAGTGATAGGCTTGTAGGAAACGGATCACATTGGCAAAAGGTGGTGAAGTACTTGGAGAGGACTTCAGCCTTTGGATTATCTTCCGAGGTGAGGAGGAGCTCGGCACCCTAGTAAAGAGGAAGTTGGCAGCCTTGTTGGATTCTAAGGGATACTTTGGATTGCTGTGATCTGGCCACGTGGCAGACTGTTAAGGTGATGCGTGTCCATCTAAGTTCCATCCTTATCATATTATATGATATAATTTAAAATGATTAGTTAGGTAAATTAATATACTAAGTAATATTAAATATTATTATTGTAATAAATTATATTTATATTATCTTATGATAAATAATATAAACATAAAATGTTAAAAATTTTAATTATTAATTTAATAAGTAATAATAACTCTTATTTTTAAATTATATAGAGGTAAAAAAATAATGCTAAAAACATATTAATAACTTTCAATGATAGAGATTGTTTAATTTATTTAATCATTTTTAATAATTACTAGCCACAGCTGCTTCTACATGAAGGGTTGAAAAGGCGAAGATAGCCGAACACAGGGTTAAGAGGCGGAGGAAAGAAAGTACTGAAACCGCCATGGGTGAGCTTGTATCGAATCTTCCATTTAATGATTAATAATATATATTTATCAAATTAATAACAAGAGATAAGGAGGTGGATGATGACTTACATCTAGGGGCGTTTAATGGCCCCGATATATGTCGATGGGAAAAGGTCCATCCACTCATCTTAACTTATTTGTTTGATGGGTCTAAAAAAAGGTGGATAAGGAATTACAAGGGAAAGTTATATCCCTTCAAAACCGGATAAATTTTAATTCAACCCTAATAAACTGTAAAATCCCATTAATTAATATAATATAATTAATTATATTATATCAATATTATATTAATTATGTTATTTAAATATTACCTTTGAGAGTTATCACATTATTCCATTATCCACTCTTATTTTTACAACAAAATATTAATTAATATAAAATATTATTTATTAAATATTAATTAATACTATAATAAACTATAAATCACATTTATTAATATATATAATTAATTATATATATTATAATATTAATTCAATTAATATTATATTAATTATGTTATTTAAATATTATCGTGAAGGGTTAGCACATTATCCCTTATCTACTCTTATCTTTACAACAAAATATTTACTATTATAAAATATTAATTAATACCCTAATAAACTGTAAAATCACATTATTTAATATAATATAATTAATTATATTAATTGTAATATTAATATAATTAATATTATATTAATTATGTTACTTAAATATTATCAGAATTATCATATTATCCCCTTATCCACTCTTATCTTTAATACAAAACATCAAAAAATCTATATCTATTTTTATATTTATCCAACCAAACACCAAAAAATCTAGGGAAAATTGGTTATATACCCCTCAAAAGTTTCATAATTGCATATTTACCCCCAGAAAAATCATAATTGCTTGTATACCCCTGAAAAACAGGTTGAATTGCGTATATACCCCTACTGTTAGGATCTGTTGACAGAAATTAACTAAGTAATCTTAACCATGGTTACAACTTAGGTTAAAGGTTGGAAAATGTCAAAAATACCCCTCTTTATATGTAAAGGGTATGATGGTCATTTTGCATGTCTACCGTTTGTTAACTTGACGATTTTTCATCTGATTTTAACCCCAGGGGTATATACGCAATTATACATAATATTCAGGGGTATGTATGCAATTATGTTTTATTCAGGGGTAAATATGCAATTTTAAAATTATTCAGGGGTACACCTGCAAAAAGCCCAAAAATCTACACCCACTTTTTATATCCATCCTATCAATTACACTCATGTAAACTCACATCCGTGTAAATCTATATCCCTAAAACTCTTTATCCAAAAGATAAACACTTACAAACAATCAAACACCCCAAAGATACGTGAATATCATGAGATATCCCCATCACTTTTATAAAAACACAAACAAATATAAAAAGATAAAAATGAGAGATGGGGAGTTTCTCATCCTTTTTCATCCCTCAAAACAAAATTCAGGAGATATTTGCACGTATAATGAATAATTTAACAGTAGTTATTAGGAGAACTCAAAAGTTATTTGCTATAACTCATAACTTCATTAATAATAATTATTATAATAATAATAATAATTAATAATTAATAAAATCAATTAAATTATTTATTAGAATTATGAACAGTTAATCGACTAAAGAAATAAACATTTAGACCGACTAAAGAAATCGTTGAACTGACCGTGAGAAGGCGGATCATGATAAGTTCACGGTCCAAATCATCGTCTTCTTCGTCTCCGTGCCGGGATATGATTCACGTCTTCTGGCACGACGGCATGCTGGAGCACGACGCCGGCGCCGGCGTCTTCGACACCGGAACGAATCCAGGTTTCCTCGATGTCCTTGACAAGCACCCGGAGAACGCCGACCGTGTCCGGAACTTGGTCTCCATCCTCCGCAAAGGCCCCATCGCCCCTTTCATCACCTGGCACTCCGGCCGACCCGCAACCACGTCCGAGCTCCGACTCTTCCACACCCCCGGTGCGTTGCTGCCCCTTTGTTCCCTTTGTGACATTTCATCAAACACCTCAAAAGCATTAGGGTTTTCCAATCGTAACAGAGTACATAGAGGAACTAGAGCAAGCCAATCAATCTGGCGGCAAGGAGCTTTGCTCCGGCACCTTCCTCAACCCCGGCTCATGGGACGCTGCCCTCCTCGCCGCCGGAACCACCATATCGGCAATGAAGCATATACTTGATGGGCACGCCAACCTCACCTATGCACTCGTCCGCCCGCCTGGCCACCACGCGCAACCCTCTCAAGCCGATGGCTACTGCTTCCTAAACAACGCCGGGCTTGCAATTCAATCAGCTCGAGACTCTGGTTGCCAGAAGGTCGCAGTGATCGACATTGATGTTCACTACGGGAACGGCACCGCCCAAGGCTTCTACACCTCCGGTGATGTCCTCACCATCTCTCTCCACATGAATCACGGTTCATGGGGCCAGTCCCATCCACAGACTGGCACTGTGGATGAACTTGGAGAAGGTGATGGTTTTGGATTCAATCTCAACATTCCTTTACCTAATGGCACTGGAGATGAAGGCTATGTATATGCAATGAATCAACTTGTTGTCCCAGCTCTCCACAAATTCAAGCCTTCGCTACTTGTTCTCGTTCTTGGCCAGGACTCCAGTGCAGTAATTAATCTTAATCTTAATCTACTTGGATATTAATTTTGTAAATAATTGAGATATGAATTGGTAATGCTTTGCTGCAGTTCGATCCCAATGGAAGGCAGTGTCTGACAATGGAAGGGTACAGAAACATTGGTCGGATTGTTCGGCATTTTGCTGATAAGCATGCGAATGGGCGGCTGTTAGTTGTGCAGGAAGGAGGATACCATGTAACTTACTCTGCGTATTGTCTGCATGCGACTTTGGAAGGTGTTCTTGATCTTGAGGATGCTTTGCTTGATGATCCTATTGCTTATTATCCTGAAGACAGTGGTTATAGCATGAAAGTTGTTGATGCAGTTAAGAGGTACTGGGAAAACACCATTCCATTCATGAAAGAAGAATGAGTGAGTGACTGAGTTGTTTATCCTCATGCATGTTTTAGAGAGATTTTGTGAGACTATTTGTCTAAGTAGATTTTGAGTTAGTTATTTTGTGTTTCTTCTGCCTTACTTTTTTTGTGATAATTTGTAGCTTAATTATTGTAATTACAGAGTGATTTAGGGTTTATTTAGATTGGCTCTTATGAAAAAAGTGCTTTTTTACAATTTGATAGAAGGATTTTTGAAAAAAGGGGTTTCTCAAAGAGTAAGTTAAGCGATTTTTTTATTTTTGTGTTTGAATAGGTTAATACGACAATAGTTTTATAATAATAATAATAATAATAATAATAATAATAATAATAATAATAAGGGCTTGTTTAGTTACATAATAAAAAATTATGGCATAATTTTATTATGTATAAAGTGAAGATGATTATTATATAAATTCTGACATATTTTATTTTTACAGAATGAGTGTTTGGCTAGCATAATAAAAAATTGTTACAGAAATCGGGAAGGGGAGGGACTGCTCGGCTGTGAGAGAGAGATTGGGAAGGGGAGGAGAGACTGCTCAACGGCGAGAGATAAATTGGAAGAGGACGAGAGAAAATGAGGGGAGGATCTCGCGACTTTCACAATAAGAAAAAATATTCTGAGTGGAATATAATTTTATGCTATAATGCCTATGTTATGTAATAATTTCATATTCCAAATATCAACCCAAACACCCCATATAACATAATCTCCAAAAAAAAATATAAAATTATGACATAATGTACGGATTATGCCATAATTTTGGACTATCCAAACAGGCCCTAAATAGAAATAAATAATTATAATAATAATGAGGGTGTTTTGGTAATTGACACTTTCGGTAATTCACACTTTTCAAAACAGCTTTGAAAAGGTTTAAGAAGAGTGTTTTGGTAATTGACACTTTTTAGAACAATTTTTATAAAATAGTTTTTTTTTCAGAAGCTACAAATCACTAGCTTCTAAAAAAGAAGAAAAAAATAATAATTTTTTAGTTATTTTTATAGCTACTGTTTTTATGAAAAAACCATCCAAATATGTATTTTTTTTTTATAGAAGTGCTTAAACTTATTAAAAAAATGCTTTTTGTGAGAAAAAAATGCCCATCCAAACTAGAGGTGGGCACTGGCCGATTAACCGACCCGGCGGGCCAAACCCTGAACCGGAACCGACCCGGGCCACAGAGTTGAACCGCGGGGCAGGGTTGACCCGCCAGACCCGGCGGGTCAGGGGTCAACTTCGGGTGACCCGTAACCGGCCCGGGCCACCTTATAGAACCGGCGGGCCGGGCCCAACCCGTCGGTTAACCGGTCGGCCCGCCGGTTTTTTAATTTTTTAAATTTTTTTAAAATATATAAATGTATATTAAAAAATAACAAAAAATGTAAAAAAAAACTATGATATTTTGATATAAAAATAAAATGAGAAAAATTTAAAAAAATTGAAAACTATAAAATTCATTATCCTACACTCATTATTTAAATATCAAGAAAAACAAAAAAATTATAAAATTATAAAAAAAACATATAAATGGCAAGCTACTTAAAAAAATAAAGAAATATCATAAAAAAAATCTTCATTATTCACAACTAGAGAATGCAAAAATCTCTCTTGAAGGAAAAAAAAAAAATCAATGTATAAAATTCATTATCCTCCTACACTAATTATTTAAACATTAAGAAAATCAAAAAACATAAAATCACAAAAGAGCATATAAATGGCAAGCTACTTAAAATTGAGGAAATAACCATAAAAAGCTTTCATTATTGACAATCAAAGATTGCAAAAATCTCTCATGTAAGGAAAAAAAAATCAATCTATAAAATTCACTATTCTGCATTTATTATTTAAACATTAAGAAAACCAAAAAAATTATAAAATCACAAAAGAGTATATAAATGACAAGCTATTTAAAATAAGGAAATAAGTCAATAACCATAAAAAGTCTTCATTATTGACAATCAAGGAATGCAAAAATCTCTCTTAAAGGAAAAAAAGGTCATTTACTAAAATGGTCTTTGTCCATTTATTTTATTATTTTTTTAGCCTTATGTTGGAAATATTTGCCAAAATGCCCTGGAACCGCCCAGTCAGCAACCAAACTGCTGACTGGGATGATGTATGTAGCTAATCGTCCTTTCAAATGCCGATTAGCTCCAGAAGATGATGTACGTAGCTAATCGGCCTTTCAAATACCGATTAGCTCAACATTGCCCATGAAAAGGACCTCTCTGAAGCTAATCGGCCTTTTAAATGCCGATTAGCTCCATAGAACTCTTTTTCAATGAGTTTGGAGTAAATCGGCCTTTTAAATGCTGATTAACTCCGGACAACCTCTCTTGAGCTAATCGATCTTTCAAAAGCCGTTTTTAACCCGAGTCAGTAAGGTGACTACTGACTAAGCAGCTGCAGGGTCATTTTGACAAATATTTTCGACATAGGGCCAAAAAAATAATAAAATAAATAGACCAAGGCCATTTTGGCAAATTGCCCAAAAAAAACTCAATATTTAAAATTCATTATCCTACACTAATTATTCAAAAATTATAAAAACCAAAAAAATTATAAAGTCACAAAATATATAAATGGCAAGCTATTTAAAATAAGGAAATAACAATGAAAAACCTTAATTATTGGTAATCAGAACATGCAAAAATCTCTCTTCAAGGAAAAAAAACTCAAATATATAAAAATTATTATCCTTCCTAATTATTCAAACATTAAAAAAATCAATATATATTTACATGAGTTTAAAAACTTGAAAAAAAAAAATAAAAAGAACCAACCTTACGGGTTGACCTAGCTCAACCCGGCGGGTCAACTCGCCGGGTCACGGGTTGGGTTTTATCTGACCCGTAACCGGCCCCCTACTGTAGCGAGCCGATTACGGTTTTTCGACCCGGTGGTTTTTGCTTGGCAGGTTCCGGGCCGATCCGGGTTAAAACCCGACCCGTGCCCCCTCTAATCCAAACACCCCCTTTGTGGTGTGGTTGATTTACCATAGATTATTATGCTAAAAATAAGGTCTGATCTTAAGAAAATATTAAAATATTAGGGTTTTTAATTTAACAATATTTAAATTGGCTAGTTAGCAAGATGGACGAGACCTTAAACTTTGGTTACTAGAGAAAAGTTTATAGTCCGTTACTATGAAATATCCCCGTATTGGAAAGCGGCTCGATGGACAAAAAAGAGAAGTAGTGTAGCCCTCCTAGAACCTGCAAAAGTGACTATCAATGAATTCCCAAACAGTTTAAAAAAAAAAATTCCCTGAATTGAATCAATTTAAAAACAAAACTAAATACATAGAGGAGAAGAGCCAAGGATTTGGATAAGCACAGTATTGACATTGGCTAAGCACAATATGAAGGAAGAATGAGTGAGTGAGTGAGTGAGTGAGTCATGAGTTGTTTGTTTATCCTCGTGTTTTAGAGAGATTTTGTGGGACAATTTGTCTAAGTATATTATTTTGTGTTTTTTCTGCCTTGCTTTTTCTGTGATAGTCTGTAGCTTAATTATTGTGATTGCAGAGTGATTTAGAACAGTGTGGTTGATTTACAATAGATATTTTCTTTGATAAAAGTAGATAAACCACATTCCTTTATTTAATTGAGAGAAGAAAGCAGATTACAAAACCCCCTAGGGGTGGGTACAAAAGTTCCAAAGGAGAGCCCTGGGTGGCGCCCCTGTGATTCGTCAAGCCCCCGTGTGGTGGGGACCACTGGTCGTATCGTTCGGAGGCCCGTCTTCAAAATCATAGTCTGAGGGTCTCGGATTGTGTGTTTCCCTGTTGGTAGCGATGCTGCGATTAATGAGGGTCCTCAGGTCGTGAAGAGGCGTCTGTCTGGACGGATGGGCACTGTCTATCCATGAACGGGTGAGGAAATCCACCTGGCGGATGGTTCGCTGATAAACAAGTCGTTTATTGTTGAAACACCACCTATTCCTTTCCAACCATATATTCCAAGTGATAGCCATCGCCAGTAGTTGCCATCCACTGTTTGGGCCTTCTTCCAAATCCCTACCGATCGACGTGTCCCCCCATAGATCTTGTATCTTTTCGGGAGGGGTCGCGATCTGCATTAGTTGCGTGTAGTGCCGCCATATCCCCCTCGCGTATGGACATTGGGTAAATAGGTGGTCAGTCGTCTCTGCCTTGTCATCGCAGAGGTAGCAGGGCGATCTAGTTCCCTGCCAATTTCGCTTGCAGAGATTTTGCATCATGGGTAGCTTGTCCTCCGGCGCTAGCCAGGCAAAGAGCTTAACTTTCCCTGGGGCCGCTTGTTTCCAGAAGGATGCTGGTATATTGCTCCTCGTTCCTCCATCGATACAAAAGAGGTAAAGGGATTTGACCGTGAATTCCCGTGTGAAGGTGTGCCTCCAGAACCAAGCATCCTCCTGATGCACGTCTTGCTGTATAAGGCGCTCTTGTAGCCCTTGCAATAGATTATTATGCTGAAAATAATGTCAAAACTTAAGAAAATTTGAAAATATTAGGGTTTTTTAATTTAACAGTATTGACATTGGCTAGTTAGCAAATAACAAGAAGGAGGAGACTTTAAAATTTGGTCACCGGAGCAAAGTTTATAGTCTGTTGCTATCAAATGGCCTTCCCATCACTCATTTTAATATATATATATATATATATATATATATATATATATATATATTGCTTATGATTTTTATTTATAAAAATAATATTCCTTTTTAATCATGAACAATACAATGATCATCTGCTAGTTTTTACTATTAATTAATAATTTTATTTATTTATTTATTTATTTTAAAAACACTAATCTTTACCCAACTAAATAATAAGATTGAATTTATTTTATTGTTTTTTAAAGTAAATTTGTTATGTTTGATGTTAAAACATTCAAAATTATTTAAAGGGTTGAGGGTGTTTTGTTTCAAATATTTATGTACATTTTCTATGTATCTTTTTAAAGAGAAAATTAATTATAGATCTTTATAAGTTTCAAAACTCCCCAAATAGTCCTTCTGTTATTTGAATTTTCCAAATAGTCCCTCTTTTCCGATGCAATTATTTTGAAGTCCTTCAACCTCACAACACCATCAGTTAACTTTTTGTGTATGTTGATGCCGAAATCGGGATCGCCTCGGGATCGAGGAGAGATCTCAGATCAACGATTGAATTTATTTATGATCGGGGCTCAGAACCAGATGAAAAAGCTTCGTCAGATCCAAACACAGAGAGGAGAAGAAGAAGAAGAACCATGCAGCAGACAAGAAAGATTTTACGTGGAAAAACCCCTCTCAAGCTGGGAAAAAACCACGGAGAAAAGCGACTATATTCATCGTCATCAAAGTTACAACTAGATTTCCAAAAGAAAGGATAAAAAGTTCTCCCTTCAGACCTACGGGTCCGCTGTTGATGTGGTCTTCTCGAGGTTGATGCTTTTTCCTGGGTGGCGGCGCTCACTAACTTTTTCTGGGGTTAGGGTTTTCTCCCAATGATTTGATGATGCTTTACGGCGCCTCCATTACTCCTTGTTTATACCCAAAATATATATATATATATATATATATATATATATATATATATATATATATATATATATATATATATAAAATAAATAAATAAACAAGGGCCGAAATGAAAAATTTTCATGAAGTATATCCTGAAAATAAATTTTAAGATTGTCTTAAGATGGTCCGGGAACACATATCTCGAGGCAATCCCAAAATTTCAAATAGCCCGAGAACATATCTCGAGGCAACCTCAAAATCCCGAAATCGCCCCTGAGAACATTTCTCGAGGCAAAATACAAATTACAAGATTGTCCCTGAGAACACATCTCTCGAGGTAATCTCAAATCTTAGGATAGCCCGAATACATATCCCGAGGCGATCCTAAAATTTCAAATAGCCCGAGAACATATCCCGAGGCGATCTGAGAGAAAATGCAAATCTCGAGGTAAATATGAAGACAATCTTTGGGCACGGATCCCAAGGCAAATTCCAAGGGGAAATTTAAAGAATGTTGATCCCGAGGCAAATTTTAAATTAATTAATTAATTAATTAATTTTAAAAAAAATAAATAAATAAAACGGATAATTCCCAAAGAAAAAGATAAAGTCAAAAACGGGGATAAGAAATCAGGGAGGTTTTGAAGAAATTAAAAAAAAAAAAAAATCAAAATCAAAATCAAAACAACAAAAAAGTCAAAGCAAAAAAGCTGGTAAAGAGATAAGATCAAATGAAAAAAAAAACAAGATAAAATAAAAATATATATATATAAAAAGGGCAGCCAGCAATAAAAAAGGAGGAGATAAAAAAAATAAAAAAAAGAGAAAAAGGAAGAAAAGCAGAGAGAGGCTAGCCTGCCAAGCTACTTGCTGCCAAGGCCAAGCAGTGCCTCAGCGCTCAGCCCGGCCAGCTTAACCTCCACTCAAGCAGCCCCTCCTCCGGTCGACTGCCACCGACAATCATGATCGCTTCTCCCGACTCCCCAGGCACCTGCGGGTAGCTGCTCCTCGCTGGACTCCGGAGCTCCGGGGCCTCAAGCCGCTTCAGACCGCCAGCGCTTTCACACCGCCTCTATCTCAACCTCAGAACCCCGCTGTCCCCGATTCTCACGCGAGCCGCCCCTTGAAGCCGCTAAGCCCTCCCTTCAAGCCGCGCTACAAAGACCTCGCCGCTCGCCTCAAGGCCGACTGCCGTCCCCGCTGAAGCCTCCAACCGACCCGGCCACTCTCCTTCTTGAAGCCTCACCTCAAGGCCACGGCCATCACTCCGCAGCAGGTGGACTCCTCTGTTTCGCCTCGGCCGCCGCTGGGCCGCCCTCTCATACGGGAGAAGCCCGGCCATAGCCTACCGCTCGCCGGAAGTCGGCATAAAGCACCGCTAAGCCCGATCTCCTCCACCTCAGCTTCTGGCCGGTTCTCGATCTTCATCCGCGACGTCGCCTCCCTGCAGAAGACACCGCGCCTCCACGCATCGGCAAACACCTCTTCCGGCAAGTCCTCTCGTTGCGTGCCGCGGCAATAACCCTGTCGGCACCAGCAACAGAGATCGCCATCAGCAACAGAGATCGCCACCAGCAACAGAGATGATCGCCATCAACAACAGGGATGATCGTCCTCAACAATTAACAACTCGTTCGTCTGCATCAACAGCTCGCTCGTCTGCATCAACAGTCAATCCCGGTGATCGTCATAAGCAGTAAGACAGAGAATCTACCAAAGAAGACGACACTAAGATCAATGGTGTGGCAACTTCAAATGTAATACGGATACCTTGCTACTGAAGCCGTGGCCGTGCTGAAGCTGTGCGAGGATGCTAAATTGCTGAAATTCATTTTGATGTGTTTGTATAACAGATGAATGGATGTGAATGTTTGTACAAACAAATGAATACCCAAATACAGGGGAAGTTCTGTCAAAATTTTCTTTTAAAAAAACAATATATATATATATATATATATATATATATATATATATATATATATATATATATATATATATAAACAAACTACCGAAATAGATGATGGAGCTGGTCCATTAAGAATGCAAAGCAAATGTTCATAGTGTTCAAGACTGACACAGAAATGCAGAAATTACTGCTGCCGTGTTGCTACATGGTACGATTGATTGAAAATTTCTTTGAAACAAAACTAAAATAAAACAAAAGAGACCTGAAGAATATGATGCTGAAAATTGCAATTGCTTGCTGATATCCAGTTGAAACTACACGCCATGCTCGAGCTGTGGTGCTGAAGACAAAAGAAAGAATGCGAGATTGTTGCATCGCGCCACTGATGCTAGGAGTTTGTGCTGCAGAAAACAAAAGGATGTTACACGGACTGCTGTTGCAAAGTGCGCTCGCTGCTGAAAGAAATACTGCAGGCTGCTGCAGAAATGATTGTTATAAAAACCCATTTTCAAAAATTCATAACTCCAGCCAGAAAATTCAGATTGAGACGAGATTTGCGGCGCTGGAAACTAGACATCCAGATCTTCAACAATCATATACAAGATGATACTTTTGACGTAATCGGTCGGTGCGTACTTTGATGGGAAAAAGGGGTGATCTTTGTAGTCCGGCTGCATCAATTCTCAAATTCTGATTGCTCATTTTCAAAAATTCATAACTCTGGCCTGAGAACTCTGATTGAAGTGAGGTCTATGGCTTTGGAAACTAGATATCCGGATCTTCAACATTCATATACAACACAGACTCGTCCAATGGCCCGATTGGTGTGGATTTTGATAAATAAAAGGGTAAATTTCAGCAATCCTGCTACCAGCCATGCTGATCGCCCATTTTCAAAAATTCATAACTCAGGCCAGAAAATTCCGATTGAGACGATATCTGAGGTATTAGAAAGTAGATATATGGATCTCCAACAATCATCTACAACATAGCCCCTGTCGGTGGCCCAGTCGGCATGAATTTTGATAAATAAAAGGGTAAATTTCAGCAATTCTGCTACCAGCCATGCTGATCGCCCATATTCAAAAATTCATAACTCCGGTCAGAAAATTCCGATCGAGATGAAATCTGTGGCGTTGGAAATTAGATATCTGGATCTCCAACAGTCATGTACAGTACAGCCCCTTTCTCGAAGTCTACCGGCGTAGATTTTGATAGATAAAAGGGTCGATTCCAGCATTTCTGCCGCCAACAATGCTGAAGATCTATTTTCAAAAATTCATAATTCCTGCCTGGAAACTCCAGTGGGAGTGAAATCTGCGGTGCTGAAAACTAGATACCAAAATCTTCAGCAGTCATATATAGCACAGGCCCTTTTGGCAGCTCGGGTAGTGCATATTTTGGTGGAGAAAAAGGCTAATCCTTACTGTCTAGCCAGCTCAACCACTTCTCGTTCAAACGCGGACAACTTTCGCTGGAGAACTCCGATCAAGATAAAATTGGCGGCATTGGAATTTAGGCTTCCTGATCTCTCCAACCATATATAATGCAACTCCTAAGGGCGGCTCAGTTAGACGGGTTCTTGATGAAAGGGGAGTTAATTGGCGACCTAAACCTCGGTCACAAATCTCAAATGCAAGGCAACCGGCGGATTATGGATCCCATATGGTGAAGCACAGATTCCAAGGCGGGGGCGTGTCATAAATAAACAAATAAATAAATAAATATATGTTGATATGTAACAAATCATATTGCAATAAAATAAATTATTCGTCTCATTCTACTTGTACTTTTGCCCTTAATCGGAGGTTCCCAAGACTCTGTCTGGGGTAATTAATAATAGAGGCTTGCCTCTATTAGGAATAAAAGAACCCACAAACAAACAAAATATGACATTTGTGCTTCGATATGTCGTCTGGTGTTCACGCGATGTCAGGCGCGTATTTTCGATCCCACAAATTCTGGCACGCCCGGTGGGGACATATTCCTCCTCCCATCTTTGAGGCAGAAAGTACAAGTAGAGGCATACGAATTTTATAAAGGGATCTTCGTTGTAGTTTGTAGCTCACTATCCATAGAGGTCCTAATAGTCCCACGACTTCCATCCATGGGACATTGACTTAACATGATTCTCATGGTCTGATATGAAGATCCACTGAATCAAGGACTTTCATTTTGTAAGGGTTACCCCAGCCCAGCCTGAGAAAGTAATTTCTGTAGATGAAGATGATGAACACACCTTCAGCTCAGCCTGAGAGGGTAATTTCTGCAGACAAAGACGATAAGTGCACTTTCAAAAAGTTGCTAAAAACACGTCAATAAAAAAAAAAATCAAAAAAAAAATCAAAAAATCAAAAAAAAAAAAAAATCAAAAAAAAAGGAAAGAGAAAGAAAAAAAAAGGAAAGAGAAAGAAATATTATATGAAGCCTGCTTATTGAGAGATGCAAGTTCCTTATCAGGAGTTGAATTTTGTCTTCTTTCAAGGCTGTAAAAATATTCAATTGTGTTCTTTAACACCCTTTTGTTAGTGGAGAAGAACTCAACTATTGCGGAGTCATGACCTCGACCCAATGCATATAAAAGTGATCGACCTCCAACATGTCACCGTAACATGAGTCTCTTCATAAAAGACCCTACATGACATCGCGGAAGTCGCCTCCCCATAAGACGTACACAAAGTCAACTCTATCAGTATGGTGATTGAAGCCCGAGGTAGCCTACCACTTGTACCATTCACAAGATCCTGGGAGCATACAAGAGGAAGGATCAAGTCACGTGTCGCACAGGGGGCAATGAACGGTAGTCAACCCTTAACAACAAAAATGTTCCTTAATGGAAAGGTAGTGAGGATGAATACATTTTCCTCGCAACCCAAAATCCTCTTTAAAGCATGCATAACCATTAATGCCGGAGGGGTTCCATCACACGCGCCATTCGCAAGATCTTGGGGGCATAAGAGTAGTAGGATCAAGTTACGTGCCACACATGGGGCAATAAACGTGGGTTGAACCCCAACAACAAAATCTTCCCTCCAATCCAAATCCTCCTTAAGGAAATTTCAACAAATGAAAACATGCAATATACCGTTGGTGGGTCTGCTGGCATATCAACTTGAAGGTATACCCAAGTTGAATAACCTCATCCCTCTACAGTTCAAGCAAATGGAATAAAGAGGAAACTCGGGTCCTTGTCCTCGAACAGTCCACAAAAATGACATGACATGTGACACAACAGATGGTCCATACTTATCTTGAGGAGTATAATGCGGATTGGCACTTGGCTCACTTTATGACAACTTGTGGGTGTACAAGTATAAAACCTCACTCCTTTGGTAGCTCACTGCAAACCATTCAAGAATACCATAAATCAAGACTCAAGTCATTTTAGATATGGTCACAAATAAAGGATGTATCATAATACAATTTGGGGGCATGGATACCAAAATCATAATATCTGACATCACAGTCACAAAAAATATATACGCATATGGAAATACGGAAAATTATGTTATGAAATAAAGAAATTTGTGCAAGCCGGGGGCAAAAAGCTCGTCATCTAGCGCAGGGGAAATAAAATCCTCCATCAGCCCCCATAGAAGAAAAAGGATCTCATCCGACATCAACCGCAGGAACGGGGAGGTGACATTGGAGAGTGTGGACCCTGAAGCAACAACATCCTCAAATTTCCAAGCTATGAAGTGTGCATCCCGATGCAGTGAAGCACACATCTCGAAGCAGCACAGATCTCAAGGTGATCATAAAATGCTCATCTCGAGGAAGCTGATAAAAATACAAATCCCAAGCGAGGAAGTGTGCATCCCGATGCAGTGAAGCACACATCTCGAAGCAGCACAAATCTTGAGACATGGTGAAACACACATCTCAGGATAGCCTATATATCCCAAAATATCGCAAATCTTGAGACATGGTGAAACTCACATCTCAGGATAGCCTATAAATCCCCAAAATGGCACAAATCTTGAGGCATGGTGAAACTCACATCTCAGGATAGCCTATATATCCCAAAATGTCGCAAATCTTGAGGCATAGCGAAACACGCATCTCAAGATAGCCGATGAAAAATATAAATCCCCAAACGACGCAAGTCTTGAGGCAGGGATGGGACACACCTCTCAAGACAGTCGATGAAAATACAAATCTTGAAGTAGACACAAATCTCGAGGCGGTAATGGAACTCACATCTCGAGGGGTGACTAATGAAATGCAAATCATACAAATTCAGTAATGAAGCGTGCAACATAGCACACATCTTGAAGCATCACAACTCTCGAGGGGGCAATCAAGTACGCATCTCGAGGTAGATGATGAAATACAAATATTGAAACAGCCATGGATTTTGAGGCCACGATGGAGCACGGATCTCAAAACGGCTGATGAAAATACAAATATCAAAATGACGCAAATCTTGAGGCATAGTGAAACACACATCTCAAGATGGCCGATGAAAATATAAATCCCGAATCCACAAAGTCTTGAGGCGTGGATGGAACACACCTCTCAAGACGGTCCAATGAAAATATAAATCTCAAAGCATCCACAAATCTCAAGGCTGGCGCAAAGACGCGACTTGAGGTGGTGATAAATCCCAAAGCAAAAAATATGTGTCCCCCAAAACAGTTACAAATCTCAAAATGATGAAGTGTGCATCCCAATGCAGTGAAGCACACATCTTGAAGCATCACAAATCTCGAGGGGGCAACGAAGCAAAGTGTCTCGAGATAGATGATGAAATATAAATACCGAAGCAGCTATGAATTTTGGGGTAGCGATGGAGCACGGATCTCAAAATGGCTGATGGACATACAAATCCCAAAATGGCACAAATCTTGATGCATGGTGAAACGCACATCTCAAGATAGCCGATGAAAATATAAATCCCAAATGGTGCGAATCTTGAGACATGATGAAGCACACATCTCAGGATAACCCATATATCCCAAGATGGTCGATGAAAATATAAATTTCAGAGCGGCCACAAATCTTGAGGGCGGAGAAGCACGCATTTCAAAACATCACAAATCTTGAGGGGGTAATGGAGCTCGCAACTCAAGGTAGATGATGAAGTACAAATATCGAATCAGCCATTAATTTCAAGGTAGCAATAAGTACAGGTCTTGAGACGGCTAATAAAAATATAAATGATGCAAATCTTGAGGCGGCAAAAGCACATGTCTCAAGATGGCTGATGATAAATCCCAAAGCAGCACAAACCTCAAGGCAACGATGGAGTATGCATCTTGAGTAGCTGATCCAAAATGGCTACAAATCTCGAGGAGGCAATCTGGCATGCACTTCGAGGTGGCGACAAATCCTGGAAATTTTGAAGTGATGAAGTGTGTATCCCGAAGTGGTAAAGTACACATCACGAATCAACACAAGTCTCGAGGCGTTGATATAGCACATATCTCGAGGCAGGTAATGAAATCCAAATCCAAAGCGAGGAAGTGTGCATCCCATGCAAAGAAAAGCACATATCTCGGCAAAAGATAGATCTCAAGGTGATGATGGAACACACATCTCGAGGTAGCTGATGAAATACAAATCCAAAATGGCTACAAATCTCGAGGAGGCAATCTAGCATGCACTTCGAGGTAGCGACAAATCCTGGAAATCTTGAAGCGATGAAGTGTGTATCCCGAAGTGGTAAAGCACACATATCGAATCAACACAAGTCTCGAGGCGTTGATATAGCATATATCTCGAGGCAAATGATGAAATCCAAATCCAAGGCAATAGAGTGTGTATCCCGAAGTGGTAAAGCACACATCTCGAATCAACACAAGTCTCGAGGCGTTGATATAGCACATATCTTGAGGCGAATGATGAAATCCAAATATAAAGAGATAGAGTGTGTATCCCGAGATGACCAAGCACATGTCTCGAAACAAATCCGATGTTGCTCAAGAACACAAAATCTACGGCAACTGAAGAATACAAATCTTGAGGTGGCTTTCCTCAACATATATGATTTTCAAACCTGTATCCTCCATTAATGAGATCAGGTACAATATAGCTCTTGAAGTCTTGCATATTCCAACAATGGTGCCGAGACTTCTAAGGGAAATTCAGTTGGGTTCTCAAACATATGATGAGATTACCAATATATCAAATTTGGGTTCTCAAACATATAATGAGATCACCATATATATGAAATGTCATTTGGGTTCTCAAACATATAATGAGATCACCAGATATATGAAATCTTCATTTGGGTTCTCAAACATATAATGAGATCACCAAATATGTGAAATGTCAAACTTGGGCTCTCAAACATATAATGAGATCACCAGATATATGAAATCTTCATTTGGGTTCTCAAACATATAATGAGATCACCATATATATGAAATGTCATTTGGGTTCTCAAACATATAATGAGATCACCAGATATATGAAATCTTCATTTGGGTTCTCAAACATATAATGAGATCACCAAATATGTGAAATGTAAAACTTGGGCTCTCAAACATATAATGAGATCACCAGATATATGAAATCTTCATTTGGGTTCTCAAACATATAATGAGATCACCAGATATATGAAATGTCAAACTTAGATTTCTCAGACACTCATATAATGAGATTACCAAGGAAATATGAACGTCAAACCTGTATCCTCCAGCAATGAGGTCAAGTAAAATATAACGCTTCTAAAATGATGAAATACAAATTCTTCACTTGGGTTCTCAGATGACGAGATCACCAAGGAAATACGAAAAATTCTAACTTGTATCCTCTAGCAATGAGGTCAGGTGAAAATATGACTCTCAAAATTTAACATGTTTCCGACACGGAACCGAAATTTTTTGGGGGGAAAAACATGAAAAAATGCTCCCTTGGTTTCTCAAATACTCGTACGATGAGATAACCAAGAAACATGAAATTTCAAACTTGTACCCTTCATTGATGAGGTCAAGGATAAACGCATGTTTGAAGACTCGCAGCTAGCGAATCATGAAGAAATTCAAATCAAAAGAAGACCCATAAGTACGATCCTCGATGATGTCGAAGGAAAAAGTGCTGAGGGCAAAGTGGAAGCCTTCACCCTCGAGATGTCAGAGGAAGATCGGAGGCAACCATTTATGAAATATTTGGAATATGATAAACCTTCAGGGGGCAAATCAGAAGGCCTTCAGATAAAGTGAGGCGCTGTAAGATTCACTCTCATATATGCGATGTCTTTCATATGAAGAAGCAAACGAAGTCATGCACGATATACACTTCGTGATATTAATCTATACCCAAGATGCGACTTAAGAGTAAGCGCATGGGATCATTGGCCAACCATGGTAAAATTGCATTGAACATGCTAGAAGATGCCACAAGATGCCACTTATGCCATATACATGAAGATATTATATATCAACATCTAAATCCAAAGGAAATGCTATGTCCAAAAATACAATATTCGACTTTGCCAAGATGAGCTGGGCTCTCTCAACAAGAGAAGGATAAAAGTACGGTAGAATCTTGAAGTCGATAAAGCAAATATGTCACAGGCTTATAGCAAGTTGGCTCAATTTCGGAAGTCTACAAAGGAGGGATGGTCCTAGTCCCAAGGAGACTCATCATCACCAATGAACGTATAGGGAGATAAAAATAGCCTCAAGTCTCCACAATAAGGCTCAGCCATAAGCATGTATGTTCATACTTCTCCCTCTCAAATAAATTTCGTGAGAGAAGTATGAAGGGGGCATTTGTTTATACCCAAAAATATATATATATATATATATATATATATATATATATATATATATATATATATAAAATAAATAAATAAACAAGGGCCGAAATGAAAAATTTTCATGAAGTATATCCTGAAAATAAATTTTAAGATTGTCTTAAGATGGTCCGGGAACACATATCTCGAGGCAATCCCAAAATTTCAAATAGCCCGAGAACATATCTCGAGGCAACCTCAAAATCCCAAAATCGCCCCTGAGAACATTTCTCGAGGCAAAATACAAATTACAAGATTGCCCCTGAGAACACATCTCTCGAGGTAATCTCAAATCTCAGGATAGCCCGAATACATATCCCGAGGCGATCCTAAAATTTCAAATAGCCCGAGAACATATCCCGAGGCGATCTGAGGGAAAATGCAAATCTCGAGGTAAATATGAAGACAATCTTTGGGCACGGATCCCAAGACAAATTCCAAGGGGCAATTTAAAGAATGTTGATCCCGAGGCAAATTTTAAATTAATTAATTAATTAATTAATTAATTTTAAAAAAAATAAATAAATAAAACAGATAATTCCCAAAGAAAAAGATAAAGTCAAAAACGGGGATAAGAAATCAGGGAGGTTTTGAAGAAATAAAAAAAAAAATCAAAATCAAAATCAAAACAACAAAAAAAGTCAAAGCAAAAAAGCTAGTAAAGAGATAAGATCAAATGAAAAAAAAAGAAGATAAAATAAAAATATATATATATATAAAAAGGGCAACCAGCAATAAAAAAAGGAGGAGATAAAAAAAATAAAAAAAAAGAGAAAAAGGAAAAAAAGCAGAGAGAAGGCGCAGCTCACAGAAGCCACGCACAAGGCAGTCAGCCGCCCCCTCCTGGGCCAGCTAACCTCCACTCACAAGCTTCCCTCCTCCGGTGTCGGGACCGCTTACACCGACAACCGCGATCGCCTCTCCCGACTCCCCAAGCAGCCCACCCGGCAGCTCTCAGCCTTCCTCGCCGGACTCACGAGCTCACCGCCGCTTCTGCATCTCCGCCCCCATCTCAACCTGCAACCCCGCCGGTCCCCGATCTTCGCCGGAGCCGTCCCCTTGAAGCCGCCAAGCCCTCCTTTCCCGAAGGCCGCCACAAGCATCTCGCGCTGCTCGCTTGGCCTTCTCGATCAAGCCGTCTGCCAGGCCAGCCAGCTCTCCAACCACCTGGCCACCTCCTCTTGAAGCCTCACCAAGCGCTGGCCCGGCCATCACCTGCAGCAGCGGACCGCTCCTCGTTTCGCCGCCTGACGCCGCTTCCTGGCCACGCTCTCATACCGGAGAAGCCCTGCCAGCCTACTTGGTCTCACGGAGTCGGCAGCCACTCGCTAAGCCCGATCTCCTCCACCAGCTACCGCCGGGTCTCTCATCTTCATCCAAGACGTCGCCGCCTCCTCGCAGCAAAGACATACCCTCAGATCAAGAACACCTCTTCCGCCAAGTCCTCTCGTTTCGCCGTCATGCAGCAATAACTCGCGCGGCACTCAAAGAATAGAGATCGCCATCAATAACCCCGCCGACACCAAAGAATAGATCGCTTATCAAGAATCGTAGATGATCGCCATCAACAACAGGGATGATCGCCATCAACAACAGGGATGATCGTCCTCAACAATTAACAACTCGTTCGTCTGCATCAACAACTCGTTCGTCTGCATCAACAGTCAATCCCGGTGATCGTCATCAGCAATAAGACAGAGAATCTACAAAAGAAGACGACACTAAGATCAATGGTGTGGCAACTTCAAATGTAATACGGATACCTTGCTACTGAAGCCGTGGCCGCGCTGAAGCTATGCGAGGATGCTAAATTGCTGAAATTCATTTTGATGTGTTTGTATAACAGATGAATGGATGTGAATGTTTGTACAAACAAATGAATACCCAAATACAGGGGAAGTTCTGTTAAAATTTTCTTTTAAAAAGCAATATATATATATATATATATATATATATATATAAACAAACTACTGAAATAGATGATGGAGCTGGTTCATTAAGAATGCAAAACAAATGTTTATAGTGTTCAAGGATCTTTGTCAGAGTCAGCTAGAAATTACTGCTGCCGTGTTGCTACATGGCTGATGATTGAAGCTGCTGAAACAAAACTAAACTAAAAAAAAAGAGACCTGAAGAATATGATGCTGAAAATTGCAATTGCTTGCTGATATCCAGTTGAAACTGCACGCCATGCTCGCGCTGTGGTGCTGAAGACAAAAGAAAGAATGCGAGATTGTTGCGTCGCGCCACTGATGCTAGGAGTTTGTGCTGCAGAAAACAAAAGGATGTTACACGGATCGGCCAAGGTAAAGTGCGCTTCAGCCGAAAAGAAATACTGCGGTACGCTGCAGTAAATGATTGTTATAAAAACCCATTTTCAAAAATTCATAACTCCAGCCAGAAAACTCAGATTGAGATGAGATTTGCGGCGCTAGAAACTAGACATCCAGATCTTCAACAATCATATACAAAGACGTATACTTTTGACGCACCGGGCCCGCTAGGTGCATTTTTGATGGGAAAAAGGGTGATCTTTGTAGTCCATGGACTAATTCCCCAAATTGGCTCGATTGCTCATTTTCAAAAATTCATAACTTTGGCCTGAGAACTCTGATTGAAGTGAGGTCTGTGGCTTTGGGAACTAGATATCCGGATCTTCAACATTCATATACAACACAGACTTGTCCGGTGGCCCGATTGGTTTGGATTTTGATAAATAAAAGGGTAAATTTCAGCAATCCTGCTACCAGCCATGCTGATCGTCCATTTTCAAAAATTCATAACTCAGGCCAGAAAATTCCGATTGAGACGATATCTGACGTATTAGAAAGTAGATATATGGATCTCCAACAATCATCTACAACATAGCCCCTGTCGGTGGCCCAGTTGGCATGAATTTTGATAAATAAAAGGGTAAATTTCAGCAATTCTGCTACCAGCCCATCTTGACGACCATATTCAAAAATTCATAACTCGGTCATAAAATTCGATCGAGATGAAATCGTGGCGTTGGAAATTAGATATCCGGATCTCCAAATGTCATGTATAGTACAGCCCCTTTCGCGATCTGCAGCGAGATTTTGATAGATAAAAGGGTCGATTCCAAAGATTTCGCGCCAACAATGCCAAGATCTATTTTCAAAAATTCATAATTCTTGCCTGAAACTCGGTGGGAGTAAAATGCGGTGCTGAAAACTAGATACCAAAATCTTCAGCCATATATATAGCACGTGCCCTTTTGGCAGCTCGGGTAGTGCATATTTTGGTGGAGAAAAAGGCTAATCCCTACTGTCTGGCCAGCTCAACCACTTCTCGTTCAAACGCGGACAACTTTCGCTGGAGAACTCCGATCAGGACAAAATTGGCGGTATTGGGATTTAGGCTTCCTGATCTCTCCAACCATATATAGTGCAACTCCTAAGGGAGGCTCAGTTAGACGCGGTTCTTGATGAAAGGGGAGTTAATTGGCGATCCGAACCTCGGTCACAAGTCTCAAGCGCAAAGCAACCTGTGGATTATGGATCCCATATGAAGGGGCACGGATTCCAAGGCGGGGGCGGTGTCATAAATAAACAAATAAATAAATAAATATATGTTGATATGTAACAAATTATATTGCAATAAAATAAATTTTTCTTCTCTCTACTTGTACTTTTGCCTGTAATCGGAGGTTCCCACGACATCGTCTGGGGTAATTAATAATAGAGGCTTGCCTCTATTAGGAATAAAAGAACCCACACAATCAAAAATGATATTTGTGCTTCGATATATCGTCTGGTGTTCACGCGATGTCAGGCGCGTATTTTCGATCCCACACTCCTTTTATAGGCGTGGATTCCTTGTGGTGTAAGTTACCTTAAAGCACGCGAGGTGCACGTGTCGGTTGACGGATCCAGAGCTTGTGAGGTGCACGTGTTGGTTGACGAGCCGATACATCGGTTTTGTATACCAGGAGTTGTTGCCGATGTGCTATGTCAAGGGGGCATATCGAGATGGCATACCGGTTCAAGCATACATCACCGTTGTTACCGCCAAAGATGTCATGGACGATATCTTTGTGAGTGGCAACTCATCGGATGGGTTAGCTTCCGATATACTGTTGGACCAACACATGTCCATTGGCTAGGACACGTGGCTGGGCGGGAGTATGCCATCTATCTTACCAGTTTTACCCCCATCACAAGACCCCCCCCCCCCTAGTATGCTTGCGATAAGTTCGAAGAATGAGCACACCATGTGATCATTATTTGGACTTAGGAAGCTAAGCATACATATGGAGTTTGGGGAGATTTGCCGGAAGAAGCTGGTTGAGGGTGAATTTGTCTTTTCTTCTACTCGCTCATGGTCTTCAGTCGTTTGGTGCTTTAGTTTTATTTTCCCGATGAGGCCCATTATAGGAGCAAGATATGAGAATTCACCTCATCACGCCACAATGGTTTCGCCTTTTTTTACTCTCGATCGTCAGATCAGGAGACCACTTTTCCGCTGAACGACTGATCTCCCTTCTTCGCGAATAAACTTGAACCGTGGGATTTTTCTCTTCGCGTTTTCAAATTTTCTAAACAGGATTTTTCCTTTCTCTTCAACTTTGGAAGAGACGCAGCGGTGTTCTTCAATCTTCGTCTCTAGTTTCCCTGACTGCCTCCTTGAGTTCTTTGGCCCTACGATCATCCGTGTTTCTGCTCTCACTCGTGCTTCCAGGTACGGATTCCACCATCGCTCCTGTGTCCATCGTGGTTTCTCCAATTACGGTTTAAGGCCAGTGGAGTTGTACTGAGTGAGATGGGTTCGACTTTGCATGTAGTTGCCTTCTCGAATCTGAGATAGATAAGTTAGATGTTGAGTATAAGCTTTCTCTACCGCCGCTCTCTTATAGGGTTCCCTTGCCTGACGAACATGCTAGCTGTCCTTCCCAGAGTGAGGACCTTGTTGTTTACTTGGATGCGCTGCTGGCTGGCCTTAGGTTGCCATTCCAACAGCTCTTCATTGACATCTTCCGACATTTCAGTATGAGCCCTTCACAACTGACTCCGAACTCTTGGAGGACACTCTGCGGTTTTGTAATGGTCTCGCACCATACCAAGGTTGAACCCACTGTCCGCCTATTTAGCCTCCTATTTAATCTGAATCAAGATAGGAACACCGATTGGTATTACTTTCGTGCTAAACTTGGTAGGCATTTCCTTGGTCCTGTCCCTGACTCGATTAAGGGATGGAAAGACAGATATTTCTTTGTTTCGAATAGTGGCGAATGGGGTTTTTCAATCAAGTGGGGAACTGCACGAAATCCCACCGCCAAAAGAGAGGAGCTATCTCCCACTGAGAACGAATGTTTAAAGCGCCTTAAGGAATTCGAAAAGGTCCCCATAAATGAGTCTTTAACCAACGAGCGCCTCCAAAAGTGTGGCCTTTATATCGCCAAGGGTAGGGGCCCTCGGAACTATTGTTACGATTGACCTTTTAGTGGTTCAAAGATCGATTTTCAAGTTTCCCAACCCTTCGTTCACGCAGGTGCCACGATGGATCCCAGTGCGTTAGAGAGAGCCCTCTTGGCTGGCAAGAAGAAGACCGAAGCAGGCGGGCAAGCTGCACAAGGAGAGAGAAGATCCAAAGCCAAGGCTGGGGGCGTATCTCAATCTGTAGGGGATAAACGGACAGCTCTGGGAGTCGAAGTCGCCATGAGGGCTTCTTCGAGGCCCAAACGTTTGGCATCTAAGAGGAAGTCCCCCGAAACCGGACTTCTTCCTTTGCTTGAGAAGAAGAGGCCAAGAGTCGGTCTTGTACATTCTCCAAGTGTGTCTGCCAACGATGCTGCTCTAGTCTCTGCACCGGGGAGTCCTCCCGGCCGATCTCCGGGTGGTGGTTCTGATAGGGCTGTCACGGGGCCCTTCAATCATCTTATCGGGTCTCTTGTTCCAGACGCTGCCAATCTACCTTCTCCTCTTCGTTCTCATGGAGAGGGTCCGTCGGAGAAGACAGCTGTTGGTGAAGGGGATGCCTCAGCTTCCTTGGATCCCGGTATGGGATTTTGCGCTAGGGTGAGTTTGGCACTTATTCCTATCACTGATTCCTCCCCCCTTTTTTTATTTTTTAGGTTGCGATCCACTTGGGACTGCGACGGTCGAAGAGAGGATAGAGTACGTCGCGCCTCCTAGGATTCGCCTGATTGACGCGCTCCTGAACATTGACCGAGGGGCAATGGGAGCGTCTCTTGATGTCCTTCGCTCGGAAGACATTCGCGCTCATGTTCGTCAATTCTCTAGGGAAGACGTCGTCGTTGTTTCACGCTTATCCCTTGCCATGGCATACCTCTGGGGGGATCGGGTCGCGGGATTTGTCGAAGAAGGTGACCCGCGGAGTGCCGATATAGACAAGTTGGAAGCTTACAACAAAGATTTGCTGGATAAGTTGTGTGGGCTGCGTGTAGAGCTGGCTCAGGTGAAGGACGAACGCGATCGTGCTGCGCGTCAGTGTAAGGAGGCTGTCTGTCAAGCTAACGATGTCACACGGGAGATCGTCGATGTCAAACAGGACCTTTCCCTTGCACAGAAGAAGCTCCAGGCGTCTGAGGACCAATTGGAGAAGACTATTCGATCCAGGCTTATCATTCTGGATGAGAGAAACAACAGCTTTGAGCAGTGTGCTTCTCTTAGAAAGGCCAATGCGGCCTCTAACCAAGCCTTCACCGCGATGAGGATTAGAGCTGAAAATGCTGAACAAAATGCGAGGTCCTTAGAAAATCATTGTAGTCTGCTCTCTTCCGAGCTGGAAGCTCAAAAGGATCTCCTTGGCTGCGTGAAGTCGGAAAGGGATAAGGCCGAGCATGAGAGGGACGATGCTTTGGCCACCTTGGACACCCTCCGAGAGGAGCTGGCTTTGTAGACGGGAGAGTTAGAAGAGCTGCGGAACCGAGTTCCGATGTTGGAGGAGTCCTTGAGGCAGAAAGATATTGAATTTGAAGGCCTGGCCCCTGGCGTTTTTGAGGTGTTCTTGGCTCTGTTATCACGGGATCCCCCTGTTGACCTCAGGTGTCTGACATATGCCCAAGCAGTGGACCTGCACTTCGGAAGGGGTGTCCTGTCTGCGAGCGGTGAGGACAATAACGATGGTAACTCTCTGCCTTTGCTCTTTAGTCCATCATTGTGCCTTGTACCTTTATTTGTCATTTTCCATTCGTACCAGATACGCTTGTTGTAGAATCTGCCGATGTGGAGACGTCTGGCAAAGAAGAAGAAATCTCGGCGCTCCCAGAGGAAATTTCTGGAGGAGTGCCTGGAGGGGCATCAGGTGACGGGCCAACTGCCGTCGGGGAGCCTCTTGATCATGTCCTTGGTTCCTTGATGCCAAACTCCCCGATTGCGGATCTAGATCTCGTGTCAGATGCGGCACAAGATATCGGATCCGATATGGGCGCACTGCCCGATACCGGCGAAGCTGTGTTAGAGGTTGCATCCGATGTTTGTCCCGTTTTGGGGGAGCCTACTCCTGGATCTCCTTCCGCTGACTCTGCACATACTGAGGTGATACGTGATCCCTCCGTTGCGGCTCCTACTGAACCATTGTCTGTGTCTTCTCCCCTGTCCGATGTTGTAATCGTTGAGCCCGATAGGGATGATTCTCCGGGTACTTCGCATTTTTAATTGATGTTTAACTGTAACTTCCTTTCTTAATTGTAGTCGTGCCTTTATGCCGATATACTCGCAGGCGCTGGGATGAAGCTCGAGGATTCTATCGAAGCTTTGAGTTTCGAAAAGGTTCAAGGTGAGGAAAAACCCCAACTTATTCATAGATTATGGGGACTCCCCCTCCTTCAGTTAGGGAAGACACTCTTACTCTCCGATGTAGATACCGCTGAACTGATTTACGATATTCTCAGAGAAGTAACTTTCGAGCCGGAGTTCAAGTTGTTGGAGCGCAGGATGGCAAAGAGTATGGATTTTTCATTCTTTCTCTGAAGGTTCTGTTTCTGATTTGGAGGTGCTTCGCATTTGCGAATTTCATTGGCCTTTCTGATTCATTTGATCTATGCAGTTGCGAGGCTATTGGCGACCGACGTAAGGATGAACTCCTCGAGAGAGCCATCCGGCGGGAAGAAGGGGCTAAAGGACAAGATTCAAGCTGCTCCTTATATCATTTCTCCCGTCTTCCCTGCCGGTGTTGCGAAGCATGCTACCCTAATTACTCGGATATGGAATGAAGTACGGGAGGGTCTGGAAGTCGATTTAATTTTTGAGCAAGGGAGTCGAACTTAACTTGTCTCATGGTTCTGAAATACTCGTCATTTTCTGATGTTTTTCAACACTTGAATCGTGATGCTTTCATACTTATGTGCATACATCTGCCTCCCCTTCTTTTAACGCGCCCCTTTGACTTACTGACTTTCTTGAAAGTTTGAACACCTCGATATTAAATGTTGGGTGGGTGTTGTTTTAATGAAGCCTTGTCTATATATCTTCTCCTTCACACTCAGACGAATAAACCTTCTTACAATTATCTTCCCTTTCGCTTTTGGACGAGCACATCTTCTTGTAGCCATGGCACATGACCATCCCCTTTCTTTTCACCTAATATTTCGCGACCGCCAGTCTTTTCGCCTACACCGTCTTCCCTGTGGTTTGGCCGGTCATTATACGAGATATCGGACGAGGAAACGGTGTTGCTGTTTTGCGAGGGCCCAGTGGTCGTGAGTGGGATGTGATGCTATATCGTGGGCTGGCGCGTGATGAGATGTTCTTCCTCCACGGATGGGGTGACTTTTTGGCAGATCACCGCGTGTCAGTGGGGGACTGCCTATTTTTCTCCTACACCGGTGGTAAAACCTTCCATGTGGAATTGTACGACAAAAATGGATTCTGCAAAGCTCCTGCCTTTGACGCTTTTCCTGGCCTTGACCGGGACTCTGCTTCTGTTGGGTCCTCATGAAGATTTGTCATAAGTTGTTCGTTAGTCCCTTATGAATTTTATCGATTGAATGAAAATCCTTTTCTTTTAGTTCGTAAGTTCCTTGTTAGTTCTCCGGTGACGCTTTTCACTTTTTTCCTTTGTGTCGACTGGAAAACTGCTATGTTGACTTCGTCAACTTCAGCGGAGTGGTATGGAGCTGGTGTGGTAGGTCTCTTTTCCTCTTTGATTAACATCGTCCTTCTTTCCCCGACGTGACATATGGGGCTATCTCTTAGGCTTTCCAAGAACAGGTTTATGCTGGTTGTGGAAAAATGTGCCGCAATTAACACTATGTGTGTGATCGGCACTTCAGGCTTCCATTAGGAATAGGAAAAGTCGCATGTCCTTTGTACTGCTCGATGAGGCGATAAATGTTCGTTGGGAACCGAAGCGACGTCGGTGAGGCAATGGACGTTTATCGAGAGCCGAGGTGACGTGTTGAACGATGATCTAGGAGGTGTCTCTTCTCTTCTTTTGAGATTTTGGCTTTAAATAGGGGTGGGGGAAAAGGAGGGGTCTCACCACTGCATCACTGCTTCGAGAACATGAGCTGCAACAGTCGTCCCTGCTTCTACCGGTTCGTCTCGCCTTCTGACTCGCCCCGTCGGCTGTGGATTCCCTAGTCTTTCCATCACTTCATGCGCCACGCCCGTCCGCCCGCGGTGTGGGGCGGCGGGAATCCTTGGCCGGTTACAGTTACTGGAGCAAGGGAGCATGGAGAGATTGTCCTTCAACATGGTTGGTCTACATTCTGGACTGATCATCATCTCGGCGAAGGGGACCTATTGATATTCACTCTTCGTGGGGACAATGACTTCGACGTTCACGTTTTTGGGTGGAACGGCTGCCTGAAGATATCTTCTCTCGTTGCCCGCCCAAGCATAACCGCGAATGGGGGCCTGTAATTGTTCATTCTATATATAAAATCATGATGTTTGGATATTTGTCTACGGCGTATGTCACGGTGTATGTGTAATTGAACTCGTTGCTTGTGAATGTTCGACCCGTCGAATCGCATTATCTTACTTGAAACCGCTATTCTTTTCATATGTGTGAGGGAGTCGCTCGAGTCTTTTGGTGCGTCATTCTTCCATTGGGTAAGGTGAATGGACTATGCTCCAGCGACATGTTGGGAGTGCGCCACACATAAGGTGAACATGCTGTTCATTCCTTTCGCGATATGCCTGAATTGGTCCACGCGTCGGGTGGGCGGGCTTTTCGTCTCGTAGGCAGCCCATGCGTAGGGTGGGCGAGCTTTTCATTATATCGGCGGTATGCCGTTGGCAGCCCACACGTAGGGTGAGCTTGCTGTGTCTTTCAACGATGCGTCTTAAGCAGCCCACGCGTAGGGTGGGCGAGCTTTTCGTGTCTTTCAGGGATAGATACCCGATATGGGGTTTCCGGTGTGCCCTTAGGAATTAAGAATGTCGCTTTTTCCGATATGGATAGCCGGTCATCTTTCATGTGTGGCATATACTATCGCAATTTTGTTCATTTAAAAGAGTTCTTTTTCTTTATTATGTTAGAGGGGAAAATGAACACAAGAAGATATGCTTGACAAAATTAAACATGAAGTTAGGCAGCTTCTCATTGATAATACCTGCGCAGGTGTTCTGCGTGGTACGGGCGTTTGAGTCCTTGTCCATCCATCCTTGCAAGCCGATATGTCCCGGGCCGTATTGTTGATTGCACGATATACGACCCTTCCCAATTAGAGTTCAACTTGCCAGTTCGACTTTTGTTGCCTTGGAATATGTTTTCTCTGAGTACAAGATCTCCAACCTGGAAGGTGATCTCCTTGACTTTTGCATTGTAGAACTTCTTCACCCTCTGCCGATATGCCGCTGCTTTGATGTTGGCGCAATCCCTCTTTTCTTCCAGTAGGTCGAGCTCGTGACGTAGTCTTTCCTCGTTATCTTCTTCGGAGAAAGCCTGTACTCTTGGAGTTGGGATGGTGATTTCAGCCGGTAAAACGGCTTCGACACCGAAGGCTAAGGCAAAGGGGGTTTCTCCTGTAGGGGTCCGCGAAGTTGTTCGATAAGCCCACAGCGTGCTAGGAACCTCTTCTTCCCATGCAGCCCCACTCCGCTCTACTCGAGTTTTCAGACCATGGAGCAAAGTTCAATTGGTCACCTCCACTTGTCCATTTGACTGGGGATGGGTGACCGATGTCAGCCGGGCTCTATACCCAAGTCTGCGCAGAACTTCTTAAAATTCGTTGCATTGTCAAACCGGCCAGTTATGTCCGTGATGAACGCCACCGGTATGCCGAATCTGCAGATTATGGACTTCCACAGGAAGGTTTGACAAGCTTTTTCAGTAATCAAAGTGAGGGGTTCCGCTTCTACCCACTTGGTGAAGTAATCTATGGCTACAACTAAGAACTTGACTTGTTGTGTAGCTACTGGGAAAGGACCAAGTATGTCCACTCCCCATAGTGCGAAGGGCCTGGTGCTGACTATGGAAGTGAGGGAAGTGGCCGGCCGCCGTGGTATGTTGGCATGGCGCTGACAAGCATCACACTTACGCGTAAAACTCATCGCGTCCTTTGCTAAAGTGGGCCAATAATATCCTTGCCGGAGGACTTTATGCGCCAGCGCCCTTCCTTGAAGTGGCCATCTTTGAGACCTCGGACTACAGTTCCGAACACCATGTATGAGTCAAGGTGGGTCATACCGTCGATCTCGGCTTTGAAACGACCGATGTAGCTGCGTATGCTTTCAGCTGGTCGCTGCATGAACCCGAAGAGTGAGAGGGGGTCCTTCTTCACTCGCCTGCTGCTTTCGAAACGGGCGATAAACAGGCTTGTCAGTTGCTTGAAACATGAGATTGTCCCTGATGGCAGGTTTGCGAACCACTCAAATGCCGCTCCGGTCAACGTTCGAGGGAAAGCCCGACACATGACTACCTCCGTAGTCACGTTAGTCATCATCTCCGCGGAATATCTTTCCACGTGTTCGAGGGGATCGGTGGTGCCGTCGTAGTACCGGAGGTTGGGCGGCAGAAACTGCTCAGGGAAAGGAGCTTCCCAGATCTCTCTGATGAACGGTGAGATGAGTTCCGGCACTGGCTGTAGAACTCTCTCCTTCTCAGGTATGTAGTGCCGGGGCGGGTGGCGCCTAGGTGAGGTTGCACGCTGCGGATATCCTTGTGGTGAACGCGGTCGTGGTAAACCTCGGCGCGGCTGGTGGTAGCGTGGCTCTGGGGAGTATGGTGCTGGTGTTCGGTGTCTTTTTCTTAGTGGCGACTCCCCATGCCGGTGTGGAGGTAGGGAGTCTCTTCTTAATCTTCTCCCTCTTGGCTCTGATCGTCGGTTTAGTTCTTGTTGGGGAACCGACGAGCCTGAACAATGGGCTGATGATTCCACTGCTCTGGATTGGGGTGGGACATGCGTCTGCTGTCTTGGGGAGAGGGCCCGCCCACGTGCGCTCCGCCCGTCACGGGATGCTGCTGCGGGTGGAATCGCCATCTGGGAGATCTGGCGTTCCCTGTCCTTCAGTGCTTGTTTGAGCTCGGCGATCTCCTTCGCCATAGCCTGGACATGTCCCTCCGAGTGCTCTGTGATTGCCGGAGGTGCTTCATCTCTTGGAGGTGCATCAGAGGTGATGAGTGCTGGCGGCCCTTCGGGTGGATTCTCCTGCTGAGGGCCCGCTGATGTGCCCTTCCGCTGCTCTTGTCCTTGGATCCGGCTTGACTTCCTCAAGGTAGTCATGACTTCTTGTTCGAGTCCCCACGGACGGCGCCAAACTGTTGATGCCGAAATCGGGATCGCCTCGGGATCGAGGAGAGATCTCAGATCAACGGTTGAATTTATTTATGATCGGGGCTCAGAACCAGATGAAAAAGCTTCGTCAGATCCAAACACAGAGAGGAGAAGAAGAAGAAGAACCATGCAGCAGACAAGAAAGATTTTACGTGGAAAAACCCCTCTCAAGCGGGGAAAAAACCACGGAGAAAAGCGACTATACTCATCGTCATCAAAGTTACAACTAGATTTCCAAAAGAAAGGATAAAAAATTCTCCCTCCAGGCCTACAGGACCGCTGTTGATGTGGTCTTCTCGAGGTTGATGCTTTTTCCTGGGTGGCGGCGCTCACTAACTTTTTCTGGGGTTAGGGTTTTCTCCCAATGATTTGATGATGCTTTACGGCGCCTCCATTACTCCTTTTATAGGCGTGGATTCCTTGTGGTGTAAGTTACCTTAAAGCACGCGAGGTGCACGTGTCGGTTGACGGATCCAGAGCATGTGAGGTGCACGTGTTGGCTGACGACCCGATACATCGGTTTTGTATACCAGGAGTTGTTGCCGATGTGCTATGTCGAGGGGGCATATCGAGATGGCATACCGGTTCAGTGCACATCAGTCGTTGTTACCAGTCCGGTATGCTGCGGACGATATGCTGTGAGTGGCAACTCATCGGATGGGTTAGCTTCCGATGTACTGTTGGACCGACACATGTCCATTGGCTAGGACACGTGGCTGGGCGGGAGTGTGCCATCTGTCTTACCAGTTTTACCCCCATCAGTGTATTTCCAATTTTGCCCCTATAGTTGGTGGGAAAAAGTCCGCCAAATCATGTCATATTTTTTGAAGGATTAATCAGTAATTACTAAGACTGAAGTAATTTTTCAATCAGTATGGCATACCTAATAATTCTAGTGAACTTTTCCTTCACAGCCTTGGAATCCACACATAATATCAACTGAAGCCATTCTTGGGAGACCTGACCGCAGTTCGGTTCTGTTCGGTTTCGGTTTCGAACCGGCGGTTCCGATTTTCTAAAACTTACAACCGGAACCGAACCATTACTTCTATGGTTCGGTTCCGGTTTCCAAACCGACGGTTTCGGTTCCAAAATTAGTTTTAAAAAACTAATCAAATGAGGATAAAATTTGTCATGTATGTCAATGTGATTCTTTGATTGATTGCAAAATTGTTATATCTTAAATGTGAATCATGATTGATTAAAAAATTGTTATATATCCAATGTGTGGTTCTAGTTTATTTTTCTAAAAAAAAATTATTATATCTTATCATGTGTGATTCTATGAACTGATTGATTTGATTTTTTTTTAATATTTTGAATAATTTTGCATTCCAATGTTTATCCGGAAGAATTTTATAATTTTTTAAGTTAAGATAAATCATATAATATAAAAATATTATATAATTTTTATTTAAAAATTTAAAGTGGAACCAACATTTGGTTCTGGTTCACTTTCCAATTCGTAAGAACCTAAACCAAACTTTAATATTTTGGTTTAAGGTTCTGGTTTGGAACTAGAACCGTTTTAACTGTTCTGGTTTGGTTCAAACAGTGACGGTTCCGGTTCGGTTCGTCGGTTTGAACCGAACCACGGTCAGGTCTAATTCTAGGCATAACTTTTGTAACCTAAATTTTGAGAACAAGAACAATGAATCAAAAGTTTCAAATAAAAAAACATGAATCCAAGGAAAAATGAAAGCATACTCAAACAACTACGATAGATCCAGGTTCAGGAATAGGGCCATGCAATCTATACCCAACAACATCAACAATGGATCTCTACAAACCAATACAAATCGAGAATTTAGCCATTTTTTTATTAAAAAAAAACACCAAAACCCTAACCCTAATGACCTTATCGGAGGAGTCGGAAGAAGGTGGAGTTAACAGAGCAAATAATAAGTTCAACGGAAGTAAAATAAAGGATTTATAAAATTCTACAACACATAAGGATCAAAAGTCCTACAATAGGTCCTGAAAAGAAGTACAATCCTTACTCTAAGAATAAAATGAGGTTTACAGACCTTAGCTCAAATCCCAAGATGTTAGTGTTTCTCACAGGGAATCTCCTCCTATGTCCCGGTCCTAGCTACTCATCACGATCTGAAAGGGGGAAAAATGGGTGAGCTTGGGAGCTCAATAAGTACACACTAAAAATAGCGAAGTCATGCTTCAGTTAAAATGAATGCGAATTGATACATGAAACAAAAAGATATACAAGAATTAATCTCAAAATTCTTTACAGAGACAATAATAATGTAATGTTGTTATGAAATTTTTATGTACATAAAAAGTGAGCATCAAAAGGAAATACCAGGAGAAATAACAAAGAACAGGAAATGTGTTGAATAATTGTAGTAAACAATAAATAATACAGCCAGGAATTCTCAGGATCATTCGACAAAACATGCAGGATACATCTCCCTAGCTATAACGTGTATGTGTAAGTGCATATGTGTTAGGACAGGATGGGTGTACATAGGCCATAACCAGCATCGATCGTAGTCGGGGCGGACACGCATGTCCGGTAGTGCTACTATCAGGAAATGCGTTGACATGGCCATTGCTTACTCCTACTGGCTGGGTACAGGGCAGGAGATGTTTAAAAAGCCAAGATATAAACAATTATGCATGTAAACCTGGCTAGCGCCATGCTCACGTGTTTCCATGGCTAAGTGCTGGCTTACGGGTAAACACGCTCAACCAAGAAATAACATGAACAAAATACAAACATATATTTTCCGAAAATCATAATATGGACGCAAACAAGGCAGAAGGAGTAAGAATATACAGAAACACCAAGTTTAACACGTATGTCAGTAATAGCGAATCAAGGAGTGATAAGATTAGGAATTGCATGGATAATACTTGAATCACAAATTAGACGTGCATAACATCAGGTTTTTCATAAAGCAATTGTTCTGTTGTGGCTTGTTGTTGTTGTTCTGTTGTAGGTTGTTGGAGTGCTGAGGCAGGTGCGGGAGTGGGGGCGGTGTTATCTTCGTCTTCCGGCGATCCCTGGTACAGGTCAGGCTTTTGTGGCCTACTCCACCACATCGGCGGCAGGTCATCATCTGGCGGCATTCTTCCACTCCATGTCCTGGGTGTAAGCATTGCCCACACACTGTGATGGTGCCCTTGGGTATGCAGATGGTCGGCGGTAAGCGGCGTTGTTGGGTCAGCTTCATTTCTGGCTGCCGACGATGTTCTCCACTCATTCTGCGACTCTTCTTGTGTGACCTTTTCCCATCCGCCACCATCGAAGTTCTCTTCCGGTGAGGCTTGTGGGAGCGTGTTGTCCGCCTTCTCGTCGGTGAGCGCAGTCGCGTAAGTGAGTTGTCTCCGTCTTGGTTCCCTGTCCAACCGTCCTTCTTCTCTTGGCTCCCTTTCGTTCGTTGAGATGGTGCGTACGGATCCAGGCGATGGTTTGCGCTTCCAAATCCGGCAGTCCGCCATTGGTTCCCTCCTTCGTTGCTGGTCGTGCTTTATTCTTCCTCGTCGGCTGTCTTCGTCGCGCCTGGAGTCCTTTCCACCGCGCCGGAAATCATCACCGCCTCGTCGAGAATCGTCATTGCCATGCCGGAAATCGCCTCCGCTCATCACCTTTTGCTGCATTTCAATTTACGGCTAAATTGGACGTGAGTTGAAATGCGACAAAAGCATTTGATTAAAATAACCCCTCAATTTACCAAATTTATTATAGGGGCCTTTTTATAAAATTGCCGAACTTTGTAATGTTTTTGTAGAAAAACCCAAAAAAATAAATATAATATTTATTTTTTTGGAGGGCTTATGTGCAGTGCAGACTTTCCAAAATTGATGTCGTTTTGCAGAAAACCCCCTCAATTTATCACAATTATTACAATGGTCTTTAAGCAAAATTACAGAACTTTGTGTCATTTTTTACCAAAAATTTCCAAAATCAAAGTGTCTTTTGCAGAAAACCCCTACATTTACCAATATATAAAAAAATGGATAATAGGGTTAACATCACCACTTACTTTACTAGAAAAATTATATTAAACCAAATAGTGAAAAATTAAATACATCATTTTCATTTGTAGGAAACCAAACAATCTGCCAGGGGGACACAACTAGCCTCTGGATGGACAACTGGATTAATGGCAACAACCCTTGCAGATGGTTCCCAGAGTTCCAGACATTATGGCTAAAGCCGGACATCACGATAGGGGAGGCACGAAATTCTCAAACACGTGGAGTTAACTTACTTAAGCATGGACCCCTTTCACAGGGAGCATGGGAAACATGGCAAGTGCTACAAGAACACTTGGCTCATGGGGAATCTCCACTGGAGGACACAAGGTCTTGGCGCCTCACCTCATCTGGAGAATTCTTCGTCAAGTCGTTATACAATTTCAGGATAGACGGCGGCACTAGGAGCACTCTCCCTAATTCCTTTTGGAAACAAGTATCCCCCCTCAAGGTCAAAGCTTTCGCCTGGCTGGCATGGGAAGACAAGCTCCCCACACTCCACAACCTGGCAAAGCGGCACTGGCCGGGGGATAGAACACACTGCTACCTTTGCAATTCCCTCGAGGAAAACAACGAACACCTACTGCTCCACTGTAGTTTCTCTGCTGAAATTTGGTTACATTACGCACAACTACTGGGAATGGATCGCCCACCCAACAGGATACAAGATCTCTGGGGTTGGGCACCAATGACATCTTCAATGCGGCCTGAACTGAGAAAAGGTTGGTACCTGTTGGCGATGGCCGTTACCTGGAATCTCTGGCTGGAAAGGAACCTACGGTGCTTCGACAACAAACGTCGCGTTTGTACCCAACTCCTCAGGCACATCGACTTCCTACTCCTCAGCTGGATCGTTAGCGCCCCTGCCTCCCAACAACACCAGCTCCAGTCCATGGTCACACTCATCACCACAGTCTCACCCTTACTCGAATGGACCACCGTCAAAGCCTCCCTAATGATGACTTCGATGATGGAGTGCCTAACAGACCCCCCAACCCGGGATCACCCACAGCCCTCATGTGAATCAGGGCTCTCTAGCATATATTTGTAAGCTCGCTTTGTTTTGTTTTTGCTGCTACAATCAATAAAGGAATGTGGTTTATCCACTTTATCAAAAATAAAAAATAAAAAAAATAATTTAAGTTACATGTAATTACACTTACACTGTAATTTGAAATACAAGAAACCAAACAACCCCTAAGATACTTCTAATGTACTTCTCTGCACTTTGATAGTTTTAATTTTTATATTGTTTTATAATTTAAAAAATTTTTGAAAATCTCAATCTAATTTTATAGATTTTTTAAAATTTTAAAAATTAAATTATGTATAACCGTTTCACTCTGAATGTTAAAAAAAACCAAAGTCCTTGAACAAAGTTTTTAAACGTCTTTTTCAGCAAAACAATACTATTTTTATTTTTTTATAGAAACAACTATCCTATCTTTTGAATCCTACTGTGACAACTGAAAGATACTAGTTACGAGTTTTGATTAAAATACAAATAAAAAACTCAAAACAAAATCATCTAAATTAATCCCACTTAAAAAAATATTAAAGATTCAACCAACGGCATAATCTTCAAATGTCATATAACTGACTGTATTATTTAATTTTTTGGAAATAAGTGAATAAATTATATTCATTGATTTTTAAATTAAAATGATGATTATATTATTTACATTTCCTTTTTTAGAAAGATATTATTATAAAATCTTAATATTAAATAATGATTTGTGTAGCTTCTATTTTTATATGATTAAATTTGGATTCAAATAGTAAACTCGACTGAAATGAGAATTTAATAGAAAATGAAATAAATCAGACAATCGATGTCTTAGCCGCTAAGTAAAGAAAATGATATGATAACGCACACGGGCACTTTCGTCCTTCCTTTATTCTCTCCATTTCTTCTCCCTCTCTCTCTCTCCCTCTCTCTTGGTGCCGCTTGATCGAGATCGAAGTCGGTGTGGGCGGTGATGGGGCTCCTGTCGAACAGGTCTAGCTTTTATACCTCTAATTCCTTGTTTCTCTCTTGGATGCAGTGAAAAAAAGATCAAATTTTGCTTTGATTTTGAAGTAAAAAGAAAAAAATGCGATTTTTTAATTTATTTTTGCCATGGGTTGATTGATTATCTCGTTTTGGCTGTTTGTTGATGGATGTATAGGATTGGGAAGGAGAGCCTGAAGGCTGGGGATCACATCTACTCATGGCGCACTGCTTATGTCTATGCTCATCATGGTCTGCTTCTTTTGATCCTTTTTAACCCCATTTTTAAGTGCTAATTATTTTTTTTATTTTCCCTTTTAGTGAATTTCCAATTGGTTTTGTCTTTTGCGATCTCTTATTAATTGTTTATGGGTTTGTTTGGACTACTAGATTCTTACACGCACACACATACACACAAGAAATGGGATGACTTTGGACATGGGAATTCTTTGACGAAATTTCAAGGCTTGCGCATCTGCATGTGATGGAGTGGGCTTGTGATAGGTTTTAAAACCTTGATTTGTTCTTTTTCATTATCCTGAAGAATGGTCATGGTCGTTGTCTAAGTAACGTGGTTATAACAAGGTAGAGGTCTTATATAGAAACATTTAATGGTGGAATTGAGTGTACTCTTATGTAGTCATTGTTGTTGGTTTGACATCAAGCTTTGAGAATGTGTTGTTGGATTCTTCCCTAGGACGTGTGGCATGAGTGAATCCATTGTGATGAAGCCCAGAAGGCCAACTTTGAAGCAGGATCATTAACTAAAGTTGTTAGAGATGTTGCTTGTTGATCTATGATAAAGATGTTTAGTGAAATCCACATCCGCATTAATAATTCATTGCAAATTTATACAAGAAGATGATCAGCAAGAACGGGAAAGAAAAAGATTACAGTTAATCAATTATGGATTACAATCAAAGATGTAAAGGAAGAGAAGAGAAAAGAGAAAAGTATCCTAAGGAATAGAAAAGATATAGTAACAAAAGCTTTCCATTCTTGTGTTGGAGAAGGTTTCCTGATATTCCCCAAGATCGTGAGTTGTATGGAGACACCAATCTTGGATCTTAATCGATCAAGATAATGCCATGGTCAACAAATCGACAAGTTGCTCCTGTGATGAAATGTGGGTTACTCGTAACTTTCTTTCCTGAACCATTTTGTGAACAAAATGATAATCAGTCTCGATATGCTTCATTCGAGAATGGGAACCTAGATTAGTTGCTAGGTGAGTAATGCCAGGATTGTCGCAATAAATTATAGGAATTGTGGTTAAGGAAACAGAAAGTTCCTTTAATAAACTTTGCACCCAACTTATATCGGATGTCGTAGAAGCAACATAACGATATTCTGCTTCAGTGAAAGAATGAATGACAGAACGTTACTTCTTAGAGCTCCAAGCAAAAGGATTCCGGCCTAAAAACATAATAAAAGCTCCGGTGGAAGTTCGGTCATCTCTGTCACCAGCCCAATCAACAGATCAAGCGGAGAGTTTCATGATCTCTTGTACCTCCTAAATAACGAAGAACGCTCTTAACTACAAACCAATGATTTACTGTTGGATGGCATGTAAATTGAAAAAGTTTATTGATTGCAAATGTTATGTTTGACCATGTAAGTTGTCGATATTGGAGACTTCTGACGAGTGCATGAAACTTTTTGGGACCATCCAAATGAGTGTTGTCTTCTAAACAAAGAGTATTCTTGTTGACTGCTTTGGCGCTAAGCATGTTTGCACAGTCAAGGATGTTTGCACCAAGACATAAATGGTGTATGGGCTTAGTGATATTATTTTTGCTACGGGTGGTCATTGCGTGAGTTGGCTTACGTTTAGTCGGTGGAGTAGGTGGGAAAGGGAAAGAAAAGGAAAGCGGTAAAGCAACAAAGGAAGAAGAAGTATGCATACTTGATAATAGCGAGACTGAATTCTCTTTGCCGCTTAATAAAGGTTTATTTTCCTAGAAGAGAAACGCTAAGGTTATTATAAGGGAAATTTGTTTCAACAAAACCAACATGCTTGGATAGGTAAACACATAATGTTAGAGGTTCGAAACACTTATAGGCGCTTTGTTGTGAGAATAGCCAATGAACACACAAGGATGAGAAAAAGGTTGAAGCTTATAGTCGGCATACGAGCGTAGCCAAGGATAGCACAAACAACCAAATACTGTGAGCTTGGAATTTGGAAAACTTCAATATAGACAAAAATATGGGCATTCGATTAATAAAATAAGTTGCAGTAAGAAAGACAAGAGACCAAAAGGTAAGGTAAATTTGCTATGTAATAATGTAATACCTATATCCATAATATGGTGATGGCGATGCTCGGCGGTGTCATTATGTTTTGGTGTATATGGAGGTGTGAGAAAATGAGAAATACCATTTTCTTAAAAGATCGAAGATGAAGAAATTCCCCTACATTATCCGAATAAAAAGAAATAATTGGCTTCTGAAAGTATTTTTCCACAACTTTTTTGAATTTAAGAAAAAATATTGAAACATCATATTTTCTTTTCAAAGGAAACAACCAGAGGTATTTTTGTAAAATGATCCACAAAAATTAAATAATATTGGAAATCATTAATTGAGGTTATAGGGACAGCCCCTAGACATCAGAATAAATAAGCTTTAATGGGGAAGAGCTTTTTATTGATGAACTAAAAAATGGTATTTTGTACATTTTATTGAACTTACCCGAATTGCAAAAGAAAGTTTTCTAAAGAAGAGATTGAAAAATTCAAATGCTTAAAAATATGACGATGAACAAGGATGCATGAATAACCTAGCAACTGATGCAAATTGGGAGCTGAGGTAGTCATTGTATGAAAATCTCGAGGAATAAGCAAAATAGGTAATGAAGAATTGGACGTAGTAGGCCATTCATAAACTCTATCTCTAGGCTTCCTTACCACTAGAGGTGCCTTGTGCAATAATCCTGCACAACAAATGAAGAAGGTGAGAATTTAACCATAACATTATTAGTAGAACATAATTTGTAGGCAGAGATAAGATTTTTTTTCAATTGTGGAACACAAAGTACATTAAAAAGATAAAGAGACCTCAAGGAAGTGGATAAAGAAGTGGAGTCCATATGTTTTATTTTGTGATTTTTACCATCACCCAGCATAATATCTTCAGTGCCATCATTATCGGAGCGCAAAGACAAATTGTTGAGATTTTGAGTCACATGATGGAAAGCACTGGAATCAAGTAACCATCCAGAATTTGGTTTCGAAGTCTGAGAAGCAAAATTGACATGTTGTTATGGAGATTGTCGTAAAGCTTGGAAGGAATTTCCAGAATTATTTGACCTAATGATATCCATGGAAAAGCGGCTAGAAGTTGCCTACACTATTTAACCACATGTCCTGGCTTATCACAATACTGACAAATAACCTGGGGGTGATTGCCTTGGTTGTTTTGATTGTTGTGAGAAGGCCTAGAACCCGAATTAGAAGATTGGCGATTGGAAGAAGAATTGAAAAACCTTGTTGATTGTTGTTTCCTCTATTGTTATGTGAAGTTGGAGTTTGGCTTGGCCATATAGTTGGTTGTAATAGAAGCAACAACGGTTGGGTTTTCACGAACCAAATATGTCTCAAAGTCTTAGCTTCTCATGAAGCTCATGAAAGGTAATAGCCGTCTCTCTAGCACAAAGAGCAACTGATAGTATTTTATCCTCTGTCGGTAAGCCATACAGTACATGAAGAATGATTTCATCCATAGAGATGTTGACACCAACGGTGTCCAGCATGGTAGTAATCTGTTTACTCTTTCAAAGATATGTTGTAACAGACATGGTTCTCTTTTTGATGGTGCTCAAATATTCGAAGACTCATGATGTGAGCATCAGAAGGTTTGGCATAGGTAGTTGCAAGAGAATACCAGACTTCGTAAGAGGTTTTTGCATCAATAACAAACAGAATAATATCGGAGGACAAAGAAGCAACAATAGTGTTTCGGATCAAATAGGTGTTAGAGGAAAGGGAAGGATCGGGTGGGGTTTCAACAAACTTGAGGAAGTCATACCCAATAAGTAGGGAATACCATTGGGTATGCCATGATTGGTGGTTGGTAGATGTTGATTTGACTGGTGCTTGAACGGAAGAAATGATGGAGATGAGCTGAGTTTCAAAGGAGAGGTTAAAGGAATTAAAAGACAATGGTATTGTTGTCGTTGAAGAAGAATTAGAAAGGTTAGAGTGGCTAATAGGCATAGGGTTTTGATCTGCTGGTGTAGCAGTGGGTTGGGTGATTGTGTTTGGTTGGGAACACACATTTGCCATAACTTGTGCTGCTAGATTAGAAGCAGCTGAAGACTGGTCTACCATGGAAGAGAATTCCAAAAAAAAAAAGCTGTGGTGTGGCTACAACTCTAATACTGTAAAGATGTTTGGTGAAATCCACATACTCATTAATAATTCATTATAAATTTATACAAGAAGATGATCAACAAGATCATGAAAGAAAAAGATTACAATGAATCAATTATGGATTACAATCAAAGATGAAACGGAAGGAAAGAGGAGAGAAAAATATCCTAAGGATAGGAAAGAGTGGAGAAACAAAATCTTTCTATTCTTGTGCTGGAGAAGGTTTTTTAATATATGATAGTGAAAGTATGAATTCATAAGAGTCCTCATTTGCAACTGTGTTAGGAGTTCAAATTACCAGAGATTGTGTGGGTGTATTTTCTAATGTAAAGGGATTAACTTTCCATGCGACTCATTCTGAAGTTATCAAACAAGAATGTTCTCTTTAAAGGAAGTTAAACTTACACCTGTTAGAAAAAGAAGAAAAATTGGATCTTTAGAGTGGTAAGTTAGTGTTTACGATTAACCATTGAGATGTTCTTTTTCCTCCACATCAAAAGTCCATTTTTAAATCCTCCTTTGGAAATCAGTCAGCTGTTATGGTTGCGATTTTGTGGTAGTGATAGGCTCTATCCTACCATAAACGTTGCACTAATACCGTCTTCAATTTTGAAGACTCGTTGTTGGAGGTTATAGATTTCTACAGTCACTAGGCTATTTGAGATAATGTTGGTTCTCGGACAGGCATTCTCCATGCTTGGATATCTGAGATGACAAGGCAGAGCTCGTTCTCATCAAACAGATGACATTGTGAAATCCTCTCAATGAAGGGGATGTTAATCCCAGCTAAATAAGGAAATTAACACACTTGTGATGGTAATAAAAGGGATTTTTCGGTCATATATGATTAAAGTTCCTCCTTTGTTTTTTTTTTAGGGGGGTCTTTGTCTATTGACTTTGTATATTAGGATACTAATCCCGTGTTAATATCATCATAAAACAGGCATTTATGTGGGTGATGACAAGGTGATCCATTTCACCAGAGGACGGGGCCAAGAAGTAGGCACTGGCACCGTCCTTGACCTCATCCTTGTAAGCTCTTCTCCTGCCCAAAGGTTGGAACCCTGCCCAAACTGCACTACCCAATCCATTGAATCTAACGGAGTTGTTTGCTCTTGCCTTGACTGTTTCCTTGCCGGTGGTGTTCTCTACCGATTTGAATATGCTGTGAGCCCTGCCCTTTTCATTGCCAAAGCCCGTGGGGGTACATGCACCCTTGCAGTCTCAGACCCAGATGACATTGTAGTGCACCGTGCAGCCCATTTACTTAGTAATGGCTTCAGATGCTACAATGTCTTCAAGAGCAACTGTGAGGATTTCGCTATTTACTGCAAGACTGGTCTTCTTGTGGTGGAACAAGGAGTTGTCGGGCAGAGTGGCCAGGCAATATCAATCATCGGTGGGCCTCTTGCAGCCGTTCTTTCAACACCATTCAGGCTGATCACAACCAATGTCTATGGCATGGCTGTAACTGCTGTTGGAGTCTACTGTGCCAGCCGCTACGTTGCTGACATCGGCAACAGGAGGGATGTCGTGAAGATGACCGTGGAAGATCTGACTGCAGGTTTGGCAGCCGACAGGGTGCATGTGGTCAAGCAAAGCAGTAATCAACTTGTGCCTGCGGTGCAAACTTAGCAATTACTGTCTGTTGTTCTCCAATCTCCCCGAAGAAATAAGTGTTATTCTAAATATCTGTATTCTGTTCTATCTGACCTTTAGCAAGTATTTGATGTGAACTATGAAGATTATTCAGCTGAAGATTATTCAGCTGAAGAATCTGAAGATATTCTGCAAGCCAAACAAGTTGTTATCTGTTGTTGAACTTGATCAAATTTAATTCAGTGATGTATCCATCTGGAAGCAAGAACTGAGAGACTGAAAAGATGTCCATCTTGTTGTCACTAAAACAGGCCCCAGATGGCATGTTCTCTTTTGTAACCAGTTGGCAGATTTGGACATGCTAAAGCTGAAGTCTTGTCTTCAAGCTTAACTGCCTCTTCAAGATTGTGATGTTGATACCTACTGTTAATTAATTTTATTGCCACCCAGGAACATCAAATATGGACCAAACCATGCATTTCAGTCAAACATGGAATCTCTGAAATCCACTCAAAATTTTACTGTTGATTCAATAAGATTGGTTTTTGTCTTAATGTAGAATAATAGTACCATATCATATGCTTTTCACTTTGTTGAGTATTAATATCATGTCCAATCATATGACTCAATTGTGTGGTTGTGATGGACCAGCTTCCATACATAAATTAATCTGATTCCTATTCTGTTGTTTCTACATGGTTGGATGATAAGATTTTCAGGATGATAGATTTGAAAATAGTTTGTTTAAATTATGATTGAATAAGATAAGAAAATTGATTTATTATTTTATTTTATTATTTTTCTGTTGTGATGGAGATGGAAGTGCAATAACAGTGGCTCATATCACCAAGAAATAAAGTCAGTATTCAAACGTTGGACAAGTGCACCGCCCCACGTATGATTGATTATATAAAAAAGAGAAATGAAAATGAAGTCAAGATAGAAGCATGATACGTGGTTAGCATGATGTGGATTCTCCAAAGAATGCAAAAGTCTTAAACGATTTATTAAAGTAATGCTCTCATTTCTCTGTTTTTTTTTTATGATAGAAATCATGATAGATCATGGTGATGAGACAACTTTAAAGTTAAGTTTTCACCATCTGGGACTTAAATATACGGACAATTTTTTTTAAAAGAAAATTGCTGATATACCAAGAAAAGAATGAATTTGAGTATAAACCCCTGTAAAATAATAAATTGCATAGATATATACCTTCAGAACTTGGGTTTGCGCCTCTGTTATCCAAACCTAATGTAAATTTTTATTTAAATGACATTTTTACCCATTATATGAGAAAAATCATTATAAAAAATAATTAAATTTGACGTAAGAGATATAAGTTTTCAGGGTATAAAATCAAAGGAAAATTAACTATAGATCCCTGAAATAGTGTCCAAATGGCCACATGGTCCTTGGGGTAGGTGTGTGGGGGGTGTAGTGTATAGTGGGAGGGGGTCCCTGGTTACTGTTTTCAGGGACCTATAGATAATTTTTCCTAAATCAATTTCTTACTTTTTTTAGGGTACATATGCAAATTATAAAAATAATAACAATAATAATAATTAACTTCAATAGGATATACAAACAAACCATTTTTCAAAACACCCACCCAAAAAAAAAAAAATTACAACTTTCTGATTAAATTTATCATAGAAAAATAAATATTTAATATTTATATATTTAAAAATGTTTACGAAAACCATAATATTTTTTATGATAAAGTGGATAAATCACATTTATTAAAATTTAAGATAAGACTAATCATTAAAGAACCAATTTATTTGATATCCGGCTTTAGCCCTTCGCCACATTCATTTAAACACGTTATTTAGCTTGAAAATATCTCTTGTTTGTTTCCATCCATATATTTCAAGATATGTCATCCCTCCGCTATTTGTCCTCCCTCCATTATTTGTCGTACTTCTGCTAAAATTTATTAAAATGCACCCTAAAAGTGTGGATCTTGGTTAGCATTTTATCTTTCAGTTTAAAGGGAAAATTATTTTCATCCTTAAAAGAATCAATTTTGTTCTTTTTAGTTCTTTGTCCGACAACACTTTAATAAATAATTTTTATATTGAGTGGTAGAAAAGCCATTTCTTACCTGTTTTTAGGGTACATTTGTAAATTCTCAAAATAATAATAATAATAATAATAATAATAATAATTAACTTCAATCGGATATACATACAAACTATTTTTCAAAACACCCACTCAAAAAATATTTTTACAACTTTATGATTAAATTTATCATAAAAAAATAAAAATTAAATATTTATATATTTAAAAATATTTATGAAAACCATAATATTTTTTTGATAAAGTGGATAAACCACATTTATTAAAATTTAAAAGAAGGCGAATCGCTAGAGAGTCAGTTTATATGAGATCCGGCTTTAACCTTTTGCCACCTTCATGTAAACACGTTGTTAAGCTTGAAAATATCTCTTGTTTGTTTCCAATCATATACTCCAAGATATTGTCGTCCCTCCATTATTTGTCGAGCTTCTGTTATTTGTCCTCCCTCCACATTTGTCGTACTTCCGCTAAAATTTATTAAAATACACCCTAAAAGTGTGGATCTTGGTTAATATTTTATCTTCCAACAACACTTTAATAAATAATTTGTATATCAAGTGGTAAAAACTAAAAAACAAACTATCAATTTTATTTTAAATAAAATTAGTGAAATTTAAAACATTTTTTTTATGATAGAAATCATGATAGATCATGTTTATGAAAATCATAATATATTTTTTTTATAAAATGGATAAACTATATTTATTAAAATTTAAGATAAGGTTAATAATTAGAGAACCAGTTTATTTGAGATCTGGCTTTAGCCCTTCGCCACCTTCATTTAAACATGTTGTTAAGCTTGAAAATATCTCTTGTTTGTTTCCAGCCATATACTTCAAGATATTGTCACCCCTTGTCGAGCTTCCGCTATTTGTCCTCCCTCCATTATTTGTCGTGCTTTTGCTAAAATTTATTAAAATGCACCCTAAAAGTGTGGATCTTGGTTAGTATTTTATCTTTCAGTTTAAAAGGAAACTTATTTTCATCCTTAAAAGAATCAATTTTGTTCTTTTTAGTTCTTTGTCCGACAACACTTTAATAAATAATTTTTATATTGAGCGGTAGAAAAGCCATTTCTTACTTTTTTTAGGGTACATTTGCTGGTGTGTGGCATGTTTTTTTTTTACTGTTATTATTCAGTCACACCTTGATTGTTTGGCTTCCCAGCTATTTTGACTGGTTGGCTTCCCAACTGTCCCAACTGTTTAACCAAATGACCGTTCCTATCTCCCAAACGGCTTCTGTGTTTTCCCAAAAGCCCAACCGTCAACAGATGCTGCGTTTTCCCAAACGTTCAACAGATGCTTCTCTTCATTGTTTATGAACCGGTGTTTCTCTCTGAACTAATGCATCCCCTGATGCTTCTTTTCATCTTAAACTGATGCTTTTTTCGTTCAACTGATGCTTTCAAGTGTTGTGTCCTTTGGGATTTCAGTCTATAAAAGGGACTGTAAAATCACTGAACATTATCTGCTCTTCTTTCTTCTTCCTATTTTCTTCTATTACCATACTATCTTCTTCTCTATTGGAGCAAAATCAAGGAGCACTCGCTGTCATCAATTCGGGTACACGAATCAGAGGTCCCTGACTGTTGAATCCTGGGAGAACATCGCCATTTTAATCCTGTTGCACCAAGAGAGGAGGTGAAATTGTTCTTAAGGACAGTGCAACCTGCACGCCTCAGTCACAACTTCAACCTGTTCATAGCACTTCCTGCAACATCAATTTCCAACAGTCCTCTCTCCATTATTTGTCGTGCTTCTGCTAAAATTTATTAAAATGCACCCTAAAAGTGTGGATCTTGGTAAATATTTTATCTTTCAGTTTAAAGGGAAAATTATTTTCATCCTTAAAAGAATCAATTTTGTTCTTTTTGTTCTTTGTCCGACAACACTTTAATAAATAATTTTTATATTGAGTGGTAGAAAAGCCATTTCTTACTTTTTTTAGGGTACATTTGTAAATTCTCAAAATAATAATAATAATAATAATAATAATAATAATAATAATAATAATAATAAACTTCAATCGGATATACATACAAACTATTTTTCAAAACACCCACTCAAAAAATATTTTTACAACCTTATGATTAAATTTATCATAAAAAAATAAAAATTGAATATTTATATATTTAAAAATATTTATAAAAACCATAATTTTTTTTTGTTAGAGTGGATAAACCACATTTATTAAAATTTAAAAGAAGGCGAATCGTTAGAGAGTCAGTTTACATGAGATCCGGCTTTAACCTTTTGCCACCTTCATGTAAACACGTTGTTAAGCTTGAAAATATTTCTTGTTTGTTTCCAACCATATACTCCAAGATATTGTCGTCCCTCCATTATTTGTCGAGCTTCTGTTATTTGTCCTCCCTCCACTATTTGTCGTACTTCCGCTAAAATTTATTAAAATACACCCTAAAAGTGTGGATCTTGGTTAGTATTTTATCTTCCAACAACACTTAAATAAATAATTTTTATATTGAGTGGTAAAAAACAAACTATCAATTTTATTTTAAATAAAATTAGTGAAATTTAAAACATTTTTTTTTTTGAATAAAAGATTTGAAACAAAATTATAAAGGTCATCACGGAACAAAGATGATAAGGAAGGGAAAGTGTAGGGTTCCCATGATGTATGAGTGAGGGTTCAAATGGTCCCAATTCAATGTAATGGCAAAATATAGCAGGACAAGATGATCAAACAAGAAGGGCATTGTGAATTCAATCAATACAAAAGAGAGGGGTCCCAAAGAAGAAGAAGAAGAAGAAGAAACAGCATGACCCTCTTCATTAAGCCCTACCAAACCCTAACCCTAATAATTCTAAACACAACAAGGGACCATCAATGAACCCGGACCAGACAGGACCCATTTTGCCTTCCACACCGCCAATCAAGATCCAAAATTTCATTCATTTATTCAATCTAATCCTTGAATCATATATTATTTTTTAAATTAAGTAAAAAAAAGCAATGATATCTGCTAGATGTATAATTTCTGAGATAATTTAGGGGGAAAAGGTTAGAGATTTTTATTTACCACCCTGAGAAATAGTTATATTACTTATCACTCTCTCATTTTTCAATAATATCTTATAACCCTCTATTTAATATATAGTAATAATTAACTATTGGTCCTTAAATAGTGCCCAAATTATCTATAGGTCTTGGGGGATGTTTAGCGGTGTAGTGTAATAGTATTTTGGGTGTGTGTATTTTGAGTTTGGATTCAAAAATAGTGTCAAATAGTGCCAATGACTAATGAAAAATTTGCCCTAATATTTATTCTACTTGTTGCATCCAAGCCAAACTCTTATATTTTAATCTAGGTTTCATATAGAACCTATGGTTACAATATATGTAAAATGACATTTTAGATCTTTTGATATATTATATTCTTTTAAATGCATTCATTCTCACATTATCAAATATCAAGCGAGTAATTTAGCAGCTCAACAAGTATTATACTAGGTATTCAATTTTAGTTTTTGATATACTTTATATTTTTCAAATAAAAAATCTAATCATTTTGTATTATTTTGAATATTATATAAATAATCTTTTTATTTTTAATGCATGTAATTACAAATTAAATAAAGATATAGGTTAATTTTTTTTTTATAAATTAGTCATAAATTTACTTATAATCCCTTTAATAAAATTATAATTTATTTATGACCTTTTTAAAATATTATTAAAAAAAGGTGTGATAAGTAATTTTTCTATTTTTCACAAGTAAAAAACTCAAAGATTTATTATAGATTTAGTTTTTTATCAAAAAGCATCTTATACTGTTATACAAGTCTTTACCATTTTTTTTATGTACTGTTATGTTAGTTAGATTTTCTTTTTACTGATCTAATAATTCCTTTCTCTATTCCCAATAAATAAAAAATATATCCTATTCTTCTCAAAAGAGAGAGAGAGAGAGAGAGAGAGAGAGAAAGAGTTCTTCTTGCCTAAGATTAAGGGGTGGAGGACTATGGAGCTTTTCTACATTGATCTATCTCTCCCTTTCTCTCTCATTCATAGGTAGCATCTATTGCTCTATCTTTGATCTTAGTTGTAGGATGTGGTGGGGGTGGCTTGTGTACCGTAGCCATGGAAAAAGCTTTTTAGGGAAGTGTGTGGGTCTTCATGTATGGAAGCAGCCATTAGAGTCTCAGTGAAGCCTCCTCTTTGCTTACGCGTCACAAAGTTGCGACCTTTTTCCACTTGCAAGATCTGGTTTTGCTCCTCTGTCCCTCTTTTTAGATCCTGGATGCTTAACAAAACCGCTTATGTTTGTGTTAATATAGACTAAAAGTAGCAATTTGATGTTTTCTGTGGATGAATTCATGTTAAAGTTTCCATCTTGAAAGCTTTCATCCTTGAATTCTTGCTGCTCGTTTGGTTATCTGCTGTTTGTTTTCGGGTTTTGGGAGTGAAACCATGACGAGAGGTTTTGTTGGAACTCTTCTTGTTCTGGCTGTTGCTGCTCTGTTATGCTCAAGTTTTCAGGTTTTAGGGCAAACGGACCCTGATGATTTTGCAATCCTTATGGAGTTCCACAAGGGATTGGTGAATTCTGAGATTTTGGATTGGCCTAGGAATGGTGGTAATGATCCTTGTGGCTCTAAATGGCCTCATGTCTTCTGTGAGAATTCCAGGGTCACTCAGATCCAGGTCCAGAACATGGGACTCACAGGTCCTTTGCCTCAAAACCTCAATAAACTTTCCATGCTAAACAATTTAGGCCTTCAGAAGAACAATTTCTCCGGAAAGCTGCCGTCTTTCAATGGCTTGGCCAATCTTAAGTATGCATACTTGGGGAACAATCAGTTCGATACCATTCCTTCGGATTTCTTTGTCGGGCTTACTAGTTTGCAGGTGCTGTCATTGGATGAAAACCCTCTGAATCGGAGCACTGGGTGGAGTTTGCCACCAGAGTTTGAGAATTCAGCTCAGCTCATGAATCTCTCGCTCATGGGGTGTAATCTTGTGGGGCAGATGCCGAATTTCTTGGGAAACATGCCGTCTTTGAGTGTTCTCAAGCTGTCTTATAACAATCTCCGTGGGGAGATTCCGGCGAACCTCTCGGGGTCGGCATTGCAGATTTTATGGCTCAACAATCAGAAAGGAAGTGGCCTGACTGGCCCTATTGATGTCATCACTTCTATGCTGTCTCTCACTGATGCTTGGCTGCATGGCAACTCATTTACAGGCCCGATCCCTGATTCGATCAGCGCTCTTTCTTCATTGACGCGCCTCTGGCTCAATAACAACAATTTGGTCGGTCTTGTGCCAGAGAACATCACTGCATTGCCTAAGCTTCAAGACCTTCAGTTGCAGAACAACAAGTTGATGGGTCCGATTCCGGAGATGGATTTTCCAAACTTCACTTATACCCCCAACTTATTCTGCCAATCCAAGCCTGGGGTTCCTTGCTCTCCAGAGGTCACTGCTCTTCTGGATTTCCTAGCTGATCTCAACTACCCGTTGATTCTCGCAGAGTCTTGGTCTGGTAATGATCCTTGTGCTTCCACTTGGCATGGAATATCTTGTTCTGATAACAAGGTTTCTCTTTTAAATCTGCAAAACCTCAAGTTGAATGGCACCATTAGCCCTTCAATTGGGAAGTTGGATTCTCTTGCTGATATCAGACTCGGAGGAAACAATCTAGCTGGCCCTATTCCTCCGAGTCTAGCAAACCTGAAGTCATTAAAAATGCTGGATGTTTCATCTAACAATCTATCTCCTCCGCTCCCAAAATTCAGTGATAGTGTGAAGCTGCTTATCACTGGAAATCGGTTGTTGGTCCCTAGCCCCCCAGGATTGCCTCAACCCAGTGGCAGCCCTCCTGGGGATTCACCTCCTGCTCCTGGTAATCCACCATCCACTCCTGGAACTCCACCTCCTCCTAGTAGCAAACATAATAACTCAGACGTGCCTTCAAATGTTTCTAAGAAAAATGTTCTGATATACATTGTTCCAATTGCTGTTGCGGTTTTCATAATATTGCCTGTCAGTATTTTCTTATATTACCGAAAAAGGGGGAGAGCAACTGCCTTTTCTGCGCCTAGCTCTATAGTTGTGCATCCTAGGGATCCATCTGATCCTGACAGTATGGTTAAAATTGCTGTTGCAAGCAATACTGGCACTAGCATAGGAACTAGTGATCTTCAGAGCAGTATAAATAGTAGCACAACCGAAGCCCACGTCATTGAGTCGGGGAATTTAGTTGTATCTGTTCAAATTCTTCGTGGTGCTACTCGGAATTTCTCTCCAGAGAATGAGCTTGGACGTGGTGGCTTTGGGGTGGTTTATAAGGGTGAGTTGCATGATGGAGCGATGATAGCAGTGAAGAGAATGGAGGCTGTGGTGATTAGCAGCAAGGCTTTCGATGAATTCCAATCTGAAATTGCAGTTCTTTCAAAGGTCCGGCACCGTAACTTGGTGTCTCTCTTGGGTTACTCTATAGAAGGCAATGAGAGGCTTCTTGTTTATGAGTACATGCCGCAAGGTGCTCTGAGCAAACATCTGTTTCAATGGGATGAGTTGAATATAGAGCCTTTGTCTTGGAAGAAGAGGTTGAACATTGCATTGGATGTTGCCCGAGCAATGGAATATCTTCACAATCTGGCTCATCAGTGCTTTATCCATCGGGACCTGAAATCTTCAAATATCCTCCTTGGTGATGACTACCGAGCCAAAGTCTCCGACTTTGGTCTTGTTAAACTTGCACCAGATGGGAAGAACTCAGTGGTGACCAGGCTTGCTGGGACATTTGGATATCTGGCACCAGAATATGCTGGTAAGTATTACCTTCTAGTATTCATAGTAACCCTACAATAACTGAAGCTCAAATTTGAACAACAATCTTCTTACAAGCAAATTCAGTTGTGACATTCTAATTACTGGTCTTTTTCAATGGTGCTTAATACATGGATTCTTGAATCTCCTTTCTTTCATGTGAGTGAATTGTTTGATGAACTTCACTCTTGAATCTTTTTTTTTTTTTGTATTTGTAACAGTAACAGGGAAAATCACAACAAAAGCAGATGTCTTCAGCTTTGGAGTTGTGTTGATGGAGTTAGTGACTGGCTTGATAGCCCTTGATGAGAGGCGTTCTGAGGAGAAACGCCACCTTGCTTCATGGTTTTGCCAAATTAAGTCAAGCAAGCAAGAGCTCAGGGATGCCATTGACAAATCACTTGACCTGACAGATGAAACATTAGAAAGCATATCGATTATTGCCGAGCTTGCAGGGCATTGTGCGGCAAGGGAGCCCCACCAAAGACCTGATATGGGCCACGCAGTGAATGTCCTAGCCCCATTGGTCGAGAAATGGAAGCCAATGAAAGATGATCAAGAGGAGTATCTGGGAATCGATCTTCGCCAACCTCTTCTACAGATGGTCAAGGGGTGGCAAGATGCGGATAGCACCAATGTCAGTTCGATCAGCTACAATGACAGCAAAGGAAGTATCCCCTCCCGGCCAGACGGATTTGCAGAGTCCTTCACTTCAGCAGACGGTCGATGAAAAGATTCACTACTCATAGATCTTGGTCTGTAATTTTCCTTTCTCAATACTGTTTCATGTAGAAATAGGTAGCTCTGGAGGGAGTTTGTCCATCTTGTTTGCATTTAGTTCATGAGTTCTATGTTTGGTGTGGGGGCACTGTGTGTGGCTGCCAAAAGGTTTTGTCTGGGTCTTAGTTTCTGGGAGAAATTTGTCCAGTTGATTTCATTCCAATGCTTGTAGATAGATAGAAATTTAATAAACTTTCCTGTTCTTCTTCTCGTATTCTGACAGCGAAGAATGATAATTCATATGAAACCATATGAAAAGAGGATTATATCCTCCTGGACTTACAGACAGCACTTGTGAAACCACATTATCTGTTGGGATATTCATATTATTGGTTGATGATGAACTTCATTTCTTCTTGAGTTCCTAAAGAGATTGATGTCAGTGTCCAGCCAGACTGGTTGTCTGGTTCAGTACAATTATTTATCCATCCAAGTTGAAATTATTGATGATGCAGTAAGGATGCAAATGCTTGCACATGGCAGGCCATGGGCATGGCTTGGATGTGATTGGATGGAGAGATGGAGAGAACACTGCTCCAAATTCAATCGAAAGTGGTCCAGGATCTTGAAAAGCAGGGGATGAACAGGGGGGATTGAAGTCCAAGTTCATCCTTTTTGGTTGTGTTTGCTTATTCGAGAGAGACAAAAAGAAAGAAAGAACAAAAAAACTTATTGCTGAGCATGAATGCATCCTCACATGGACGACTTCGTGTTCTCTGAGAAATTTCAAGGAAATTCAAGTACTGCAAAAGGATTTCACGGTGAACTAGAGAAATCCATGTTCTGGTTGAAGGTCCTCCCTGTCCAACTAATGCATGACTTGCACTCAAATTGTTTGGCTCTAATTGCATCACAATTTGTCCTTAAATCATTGTTATTAGAATATGTTCGTATTAGACCAAAAAAAACATGAAGAATAAAAAATGCTATTCATGTGTTTGGTGCCACCAGTGATAAGAAAAGGCATAAATATTATTGATAATAAGCTGAGGAATTTATAATACCACTACAATGGTAAAATAAGAACTAAACATATATAGAGATAAATATAAAATATAAAGAGATAAATATTTGTAACCCTAATAGTCCCCCTCAAGATGGTATACGAGAAGCAACACCAATCTTGTCACAAATGTCAAGTAGCCGAGGGCGAGGCAAAGATTTTGTTAGTGCATCAGCAAGTTGATCAGCAGTAGAGACATGAACAACCAAGAGAAGGGAAGACTGAACAAGATCACGAACAAAGTGATAGTCAATGGTAAGATGTTTCATCCCTGAATGAAACACAGGATTAGCACATAGATACGTGGCACCAAGATTGTTCGAGTAGATAGTAGGTGCTGAAGGAACAGGGACATGCAGTTCATGAAGAAGTGTCTTGATCCATTAAATTTCAGCAGCAGCAGAAGCAATAGCACGATACTCAGCCTCAGTAGATGACCGAGCACAATGCATTGCTTGGTAGATCGCCAGGAGATGGGATTGGAACCCAAGAATATGACATATGCACCCATGGAGGTACGATAATCCAGATTACCCCCCCAATCAGCATCGGAAAAGCCGTGAAGCTGAAGAGGAGAATTCGCCTGAAGTCGAATGCCAAGAGATTTGGTGCCATTCAAATACCGGAGCAAGCGCTTGACAAGCCATTCAAATACCGGAGTAAGCGCTTGACAGCCCCCCAATGATTCTCAGTAGGCTGATACATGAACTGAGAAAGTCGGTTGACAACAAAGGAAATGTCAAGGCGAGTCATACATAAATGTTGAAGACCACCAATAACTTGTCTATATTTGGTAGCATCAACTAGAGAGGATCCATAATGAAGAAGAAGAGATGCACCAACAGCAAGGGGTGTAGAAACTGGTTTTGAGTCAAGCATGTGGTGTTTTTGCAGAAGATCAACAATATACTTGTGTTGAGAAAGAAGCACATCATCAGAGGTCGGACTAACCTCAACACCATAGAAGTAAGAGAGCAACCCAAGATCCTTGGTGGAAAATTTGGAGTCAAGTTGCAGAATAATACGATCAACTAGATGAGGATCACTGCCAGTAATCAGAAGATCATCAACATAAACCAGAAAATAGATAAGAGTGGAGCCCGTCGACAGAATGAAAAGTGATGTATCCGCGTGAGAAGTAACAAAACCAAGAGACTGAAGAAAGAGCTTCAACTCCTGGTACCATGCCTGCGGGGCTTGCTTCAAGCCATAGAGAGCCTTCTGCAGACGACAGACATAATTAGGAAACTAAGGATCATGCATGCCAGGGGGTTGGGTCATGTAAACTTACTCAGTAAGATGGCCATTGAGAAAAGCATTGTTGACATCAAGCTGCCGAACAGACCACCTATGATGCAAGGCTACACTCAAGACAGCGCAAAAAGTGACAGGATTAACAATATGGTTGAAAGTCTCATGAAAGTCAACACCGGGACGCTGATGAAATCCTTTGGCAACAAGCCGAGCTTTATATTGGTCAATGATACCATCCGGACGCCGTTTGATACAGAATACCCATTTGTTCCGAACAAGGTTCTGATGGGGAGCAGGAGGAACAAGTACCCAGGTGTTGTTGTGTTGAAGAGCATCATATTCGGCTTGCATGGCTTGAAACCAGTGCGGATGGCGAAGAGCCTGTGCCACTGTAGCAGGTTCACTATCAGAAGAAACTATAGCAGAGAGAGTGTACCTCGGATTAGGCTTGAAAATAGTGTTCTTGAACCGAGTAGTCATCGAGTGAATATTAGTAGCAACATCAGGAGCATCAGAGGAAGATGTCGGAACGGAGGAAGAAGGCCGGTTGGGAATCGCGGCGGGGGAAGAGCTCGCATCGAAGGAGCGCGGGAGCAAAGCCGGGGCGGAGTCCTCGGCGGAGACGGGGTGCGGAGCTGGACAGGCATGGTCGGGGGCGGGACATACCTCATCCGGGGTGGAGGGCAGACCCGGAGGCGGTGCAATGTGATCGGTGTGGGCGCCGGGACGGGCCTCGGAAGATATAGGCCGCATAGAAGGAAGCGGCACAGGAGGTGCAGCCAGAGGTGCCGGGAGGCCACTTGGGCGCAACGATGGTCGTGGTAGCCAGGATGATGCTGTGAAGGTCGGATCAAAAGGGTCGATAGGGGCAGAGGCGAACGAGGATTGAGAGAAAGGAAAATCATCTTCAACAAAGCGAACATGACAAGGGATGACAAGCTTATAGGTGGAGAGATCATAGAAAATAAAGGCACTCTGAGACAAGGAATATCCTAAAAAGATATAGGGACTGGACCGCTGGTCAAGTTTGTGAGTAGCATAGGGACGAAGCCAAGGAAAACAAAGACAACCGAAGACATGAAGAGATGTCGGATTTTGCAGTTTGTGGAAGAGAAACTCAAAGGAAGAATGGAACTGCAAGTTTGCTTTTGGCATACGATTAATAAGATAAACCGCAGTAGCAAAGGAGAAGGTCCAGAACTTATAAGGAAGAGAGGCATGATGAAGCAAGGACAAGTCGGTCTCTACAATGTGCCGATACTGACGTTCAGAATACCCATTGTGTTCTGGAGTGTGTGGAGAGGTGGTGAGGTGAGTAATACCATTGGCAGTTAGAAATGGACGAAGAGCAATGTACTCCCAACCATTTTCAGAGTATAAGGAACAAATGGGAAGTTGGAAAGTCTTTTCAACCAGGTTTTTGAAGGCAACAAAGGTCGTATGGACATCAGACTTCCGAACAAGAGGATAAAACCAAATATATTTGGTAAAGTGATCCAGAAACATAACATAATATTTGTAGCCATCAAGAGAAATGACAGGGGACGTCCAAACATTAGAATATATTATCTTAAGATGGGAAGAGGAAGAGATTGAGGATTGAGAGAAAGGAAGCTTGTAGCTTTTATTAATATGACATGAAGTACATGAAAAATTCACTAAGAAGACGAAAAGGAAATACCGAAGGATAACATCTGTTGTCTAAAGACTTTAACAGAAGGATGACCAAAACAACTATGCCACAACGAATGTAAAGACGAAGACGAACTAAGGTAACGATGAACGGGGAAGCAGGAAGCGGTAACCGGTGTAGTGGTCGGCCAAAGGTAGACACCATCCTTATGCCATCCCGTAACCAGAGTTGCCCCCGTGTGACGATCCCGCGCCTGAAAAGAATCATCAAAGAACAGAACTGTGACTGCATTAGTAGCACAAAGAGCCGAAATCGATATTAAATTCAAGGACATGGATGGAACATGCAACACATCCGTGAGAGAAAGAGAGCCATGTAATGTCGAAAGAAACATAGAGCTCATATGCTTAATAGGAAGATAGGTACCATCACCAATGACGACAGTCTCAGAGTCATTGTAGGGTTGATGAAGTGACAGGTTGGACAAGTCGGTGGTGACATGATGAGAAGCACCAGAATCTACAACCCAATCAGAAGGAGAACCTGGAGTAGGGTAGTGTGTGGCAGTGTTTACATGAGGAGGACCACGAAGCGACGCAGGAATGTGATCCCACGTATGTAAAGGAACAAGCCGATACTGACGAGTATAATGACCGGTGGTGCCGTATATCTGGCACTTGCCCTGATAGCCGCAACCAAAGGTAAGCACTGGAGATGGCGGACGTGGAGTCCAAGGTGGCACAGAAGGAAAGGAAGAAAACACAAGTGGGGAGGATCGGTTGTAGTTGGAGGATCAGTAGTTGTGGTGAGGGCAGCCACCAAAAGTACCCTGCCTGGAAGGGAGAGAACCCCCGCGGGTCTGTGGAGCAAGAGCAGTAGCCGGGTGCGCCGGTGGCGATGTGGTGAGGAATTGCTGTTAAGTTTCCTCATGAAGCAGCTTCTCAAACAATTCCTCAAAAGTGATAGGTGTCTCCCGTGCTTGAATGGAACTAGATAGATGCTTATAGGAGTCATCTAGTCCATTCAGAATCTGAAGCGACAACTCATCGAAATCAACAGGCTTGTCCATGAAAGCAAGAGAATCAATACAAGACTGGATGTCTTGCATATATTCGGTGATGGTGCGAGACCCTTTGACAGGAGTAGCAAGCTTGCGACGCAACTCCATGATTCGTCCATGGGACGGGGAAGCATAGGTCTTCTCAAGAGTCTTCCAAGCTTCCATAGATGTCTTCTTGGAAGCAATAAAAGGAACCAGACTTGCAGTCAGAGATCCAAGAAGAGCATTGAGCAACAGCTTATCTTGGCGAATCCAGAGAGAATAGGCCGTATTGGGAATTAAAGCAGCAGAGTCAGGTGCAGTAATGGTACCAGGTGGGCAAGGAAGAGAGCCATCGACATAACCATAGAGGTCGTACCCAATCAACAGAGAATCAAACTGTGCGCGCCATGCACAATAATTGGTAGCGGTCAACTTGAGAGGAACTTGTGCTGCAACATTGATAGCAATGAGACTTGGAGAGAGATCAGAGGTGGTGGAGAGAAGAGGGCCAGAGGTGAGACCGGATGAGGAGGAGGAAGCAGCCATGGTGTTGACCGGCACAAGATTTGTGTTAACCAGAAGCTACGGTTGACCAAAAATTGGCGGGGACCACCTAGTCAATTGCTTGAAACCGGTGGCAAGTGATTGATGTTTGCGGTTGACCAAGGTCAATAGCTTGAAAATGGCTGCCAATGGAGGGAAGCTTGTTGTTGACCAAAAGAAGGCTGTTGACCGGCAAAAGAATGTTGTTGACCGGTGGAAATCAAAGAACTTGTTGGAATTTTGTCTTGCTATAGTGGCAGATATGTTGATGGTGATGTTGACCGGATAGGGAAGTGCGCGTGGTTTTGTTGGTCCAGAACCGGAGGTCACCACTGGGGCGCGTGGCAGAAGCGCATGGGCATGGGGCACCAGAGTCGCATGGCAGGGGAACAACATGTGGAGGCTGGGCGATGCGCGATAGGAAGCGCCAGTAGGGGAAGGCCGGCGTCGGCTAAGCGCCTTTGTGCCGGTGAGGAGAACAACGAGCAAAAATCTAAAAAATTATTGATACCATGATAAGAACCAAGATGATTGGATTATGGTGCGGTAGTGTGGTGATTGGATGATGGTGTGGACTGGTGGATGGAGGGGTTTTTTTTTAATTATCAGTTTTGGTGATTGTTTATTGGGTTATGGTGATTGGATAATGATGTGATAGTGCGGTGATTGGATGATTGTGTGGTGTTGTGGGGATTGGATGATGGTGTGGACCGGCAGCTGGAGGGGGGGTTATGGGTTGTGGTGATTGGATGATGATGTCTGGGTGCTGAGCAGGAGCAAAGGTATGCCGGCGTGCGACGGGTGCCTTGTGGCCAGCGTGAGGCTGACGGCGATGGGGAGAAAAAAAAAAGAATTTTAGGGTTTCTGGATCTTGGTTCTGATACCATGATAAGAAAAGGCATAAATATTATTGATATATTATTGATAATAAGTTGAGGTATTTATAATACCACTACAGGGGTAAAATAGGAACTAAATATATATAGAGTTAATACAAAATATATAAAAAGATAAATACTTGAAACCCTAATAACCAGCAGGGACTCACGTCGGAATTCAATCAAATTTTGTTTTTTTGGGAAGCCAATTTTTAAATCATGTACTTTAGAATAAGTTTGTCATTTCTCTGCTGATTTGACGGCCTTAGCATGGACTAAATCATCATTTTTTTCTAAAAAAAAAATAATAACATTTTTTTTGTATAATTTGAAAATATTTAATTTTTTTTTCATATTTTTCTTTTTCCTAGATCCTTGCCAACATTGACTTCAAATTTTTTTTAGGAAATTGAGATCTCTCTTTCATTACTTTTGTTTGGGGATACTTTTCTATTTTAGCATGCCCATTACTTATGGAATTATTTATTTATAATTTATTATTTATGTATTTATGTATTTATTTTTATTTTTATTAATTTTTAAGTAGTTATTTATTTATTTATTTATTATTAATATTTATTTATTTACTTTTTTGGATAGCGACACGGAGATAGAGAATCCATATAGTCGACCTCGTCTAGTATGAGATTAAGACTTAGTTGTTGTTGTTGAAATTTTTTTATTTTAAAATTTTAATAACTATCCTTTTTTTTTACTAAGGCCGCATTTGGTACACAGGATAGGATAAGATTATTATTTCGGATTAGATGGGATAGGATAGGATGGGATAATATTATACTGTACTGTGTTTGGTAACTCCGCATTAGAAAACTGGATTAAAAATCCTGCATTTGATGAACCTTAGATAGGACTATTTTACTGTTTATATTTTAAATTTTATTTTTAAATTATTATTTATATCATATATTTCAAATTATTTTATAAATTTTTTTTGTATTTTAATATTTAAATTTTAATATTTTTGTAAAGTTATTATTTATGTCAAGTGTCAAAAATTAATTTGTAAAAATTCTTTGTAAATACATATTAAAAATTATTATACAAATTTTTTATAAATATTACCCCTGTTCACTTCCAAACACTCTATTTATTAAAATTTAATTAGTAAAACAATATGCAATTTTGATTGTTAAAATACTATACAAATTTAATATATTTTTGCAAGCACATTTTAATATAATGTTAACAAATAATTGGAATAAAAATAATAAGGTCGAGAAGATTAGAACTAGGATTGATCAATCACGATATATTGCTTAACACCCTTATTCTTTTCAGGACCTGGTGTCACTTTTGCTTGGCCCAAGTCGGGAATGAACCCAGGCCTAAAGAACGTATAAAACAAGCATTTACTCATAATCAACACTAATATTAGGAAAACATAAAGTCAAATACAATACTGATACAAGCCATAAAGTCTTAAGATACAACACAAGTCTCGATAGGAGTTAACAAGACTCCTCAAATCATAAACACGAAATGTAATGCACAAATTGGGCCAGGTGGTCAGAGCCAATTAAGGTAATCAAGACCCTATCTTCCATTCTACGCAGAACCATGACCCTGCTTACTACCTGCAAAAGATCATACAACAACATGATGAGCTATAGGAGCTCAGTGAGGTACTAACACTACTGTTTGGTTTAACATACCTGTATACCTTCAATTGTAGATAATAAAATATCGAAATATGAAATACAAAGACTAAACGATGTTTAAAACATGAAAAACAGCATGCTGATCATAAATATGAATCGTGGCAATATCCAATTAAATTAAATGATATGCACATGTGCATTTCTTTAATCTTTTATCATCAGAATGGGAGATGATTTCCACATATGTCCTGGCTGACCATCTTAGAGCCAGTAGTCTTCACGGTTGGACCAACTCAACAACCGTGGAGGTGACAAGCTATGGAAACAAATCCTCGTCTGCGGGAGATGAATTTCACATATGTCTTGGCTGGCCATCTCAAAGCCAATAGCCTTCACGTTTGGACTAACTCAACAACCGTGGAGGTGACAAGCTATGGAATCAAATCCTGTCTTCAATCATATGAGGGTCAAATCTGCGGGAGATGATTTCCACATATGTCCTGGCTGACCATCTCAAAGCCAGTAGCGCTTGTAACCCGTTGGACCAAGCTCAACAGCCAGTAGAGGTGACAAAAGCTATGGAAACAAATCCTCATCATCAATCATGAGTGTCATCTACACCTCTACTTTCATGCAATTTTGTACGAGGTGGAGGCAGGTGGACCAACTCGGCCTAACACTTCGATAGCTCTCCGGTTGGATCAACTCCAGCGGCCCAGTGAGCTATAAGTGTATATCACATTATACTAAGTACCCGATGGAGTACCCGGAAGGAGTTTATTTCTTGAAATCGGGAGGGTTTGAAAGCAGAGATAGTTGGGCAAGTAAAAATAGAGTTATGAAGAAAACCACCCCTCTCCTACCTGAGTATTGTACTCTCTGGCTCTATCGTGAGAGCCACCTGCACATGCGAGCATGTATGTGAGTCTGGTCAAGGTGTACTAATATGTCTATGCAACATATATGTGTTTTTCACATGCTTTTCATAAATGGTTTTCAAAAATACCGAAATATGATCACTACTTTCATGCTTGAAAATTTACAGTATTTCATAAATGGGTTTTCAAAAATACCGAAACATGATCACTACTTTCATGCTTGAAAAATTTACAGTATTTATGAAAACCAATCAACTCATAACATGAATTCTCAAGAAGTCAATACGATAAAAATACGAGAGGAATACGATAAATTTACAGTCGTGTTCCCTCACCTTAGTCTGAGTAGTTGCTAAGGCTGGCTAAGTCCTTCAACAGCAACGGCCTTGCCTTTGTCTTTTTCTTGTCCTTGAAATCAAAATAATACGGACATTCAGAGATATGAAAAACCGTATCTTCTTCTCGTATTCTATCTAGACTTATTAAGATATGCTAACTTCATCAAGTCTAAATAAAACACAATTTCTCTTAGCATGAACTTCATGTCTACTAACTTAAAATACGGAATTGTTAAATTCCAAGTCTTAGCTCTAAAAGCTTTTAGCATGCTCCTTAAATGTAATTAAGTGCTAGGCAAGATCATGGGAATTAAATCAATTGTCTATACTATGATTTTCTTCAAAAATTCGACAGGACCTCCTCTAATCGGAGTGCCCCGAAAATCATATATACATTCACAATTTAACTATAATTAAACTTATCAATTAAACATGCACTTCATTGCATCCATTATCCAATTTGTCTCTACAATCATACATCCAAACCTCCTTAATTGACCTCCTGGTTGGTACCCCAATTACCTTCTCCTTGATTTCTCTTAGTGCTCGGACGTTCGTTGATATCTGAATCGAGCTCCCGTCGTCTTGGTTTCCTCGTAGATGTGTTCTTAGGTTTCTGCAGCAGTGCGGGAGGCGAGGAGAGGAGATCGCGGTATATACTTCACCCATTTCGTCGGATCTGGTCCCAAGAGGCGAGGCGGCGGCTGACTTAGGTGGCGGCGTGAGGACAACTGATCACGATCATTTGGCGGCGTCTCGATTCTCGGGCAGAGCTTCACTTGCGGAGAAAGAAGGGAGACAAAGCGGCGTGGGTTAGCGTGGAAGAAGCATACCATCGCTCGGTCGGCCAAACGAGGAGATGACGGGGTGTAAGCGTATCGCCCGGCCTTGTAGCTGTGGCCGATCGTCGGATCTGAGGGTAAAGGCGTGCGTAGTCTCGATCTGGGAAGGAAGAGGGTGGAGAGATGAGTAGTTGCGGCTTCTCCTTCTCTCCCCTTCTCTCTTATAACCTAAGTTCCTCTCCTTTACATATTACCAATATTTTAATACAATATTTGAGTTATCTCCTTTGTAGCGTCGCTGACACAGGCGCACACTCATCCGACCCGGATCCGGCTTAATACGGGATGCGGTTCTTGAACATCTTCAAATATTTTATTGATTTATTACCTTTATCTACTTTAATAAATTATTTCAACTATTCATATATTATTTTAATTCAACCTATAGAATCACGGTGATAGCTAACCCGACCAGATCCATACTATCCAGCATTTGACTCTGCCAGTCGTGCCTTATAGGGACTTACATTTCGTCCCGTTTCTCCATCTAGATGATTGAAATTAATTAGCACTACTAGTTCTTCTAAGTTAATAATCCGGGATCTCTCTCTTTAGTCCATCTCCAACTATATAATTGATAGTGGCCCGGCCCAATATGACCTTCTCTGGGCCCAATAGTTGCAAGGTTGGACTTTTAATCAATTAAATTCCCGATTTTCCTTAATTGGGTTGTTAAAGTAATTAATCTCCTTTATGTGTTAATTAACCTCAATAATTTTCTCTAGAAAATAATTTATTTAATCGTAAAATTTCCGGGGCGTTACATATATATAACATGAAAATTAAATTAAAATCTCATATTTAAATTTTGATGAACTTTAGAAATGAGAGAATTAATGAATTTGATTAAAAGTATGTATTAAAGGGTTTACAAATAAATTTTCCAAAACCTAGGGGGTAGAATGTAATTATGCTATATATATATATAGGGTAAAACTACGATTAGTCAGCTACACTTTTATTTCGCGTGTTTATTTTGATTCAGCTCACCTTTAAAAAGTTACGATTCAGGTCCATTTGACTTTTAAGATTACATGTTTTTAAGTCACTGAAGCCCGTAGATTGTTGTGATGTCACGGTGCCCATTTGGGCACACAGACATGTTTGAAGGATTTCTAACGCAGTATGGATGGGAAGATCATCAAAAAATAAAGCATGCGTCAATTTTCATACAATTTGGTAGCCGTTTGGTTAATATAAATAGCGTGCTTATTTTATAAAAATGCGAGCGGTTGAATTTTCCAGCCGGATTAAGTGGGAGGCCCAAGCGGTTTGCAAGTAATATGTATTGGCTCAGCGACAACTTAGGCCTGATGGAAGTCTTCCATCTTCGTGAAAATCGCTTGAAACGCTCTTCGAGATATAGCTACCGATGAGATGGTGATTTAAACATAGAATCTTAAAGTGAGTAACTGACAAATATAACAGCTTTAAGGTAGTGACAAATAAGAATGGTGACTAAGCTAATAATGATCATATACTGCTATATATATATATATATATATTAAAAAATAGTATGAAACTAAAAAAGTTTAATAAAATAAATAATTTTTTTAAAAAAAGTCTTTTTAATTTTTATTGATGGTCAGACACTTGATGGAGGTGAACGTTATCCGGTGTAATCCTCCCAAAATACATGGGATAAAATTATTAAAGAAACCACAATCCTAGGATTAGAATCCCGAGATAATATTTACGTACCAAACATCAGACATTGGGTTTTGGATAATAATCCAATCCAATCCCATCTAATCCTGTCTACCAAACACGCCCTAAGGTGACAAGCTCCCCCCGAAGGACCCTTCGTTAAGAACGTGTACAAGTTCGGTAGTACGGGAGCATAGAGGCTCGACAGAAATCCATTCACCTAATCCTCACCTTGCAAGGAAGAGAGTTCGAACTTGGGTCTTTCACAGATTTACTACGCATCACTTAACAAAGAACCCTGTTATCAATAAGCCTTTGTGACCGTTGGTTTAAACACAAGTTTTAAACTAAGTTCCATGTAGTTTTTTTTTTCTAAGTGGATAGATAAGTCACATTCATTTATTTAATTTAGAAGGGCTTACATCCTCATGGGTAAGGTTTACTTTTGTGTTTCTCCCTTTATATATGGGTCGACCCCCAACCCTGGGCATACATATATATACTATGATTCTATTCCTTCTATATTATTGCCCCCGAGCATGGTGAGGTCGTTGAAGTTGTCCTCTTTGTCCCTTGTGTCCTTCATTCCCTCAGTTGTGAAGATGAGGCTCCGCTTAATGATGTTTCCTATCGGCACCAACTTTTTCTTCTTGGAGGCAGGAGCTATATCAAACCAAGATAACATTAGAAAGTTAATCCCTTAGATTACTCCGTTGAAAACACATTGTTTTCCTTGAAAGCATCGTTGGTCCTTTTTGAGCCATGTGCTCCAAAGTAATCGCCATCACTGCGAGGTTCCACCTTAGTTGGTCTCCTTTTTGGAGTTTTTTGTCCATTTGATTATCACCTCAGAGATCTTGTATTGTTTGACGATTATAACCCAGTCCAAATCTTGGACAAAAGTGGTCCCACATTTTCTGAGTCTTTGGACATTTGACCAATAGATGTTGAGTAGTTTTGTCTGCCTCATTGCATAAGTAGCATACTATTCTTGTACCATTCCAGTGTTTTTTTGGCTAGGTTATCGAGTGTGAGTATTTTGTTATCCCAAACTAACTAGACAAACATTTTGAACTTTTTAGGACAGTGCAACCATTAGAAACCCTTCGGAAGTGGGCATCTCATTCCTCTATCTACAATGAGGTCATATAGGGATTTGAGAATGTATCTTCCCTATGACCCCAGGGTCCATGTGCGTTCATCCTCCTCATCTTAATGAGACATGGTCATTTTGTTTATTAATTCCTAGATCTCTTGGTGGCCCACCCTCGATAGCGGTCCTTTCTTAAAGATCGATGCACCTCTAAGAATACAGTGTCTGGCCTTTTGTAGGAACATGTGTGGCTCTTTGATCATATGTGTGAGGGAGGTTAAGAGTGAAGAAGGTGCCCATCCATCAATCAATTTGCTATTCCAAAAATTCATAGAGTTCCCTTTACCATCTCTAACTTTGATGGTCATTTCAAAAGTCTTCTAATTAGAATTGATCCCTCTCCAGAAATATGGAGCTTGTGCTATAGGTTTTTTTATAAGGGTTAAACTATGATGTTCAAAAGTAGTCATGTTGCATGATTTGTCGGCAAATTCATGTCTCTCCCCTAATAAGTCGCCACCACCATTTCACTAACATTACCGTATTGCAGCATTTCTGGTCAACCATACCCTATCCACCATTTTCCATCGGTCTGCATAAATGCTTCCAACTCACCAGCAGGTATGCTTTCCCTTGTAGGTCTGGTCCCCTTAAGAGGAAGTCCTGTCATAGTGCGTCAATACAGTTTATATATAGTCAGCCAGTAGTTGGGCATTGTAGAGAGGACTGAGTTGATTAGCGTGATACGGTCTTCCATAGAGAGGAGTCTTGCTTGCTAAGTGCCAATTCCTCTCTTTTCGGTTTTGTACTAGATAATGGGATACCCAAGTATTTTACCGGCAACCTCTCTAGTTTGAAGTTGAGTATGTCTGCCATTGATTTTGGCTGATGTATGTTTGCTCTGATAAGAATGCGAGAGCTTTTGTGGTAGTTTATTACAAGGACTAATATTCTTTCTTACAGGTAGAGTATCAACTTCAAGGTTCGTAGGTGTTCTAACTCTCTTATGCTGAGTACCAGTAGGTTATTTGTATATTTTAGGGAGGTTATCTCCTCTACATTCATCCCTCCCCACCGGATCCCCTTGTAGATGTTTGCCCGGTTTCTTATGATAATTAACATTGAGTTGAGGACATCAGGTACTAGAACAAAGAGCAGGGGGAATAGGGGTCCCTTGTCTTAGACCCCTTTTTGTCACACGTATCCCTTAGGTAGCCTATTGATGAGGATCTATTATTTTGATGTGGTGAGGATACCTTGAATCCATGATACCCACTTGGCCCCAAATCCCCTTGTCATAAACACTTCCTGTAGGAAATCCCAATACATCATGTCAAAAGCTTTTTCAAAGTCTACTTTGATTAATACCCTATCTTGTTGGTCCTTTCTTATCTTGTGGATCAGTTCTTCTGCAACCATAATGTTGTCTTGGATGCACCTTTCTTTTATAAAGGTTTTCTGAGCTTTATCAATCAAATTATATATTACCGCATGTAGTATGTTTACTAGCACTTTTGTGATGATCTTCATTGAGCAATTTATTAGACTAATTGGTCGGTACTCCTTGATCTCCATTGGTGCTTCCGTTTTGGGTATGAGGATGATATGCACTCAATTTATTTTTTCAAGTTGAGCGTGACCATTATAGAAGTCGGGGAATAATTTCATGAGGTCATTTTTAATAAAACCCCAACCCTGTCGATCTCTATATAGTTGCTTTTATTCCACTACAATCCTCTCTCCAAACTAATTTCTCACTATACATATGTTAATCAATTATTCTATTTTCTTTTAAACCCAGGAACATGAAAATAAATATAGGAAAGAGTATTTCCCAGATTCTTCCAAGATAATTTTTACCGAAATTATTTTTTTAATACACAATCCAATATTTTTTTATTTTTTTATTTTATACACCTCTAAATCTTTTTACCAAATGACTAATTATTCCCTCTCACCATAAAAATTATTCCTAAAAGTTATTTTTTTTAATTGTTGTATAAATAACTTGTTGATGCAAAGATCTGCTCTTTCTCGAGATCAGAGTAGATCTTGATCAATAAGAGAGATTGCTAAAAAAGGTGGAAATTCTTCACAAAGTTTCAATAGAGAAGTTAGTTACGATCGGTGATCCGTCTTCTTCTTAGCTTCACCGGATCAAGGTCTCCTCCAGGGATCCGTCTTCACCAGTTGAAACCTGCTTTGAAAGGGAAAAGAATTGTATAAGAGAAGATATCCGAGCGTTCATACTTAGGGGAGCCTCCAATAATCAAGTTAGGACTTAGAGAGAGAGAGAGAGAAGAAAGAGAGAGAAGAGAGAGAGAGAGAGAGAGAGAGAACTCATATTGAATGAGATTTAAGAAAGATACAAATTTCTGGATGGGTTTCCGAATTGCCTTCTCAGTGGACTGACGACCTCTTTTTATACTCTCGTGGGTTTGATTTGCCAAATCATGGCTCCCTTGGGAGTTCATCCTCCACTATTGGATAAACATGCAGTTGCACTTTTATTGGAGCAGTTTAGACCATGCCACATGTCTATGGTTATTTTTATCTTATAACACTTGCCCCCTAACTCTCCAAGATAACTCGTCTTTAGCTCAGTTTTGCCTGAGGAGTTCAGTCATCAGTTGGGGCATGATCAGACCAAAAGGATGTCTTCGCTCGCCTGACTATGAGCTGCTTTTTTGGGGTAAAACTAAGCTGATGGGAACATCGCTTCGTAATAACATCAGTCCATGGGTCGTGGCTTTTGATTGATAAGGCACTTCAACTTTCAAAGTGTCTTCAACTGAAAAGTAATGATAAGAGTCGACGGAGGAGATAATAGGCACAACTCCCTATAGAATCATCTCAAAGCGTGTCAGATATACTGGCCTATGTGTCACTCATTCGCTGGCTCACTAGTTTGACGAATTACTCAGGCTATAGAATTCCAATTAATTACCCTTGGGGAAGCACGTCTGCGAGAACCACCTATAAATAGTCCTGCAGAAGGCTAGGGTTTTACTTCCGTCATCTTTTTTTTTATTCTGTCTTTGCTTAGGAAATCCTTTAACCCTTCACCAAGAAATTCCAATTCATCTTCTTAAACCGATGTAATGGAAGTCCTTCCTTTAGCAAAAAGGGAGCAGCCTGTCGTTGTGGACTTAGTAACTTGCATCTTGAACTTCCCTCAACTTTTCCAAGTAGGTAATAACTTTGCAATCATGTCTCCTTTTTGAGTTAGGCTTCCAAATCCTAAGAAGCGGGCCAGTTCTCCTAGTGGGATCGAAAATACCCGCCCGACATCGTATCTGTGAAGAGACACCAGGCGATGCATCGAATCACAAATGTCGTTTATTTTTGTTATTGTGGGTTCTTTCATTCCTAATAGAGGCAAACCTCTATTATTAATTACTCCAGAATGAGTCTTGGGAACCTCCGATTAAGGGCAAAAGGACAAGTAAAGGCAATGAATAAAAGAGGATCATATATCTGCAAATCATAACTTTTATCATAAATTTCATTTTTGTTTTTATTTTCGTTCATTTTAAATTTCCATGCTTTCACATTTGATGAAATAATACATGATTTCAAGTCAAATACTTTGTTTTAGCTAGATTTGAGCTAGAGAGAGATTTGCTGCACAACAAACATAGTCAGCATCTATAAGCTAGCATTGTGATCTTTGCATTTGTCCATAGCCAAGGAGTTGGTGTTTACTGCTTCAGTTGAAGAGAATTCGGATTATGTTGCATCATTGGACTTCATATTATAATGGAATCATAGTCAATATCAACTTCTGCCTTAGTATTGAAATTCTCAGCTTCTTCAAACTGCAATGAAGGAATGCTTGCAAGAGTTGTTCTTATGATGTGATCCTTATTCATTTGTGCACTTGCTATTGATGAAAATACTAGAAAGAAAGCTGTTGTAGCTGGAATCCCTTGATTAGCTCGATATGGAAAAGTAATATACGGTATTTGACCAACAACCTTGACTGGGGACTGCCCATGTACAGGCTCGTTCATGTCGACAAATATCGGGACAACAAAATCTTCTTTAGATATCTCCATTTCATCATGAATGGCCTGCTATCGAAGTGCATGTTTAGTAGTTGGGTTCTCAATAGGCTACATGTTCAACCTAAGCACCATCAGGTCTTTGTCATAGTTTGGAATTTCTTTAGCATATTTCAGAATATAAGTTATGTGCATTCTTCTTTGAGGCATTTCATAGAATTATATATTTCACATGCTTATGATCATGTATTTTCACATAACTGCAACCTTGTTTCTTCATATAATCATCTTTTCTTTTTCTTCTTTTCTTTGTTCTTCTTTTCCTTCTCATAACTTCTGCAGCTGCTGGACTGACTTCTCTTTGATGTTGGCAACCCTCTTCATCTTTCTTTCTTTCATTTTCATTGCTTCTCCATGTTGTTATGGGCATTGTTTGAGATTTAGAGGTCTAAGCATGCAGACTTCCAAAGCCGATGAGAAGATCTTTGTAGCTTTTCCCTCTTCAGAACAGCCGTCATGTCCATGTTTCCATAACCACCCAAGCCAACATCAGTGGGAGAGGGATATATATTAGCAATTCATACACTCCTTAAGAGCAGCACCAAGATAGGATGTTTGGTCGTCAGAACTGAGCTTCTGCAACAGTAATTAAGTTTGACCAAAAAAAGATAATTTCCATCCTTGATTCATTATCCGAGAGGAGTGCTTTCACATGACCAGCAATTCTTCAGTTTGACTCTGTCCAATAGAGCTTTCGTATCATATAATTCATATTTCACCCCACCATGGAGCAATGCACTTCAAGTATTCAGCTCCTCAGGTTTTCACTAGTTTTCACCTTTCTCCCTTTTTTCATTTCCTCCACTTATATTTATCTTTCCTCCGATTATGTCCATCTCCTGGTGGTGCTTCAAAGGAATCAATTTGCAGATCAATTTCTTGACCCGGTTGATTTTTTTGTAAATGGAGATTGATTTTTGTTGATAATGGAATTAGAGCTTTTCTATCAGATGTATCACATGTTCTGCCTTTGGAATGAGACACCTATTGATTTTGAACACTAAACTCTTCTATGCCTGGCACTTGTTCCTGAGAAGTTGACAGAAAACATGTGCTATGTTGAGCCATGGAGCTTTAAAGCAAGAATTCTTTCCAAACATGATTTATTACTCATCACGCAAACTTGTATTTGGATATGGATTTGGTAAAACATCCCTCAAAAGATGGTCACTGGTTATAACATCTTTCTTTCTTGGAATTCAGCAGCATTTTTTATTTTTTTTGATTTGAGAAGTCACTTCAGTTCCATTCTGAGACAAGTGATCAATTACATACACTTTGACTTTGATGGTTTGCAAGTTCTTCAATTTGGGCAGGGAGCATTTGTCGCAGGAATTTTCAATCATTTCATAGCAAAATTCCAATGACATCAACACTTCATTCAGGTTCATGAGAAGAGGACATAACATCGAACACCTCATGGGCATTTCGCACAACCAAGCATTTTGCACATCATTGGAATGCTTTCTTAACAAATATACAATCATTCACAAAATTGCAACAATCTTGTTCTTCATGGAGTCTTGCTTATCATAGGTTTCATAGATACTGTATCACCCTCTACCATCTTGGCTTGCATGAAGTCATCATCCACTTGTATGGGCAGCTGGAACTAGGCTTCCACTCCATACCCAGCTGCTCTCATTTCTGAACAATCCCCTCACATTTTGAAATATTTTGAGAGATAAATTTCCTGAGTCCTTTGGTTGATGACACACGAAGGCGGCTGAGAATGACTGCCATGAAAGGAGGTGGGTCTGGCGGAGAAGGCAGAAGAAAAGAGCTATGATAGTGCCGGTGACTTCCTTAACGTGGCTGGACTCGACACGGACAAGGCGGAGGCCGAGATTGGGGGATTTGAGCCATGGCGTTGCTGCTGCGAGGGGTGGAGGGTTTTTGGTGACTAATGATCTTGGTGAGTTCTGTGATATCCTCCTTGATGCCACAGGTTAGAGATCCGGGATTTACTAGGTCGCCATCGGATCCTGATCATCTTCTAGAGTTTCACACCGGAAGCCATGAGAGAGCTCACGAAGGACTTCGAGAAGCGTGACACTGTGGTGGTGTTCTTCGTCTTCCATAGAGATGCGCGGAGATAGGAGATTTCAGCTTCTTCTTTGCAGGATCCTCTGGTAATCTTCATTTTTTTTAAATCTAGAGATCTTTGGCGATCTTTTGTTGCTCCGCGAGGTCGGCTTTGGAAAACTACTACTTCGGCGCCATCGGCTCCACCAACAGCAATCACTGGTGGTTCCTCGATATCGCCACGTCTTGGGCGGCGTCCATTATTCGGTGGCGACGACAGCTTCATCAACAACACCGGCGGTGCTCCTCCTCTGGCGCAACGGTAACATTCTTCCATGGTATTATAGTCGATGGACCCAAGTCTATCTCCTTCGGCAAAGCCATTGGAGACAAGACTTGTGTCCGCGTTCGACCGAGCAGAAAACTGAAGGGCAGAGTTTCATCTCTCTCTTTTTCCTTCCCCCCACCCCACCCTTCTCTTCTTTCTCCTATTCCTTATATAATCCATCCCCTTTGATTTTCCCTTTCCTTTTTATTTTTTCAAGAATATTCAAAATCAATCAATCCTTTCATTTTTTCCTTTCCTTTTCTTATTCTTCCAATTAATCACTCATTGATTTTTTTTTTTCTTTCCTTTTCTTATCATTCCAAGAATATTGAAATTTGATTTGATTTTTTTTCTTTTGATTTGATTGATTGATTTTTTTTCTTAATTTGAAATATATTAATAAGATCAAAATTGATTTTGATTTTAAATTTTAATTTGATTTGATTGATATTTTCTTTTTTTAAAAAAATCCAAATTCTAATTGGATTTGATTTTGATTTGATTCATTTTTTTTATTTTTTTTATTTTTGGGAAATTATATTTATATTTTCCCATATTATCTCTGCATTTGTTCAATTGGATTATTTTGGATTATCTCGGGATTTGTTCCCTTGGATTGGCTTAGATTTACCTCGTGGTATGTGCCTATGGATTGTCTTAGGATTTGTATTTTTTTAGATTACTTCGAGATTTGTATTCTCGGATATCTTGAAATTTGAGATAGTCTCTAGATCTATATTCTCGGGCTATCTTGAGATTTGAAGTCGCCTCGAGATTTTTATTCTCGGGCTATCTTGGGATTCGTGTCCTTGGCTTGCCTTGGGATATGTGTCCTTGGCCCACCTCAAGATCACACCACATCAAAATATATCAAGATATACTTGATTTGAAATTATTTTAGCATTATCTCTTTAAAATATTGGCACATGGTATTTTGAATGCATTTTTTAGACACAAACACTCCTCAACCCAGGGAATTGGCTTTGTATGTAGAGTCATTCCGGGCAGACCTTCCTCTTCCTTTGTTGTTTTAAGAAATCATGTCTTTCTGTAACTAGACTCCCACAAAACTCATCCCGAACTCATGAAGGATTTTCTTTGGGTTCGTTATCTAGTTCCTCTTATCCGGCCTTGAGTCTTCTTTTCATTGGTTTCACCTTGTTTTTTCTTTGAAAAAACACCCTAATTTTGGGGACTGGTACTACTTCGCTACCAGATCCCATATATCATTCTTAGGGAAAGCCTAGTCTTCCATCCATAATTGGAAGTTAGGGTTCTTTTTTTATCTCTTCTGAATCCAGGTAGGCAATCCCAACCTCCTAGAATCCCCCAGACACTGATAAAGCTTTTAAGGAAGAAATGTCATCTATGAAGGAGAAACAATTGGCCTTCCTCCAAAGTATCGAATCTCCTCCCTTAGCTAGCTTAGTGACTATAGATAACCTTTACAAAGTTGGGCTCATCTCTTTGGCAGGTAAGATGCCCTCATCTTTTCTAAATTTATGAACATCTTCGATTAGGATAGAACTAATCGGTTGATCTTGTTTCTGTAAAGAACCGGATGGAGAGGCGGCTACTTCTGTAGGGGTTGAAGAATTCATGGAGTTCACCAAGCTCTCCTACTCCTAATTAGACCAAACATCCTTCAGAGGAGCAGTCTCACCTGACAAAGAAGCCTTGTGCCCAACTAAAGGCCTTGGAGGCTCTTATAGCTTTTGAAAGCAAGGCGTTTGATACCTCGGGGGACATAGCCCCCAGAGCTCGGAACCATGGAGGTATTCTACAGGTAGAGCCGGATACTGGGCAAGATACACCTTCCATTGCACCAGTTCCTATTTCTTTAAAGTCAGGAGGTCCCTCTAGCTCACAAACTCTCAATCTCTAGCATTGTCGAGGAGAAATCCCTTTTCATCGATGGCATAGCTGCAATCGAGGTCATCTCCTTAGAGTCAGACCTTACAACTTTGAAAGAGATCGGCAAAGAAAAGTTGGCCTCATGGCTAACTCTGTCAAGGATGAAGGTATGTGGGTTATTCTATCTTCTTATGACTTTCAATATCTTTTGCTTAGTCGCTGATATAATGTGTTTTCATTGTGTTGTCTAATCTTCTAATGGCCTTCCTAGCCAAGCAACTGAGAAAGGAGGCTATACTCAAAGCCCCATTAAAAGAATTGTTGAAGAAGACAGAGGCTGACCTGGCCCAAGCGAGTACGGAGAACTCGGAGCTCTATCTTCAGGTGACCGATCTCTAGACTAGAGCGAAAGCTCTAAAGATGGAGGTTGAGACTAAGAAGAAAAGGAAGCTTCAACCTCTAGATGAAATAAAGAGTGTCCATAACCTTTGATGAGTGCATAATTATACATATTTTCTTATCATATTTCCATGCACTTTGCATCTATTTTAGTATAGTTTCTTCTACTTTTGTGTGCGGTTAGGCGTTTTGTGTAACTTGGCAAATAATTCATCACTTCAGAAAAAAGAAACCAATTCGGGAGAAATTCGGAGCAAGAAGGGCCAAAACAAAGCATGACAAGGTCAACCACACTGGCGTGTGGATTCAAATCGAGATTAATTAAGAAGTGCGCTCAACCCATTGAAGACATGGCCATATACCAGATGACACGGGCGTGTACCAGATGCCTCGAGTCCTTGAACCCTTAGATGAACCTTTGACTTTTTCTCCTTCCTAATATTAGTTTCCTTTTTATTTATTTCTGTGAATTGTCTGTGTGTGCTTATTTCGTATGGTTTGTTAGTGTGAAAGCGTAGGCCATATCATTAGAATTTCTTGATGCATAACGAGAGATAACGGTCAAGCTTGGTCTTAGCATAAACAATAGGGAGGCGCACGCCGAGAGATCAGGTGTTTTTGTCTCTCTCCGGATTAAGGTAAAACCTAATCGTGGGAACCATAGAACACCATGACAATGTAGTTATACATGAGAAGTCTCCATATGGGACTAGGGTTTGGTTGCTGAGAGATCGTGACCAGACTAATTTAGGGTTCTCCACGGTCTAGGAAAAGATTAATTAGGTTACTAGTATTAGAGGAGTGGTTATAAGGGGATCTTAGGAGGATAGTGATCCGGGGTGCCATGCTCCCTTGATTGATAAACCCTAATTTGCCAATTGTCACTTTAGTTTAGTTTGACTTAGGTTTTAGTAAGGATCAATTCACTAACCATAGTTTCTAGGCTAGATAATAGAATTCTAGTGAGTACTAGTGCCGGTCCCTATGGATTCGACTACCCTACCCTCAGGGTACTTTACTACTTGAGCGACCCAGTGCAATTGTGAGCTAGCAGCACATCAAGTTTTTGGCGCCATTGCCGGGGATCGGCGTTCTAGGAACATTAAGGTTTTCTTACTCTAGCTATCTTAATTAGTATTAGTTTAGCTTTCCTTTTCTTTTATTATATCTTATCTTTTCTAGTTGATCTAGTTTTCTTTCAGCGAAAGTACCAGTGCATGACCAGGAGCAAGGTTCCATACCCAACAGAAGTACCAGATCCAGATTTTGAGGGCTACCTGATAGCTCTCAAAAGAGAGCTATTTAGATGACATATTATGCTAAATTGAGACCAAATATGGCCATCTAATGATCTATTCAAGAGCCAATTTGGGTTATTTTATATAAACTATACCTTAACTAACATGTATACTTGTTTTAGAGAATTTCTATTCTAAATTGATTAATTTATGCACTAATGCAAGTATTTTTAATATTGATAGATGATGAGAGCATTGGATAGCAATAAGGATGATCTTGAGCAAAAGAGATAGGTGTTCTATGAAAAAGGAGCATAAGGAGCAAAAGGAGAGAGGATTGTGAGCAGCCTGAAAGAGCAGCTGAGATGAGGAATTTACTGGAAGAGCTACAGGACTCCAAATCCAATTTATTCTAGTCAAATTGAATATCAACAAGTCAAGAACACTCAGTTAAAATTTCAGCTCAATCCGAGTTGAAATGGTCATCCGATCGTTGCGTTGATAAAGACATCGATATGTAGACTGCATAACATCGCGATGTTAATCACGAACATCGCGATGTTAATTGTGACAGAGCGCCGATTTTCACAGAAAAAATAGATCGCGATGTTTTTTGTCGACATCACGATGTCGGGGGCGTTGGGCTATAAGAAGGGTCTGTTTTGCTAGGGTTTTTCATCTCTCGTTTGTGGGCGACGGCTAGGGCTCCAAAAAGGCGATCTGGAGGGTTTCAAGGCCAAATCTTGAGGGGAGAAGCTCAAAGCAAAGGGAGAACCAATATCTTATTGATTTCTAGTGTTTTAATCCCTCCTTTGTACTTAGACATGGATGTTTACCTTCTTATTTGCATCATTATGAATCTTTCTTTGTAATGGTAGCTTGAATATCTAAGCTAGGGTTGTATGGATGCTATGACTTGATACATTTATTATCCTTGGTATGCTTTGTTCTCTTATATGTGGATGTGCCTTTGAATCTATTCTCTTTATTCCTCAATTGTTGATAGACAATATGTATCTTTAACTCCATGCACTATGAGAGATCTAGGCTTGAGAGTAGAGTAGGGAATTAGGGTGGACAGAGTGACACCAATTTGACCTATCACTGAGAGATCAGGTTAGGTAATTCCATGGTAGTCATAGAGTGTTGTCCTATAATGTGTCTAATGTACCATAGAGATATGGATTTTAGATGCATGATCCTTAGAGATAAGGTCCTGTAGGATGCACAGGGAGTGCACACAAGCACAACACTTTATCAGTGACACACCCATATCCATAACCTTGATAACTTAGTAAGCCAATGAGAAAATCAATACAAGTCATTAGAGTGATACAACCCTAGAAGCATATCATAGAGTAATCCCCCGCATCCTTCGTTATCTCACCGCATCCTATGAGTAGTTTAGTTTAGATTAGTAACCTTTTCCACTTATTGATCGATTGACTTTACCAAGCAACTTAGTAGGATAGTGTTTATCTAAACCTAGTAAGCTTTCCCTGTAGATTTGACCCGGTACTCACCGGTTTTTACTTGCGACCACGTACGCTTGCGTGCGAAAATTTGACATTCAAGTTTTCTGGTCAACACTACCTTCATCGCCAGATAAGTGAAACCCTTCTCAAAAAGCAAGCTGAGGTGGAGAGTAGTACATAAGTTAACCAACCAGTAACAATGGCGGTACCGACCCGTTCTATTGAAGACTTTGCCAAGCCAAGCCTTGACAGCATTATCTCAAGCATCAACCCTCCAAACATTGATGGTCATGATTTTGAATTAAAACATCACATCATTCAGATGTTTCAAAATTAGTATTAGTTCAATAGATTTCCAGATGAAGATCTATATGCACACTTATCAACCTTCTTGGAGATCAGCAACACCACTAAAGTGAGAGGAGTCTCTGCCAATGCAGTCCGTCTTATGTTATTCCTGTTTTAACTCAGAGGCCAACCCAAATAGTGGCTAAATTCGTTACCTCCATGATCGATTACCTCATGGGGTGAGTTGGCCAAGAAATTCCTGACAAGATACTTCCCATCGCTGAAAATCATAAAATTGAGAAGTAACATATCATCCTTCATACAACTAGAGTCAGAAACACTATATGATACTTGGGAGGGATACAAGGAGATGCTTAAGAAGTGTCCACAATATAGGATAGAAGGCTGGATGCAAGTTTACACTTTCTACAATGGACTCAACGTGGCTACAAAATAGTTGTTGGTTGCAGAAACCAATGGATCCCTTTGCAGCAAGGAACCAGAACTAGCCAAGGAGCTAATTGAAGAAATGGCAGTTAATGGATACCAGTGTAATTCTGAAAGGAACAACACTAAACCAAGCCGAGCAAGGAATCTTTGAGGTTGATGTGTTGACTAATTTGGTAGCAAAGGTGGATGCATTGAGTAAACAGATAGACAATATGTCTACCCAGCAGCAAGCACCGGTCATGAATTGTGGAACATATGGAGATCAATCGGGTATAAAAGCTAGTATGGTGCCAGTTGAACAGGTTGACTTTGTGGATAGTCAAAACATATATGAGAATAATCCGTATAACTCTACCTACAACCCAGGACGGAGGAATCATCCAAACTTCTCATGGAGCAACCCGGGGCAAGGTCAAAGTCAGCTAAAGCCAACTCAACCACCAGGATTTCAGCCGCTCTCACAAGAAAATAAAGGTCTGAGCCTGGAAAACATCTTTGCATAGTATATACATACCAATGACGAGCGCATGAAAAGAAACAAAGAGTACATGAGGAATCAACAGGCATCGTTGCAGAACCTTGAACACTAAGTGGCTTAAATTGCAAAATCTCTGGCTGAACAACCACTTGGCTCCCTCCCCAGCAATACTGAAGTGAATCCAAGAGAATCAATGAAGACCATCACCCTTAGGAGTATAACAGAATTACCCCCACCTCTAGCCATATATCAGAAGGATATAGCAAAGGAGGAAGAAAAAGGGGAATGATCAAAAGAGACAAGGGATCAAAGCAAGGGTAAGGACAAGCAAGCTCCAATGGTGCGAGAGTACCAACCAAAACTACCTTACCCTGCTAAAGGACCAACAGGAAGAGCAGTTCAGAAAATTCTTAGAGATGTTCAAAATACTGTACATCAATGTCCCATTCGTGGAAGCTCTCACCCAGATGCCAAGGTATGCAAGGTTCTTGAAGGAACTGTTCACTAACAAGAGGAAACTGAAGGAGGTATCCAAACCAACCCTTGGTGAACAATGCTTAGCAGTTCTCACCAACACAATCCCAAAGAAGGAAATTCACGGGGCTATATAATACCCTGCACTATCGGAGGATTGGTGAATGAGTACGCATTAGCAGACCTTGGAGCAAGCGTCAACCTCATGCCATATAAAACTTTGCAGAAATTAGGACTCGAAGAGCCCAAGCCAACCAAGGTAACACTACAAATAGCCGACCAATCAATTCGTCAACCGCGAGGAGTCCTTGAGGACGTATTGGTCAAAGTGGATAAATTCATCTTCCCGGTGGACTTCACCATTCTAGACCTGGATGATCAAGTGGAAGTACCCCTCATTCTCGGGAGACCATTCCTAAAGACACCTAAGGACAGACGGATGACAATAAGAGTTGGAGATGAGCAAGTCGAGTTCAAGCTTCAATATGCCATGTGACACCCCATGGAGTTTGACGATTTTTGCTACTCTATTAATCAAATTAATAATCTCATTTATGATTTTGTGCAGGATGAGTTTCTAAAAGACCAATTAGAGGACATTTTTGAGAACGAACCACCACCCTGGGATGATAACAAGGAAGAAGAAACCCAAGAACACACAAACCCAATCTCTATCATGAGGAAGAAGAAGTTGGGGTTGAAGGAGTTGTTGTCAAGGAAAAACACCAATCCACCATCAGGCTCATCTGGGAGCCAATCTTGTGAGTACGAATTTATTTCCTATTTAAATATGAAGGATGTAGGTAATCTTACTCCCAGTAGGAAGCTGGAAGATATCACTTATTCGAACCTCCATGAGCATATAGGTACGTCAAGCTTGTGACGTAAAACAAGCACTTCTTGGGAGGCAACCCAAGCTTAGTAATTTTATGTAGTCTTTCAATTTTCATGATTAGGATTATTTTAGGGTTATTTTTAGGCATACATTAGTGGTGATACTATCTTTTTGATGATGTTCAATAGTTATATGATTCCTAAGTGATTTAACGACTAATTTTTGTCTTTGGAGTCTATAACACTTTGGTGCAGGCGAAAACAGGTCAAAAACCACATACACAAGAATTACAGAGCAGTACATGCCCATGCACACGGGAGTGTACCAGATCGTTTGGCTTTCAGGACAGAATGAAGGGACAATAGTCAAAATACAAAGTACCACACGCCCAGGCACACGGGCGTGTAGTGGGACGTTTCGCGCTCAGGAAGAAGTAAAGGAACCACAAACGAAAGACAGAGCACAACACACCCATCCATACGGGTGTGTGGCACAAACCACACGGCTAGATCTTACCTGACAGGCCATGTGAACAAGTTCACAGCCTTGTTCCGCCCGCGGACTCAAAATGTTGGGTCTTTAAATCGCGAAAAGAGGCATCGCCACCACCACTCATGCCCCCCTCTTCTTCCTCTACCACTATGCGACGCCTCTTCCTCATTCCCAATGCTCCGGCGACCACTGACCAGATCCAGCCGCACTTCACCATCATCCAACGACTACCACCATAGCTCTCCAGCCATACCACAGTGTCGACACCTACACGGCCCATTGCACCTCCATCTCCAGCGAAGCAATGGGTCTCAAGAAGCAAATCCCCGAGAAACCCACGAAGAGGAAGAAAGGAGAGAGAATCTCCCAAGAACCACCTGAGCTCAACTTCAGGGCGGAGATCCACAGCAAGAGGTACACCGTCCTACGCCACAAGAACTTCGGGGAAACACGAGCCATAGACTTCAAAGTCTTGGAGGATATGGGCCTCGCCGACGAGGTCAACCGCCTGCTCGCAGTAGGAAGTTGGAGGAGGCTGCTCACCCTCGAGGAGATGGCATACGGGGAACTTATATTAGAGGTGCTTTCTACTTTCACCATCACCAAAGGAGACGCCCTGCTATGGTTGCACAAGACAGACCGAATACAGTTCAAGTTGAGGGGTGCGATGCATATGATGAGCTACACATAGTTTGTCCTCCACCTAGGACTGTATGATGAGGAGTTCACCTGGACGACCGAGTACAATGCCCTTGACATCGCTAGACCGCGTGGGAGGTTAGAGCTCGACTATTGGCTTACGATCGGCACCGTGGAGAGGTACAACCCTGCGCGGTCGAAGGCAATAATACAGGGGTGGTTTGCACTAGAGATTTTCTCTTCCTGTCGAGTATACTGGAGGGATTCTCAATCCACTTTGGTTGGGTCGTTGGACAGTTCGTGCTCCATCAGAGCACCTACCCAAGGATTCAGACCATCTTCGCGGGCTCATACATTACTAGACTTTGCCTTGGGGATAGGTTTATTTTTAGGAGGAACTACGGCGAGACTAACGATAGCAGCATGGACCCTAGAGATCACACTTGAGACACTACGGGCACTGAGGATAGTCCGACCGATCTGCACCTCCAAAGGGACCACCTACCGAGTCATTGAGCCAGGCAGGACTCCACAGCAGGATCCAGGAGACTCAGCCGCAGCAGGACCGAGCAATGCACCGCCACCTCCACCATCACTGCTAGAAGCACCTTTACTAGATCTAGGACGGACCCTAACCGTGGACGACATATGACTAGACTGGCTGATAGTGGCTGTCCATTTCTTGATCCAGCAGGGTGTTTACCAGTTCCCACCCCCACCACTTTCTCCCACACACACCATGAGAGATATGGGGGTGGAGGCTAGCAACGACTTTGAGACTGCTAGTGGCGAGGAGGAGGAGCTTGACGATTGACCATCAGGAGTTTTCTTTTTATTTTTACCACCATGTTTGTATTTTTCTTTTATTTTCGAAAACCGAGACACCACGGTTTAGTTATCTCTATATATTATATTTTGAGCATCACCTATGTGCTTTATATGTCACAGGGTATTATGGAAATCATGACAAAAGAACTTGTCAGGAATCTTCACACAAGCACCACCACACAGTTATGTAGAGTAATTCCTTTTCCCGTTTTGATCTTGCATGTCATATCTTCTTTTTATTATACATACATTGCGTACATTGGGGACAATATACAATTAAATGTGGGGGAGGGATTAGTTATGCTTATTTGATTATAATGAGTACTGGTTTAAGATGATCTATGATTGTTTATGATCGGGAGTCTTCTTGGGATCTAGGATGACATTAGCGTTAGGTGTCAAAAATTTTCAAATATATATATATATATATTTAGTCATATATTTACTTGACACCGCACAAAAACTTGGAGCACAAACTCTAAATTTGTTGTGGCTTACCAGCTTAGATTTGGATTTCAGTTAGCCTAACCTAACCATCGAAGAAATAGTAAGAGTCTCTGAGTCTTATGTAAAAAAAAAAGAAATAAAAAAAAATTTAGAACAAGTTGGAGTAAAGGAAAGTCGGATCCATTAGGGATGCCCTACCAATATAAGAAAGATGGTAGAAAGAGCTATCACCTTTGAAGCATGAAAGCCGCTCTTGGGTAGTCGAATCTTGGGCATCACAAATGTTCAGTTGATGACCTACAGGGAGAAAAGGCTACCTAATTAGATGTATGAAGCTACTACCCCTAGCTAAAAGAGTTGAAAATAGTAGTTTAGAGAATAAGGTTCAGACTAGTTGGGCCGTGTTTGAGCTAATAAGCAACAACATAGGAAGGTTTACACACACACGTGGGGAGTCCGAGTGTAAGGTAGGACCTAATTTCAAATAAAAACTGGCCCCGGACATTAGAGGGACTCCCAAGTATTTGTAAGATCGGAGATCAGGCACTCATCATCTTGCTTATATTCTTTATTTTTCTTTGCTTGAGGACAAGCAAACATTTAAGTATGAGGGTATTTATGATTCATGCATAATTATACATATTTTCTTATCATATTCCCATGTACTTTGCATCCATTTTGGCATAGTTTCTCCCGCTTTTGTGTGTTATTGGGCTTTTTGTGTAACTTGACAGATAATTCAGCACTTCGAAGAAAAGAAACAAATTCAGGAGCAATTCAGAGCAAGAAGGGCCAAAACAGAGCATGACACGGTCACCCACACGGGTGTATCCATGGGCATGGGGATTTAAATTGAGATTAATTAAGAAGCACGCTCAACCCATTGAAGACATGGCCGTGTGCAAGATGACATGGGCGTGTATCGAAAAATCTGAAGCTTATAAAAGGCTGTCGGTTCTACTCTTCAGGGGACTTTTGGCGCATCCAGGAACCGACGGCTAGGGTTTCGGGGAGAGGCTGAAGACGAAGAAAACATCAAGCCAGGAAGTTTATGAAATTAATTATATATTCTTCTTTTATGATTGTGATGTTTGTCATTAGTATCAGAGGTTAAATCCTTGGTGGTGCCTAGACTTTTTCTCCTTCCTAATATTAGTTTCCTTTTTATTTATTTCTGTGAATTGTCTGTGTGGGCTTATTTCGTATGGTTTGTTAGTGCAAAAGTACCGATGATGAGAAGCTGCTAGCCCACAAGTACACGGGGTCACTCAAGTAGTAAAGTACCCTGAGGGTAGGGTAGTCGAATCCACAGGGACTGACACTAGTACTCACTAGAACTTTATTACCTAGTTCAGAAATATGGTTGGTGATGGATTTATCCTAATTAGAATGAAACTAAACTAAGTTGGCAGTTGGCAATCTAGGGTTTATCAATCAAGAGAGTACACACCTTGGATCACTATCCCCCTAAGAATCCCTCATAACTAATCCTCTAATACTAGTAACCTAATTTATCTATTAGTGGACCATGAAGAACCCTAAATTAGTTTAGTCCCGATCTCTTGCCAACCAAACCCTAGCCATACGGAGACTTCTCAAAACATACGACTGCATTGTTATTGGTGTTCTAGGTTCTTAATATTAGATTTTACCCAAATCTGGAAAGTGAGTTGTAGTTGCAAAGCAACCCAAGAGATCACACGATCTCTCAGCGTGTGCCCCCAATATTGTCTATACTAAGACCTAGCTCAACCGCTATCTCTCTTCATGCATCAAGCAATTCTAATAGTATGGCCGGTTGGTTCGCACTAACAAACAATACGAATAAGCACACTTAGACAATTCATAGAAATAAATAAAAAGGGAAACTAATATTAAGAAGAATAAAGATTCACAAGTTCATCTAAGAGTTCAAAGACCCGAGGTACCACCAGTGGTTTAGCCTCTCATACTAATAACAAATATAATAATAAATAAGGAGGAAGATACAGGAAGACTCATAGACTCCTTGGCACGGTGCCTCCTCCGCCTTCGACTTCTCCCCGAAACCCTAGCCGTCGATTCCTGGATACGCCAAAAGTCCTCCGAAAAGTTGAACCAACGACCTTTTATAAGTTTTAGACTTTACGCCACACACCCATGTCATCTGTCACACGGCCGGGTCATCTGGGTTAAGCGCGTTTCTTTCGTTTATTTCGATTTGAATTCACACACCCATGGACATGCCCATGTGAGTGACCATGTTGCGTTTTCTTTTGGCACTTCTTGATTTGAATTTCTCCAGAATTTGCTGCTTTTCTCCAAAGTACTAAATTATCTTCCAATTTACACAAAACACCCAACAACACACAAAAGTGGGAGAAACTATGCCAAAATGGATGCAAATGGCATGTAAATATGATAAGAAAATATGTATAATTATGCACTCATCAGCCGGCCATATCACTAGAATTGCTTGATGGATGACGAGAGATCGCGGTCAAGCGAGGTCTTAGCATAGACAATGGGGGGTGTACACCGAGAGATCGGGTGTTTTCACCGTGTTGCTAACATAGCACAAACTCACGCTCTAGATTAGGGTAAAACCTAATAGTGGAAACCATAGAACACCATGATAATACAGTTATACATAAGAAGTCTCTGTATAGGACTAGGGTTTGGTTGCCGAGAGATCGGGACCAGACTAATTTAGGGTTCTCCACAATCCATGAATAGATTAATTAGATTACTAGTATCAAAGGGGTAATCATAAGTGGATCTTAGGAGGATAGGATCTGGGGTGCCATGCTCCCTCGATTGATAAACCCCAATTTGCCAACTGTCACTTTGGTTTAGTTTGACTTAGGTTTTAGAAAGGATCAATTCACAAACCATAGTTTTTAGGCTGGATAATAGAGTTCTAGTGAGTACTAGTGCCGGTCCCTATGGATTGGACTACCCTGCCCACAAGGTACTTTACTACTTGAGCGATCTCGTGCACTTGTGGGCTAGTAGCGCATCAACCTCCTAGGAGCTTTGGAGGTGTATGCCCGCCAGCTGAAGGAGGAATTGGGGGTCGCGACAAGTGGGGCCATTGAGGAAGCTACAGAGAACATTGTGGAAAACTTCAAGGATAAGGATATTGATGAATACTATAAAGAACTTTAGGCTTTTAGTAAGTAAAATGTGGAAAAGTTCAAGGACTCTTTGAAATTCTTAGAGGAGTTTAAAACCTCCGCCACACTAGGGGTGATAGAGTTCAAGAGCTCGAAAGAGTTTGAAGAAGATATCACTGCCTAGACCGTCAGGGGAGCCGATGAATGTTTCAAAATATTCAAGGAGATCATCCTCGAATATCCAAAGTTGGACATTGCCTCTCTTGATGTTGAGGTGCGCTCCAACATCTCTCCTTGACTCTTAAGAATGGCGTTGGTTAAGCTGAAGATGAGGTTGCAATTGAGTCCGAGGTCCCAGCTCTAGCCGAGGTCAAGTTGCCTCCAACAGCTACCAAGGAATAAATTGTTACACTTCATGTATCTTTGCAATGACACCATATTGCAAAGCTATAGTAGCTCATCTTGAATAGACTTTGTATCTCCTACATCTTTATTTTTTCTTTTTGTACCCATATTTTTCAAAAGTTAGATAAATAAAGAAAGAAATTTTTTTTTGACATACTTGTACTGATTCCGCTTGACTCCCGAAATAACTAAGTATTGAACTTCTATGGTCATCAGCTTTAGGACTTGCATTCCGCTAACATGAACAATTCTGAAGTATAGTAGACTTCTAGACTTTCATGATTCATATTTTCTAGTTTGACTAGGATGGATATGAACGGGCCGGGAGTATATTTCTTCAAGCTCATATAAGATGACTTGCATCATGTGAAGGAGAGGGGCGATTAGCTCCCTTTGACCTTCTTCTCGAATACTGAAAAGATATAAAAAAAAAAATCCAAATGGGCTTTACTAATCATCTGATCTAACCTTTGAAAGGGGTAAAGACGATCCAACCATAGAGAATTAATGTCGTTCCCTAAAAAGGGTCATATGGTCAAGCCCTTAAAAGGGTCGTCTGAGTTGATGTCGGTAGGGTTTTAGCAATAAGACTTTACATGCTTTGAAAAGGAACAGAGCGATTTGATCCGTGGTAACCAAATCCTTGTCGAAGTCTTGAGGGTTTTAACAATCAATCTTTGCTTGCTCTAAAAGGGAACGAGGACGATCTAATCCCCAAGGACTGAATTGGTGACCAAAAAAGGGTGCCCTAAAAATGATCGTATGGTCGAGCCCCAAAAAGGATGTCTGAGTCTTGGTCCGCAGGATTTTAATATTCAACCTCTACTTGCCTTGAAAGAGGACAAGGATGATTTTCTCTATGGTAACCAAATCCACATTGATGTCATGAGGGTTTTAGCAATCAATCTATGTGTGCTCTGAAGTGGAATGGGGACAATTTGATCCCCCCAGAACAAATCTGTGTTGTAAAAAGGATGCCCTAAAAAGGGTTGTCCAAGTTGAAATCTTTGAGGTTTTAGCAATCAATCTCTTCGTGCCTTGAAAGGGGACGGGGGGCTCTCTAATCTCTTAGAATCGAATCCATGCCTTGAAAAAGTCGAGGGGTTCATGCGGGAACTGACGATTTGTTTGCTTGGCTCTATAATGAGTGGAGGTTCTTGAGCTGGGGCTCAAGTCAAAATGGTGGTGGATTTGCTTCAGGAAAAATTCCAATTCAAACATTGATAATATCTCATCAAGTACTCAACATAGAATGGCCTTTTAAGGAACCCGCCTACCAGGTCAGAAAATCCCTCTAACAATATGGGGTCCTTCCTAATTGGGAGTAAGCTTCATGGTCTGACTCTCATTCCCTTAGAAGATGTTCTTTCATAAGATGAGGTCTCATAGCTAGAATCCAATCTCTCACACCTTGTAATTATATAAACATTGAACCTATTACTGGTAGGCCGCTGCTCTGAAACAAGCTTTGTTTCATTTCTCCTTGAGGAGATACAGTTCTCCTGGGAGGGCCTTATCAATAGCTCCTTGATCAAAGGCTTAATGAAATCTCTTCGGTAGGAGTCCGGCTGATCTATATGCTCACAAGGTGCTGGGCAATTCATCAACCTAGTTGGAGCCGCCCTGTTGGACTCTGGTTTTGAGGCTCTGGAGGATAGTCCTATTGGTGAACTTGACCTATCCGTTGGCTTGGGGATGAGTTACGGAGGTCAGCCTCATGTTGATACCCAACTCTTCACAGAATTCTTTGAACTTCTAGTTATCGAACTATCATCTGTTAATTGTGACGAAAGAGACTAGGATGTGGAATCTACAGATAATGGACTTCCACATGAAGTCTCGACAAGCTCAGTCTGTAATTTTAGCAAGAAGTTCTACTTCTATCCACTTAGTGAAGTAATCTATGGCGATGTTTAGAAACTTTAACTGAAGAATTGCTATTGGGAGGGGTTTGAGGATGTATATCCCCCATATCGCGAATGCTCACGGACTCACGATGGAAGTGAGTTAGGTCGTAGGTCGGTACTGAATCCGGGAAAGGTACTGGCACACTTTAAATTTTAAAACCAGGGTTACTGCATCCTTTTTGTCAGTGTGAACCATTAATACCCCCTGGTTGAGGACCTTATAAGAAAATGACCTTCCTCCGAGATGATTGTCGCAGATCCCTTCATAAATCTCTTGAAGAATATAATCTACTTCGGAGGGGCATAGACATCTTAGGTACAACAAAGTGTACGACCTTTTGTATAGTTGGTCATCTATGATAATGAAGCTAGACAACCTGCTTATGATCCTCCAAGCTTCTTTTTGGTTGGCTAGTAGTATATCTTTTGTCAAGTAATCTCTGATCAAGTCGATGCAACTTGGTTCTTCCTAGATCTCTTGGACTTGTTCCTCTGGTAGGTCGTCAATGCTTTTACAAGATAAGTATTTGAGTTTGATGGGTTGTCTTAGGTCGATATATTGAGAGGAAATGAGCTTTGAAAGGAAGTCGGCTTCCTCACTATCTAACCAAGGAATCTTTGTGATCTTAAACTTCTTGAGCTTCGAAGTAAGATCCTTGACCACGGCCTTGTAACTAGCCCTGTTTCCATATCGGGTTTCATATACTGCTCGGCGACTAGTTGGGAGTCAATGTAGGCGCACATGCTTCAGACTCCAATACTAAGGTATAATTGTACTCCAACGATTAGTGTCTTATACTCAACCCCATTATTCATCACCTTGAAATCAAACTTGAGGGAATTTGATATCTTCCATCTATTAGGCGACTACAAAATTCGATCAGCTCCAAAACTATTTCCATTGGTTGATCTGTCCACATATAAAATCCAAAGATCAAGTAGGTTAGCTTGGCTTCCTCCCTCCTCAGAGCTACAAGGACTTGAGCTTTGATAGCAGTTCGAGGCTTACAGTCTATATCAAACTCGGTGAGCTTGATTCCCTATTTGGCCAACCTCACATAAGTATTAAGGTCGCATTAAGACCTGTTTTACAAGCTGGTCGATGAGATCTGTGATCCGATAAGCCAGAAGGTAGGATCTTAGTCGCCAGGCTAGAAGACTAGAGCATATGCTAGCTTCTCCATTAAGAGGTATTTTGACTCTAGGTCATTGAGGACCTTGCTAGTATAGTTCACTTGCTTCTGGGCCCCTTTTTCTTTCTTTAGAACTCAGTTGATTGAATGCGCTATGGAGGCTAGGTACAAATACGACTTGTCCCCAAACTTTAGTCAATAGAGATGGAGAACTCAAATATTATTTTAATTGTTGAAAGGCTCTCTCGCATTCATCGATCCACGTGACTTTGGGAGCTTTCTAATAAGCTTAGAAGAAAGAAAGACTCTTATCTGCAGATCGTGAAATGAATTTGCCTAAGGCGGCCAACCTTCCATTATGTTATTGGATATCAATGATAGTTTTGGTGGAACTCATTTCCAGGATGGCCTTAATCTTTTTCGGATTTTCCTGGATCCCACATGGGGTGACCATAAAGCTACGGAACTTCCCTGATCAATCTCCGAAAGCACTCACCACTATGTTGATCGACTTTTTCATTATTTACGAGCATGTCATTAACATATACTTCAATGTTCCTTCCGATATGTTTCTAAAATACTTTGTTTACTAGTCTTTGGAAGGTTTCACAAACAGTCTTTAGTCCAAAGGGTATGACTTTATAGCAATAAGTTCCCTCATAAGTGATGAAGGAGTTCTTCTCCTTGTCCACCCTCACCATTCTGATCTTGTTGTATCTAGAGAAAGCATCTACGAAACTCAATAACTCATGCCCCGTAATAGAGTCGACCAACATGTCGATCATAGGGAGTGGGAAGCTATCCTTCAGACATGTCTTATTGAGGTCGGTGAAGTCAATTCACATTCTCTACTTCCTAGGCACTTTCTTGACTATAACTATATTGGCGAACCATTCTGAGTAATGGACCTCTTGAATAAATCCCACATTAAGTAGCTTAATCAGCTCCTCTTCAATTGCTTGCTATAGTTCTAGGGCAAAGTATCCTCTCTTCTAAATAACAAGCTTGAAGGGTGGGTCTACATTCAGATAGTGCTCCATAACCATGGCAAGTCTTCAAGTGAGCAGGTGAAGATGTTAGCATGGCACGCAAGAATGTTAGAATATATTCCCTCTATTCTCCCTACAGCTCTGCCCCAATTTTGAAAGGTACAATCTGGTCAGTCTTCAGTCAGCGGTACCGTGACCAAATCCTCCACAAGCATTGCTCTTTGGGATGACTTGTTCCTAGTTTCTTCTTGCACCTCAATCGGCAAGGACTCCTACATCTTACCGCGAAGCAGGGTAATATAACACTGCCAAGCACTAAACTGATCTCCTCTTAGCTCATTACACCCGTGCTCGGTTAGGAATTTCATCAACAAATGATAGGTCGAGACTGCTGCCCTTAGGCTGTTGGTGTCGACTTTCCAAGAATGACGTTGTAACTAGATGGGTACTTGATTACTAGGAAATTTACCATGACTGTTGATTGCCAGTGTAAACTTTCTGCAACGAGAGGGAGAGTGACCATACCCTCAGGTTGCACTGCTCGTCCGGTGAAGCCGACTAGGGGTGACTTTATTAGTTCAGCTTCTCTCACCATCTTCTCGTATGCTTCCCAAAAGATGATATCAACAGAACTCCCACTATCGATGAGGGCTCGCCTGACCTTGAAGTTGGAAATAGTTACAGTGACCACTGGGGCATCCTCATGAGCGTGATGGATGCCCTCGAGGTCATCATCAAAGAAGGTGATCGGTTGATCAGCTAATGGTCTCTTTCTTGGTTGTTCTCCTCTGGCAAGTATTCAAGCATAACTTGTTGGGACCTGCCCCACTACAAGGACTGATCCCTGGCATTTGCCGCGGTCAACCTATTTAATTTCCTTTTCTGATAATATTTCTTTTATGACAGGATAATATCAAAATAATAGAAATACACCACTAATAAAAGCATCCTGTTATACAATAATATTACCACAAGAGTACATGTCTATATAAGCAACATATATTACATAAAACAAGACCTCAGAGTACAAAACCTAGACATGATTTAAGTGTAAACTATATACAAAAAAAATCACTCGTGCTCAGAGTCTATTAAACCACATATATATAATGTAGATCTGGTATGCATCTCACCTCGATCTCTGACCTCTACTTTGGGATATACTTGTGATCTATAAGAGGGAGTAGTGAGATTTCATGCGCTCAGTGAGAGGAAACATTCCCTAAGGAGTTTACATAAGAAAATATCTCATTTGCAGAAATATATATATAATGCATAGAAACATGCCAAGTTCATGCATATAATCACCATGTAATGCTAGTCATGAACCCAATAAAATCAGGTTAGACATGCTAGTTGATTTCCATGATTCAAATCCAAGAATGATGCCAAGTAAGAGTTACAACATAATGAAAAGTATATGCCTCAAAACCAGTCACACATCATAATGCAGTTCATGATGTATATTATACAAACATCAATGTCACATATGCACCCATCCTCATCACCCAAGCTATCTCCCAACACACCAGCTGAATCCCAGCTCCTCTATGGTATATAAAAAATCCCAGATCATAGAATGTATCCACAAGGGGGGGACCGACACTTCTACATTCACTGGAGTAGGCCCATCGATAGCAACTATGAGAATCACCCGCTCGGGGTCAATGGCAGAAACCAACTCAGCAGAGGAAGTTGTATGTAGGGGAGAAGGTGATGGAAAACACCTACTGTAGGTTGCCCCCCGTCCCCCATCCACAGAAAGGAAGTGTTCCAGCACCCCCTCGAAGTCAATGTGAGTGAGATCTAAGGAAGAGTTACGTTGGGCGAGCAATTGGAAAATCTGAAATCCTTGGAATCAACCCTCGTTCAAAGAGACCTTAAACTTCTCTTCTTGCTCCTCTACTTTCTTCTCCAAGCCCTTTGCTTGCTCTTGGGATTGCTCGAGAGAAGCCCACAAGAAGCCACGTCGGCCGAGACCTTCTCCCTCTCTTTCTTGGCCTCCTCGTAGTCAGCTAAGGTGCAACTTAGGAGGCCCTCCTTCACCCCAAGGTCCATGGCCAGCTTCTTCCCCTTCCGCTCCGAGGCCTTCGCTTGGCATTTGGTTTCAACAACCTTGGTCGTCAGAGAACTGATATACATCTTGAGAGTCTTGTAGTCATTCTCGGAAGCTCGGTATCTTTCTTCGCTCGCCGACTGAGCTTGGGCCTTAGACTTTTCTTTTTCAAGCACTTGAGTTCGCTTGAAAAGAACACCACGTCTCGTTTCTAGTTGCCACGTGTCTTCCAAGAGATTCTAACACTAGTAGGATAAAAGCTGCAACGCTTTGGACCTCTCCTAATAACTGATGATGTGGGCCCTACTTTCTTCCGTTTCTTTCAACTCGGACTTTAGACGAAAAAGGTAAGCCTTTAGTCGGCTATTTTCTGCCTCAGATATGTTGAGAAGCTCGGCACAACGTTTAATTGAAGCCACATCCCCACAGAGCAATTGTGCGACCTGGTACTTCACAAAAATAGCCCTCCCAAGGATGATAGTCAGGACCGAGACAATAGAAGAATGAATTAGAAAGGATAAATATAAAGATACTTACCGAGTTGCCAACATGATTAAGGTGGGCGGCAATTTCTTCTTTTCCAAACCGACTGAGCTTGGAAGTAATCACCTCGGTTCGAATAATCACCAAAGACCTAGCTGTGAAAGCCAGGTCATTAAACAAGATCCTATCAGAAGGAAAAATTGACACCGGGTGGTGTATCTTCCGAGCCTGTCCAGCCTCCTTAGCTCCAGAGCTAGCCTCACTCGGTGGGGGCAAAGTAACTGAATTTAGCTTGGCAAGGAAGCTAGTGTGGGCCTGTTCCGCCTCAAAGGAAGGAATTATGACCTAGACTATGCCCTCGCTTGGGACCTCAGTTCTGGCCCCCATCGCCCCCAAGCTGCGGTACCTTTGTGGACATCGGCTCTACCGAAGATACCGTTGCCCCTGCCTCGATCTACAAAATTGTACCAACGACTAGCTATTTTGGAGGAGCCTCGATTATGACTAGCTCTGGTTCGAGAATGGAGGGAGTCCCAGCAGCAAGGGCAATTGGAAGATTGGAGATGAGTTGGTCGGCCGTGTGAACCAATCGCTGAGTTTGTTTGACTAGTGAATGATCCCTCTCCCCTATTGGCGAAACGGATGTGTCAGGGGCGCTAGCTAATTGCCGGGCCCACTTGATTAAAGTAAGGTCATCCTCCTATGACGATGACCTTGCAGTAGGAACAACCTCTTTTTTGGTGAGAGGGTTCGGCCCCTGAATCGGAGAAGTCTCCTTAACATCCTCGGAAGGACTGCTCGTCTCGATCTCTGATTGCTTCTTCTCCCCATGCCCCTACCCCGCCGCGCATCTTCTTTTTCCTTTTCTGAGGGGGCTCCTCGCCTCCTTCTTTCGAGGATTCCTTGCCTCTCTTTCGAGAAGATCCCTCACTCCTCTTCTGAGAGGATTCCTCGCCCCTCTCCTAAGTCTCTTCTGTCCTCCTTGGAATTTCTTTCGAAACCTCCTCAGTCTCCTTCAGAGTCTCCTCGGTACTCTTCCCAGACCCCTAAGCTCCCTTCTTCCCTTTGGCTTTCAATCCAGCCAACAAAGAGAGGGTGACGTCATTAAGGTCCATTGGTTCACCTGTCAACTGAGAACAAAAAATGGAGTTAAAAGCAAAATTGGCCAATAATCATTCAGAAAAGCAAGACAGCAACAGGCCCTACCCCTGGCTAAGTACAGGCCACACTTCTAAAGTCTCTTAGAGGTCAAATATGAATCGATAGAGATGGTGGAAATGCCTCGGAGGACCTCGAGCTGGTCCTCCTCCTCAGCAGTTGTTCCCTCTTCACATGTGACATTGGTCCGAGGAACACCCCATTTAATTTGGACTACCCACTCTTTCTCACTCAAAATAAAGAACTTGCTTTTCCATTTTTTGATAGAAGAAGGGACTAGCCCTAGAAATTTTTTCTTTGAACAAGCGGAGAGGAAATACCAATTGGTACCAGAATCTTGGTTCAAGCTAAATAGGAGACAAAACCAGCGGATAGTTGGCCTAATGCCAAAATGACTTAATACCATCACGAATCCGGGGATAACTAGGAAAGACAAAGTTGGTGGTGATGGAAAATGCCTCAAAAGATCTCTGGGAAAGGCAACCTAAGACCAGCTAATAGAACCTCATTATAAATGGCTAATTCCCCCTCGTTTGCGTGAGCCGTGGCATGTTCCGGGGGAGAAGAAATTTTGTATGACTTGACCATGGACTGAATTTCTGTGGTCGTAATGTATTTGCGAAAGCATTAGATCCAGGTTTGGATCTTCTAGAGAACGATGGACGGACCTTACGAACTGAAGACGAAGGAGGAGAGGAAGGAGGAGTATTAGGATCAACCGTAAAAATCTCCATACCTTAGCGAAGAAAACAGTTAGATGAGGATGCAAAAGCAAAAGATGGCGATCCGCATAGCAACTCTCTGAAACAAAGAAGAAGAGTCCGGATAAAGAAGACGATCTTTCGTTTGAACCGGTGGAGAAGATGTCTCAAACAGCAAAATCAATTTGAATGACCCAGATGGACTTACAGAACGACGCGCTCTAGATGTCTGACGCGTGGACTGCAGAAGGTCGTGCCCATCATTACATCCAACCCTCCATGCCACACCTCTTTAAAACGTTACGTCTTGGGGAGTGTGACAGAGGACAAGCTAGCGCCTACATTAAATGCTCACCTCAACTCAAAGGTCACTATCCAAATCTCGAAAACATGACCTAACCCACTGAGGCTTCCAACGCACTAGCTTGACTCAAAGCAATAACGCTCAACCAAGACTATGGCCTGCAAGCATGTCGCTAGGCCTATTTCACCAATGGTTGGCCAGCAACGTAGGTACACTCCCACAAGCTCTGACTATACACCGATCCCAATACCTATGCCGGACTCCAGGACATTACTCGAAGCTCGCCATTCCTCCTGCCCCACCCACAGACCGCAGTCAGCCCAAATAAACCTATGCTTAGCTTCCGAGCCGACCGATTGTCGAGGATCACACGTTCATCACTCGACCTCGATGCAAGCATACTTAGGAAGACACGTAGCCTCCATCTAGGTAGACACATGGAAGAACCCCAAGTGTCCATTCGCTCGGTACCGATCCCTAGGCGACAGCTTCCCCTTTAAGGAAATGTGGTATGCTGAGTCAATCACGTGGAGCGAATTGGGGAGGAATTCCAGGCGAGTGGCCAAGCATTGAGGGCGAGGATCCTGGAAATCCGTAACAGTCGGCTGAATAGAGATAAGAAGAGCAGAAGGACAACAATGGGGGGTAAGCTCTTTCACCTAGCAAATACTCCTCTTCGACACTCGTCCGGACCACCGCTAACTTGAGCATCGGAGCACTCTCAGGCGACGGGATCACCCCAAGCTCACTCTTTTTGTTCCAGCGTAGTATGCGGTCATCTCCTCTAGTGGTTGTCACAGTCCCAACTCAACCAAATTTAACTGTTGATCGAGAGACCATGCCTGATCCCGAGGAAAAACTGGTTTCAATGTCAATAAGGTATATGTCATTGTCAGATCACATCCTTAATCTCGTCCTTCAACTCTATGTAGTCCTCGATATCATGCTCACGATCTCAGTGGAACTTACAATACTTCTTGATATCTTTTTAACCAATTTTAAAGTTATTTTTAAATATTGAAAATATGTACGTACATAAAAAAAATTTTCCGGAAACCTAAAAAAATCTCAAACTTTTGTTAATTAAATTTAGCTGTATGGAAATTACTTTTAAAAATTAGCATTTTAATCTTTTTTAAAAAATTGTTTAATAACACAGGATATGTTCACATAAAAAACTTTGGAAAACCGGACAAACCAATCCGAAGATTTTTAATTATTTAAAATATGTTTTCATATAAAAAAATTAAAACTAAAATAAAATGTCAATATTCTATTACTAAACTTATTTGTTTTTTTATTTAAAAAAAATAGATAGTTATAGAAAATAACCTTTAGTGGACCATGTTACATGGGTTCCTGTTTCGAACCAAACTGGATTACATTCTACAAAGGTTTAAATATATTAATTATGTTTGTATAAGAAAATTTTAAAAAATATATTTGACAACCTCAAAGTTTAGTAATCTAAATGCTTACTCTAAAATATCAAACTTCAAGTCATCCAAAGTATTTTTAATTTTTAATCGAAAAGGTTTTATTTACATAAATATTTTTTCCCCTAAATTTTTAAGATATATCTACACATTATTTAAGCTTATGCAATTTTTCAGGTGTGTAAATGCAGAATATATATTATTGTAAAATTACATAATCAGATTTATTTGAAAAGAGAAATTAAATATACACTTTCAAAGATGTTTTTGTAACTAATCTTTTGTTGAATCTGAACAAATGATTTTATATGATTTTTTTCCTCAATAAAACATTTTAAGTCGTGTGAAATGTTCAATCACAAAAAGAATTAATTGTTGTTATTTTATATGTTACGGGGAAAAATAAACTTTACACATGATATGATCTGACAGGTAAGTCAGCCCTCTCTCAGAAAGTCACATGGAGATTCTCTCATGACTCTTGCGAGAGAACATACGCCTGTGTCAAAAGCGACGCCAGCCTGAGCAAGGGCCAAGGGGGTGTGCCCGCAATAGCGTCAAAAAGGATGCCCACCATCGACAGCATGGCAGAGGCGTCCTCGCATGATCCCGCCTATCAGTGGCGGAGCCAGGATTTTTGTTTATCCCGGGCTAAGCTAATCATTCATACAAAGATTCAGCATACTTTTTCTCAAGTTTGATGATTCTAGTCATATCCCTGAAAATTAATTAGCAAAGGTTAATTACCTACTTCTAAACTAATTGTGAAATTCATTGTCTAAAGTTTGAGGATTAGTTTGTCTATTAACAAAATCATTATACAAGCTTCTCATCTCATTTGGGAACACAAAGACCACACCAGGCATCTTTATAGCATCAAAATCCAAACTAAAATTAAAAATATAACACTAATTTAATACACATCTCATGCACATTCATTTAAAAATATAACAAATTTTCTAACCGTATCACCTCTGTATATACAATACCTTTTAAAAGAAACAAAATTATAAAAAAAACATTACAAGCCAAGAGAAAAGGGGAAAAAGGGGCACCTTTTTTAGCTAATTTTCCTCGGATCAAGATGTTAACCCAAATTTTATGAAGCTCGGTACCGCTGATCTTTGTATTTGTTAGATCAAGGTCCGGGTCAGGATATATTTATTTCTTACTTCATCCAAAAATTACAACAATAAAAAACTCTCTTATTGGATAACTAGCAAGAATTAAAAATTGAAGATTCAATCTGAAAGGCTAATCATCCTTTCCATGAATTTCACACAAAGGGTACTAATTTAAAGCGTTAAAATTTCAACCGAAAGCATGAAATCCACAATTTTCAATACTTTAGAAGTACTAAATTTTAAGGAACAAGGGTAACTTGAAGCATAGAAAACAGAGTGCCATAAAACTTACGAGCGAAGACCTGAATCCTCCACGAGATTCTTGAGCAGCACGAGATCGCGACCACCTCCACGCGATTCAAAAGCATAGCAACAATCAAGAACCTCGCATCGCATGAAACCTCGACTCCTTGAAGGCTTGAACCTCAGACCCACGTCCGTGGCCGAACCCTTGCGCCCTCTTCCGGTCTCGAAATAGCCCCTGCGAGGATTGCTTCATAGAGAAGAAAAGGAGGAATTTTTGAGTTGTTTCATCTGTCCATGGTGTAAAACCCTAGTGTTCATAGATTTTTGAATTGTGGAAAATTTATAAAGTGGGCTGAAGAAGCCCTAGAGTAAAAAAAAAAAAAAAAAAAAAAAATTCACAAAAATTCACCCCGGGCTCAAGCCCACCCTAGCCAACTAATAGCTCCGCCCATGCCGCCTATCCTCGTGCCAAAGACGATACCCCATGACTAACCACCTGATGGTGACTCCAAAGATATAAGTGGACTTTCTCTCTCTAGGGACTCATCTTCTACCTGATAACCCTTCCTCCTCCCACACTCTCTTATCTAACTTTTCATTCCTCAGTACTTCTCCTCCTCCTTCTCATACTCCGTTTACCTTTCATTAACTTGAGCATCGGATAGCCTAGGGAAAAACCTTGAACTTCTTTGACAAGAAGAAGGATCCTGAAGGCTGGCATTCTCTTGCCTCTCAGGACGGCAACCACCTGAGGCTATCGCCCGCTCACGATGTCCCTGTCTGATCATCCAGCAGCCACCACCTTCTCAATTGAGCTTTGAACAGAGTGCAGACACCAAGGATCAGTCCATTTTGAGTATCAACATTATAAATTATTCATGTCAGTTGAAATGATTTATTTGTAAAAGATCTAAATTTTTTTTAGCAATTTGTTTGCAAAGGGAAATGAACAGGAGTTTATTTTACACTTAATAAAAACAAAATTATTAATGAGTAAAAGAGTTAATTATAAGTATGAATAATTTATACACAAAACTGATAAATAACTAAATTATAATTATATTTTTTAAAATAAAAAAATCCAAAATAAATTGAGGGGTCCGAACGTTGTGATGAACATTTTCTAGCATGTGAGCATTTACTAGTACATGCCCACTTAAAAATTAAAAGTTTCAAAACTACCCACAAAATTAGCCTCAGTTTTTTTTAATCTTTATATTATCTTATTATATTAATTTTAGTATATTTTACCATCCCTAGTTACAGTAGTACCAAAGAGCTGTGTACAAACACAATTGTAACAGTCTGAATTATGAAAGAACAAAGAAGCCAGCCAGTTTTTCTATACTATTTGTTGTTTATTAGAATCATTATTTCCAGTATCATTTGTGCAGATAAGAATGATTGTAGGACATCCATTTGCTTTTTAAATATTGTCAGGAGTCCAACAAAATATGTAACTCATGACAAGTCCATCTAATGCTGCTAATAATAATACACAAGTAGAAGTGTAGAACAACTAGTTGGACTAGGTTCTTTCCATCTTTGTATGGTATCTCTTCACTAATCTCTACTTTTACCTTAGGAATTCTGATACGATTTTTCACCGTATCTATTCCCTTTTCGAGCAAGGGTTAGCTCCAGAAGAATTCAGGCTAGAGATTCAGAAGGAGAGAAGAAGAAGAAGAAGCTTGAAGAAGAAGGCAATCAAGAGAGAATTCTTATTTGATAACTGATAATCCTTTTACAAACTACCATCCTGCAGCTTTTATACTAATAGATAAGATAATAGATGTGAAATATAAACTAAAAGATAATAAGATACTATAAGATAAGATAATAATAAATGTAATTGAGATCTAGTTTATCAGCTAACGACAGCTGGAGACACACACATACATTCATAACAGAATGTACGCGTCTTGGCCGCTTCTCCGAGTGCGCCAATCATTTGGTGTAATCTTTCATCCACACAGGTGAGACGTGGGTGCGCCTTGGTCGTCCTTCCTTCTTTGATTGTTCAACCAGGTTAGGTGTCATCACTTCATCATCGTTAGCATGCTTACGTGCCAACCTCTCTTCCGCATGCAGAGGTGATTCCCCAGTGTCTATCAGGACTGGAAAAGTTGTATCACACTTGTTATTGCATTCGGAATTCATGTTACCCAATCCTTCAATATTATTCTCTTAACCAGGTTTGACTTCGGCGAAGAGATTCATTGTCATCTGCAGGCTGTCTACATCCATTGGTCCTAGAGAATGTAAAGAGTCTAAAGACGAAGCAAGAGTAGGATTAGAACTCACTGAAGTGCAATTTGCAGTAAAATACGTAAGCAAGAGGCCATTGCCTTTTATTAATGGAGTTTGATTAGAACTCACTAAAGCGCCATTTGCAGTAAATTAAAAAAAGCTAAGAATAAATAGCAAGGAAATTTAACACGCATGAAAAGAGCTGTGGTGTTTACCATTGGAGCTCTTTCCCGGATCAGCAGCAACCATTGCTTTCTTAACAGCTCCTGGGAAAAGATTAGACACCTGATTTTTCACTAAAAACAGGAAAAAAAAAACAAAACAGAGAGCTGCAGAGAAGCTTTTCTTAAATGAATCTTTTGGTATCAAGTACAGATGAGATCTTAAACTGGAAGCAATTACAACAATCCAAACCACCATTCAATAAGATTGAATTATGTGTTAGAATTGAACAATTTGATTTTATTAGCCAACAAGGAAATATATCAAAAGACTGATCTATATTTTTGAAGCTGGATCTGATTGAAGATGTGGAGCAAAATACTTTAAGACTTCCTCGTAGACTGGCTTCTTGAAATCAACAGCCTGTCAAACAGTACAAGAAAGATGGTTTAGGTTGATGTTCTCTCATTTTCTTTTAATACTTTTTACTGGCCATAGAATAGTTTGGATGTACTTACACGGTCTATAACCTGTTCTGGTGTCATCCATGACCATTGTTCAAACTCAGGCTTTTCAGATCCATCACCTGCAAGATTAATCTCTTCCTCCTCACCATTAAACCTGAAAAGGAACCTGTGTAATACTGGATCAGCAGGTGAACAATAACAGTCCAAGCTAAGATATGAATTTCTGAGATTTATAAACTAAAGGTACTTGTAATTTCAAGAACTATGAAATGGGAGTAAAATTCTAGAGGAATAATAGATTTGGCTTTTGTTAAACTGTCACAATCGAGTGAAATCCAATTATAAAGGATGACTATTAGCTAACCAATTACTCCAAACTAGATTAGTCTCAGTTTGAGATCAGAATCTCAGTCTACTTTCATGCTATAAACCAATCTGAATATGGCAAAGCACAACTGCCCAAAAAGAAAAGAAAAAAAAAGCCAAAATGCCCATTTTAAAGATTTATTTGTATATCATATTTTTTGCAGGAAACTACAGCTTTTGATTAGGCCCTTGTACAGATGAAGTTGCCAATTAAATAACTTACCATTTTTGTGCTTGACCTTTCCAATCTGATCCCCATCGCTTGTTTAGTTTTTCTCTCACTTCCAGTGGGAAATCATAAGTCAGCCAATAAGGAACCTGCATTTCAATTTAATGCAATAAACTAGTTTGTCATACCAAAAAATGAGTAAAGCTGTTTTTTAAATTCTCAAAAATTATTAGGAAAAAAAATGGATGATAATGGCTTTGGAAGATATTAAAAGAAAATCAATGGCATGATCACAATAAAAAATATGGATGTAAATGAAGCCAAAAACAACAAAAGCAAAAACATTACAGGTTAGTTAGCCAATAACCTTATTATGGGCTGCTGTTAACCATTGAGTTCAAGAGGAATACTAGGATTCATTATTAACAATAACTGATTATAGCCGGTTACAACTAATCTAAAGAAAATATTTATTGACCAGTGACAAACGGTATAATTCTCCAAGAATCCTTCCAAGACGATCTCTATAAACCCCAAACTGCATATTCCCGCTTAAATGTTCTATTACCTGTATATAACAACTTTGGAGACAATAAAGCTTTTTAGAGTCATAAACTACTAGTCACATAACATTAGAATTCTCACTTCAGTTCAGTTATAGAATGTAAGTGATGGCTTCCACTTTCTAGAGTTCCAATATTAAACCCTTAATATATCTTCTTTCAGTCTCAAAATTTCCCATAGCTAGGTTGACACAGCAGATGGAATATAACATTATATAACATTATATAGTAACAAGTGCCTACAAAATGTCCTTCAGAATCAGCAAGAACACCAGTTACTCACATTCCACACGATTCATATGAACATGGATACAAGTGCAAAACAAACTAAAAATCACATTTCCTACCAAATAATAAGAACATTAAAACAGGAGTCATAAGCAGTGTAATGACAAGCCGAATCCAGTGAAATAAGAAAAACAGCATCAAATTAAAACAAACAAACCTCAGCGAGAATTTCAGCTGAACTGACTCCAGTTTCCTCCCTCAGCTCCCTTATCGCAGCGATTCTTGGATCTTCCCCTTCGTCTACACCGCCCTAAGGAATCATATATTACTTTTTTTAAAAAAAAAAAAATGTATCTGTACTCAAATTAATTCATGATTTCACAAAGAAAACAAGAGAAAAGGGGGAAAATCACTGAGTTTCGAAGGAACCTGCGGCATTTGCCAGGCTTCAGGGATATCGATCCTCGAAGCTGAAAATATCTGCGAAGGTTTCGAAATCCAAAGAAAAGATCATGAGAAAGGAGACGATCGAAGGAGGAAACCCTAGAATCCGATGGAAACGGACCTTGTTGGAAGGATTGATAAGGCAGATGCCGACGTTCGGCCTGTAACCCGGCGGCGGGGCCTCCATCGAGGCGGCGGCGATCCTCGACGGTTTGTGGAGTGGCACGCAAGTAAATTTGACGGAAGCCGAGGGATAGAACGGGAAGGAGATGTAGCGTTTATGAAGGGCAGGATGATGAGAGAGCCCAAGCCGGCACAAAGAGAGCATCCTTCTCGGCGCCCGCGTGGCCAACCTCGTGCTATCATCCTCTTGGATACTATTTACCGAAAATAACCCTGCTCCTTCTCCAATAGGGAAACGCTCCCGTGTCACGTATTACTTCAACTCTAATGCGTATTCTCGTTTCTCCGATCCCGCCAGTTTACCAGGTCTAAAGGGGCATCGAAGTAATTCAAATTTAAAATCATTGACTTGTTTCGCAAGCAATCCCCGCTTCCCACCACGCTTTAGAATAATTCAATTTCCTAAAATAGCCTCGCCGCCATACTACAATTACCCACCCCTCCACCGCCTCAACCACCTTTAAAAGCCCCCGAGATGATCTTTTTCTCGCCCTCGAGAACCGAGCCCTTCCCCGATGCCCCTCACGGCCCCGGGATCTCCTCGCAGGCGGCAACCTCCCCGAGTCTAGACCCGATTGCCGGATTGATGGTGGAGCCCGTCATGGTCACCGCCTCCCCGGCGTTCTCCGTCGTGTTTTTCGATGGCGAGCACGAGGTTGAGCTTGGCACCATCGCCGTGAGCCCATCCATGGGGTTCAAGAAGTTCCAGGCGTTGATCTGCCAGAGGATCGGGGTTTCACCGCACCAGATCTCGACTTCGCTGGTCCGCCGCAAGAAGGCTCGGTCCTCTCCGGAGGTCCGGCGTAAGGTCCCCATCGACGAGTCATCTGACTTCGCCGCGATCTCCCGCGAGCGAGACTGTTTCATCCTCGCTGTCCTCCGTCGTTCTCGCCGCGAGCGGCGCAGCCGGTCACGCCGCAACCACGATTCGGAGGTCATCTCAGCCCCACCTCTCGAGCGGACCATCCTCAAACGGAACTTCGATCCCCCGATTCATCCGCCAGCGTCGGCTTCTGCTGCTGCGGCCGGGCTAGGGTTAGGGTTGGGACGATGGGGATACGAGAGCCAGATTATGAATCTCCAGAAGCAGCGAGAGAGGTACTTGGTGTCCACTGCGGCGTACCACCCGTACACGATGGGGATTGAGGCTCGCTCTGTCGCGGCAGCTGCGGCGACGACCGCTGTCTGCGAGGAGTGCGAGGCAGCGGCGGCGGAAGGGCTTGCCCCACCGGCGTTCCACTGGTGCGTGCGCGATGCCGTGACCGTGGCGTTCCGTTCTCCAGCAGGGCCAATCCAACGGCCCTCGAAGGCTTCCGCGTAGCGACGGACGGATGAGATCCCCGTACTTTCCTTCAATATTTTTATTTTGTTACCATTATTATAAAGCGAGAAAAAAGAAATCGGCACGAAGATGAACACGGGAGCCGATGAGAATTAGGTTTGGAATTGGGTATCCGAGGGGATACGGCTCATATTATCATATGGGTATAGCCATAGTATACCGTATAAGTATACGGTCTCCAAGGTTGGAGGCCATGAGTGGAATAGGAGGAATAGGCGAATAGGAATAGCATGGAATAAAGAATATCCTGTTTGTTTTGGGTTTGGGTTTGGGTTTGGGTTTGAGTTTGGGTTTGATCCGAAGGATTGCAAACGAGTCCGAGTTGGTTGTGTTCTAATTGATTGTGCGAACGTGTGGTTTTGAGCCTGAAGAACAAAAGCATGTGATGGAGACATTCATGTGGCTATATAAATATCTTATGGCCAAAAATCAGGCGCATGTTGGCATTTACTCCTTATTGGTGTGTCTTGTCTTTTTTATTGTTGGAATAGCTTGCTCTCTTGTTGTTTTGTGCTGTTCTTGCTTTGAGCCAGCATTCGGATCCACCACAACCTCAGCCACCTGTTCCTGCTGGGTGGTTGATTTGATTAGATGAACCAAAATTCAAATTATATTTCAGCTGTGTTAGCCTGTTGTTTTCCAAACTAATTAAATTGGATTTAATTGGGTGGTTGAGCCATTGTTTTCCTTTGTTTGGTTTCTTTTTAAAATTGTTAATTAATAACAACAGTGTTTGAATTAATTATTATATGTTCTATGAATAGAAAGCAAGCTTCAGTCACCAGCAAGGGATGCTGCTTGTGAACAACCAGGACAGTGATATTCTTATCTTCCATTTGTGCCTCGTTTTACCCGAAAAGGGTAGAAGCTGGAAAAGCTAAAGCCTGGGCTGGGCATCATCTATTTAGTATTCTTGATGCCTTTTTCTTTCCATTTTGGAGTTGGCTCTTCTTCTTTTTCAAGATCCATCCACCCCTCTCTCTTCACTCTTCCCTCTCTTCCCTCTTTTTGCTCTGCCCACATTACCACTACACAATGCCAAAAGATCCATTCTCACCAAATTATCAAGAAAAAGAACATTATATAAGAGAAGAAGATGGAAGCTAAAAACATATGTGGATGAGGTGGGTGCATGTTGGTTCATCAATGAGTGCGATTAAACTTGCATCACATGTAATCATGCAATACAAGTCCTCCCAAAACCAAGAAGACTACTGCTACGTTCGGACCCACCACGTTAGGCACACCAATTACTCCTGACATATGGGCCTTCTATGTATTTTGTCAGCCACCTTCTCTTTGGAGTAACCCCAACCCGAATCCGTAACACACACCCTCTCCGACTCCTTCGGATCTCAGCCACCACCTTGTCGGCACCTCCTCCAAGATCCATTTTGACCTAATTAATCTCCCACTCTCTTTACTATCTCTTTTAAACACTGAAGATTATATATATATAAATAGATTTGTTGATTTTACTACTATATACTAGTGACCTCCAAAGAGTAAAGGACTTGCTTGAGTAACGTGGAGAACAATGATGAGAACATAACAAAAGAATCCTGTAGTTTTTTAATAGCAGCTTGTGTATTATAGTATAGATGCATTATCCATCTTGGCAACTTGGAAAGCTGAATTACTTAATTTTTAAAAATAATTATTAATATTTTTATATAAATTTCACAATGTTTCTATATTTATAGAAATAATTAAAAAAAAGATTCTATAATTAATTAGAGGAACTGGTTAGTTACTACCGTCTCCTCATTTGGTTTTCATTTATTTAATAATAGTAATAATGCCCCCTTTTTTTATATATTCCTGCAGGGCCAATTTTAAAAATAAAAGCGAAGCACCAGCGTCTCTCGCTCCGGCGCGAGAGCGAGAGCACAAAGCACTACGGCGTCGTACTCGATTCCCGATCGAGAACTGCGGCGCCGCTCTGATGATCCCTGCCCGAAGACCTGGCTGGTGGGAAGGAGCTTGAGATCGGGTGGAGGGGGCAATGCCGGCGAGAAGTCAGCGAGGGATCCGGTCGAGAAGTCCGATTCCGATGATCATGGAGCTGGCATTGCTTGATCTCGCGTTTTAGAGATTGGTGGAGGTTCCGATGGGGTTCATGTCATGTTAGATCTCAGTTTCTCGGAGAGGAATGTTGATTCAGGTGCTTCTTTTTGTTATTCTCTGATATTTTACTAATTAGATGAGATTAAGATCGATGAGATGAGGAGGAGTTGAGATCTATGGAGCAAGGGGTTTCTCTTGCATAGTGAGTGAATGTTTTGATGAAACTGAGAAAGTTCTCAAAGGATTTGCTCACGGGGACTGTTTCTCTGTTTAATCGGGTATAATCTGGTAGTAGATCCGTGCATTCTCATCTTGAATTGGGGATCAATGGAGTCAAGAATGGATCAGTATGAGATAATGGAGCAGATTGGCAGGGGAGCATTTGGGGCGGCCATTTTAGTCAACCACAAGCTGGAGAAGAAAAGGTGGGTTCACACTTCCGAGTGGAAGAGCAAAGTGACTTGCTATTTAAGATTCTTTGTATGCTTATTTGAAGATTGATATTTGTTTGTTTTTAGGTATGTTCTGAAGAAGATCCGGCTCGCGAGGCAGACTGATCGATGCCGGAGATCGGCTCATCAGGAGGTGAATCAAAATGTTTTAATATTTGATACTCATTCAATTAGGTTTTTGTTATCACTTTGAAATCATTCTTGAAAATTTGGATTTAGATGGCTCTCATTGCACGGCTTCAGCACCCATTTATTGTAGAGTTCAAAGAAGCTTGGGTGGAAAAGGTTTGAACTGTGTATACACACTAGTACACTGTATTAAAGTATTATGTAGCATTTTGATTATTTTGTTTTTTCTGATTTTGTGTAATCTCAATGTAGGGATGTTATGTTTGTATTGTCACTGGATACTGTGAAGGTGGAGACATGTGAGTGGACTTTTAGCAGTGGTGGATAATTTTCGTGATAGTCTGCAGCTTTGCATTAATGTATTTTGTGGTGATTATTAAACAGGGCTGAGTTGATGAAGAGATCTAATGGGACTTACTTTCCAGAGGAGGTATTATTTTTCTGATCTCCTTTTTTAACTTTCATGTGTACATTGTTTGATCATGTTTTTTATTTTCTCCGTTTTCTGCAGAAATTATGCAAGTGGTTTGCTCAGCTATTGTTGGCAGTTGATTATTTGCACTCCAACTATGTTCTGCATCGAGACCTCAAGGTTTCATACCTTTCTTTCTCAACCACTAGCTTTGTACCATCTTGAATTGTCAAGCTTCATTCTCTATAAACCAAGAGTGATTAGTTTTTGCATACCATTATGACTTTTCAAGGAGATGGTTCTCATTGTCTACCAGCATAATTTGTTGGCTTACTTGCTCTAGCATCTTGTTTGCAGTGCTCAAACATATTCCTCACAAAGGACCAGGATGTTCGCCTCGGTTAGTTGCTAACTAAGAATTTAGTTGGGATAGTCATTTTGTTTCTTCCTGGCAAAGACCTCAATATCAACGACATATTATTGTGGTTAAGTTTTCTAAAAAAATATTCTCTTCCATATGCAGGAGACTTTGGGCTTGCCAAAACCTTGAAGGCAGATGATCTGGCTTCATCAGTATGTGTGGTTAATTACATGATCATGTTCTGATTGCATATGAAGAATTACGTAATTATGTTAGAATTTTTTTTAGCGTAAAATAAATTTAAAAAGCTCTACTGCTGGCTCAATAGTATCTCTATAAAATATTATCCTATTTTTCCTAATTAGAACTGTTCTGATTTCCAAAGCAGGTGTACCATATTAATAGTTTTGAAATGCATCAAAAGCAAGACTTATTGGATGCAAGAAAAGTGTTTTAATAAATACCCGCTAATGTAATTTCATCAACATAATGTTTTCATGTTTTGTTCCCTCATTTAGTTTATATAGGTATTAGCTTCTACTGGCTTCAAGATCTAGTTTGATAGCTATTTTGCAGTTTAATTCACTGTCTCGCTTGCCTATGCTATTCAACAACACTACACACACACACGTTATTGGTATTTAACAAGCAGACCTCTGGCTGTAGGTAGTGGGGACTCCAAATTACATGTGCCCAGAGCTTCTTGCTGACATTCCTTATGGATTCAAGTCTGATATATGGTCTCTAGGTAGAATGCTTTTTATTCTCTTCCTTTCTGATCCTGCTGAATCCTTGAAGTGTTTTAATTGGCTGTTTCATGTGCTTTGGCAGGATGCTGTATGTATGAGATGGCTGCTCACCGGCCTGCTTTTAAAGCTTTTGTAAGTATTATATTTCTTTCAAGGATTTCCCTTTCTTTCTTCCTTTTTGTTCTGGGTTATTCTGTTTATGTACAAGTTAGACCATTTTATCGAATTCTTTTTCCTTGATGGTGTCCTTTTGTCTTATTTCTAGTTCGGTCTTAGGCATCAATGATTTTCAGTTCTTAAATTGAATGAATATACTACTTCAGTTAGTGGTTGAATTTATGTTAATTTTCTTCCTCTGCCTTTCTCTATTATCTATTGGTTGTTTCTTGGCCATGTTTGAATCTCTTAGTTTGAACTCATATAATGCTACCCCTAGTTTGATTATATGACTGCCACTCAGTATCAAACTGCTCAAATTCTGTAAGAATAATCAATATAAACTTATGCAAATCTTTGTTTCAGGATATGGCTGGATTGATCAGTAAGATAAACCGATCTTCCATTGGTCCTTTGCCTGTGTGCTATTCATCCTCATTGTAAGTATGCCTTCAGCCTTGCCCCACTGTTTTAAAACTTGCCATTCATACATGACTATTTGATTTTTTTTATTTGTCAAGCATTCATTTTGGACAATGTTCATCTCTTCAAGAAATACTTCATGTTTTTTATTTTTGTGCAGGAAAACACTTATCAAAAGCATGCTACGAAAGAATCCAGAGCACCGGCCAAATGTAAAGTTTTCTCTCTTATTCTAACAGAGCTTCATATACTTGCCTCTGCTTATATGGTTTTTAATTTCAACTAATTATCCTGAAAAACTCAACAGGCATCTGAAATCTTGAGAAACCCTTATTTGCAACCATATGTCAATCAATATCGTCCATCCTTTGATACATCAAGTGTCATCAGGTCTCCGGAGAAACCAATCTCGGCCTCCTACAGTGGTCCAAAAAGCATGTCTGAAAGCCAGAATAGTAGCATTTCCAGCTGTGACAAGGACAGTTTGCAGTCCAGTGGGAAAAACTCATCAGGGCTAGTCTCAAATGGTGATCAGAAAGCTGTTGAAACTGATACTGCCTCAACTGACGATGGAGTTGTCTCTGATAGTTACTGCATTCAGTTGCAGCCGGTTGTTCAGCAACAATCAGATCCAGCTGCTAAACCCCGACTATCAAATGCTGAGAAAAGACCAGACACCTCAAAACCCTCACATATTGATGCAGATCCAAAGACTGAGCCTAAGCAACCGAAAACTGTGAAGAACATATTGACGACTCTCAAAGAACAAGGGAAGTTAAGGGAAAACATCTCTCCTATCAGAGGCACTCGGGTGAAAGCAGGTGGCTTGTCAAACCATAAGACAAATGTGGAACCATCACCCAAGGTGCCCAAACCCAGTAGTGCCAGTTCTTCAAGTTCCAAGTCTAACCCAGATGAGCCAGGTGCTGCACCAGTCAAAGCCAACTCCGATTCTGCAAAACGGCCACAACCATCAGCTACATTGAAGCATCTGGTAGAAGTCATTTCCCAACACCCTCTTTTGTTCTTATCATCCCTGCTCACTTATGTTTGTTTCATACATTGCAGTTAGCTGTGCCTGAGACGCCTCCCAAAACTAGACCTCGACATGATGTGGTCTCTCCTTCTGATCCAGCCAGACAAGTTGCAGGTGATGGTCCTTCTGTTACCAGTAAGTCGAAGCCCCAGTCATCCACAGTTGCAAGAAGGTCCCCTCCTGCTCCAAAACCCGCTGTGCTTGATACAAGTCCTGTGGGTCACACAATGAAACTAACTCCAGCTAAGGTAACTGAGGACCGAGAGAGGAGTCCAAAAGAGGCTGTGAAGATCTCTTCTGATCATTCAAGAGGAATGCAAATTGATACCAGTGTAAAGAAAGTAGAATCAACTCCACCTCAAGAGCAGAGAAACCTGGTTCTGAGAGACTCATATCTCATGGACCAGCACAGTGCCTGTTCCTCAGAAATCCTGCATTCAGAGATTTCAGAAACTGACCCAACTGATTGTTCAAGTTCTTTTTGCATGCATGTGAAACCTGAGTACTCTTCAGGAAACAATGAAAATGGTTACTGTGAAGCTATTCCTGAACCTGAGCTGAATATGGTAGACCTGCAAAAGAGTACTGCTAGCAATGATGAAACAAGTTTGAGTATAGCCCTAGAACCATCTTTCCCAAGTTCTGAGCAGGAGTTTGTTTGTAAAGATGACATTTCTTCAATCAAGGCCGAGCAGATATCCACACAAATTGGTGATGACAAGTTCACTGTCAGAGAACTCCTCTCAACAATTACAGATATAACTCCTTTTGTTTCTGCAGCTCCGAAAAATTCAACCATCGAGAAGGTTTCAACTCCTAATCCGACCATGGAAAAGCCCCTGCCTCCTCATCTCACCCCAGCTTTTGATGATGTTATACATGTGATCAGACACAGCAGCTTCCGGGTTGGCAGCGAGCAGCCAGCAATGGACAGTATGGATATGGGTGTCCAGAACAGGGATGTAGAAAAGCTATTGAACGTTGTGAGAGAAGAGGTGGAGATCAGAAACCCAACATCCCCACCACAAAAACCATTAGCATTTACAGAGGCTGTGTCTGTTAAATCAAATATGCCCGAGATTAACAGCATCAAGGAGAAACAAGACTGCTCAGAAAGCACAATATCCACTTCTTCTGTTGCTACTCTGGCTTCAAAGGAAGAGGACATTACTCCAGCTAAAGAGACACTGGATGTGAATTCTTTCAGACAACGAGCGGAAGCACTCGAAGGCTTGTTAGAGCTGTCTGCAGAACTACTGCAGCACAACAGGTTGGAAGAGCTTGCAGTTGTTCTAAGGCCATTCGGGAAGGATAAGGTCTCTCCACGAGAAACGGCAATCTGGTTAGCCAAGAGCCTCAAAGGGATGATGACTGAGGACACCAGTCGGCCAGTGTGAGAGATACAATCCTCCCCAGATCGCATCACAAATTATTATCTAGTAGCTTCAACATTTGTGAACAAAACATCTTGTTTGTGATTTTACATTTTTGTATTCTTTTCAGAGTATGCTGTAAATAGTCGAATTCCCCTGGCAAAAATGCCTTTCTTTTTGCCAAATGCATGAGCTAAGCTGAACTCACAATATTCCATATGTATATCAACTGAAGTTTGAGACTCTGAGCTACTACTTGTTATGATGTTGATTTAAGGGTTATCTCTAATCAGTTACTGCTTTGATTCAGTGTATATCCACGTTCTATTCTCTGTTTTGTGTTGATTTTTTTTATTTATAAAATTTCTATTTATTTATTGTCCATTTTGATTTATCAGGAGATGTTATTTCTGTGTTACTGACTCTATACTAAAGAAACGTCTTTTCTTTTTAGTTAAAAAGATAAAATGCACACCCAAGCTTAGGGGTGGGATCTGGCCGGTCCGGGCCGGGTTTTTGTTGGGATCGAAAAAAGCCCAATAGGGATCGGGCTCTGGATTTTTGGGACCGTTCGAGGACGCAATGTAATCGGTCTAGGCCGGGTTTTTATACCCTCGGTTTCGGGTCGGGTTTGGTCCGGACCGGGCTAAGCCCGATCAATTTTCCATTAAGAAAAACCAAAATTATAAGAAAAAAACCTGTTTTCAGTGATTTTTTTTTGGGGTTAAAATCAGAGTTTCATTGAAACAAAATCAAAAGTCTGCATAGTTTTAACATGAGCAAATAGCAATTAAGTCATTACAAATTTACAAAAAGGTGAAACACTCTAACCACCTTATACTTTTCCCAATTTCCTGAACTTCTAGCCAAATTGGCCAAGCATGAACATTGCAACTTGCAAGGCAAACCATTTTCCCTCTTCCTCATAATTAGGAAAAAGAACCTGTTTTTCAGTGAAGCATGAACAGAACAAGAAGTAAAATACTAAAACTTGAACATAACACTAATGTGGGTCTTCTGAATTCTGAAATGCTTAGCTGATTTCCAGTCCACTACAAGATTATAAACAAAGACAGTAAGTCAACATTGTAATATAATACAACTGTAAACAGATATGCCTACAGAGAATCAGAGATTGGGAATTTTGGGGGGTAGTGTTTATTTTTTTTGTGTTTTTACATTTTACTCCCTGAAACCTTAAAATAGTGAAATTTTAATATTTTAATTTTATACAGCATTTGTGACTAGGGATGTCCTTGAGGCGAGGATTCATAGGGGGTGGAATTCCCACAGGCCCAGAGCCAGATTTTTCACCCCATCCCAGCCACGGGTATGGGAAAAATTCCCAGCCAGATCCCGGTGAGATTGCAGGAGTTAGGGATTTCTAGTCCACGAGATTTACTTGTTTACTAATACATACTTTGTTTAATACAAAGTGGGAATCAAGTTGCCTAACTTATTAATTGATTAATTAGAATTTAAATTATTTTTTATATCTATAATTAAAAAACTATATTTATAAAAATTTTTTTTATATTTATAATAACTTTTATATAAATAATTATATATATATATATATATATATATATATATATATATATATATATATATATATTAAATTAAATATTTGGGGCGGGGCGAGGCGGAGGAGGTATTCCCCAGCCCGGCCCCATTGTGAGAATTCCATTTTGGCCCGGCCAGGCCAGGCCCGACCCAGTCGGCCCGGCCAGGTCAGTGGGGAATCGGGTTTCCCGTCCCGGGACGGGGCCCGGCTCAGCCATCCTCTTGCCCATTTTGCTAAGCCTTAGCACACTACCTATAGATCTGGTTTTAAATATGTTTTATATTTGACCGGGTTTTGCGATTAAGTGGAGTTTTGAAGTGAGGCGGTTGGGACCGAGTTCCATGGTCGGGCAGGAGCTTTTGGGCTCGGACCGATGACATCACCTTTGAAAAACCGGCCAATTGAAATATTTCTGCCGGGTTCGGTTCGGTTTCCGGGTTTCGGGTCAGTTTTTCCCACCCCTACCCAAGCTGGTCAAAAGCAAGCTGAAACTTTTAGTTATAATCTTATTAAGATTTACATAGTTTTATTAGAATTTGAATTTTACTAGAACATAAAGTACTCTTTATCAGAATCACTGTCTTATTAGTTTTATTAAGATTTGAACAAAATTCAAATTGGTGGGTTGATATGTTTGGAATCCTTTTTTGGACCCACATTATATAAGCATGAAAAATTATAATTCTATATCATTACCATTTATCGTAACATAAGAAATTTAGTAGCTAATTAAATTTCTAAATCAAATCAACCTAAGTTTCAGTAAAATTCAAACTCATAAATTTTAATAAAATTCTAATCAAACGTTTTGAATTTGACTCGGTATTGGATTTTGAATTCTAGTAAAATTTAGTTACATGCATGTCGCCTATAAAATAAACATTCCATGTATTTGGGAAATTAATCTTGTTTTCCAATCCATATTTAGTTGTTGGATGGGAGAAAACAAGATGTTGAAAAGAAATAGATGGAATATTGGGGGCCGATTCATCAAGCTTGGTTTGATGAAGAAAATGAAACTTCATATTATAAAGATAATATGCCCATGGATATACTTCAAAGCACCACCAAGGGAGCCACCATCAAAGTGGAAGATTTTGGATATTCTCAAGTAATTGTTCTCAAATTCCTACATGTTTGGAGAAGTTGTATGGGGACGCCTCACACCCATCCTTATAACTTACACGGTCTGCAAAACGCATACGTGAATCTATCTGTAGGGCGAGCTCCTGTGACGTTCAAGAGCATGTGACCAGTAGTGGACTGAGGGTTGTGTGGGGGTTGGCGACCCCCTTCCCCTCCCAGCCACCCCACCCACATTGTAGCCCCTTTATTGACATATTTTTTAAAAAAACAAATTGAAAAGAAAAATAAAACCCTTATTCCAGGGGCTCTTAGCTCTTCTCCTTCTTCACGAATCCTCTCAGTCTTCCTCTCCCCTCCCACACGCCCCTCCGCCTTCTTTCTCTTACTTGGCGTGACCTCATTCGACCTTCTCTCAGCAGAGATCTCAACCCCCGAGCCCGAGCTCAGCCCGGCGGCCCTTCCCGCCCCGCTGTGAAGCTCCGCCCATGCCAGCGCGGCTGACCTTTCTTCCGCCCATACGCGTGCCGCTCCGCCCGGTGTCCATTTGGACTTCCCGATAAGCCGGGGCAAAGGTATGATTTTCAACCAAATTGCACCTCTGTTCTTATAACTTAGAATGAAAAATAAAAAAAGAACATTTTCTAAATTTATTTGGATTGATGTTGAATTTTTTTGTTTGTATATATTTTTTTGAGTGTTATGCATTTCTTATGTTCCTCACTAGATTGATAAAGTGTAGGGATTGTCCTGTCTACCCTAATGAATAATGGAAAGAATAATTCTTCTTTCAATAAAAATTTGTTATGTTCTGTTATATACTCCTGAAAAATGTTATGCATTGGTTACTTTCTTAAGCCTGATTTGGTATATTCATTATATGAGTAATGGGAGATTTTTTACATGGAATAGGTAGGGGTTGGGGAGCCATTCTTATACGATTTTAATTAGTACCCCAAATGCTTGATTATATGCTTTTTCGGTAAAAGTTCTAAAACCTTTATAGTCTAACATTTCTTTCTTTTGCATTGTAGAAATATATGAATATTCATAGATATTTTAAGCGAAAATCTACGAATCAAGTTCAACACCATCCATTGAAGTGAGAATGATTTGTCTTACGATCTCTGAATCAAGTTCAGCAATCTTGTGTAGAATTGATAGAGAATGATTTGCCTTGATCCGCATTGCTGACAACTGATTGAGAAATTGATGTTAATGTTAGGGATCTTGTTAAAGAACCTATATAGCCGAGGTCCATGTCAACCAATTGGTCATAACTATCCTCCAAGAGAATTTGTTGATGGGAATGGGTAATGCTTTAAGGATAATTGAGTACTAAGGACTTTGAGTGGATTTAGATTCTGATTATCGATGGATAAAGTGATACTGTCATTGGTATTTATCTTTTTAAGGATATGAATAAGATTATGTAGGAAAATCAGGAGCTGATACTTTTTACTACTATGAGTGGATTTTGTAATTGGAAGAAAGGAAAAGAAAAATTGAGAAACTTATCTTTGGTAAGGTAATAAGCACACATAATGATGCTCGAGTTATGTGCAAATTTCAAAAATCAAAGGCAAAAAGTGTGTCACAAGTTAGCAAGAGCATCACGGGACTCAATCGGGGAATTGCATATGAGGTCCGTTTGAAGGCTTTAGATGTGACGCAGTATCTCTTATGAATCAAGGGCTTGCCTTTTAGTAGACGCCATAGTGCAGGATTCTATGAGCGGGGTAATTTTTGGAGCTTCTTAGCACGATAGAAGTAGAAGGTGTGAAGAAGTGGCTAAGGCATCTAATGAAAATGCCCCAGCCGAGCAGTCAAACTCACTTTCCCTCGTGTTCCAAAAGAGCTCACTGCAAATGCTTGTACTTCAGGATTCTGATATCATCATCGATGACTTAGGGGATAAATTCTTTTCCTTATTAGTGGATGAATGTCGAGGATGTCTCGATTAAGGAAGCCGGAGATGGCTGATTGTCTTGAGATATGTTACTTGATCATGGAAATGTGGATTTGAATGATTTCTTGGATTGGATTCATGTGGCCCGGCTTACTTCTTCTACTTCTTTGAAGGCGGCTATTGATGGAGGTATTTGCAAAGCATAAACTTTCATTTTCAAGATTGAGGGCGGGGATATGATGGGGCATCAAATATCACGAGGAGTGGAAGGATTTAATGGGTTGAAGGCTTTGATATTGCGAGAAAATCCGCGCGGGCTTATTACATCATTGTTTTGCTCTGGCTCGGTTAGTGGTTGTTTACCCATTGCCAAGACCCGCAGTGTTGCCCAACGATATAATATCAATATCCGGTAAATTCGTCAATAATTGTGTAGTAACGAGAATAGCCGAATAGAGATAATTTCTTGAGATGTTAGCTCATTTAGCAGAAAAATATGATACTCCATTGTTATATAAGAACCTTTGTCAAATCCCATAGATGCGTCAGCGGCGTGAATCCCACCACTATATTATCATTTTTCCGTGTTGGCGTTTTTGCAGAAGTATTATTTCTATCCAATCTTTTCATTGTTCATGCCATTACCAAAGAACTTATTGTCTCTTATTTCCTTGAAAACTAATTTTTGAGTCCTTGACTGATCATGTATGAGATGAACACTGCGTTTTCACAGACAAGCGCGAGGTTGCCGGTACATATAGCATGTTTTGATCAAGCTCATTCTTTCTAAATTCAACGTGGCTAAGCTACCGGTCTTGCGAGACTCTATCTAGATGATTTTCTGACTAGCATCTTATCTCTTGAAGATCTCTTGAGAAGCTTTCATAAGTGATATGCGGCGTGATGAAAGATTTTACGATGTTACAACTTCCCGAGGAGGTGCTTTGCTCAAAGTGGTAGAGGCGAAATTGCATGAGTTATTCAAATGTATCGTTTGGTTGAGGTTAGCATTGATGTACATTTGCCACACTTAAGTGTTGAAAGGAGCTTTTTTTGAGATGAAGGCTGTAAAAGGCTTGCCTCACGTAAATTCAATGGGGAGGCAGTGGATGAATGATAGTCTTGTAGTCTACATGAAGGATATTTTCAAAATAGTTGAAGATGAGCCCGAATTTTAAAAAGCGTTGCTCGAGCAATGAGAACTCGTGTGATGCAATTACCTCAAAGTTCTCGTCTCAAGTAGTCCAAATTATATTTTATGTATTTTTGTAAAACACTCGATGATTTAATAGTATTTTCTAAGCTTATTAAGCTTCTATGTTCAGACATCCCAAATTTTTGGGGCCGCGTCCGCCACTACATGTGACCTTATGGTCACAGGTGATTCCAGTCAAGTTCATTCAAGCAAATGATTCCAAGGCTGCCGATGTATACATCCTGTTTCGTAGCCAGATTTTTTTTATTTATAGAAATCCTGATTCATTAGCTTATAATACCTAGCTAACCCTAGAGGAGTGCACATAAATTCAATAATTGAAAGGGTGAAAAACTCTAAAGGGGAGTGGTTATGTGATTCACAAATACTTTTAGAGATAGTACTAGCACACGAGTTTGGACACGTTTTGCAGTTGAACCATTTACCGGATGAGGATACTCTAATTTATGGTTACGCTCAACCAAATCAAATCAGGGTCTTTCAACGAAAGATATCCAGTATGCACAAAAAAAATATATATATGTGAGATGCGGGTTCATGGTCCCAACTTTAGAAGGAAAATAAAAAGTTGATTAAAAAGTGTTTTTTAAGATTCATGAACTCTTCATAAAAAAAAAGGAGAAGTGGAGGGAAGTTAAAATGTAATATTCGTAACAATTTTTTGGGTTATAAAATTTTAATATATATATTTTTTATTTGAGTTTTTTACTTATCACCCCCTGAAAAATAGTCAAATCATTTGTTAGCTCCTCATTTTTTTAATAATACCTCAAAACCCCTCTCTTTTATTTTGGAATAGCTTACAGTTGTTACAGCAATCTGCAAAGGGATGATGATTGAGGACACTAGTTGCCCCAGTGTGAGAGATACAATCCTCCCCAGGTCCCATCACACATTATTATCTAGTAGCTTCAACATTTGCCTCAACCATGCTCATTGGATGGAGGAAGAGAGCTGGAAGGGTTGGTATATTATTTGAAAATTGCCAAAAGCTCCTAGGATCAAGACATTCCTATGGAAGCTATTTCATGGCAGGCTTCCAACATTTGAAGCTTTGTATAAGCTGAATATTGGTCCTCAAAGACTATGCCCAGTTTGTGATCTGGTTAGGGAGTCTATGGAGCACATTATATGCCAATGCTAGATAGAGACGGGTATCTTGGGATCAATGCAGCTCGAAGGAAAAACAATCAAGCCCTCAAAAGCTTGATTGCATCTTGTGCTTGGAGCATTTGGAAAGCCAGATATGAATTAGTCTTCAACAGCAAAAGAATGATGCCCTAATAAATATTCTACCAAGCTCTTACTCTGTCTCAAGGATATTTATGGAGAGTCAGAGGACAATTCAGGAGTACATTCACAACTCAATCTATAATAATAATATTACAGTTTTCTATGATGCATCAAAATATGAAGATAACCTCTATTGTGGCTTTGGTTTTTCGCGTTAATTTTGCAAGGATGGAATACAATTCTACTTCACGGTGCTATATCACCTTAGCGGACTCAAACGCCACAAGCCGAGGTGAAGGCCATAGGAGTAGCCCTAGACTAATATGCACGATGGAGATGGAAGCCTGATAAAGTATGCTTAGATTGCCCTCAGATGTACTGGAGGTTTCAAGAATATATACAACATGTGAGGACCTTGCTTGAGCAAATACCATTGGTGGATGTCAAGTACCATCTAAGAGAATTAAATTTTATTGCGGATGCCTTGACCAATTTTGGTAGAAGGAACCCTCAGATATCACTATTTCATAGAGGAGAAGACAGGCCCAGGTGGTTGGAAGAAATCCTATTCACTTCGGATTAAAGTTTTGAAGCACCTTTAGTGCTAGTTTTGTTTGTTTTTTTTTGTTTTTATTTAAACAGTCTGTTTTTAGGCTCTTGCTGTAAAAAATAAAATAAATAAAAAAATAAAATAAAATAAAATAAACATTTGTGAACAAAACATCTTGTTTGTGAATTCCAACGACCAAGAGGTCTTAGGTTCGATTCACGGATGAAGGTTTATTTCTGGAAGTGTGAGCAGTGATTGTGATGGCCCCGCACTCATGTCTGCTCCATCAAAACTTGCACGCTCTTGGTTTCTTAGTGGCTTGCGGCTCATATTACCCAAAAAAAAAAAAAAACAAAAAAACAAATCATCTTGTTTGTGATTTTACTTTTTTGAATTATTTTCAGAGTATGCTATAAATAGTCGAATTCTCACGGCAAATAAGCCTTTCTTTGTGCCAAATGCAACTCACAATGTTCCATATGTATATCAACAGAAGTTTGAGACTCTGAGCTACTACTTGTTATGATGTTGATTTTAGGGTTATCTCTAATCAGTTACTGCTTTGATTCAGTGTATATCCACGTTCTATTCTCTGTTTTGTGTTGGTTTTTTTTTCAATAAAATTTCTATTTATTCTATCATCCATTTATCTGGAGATGTTATTTCTGTGTAACTGATTCTATCATTAAGAAACGCCTTATCTTTTTATATTAGATTTTCTCAGATATTGTGTGAATTTTGAATTGTGGATTTTGATTATTACCCCCTTGAATATCTCTAAATTACTATTTACTCCTTCCTACTTTTTTTTTCTAAGGGTACTTGCAACCTTTCAGGGGTTCAGAATATTATTAATGCTGGTTTTCTTTTGGCAAAAATTAAATATATATTAAATTCTCCATTAATCTTCGCAATGAGGTCCAAATTCAAAATCAGTCCTTGCTACCTAAATGATATGTATCCCGGGACTTATAGATAATTAAAAATAATAAGGGAGGTTTTTTAAAAAATAAAAATTCAAAAGGGAGGACCTATCTGATAATTGCCCGGTTTCTAAAGAACCCGGCCCCTCCCCTCCCGTCTCCTTCGAACCAAAACTCGTCACTTAACAAAATCCCGAGAAATCCCGCAGTTGGAAACGGGAGCTTGATCGCGCCGCCATGGGCGATCCTCCGGCAATGGAGCCCCTGGCCATGGCTGCGAACAACCTTCGCACATCTCTCCTTAAGTCCCAGGCCATCACCAACTCAATGGTCTATACTCTTTCTTCCTTCGATAATCATCTCTCCGCTCTAGAGGCCTCCATTCGCCCCACCCAGGTCTTTTTCATCCTTCTTATTCCTTTTCTTTAATCTAGAGTTCAGATTTCATATGTATTCTTGGGCTTCTGGTTTGATTTCTGATTCATTTCTCGTAGGTGCACACAGATGGTCTCCGAAGGGCGGAACGGAACATTGATAGGACATTGAATTTGATCGATGGTATTCTCAGGAGATTCGATCTTTTTCACCAGGTGAGTTCTCTGATGAAATATTCAATATTTAGCGAGAATTTATTGATTACTTGTGTTTTGGATGGCTGAAGATTTTAACTCTACTTGTCATAACGAAACGAAGCAACTTGATGAATTAATTATTCAAACTATTGAATAAATTTTGGAAAACAATGGAGAACTTGTGATAGAAAACATTTTGAATTTGTAATGAAAGGATGCAGATCTATTTTCCTTATTGAGGTGCATGTTTGAAGTTTTTTCATTTCTGATAATCATTGTATGTTTAGGTAGAGGTTCAGATACAGAAGGGACCTCATGAGAATTTAAAGAATTACTTTGAAGCGATAGGTCAGTTAAGAAGAATCAAGGGTTTTTTAAGTTCCAACAATGGCTTCAAGAGCACCAATGACGTAGTTATTAGAACCAACAATGCTCTTGACATTGCTATCATGAAGATGGAAGAGGAATTCAAGGAACTTCTGACTTCTTATAGGTTTGTTTTACCATTGAGATTAGTTATATTTTCATTGATTCAAAACTTTGCACTTAAATCTGTTGTTAGTGAAAATATATCTTTGTAAGATCCCATGCATTGCTCCTAATGTCATTTGGATGATCAATATTCTAATTTGTATTCTAAGTACCAGAACTGGCATGACCATTCTCTCTACTTAAACAATATTGCTTTATGAGTGATCAAAGTTACTACTGATATTTTATTTCCATGTTTTTTCTCAAATTAATTCTTGTTAACTTTGTTAGTTGAGATGGATTTGATCCTATACCCTTGTTTAATAATATCTAACCGCATGTGCTAGGCTCTTGTTAGAATTGTTTAAATAGTTGTTCTTTGTTGCACCAAAAATAAAAAATCATGTCTTTTGTTTAGCACTAGGGCATAATATGAACTTTTTTCCTTGACATAAGTATGCCCTTTAGTTTATATAAAGCACTATGCCCTTGTATTCAGTTGTCTCTCTATTTGATTCCAGCAAGCCACTGGAGCCTGAGGATCTTTACAATTGCCTTCCCAATTTTCTTAAATCATCATCGGGGCCATTGGACGAAGAGAACATTAATGGAACCAAGAATTTGGTGAATGCTGCTTACACACTCCCAACTCTTATTCCTCCACAGATCTTACCTCAACTGCACGATTTAACTGAGCAACTTGCTCAAGCTGAACGCCAACAGCAGTGCTTGAAAATTTACAGGTAGATGGAACATATTCTTTCCACACCAGACTACAGTAAACTATGTTTTGTCTTCCGTCTGGTGTTTTCTTCAGATCATGGGAATATTGACCGAAAACATTAAATTAATTTAAAATACAACCATTTGTTGTGTATATCTCTTTTCTTGGTGAATGATATTTTAAATAGAGGATGGATATTTACGATTCAGGTTTTAATAAAAATAGGTCTGATGATTATCTGTATGATGAAATTTCTATTTTCTTTTGTCTTGAATGATTTCTAGATCTGTTACTCTTGTTATCATTAGGCTTCATCCAGGTAATTGTTATTCAAGAGCTAAGGTATTGTTCATAACTTTTGTGCCAGACTAACCTGCTTTGTGTTTGTTACAAGCTATAAGCTCGATAAACAGGCATCATCTTAATCTTTTGAGTGTCCAATTATTTTCAGTCATGAGTTGTTTATGCTGGTTTTATTCCTTTGTTATTCAGAGCAGCTCGTTCCTCAGCTTTAGAGGGGAGCCTCAAAAACTTAGGAGTTGAGAAACTTGGTGAAGATGACCTGCAGAAGATGGAATGGGAGGTCTTACAGGGAAACATTGTGAATTGGATACAATATATGCGAATTGCAGTAAGGATTTGTTCCATAGTTGGCTGTGAAGTCTGTAATACTTTCTTTACCAATCACTTGACCTTGCTTGGTACAGGTCAAACTGCTCTTTGTTGCGGAAAGTAAACTTTGTGATCAAATTTTTGATGATATTGATTACAACAATGATCAATGTTTTGCTGAAGTAATTTCAAATAGTATGGCAAGGTTTCTTAATTTTGGAGAGGCTGTTTCTAAGAGCGAAAGATCACCTGAAAAATTATTTGTGCTTCTGGACATGTGTGAAATTATGTGGGAACTCCAAGTTGAGGTAAACACTTTGTAATCATACTTTCTAACTATTCTTTGCCTCAAGTAAATAATAGTGTCGGAGTCCTTTCATTTATACCTAAATCTCCACATGGAGTTGTACACTGTTTGTTGAAGTCATTTAGATCTGTGCATTAATCATCCTTTTCACAGAACAGTGTTGATTATCCGGTAATTCTTACTTGAGATGCTTTTAACTTTTGCTATTGTAGTCATCTGGTCAATTGATTTGAAGAATGATATACTCTGGTTTTCATGGGCGGAATTTTGTTATCATTATCAGCGATTGAGAATAAATTTCAAACTTTTCCTCTCAAACTGAATTGTTCAGATTGAAACAATTTTTGGTGGCCAAGCTTGCTCCAAGATTAGAGAATCTGCACTGCGTTTGAAAAAATGTTTAGCCCAGGCTGCTTGTGAAACCTTCAATACTCTTGAGCCAGCTATTGTAAAGGATACAACCAATAGAACACCTTGTGATGGAAAAGTGCACCCTCTGACTAGCTATGTGATGAATTACGTGAAATTCCTTTATAGGTATCGCCAAATACCCTGCTCAACTATTTAATCTTTTCTTTGAAAGCTACGGTTTGACGTAGTACTTGAAATAAGATGTTCATCATTTAATTTCCTATTTAGTTTTATCAATGCATATATTTATCTAACAAAATTATGCATTTTTCTATGTCCAGTTACAAGTCGACGTTTGAACAGCTTCCCCAACACTCTGAATCTGAAAGCAAGGAAAATTTCCAACTTGGGCCTGTGACCATGAGGATAACAAAGGCTCTTGAGTATAATTTAGATATGAAAGCTAAGCAATATGACGATCAGGCTTTGGGTTTTTTATTTAAGATGAATAATATGCACTATATGGTCAAATCTGTGAGCGGGTATGATATAGCAAAATTTAAACTAAAAAAATAATGCCATGGTGAGCACAAAGGGAGGAACTTTATTTTATTTTACTTTTTAATTTCAGGTTAAACACCGATGATTTTTCATTCCATGATTGGATCCATAGACATCGAAGACGTGTGCAACAAAATGCAAGCCAGTATAAAAAAGCAGCTTGGGCAAAGGTATATAATGCTATAGGTTTAGTTGCACAAATTAAAATAAAGCGTTGATTTGAATTTCACTTGAAATGACAGCACAATTTAAAGTATAGAATGAAAATTTAGATTAGAAGCTCTTTTGTTTATCAATTTTCCTTTGCATCCATTTTCAGATTCTGAAGACCCTCTCTAAACAGGATCTCGCAACATCAAGTGGTGATAACAAAGCCGAAGGAAGTGGTGAACACCAAGTTATTGTTTCAAAAGCAATTGTGAAAAGGAGGTTAGGCAATACTGTCGGTTTTTTAACAGTTGGTTATCTGGTATTGCATGAAACCAAGAGAAAAGAAGATATTCGAAAACAATATCTCATTGAATCAACTTAGTTGTGTCTACCACTTTCAGGTTCATATTATTCAACATGTATTTTGAAGACCTTCATCAAGAACAGTCTCAATGGTGTGTCTCTGATTCAGAATTGCGTGAATATCTGAAGCTCTCCATTTCTGAGGTTCTATTAACCGCATATCAATCCTTCCTCACATACATCGGGTATGTATATGCTTTAGTTTTAGCTTTCCATCAACTGAAGATCATATTACATTTCTATTGAAACACTTCCTGTTGGTTTCCAGGTCTCAACTTAAACCTAAGGACCTTGACAAATACATGAAGTACAAACCAGAAGACATCGAAAATAAGCTAGCAGATTTTTTCCAAGGAAAAGAACCAGTTGGCGACGAGCATTGAAGACCATGAAGTCTCAAGTCTGTACTTAAGCACTTTCTCATAATTCATTCATTTGATGTACATACCTTCAATTAACATAATTCTTTCATTAATCATCAATAAAAGAAATACATTCACATTTGGTTTTATTGAATTTAATCAGATGGATATAATAATTAAGTGGTCAAATATGTGCAGAGGCCATGAGTTCCGGTTCCTATTTCTTTATATATAATGAGTAATTAGGATGTTTGCTATGATGCTCTCTCTCACACAAAGAAAGATTTATTTATTTAGTTACTTGATGTTACTCACGCAAACACACACAAACAAGGATGCAGAACTCCTCTGGCTTCATGAACATGCTGTTAACTGCCTTCTCTAACTTGCTTGTTATAACAGTGATCATATATCCTCATGGCCATTCTCTGCTGGTTTCTCTTTGGTCCTCAGAAGCCGGATTTATGCATCACTTAGGCTGCTATCTCTTCTCTTGAACATCACCGGATCATGCATCACTGCAAACCTTGACATGGCTCTGAGTCTCGTCCACCAGGGCATTGGAGAGACCATTATAGTGATATCCATTTTTAAAGGAGCTTGCCATAAAAAACAAAGTGGTGAGCTTAACCAGAAAATTACTGGTCTCTTGTGGTCACTCACCTCCAGTTAATTTGAGTTCCTTAATTTCAGCTTTAATTGCTCTCATGCTCACCCACCCCAAACACTGCACTTCTACTCGATCTCAATAATCAATTTAACCTTTTGGTTTAGTGGTTGATGGAATAATGAGCATGGGGCAAGATGGTAGGGTCTGGTTTGCAAAAGAATGGAAGGAAAAAAAGAAAAAAGAGAAAATTTCACTACTTTTCTCTCCATCTTTCCTTATTAATTTCATCCTTAGTGCTGAAGGCTCACATGGCAAGCTCAAAGCTTTATATGTGATACTTTCATCAAACTGATCAACTTCACATATACTAATAATTAACCACCCGGCCCCCTACTCTCCTCCTCCGGCCCTCTGAATCTCCGGTGAAGATGCCGAAGAAGGACTGTGGCACCCATGGTGATGAGAAGCAGCTCAGGCTCTGCCGTAATCTCTTCATTGCCGTTATAATTTTTATTTTCATCATCCTCCTCATCATCTTCATCATCTGGCTCATCCTCCATCCATCTCGTCCACACATCTCCCTCCAATCCTCATCCATTTACCAGCTCAATCTCTCCACGTCCTCCACTCTCCTCACTACCACTCTTCAAGCCACCATCTCCACCTATAACCCTAATGATCACATAGGCATCTACTATCATAACCTCCATGTCTACTCAACCTACAAAGGGCAGCAGATCACTTTCCCCACTGCCTTGCCTGAAGAATACCAAGGCCACCATGAAGGTCTTGTCTGGTCCCCCTTCTTGTATGGTTCTAACGTGCCATTAGGTGAGTTCTCAGGGAGATCCATGGAGGAAGATGAGACTGCTGGACTGGTGTTGTTCTATGTTAAGGTTGATGGAAAAGTTAGATGGAGAGTTGGAAGCTGGATGTCAAGCTACTACCACATCACAGCTTATTGTCCTGCCTTCTTCTCCATTGATAAGTCCAACCAGCAGCCTCTTTTTAAGTTTCAGCATGCCACTTCATGCAGTGTTGATGTCTGATCGATCTTCATGCATGCATGCATGCCTAGTGATCGATCTTGAATGTTTGTGAAGTGTGCTATAATTTGTGTTCTGTATTGTGTGCTAATTTGAAGGCCATGGATGAGGTCCTTAATGGTGCTTTAGTTTGGTGGTTTTAGCTTTTGATCAGGTAGGAAAGCTCAACTACTCCCACTTGCTACTTCTTAATTTGAGAGGCCTTTTGATCACCCTTTAGATACATTGAGGATGTTTCACACTCTCTTTTTAATTAATTTCTTCCGCTTGTTATTTCTTTCTTTATGTGCCTCTTTGCTATCTATATATCCATGACCTTACCTAGCTTTGCTAAGAATATCAGTATATTATCTAGTTACTTATTTTAAGATGTTATGGGTGAAAATGGTAGGACCTATGGCCATCATCCAAACACCCACGTGTCCAGTTCATAAGTCCCCTTGTGTGTTAATTGGAATTCCCCTCAAACTCATTCCGTGGCCTAAAATAGTACATCTGTTCATTGGTTCTATGCTATCCGTCGGTTCAACGGTTGGGAACCTTTTATCCGCTCTTCAACCTGAAGCAGTTTTAGTCATTCCCCGGCTTAGCATAGTGATTACTCGTTCTTCTGTCCAAAGCAGTCTATTCATTCTTCGGCTTAAGGCAGATCGTTCATTCTACAACCCAAGGAAATCTATATTCATTTGTTGGCTCTAACCTTCTAGAAGATCTACAGCTGTTATCCGGCTGGCGTTCTAGAAGATTTACAGTTGTCACCTAGCTAGCTAGCATTCTAGAAGAACTACAGTTGTCGCTTAACTAGATGCTTAGTTGGCGCTGAGTTAGAAACCTAGCTGGAACCAGCCTGGCAAACACGTGCTATAATTCCAAGCTTGCGTCCCAAGCTACCAGAGCCTAAAAAAGACAAGGATAATAGTTCATTTGGACAATCTCATTTTTTAGACACCGAAACTCTGCTCCACTGAAGATAGGTCTCCATCTCTGCTGAAGATTGGGCTCTCTCTCCATTCATTTTTTAAGATCTTGATTGATCTTCTCCTTCATCTGTAAGAGATGTCAGTGATTACTTCGATGATAATGGAATTCTTTCTCTCCATGGATTTTCCACGTAAATTTGGTCTCTCTTCTCTCTTTACTTTGTTCTTTGATTGATTTTCTCCTGAACTAGCCACACAAAACAAACAAATTCAATTGCTGGAGTAAAATTAGGGTTTTCTCCCTGATTTCGCATCAACATTATAAGATAATATTGAAGTTCAATATACATATATGGAATTCATAATAAGAAAGCTTCATCTCATACATGAATTGTCATATATATGGAATTCATAATAAGAAAGCTTTGCTAAGAATATCAGTAAGTTATCTAGTTACTTATTTTAATTTCTGCCGCTTGTTCTTTCTTTCTTTATGTCCCTCTCTTTGATATCGATCCTTGACCTACCTAGCTTTTGTAAGAATATTAGTATATTATCTAGTTACTTATTTTAAAGGATAAACCTCAGTTTTGGTCCTTGTACTTTGACCAAGTTAATATTCATTTCCTTCCTTATACTATAAAAATCTTTGATCTGGTCCCTATACCTTGGGGTTTTTGTTCAAATACATCTTTAGTGCTGACATGACAACACACGTGGCTAGTATTTCTGACGTGGCGGCTTACATGGCAAGGTTATGATGACATGGCATGACAAAATAAATTTTGAATAAACTAAATTTTAAAATGATGATCTGGCATGCTGACGTGGCATGCCATCGGGAATAAAAAGTTAACCATATTTAGTTCGTTTGCCACCTGTGTTGCCACATCAGCACCATGGACGTATTTGAAAAAAAAACCCCCAAAGTACAAGGACTATATTGAAAAGTTTTAAAGTACAAGGACGAAAATGAACATTGGGACAAAGTGCAAAAATGGCTTTAATCCTATTTTAAAAGTTGATAAACCACATTCATTAAAATATTTTTAGGGTTACAAAAGTTCATAGTTGAACCATGCAGTTACAAAAGAGTAGCTAGAGGATGGAGAAATGCAAGGCTACATATTGCCCTTGCATCTCTAGGGGGTCCTCCATCCCGACCTAGGGTTAGCCTAATTCATCCTCTTTGAAGTTAGTCCTCAAGGGGCCTTAGTGCCTGTTACTCTCTAGTAAAGATAAGGCTTCATTTAACAAGGGTATGCATCTTCTGGAACTGTTGTTTTTTGGTGGCATGCATTACGTCAAAGAAGGAGAGGAAAAGGAAATCAATATGTCGGATTAGTTTCATGAAAATACGATGTTTATCATTGAAACATCTCATGTTCCTTTCCAACCAAAAGCTTCACGTCGTGGCCACAAGCAGGTTTCCATCCCTTATGAAGTTCCTTCTCCATTTGTTAATTTGGAGAGAGATGATCCGTCCCTGAAGCCTTGCGGGATAGTGATTATCCTGCTGACTAGTCGCCACCTACGAATCCCCAAGGAAGACAATAGAAAAGACACCAAAATAGAGAGAAATATCTCTAAAAATTCAAAGGAATATTATTAACTCCAGAATCATCCAAAAGCTAGTCTACAAGCCGGACTAATAGCTTAGACACCCTAGAATATGATATTTTTTGAATTTTTGTCAAATGTGGCAAAAATTCAAAATTATTGAAATTTGAAATTTAAAACAAGACAATCAATTAGCCAAAATCCTAAATCCAATCGAAATCAAATCATGTCATAAATCGGTAGATGAATTATTTCAAAAAATAGAAAAAAAAAAGCCTAAAAATGAAGATTTCAGGGGGGAAAAACAACTGATTTTGGCGCCAAAATGGCATCCACTAGGCCTAAGTCAGGTCACCATGGGTTGTAGCGCTGAGTTAAGCTTTCCAGATTGGGGTTGAACGCATGATTCCGACACCTATAGCCCAAGTTATGGCCAAAACATCTAATCACACCCCTGCCCTAGTCACCAAATTTGCTCGATCACTTCCCGTGTTTACGTTGATCCACCAACTCGTGATATTTCAAGCCTGCATCGTACAGTTAGATAGCTCAGCATTGTCTGATCCGAGCTCTCCTGCATCAGCCCCACAGATCTTGTATCATGGTGGGGGGGACCACGTTCCTAAGGAGACGTCCGTAGTGAGACCAGATCTCAGTTGAATAATGGCATTAAAGGAGTAAGTGTGCCACAGTTTCCTCCTCCCTATTACACAAGTAGTATCATGTTCTTTTCTCCTTCCATTTCCTTTTTGCAAGGTTTTGTAGCATTGGGAATTTGTTATCCCACTTTAACTAGGCAAAGAGTTTGACTTTTAGGGGGGGCATGATGTGGGGAAAGGGCTTCTTACTTCACTAGCTATTCGGAACTGATAAAGTGACTTGACTGTGAATACTTGATTTGGAGTTAGCCTCCATTTTCTACCGTCCTACTCTTCCATTCCTTGGAGAGCTAGGTGGTCGTGTAGTCTTCATACCATCTCTTCTGTTCTTGGTTATATAGGGCCTAACCTAAGTAACACTGCCCCTATTTGTTAGAGCCACTGTACTTCCTGGACCGTGAGCTTCGCCTTTCCAAAGAGCATCTAGACTTTTGGGAATAGTCTGCAAGGACTCTATCTATCAATCCAGTTGTCTAACCAGATTCTGACTGTTTTTTCCATTCTAAGAGTGGTGAAAACGTTTGTCATGGTAAGATCTCGTTGTTCCACGATTCCTTTCTAGAAGTAGGACACTTAGATTGGTGCCTCATTATACGAGTTCATCTGGGAGTTTTGAAAATAGGCATGTATTATGAATCTTCCACATATTCCGATCTCCCCTCAACCTCCACCACCACTTACCGAGCATTACCTCATTAAAGGCCTTCAGGTTGAGGATCCCCTATCCCCCTAGGTCCTTAGGCCTAGTGAGTTTCTCCCATTTTGCGAAACGGTAGGCTCTTGAATCAAGGTTGGCTCTTCACCATAGGAAGTCTCTCCTGATACCCTCTATGCGGCATAGTACCCATTATGGCAATTTGTACATAGCCATCCAGTAGTTGGGGATCGTCAAGAGGACTGAATTAAGGAGTGTAGTTTTTCCTCCCATCGAAATTAGTCTTTATTTCGATGCTCCCAGTTTGTTTCTTACTATCTGGATGAGCATTGTCCAATCCTCCTTTCTGGGTCTACTTCTAGATAATGGGATGCCCAAGTATTTTAACGGAAGGGGATTCGGTGGGCATTCCATTACCTAGACCAGTACCCTGACCCCACTTTTCGGAATCCTAATGGGTATTATTGCACTTTTGTTGTAGTTGATTTTGAGACTAGATAGTCCCTCAAAGAGATAAAAGATGAGCTTTAGTGTTCTAAAGTCATTTGTCTCTCTTGAGTTGATGATTAAGAGGTCATCCATGTATAACAGGGATGAAACTTGCTCCTCGTCCTCAAATCCCATTCTGAAGGCCTTGTAGAGGCGAGCCTGCATAGTTCTAGTATTAATTGTGGTGAGTTGATAAGTGTTCATTTCAGCATAATTCTATACTATATTTTTGTAGACTTGGCATGAGATTATGAAGATTTGTTGCCCACCGATGCTCAAAATTTGCTTATTTTCATCAACAAGCCTTAATAAGAGGACCCCGGAGGAAAGAAAGTATTTCGGTAGAAAGTAGGATCCCAAGCTTAGAAGGACTCATCTGAAGCTAGTATACGGGCTAACATACTGATGCGTATACTAGGCTACTGGAGAACATATCGGCCATCATCGGCCCGTATGACGAATTAACCGAGTAGCAGCGTATCACGGGCATATATATATAAGCGATATCAAAGGGCCCATTATAATGGGCCCGTATCATGCATGCGCTGATATCTGAGCAGTACATCGTTAAAATTAGGCGTCTGCGGACCTAGCCGAGGTAACTTAGTAAATCTCACCCTCTAAACCCCACGAGTAAGCGAATGTGAAGGGGTTTAGGGGATTAATGCTTAGGGCAAGAGAGGGCACCTTGGAGAGAGCATTAGAGGGTCATCTCCTTCAAGGCATAGGAGCAAGAAGAGGGAAGATCGAAGGAGGAGAAGCGAGAAGCTGTCAACGGTGATTGCACAAATCCCATTTGCTATGTCGTTCTTGTTTTCTTCTATCTTTGTTGTGGATTATTGCCCCCCTTTCATGGAGGGCTAATTTTATAGATGCTTGGGTGATTGGTGAACCCTTGGACATGTTCTAATTAATGTCTCTTCTCTATTTTGATTACTTGATTGCATTGCTTGAGTCTATTGGATGTTTTAATGTGAGTTGATCCCTCTATGTTGCAGAGCCGGAGGATCTTAGTAGTCCATCTGAGGGAAGAAGCGAGCACCTCCCGTGTGTAGACCATCTCCAATAGAAAGTTACTTGAGTTACAGGGAACACAGGTACTTAGGGAAGGCGACCTCCTTCAAGACATAGGTTCGAGAACATCATGGTAAGGGCACTAGGGTTAGTAGCTCACCTCGGGATTAGAGAGTGAGTGAAAGCGATAGGAACCCTTAGCTGAACAATGTCAGTAATTAAAGTAGAGAGAGGCATTTATATATTTGAAGTCCGAGGGGATCAATTACGGGCATCCCCTATGATGATCATTTAACTCCAAGAAGTATTCAATTCCCCAGTTTATATTTTCCTTTAAGTAGTTTAGAACTAGCATAACCAACCATTTTCTCGGATTGATTAGATAGTAGACAATTAGTAAATACTAGTACTTCTTTCTCCATGTGGATCGACAACCCGACTTCTATGTCCACTCTTATTACTTGATACGACCCGTACACTTGCAGATTTTTAGCTCATCAAGTTTTTGGCGCCGTTGCCGGGGAGAATTAGATTACTAGGAAAGCTAGGCGTTTACTACTTTAGTCGTTTTATTTCTTGCTCTTTTATTTCCTTTTCTTGGTTTTGTTTCGTTTGTCGTTTCATTTGAATTTGAAAAACTAATTTTCACCCCTTAACTATATTGCGAGGGGGCCACATGGTTATGTCTAAGAGCGAACTGCTAGACAAGCTAGAAGCACTGGATAGATGGATCGAAGAGAAACTAGCCAATCAATCCAAGAATTCATCGGGGGAACAGTTGATGGAAACCATCCCAATTGAAGAAGTATGTGCCTTGTGGGAATCAGAGGTTAGCCCAACGTCAGGAGAGATAACTCAAGAATGGGAACTCACTCTGGAAGAGAATGCACTTCACGGTTAGGCAGCCATGAACATCGACCGCATTCAAGATGAAAAACACAACAACACGCCTTCAAGTTCAGAAGAAGAGTCCACCGTCGAATCAGAAGTCGAATCGGAAAGAACAGGTGAAAATTTGAAGAAGATAAAACGACCAGTTGTTGAACATGATTAGAGTTGAAAGAGTTGCAAGTAATCTTGAATACCTTCTTAGCCAAGAAGACTCAAAACTCCAGTCGTCATTGCTTCCGATTTGTGAGGCTCATGAAGAGAAGCTACTTCAAGTCCCTCAAGAGACACAAGAAGGCCATAGCATGGAAAATATTGACATTAAGGGGATCGCACCCCATCATTACGCACACACAAGATTCTTATGGAAGACAACTCACCGACCCTCCATCCAACCTCAAAGAAGGCTAAACCCAAACATGCGAGGAGGTAGTGAAGTCGGAAGTACTCAAGCTCTTGGATGCAGGTAGTAATTTACCCCATCTCCCGGTGAGATGGGTGAGCCTCGCTCAGTGGTACCGAAGAAAAGAGGGATAACTGATGGTCACAAATGAAAGGGATGAATTAATCCCACAAGAAGCTATCACCGATTGGAGGGTATGTATTGATTATAGAAAGTTGAGCGATGCCACGAGGAAGGATCATTTCCCCTACCGTTTATTGATGAGATCTTTGGAGAGATTAGCGGGCATTCTTATTATTGTTTCTAGATGGCTTTTTACAGGTATTTCCAAATCCCCATTGCTCCAGAGGACCGTGAGGAAGACCACATTCACTTTTCCCTATGGCACCTTAAACATCACATGGTATGCGTTGGGTTGTGCAATGCACCGACCACTTTTGGTGATGTATGCTAGCAATCTTGAAGAGTTAAGTGGAGAACATTATGGAGGTATTCATGGATGACTTTGGAGTCTTTGGGGATTCGTTTGATATATGCCTCCTTGAACCTAGAAAAGGTGCTAATTAGATGCGAGGAAACCAACTTGGTGCTAAGCTGGGAGAAACGCCATTTCATGGTCCAGGAAGGAATTGTCTTGGGTCACAAGATCTCAAGCAAGGGAATCGAAGTGGACAAAGCCAAGGTTGACACCATTGAAAAGTTGCCTCCTCCGACTTCAGTGAAAGCCGTCAGAAGTTTCTTGGGGCACGCCGGTTTCAATAGGAGGTTTATAAAGGACTTCTCCAAAATAGCAAAGCCGTTGACTAAAGTGCTGGAAAAGGATGCCCCTTTTTGAGTTTAACGACGGATGTCGGGCGGCTTTTACCACATTGAAAGAGAAGCTGGTACAAGCCCCGATCATTATCACCCCAGATTGGAGCCTCCCATTCGAGCTTATGTGTGACGCAAGTGATCATGCAGTCGGTGCAGCTCTAGGGCAACGAAAGAACAAGCATTTCCAACCAATTTACTATGCTAGCAAAACTCTGACAGATGCTCAAGCAAACTACACCACCACTGAGAAGGAACTTCTCGCTATAGTGTTTGCGTTTGATAAGTTCCGACAATATTTGGTTCTTTCCAAGGTTATAGTATACACCGATCACTCAGCTCTGCGCTATCTCATGACTAAACCAGACGGCAAGCCAAGATTGATTCGTTGGGTGTTGCTATTACAAGAATTTGATTTGGAAATAAAAGACAAACGGGGTGCCGAGAACCTAGCCGCAGATCACTTATCCCGGTTGGAGAATCTGAATAGAGATTTGTTGAAGGAAAGGGATATCAAGGAAGAATTCCCAGAAGAATACTTGTACAACATTCAAGTGTTGCAAGGACAAACACCGGTGATGAGTGCAGAGGAAGAGACACCACAGTTGCGTTGACATTGCAAACTATAAGTTGTTAGATCCCTTCCAAGAAGTATTATAACTACTCCACGAAAAAAGAAGTTTTTCATGGACTGAAATACTATACATGGGATGATCCTTACTTGTTTCGTGTGTGTGTGCCGATCAAGTCACTTAAGAAGGTGTGTCTCGAGGGAAGAAGGAATGAGCATTGCGGAGCATTGTCATGCGGAGGACACAGGGTGGGCACTCTGGTAGCCAAATAAGCGGCCGCGGAAGATCCTCGATCACGGGGTTTTCTTGGCCAACCTTATTCCATGATGCACAAGGATATGTTCAATGCGTGTGATAAGTGTCAAGATTCGGCAACTATACATTTTGGATAGGATGCCCTTAACTCCAATTGGTGTCGAAGTATTGATGTGTGGGGAATTGACTTCATGGGCCCTTTCCCAACCGGCGGAAAGCAATTCATTTTGGTAGCGGTGGATTACGTGTCGAAATGGGTAGAAGCGAGGCCCTACCATCCGGCGATGCGAGGGGTCGTTGGATTCCTCAAGAAATTATTTTCCCGTTTGGCACTCCACGAGCCATTATTAGTGATCGGGGGACACACTTTTACGCCAATTCCAGTCGCCAAAATCCTCGTTTATAGCATACACCGTCCACCGCTCCACACACCATATCATCCTCAAACAAGCGGGCAGGTTGAGGTGTCCAACAGACAATTGAAAAGAATTCTTGAAAAAATAGTTTCGCAGAGTCGAAAAGACTGGGCAGACAAACTAGACGACGTACTCTGGGCTTATCGCACTGCGTATAAAGCACCAATTGGGAGTACCCCCTACAGGCTTGTCTATGGCAAGGCATGTCATCTACCGGTCGAACTTGAACACAAATCTTACTGGGCGACCAAATTCTTGAATTTTGATACCTCACTTTTGGGGTGGCGAAAGTTTGATTAGATGAGCTTGAAGAATGAGACTATTTGCATATGAAAGTTCAAGATTATACAAGGAACAGTCAAGAAGCGCCATGATCAAGCACTTAAGCACGATAAACAATTCAAGGAAGGGGCCGTGGTAGTTTTCAACTCAAGACTTAAAACTTTCCCGGGAAGCTGCGATCCAGTGGTCCGAGGAGCCTTTCAGCTGTGCAAAGTCCACCCCCATGGGTACATCAAGATTTATCACCATGCTCCGAGACGCGTTCAAGGTAAGCGATCGGCTCAAAACCATACCATTATCAATGCTTTAAAGGAGGAGCCAATGAGAACTACAAGGTATTGAACCCAGTAAGGTAACATCCGTGCGTCCAAGCTAGTGACATTAAACAAGCGCTTCTTGGGAGGCAACCCAAGCTCTTGAAATATTCCTTCATTTGTTTTAGTGCAATCTTTTTATTTTTCTTGGTTAGTTAGACCTTGTGGTTGAAATAAATGATTGAGATGTGTAATGTCCTTATCCATTATATTTTGCATCATGTCTTTGATTGTTGATCCATTGATAGCTCTAGAATACATAACTGTCATTAGGGAGAGTGAGGAGGACTAGGGTGGTGTCCTGGATTGGTTGCATAAGCCAAACCCAGGGCCATACGGGCACACATACGGCCTTCCATACGACCGTATGAAGCCCCCAGGGAAGTATAGGGGCTGTCATACGGCCCATATACATGGTCGTATGACACACCCTGGGCCATATATGGGCTGATATACGGCCCATATACTGGCCCGTATACAATGGGGGTTAGGCGTTTTAAAAGGGGCACATTCACCCCTTTCCCTTTTTATCATCTCCTAGCCGCCCCATCCCGCCGGTGCGTTGACCCGAGACTTCTCCTCACCGAGACAACCTCTCTCTTTGATTTTGGGTTTCACTCTCCCCTAGGTATGCATTGTAACGCATTGGTTTGTCGATATTCTTCATTTTCTCCATTTTAGAAAACCTAGGGATTCAATGGATGTGCTTTGAATGGTTTTGTGATTTTCTTGTCAAATTTATGATTGAATGTGTTGATATATGGCATGTATAGATGTTTGGAAAGAGATTAGGATGTAAATGAGTGTAAATGAGGGGATTGTAGGCCATGGGGGCCGGCGTCGCACTAGCGCATCTGAGGCATATAACAGCCCGTATACCCCCCAGGTACCCCCATACGGGCTGGCATACTGCCCGTATGAAAGACCGTATAGGGCCTACTAAGGGCCATAGTGTGCATTGTTCTTTCAAATTGTCGCAATTTCTGGCAAGCACTAACATCATTTTCGATTATTCTTTGTAGATATGCCGAGAAAGGTCGTCTCTTCAAAGAAGAGGAGGACCGGCGAGGGATCCTCTACCACACCCCAATTCGAGGAGGACCGCTTCTTCCACCGCTATCAGAGGCTATCCGCCAAGCCCTTTGGGCGAACGCGATACATAGATTGGGGCGTCGCCACCGAGCTGGGGATCCATGATGGGTGCGAGTATGAGGGGTTGGTGGATGGGACAAGATGTTCTCCATCAACCACGAGACCTTCGAGAAGGCGACATTGGAGGTCCTTAGCTCCATTCGAGGCCGTAATCAGGAGTCCGTCGCGGGAGGCGAGTACTCACGGCAATTTCCTTCGACTTTCGGGAGAAAGACTATGAGCTACACCCGATTACGCCATGTACATGGGCTACGACTGGAGGCCCTCCACTCGGGAATCTGTGGGCTCCTCACTTCTTTCCCCAAACCACATCATTACTCCCTTGCATTCGGATTCAGCAGGGGAACCAAGGGAACCACAAAGGCGAGCCTCATGTCCGACCCGGTCCAGCCATCCACGCCCTGCGTCAGTAGCTCCATTCGCGGGACAAGATGTGACCGCGGGAGTAGTCACTTGGTCCACCGATCTATTCATCCTATACGGCATATTGGCGGGTACCTATCCATCACCGGATCACGTCCTCGCCGAATTATTTGGTGCACCGGTGGGACCCACACGGCGGGGCGATCGCTGCGGGGCCCTACATCACTTTCGCCTCATCGCCGGCATGGGCCTCGAGGAGAAGGCGGAGGACATGGAGCGACTTGACTTATAAGGCGGCCACAGGGTTGAGCACACTCGCGGATGGGGCTGCGTCGGGCACACGAGGAGGCGCTCTGAGATTGGATTTGGCGGGCGTTGGCAGCTCACGGTGATGAGGGAGGAATCGGCGATGAGGGATTGGCTGACCTCCCAGTGAGCTTCCACCTTCCACGAGCCGGGCCGTCGCCCACACGGAGGAGCGGTGCTTGAACATCCTCAGGGCCACCGGGATCCCGATTCTCCTGAGGCGGCAGCAGGAGACCAATTTGAGGAGCTGTCCATTTTTATCCGTGGGCACCCAACCTTTGCACCCCCTCCGGCCACGGCACAGCACACGCTGTGAGATGACCCGCCTCTTGAGGACTTGGACGCGTTTCTTCCATTCTTGTTGATGAGACTTCTTTTACTATGCATTTTCTTTCATAAGCTGTGTTTTGTGGAAGTATTAGTTTATTTGCGCACCATGTTTAGCTAGCAAGGGCATCGCCCTGCTACACTCATTCTCCTTTTATAGACTCCTATGCTCTCCTCTCATGTTTTATTGAGCTATAATGATCTCCTCTTTGCTCTGCAGAAGTGGAAGTTGAAACAACAACCCGGTTGTGGCCATACATCAAATTCTTGAACAACAATTGGCACACCAACATAACCGGGGAAGTTTTAGTTCACTTTTCTCCATGCATTTTTCATTTCTCATGTTATTGCATACATTGAGGACAATGTACAATTTTAAGTGTGGAGATGGGTTGCTACCTATCTAATTGTAGATTTATTGCAAACTTTTAAGTGTGGAGATAGGTAGCTAATAGTTAGAAATCTTGAACACCCATTGCAATTTTTGTTTTTGTTTTTATGATAGCACATATGACATGACTTTATTCCTAGTGCACCATCATAGAACTCAAAATTTTTTTCGAATTCTCCTATGATATACCATGGACATTTAGAGAACATCTTTGTGAAATTCAAAATCTCTAGTGACAATATGTAACCCATTGCCATGTTCTGTTCACTTTAATTGCTAAGCATTACTTTTAATGGCTCCAAGAGGATTCGTGGCACTAGTTGAGTTTCTAACTCTTCATAACTTAGCCGAGTGGACAAGCAAGAGAAAAATAGAATAGCATGTACAAAGAGGTTTAGTCATTGAAGCAATAAAGACATGTTCCGCTACTTATGGGGATGAAGTAGTTTGAGGTCCCAGCCTCTAATCAGGGTGTTCCTAAATCCGAAAGTCTCTTCTAAGTATGAACACATCTAGGTAGAGCTGTAACCCTTTAAGTACCCAGGGTGTTCGGGTGCCTAAACAGCATGTGCACCCTGAAGAAAAGAGGACCCACACTCTACACTGATCTTTAGCATGGGAAAGTCGGATCCATAAGAGATGCCCTACCCAAATAACAAAAAAAAAAAAAAAACTTTAAAGTCTCTCGAACTTGTCCACTATTTGCTCAAAGTATAGAGGATTGGTTATCTTGAAACTTAGGGCCTCAAGGATCTTCTAGAGTCCATTGAGGGTATGCTTGTCTTGCTAAGACTTTAGAACATGGTATGTGGCGTGAAGACATGCATCTAGAGCTGCAATGAAACAAGACACAAGATCAATCTAGATCCCGGTGTGGAAATAGGAGAATGCGAACTTTTGATGGTGAACTTGGAATGAAATTCATGTATGACTTGTATGGCCAAGAAAATAAACACTTATACTTTCTTTTGTTGTTTGAATTCTCTTTGCTTGGGGACAAGCAAACCTTTAAGTGTGGAGATATTTGATAAGTGTTAATTTGAGCATAATTCTATACTATATTTTTGTAGACTTGGCATGAGATTATGAAGATTTGTTGCCCACCGATGCTCAAAATTTGCTTATTTTCATCAACAGGCCTTAATAAGAGGACCCCGAAGGAAAGAAAGTATTTCGGTAGAAGCCGGGATCCCGAAGCGCTTAGGACTCATCTGAGGCTAGTATCTGGTGACTTACGGTGCATTATGCTAGGCCACGGAGAACATACGGGCTATCACGGCCCGCACGACAACTTAGCCGAGTAGCCCGATACGGGCATATATCTGCCGTGTATCACGGGCTATATGAAGGTGGTTGGCCCATACGGGTACGACGCGAAGGCCCGATATCACGGGCCCGTACATCGTTAAAATTGGGCGTCTGCGGACCTCCAGGGTAACAGTAAATCTCACCCTCTAAAACCCTCTGAGTATAAGCGAATGTGAAGGGGGTTTAGGGGGATTGGCTGCTAGGGCAAGAGAGGCACCTTGGAGAGAGCATTGGAGGGTCATCTCCTTCAAGGCATAGGAGCAAGAAGGGGGAAGATCGAAGGAGAAGAAGCGAGAAGCTATCAACGGTGATTGCACAAATCCCATTTGCTATGTCGTTCTTGTTTTCTTCTATCTTTGTTGTGGATTGTTGCCCCCCTTTCATGGAGGGCTAATTTTGTAGATGCTTGGGTGATTGGTGAACCCTTGGACATGTTCTAATTAATGTCTCCTCTCTATTTTGATTACTTGATTGCATTGCATGAGTCGATTGGATGTTTTAATGTGAGTTGATCCCTCTACGTTAGAGAGCCGAGGAGGGATCTTAAGTAGTCCATGCAGGGGAAGAAGCGAGCGCCTCCCGTGTGTAGAGCCATCTCCAATAGAAAGGATTGCGAAGTGCACCGGGAACCCGGGTACTTAGGAGAGCGACCCCTTTAGACATATTATTCGTAATCCTTCCAAGACATAGGGTTCGAGAACATCGCCGTACTTGGCACTAGGATTAGTAGCTCACCTCTCGGGATTAGAGAGTGAGTGAAAGCCTGATAGGAACCCGTGGCCAGCAATGACAATCAGGTAATTAAAGTAGAGAAGGGCATTTATATATTTGAAGTCCGAGGGGGATCCAATTACCAGGGCATCCCCTGTTTATGATCATTTAACTCCAAGAAGTATTCAATTCTCCAGTTTATATTTTCCTTTAAGTAGTTTAGAACTAGCATAACCAACCATTTTCTCGGATTGATTAGATAGTAGACAATTAGTAAATACTAGTACTTCTTTCTCCCTGTGGATCGACAACTCGACTTCTATGTTCACTCTTATTACTTGATACGACCAGTACACTTGCGGATTTTTAGCGCATCATGAGTATTTCCGTAGTGAGGATAAAAAGTAGGAAGAGAGTGGGTCCCTGATGCAGGAGGATTCTGGCCAGAAGATGTGGTCCGATATTTTGGCCATAACTTTGGCTACAAATGTCAGATTTGCACGTTCAACCCCAATTCGGAAAGCTCGTCATGACGCGCACGTGAGGTCCTAAGGCTATTCCTAGTGGATGTCATTTTCATCCCCAAATTCAGCCATTTTCCCCGCCAATTATTTGATTTTGCTATTTTTATTAATAATTCAAATGACAATTTAAGGCATGAGTTGATTTTGATTTGATTTAGGATTTTGGCTACTTTTTTAGTTTTATTTGAATTTTAAATTTTGAATAATTTCAAATTTTGCCATTTTTGGGTAAAATTAACGAATTTAGGAAATTCTAGGGTTTTGAGGCTATTAGTCCGGCTTGTGGACTACCATTGTTTTTTTCAGTTTGGTTTTTGAATGAAATTTTCTTGAACTTCAGAGATACTTTTCTTGTTCTTTTGGTTCTTCGGTGTTCTTCCTTACGATCCCTCTTGGTTCTTGCTAGCCCGCGGGTTAATCACTATCCCGCCTGGGTTCAGTCCCCTTGTCTCAGTCCCCCTTCGTAGCAAACATATCCTATCGGGGTTCCATTGATTATGAATCTTTACTTCAATGAGTGGAGGATCGCTCTGATCCAGCTAATCTATCTCGGCCCGAAGCACTTTGCCTAAAGGATCTCGAGGAGGAATTCTCAATAAATTGAATCAAACGCTTTTTTGAAATCCACTTTCATCAGTACTTCTCCCTTCCTTTTCATACCGTATATTATCTCTTTCGTTGCCATGATACCATCATGGATACACTGACCCTTAATGAAACGGTTTGATTTTCATTCATCGAGTCAGCAATGATTGCTTGAAATCGATTTGCTAATACCTTGGTATGATCTTTATCGAGCGGTATTATTTCATTGAGGTTGTCGTACTTGACTTGGGGAGCAGCAGGATGTGTGCCCAGTTCAGTCTTTCCAAGTCGACATTCCCTTGATACAAATCTTAGAAGGTTTGTGATATGTCCCCTTTTGTAAAACTAAACCCTTTGTTGATAAAGAGTCATGGGGAAGCCATCTGGTCCAGGCACCATTTTTGGATTGATTTGCTGGATTACCCTTAGGATTTCTACCTCTGTAAAAGGGTATTCAACTTGAGATAGATTTGACATTTGTGCCCAATCAATGGAGTATTTGATGGTTTGCTTGCTCCCAAATAAATTGATGAAGTGCTCTATTGTTGCCTTCACAATTTCCGTAGGCTCGCTTAGTATCCGCTCATCCACTTTAACTTGGTGAATCCAGTTTGTGCTTTTTCTCTGATTGGAAATAGAGTGGAAGAATCACATGTCTTGATTCCCTTCCTTGAGCCAGGTGATTCTTGAGCACTATCTCTAGTATTCTCCCTCCATTTTGTTTAAGCTTTCCTACTCGTTCTTGTTTTCTTAGAGGAGTTCCTCCTCTATAGTTGAGAGAGGTTGTTGTTCACTTCGGATGTCCATCCTTTTGATTTCATGTAGGAGCTCCGATTTCCTCTGCCTCTATGTGTGTTGAATCTCCTTACCCCACTTTCCTAGTCTTCCTCTCTGTAAAGTAATTTTCTTGGCCGACTTGTATGCGCCAGCCCCAGAATAGTCATTCTATCGCCAACAATTGCCCAACATTTCCTAGAAGCTCTCTACCTTTCCCAGGTTCTATTAAATCAGAAGGGTTATTGTTTAGGTTCTTGTAGACTACAGTCTGGTGCAATTTCACATGGTTCAACGGAATGCATGGCAGTGTTGTTTGCCAAATTCAGGGGTAAGCCGCCATCTACTTCAATGATAAGAGAAACCCGTCAAGCCGTATCATAGTTGGTGTTTTACGGTCGTTTGTCCAGGTATATCTTCTACCCATTAGTGGGGGATCGTACCACTAAAGATCTTCTATGAGGTTGTTAAAATCTATCTGCTCTTGGACGTTTTCTGATCCCCTACTTTTGTCTTCTTGTTGAGTTGAAATCCCCTTGGATCAACCACAACCCCTGCCACTAACTTCTTATTGATCTCAGCTCTTCCCAAAAAGCCTATTTGTGCTACCTTTCATAGGGTCAGTATATAGTACTGGTCACCATCCTTGGCGGTTATAGAGAAGGAGTCGATATATCTCCAACTGATACAACATCCACCTCGTGTGTTACTCTCCAGTAAAAATTGTCTTTCCGTATAGAAGTTTCCCCTATTGAGTTTCAAGTTTTATTTTCCATGGCTTGAATTTTTTTCTCTTGTAGGCAAAACACATCAACCTTTTGTACCGTTATATATGAAGTCTCGGACAACGAACCATTTCTTTTGCTTCCCTAGTTCCCTTACATTCCATGAGATGATTTTCATGAATAAGTCTCAGTTTGCCCCTACTTTAGGAACTTAGGGTAGCGGGCCAAGTTACACCCCTGTAGCTCAAAGCTCTTTTTAGTTGCCATCAGCCTCATGTGTATGAGTATCTGGGACTCATTCTGTTCTGAGTGGTCCAGATTGACCCCCCACCAATAGCACTAGACAACATAAGTTCCATGTCACGCCAATCCGAGAGAGTACAATGGATGGTAGAGAGGGTGGGGTGGTTACCTTCCGGGTTGAGCCATTCAATCTTCTTTAGTTGCCATAAGTGTTCCTTGGCTCTTTTGCCTATATATTTTGGGCCTCATTTATTGTGGTAGGGGTTGATGGCTTGTTTTTCCTTGGTCTACCCCTTGGTCTTGGTGCCAATGTTGGTGCCATCTAGGGTTCAGTTTGTGGAGTGTTGGGTGTTACTTCTTTCACTCCTGATGAAGTTTCCTCTATTCTTGGAAGGCAGTAGTTGCTCTCTTCCATCATTGATCCGGATTTGATTCTTTACCATGCTTCATCAATAATGAGATTCCAAGAGTTTCTGATTCATCTTAGTGAGGTCTTGCTTAGGTCTAGATCAAATCCATTTTCCAAGGTTATAATGCTGATATCTCTTGAGTTATATTTTGCCATATCATAGTTAAAAGGGATAAATCCACTATTTGTCCTTGTATTTTATCTGATTGTTTACTTTAAAAACGTTCAATATGATCTTTGTACTTTGTGCATTTTATTCAATACAGACCATGTTGCTACCATGGTACTATAGGTGGCATATGAATGAAATACAATATATTTTCTATTTTTTTATTTACAGGTGACCATATTTTGCTGATGTGGAGTAACAGGGGGTCGTATTTGCTGATGTGGATTGACAAGTGTATTTATGGCCTGGCTCCAGCATGTCATGACAGTAAAAAAAAAATAAAATAAAAATTAATATACAGGGACAAATAGTGGATTTATCCTTATTTAAAAGGCCTCATTAGGCTTGTTGATTCATAGGGAACCATGTTTTGTTCATCAACCAATATATTAGTGATAGGTGGGCCAGTTTCCATAGGGAGCTATGCCGCAACAGAGACAAGAAGGCTAGACTAGGGTGAGAGAAGCGGTTGGGAGTTAGTGGGCTTGGGCGGGCTTTCTGTCGAGCCAACAACTTGCCTGGCCAGGTCACTCATTGTTTCCACATGCACTCCACGTGTGAGGAGGTGGGACATACCCAAGCCCGCAACTTGGTAGCATTACACACAAGCGCATGTGCACAAGCGCGTGGACTCGCGGGGCTCGAAGGACCTAGTTCGTTTGTGTCCCTAACTGAGCCCGGGTGACACTATGGGGTTACTTTTTTCCTCCACACAACCGAGAGGAATTCATCCACGACGGTGTCTTTCGCTTCTTCCACGTCCACCGCTTCCTCGAGCGCAAGACCCCGCTTAGTTAGGTCAACCCCCACTTCATCCTCCATGTGCACGGGCATGTCCACAGTGTCCAAAAGATTGCTCTCCTCCCACGTCCTTCAAGTGGTCACTTCATTTGTTGCTACTGCCACTCCGCCAAGTACGGTCCTAGACAGTTGCAGGCCCTACAACCTTGGCTCTGCCTCAGTACAACGGTCCAAGGTGAGCCTCCTACTTACGGACTAGTTCTTCACGTGCTCACCTTGCCACTCTTCGATCATGATTCCTCTTTATCAGCCGCCACCGAGCCTCACCGGAGCTTCCTCAAACTTCTCAATTGGGTCTTTCCCCTTGTTAATTCGTCTCTCCTAGACCTGCCCGCTCGACCTCCTTGCAATACTCCCTGATCTGATCAAATGCATTATCACACTAACTGCCTTGTTCATATCTCCATGTCTTGTTCTTTGTCTGTTTTACTACTACAACAGTGGCAATTCGGTCTTCAATTATACCCAGAAAGTATGCTTTCTACTTCCAATGTTGCAATGGATGAAGCAAGACATATTTTTTGGTTTCTTGATTCGAAGAAGTGCTCAGACATCACCAGCGAATTTTCTTCCCCTATTTCCAATGTTGCTGGGTTGTCGAAGCTAGAGCAACTCTATCTCCAAGGCAACATGTTCTTAGGTGAGATATGTGATGCCTCCAAGGAGGCTTTCATGCTTTCATTCCATAGCTCGGTCTCGGTAGAGTGCTAATGAGAGACGTTGTCGCCAAGGAGCCTTCAATGATGTTGGCTCTCTATCTCCATCTCTCGCCTTCTTGAAGGGGTCGCTAGGGGTTGATAGAGAAGAGAGCATATATATATATACCACCTTATAGTTTCTTTTGTCCCGCTAGCTAAATTTTCTTTTCTTCAACTTTAGTCTTCTTTCTTTGAAAAAAGTTTCTCTCTTCCTTCCTTCGAGTATTTGTCTTCCTTTTATCCGCCAGAGGGTAACACTCCGAGTGATTCCAAGTCGTAGCAATGGTGTCTTCGATGGGTACGATGGACCGAGTAGCTAGCAAAGTCCGTTATTCAAAACATACCTTGATTGAGCCAGCAGCGATGGGCATCCAAGAACCATCACGCGGCCGCGGGGAGGCGACCACACACAACAGCCCAAGGAGGGATGGGGTCACCTATGCTGAAGCGACGGGAGGACAACGTTCTCACTCTTTCATTATGGAGGCACTCGCAACCCCGGGGTCCCCACCACAACTGAACTTGGACGACGAAAGAGGCTGGGAGGACGTCCACTTCAAGCGGCGGCGAAGATCGGAGGAGCGCAGAACTCAAGGCAACCCAGTGGAACCGAGAAGAACCTCACTGGCAATGAACACACGTCAAGGATCCCCCCATACATCAGGACGCCAGCAGGATGGGTTGAGGTCTGTGGTTAGTGTCTGAAGCCCGGTCATATAGCGGCAGACTGTAGGAGAGCAATCACCTGCCATGTTTGTGGGGGCACAAAGGAAGTGATTATCGCCGGAGCCACTCGAACTACCAACAGCTGAAAGGAATGGAGGAGAAGCAGATGGCAACCAGACACCCCTCACCGGAGAGGAGGAGGGAGCTCCCAAGGTCGGAGGATAGAAATACAATTATCCTACGTCGGCTGGAGACAAAGAAGCACCAAAACCTGCAAGGCAAACGCACGAGAGAAGACAAGCCAACTCGGGTGATCAGCCATCACAACGTCCAGATTGAGGAGCAACAACGCGACCACCCACCACCAGGCCACGACAACCAACATGCAAAACCATCAAGAGTTGAAAAACAAGCAACACCACCAACCAGAAAGATTGTGCATCTCCATGCCTCGCTAGCTTTGGACGGAGATATGGTGGAGGGGAATGAGGAAATGAAGGTCTTCACGGTGGCCACGGTGGTCAAAGTCAGGGAAGGCTTCGTCACCGGACAAAAGATCTCTAGGGTCCTCAAAGAGACCATAGGCGGTGACCGGGAATGACCTATAAAAGACTTCAGGGATGGAAGATACCTTATCACCTGTAGATCACCGGCCGAGGCGAGGGAGATAGAGAAGTCCGGCAAGCTCCACTTCCCAACTTTCACAATGAGATGCAAACCCTGGACTGCAGACATTTGGAAGGCCGGCCCGGCGGATGGAGAAATCAGATGGCTTGATGTAAGGAGACTCCCTACCTTCTTTTGGAACCGAGACTCTGCCTGTAGAGTCCTAAAGGCTGTGGGTGACCTTCTCTACGTCGACTGGAGAGGTGACGCCTATGTGGATGATATCAGGGCTCTGGTGAGGATTAGGTTTGGCGGCACCATGCCATGCATCCTATGGACCAACATAGGCTCGAGAAAGTATAAGATTCTCATCGGCATGGAACGAGGGCAAGAACAGCTACCGTGGAACGGCATCGAGATGGGAGAAATCGGAGAAGACACGGAGGAGGAGGAAGAAGGTCAGAACCAACCTAAGCACCCAGCAAAGAGCAAGGAAAAAACCAACAGTGCGACTCGAAGGATGGAGAAAGGGAAACAAGTGGCTGTTTGGCAGGCGGAGAAGGTCGCCGGAGATGTCCACCGCCATGACGAAGCAAGGAAGACTCGGACTGGTCCTGCATCTAAGCAAGACCGGTCCGAAGCAGTCGGATCGCTGAGCGGTCGTACTACAAGCCAAGTGGAAGGGACCTGCCACACCAGGCCGTTGTCGTCCGTACCACGGCCATCTGACCACTATGGACACGTTTCGAGCTCTCGAAGCATCACTGCATCAAAGGAAGGAGCAGGGCCCAAGACGTCGCATGGAACCCAGGCATCAGTCGCATTTCCAGGCGCCGTTTGCATGGACACATGCATGGAGGAGAGGCCAGACCCTGATGCGGTTGTGATTCAACCAGCTCCAGTAATGGCTAAAAGCGATCTGGTCTAGGCTGGGATCCAAATGGATAAAGAGAAATACATGTTAAACAAAGATAAGGATACGGGGCAAATCTGGTAACCTCAAGGCACTCAAAATTAAAACAACTTGGGAACTCAGCTAATCCAGAACATACAACCGGGTCCGATCAATCAATGGAATTGACCCAAATCATGCCACAACATATTGAGGGTGACCACAATCAAAACACAGACATTTCTATGGGTCTGATTCAACCCACTGAACATTTGGCAATCCAAAATGCTTTTTGCACTCAAGAGCCCAACTCCCTAGCTACTTCGGGACCCAAAATAGACCAGCATGGCATACTGTGTAATCCAACAATTCTAAGTCCACAGGCACTACATATTGTGGACTTAATTAACCATGGTATTATTGACCTAAATAATACCATTCCAAAGTATATGAATGGAGGTTGGAATCTGATATCAAATGTTACCTGGAACAACACATCAAACTAACCTGGGAAAGTACCACTGGAAGTAGGAGAAGGGAAGTCATGTTTACAACAAATTGAGAAACCACAACCAAGTGCACAAGCAAAAGGGAAGAATATTGAAGCTCCAGCCAAATCCAAGGGCCGGCCCAAAAAGTTCAAGCCAACCATAGAATTGGGAGAAGCAGAAAACTCCGCCACCACCACGCAAAGAATAGATCGAATAGACCCACAAGGTATGAACTCACCCCTCTATTCTGGTCTCCTTGATTTTGATTGGTATGACAAGGAATTGGTATCAATGGCGATCACCGTTGGAGTTAACATAGACTGAACATATGACGCAGATACATACTTACATCATATGCAATTAAGGGAATCTGTGATGGCGAGCAGAACGAGAGGAAGCACCTAAGCTTCCCCGGGGGACTGGGTTCCATGGCAAGCCAGAGTTTAATAATGAAATTAATCTCATGGAATGTTAGGGGTTTGGGGAAACGTAAAAAATATTTCCTGGTTAGGGACTTCATAGCTACACACAAGCCAGACCTTTTCTGTCTACAAGAGACAAAATTAGCTAATTTGGACAAGGGTTAAAGCCATTTTTGGTCCCTGAAAACGGGACTAATGTTCATTTCCATCCCAAAATTCAAAATTTGTTCAATATGGTCCCTATGTATTGCATATTTTGACATTTTGGGTCCCTATATATTCCGTATTTTGGCATTTTTTGTCCCTATTGCTGACGTGGCGGTCATGTGGAATACCAATGAGATGCATATAATCTTTTTATTATTATGTTTAGGTCGTTATTTTGCTGATGTGGAGTGATAAGTGTCAGTATATGCTGATGTGGACCGTATTGAACAAATTTTAAATTTTTGGGATGAAAATGAACATTGACCCTGTTTTCAGGGACCAAAAATGGCTTTAACCCTTTGGACAACTGTACCTGGTGAAGCTTGGGGGGTACCAACTATGACACCAAATTGGTCCTTCAGGCAAATAACACCAGGGGAGGGGTATGCATGGGATGGAACAACAATAATTTCAAGATAATCAACAACTATATCGGCACTTTCAGCATAACGACGATACTTGAGGACCGCTTCAATCAAAAAGTTTGGATGTGCACCTCAATATATGGCCCGTGCGAATGACACCTCAAGAAGGCATTTTGGGATGAGCTACGACTAATCAGAGCTAGGTGGCAAGGACTATGGATAATAGGGGGCGATTTCAATGCTACTCTCTCAAATGAAGACAGCAACCGGCTCACACAGAACACTCAGAGTAGGAGGGAATTGAGAGATGTAATGGATGACCTCCACCTCTGGGATTCCCCATTAATGGGACAAAAGTACACATGGTCTGACGGTCGCAACAACCCACTTCTGATTCGACTTGACCGCTTCCTTGTATCCTCCACATGGCCGTCTGAGTTCCCCCAGATATGGCAATCGACACTCCCAAGGATCAGATCTAATCACACACCAATCATGTTGGAGTGCGGTGCGCACACGCCGCGTGGCTTCCCATTTCGTTTAGACAGATCTTGGGGCACAAAGGAGGGCTTCTAGGAAATACTGAAGGATTGGTGGGAGGGCTCTGACTTCCAAGGCAGCGGAGATTACATCCTTGCAAAAAAAACTAACCTCACACGGACAAGGCTGAAGCGGTGGAGCACACAAAGAAGACAAGAGGAAGGGGCATGCAAGAGGGAGGTACTGCACACAATTCAACAATTGGACCTAAAGTAGGAGACACTCATGCTAAGCGCCGAGGAGGAGCAAACCAAAATGAACCTCAAAAGGCATATGAAGACCTCATAAGAAGAGAAGAAGCCTATTCGCGGCAGCGCTCGCGGATCACCTAGTTAAAGGAAGGAGACCAGAACACTAAGTATTTCCATGCGGTGGCCAACGAAAGGAGAAATCGAAATTGGATTCACAAGATTCGGGTGGGAGAAAATACAATTACCGGTCAAGAAGACCTTACTACAACCCTAAATACACATTTCTCTCAGATATTTGGCACCAAAAAACAACACAGATTGACCACCAACTGGGGAAGATTGTTCGCACACCAAAGAACAAGTCAACCTCCAACATTTAGACAATCAGTTCACAGAAGGGGAAATTTGGGTAGCAGTTAGGGACCTTAATTCGGATAAGTCCCCGGGACCGGATGGCTTTCCCATATCTATATATCAGAAAGGGTGGAACTTCATGAAGGAAGAATTCAATACACTATTCAATGATCTCTACCATGGGCGCACAACACTTGAGAGAATAAATTGGGCCTACATCACCCTGATCCCAAAAGTTAACTCCCCCACTACTTTAACAAACTACAGACCGATCAACCTACTAAACTGCTCTATGAAGATTATCACCAAGGTTTTGGCCAATAGGCTTGGTGGAGTGATAGATGAGCTGGTGGACCCATCGCAAACAACCTTCATTAAGAGAATGCATAACCAAGACAATATTGTTGCTGTTGAAGAACTCATACACAAGATGAAGCATGGGAGGAATAATGGAGCCCTAATCAAGATAGACTTTGAAAATGCTTTCGACATGGTGGACTGGGAGTTCATGTTTGATATGCTACAGGCTCGGGGTTTTGGACCACGATAGATCACTTGGATCAGATTAATACTTACTTTGTCCAAGGCCAAATTCCTTCTCAATGGCCACCCTACAGGTTATGTGAGACACCAAAGAGGCTTGAGACAAGGGGATTCGTTATCCCCCATTCTATTCGTCCTAATCACCGACGTGTTCAACTCAATGATGACAGATGCCTCGAGAGCCAACTTATATAGGGGCATCCGGTATGGCGATTCAGAAGAAGATGAGATCTCCAACCTCCAATATGCTGACGATTTAATTGTAATGTGCTCTGGAGAGCTTGAGGACTTTTGAATTCTAAAGATGATTTTGTTCCTCTATGAAGGGCTAACGGGACTTAGAATTAACTACGACAAGAGTGTCGCAATCCCCATTAAACGATCTCCTACACACCCTGGGACCTTGAATAGATGATAGGATGCAAACTTGGCAGCTTACCTATTGGATATCTAGGACTACCAATCTCGGGGTCCAAGCCAAAAAAGGAGGACTGGAGAGGTGTTATAAATAAAATCAAAACACGACTAACATCATGGAAGGGGAAAATCCTATCACTAGGGGGACGCATGACACTACGTAACTCGGTGCTTACAGCAATCCCGAACTACTGGCTATCTATCTATCGACTAAATGAGTGGACCATCCACCAGATAGACCAGATCAGGCGCAATTTTTTATGGAAATGGGCCGAAGACGAAAGGAAAGCCTACAGCTTGGTGAGTTGGGAACGAATATGCAGACCCAAGGAATTAGCCGGATGGGGCATCATCAATTTTCGCTATTTCAACACTGCTATGCTGGGAAAATGGTGGTTGCGATTACTCACAAGTCGCGCTGGCCTCTGTGCAAAAATACTGAAAAACCAGTATTTCAGAGAACGTGAATTCGACCCTCATAACCCGGCCCCATCACGTGCATCTTTTTTCTGGAAGGAGACCACAAAACAACAAGAAGCATTGTTACACAACATGGCGATAGAGATGGGAAGGGGGAAAACAATATTTTTATGGGCCGACAGCTGGTTGAACAGACAGCCTCTGCGTACCACATTCCCCGATCTTTATGCTATGGCCAGAAGGAAGGAACACACAATACAAGAGTCAAGAACATCTCTGGCACAAGGGGAGCCTATACTACTAGCGGGTCCACTCACTGAAGAAGGAGCAAGAGAGAAGGAACTCCTTACCAGGAGTATACAGGAAGCCCAAGGAACTGAACATGACAAAAGAACCTGGAAGCTAAAGGCACAAAGAAACTTCACAGTACACTCATACTACCATTTCTTGATAGATGGGGGACTCCGATCAGAAGTTGGGAAGGCTCTCTGGAATCTGCCATGCACTAACAAGATCAAGGCCTTCTTCTGGCTCATGCTAGACAATAAAATTCTAACCTTAGACAAACTAAGGAAACGAGGCTGGAATGGTACTAGGTCTACATGTTACCTGTGTGAGGAACAGGAGGAAACGGTACAACACCTACTCCTGTAATGTCCATATTCAAAAAGTATATGACAACACTTCACGCAACTGTTCCACATGGGAAACCCCCCTTACAAATACAAGACCTATGGGGCCGAACTGCCATTGCCAATTTGCTACCTAGGAATGCACGGATGGGATGGAATATACTAACTTTGGCCATTACATGGACACTGTGGTTGGAGCGCAATAGGAGATGCTTTCAAGATAAACAACGTGTTTTCACGAAAACAATCCGTGATATTGACTTTCTAACATTGTCCTGATTTGAAGCAACTCACACTTCTAAAAGGCCAAAGTTGGTGGTGATGTAGTCGATAGTGAAGAGGTGCCTGGCATTTACAAGGCACGAGGACCCGCAGCGCTCTCCAGGGAGGGACTTCGAAGACACTCAGGCGGAGTAAGAGGTTTTCAATAGGAGTCCCTGAACACCAATGGGGATCCAAGTGGCGTAATGAGATAACACATCTCTATGTACCAAACCCAATAGGGTTTCTATCTATGTAACTTTTGCACCCACTATGGGGCACTCTATGTTAACACTACGCATATTATAATAAAAGAATGCGGTTTATCCACTTTTCTCAAAAAATAAAAAAATAAAAATAAATAAAAATAAAAACATACCTTGATTTTTAAATGAAATCTTAATAAACATCTGATTAAAATTTTAAATCTTATATATATATATATATATATATATATATAGAGAGAGAGAGAGAGAGAGAGAGAGAGTCGTTCTACTGTCAGGCCGGCCGGATCACTGTGCTGACCGACCGCCTCCCATTTTTGACTCTTGGAGCATATTTGAAGGATTTCCAACCGTACGGATCGGAAGATCATCGAAAAATAAGCTAAAATTTCCCTAAAATAAGAACCGTTAAGTGGGAGGATCAAACAGCCACCAAATTATATAAAAATTGACAGACTAGCTTATTTTTCGATGATCTTCCCATCCGTATGGTTGGAAATCCTTCAAATATGCTCCAGGGGCCAAAATGGGAGGCGGCCAGATCAGCACAGCTATTCGGCCGGCCTGACTGTAGAACGACTATATATATATTGTTACGGAAATATTTGGCAAAACACGTGTCACCTACCCAAATGGCCATGTGTTAAGCACGGGGCCACATCCCTCTGGCCACGTGGCAATACCACCTAATATCAAATCTTACATTCTTTGCTTTTCTAGCGAAATTCCATTTCGATAATGGTGAGAATGAGGCATTTGCTTTATCTTTGACTCTACAAACAAATCCGGTCGGAATTAAGCAAACCCAAAACCTTCTTATTCAAAACTTGAGGTGCCATGGCCAATGTAATTTCTAAGGAAGAAAATATCTAACGCCTCTACGGTAAGTAGATATTATCCACTTGCCTCTACAGTAGGCAGATATTTTCTACTTACCTACACAGTAGGCAGATATTTTCCCACCGCCTCACAAGATATTTTCTCACCGCCTCAAGAGATATTTCCACAACAGCCTTCATCCAGATATTTTCCTAAACCACCTTCAACTCTTCTATAAAAGAAGAACAATTATAGTAAGAAAAGGGGAACTTGAACAGTCAATTAACCTGTACCCAAGAAGTCTAAAAATTTACCAAACCCACTTATTTCTCACAAGATTTCTGACTTAACCATCGGAGTTAAATCCGGGCAGAAAGGCCCAATTCCGATCGCTTCCCTCTCCTTTTTACAGATTCACCTAAGTTACTAGGAACCAAAAGGTGACACTTCCGATCGTCCTCATCGATACGATCGCCTCCACATATTCCTCCAGAACACCCGGCATTCCAAAGCGTCCAATGTTCGAAACCTGAAGTAAGCGTCTACATCAATTACAAATTTCAACCGTTTGTCAAAGGCTGAGACCAGATCACACGGCAACGGCAACCAAAGCGTGAGGCGAACCAGTTTTTGGCATCAACATATATATATATATATATATATATATATATATATAATTTATTTTTTTATAAACAATGGCAAGTAAAATACAATTAAAATAGGAGGTTATTAAGTATTATTGAAACAAAAGAGATGATAAGTGATTTCATTATTTTTGAGGAGATGACATGTAAAATTAAAATGATGGGTTATGGCATATTATTAAAAAAAATGAGGAAATGGTAAGTGATTTCATTATTTTTCATAGAGGGGCAAATAAAAAAAATCAATTAAAAAACTAATTGATTTTGCATATTATTTCATTATTTCCTAACATTGTTCTGGTTTGACGTAGCTCACACTTCTAAAAGGCCAAAGCTGGTGGCGATGGAGTCGATCGTGAAGAGGAGCCTAGCATTTACAAGGGACGAGGACCCGCAGCGCTCTCCAAGGAGGGAATTCGAAGACACTCAGACGGAGTAAGAAGTTTTCAAGAGGAGTCCCTGAACACTTACAGGGATCCAAGGGGCTTAATGAGATAACACATCTCTATGTACCAAACCCAATATAGGGTCTCTATCTATGTAGCTTTTGTACCCATTACGGGCACACTATGTTAACGTTGCGCATCTAATAATAAAAGAACGTAGTTTATCCACTTTTCATAAAAAAAAAACATACCTTGATTTTTAAATAAAATCTTAATAAACAACTGATTTAAAATTAGGATATATATATATATATATATATATATATATATATATATATATATATATATATATATAATTTATTTATTTATTTTTTATAAACAATGGCAAGTAAAATATAATTAAAATAGAAGGTTATTAAGTATTATTGAAACAAGAGATGATAAGTGATTTCATTATTTTTAAAGAGATGACAAGTAAAACACTCAAATATAAAATGATGGGTTATGGCATATTATTAAAAAAATATGAGGAAATGGTAGGTGATTTCATTATTTTTCATAGAGTGGCAAATAAAAAAAATCAATTAAAAAACTAATGGAATCGACAAAAATATACTTTTTAGAATTAGCATAAATTTAAAACCATTTAGGATGGTGTTATTTAAAATATTTTTGTTATTTGTGATATCAATATTATGGTGAATATAATGCATACTTTTAATTTTGTGGAGGATTTTTATACTTATATTATTTCACATTTTCTAAAATTATTTTTATACTTATATTATTTAACATGTTCTAAACTTATTTTCCATATTCATGTTGTTATTTACAAAGATAAAACAATAAAATTTTCTATGAATAAAATTCAATAGGCTTAAAGTCACTTGAATAACAAGAAAAAATTTAATAAAAAATACTAGAGTTTTGTTACATTTTTTCCGCGGAGTTCATTGTTAATTGTTACTTTATTCAAATGGAAACAAATTCCATTTTCTCGTATAAAAGTTTGTATGTAGATATCGTTGAAACTTTGTATGTAGATATAGGAAATGACCAGCTATTCCCTTGCAGCTTGTTTTTCTACAAGTCATCTAGCAAGTTGTTCCAGATTTCATCCAGCTTCTCTTATGTCAGGCCATTCACATCACTCATTTGTTTTCGAAAATTCAAAGTCAAATAAGAAAAATGTAGCCAGTGTTACAAAGCTTCCGCTATGTGCGAAATCTAGAGAAAGATCGAATTATTTAGGTCTATTGTATATAATTTTATTTTACATTTTTTATTAAAAATTGTTTCCATGACTCGAATCCGTGATCTTCAGTTCACATGCTGATACTTCTAATTGGCCGCTGAGAGAGGTGAGAGTAACGATCTTTGGGGCATTGGATAAGTGGAGAAGAGGGAGTAATGCATCAGTGAATCTGTTTGCACCATAATAGTTTGTGTTGAGACATTCTACCACCTTTCATAATTCTTGTTTGCTACAGCTCAATGGCAACAACTGCTATACATTATTTACCTCCAGACATGAACATATATCATGAAAATGTTAGATGTGAAAACATGGATTGACAAATCCGATTAGTTTAGTTGAGTTTGTTTCTTTGATGAATGGATACCAAGATATCAAGTTTGCTAAACTTTGTGTTGATGAATTCACAGCCAATGCAGCAACACTGGCAGGGTCAGTAACATCTAACTGATGAAACAAAACATCAGAAACTCCAGAATTGATGAGCTTCTCTGCAGTTTCATCGCCTCTTCACATCTCTGGCAGTCAACAAGACCATGACTCAATTGCACGCAAGCTGCAGTACAATCTCCTGGCCAATCCCTTTGTCGGATCCAGTGACAACTGTGCAATCTTAGAAACACATAAAAGGATTATTCAAGAGATTGAACTTTTAGGACATAGTGAGAATGTTCTCTTACCTCTTTGGAGTAGTAATTGGTTTGCTAGTTTGGAGTTCCATCTCTGAAGAAGATGAGAGTAGTGAGTTCCCAAATACACATAAGGATGTGAAAACAGGAAGATAACATGGCTAGGAAGAATCCTTAATTTTCTATTTGAGTTTGCCAAAAAGATATTATACCATTCATGGACTTTATATGTTCAATTACCTCCATCCTTTTCTCGGCATTCTCACTGCATCTAAATTCAGGAGTTGATGGTAATGTTGTCCATTGATCTTTCAGTAGCTGCAGTTTTAGTGCTATTTTGGGAAATCATAATACTAAATTTTGAAGGAAAAAAAATTACGAATGCTGAAAGAATATGAAGAACCTATAGAGGAAGTATTATCCTCTTCTAGGTGCTTTGCACGATCAGGTTGCAGTAACTTCCTAGATTTATCTGGTGAGTTTGGCTGCCACATCGCAAATAGTCATAGCATTATGTAAATACTTTGAAAAATAAATCAGGCTGCAGACAGAAGAGGTGAATTGTTCGCCAAAGATTCCAACACTATTATATTAGTCTTTCTGTCAATCAACATCCAGCCATAAAAAGGAATCACCGTTAACATTTCTTTTAATGAAAGATAAAGCAAATGTTGTGTTTCATAGATATATGTATTTATAAATCTACCTCTCCCTCCATCTTTCAAACGGCGTTAGGTAGTTTTCTATGAGATATGAATAACCATCAAGAGGTTATCAAACTAAACACACATTTGATTTGTCGAAGTCTTTACTGAGTCACCTAAGAAATTTCCAAATTTGAAGTTTCCTTGCTCTTAGGAGTATGAAGAGAGCATGATGATCAGCACAACATTATAAATCCTCAAAGTTTTATGTGATCGGGGTGCTTATTTCTTTTTTACTTCCTCCTTGAAACTTCTCAAACTACTCTTCATAAAGATGTCATCATTTGCTGAAAATTACCAAGAAGACTCAAAGAAAATTATTCAAGAATGGGTAAAAACTGTGATCAGTACAAACTCTGAATGTTCTCTATTATATTGCTTAGCATGAAAAGACATGAATCACTCTGATGGAATATTCATTTGTCGAAACTATCTTATGAATGTCAAACTTATGTCTGTCATTTCTGATAAATACCACTGATCAAATCAGTTAATGTTAGCACAAGATACTGGATATTTCTAATAAGTTTAAAATGCCCAAACATGGGAGTAAACTAATTTTGTGAAACAAGAGACTATAATGAGGTTTCCTTTTGAATTAGTCATATATAATGTGCACAAATTGAACTAAAATTTCTACAAACTTCTTCAAAAACATTGATGCCACAATTTATATAACTTCAATGAACTACACTTGCAAGTCAAAATGACCAGCACATGCACATGAAACTTCAATGACCAGATTTTAGCCCCTCGGAAGATTTCAATTAATTGAGTCATTAATATGAAACAAAAACCTCAGATACGAAGTTACCTACAGTTGCAATTTATATTGAGTGGAAACATCATTTAAAAGAGTATATTCATAATTTATAACTAATAAAATCTGGCAGTAAAAGAGTGGTTTTAGTTGCTCAATTTCAGAAATAATTAAATCTGGTTATAAAATAAATCATCATGAAGGTACTAGAGACATTGATTCAATTTCTTTTCCTTTTAAGAACCTACATTGATTAGATTTGCCTTTTAGACGATTGAAGAAGTTGTTCTTGGTCTTGAATGTTCTGCATCTTCCTGCAGTAGACCTCCACGGGATGGTGACGATCCATGTTGCTCTTGCAAAAAGGAAGAGGATGATGTTGAAATCAATCGATCACCAATGGCAACCCTGGTGATTGAATATGAGGTGGGAAGGGGTGATGAGGGAGGGGTTGCCATTGGTGATCGATCACCCCCTCCCCAATCGTTTCAACATCATCCTCATCCTTGTTGCTGGAGCAACATAGATAGTCACCTTCCCGTGGAACTCTCTATTACAAAAGATGCAGAAAATTCAAGACCAAGAACAACTTCTGCAATTGTCTCTTCGTCGCCGTCAACTTCTGATCGAAAAAGAGGTGGGGGAGGGGGTGATGAGGGAGGGGGTGCCATTGGTGATCAATCACGACGGAGATCGAATAGGAAGTGGGGGAGGGGTGATGGGAGGGGGGTTGCATGGATGAAAATTTCAAGAAATGGAGCTCTTGGCGAGTGGATGGCTGCTGGTGAGAGAGAGCACCAGGCTTTTGGAGGGTGGGGGAAGTGGGAGGAAGATATCTATCCTGGCAAAATGCTATCAGAGGAACCTCATGTTCCAAAGAATATAAAAAAGCCTGTAGTAAAAAATAATAATAATAATCAAGTACTTCAATTTTCACGAACATGGCATGTCTATTAAGTAAACTCATGTCTCAAACATGCTTTGAAATTACCCAAACATGTCTCATGCATGAAAAAGTCCTAAGACAAATTGCATAGAGGAATGCATGCATTTATAAGAATTTATAGAGTTATACATGCAAAACAAACCCATATGATTTTGAGGCAGAAACCAATAACATGAGTATTTACTAGCAATTTAGCATGACCAAGTCCACACATGACATATAAACTCAAAATTATTCTATAACAACAATAAAAACATCATTAAATTTAGTATAGAAACCACAAGTTGATGGCCATAAAAAATTAGTATTTACATGGTTTTGACAAGAGTCTTAAAAAAAACAAAAAAAAAAACTTAGAAAGTAGAACCAACATGAGAAAGATGGAAGAAACCAATTTGTATGATCGAAAATATTGACACTACTGGTCAACATTACAATTAAGAATAAGGACAAACTACACCACATATACTTGCAACTTATCATCACAACTGAGAACTCACATCAGCATAAGATTAAGTAATATACTAGATCATTGGATGACTTAGGTATTTCACAGTCAATAGCCATTGAATAAACTACATATTTAATTTGCTAGTGAAGTTTCAAAAAATGTAGAACTCAAATGGTTTAAAAAATTATATTTTGCATGGATGGAATTCTGGTATGTGCAACTAAGCAATCAGAGTTGGCTTTGATAAATTGACAAAATGATATGAATCAAACTTGTTGAGGATTGTGCTGCAAACAAGCAAAAAAAACAAAAGAAGAAAAACAAGAAAACAAGAGAATTAACGTTGTTCGGCAATGTGCCTACATCCACGGAAGCGAACGGCGGAATTTCACTATATTAAAATTAGGGTTACATCATAGGTATTTATACTAAAACCCTAATGTACGGAAATTACAAAATTGCCCTTTTTCGTACCGTACCATACCGTACCGCGGGGACGTTACCCCCGCACCCCCAACCCTATTCAGTGTTTCCCGCATGGCAGATGCCGTCGCTCACTCCACTACGTTGCGCTTCACTCCACTCCGGCATCTACCCTTTTGCCATTGTACTCGCAGCAAATATGAGCCATATTTTAACAAAACTAGAGTTGCAGGATTCAAAGAAGCTTCCTTGCTCTTAGGAGTATGATGAGAGCATGATGATCAGCACAACATTATAAATCCTCATAGTTTTATGTGCTCGGGGTGCTTATTTCTTTTCCACTTCCTCTTTGAAACTTCTCAAACTACTCTTTATAAAGATGTCATCATTTGCTGATAATTACCAAGAAGACCCAAAGAAAATCATTCAAGAATGGTCAAAAACTGTGATCAGGACAAACTCTGAATGTTCTCTATTATATTGCTTAGAATGAAAAGACATGAATCACTCTGATGGAATATTCATTTGTCAAAAACTATCTTATGAATTTCAAACTTATGTCTGTCATTTCTGATAAATACCACTGATCGAATCAGTTAATGTTAGCACAAAGATACTGGATATTTCTAATCAATTTAAAATGCCCAAACATGGGAATAAACTAATTTTGTGAAACAAAAGACTATAATGAGGTTGCCTTTTGAATTAGTCATATATAATGTGCACAAATTGAACTAAAATTTCTACAAACTTCTTCAAAAACATTGATGCTGCAATTTATATAACTTCAATGAACTACACTTGCAAGTCAAAATGACCAGCACATGCACATGAAACTTCAATGACCAGAAGTTAGTCCCTCAGAAGATTTCAATTAATTGAGTCATTAATATGAAACAAAAACCTAAGATGCAAAGTTACCTACAGTTGCAATTTATATTTAGTGGAAACTTCATTTATATCCATAATTTATAACTAATAAAATCTGGCAGTAAAAGAGTGGTTTTAGTTGCTCAGTTGCAGAAATAATTCAATCTGGTTTAAAATAAATCATGATGAAGGTACTAGAGATGTGTTGATTCAATTTTCTTTCCTTTTAAGAACCTACATTGATTAGATGTGCCTTTTAGCTACTTCATTGTTTTCCGCTGGTATTTAAGAGCTCATCTTTGTAGTTGAGAATGGACTAATCAAAGATCCTGAATAAGTTTGGAACTAACCAGCCCTTCAAAGAAGAAAGTGCAGTACCATGAAGTCTTATGAGCACAAGTGCCTTGTGATGCATGCACTAATAAAATTTAATTACACCTTGTAGAAACCATCTGAGGAACAGGAAGCCTGAATAATAGTCCTCAATTACCATTTGCATATCTAGATTAAGCTAGAATCTGGTGAAAGGCCGGCTGGCAATGGCATTAGAGGTAAGATATAAGTTGCAGAGACTTGAAACCAAGTTGATAGGATGATTTTGTAAAAGTTGAAATATTTTGTGCTTTCTAGTAGCACCGGGATTCTGAAGGGTGGGGACGATCGGTTGACCCAGCACTCTTCAGCCGAAGCCAGGTGAATGATGAAGACCCTGCGTTTCCCCGACGCCGAGTTTCCCGCTAGGGTTTTGAAGAGGAACAATGGCTGAATCGGTGTGCCGGGCGTTGAGGGATGGATCCCTCGAAGGAGAGCATGCCACCGCCCTCTCCATCAGCGACACACTTTATAGCCATCTCGGCTCTCACGTCTTCCATCACTTCCTCTATTCGCTTGTTTCCAACATTGCCGGCTCGAAATCTCAAACTCGGTCAGTCACAGCCACCGTGAGTTCACTGTTCTTGTTTTATTAGTCTCCTAATTACTACTATTCTAGGAACAGTAATCGCAGGAGCTCATCTTTCTACTAGGATTTGCTCAAGAGCACAGGCCTTGATCACTCTTTGTTTGATAAAAAGTGAAGCAATTTTGTGGTTTATTTTGACAAACTGTTTTATTGATGAAATATTCGTTATGTTTTTTTATGAAGTGATGTTTTGTTCCCAAAAATCTGTTGTTTATTTTTTTTACTACTAGTTTTTTATTATTTGTGGTTAATATGCACCATTTGCTTCTTGTATTTGTTTATTTTATTTTTTAGGGGTTTAAGCTATTTACAGTGTTGCAGGCCCGGCCCGCCCGGTTCAATCAGAAAAACCAGGAACTAGGGGTGAGGCCGAACCGGATAGGCCCCCAGAACCGGATGGGATTTGGCCCGGCTGATCCGGCCGAGCAAATCGGGCCATAAGGTTAAGTTTAATTTTTTATTTAAAAAAAAATTGGATAAGCAAAAAACGGAGCACGGGGAGCCTCGGTTGGACCCAACATTTGTGTGCACATCACACGCTCACACGTGAGTTTCGAACATCCAAGTCAATTCGAATGCGACATTTGCACCCCTGCTCGTGCACGTGAGAGAGTCTTTTCACCAACAAGACCTATTGGTTGGTAGATGAAACAATATTTTAAGAGAGTGAAAGTTTTATCCATAAATAATGTGGGACTAAATACTTCAAAGTCTTTGAATATTTGAAATCAATCCTTTTAAAAACAAAATAAGGCCCGAAATGAGATGGGCTTCCAAAAAATTGTATTTTTATTTTTTATACTTGAGTAATTATGGTTATATTTAAATTGTGTATTTTAATACTTTTGGTTAATTTGTTTTGTTTAATATGTGTTTGTTTTGAACATGGACTAAATATAAATATCAAATTTAGTTAATCAATCATATTTATTATTATTATAATTTTGTTTTATATCATATTTCATCATTATTAATTATTATAAATTATTTTTTAATATTTTATTATTGACACCGGTTCAACCCTTACTCCTGACCCCTAGGCTTGGCCTGGTCAATGCCCCAAGCCAGGTCTGACAACCTTGGTTATTTAACGCATCACCCTCTTTAGGCTTTTTAATTTAACTTTGGTTTCAGCACTTGGATAAGACCAATGAATTTCTTTTTATATCTTGTCCTATTTGACTTCAGCCGAGAAAAGCAACTATAGGTGTTTTTTGTTTAATTATAAAGCCTGCTTGTCTGTGGAGACATTGTGGAATAATGTCTTTTTAGTATTTTCCATCTAGATTTTACTTTACAGGATATAATTTATTTATGTCTTTTTTTTTTATATAGGGGATAAACCCCTCCACAGAGGGACATCAAAGGGCGTGGCCTCAAATGACGAGCACCATTGACCCCTCACCGTGCGTGTACAAATGTGAGGACTCTCGAACCTGGGAGCTTTGTGTTCACCAAGTGAATTACCCAAACTAATCTCCTATTTATGGGGACGGGGACTCGAACTTGAGAACATGCTCAATCAAGTGAATTACCCAACACACGCAACCCGAGATACTGCTAGACCAATGATCCTTTGGTATAATTTACTTATGTCTTGTTCTCGCAAATCTTGGTGGATTGTGCATTATAGCAACTTATAAAATTTATGTAAGGTGAGTGCAGTTTTGCCCCCGACCTGGACCGCTGTGTTCATTTTGTTCCTAGCTCGAACCCAAAACTAGATAAATGTTCAAAGATGTTCCCTAATCTTTAGAGAAAATGCAGTTTCACTTTTTTTGAAAATCTCTCTTTGGGTATGTTAGTGACTTAGATGTCTTTATTTGAGTGTTGTTTGAATTGTAGGGTAGTAATGTAAACATTTGACTATGGTTCAGAGGTTGTGAACATGAAGGCTAAAGCCACTTGACACCATATTGTAAGGATAAGCTAGCTTGCTACGATGAAGCTAGCTTGCTCATTATGTAAGTTTAATAGGAGTTGTATTATTTTCTCTGATTGTTTGCTATCTATTTAGTTTGTATAGGATTTCGGTAATCAGCTAGCTTCAGGATCAAATATTTTGATTTCTTTTCGTAAACAAGATTGGAACAGCAAAGCATCTCTTATTTATTTTTTTGGTTCCTTTTCTACTAGTCATGTGTGTTAGTGCAGAGGCACTAGTATTGGCAAGTATTTGACACAAGTCCAAGTCATACTTAATCCCGGTGCAACCATCATCATAAGAGGAGCGAATCAACTAGCAAGCTTTCGGTGCAACCCAAGATGTGAATTGACTACAACATGGCTTGGAGACTCCATTCTTGGAAGAACACATCATCCTTTCATTTGATTGATTTATCATGCAAATGATTGCATGCAAAATATTGAGAGCTGATTTGAAGATCGCATGCAAGCAACCACATTAGGAAGGAAAAGGATTGATGAGAGCTGATTGAAGGCAAGAATGGAAGGAAGATTTGGCAACTAATATGTGATGAGGTGATTGATGCTAGCCAAATCTAGAAGACCATATTTGGATGATTGAAGAACAAATATGGTGAGACAAATGGAGCATGATAGGCCAAGTTGTGACCAAACTTGGAAAGAGATTGGAGGAGCCAATCAACAGCTCAACCTTGCATGAAGATGGAGGTTGATTGATGGGTGCGCGCTATGGTGGAGTGCGACCGAGAAGGGTTGAGTACGCGACGGAGAGGTGGATCGGCTAGTTGCGTGTCGGGATCCGGAGGATCTGACGTAGTAGACTCGGGACTCAACCAGGAGGGTTGGAGATGCGTCGAAGTCGAAGAGGTGCAATGGATGCTGTAGCCTTGGTCAAGTTTGTCAGCCGGGTCATGTTGCAACTCATGTTACAAATAAAGTTGCAACATCCGGAATTGGAAGGAGTCTAATTCTGGAAAGCCGCGGAGAATCCTGAAGGTGGAGGATGTGCTGTGATGGCGTGAAGGCAAGGAGGACGTGTCTATATAAGACCGAGGACTCGATGGATTGAGGTGAGCCGACTAGAGTAGTCCCTCCGGAGAAGGGTGATAGTGGTCATTGTCAATCAAGGAGTCAAGGTGCTTATGATAGAGTGAGAGAGTGAGTGAGACTCTTGTACTCCTGTCTTCCCTACACCTTTAGTGGATTGTCTTCTCCGGGCTTGGCCCCCCAGACGTAGGCTTGGTTAGCCGAACTGGGTTACCAAACTTCTTTGTCTCCTCTCTTCTTGTATGTTTTGTCTTGATTGTGTGAGTGTGTATGTGAGAGCTTGTGTGATTCCTTGAGAGGAAAAATAGAGTTACAATTCACCACACTACTTGACCTCAACGAGACCAACAAGACATACCCACGGAGCAAGTTACAACTGGTACTTTTCAAGTTACAGCCTGACAGCAAGTTGCAACAGAAGTTATAACAAAGATACAACAGGCGGACAACAAGACAGAACTGTCAATGTGTAATTAGTTGTGAGCAGTTCCCTAGCAAACAAAGAAAAAAAATTGGGTTTGGTTCCCGTTAAATATTCCTCAAAATTGTGTTTGGATTCACTTATCATTAAAATATATCATTTGTGTTAGGTGCAATTAGACTGTTGTATCTTTGTTTTTCCATTACTTTGTATCAATAGTTTGTATGAGCAGTGATCTTGGTGGTTAAATATTTTAAGGCTCCATTCGGATTGAAACAATTTTTTTTAGAATAAAAAAATGGACATCTGAACAAGCTGTTGAATTTTCATTCTCTATTCTAAAACCCGTCTTACTATGGAAATGGAAATGCAATTTGTGAAGAAAAATAGGGGTTTTTTTTTCCAATTCATTGAGTTATTTATTCATGACATTTTATATGCAGAATTGTGTGACCTTGAATTAGAGTAATACTACCGGATCTATTTTGAATGAACATATAGTTTGACATGAATTTTATGCATGACTTGTGGCTGTAGTTTTGTATGAATTGAGTTGATCCGTTTATTTTATTGTTATTACAATTTTCTTTATTTGTAATCATCAATCTAGCATGACAATGCTTATCTTATTCACATGCAATTTAGCTTGCTTTATTTATCTTTATTCACAGGCAGTTTGTTCTTCAGCATCTTCCAAACATTTAAGTTTCTATCTATGCCCATATTCAGTTGATCAGCTCTTTACTGCTCACATGTAATTCTGATCATACATATGACAAAGTTTTTTTTTTGTGACAAATGCGACAAGTCCCCCACATGGGAAGTAAAAAACGTGCACAGGCTGGGCAATTTGATCCGTGTTAGTTCATAAGATAAGAGAATACCCTCGATTTTGTGTTAGTCCACTGGAGAACATCATCAGCCTGACTCTCACTTTATAAGAGTGGGGATTCGATCCCAGATTCTTCCACATGAGAATCACACCCTTTAACAAGGGACCCAATTACCAATAGAAACTCACATTCATATGACAAAATTGGAAGCCTATTATGCAACCCAAATGATAATAAAGATGCGAGCGGGGTTGAAAAGTCGGAGTCGGACAGTAACAACAATGAAGACACGATTGAAGCTCCATTTCTTGAAATTTTCATTCATGGCTACCCCTCCCCCATCACCCCCTATTCTGATCGGTGGGGTTGAAAAGTCGGAGTCAGATGTTGACTCCGACTGCGACAAGACACGATTAAAGAAGTTGTTCTTGGTCTTGAATCCTCTGCATCTTCATGCAGTGGAGGCAGTGATTGATGTTGCTCTCAAGAAGAGGAAGAGGATGACGGTCATCTTTGTGAGGTGATTTCATCGTCGCACTCTTGAGTCTTGTGAGAAGGTATAGAGGATTCAAGACCAAGAACAACTTCTTCGATCATGTCTTCGTCGCCATCAACATCCGACTCTGACTTTTCAACCCCACCGGCGATCTAATAGAAGGTGAGGGAGAGGGTAATGGGGCGGGAGGGGTTGCCATTGGTGATGATCACAACAATAAGGCGGCGAGATGGGGGAGGGGTTGCCATGGATGAAAATTCGAAGAAATGGAATTTTTGGTGGCGAGGCAATGGCTGCTGATAGAGGTCATCAAGCGATCAAGCTATTATGGCATTTCGAGATCGACTTCGGTAAAAGCTCGAGTTATTTCGAATTTCGAGCTTTCGAGCCGAGCTCGAGCTTCAATTTCGAGCTCGAAATTAATTTCGAGCCGAGCTCGAGCCGAGTCGAGCTCGATCGAGCTCAGCTCGAAAGCTCGAAATTTAATATTAATATATTAATATATAATATAAATATTATTAAAAAAATCAATAAAATTTAATAAAATTAGTAAAAACTAATAAATATTATAATATATGAATAAAATATTTAATATTTTGTATTGACATATAATATATAATATAAAAAATTACTTTATAAATAAGTTTTTAATTTAAAACTAAATCCGAGATTTAAAAATTATAATTAAGTTCTTAATTTCGAGCTTTCGGTAGAAGCTCGAGCTTCGAAATTAAAATCGAGCCGAGCTTCGAACAAACTTATTCGAGAGCTAATTTGCTCGAAGCTCGAAATTCAAGGCTATTTCGAGCCAATTGAAGCTGGCTCAAATTCTCGATCAAGCTCGGCCGCTTACGACCCTAGTCACTGGCGATGAGCAAGCACCGGGCTTTTGGATAGTGGGGAACTTGGGAGGAAGATATCACGCTGACGCAATGGTTACATAGACCGGGTCGATCATATATATTTGGTTGGGGTTATCCTAAGGTTAATCTTCAACACAATTCCCCATAAAAAAAAAAATTTTCATCAAAATCTTTAATTAAGATTTAAAAATATAACCCATATAGAAGATATATTACTATTTTATCATTAATATCTTTGGTTTAAAAATTCCCTCTAAAAAAATTTAAAATTTTTTAAAACTTATTTCTATCCCAAAGTGAGATAACCTTTTATGATTTTATTATTTATTTATTTATTTATTTATTTATTTATTTATATTATTATTACTATTTTTTTTATTTACTTTATTTTATAAATGTTTGTTTTATTATTTTTTTATTTTTATTTTTGCAAATTTGGTTTCTTACTACTTTCCATTTTTAAATTCACTTTTTTATTTATAATTTTTTTACATATATATTAATTATTATTATCATTATTTATTCATTTATATATTTAAAATTCTAATCTAATTAAAACCTTAGCTGATCAAGATTAGGATATGTATTTAACTTCTAATCTAATTAAAAGATTCTTATTAGAATTAGGATATATGTATTTTTTTAATTAAAATTTCAAATTTATAAGATATAGATATGTATAAAATTCCAACTCTTATTAGTATATAAGCAAAAGTTAGTCTAATTTTAATTCTGAAACAATTTAAAAAAACAAGAAAATTAGGTTGGGATTTTGAAATTTTATCATAATTTAAATTTTTAAAATTTTAAAAATCTATCCAAGCCGGAGTATTTTTAATTATAAAAGTATCTATCTATTTATAATTTTAATTTTTAAAAAATTCAAAAAAATTATATTGGAATTTTGAAATTTTCTCAAAAATTTGAATATTTTAATTTTAAAAGAAGGGAACCACATCTGATCTGGCACTACAAAAAACTGAAAATAGCTAAGAAAAATCCCTCACTAAATTACTTCATTCAGGGAATGGCGAGGGAAACTTTTCCGTCGCTATTTTGATCCTAACAAATATTTTATGAGAGAAATGTCCTTCACTGAGTTGCCTTATCGGAAGTTGCTTTTCAAGTGAGAAGTATGACGAGCATATTTCAATCCACTTGCATTATATATTGTAGTTAACCATCTTCAGTATTACTCAGTAGAGATAATCTTATGGTTGTTCCACCAAACCGTAGTGGGGTGGTATCAGATTCTCAATAATTAAAGAGGAAGACGATAATAACCAAAGTTAGGAAGGAAATAAAGCAGGGTCCAAGAGTTACAAAAGGTTCACAATTTCAAAATTGAAGCAAGAGCTCACAAAGCATGATTTCGATGGGCAACTTCTACAACTTAGGAATCCAAATAAAAAAGACATCCTTGCTCTGTATAAAAGGGTTGTTCTTGGAAAATAGTAGAGTTGTTCGGCCTTTATTTACACTTCAATTGAATGTGAAAATTTAAAATAGTGATAGTTTAAATTAAATATTTAAATTAATATAATTATCAATTATTAATTATTTTAATTTAAAAATAATTAATTATTTTTTAAAAAAACAAAAACAAAAACCCTCATCCCTCTCCGAGGGATGAGAAGTGTCCCCATCCTGCTCCATCCGGGCATCCAAACCCCCGAATGAAACTGTATCCCGGGATATTCCATCCCCATCCTGGGATATTCAGGGCGCACCAAACACTACCATTGAGACTTAAGTTATGAGAACTCAAATGGGTGTCAAAATAATCTATACCTAGCTTTTATGCAAAGCCTTTGGCTATTTGCCTTACTTTAAAGATCTGAATAGACCAATGACTTTTACATTCTTTCTAAATACCCACTTATATACAAATTCATTTCTTATTTGATAATATTAAGTCAATTTCATCATTTATTGTCTCTTTCAAGATATCAACGTATGTGAATCCATTGTTTCATTAAATGTTTTTGGATTTTTCTCAACATTGAGCAAAATAAGAATTTGACTCAATACAATTTTTCCATTTCCTTAAGCAAGAAAAACTATACAAAGTCAAATCCCAAATTCTTTTCTTTTCTAACCCTTTGCTCTATCTTGGTTCAATGGAGTAAAGATAATTCTCTTATCACCAAAAGTTGCATCTGAATTGGTAGCAATTTCTTTTATTTGTTCAATACTATCATTGATGCTTATGTGGCAATACATATGGCATACATATGAAATATGACCTATTTTTTTAAAAAAATTTATTTATGCATGGCCGTATTTTGCTTACATGGCATGCCGACATTACATTTTTTTTAAAAAAATAATAAAATAATTTTTAAATGAGAATTTAAAGCATTAAAAATAATTAATTTATAAAAAAATTAAATAATTTTAACAAACTAATTTTTTAAATAGTTTTTATAAAATAATTTTAAAAAAATAAAATTTTAAAAATATTTTTTTAAAATTTTAATTTATAATAATATGAATGTTTTTTGGAAAAATTATTTTTAAGTCCCTGAAAGTTTCAAAACTTCTTAGACAGTCCCTCTGACATTTAACTTTCCCAGACAGTCCCTCCTTTATGCCAAAGTTATTTTTCAGCCCTTCCAGCTCACTCCATCAGTTAGTTTTTCCTATAATGCCAACTTTACCCTTGTTTTTGGTGGAGAGCTTTCCCATCAAGTCATGTCAGATTTTTTAAATATTACACTCCACCCATCATTTCCTTACCTTTGCCATCTTTTCACTGACTTTTTGTACTTTTCCCAGCTTTTTATACTCTTCTTCTTCTTTAATCCATTTTGTTCACTTTCTGCTCTTCTTCTTCCTTACCTTTCTGCTCCTCTTCCTCTTCTCCTGGTGTGACGAGCTCTATGACCATCTCTATCTCGACGAGTCACTGCCCAAGGCTAGTTGAATAAACATCCACCTTCGCCGTGAGTTCTTTTCTCATTTTTCAGAGAAATTTTTTGATTATCTCGTGTAGTTTAAAACCATGCTAGTGTAGACCTTTTGATTATCCACCTTCGCGCTCTTGTTGCAGATTGGCAATGGAGACCTTTTGTGCAGTCACCAAATATAAGGGGGAGGGACGAGTGTTGCAGTTTACCGTGTTGACTTCATGCGCGTCAATACTAACCGATATATGTAAGCGATGTGGTAAATATCATGTCTTCTCTTTGGATGACCCAACCAACCCGTCAGCATGTCCATTTAATATTTCATGCATTTCGTGTTTCCGCTTAAATATATGGGTTTCTGTTTGGTGTCTGCTTTTTTCTTTTAACATTTTGACTTTCTGCTTAAGATATCCCAATCTCATTGGTGATATATGCACCAATAGGAGGCATTCATTCTCGGAGAGTATATCGTTCAACCGAGGCACAATTCTGTCCCAAAAAGGATCTGCGGGGGCCTTAGTCATTTGTACTCTACCAGAGAAAGTTGAAATTGTGTCAGTAATTCAATTAAACTGCCAAGTATGACCAAGTCGTTGTCGTCGTTGTTGCCAACATGGGCTGATACAGATGGACTTCGGTAACATTTAATTTGTAGTTGTTTTGCCCTTGCAAGAATTCCTCATAAGCGACTTCTCTTCGAGGAGTGAGGCCTGCACAGACTAAGACTAAGTCACCCACTTCTGCGACCGAGCGGTCTCGTGGATGACTTTCTTCACTCGCTTTTATATAATGGGTGAGGATGATACTAGCAGCGCCGCAAGCTCCTTTTTCTCAAACGGCGAAACTAGTGGTTCAACGCCCTGTCTCTGCCCCTCCATTTTGTCATGTCGGGACATGATGCAGGCAAAGTCTCTTGAAATAATATCATATGCCTTCTCAAGGCGTGTTGCAGTGTCCTCGTCCATTGGCCTTCTTGCCGGAGTGGCCGTGGAAGAACGACGTTGGGTAGTACGCTGGGGGCTGCTGGGCTGGGAGCGTTCTCGGACCCTTTTCATGCAATGTCTGTGTTCCCCTTGCCACCCTTGCCACGGGATGGGGGCGCAGTGACAACTTTTTCATTTCTTTCCGGTCAGGGCCGTTGATCGTCCTTCCTCACGGCTTGTACATTGACTTCTTCCACCCATGTGATAGGGACAATCTCGGAAAATTGTTAAGAATCAAATAATATCATATATTAAATAAGAACTCTAGATATTAAACATAATCTGATAATATTAAACGCGAACTCCCAAAATTAAGCTGAAACACCTTATATTAAACGGGAACACACTATGTTAAACACAAACTCCAAATAGTAAGCGAAAACACCTTAACTTAATCGAGAAGTTTTTATATTACATGAAAACACATTATATTAGAAAGGATGATGGAAAGAAAGCATGGAAGATACTGAAGGGCATCCTTGAACACATTAAACAAGAAAAAAGAAAGGATGATGCAAACAAAGTAAGATAAAAAGATTAAGGGATCCAGGACCACCACCAGCAGCATCTATTCAATCAGTATCTTCACCAGGGGTACTAAGGGTACTAAGAGGAAGATACTGAAAGGCGTCCTTGAACTCCATTACAGTCAAGTCGTCTAGGTTGGGATGATGACGAGAGATATCTTGAAAGATTTTGAAATCTTCCTCGACACCTTTTCTCCCTTCCTCACTTACAAGGCCCTAGAATTCATCGGATTCCTTGAAGTTGGAGACAGCACAAGAGGCGATCTCGCGCTCTCGGGCCATGTTCTCATTCGATCTCTGGTAGAGCTTGACAGCGCGACGGATATCTATGTGGAAGAGTACCCTTTGTTTATACGCCACCACGGTGTTCTCCCGGATCCTTTTAAGGGAGACCGATCATGTGGTAGGTGACTCCTCCTCCTTCTCCTTCTCAGAGGCCTCTGTACTCTCTCGAAGTTCGGGGCTCGGGACCGGTGGAGGTCCTTCGGCGAGTTCCCTTAGTGATTTGCTCAGCTGGTAAGGATCCATTCGAGGGGGATAGAACCCAGCAGAGGAAAGAGTGAGGAGGGTGTGCCCCCATCGAGGGCTATTTAAAGAGCAAAGAGCGACACGGGAAGGCGCACAAAGGATTCATGCGACGTTTCGGGTTTCGGGAAATGTTATTATAACTTTGCCCACCTACATGCAACGAAAGGAAGCACCGTCCGGATAACATGAAGCAACACGGAGCAGGCCAAAACCTCATAAATGGAAAAGGGATCCAGGAGAATCAAATAGACATGACAAGGAGCGGACCAAAACCTCATAAATGGAAAATGGATTCAGGGGAATTAAATAGCCGCAAAACTGCTCGGGTAAGAAGTGCATGGTGGACTAAACCGGAGGGCCTCACCACTAACAAGTCATAGCTTGCCACCTCACTCCCATGAAGAATACCCCTGGCCACCTCATTCCTCAACCAGTGAGATTGGAATATATTAAGCGAAAAGTTTGAATGTTAAACGAAAACAACTGAAAGTAAGCGGAAACTAAGCAACGTAAGCAGAAACTGTAATATATAAGCGGAAATGCGACATTATAAATGGAAAGTAATTATTATAAGCGGAAAACTTACTTGTCAATTTTGAAGTTGAGAAACATCCCAATTGTTGTTTGTTCCATTTTGTCCAGCCGCATGAAACCGGCAAGACGTTTCTTCTTCGGTATAAAATCTGTCTTCATTGGATTCGTATCGTTGGCCATGCAATCCTTTGTATGGATCACTTCGTCCATCTCCGGATCGGTGGTTGCGGTCGACATTTCAATGGAGATGGTCGGTGGAAGGGCGAGGGAAAGTGTTTGTTCAATTGAGGAAACCGGTGGTTCTTTATAGGCAACAAATAGCTCAGCGTTGGCGGTTGGTCATTATGTGCTGGTCTCGTGTGGTTTAGAGTCCGTCGACACTGAGGTATGTATGGCTGGTGGTTCTTTGCCGGCAACCGATGGCTCAACGTCAGCAGCCGGTAGTTCCATGCCAGTTTTCTGTGGTTTAGAGTTTGTCGACACTGAGGTAAGTATAGCTGGTGGTTTATTGTCGGCATTCGTTGGTTTATCAGCTGGTTGTTTAGAGGCGGGGTGGGTAGAGGGACTGCGGTCGGTGGTTGAGCAGACGTGGTCAAAACTTCATTGTCCATGGTTATTTGCTCAATGACCCATGTGCCATCCTTCCGGGTAGGCTTTCTGTGCTTCAATTTCGTCAGTGATTCGATTACGCTGCCAAGCGTGACCATGTCGTCGTCGCTAACATCTTTCAAATTTTTTGGCATCAACGACCTGCTCAGGATTTCAACTGCTCCAGCCGCCAGTGCGTGCCTTGGAGGGTATTTTCATAATATTGAATATTATGTATCCACATAATTCTAAATACATGCCTTTGGGAGGCCCAACCACCACATTGTTTTAAACTTTTAAATTCATGCTTTCGAGCGCATTTTCATAATATTGGATGCTATTTTTCCATAATATTTTAAATCCATGTCTTGGGGGGCCAGCTTTGACCTCCTTTTTCAATTAATGCATTTGAGGGCATTTTTGTAATATTTAAATCCATGACTTGGGGGGCTAGCTCTGTCATGTTTTCTCAATTAATGCTTTGAAGGGCATTTTTGTCATATATGGGCAAAAGTAGCTCTGTCAGTGGAATCTCAAAAAGGAGGGATGTTTTGGGATAGTACAAACTTGAGAGGATTTTTTGTGGATTTGTGAAACTTTGAGGGATGTTTTGTTCATTACCACATTTTTTTTTAAATTTAAATAGTTTTGAAAAAATAATTAATTATATTATAAATTTGTTTAAAAATAATTAATTATATTATTATTTTAAAAAAAAATTATCACATCAAAGTACATGGATGAATAGTGAATTTAAGCCTCCTATAATAGAGTCGTTATAGAATTTATTTTCTTTCCACTATAACATTCTACTCTCCTTTCCGAGCTCCATCTCGTGGGGAGAGAAAATCTTTAATTTTAGGATTTTATATTTTGAGTTATTTATGCTTATCCAATTAGTTTTAGATTCCTTATTTTTAAGAGATTTTTTATTTAAGATTTAAACATTTTAGTTAGGATTATTGTTGCAGCCTATATATTTAGTTTCATACAATTAAAAAACTTGAGTCATATTTTCCCTTCTCTATTTCTTCTTTTAGGAGGGATAACGAGAGGGATCACTAATATGAGGACCATAATTAGATGATAACTTATGTTGTTTCTATGAGAGAAAAGAATTGAGATGAGAGCCCATCGTACCACTTTTTGAGAAAATGTCCGAAATATATTTTGATTGAAAAAAAAAAATTTCATCCTTCTTGTGATAAATCCCTTACCTAAGAAGATGCTTTTAAACTGTGAGATGACATAGGAGTCATTCCATGCAAGAAGACAATATTGAATAGGGAAGGATGACAACTTAACAAATCAATTACTAGATGCTTGTCCTAAACCATAAGTGCACTTAAGTGGCCAAAAATAAGAACCCGATTTAGCATGAGTGTACCTGGTCGAGTTGTCATGTAAAGATCTTCATCCAATGATGCATCTTACTATTAACTTGTTTGTGAAACACCAAGGGATTCCAAGCTCTGGTGAAAAAAACTCTCCCATCCTCCCTTCTAAACACCGTCGTCCACACCTTCCAATACTTCTCCCCCACTTGCCATGGCTAGTAAGGGTGGAGCTGCCGGACCTGGGAGATCATGGGCCCATGTACTATCCGGCGAGCCAAAGGAAAGAGTCTTTGGTAGTGATACAATCTACATGAAAGAACACTTTGATAAACTGAAGAAATACAAACACCAGAGATATAAACCTCCTGAAGACTTTCACAAGAGACTATATGACAGAATGAAGACTGCCATATATGCCAAATTTCTAGGAAAAGCACAGCCCATTGATCAAGTTTGATCTGCACTCCTGAAGCTCTGGCAAGAACTCGGAACCTTCACAATCTCTGATCTTCCTAACGGTTTCTATTACCTAAGGTGTCAATCACCGGAGATGGTGGAGAAGGTCATATAGGAAGGTCCATGGACCATCAATGGTATGGTTCTACAAATCATCCCTTGGCAAGAGCGATTTCAGCCGGCTTTCGAGAAGCTTGACACCACAGCCGTGTGGATCCAACTCCATCACTTACCTATGGAATACTGGGAACCAGTGACGCTAGAGGATTTGGGGAGCTTGATAGGCCCAGTCCTCAAAATAGATGACCACTCTCGCAGGGTTGATCTCCCCACAATGGAAGCCGGAAGGGCGAAATATGCCCGCCTCTGCGTGGAACTTGATCTCTCCAAACCACTCCAAAGTGGCATATGGGTAGGCGATGAGGAAGATGAAACCCTTGTTGGCATATTATATGAAAGGATCCCCACCTTCTGCGCCCACTGCGGCATGATCGGGCATGCAGTTGGACAATGCACTGAGCTTAACAGCAAGAATGATGGAGGAGAAACATCGTCAGTAGCTAATGGAGAAGGGAATCGAGGTGATATCCCTCATCACATGTAGGTGGATTCACCATCACAAGGAGAGACACCATCATAGAATCAACAAAATGAACAGAACCCCAAGCAAGCAAATAAATTGGGAAACCAATTCGATTGGGTTTTGGCTGGTCGCCGCCGTGGCCGTAGGCGAGGAAAAGGACCGAACATGGCTCACCGGAATCCTGATCCGTCTGCAAGAACCGACACGGGGATAAACGAGCATGGAGAGAGACAACGTGTCCTCCTTTACCGGCACTTATCCATCACATGGAGGATGTGGAGGTCAAAACAGTCAGAGGGGAGGGGCGCCTCTGGATACGTGGAAGCAGGATCCTACGCTCACCTTTGGGGAGAGCGACTTTCCCCCTATTTCAAACCCTAGTCGTGCCATAGTCATCCACACAGCTCCCCTGGATGATATCCAGCCGCCTCCTCCTGCAAAGCTTAAGCAAAAGGGCCTAGCCGTTGAGGTGACTCGACCAACCATACGTGCAAGGTTACCGTTGCCAGCACCCGTGGAGGCATGGGAACCAGATCCAGGTGAAGGCAGTAGCCATTATCAACAAAGCACTCCACGTCTCATCACTTCTCGAAGTTCTGGCCAGAGATCCTCCAACTCTGACCAGCCATCTTCTCCTGGAGGTGACAGACGAAGAGGGTCGCATGATTGTTTGGTGCAGAGAGTCTCTCAGGTCTTTAAGGAGAGGGCGCATGCTCATATGGACAAAGATCAACAAATGGAGGACGCTAAGGAAAGTGAAATTTTTTATGATGATATGCCTCTGGTACAAATCTAGAAGGATGCCAAACAAGAAGCTTTGGCTCGAAGAGCAAGTATCAAGACTGATGTATGTCCAAAGAAGGGCCGAGTATCCTCAGTTACTGCAAAACCTTGAACCAGTAACTCCAGGTTACCTCTTCCAAAATCCCTCTCTTTATTCATTTTATTATGGACAGTATCAAACTAGTATCTTGGAATTGCAGGGGACCATCAAATCCAAAAACAATTGGAAGAATTCGATCTCTCATGAAATCACTGCAACCTGATATTATCTGCTTGGTGGAAACAAGAGCAGATGAAAATAGGGCTACAAAATTCTGTGCAAACTTCTCTAAACAATGGGATTGGGCAGCCATACCAGCTCTGGGCATATAAGGAAGAATTATCAATTTCTGGAAGCCAGATGTTGGTAAGGTAACACCTATAGCTCAATCTCATCTTGCATTACATTTGATTCTCTCGACTGATAAACCTAAGGAATGGGTACTATCTGTGATTTACAACTCCCAAAATGTTCACAACCAAAAATTATTATGGTATGAGCTATCAACTATCTCTAATCTCAATCTCCCCTGGATCCTAATGGGAGACTTTAATGCAATTCTCAACCCAGATGAACAAAGGGGAGGAGGATTTAGTAACTACTCTATAAAATCCAGACACTTTGCAGACTTTATTTCAAACAATCATCTCTTTGATTTAGGTTTCTTTGGTTCTTCTTTCACCTGGTGCAATAATCAACTAGGCCTAGCCAGAAGATGGGCTAGAAAGTAAACTTCTCAAAATCTTCATATTTTCTCCCCACATGGATCAATAAAAGAATTAAGACCTCTATAGGGAATATCCTAGATATGAACCCTGGCACTTATCCTTTCAAATATCTAGGGATCCTAATATCCCCTAAGAGAATCACAATCCAGCAATGGAAGCCCCTATTACACAGAACAAAAACTAGTTTAAATCCATGGAACCACTCATCCATCTCCTTAGCTGGAAGAAAAGTACTGGCCAATACATCATTAATGTCTATACCTGTTTATGCTTTGTCTTGCACATTAGTTCCTGACACAATACTTGACCACATATCTAAGCAAACCAGATCCTTTCTTTGGGGATGTAGCACTGCTGGTGGCAGACCCCTCCATACCATTGGATGGAGCACTACTATGCTTGCCAAGTCTGAGGGAGGACTAGGAATTAGGGATCTAAGAAAATCTAAGATAACATTAATGACAAAAAACTTATTTGCCTTAATCAATCATGAAAACAAGTTATGGGTCCAACTTTTCTTATTTAAATATGGAAATATCAACCCCTGGACTAGTAACAATATAAGGAACACATCTTGCTTCTATCAAATCCTATACAAAACAGCATCTGTAGTTAAAACCAATCTCTGTATGGATATCTGCAATCCTGAAATCACACATTTCTTGAATGATGCATGGCTATTTGAAATACCCATCTCTCTAAAACCAACCTTCGTGAACATGCATTGGCCTGTAGAGACATTGATAGTCAAGGAATTTGTGATTGAGGATCGTTTGAATCACATGAATATTATTAACTGTTTTGGTGAACATGGTGATTGGAATAGGCTAAATGAAATATCAGTGGATAACAATCACCCAAATCATTGGGTGTGGGCAAAAACCCCATCTGCAAGGATCACTAATGTTGTATACAAACTGTTAAATCAGGAAAATCTTTCTCCAACTAATCTATGGAAAGGATGGCACAAGATTTGGAATTTGCAGGTGGCTCCCAAGGTTCAGACATTCATTTGGAGAATGACCCATGGCAGACTGCCCACATACCATTATATGTACCAGTTAAACATTGGTCCCCATATCCTTTGCCTATTCTGTGGAATCCACAATGAATCAGGGGAACACATTATATATGAATGCAGATTCTCAAGACAATGCTGGGAATTGGTCTTTAACTTCTCTAACATTGCTGGTGACTTGAACAAACTGATAGAGGGTGAATGGCTCTGGACAACATATACTATTGGAAGAATAGATCCACAAACTTTCAAAGCTTTAGTGGCAAACATGGCATGGTGCATCTGGAAGGCCAGATGTGACCTAGTCTTCAATGACAAGAGGAAACAACCTACACAACTTTTTCAACAAGCCTGCAGCATTACATGGGATCAATTCAACAAGAACAAACTAAAACTCAGGGAGTACCTCCAAAACTCAGTATATAATTTATCTATTGTTATTTTCTGTGATGCTTCTTGGTGTACTGAGCAGAATACTTGTGGAACATGATTCTTAATAGTCAAAGGAACAAACACTGTAATCCTGGCAGGAATAGATAATCATCATGCTATATCGAGTCTTCAAGCTGAAGCTTTAGCACTGGGGGCTGCCATGGAACAATGTGAGAGATGGGGCTTGGAACCATACAAGATATATACCGACTGCCAAGAAGTTCTAGCCATCCTGGACAGACCAGAGCCACAGACAACTTGGAGCTTTCACAATGACATCCAGAAGATCAACAACATCATAAGAAGACATCCAGAAACACAGATCATGTACTGCCCCAGAGAAATTAATGGCATTGCTGATCTATTGGCAAATCATGGTAGGAGAAACCCACAACTATCCTTATTCCATCAAGGGACTGACAAGCCGAGATGGCTGGAAAAGGCAGTAGAGGCAGTTGGACTGCATTTTTGAGAATGTTGCTATTAAGAACTTGAATATTAGTGTTTATGTTTCTCTTTAGCTTGCTTTGTCAAGCTCTCATTTGTCAAAAAAAAAAAAAAAGATCTTTATCCAAGTCCCCCCCAAGCAAAATAACATTATTAACAACCAACTAATGAAACTCCTATATATCAAGACAAGGCAACTGCTAATAAAGAACACGCTAGGGCATATGTCTCATGAAAATCAATTCCTTCAACTTGGGTAAAGCTTCAAGCTAATAAGCAATCTTTGTACCATCGACTAGGGTCATCTCATCTCCATTATATTTGATCTTATAAATCCATTTACAACTAATAGATTTATTATCGACCGTGGGCACAATAATTAGTATGCCACCATAGGTGTGTCCTTTCCAGTCATCTTGTATTAGAGAAAAATCCTCTCAATACTCTAACGCCTAAACTTGATATGGATAAAACTCTCGCGATGTTTTGAACCTAGCTCATGTAGTGCTTTAATGGTTGAACATGATAGAGGCCCAGGTGGTGAAGAGTTGACATAAGGTGCCAAATCTTTCCATCTATGTGAACTCGTGGGGAAATGGGTGAGGCTTCATCATCCCTATTGTTAACCCAGAAAGTTATTTGGACATATTATATCCCTCTTGAGTATTGATCTTTGATGCCATATGTTTAACTTAACTTAGCATAGGATTTTCATTCACGGTCACAGTCACATTATTATTTGCACCCTCTGTATGCTTGGTTTTTTTTTTTTTTTGGGTAACACTCTCTATTCTTTAGATATTTATTTATTATTTAAAAAAAATATATAATATTCAAAAATATATTATTATCTTTATTTTAATTTATTTAGTGATGAATCATGGTAATATACTCAAATTAAATTTTAATTTAATTTCAAAACTTTGTTTCAACAATTAATACATTATATGATTAATAAAAATATATTATGTCTTAAGAAATGGTTAATAAAAAAACATATCTGTTACATGAAAATATACTTTTCATCTATAATTTTTTGGGTTGAAATTATAATGGTATTTATCACATCTCTTCATCAGTAATTAATTTATATATTATATATTTATCTTTATTTTCAAAAATAAAGAAAGAAATATGTCCATTAACAATTTAATATTCAAACTATAACCATAAAGTTTCTTAATTTGATATGAAAATCTCCATTGGAGACTGCCTCCCTCTCCTAGACTCCTAGTTCACCCTCATCTCTTTTTTATATTATAATAACTTAATTTTACTATTATTATAATTCTTTTTCCTTATTTGTGTCTTTTTGAATTGCCTTTTGATATTCTATTTCTCATGTGTTTCACTAAATAGTTAATTATTTATAGTTTGACATGTTTTATAAACTTCTATTATCAGAGGATGGTGATATATTTACCTTTTGGTTGTTTGTTGAACATGTTTAGTTGTTCTCTCTGTGATTCTTTGTTTCGTTTTATGTAGTCCTTGTATGCTTGATTATTTATAATTTATAGTTCAACTTTAATTTTATTGAATGAAATGGTAATACATTTACACTTTTTGACAAGAAAAAATAGATAAATAAAAAATAAAAGTTTAGCTTCACATTTTGGTTTCAATATACAACTAGTGGATGTCTATAATTTAATAATTATTGAGTAATAAGATACTTATTACTCGAGGTTACCAAACATTTTGAAAAAGTCTATATTACCAAAAGAGATGGTCTCACTTAAATCCATAAATATGATATATAATTTTCCTCAAGATCAGCTGCTTTAGTATATTAATTTTTATATAAAACTAAATAAATTATTAATTTAGTCCACATTTTCTAGAAAGAGCAGCATAACATCAAAAAATTTTAGTATAAGCCTAGAATACTTGTCAACTAAGTAGAACATCAGAAGCATTGTTTATGTCGTTGATATGGACTGGATTGGGGGAAATTAGGATCCAAGAAACTTCTATTTCATTCATCAATATGAACTTTGGTACCTTTGACCTATTTCATGTGGATCCATTTGATGCTTCATTCTAGAAGATATGGTCAAAGTTTTCTAGGTGTTATCTGATCTTTGGTATTATTTGACATGGCATGGTATTATCTGATTCATGGTTATTTGATATAGCAATACAGTTAAAACCTAACTTAATGAATATGGATTTTGATTTCACAAATATAATGATAGCTCAGTTAATAATGGGGATACAATGTGACGAGGAATTATTAATTGAAAATTTCCCTAATTTGCTTGTACAAAATAATGTCAAGTTACAGGTTAACTGGGGGACAGAAGAAAGGATCTGGAGCTAGACTGAAGGAATAGAGGGGAGGTCCATAACAGCTATGGAAATTACTATGAAAATTACAAATTACTCCAAGAATTAGGATATTCCTCTAGAGGTTGTTCCATAGATGTCAACCAACTGGGAATCATATGTATAACAGGAATATAGGACCAAATGATCCATGCTCAATGTGTGACCTATAAACAAAGGCTATTAAACATATTTTACAAGAATGCATGTGGATGCAGAAGGTTTAGGAGGAAGTTGAAAGAAAAGGATACCTAAGAAGCTGGGACACACAAACAGGGAACATAATAGAGGGACATTGGATGACTTATAACAAAGTAGGAAGGCACAAAATTTACTCATGGGAGAAATTAATCATTGCAAACACTTTATAGCGGATTTTGAAAGCTAGATGCAACAAAATTTTCAAATCAATGATCAACAAGCCCCTATAGTTGCAAACAAGGCTATCATCTTGGCCAATGAATACCAACAAAGATGGCTCCCAATTGAGGAAATTGGTCTGAAATTAGAGATGAAGTGGAATAAAGGAAACTATAAGCACTTATTATTCATGGATTCCTCATGGAATGCAGAGGTAAGTATGGCAGGTATAGGGTATATAATTATGCCTAATAGAGGGAACTTCTACATTGCAAGGCAAGGAGATGGGATGCAAACTCAATATTTGAGAATGAACTACAGGCCATGAAGGAGGGAATAAAAAGCCTAACATAGATGAGGAACAACATATCTTTATTGCACATAGACAACCAGGGACTAGCAAGAAGTTTCCAACAAGAAAAGGAGGACATCAACTGGAGATCAAAGAAAAGTTTAATGAATGTAGAGCAATGTCGAGTCAAATTCAAAACTGGGAAATGGTTCATATACCTACAGAAGCAAACCGTTGCGCTAATGCATTGGCAAGAATGGCATAGGTTAAAACTAATATGAGATTCACATATGCCCAAAGATTACCGAGATGGTTGTAGAATCTTTACGGTAAACTAAAGAAATATGTAATAGCTAGCTAATTAAGCTCTTTTGCTCTTTTGTATAACGAAAAAAAAAGTTTTCTAGGTGTTAGTTTTCCTTCCATTTACTAGATGCTAGTATTTAATACTTCCATAATTAAATCATAAATAAACAAAACTAATAAAAAATCTAACACATAGCACACTCGTGGCACTTGTCCATGTCAGCCCATTTGAGCATTCAACATATTTGTTTTATCCAACCAAGCATGCTCTTCATAATAATAAAATGAAATATAAATGAATTTGTTTAAAAACAATCAGTTAATTAAATATAATGATTAATTAATATCTAAAATTATTAATCAGAAAAACTTAAACTGGAGGACAATGATTTAGCACCCATTTTTCTGCCTAATCAAGTGACATTTAAATAATCTAAATTTATTTAATATGATATCAGAGTAAATGCAAAAACACACTATATCATTTGATTACTTTTAAAAAGAATAATCCCATAAATATCAAAATGACATTGATCACCAAAGGCTTAATAGCCTAACGGTAAATCCTCAGGTCCCATATGTTGGAGGTCTTAGTTTTGATTTCATGACCCCGTAATTGAGGTGAGCCGTAATTGAGGTGAGCATAGCTTTGAGTCGAGTTTACTCAAATTTGTACGAACATGGTGAGAGCTAAGGGTAGTGGAGATCTTCGTGACCTAGGTCATATATATATATATATATATATATATATATATATGACATTGATCTTTACAACAAAAAATAAAAAATAAAAAAGAAGAACGGAATGGCATTCCATAGTCAACCTTGATGAGCAGTCAAAGAAGCGAAGGAATATAAGAAACTCGCAACATCTTGCTGAGCAATCCATCCACTCAACCAATCCAAGTCCTCCTCTTCTCCACCTCCAAATCAAACCCCAATCTCCATTCCAAGCTCCTTCCATGGCGGACGAACCCAAAGACGACGGCCTCACCGGCGCCTTCTACGGCCCCGCGATCCCACCCCAGCAAGAAACAACAGCAGCACCCCGTGGCCGCCCCTTCTCCAAGCACGAATTCAAACCCTACACCCTCCTCTGCACCGCCTTCAAGATCTTCACTCTCGTCCTCATCACCGTCGGCCTCATCGTCCTGCTTCTCTGGCTCATCTACCAGCCGAAAACACTCAAGATCCAGGTCCAAGACGCCTCTCTCTCCCGCTTCAACCTCTCCTCCTCCAACCTCACCATCTACCCCAATCTCACCCTCAACATCACCATGAGAAATCCCAATCAGAAGTACAACGTCAATTTCAAGCGCATCGAGGCCGACGCCTTCTACAACGGCGCCAGGTTTGGCTTCTTGATTCTCCCCAATTTCCGCCTTGATAAGAAGAACACTACTACCCTTGTGTTTAGCTATGTGACTCCGGCGGTGTTGATCGGAGACACGGTGAGGACTACGTTTAACCGGGAGAAGAGCGAGGGTTTCTTTTATATTGATTTGAAGATGTATCTCAAGGTTCGGTTGAAGATGCTCATTGTTCAGAGCGTCGAGTATAGGCCGGATGTTACTTGTTCTTTGAGGCTTCCGGCTCCGGGCAACGCCACCTCCGCCGCCGTTGGGTTCGCCGTCACGGAGTGCGACGTTGAGTCCTTCTCTTAGATCGCCGGAGGCAGAGGCGCAGGCGTTCTTATATACAATACATGGTGTTCTTAATTAATTCTCATTATTATATATGTTTGGGGATAGATGGTTAATTTGTGGTTTTGATTTTGTTTTTTTAAGATTTCTTTCTTTTTGGGGTTTTGATCAAAATTCAATTGTTTGTTAGGATGAACTTGATGTTTTTTTTACTTTGCTTTTTTTTTTTCAAGGTTGGCGGCGGCGGGTTCAAAATTTTATTATTATTTTTATTTATTTTTTAGGAGAAATGAAACGCATGTAGACCCCTGTAAATTTTGGAATTACATGTAGACCCCTGTAAAAACAAGAATTTTGCATGTGTCAAGCAGTATGAGGATGGTCTGTTCTCTATATTTTTTTATGTTAGATTAATTAATATTTGGAAGAAAAAAAAACTAATGGTTTATAGGGGGCGTTTGGTTGTCAGGTATGGAATGAGAATGGGAATGGGTATGGGAATGTGATAAAGGGGAATGAAAAGTATGGGAATGAAAACTGTGTTTGGTTGGTAGGGATTGGAATGGTAGTTTATTGGGAATGAGAAAAGTAAAAGAGAAGATATGTGATGAAATGACTATTGTGCCCCTTATGTAAATAACTATATTATATGTGGGGATAATATGTTTGTTTAATGACAACTAATTTTAAATATTTAAGTATTATAATAAATTAATTATTTAGAATATTTTTTTAAAAAAAATATTTTAATATTTTAATAATTATTTATTATGATAACAAATTATTATTATTTAAGTATTATGATAAAAAATATTTGTTGCACATATAATTAAATTAAATTAATGAATAATTATATCCAATTATAAATATTTAATGATAACTAGTTACTTAAATATTTAATGTTTTGTAAAACTAGATACTTAAAAATTTAATGATTACTAGATACCTAATTATATCCAATTATATCCGATTAAATTAAATTAATTGATATTTATATCCAATTATATCATATCCAATTAAATTAAATTAATGGATAATTATATCCAATTAAATTAAATGATAACTAGATACTTAAATATTTAATGTTTTATATTCAATTATTATATAACTATAACTATCAATACAAATATAATTAAATTAATGAATAAATTAAATTTGGATAAGATAAAGAAAAAAAAACAATTTCTTCCTCTGATTTTTCAAAAAGAAAAAAACGAAAGCATGCTTCTCGCTGTCGCCTTCCTTCCTTCCGATCTCCACCTCCGCCACGGAAATGGAGCACATCCTCCTTCAACAGCGCCCTCACCTTCTTGTTCCCCGATCCCACAAAAACCTCATTCTCGCTCTCAGATCCGGAGGTAGGCTTCTCCGATATTGGGTGGGAGGCTGAAGGGGTGGTGGTGGACCATCTCGCGCCATGGCCGACGAGTTGAGGGGAAGAGTATCCCCTCTCCTTGGTCCGCGTGATGAAGTCCATAAGATGGCTGGACTCCAGCGCCGACAAGGTCGGGATCATTCCATTAGGGCATCGTTGAGAAGGAAGCAACGATAGAGAAGCCTTTTTTAACAAGGGTATAATTGACTTTTTCTCATCCGGGAATGACCATGCCGCCCAATTTGGGAGGAATGCGATCATGGGTTTTCAGGGAATCCCATACCCTATGAAGTCACTGTTCATTCCCTTACCTGCCAACCAAACATGGGCATCCTCTGTGTAAGGAATGAAACCCATTCCCTTACCTGCCAACCAAACGCACCCATAGATCATGGTTTCAAAACGATCAGGCACAGGTTCGGCTGGTCTGGTGTCGCCCGTGAGCTGATCCTTTAATTAAAAAATAATAATAATAAATTTAAGAATCCATTAAATTCAGGAAAAAAAATGTAAAAATAATAAAAAAAAAAGTCCAGAAAAACACTAAAATAAAGAAAATCCGAAAAGGGCAATTTGTCAAAATGGCCCTGGAATTGCCCAGTCAGCAACCAAACTGCTGATTGGGATAATAAAATAATTTTAAAAAAAATTTATAAAAATAATCGGCTTTTCAAATGCCGATCAGCTCCAAAGATGATGCTCTGGAGCTAATCGGCCTTTAAAATGCCGATTAGCTCAACACAGCCGGGGGCCTCTTTGAAGCTAATTGGCCTTTCAAATGCCGATTAGCTCCATAGAGCTCTTTTTCATCCAGTATGGAGCAAATCGGCCTTTCAAATGCCGATTAATTCAAACCAACCTCTCTGGAGCTAATCGGCCTTTCAAAGGCCGTTTTTAATTCGAGTCAGTAAGGTGACTGCGGGCTGAGCAGCTGCAGGGCCATTTCGACAAATATTTTCGACCTAAAGCCAAAAAAATAATAAAATAAATTGACTAGGGTCATTTTGGTAAATTGTCCATCCGAAAAACTTCTAAAATGTAGAAAATCCTGTATATTAAAAAAATGCAAATAAATTTAAAAAATTACCGAAAAATAATAAAGTTTCTTTAAAATTCCCAGAATGAGAAAAAAATATAAAAAAACACAAAAAAAAAAGCTGAAAACCCGGAAAAAAACCAAAATAAACTCAGGAATTTACAAAAAAAAAACATATAAAATAGCTGAAAGCCTGAAACACCCGAAAAAAATGAAAACAAAAATCAGGAATTTCCAAAAAATATATATATATATATATCAAAAACACAAAATCTTTAAAAACCTCTACAAGTTAGAAAACCATCTAAAAGAAATTCCAAAAATCCATGAAATTCTACAAATAAAAAAATAAACTCAAAAATTTTGAAAAAAATCCACAAAACCTCAAAATCCCATAAAAATCTTTAAAAAAAGGAAAAAATAAGAAAAATTTGTAGGAAGTGCAGAAAATCCCAAAAAAAAAAAATCAAAAAATCCCATATAAAACTAAAAAACCTAGAAAATAAGAAAAAATTGTACAAAGTCCAGAAACTGCCAAACAAAATCCAAAAACACTCAGATTTTGCCAAAAATTCCAGTAAATTTCATAAATTTCCCAAAATCACAAAAAAAAAATCCCAAAATATTGCAAAACAATATGAACAAATTAGATAAATGAAAAAAAAAGTCTGACATTATTATTAAGATTCAAACTTAACTCATAAATTATAAAAAAAATTAAATTATAAGATATTTGATTTTATTGAGAAAGGACCTAATAAAAATGTTGTGATTAAATTGAAAAATATGACAAAACAATGTTTTTGTCATAAATTTCTAAAAACAAATACTAATTTCCAACCTTCAAAACTATAAATCTTGATCTTCATGTCTTCAAGTCTTCAAGTCTTCATATAACTTCAAGTCTTCAAGGCTTCAAAATTTATACCCGATCCTATCTTTCAGTTGTTGGTGTGTCTTTTCCAATATCGCTACTTGTGTTATGTCCTCCTTAATCTTGTAGTCTATCTTCAACATCTAACCGGCCCTTCAAGCATATGCATATCTCCAAATAAACTTGATTCACCCAACTCCTTTTGTCATCAAGTACCTTGTTCTTGTACTAAAACAAGACTCCTTATACTATTGTAGATACCGGTGGAGTTAGAAGATCACGTGCCATAACAGCTAGCACATAATAATTATGCTCTTGTGTTTTCCACCATGACAAAATATTAAAATTTTTAATTTCCTCTGAAGACTGAAGTCATGCAATCAATAAAATTATTTGTTAAATAAAGATTTAATTTGTTAGTGCTAATGCACTAGAGTGGGAATATTTGACACAAGAAGTCAACATAGTCAAAAGTCCAAGACTCATATGACTCGAAGAACAATCCGGGTGCAGCCAAGAAGATGCTAAAAAGGGTCAAGTCAATTTGGAGATTCTCATGCATACAAGCAACATCAAAGGGTGATTGAAGATTACATGCATGCTGATTGATGCTAGATTTGGCAGTTGATTAATCGAAGGCTAGATTTGGAGCTGATTGGTGAATGGATTTGGCAAGCTATATGTGATTGATGCAGCTGTTGATTGAAGCCAAATCAAGGGAAGATTGAAGACCATATTTGGTAACAAAGATGGTGGAGACAAATGGAGCATGACAGGCCAAGTTGTGGTGAATTGAGACCAAGCTTGGAAAGAGATTGGTGGAGCCAATCTAGCAGCTCAACCTTGCATGATCAGAGATGAAGGTTGATTGATAAGCTCGTGCTATGGTGGAGTACGGCCGTGATGGGCTGAGGATGCGACGGAGAGGTGGATCGGCTAGTTGCGTTGGTCGGGATCGGGTGGATCCGACGTAGTAGACTCGAAACTCTACCAGGAGGGTTGGAGGTGTGTCGAGGTCGAAGAGCAATGGATGATGTAGCCTTGGTCAGGTTCATTAGCCAGGCCGTGTGGAGGCAGGGAGGTTTCTATATAAGACCAGGACTCTGAGTATTAAGGTGTGCCGACTAGAGTAGTCCCTTGAGAAGGATGGTGATAGTGGACATTGTTAATCAAAGAGTGGAGGTGCTTGTGTGAGAGAGACTCTTGTGTATCTGTTTACCCTAAACCTTTAGTGATTATCTTCTCCGGGCATGGCCCCCCAGATGTAGGCATTGTTGCCGAACTGGGTAATCAACACTCTTGTCTTCTTGTTGTCTTGATTGTTTTTCATTGTGAACGTGAGTGCCTTGAAAAACTTCTGTGAGCAGAGAGTTACAACGTGTGTTACGACACCAGTTACAACAAGCAGACTATCCGTTCAGAACTTTCATAATTCATATAGAGAAAGAGCATAAGAGGAGAAGGAAGAAGAACAACTATAATTTTTTCATCATACTAATTAATTGTAAAGGAGTTTTAGTTTTAGTTTTTCCTTGTGAAATATTTTCAACATTACTTATTTGGATTGATTTTATATCATCATAAAATTGATTATAAATATTATACATTTTATAAAACATGGATTTATGTTCCTCTTTTAAAGAACTATGATCTACACCCATATTTTCATCATAAAGTCAAGAAGAAAAAGGCACCATTAAATTTAAATCTATGATGTATCATAAAATATAAATTTGTTATATTATTCCAAAGTATTTTTAAAATTTTTCTCCCATAAAAGCAACATTATTAAAAAAAAACCTTCATTATATCTACATTTAGAAAAACTTCACTAATAAAATATAATTGGTTTATAGTCATAAAAGAAGTAAGATAATAAACACCGGAAAAAAATGTTTGTTGCATTATTAAAAATTCTTTAATAATGTTTTCTACTTCCCAATCAATTTCGATAATTTGAATTTCTCTATAATTTTCATTACAAAAAATGATAATAATTTGGTTATCCTCATAAGCACATTCTAACATGACATAGATGAAATTCAACCTATGCTCAACATCAATAATAAATTTTTTATATATTATTTTTCATATTAAATACAAAATATTTTAAATTCTTGTCTTTTATTTGATGAGTTTCTAATGTATAAAATATAACTTCTAATTTTTTGTATATCAGATTCGATTATTTTTAAACCATCCAGCAAACATAAATTTAAAATATGACATACACATCTAATATGAAATAATTTTTTTTCCTGAAAATATAGGTTTTAAATGTTGTTTTAAAAGTTCAATTGCACCGGTATTATTAGAAGCATTATCAAAAGTAATAGAAAAAATAGAATTGCCAATTTTATAATTAAAATTGTGCTCATAATACTTAGCTACATTTTTTCTTTCATTTTCATTGGAAAAATAAAAAATTTTGAAGATAGAACTGTAAAGATTTGTTATTTGAGTTTTGGTAAGATCATGTTGGCCATAGCATGCTAGTTGACGAGTCTTTTCTGGTGGCCAGTGTCACTGTAGTTTGACATAAAAAATCATTTTTATATTTTTTAAAAATAGCTTGAGGGCTTTTATTTGCAATATCAATAATGTCAAAAAATCCCCTAACCCCCGAGGTTGTCTTTCTATTGCCGGCATTGGTACTGCCACCAGTAGATGGTCCAACGTTATTACTAGCATTGGATTCATCAATACTTGGGGGAGTGTTTTTAAAAAGATAAAAAAAGAGAATTATCATTGCAGAAATTCAAAGAATTGAACATTAGTAATTGAAAATAAAAGTTAAGAATTACCTCAACTGCTTGTAAGAAATTTATAAGAAAGCTGGACAATTGGATACCCGATCAATCTCCTTAAAATGTAGTTGAAAACTTGATCACTTGAACTTAGAAGAATTGAATAAATTGATCTTGAAACCTTGATTGCTTGGATTCTTGGGAAATTAGAATGAGAATTAAGAAGAAATTGAATTGTTGGAGTGAGAAAAATAAGAATGATTAAGGAGGTATTTATAGATTTTTTTAGAGGGCTATTTGTTAAAATGCCTTGGTCCATTTATTTTATTTTTTTTAGCCCTAACTCAAAAATATTTGCCAAAATCGCCCTGGGGTTGCACAGTTAGCAACCACACTATTGACTGGGATAACAAAATAATATAAAATTTTCTTTAAGGATCTAAATGAAAAACTTAAAATTTTTACAGGGACCTAAATATAAAATAATTAAAATATGGTCTCTTGCCCTATTTCATCCCTCCCGATTGGCGATCACCTCCTCCAGGCCAAAATGAACTCTCTGGAGCTAATCAACCTTTCAAAGGCTGATTAGCGATGCTCTTTGTATCTAATCGGCCTCCCTGGAGCTAATCGACCTTCAAAAGGCGAATTAGCTCTAGAGAGCTCATTTAGCTCTAGAGAGAGAAGGTCGATTAGCAACAGAGAGCGCTAATTGGCCTTTCAGAGAGCTCATTTTCATGCTCTCTGGAGCAAATCGATCTTCTACAGGCTGATTAATTCTAGAGAAGTTAAGGAATCGATTTTTGAAAGGCTGATTAACGCCAGAGAGCTTATTTTCATATTTTCTAGAGCTAATCGGCCTTCCACAAGCCGAGTAGCTCTAGAGAAGTCCTCCCTGAGTTAATCAGCCTTTGAAAATATTCAATCTAAAAATTGTTTCATTGATAAACAATGCATTAATCCTCCAACATTGTCCCATTTCCTTTGCATGAAACAATTGTCATCACAGATATTTAGTTTACAAGGGATATGCACACCTATCACAAAGACATAATAGTTTATGTTCAAACCTGATACAAATACCAAGATGCTTGATACGCATCTGTAGCGATATGACATCATATCAAAACTGTAAATCTTACATACAAGCAAGACAACACAAGAAAGAAAATGTGCAAACTGACTAAAAGTAGAAAGTATCCTGTAAAACTATAAGAGAAGAAACTTATACTTTCTTCGAAGTAAACACATATCACAAGAAAGAAACTATAAAACCAAACAATGTATTTTTTAAAGGCCACTGAAAAGGCCACTTTAGTATCATGTACAAACACAATAGTATCCTATACAAACACAATATGTCAATATCCAAACACAAACTCAAATGTATGAAATGATACAGCTTCAGCTCCTTAAAGAGGAATGTAAGAAAGGTGTGTGTGTCATTTAAGGTTGATAGTGATCAAAGATGACGGAATTTTCTAGGAAGTCAATCCTCTAAGGATGTCACTCCCTGGGACACATCAAGTCCTCTGAGGTCCACGCCTCTGCGTTCGCCTTTGTCCCCTATCATCAAGCTGGGTTAGCTGGCTCACAGTCTCTATCTGGTCAGGTACATCATCCACCATTTTTGATGGACCTGCTTATCATCATGTTATCTGGAAGTATGTCTGTGTCTACACCTTCGGCGTGGAACCTGTCCAAGTGAGGTCGGATTTGGCTGATACGCGTCCAGAGTTACCTGAAGAGGAAGATTACTAATAACCATCTAATAATATCTAGTTACATCTTAACAAAGATTCTTTTTGAGAGTAGAAAAGTCGTATTACTATCAAGAAAACTCTATATTAAACATTACGTTTATAAATTACACTTCCTCATCCCTCATGCAACTATTCAATAGAAGCCAAATGCCAAAATATATATCTCAAACATGATTCCACTTACCAAAAAAAAAATAAGATAATGAAATTATATACAATTAAGAAAGATAGGTGCAACCCAGGGAAAGTTATCTAAGATCTATTATAGTGGGACATGATTTCAACTCCTGATTTGTTGATTTAGAAGGGAAAAATAAATTTGTGCATGCACAAGAACTAGCACACTTTAATGTCCATTGTGCACACATGATCAACTTATGGTTAATTCTTCCTAGCCAAAAACAAAAAGATTCATCTACCGAGCAACAACAAAAAAGTCATAGTGCAGATGACAATGAAAGTCAATACCAATGGGTAAATTTTCTGATAAGTCACTTAACTTTGGCCAATTATCACTTTGGTGATCAAATTTCAACTTGTATCAAAATGGTCACTTACCTTTAATTTGGTTTTGTCGGGAAGTCACCCGACAGATTATGACCCCCAATTGATTACGTGGCTACCAGAAAGTTGCCACATCACCTACCTTGCTCCACATCAGCATCACCCTTCTCAAGAGGAAAGAGTCCATGTTTCTTCTCTATTCCAGTCTCCACGCCGAATCAACGTGGCGCTTGGAGCTTGGCTTCTCATTTATCTTGGCGTCCACGATAGGAAAGAATGTGGTAGAGTTAGAGACTTCAGGTTGGTAAATTGACTCACTGTCAACCTCCAAGCCATTATCGAGCTTCACCTTCACTCTGAATCTCTAGTATATTGTGCTCACTGCCACAGTAAAGATCCAAGGTGCCTCGTTAGACAGAATACTACTCTCTAGCCTGTCATTCCCTGCGCCTGAGCTCACAAACACTCCCCTCTCCATTGCATCTAGGCTACCCATGGCGATTACGTCTTGATAGAAAGGTTATGAACCAAAACCAAGGGAGATGGATAGCATGTCAATGCCATCCTCCACGGCGTCATCAATGCTCGTGAGCACATTACTATTAGCGTAAGCATCCAACCTACAAGTTTTATATATGGCGAGGTGAGCAAGCCGCGCCACACCGGTGGCTGTTCCCCAATCTTTCCCAAGAACATTAACATCATGAACAAACATCCTTGCTACTATGCTTTGGGTAACAGACGGCATAGATTGTAGGGCTGTGAGTGGCTGCGAATGGGGAGCTTGCTTTGAAGGTTGCACTGAGATGAGGAAGGAGGAAAAAAAGTGACCGTTTTGAGAAAGGTGATGCTGACATGGAGCGAGGTAGGTGACATGGCAACTTTCCGGTAGCCACGTAATCAATGGTATCTCTCAGGTGACTTCCTGGTGAAACCAAATTAAAGGTAACTGACCGTTTTGATACAAATTGAAGTTCAATCACCAAAGTGATAATTGACCAAAGTTAAGTGACCTACCAAAAAATTTACCCCAATACCAATATAAGCATGAAGTTAGTTGACATCAAAATCAATTCATAATGTTGAAATAGGGCATAATTTCCATTATATGAATAATAAATGATTGACAAGGAGTTGATGGAATTATAATAAAAAGGCAACCTGATGCTACAAAGCTCCCGCATTGTGCGGGGTCTGGGGAAGGGTCCGACCACTTGGGTCTATTGTATGCAACCTTACCCTTCTTTTTAAAGCAAGAAGTTGTTTCCACGACTCGAACCCGTGACCTCCAAGTCATAAGGTAACAACTCTACCGTTGCGCCAAGGCTCCCCTTAGGACTCTTTCTTATAATAAATAAAAAAGAATTTGAAACTAGATGTTATCCTTTTGTTGATATCACATAAAATAACTCAAAGATATCTTGTTCACAATAGTAAGATACAGAAAATGGCCAACATAACCTTATTTTATGTAGAAAATAGCCAAAACAAAGTATTCAAAGGCAAGCCCTCACTAACTTTTACTTGAATTAAATAGGGTTATTCGGCATTCAATGGAGCTTCTTCATTCATTTATGCTTTTAGTGAAATGGATTCAAAGGGCTAAATAATCAAAACTAAAACCCAGGTTTAAGAGAATTATAATTTTAAGTGAAATGGATTGAAATGGATGAATGATTACAACTATGAGTCGAGACTCACTACTTTCAAAACACAACCTCTCTCGCTCTATATAAACAAAATAGAGGTCAAAATAATATTTTTTCAGTTTGAAGTTAAGGATTGTCTGCTAAATAACTTCATTCACTAATAATAAATCAAGCATCAAAGAGCACTATTAGTTAGTAAGGTAAAACATTTTTGCCGATTTGATGTTTAAATAAAAAAATGGGTTCTTTTAGTCCTTGATCTAGAAGAATTGATCACTAGAGGTTTGTATCGTTATGTGGCACTTTAGTGTTGGGGTTGGAGGGGAGCCTTCTTCTTTTTTCTTTGAAGAAAGATGGATGTAGCTGTAAGGAGGAAAAACTAAGAACAAAACATAGCAACAAGAGAAGGGACAATATACCAAGGAATTTACGTGTAAACCCTCCAAAACAAGGGAAAAACCAAGGGCACCAGCAAGCAAGGAATTCCACTAAATCACAAGATGATGCATAAGATCTCAAGTTGATGCCCTAACTTGAGATGACACCAAACAAGAAGAGGAACAAACCAAGAAGACAATCTAAGCACAAATGCTCTAAGAACCAAGACTCCTACAAACTGTAGAGCTTCACTTGTCTTCTTAAAGGTGGAGACAATCACTCTTTCATCTTCTCGAGGTGCCTTTGTCGCCACTAGAAAAGTCTCTTTCTTTTCTCTTCTTGCTTTCTACTTTCTATCTCTCTCACTAAGTCACTCACTCTCTCTCTCGCTCTCTCTTGCTTGCCCTAACTTTATATGCCTTTTGGAGGCCTCATAAAGGGCTCCATATCAGCTCTCTATAGAAAGCTCAACACCAGCTCTCCAAACAGATCGGATCATCTCATAACCAAGTCGGTTGCTACAGTGCATATGCTACAGTATCAGTGCTACAGTACTACCGATCTCTAGGTCAGGCTCTCCTTAGGTTCGGTCTTCCTGCTACAAAAGTAGTGCTATAATACCACCAACTTATAGGTCAGGTCCTCCTCTGGTTCGGTCTTTCTGCTATAGTATTGTTAAAGTACCGATGCTACAGTACCATCTACCTCCAGGTCAGGTCCTCCTTAGGTCCAGTCTTCCTGCTACAGTATTGCTATAGTACCGCCGACCTCCAGGTCAGGTCCTCAACAAGTTAGGTTCTCCTATTAGTCTTGGACTTCCTCCTAACAATCTCCCACTCTAATACTAATGGGAAAGATAAAAAATATCTCCTTATTTAGAGTTCATGCTCGCTAATCCAGCACATAGCTGCAGTTTCTCTTTGGTGACAACCTTCGTCATCATATCAGCTGGATTTTTATCTGTGTGTATCTTTTTAAGTAGTAACTATTTTTCCACCAAAACTCATCACAGTCAATGGTATCTTACATCAATGTGCTTTGTGCGTGAGTGATATGTGGCATTCTTGCGCAGATCTAATGCACTCTGACTATCACAGTGAACCACATATGGCTTTTGCTTCACACCCGAATCTTGAAAAAACCTCTTCATCCAAAGCATTTCTTTACTTGCTTTAGTTGCTGCAATATAATCAGCCTCAGTTGTAGATAAAGCATCACACTTTGATATGGCAGTAATCAATCAACATAGCAAAGTTGTTAGGATACCTTAACAACTCATAAGTGAATGCCAAACCATTCACAAAACTCGAACTCCACACCAGTATCAGAAGGCGTCCGCCCATACAAACACCTCCTAATAATATCTCATGGAGTTTATGAAAATCTCAAAACCATAAATTCATTTTTATTTTTCATATAAAAGTAATCCAATTAAAGAGGTTAGTACTTAATTAAAAGTATAGCATACCTTTTGTAAATTCCAAGATTTTATGGAATAAATAAAGTCTAATTTTCCTTTAATTAATTAAGAAACTCCACATATTTGGAATTAAATGGATTTTATGTGAAAAGAGGGACTTAAAATGGTTAATGCCCTAATTAGGAATAATTGGGGTTACCAGGGACTTATCTGTGATTTCAGGAAGTCTGGGGACTTAACCGAAATTATGCCCCTCTCACAAGAAAGGGACCTGCAAGTAACCTAGGAAAGGTGAGGGGGGTTATGTGCAAAAAAGCCACTAGAAACCCATGTAGAAAGTAATCAACGGCTGAGATTATATAATCTAGAGATGGAGGATAAGTTCTAGGCACATGTCTTAATCCTGACCTTCCATCCAATTCCTTTGATATGAATTAATCTGAGACGTCCATCTCAGATATAACGTAAGTTCGAGGCATAGGTCTTGATCTTGGCCTTCCATCCGTTTTATTTGATATAAAACGATCTGAGCCGTTGATATCTGATGGAAGAGTAAGTTTAAGACAAGGAAGGAAGATCCGAACGTTCATCAAGATAACGAGACAACGGTGCGTCTTTCCTCATTGTGCGAGCATATCTTTAACGTCCATCTCTGATTCTCGTTTAAGTTCGAGGTACAAGGACCCTAGTCAACTGTTTATCAATAATCAATCGTGACTGTCCATCCTAGGGAGTCACGGATTCGAGTCATTACGATAGACTGGCAGCTGTTGAATTCCATGCAAGCAATCTCGACCATCCATCTGATCGATAACCAATTGCGAGGCACCTCCAGCTTCACTTCTTCTCTTCTCCAGAGCTCGCTACCGCGATCAGGGTCATCTCCTCCGCTAATCTCAAGCCTGATCGTCGTCAGCTAGATATGGAAAGGAGGAAAACTCGTGTGTCTGATCACTTTATCAACGGGATCGACAGCAACCGAGATCCTCCCCGCGAGCCCTTATAAGAGGAGGGCCAACTCTAGGAACCCTAGTAGCCAACGCTTTCACCAAGAAGGAGAAGAAGGCTATTGTCTTTGGCGGCGGAGGACCAGAAAAGTGTTAAGAGGAGGAGAGGGGGAGTCCCACCACACTCTAAGAAGGGAGTACCCACTTGGAAAGACGCCGGAAACTGAGGGAATGAGCGATACTATCCTATGACTGTCTCCGACCACCAGTGGAGCATCACGAACCGCCTTCTTCCCGGTGAGTATACTTATCCCGTCAAGAGGGGTGGTGTAGCTCTGTGGCTGAAGTATTAAAGAGCCCTGCCCTCTCTGTTTACAGGTAACTGAGATCCGTGATTCCTCCGACCTGAAAAACAGAAGCTCCTTCGTGACTAGACGGAGCGGTGGTGATCGACTGGAGCTACCTCGTGCCACCATGGACCATAGCCGTGAGCACGGTAAACCCTCCTTCTTATCTTCATAAGTTGCCAAGCATGTAATTAAGGCCGAAGACCTCGCCAGAGGGAGTAGAGTTCGGCCGAAGCGCCGCCTTGCTCCGATGATGCTCTGTCCAAACAGGTCAGAAATGAACCTGGATTTTTTTAAAAACCTAATCTGGTTGGATCAAGTCAAGTTTGTGGTAATTAAGTTGATCAACTCAAATGAGTTGGGTTCGATCACATTGGGTTAGGTTTGATCTATTTTTAATAAGTTAGGTTGAGTAAGCTTGGTTTAATAAATTTGAGGGAATTAGGTTGGGTTTAATCAACTTCAATTAAAATTGGTTAGGTCTGATCCAGTTCTAATGAGTTAAATTAGGCTCAACCAAGTTGAAACAAATCAGGTTGGGTTTGATCCACTTCAAAGTAGTTGGGTTGGGTTCAATCAAGTTCTGGTAAGTGGATTGGGTCCAGTCAACTTAAAGGGATTGGGTCTAGTCAAATTGAAAGGGTTGGGCCTAACTAAATAGAGGGTTAGGCTCGGTTAAGTGGACAATGAACTCAGATTTAGATAAAAAAGATTAGGTCTAACCAAGTTTGAACCAGGTTAGTAAATTACAAAAGAAAAGGATAAAAAAAAATGGTAGGAGTGGGGATTTGAACCCAAGTCTCTACAACCACAATGGAGAGCCTTAGCTACTAGAGCTCTGTACCATACTTGACTGGATGGTTGGGTTTAATCAGTTAAGGATGAACTCACATACAAGTAAGGCTAGGTCTAGCCTTGTCCAACAGATTGGGTGCACCCGTTTGAGTAGGCTATGACCCATTAGTGGATCATACTTGTGCATCTAGATATGTAGGGTTTATAAGCTATTACTATTGTTGATATAGACTTTACTATCAGATACCAACATAGAGTGAGGAGACACGCCAGGAGGGGGTCTCGTGTAATTCCAAACGTCCTTGATAGAGGTAAGATACTCTTGCCTAGTTCCCACTCTATGTTTGAGTGCTATTGGTTATATTTTACCATGTTATTGTTTGGGTTTGCGCACACATATTTGTTCTCCTGTTTCTATTGGATTTCTATCTCCATGTTAGTGTGTGTATGTTAGCTTTCATTATGATTGCTTGTGGTTGCCGAGCATGCCTATCTGTTAACTGACACATGGCCGTAGAAACACGTAAGCTCGTGCGCTGGCCGCGTAGGTATGCGTCAGCTAAATTCTGTTACTTCTGCCCGAATCAGTGGAGCGTGGGGGCTCCGTTGCGGGACATTTAGGGCCAAGAACACCCTGGTGTTCTGGCATTCCATACTAGAGGGAGGATACTCTGGTTGTCCAGTTCATCAGTGGGGGTGATTCGCTGACCGTGTTGACACGTACGAGAGGTGGCGCTACCTACTTACGACTAGAGGGTTGTTTCCCAACCGAGGCTGATGATGCTAACCGGGGGATCGTTGATGAGTTTTCTTTGGAATTCTCTCCCAGAGCTTGAGATTGTAGATGTGTTAGGAGTCCCTACCGTTGATAGTCTTATGGTAGGTCTAAGACTCCTGGATGATTGATAGTGCGGGGTATGGTCCCCACTTGCTTGATTGGTCATGTTCTTTGATTTGCTTTATTTGTTGTTCGCTTATCTTTTGATATTACATGACTTCCTTGTAATCCCTGTTGGGGTACTTACTGGGCTTTCATTCTGAAAGCTCATACACTTGTTTTATTCTCTTTCAGATCCTGAGGAGTAGCCAACTTGGACTCGGGAGAAGTACGAGGGATTGGGATTTTGTTGCAGAGGTTCAAGAACCTCATGTTTTTATTTGAGAGTGAGACTTTATTTGTAGGACCCCTATAGGGCCTTGACTTATATAGGGTGCCTATACCCTTATTTTATTTCCGTTGTATTACTCTAGAGTATTATTTATGTCATTTGGATTGTTTATTATTTGTTGTATTTTCTTATTTACCTTGGCCTATCCGAGTGAGGTGCGCCTCTACTTGGTTACGGCCGATCTGTGCACATTCTCGAGGCTTGAAATCCGGGTCGGGGCGTGACACCTTTCCTTTCAAATTACACATGCGGGGTATTTATGAAAATACATACCGTGTATCTATAGCATGGTAACCCACCTTTATTCACTTCTAGCACCTACTTGGGTCCGAGCCTTCCAGTAAGGTCCTAAACCACTGTATCACGTCCTAGACATGATAAATATTCATCACATAACAATTTATAACAATCAGGTGCATTACATGTATTAAAACATCCAAATCCTAAATTCTCCGAAATATCAGTTTCTTTAGTTTATAATCGACGAATTCGGGCTCGTAGACACCTGCCCATATTATTTTCCTTAGTTCTAAACATACAATGAACTATCGGAATAATCGGAATTGAATTCCAAGCCTTTTAGCAAGCATCGCTTTTCTCATTACACCATTCCTTGCAGCTATAGTAATTGAGAAAATCTTGAAATTGAAACCTCAAATTGATGTTCAAAATATTTACTATTCCCTCCCAAACTTCTAATACATTATCTTCCCAATATTCCCTTTCATTTTGATCAGAATTGGGGTTTATTATCATCACCACATAGACCGTTTAAAATGAACCAAATCTAATGTCCTGCAGCACTACAGTAATTCCTGCATTTACATTTAAGACTCTCAATCAAACTCTTGCCCTTATTATTCTTTAGCATAAGTGTTTCTAGAACACTCATCTAATTAATGCAAACACATCATTCTATACAACAGCATCCAAACATTCATGCATATACACGAAGCCAAGTGCACATGGAAGAGAACAAAACATGAAAACAAAGACAGTAAACAGGGATCCAATGTACCCCTTGGGTCATCCATTGTAAAATTTATAAAATGGGAAGTATAATTGTGCTGAAAACAATGGGAAACAGTCATTTAAGAGTATTCAGATCAGAATCAATTCAAAGAAATCAAAAACCCATTCCACTTTTCCAACAATTAACTCATGATTCAGACTTCCCTAACAATCATACTTTCAAAGTCCTTTAATAAAAGAAATAATCAACCATTCCATATAATACTTAATCATTCATCAATAGACTCTAATGTATTTGCAAATCTCTCTAAAACTGCAGTTTGCATGTGCATAAGCAAAGATTTCTTGAATAGTGGAATCAAAGCAATATTTATGCTTCAATCAAATAACCATGCCATCCATGCATTTATAAATCAATTTCATTCTTATCCTCATATCAGTTATCACCTCTTTTCCAAATCACTTCATTACATAATCAAGTATCTTATGTCATTTTACCCAAAGTCAGAAAAACCCTAAAAAATTATCGTTTAATAATTGTTAAAAAGGGCATTTTCATCTTTTTAGGGGTTTAAAAGCCATTAAAATGGTTAAAAAAAAATTCCTGACAAGCCAAGTGACTGTTGCTGGTGGTGCTGGCACGGTCAACAACTGTTCAATTCGTGTTGTGCCAAGCACACCGGCCCACATAGGTCGTGCCTGGCATGGCCCACCCAAGTTGCTTGTCATGCTGGCCCGCGGGCCATGCAGATACTAGCCCAGCACGAGCACAGGCACAACTCTTTTAACATGTCTATTTATAGGTCATATGAATAATAAAAAACTGTCATAGAGGTTGGTGTTTTTATCTCAACTCAAATATGTTGTAAGTAGGCCTGTCCAAGGGCCGGGCTACTTGCCCAAACCCGAAGGCCCGCTTGAAAAATGGGAGGGTTTGGAAAAAATATTAGGCCTGAACATCGGGCCTTTGATAAAGAAAATGGCCTGTTTAAAAAATGGGTCGAGCCTTGGTTGTGATGGTTAGGCCCGGACCCGGCCCGCTCCGACCCAAATTATATACAAATAAAATAAATAATTTATTATTTATAATTATTTATAATAAAGTTGAACAGTTTATTTGTATGCCTTAATTTAATTTAAAGGAGTAAAATTCTAGTATAATTTAATTGTTTTTATCAAAACTCACTTAGATTTAATTTATTTTTAAATTATTTTTATTTTAAAATATAAACTCTATTTTTTTTAATAAATTTTAATTTAAAAAATTAAATATGGGTGGATTTAGTCGGGCCTTGGTCATGTGTTAAAAAATATGGGTGGACCTTGGACAAAAATATAGGCCTGAGTACCGGGCCGGGCCGGGCTTGGACAAACATGCCTACCATTATTATTATTAAGTCTTGGCTCAGTTTGAACTCGACCCGACCAGACCCATCTAGTTGTAAGTACTACTTTTTGGGTAGAAGTACTGTAGAACTATAATGTACTTACTCAGAGTCACAAGTTCACAACAAACACCTCTCTATAGGTAATTTTTTAAATTATATATTTAAATTAGAAATATATACATGGCATATATACTTTTAAAAATTTGTAAAAATGTAACCATATGCTATGCGGAAGAGTCACACGCAATTAAGAATTTGTAATAATAAACAAATAATTAAGTAATATATTACTTTTAATAAAGTAATATATATATATATAAACAAATAATTAATTAAGAATTTGTAAGAATATTGAGCCCCTGCCTGACTGCCTTCCCTCCATATCCATCCGAACTATAATTTCCCTCCCTTCCCTCGTTTCTGGACACCCAGCCCGCTTTCCCAACTCCTTCTCTCTCTGTCCATTTTCAATCCCTCCATTTCTCTCTCTCTCTCCCTCCTCTTCTCCTCTTCCAAACCCTCCTCGAATCCAAGATCCACTCCTTCTCCGATCTCCTCGCTGGAATCCCTTTCCCACATCGAGATCTCCGCCGGCTCCCCCATGAGTTGAGATTGCGTCTTGTGACCGTGGAGAGACGAGGGGTTCCGGTCTCCGGCGGGATCGATAGATCGCTTTCTCTCGAGTTCATTTCTTGGGATTTATATGTCTGGGAGCCGAACGGCAGGAAGATGCTCGGGACCGCCGCCGGACGGACAGATCCTCCAGTCGCCGCCGATGCCAAGGCGGGACTTCCCGTTCCCTTCGGCGAGGCCCTCTTTCGTGCCTGTTGGGGACTTTCACTCCTTTCCCGCCGCCGATTCACTTGTTGTCCCAATTCCTGTGAGTTTTAACGCCGATTAGGGCTGGAATTTTTTTTCTTTTTCTTTTCAGAAGCTATTTATCCTTCTTTGCTTTCGTTCTTATTATTGATTCAATTTAAAAAAATTTATGCAAGTAATTTAGGTACATTTTTGTGAAGTGATAATCTTTGCCACGAATGTGATATGAAGTAGTTGCAGTGAGCGAATGAATTGACAGTGGCGCGATGAGAAAACCTTTTCTTCTGATATAAAACCATACGGATAATGTTTCAAGCAGTAGTTGGGCACTCAGCCACTGGCTGGTGATAGTGCTGCAGGAAAACAGAAGAATTAACAACCTTGTTTTTTTTTTAATTTTATTTTATTTTTATGTGCGCCTTCCCATAAGCAATGCATGCAATTCTCAGTTTTTGATCAGACTCTTACACTGCTTGTAAACGTGCTGTTATGGAGAAGATTTGGAACAATGGCTCATTGCCCTCTGCCTCTCTCCTCTTTGTTCATAACTTCATATAAGTATTTAGTTTACGAACTGGTCTCAATGAGGCCCTCTTTTCAATGGAATACTGTAATGATCAGTGGCTGCAAACTTTCTGTATGATGTTGATTTAAAACCCTTCAACCCATAGATGATTAGTTTGTGTGTGCTAAATTCTGGTCATATGCAAACTCTCTTGACTTTGTTAGGATGCGGAAGCTTAGATTAGTCATCTTAACCTTTCCGAATTCTGGTTTTGTCTCCTATTTTGCAGAATGCTGAATCTCTGATGTAAATGAAGTGTTATTCTTTAAATTTTAGATTGTGGTTTTATCTATTGTGATGAGAATATTGGTATGAACTTGTTTGTAGCTCACTACATTTGAAAGTTAATCAAGGGCTCGATGAAAAAGTTTATTGTACAAACTTTTTTGACCAACACTCAGAAATCTGTGTGCATTGGAGGAAATTAAGATGCTGCTTCCTGAATATAATAAATCACACATATCCTTCTGTTTTCTTTTGCAGTGGTTTTACATTGATGTAAATGATGGCAATAGCTCAATGAAAATCTTACAGATAATGATTGATTTGCAATGTTTGCCTGCTACTAGTGTCCATTATGTCACTAAAGCTATGATCCTGGAAGTTACTGGATCCTCTCCTCTTCAAAGTTGCAAACTTGAGCACTGCAATTCCTAGAACCATAACACATAAACACTATGTGTTGATCTTTTACATTTATAAGTTTCACTATTTGCTGCTCGTAGCATGTGAGAATTATGTTTTTCATACAGTTAAAAAGAAAGCCCCAACAAGAAAAAAAAGATGCTTCTGAATTAAGTGAGTGGACTACTAGTGCTGGAGTCGCTGAAGCCATTAGTAGCCCCCTTCATACACCTGTATCTGGAAAAGAAGGCCGGAACTGTGGCAGGTCTAAAGCTTCAAAGTATAATAAATCTGGACCCCCAAATCCTATTCCAAATGATGGTGAGTATTCCTGCTAACTATGCTTCCCTGGCGTGAGGGATGATCACTTTCCTCTTGAGTCATATTGAGATTGTTATACAATGCTTTTGACTATATATATGTCTGATTTTCTTTAAGAATAACAGGTCATGATTGGTTTATCTCTATTCTTTTGCAGATTCTCCCAATAATAACCTTACCCCTGTCGGTGCTTGCCGTTATGACAGCTCTCTAGGTAACAAGGAATCTGAAGTGGCTTTTGTTGAACTTGTCTCCTAACCTTTGAAACCATGGACATTTGAAAGTTATATATTTAAACTTCATAGAAGCAAGCTTTGTGTACATGTTTGGATTCTAGTACTTTTGGCCTGATTGTTACATTGTCAGGCCTCTTGACAAAAAAGTTCATTAATCTACTTAAGCATGCACATGATGGCATCCTTGATCTAAACAAAGCTGCAGAAACTCTAGAGGTAAGCAGATAATTTGACATAAAGTATCTCCAGAGCCTCTATTCCTTGGCAGTTGGCATTCTTGTAGACTCTTTTTGTTGGTTCAGGTGCAAAAGAGGCGGATATATGACATAACAAATGTCCTTGAAGGAATTGGACTGATTGAGAAGAAGCTGAAGAACAGAATACACTGGAAGTAATTCATCTGCTCCTTTTGACTTATAGTTGTTTTCTTGCAAGTGTTGTTTAGCAAAACCTTGACAAATAATTCTTTCAACAGGGGGCTTGATGAATCAAAACCAGGAGAATTGGATGATGGTGTTTCATTTCTACAGGTATCTATGTCAACTGCTCATTTCTAATTTTAAACATGAACAAGATGCTGTATTGTTGTTCAGTGACAGTATTGACATGTTCATGGTTTAATTTGTAATTTGGTTTACATTTTTACCATCAGGCAGAAGTTGAAAGTCTTTCTGTGAAGGAACACAATTTAGACGATCGGATAAGGTTGCCTGTTGATATAACTGCTCTCTCCTAAACTTTGTATTCTTTGTATTATCTGAAAAACCCTTACCTGAATCCCTTGCAGTGAAATGCAAGAAAAATTGAGGGATCTTTGTGAAGATGCTAACGATCAAAAGTATGAGACTTTTTTTTTTTTTGCATTTCATGATCACTTGGTTGCTTCACACAGGTTACAGTGTTCCATTTCATTTTCCTCTGTATTTTGTTAGGTGGCTCTATGTTACGGAAGATGACATCAAGGGCCTACCCTGTTTTCAGGTACTTTTGTAGGCAGTGTGATTTGAACTAGTTTCGTTTCTGCATGTCTACGGAAAAACATTGCAGTTGCTGATTTTATTTTAATTTTATTTATTTATTTTTACAAACAACTCTGACAATGAGTAGCTCTTGGCCTTTATTATAGAATGAAACCTTAATAGCAATTAAAGCACCCCATGGCACTACCCTTGAGGTCCCAGATCCTGATGAGGTAAGAATTGGCAACTCTAGATAAGAATAATTATTACCTATTTGCACTTTAATAATTCAAGTGTTCAATTTTTTCCATTGCACTGAACAGGCAGTTGACTATCCACAGAGGAGATACAGAATTATCTTAAGAAGCACTATGGGCCCTATAGATGTCTACCTAGTAAGGTGATGCAACAACAACATGGTCCTACACTCATGAATGGGGAACATGTCCCTACGTATAATAAAAGAAAACATGGTTTAAGATAATCCTATAGAAAAACTAAGTCCTGACATTTCAGAATGCTTACAATTCTCTTCTGCTTGTACTTCAGCCAATTTGAGGAGAAATTTGAGGAATTGAGCGGTGTGGAAGCGCCTTCTGGCTCCTCACCTGTACAAAATCCCAGATCAACAGAAGCAACTGCTGCAGATGAGAGCCGAAGGATGCATATGGAGGTTGATATTCAAGATACTAATGGAACATCTTCTGATCTAAATGCATCTCAGGACTTAATTGGTGGAATGACAAAGATTGTGCCCTCTGATGCTGATGTAAGTCAAATAATCCAAAAGGCAGATTGTGACTTCAGTATAATTCTTGTATAAGAATTTGCTATATCCATCTACTAATAACCACCCAAAACATAAACCTCAGAATTTAATTAAATTTCTGCCAACTTACTACATCTTAGCGTTCCACTGTATGGTTCATAGAGAGAGATTTAGCCTTATAAATTGCACATTTCATACTTTGATATGTTAGCACCACAAAAATTGTGAAGAAATTAAGTTTCATGCACTGCACAGTACTTATGTTCCGCAAACACAACATAGACAACACCACTCAAGTAATTTCCAGAAGCCTTGATATGTATAAATTCTTGATGCTAGTTTATTTGAACTTGAAAATTCATCTGTATGCTTCATGCGCTTTTCTTCTTGTTGTCTGAAACTGTGGGACAATCTATATAGATATGCTCCTTAACTTGATTTGTATGTTTCAGACCGAGGCTGACTACTGGCTTCTGTCAGATGCTGGAGTCAGCATAACTGACATGTGGAAGACACAACGTATCCTTATTGATCTCATTCCTATTTTGCTTTTACTTTTTCCTTCATTTATATGCAAGCCTGCAGATCCATAACTTCAATTGTAGCTGATGTTCAATGGGGTGGAGAGGGTAAAATTGATGAGGATTTCATAGTCAATAGCATCAGCAGTCCAGGGCCTCAAACACCATCCAGTGGATGCCCCTTACAATCCTAAACTCCAATTAGAGATGAAAGCAGGATTTGTGCTATCTTATTGAAGGCCTTCACAATTGAATTTTCATTATGAATATAAATGTGTAACACCTGCAATATAATGTTTTGCGTGGTAGTCAGTCTGTTGTAAGAGATTAGTGCTTGTTAGCGACAATTCTAATGTACAGCTGATTTAATACCAGTTTGGAGCGAGAGCAATGGTTGAGTCCAAGACCAATGAACAGGGTCAGCCAGGTTAACTTCCCTCTCTCCCTTTTTCTTTTATTCTAATGGATGAATGAATTGACATAACACTACTGTGAAGTATTTGAAGGAAATATTTGGTGCAAAAGTTCATGTGTGTGTCAGTCTGAGACAAAGATCGCATGTTTTCTAATTTCTATGTGTGTATGTTTATATAAACAGGCACATGAACTCGTCCAGTCACTCATGTCTGAGGAGAGGTATAATGAGCAGACGTGAGCAACAGCCATCGAGTGTCCGTTGTCTCACCCACTCTTCAGTCTTCCCTGTTCTTTTGACTAGAAGGTCATCCTTCATTTTTATATTTTATTCATTATACTTTGATCTTTCCTTTTAGTAGTACCGCTGCATCTTTTCAATGGTTTTATATCCCTATCCAAGCACAGTTGCCCTCTCTCCTCCAATTGGCATGCCTTGGTTTTTAAGGTAGATTGGGTTCTCATCCAATTCGCTTCCATACTTTTATTATTTGCAGTATTTGTGAATACAACGTACCATACCATACCATATATAATATACTACGTATATATTATAATTAGGACAGCTTGTTTGAGTCCTATCTAATTGAATACACCCTCCCTCCCCTAATAAACAATCACACGCACACATGCATGGATTGCACTACTGCTGTACTGTACGGTGCCCTCTCATTACCCTCCCTTTCTCATTTCATATTTTTATCCCAAAAACCCTTGCATTGCCTCCACTAATAACTATGTTCACATGCCCCATTAATACTACTCTCTCTTCCCCCCCAAAGTCAAATCCTCTCCTCTCCTTAAATCCACACTGCCCCCTCCTCTTCTTCTATTCATCATCCATAAACAACAACCCCTCAACCTCAAACACAATGCCTTTGAGCAAGAGAAAGTTCACCGTCCGGCGCCATCCGGTTATCGTCGACGTCGGCTGCAGCTGCCGGAGAAACAAGCTCTCCTCCCTCTTCTCCTCCTTTCCAAAACCCAAAAAACCACACCACTACTTCTCCACCTCAACCTCTTCAGCCACCACCACCGCCTCCTCCTCCTCCTTCTCATTCCAAGAAGACTCTCCCCAGAAGCCAACAAGGTCAAGCTCCAAGAAGAAGAACCCAAAGGGAAGGCTCGTCGGAGACAGCGTGGCCATAGAGAAGGACTCCTCCGAACCATACTTGGACTTCCGTGAATCAATGGTTCAGATGATCGTTGAGAACCAGATCTACGGCTGGGACGACCTCAGAGAGCTTCTTCACCACCTTCTCTCGCTCAACTCCCCTCAGTACCACCCTCTCATCCTACGTGCCTTCTCTGACGTTTGCCAAGCCATCTTCTCTCATCCTTCCCCCTAACTCTCTCTCTGACTCTACCTGGGTCTTACTATACTTAATTCTAAGTTTCACTAATGTATTATGTCTAATTAATTAGGTACATCTACATCTACATGTATGGTTATGGATGAATGACTTAATTAGTAGTGTTTGGTGTTGCAGTGTTAGAAATTAATGTTTGTTTTATATATTTCTCCTTTCATCTTCACCTGACCTGACCTGGCTGTTAAAGATTCATGCATGATGCCCCCACAGGCACTCAAGTGGTGGGCAGTGATGATAGTGTGTATGTTGCCACCTTGTCAGATGATGATATGATAATACGATATGATGCTTCTTCTCTTTACAAAAGAGCTTCTTTGTATCTTTTGAGGAGCACGAGTGGCCGCCCCGGATGGATATATATGGTTTTAAGTTTTAACTTTTTCCTGCAAAAAGATGGCTTGTGTTATATATATTAATAATTATATAACCAATTAACTAGTAAGTATTGAGAAAAGTGATGGAGATATAGCATGCATTTGTTTCACTGGTTGCAGCAGCTCTCATTCCAATCACGGATAAGAAATGAAATTTCAGCATTAAATTTGATGCACAACACAAAAAGGATAGTCCCCAAAGAGCACACGCATAGTTTATTGAACTTGTGTCCAAGGTACTCTTGAGGGCAGTGCTCATTAATACTGTGCCCATCTCTGATTTGACTGTATTCAGGCAGACAACATGATGCATTTCCACACATCAACTCTGCCTCCTTCATTTCATGCACTTTTGATTGAATGCTTGTTTTCAATCAAACCCACTTTTGATTAAGTTACAATACTGAAAAATTTGAGGGAGTGGCAAGTGCAAGCGAAAAAGAAAAAGGGGAGGCGATCCGGTAACAAGATGACGTCTACTATCAGCTAGCAGTCCTCCGGGCATAGACTTGAGAGGCAATGAGGTCAACAAAATTTGATCTTGAATATATGTATGTGTTCAGTAGGAGTAAAATCTTGAGAAGTCATCAAACTATACTCATATCTCATTTTAGGTATCAAACTTTAATTTGTATCTTTTGATCATCCTATTTTTATTTGATTTCAGTGGGAGGGTACCCATGAAAAACCGGTGAAAATTTTATGACGTGGCCGCTAGATTAGCAACGTGGAGGGTATTGAAATCTTAATTTATAGAAATCCTAACTAATTGAACAACATTTGAAAGAAAAAAATAACATTTGAAACTTGATTTCGAGAAAGTCAAAACGAACAATATTCGAAATCAAGGTTCAAATGTTGTTCAATTACATAAGATTTTTGTAAGTTAGGATTTTAATATCCTCCACATAGCTAATCTGGCGGCCACGTCAGATAAATCTCGTCGTTTTCCCTTGGGTACCCTCCAGCTGAAATCAAAAAGAAGTAGGGTGACAAAAAAGATACAAATTGAAGTTTGGTATCCAAAGTGAAATATGGGCATAGTTTGGTGACCTCTCAAGATTTTTACCCTGTTCAGTAGAGACGATATGCGTGACAAATTGGGAGTGTAGCATCTAAGCACCCTTAATGAAAATAATATCATGAATCGTGAGGGGATTGAGTAAGAGAAAAAAAGGAGATTTTTTGTCTGTGATTTTTTAAAGAACCATAATTACCGTGTCATTTTTTTTAACAAGAAACAAAATTGGTAGTAATTAATAATATTAACTAAAGATCAATAGAGGGAAAATTACGGTAGGTGGGTCATACTACCAACCATCAAAACGAGGGAAGGATGTTATATAGGTTTAAGGGAGCTATAATATTCACTAACAATCATACTCGAAGATAGAGAATAACAAGTCCCTTAGAATAATTACCACAGTTTACGACCCTTATGAATGAGCACAACAAGATAGTTTATGAAATGAGTTGAGATAGATAAGATTAAGATATGATAATCTATTGTTGATCTGTGGGGATTTCAACGCTACCAAAAGCCCAGAAGATAGAAACACTCCCATACATAATACGAGGGAAAGGGAGGGGTTGGAGCAACTAATACAAGGTTTGCAGTTAATTGACCACCCCATTACTCGGGAAACACAACCCACCCCAATCTATCTGAATTGTGGGAAACACAAACCACACTTCGCAATCGATTTTAATAGGAAATGAGTGCAAAATGAAGGATTTTTTGGAAATGATGAGGACATAGTGGCAATACGAAAATTGGAGTAGTGATGAAGCCTTCATCCTAACCAAAAAGCTCACTATGGTGAGATCAAAGCGTAGACAATGGCAGCGGGAAACCCTTAATACTTAGAAAAACTAGGAGAAGGAACTGTTAATGAAAATAGAACAGCTTGACATAGTGAAAGAGACTAGAGTGCTAACAACAAAAGAGCACAGGTAAGAGGAAGAGACACATCTCGAATATGAGAAAATCATCCTTGACGAAGAAGCTCTATGGCACCAAAGATCAAGGACAAACTGCTGCAACAAGGAGACCAGAACACCAAATTCTTCTATACGATGACTAATCAAAGAAGAAACAACAACTGGATAAAGCAACTACAAGATGGAGACTCCACCATTACAAACCGGAAGAAATACAGGCAAAGATATCAACTCATACTTCAAATCCCTCTTTGGATCGGAAAGGGAGATAATGTACAATACCTCATGAGAGACGTTGTTTAGGCACAAAGCTTGACATGATTTATCCCACCTACATAACCATTTTCGTGAATAAAAGATTAAAGATGTTATCACTGAACTAGGGGTGGATAAGGCTCCAAGACCTGACGGTTTTCTAATGACTTTTTACCAATATATATAGCTGACAATTCCTTATAGCAAACCTATTCAAACTTTTTGTGAACCTTTTCTATGGGAAGACAAACATTGAAAGACTAAATTGGGCTTACATCATACTTATCCGTAAACACAACACCCTTGCAAGCATCATAGACTACATACCCATAAACTTGTTGAATTGCTCTATAAAAATCATTACCAAAGTATTAGCAAATAGGCTGAGGGGCATCATTAGGGATTTAGTGGATGACTTGCAAATGACCTTCATCAAAGGAAGGATAATACACAACAACATGGTCACATTAGAGGAGCTAATCCACAAAATGAAGCATAGTGGTTCTAAGGAGACACTCATTAAGATTGACTTTGAAAAATCTTTTGACATAGTTGACTAGGGATGTCTCCTTGAAGTTATGCAAGCAATTAGGGGTTTTGGTCCCAAATGGATCAGATGGATCCGAAAAATTCTAACAAGCTCTAAGGCCAAGTCCATTGTCAACAGGTTATATATGAACATGAGATGTCTACAACAAGGGGACTCGCTATCCCTCCTCCTCTTTACCCTTGTAATAGATGTATTATCCACCATGTTCAAGGAAGCCACAAAGGCTAATTTATATAGTGGTATCCGTATAGGATCCAACAGGGATGATGACATCACATCACTACACTACGCGGATAACTAATAGAGGAATTAGTTTTCTAGCACATCAATTTACAGCTAACCCGTTAGTTAATTTGTTGAATCAATTTGTTACAAAGTTTATTAGTCTGTTAGCTTAAATAGTCCGTACATAGCGTTATATATAAGTCTCACTCTGTAATTTCAAGGCTGAGATAGAAGAATACATTTTTTTTCTCTCTCCTTCATCCTTTCTCGCTCTAGTTCTTCAATTTCAATATGGTAGCAGAGCGTTAATCCTTCCTTGCTCCTCTTATCTGACTTATTCTTGTTCTTCTCAGCTTTTCTCGATCCTGTTTTTTTTGGCTGCCTGATTATCTTTTCATGGCAACACCGATACCTCCTGGTTCTTCTTCTAACAATGGCAGATCTGCCATTGATGATCCTTCAAGTGTCTACTATTTGCATCATTCCAATAGTCCAGGCTTGTTTCTCGTTTCACAGCTCTTGACAGGGAGAATTGTGCTTCTTGGAGAAGAGCGATAACTATTGCTTTATCAGTGAAGAACAAGCTGAACTTCATCGATGGGTCTCTTGCCAAGCCTTCTAGTGATGATCTTTCTCTCCTAAATTCATGGATTTGCAATAATAACATTGTTATTAGTTGGATCTTGAATTCTGTATCCAAGGAGATCTGTGCGAGTATCATCTTCTCTGATTCTGCTCGAGCGATCTGGTTGGATCTTCAGGAGCATTTTCAGCAGAGTAATGGCCCACGAATTTTTCAACTACGTCGTGATTTGGTGAATCTGCATCAAGATGAGCACTCTGTGAGTACATACTTCACTAAATTGAAAATTCTTTGGGATGAATTAGGTAATTTTCATCCTACTTATTCTTGTGGACAATGCACTTGTGATGGTATCAAGGATATGGTGAATCATCAACAAATGGAATATGTTCTAACTTTTCTTATGGGCTTGAATGATTCATTTTCTCAAATTCGTAGTCAAGTCTTACTTCTTGATCCTTTACCTCCTATCAATCGAGTTTTCTCCTTGATCTCTCAAGAAGAGCAACATCGACAACTTAGTGTTTCCTCTGATTCTACTGGGAATAATCTTGCTTTTTTGGCTCGTACTAATGCTAAACATCCTGTTAGTTCTTCACAACAAAATCATGGCCATAATCCCAAAGGTTAGAAGAAAGATAGACCTTATTGTACTCATTGTAGTTTTCATGGTCACACCATTGATAAGTATTACAAATTACATGGTTATCCCCTTGGTTACAAGCCAAGACAGAAGTTATTCTCTCCACAATATGGTTCTGTTAATCAAGTAACTTCTCAGAGTACTTCCACTGATTCTTCAGTACTTGTCACTTGTTCTTCTGGTGATCTTCTTCAGCATCTCAATCATGCTCAGTGTCAGTAGTTGATTACCATGCTTTCCGGCCACATGACTAATTTTTCTTCTGCTCAACAGAACCAATCTTCAGCCTCATGTTCTACAGGTACTTGTTTATCTATGTTTTTGAATTCTTCTATGTGCGCTAGCTTCACGTTTTTGGATTGTGGACTCTGGGGCATCAAGACATATCTGTTGTCAAGCCGATGCTTTTATTTCCATGAATCCTATCACTCATTCTGTTGTTACTTTGCCGAATAATGAACCTGTTGTTGCATAATTTTCTGGGGATGTAAAATTGAATTCTCTAATCACTCTTAAGGATGTGCTTTACTTGCCACAGTTTAGATTTAACTTGCTGTCAGTGAGTGCTTTGACTACTGATTCCAGTTTTACAATTCAATTCTTTCCTAACTCCTTAATAATTCAGGACCTCAAATCACAGAGGATGATTGGCAAGGCCAATCTCAACGTTGGTCTCTATGTGTTGGACTCAGTATCCTTGAATTTTCCAGTTAACACAGTCAGAGATGGTGATTCTGCTCAACTATGGCATAATAGGCTTGGGCATCCATCTTGGAGGTGTTTAGATTCCATAAAAGCTCAGTTGAATTGTTCTAGTTTTAAACAGTAGGATATCTGTTATGTCTGTCCATTAGCTAAACAAAAACGATTATCTTTTCCATGTAATAATCATTTGCCTTCAAAACCTTTTGATCTTGTTCATTGTGACATTTGGGGACCATGTTGTACACCATCATATAATGGACACAGGTTTTTCCTCACTTTGGTTGATGACTGTACAAGGTTTACTTGGGTGTATCTTCTCAAGACAAAATCTGATGCTCTTTCCGTCATTCCAAGTTTTTTACCATGGTTGAAAATCAGTTTAATGCGACTATAAAGGCCTTTCGATCAGATAATGCTAAAGAATTAGCTTTTACTCAATACTTTGCAGATAAGGGTGTTTTGCATCAGTTCTCTTGTGTGGGTACTCCTCAACAAAATTCTATTGTAGAACGGAAACATCAACATTTATTGAATGTTGCACGAGCCCTCTATTTTTAGTCACAAGTCCATCTTCCTTATTGGTCAGATTGTGTGTTGACTGCTACATTTCTAATCAATAGATTGCCTTCTGTTGTTCTTCAAAACAGTTCTCCTTATGCCAAGTTATATCAGCTTGATTATGATTATTCTTCTCTCGCGTATTTGTTGTTTGGCATTTTCTTCTACCCTTGCTTCTCATAGAACTAAGTTTCAACCACGTGCCAGAATGTGTGTCTTCCTTGGTTATCCTTCTGGCATTAAAGGGTATAAATTGCTTGATGTTCTCACTAAACAGATTTTCATTTCTCGTGATGTCATTTTTCATGAATCTACCTTTCCCTTTCATTCCATCAGTCAAGATGAATCTTTACCTGATCCTTTTCCACACCTAGTCATTCCTACACCAAATATCACCCTTACTCATGAGTCAGTCACTACTCCTTTTTGTTCTCCTAATACTGACCCTCCACCACCTAATCAACCTCCTGTATCTTCCTCTGGTCCAGTTGGTTCTGTTGTCCCTAGGAGAACTTCAAGAACCACTAAACCTCCCTCTTATCTTCAAGACTATCACTGCAGTTTTTTGTCTAATCACTCTTCTCCCAACACTACACTTCCGGATTATCCTATTTCTCACTTTCTGTTATATGATAGTCTCTCTTCATCTTATAAAAATTTTATCATGTCTGTCTCTTCCGTTTATGAGCCTCAATTTTATCACCAAGCAGTAAAATTTCCTCATTGGCGTGCTGCTATGCAAGCTGAACTTGATGCTATGGAGGATAATAACACTTGGTCTGTTGTTCCACTTCCTATTGGCAAGCATTCTGTTGGCTGTAAATGGATTTTCAAGGTCAAATATAAGAGTGATGGCTCGGTTGACAGATATAAAGCACATCTAGTTGCAAAAGGTTACACACAATAAGAGGGTGTTGATTATTTCGACACTTTTTCACCTGTAGCTAAGTTAGTCACTGTCAAGGTATTATTGGCTCTTGCTGCTTGTAATCAATGGGCTATGATTCAGTTAGATGTAAACAATGCCTTCCTTAATGGTGATCTTTTTAAAGATGTTTACATGGATCTTCCTCTTGGATATCTTCAACAAGGGGAGCCCATATTTGTTGATTCTTCTAGGAAACTTGTGTGCAAACTTCACAAATCCATTTATGGTTTGAAACAAGCTTCAAGGCAATGGAATTCCAAGTTTTCTCAGGCCTTACTTCAGTTTGGTTTTGTTAAATCCAAATTTGATTATTCTCTCTTTACTAAGGGTGTTGGTTCTTCCTTTGTGGCACTTTTGCTTTATGTGGATGACATTATACTCACTAGTCCCTCATCAGCTGTTCTTGTTGAGGTCAAGCAGTTTTTGAACAATGAGTTTAAGCTGAAAGATCTTGGTCCTTTAAAATATTTTCTTCGTCTAGAAATTGCAAGATCTTCTAAAGGCATAGTTTTGTCTCAATGACACTATACTCTTCAACTTTTGGAAGACACTGGTATGTTAGCATCCAAACTAGTTTTTGTGCCCATGGATCCAACTCAAAAGTTGAATACTTCAGATGGAGATCTCTTGCCTGATGCATCTCAGTTTAGAAGATTGGTTAGTCGTTTGCTTTAATTATTTGACTCACTCTCATCCTGACATTACCTATGCTGTACACAAACTCAGTCAGTTTGTTGCTAAGCCTAGGACTCCACATCTTCAAGTTGTTTACTATCTTCTTAGATATCTTAAAGCCTCTCCAGGACAAGGCCTTTTCTTTCCTACTGCATCTTCCTTATAGCTCAAAGCCTTTTCTGATGCAGATTGGGCCTCCTGTCCTGACACAAGGAGATCCACTACTGGTTACTGTATTTTCCTTGGTGACTCCTTAATTTCCTGGAAATCTAAGAAACAAACAACTCTCTCTCGATCTTCAGCTGAGGCCGAATATCGAGCGCTAGCTGCTACAACAAGTAAGTTAATTTGGTTACAACAATTGCTTGCTGATTTTCAGATCACGTTAGCAGGCCCTGTGCTTCTTTTCTGTGATAATCAGGCTGCTGTTCACATCGCTACATTTCATGAATGAACGAAACACATCGAGCTTGATTGTAACTTCTCAGGGTACTTCCACTGATTCTTCAGCACTTGTCCTTTGTTCTTTTGTTGATCTTCTTCAGTTAGCTGACTTGTTTACCAAACCTCTTCCTTGTCCTGTTTTATTTCCTTTATTGACCAAGATGGCTGTTAAAAATCTTTTCAATCCATCTTGAGGGGGAGTAAGAGAGGAATTAGTTTTCCAGCACATCAATTTACAGCTAACCAGTTAGTTAATTTGTTGAATCAATTTGTTACAAAGTTTGTTAGTCTGTTAGCTTAAATATTCCATACATAGCCTTATATATAAGTCTCACTCTGTAATTTAAAGGCTGAGATAGAAGAATACAGTTTGTTTTTTTTTCTCTCCTTCATCCTTTCTCGCTCTAGTTCTTCAATTTCAATAATAACTTATACTAGTATTTTGCACAGAAGACTTGGTCTAGTTTAGAACATTGAAATTAACTTTCTATCTTTTTGAGGGTTTATCTGGGATAGACATTATCTTTTCCAAGAGTGTGATAATTCCCCGAAAAGACACAAGGACACACACCTCAAAACATTACTCAAATTATCAACTATCCCATAACACTGCCAATCAAATACCTCGGAGTGATACGAGCGAACAGTAGGGGGGATAGGCCAAGGAAAGATGACTCGAGCGGAATCATCTCAAACCTTAAGAGAAAAATGGCCTGCTAGATGAGAAGGGTCTATTCATGGGAGGAAAACTCACACTTATCAACTCCGTGCTATCATCTATTTTCACCCACTGGATACCCATCTATCAACTACCAAAATGGGTGATATCCTAAAGGGTTAAAGCCATTTTTGTCCATGAAAACAGGACCAATGTTCATTTCTATCCTTAATTTCAAAAGTTGTTCAATACGGTCCTTGTGTATTGCGTATTCTATCACATTTGGTCCCAGACGCTGATATGGAGCTGACAAGGCATACGAATGAAATACATGATATTTATTTATTTTATTTATTTTACAGGTGGTAGTATTTGATGACATGGCATGCCAGCTGGACTTGACGTGCCATGCCTCGTGGGAAATTTTTATTTTTATTATTTATTATTTATTTTTTTAAAATAAATAATAAGAAAAAAATAAAAATTAAAATAAAATTAAAATTAAAATAATAAAATAATAAAAATCATAAAATACAAAAATAATAAATAATTAAAAAATTAAAAATTAAAAATTAAAAATAATAATTAAAAAAAAAGATAATTTGCCACATGGCATGCCATGTCAGCAGTCAAGCTGGCCCGCCATGTCATCAAAATACGACCACCTATATAATAGAAAAAATAAATAAATACCATGTATTTCATTCGTATACCACGTCAGAGCCATATTAGCGTCAGGGACCAAATGCGACGGAATACATAAAACATAGGGACTGTATTAAACAACATTTGAAATTTATGATGAAAATGAACATTGGACCTATTTTTAGGACCAAAAATGGCTTTAACCCTATCCTAATTGATGCGATACACAGAGACTTCCTTTGGAAAGAAGTATCGAATCACACACATACTGAATGGGCAACTGGCAGCGTCTCTTCCAACTAAAAGAATAGCGGGAATGGGGAATCTTACACCTCTGGGAATTCAATGAAGCATTGCTTGAAAAATGGTGGTTGAGATTTCTCACCTGCAGGGCAGGGGTCTGTCTCAAGATCATTAAAGAGGCCTATTTCAAGAGAAATATTTTTGACCCCTATAAAATTGTACCCACACAAGCCTCCTATTTCTGGAAAGGAATATGCAAAGAAAGGGCACCCACTTTACATAGCATCATAACTTACTCAAAAGCGATTTAAGCAATCAATATATGGTGCAACAATTGGATACAATTATAATCACTATGGAATATATTTCCCACCTTATGACCTTTGATCCAAAAGAAATCAACCTCAATTCAAAAAGCTCTAATTGAGGGTTCCCCATCCTAAAACTTGGCCCACTATCATAAGAGGAAACTAAGGTATAATATCTACTACTGCAACACTTAGCCAAACACCAAGGGGCAAGAGAAGATCGAAGGGTATTGAAATTAACCGCCACAATCACTTTCACGATAAAATCGATGTACCGATTTAGAATAGACGGAGGTCTTAGGAGCAACCTGAAGACTAGTTTCTGGAAAGCTTAGTGCCTCTAAAAACTCAAGCTATTCACTTGGCTATCACGAGAGGATTGAATTCTCACACTACATAATCTACACAAACGAAATTGAAAGGGAACCCAAATTTATTGCTTCTTGTGTGTAGCTGTCGAAGAGACCGTCTTGCACCTTTTCCTCAACTGCATATTCACACAAAACATATGGGAACATTACCAAGGCATGTATGTCCTGAATTCCCCCTAACTCACTAGCTACTTGACATATGGGCCCCCAACTCCCTCACAACTAAAGTGCACAAGACTTTGAAGAGAGAATGTGATCTTCCTACGATAATAATCTTATGGAATGTTTGGTTGGAGATAAATAGGCGATGACGCGATGTTTTTAAGAAAAACAACGAGTTTTCTTAATTACAAATCATTTGCAACGCTAACTTTCTCCTATTATTATGGTTTAATGCAGCACACTCGTCAAATAAATCAAAGTTGGAGGCAGCTCAATCACTTGTTAAACAAAGCCTCCGATTCATAGAGGGCGCCACATCCACAACCAGGGGGATGGAACACATGGAAACATCTAACAATAGCTGCGAAAACAACATGATCTTTTGTACTAATTTATTTTACAATGATCATATAATAAGGGATAGCATATAACACTTTATTAAAACTCATAAATAAAATATAATTTATTCATCATTTCAAAAAAAAATAAAAATAAAAATAAATCTGATAACACGATGGTGGGACCAGGGGCGGAGCCAGGAGTAAAAATCAGGGTATTCCCTCATTAATTATAAAATATAAAAAAGCAAGAAAGATAAATATTTTAATATTACACAATAAAAATGTATTCTTTGTTTCAATTACAACTCAAAATAAAACATTATATCTAGTCCAACCGTAAATGCATTCTCCTCTTGTTCATGCCTTGAAACCGTTTGATGATATCTTGATCATTGATCGTACTAAACACTTCCTTTTCCACAAATGTCACTAAACAATCATTCAACCACGGATTCGACATTCTACTTCTCAACTCATTCTTCACATATTTCATCCCGGAAAAGACTCTCTCAACACTTGCGGTTGCAACCGGTAATGACAAAGCTAGTTTGACAAGTGTGTACACAAATCTAAATGTCTTGTGCTTTTTTGTTCGAACAAGAGTCCTACAAAGATCCGAGATACCTTTCAAATTGGAAAAGTTGTCGTCCATCTTTACACTCTCAATGTAAGTCTCAAATTGGCTAGACAACTCCTTATCGGTAGCATCCTCAAAGTCATTTGGGTACAATCTGGCCAACCTTACAAGTGATTTAGTGTTAAAGGCTTCAAATGATGAACAAGGACTCAAGCAAGCAACACAATTCAACAACTCGGTATTTTCAGGTGTAAAACGATCATTCAACTCTTTTAATACAAAATCTATGACATGTAAGAAACAATCATTCTTGAAATAATCAAAATATGTCACAAAAGGAGCAAGTCGTTTGGATTTATTATCTTTCACATACCGTGACTCCATGTCGGGCACATCAATTTCAAGATTACCACAAGAAGCCTCATCTTGTTCATAAAAAGCTTCCCATCCACCATCTCTCATTTCTTGAAACTTTTTCTTAACGCCTCACCGTTTAGGGACCTCGAGCACGATGTCTTGAGCCGTAGCGTACCAAGTAGAGGCGGGCCCCACCTCACAAGGCCTAAGTGAATGCGGATAATGCAATAACATAACTTTATTTATTCAAAAAATAATAATAGAGTTCAATGGAAAATAAAATCAAGGGGTTCATATACCCTAAACACTAGGCCCAGATAAGGAACCTACAAATAATGTCTCCTCACACAACATAAATATAAATGAGATCCCTGGGACCAAAGAAACTCCACGCTGACCTCGGCGAATGACTAATCACGACACTCCTACACCTCGGGATACGTGAAAAGGAAGAAAACAAAGTCGTGAGCTTCGAATGGAAAGCCCAGGTAAGTACCCCTTCTTGGGGATCGAAAATATCATAATAACAAATAAAATGATAATCAAAATCAAACTTGGGGACCGCCTCAAAACAAACCCTAGGAGGTCTACCACAAAAATAATCAAGGTTCGACCCTAGCTAGAGAAAGAGTTCCAATGGAAGCTCTACAAAAGTCTCCCATTTACCACGAACCTGCCAGAGAAGAGCGACCATCGTCGCTACGGCCCTCGAAGTATGTCGGTAGCGCCACCTCTACGTATTACCTGCGATGATAATTCTAAGGACAACGAGAATATTATCCTCTCGGCGAGTGCAGGAGCGTCAGTGGTGTCCTTGCTCCACGGCCTCTCGCAAAAAGGAGCTCACACTCGCCCACCGAATCCGGGACGAAGAAACGCAACAAGCAGGATTCCAACATCCAAAATAATCAAACATGCTATAGATAGATCTAACAAAATCATGGAAGCATGTATGAAAACAAAGCAATATGTCACAATAGCGACATGTCAATAAAATCTCGAAGAGAATAGGAACAAGGCAAGTGTACTTACCTAAACTTCGCGAAAAGTCACGGTGTTCCACGGAACTTCTTCCCCGAGCAGCATCAGCCATGATGTCGATAAGCATGGAGTCCCGACTCAATATATGGCCGGCGTTCATTAATATCATTACCTATAACATATGCAACTAAATGGGCCCGGCCCCCTAAATGAATTCAACTCAATCACCTACAAGCATACCATGCTCTAATAAACCTTGGCCCAAGTTAAGGTATTTTGGCTCATTAAAAACCCCATTCAATTCTTTAATTAACTTAACTATTTAATTAATTAAAGCATTTCCTTTAAATGGCCCCATAGACCTAATTCATTAATCATCCTTCTCTATAATTTAACAGGCCAAACCATAAGGCCAAACTGAAACAACTCAAATAATACACCCACATATGTGCATACTTATATAAATTCACAAATGAATGAATAAAATTTCAAATCAACACTTAATTCACAACTTCGATTGGGCGGCCCAAAAGGCCCATTTATCAACAAACCACAACCTCTCTATTTAACTTGACTAATTAGACTTACGAAACCAAATCCTTTGGAGTCCAAGACAATTCAACTCATCTTACTTGAGTGAAATGATTTTGCTTAACTAAATCCCAGTGTATTCAATTTACTTGAATGATGCTTCAACCACTACGCACTCATTGGTCTTCCCATTGATTCAAACCCACTTGCTCTTACCCACAAATGCCATCCATACTTGTATGTTTAAACCTTAAGATTCAGGTCTCGATTCATCAAGTATCGCACTATTGAAAAGCGTACACAACTTTAATCAATCTCCTGCAGAAAAATATCGGCTATAATATACTCATACTGAGTCATCAAAAACCAAGTTAGCATGTCATTAATCCAACATGATCCTTTTGTTAGAAACTGAACATAAATAACAGTTTTCTAGCCTACTTGCTTATGTTTATTTAGTACCCAATTCCTATCATTCACGGAGACTCATTCCTCATAATCCTTTCTGAGTCATGCATAGGTACTACCCAAGGTTTGCTCATCCCCATTAACTCCTCACCTCCTCCTGCAGCCTTGGGTTCAACCCACCAACACATCAACACCTCACTGAAGACACTCAATATATTCACATAAAATCATAAAAGAGTTATCAATCTCAACAAGAATGTAGTAAATCCAACAACTCCCACATAAAAACCATAACAATGATCAAGACCAAGTGTTATCACAACATTCATGTCCACAACATCATCTTCTCAAAGTACATAAAAACATCAACAAGGAATAGTGAACTATAGACATAAAAGTATACTTTGGGGAACCCATAGACCTATGGTAAATCAATGATTATACATTCCCCTCCATGTCCTCCTTCAACTACTATGAAAATCCACACATAAAATCCAAGGTCCTAGCTTAACCCATCATTTCTGACAATACTTCTCTTTTACTGGACTCTCTCTCTCTCTAGATGCTTATAGACTTAAGATCTAATAATGAATATATAGATTTATACATTTGTGCTCTAATCGCCCATTAAAGCAAGTGTTTACCTACAAACTCCAACCTCAATTCATGCATATCTCTACATCCTACAGGGCATGCAGCCACTCATGCTCCTTCCCAAAGCTTCAAAGTTTTTAAAGGTATTTCTATCAAAATGAATTGACTTGGTTAGGCTTTAACGGATGCTTACCAAGCTTGTAATTTCCACTGAGGTACTTCAAAGCGGTGTGAGAGCCCTTGCTAAATTAGATCCACCATTTGATCCAACTTCAACTTCAAGCCCACACCACTTGCCTGGTGAGATGGGGAAACTCCTCGTAACTTATGAAGGCTGGCGTCCTCCGATGGATAGGATGAGATCAATCGCATCGTGGCCGACGGTTGGAAACTGCCCAACGACGGCCAGATATCTCGGAAACACCCAGTAGACCTAGTCACCGCTGATGATGCGACCTCACGCCTTTACAGTGCGTGAGATATATGGCTTTTTGCGCAAATACCCCCGGCTTTCTTTTAAATTGAACATAGTTCAAATATGAAGAAAGGAAAATTTCACTGAAGTCCTTCTAACTTAATAATTCTACCTGCGGGTCCTTACTCTAGAGAGAGAGTGACAAACTCAAGTCAAGTCCTTATAATTTTTCTAAAATTAGATCTTAGTCCCTCATCAACTCAACACTTTCATTTGAAGCTTTATTCATCTAAGTCCCCACCTTTTTTATTTAATTAACTTTGGAAAATCTCTTTAATTAATAAGATGATTAAACATAAAATATCAATTTATTTATAAAACCTTGGGTGTTTACAATCCTCCCCCCTTACAGAAATTTCATCCTCGAAATTTAAAATCATCAACACAAGAGAAGATCCTCAAACAAACAGATCCGGGTAGCGCTCCTTCATGTCTTCTTCGCGCTCCCATGTCGCCTCACGATCAGAATGATGGTTCCATCTCACCTTCACTTAAAAGGAAATGGTTGGTTCCTCAACCGGCCTTCTCCTCCCTGCCCAAAATCTCCACTTAGAGGCGTTCCTCGTAAAGACATGTCCTCCACGGATCTCCACTTGGAACTGTGGAATCACTTTCGAGATGGATCCGGATACATTTCTTGGCAAAGATAGAAATGTGGAACACATCATGGACACCGTGCCAAGTTAGGGTAACGCCAACTGTAAGCCACGGTCCCCAACTTCGTCCAAGAACCTCAAATGGTCCAATGTAGCGTGGGCAAGCTTCGCGCCTTCCAAACCTCACAACGCCCTTCATAGGCGGCACTTCAGAGCCGGCGCTCGCCTACACGAAACTCCCAGAGCGTTTCTTGTCGAAGATAACTCTTACATGCGCCTGAGCGACCTTGACCTCCTCCACGATCATCGGCGTATGCTCTTACATGCGACAAAATCTGGGCCGCTTAATTGTCTTCGCCTACCGACTTTCTCTACCCACATCTCCCAACAAATCGGTGTTCGGCACTTCCTCCATATAGTGCCTCATAAGGAGCCATCGATGCTAATCGCTCGCGTAGCTGTATTGTAGGCGAACTCCACCAAGCTCGAAGCCTCATCAAGATCACGAAATCCAATGCACATGTCCTAAGCATGTCCTCCAAAACTGAATGGTCCTCTCAAATGTCCCAATAAATACATGCGGTGGAAAGGCATCTTGAAAGCGGACACGCCCGAGCCTCATGCTTGGACTCTCCCGAACCTCGACACAAATCTCGAATCTCGACGGAGGTAATCGACCGGGTACTCCATGCGGTCTCACAATCTCATCTATGTACAACCCAGCTCCGGTAGGCGCCGATCCTCAGCGGTAAGAAGTAATGCGACTTAGTCAACCAGGTCCACAATGACCCGGATTGACTCTTTACCCCTCACGAGTGGGCAGCCATTCCTGAAGTCCATGTTGATATGCTCCCCACTTCCGCTCACGGGAATGGGTAAGAACATAAAGTTCAATTTGGCCGATGCTCTGCCTTAGCGGTTAAGTAACACACTGGCCGCACAAACTTCTGCGACATCACGCTTCATGCCCTTCCACCTAAAGTTGTCCTTCAAGCCTCTGTAAATCTTGGTACCTCCGGTATGAATCGCATAGACCGAGTAGTGGGCTTCCTCAAGAATCTCGTTCTTCACTTCGTAGAACTTCTGGCACACAAATCCTATCGTCAAATGCAGAGTACCATCCTCATGCACTCAACCGCCTGTGGCTCTCCTTGCCCAATCGGCTCCTACGATCCCTTCCCGGTCGTATCTTGCCTCGAGGCATCTCCGATCCTTCCCAATCGCGAGGGTCGGTATATGCAATTTTGGCCAAACTAACCTCCATCCTGGCGGAATGATCTCCGGCCCAACCTCCTCGCATATCCTCCAACAAGGGCCTCACGAGGATGTCAACAATGCGGCGATTCCATAGTTGGACTTCACGCAAAGCATACGCCACCACGTTAGCCTTGCGGGGTGGTAATGAACACTCAAGTCATAATCCTTAATCCGGCTCAACCGGCCTATTTGTCATTGATTCCAGTTCCTTACGGGTAAAGATGTACTTGAGGCTCTTGTGATCTGTGTATATCTCTACAAGGTACTCCATAGAGGAAGTCGCCCGGATCTTCAGCATAAACACTATCTGGCCGGCTCCGGATCATGAGGTGGGGTAGTTCTCCTCGTAGGGCTTCAATTGTGACGGAAGCATAGGCTATGACTCTCCCATCCCCTGCGTGATACACACCCCGGTCTTGCTTGCATCACTATATGTACCCTTGTCCACTCTAGCGGTAAGGCGAGGTGGCCGACACCAATCTCTTCTTGAGTTCTGGAAGCTCTTCTCACAAGACTACTGTCCATACAAACTTGGTGCCTTTCTTGTCAGCATCGTGCCATTTGCCGCTGCAGGGCGGAGAATCCCTCAACAAATCTCAGATAGTAGCACGCTAAAACCCAAGAAGCTCGAATCTCACGGCGGTGGTGCGGCCTCTTCCATTCGGCAGCATGCCTCAATCTTCTTGGGGTCCACCAGACGCGCCGGCTCCAGCGATCACGTGCCCCAAGAAAGCCACACCGCTTTGGCAACCGGAACTCACACTTGGAGAACTTGGCATACAGGCCCGTCGTCACCGAGTCTCAACACAACTCTCAAGTGCTCCATGTGTTCTTTGGCGACTACTGAATAAATCGAATGAATGTCATCGATGAAGACCACCACAAACCAGGTCAAGAATCAATGCGAAGACCCGGTTCATCATATCCATGAAAATCGCCGGGGCATTAGTAAGCCCAAACGGCATCACCAAGAACTCATAATGTCCATAACGGGTCCGAAAGGCACTCTTAGGGATGTCCTCCTCCCTGATCCTCACCTGATGATAGCCAGACCTCAAATCAATCTTTGAAAACACAGCTCCACATGGCGGTCCAAAAGATGCATTGATCCTCGGTAGGGGTACTTGTTCTTCACGTCACCTTGTTTAGCTCTCTATAGTCAATGCGGTCATTGATCCATCTTTCTTCTTTACAACAAGACTTTGCAGTGTGAAGGTATTTCTTGGGTGAATAAACCCCTTCTCTAACAACTCCTCCAATTGCGCTTCGGCTCTTTCAACTCTGGCTGGCGCCGTCCGTAAGGAGCCACGGACAACTGGAGGCGGCAGGAACCAAGTCAATAGAGAACTCCAACTCTCTCCGGGGTAGTCGGGTAGATCCTCCGGGAAATACATCGGCAAACTCATTCACCGGCACGGCACACTGCACTGCGCGGTCATCGCCCTTCAGAACCTCGAGGATCGAGGCTAGATATCCGGCCACATCCTCCATCTAGTAGTCTCCAGAGCACGGAGCGAGATCTCGAACCAACGAGCAGGTCCTTGCTTCCTGCGGAAAGTGAACTACGTGGCGGGCATCTGAAAGTACACTCTCTTCTCACGACGAATCCACAATAGCGCCGGCGAGAGAGAGCCGATCCATGCCAAGGATTACATCGTAATCCCTTCGGAGTCCATCACATGCGAGGTTAGCGACGTCTCAGCCCCTCTATTATTACTGGGCATGCCGGCGCCATCTTGTTCACCATCCTAGCCACTCCAACTGGGGTGTCCACGCTCAGCACATATGATAGCTCTATAGTGGGTAAAGAATGTCTCCGTGCAAATAGTGCAGATACAAAAGAATGTGTGGCACCCGGGTCAAACAATGTGCATGCATAAAATGAACTAACGGCGTCGCATGCATACGACGTTGATGTCACGAGCCTCCTCGATTGGTCGGTGGGCAGATCCATGTGCGTGGGCCTCTCAGGCTTTGGGTCGAGTAGAAGTGGAAGGTTGGCCTTTGCCGCCTTCCCTTCTTATCACCTCACGTGGGGTGGAACGATGCTTCTTTGCCCCTTTGGAGGCCCTATATAGAGGCCCACGAGGCCCCCAGCCTCCCCCGTATGTCCAGGTCTGTGTGGTATTTGTGCTTTCTTATGGTCCAGGGCTACGGCATATGTAAATAAATCGACCCAGGTAAGTCTTGAACCTTTGGACGCATAGGTTGCCTTCACATTCAAAACATTTCATCTTGTGAGGCCCTTTTTGTCCAAGCGCCTTGCCTCCAGGATGAGGCTGCCGATCCTATTGGCTTGTTGTAAAATTTGGGACTGTAATTTGACTTCTTATGTCCCAGAGCTCTTCCCGTAAGAGGCTGTGCCCATGCTTACGTGCTTTGTCTTTCTTATCTTTCTTTCTTTGGGCCACGGGGATCGGTCGGCAAGATGCATCTATATACTTGGCGGCACACCACGCGTCGGCATAGGTGGTGCCGCGGTGACTAGATACTATCTTCTTCGGTGAAGGCCTCGATCCCATCTCAAATTTCCTTACTTTGCTTTCTTGATGAAGCACCATGGGAAGGAATCGAGCCCGGTCGATCAAACTCTATCTCGTCTTGTTCAATACCATACCACTGAACAGTTGTTGAACTCTTGAGCCATCGCGAGCAATCTTCCTCTGCGGAAGTATTTGGCAAAGAATGCCTTCTTGAATTCCTCCCATTATGCGAAATGGTACACCTTTGTTCCTCGCGCATTACCTCGCTGAGTACCGGTCTTACTGCCGTACGCATGACGGATATGCGGTGTCATTCTGTCGAACATCACTGACTTGGTACATCTCAAATGTCCTTTCCAGTTCTCTAATCCACAATTGCTTTGTGGAGTGCTGCGGCTCCATCGGCAAACGTCATGTGGTGATGGCATCTCGCTTATCAAACCTCGACGGCCAGTGGTAGTGGAGGGACGGTGCATGGTATTCTTTGCTCTGCTCTGGATGTAACCCATCATCTCGTATGAGATCCATCACGTCTTTGTGGGTACTTCTTCTCTCATATTCGCGGCCGCGTGCCTCTGCGATCCACGATTGAAGCGGTACGCTCCCGCCCACCTTGATCTCCATACCGGTGGGGATACCTCCTCCAGGGGCTCAGCGTCCGCGATCGCGAGAGTCACCGAGGTCGCCAGCCCCTCCTCTTCCACTCATCCACGCTTATTGCCAAACAATCTATAGGGTTAGCTCAAAACACACCTTGGAAAGCAAATACTTGATCTTTATTTATTTATTCCATAAACTTCGTAGAAATAATCGTAGTTCATACAACTAGATAATTTGTAAAGACTACATTTTATTCGCCTAGAGACAAAACTAAGAATCTCGAATCCTCTCTGTCCAGGTCTCGCGACTTGGGGTGTAGGTGGCCGATTGACCTGGGGAGGCTGGGGTGTAGTCGACCATGGCCTGTCCAGGAGGCTGTGGGGTGTAGTCGTCGGTGGCCTCAAGTACACCCTCCACGCTACTTAGGGCCTGCTAGGCAGGGGTGGTCACTCTTGCGCCAAGCCTCCCCTCCTAGCGGCATAGGGGGCTGCAGGCTCCCTCTGATACTCCGTCCATTGCTCACCTGGCGGTGCACTCTCTGCTCCTCCCTCACATCGGATGATCAGCTGACAACCTCAATCTACCTATCTTGGCCAGGCCGACGAATTTGGCACAATAACCCTCGGCTTCGGCTATGGCCTGCATACGTCTTGATTGTGAGGTGGTGGAGTGTTCTCCCTCTGAACTCTTCCTCGGACGGCCAGCCGCGTGAAGTATCTAGGTGCTGATATCCGGTCTCGACATCACTGCTTCCTCGCATTTAAAGGAAGAGCGTCGATCCCAACTTGTCCAATAATGTCACTACCCATCCCAGCACTCAGTTCAACTACTTGACTAAGTCACTAGGGCAACTAGGGTGTCCATTATCTGCATTCTCTGATACCACCTTAATGCATGCCCACCCGTTTAGGGACCTCGAAACGATGTGCACCGGCCGTACCCAAGTAGAGGCGGGCCCACTGGACTGAGCCTAAGTGAATAAGCGGTGACAATAATAACATAACTTTATTTATTCAAAAATAATACAGAGTTCACTGGAAAATAAAATCAAGGGTTCGTATACCTAAACACTAGGCCCAATAAGGAACCTACAAATAATGTCTCACACAACATAAATATAAATGAGATCACCGGTGCTCCCGGCCGACTCACGTGAATCGGCTGACTAATCCACGGCACTCCTACACCTCGGGATGCGAAAAGGAAGAAAAGGAAAACAAGTGGCGTGAGCTTTGAATGAAAGCCCAGTAAGTACCCTTGCGGGATCAAGAAAATATCATAATAACAAATAAAATGATAATCAAAAATCAAACTTGGGGACCGCCCCTCAAAACAAGCCCTAGGAGTCTACCACAAAAATAATCAAGGTTCGACCCCTAGCTAGAGAAAGTTCAATGGAAGCTCTACAAAGTCTCCCCAGTGTACCATCACAACTCGACTGAGAAGAGCGACTCATTTGGTGCCATCTGACCTCGAGTCGTATGTCCGGTAGCGCCGCTCTCTGCTCATTACGACCATTACGATGATAGACCCGGTGGCCCAGGACAACTGAGCGAATATTATCCCTCTGGCGAGTGCGAGCGTCGTGGTGTCGGTCACGGCGGCTCGCAAAAGGAGCTCACCGCTCCGCAGAATCCGGAGACGAAGAAACGAGAACAGCGAGGATTCCAACATCGAAATAATCAAACATTATCTATAGATAGATCTCAACAAAATCATGGAAGCATGTATGAAAACAAAAGCAATATGTCACAATAACGACATGTCGATAAAATCTCGAAGAGGAGAACAAGGCAGTGTACTTTTACCTAAACCGCAGAAAGCTTCCACTAAATGTTCCGGAACTTAAAACGCATCCAGCGTAGATGTCGATCAGCATGAGTACCAACTCAATATATGCACGAGCGTTCATTAATATCATTACCTATAACATATGCAACTAAATGGGCCCGGCCCACTAAATGAATTCAACTCAATCACCTACAAGCATACCATGCTCTAATAAACCTTGGCCCAAGTTAAGGTATTTTGGCTCATTAAAAACCCCATTCAATTCTTTAATTAACTTAACTATTTAATTAATTAAAGCATTTCCTTTAAATGGCCCCATAGACCTAATTCATTAATCATCCTTCTCTATAATTTAACAGGCCAAACCATAAGGCCAAACTGAAACAACTCAAATAATACACCCACATATGTGCATACTTATATACATTCACAAATGAATGAATAAAATCTCAAATCAACACTTAATTCACAACTCAGTGGGCCGGCCCAAAGGCCCATTTATCAACCAAACCACAACCTCTCTATTTAACTTGACTAATTAGACTTCTGGAAACCAAATCCTTTGAGTCCAAGACAATTCAACTCATCTTACTTGAGTGAAATGATTTTGCTTAACTAAATCCCAATTATTCAATTTAGAGATGCTTCAACCACTACGACTCATTGGTCTTCCACATTGATTCAAACCCACTTGCTCTTACCCCACAAATATTCATCCATACTTGTATGTTTAAACCTTAAGATTCCAGTCTCGATTCATCAAGTATCGCACTATTGAAAACGTACACAACTTTAATCAATCTCCTCTGTAAAAATATCAGCTATAATATACTCATCTTGAGTAAATCAAAACCAAGTTAGCATGTCATTAATCCAACATGATCCTTTTGTTAGAAGCCCGGACATAAATATGGTTGCTAGCCTACTTGCTTATGTTTATTTGGTACCCAATTCCTATCATTCCACGGAGACTCATTCCTCATAATCCCTCTGACCATGCATAGATACTACCCAAGGTTTGCTCATCCCCATTAACTCCTCACCTCCTCCTGCGGCCTTGGGTTCAACCCACCTAACACATCAACACCTCATTTGAAGACACTCGATATATTCACATAAAATCATAAAAGAGTTATCAATCTCAACAAGAATGTAGTAAATCCAACAACTCCACACATAAAAACCATAACAATGATCAAGACCAAGTGTTTATCACAACATTCATGTCCACAACATCATCTTCTCAAAGTACATAAAACATCAACAAGGGAATAGTGAACTATAGACATAAAAGTATACTTTGGGAACCCATAGACCTATGGTAAATCAATGATTATACATTCCCTCCATGTCCTCCTTCAACTACTATGAAAATCCACACATAAAATCCAAGGTCTAAGCAACCCATCATTTGACAATACTTCTCTTTTCTTTGGACTCTCTCTCTCTCTAGATGCTTATAGACTTAAGATCTAATAATGAATATATAGATTTATACATTTGTGCTCTAATCGCCCATTAAAGCAAGTGTTTACCTACAAACTCAACCTCGATTCATGCATATCTCTACATCCTCGGGCACGTACAACCACTCATGCTCCCTTCCCAAAGCTTCAAAGTTTTTAACGATGTTTCTATCAAAATGAATTGACTTACATTGGAAGCAGGATGCTTACCAAAGTAATTTCCGTGGTACTCGGGTGGAGAGCCCTTGCAAATAGTCCCACATTCGGTGATCCCCTCGACTTCAAGCGCCACACCACCGCATAAACCGAGATGGGAAACTCCTCGTAACTTATGAAGGTTTGGCGTCCTCCAGATGGATAGGATGAGATCAATCGCATAATAGTACGCTGGTTTGGAAGCCCAACGACGCCGTATATCGGGAAACACCGGTAGACCTAGTCACACTTGTGATGAAAGCTTGACCTCACGCTTTGGAGTGCGTGAGATATATAACTTTTGCGCAAATACCCCGACTTTCTTTTAAATTGAACATAGTTCAAATATGAAGAAAGGAAAATTTCTTGAAGTCCTTCTAACTTAATAATTCTACCAAGGGTCCTTACTCACAGAGAGTGTGGCAAACTCAAGCCAAGTCCTCATAATTTTCCAAAATTAAATCTTAGTCCCTAATAGACTCAACACTTTCATTTGAAGCTTTATTCATCTAAGTCCCCACCTTTTTATTTAATTAACTTTGGAAAATCTCTTTAATTAATAAGATGATTAAACATAAAATATCAATTTATTTATAAAACCTTGGGTGTTTACAACTAACTTTGACAAGTTCCATGGAATTCACAATATCTTGATCCCCCTTTTGTAATGCTTCGGACAAATCATTTGTCAAAGATAAAACCTCAACCATTAAGTGCAACATAAAAACAAAACCAAAAGTTTGCATGACAATTAACAAACTTTTTGGTTCACCCTTTGAAGCTCTATCACTTTTTAAATCTTCAAGCACCTCAATAATGGGAGTAAACAAATCAACCAACCTACTAAGAGTCCGAAAATGAGATCCCCAACGAGTATCACCAGCTCTTGCAATAGACAACTCTTGATTCAAACCAGTACCAGTTTCCACCAATTCATTTTCAATTAGATTTGCAAAATGAGCAACTTGTTTTTTCCGAAGCAAAGCTTGTCGTTTGTTTGATGACCGTAGAAAATTAACAATACGAGTCACTTCACAAAAAAACCAATCAACATCTTCATGCTTTCTTGCCATTGAAATAAGAGCCAACTGAAGTTGGTGGGCAAAACAATGGACATAATAGGCTTGTGGATTTTCTTTTTGAATTAGAGTTTTCAAACCTCCAAATTGACCTCGCATGTTACTTGCTCCATCATATCCTTGACCTCGAATTCTAGATATACACAACCCAAACCCCAACAACAATGTTTCAAGAGCCCCTTTAAGCGCTATTGCACTTGTATCCTCAACATGAACAATGCCAATAAATCTTTCTACGACAAAACCTCGATCATCAACAAACCGCACCACAACAGCCATTTGTTCTTTACCAGAGCAATCTCCAGATTCATCAACAAGAACACAAAAGAAACCATCTCCAATTTCTCCAACTATTTTCTTAATAGTTTCAACAGCACAAGCATTTGCAAGTTCTTTTTGAATTTGGGGAGAAGTCATCTTACTATTTCCTCCACCACTTATTATTGTTGCACCTATTTTTTCACTATTTCTTCCTAATGCTTCTATAAATTCTAGAAAATGACCCTTATAAACAGAATTTTCTCCCTCATTATGTCCCCTGAATGCCAATCCACCTCTAACAAGAAACTTGACAGCTTCAAGTGATGCTTTTAAACGAACAAGATAATCGGCTTCTTCCTTTGTACTATATTTTGCATACGAGGCCTCAATACTCTGCTTTTTCTTCATAAGATCCTCACATGCTTTGACACACTTTTTATGATGACTATTTGGTTTTTCACCAACATGTTTATTTAACTTGTGCTTCAGATTCCAACCTTTAAAACCATCAATCACAAATGCAGGATTACTAGAACCTTTGTAGCACACATAACAAGGCAAACAAAATACAGCATCTTTCTCTATACTATATTCCAACCAATCATACTCTTCATGCCAGCTATTCTGAAAAGAACGATCCTTTCCTCCCAAATCCGTGGTTGGATATTCCTTTAAATTGGGTCTACATGGACCCTTTACAAGGTAAGCTCTTCTTACCTCGTCTTGATCATTTGGATGATAATCAAGAATTTGTGTTCTTTTTGCAGGATCCGACTCCAAATATACTCCCTTTTTAAACACCTTTTTTGAAGAAATTGGCTCGGGTTGAATGTCGCTTGAGGGGGGAATTGAAGAAGGTTGATCGCCATTAGTAGAAACATTTGGCTTCTCCGGGAATCTCGGTTGTTGCGTCACGTACTTAAGCATCCTATTGTACAAAAAATCACAATCAATTATCAATTCAAATTAAACTATTTACAGTAACAAATCTCCTTAATAACTAAATAGTAATCATTAGATTTACTAGTTACAGTAGTATAAACCTTCCTACTACTTAGTCTTAACACTATCAAAGCCGTTTAGTCTAAACAAACAATTCAAGTAAACTCTTTAGTTACTCTAAATAATTCAAGTACTTCAACAAATCAATTAAGAAATTCAACCAAAAATCAAAATTGATTTCACAAACAAACAAATCAATTCACTTTTAAAAACAAATCAATTCGATAAATAAATCAAATCCCAAACAAATTAATCTAATCCTAAACAAATCAACTCCATTACTGATTACTCCATTCAATTTCACATACAAATAACTTCAATTAAATTTCACAAACAATGGATTATGGAAGGAGAAGAGGGGGTTGGACCTGGACTGGAGCCGGAGGGCTGGAAGGGCCGAGGGCGGCGACGGTGAGGACTGAGGAGGCTGGTCGGATTCTTGAAGGCGAAGTCGCGAGGGTTTTTTCTTCTCCAAGTCCAAGGCTGTAATTTCGTGAAAATGACTGTGTGAAAACGTTGGGTTTTTTACTTGGGTAAAAAAAGGTGGATAAAAAGAAAAAGAAATTGTGAAGAGTAAAAATAAAATAAAATGCTCCTACAGAGTTTCGAACCTGCGTGCCTGCTGAGAATTATCAATGCTATTACCATATGGGCAAATTTCTACAATGTTAGGGTATTCCCAGGAATAGCCAAACTAATATGACGCCTTTCTGTGGGCAAAGCTGACTCTGAAAGCACTGAATCGTAGTGAAGTGAGAAATTTTAATCTTCTTCCTCTCTTCCGTAGGAATTTTAGTTTTTTATTTATCTTTCTGAGAGGCAGACTTTTCTATAAGATTTCTGTCGTCTTTGGCCCGAAATCGAAAACTTGACGGTGAGACACCCCCACTATGTAATACCCTGTACCCCTTTAGCTCCGCCATGTGGTCCAAGTCATGCATGCATGCAGCTCCATAAGAAACACAATGGCCAGAGGGGAAGACAAGTGGGGAGGCACTCTGTTAAGACTCCAATGAAAAGGATACCTATTAATTCTCTAAGTTGGATCTCAGAGTACAAGGCCAATATTTTCAATGCCTTTGTGGTCACAGACAGCCTCATGAGAAAAAGAGGACGTAAATGGGAACCATTGGAACTATTTATTGAATCCTATTCAATTTAATTGAATTGGACCACCATTAACATCACCATCTTGTTATTCCATGTGTGTATGTTAAGGAGAAAGAAAGCACAAGTAAAAAATAGTTCTTTCATTTGCTAAATAAATCTTTTTGTTTTCCTTTTCTTTTCCCCTGTTTTCTCTAGATCCAAACATAGGCTAATAAAGTATATATGTGTGATTCTTTGTGCCTCGAAGTCTTTGACTGAAGACACATCCCTAGATGAATAAGTTTAGAAGCTTCTCTATCTTTTTTATATATACACACAGAACAAAGAAGAGTCAAGCTTGACCTCTTAATTTTTTAGGCTAAGGGAGTTGTATATTCATCAAATCAAATGTAATTAAACAATGAGGAGAGAATTATATATATGATTATTTGAATTCAATGGGAATATAGGTTAATTTTAATAAAATCTTCTCTTTTTTTTTTTGACATAGGCGACAAGCACCTCCTCAATCCCGTGAGGTGAAATCATGACAACGGCCTCAGATGACTTCCCTCACCTTGTGATCATGAGGATTCGATCCTAAGTTCATCCCAACCATCTATGCCTACATAAGAGACCCAATATCAATAAGCCAAAATCTTTAAAATAATTTCTTCCTCTCAGAATGTAAAAGATCCTGTTTATATATATATATACACAACTTAGAAACCTGGCAATATCTAGCTATTATACTTTCACATGATTTGAGATATTTAGAATATAAACTACAAAACTTCTCAACTGAAGATTGGCAGAAAAAATATGAAAAGGATGCATGTCTGCAGTACACACAGAGAGTCTGCATCAATAATACACATGAATGTGATACATGGAATTCAAATTTGAGTTCTAGCTTAGCTAGCTTGACCTGCAAACCCAATCTAATACTTCATCATCAAAGTCCACAAAAAAAAAAACTTTCAGATAAGTTTTGCTCACACACCAATGCAAAATACATCAGCATTGGACTTCCATGTACTTCCAAGATTTAGTAACTTGATATGTTTCAATGAGAGAGAGAGAGAGAGAGAGAACACAAAAGAGAGAGGACCACAAGAAGCAGTATACTTTATGTAGCAATTAAGAGGATAACAATGGACCATCTCTGTCTTTGAATTGCAGCAGTGGTTTCAGCTTTCTTGTTGTTGTATCTAGGCCTGATGAACTGGTGTGGGTCTCAACCCTCAACTTATATATATCATCCATTCATAAATCACATTACAAACCTTCTGATTAATGAAATCAAGTTAATAAATCACTTCCTTCTTCTTCTTCTTCTTCTTCTTCTTCCTCCTGCTCCAACTCCTCAATCTCAAAAGAGACAGAAGTTGAAGAACAAGAAGGTGGAGGAGAAGCAAGCATGAGAAGCAAGTCCATGAAAGCTCCAACAATGAATCCATGAGTCTTCCTCCCATTGACTCTCAAGTACCAACCCAAGAGCTCTTCAAGCCACCCCCACCCTTTGACTCCATGAGCCACCACCATCTCCTCCATTGAAGCTCTGAAGTCATGGTATGGGTCCTCTGACTCCATTGCCACTGCATGGCTTCCTTCAAAGGGTGCTCTCATGGCGGCTCTGGCATCCTCCATTATTGAGCTTGTGCCTCCGGGCTCAAAGAAGAGACGGTCTGATCTCAACCCATGTATCACATTCTCCGTCGACATTAGTAGTGTTGAGAAGCTCTCCACCGAGTCCATGCATGATGCCAAGTCCTCTGTTGCATCTCCTTGGACTACTCCATCCCCAACTCTGAAGGAGTTGGTCCTTGCCTGCTTGCAAGAAGGCCAGTGCCATGAAGCCAGACTTCTTGGATCTTTAGTCTTGTAGAAGAGGGAGGTGAGCCCAAGCTTTCTCCCCATTTTCTCTTCTTCTTCTTCTTCTTCTTCTTAATAATTTCCAACTACTGTTTGTGTTTTCCTTTTGGGGCGGACGGGACGGGGTATAGTAGAGGGAGAGAGGCAGGGTGAGTAAGGTTCTCAAGTTCTCATGGCTTTTGGTGTTGGGCAATGCATTGAAGTGGGGTGGAGAGATTAGGTATGGTTTGTTTGGTTTTTAAAGTTAGAGGTTGGAGGGAGAGAAGGAGAGAGAGAGAGAGAGAGAGATAGATAGAGCTTTGTGGTTGTGGGGTCATTCATGCAATGCTAGAGCATTTACTGCAGGAGAGATTGGAGGATTGAATGTCATATTTAATACACATCTGAATTGTGGTTGCAAACTGTTTGAATTTTTCTTTTTTTTTGTGGAGCTTAATTGGGTTAACAATGGTTAATCAAGTGTTGTTTGTTTTCTAATTGAATTCATGGTGTGATATGTATGTAGAGAGATTCATGCTGTGAGGAATCAGACAAGAGATATATTGCTTCACAAGTTGGACATGATTTTATTCTCCTCTTTGTTTTTTTTCTCCCAACAACTAAGTTAGCAGGGATATGTCATGTCTCATGAACTAACTTGTGAGATTCATTCATCACATTCAGCACCATCACCACCACCACCACCACCAAGTCACATATGAGAGAGAGATCACACAACACAATGCAAAACAGTGCAAAATATATATCATGTATAAACATTTTGGCTGAATGTAGGAGTGAGTGCCCACTGCCCACCCCCACCTCTCTCCTATATATATATGTGTCAATTGCATGTAACTTCATTGTCTCACTGAAGAAGCAATGATTCATGGGAAGAGCATTACAAACAAATAATCCAAGCAAAATTTAGTCCCCCCACAGACCAGGCCTTTCCCCTCTCTCTCTCTCTCTCATGATCTCATGTGGACCATGTAATAAATAAAAACTATTCTTTCTTTTTATCTCAAACAAGTAAAAAAAAAAAAAATCATCACTGCTTCACTGCAACATCATACATCAAACATTGACCATTTCCAGTTTTTATTTGCAGGTCCTGAACTGAACCTGCCAAGCAGCAGCAGCAGCAGCAGCAACAGGCTAACAGCAGCATCATTCAGATGCATGCTTAGAGAGTTATATTATATTTACTCTTGTGATACTTATTATTATTATTATTTGCAATAAATTAAAAAGAAAAATGAATAATAATAAATTAAATAAATAGAGAAATTGATATTTTCTGAGTTACAAGTTAGTATTTGGGAGTTATTTAGAAGGCCTGGAGCTCGAGGCCATAGAGGACGCCGGCGTGGTGGTGGGCGGCGACGTCGTCGGAGAAGAAGCAGGTTTTGATCTTCAAGAATGCGTGCCACGTGAGGAGGCTATCGGAGCCGGCCTGGTGACACCTCCCCACAACCCTGTCCACCTGCAACACCTTCGCCATCCTCTCCAAACCCCCGTACAAACCATCGCAGTACCTCATCATATGCTTCACGTCGAACACCCTATCGCCGAAGAACACCCTCACCAGCGCCATGAACTCCGGTAGCCCCTTTGGCAACCGCCGCCCGGTCAGCACCTTGATCAGGTAACCGAAGTCGTACGCGCTGTGGAAGGTCACCCACGCCACGGCCGAGTCGTTGCAGATCAGCCCCGACGAGATCATCAGCTCCGCGAACCTCGCCGACGAGATCCCCTTCTCCCGGTTCATCTCGAAGTCGATCCCGTTGGATCTCAGCAGATCGATCGATTCCGGTGCGTGGCGATCGCGGAGGGGGTCGAAATCCTTGAAATTGAACTCCCAGATGTAGCGAACGCCGCCTCCGGTGCCGAGATCTGGGAGTTCCCCGTCGGCGTCAGAGAGCGTGATGCCGATCTGGATCAGGTTGAGCGAATCGACGTTGGATTTGAGGAGCGAGTAGCGATCGCCGGGGGTGAGGAGGTTGGGGTGGTGCCGTGAGCGGTGGATCACGCCGGGGAACTCCGTGTCCATGGCCGCGAACGGGAACCGATCCACTGTGGACCGGATTAGTTCGAACTCGGTTTCCAAGTTATCCGCCCAAACGGATCTGATCTGGATCGGCCCGTCGCTTCTCTTCGCGAACTCTCTAGAAGCCATCGCCTCCGTTTCCGTTTTCGTTTTCGCTTCTTCACCTTCGTCTTCGTCTTCGATTTGATTTCTCGCGAGTGTTCGTTCGGTTTTATAGAAGAGATGATGATGGTTCGAAGAAGGGGAGGAAGAAGAGGCTAGGTCGTTTCCTAGGTCGCCGTTTTGTTTTCTCTTTTTTTTTCTCAAATAAATAAATTAATTAATGCTGGTGGGTCCGGGATGACGTGGCGTAAGAGTTGGGGTTGGGCTGAGCCGCCGACTTTGAGGGCTCGTTGATAGAGTGTTTTGAGCCGTTGGATTACTTGGTTGGGGTTAGGATGGTAATATTAGAGGGAGGTGGGGCATTAGAAACGTGGAAAGCGTGTGAATATAAATTGGAAATTTATCATTTATCTTGTTTTGAATTAGAGCGTGTGAAGTTTGACTGGCTGTTTTGGTTTGGTGGACTGGTTCACTGCATGCTTCTCTGAGTCAATGGTCAATAGGCACGAGATAATATACCTTCAATGTTCTATATAAATAATAAAATAAATATTCATTAATATATTAGTTTTATTATTTCTGCAAATCTTTTCAAATACAATTAATTATCTATTTGATCTTTAAAATCTTATATTTGTAACCATACTCCATAATCCTAAAAATTTGATTATACACCAAGCAAATAAGAAATAATAATATTATATTTTTTAATTTATTAAAAATATATTTATAACTTAAAATGTTTACCCATCCTTGAGTGTTGAGATATATTTATTGAAAATTTAAATTTTATTGAGATAATTTATTTATTTTTAATAATTTTATATTAAAATAGTTAATACTAGGCTACTAGCAAGCCACGCTCCACATTGCTCACTATCTAAGGAATAAAATTTTTTTGTGCAATTTGCTTATTTCATTGATATATATTAAAATTCATGATAGTTTTGTTTGAGTAAACCTGAAATCAATATCAACAAATCAACCTTAAATCAGTTTCAACAAACCCAAAATTTAAAAATCAATCCCAAAAAAAGGTAACAATATTTTACGTTTTTCCATAACCACAAGCACATCACCTTCTTTGAGTCCCACAATGATGCTCCAAATACTCTTTATTGACTCCCACACTGACCCCCAAACTTGTGACCCCTCATTGCATGTTCTCGCTTGTCTATGCTCTAGTGTAATTAATTTTGGCAATTTTTTTTTCTTTTTTAAATTTAGATGAACAAAAAACCATGGAGCGCCATGCGCGCGCATGTGAGAGAGCATTTTCACCAACAAGACCTATTAGTTGGTAGAATCAGAATGAAACCATCTTTAAAGATAGTGAAAGTTTTATCCATAAGTAATATGAGACTAAATACTTCAAATTCATTGAATATTTGAAATGAATCCTTTTAAAAACAAGCCCATAACAAGGCCCAAAATGAGATGTGCTTCCAAAAAGTTATATTTTTATACTTGAGTAACTATGGTTATATTATAATTGTTTATTTTAATACTTTTGACTAATATGTTTTGTTTAATATGTGTTTGTTTTGAATATGGACTAATTATAAATATCAAATTTAGTTTATCAATCATATTTATTATTATTATAATTTTGTTTTATATCATATTTCATCATTATTAATTATTATAAATATTTTTTAATATTTTATTATTGACACCGGTTGAACCCTTGACCCCTGACCCCTGGGCTTGCCTCGGGCAAGGTCTGACAACCTTGGTAAATCCTCAAAATTGAAAATCAAGTAGTTAATTATATAAAAGATAATTAAATTTCATGTGAGAACATACATGAGTGGTTGTTTGAGTAGTTTCATTGTTTATAACCGTCTTATTCGTAGTGATATACTAGTAAATTCTTAGCTAGTATATATTAATCCAATCAATAATGCCTAAATTTCAATAATTTGAAATCAATAACAAGTAAATCAATTTTAAATAAGTTTCAGAAAACCATAAATTTAAAAAACAATTGAAAAATAAATAAAAAAAATCCTACAATTTTCGCAAGCTTTTGTCTATTGCATATCTTCTTTGGATTAGGCCCAACACTTGCCCTGTGACATGTGTTCCACTAATCCACCAATCTCCAATTACAACTATGCACCATCATCCAAGCAAATTCTCCATTAGTGGAGGCTTTGAATCGCTCCCACAATAAAGCCTCATACCCTCTTTATCGACTCTCACAACACGCTAGCATACGACCAAATTGCATGATCATGTTCTGCCAAAGATTGATCCATCTGAATTTCTTTGAATGATTGGGAATCAAGTAGTTAATTACATAAAAAACTATAATTGATTTTCACATAAACGTGTTTTAATGATTGATTTGATAATTTTACTTTGTCAAGGGGTTTTGCTCTCTTAGGAAAAACTTGGGATTGAGCTCCGCTCTTTTAAATGCGGGAACATAGATGCATCGAACGTGCTCTGTGTTTGGGTCCATCCTTAATATCCCTTGTGGAGGTGCTTGTTGCTTTAATAAAAAAATAAAAATAATAAAGAAAGACACTATTGATATATGCCAATCATCACCTACCAAATCAAAAGGTTGAAACGTTGAAAAGAATCAGTCTAATCTTGACTCAATTTCATGATCCCACTCGACTGTAAGGAACATTGGTCCTCATTTGAAGATCTAGAATGATTGAGAATTGAGTAGTTGATTAAATAAAAAATTAACTGATTTTTATATAAAAATATGTTTTAATTATCATTTTTATAGTTTTATTGTTTATATTATTTTATAGTTCAAAATTTTGAAAAAATTTCTAAAATCTCAATCTAATTTTCTAACTTTTTTTAAATTTTAAAATTAAAATTATCTATAACCGCCACATTCTTATTTAGTAATATAGATAGATATTAATATTTAGAATAGATATTAATATTTAGACTATAAAAATAATTTTTAAATTTTTCGGATACACATACAATTACAATATTTTGAAGATTAAACGGACAATTAGAAGTACTCCAAGCCGTATACAAACAAATATATATAGTTTTTTGTTTGTATATGGCTTGGAGTACTTCTGCTTGTCAGTTTAACCTTCAAAATATCGTAATTGGTTGTGTATACAGATTGGAGTATTTCTGATTGTCTGTTTAATCTTCAAAATATTGTAATTGTTTGTATATCTGGAAAATCTAATTTTTTTTATATATATGAAGGATTATTTATCTATTTTTATAGTTTTTGCCCACTTAATTTATGTTTGAAATGGTTTTTTTTAGTGATTAAAATCATTCATAAGACCTCATTACTCATTTCCTATTTGTTTGAAAATTTGATAATGATTGGTTAGGATGCTATGAGGATTTGGTTTAACAAATAACTGAAATAAAGGGGGCTCTTGTTACAGTGTGATAAAGAAAGATGATTATTTTTATATCCAATCCCTATATATATATATATATATATATATATATATATATATATAATTTCTATAAAATTTCTTGAATACTCATCCTAAAAAATTATAAATAACCCATAAAATTTTTATAAAATTTCATAATAAATACTCATCACCTCACCAAATTGTATGAAAATCATTATCTTATTTTTCCATGTTTCAAACTTTAATTACATAGTGATGCCCTATCAGAATCAATTCCTATTTATTCAAAAATTTGATAATAATTGGTAAGGATTCTACAAAGATTTGGTTTAACAAATAAGGGGCCTTGTTATAGTGTGATAAAGAAAGTCAATGACAAATGGTCATGAAAGACTATGAATACTGAGTTGCTTTGTTAAGGGATTCCGCTCTCTCAAGAAGAACCTAGGAATGAGCCCCCTCTTCCAAATGCGGGAACTCAGATGCATTGAACACATGCTCTGTGTTTGGGCCCATCCTTAATATCCCTGGTGGAGGTGCTTGTTGCTTTAATAAAAATATAAAATAAAGAAAGGCACTATTGACATATGCCAATCATCACCTACCAAATCAAAAGGTTGAAATGTTGAATAGAATCAGTCTAATCTTGACTCAATTTCATGATCCCACTCGACTGTAACGAACATTGGTTCTCATCTGAAGATCTAGAATGATTGAGAATTGAGTAGTATATTAAATAAAAAATTAACTGATTTTTATATAAGAATATGTTTTAATTATCGTTTTATAGTTTTATTGTTTATATTATTTTATAGTTTAAAATTTTGAAAATTTTATAAAATCTCAATCTAATTTTTTAATTTTTTTAAATTTTAAAATTAAAATTATCTATAACTATCACATTTTCATTTAGTAATATAGATAGATATAAATATTTGGAATTTTTAAAAAATAATTTTTAAAATTTTTCGGATATACATACAATTACAATATTTTGAAGGTTAAATGGACAATCAAAAGTACTCCAAGCCGTATACAAACAAATATATATAGTTTTTTGTTTGTATACGGCTTGGAGTACTTCTGCTTGTCCGTTTAACCTTTAAAATATTGTAATTGGTTGTGTACACAGATTGGAGTATTTATGATTGTCTGTTTAATCTTCAAAATATTATAATTGTTTGTATGTGTAGAAAGTCTATAATATATATATATATATATATATATATATATATATATATATATATATATATATATATGAAGGATTATTTATCTATTTTTATAGTTTTTGCCCAGTTAATTTATGTTTGAAATGGTTTTTTTTTGAGTGATTAAAATCATTCATAAGACCTCATTACTCATGTCCTATTTGTTTGAAAATTTGATAATGATTGGTTAGGATGCTATGAGGATTTTGGTTTAACAAGTAACTGAAATAAAGGGGGCTCTTGCCTCTTGTTACAGTGTGATAAAGAAAGATGATGTTGATGTATGCCAATCATGACCTACCAAATCAAACCGGTAGAAACGTTGAATAGAATCAGTCTAATCTTGACTCAACCATCTCCTAAGAGAAAATATTCCTCAAAGTGTAAATAAATCAACTCCATAGAATCCACTGAATGTCAAAAGCAAAACACCAAAGGAACTTTCCTTTCCTCTTCTAGAAATTAAGTATCCCCTAAACTTTGCTAAAGTAAAGAGATGAAAACTAGAAGGACTCTTTCAAGTGATTCTATTTGTTATATATATATATATGTTTATCTTTACATTAATGTTTGATATAACTCATTTTTCTTTTATTTATTATTTATTTTTTAAGAAAAATTAAGAAGATTTGAAAAAATACATCAAAGAGATAAAGTGTTTGTACGTTTGACCCAAATGCTAAGAATAATGTTCTTTCATCTCAATTCCATAACTGACATTAGGACTATATAGTTAGATAAGATACGTGCAAGTACTGTAACATATATATCTTCTTTGCTAGCTTTCCCTAAGTTCCTTTTTGTTATATATTTTTAATCTTTACCTTTCAATAAGTCTACTCCTAAGGAAATGGACCTTGCGTGCATGTCTCTCCCATGTTCTAACCCAACTTCTAGCTATAAGAGATCATGTTTGGTATCATATTATATATATCACTTAACAATATATGAAAGGAATGGAAACATGAAGAGGAATATATATATAATAATAGAAGATGGAATTAAATAGTGTTTTTATCATGTGATGTAATATATAGCACCATTAATCTCGCAACCGTCTCAATTACTCATGCATTTAAGTGTTTTTATGGAATTTCAATCCAAACCTCTCTTCCTTTCAATGCTTTTAATTAACCACTCAATATCATCTTCTAATTATCACTCTTCAACAGACAGCACCATGCATTAAAACCAGATCTCTTTTCAAGTTCACAAGAGAGAAGAGAAATTAACATGAGAAAAACAAGGAGATATATAGATTTATGAACGAACTCATGAGAATCTAAAAGCAGAACAATAGGAGGAAACATCAAGAACAACATCAAGAACAACAAGAACTATTACTGCTACTACTGATGCTACTACTAGAATAGAGAAGAGGACTACATATATGTCTAGTTCTTCTTATTCTTCCTGTCGCCATTCTTGTCATAGAGGTAGTCTTTGACAACTCTCTTGCACTTGGGGCACTTAGGGTCTTCCTCAAAGACCATGACATAGAGCAAGCAGTAGGGGCAACCAGCAAGCACCATGGGTGCTGCTTCTGGGCTGCTGGAGTACTTCATCCCTTGATCACTCTCTGATGACACGCACGAACTCGGCGGTGACCTTGGGGATGTCGAGGATGATCTGTTTGTTGACTTCTCATCATCGTCGTCATTAACCACAGCGGAAGGTCCTCCATTGTTCCTTGCCGGTGAGACGTTCACCTCCGGCTTTGGACTCCTCCCGTTCATGATGGCCGCCGACTAAGATCTACAAGAAAACCAACCTGTATATCTATCTATCTATCTCTTCATGAATAACTTGAGAACTATAGAAGATATATACATGAACATACCTTTTGATGTTTGGGAACAGCGGTGAAATGATGATGGTGCTAGAGCCTCAATGGCGTTATATATAAGAAGAGAGTTTGGAGAGGATGAGTGGGCATCTTTAATACAAGCCAACAGAAGCTTTAATGGTTGTTTTCCTTCTCTTCTCTACTCTTTTGTTTCTATCTATATCCTCTTCTATCCTTTAGTTATTTATTTATTTATTTATTTTCTATTATAGTATTGTGAGGAGATATATATAGAGGAAATTTATTATATATGAAGGCCTTAAACTTTGTTATTTATATATATATATAGTGACTTAGTTGAATGAAAACATTAAATTTGGAAGTGATTGGACCTGGAGTTATCAAGAACTCTGAACCATATTTTAAATGGTATTTAACTTCTCAACTATTTTTAGGTTGGTTTTTACATCTCATGGATCTTTTGCATTCAAACCAGTTGATGATCATCACTGAGCTCTCTGACTTCTTTTAAGGTTCAGGGGTAAATGAGATGGGGGAGGTCTTTCCTCCAAGCCTTTCTTTTCTCTTTCATTTGACTTTTTGTCTTTTACTTTTATTTTTATTCCTCCATTACTTTCACTTGTCATTTCAATTTCTTCAATGGGATTTATTGTTCAAGTAAATGGAGAATTGGAACTCCAAAAATTTAAGTGTGAGAATTCAATGGAGCTCTGCATTTCTTAGTTAATGGGCCATGAATACATACCACAACTTTTTAGTAAATGGGACTCAACTTCCAATTCATGGGAGATACACAGATGTCATTTGTTATGTTAGGCTTTTTTTAAAAAAAAAAAAAAATAATAATAGCTTTCAATCCATATTTGGCTTGAAATAACTCCAGCTTTTAAGAGATGGTGGTGGATCATTGATCATATGATCTTCTCATTCATTAGCTCAATCCTAAGAAGGCAACATCTTATTAAATTTCTCAAACATTATTGTGCTCTGTGATATACCAAACAAGATGATGGCATTCAAGATTTGGTCCAAGACATCATCATCTCAATGTATTTCTTAATTGGCCTCAAATGAAAATCATCATCAAGTTGCACATGCATCGCATTCACTTGTATTAATATCAAATTTGTGAAAAAAAAAATTAAAACAGAGCAGAGGCAGACTCTAATTTTGGTTAAAAGAGTTGTTACAAGAAAGAATCATAGTATCATCCAAGAGCAACAAACAATCAGCATCTCAGAGGAGGGATAGACAAACAGGGGACCCATGTTGGCTTTATACCTTCTGATCAACAGATTAATTCAGACTGGCCCTGACCCATGCTGCTATCTATATTCTTATCAGACTTTGTTCCCCTGAGTTGAGAATTATTATATCGAGTCAAACAAAGAACTGAGTCAAAGTTCATGGGACCCTGCTTGAATTCGTTACATAGATTCATAGATTACATACATGGAAATGAAAGCATCTTGCAGTGATATCAGAGATTTTATTTATGCATTGTGTAGGTGATTTATTTGAAGCGGAGAGCCTTGGCGCAACAGTAAAGTTGTTGCCTTGTGACCTAAAGGTCACGGGTTCGAGTCGTGGAAATAACCTTTTGCTTTAAAAATAGGGTAAGACTGCATATAATAGACCCAAGTGGTCCGACTTTTCTCCAGACCCCGCACAATGCAGTAGCTTTGTAGCATTGGGCTGCCATTTTATTGTGTAGATGATTTATTTCCAAATCACATGATGAACAACAAACCTAAAGTAAAGATTGTAACTAACTAATCATCATCATCATCATCAAGCTGCTGCGGTGCCTATTAATTGAAGATGGAGAAGCCTTCATCTATGATGAGATTGTGCTAGCTGACATACTTTGAGTCATCGCTGGCCAAGTAGATGACCGTATTGGCAATGTCCTTGGCCTTGAGTGCCACTCCTTTGAGGTTTTTTTTTTTTTTGATAAATGTGGACAATCCACTAGAAGTGTAGTGTAAAAACAAAACAAGAAATGTTCATCTAACAAGTTGCACTTGAACAGTCTCGTGGTGAGAGTGAGGCTCCCATCCTGAGGATTCCCTGATCCAAGCTTTCATCGTCTTCGACAAACATGTCCCCCACTTACAGTGGTGGGTGGGGGAGAGGAGCAATGGTGCCTCATGAACGACCCAAGGGCCCGCTGGCCCCCAGAAACCCCTTTGATAGCGATAAGAGTCTCCCCATCCCTGGTGCTAATCCAGGACCTCTCGGTGCTGAGAAAGAAGATTGTCACTTTTCCTCTATTTTGCAGGGAAAATCACATGGACAACAACCAGGAGATCGCTCGTGGGCCAATGTTGTCCACGATCCTGGCCACAGTGCAGCTGAAGTTTCAGTCCTGACCCCAGGGCCCTTCTTGGAGCAGCTCAAAGCATCAGTTAAGGATACTGTCTTCCTAAGCGAGGATGTGGTCCTCCGTGTCCACGCCAACATGGAATCGGTGGTCTTCGGTAAGTTCTTGGGCCGTGCACCCCCTTTGGGAGTGGCCAGAGAAGCCCTTGCTTGGCTCTTGAATCACCTAGTTGAATTCACTATGGCCGACATGCTAAATGGTTTTTTCGTCATCCGCTTTTCAACATCAGAAATGATGGAAGCCATCCTCACCGAGGGTCCTTGGACGATGAATGGGATGGTCCTCCACCTGATGCGGTGGAGACAACATTTCCATGCAAGCTTCGAGAAACTATCATCTGCTATCCTGTGGGTTTATCTATACAATCTTCCATTAGAGTATTGGGATATGGAGTCCCTGGAGATGGTGGCTGCTTCCTTTGGAAGAGTAATCAAAATTGATGAAACAACTTTCATACAGAATCGGGGTAAATTCAAGAGAGTCTGGATTGAAATCGATTTGAAAAACACATTGAAACGGGGGGTAGGGTTGATTCAGATAATCCAGTGAAATCAAAATGTTTCGTTTCCATCCTGTATGAAAAATTACCGGTCTTCTACTACAAATGTGAAATAATTGTCCATGGTGTGGATCGACAATTGTAAGCATGGGGGAGCCGGGAGTCGCACTGAGGTGGTTGGAACTTGGCAGCAATCTTCTGACCCGAAAGGGAAAAGAGAAGCTGTTGAGTAAGCCAACCCCTCACAGCAGAATACGGTAACCCATGAACAAAACTCGCAGGTATGCGCCATGGAAGCGAAGGAGACTGGAGATCTTGAGTTCGGGCAATGGATGACAAACCGATGAAAGCCGAACAGAGGACGGTGGTCAACGGCCGAAAGAAACCAGATGAACAGGGGTATGCCGACAACGAGAAACACGAGCCACGCATGTGAGGCGGAAGAGAAATTTGACCATTGGAACCATATCAACGGTTGGGGTCCGATCGCAGTCGAATCACAAGAAGATTAGGAGTGCGCCTAGCCACAGGCTTTGGATACCATACGCCCAGTAGTGGAGGGGGATATTCCGAATCTCGAAGAGGGCACACTTCTGGATGTGGCTGTATAGTTGCAGCTACACACAAAGAAGAATGGGAATCTAGGCAAAACTTCAGAGAGGAACCAGTGCTCCCCAACCCTCGAGAGAGCGCCCAAGGTGGTCGCGGAGGAGGTTACCACCAAATAGCTAGATCAACCCGTCTTGACTTGGGTCGAGGGCTTGAATCGCACCACAACATTAATGTTAACCTGGAAACCAATCCTGAGGGAGGCTTGCAACTATACTCCTTAGTCTTCGATAATGAACATATGAATCATACCAGGAAACCTTATCTTGAATTACCTCACAGCTCCGACACCATGGAGATGGAGAGGATGGATCGTGATTATCATGTGCTCGTCCTCTGTGTCTCAAGCAACCTCAATAAACCAGCAGATCCCGCACTTGTGGATTTGGATGCTATAGATGTAGGTGAACCACCAGACCCAGGGAAAGAGGAGAACCAGGTACTGGAACTAATGGAAGAAAATGAGCCATCGGACCCCGGAGAAGACTTGGAACCGAGGAAAGGTGAATGTTTGAGAAATGATGGCAATGGGAGCAAACGATCATCAAATTTTGAAACTTAGGCCTATAAAAAAGGCAGAATCGTTGATGCGAAGGAAAACTTCTCCAACTTCAAAGGTTAATTCATGATGATTCTAATATGGAACTGTAGGGGGGTCTCTGGGCCGACACCATAAGCAGGATTATGACTTTTGTAAGATCATTAAACCTCTCCCTGATATGCCTTTTTGAAACCAGAGCAAACAAGCTCCATATTGAGTCCTTTTGTAGAAGATTCCAGAAAAGATGGCATTAGGCTGCAATCTCTTCAATCAGATTCTCTGGTGGTATTATTGCCTTATGGCCGAAGAACCTTGGTTTGGTCATGCCATTTGCTAATTCCAGGTATGTACTCCATTTAGCCATTACTAGTGGTAACTCTAAACTGTATCTTGTCTCTGTAGTCTATAATAGCCAGGTCTTGAGGATCCAGAAGAGAACCTGGGATGAGCTCACCAATCTGGCTGCTATTCCATTCTCTTGGATCATCCTTGGCGACTTCAATGCAGAGTAATGAGGAAAGAAGGAGTATGCGAGGTAACCTCAATGATGCTTCTGAACAAAAAGCTAGGTACCTCAATAATTTCCTTGATCACATTAACATCCATGAACTTAATTATACTGGCTCTCCCTTTACCTGGTGTAACAACCAAAAAGATAAAGCTAGGCAATAGGCAAGATTAGACAGAATTACTGCAAATAAGCTATGGTATGATAGTATAGGTTCTTTTTTCATTGATCAACTTGCTATATGTCAATCAGATCATAGTCCTTTAGTGCTAACTTGCACCTTGAAACACTATAAAGGCTCTAGACCCTTCAAATTTGACTACAATTGGCTCCTTACTATTGACTACCAAAAGACAATTGAGGCCACATGGAAGGTCTATAGCCATGGGAATCTACTACACACAACCAGTAACAACCTCCACAGATTGAGTTAGCAACTTAGGAAAACTTGCTCTAATACAACTCAGGGGCTAGAACAGAGAATTAAAGGAATAGAAAGAGAGATTGAAAGACTTGAAGCCATGGATACCAATGAGAATCAAGCCCAAGCTGAAGAAACCTATAGGAAATTAAGAACTTTATACAACAAACACCAAGCCATGTTAAGACAAAACACAAATTTCTGGGCTAAAAAATCTAGGTCTAATTGGCTACAAAATGGTGTTCAGAACTCTAGTTTCTTTTACAAACTAGCCAAAAACCATAGAAGAAGGAACAAAATCACCCAAATCAGAGATGATCAAGGAAACATTGTTACTGACCCAACTGACATTGAAGCATGTTTTATCAAGTTTTATTCCAAGCTTTGGCAGGATGACAATGATTGCAACCTGGAAGCCACGATCCAAGCTCTTCCTGATTATCTACCTTCCTTAAATGAAGAACAATCCAACTACCTGATTCAACCCATTAACAGGTTTGAAATCTACAACTCTCTCAAATCAATGGCTCCTGGTAAGGCCCCTGGACCTAATGGCTTCACTATTGAATTTTTCATTGCATACTGGCCCACTATTGGTGATTCCATTGTAGATGCCTGATAAACGTTCAATTGATCATGTTTTTATATCTTCCTTGTACATTATTCATGTGATTTCGAGTAATTCTTGACCATTGATACTTAATTAGTGTTAATTCTTATTTTCAGGGCACCAGAGAGCTTCGAGAGCGAAACAGAAGCAACATAGATCAAATCGAAACTAATCTCAATTTCACTGAAGCCATTCGGGTTAGCTTATGGCCGTAAGCGCCTGTATGAAGTAATGTTACAGGCATGCTTACAGCCGTAAGCACCCATATGAAGACTCTGAGTACACTCCTCTCCAATATATAGAGAGCTACACGGGCAACCACACGACCATATCATCAACCGTGTAATTGGAGGAAAGGCTTATGGGCGTGCATACGCCCGTAAGACCGCCCGTATACCTCGCGCTCAGCACGAGTTAACCTAATCTTATGTTGATTTGAGTCCGGATTTGACTGATTGGGTCAAGAATCATGTGGATTAACCTGAACTCTATAAATAACCGATTTAGGGTTTAGAGAAGGGGGCTTTTGGAATCTTGAACATCATCATCCTCTTGGAGGTTCTCAACCTTCTCTCGACCTTGGAGATTAGGGCATCATTGAAGACTTTGGAGCAAAGAGAGGAAGGTAAGCATCGAACGATCATCGCCAACGGTGGAGGGAAGAGTGTTTCTTATTATGTTTCTTATTATTTCCCTTGAGATTGTATTGGATTTGTGTTCCCCTTTAATGGGGAACTAACTTGTTAGATACTTAGGGATGATGAACCTTCGGATTTATGTTTAATTTCGCTTATATGGATTTCAATTGAATGAATGATTTAATGTATGAGAACCTATTGAACGTACTGTATGGTATTGATGCTTTACGTTGCGATAACCCTAAGTGTCAATCTAGATCTATAGAAGGGGTAGACAATAACGCTCCCTCTATATAACCTTAGATCTACTTCAATAGGTGGGAGTTGTGAACATGCCGAGAGATCGGGTGTTTAGGAGAGAGACCCTTTAAAATGAATTATTCCCATAATTCTTGCAAGGTTATGTGTTCCCTAGAACAACTCATGAGCTTAGATTAGTAACTCGCCTCGAAAGAGGGTGTGAAAGCGTTGTAGGAATTCTTGGTCCATATCTCACATTCATCAATATGAAATCCATACTTGCCCCAATCTATAAATATCCGGAGGGGATCCATTGCCCGAGTATCTCCCTTCTTTAATTGATTGCCATCACTATTTTCATCAAGTGTTCTTAAGCCAGTTTCTATTATAGTAATTAGATTAGAAAACCAACAACCATTGAATAGGCTGGGTAGTAGATAATTAGATATGATTAGTGGTCTATGTCTCTGTGGGTTCGACATTTGACTTTTATATTCCACTTTATTACTTGATACGACCCGTGCACTTGCGGTCTAAGCATTAGTCACATAACACGCATCAATGCCATTAACCATTTCTTTGACCATGGTCATCTCCCCACTAGCTGGAATAAAACTCACATTAGCTTAATCCTTAAGAAAGACAACCCACAAACTGTCTAGGATTTTAGACCCATAGCTTTATGTAATGTTAACTATAAAATAATTTCCAAAATACTCTCCAATAGAATTAGAGCAGTCATCCCATACCTCATTTCCCCTGAACAATGCGCTTTTGTTAAGAATAGAACCATCTCTGATGACATTTTGCTAGCCCAAGAGGTAGCACACTCTTTAGAGAGGGATGACAAGCATCACCCTATGATGATGATTAAATATGACATGAAAAAGGCCTATGAAATAATGAGATGGAATGCAATTCTTGCAGTATTAACCAAAATGAACTTTGCACCAAAATGGATCATATGGATAAAAGCATGCATTAATTGAAACCCCCTCTATGGCCTACATTATCAATGGGAGAATTGGAAACTTCTTCAAACCACAATATGGTATTAGACAGGGAGACCCCATCTTTCCTTACCTTTTCATCCTTGTAGCTTAGGTGCTGACCTAAATTCTTAAAAAGGCAACGAGTATGAGTATGATCATAGGCTTTCCTCTTGGTCCAAACTCATCAATTAATCATACCTTATTTGCTGATGACCTCATTATCTACTGTAGAGCCACTAGAAAGGAGGCTAGATCAATTATTATGTACTTAGACATATATTATTATATCACTGGACAAAGGGTTAATACCAAGAAATCTGAAATGTTTGTACCTTCATGGATGAACACCAAACCTAAACAATCGATTCAAAGAATATTGGGTTTGAAAGCTGGTACTTTCCCCTTCAAGTATTTGGGCACTGGATTTCTCCTAACAGGAGTAAGGCCTCTTATTTTAACCCTTTATTAGACCAAGTGCAAAGAAGATTAGGTCATTGACAAACACTGTACCTATCTTTAGCAGGTAAACTTATCCTAATCCAATCAGCTATCCGATCTCTTCCAGTCAATAACCTTAACACCTATGCCATTCCTAATGGGATTCTTGATAAAATTTCCAAATTGGTGAGAGACTTCCTTTGGAAGAACACAAGCAATGGAAAAAGGCATCCATCTCATTAGCTGGAGTACCATCTCCAGGGACAAATTTGGGGTGGCTTGGGCATCAAGGACTTGTAAATTGTTAAGAAGGCCCCGATTAAAAAACATCTACTTGACTTGTTGAATAACAAAAAGAAAGCATGGGTCCAATTGGTCAACTATAAATATGGAACTTTCAACCCTTGGGATCTTAGGAGAATAGGGAACTCCTTCTATTAAACCTTAGTGTGCACTGCCAAAATGGTAAAAGGAGAAATTGCTCCTAAATATGTCACTGCTTCAGATCCAATATACACACATCCATGGCTTTATAGAATTCCTTTACAATTGAAATCTTCTTTCTATAACATGGATTTTGATATCTCCCAGCTTCAAAATTCAGAATCTCTTAATTGGAAATCAATGGGACATGGATCGACTTCTTGACTTATTTCCTGAAAACATAGCTAATGATGTTCTTGCAGGGAGATCAGATAACAACCTCAGGATGAAAACTGGGAATGGATACATGGCACATGGACTAAGTCCCTCTCAGCTACCATCTATGCTCACTACACAAATGCACAAAATGAGCCACCATGGTTTGGATGGGCTATACTTTGGAAATTGCAAGTCATTCCAAGGATCAAAAATTTCCTATGGAAATTTTTCCATAAAAGATTGCCAACTAAGCATTCTCTATATATGATCAACTTGGGACCAGATGAGCCATGCGAATTATGTAGTCTTACCATGGAAAACCTTACTCATTTGTTCTTCAGTTGTAGAAAAGCATTGAAAGTGTGGCTTGAAATACAAGCATTGGGTTACCTTATAAACTGGGGCTGGACCAAGAGGATATTTTGAATGGCAACTGGCTGCTCAAGAGGAAAATTGGCAACCATATACTAAATTCTAAGGAGACCCCCTTGATTGATAATGTATTGTGGTTAATATGGAAAAATAGATGTGATTTTATTTTCAGGAAAGCTATGATAGAGCCAAAGAAGGTGGCCAACAAGGTAGTGGCTGTAACCTTGGAGTATCTACAACATAGAGAATGAATAGCCATTGCCACAGAGCATCCATGCCCTTAAATAGAGATTTTTTTACACATACTTTGCTAATTGATATAGCTTGGATGCTAGGTGAGTCCTTAGCAGGGACAAGGTTTTTCATTTTGACTAATACAACCATTTTCTGTCTTGCAAGGAGGAAGCTCTGTCTTGCTCAGTGTGCTCTTGAAGGAGAACTTAATGCAATGCTGAATGGAATTGAGGACGCTTGAGCTTGGTATCAATTATACTAGGATCCTATCTGATAATCAACACCTCACAAAGCTGATGAATTCGGAGAAAACTGATGAAAACTAGAGTACTCGCGACCTCACCAATAGATGCAAAGTAAAGCTCAAAGAGATGGAGAGATGGGTGATCCACTACATATCAAGAGAAGAGAACTTCATTGCTGACTCACTGGCAAAGAGAGTCAGAGCAAATGGGGAAATTTTGGAATACAGAGAAGCTGAAAATCTGCCCCAGTGGCTTAATGTTTTGATTGAAGACTTTAAGAGTTTTTGTAATTAGATATTAGCTATGTAGCTCTTTATATATATAAAAAACCCTTGACTTTCTTGAAGAATTTGATTCAATAAAAAAGATTGTAGAAAAACAGATGAACAAGACCAAGAACAAGTAATTTTCCAGAAATATGCAATTAACAAATCTCTAATTTGCCACGCACCAATATGCAATAGGAAAATCAAAGTAAAACAAACAATCGTGGGAAAGGAGAGAGACAGACAAACAGATTTACTTGGTTTGAAACATTGCCTACGTCCATGGGCGGCGGTGCAAGGATCAATCCACAAATGGCGTATGCAAAGCTCTCTCTCGCCGACAACAAGGAAAACTCACGATCTACAGTCTTATTTATAGCCATACATTGACAACTCCTATTTTGATATGAATAAGACTTAAACATCTCGCTAATAGAACTTAAACATTTATCTCTAAATCAATCATAACATCTATCTTTAAAACAATCCTATCTCTAATCATAATTAAAGTAGGACTCAAGCTAGTGAACCTGATGTGAATTCAAAGATAACTTTCAACAAGAAGTAAATCACATGCATGGTTCAAACCCTCAACCTCGCCTTGTAAGAGGGAATGTGTTAACCAAGTTTTCTTGTAAAAGTTGGTTGCCACTCCTTTAAGGTTAGCCATGAAGTTAAACACCTTCTCAGGGACTCTAAAGCTCATGTTCAAATCTCGAAGAGAGAAAGGGGTAGGAATATTATGCCTCGAACCCAATCAGGATGTCGGCAGACCAGCCACATATATATGACGATGAGCCTATATATGCAAGACCTCAAATCTAATTACATTTTACTAATACAAGTACATAAATATCTTAGGTTATAACTACAATACTCAAAGCTCTAAAACCATTAACAAAATCAGATAAAATACAACAGGTTATCTATAAAGGTTACCAAAGTGGTTTTACAAATCTAATATACAATACTTTGTTCATAAAATACTAGCTGATTTGGGGACAATAAAGACAACAAATTTATGAGCTTGAAATCACAATAAACATCCACTAAAATCATTTGAACAATGTTAGATTGTTAATATCATAAATAAAAGTATTTACAATATATGGCAGAAATAGCTGAAAAGTCTGAAGATCATAATTTATTGCATAAATAATTTCAAAGCAGTTCAATATATTTGCAACAGAAATATGTTGCAGAAGAATTCATTGAGTTAGAAATATTAGAGAATTGATGATATTTTTAAAATAGTAAAGTCTCCCAAATATGTTATGACCACTATTAACCATGGTGGCTCGGGTCAGAATCACATTTATTCTACCGTAGTGACTTGAGTAAGAATGACATTATTATCATCGACCGCATAGTACTCTATATAACAGGTGTGTCAACATAGTCAATGCTAACCCCTATTGACGTAGGTCAGAACACAGGCACATTTGGAGATGTATGCGAAAACCATAACAAATCCAACTGAATCAAATACAATATCAAGCAGAATAATTATAACTAATTAATATTTCAAAAAATTAGTTAATAATAAATCCTAGTCTAACATATTTGCATGATCCAATTTATACATAAAATAGATAGCTTTCAGATTATTTGAAATATTAAATATAACTGATAAGAAAACCATTTAAATATGAAAATAACTTTCAATAATTTGCATGTGGAACACTTTCATTAAATTATACATGAATTACTTCTATTAATTTATATGTGAAATACTTACATCTAAAAGTTCATGCTCAAGCTAGTAGTGACTCAAACCCCTGTAACAAGATTTAGAAAGAAGAATATAGTCTTAGTAACTGAGATACATAAATTCAACACACTATTATACCAGTTATTTGCTCTTTCTACATAAACACCAACATGAAAATATCCTATTCCTTATATTAATCCATTTCATCAAGGAGTTGTAAAGAATTCAATCTAGAGAATTTAAATTGAACTTCGAAACCTAATATCAGTTATGGAAATTTGATAGCCAATTATAGAACTATTGCTACTTAGAATTGAAATTCATTTATAACCAAAGCTTTGAGATACCATCTTTAGCTTTAAAGATTGATTCATTACCTAAAATAACCTAGAATGAAGATTCTCTTAATTCATTGAAAACAAATTGATAACTTAGTTCCAAGCATCATGATTAATCCCAAAATCAAATAAACAAATGGAAAAAACTAACTCAAGAAAACCTAAATGCAACAAATCAACAATAACTATTACAACCCATCCTATTCATAGAATTTCTCCAAACATATTGTCACGAAAGATTTCTCACAACACTAACGGTGATAATCTTCATTCTTAAATTAGACAATACCAGCTTAGAACTCATAAACCCTAACATTTCCATTTAACCCTTTACTAATGATACTATAAAATAGAGAAGTATATTAATCAAAAGAGCAATTGAAGGATTACCATTGATTTCCAACTCCTCACAACTCATTATGGTAGGAATTCTTCCTCGATAAGAACAAATCCTTAGCTATTAGAAGCAAGCTCACCCTCCAAATCAGTGGCACCGACCTCCAAGCAATCTCTTAACAAATCCTCATCCACCACCTCTTTGTATGGTCCTTATCGATCCAAGGCTTGGAGGAGACCCGCGATGACGGACTTGGAAGATAAAGAGAGAGAGAGAGAGAGAGAGAGAGAGAGAGAGAGAGAGATTACATTTTAGTCTCTATAGTCCCTAATTAAGAGATTCATTATAATAGAGTTCCTACAAAATTACAATATAGCCTTTATAGTTTAAAGCTTCTATATATAGGTTCCTGACTGTATTATTACGAGTTAAAGAAGAAACATAGTTCACTCAGATACCGAATTGACCGATCGAGTACCACAACCGAGTTTCGAGTCAGTCCTCTCATAGTGTGCTTTGAAAACGTGTACACTTGGTGAGAGATAAAATAGCAAATGATTGATTCTACGCTTGATGTGTTGATGACAATGCCTCAATGATCTAGGATCATGACTCAAGGTGTCAAACGGGCCAGCTCAGCACGACATGACCCGGGCCAAGCTCGTGTCGAGCACTGTTCGTGCCTGTGTTGGCTTGACTCGGGAGTAAGCCGTGTCGTGCCAGCAAGGTGCGCGATCCTAGAGGGGTCAACACAGCAAGAGGCACAACCTAGCTCTATTGGGTTATTGTCATGTCGGCCTGCCCAATTTGTTAATAATATTTAAAAAATTTAAAAAATAAAATTTATTTGTAAAAAATAAAAAAAGAGCGAGAAAAATCCATAAAATTATTAAAAAAGGGGTATAAAACACAAAAAATTATAAAAATCCCAAAACATTCATAAATTAAAAAAAATAATAAACAACAATGTCTTTAAAAATCCCTAATAAAGAAAAAAAATTATAAAAGATATGTAAAAAATTATAAAAAACTTGTAAAATTAAAAAACATATATTGCAAATTATTGCAAAACTAAATAAACAAACTAGATAAATGAAATATAATCTTAAATTATTGTTAAGATTCAACCTTCACTCATAAATTGCCAAGGAAAAAAAAAATCAAATTATTATAAAATTGATTTTTATTGAAAAAAGAACAAATAAAAATATTGTGATTTTTTTTTAAATATGATAAAAATGTTTAATTCACAAATCTCTAAAAAAAAATACTAATTTACAATTTTCAAAACTAGAAGATTTGAACTTCAAGTCTTCAAGTCTTCATGTAACTTTATTCTTGGTTTGATCTTTCATTTGTTGTTGTATCTTCTCTTGTGTCGCTACTTATGTCATGTCGTTGATCTTGTAGTCTATCTTCGGCATCCAACCAATCCTTCAAGCATATGTACATCTCCTAAGAAGCTTGGTTCAACCGACCCCTTTTGTTGTCCAGTAGTCTATTCCATATACTAAAACAAGACTCTGATGTTATTGTAGACATTAGTGGACTTTGCAGATCACATGGTATGGAAACTAGCATATGATAATTGATACACCTCAAATCCTGACTTCCACGTGTTGGAATACTCACACAACCCTAAAGGGAAACACTAATCACAAAGGGAACCGCCATACTGCCCCATGCTAGGGTACAATCACCATGACCCTAGAGACAAAAGGGTTTTCCAAACATCTTCTCTCATGATGGTGGATAAGACCCCCAAAAGGTGATAAGACGGAACCCAATTCCCAAGAAGCTCTAATAGTATAAAGGGAAAAGACTTCGGACAGAAGAGGGTAAGCTAATTCTGAACAACATACCCTCTAAGATTTAATTCTCCTCCTTCTACACTTCCTCCCACGATGAATTCCCAACTAAATTGACTGTCATAGCGGGCTTGAGCATCTAGGCCCTTCTTTCCTCTCACTGGCATATGTTCTTGTCCCTTTTCATGTGAAATCTTCGAGAGGAAACCTTCGACACCGTCTCCAATTGGAGAAGATATTATCCGTTGGCCTGAACCAGAGACAACTTTGACACAAACCAATTTTTTGGCTAACAGATTGGCGCCTTCTGTGTGGACTTTTTGAACGAAAAGAGGTATGTACCATGAAAAGGATAACACAAGAGGAGGTCAACCCCCTTTATATGAGAAATTATGGAGGTCCCACTTCCTCGCGGCCTTAGGCTTCCTACCATTGGAGATATACAATGGTACAACCAACCCAAATGACCATGTGAGGGCTTTCGAGACCCTAATGCTCATGGATGAGTCTTCTCATGTCATGATGTGTCGGCTCTTCTTGGCGACGTTGAAAAGAGCGGCATTGGTGTAGTTCAAGAGCCTCCGCCCCAACATCATCGCGTTATTTGAAGAGTTTTCTGAACTCTTCTTCACCCACTTTATAAGAGACAAGAGATGAAAGAAGATGTCGGTCACACTTATAAGCATGCAACAGCAGGAGGGAGAGAGCCTCTACAGGTATGTGGACCGCTTCACCCAAGAAACCCTCACAATCCCGAAGCTTGACCAGTCTATCACCATCATGGCAATCATGAAAGGTTTGTGTGACTCTCCGTTCAAGTTCTCTCTAGCCCTGAACCAACCAAAAGACCTCTCCGAGCTTCTCGCGCTTGCCGATAAGTACATTAACACCGAGGAGGTACAATAGGGATGGAAAGAGAACTAGAAGGTGAGCCAGTTAAGGGACGAGACTGACCCCCAAGCCGTCGAAGGACCGAAATACCTCCCGTCCTCGGGAGACTAGTAGGGCAGAGGAACCGATGAGATATCAGAACTTTTCCCCCCCCATAATGATACCAGATCCAACATCCTCATGTAAGTATAGAGCTATAGGATCTTGAAGTGGCCCGCCAAGTTGAGGAACCCTTCAAGTAGGAAAGATAAATAGTGCTCCTTCTATCGGGAATACGGCTATGACATTGAGGAATGTCAGAACCTCAAGGACGAAATTGAGGATCAAGTAAGGAAGGGATGACTCGACCAATTCATCAGGTGCGACTCTCAAGAAGAAGATCCATCCACCCTAATGTCAGGCCCGACTCCTATCCGGACGGTGCAATAGACTTTGGAAAGTACCTCCTAGCAAGGAAGGGACCTGTATGGTTAAGGAGTCGCCCAAAAAATTACCTCACCAGGTATAAAGGGGAAGGAACTTACCTGACCCTTCCATCCTGACCATCCCAGCCATCTTGAGTGGCACTATTAATGAAAATCATGTTTCTACCGCATACCTCATTTATAATTTTGTTATCGAAAGTTCCTTCGCTATAAGGGCCAAGCTCTCAAGCTCGTTCTCGTCATGAAAGTCCCTTTGCTATGAGGGCCGAGCTCTCAAGCTCGTTCTCATCATAAAAGTCCCTCGTTATTAGAGCTGAGTTACAATGCTCGCTTTCTATAAAAATTTCTTTCTTATAAAGTCCCGTTACATTACGGGCCAAGTTCTCGAAACTCGTTCTTTCTAAGTTCTTTTATTATATGGGCTAATCCCCAATGCTCGATTCTGTCACTAGATTTGGCAACTCTCATGGGAGTTTCACCCCGACTCGACGGGCCTCACAGAAGATCCCCCATTTTCAAGGCTAAATTTGGCGGCCTACGCACGGGCTTTGCCTCAACCTCGGCTTCCCAAATGAGGAAATTCTCAAAATCAGCTTCCCAAATGTGCTAAACCCCAAATTCGGCTTCCTAAGTGAGGAAGGCCTCGACTTCAGCTTCCCAAATGATGAAGGCCTTGACCTCGGCTTCCCAAGTGAGGAAGGCATAGACTTCGGCTTCCCAAATGAGGAAGGCCTTAACATTAGCTTCCCAAATAAGAAAAGCCTCAAATTCGGGTTCCTAAATGAGGAAGGCCTCGACCTTGGCTTCCTAAGTGAGGAAGGCCTTGACCTCGGCTTCCCAAATGAGGAAAGCCTTAATGAGTACATAATCATATATATTTTTATATCATAATTACCGATGAGTGCATAATTATACATATTTTCATACTATATTTGCATGCACTTTGCTTTCCTTTTCGCATGGATTCCTCTATTTTTGTGTTATGTTGGGTATTTTGTTGTCATTGCATAGGTAAACAGGTATCCATGAGAAAAGAAGAGAAAACTGAAACAATTCAGAGTATAAAGAGCTAGGAACACACTTTTATAGAGAGTGTTATGACTTCTACACGGGTGTGTCATGAGGGTGTAAATTCAAAAACATGAATAAATCGATAAATTCCACGATCGGGCCAAATTTTACTCAGTCATGGCTATGTGTCTGACGACACAGCCGTGTGTCATACGACATGGGCGTGTGGAGCCCGTATGCGAGACCGTGTATCTCTTGAGATGAGCAAAAAACATGTCAATTGATTCCAAAACATTGGGTCTACACAACTTGGACACGACTGTGTGGTATAAAATTGATGCTTATAAAAGGCCGCTAGATCTAATTTGCAAAAGGACTTTTGGCAGATCAACATTTTGAGATTCTTTGGTCGCGGCTGAGGAGCTATTGGTCAAGGGAGTTTATGATCTTTATTTATGTCTTCCTCCTTAACTTCCATGATGAATTCTATTAGTATGAGAGGCTAAACCTTCTGTGGTGCCTTGGGTCTGTCTTCCTCCTTAGCTTCCATGATGAATTCTATTAGTATACGAGGCTAAACCTTTTGTGGTGCCTTGGGTCCTTGAACCCTTAGATGAACTTGTGACTCTTTTCCTTTATTTAATATTAGGTTTTTCTTTTTGATTATTCTTGTAGATTGTCTATGTATGCTTAATGCTTGTGGTTTGTTAGTGCGAAAGCGCCGATCACATAATTAGAGTTGCTTGATGCATGAAGAGAGATCTCGCTCAAGCTAAATAAGGGTATAGATGATAGGGGGTGTGCGCACACCGAGAGATCGGGTGATCACGGTGATTTCACAATACATTCTACGGATTAGGGTAAAACCTAATAGTGGGAACTACAAAACACTAAATAATAATAATGCAGTCGTATGACGAAGTCGCTGTATGGGACTAGGGTTTGGTTGCACGAGAGATTGAAATCAAACTAATTTAGGGTTCTCCATTTTCCAAGAATATATCAATTATATAACAAGTATTTAGAATTGAGTCGAGCAAGGGATTCTTACAAGGATAGAGATTCAGGGTACCATATCCTCCTGATACATAAAACCCTAGATTTTCCAACTGTTCAGTTAACTTTAGTTCTTCTTTAGATAGCTTAGTTAGGATTACAAAAATACCAAAAATATTTTAGGCTAGATAATAGAAGATAAATCAGTAATAGCGTTGCCGTTCCTTGTGGATTCGACTACCCTACCCTTAGGGTACTTTATTACTTGAGCTACCCCGAGCACTTGCGGGCTAGCAACACATCATGTTTTTGGCATCATTACCGGGGCTAGGAATATTAGAATTCTGTTTTCTAGTCAAATTAGGGTTAATATAGTCTATTACTTTTCTTTTATTTTTGAATATGATCTTTTGAGTTTCCTCTTTGTTGAAGTAACTGGTGTATGACCAGGAGCTCCTCATATCCACTGATCATACCAGACCCAGATTTTGAGCGTCAGCTTCGCAAGAAGATCAGAAAAATCGCTCTTGAATAGGCCGCAACGACGGAGACAAGTGTGGAGGTCGATCAACCGACACCAATGGCAACACCAACGTGGTCAATTTTTGATTTTGCTAAACTGAACCTCGATGGCATCGGGGGCAAGCATTAACCTGCCACCAATCACCGCTCACAATTTTGAGCTGAAGCTTCATGTCATTCAGATGATGCAACAGTATTGCCGGTTCGACGTTTTCCAAGATAAGGACCCATACTCACATCTGACGAGCTTCTTGGAGATCAGCGATACTATTTCAGCAAACGGAGTACTAGCTGATGAAATTTGACTCAGATTATTTTTCGTTCTCAGTCAAGGGTCGAGCCTAACAATTGTTGAGCTCACTACCCCAAGGATCAATTATCACATGGGCCCAATTGGCTGAAAAATTTCTTATGAGGTATTTTCCACCGGCAAAAATCACGAAGTTCGAAGTGACATCTCCTTCTTCAGATAATTGGAATCAGAAACACTTTATGACACCTAGGAGAGATACAAGGAATTGCACAGGAAGTGCCCATAACATGGTATAATGGATTCGATGCAAGTCCAAACCTTCTATAATGGACTGAATGAAGCCACCAAGCAGATGTTGGATGCAACAGTTGGAGGCTCCCTGTGCAGTAAAGATCCCTATACAACTAAGGACTTAATTGAAGAAATGGCAACCAACGGGTACCAGTGGAGTTTTGAAAGTAATAAGCCTGGTTGGGCTGCAGGGATTTATGAAGTAGATGTGATAACCACCTTGGCAGCACAAGTTGAAGCAATCAGTAAGCACCTGGATAACATGACCATTCCACAACAAGCATCAGTGATGAGTTATGGAACACATAGGGGCCAACCAATCCTTATATGCCATTCTACAAAGGTCGGTATTGGATCTATCAAGTAAGTGGATTTCATGGGCACACAAAACAGATATCAGAACAACCCATACAGCTCTATCTATAATCCCGGATGGAGGAATCACCCAAACTTTTCATGGAGCACCTCAGGGCTAGGTCAAGGTCAACCAAGACCGAATCAATCACCAGAGTTCCAGCAGCCACGCAAGAAAAGAAAGAGTCAAACTTGGAGAGCATCATTGCATGCTACATTAGTACCAACATTAAATGCCTTTAAAAGAATTAAGAGCTAATAAGAAATTAACAGGCGTCATTGCAGAACCTCGAGCATCAAGTAGCCCAAATCACCAAGTCCTTGGCCGAACGACCACTAGGCACCTTGCCAAGCAATACGGAGGTCAACCTAAGAGAACCTGTCAAGGCTATCACTCTTAGAAGTGGAACTGAGTTACCCTCGCCACAAGTCAAAATTCAAGATGAAGTAACTGCCGGAAGGAAAGAGAGTAAGAAACCTGAGGAAGAGGAATGGAACATTACAGAGGATTCGTGCAAGGTGAAGGATAAGCAAGCACCAAAGGTGAGTGAGTACCAGCCAAAACTATCTTACCCGGCCAAGGTGAAGAAGGTCCAATAAGATGAGCAGTTCAAAAAGTTCTTGGAGATATTCAAGGTGTTGCACATCAATGTCCCGTTTGTGGCCGTTTCACAAATGCCAAGATATGCCAAGTTTTTAAAGGAGCTACTTACCAACAAGAGAAAGTTGGAGGAAGTGTCCACAATGACATTAAGTGAAGAGTGGTTTGCAGTTCTCACCAACAAGCTACCAAGGAAAGAGAGAGATCCAGGAAGTTTCATAATTCCCTGTACTATGAGAAGTTTGGTGTATATGAAGGCCTTAACCGATATTGGAGCAAGTATCAACCTCATGCCATATAAGATACTCCAAAAATTAGGGCTTGGAGAGCCAAAATAAACCAAGGTGACGCTTTAGATGGCTGATCAATCTATTTGCCACCCCCGAGGGATCATTGAGGATGTCTTTGTGAAGGTGGACGAGTTTATCTGCCTAGTGGACTTCATCATATTGGACTTGGATGATCAAGTAGAATCTCTTATCCTTGGAAGATCGTTCTTAAAGACTGCACAAGCATTATTTGATATCAAAGATAGCTGAATGGTTCTAAGGGTTGGAGAGGAGGAAGTCGATTTCAAGTTCAAATCAGCAATGCGACATCCTGTAGAGTTTGATGATTCTTGTTACTATATTGACCATATTGATGACTATGTCTTTGATTTTGTGCAAGATGAACTCCTGAAGGACCAATTAGATGGTCTCTTCGATGATGAACCGCCATCTTGGGAAACAGTATAGAGACGGAAGCCCTAAATAAGCAACACTAGTGTCTCATGCAAAGAAGAAAAAAAGTATTGGAAGAAGCTGAAGATGAAGGAAACGAGTGAAGCCACCTCACTGGCATTTTCATCATCTGGCTCACCCATGAGTCAATTTGGTGAGTGTGAATTTATTTCTTTTCAGAGTATGCAGGTCATAGGCGGTCTACCTCTAGGCGGGGACATTGAGAGTCTCATCTATTTGACCCTCCTTAAGCATTACAGGTATGTCAAGCTAGTAACGTAAAACAAGAGTTTCGTGGGAGGCAACCTAAGTTTAGTAGTTTTTAGTTAGTTCTAGTTAAGTCTTCTAGATAGATTTCATGATTAGATTTTAGGCTTATGTTTAGGTATACATTAGTGGTGATTTCCACTCTTTGATGATCTTTTCGGTGATTATATGAATTCCAAGGTGCATAACGACTAATTTGTCATCTTTGGAGTCAATAACACATTAGTGCAGGGGGAAAACAAGGTGAAAGTCAAGGCTTAGGAGTTTATAGAGAGTAATATGTCCGTAAACACAGGCGTGTGTATAGCCTTGTGACGCTCAGGCTGGAGATTAGGAAAGATAGAGAGATACACGCCTGTGGACACAGGCGTGTGGAGGGTGTGTCGGCTTCAACAGGGTTCAATTTCTCCTTACACGGCCGTGTAAAACCCACATGGCCCTAACACGGTCGTGTGAGCTGTGTGCGGCCTGACGCGTCTAACTTAGGGTTTTTAAAACCCCAAATCAAGCGACCGTCTTCCCAAATCTCGACTCACCTCTCACACACCGCAGCTCCGGCAGCTCAACCGAGTGTCCCGCCCATCGATTCCCGCCGATTTTCGCGTGATTCCGGCAACGTCTTTATCACCTTCACCGCTGGCCTTCCATCACCTTGACCGACAGACACGATCGTGTCTGCATCTCACACCATCATCTACACGCCCGTATCCACCACCATTTCCAGCGAGCTCATTGAGCGCACCTTAAAGAAGAGGGGCGTGATAAAGCTACTAAAGAGGCTTAGAAAGGAGTTCTCTACTGCCACCAGTAGCGATCTTTGGGATGCTGATCCAAAATAACCGGTATGGCCTTCTGAATTAGAAGAGGTTTGGCGAGGCCCGAGCCATCGATTGGGACGTTGTGGAGGATGTGGGCCTCGCCGAGGAGGTCCGGCGTCCATTAACGGTGGGAGGATGGGACCGGCTACTCACTATCTACGAGATGGACTACTGGGAGCTGACCCTAGAGGTACTCGCCTCCATCACCATCATTCGAGGATGTTCATCTAGAGCTGCACTGAAATGTACTACAAGATCAATATAGGCTCTAGTGTGGAAATAAGAGAATACATACTGGGATGGTGAACTTAGAATAGGGTAACATCATTGACTTTTTGGCCAGATGTTAAACACTTATCATCTTTTGTTAATTTCTTTTCTTTACTTGAGGACAAGTAAACCTTTAAGTGTGGAGATGTTTGATAAGTGTATAAGTAAGCGTAATTTCTTATTGCATTTATGTATACTTCACATGCTCAATTAGTGAAAATATGGCTCACCAATACTTAAAAAGTGTTGTTTTTGCTGAATAGGCCATAATGATGATACACCGGGAGCAAGGGAAGCTTTTCAAGATAATTTGAAGTCAAAATAAAGCAATTTAGAAGAAACTACAACCTTATACGGGGACTCATATGGCCCGTGTGAACCTAGGCAACAGATTGGCCCTTGCTTCGACTTTCCTAGGGCCATGCGGTATCTCATACTGCTCTTATGGATCGACCTAGGAGCTATACAGGATATCATACGACCCATATGGTTACCTTTATAGAATTACGGTTCATTACACTATGGGCCTAGGCAGGGGCAAAAACAGAAATAGACACCCCAAAACCCCTAATGGATGAGATAAATACGACGAAGAAGGGTTTTGGGGGAGGAGAACAACCTTGAAGGAGAGGATTGACACTTGGAGGAGGGCCCGTTGGACCACTACTCCATCGACGGTGAGAGAAGCTACATTGAAGAGCCAATTTCTAGAAGCCACCAATGGTGTATGTAATAGCATTTCTTATTATGGCTTGTTGGACATTCATTCTCTTGTTTGTGGATTGGTGTTCTCATTTAATGAGGAACTAATTTTGTAGATACTTGGGTGTGATGAACCCTTGGATTATGAATGAAAGTTGATGTTGATTTCTATGGTTGCTTGATTGATTTAGTTTTGTGAGTCTATTGGATGTTTATTATTGTATTAGTCTCTCTATGTTGCGACAGCCTGGAGAGGCTATTGTAGTTCACCGGGGGAAGAAGCGAACGCCTCCCCATGTGTAGACCTACTCCAATAGAGACGATTGTGAGTATGCCGAGAGGTCGGGTACTAAGGAGAGCGAGCCCTTAATACGACTTATTCCCACAATCTTTCCAAGTTATAGGTTCCCTAGAGCGTAATGCAATTGATGGAATTAGGTATTAGTCGCCTCGAGAGAGTGAATTAATACACCTTAGAAACTCTTGGCCCAAATCTTATCAATCATCAACATAGTAATTTCCATCTAGATCTTAGAGTAAAATCCAAGGGGTATTCATTGCCCAAGTATCCCCTTCTCATGACTGATTGTCTTCAAACTCAAGTCCATCCTCCATAGCTTTGGTTATTAATTTTCTCTAGCTCTAGCTTTAGTTCACAACCACCAACTTCTTGATCAACTAACTAATAGAGGAATAGTAAGTACTAGTACTTTCTTGTCTTCGTGGGATCAACATCCAACTTTCAAGTCCACTTTATTACTTGATACGACCCGTGTACCTGCGAAATTCGCACATCCGTCAACAACCCCTTTTGTTGCTCACATACCCCGATAGGGTTCCATTGATTAAGAACCCGGCTTTGGGTGAATTTAGCATCTGATCCATCTTATGCATTTGGGTCCGAAGCCTTTTGCCTGTAGAATTTTCAGAAGAAAGTTCTAGTCCACCATATCAAAAGGCTTTCTCGAAGAACACTATAATTAGGGTGCTATCTGTATTGCTCTTTTTCAGCTTGTGGATTAGTTCTTCTGATGCCACTATGCTTTCGTGGATTATTCTTCCTTTGATAAAGTCTATTTGGGAATCATTAACAAGATCTCTGATGACCTGTCTCAGACGATTTTCCAGCACCTTGGAGATAATCTTGTTTGAGCAATTGATCAATCTTATTGGCATGTAATCTCAGGGGCATAGTTTTTGTGGATTAGGAGAATATATGCCTAATTGCGTCGTTCCAAATTAGCGGTACCATGGCAAAAACCCTTAAAGAGTTTGAGCATATCATTTTTCAGGATATTCTAGCCTTGTTTATAGAAGGCCATTGGGAATCCGTCAAGTCTAGAAGCTTTGTCTGCTCCTAGTTCTTCTACTATCCGTTTGATCTCTTCTTCCCGTAATGGGAGCTCTAGGTGTGAAAGATCCGGCTTCTCCTTGTGGGCGAATAGCCTAACCTAGTTGGTCTTATACCGCATTTCTTGTTCTTTCCCCAACAAATTGTTGAAAGGTAAATTGATTGCCATTTTGATATGATCTTATGTCGTAAGTGTTGCTCCCTCATGCTAGATTTGTTTAATCCGGTTGATGTTTCTCTCCTCTGATTCGCAATAGATGAAAAAATTTTGTATTTTGATCCCCTTATTGTAGCTTGTTTATTCTTGACCTCTACTGCTAGAAGGATTCTTCTTCCAAGATCATCTTTTTGTATTCCTTTCTGTAGGTTGCCTTTTCCTCCTCTTCTTCATTTGTGAAGGTTCTTGATTTCCTTATCACATCCAGCTTGTGAATTTCAGAGAGGATTTCCTTCTTCCTCTTCGTCTTTTGGTTGAGGATTTCCTTATCACTTTGCTAGTATAAACGCCCCATCTCCTTCCGGTTGTTTTTGCTACCAAGTGGCCTCTATTATTTCCCAAGAGCCCTCCATGTTCCCCCAATCTCTATTTTAGCTGAATGGGGTTGGCATTGGGGTGTCGATAACACATTGCAAGCTAATTGTACATGATCTGATCACACTCTTAGAAGGAGGCCACTTTGCCATATTCTTGGAAAGCCCAACACCCATTCGGTGGATAACATAAATTTGTCTTGTCATGGAAAGGCTGGGGATAATCTTCCATTAGTCAATGTAAATTGTCGTCCTAGGAGAGGGGATCGATCAATCCAAGATCTTGTATTAGTTGTTCGAGCTCATCCCTTTCTCTAGGACTATGTGAGTTTGAGTTGGAGTTTGAGTCCACAGAGTGCTTGATTATGTTGAAATCCCCAGACAACAACTACAACCCATAGAATCTTTCTTTGATGCTTTTAATCTCTTCCTAACATACCGTCCTTTGGGTATTGTTGTGGGGGACATATATAGTGGTCAACATCCTAGGTGTATTGGGAGGGCTACCCATTGGTCGAATGGGCTTTACACCATATGTAAGTATTAATATTTGAAAGTTTTGTTTTTTGTAAATAAAACACGTCCACCTATGCAACTAAGGATATCCTCAACGGTGAATTCTAAGATACCTTGGGTATTATTCCCAAGGTAGCATACTTAGCACACAATTTATACACACTTGCACATAATTTCTATTATCCTGCACACAATTTGCTAACGAGCTTGTTGCACACAATCCGAGCCCGTTGCACACAATTTCTATAGTCCTGCGCACAATTTGTATAACCTTGCACACAAAAGCAAAAACTGTAGCAAGGTATCTTAGAACGCACCTCAACAAGCCTAGAGATCTTTTCTTTTTTTTACCCAAACCCCTCCCTTTTTAGGAAATTACTTTCATTAGTCAACATAAATCAACCGCTGTTGCATAGCCCATCTGATCAAGGGGCTTTGTTGCTCCCATCCCAGTCGTTTAGTCTCTTATATCAGCCATTCTGGAGGCATATGATGAAGCCTTTCCTCTGGTTTTGTTGCTGATGAGTCAGACTTCCTTACAATGTCGAGTGTGCCATACTTCTCGACAGTGGACGAAGAAGGCAACGCCGTCGAGGCTAATCTCGGTGCAGACGCCGTGGCTGCGCTCGTATTGTATGTCAATGATGACCACCTTTGCACTGGCTGTGTATGTCGTCATGCTTTTGATCCTTGTCTAGTTACGTCTCGATGACAATTCCATTCAAATATTGAATATTTTAAAATTTATTAAATGAAAGTATTTGTGATTAAATAAATTAAATAGTTATGAAAAAACTGAATTTTCTTAAAATTTTTGTTTTTTAACATCTCACTTCTCACTCTCCCATGGTTCTTCTCCCCTCTCTCTTCTTCTTCTTCTCAGCGACCTTCTTCTTGCTCTCAAATGCATCCGATATCCCGCTTACTCATAGCGAATCCTATTTTCAAGAGCTCCTGGCATCCGCTCGGGAGGCGGAGTTCTTCGACTGGATGACATCCATTCGGAGGCAGATCCACCAGAACCCGGAGCTCGCGTTCGAGGAGTACCAGACCAGCGCGCTAGTACGGGCTGAGCTTGAGAAGCTTGGCATTCAGTATTCATGGCCTGTGGCTAAGACTGGCGTCATCGGCGCCGTTGGCTCTGGTTCCGGCCCTCTGTTCGCCATCCGTGCCGATATGGATGCGCTTCCCTTGCAGGTAAATTGAGGTGTTTTTTTTTTTTAATCTGATGTTCTCCTTGATTCTGTTCAAGAGTTGATTTTTTTGTTGAGATTGTTGGAGTCTCTGCTTGGATTTGTGCTTTAGAGTTTAATTGGTGTAGATTGAGTTGGAAATTGGGAATTTGATGATATTCGTGCGGGTGTAAACATTGAAGTGTAAGCTGGGTTTTGTTTTAGTGAAGTGGAGAATCGAAAGCTATCAGCTTTTGAAGATTTATTTTGCTGGAAATGTTGCTGTTAGCTTTTGAGGATTTATGGTATCCTTCGAATGTGATGTATGTCTTGGGCATCGTAAGCATGTATGCAGTTGGAACATAATTTGTGTTGTCATAAAAAACTATGGACTTGGATTCCCTTGTAGAGAGGTTTGGCATCTTGGCTAAATAAAATTAGTACATTCCTCTTATTGTGTTTGCTTTAGCTGTTAATTAAGTTGATATCTATTATAGCTTTGATTTATGGCTATGTTCTTCTAATAATGTATCCTTTCAATGGTTTGTGATCATGCGATTTCCAATGAGGATCGATAATGATTATTAGTTAAATCGTAAAACTAATTATTCATCTGAGAATGGCTAATAAATGTTTTAACTTTTGGTAGGAACTGGTAGAATGGGAGTATAAAAGCAAGCAAAGTGGAAAAATGCATGCATGTGGTCATGATGCTCATACAGCAATGCTTCTAGGAGCTGCTAGGTTGCTTCAACATCACAAGGATGAACTAAAGGCATGGCCATACTGTGAATCTTCAACTGTTTAATCTGTCCTACTTGTGTTCAATTCCATTTTCATTCTTTCAAAATTCTATGTTCCTCCATTTGAAACTTGTGTTGGTTCCTCTGCTTTCACAGGGTACTGTGAAGCTTTTCTTCCAACCAGCAGAAGAGGGCTTTGCTGGAGCTTATCACATGATAGAAGAGGGTGCTCTGGATGATGTACAAGCCATTTTCGGCATGCATGTTGAGCCTAGTCTTCCAACAAGTGTCATTGCTTGTAGTCCTGGTCCTGTTCTTGCAGCTGCTGGAAGTTTTCAAGTATTAATCAAAGGGAAAGGAGGGCATGCAGCAACACCGCATAAGACTGCGGATCCTGTCCTTGCTGCAGCTTTTGCAATCCTTAGCCTTCAGCAAATTGTATCTCAAGAGTCAGATCTCCTTGATTCCAGAGTAAGCTTCTACCCTTTGCCATCTTTTCCATCATATATTTCTTTTTGCACCTTAACATATCTTTCTTCAAATTCTAGCAGTTCTGTGTTTGTTGTGATTGAAGTAACTCTGTTTGTATTCATCATGAAGAAGAATTGCATTTAACTAGTGTTATGCATGTTTATTGTGTACATCCCTTCCTTTGTGATTAGAGCTCCCTTTTTTGTCTAACCTCCTTGTACTGTAACTTGTGTCTTGTGATTCATGCTTCAATGGTTGAAGTGATCTCAAATAAATTTACTCTTCGAGTGATATATGAGAACATGCATCACCTTCCATTTTGTATAAACTGAAGCGTTGATAAGTATTACTAATTCCTGCAGCTTGAGCATATTGATAGGAAAATTAAAAGATCTATTCACTAGAAAAAAACAGGGTAGAAATTGTGATGGCAAGTCTCGGTAATATTTTAGGTTGTCATCTTAAAGGACTATTCACTAGAAAAAAAGGGGTAGAAATTTGAAAAATCTATTATGAAAATCATATTAGCAGCATCACATGTATTCAATTATCTTGATCTTCCTACATTACAATAACTTTTAAATTATTAAACTCTACACAATTATGGACATAGTGGAGGCAAAAGTGTACTTTTAGTCCTTGAACTATACCTGAAAAGTCATTTTGCCCATTTTACTTAAAATAAAAAATAAATTAAAAATAAAATCCCATTTCTTTAGTCCCTGAACTATTCAATTGTGTTTATTTTGGTATCTGTGAGTAACTTTATTGCTGATGTGGCAATAAAGCCATTACTCTGGTATTTTTGTAAATTTCTTAGCTTATGTCATATGTGGCACCTGCAAGCCCAGTCTACCACTAACATGGCATTTTCAGCTCAGCATATGCCATGTCAGCAACCACTTATAGGTCTTTGCTGATAATTATGCTGACGTGACAATACTATGTGATCAACTATCTTGGATATTGTTTTAGTATATTTTTTTAGGGGGGATTATGGGACCATACAGATCAGTGTTTGTCAGTAGTGTCACTTCAGTAAAATTTTTAGAGTTTTCGTTGGTATTGCATTTGAACTTCATGCATTGCACAACAATAATCCATGATTAATTTTCCTAATTATATCATTCTACTGTTTACTACATTCATATAAAATTGTTGAGATGACAGCTTATGCCACCTTGGCAATAATGTCACGCCAATATAATTAAGATCAGTTGGGCTTGTGTTAACGCCTGTTTTGCATATCATCCTATTGAATAAAACCCTAGAAAACAAAGTTTGTGAAACAGGGGATTTTTCTTTGAGAGCAACTGATGAGCATAGCAGTGAAAATTATGAAATAATAGTCCAAGGGCAAACCCAATGGTAAGGTTTAAATAATTATTCCTAGTAAGTCAGGGAAATGCAAATAAGGGACATACTAATCAAGATATATACAATTAGCTACCTACAGTTTTAATTTATGGAGTTATATACAAAGGTAAACACAGTTAAAAAAAATTTGAAGGCTTCTACAGGATATCAATCACAACTCTCAAGACCAAAATGAATATAATCGAGTAGTTTAGGGACTAACAAAATGGTCTTTTCTAGTACATGAGACAAATGATGGCTTTTTGTGTATAGTTCAGAACTAGAAACGCACTTTCAAATTTTGGTCATGTTGATGATCATGAATGGAAATATTATGTTTTAGTTTCTTTCGTGGCTTGATAAGTATATAAATCAAACTTTCTGTGATCACTCTGCAGGTAGTATCAGTAGGCTTCATAAGGGCTGGAGAAGCACACAATGTTATCCCAGAGTCTGTGACTTTTGGAGGCACTTTCAGATGCCTAACAACTGAAGCCATCTCTCATCTTTTGAAAAGGATCAAAGAGGTACAGCAAAACATGGAGAGAGGGGGGCAAAAAAAATCTTCAGCGCAATAGTTTAACTTTTGTCACGTGTTTTCCTTGACAGATAATCGAGGCACAATCTGCAGTTCATCATTGCACAGCCACAGTAGAATTCCCGGAGATGAAGCGAAGACCATATGGCCTGTATCCTCCTACTGTCAATGACGAAAGGATGTACGCTCATGTAAAGATGGTCGGAGAGAAGCTCGTCGGAGAAGCAAACTTCCAGAGGAGCATTCCAGTCATGGGGGCTGAGGACTTTGGTTTCTACTCCCAGATGATACCAAGTGCTGTCATTCAACTTGGAATAAAAAATGAAACTCTAGGACCATTCCACATGCTGCACTCTCCTTATTTCTTCATTGATGAGCAGGCTCTTCCTGTTGGTGCTGCAATGTATGCTGCGGTTGCCATGTTTTACTTGGATGTCCATTCCTCCAACCTCTAGCTTGCAAATCTACTTGCTCTTTTTAGGTCTTTGTTAGCAGTTGCCATTCTGTAAGGAATGTAGTTATGATATGAACTTAATTTATGTTAATAAATCACCATGTGGATTCACTTGCAAAGGTTTTCCTAAACAAATTGTGTATCTTGATAAACAAATGGCTAGAACCATCAAATTGTGCGGTGATTCTTTCGCACCTGTTATCGTGCATTTAATCATATAACTTTGAATATATCGTGGCATCACTTGAGATTAAATTAAACTCCTATCCCAATTAATTTGATCAAATAAATAAGAGGACAATAATAGAAAAACTCTGAAACTTGGTTTATCCTTAAAAAAACCCCTTGTTCATATTTTTAAAAAGTCATTCCTTTTTTAGTTAATGACCTGCCAATTCAGTAACCTACTAACAGAGTATGCGAGAATGCACATTCGTTTAAAATATAGATTTTTTTATGTAGAAAATTATGAGGATGGAGAAAAAAAAATTGAAAATGTTTATAAATTTAATTATTTGATTTCTAGAAAAGGTGATGACGGAAAATATTTAAGTTGATAATTTTAAAAAATGCTTAATTTTTTTTATAAGAAAAAAAAACTAAAGGAAATTATCACAAACATTAATTAGATAGATTTTGGGTTAGAGTTCCATTACTATTAATGAGTGGTTACGGAATTTCATATGGGCACATGCATCTCAGGTAATTCAGTCTTATGGTTATTCATTTTCTGCATATGGTCTTTTTTTTTTCTTAAGTGCTCATTTTGTCTAAAATCTCACTTAAACTTTTTGCCATACCGAGGAGCAATATGCTCCTTATTCATCACTTCTTATTTGATATCTCAATTAGTCATGTGTATGTGTGACAAAGGTCATAATGCCAGAGGAATCATTACCACAAGGCATAGATGGGGAGGTCATAAGCATCTATATCGTAAAATTGATCTTCGACGGAATGAAAAAGAAATATTTGGTAGAATCATAACCATAGAATACGACCCTAATCGAAATGCATACATTTGTCTAATACACTATGGGGATGGTGAGAAGAGATATATCTTACATCCCAGAGGGGCTATAATTGGAGATTTGAATCAATTCTCGAGCCCCGCTATTATCTGCTACATTCAAAAGGGTTTGGGTTTAAATGATCATATCATTTTTCTTTCTTTTTTTCCTCTGTTATTTCAATGCAATGCCACATAATGGATGTCGACCTCCACCAAAAAAAAAAGAAGAACTATGTAGAAATAAGAATTAAACAACTATCAAGAGAAACTTCGTTTCTTTTTGTCCAAGTCACAACCATTTTGGCTCCACTTAGCCCTATTTTCCTTTAGGGGTATTTTAGAATCCTAGATTTTTTTTCTTCCTTTTCTTTATTTTTTCCAAAGCTATACTCAAAGGTTTTCTAAGTAAGAATCCTTAAAATTAGATGATTCTATTTCTCAATCTTTTTTACTTGCTCCTACAGAACCAAGGTCGAAAAGATTGAAAAAGTCGGTCATTCACAACCACTAATAAAGGATTCCTCAAAAAATTTAAGGATTAGTAATTGTTTTTAGAAATCAAATGGATTTGATATTATACATACGTAAGGAAAGGAATGTAGTAAAAAAAGAAAGAAGATGAGTTTCTTTTATCACTTAAATAGATCTATGAGAGAGTATTTGTAAAAATAGCCCTATTTGCTATTGCATTACCAATAATTAGACGCGCCAGCCCCTCCTCGAGCAGATTCCTCCTTTGCTCAAGTTGAAAGTAAGCATAGATCCAGAGATTTTATAGGAAGTGAAACCAATAATTTTTTGGTCACGACCAACTAAAGCTAAAGTTCCTTTAAAGAGCGTTTCCATGGGGTAGAACCTCCTCAGGCCACATCTTCTTTCACTTCCTTATGCAAGATATGTTCTCTGCAAAATATCTTTACGGGATTCCAAACTTTTACCATCACAAATTAGAGCTATTTTTTATTGTCTTTTGTGAGAAAACATATTCCATAATTTTTTTTAAAAAAAGTGCGAATACATGCAAATATTGGAAAATTCTCTAACTTTAAAATTTATTGAATGTATTGTCAAAATAATTATTAATAATAAAATAAAATTGAACAAACGGAAGATAAAAATGAAAAAATTTAACTAATTTAATTTAGGATGGAAAATAACAGGGTACATTGATTGGTTTGAGATAAAATATTTGAATAAAATATTTTCTTAGCATTAATTTGAAATTAAACTTTAAATAATTTAATAATATGTTATAAGTTATTATATTATTTATTTATATATTGGAGGTATGTTGTATTTATTTTTATTATTTTATTCATTTCTCTTTTGTTTATTTATTTATTGTATCTTTTTCTTAAATCATTTCTTTTTATACCATTAGCTATTGTGTAACTATTGTTTTTAACATGAGGGACAATTCGTTATTATATAACAATTGTTTTTTAAAAAGTCCTGATCACCATGAGGATCATTTGCTAGTTTATTAGTAAATAAAAGTGGATGGTTATGTGAAAAATGGCATTCATAAACACTAGAACTATTGAAGATTACCCTCTAAACTCCCAATTTAAAATTCATATTAGTGATAATTTATTAAATACAAGAAAAATACAAATTCCAACTTTTGTTTTATTTAGAGTTTCAATAATTTCAAAATTTTTTGAAATTTTTGAGTTTAATAGTTTTTTTTTTTGTTTTTTGCTTTTGTAATATGATGACTATATTATCTTGGATGATCAATTTACAGTATTATAGCTATCCAATCTTAGCTCTATAACCTTATCTATTGTTGTGATTTGGACCATGGAGATCATGCTAGTTGCGGTTGCTATAGTACAAGGAGGTGCGATCACAACCAACCGTTACAGTGTTGGGCTAGATCGGGGAGGTAACTTATAAATCATCACATCCCATGAAATAACATAGGCCTGCATAACTGCCTGTTGGGTTGTACTATAGTACATTGTTTTAAAAAATATTTTCTATATTTTAATATTTTTAATATATAAAAAATACAATTTCATTTTTACAAAATTTATTAATAACTATTTAGAGGTATAATCGTCATCTAATGAAAATTACACCTTTACTCTCACCTGCAAACAAAGGATAGTTTCTATAAAGGTATTTTAGGTTCTATAAATACCCTCAACTACAAACATTTTCCTCACATTCAAATCATCCCAATCACCTTTAACTTTAAAGCTCTCAATTTTCCAAACTCTCATCTTCTCAAATACCAAGTTTCAACCTCACTATTTGTAGACAAAAATTTGACTTCCAACAACACATACAAGTTTTCCATTTATATATATAATATATAGTGATAGGATCAGATCATCTATTTTATAATCTATTTTTATATATAGATTTATGTATAAATTTTAGATTATATATATATATATATATATATATATATATATCTGACTTTGATTCCGTCCTACGTGAAATTATAAATTTCCGTCGCCTATCGCTGATTCTGGCCTGGGCGTATTTGAACAATTTTAACCAGATGCGGATGGAAAGATCATCGAAAAATAAGTTACTGTCATTTTCATACAATTTGGAAACTTGTAGAGGTCTTCATCTTAACGGATCAAAACTTGTAGGAATCTGAGCGATCTGTAAATTTCAACGTTAAGTGGGAGGACCAAAGCGGTTACCAAATTGTATGAAAATTGATAGGGTAGCTTATTTTAGAAGATCTTCCCATCCATGAAAAAAAAATACTCGAGGGCCAAATGGGCCAGGAAATGAACGATGTCCGTACAAGACAAGATTCATCCCTCTATATATATATATATATATATATATATATATATATATAGAGGGCCGTGAGTGCGGCCGATCCTATCACTATTTTTATATATCTAAGATATATATATCAAATATTTTATAATATATTTCTATATATAGATTTATCTATAAATTATATATATATATATATATATATATATATATATATATATATATATATATATATAAAGTCATGCTATAGTGCGGCCAATCAGAACATTGTTCCAGTCCGACCATCTCTCATTTTGGCCCCTGGAGCATGTTTGAAGGATTTTCAACTGTACGGATGGGAAGATCATTGAAAAATAAGCTAGCATGTCAATTTTCATATAATTTGGTGACCGTTTGGTCCTCCCACTTAATGATTGAAATTTTGAACCGTTAAAATTTTGTTAAAATTAGAACCGTTAAGTGGGAGGACTAAACGGTCACCAAATTATATGAAAATGGACATGCTTGCTTATTTTTCGATGATCTTCCCATCCATACGGTTGGAAATCTTTTAAACATGCTCTAGGGGCCAGAATGGGAGGCCGGCCAGAAATGAATAGTATCCGACCGGCCTGATGTTAGTATATATATATATATATATAAGTTAAATTATTTTTTCATGAGAAAACCTGTTTTTATGTACATATATCCACAAAAATTATATATATATATATATATAATTTAAATTATTTTATCATGAGAAAACCTGTTTTTATGTACATATATCCACAAAAATTATATATATATATATATATATATATATATATATATAGGAGTGATATCACGCGGTCGGCCGGATGCACTATGCATTCTCGGTCGTCTCCCATTTGGCCCCCTAGAGCATGTTTGAAGGATTTCTAACCGTACGGATGGGATGATTATCGAAAAATAATCTAGTATATCTATTTTCATACAATTTGGTTACCGTTTGGTCCTTGCACTTAACTGTTCAAATTCTGGACCGTTCAGATTTCTATAAAATAAGAACTGTTAAGTGAGAGAACCAAACGGTAACCAAATTGTATGAAAATGGACATGCTAGCTTATTTGTCGATGATCTTCCCATTCGTATAGTTGGAAATCCTTCAAAAATGCTCTAGGGGGTCAAATGGGAGGCGATCGGGAATGCACAGTGTTACAACCGACTGTATAAAATCACGTCTCTCTCTCTCTCTCTTTATATATATATATATATATATATATATATATATATATATATATATATCCTGGCATGATAAGGCAAGGTCGACCGGATTACTGTTCATTTGCGGTCGCCTCCAATTTGGCCCACTTGCACAGTATTTTGAGGAAATCCAACCGTATGGATGGAAAAAACATCAAAAAATAAGTAGAATATTAATTTTCATACAATTTGGAAACTTATAGGGCCTTCATCTTAATGGGTGAAATTTTGAACTGATAGGATTTATATAAATTTTCACCCGCTAAGATGAAGACCCTACAAGTTCCCAAATTGTATGAAAATTGAAATGCTAGCTTATTTTTCGATGTTCTTTCCATCCATACGGTTGGATTTCCTCAAAACACTGTGCAAGTGGGCCAAATGGGAGGCGACCGCAAATGAACAGTAATCCGGGCAGCCACATAGTATCAGGCCCGCATATATATATATATATATATATATATATATATAGAAGAGTGATACAATGGGGCCGACAGCAAGTGCGGTCACCCAATTGTATTACCTCTAAATCCTATTTTTATATATATATATATATATATATATATATATATATATATATATAATATTTTTTATTTTTTATATGTTATATATGATTTATAGGATATATGTAATACATTATCTTTAATATTATATATATTATATAATATATAATAGAATATCTAATCTAATATATATCATATAATCTGTGCTATATATTCTATTATATATTATATAATAGATAATATTAAAAATAATATATTACATATATCCTATAAATCAGATATAACATATAAAAAATAAAAAAAATATATATTATGCATATATATAATAGGATTTAGGGGTGATACAATGGGGTGACTGCACTTGCGGCCGTCCCCGTTGTATCACTACCCTCTCTCTCTCTCTCTCTCTATATATATATATATATATATATATATATATATATATATATACTCAAAATGGACTTGACCTTAGGGTCTGCCTTCCTCTTGAAGGTCAACTGAGAGAAAGTTGTTGTGGTAGTATGGACTTGGGACTATAGGCTTGCTGACTACTTTAAAGGACCACCAGGAGTAGAGATTGAGGAGCGTCCGAAGATGTAGACTCCTTTCTTCCTACAAAGGAAACTCGGTGTCTTCTTCCCCTGGACCCTCCAACACTCAAGTTAGTTGGGTGGAGGTGAAAATGAAGAAAAAAAAGGAAACTAACAAGGTGTAAAGTGAGAGAGGAGTAGGGATGAAGACAAGCCTCCCTCTAAGGAAGGAGATGTCTCTCTTTAATACCTTGCTCGTCGTCAACTGGTGACCAGACCAACGAGGGTCGTTCCTGACACCTGCTCTGATATTGTCTCCTGGGGCTTGCATTGCCCTATGGCTCGAACAGATGTTACGTGGCGGACGCGCGACCACTCGCCAAAGAATCATTTGTTGCCACTTGACGGAGACTTCGTGCAGCTTCTTCCAAGGGGTAGGAGGAATCTCTATGTAGCGTTTTAAGACTTCTCACCCAATTTGCGCCACGTGTATAGTCGGATTGCTCCCCAACACTTGCCCCCTAGCTTGTTAGTTCGGCGAATGCCCAACCTTGGTCAGCCTGAGAAGTTAAATCACTAGCACGCGGGCCAAATCGAACATGGCATGTTATCACTTCTACTCTATGCAGGGGACCTGTTATTCCCTGCTACTAGTAAGATATGAGGGCTACGAACCCTCCTCTGGCCTAGTGCCCACTCGGTGCCCCTTTACCTTCATGCTAGTTACTATTGCGGGTGTGCACATTTGGTCGCCCCATCATCCTCGGGATAGGATGCGGGGGCTCGATGGGCCTTGGTTCCTTAGCCCATATTAATGATATACTATGGGGGCCATAATGGGTGTACCTCCCCAGGGCATCCCAGGAAAGGTTGATAGTGGTAGTGGCCCACATGGCCAGCATATGGAGGGTCCTTTTTCTTCGTAGGGATGCACCATTGAATTTTTACCACCTTGGTACGCTGACAACACCTTCCCTTTTCTTGTTTAGTAAGCCCTTGCAAACCTTTTTCCTGTGTACTTTTTCTTCGTCGCAGTAGGTCCTCTTCATTAAAGCTTTTACGGTTCCTACCTGTTGGGATCCAGATTATGGCCGCAGAGCTCGCTCCCTTCACCCGGGATCTAACCTCTTTCTCTTGCACCATCAAGGGCTCCAACCTGGCAAAATATGCGAAGCACTTTGGGGTTCGTCCTCCTTTTCAATTTTGGCTTCATAACCCGTCGGAGCTAGCAGACTGCCTGGGTCCTGGGGAATTTACAATTTACTTTGAGTCTTTCTAGGTGGGACTCCGGTTCTTGATTCCTGAAACCCTTTAGAAGATCTTTAGGGTTTTCGGGTTATCCCCTGCTAGGTGCATCCTAACGGGTTGAGGACTTGTACAGTTTAGTGATCCTCTTCAAGAGACTGGGGATGGAACTTACTCCTTGGTAGGTTCAGTTGCTCTTCCCGCTTAAGAGGAACCCAGGGTTGAGGAGCAGCTGGATTTATATAGCCTCCCGGTAGAAGAAGAGGGAACTTACACGTTCTTTGGTGCTCTTCCTCTGAAACTAGAAGGTCAGAATCTCAAAATTTTTTCTTTTCTTGCAGGGGTGATTGGGATGTTCCTTCAGAATAGGTCTCCGTCTTCTCAGACCCTAACTTTGATGCGGGCTTGACAGAAGAAGCGGTAGAGCAGAGGCTGTCTTAATGGCTTGTCCTTCTCTCGATCTCAGCAAGACCTTCCCCGAACAGGACCTCGTGGAGGTGAGGCTCTCCCCTGGAGGTAGGTGTCCCTCTTCTCTTTTACTTCATGAGCGGTACACTTGAGGTTTATTTTAAATTGCTTTTGTCATCTTTGTAGTGGTTCCTCCTCAGGATGTCTTCATGTCGTAGTAGATAGAGAGAGACCGACGAGGATCTAAGGTCCAGCCCCTAGGGCCTCTTCTTCACGGAAGACAAAGCAGCTAGAGGGGCTTCTCCTTCTCGAGAACCCGAAGTTTCCTTCTCCTTTGGAAAAAGGCCGACGGAGGCCGCCTCTCAAGCTACGGAGAGTCCTAGGGTAGGCTCTCTGGTCCCTTCTCAAGCCCTAGAAGGTCCTAGGGCAGGCTTCCTGGCTTCTTCTCAAGTCTCAAAGGGCCTTAGGGTTAGTTCATCGGTGCTAGCAGAGGGTAAGCCTATACCAAAAGCTGGTTGGGAGCGTAAGATGAGAGCATATAAGGGGTAAACCCCTTCCCCCTAGTCAGACTCATACTCTTCTTCTTTGGACCCATCATCACCCTACCTTCGGCACGCCAAGTCCTCAAGGCTTGGTGAGGCGGCGGTGCTCGAGGTATTGGCCCCTGGGGACATGCCCCTCGGTATCAAAGGAGCCCCCCTGGGTCCTTGTCTCCCCCTTCTTTGTTCGCAATAGCGCCGGTAGTGATTGAGGCATTTTTGAGTGTTTACGTGAACCAAGCCAAGGTCACCGTCGGTGCGCTTATTCGTACGGAGTTGGTGTACCGCACCATCCTGATCGGGGCTGAGGTATGCTTAACTCGCTACTTCTTATCCTTGCATTCGTCGCCTTCCCCATGTGTTAACTATTTGTTCATATTGTGCAATCCCTCCTCCTGTTGATCTACTTAATACTTGTGCTTCTGCAGAGTGCCTCTTCCTTCACCTATGCCGAAGAGGACCTGAGGAAGGTTGAGGCGGAGCTAGCCCATCAAGAGGCACGGATTGAGGAGGTTGAGAGGAGGCTTAGAGAGTTCATCGGCCAATAGGTATGGGTAACTTATTTCTGGGTTCCCCAGCTTAAGTCGGCCTCTTTGCGCATGTCCGTATTACAAGGGGGATCGGTGAACTCTCGAGGGATCTCCAGGTCCACATAGCTAGAACGGGGTATAAGTTCCGAGCGGAGTACGAATAACTGCAGGAGGTCATGGGCACCTTGCTTGGTCATCTACAGCCGAGCTCGGGTGCCTAAAGGAGGAGCACGAGCGGCCCCTTGAGTCGATCAGGAAGGAGGTAATTGAGAAGTTTAAGGGATCCTTCGCCTTCTTTGAGATGGTCAACAATTGTAAGGTCGAAGCCATTGCGCACTTCAAGAGGTCACCCAAGTTCCTAAGGATCCTCAGCAAGAAGGCCCTGGACAGCTCGTGCAAGAGCTTCGAGATCCTACAAGAGCTTTATCGTAGTAACCCAGACTTGGACCTCTCCACGATCAGCTACGATAAGGTAGTGGAACTCCTCCGCTAGTTGGAGGATGATAAGGGAGAAGAGTCAGGTGGGGTCAAGGAATGCCTGAGATCAGGTGCTTCCGAGGGGGCTGGAGAAGGATCCGCGGAGGGAGCGGGGTCTCGGTTATCCTCAACTAGGTCCTCGACCCCTGTCCCGGGACCTGACAAGTCACCATCCGCTTAGTAGTAGGCTTAGGATTTGGTTGAATTTTGCATTTACTATTTTGTACTTTGCACATTAATGTGAAGAGGATTTTTTGTCTTCCTTACTGAAAGAGCTTGTCGTCCCCTACTTTTCATTTGCCTTTTTAAGCTTTCCCTTAGCCATTTTGCTTGTTTTGCCCCTTTGTAAATTTGTCTTGTGTTTTTTTTTACAGCATTGATAATGGCCCTTGGAATAGCTGGGGGAGTTAGTGCCTACCTCAAGTGAGGGGACGGTTTCCTCCCTCGAAGGGTCAAGCGGGACTTCTATCACCCCCCTTAATGTCGCCTCTTACTTTTATTGGCCCTCCCTTGTCTATAAAGGGTCGTGGGCGAGGCCCTATGCCCTCATCTCCCCGAGCTTTTAACAACTTTATTTGCTTCCCTACTATGGAGTTATCACTACCTCGAATGGACAGGTCATTGTTCCATTTGTAGAAGAGGGATTACTAGGACCAGTAGATCGGCTCTACGGTCTCTCCAAATACAAGCCGCCCGTGAAGTTGAACCAGGGATGGGCACTGTGGTCTCTCCAATTCTGAGGGATGAGAAGAGAGGCCCGGCGATCTCTAGGTTTTGAGCCTCAGTCTCAATCCAAGGAGGTGACAGGGAGGAGGGATCCTCATCGCTTTCCTTGGAAGAGGTCGAGGAGGTTGGTTGTTGGCTCTGGGTGGCGTAGCGCTAGCGTTTACCTCCAAGGGTCCTCAGACGTTCCCCGGGTGAGGGGGGGGGGGGGGGGGGGGGGGGGGGTTTGGGGGTAGCCGAGTACGCTCGACTCCTCCCCGCCTCTCTGGAGTAGGACTATCATGGATGATAGTTCTGAGAACTCCTTTCTGGAAGTGTACCCCTAGCGACACACATAGGGGAGCACTAGTGCAAGCATTCTAGAAGCGCCCCTAGCCCCTTCAGCAGCCCGCAAGAGGGAGTACTTGTGCGGTTGTTTTGCTTCGAAAAACGGATTTGTGGGGTTGAAGACTTGCCAGGGGGCGTGGTAGGTCGTGGGCCCGTGCCCAATAGGAGAAAGCCTTCAACTCCACAAAGTTGTGTTCAGGTATCAGTCATCGATCTAGATAACCCTTTCTGCGCCTATGCTTGGAAGTCAGAGCACTCGTAGTCGTACTTACCAACTTGTAGTTTGTAGCTATGCGCTCTTTGCTTTTATCATTCTTCGAGAAATATGCTTTATTTACTCTCTCTCTCTTCCCCATCTTGTTTATTGGTCTGCTTCTACACACCATCTACCTGATAGTCTGTGTAAAATCCAAGGATTTTAGGGATTATTTTGTTTTGCTTTTAATTAGTTATTTTCTTTAATTGTTTGGTTAATAAGGGAAGATTTCCAAAGTTGGACTTGTTAGAATTTTTTATTTATTTTGGAATAAATATTTTCTAGTTATTCTTTGATTAATTAATTAATTAAAGAATAATTCCCCAAATTCAAAATTTAATTGGATTTATTTATATATAAATATTTTAAATATTTAGAAAATGATTTGGCTGAGTTTGAGTTAATAGAATAAAATATATTACAAGTAGTGGGCTGAGGTTGCATTAGTTGTTTGATTTGATAGATATTATTTATGATTAGATAAGGAGTAGACAGTATAAGGGTTGATGTAATGATATGAGTTGATATGATTTTATATATAAATAAGTTGATGGGATAACATAATTTATATTGGTAGATATACAAAAATACCCATATGAGAGGTTGTGAGGATAAGATATTATATTTTATTTTAAAATATGAATGATTGAAGAAATTTCCTCAACTTGGTTTAATTGGAAAAGTGGGGATTTAAGTGATTTAATTTTAAATTGAGATTATTGGGTTTGCCAAGGACCGAAATATAGTTTTAATTATTTTGGGGGACTGAACGGGAATTGTCGCTATCTCTCACGAGATAAAGCAGACAGGGGTCTGCATGTAATTCTGAATAATTGGGGGACTTTTCGTTAACAGCCTGTGGAAACCCTGAATGTGCAAGAATCTGTTGAGCAGAACAACTGAGATTATCCAAACCTAAATTAAATTTTGTTTCAATGGGATAAACCATGTTTAATCGGTGTTGAGAGGATAAGAGAGAAATTATACAAATATTATTTAAACTTTGTTTTCAATGAGATAAACCATGTTTAAATCTCCTATGAGCTTCTATATTATTGTAGAACGGGACCCTCAACCCTAACGCCACTATCGATTCGAGGGAGGGTAAGAACTTTGCAGCCTCGTCTGAAGACGACGAGCGTGTCCGAGGCCGCCTCGAGTCACCGCTGTTCGTGTAAGCCTTGCTAACCCTCATTGTGTCTTTGTCTAGGGTTTAAGTTTAAGTTTATGTATTTTTTGGCATGATTGTTTGTCCTCCTAGAAACCATGGTAACCATCATCGGAGGAGGATAATATGAATTTATTATGGAGTTCAAACATAAGGGCTTACATGCTTTGTTCATTATGTGTTCAAAATAAGTAGACATAAATGCATGATTATGAAAGTTTTCATGATAATATAGTGGGTTCTTAGACATAATTGCATGCTTTTGGGTTAATTGCATGCATGAATACTTAGTTATAGAGATTATGCCATGGAGAAAGTTTTTATTGGTGCTTGTTTAGTCACATGCGTACATGCTTGGTCATGGGAAGTTCATGTATGTATACTGTGGAGCCAATTGTTGATTTTGAATTCTCTTTAAAACGAAGTGGATGCCTAGGTGTCATTAGTGTGGTTGATGGGTAAAGGGTTGGTTAAGGGGTTGCAGACTAGCTGTCCCCTTCGAGGGATAGCTTGGTAGCCTGTGGTTATCCAATATGGGCGTATAATATACCGTTGGAAAGATAGGGAAGAGATATTTCCAATGAGTATTAGATCAACTCGATCGGATTCTTGGGTCAAAAGTTGTGGGCTGTTCTTTGGGACCGCGTGATAGATTCAGGAATTCTGCATTAGTGTTATTATTAATATTAGTAGACACCTTGTTTTGGGTGATGGTACTGAGATGCAATTATTGTTACCAGATATCGACATAGAGCACTGAGCCATGTCAAGAGGGACACAGATCAGTCAGGTAGACATACCAGTTGAGGTAAGATACTCTTGCCTAGATTCCACCCATTGTTTGGGTTTCTTGCTTTGATGAATGCTGGTTGTTGGCATGTCTTTCTTTATGATATCTTTTATTCTTGGATGCATGAATATACATGATAGTTATTTCCCTCTTTCCTCGTAAGTGTGTGATTGATGTGCTTGTGGTAGTGCTATTACTACTTGTTTGTTGGAATGCTTTGTTGGACATGCCCACCCGTGGGCCGACACTTGATCATGGGCATATGGTCTTGTGTGCTGGCTGGGAGGTATGTACCAATTGAGTTTAATCTTCCGCCCGGTTCAGTGGAGCATTGAGGCTCCTGTTTGGGAACATTCAAGGATGGGACATCCCTACGTTTCAGCTTGCCATGCCAGAGGGACGATACTCTGGTTGTCCTGCCTGTCAGTGGGGTTGATTCACTGGCCCTGTCGATACGTGGGAGAGGTGGCGCTACCGAGGTGCGACAAGTTTGTCGCTTACAGCCCGAGGCTGTGTTGCCTTCCGGAGCCCGAGGGCTTTTGCTGGGCAAGAGCCGTACTGTTGTTGTTATTTGTGGTAGACTCCTAGGATCTGATTGTGCGGGGTGTAGCCCCATTGTGTTGATGATTTGTTCTTGTATTTGATATCATCTTTATTGGTTTACGTCTTTGAGATCCTTTCAGGGTACTTACTGGGCTTTCCTTTCGAAAGCTCATCACTTCTTCCATTCTCTCATTGCAGGTCCTGGGGAGTAGGTGACTCGAGATCAGGATATGTGCGAGAGTCGGGGTGGGATATTTGTTGAGGTCGGAGGATCTCCTTGTCTTTTATTTCTGTATGAAAGGCACTCTGTCTAGGACCCATGTAGGGCCTGTATTTGTTTAGGGCATATGGACCCTTTGTGACTTGTTTTAATTCCGCTATGGTTATTTTGAGGATATTTGTTATTATTGTTGAGACCTTTGATTATTAATTGATATTTGCTTTGATTATTTAGGCCTTGTACTTGGGTGGGGATCGTCTCCACTTGGGTACGGCCGATCTGTTTACGTGCCCGAGGTCCCGAAATCCGGGTCGGGGCGTTACAGTCTGAGACTCGAAAGCATATTCTCGGTCCAGGCGAAGCTAACTCGTACATCGGATGCAAGTTGACTGGGAAATGGTGCACGCTTTCCCCAAGGTTCTCCTTTCTCAATAAGTTCGCCCAAAGCCATAATGGGGGTAGCTTTTCAAGAAAGCTGAGGATATGTCGTTATCACAACCATACTTGGGAAATGGTTCGTCCCATTTGCTAGGGAGGATCGTGTTCCATATGTCGGCTATTCAAAGGGCATTCCTCCTTGGGGATCCCGAGACTATAACCTTCTCCTCTTTAAAAAGCCACTCCTGAGGTTGTCGGACTCACATTCCCTTCCCACATGGTTTCTCAAGACCCTTTCTGAGGGGATGAACCACGAGCAAGTATTGAAGACCTTCGAGGAATACTTCAGTCCACGCTAAGGCTCATTAGGAAGAGAAAGGCATTCCAAGGAGGGGAGCTCCGCACAGAGAAGGACGCCTGTTGCTTCAAGCCCTCTAGAGTCCCTAGATGGAAGGACCCTGGGGGAGGAGGAATACCTGGCCCATCTTTGTTCGAAGGAGGCTGCCCACTTTGAATTGGAAAGGTTGGGGGCTGAGCTATGAAGGGTGAAGGCGGAGCTGGCTCAGAGGATCCCCATCATTCAGTTGCTTAGGGAGACACACTTACGCAAGCTAGAGTTGGTGAGGGAGAAAAAGGAGGAGTTGCGACAATGGCTCGAGATAATCATTAGCGTGGCGATGGTGGATGAGGAGGCTAGGAGCTCTGTGGAGGCGTTCTTAGAGTTGAAGAAGTATTAGTCTAGCTTGGATGGGGCAACCCTGGCCGTGGTTGATGAAGCCTTCAAGATTTGCCAGGAGGTCGCCTGCCCTATGCCCGGACGTGGCCCTGGACTCGCTAATTCCCCCACAAGCGCTCCAATACCTCCCTCTCTGTTCTCCATTTCCTTAGTTGCTTGTACTACCATTCCCTCGCATCTTCCTAGTAATGTTTAATAAATAGAAACTTTTGTTTAAAAGAGTTCTTTACTTTTGCACTCTTCTACATGTTGTGAGATGAGCGCTCTTGGCAATCCTTTTAGAATTCTCAGCCTTGTTTATGCACGAGTGTTGGGACTCTCGGGAAGGAACTGAGTTGATCATCTAAAAGGGTTTGGCCCTGAAAAGGAACCATTGGAGAAAACGGCCCTGAAGAGGGCCGTTACGTGGCACTCAGGGTGCTCAGACCTAAAAAGGAAACATTGAAGATCCTGGCTCCGAGGAGGGCCAGTACGTGACAATCGGGGTTTTTAGGGCTGCCACATCCTTGAAAAAGGAACTGTTGAAGATCTCGACCCTGAGGAGGGCCAATACGTGGCACTCATGGCGCCCGACCGTGAAAAGGACCCACTGGAGAAGGCTAAGCCGCATAAGGAGAACCATGTTCTGGGAAAGGAGGCACCTAATTTCATTTAAAGAGTAAGACGGTTACAACTATTGGTAATATCTCTTAAAGTGCTCTACGTTAAAGGGCTTGCTTAGTTTTCCTCCATCTAGGTCCGCTAACCTGTAAGTGCTGGGACAGACAATTCCCTTGACAACATATGGGCCTTTCTAGTTGGAAGTTAGTTTCTTGACTCGGATCTCATTCCCTTGGAACATGTTCCTCCTAATTAAGACTAGGTCTCCTACCTGAAAGGTAATGTCGCACACCTTGGCGGTTGTAAAAGAGTCGAACCCTCTATTGGTAGGTTGCGGCCTTGACGTTGGCTCGTTCTGTTTTTTCCTCTAGAAGGTCGAGTTTGGCTTGTAGGTTTTCTTCGTTGGTATCGGGGTCAAAGCTCTGCATCCAGAGGGTCAACATGCCAATTTTCGCTGGGATAGCCGCTTCCGTCCCAAAAGTCAAGCTAAATGGGATTCCTCTAGTAGGTGTGCGGCTAGTAGTCTGATAGGTCCAGAGAGAGCTCAGAAGCTTGTCCACCTAGTTAGACTTGGCTCTCTCTATCCAAGTCTTAAGGCTCTAGAGGAGAGTCCTGTTGGTGACCTAGACCTGCCTATTAGCTTGAGGGTGGGTCACCGATATGAGCTAGGCCTCGATTTTGAGCCCGCTATAAAAGTCCTTGTGCCTCTAGTTGTCAAACTATCTCCCATTGTTTGATACAAACGCCACGGGATTCTGAAGTGGCTAACGATAGACTCCCACAGGAAACCTTGACAGGATTGATGTGTGATCTTGGCCAGCGGCTCATCCTCTATGTACTTTGTGAAGTAGTCTATGACGATAATAAGGAACTTCAACTGCGTGATTGTCATAGGGAACGGGCCGAGGATGCCGATCCCTCAGAAAATGAAGGGTCTCGGACTCAAAATGGGGTATGTAACGCCCCGACCCGGATCCAGGGACCTCGGGCACGTCCACAGACCGGCCGTATCCAAGTGGAGACGAGCCCCACTCGAATACAAGGCCTAAAAATGATAAGCAGATAACAATAATAATCAAATGTTCATTAATAATAAAGAACAACATCAGAGTTATACAACGGAATTAAAAATCATGAAGGGTTCCAGGTACCCTACAAAAACTCTATACAAAATCAGTCCCTAGAAGGGTCCTACAAGTGAATCTCTCACACAACCTGAGGTCCTCGGACCTCTCCAACCTATCCCAGTCCCATGCGCAGCTCCAAACCCTGAGTCATCTGTTCCTCTTAACCTGGAAGAGAAAAAGAAAGTGAAGTGAGCTTTCGAAAGGAAAGCTCAGTAAGTACCCTGCAGAAGAATCACGATAAGCACAGTCCAAATAGTCAAGATAGACAAATCATGACAATCAGTCAACACAATGAGTCAATCAAACGGGGCCCCCTAAGCCCGACCAATCACACCTCCACGGTCAGCACAAGTGCCGTGTGCCTCAATGGTCAAGTGCCGGACGACAGGTGGCTATGCTCCCTGAGTACGCATACTCCATCCCTGAGACATACCAACCCAACCTAAACACAAGCACCATGAGTCGCACAGTAATGTCCCGGTCCACGGTGGCATGCTCAGTGAGCATCCAAAAGCAAGCTCATACCACAACCAATCAACCGATATGGAAGCATCAAACAAAACATGTATACCGGGAATCAACAACAGATGTCCAAATCATAATCACAGGCACAATCACGATACTAGCAAAGGATATACCAAACCAGGTATAAGAATGCCAAAGAAACCCATACAAAGGGTAGAAACGAGGCAAAGGCACTTACCTTTGACCGAAATCCAACAACCGTACCGTATCCGCTCCGACGAAGCTCCACGATCCCCGTCATTATCTGGTAACATAATTCCATACTCAACACACGCACAAGGGCTAAATAATACCTTCTATATTAATCATGCAATTAAATGGGCTCGGCCCACTTAACAAACTCATCTTAATACATGTCTAAACTAATGGGCCCGGCCGATTAGATAAACCCATCTCAATCCTTTAAATCATTTCAACCACAAAACTAGGTATAATTAACCCTCTTATTTAAGCCCTTGGCCCAATCCCCTGATCCAACCCAAATAACACTTGAGCCTATATGTTAAATCCGCAAGTAGTCATACTTACTAGCCTTAACTCAAGATTGGAACCAAACCTTAACCCCTGTCTTTACTAAGCCATCAGACTTCAACAGACATCCCTGCCTACTCTTATCTCCTTCACAAGACTTACCCGCCTTCACCCTTGTCTGCAACCTGGGTAATTGCCAGGGCCTAATCTCATGTAAGATAACTCAGATGCATCCAACTATGATGGCAAAACCAGCCTTCATGCCAACTGAAGCAACTAATAAACTTTTGATCTAAACTTCTATCAAACCATGATCACTAGCCAACTCACAGATCAATCTAGCATACTTACCCTTCTGTTTAATTAATAACACACATGGAATCATAAGAACATACCCACCATTCATTGACCAAAGAATCCAAATATTAAGCTCAACACTCCTTCACTCTTTTAAACTCTTCTCGAATCGACAAGAAACAAGCACCCACTCACCATAATGCGTCACCCCTATACCTCATCCATCTTTGAAGAAAACAAGATCATGTGCTCATAAAAACAACGGCAAGCATGCCTATTAAACACTCTACTGTCATACTTTAACCATCCAGAAAGTCATGCTTGCATTCATCAACCCCTAAAAACCTTAACATCCTCTGAATATCAATGCCCATGCCATCAACTCATAAATAACCAAAGACATGCCAACCATCACAGCCACAGAGAAACTGTCACACTATCAAGAAATTTCATTACTCTGCCTATCTCTTGGCCTTTTACAAACAAAACTAACTACTTCCTTTGTCTATGAACCCCCTCTCGATTCCATGCTTTCCCTATGTTCTAAACATAGGGAACCTTTCCTCATAATCCACCAAACAATCACAACCATCCCTTGACTCTAATCCCATGAATGCATTTAAGGATACCCAAATATACATATACTACCCTTCATGTATGTGCGCAGGACTGGACACAAAGACTAGAGAGCAATGGGCTTACCGGACGAGTAGATGGTCGTGGTGCTTGCGAGTGATGGTGTTCCGGTGACAGAGGTGATCAACCACCCTCTCCTCGGCCTTCTCAACGCCTTCTCTTTCTTTCTCTCGATCTCCCACGAAGAAAACCCTTGCCGCCGCCCGGAATGGTATTCCTAGGGTTTGGAGATTAACCGAAGCCTTATAGAGGAGCGGCTAGTGGATGGGCTCGTGATCCCTTAGATTCCGGCTGACGGGCGCGATCAGATCACGTCATCGCTGGCCGGCGAGAAATCCACGGAAGAGAAGTCTCTTTCTCTATCTATACCCCTCTCCTTCTCTCTCTATATCTCTAGTTTAAGCGTATATAGATAAAACGCTCCATGCATCCATCACGTGCACTAATAGTATGCTTTGATCTAATATAATATCTATTATTATATTATATGTTTTTTTTTTTCTTTATCCAAGCCATTGAATATTAAAGAGTGGATATCATGCACGTCCATGGTGTTGTGGCCTTTGTGCATGAATTTTGAATTCAAGCACAATCATAACTTTTATATATATATATATATATATATATATATATATATATATTTTTAAAGCATCACCTTATCCTGACTATTAAATCAACTTTAATATATATATACTAACCATTTATTTTATCTCATTCAAACCATTTAAAAATTTATATTATTCTATCAATCTCTAATCATCTCTTCCTTATCTATATATGAATAGATATATTATATTACTCCCCCCATCAACTCATTACCGTTCACATTTAAATTAGAGATTTCCATAAAAATCTCTTAGTTGCCATGTTAATCTCTAATTAAGGAATTAGCCACCTTAATCCTCCATTTACCACAAAATCAACCTTGGGGAGTTAATTAAAGAATTTAGAAAATTCATTTTAAACCAACCTTGGGGACTTTCATTTATTAATAAATTAATTACTAAACAAAACAAAATTTAACCCCTAAAATCCTGGATTTTACAGGGTAAGCGCCACGAATAGTCACCACTAGACCCGTGAGTGCAGCTGGTAAGCTTTGCAGCTCCTAATGAGAGCCTCCCCCTAATGAAGCACCTAGAGTACATAGTCGGCTTTTGAAGGCCGCATGCACTTCAGGTATGTCATTGCGTACGCCCTCTTGTAGAACTAGTCGTCTAGCTGGGTAAACCAGACCGACCTATTCACAACTTTCTTAACCTCTTTCTGGTCGATCGGTAGCGCCCTACTTCTTACGTAATTCTAGATGGTATCCATCTAACATGACTCTTTGTGGACATCATTGACCTCCTATGACTCCTATATGTCAATGCTCCATCTCGTGAGTTGTTGGAACTTGACGGGATATCTTGGGTCGACCCCATGAGAAGAGGCGAGCTTTGAAGGGTGTCTTCCGTCGTCATTTTCTGATCTGGGAATCATCGTGACCTGGAAGAGTTCATACCGAGAAGCTAGCCCTTTCACCGCTTCCTTATACTTGCTCATATTCCTTTCCTTGGCTTCGAACCCCTCATTCAGGTGTCCGGCTATGAGCTGTGAGTCAGTGTACACATGCAGGCGCATCACGCCCAACTCAAGTGCCACCTTCATGCTTATGATCAAAGCTTCATACTCGACTTCGTTATTGGTAGCCTTAAAATCGAACTTGAGGGTTATGGTGGTTTACCATCAATTCAGGGATTTCAATACCAATCCTGCTCCGGAGCCACTTCCTTTCGTTGAGCCGTCGACGTGTAGGATCTATGGTTCCACCAATTCCCTTGGAGGGTCCTCACTAGCGTGGACAGGGTCCTCTCCCATCGAGGTCATCTCCGACACAATGTCAGCCAGGGCCTGCGCCTTGATCGCGACCCAGGGCTTGTACGCGATGTCGAACTCGCTTAAATCGATAGCCCACTTTAATAGCCTATTGGAGGTCTCCGGCCACTGTAGTATCTACTTCAAGGGATGGTCGGTGAAGACGGTGATCTTGTACACTTTTAAATACAACCTTAATCTTCGGGCCGAGATAAGCAGGGAATACACCAACTTTTCGATAGGCACGTACCTTGATTCGGGGTCGTTCAACACCCAGCTAGCATAGTAAACCAACCATTTGTTCCTTCTCCTTGAAGAGTACCAAGCTTACCGCTTTGGTGGAGGCCGCTAGGTATAGGAAGAGTTCGTCTCCTTCTCGGGGTTCGATTAGTAGTGAAGGGGAGCTTAGGTACTCTTTCAGCTGTTGGAAGGCCTTTTCGCTATCTTTCATCCGCTGCATCTTCGGGGCCTTTATGAGGGCCCGAAAGAATGGGAGACTCTTATCTCCATATCTCATAATGAACCGACCTAAGGCCACCAACCATTTATTCAGCTTTTGGAGGTTGCGGATAGTCTTCGAGGGGTTCATCTCTGTTACTGCCAGGGGTGGCAATGAACCGAACCTGAACGAACTGAGCCCAGCTCGAGTTCGGTTCGAAATTCTAGTTGTTCAGCTCGAGTTCGGCTCGAGTTCGAATAAACTCAAAATTTCAAGTTCGAGTTCGGCTCGATATTATTTATAAAGCTCGAGTTCGGTTCGAAAATGTTCGAAATTGAATTTTGTTTAGTATAAAATTATAATAATAATAATCATAATTATTATAAAATTACAAAATTTAAATAAAAATATGATTCATAATTACAAAACATCAAAATTACAGAAACTGAGAGAATGAGATTAGATTGTAGCCCCACATCTTCATCTTCAGGTGCTTTTGCTTCTCATGTAGTCCATACCCATTTTGTGGGCCTGCTCTTCTCTCTGTCCCCCTATTCCATCTGCCTCTCTTCCCATGTATGTTTTTACATCAAAGTCCCAGTAAAATGTAGTACACCAACATTATTGGCAATGCTATCGACTGTGTCCAATAATGGAACTCCAGCCTGCTTCAGCTATGACATGGCTACATTGTTAATTATGCAAATTTTTCCTGGAATTGTCTGAGGGAACAACCAGTTTCTGCAAATTTAAAGAAGGGAGACTGATCAAATAGAAGCAATCAAACTTGCCAAAAAAAGGAATGAGAATTCTCAGCCATGCAACATACAGAAAGTATCGATACTAATGTAAAGGAGCTTACCACAACATTAGACTCCTGTACAGATACTAATGTATCTTGGATCTCCATCTACTTTACCATGGTAGCCTTCAATACCTGAAACCAAAAAATCTGATCAAAATAAAGGAAAGTGTAGCAAGCTGAGGAACAAGTAGAAAGAATGTATGAAATCTGCTTTACCATGGTGGCCTTCAACAACTTAAATTTTTGTACACCACCTAGAATACCTCACACACACTGAAGGAACTTCTTTTCCTATTCACCTTTTTGATGCTTCTCAAGTCACTTGAAAAATAGTATATTATCTTGGAAGATGGGTGTAACGATGGATGCCTTACTAGCCACTAAAATATCTAACAGTTATAGGACACACATGTATATCTCAACCTCTCATTGAGTGTGATCTCTTATTCTTTGCAAATTCTTGTTCAGGAAGAACATTGTTAGCTGGTATAGAGACATTGAGGAGTTCTATCTCCCATGGAGAAACTCTATGTGGTCTGCGAATATTAGTGTGCACTCCCATTGAATCTGAAACATCATATCATGAGAAAATAACAGAAGCATGAATAGAATTGATGAAGAAACAAAATATAGGCAACCTTTAGTGACCTCCACTTGGAACCTCCCCAATGGTGAGAAATGTCTCCAATTCCTATTATAGTTCCTGCAAAACTGAGATTAGAAGTATAACATCAATCAAGAAGTTTAGTGAGTAGTGAAAAGAATGTTGCATAAGAAACAATGAAAACCATAGAAGGATAGGTAACCTCTTTTCTGGAACATCATCTCCTTCCATTGTTAACTGCCTCATAATATTTGTTCACACCCACAATGAATTGGCTTGTCTTGGATTAAGAAAAATTGAGACAATTTCCTCAGAAAATAATAACATAAGTTATCCAGAATAAATAGAAAGTGAAGGCACTCATATTGGCAAAATCAAAGAAAATGCTCCCTACCTTGGTTTGTAGTAAACTGTAAAGAGTGTCTGAGTTGAAACAACATGAGATGCAGTGGCAAGCACACCAAGGTGCATGCTCTGACTTGATATCACAGAGGATGGTATTGTACTCTGCTGCCGAGCAAGCCATCTGACTCCAACACACAATTCTCCATTCTCCCCTCTACAAAACATTGAAATATTTACTCATAATACAGAAGTGAATGGTACTACAAGAGGCCTGCTTCTCTAAATGAAAAACATCAAAGAACAACTGACAATCAGAAACAAGTCCACATCCTACCCTCCACAATAATAGGCCATATATTTTGCAAAAGGTTTGCTAGTACCTCAAGAGGCTAGTCTACTTCTATAAATAAAGAACGATAGCAGACAGGTGAAGGTCAGAAACATAATTCTATGATAATCTACCTCATAAATATGAATACATCACCAGCAACCAATCTCTTAGATGTTACAAATGTACTCCACCTAGTTGTCAAGACTGTGAGATGCCTTACATTGGTACATCCCGCAACCACAAACCAGGACCACAGTTTCAAAACTTGAAAGAAAAAGAAGGCTTGCACTAGAACTGATAGTTACAATAATAAATTCAGCGACATGCTTATAATCAGTGTCATCAAAATCCCTACCTCTGAATATAATGAAATAGGCTTTTGAATGATACAAGTATGAGAAGTTTAGTACCAATGTTTTTTTAGAGGGAATTGCTTCTCAATGATTATCTTCAAAAACAAGTCATGCTGTTCTGATCTATGTTCTTCATTAAACAACAACCATCAACATCCTAAATATCACCCTGCACAAGTACAAACAGTAATATATGTATATACAAGAAATGTGCAAGAAACATAAAAATCTATCCACAAAATACCACATCATTTGCATGGAACAGAATGGTGTTGTTATCAACTGAAGAATGTTTCAACCTGAATATTTCAATTGAAAGCATAGAAACATAGAGGATTTATCATGAAATGGAAGTAGACATATTCTGTTCCTTCTACTTGAATCCAGTAGAATGCAGACACATGAACACCAGTTACTGCAGGCTTACAACACTCTAACAAAACATGCATCCACTCTAGAATTTTCAAACAAAAGACATTCAATTAAGTTTCCATGGCCTGTACAATAGAAAAAATAAAAACACAATCAGTCAATTACTCATTAATCATAAAGTATAATGCATTAAAGAACATTAATACCTTTTCCAATCCATCTAATGTTTAAAGATTGGTAAAACTGTCCGGAATGTCTAATTTAAGTTTTTCTTCCTCTTCTCCAATCTATACAACATAAATAAATTCAGATTGAAGTAAAAAAAAAAAATAAAATTAATATAAAACTGCAAATTCATACTTACAGCTTTGGTTTTTGTGTTTTTTTGAGTGGCTCTAAGCCAATCAGCTGTGCATACTAAAGCATCAACGGTTTTTGGAGCAAGAGAGCTGCGGTACTTATCCAAAACCCTACCACCTGCACTAAAGGCTGATTCTGAAGCAACGGTAGTCATTGGAATTGTGAGCAAATCATGAGCCATTCTTGACAAAGTTCGAAATTTAAGAGAATTTAACTTCCACCAAACCAAAACATCAAATGTAGCCTCATCTTCCTCCCATTCCACTGTCCCTTCCTCTAAGTAAATCTCTAAATCAGATTTCATAGGCTGTGTTAGATCATTTTTCCGTTTGAATTCAGCAAATTCAGACCACCCTTTACTTTTTGATTTTCTTGATGAAGCTGCAACATTATTTGATGATTCTGAAAAGCAACCAGCAAAGCTTGAAGGCTGTTCATTAGCATTTTCACTTGCATATGCTTCAAATATATCCACCATAGCTTGTTTCAACTCAACTATCTTCTCAATGTGTGCAAAATCAGGATAAATGCGAGGAAAACAGAAATCAATCAATACCATTTTGTATCTTGGATCTAAAACAGCAGCAATTGCCATAACCATACTGCAATCTTTCCAATATTTGTCAAACTTCCCACCCATTACTAATGCTATATTTCTCAAAAACAGATCTGAAGAGCTTGAATGATTATCTAGAACTTTCTTAACCTTCCAAACCTCAGGAAGAAATCTATTTGCTGTAGGATACAAACTACCAGAAAAAATATGTGTAACATCATAAAAAGTTTCCAGAAAATCAGCAACTTTTTTGGCTTTTTCCCAATCTTCAGAAGAAGGCAACCATTTATAATTTGCATCTCTAATAGCATACTGATCAAACACTGTTCTGAAATTAAAAGCTGAGTCCAACATTTCATAAGTTGAATTCCAACGTGTAGGGACATCAATACGTAATCCCCTTTTTGTACAAACATTAAGTTGTCTTGCAACTTCACCAAATCTGAATAATCTAGATGGTGATTTTTTCAAGTACTTAACAGTTTCTCTTATATTGTGAATTATACCATCTATTTCCTTAAGGCCATCTTGAACCATCAAGTTTAAAATGTGTGCACAACAACGAATATGGAAAATATGACCTTTATAATGCAACATGTTTCGTGATTCAAAATTACACTTTAGAATTCTTGCAACTACATCATTAGTTGTTGCATTATCTAATGTGATTGTAGAAACTTTATCTTGAATCCCCCAATCCAAAAGACATTCAGAAATAGCATCGGAGACAACAATACCCGTGTGAGGAGGTTCAAGCTCATAAAAATTAATGATACGTTTTTGCAATTTCCAATCCAAATCAATAAAATGTACAGTCAAGCACATGTACCCTATAGTCTGATTTGAAGTCCAAGTATCGGATGTAAGACAAACTCTTTCAACATTTTTCAGATTTTTTTTCAGTTTTTCTTTCTCAATTTCATGCAATCTCAAGCAATCTGATTTTATTGTATTTCTAACAATTCTTTCGTATTGAGGGTTCATGGACTTCATTAGCACATTAAACCAAAAATGTTCCACCATACTAAATGGGTACTCATGCACTATAATCATTTTAGCCATAAGTTCTCTAATTTTGCCCATGTCAAAAGATTGTGAGGAGAAAGATAATACTGTTTCACCATCCCCGCTGTCCAAAGGCAGAAAACTGATAATTTTTTGATCTTTAGACTGTTTTCTGTAGTATAAACATTCATCTAAATGTCGCTTAAGATGTGTGGTTGTTCCCGACTTAGAAACTGCATATTTCTTCTTGCAATGAAGACATTCATACTTTTGAACTACTTCATTTCTGTCCCGAATGTTTATAATCTGAAATTCTGCCCAAACTTTAGAAATTTTCTTCCGACCTTTTTTAATTTCTTGATCTTTTATGTCACATGGGATTGTCTCTACTTCTTCACTATGATTACCAATTTGTATAGGATTTACTTCACTATTAGCCATTGATTGTTGTGTGTCGGGTTCAGACATTTCTAGATATAGAAATAAAAATTTTAGATAACAGTTAAAAAAATCAGCTCAAATTGTAAAAAAAAAATAGTAAATAACATATGTTAATGAAAAGAAACTCATCAATAATTTTGACATGAACCAATAAATTTAGAAGCAAGTTGAGCAAGATCAAACAATTTAATCTCTAAAGTTGTCACATGTATGTGATTACTAATTTAGAAGCAAACTGAAAAACATAAGGAAAGGTGTGGATGATTAGTGAAAAACAAAAGTAATTTAATCTCTAGAGTTTTAAACCAATGATATACCTTTATATTACAGAAAGAAAGTAAATTTTATAGATAGTCTAGAGGCTATTTTAGGAGAGAATATAGACATCATCTATTATAGTTAAGTGGTCATTTAGAGTTGCCTTTCTATCCTTTCCAGGAAAAATAGACTTCAATTCATGGCATGGGAAGAATAGAATACTAGCATATAATCTCACTAAAAAACATGGAAAGAAAAATGACATATAGAACTTGAACAGAAAAAGTAAGATATGTTAATAGGAGAATGCATGTACTTGAGAAGATTGAAGGACAAAACTTAAACCTTAATTTTAGGAAAGTAGAAAAATCAAAGTAAAATCAAAATAAAATCAGTTAGCATAAAATAAATTAATTTAGCATGCATCAAAAGGAAAATCGTTCACCATAAATCAAGTGAGAAAACAACCATTATTAAATACATAAATTACCCTAATCCCTAAAAATAACAATAAACCTAACAAAAATCATACAAACCCCAAATAGCAAGTTTAGCAAAGTGAACCTGCCCCGGGCCCCCTCTGAAACCTCGGAAAGATTTGAATTCAAATCTTTGGGGAAAGTGAACCTGCACCACACGAGCAAGTTCAATCCACTAGGACCACCACTTTGCGGAAAGATCGAGATGAGATGGTCTACCCGCCTTTACACATACGTGGAGCCCTCTGAAACCTTGGAAAGATTTGAATTCAAAGAGTAATTATTACTACGAAGGATAAAAGGAATTGAAGACGATGGATTTGTTAGAAGGAGGAAGTAAAAAATCATACCAAATCGTAGAAGTATGTTTCTGAACTCTGAAGGGGTCAACGGGGTTTAGGTGGATGAGGGGGTGCTCCAGGAACTGGAGCGGGGTATTCCGGGCTGGCAATCAAGAGAGGGAGGCGGTGATCAACAGATCGAGACAGAGAGAGAGAGAGAGAGTTAGCAGAGAGTGGATTAGGGCGGGGCGAGGGGAGTACTCGCAGTCGCCGCTCGGGACGAGAGAGAGGCACGGAGCATGAGTTAGGGTTAGGGTAGAGGAGGAATATATATGTACCTCCATTGAGAGATTTTTAACCGTTAGATCATTTGATCCAACGGTTAAAATTTTAAATTTTAAAAATTGATTAATTAAATTTAAATTTTTATCAGTTTTTAATAATTAAAAAAATATTAAATTTAAAAAAATTATATTTATTTATATAAAAAATTAAAATTTTAAAATACATGAGACTATATTATGTTGTATCACAAAATTATTTTAATATCAATAAATCTTGTAAAATTTTTAATGTATAAAATAATTTTGAGGATAAGCTTATGTAGTTATCAAAGTAAATGTATATGCTTATGATATATTATTAAAAAATTATATAAATTAATCTAACTCACAACCCACAAAGATTTATTTGAAAAAATAAATTTATGTGCTTAATTTTTTTTTTCCATACAAGAGTATGTTATTGTGTAAACAATATGAAGTGTTGAACTAAAATCAAATGAAATAAAAGATAATTACTAATGAAACAAAGAAATAATTATAAAAAAATATAAAGGATTTATGCTAAATTATAATTATATCTTGTAAGATAAAAAATTATAAATAAATTAAGGAACCCAAATAATTATATATATATATATATATATATATATATATATATATATATATATATATATATATTCGAACTTCGAACCGAACTCGATCGAGCTGACTCTAGCTTGAGTTCAGCTCATTTATTATTCGAGCTCAAATTTGAGTTCAAGTTCAGTTTGTTATCAAAATGATTGAACCGAACTCGAGCTAATATCGAACCAAACTCGAGCTGCTCGCGAACAGTTTGATTGTTTGCCAGCCCTAGTTACTGCTAGGATCTAGTCAGGGTTAGCTTCAATTCCTCGTTGCGTCACCATAACCAAGAAACTTCCCGGACCCAACTCCAAACAAACACTTGTTGGGGTTGAGGTGCATCCCATAGTAGAGAAGTGTCTGAAAAGTTTCCCGTAGGTCGGTGATGTGGTGAGTGATTTTCTCGCTTTTGACAAGCATGTCGTCCATGTATGCCTCCATGTTCCAGCTAGTTCTTGAGGACTTTGGTCACCATCCTCTGGAAGGTAGCTCCCATGTTTTTAAGGCCAAAAGGCATAACCATGTAGTAGTAGGTCCCTTTGTCTGTGCCAAAGGACATCTTCTCTTCGTTGGACTTGGCCATCTTTATATGATTATATCTAGAGAACGCGTCCAGAAAGTTGAGTAACTTGTAGCCTGTAGTAGAGTCCGCCAACTTGTCTATTATCTTGATGGGGAAGTTATCTTTTAGACAGACCTTGTTGAGGTCTGTGAAGTCGACGGACATCCTCCACTTCCTATTAGCCTTTTTCAACAAAATGAAATTGGCTAACCACTCGGGGTAGTACACTTCCCTGAGGAAACCAACCCCCAATACCTTCTTTACTTCTTCCTCAATGGCAATCTGCCTTTTAGAGGCAAAGTGTCGCCTCTTCTGGATCACCAGTTTGTGTATCAGATCTATATTCAGCTGGTGTTGTATCACACTTATGTCTACTCCTTGCATATCTTCAGGCCCCCACGTGAAAACGTCCTTTCCTAAGCTCGCCTTACAACTCTGATCCAATCTGCATTGTCTTATCGGGCTTGTCTTCGAACAAGGGTATAGTGACGAGTACTTTGACTGGGGTAGCCCTTGGGGCCGATCCAGGTTCTTTCTCCTCCGGGTTACCTAGATCCAACAAGTCACAAGCCTCATCCTTCAGGAGCGCCGCATAGCATCGTCGTGCTAATCTTTGGTCTCTGTGAAGTTCCCTATAACCCTTCTCGATAGGGAAGTTTATTAAAGGTGGCATGTGGAAATTATTGCGCGCATGGCGTTCAAAGCCTGCCTCCAAAGGATGACATTGTAGTTAGATAGGCATTTCACCACTAGGAAGTCGAAGGTTACCGTAACTTGTCGTGGATAGGTTCCAGTAGTGAGTTGGAGCCTCACCATGCCTCGGGCTGAATGGGACTGCCAGAGGATCTGATAGGAGGAACATCTAGTGGGCGTAGCACTTTAGGCAAGCGACCCATCTGTTGGTATGACTTCCAGATGATCACGAATACTAAGCTCTTGCTGTCGATCAGAACCCTCCTGACTTCATAGGTGGCTATGTTGATGGTAACAACTAGTGCATCATTGTGAGGGTGGTTGACCCCCCACAAACCATCGCCTATGAAGGTGATTGGCGACGTTGTGCGGGGTCTCTTCCTATCGTAGCCTCATCTGGAGGCGTTTTTTTTGTCCTTTGTGATTAGCGATGCCACATGGTTTTTTGCTCAAAAGTCCCCAGAGACGGCCCCAAACTGTTAACGCTCAAAATGGACGGGACCTTAGGGTCTGCCTTCCACTAGGAGATTAACAGAGAGAAAGGTGGTGTGGTACTGCATACTTGGGACTATGAGCTTGCTAACTGCTTCAAAGGACCACCAGGAGTAGAGACTGAGGGGCAGTCGGAGATGTAGACTCCTTCCTTCCTGCAAAGGAATCCCGGGGTCTTCTTTGCTCGGATAATCCGACGCTCAAGTTAGTTGGGTGGAGTTGAAAATAAAGAAAAGGAGCAAACCGATTCTCTTTAAGGTAGTAGATATCTCTCTTTAATACTTGCCCATCACCATTTGGTGACCAGACTAGTGAGGGTCGTTCCTGACACCTGCCCCAACTTTGTCTCTAGGGGAGTGCCTTGCTTGGTGGTCCGACCAGATGTTCTGCCACGACATGCGTCCTTGTTAAGCACCGTTCCTAGCACTAGGAGAGGTGCGTACCCTTCTATCAAAAGGTAGTGGGGAATCTCCATGTGGTGTTTCTCGATTGGGTCTGCTTGCTGTAAGACTTCTCACCCAATTTAAGCCACGTGTATGGTCGGATTTCCGGGCAACAAAAAATATATATATATATATATATATATATATATATATATATATATATATATATATATATATATATATATATATATATAATAACAATAATATTTTTAAAACTAAATAAAAAAATATTGACTGTGGAAAATTCAAGGATGGTAAAAAAAAATTATATAAATAATTTTTTAAAATATTACCGGGCCCTGCCACACATCCCACCCTTATAGTGTTGGGCTAGACCAGGGAGCTAACTTACAAACCATCACATCCTATGAAACAACATAGGCATGCACAACTTATTAATGTGTGATGTAGGGCTAATTGCACTGCATCCCTACATGTCGTTGGGTTGTACTATAGTACGAGTAATCCCAAAGGCCAACTGTTTTGTAGAAAAGAAATGATAATAAAATGGTGAAATTATTTCAAGGCTTTTGAATAATGTTTTCTTACCACATGCTCCGTACTAATTTTCCGCTTATGATAAGGATAATTTTTTTTATTTAATTAAGCCAATGATCTTGAACATGAATGAATAGAAGACTTTTGGTATGGATGTTGAAAATGCGCCACTCCAATTTTCTGGTTTTTTTTCTTTTCACCCAGTGAATCATTTATTATTCGATCTCAAGGCCTTAGTTATGATAATGTTTAGGGCTTCAATTTAATTTGTTACTCCCATCTCTCCTGTGATCATCCTCTCGTGAACCTTAAATGGAATAATTTTTTGATAGAGATCATTTTCATGAATATGAGCTTCAAGAAGATGTGCTCTCCCTCACCTTCTGGAATAAGTGATATGGAGAGAAACTCCCAATAGTTTGAAGAAAACGTATATCCTTACCAATTGCACCACTAACTTACTTCCATTATATCTGAGTTTTGAGTTATAACTACATGAAAGATTTGACATTGACCAAAAACTCCGAAACAATGTGAAACTTACAACCATGAATACAAGTGATTATTCCTTGAAACTTGTTGAATCAAAACACAAAATAAACTCGTTTGCTCATTAAGGAAGTATGCGTTCCAAATTAATGGATTCTCTGCAGTTTCCCTTGGATGGTTATTTATAAATCACTTGCTAAGTGTAGGGAAACTACAAAAAAGTGTATCCAAGTGCTTGAAAATATCTTCGATAAAAAAATGGCCAAGCTCCATATAGCTCTCTTGTTTATGGTCCTCGCTGCATCTTTCACCGTTAATCATGCTACTATAAGACTTCCAGAATTTCCTGGTATTCCTGTAAAAGGTATCAATGGCCAGCTAAACATTCGAAAAGTCTTACCCGACATCATTGGTGATGTTGCTGAAGGTCCTTACATTGATGAAGAATGGTTGGAGGCAAGTGTCCCAGAAAGCTTCGTCTTAGGCTAATGAAACACCCATCTTAAATATGCATCATTGGTTGACTAAATAAATATCCTAGGGAATAAGGTTTTCATGTTGCAGAAAAATGATACTGCTCAACTATGACATATACCCATGTTTGTTGTAACACGTGGCATTTGTTGCATAACATTGATAAAATAATCAATATGTCATATTCTATAATGGTTGATTTATTTCTTTGGAAATGTGTCTACCTGTGCAAATTTATTTTTAAAAATATTATGAAACATTGGAATGAGGCATGCATATGTATCATAATTACTTTAAGAAGTATCTCACAAAAAGACATAATTACTTTAAGAAGTATCTCACAAGAAAGTGATGAGTGTTCGCTCGTGGAAATCTGAATGTTTAACGAAAGAGATCAAAATGGGTTATAATCAAATGAAGTGTTATTAATCTAAATGTCAACACAATTTGGAGTGTATTTAGCACCCACTTAAGATTCTGACCTTCCAACAAATTTATTAGAAAAATAATGTGTGTACACATAGTGGGCAAAAAAAATTAACCTAAATATACATATTATGGATTTTTTTGAAAGGTAATTTTCATCTTTATTAATGATATGTCTAGTCTCATTTTTTTATTCGTTATTCATCACAGATACATACTATGTATATCTTTTTGAAAAAGAGAAAAATAATATAAGAGGATTGATTGTGATGCAGCTTAATATTCCAAGAATTTATAAAATAAGTAGTTAATAGGAGAGATCAAAGGTCTTGTTTGGTTGTTTGATCGAACAATACACTAGAAATTTATTTAGCAAAAGGCATTGCTATCCGGCAACAACAATAGGTGATGAAATTTGACATAAGGCATAAACTACTTGCAAAAAAACAAAAGTTTAGAATCTTCCTCCATGCCTATCAAATTTGACATAAGGCACAAGGACTCCTTCTCACCATCGTCGCCATCCTTCGTGCAAATAGAATCGCCCCCACAGTCACCTGATCACGCGTTCCTCCTTCCCTGTGTCTCCGATGGCAGAGAAAGCGTAATTGTGCTAAGGAGTCTCTCCCCATCTTCTATTCTTTGGTAAAAGTCACGCATACATTGTAAGGCGAGGAGGGTAATCATTGGGCGATCTCCAGGGATCTTTTGCCAAGGAGTTGAACATCGGAGAAGGCGGGAATTCGGCTGGGACTAGGGAGCGCCGATGATGTGAGGAGGAACTGGACAACACCCTCTGCCGTGAGACCTTTACGACTTGCAGGTCACCGCTAGGCGGTGAGGATTCCTGGAGAAGGAAGGCCCCGGTCATCTCCGTGCACCTTCGGCGAGGCCGGAGTGCCACCCTCGGGTTGGCGAAGCTCTGTCCGGAGAGATGACCATGGGTCCTGAGGTTTAAAAGGATAATTGTGTTTGGTTAGCCAAACCCAATTAATTGGATGAATTAGTTTAGAAGATTAAATTTCAAAGGTTAAATTGATTTGGGTTAACCAGTTTAAAGGGGGTCAGGTTGGGTTAACCATGTTGAAAGGGTTGGATTGGGTCTAGTTGATCAAGTGAACCGGTTAATTGAGTTGGAGGTGGCTAGTTGGTTAGGTTTAATCAATTAGAAATGGACTCAATGTAAATGAGATGATTTGATTAAGTGGTTATGTTGAGCCAAGTTGGTTAAGTGAACAAAGTTAAAAGATTAATCTTGTTAGGTTAATCAACTTAAAAAAGAAATGGTCAGGTCTAACCAATCAGGTAGATCGAATTGGGCCTTTGCTCAAATGTAAATCCGGTTTTGTCAAGTCAGATCATGGATCATGTTGATCAGGTTTAAGAGGATTGAGTTGGGTTTGACCAACTTCAAACAAGTTTAGTCAAGTCTGAAATCCTAATCGGATTAGGTTAATCAAGCTAGAATTGGGTTGAGACTAATCAACTAAATTGGACCTAGTAAAATTAAGCGATTGGGTGGTTGGACTCAGACAAATAAAGTGGATTAGACTTAACCAAATTGTGAAAAAGGGAAAAAGTACAAAAATGGAAGGTAGTGGGATTCGTACCCAAGACCTTCACAACCAACCAAATGGGCCTTAACCAGTTGGATACTATACCACTTTTTGTTAAATAGGGGAATTTAATCACATAAGGACAAACTCACTCACAATAAAGGTTAGGACTAACCAGGTTATAGAAAAGGAAAGAAATAAAAGGGCGGGGGTGAGGACTCGAACCCAAGACCCCACAACTATAGTGGAGCACCCTAATAACTAGGATATAACCACTTTCTGGTAAAAAGGTGGGCTTAGGAATTTAATAAAGAACTAGCATGAAACATAGGTAAGGGCCCAATTAATGAGATACGACCCAATAGTGGACCATCTATGTGCATCTAGGGTTTAGGAGATATTGCCGTTACTGGTATAGACTATATTATAAGATATTGACGTGGAGCGTGAGGACACATCAGGAGGAACTCAGATCGATCGAGTAACCCCGATAGAGGTAAGTACACTTGCCTAGTACCCACTCTATGGAGTATTTATTGGCCTTGCCAATATCATGTTTGAGTAGTTCATGATATTATTGTTATCGTGTTTCCTTGTTTTACATGATCTGTTGATTTAATACATGCATATATGTTTTTCCTTTTTGATTGGATTCCTGTTGAGTATGTATGGTTGTTTTTGGGATGTTGGCATCCCTGGTTGCTTGTTAGTCTTCCGCCCGGATCAGTGAAGCGTGGGGGCTCTGTTGGGGAATGTTCAGGGACGGGACACCCTGGCATTCCGGCTTGCCATGCTAGAGGGACGATACTCTTGTTGTCCTACTTGTCAGTGGGGGTGATTCACTGACCGTGTCGACACGTACGCGAAGTGGCGCTACCGATATTTGACCTGAGGGCCGTACGACAGAAGGGTCGATTTCAGCAGATGCTGTTATTGCTGGCCGGGGGAATTGTTTTGCTAAGCTTCCTTTGGAACTCTCTTCAGTGCCTGAGAGCTGCTGTAGATAGGAGTCGTTGCCATTGTATTGTTTGTGGTAGACTCCTAGGTTTTTGGATTTTGCGGGGAGTGCCCCGATTTGTTTGGTTGATGACTTTTGGATATGATCACATTATGATTTATTTTTCATCTGTGATGGATTTATGATCCTCGCGGGGTACTTACTGTGGTTTCCATTCGAAAGCTCACACACTTGTTTTCCTTTCTCTTTTAGATCATGAGGAGTAGGTGACTCAAGCTCAGGAGTTGTGAGAGGGACGGGGGTAGCTTGCAGAGGTCCGAGGACTTCATTTACTTTCTATATGTGTGAGACATTATTTATAGGACCCTTGTAGGGCCCAGGCTATTGTAGGGTACATGAACCCTGATTTCATTTCCGATGTGACTATGACTATTTGTTTATATTATTTAAGTTATTTTGTCATTATTTGTTATCTTCTATGGTTTACACAAGCCTTATATCCGAGTGGGGTATGCCTCCACATGGTTACTGTCGATCTGTGCACGTGCCCTATGCCTGGGATCCCGGTCGAGGCGTGACAACCTCAATAGAAAGGACTGTTAATGCACCGAGAACTCGGGCATTAAGGAGAGAAAATATTTTATATAACTTATTCCCTCATTTCTTCTAAGAAATAGGTTCCCTAAAGCACCATTCAATGTTAGTAACTAAGCCGCTACAGCGAGAGTGAAAGCGATATTGGAACCCTTGGTCCAATGCCAGTTTATTAAAAGGTAGGAGGTATTGTCTTTATCTTGTGCCAAGAACCCAAGAGGGGTTCATACCCGAGTATCACTTCTCCTTACTGATTATTAAATAGTAGATAAATAGCTAGTACTAGTACTTCTTACAAGTCCCTGTGGATTCGATACCCGACTTTTTAGTCCATTATATTCCTTGATACGACCAGTGCACTTGCGGTATAAGCATAAGCATTAGCCTTAATCAATAATAAAGATACAATTCATAATAACATACTCGAGGTTCACAAACCTCAATCAAACAAATAAAGCCCTACACTACCTCGCGAGGACTTCCTTCTTATACCCCCGTCCTAGCTATGCGTCGTGATCTGAAATCGGGAAAATTAACGGGGTGAGCTCGAAAGCTCAGTAAGCATCCACTATAAAAATACTAAAGTCATGCTCATAAAATTTAAATACCAATCGATCTAAAAGTAATTAAAACATAGTTTTACTATAATATAGTTTCAAAGTAAATAGGTATAGATCTCATATATCTGATATTAGAATAAACCACAGAAACAAAGCAAATAGTAAGTTGTATGTAGTAATACCGCAATAAAAGAGCGAAGTAGAATATAAAGGAAAGTCAAATAATCAACAACTATATCTCCCTGGCTAGCATAGAATTCGATAAATACGTATTATCGGCTGCAGCCGGAGTCATAAGACATGCTTGTTTGGTAGCGCTACATTATAGGGATGTGTCAACACAACCATCATTTACTCCCCACTGGTAGGGTACAGAATAGAACCAAGTATTTACTCCCTACTAGTAGGGTACAAAAAAGAACCCACTATCCGCTCCCCACTGGCGGGTACAAGACAGGATATACAAGCCAGTATGGGAGATATACAGAAAACACAAGACATATGTAATAATTTTTCAAAAAAGTTATTAAATCCTCATTTAAACCAAACCAAACTAGTAGGGATTTCATAGAAATATTCCAAACCAACATAAGAGCCAGGTGATATATAACAAAGTGCATCAATTCAGAAAACACGTAGAACAAACCACAGATCTCGAGATTAATCGGCCTAAGGCCAAAACCGTCGGTTCACCCTCTAGATCTTGCGGACAGTATTCGAGGGTTTTTATCTCCATGACTACTCGGAGCTGGTTCGGGTTAACTTTGATTCCTCGTTGCATCACTATGAAATTAAGGAACTTCCCAGACCCCAAAAACTTGATGTGTTGCTAGCCCGCAAGTGAACTAGGTCACTTAAGTAGTAAAGTAACCTGAGGGTTGGGTAGTCGAATTGATAAGTGTTTAAAGGATCATAATTTCATACTATATTCATGTATATTTTATGCTATTTGATGAAAATATAGCCCGCTAGCGCATATCGAAGACGATCCAAGAGTAGAGATATTTAAGGGTGTTTCAAAGCTAAAATGATGAATTTGGGAACTCGAGAGGAGTAAACGAGCTCACATAAAGAGCATACGGCCATATGGATCAAGGAAGCCATAACCCTGGCTATTTCAGAAGGGTATATGGGCAAGCATGCACCCGTATAACCCCCATATAAGACCTAGGCTAGAAGTCAGAATTCACTCTGCTTCTCCAAAGAACCATACGGGCGTGCCATGCGCTCGTATGGCCCCTATATGCAGACGGTCCCAGGCATGATTTTTACGCAGGTTGGGTCCACGGGGACCCAAAATGCATCAGATACTTTCCAGAAGCATGGAGCCATATAAATATGGACGTCTCCCACCACCATCACCTATCATCGGAATCACTCTCGAACGGCAAGGAGGTTTAAGGGAGACCCTCTTGGGAGCATCAACCATCTGGAAAAGAGGACAACCAGTTTAGATCCGCCACTGAATCATCATGTTGCCTCGAATAGTGGAGGAAACATCTGACGGAAGTTTGTTCAGGATTATTTTTGTTACTCTCCATCTTTTTGTAATGGGTTTGTGTTCCCCTTTTATGGGGAACTAACTTGTTAGGTATTTGGGCATGATGAACACTCATGTTAATGATTGTTTTTGACATTGGTTGTTAATGGTTTAGTAGTTGTTTTGCTTTTATATCTATTGAGTATGCTTTTATTGTATTGGTCTACATTGCGACAACCCAAATTTCCAATCCGATTGATACGGAGGAAGAAACGAACGCCTCCCTCTGTATAGATCTACCTCAATAGAGATAGTTGTGAATACTCCGAGAGATTAGGTACTAAGGAGAGTGAGTCCTGAATATGTTGTATTCCCATAACTCTTCCAAGCTATAGGTTCCTAGAATGCTACTTCAGTGAGGGTACTAGGTATTAGTCACCTCGAGAGTTATCCTTAACATCCTTGTCTATATCTTTATAAGAACCCTAAGGGGATTCGTTTCCTAAATACCTTTTTTTAATGATTGATTACCCTCAAGATTTCTGTACCCCATCATTTGCGACCCCTGTTTCTTAGGATTTCTTAGTTTTAGTAATTAGATTAGCTTAGGACACCACCCGATTATGATTAGACTAGATAATAGATTGATAACTAGTAGTAATATTCCTTGGTCTTTGTGGGTTCGACATCCGACTTTTTTGAGTTCAATTTATTACTTAACATATCCCGTACACTTGCGGTAAGTATACACCAAGTTTTTGGCGCCGTTGCTAGGACCGAAGGATACATGGAGTGGTAAAAGTCTATTATTTGAGTAATTTATTAATTTTTAGTTTTCTTTAGTTTTATTGTTCTATTTTTAATCCTAATCCTATTCTTTACCGTGTTTTGGAAGGAGTTGGTGCATGACTTGAGCAAATCCCAAGGGTGTAGTTGAGGAAGATAGTAAGATTGAAAGAACATTGCGTCAGAGACTCAGAGAAGCAGAAGAGGCTGTTCCAACAGTAGTTCCGGGTACATCTTCATCAGCCAAGATTGTTCCCATTCAGTTTTAGAGAAGGAGCATAATGTTGTCTTATATCACTTCCCCCATGGATCTATCAGAACAAGGGCCGATGTACTGAACAAGTTTCTTGGCCGTTACTCTCTACCAAGTAAAGCTGGGAAAATCAGGCAAAAAATTTCAGCATGAAAGCAAGGAGTATCGAAAAAGTTGTTTAAAGCTTATGAAAGGTTCAAGGATTTGCTTCGACGTTGTCCTCATCATGGTTTCTCCCCATGGGCTTAAATTCACTCATTATACAATGGATTGAACAACCAAATAAGGTAGCTAATTGAGGCCATAACTGGTTGGTCATTGAGTAATAAATACCCTGAAGAAGATGAAGAGTTGTTTGAGGACATTGCCAACAATAAGTCATAACGTTCATCAAGGGGAAAACAATCTAAGACTGTTCGAACTTTTGAGGTGAATACAAATACATTTTCAGCCCTTGCTGCAAAAGTGGTTGCACACAAGGAAGATATATCTCCTTACCACCGGCAGTTCAAAAATAGTTGCAGTAATGTTTTGCAATACATGTGGTGGAGGGCACAATGTTTTACAATACCCAATCTCAAGTGAAGCTATTACACCCATGGAACAAGTTTAATATATGGGAAATGCACAAAGACCACAAGGAAATCAGTACCGGCCCTACAATTCAAGTTGGAGGCATCCGGGCCTCTCATACAGGAATACATAAGGAGGATAGTATCCTCTAGGTTTTCAGCACCAAATGAAACGACAAGAAAGAAAACCAACTACGGGGGAGATTTTGGCAAGGTACATACAAACCAATGATGCTACGAGGAGAAACATGCAAGCATTGATTCGAAATCTGGAGAATCAAGTAGGTCATATTGCCAAGGCTATAGCTGAAAGGCCCCATGGAAGCCTCTAGGTATACTGAAGCCAAGCCTTGTGAATAGCTGAAAGCAATCACCCTGAGTTGTAGGAAGAAAGTGGAGATGCCAGTGCCAAAATCTCAAACTCAAGAACATCATGTCGAGGCTAAAAAATCTGTAGGGGAAGACAAATTTGAGGAAAGGGACTAAGAGAAAAAAAAGGAGATGGGGAAACCACCCATACCGGAGTACCAACCTCTCATACCCTATCCAGAAAGGTTAAAGAAGGATAAGGAAGATTCTCCGATGAAGAAGTTCTTGGAGTTACTGAAATAGCTGTACATTAATATGCCCTTGGTTAATGTGCTTTCTTAAATGCCTAAATATGCTAAGTATATGAAGGAACTACTCACAAACAATGACAAATTAGAGGAGATAGTAGTTGATACATTAAATACAATCTGCTTTGGAATTATTCAACCCAAGTTGCCTATGAAGCTCAAGGATCCTGGTAGCTTCATAATACCTTGTATGCTTGAAAAAGGAATTTGTGAGAGTACATTGGCAGATTCAAGGGCAAGCATCAATGTTATGACCTATAAATTGTTCTTGAAATTGGGGCTTGGAGATCCGAGGCCGATAAGAATGACTTTATAATTGGCCGACCAATCATTGAAATGCCCAAAAGGGGTTATAGAAGACATAGTGGTTAAAGTGGACAAATTCATATTCCTGGTAGATTTTGTGATTCTCGATGTGGATGACGACATCGAGGTCCCTATCATACTTGGCCGACCATTTTTGGCCACTGCTTGGTCCTTGGTAAACCATCACGAAGGAAGAGTGGCACTGCGCATCAGAGAAAATGAAGTCATGTTCAAGTTGTTAGACGCGATGAAGCACACCATGGACTACGATTGTAAGGACCACCTCTACCGGGAACATTGGAAATTAAATTTTTTTTTTTTGGTAATTAATATTAACATCTGTCATCATATGAGATTACGAAATAAACCAAGGGCTTATTTACAAATAAGAGAGGGAAGATGTGGAATTAACAAATTAGGGAGGGCTAAAGCACAAAATCATTATTAAGATTGATTAATGGTTAAAGATTAATTGAGTTGATTAAACTAAGTGTTAATCAACTAATTAATTTAAAAAGAAAATTGGAGTAAGCCAACTGAGACCCGGGATTTGTGGATCTCGGTCGGCATAAGCCAACTGAGACCCGGGATTTGTGGATCTCGGTCGGCTTTGGATTTTAAACCCCGTGATTCCACAATCACACAAGTGAAGGTACAGTAAAATATAATATTTTATTATATTTTATTTAATTTAATTCCTTTTATATGAATGAGAGAAGATGGAGAGAGAGAACTAAAATCTCTCTCTCTCTCTCTCTGTCTCTCTCTCCTCTTCTCTTACTCGACCGACGCCCGCCCCCTTTTAGTTCTCCTTCCATCGAACGCCGACGAGAAGAACCGGCGAGCCCCGCCCGGTTACGAGCATCCCGCCGGCGACCCCCTCCGACGGTCTCCCTCCGCCCTAACACAACCGGTATCCCCTTCCTTCCCCGGCGTGCTGCGGAGTAGATCCAAGCTCATCTCTCAGGCATTCCCCTCCCTTCGGTGAGCATTTTGAGGGCTCATTGTATAAATTGTAGAATGGATCGAAGCTTTTAACTAACCGGGTTGTTAGTTTATGAAATTTGGATTAGTTTATTCAAGGCTTGTATAATGAGTTGATTAATGGTTGTAGAAGTGAAATTTTGTTGAATGAATGAATGATTTTACAATCTGGATGCTTAAGAAATAAGACTATCATTTTGTTGTTTTAGAAATTGGAATTCCTACAAGGTGTTTGTTAAAATGCTGTGATGAGATTTGTGGGCTGAAATGGATGTTATTGAAGTCATAATGTACTAAAAATAGTCTCATAAGTATATTGGTTGTTGTTAAGGTTCAATTGAAGTTAAGATGCTTGCAATCCCTCTCTTTGTAATTGATGTTGTTCAAAGGAATGACATGTTCTTACTAAGTTGGTGGTTGGCCAATTAGTGGCATACCTACGGAGTTCTTGGTAAAATGCCACAATGAAAGCAAGTAAGATAGTGGGTAGCTAGAAGCATTAATTGTAAATCTCCATGTTAATGACCCTTTCATTGAGTATTTAATTTATATGAAATGAGAAATTAGTATAGATTGTAGTTGAATATATATCTAGGACCTTGACATTATGGGTTAATGGGTATGATTGGGGAAATTCAAGTAGTTTGCACTTGTTAATGATGCTTTGAGAATTGCTCATGTATGGCTCGAAGGAATGACGAAGAGGCCCAAACTAGTGTTTAACTTAGCTTCCAATTAGAAGTTAACCTTGTTAATTGGTATCATAATAATATTAGCTACTTGGATAATGGTTTAATGTTTAAAGATGAGTTGTATGAATGAATTGAATTTATTATTGTGCATGTTTGTATATAAGTTTAACTTATATAAATAGAAACGGTGCTGTAAAAAATTAGAATAAATATTATTCCAGGCTGTCCTTTTTGAGCGGCATTTTAGTCATTCATACAACTTTGATTGGGATGTTAAATATATCATTGGAAATTTTATGAAAAGAGATTTCCAACAAATCCTAGATCAATGAAATCCGACTTGCGGATTGAGAAATATGAGCAGTTCTTTTGGGCTGCACACAATGTGTTGCAGAAGTTATAATTTCACAGGCTGGAAATTTTGATTGGCAGTTTAATTATTAATATTATCCTGATCGGGATGTTTAGCATATCGTTAAAAAGGCTATAAAGTTATCTTTATAACGAATCTTGGATCAACAAAATCTGATTGACGGATTAAGAGTTATGAGCGATTTTTTGGGATTGCGCACATGATCCAAGTGTGTGATCATATAGACCAATATATTCTTATAATCGTGATTAGGGTAATTAAATATGTATAGTACATTCCATTTAATTATGAATATATTGGTGATGGGTAGTTTCCATTTATTAGGACGTGGTAACGCAGTTGAGGAACCAACTTGACAGCTTGGACCCGAGTAGGTCTCAGATGTGAGTACTGATGGGTAAATCATACGGAAAAATGCACGGTATGTGCTTTTATAAACTTTACATGAAAACTCTTTCATAGTAAAGATATGATTATTTTCATGTGTGTATGTATTGAAATGTATTTTCATTGTACGGGTTTTATGTGCATATTCGTGTTTGAGACTCGACTCGATACGAGGAGTGGATCTGTAGTTGTATAGACTCTCATTCCACCCTGGATTGGAGATCGAGGGTTGACTCGATTCATAGCGAGAGCAAGTAGTCGGATAGACTCGGCCTCCTGCGGGATCTGAGTTAGGACGTGTGACGGTACCGGCCTGAATGCTCCACCCGATGGGGTGATTGATCGGGGGTCGCACGAGGGCTTGAGCAGGCTTCGTAGGGGCCAGAAGGGGCCGTAAACAAGTGGCCACTCGGGGATGGGCAGTGTTTTATGATATTTTGGGCTCAGTGCTTATATATATTTTGGGCCGTGGGCCATATTGATGATGTTTTGGCCGCGGGCCTTATGTTCATATTTCCGGTTTACTTACTGCATTTATATTTCTTATATGCACATGTTTTGAATGTGGTGCCCACTGAGCCTAGTTGGTGTGCTCAGTGCCCTTTTGTGTTTTGATTTCTTGCGATAGGTTACGAGGAGTAGAGGAGAGCCAGCCACGGACTAGGAGGTTGTTGCGTGCGGGCTTGGATCCTTGTTGGTACCTCGACGAGGTTGGTAGTGCCTGCGAGGGTTGTTGTGTCTTTTCTTTGTGTGTGAGATTATGTACCTTATAGGGTATCTTGTATTTTGAGCTTGTATTTGCGACATGATATGTATCGTGGTTTGTTGTAGGGTTATGTAGAACCCTTTTATGCTTCTGCTTATTATCAGATTGGTTTTAAGTATTATTGTTATACTATAATAATTGTAATCAGGTTGATATAACTTTTAGGCCTTGTAATCTGGCCAGATTCTGCCCTTGGTCCGGGTGTGGCCAATCTGTCACGTGCTCGAGGGGCCTGAGATCGAGTTCGGGGCATGACAACCATGACACCTCTTACTGTATTGATGATACTGACCTCATTACTCTTGATTGTATGCAGGAACTGCTTACTGTGGATTAGCTGAAGAAGTATCTCAGAGAACTCAATGATGGACCAAGAGAAGCTGAAAAGGATCCTGGTGAACTAAAAGGAAAGGAGGAGCTAGGGGAGAAGGTGAAAAGAAGAATAAGCCCATTCTCAAATAAAAGCATGGAGGGAGAAAGATAAGGACTAGAGTAACAAGGACACTCTAGTCCAAGATGCGGTAGTACAATGTGCTAGTGTCAACCAATGATGAGTCCTATATTTACTCTAGCTTGGGATTCTCGTTATTTTGAAATTTTTTCAGAGGAAGGACTAGCCAAGGCATTCACCTTTTTGAGCCGCCATGAGGTAATAACAAGTATGTCAAGCTAGTGATGTTAAACAAACGCTTCTTGGGAGGCCACCCAAGGTTTTTTAGCAAATTTTCTAGGTTTACATAACTAGTTAGTTTTAGTGTTAGTTTCCAATAAGTTAATGACATCCTTGATTCCTCATGTTTTCTAACTCAAATTAATCTAATAGAGTGAGATTTAGAGTCCAATTTTGAATTCTGGGATACATGATGGCCACAATCTTATATTTTTTATATAGACAGAGAGCCTTACGGGGAAGCATACGAGCGCATAAGCCCGTGTAGGGTGTGAAAAATTTGAATTTTCAAGGAGAGCTAGGCCATACGGGTAGATACGCCCGTATGCCTGGCTGTATGGTCCCTAAGGGAGACCATACGAGGACCTAGATGAGAGTATCTACCCCCGTATGATTGCCAGGCCTTAATTCAATTGGAGAAAAAGATAAACCATACGGTCTGGTCTAGAAACAGACGGGCCTATATGGTTCATCGTGGGAAGCAAACGAACGGGGTATACAGGCGCATGCGCCCGTATAGCCCGTTTTTTTTATAAAACCGAAGGGGAACATACACGATTGTTCATCTCTTATAAAAAACCTAGCCACCCTTCTCTTCTCCTTCACACATCATACTCCCTCCCCCTTACACCCTTAGGCATTTTTGGACTCCACTTTCGACATTCACACACGAAGAATCTTAGGTATGCATATCAAATCAATTTCTTGAATGGATTTCTTGCTATTCTTGAAAAATCAAGGGTTTTAGGGCCTGAATGAGATTATTGAGTATGCTTGGATGGATTTTATACTTTTTTATTGGTAGATGGAAATTTTCCCGCTATGATTTGAAAGAAAAGAACAAGCGTATGGCTTTCCCCAAGCTATACGAGTGATCCATATAGGCGCATGAACCCGTTTGGAAGGCAGAATATGCAAAATTATGGTAGAAACAATTTTAATTTTTTTCTTATGCCCTATTAATTATTTTTCAGAGATGCCGAGGAGAAAGAATGTTAGCAGTGGAGGCCATAAGCGCTGAAGTGGCGAGGGCACTTCTTCCTCCGCCCTATAGTTCACTTAGTTACGGTTCAGAGAGTGATATAATCGATTTGTCACGAGGGGGTTTTGACACACCTGCACGATAGATTGCGCCGTGCTATAAGAGCTCAACATCGACATGAACGTTTGGGAGCTGTTATCTTTTAGAGGATGGGATACGATACTCGCTATTGCTGAGCTGATTTATTTGGAGCTCATACTAGAGGTGGTGAGCAGTTTTGAGGTTGATACGAGCCACTTGACCCGATAGCTACCGGACGCCATCATATTCCAGCTTCATCGTGAGATGTGACATATTAGTTATACTGATTTCTCAATCTATATGGGCTTCTATGACCAGGAGTTTATTATGATGAACAAGTATGATCAATTAGCAATGGAGTTTCCCACTGATATGTCACATTCCTGCTACTGGCAGTCGATCACATAGGGGGGGAGTGTGGACTTGAGGAAGACTTCATTCATCACGACCCAGTCCACAGGTATTTACATGCACTTCTCACCCCATCGGTGGTAGGGAGAGACGACATCACCAGAGTAATGACGCACACTGATTTATATATGCTTTACAATATTTTATAGCGTTACCCAATACATCTAGGCTACATGCATGCCGACTACATTACATATTAGGGGCAACAGAACTCGTCGCTGTCTCGGCTGTGCTACTGGTCAGATTGAGGGCGATATTAGCAGGGCCTTATGTTACGTGGTTAATTAGAGGGATGGGGATGTTGATTGGGATGCATAGTATGAATCAATTGTGCACCATAGAGCCTCTTATGTTTAGCATACTATGGTTAATGGGGTTGATTGTATGTATTGACCACAGATAAACCATCGTACGACGATTTGGAAGAGATGACCTGGCCTGTGACGAGGAGAAGAGCCCAGACACGTCATCAATGAGGTCAGAGGACACACCCTGAACCATAGCACTCCTAGTCTCCCCACCAGCATCCCCAACCCCATCTCATAGCCAGCTTGAGTAGTAGATCTAGTTGTTGAGAGGCAAGTAGAGACTGATAAGAGTGGAGTAGCCCATGATTTTGGAGGAGCAATGGTAGATGTGATTTGAGATCTGATAGATACTAGCGCTGCTTCGTGCTCCGACCTCCTCTGCTGCTCCGCAGGCACCAGCATCTACTCTAGCACCTCCAGCACATACTGCAACACTGGTACCTCAACCAAACACTCCGATTGACACCATAGTTGTTTTATCTGATGAGGAGTAGCCCGATTGGAGGATCATGACTTATTATTTTGTCATCATCTTAGCTGTTTTATCGAGTCTTTGTACTAGTTAGCAAGGGATTCTCCCTGCTATACTTGTTATTATCTCATTTTGTGTTAGTGATTTTTGGATTTTCTTTTCATCATGCTTAAGCTAAACTGATCCTTTCTTGCCTCGTAGGATTGAGAGAGTGAGCATATTGGTGGACATGGATGATAGCCCTGAATTCGAATTCAAATTGGAATCTTCATTATCAAATCGGCGAAGTCTCAGTTTGCCCTTCTCTTTATTTTCATTGCACCTCTCATATTTTCTTTTGTGCTTCATTGTGTAAATTGTGGGCAATGTACGATTCTAAGAGTGGAGATGGGTAGCTATTAAATAGCTACAGTTTTTATTGAATATCTTTTTGTGAAATTCATGCTTATTGTACATCTATGATTGCTTGTTGATAAAGTTCAATTTTACTTCACTCTTAGTTCACTTGAGCACAATTTTTTTTCGATTTCTCTTATTACACACCATGGACTTTTAGAGAAAATCTTCGTGACAATCATATTCTCTAGTGACATTAGAAAATCCATTGACATGTTTTTTTGACTTAACTTGCTAGGTACTAGCCTAAATGCCTCCAAGAGGTTTCGTGGCTCTAGTTCAAACTTCTGGTCCATGTAAATTACATTTTTAGTCGACAAATAAGAGAAAGAAATAGATGGTAGTGTACTTAGAGAGTGTGAAAATAATAAGCAAAACATTGTTCCTCTACTCATGGTGACAAAGTTTCACAGGGTTCTAGCTTCTAATCGGAGTGTTCCTCATGTTGAAAAGTTACCCGCAAGCATGAGATAGCTCATGCTTAGTTGTAATTTTCCATGTAGTTGGGTGCTCTGGTGGCTAATCAACATGTGCATTCCTTAGAAAGGATGATCCACACTCTGCGTTAGTCTTTAGTTACCCGAAAAGTCAGATTCATTAGGGATGCTCTACCGAATAAAAACACTACTACTTCACTTTAAGATTTTCTTTTTCATTGTTGGCCAGTGGTTTTTTTCTTAGAGTCCAAAGGAGCGTCTAGAGTCTATTAAGCGTACGCTTGACGTTTTAAGACTCAAGAACATTGTATGTGGATTGAAAATTTTTTTTCTAGAGCCACATCAAAACATGGCGCGGGATTGATCTTAACTTAGAGGGTTGAAATAGGAAAATGCGCATATCAATGGTGAAACTTTGAGTAGGGTAGAACCACTTACTCTTTGGCAGGATATTAAACACTTATCATAATTCTTTAAGTGATCATAAGTTCATATCATATTCGCATACACTTTGCATGTTATTTGATGAAAATATAGCCCGTCGGTACTTAATTAGTAATATAATTATTAAACACGACATATTGAAGGCGCTTCAAGAACAAAAGAGATTTTGAAGTTGTTTCAAAGCTAAAATGGCAAATTTGGGAGCCAACTAGGGTTCGGGAAGGCCCCGAGTAGCAAGGGGAAGCACCCTAGCACTAGTTGAGCCAAAATGGGAACACCAAAAGAGTAAATTGGCACGCATAAAGAGCATACAGTCGTATGAATCATGGAAGCCACGACCCTGACTTTTTCAAAGGGGTATACCAGCGAGCATGTACTCGTATAACCCCTCGTATAAGTCCCAGGCCAGAAGTCAAAATTCACTCTTATTTCTCTAAAGAACCATATGGGCACATAATGTGCACATATTACCCCCGTATACAGACAGTCCTAGGCCCAATTTTTATGCAGGTTGGGCCCATGCGAACCCAAAACACACCAAATACTACACAGAAGCGTGGGGGATACCATCTTGGGAGGCATCAACCATCCGAAAAAGGTGAGAACCATTCGAGATCGGCCAATGGATCATCATGAAGCCTCGAACAGTGCAGGGAACATCGAAGGGAAGTTTGTCCATGATTATTTTTGTTCTTCTCCATCATTTTGTAATAGATTTGTGTTCCTCTTTTATGAGGAACTAACTTTTTAGGTATTTGGGCTTGATGAACGCTGGGGTTAATGATTGTTTTTCACATTGATTGTTAATGGTTTAATAGATGTTTTGGTTTTGATACCTATTGAGTGTGCTTTTATTGCCTTGGATTTCTATGTTATGATAGCCCGGATTTCCAATCCGATTCACACAAGGGAGAAGCGAACGCCTCCCCATACATAGACCTACCTCAATAGAGATAGTTGTAAGTATGCCGAGTGATGGAGTTCTAAGGAGAGTGAGTCCTTACTATGTCTAATTCCCATAACTCTTCCAAGATATAGTTCCCTAGAACGCTACTACAGTGAGGATACTAGGTTTAAGTTACCTCGAGAGAAGGATTGAATAAACAATAGGAACTTGGGTCCAGAAACCTTTAACTACTAACCTTAATACCCTTGTCTATATCTTTATAAGAACCCGAGGGGGATTTATTTCCTGAATACAACTTTTTCATGATTGATTGCCCTCAAGATTCCAACCCATCATTAGAGAGCTCTGATTCTTAGTTTTCCTTAGTTTTAGTGATTAGATTAGCTTAGGACAGCGCCCATTTACAATTAGACTAGATAATAGATCGATAGTTAGTACTAGTACTCCTTGGTCTCTGTGGGTTTGACATCCGACTCTTTTGAGTCCAGTTTATTACTTGATATGACCCGTACACTTGCGGTAAGCACACATTATAAATCCAAAGTGAACAACAGAGCTAGTACTAATTTATCTTCTATTATCTAGCAAAAAATATTTTTGGTATTTTTGTGATCCTAAGTAATCTAAAGAAGAACTAAAGCTAAAGTGAACAGTTAGCAAATCTAGGGTTATCAGTCAAGAGGATATGACACCCCAGATCTTTATCCTCCTAAGAAACCTTTGTTCGACTAATTTTCTAATATTGGCTATCTAGTTGATGTATTCTTGGACCGTGGAGAACCCTAAATTAGTTTGCCCCAGATCTCTCTTGCAGCCAAACCCGAGTCCCATACAGCAACTGCGCTTTATGATTTTATTATTATTATTATTATTATTATTATTATTATTATTATTATTATTATTATTATTATTATTATTATTATTCCCACTATAGGTTTTACTCTAAGCCCGAGAATGTGTTGTGAAATCACCGCGATCACCCGATCTCTCAGCGTGTGCACACCCCCTATCATGTATGCCCGAATCTAGCTTAACCCAAATTTCTCATCATGCATCAAGAAACTAGAGACATGTGATCCACTACAACAAATTGAGTATTTAGCGGCGGTTATATTTGCATTTAGCGACGGTTATAACCGCCGCTAAATGAATCAAGCGGCGGTTTTAAAACCGTTGTTATGACGAGCGCCGCGAGACCATTTAGCGGCGGTTTATGGAAACCGGCGGTATAACCGCCGTTATTGCCTATTGGTTTTTAACGGCGGTTTAGAACCGCCGCAACAACGGCCCCAACATGTAGAGGGCACATGGAGAGACTTTCATTTTGCGGCGGTTCTCAACCTGTCGCAAAAACATCGAAAAAACATATAGCGGCGGTTTTAACCGCCGCTAAATAATGGCATTCCAATTTTTATTTTTTTTTTTATTTTTATAAACCCTAACAGTTAGCGGCGGTTATAACCGCCGCGGATTGTCAACCAATTTACAATTTTTTTATATTTTATATTTTATATTTTATATTTTATTTATTGTTTTTTTATTTTTTATTAACCTGTTATTTTTAACCGTAGCCAATTTTCAAAATTTTTTATATTTTATATTTTATTTATTATTTATTATTAACCTGTTTTTTATACAATAATAAAAATTCAAAACCATTGAGCTCCATTCATTCAAGTCAAATTTGAAAATAATAAAAATATAATTATAAATACAATATAGTTTTACATCACTCTATAGTCATTGTCAGAAGATATAAGAAATATATAGCCTACGGGAACAATTAGAGTATAGTTTTACAATTAGAGAGAGCTTATTACTTGAGTTTTACAATTGATGCCGATTATTTTTGTTTCGTGCCTCTCTCAGCTTCTTCATGCACCACCTCCCACTGGACACACAATATCTCATCAACCAATGAAATAACATACTATCTTGGTAGACAGCACCTCTGTAATTAACAGACAGACAAACAAGTGGTTCAACATATTATTACAATAGACACACACATACTTTTTATTGTAAAAGCTACTTACCAGTATGCCCATTGACAAATAAGTAGCCTTTTGAGCTGACATAGGTTCTTGGATTTGGCAAAAGATGGTTCCTCAAATACTTGGTTTTGCCCTTTGTAGCAGAATAAAGACATGAGAATACACACACACACACAAAAGAAAAAAAAAGAGTTTGAGAAAAGAGGGGTAGATAAGTGCAAGTACCTTTGTTATCACACAAACATCAACATTGCTGCCACTGCCCAAATCATTGAATATTCCAGAGCATATTGCCTCAGCTACCAGGTTTATTCCCTTATCTCTCTGTGCAAATATACATGCATATGCTTCAGTATTTTTCTATTGCTCACATAGAAGCAAATGCAATCTTGTAAAACAAATTTGATGATTTAAGTACAACAAATTTGAGTATTTAAGTACAACAAATTTCCAATACATGTGTATCAATACAAGTGTATCAACTTTACTGATACACAAAATCTTAAAAAATTATTCAGGAAAAGGTTATCAATATTATGATGTGGACAGATAGAAAAAAAATTAGTGTACCTATTTGCAACACCTCGGTGAGTCAGTGGAATCCCCAACTCTGCTGAGATCCCAGATACAGCTGTAATTCCTAAAATGCATGATTAGATTCTATAAGGAAAACATTCTGATGTCAATCATGAAAGAGAAAAACAAAAATCAAAATATTTCTACCTGGAATAACGTTCACATGAATTCCTTGCTGTTGTAAGAAATCCATCTCCTTACCACCTCTACCAAACACCTAAAATTTTCAGCATAATATAATGTGAATCTCTTGCAATCAACATAAACCTCATGAAGAAAGAACATATTTAAGTCAACATATTAATTCAATGAAAAGTAAAACCTAAGACGCATCAAACGCTCTCAAACTGAAATGCAGATATTCTATCACAAATTGTGCATGGCATTTGAAATAAAGAACAAGTTTTGAAAAAAACACCAGCATTTCCCTAGATGCCAGAGCAAGGAATCATTGTTATATATTTCAAAAAGCTTGTTACACCGTCACTGAAATAACATTTCAGAAAGCTTGAACAGGACTAACCCGCCACTCAATCAGGCCATAAAACCTACACTGGTATAAATGTTGAATCTATCAACAAATGTTGCAACTAAGTGTAGCTTTTGTGGCCTGATTGAGTTCCACAGACAAAACACATTTAGTTCCACAGACAACTAACCAAAAAAGACACTCCTTTTTGTTCTTCAAACACAAAGGAATTGGAAAGAAACAAAATTGCCAGCCAACTATAGCAAGCATTCCAAGAGAATACTCACCAAAGGATCACCTCCTTTTAGCCTCACCACCAAAGGATCATGCTTGAAATCTAATGTCAAAAAAGACAAAACAAGTTTGGTACTAAAATGGCATCTCTGTTCAATAATTACAAAAAAGCACAGGCAATGATTGTTCCCCCGATCCTCGACATAACAAAATCAATCCACAAAGTTATTAGCTTTTTCATATCAAAATCAAATCTTTCGCTAATTTTTCTCTCATCGACCAAGCTAAGAAAGTGAAAATCCAACACCAAAAACAGTAAAAAAACAACAAACTCAATGCACCTTGACGACTCTGGTGGCATGGCCCAATCCATGGGCAGTGACATAGTAAGCAAACACCAGATGATCCTTCGAAGTCGGGATGCCATTTTCCCCACCATTGATCCTCATAATTCTCAAAATAAATTTTATACTATCGCACTAAGAAAGATGCCAATAAAATCCTCCCAATCCCAAAACCATAAAATTCTCATCAGAGAAACAAAAAATAACCCAATAAAAACAGAATACTTACAAGTTTGGAAAACTAGTTTATGATTGAAATCTGCAACAATTCATGTATATAATATATATAACACAAATGCTGATGAAATAGTTTGAACAATCATTCACAAGATTATTGAAACTGGGTATATAGCCTCTTCATAAATGAAATTCTCATACTGAATTGAGCCAGCAAATTAAATGAAGAAAACCATGATGAAAAGAAACAAAAACATGAACAAATTAATAGAAGAAGAGGAACATATCATTGAAGAGCCTGAAGAGATAGATATTGATGATGAATTAGTGAAACAAAAGCAGGGAATCAAGTATATAGAGATCGAAATCCATTCAAGTTGCTGAAGTGTGTTATTTAAACATCAAAATTAAAATGACGACTAAATGATTACAAACTAAAGCAATTAAATCATTTGACTATGCCAAACCAGACTGCATGTATACACATGTTACATATCAGAAGACTGTACCTGTTATTGCCTCTGTATCAGCAGCAGTTCCTGCACCACAGCAGAAGATCCTACACAATTTCATCCACAAAATGCAAATAAACATCATTTAAATTAATGGATAATTTCTGCAGATATATAATAATAATTATTTTCATATGAAATCATAGACCTGCAAAGGTTCAGGACAGTTATGACCCAAATAGTCTTCCAAGCTCTCATTCTTCTCCAATTCCATACATTGTGACATCTCTTGCAGTATACTTCCAGGTTCAAGCTGGAGATCAAATAAACCTGCAAATAAACAGCAGAAAAAGAAAAAAAACAAAAAAAAACAAACATATAAAGATTGCTAAAACCATGAGGAGGCATACCATACCAAACCACATTAAAGGGGAGGGATCTTTATGAAGGATGCAAAAAAGAAATGTTCAAGTGTTAGATTAAACCTTCAAATCTTTTTCGCAAGTGAACTATGGAGCCAGTAGCACTGCCTCCCTTTTCCCTGCTTTATGACAGTAAAAACACTTTGAATCAAAAAATCCATCTTCATGTGTTTTGTAGAACATATATAGCTAGCCTTTGGCTCTTTCTCTCTCTCTTTCTCTCTCTCTCTCTCTAAGCTTTGACATGCTTTTACACTCACTCATGCACATTGTTCATCACTTTGTAACACATCCAAAAAAAAGGAACCAACCAACAACTCAACTTTGTAACACATCCAAAAATGACAGACAACAAAGACTACAATTAATATCACTACAAGGCGACTTGCTGAGATCTAAACCCAATTGTCTTTCCAAGTTAGTGTTAAAATGCGAATATAAGAAACGAGATATGTCAACCAAAAAACATAGCATCCATGACATCATATCTAAATAAAATAAACCACTAGTCAACAAAAAATGAAAGTGATAATATCCTTTAGCCCCTTTATATGAACAGCTTCCTGCAAAACAAGCCATCTTCAATGAATCAAATAGGTGCCACTAACATAGAATGCCAAAATTTGTTGAACAAATAAATAATGGAAATTCAAGAAACCAATAACAATATTAAGAGAATTAATTAAAACGCTCACCCGATCATAAAGACGTCATCATCCTTCTTGAACTCATTTTTCCGAACACACCTATACGGTGCACTCTACATGGATTTAATCACAATCGAATTTTAATGAAACCAAAGTTAAAACCTGAAAATGTGATGTCGGGCATAGAAAAACTTACTCTAATTCATTATGTACTACGGTTTGCATTTTCTTCGGCGTGAGCCGAGTGACTACCATATGATGAAGGCCTTCCAATAACTGGGGATCCCACATTTTCCTACTTAAAGTGAAATCAATATCAAATGTTAAGAAAACACAAAAAAAAAACAATTATTAACAAAATATGAAACAAAAACTTTAACATAAAAACTAAAAAAATAAAACCTAATTAGGTGTCACATTTTGGCTTTCCTTTGCCATAAGAAAGGCTACATGCTCTCGAGTTTCTTTAAGTTATTGCGTTAAGCGATCTACCATGTCCTTGAGGGCATTATGTCGGTCTTCAAAATCCACACCTCCAGCATTTCTACTACCCAATCTCCTCGATGACCCATACATCTGGGTCGGGACAACTCCAAGTCCCATACTTCTAACATACCCAGGGTGTTCTTTTCCGAAAACTCTACTAAATTTTCCTGCAAAATAAAGTTGTCGAATTTTGTATATTTATTATCATACGAACAACATAAAGAACAAATTTGGAAGTATTTTAACTTACATGATTACGCCTTGCCTCTTCATTTACAAAAGACCCGGCCGATGTGGTGTGACTGGCTTGAAACATCTCAGCTCTTGTAACAGGCTGACTAAGTTGAGTTTCCTACAAAATTAAATATAATTAATTTTCAAAGAAAGTTGCATATACATTATAAACATAATTAAACCTTCTATTAAGATGAAGGTACTAACCATCTCATTTTGTAGTCGAGCCAACGACTTTGAGCCTAAAGTATGAGGCGTTGTTAGGTGGGTGCGATTTATAATATTTTGTTCCGCTTTAGCCTGCACAAGAATGAGGCGCTAATTACTAAACAAGAACATGATATATAAATATTCTTATGCAAATTACCTTTGTCTCAGGGCGAGCTCTATAATCTACAAACGCAACCCACTGATCCAAAGGAACCTCTGGGGGTTTCTTATTAATATTAGCTTCAAGAGGACCATCCGGATCACATTTCATAGAATTATATAAGAGATACAGATGGTCTCTCCATTTTTTTTCCCAGACTTTTCATGATATAACTTTTATGTCCCTCATCATTAACCTCCACTTTAGTCTAAAAAAAAAAAAAAACATATTAGTACACTTTAGGAACATACAAAAAAAAAAAAATTGAAATCCAAAAAATATCAATTGAAAATACATCTCTGACCTTTATGATGTTGTTCCATACATGATCTTTATGCGAGTCTGGAATCTTTTGCCACTTTTCATATCCGATGGAAAAGATCTTACAATTGCTTGCAAGATGACCTAAAAATTGAGCAAGCATCCCCCCAAATGATTCAATCGGTTGATCCCGATGATTCCATTGCACAATTACTCTTTCTCCCGGAGAAAGGGAGAATATATCAATTGCTCGCATTTTCTTTTGCCTGATTTCCCCATTTTCACCTTCAAAAAAACATTAAAAAAATGAGGATAAGTGATCATCATATATTTGATTATCATCCATAGCATAAAATCATATAAACTTGAAAACCTTTCATTCTAAGATAACAAATAAATTATGCATATACACTAATTACCTCTAACCACCACATCCCACAATCTTGAATTTCTTTTACGACCCCTGATAACTTCAGTCTCAACAGTCTCAACTATAGGGTGTTGCACAGGGGCCTCTTGTTCTTGTGCATCAATCGGTGGGGTTGGCATAGATGTATTCGGGCCAGTAGAAGCGACATGTCGTCTTGACCTCGCCATACCTATAAATAACTCACATAGGCAATGAATCAATTTAATAATATTAAAAAGTAATAATATATCAAAATAAGTATAAATGAAAGAAATGATTACCAATTAATCTCAAACAATTACTTAATTGTTGTTATCTACTTCAACATGTTCACCAATATTGGAGGATGGCATATCATCAGGATCATCTACATCATCCCGACACAATCGTAGATGTTTATCTTCATCAGGAAATAAATTATCCAAATTCTGCGTCTGATAAGCTTCAATATTGGTCATATCATGTTCATCACCCTCGCCCATGTCATACAAGTCCCTAGGTTTCAGATGTACTGGTATACACCACCCGTCTTCTTTTTCATCAGTAACATAAAACACCATTTGTGCTTCAGAAGCTTTAATGTAAGGCTCATCATCTTCATGCACCCTAGTATGTATAGGTCTTGTAAAATTGATGGTAGTAAAACCTAGTTTATCAATTTTTATACCTCTAGGGTGAGTCGTGTTGGCCCATTCACATTTGAACAAGGTTACTATAAATATTCCATTGTAATTAAGCTCAATGATGTCAACCAATTTTCCATAATATGGTACACCTCCATGCCGCATGTTAACATCACTATTGCTCGAACAACTCCTTGTTCCAAAAGTGCAGAAAACTCCACTATTCTGTGTGTATAATCCTCTCTCACGTTCCAGAGTACGGAACTTATATCCATTAACATTGTATGCAGTGTATCTTTTTGCTTGGTTAATTGGTCATTGTGCAAGAGCTACGAGCCAAATTTTGTCATCGTCATGAAGCTTGTCACGATCTCGATTGATCTAATAATACATTAAATTTACTAGAATGAAGTTATCAAATAAAATTCATTGCATAAATAGAGAGTCACTTACTCGATTTACAAACCACTGATTAAACTCTTTGTGCACCATCTTGTCTACCTCAATAGGATTCCTACTTCTAGACCTTAATTGTCTTCTAGCAACTATCTTGAATTCCCTGTGATGTTTGAAGTAGTAGTCTTGTAACTATGTCGATTTTAGTAGTGTATAAAACAGATGTTTAAGAATACTCACTGAACATAAGAATCAACTGCAGGGCAGTTTATTAGTACGTGTCGATGAGCTTGCAATCTCTCAATGGATGTTAAAGTAAACCATGTAAAAGCTCCAACTGGTTTCCCAACATATGGAAATAATTCTGCAATTCGAGCATTTGGATGTTGAGAAACGGTGGGTTCGTCAACAACTCGTCTGGGCCGATTCCATATTGTCTCGATGTTATCTAAATATTGTGAACAAATGTAATAGCTTCTTGTGCAACATAACCTTCTGCAATAGATCCTTCTGGTTGCGCTTTGTTGCGTACATATGATTTTAGTACTCCTAAGTACCTACAACACCATATATCCAGTAGTTATATGATGTATACAAGTTAATAATATGAATTATAAATAATATTATTAACTAATATTACCTTTCTATTGGATATATCCAACGGTAATGCACTGGACCTCCAAGTTTTGCTTCATCAACCAAGTGAACAACCAAGTGCACCATTAATGTGAAAAATGATGGTGGGAAAAGCATTTCCATATTGCATAAAGTTAGTACAATTTGGTTCTGCAGTTTATCCAACTCAACAACACTCAATGTTTTGCCACATATTTGTCGGAAAAAGGAACATCACTCAAGTAATACTGCAGATACTTTATCATCAACCCCTGCACGCATAGCGAGTAGAAGAAACTGCTGTAGAAGTATATGATTATCATGACTTTTCAATGTTCCAACTATTTTAAGATTATCTGCATTAATGCACCGAGAAATATTACTTGAATAGCCATCTGGCACACAAATATTCTTCAAAGTATTTAAAAATAACTTCTTTCCTTGCTTAGTCATTGTGTACACTACTGGAGCAAACTTTCCATTGTCATCTGGCCACAAATCCGGTTTACAATTCATATCCCGTAGGTCCTTACGAGCATTGAGATGATCTTTTGATCGAGAACTATCGTTCAACAATGTGAAGAGGACATTATCACACACATTCTTCTCTATATGCATCACATCTAAATTGTGACACAATAAATTATACTCCCAATAGGGAAGCTCAAAGAATATACTTTTTTTCTTCCATTGTTGTGGCCCTTATAGTGTAGTACTTGCACTGTGCCTTCTTTTCCCCCTAACCTGATTATCAACGGACCGACCGAATGTGACATTAATATCCTTAATCTGTTGAAAAATCTTTGTGCCTGATAGTAATCTCGGAGGTTCGCGTAGCTCTTTCTCTCCATTAAATCTGATCTTATTCAATCTAAATTTATGGCCACCATCAAGAAAGCGTCGATGGCCCATGAAACACCATTTCTTACTATGTCTCAAACGAGAAGGCTCTGAGGAGTAGTTGCAATGTACACAAGCACGCCCGGTATAAACATTCCACCAGGATAGATTTCCTAAACCAGGGTAATCACTAATTGTCCACATCAAAGCAACATGCATCTTGAATATTTCATGCTCATAAGAATCATATGTATCAATGCCATCATACCACAACTCTTTCAACTCCCTTATTATAGGTTGTAAGTAGACATCTATATCATTTCCTGGCATATGTTTACCAGGAATAATTGTTGAAATGATAAAAGATGTTTGTTTCATGCACACCCACGATGGCATATTGTATGGGATAAGAACAATAGGTCAAATACTATAACTTTGACTCATATTGCCATGAGGATTAAATCCATATGTAGCTAATGCAAGGCGCACATTTTGGCGGTCTGCTGCGAACCAACTGTTTACCGAATCAAACTTTTTCCATGCTTCAAAATCTCTTGGATGTCTTAGTAGCCAATCATTGTTGGTATCCAAGCTGTGTCATCTCATATCCTTAGCTGTTTTTGAAGACAAAAACAACCGTTGTAATCGAGGCCGCAATGGAAAATATCTGACCACTTTCGCAGGAATCTATTTTTTTTACCTCTTCTACCGCCACCCTTCTTCTCTTTCCATCTTGAAACATTGCAAACTCTACAAATTTCTCTCTCTTCATCTTCTTTATTGCCCCAATAAAGCATGCAATTATTCGGGCATGCATGTATTTTTTCATAGCTTAATCCAAGCTTCGTGATGGTTTTCTTTGCATCATAAAAAGAGCTTGGAATTTTTAAATTTGGAAACACATCATGTAGCAACTCCAAAATCATCGTCATTGCTTTGTCGCTCATTCAACAAAGACACTTGATGTGATATAATTTCAAAATAAAAGAGAGTTTTGAATAATTTGCACATCCTTCATAAAGGGGTTGTTGACCATCATTTGATAAATCATAATACTCATTCATTGTATTCCTAGTTTGTTCCACGTTCGGTGATGGTTCATCGATTTGTCTAACCCCTTCGTTGCCTTCTTCTGACTGTTGTTCGTGTACTCCAAACGCATCATTAACCATATCCCTAATCGGATCATCAGCAACAACATTGGGTTGTGAGGCAACATCGACGCTACTTGAAACATAATTTGTTTGTTGTGGATGAAGCTCTCCGTGAAGGTACCAAATTGTATATCCTTTCGGAAACTGTTTGCAAATTAGATGATCGTACACCTCCGCTCGTGTCTTATGTTTACTAAATCCACATAAAGGACATGGACATAGTATCATGTCATTGATTGAACCATGTTGAAAGGCAAATTCAATGAAATTCCTAACTCCTTGGTCATACGCAGGTGAGTTTCGTCGCATTGTAATCCATGATTTATCCATGCCTAAAATATTCATCAACAAAATTTGAGAAAGCCAAGAAGAAATATTCACAATAAAAATAAATTATTGTAGTTAACAAACGAACAAGGACACAAGGACAATCGTAAATTACTTTTGTGGTCAAGTTACATACATAACACAAATATTTTACTACAAAATAGGCCATTCCAAAATCCTAATGCAAAATTAGTCTTTTGTATACAAAGATGGATTCTATCATCTAAAAACTTGAGTACAGCTGGTGGACGAAGCATCATGTTGTGAATGTAGAGAAGCTTCCAGGAGTGTAATTTCACAACTAAGTGATCCAAAAATGAAGGTAGCATTCATAGTTTGTGTTTTTCTCTACTTTGTAATTAAATGCAAACAAAATAATTAATTTAATTTTATGGATTGAATGCAACATCAAAGGAGTTAATTGAGACTACATAATAAGAAATATTTTCATAAAACCAACAACACTTTGTTTGTTTTACTTATTTTTTTTTCTGCAGTCTAGAGAAACTGATGCTATGCTTGATTACTATGATGAAGGAGATGAGAATACACAGAGAGTGAGTTTCCTATTCTCTAAAACTTCAATGATTTGGTGATTTATTACAAATTTCATTTTAGTTATTTATTTGTTTGTTTGCATTCAATCAAATTCTTTTTTAGTTTGATTTCTGTTTTCCTGTTTTTACAGTGCAAAGATGCAGTATATCAATATGCAGCATTGGTTTTCTGAGTGAGTTTTCCTGTTAAGACATCAGATGAATGGAGAACACATGATGTTAGCCATCACTATAATCAAACCACTCAAACACGGAATAATTATTTATAGCATCACTTACAAATCCAACATCTACAACAATGAACATGTAGAGATGCAAAGAAAATTAAGCAACACCAACGACAAGCATATTGAAACCTTTAGTCCACTATAAACATGAAAATTACAAAAGATTGAATGAAATATTATTTATTTTATGAATTTGGAAGCACAATTTTATTCAAGGTGTGACCCCTCTTCTTGCTAACTCTACTTCTTAATTTCAAACCAATCTCCTTGTTACAAGAGAAAAAAAATAAGAATAAGAGGAGTATATTATTTAATGCAAGAAAAACCTCAACCTCTACTTCCTCTTCTATTTTTTTCGCACTATAACTCTATATATTTTACAAAATTGATATATTTCAAACTTACAAAAGTTTTCAAAATACTCTTATACATAGGTGATTTAGCTATTACCAACAAAACAATCAATTGTCAAGTTTTAAAAATAGAAAACAAGAAACCTTTCCAACTTCATATAGATTTATATGCAATCTTCTCCAAATACCTCTCTATATAACTAATCTTCTCACAATTGTAATTAATATTGATGTTATTTCAAATTCAAAAAATCCTAGAAACATGAGAATTAGTAAAACAATTATATTCTATTTTTCAAGTTTTTCAAATTTTCTCTTCCAGTATGATGGATAGAATTAGCAAAATCAAATCAATATCATCCTCTCCACACATCACAAGCATTGTGCTCAGCAATAAGGTCATACCCAAATTATGATATTTCTCAGAGCCATATAAAAAATCACTTCCTAAAACTCTTGTTCTTCATGTAATGGAATTTGCAGGAAATTTCATAAACTGGTACAAATAAGCATATATTTATACTAGACTCATGATAATGGTGAAATGATGCAGGAGAGCCCGAGTCAGATGATGCCAAGCTATCTGATTGCACCATGAGAGCTTTGGCATACCACAACTTGGCGGACCGACGTAAAGGCGGAAGGTGATCGAGCCAAATCCGGAATTGGGGAGCACTTTGGACACGTTTCGGTAGTTTGGCCATAACTTTGGCTACCGATATCGGATTCGCGCGCTCAACCCCAATTCGGAAAGCTCGTCTTGACGCGCACGCGGGGTTCATTAAGCTTTGCTCGATGGACCCTTCCTTCATCCTCAAATTCCACTGTTTTCCCCGTCGTTCCTTCGTTTCTCGGTGTTTTTTTTCCATTTTTGGCAATACTTCGTATGCCAATTTAGGATAAGATATGAATCCGATTTGAACTCGGATTTTTAGGAGTTATCTATTTTGTTTAGTTATTTTAGAATTAGATAAGTTTTTCTATTGGACCAAAATTTGCCGATTTGGGCAAATTTGGATAAGAAAGAATTTCTAGGTTATCTAGGTTAGTTCTTTTTAGCTATTTAGACCCGGCTTGTGAGTTGAATTTTATTCATTGATTATTGAGTTATTTTCTTTTTAAAGTTTCAGAGACTTTTCTTCTCTGTTTGTCCTCCCTTTTTCTTGCTCTTCTATCAATCCCCCCTGTTTACCACCGCCTGCAGGTTAATTACTACCCTGTCCGGCGTCAGTTGGTACCAGAGCTCATCATCTTCCTAGGAAGCGTCATCAACGACATCAATGACTGGTGGTCGTGGTCGTCGGGTTGGACAGATTCCGGCTGAGAAAGTCCAATACCATTACCTGAGCGCCTTGTAGGCGATGAACAAGGATCTACAAAAGCAAGTCGCGGAGTTAACCCAACGCTTGATGATCAAGGATTTGCAAAGGCAAGTCAATAAATTATCAAGGCGTCTGGCGGCGATCGATTTTGATCATGGTTGTCGTAGGCAGTTTCCGGCTGAGGAAGTCCAGCACCATAATCATAGCGATCAGAGGTTTGGCCAACCTATCTACCAACCCATCTATGACGATGATGTGGAGGGGGAGATCTCACCCATCTTCAACGATGATGCGGAGGAGGAGATTTTCCCAATCTTTAACGATGATGTGGAGGAGGAGATCTCGCCCATCTACGACGACTACGAGGAGGAAATTGGCGAGCCAGAGGAGGAGATTGGTGAGCCCATCTATGACGATGATGGGACTAGCGTTGTGTTGGTATCTCGATGGGAGGAAAACCCTTCTGGCCAGGTAACCAACACTACTAACCTACTTTCTGTCTCTAGGGTTTTGATTGAGATCAAGCACAGAGATCCAGACCTACCAACAGAGGTGTAGTTGAACTCGGGGTCGAGTTCTTTCCAACCCGGGGTGACTGATGCAGGAGGCTCGAGTCAAATATTGGTGCCGGGTTGGCGGGTCAACGTAAAGATGGGAAGTTATCGAGTCAATTCCAAGATTGGGTCGGTTTTGGGTGTGGTTCGGTATTTTGGCCATAACTTTCGCTACCGATATCGGAATCGGGCGTTCGACCCCAATTCGGAAAGCCCTTTGCAGCGCGCACGACATAGGGCGTCATATTAGAGAGAACTTTAGTTATTTTTTTTATTTTTAGAAATATTTAATCCGCCAAATTAGGGTTTTCGATCCTTTTTCTATTTTTGGTAATATTTCATATGCCAAATTAGGATAGGATTTGAATTCGATTTAATCTCTGATTTTTAGGAGTTATCTAATTTGTTTAGAGTTTTAAATTTAGATAAGTTTAGTTTTAAATAATAATTTGTCAATTTTAGCAAATTTAGATTAGATGATAAGGTTTCTAGGTTAATCTATTGAGGCTATTTAACCCGACATGTGGGTTAGTTTTTCATTATTGAATTTTGATTAATAATATTTTCCTGAATTTCAGAGTATTTTTTCTGGTTTTTTGGTTCTTCGTTTGTTCTTCCTTGCGGTCCTTGGACCCGGCTAGCCCGCGGGATAATCGCTACCCCGCCCGGCGTCATGAAAACTGTAATTGCACTTTGCTCTTAAGCCAACACTAACATGATTTAAGATTGAAAGTATACAAACAAGGCTAAAAGCTTTCTGATTGACAACTACATTCTTTACCATAAACTTATATAATATGCTACTTTCATCAGATTAAACATATATAGGCCACTCTTGTTTTAGATATTAATTTACACTTAATCTGGATCTAGCAATGAGGTAGTCTGAAATTCTATACTGCACCAGCCATTTAAACTTCCTCTTCCAATTATTGGGTGATTTATTACAAATTACATAATAAGAAATATTTTCATAAAACTAACAATACTTTGTTTGTTTTACTTATTTTTTTTTCTGCAGTCTAGAGTAACTGATGCTATGCTTGATTACTGTGATGAAGGAGATGTGAATACACGGAGAGTGAGTTTTCCTATTCTCTAAAACTTCAATGATTTGGTGATTTATTACAAATTTCATTTTAGTTATTTTTTTGTTTGTTTGTGTTGATGCCAAAAATTGGTCCACCTCACGCTTTGGCTACTGTGGCCTCGTGATCTGGTCTCAGCCTTCGACAAACGGTTGAAATTTATAGTTGGTGTGGACGCTTACTTCAACTTCTGAACGGAGAACACGGAGAATGCTTTGGAAATCCGCTCGGAATTACCCTGGCTTTCCTTTCCTTTGGGATGAATCTGTAAGAGGGAGAAAAGAGTGATCGGAGTTGGGCCTTTCTGCCCGGATTCAGCTCCAATGCTTAAGTCAGAAAACTTGTAAGAAGGCAGTCTTAGACATGAGTTAGCTCTTTGTGTGATAGTTTTTCTGATCCCCCCTTTTTCCTATTATCGCTCTTCTTTTATAGCAACTTAAAGGCGGTTTAGGAAAGGCGGTGGAGTAAGGCGGTGAATGAGAAAATATCGTCTAAGGCGGTAAGAAAATATCTTCTAAGGCGATAAGAAAATATCTGCCTACTGTGTAGGTGCTACGTAGGTAAGTAGAAAATATCTACCTACCGTGTAGGTACTACGTGTGTAAGTAGAAAATATCTGCCTACTGTAGAGGCAAGTGGATAAGATCTACTTACTGTAGAGGCGTTAGATATGCTCTTACCCAGATGGCTATCACCTTCTTGTTTCTTGTATAATTCTGACGGACTTTCTGTAGGGGTGAGCTCTCCTTATTTGCCGGACGGAATTTATGCTAATGAATTTGGTGGTGACTGACTGTCTTGTGGCCAAAAGAAATGTAGCCCTGTGTATGACAGGTGGCTATTTAGGCAGGCGACGCGTGTTTTACCAAATATTTCCGTAACACTAGTCCCCCCCAGAGTGTACTTGTTCGAAAAATCTGAGCGAGGAGTTAGTCAAATTGCACTTTTCGCTTGGTTCGAGAACAAGTATCTTCCTTAGCTGGCGTGTCTATGTGGGTGTAGGTTTCTTTCTAGATACATGTGTTTTAATAGGTAACCGACACTTGCTCTGTTGTCTTAAATCGAGGTAGATTTTTCTCCGAAATTTTCGTCTATAGTGTCACCAAGTTTTGCTATTTAAGGAGCTAGTATGGATAGTGTTTTTATCCATTCTGCTGCCATCCTTGCGTTTTGGAAAAATGGCTCAGCGTTTGTCCTTTTTTAAGTTTTTTACTTTTACCCAGTGTTCTCGTCACTTACGAATTCCAAGCTCGTTTCACGAACATTTATCGGAATTGAGGACTGGTGTTATCCAATTGGTAAGTCCGAACGACTATGTATGGCTATCAATGCTGGTTGTTAATAGGGGATTGGGTGAGATAAGCATTGAGGAAGGGTGGGAAACCTTCCATGTTGACCATGACGTAGAGGCAGGGGATCTTCTAATTATCACTTTAGCTATTACTTATGCAGGGGATGTGCGCTTTGAAGTTGAAATGTTTGGGAGCGACTCCTGCCGTAGAGAAGTGGGCCCCCATCTTCGCCCACGCGCTTTGCCGGGATTTCCTAGCGATAACGAGGACAGCGACGGTTGTGGAAGTTCGTGCGTCTCCTCCGAATCTTATCTGAGTGGGTCCTCGGACGGATCTGTGGATTGCTAACTGGGGAATTCCGACGGAGAATATGTTTACCAGGGTTTGCCATGTTGCTTTGTTGTGTGTTTTTTAATACTACTGTCGTTGTAACATGAATAAAGTTTATTAATTTGCTTATAAAGTCTTCGATTTCTTCAAGAAGAAATGATCACTGGTGATCCTATGTTGGGATGTGTGCGTTTTGTCTCTTATGATGCGGGCTCTACGCAACACCTGTTATTCCCTGAGACGACACGTGTCTCCCCTACTATTTAGCATTAAAGGGAGATAGTGGCGCGATGTGCGCGGCGTGCACGTTTGTCAACATCATGATAAGCGCGGTTTTGTATGTGTCAGGCGGCGTTTAGTATGCTGACGTGGACGGAATTTTGATTAGTTTTAGGAAAAGTGATAATGGATATCTGAACGGTCCAGATTTAGGAACCCTTGGTTAAACGGTTCGATTGGGATGCCGTTCCGCGATCTAACGGCCAGGGATTTATCTCCTTTACATATAAGCGGAATCGTACAGGTAAAAAGGGTTTTATTTCAAAAGTCGAATTGCGTCTTTTGAAAACTTCTTCTTCTCCGGCGAGACCTGGTCTTAAGCTTTCTGTGTCTTTTTCTTGTCCTTTTCTCTTCTAAGGTAATGGCTAGTGCTACATCTTCTTCCTCTAGTTCTTCTCACGGGTCTTTGATCCCTTCTCCGTCCAACCTACGGTCTCCGTCGCGATTCCAGGTGAACCTAGGGATATTTCAGTCCCGTGTTCACGGGTTCATCCTGCTTCTAGGGCAATGGGAGGGGGTCTGGTACATTCATAAGTCTTCTTGGGCAGAAGGATGTAGATGGCCTGGTAGAGAAATATGAGATAGATCTCTCTCTGTTTGAGGTTAGTGCTCCCTGTTCTGGGGAGAGGGCAAGTTCTCCCAAGGAAGGAGAGATAGCTATCTATCAAGATGCGTTATCGGGTGGCCTTAGGCTTCCTTTTTCTGATTTTGCTAAGGCAATTCTAGAGGAGTATCATCTGTGTCCTTCACAGCTGACTCCGAATTCTTGGAGGTTACTGAACGGCTTTGTCATTGTTTTCAAAAATTACGGAGTAAGTCCGACCGTCCGTTGGTTCCGTATGTTGTTTAGCCTATGTTTAGAGTCTAATGCCGATTGGTATTACTTCTCGGCTCGTTCCGGAAGAAAGTTTTTAGGGAAAGTTCCTTCTTCCATTAAGCGGTGGAAGAGTAAATTTTTCTTTGTCAAAAATAAATCCTAGTGGGATGTCCGAACAAAGTGGGAGGTTCCCCGAACGGATATTGTTTGTGAGGAAATGACGAAAGAAGAGGAGGTTCTTCTTAAGTCAATGACGGGTCTATCCAAGGTTTACATGGATGAGTTCTTGACCAAGGAAAACCTCGTTAAATGTCGTTTAGTAGTATCTGCTGGTAGGATTTATTCGTGTATCTATCTTAGTTTGATCTTGAATCGCGATATCTAACATGATTCGGAATTTTATTTTGCAGAAAGTCCGATGGAGGATGAAGACTTGAGCTACGTTAAGGGCCTCTTGGCTTCCTATGAAGGTGAAGTCCATCCGCCTTTACCTCGTGGGCTGAAGAAGAAGGAAGCGGCCTCTGGTAAAGGTGTTGACACCTCCAAGGAGGAGAAAAAGAAGAGGAAGAGAAAAGAGGTCGACTCTTCCAAGAAAGGGGGCAAAAGCGACCCCGCTACAGGGTCCTCACGGGAGAGGAGGACGAAGAGGAAGAATTCCAAGGACGCATCGGGTCCCAGAATTATGATTGAACATGTGAGTTCACCTGTGGAAGAGGCTCGCCCGGCTTTATCGCCAATTTCCGAAGGGCCCTCTTCTAGTCAACTAGAAAATATCCTCCTCAAGGAGGTAAGGATTTACTTCTTAAGGGTATCATTGTTCTACAATAATTTTTTAACTTAGGTTTTGTTTTACAGGCGGAGGCGGGAGAAGCGGCACTCTTGGATAAACTGAGGGTGGCAGACTCAGTTTTAAGAGGACCGGCAACTCAAGGGAAGGAGTTGCCCTCTGAAGACATCCCTTTTCGGGATGCTGCTTCTGTGAGAAATGTTTTGATGGCCATGCGGCCTGAACAGCTCTCCACTAAGCTACGGGGAGCCGGGAGGGAAGAGGCCACTTGCCAGCTTTTCCGATCGGCCATGCTGGTAAGGACCGTTCTCACATTTCTTTTGTTCCTAAACTTGGTATCGTCTATAACTCCTTTGTTATTTCGTAGACTGCGTATTGATCGGATCGAGTCGGCAATCTTTGTCAAGAGGACTTGGCAAAGATGGAAGCAAGTAGGGCAGAATTTGCCCAACTAAACTCTAAGGTGGAGGCCTTGGAGGAAAAAGAAAAGAAGCAGCTCGCTATTATCCATACTTTTGAGAAGGATAAAGCCGAGCGGCTTCAATGATTGGGCCGCTATAGAAAAGAGAAAAATGACTTAGCGGCCAAGCTGGTGAGTTCCGAGGGCTCTCTTCTGACTGCTAAGGAGGATATCAAAAGACTACAGGACGACTCTAGCAGTTTGAAGAAGGAACTTAAATCTGCTCAAGATGAGCGCACTGACGCCCAATGGAGTCTAAAGTTGAAAGTTGCGGAACTCGCCGCCATTCAGGTTGAGTTAGAGGAACTCAAGGGGGAGCGTGATACACTCAAGGAAGACTTGGCTTCCAGACAGAGGACCCCTAAATCCGACTCGCAAGAGATGAAAGACCTAATTGAATGAGCGGATAAATTGGAGAAAGAGGTCGCTCGGCTTAGGGCGAAAGCCAAAGAAGGGGCCACCTGCATTTATTCTGTAGTGCAGCAGGTGGGTCACCATGTTCCTCCTGCGGACGTTTTATCTATGGGGCTTGCCGGAGTCTTGAAGAAATTTATGGAGCTAAAAGAGTTGCAACTTATAAAGACTCTAGAGGCTCCTGTCCCTGCCCCTTCCGAACCTCCAACCCAAGTTCCTCCAGAAGCGGCTGACAGCCCTGAGGGCCCTAGTTCTTAGGGATTTTTTTAGGACATGTTCTTGTAAACACCTAGTTATTTTGGAATGTAATTTCAATTTATATGAATGAAACGCAAACCTTTTTCTTTGGTGAAGATTTATTTCCGAGTGATGGTTTTAACCATTTTAAGAAGTCCTTCGCAAGGTCTTTTTTCCTTCATTTGGCTTGTAAGTCAAGCTTCATAGCAGGTTCTTCTCTTCTTAGTCCAATCCTGGGACTTTGATTTGTTGAGTAAGATCCTTGCCTTTGTAAATGAGATTGTTGCCTCATATTTCGATCGGGATTTTTGCCCCTTGTTTCTGGATGAGAGTTATCGTTTATCCTTGTAGGATAATTCCGACTCATCTTTTAGGAATGAGATTTTCACCTCATTTTTGTAGAATGGGATTTTCACCTCATTTTTGTAGAATGGGATTTTCACCTCATTTTTGTAGAAAGGGCTTAAGCTTTATTCCATGGAACATTTAGGAGACGATTACAGGATTCACTGATAGTAGCGTCGCAAGTGTTCAGCATGAAATAGACGCTTGAGCATTTTTCCTGCCATGTTTATCAGATAATAGGTGCCTGCTCGGACAATTTTCTGTATGACGTAAAAGCCTTCCCAATTAGGAGTTAGCTTCCCCGTTCGGCTTTTGTTTCCCTGGAACTCGTTTTCTCTTAAGACCAGGTCGCCTATTTGGAAGAAGACTCTTTTTACCCTTGTGCCATAGAACCTTTTTACTCTTTGACGATAGATGGCTGCCTTTGTTTCCGCAGCTTCTCTTCGCTCTTCAAGTAAGTCAAGCTCCGTTCGGAGATTCTTCTCATTTTCTTTTGATGAGAAAATTTGCTGCGTCCGTAGAGTAGGCATTCCTATTTCTGCAGGGATGACAGCTTCTGCCCCATAAGTGAGAGAGAACGGAGTTTCTCCTGTAGGGGTTCTTGTGGTTGTCTTGTAAGCCCAGAGAACGCTCGGAATTTCTTCAACCCAGTTAGTTCCTTTTTTAGAGACCCGGGTTTTGAGAGCTTGGAGCAAGGTGCGATTGGTTACCTCTACCTGGCCGTTGGCTTGGGGATGTGTCACAGAAGTTAATCTGGATTCAATTCCGAGCTCTGAACAAAAGCTTTTGAAAGCCTTGTTATCAAATTGTCGCCCATTATCAGAAATGAAGGCGACCGGAATTCCGAATCGACAGATAACCGTTCGCCATAAGAACCCCTGACAAGCTTTCTCCGTGATTTTGGCCAAGGGCTCAACTTCTACCCATTTGGTGAAGTAATCGATAGCCACTATCAAAAACTTCATTTGTCGAGTTGAAGTGGGAAATGGCCCTAGGAGATCGACTCCCCAGATAGCAAACAGGCGAGGGCTAATAATTGGCGTGAGCAGTGTTGGTGGTCGTCTTTGAATCTTGGAATGCCGTTGGCAGGCATCACATTTTCGGGCGAACGCTACTGCATCTCGAGTTAATGTTGGCCAGTAATAGCCCTGTCGCAGGACTTTGTAACTTAAGGCTTTGCCTCCTATATGTCCCCCTCCAATACCTTCATGAATTTCTTGAAGGATGTAGTTTGCTTCTGTGGGACGCAAGCACCGTAAGAAGGGTTGCGTATAGGACCCCTTGTATAGATTTTCGCCAATGATGGTGTATTGAGCGGATTTGTAAGAGATCCGTCTGGCTTCTGTCTTGTTGGATGGTGTAGGTCCACCTTGCAAGTAGTTTCTAATGGGATCCATCCAACTTGACTCTTCTGCTGTACTTTGTACTTCTCCTTCTAACCCCTCAATAGTTTTTGTGGGAAGCTACTGTAGGTTGAAGGAAGATTCTGCATCGCCGTTGGGCGCAGTGGCTTTTTTAGATAAAGCGTCCGCTTCTTCATTTTGTGCCCGACAGATTTTTTCAATCTGGAAATGAGCGAAGTGGGGGACTATCTTCTTTACCACTGTTTGGTATTTGACCATGTTCTCCTCCTTTGCTTCAAAGTTGCCCAATGTATGGCTAACGACCAGCTGTGAGTCGGAATATACATGTAGGCGTTGAATTCCGAGCCCTCGGGCAAAACGCAATCCTGCGATGAGGGCTTCATATTAGGCCTCGTTGTTGGTTGCTGGGAATTGGAACTTAAGAACTGTTGCAATTTTCCATTTAGAAGGAGAATAAAGGACGAAGCCGGCTCCTGACCTTTCTTCGGCTGCTGATCCATTAACATATAAGGACCATGGGATGGTAGGGCTTTCTTCTGGATATTCTGGTGGGACTTCATCCTCATTTGCGGGAATGGTCAATTCCACAATAAAATCCGCCAGAACTTGAGCCTTGATTGCCGTTCATGGTTTATAGGTGAGATCAAACTCATCCAACTCTATTACCCACTTGGCTAGACGTCCGAAATTTTCAGGCTTATGGAGGATTTGCTTTAAGGGCTGATCCGTTAGCACTGTAACTTTGTGCGCTTGAAAGTAAGGCCTTAATCTTCGTGCGGATGTGATGAGAGCAAAAGCCAACTTTTCAAGTGGTAGATATCTTGATTCCGCATCGTTAAGGATCTTACTTGTGTAATAGACTGGCTTCTAAACTCCTTTGTCTTCCCTCAAAAGTACTGCACTGACCGCTCGAGGAGCAGCGGTCAAGTAGATGTAGAGCTCTTCCCCTACTTGTGGCTTAGCTAGCAACTGAGGCGTTCGGAGATAATTTTTAAGCTCCTGAAAGGCTTTCTCACATTCTTCTGTCCACTCCATTTTTGGTGCTTTTCGCAAGGCTTGGAAGAGTGGGAGGTTTTTCTCTCCGGCTTTAGAGATAAATCTCCCCAGAGCTGCTAGGCGTCCGTTAAGTCGTTGTATCTCTTGGAGGCTTTTGGGTGATCCCATATCAAGGATGGCTTTGACCTTTTCCGGATTCGCTTCTATTCCTCTTTGGGTCAGTATAAATCCGAGAAATTTCCCTGACCGGACACCAAAAGCACTCTTGTTCGGATTTAAGCGCATATTGTAAGTCCGAAGTGACTGAAAGGCCTCTTGTAAATCTGAGAGGTGTTCATCGGCTTTTCGGCTCTTCACCAGGATGTCATCCACATAAGCTTCAACATTTCTGCCAAGTTGTTCTTTGAAAACCGTATTCATGAGCCAATTCTGATCTCTTCACCAGGATGTCATCCACATAAGCTTCAACATCCTAGTTGTGTCTAGAGGAACCGTAAGCAATTCTTCAACTGGTGTGGGCCGAAGCTCTTCATCTTCCCGTTCGGCTATTTTGTTGATCAACATGGCTTCCGAAACTTTTGTTTTGCCTCTGTCTAAAGCTTTTCCTTTGAGGGTTGCAACATAACATTGCCGCGCCAAGGGTTGATCTCCTCTTACCTCTCCACTACCACTCTCCGTCGAAAATTTGAGGAGAAGATGGTAAGTAGAAATTACAGCCTTCAAGGCGTTGAGGGTTGGTCTGCCAAGAATAACGTTGTAACTTGAAGCACAGCGTACGACTAGGAAATTTGTTGTCACTGTTGATGATCTAGGCGACTTTCCTACTGTAACTGGCAAAGAGATCATTCCTTCTGGCTGTATCACTCCTCCGGAAAACCCTATTAAGGATGATTTTACGGGAAGCAAATTATCTGCATTATATCTCATTCGTTCGAAGGCACTCCAAAAGAGAATGTCAACCGAACTTCCACTGTCTATCAGAACTCTCTTCATTTGGAAACTGGAAACCATGATGGCAATGACTAAGGCGTCGTCATGGGGGTGGCGAACCCTGCTGACATCGTTATCATAAAAATGATGGGAGCCGTAGGCCGTGATCTTCTTTGTGGCGTTTTCGTTTCCTGCGCAGCCCCCACCATTCGTGCATAGCTTTTCTGAGAGGCGGAGCTTTCACCACCACACCCAGGACCACCACTGATAAATCCGACCATCTCCCCTTTTTCTTCTTCTTCTGGCTGTGAAGTTTCGAGCCCCTCTTGGATATCAATGTTGATATACTGCTCCAATTGTCCCCTTCTAACGACATCTTCAATGGCGTTCATCAAATGGGTACATTTTTCCGTGTCATGTCCTCTAGTTTGATGAAACTTGCAATATCTTTTACTATTCTTTTGCCGCTCGGGATTCTTTGTAGGTTTTGGCCATGTCAAGAGTTGTTGATCCTGGATTTGCATGAGAATATGGCTTATGGTCTGATTTAGTGGGGTATGGTGGTCGTATCTGACAATTTTTTCTTCTTTTGAAGATTCTCTAGGTTGCAGCTCATATCGCTGAGGGCGTGTTGAGGTTTCCTGTCCTCCCTTACTGTCCCTGCGTGGCCCGCCTTCTTTTCGTATTTCCGGGGGCCTTCTGTTGACATTTTGATGGGCTTTTCCCTTCCGGAGTTCAACAGGGGCGCATCGAGCCTCTTCTTCCCAACCCGTATAAATTTCATTAGAATTGATGTACTTCTGGGCATGGATCATGAGGGCGCGGATGGTTTTTGGTGGATCCAAGGTGAGGGAAAAACGAAAAGGGGATTCTAGCAAACCCTCCATCAGGAAGGTTACAGCCATGCGCGGAATAAGATCCACAACATTTGATGTTTCATCTATGAAACGGTTTAAATAGATTTGGAGTGTTTCCCCCCCTCGTTGCTTAACACGCAGAAGGGTAGATGGAGTTTTCTTTTGCTTTGAGTAATTAGCAAAATAAGCTAGAAAGCTATCTGCTAGAACTTGAAAGGAAGGAATTGTGCTAGATGGAAGATCAACAAACCAGTCTTGCGCTTTTCCCTCTAAAGTGGCTGGAAAAGCTCGGCACATACGAGCGTCGGTAATTCCAGAAAGAAGCATCTTCGATCGGAAAGACTTCAAGTGGCGAGACGGATCAGTTTTGCCCTCGTATGCAATCATTGCAGGTGGTCGAAAACTGTCAGGAACTTGCTCTTCCAAGATTTCCTTGATGAAAGGCGAGCATATGCTAAAAACATGCCGTTCGGATTTCTTGTTTCCCCGTGAAGGATCCTGTCGCTGTGTTCTTCTGTCGACAGTTGGAACAGATGGGCTATTCTGTTCAGTCCTTGTCCGCTCCGTTCTCGTATGTCGTTCTGTTCTTGTGGCAGCTTGTTCTCGACGTCGAACGGAGGGGGGTTCCGAGCTAGCAGAGAAGGCAGTTCTCTCTCTTCTGTTTCCATGAGTGCGAGTCCTTGTCCTCCCTCTGCTTTCGGAATTGGCTGGTGGGGCTGTTGGCACACTTGGTGGAACTTGTGTGGGAGGAAGTAACGGATGAGTTAAAGTATGAACAGTTTGAGCTAACCATTCCTATTGCTGCTGCATGTTAAGGTAAAACTCCGGGATGGGTTCTTGGGGTTGGGCGGAAGGTTTTTCCGATGGAGGTAAGATAGGTGGATTATTCAACAGAATCTCCTCATGCCCTCGGAATTCGCCAGGTCCTTCGGGATTACTTGGTGCTCCTTGTTCTTGGATCCGTTTTGACCTTCTGGTAGTAATCATTTGGCTTTTTATAAGGGTCCCCACCGACGGCCAAACCGTTGATGCCAAAAGCGGTCCACCTCACGCTTTGGCTCTGTGGCCTCGTGATCCGGTCTCGACCCAGCCGACAAACTGTTGAAATTTATAGTTGGTGTGGACGCTTACTTCAACTTCTGAACGGAGAACACGGAGAATGCTTTGGAAATCCACTCGGAATTACCCTGGCTTTCCTTTCCTTTGGGATGAATCTGTAAGAGGGAGAAAAGAGTGATCGAAATTGGGCCTTTCTGCCCGGATTCAGCTCCGATGCTTAAGTCAGAAAACTTGTAAGAAGGCAGTCTTAGACATGAGTTAGCTCTTTGTGTGATGGTTTTTCCGATCCCCCCTTTTTCCTATTATCGCTCTTCTTTTATAGCAACTTAAAGGCGGTTTAGGAAAGGCGGTGGAGTAAGGCGGTGAATGAGAAAATATCGTCTAAGGCGGTAAGAAAATATCTTCTAAGGCGGTAAGAAAATATCTGCCTACTGTGTAGGTGCTACGTAGGTAAGTAGAAAATATCTACCTACCGTGTAGGTACTACGTGTGTAAGTAAGTAGAAAATATCGCCTCTTTGTAGAGGCAAGTGGATAAGATCTACTTACTGTAGAGGTGTTAGATATGCTCTTACCCAGATGGCTATCACCTTCTTGCTTCTTGTATAATTTCGACGGACTTTCTGTAGGGGTGAGCCCTCCTTATTTGCCGGACGGAATTTATGCTAATGAATTTGGTGGTGACTGACTGTCTTGTGGCCAAAAGAAATGTAGCCCTGTGTATGACAGGTGGCTATTTAGGCAGGCGACGCGTGTTTTACCAAATATTTCCGTAACAGTTTGCATTCAATCAAATTCTTTTTTAGTTTTATTTCTGTTTTCCTGTTTTTACAGTGCAAAGATGCAGTATATCAATATGCAGCATTGGTTTTTTGAGTGAGTTTTCCTGTTTTTACAGTAGTTGTTGATACTTGTGGAACTGCACCACCACCAACTCCTTTTTATTAAGACATTCTTTTCTTTTCGTAATTTTGTTTGCCTGGCCACCATTCTGTGCTGCCTGATTAGACTATCCATTCCCAACTTGTTCCTTGCCTCGGGATCTGTATCTTTATAGAAAGTTTTCTCTCTACCCACTATATAACTTAAAATTCATTCATACATATGTATCTATGTGTTCATATATTAATAACTAAAACATTTGTTTTTATTCATTAATAAGTATATAGTGATAGATAATATCAAAAATATGTATTCAGTTCAGGGGTTTTGACTTTTGAGCAAAAATAACAAACCAAGAGACAAGAACTTGTCTACTGAACACTTACTAAATAGAATTTGTCTACTTGAATAGCAAACATCTCATATATCAAGTGGAAAATTCAAATTTGACATGGAAAGAGAAAGAGATCAACAGCACAAAGAGGAGATTGGAAGGAGGATGTCCACTGACTCCTAGAGAAGCTGGTCTTTTTCTGAAGGATATGGATTATCCTTCCACTACGAATATCTACATAGTAGCAACAGAAATATATGGGGAGGATGGTTTGGCAGGTCTCAAGGCTTTGTATCCTAATGTTCATTCACACAGTAGCCTGGCAACACCTGAAGAGATTAAGCCTTGGGAGAAGTACCATAATTGCCTGGCAACATTGGATCACATTCTGGCAATTAATAGTGATGTTTTTGTGTATAGCTATGATGGTCACATGGCCAAAGCAGTGAAGGGTCAAAGGATATTTGAAGGATTTCTGAAGACCATTAGTCCTGACATAATTGTTAGAAAAGTTTTAAGAATATATGTATATCTATTTGTTTTTCTCTACAGAAAGGAGTTTGTGAAGCTTATTGATCAGATGGATGCTGGAGAGATAACATGGATGGAGCTCAAGAATAAGGTGAAGAAGTCATGTCCCTTCATATATAGTTAACTACCAAAGACCAAAGTCCACGTATCATATATATATATATACACACACACTGCACCCTCCAAGAGAGGGAAAGAATCAAAGCAAATAAAATCCTACTAAGCATCCTCAACAGTGAAGTGCATGAAAGTCACAAGTCATTCTCACAAACTAAAGTGTAAAGAAAGAGAAAAGAAGACCCACATTTCATGTCTCATTCCTTATGACATTGAAGGTCTTCATGCAAGCTTAGAATATCAGATAATATGAATGGTCAACAAACTATAAAGTTAATTTAATGGCAAATTTGGTAGCTCTAATGAACAAATGAGTCATTTGCTTATTCTTAAAGCAATCCTTGCTTCAAAAACAAGACTTCATTTTATTGTTTGCATATAAATGACTCCTTCATTCATCTCTTTCATGAGAACAATCACATCATGGCTATGTGGTTTAGTTCCACTCTCATGCTCATCCTTTTACTTGCAAATCTTATAACAAATGCATTAGGATCAGTAGTCTCCACAGGAAATTTTAACATGGATTTTCATATCCCATGGTCTCCTAGTCATGTTAGCACTACAATCGATGGCTGTTCAAGAACCCTAAGGGTCCGTTTGATACGTCAAAAAATGGGGGACAGTACAGGACAACTTTTTTTGTCCGTTGTTTGATTTGCAAATGGATAAAGGTACAGCACAAAAAGTGGTTTGAGTACAGGACAAGTGGTTGAAATTTTTGTCCCTCAAAATATCTGATTACAAATTTTTAGCGAGGGCAAAGACAACTTAAAGACAAATTTGCCCCTACGTTAAATTAAAAATTATAACAATACCCCCAACTTTAAGACAAATTTAACCCCAACTTATATTAAAATTTACAACAATACCCCCACCTTAAAGACATTTTTGCCCCAAACCTATATTAAAATTACAATAATACCCCCAACTTAAATATAATTTTGCCTCCAAATTATATTAAAATTACAACAATGCCCTCAACTTAAGAACAATTTTGCTCCTAATTTATATTAAAAACTTACAATATTGCCCTCAAGTTAAAGAAATTTTGCCCCCAATTTATTAAATTTACAACAATCCTCCCTACTTAAAGACATTTTTGCCCCTAACTTATATTAAAATTACAACAATGCCCCAACTTAAACATAATTTTGCCCCTAACTTATATTAAAATTACAACAATACCCCCAACTTAAAGACAATTTTGCTCCCAATCTATATTAAAAATTACAACATTGCCCCCAACTTATATTAAAATTACAACAATGGCCTCAAGTTAAAAACAAATTTGCCCCCAACTTATATTAAAACTCTAAAAAAATTTTCTCCAAAACAACATAAGAAGGCACAAGGGTATTATAGTAATTTTATAGTTTTTTGTCCAGTACTTGTGCAAAACAAACGGAGAACAGCACAAAAAGTTTTGTACTGTCCATTGAATATCAAACAAAGAACAGTACAAACAGTTGTGCTGTCCCACAACCACTTGTACTGTACTGTACTCTTGTGCTGTTCTCTTTCGCGTATCAAACGGACCCTAAAGCTAGATCAAGAATCAGGTAATTAAAACCTCAATGGAGTTTATAATCTCATACCAAATTTAAACCTCAAATCATCAATCATTTCGTTTTGTACAGAATTTCAATCATTTCATTCTTCTCCATTACTTGTAATTTCTTTTTATACTAAAAAACATAGAAAAAGAAAAAGAGAAGTAGGCAAGAAGCTATGAGATTGAAGGCTCCAAAAGAACATATAAGGAATGTGCAGCCATGAACATAGTTTCAACAATATTCGCACACACACAAAAACAAAAAACAAAAACAAAATATTTTGCAATTGATAACTTTAAAAAATTCACAGCTTGTGGATGCACTTCTCAGTCACTAAAGAAAGGCCGACAGTTTCATTCAAACATAAAGAAAACTAAAATTATTTCATTCAAGGAAATGCTAAAATTATTTCATTCAATCACTTCTTCTCCACACAAGATGATAGACCATTAAAGTTATTGAAAGAAAACTATAACAAACAAAAAGGAATTAAACTTGTTGTGTTCGCTAGTTTCATTCAAGGAAGATAGAAAAGAAAGGAATGAAATTTTTTCATGGGAAGCATATGGTCATGTCAGAAAATTTAAAACAAAGTAAAGTGAATTACCTTCTTCCTCAATCAGCTTTTTCTAGCAACCTCACAATTTTGAGCAAGCCCGCGAATTAACTACAAGCAAGATTATAATATTCTTAAAAAACATGGTGCAAATTGAAGACATTTGAGGCTAATAATAGATGTAAGTTATGAAGAAAAACCTAATGGTCTGCCTTTTCCTTTGATCTGCCACTTGAATCAAAAGCTCTTATAGCAGTATATTATCCTTGTTCAATCTGCAAAAAAAAAAAGAAAGAATTAATGGGTTAGAACTAAGCTAATTGACTCTTCCAAACAAATCAGCTAATATATTATATATACTTGTTCAATCTGCACTAAGAGAAATGAATAATATTAGCTGCCAAATTGGTGAATAAAATACAAAAGCAGTCAAATTTAATTTGGTTACATGATATAGCTAGGAAAAGAAAGCCTTTTTGGAAGAGAAAAAAAAAAGAAAGTCATTTCCTTTTTGGAGACCATGGATTACTAATTAAATGACAGTAAAAAAGAAATCCCAACCCATCTGCAGAGAAAAACTAAAACATATCAATCCAATCCCTCTCATTAATTTACTCTGACAGTACATAGCAAAGAGAGAACACTCAAAAAATGGAAGTTAAAAGTGCAAAGAGAACCATGCCTCACAAAATGTAATCTAAAACATAATGCAATATGCTACTTTTTCAATTATATCTGCAGGATTGAAGAGAGTATGACTGACAGGGGAGAATACCCTAATCCCAAACATTGATGCAAAGTCCTACTCACAAGCAATCGAAGACATCATCATTATACATAAATGCAAATCACAAGATATGCTACATTTCTTATATATCAAAACTGTCTCACCTTCACTTGATTATCCCGAGCTTGCGAGTAGGGTTCTGTATCAAACTCAAAGCAGAGGGTGCCAATGTTCCACTACAAATCCAGAACATGGATTATAGCACTGAGGTCCCATTTGACCCAAAAATCCAACATTTGGGACTAATTCAACTAATTGCAAGAAATTAAACTAGAGGAAACAAGGAGATTTACTATAAATTTTTTATAGTAAATCAGCTAATATTTTATACCAAACACTAGTAAGAATTAATGGGTTAGAACTAAGCTAATTGACTCTTCCAAACAAATCTAATGTAAAAAAAAAAAAAAACCTATGCTCTTGTATATGTGCAGTTCCCAACTCATGTCTGAACTTTTGCTTAAATTATACATCCTTCCCAGGGCTCCATTTCAAATAGCAAGTTGTTCATAAAAAGAAAGTGAGAGAAAATTAAGTATGTATGAAGTATAGTTTTCAATTTCATAAGGTCATAAATGTGCTTTGGAAATCCATGTCAAGGGGAGGGAGTTTGATTAATATTATCCTATTCTAGCTATGGACAAACATCCCCAACTAACTGTGTTTCTAAGATGAAAGTTAGAGATTAACTTAAATTCTTAAAAATAATATGAAAATACATATTCTATTCTATTCCCCTCTATATCTCCTAATCAAAACTTTGCCAAAGAGAACCAACTCCATATTCTATTCACATTAACATGTGAAAGTGCTTTCAAGACTTTTGTTTTTCTTAAAAAGTATAGGCTTTGTGTTGGCACTTGTATGGAAATTACTATCACTATCTTATAAAAAAAATATAGAGCATCAATGACAAATCTTCGATGTCCCTTTACAAGCCCTATTTTCTTTATCATTTCGGTTGCAGTAGTCTAAATTATATCATCTCTTTTCCCTATACACTAGAAAAGTATATGGAAATCAACCAAAATATAACAATCACTAGTCCATTCATTGTATTGTAGAATATGCATCTAATTCATACAAGGAAAAATCTCAAGATTTTTGCAGGACCTCTAACTCTCATAAAACCAAATTCATGGAAACAGGAACCAATTAAAGCCAAAAGAGAACAGATTCAAACTTCAAGAAAAACAAAAACAAAATTAATGAATACAAGAAGCCATGATTAAAAGAAAAACAGATCAAGAAAAGAAATCTAAGAATAGGTTGAGATAAACGAAAGTAACTATACCTATACTCTGGAAAACCCTCGCACACCAAGTTTGGAGTTCAGACATAACCTAATTTTCAAAGGACATGGAATTGATCAAAAGAAAGAAGATAATGGTTCTGAAAAGAAGAAAGGATACACAAATTGGATGAATAAATTAGGGTTCTTAAGATCATACCCTGAAGGAACCCTTGCCAGTTACGCCCCCAAGATCTCCAGGAGACGAAGAGAAGCTTCGCGTGATGGTGCTTGGCGTCGCCCGAGGGATTCTTCTCAGGAGCTCAAGAGATCGACAAAATGAAGCTGCTAGGGTTGGGATTTTTGGAAAGAGAAGGGGAAAAATAAGAGAAAGGTGCGAACTGAAAGATTTAGGGGCGTAAAAAGCATTAGTGGCGGTTAAATAAAAACCGCCGCTAAAGTCATGTATTCCTCTAATTAAAACCATTTGCGTCGGTAAGTTAGCGGCGGTTAAACAAACACCGCCGCTAAATGTTTTAGGTCCACGGCGGTTTTTAACTTAACCGCCGCTAATGTAAACCATTTTGCATCCGTTCATTTAACCGCCGCATAAACCGCCGCTAGGGTTGAAGTTAGCGGCTGTTTTTACAAACCGTCGCTAAATGACCGACGCAAAACACCACCTTTCTTGTAGTGATCGATGCTTTCGCACTAACAAAAAACAAGTATTAAGAATGCATAGACAATCTACAAGAATAAGCAAAAAAATTACCTAGTACTAAAAAGAAAGGAAAACAGTCACATGTTCATCTTAGGGTTCAATGACTCGAGGCACTACAGAAGGTTTTGCCTCTCATACTATGAGAAGCCCAAACAAGATCTAAAAAGGATGACATAATAAAAGAAATTAAACTCCCTCTATTGATATCTCCTCTATCTTCAATCTCCACTCAGACCAAAAGTTGATCCACCAAAAGTCCCCTTGTAATTTGCATCTGACGACCTTATATAGGCTTAAATTTTACATCACACAGCTGTGTTAGGGCCTTGCAAACCCAGTGTATATGTCTGGAATTTTCAGGCATCGATTTGATGAGGTTTCGATTAATTTGAGATGTGCACGACCACACACACGCCCATGTAACTCTTTGACACGCCCGTGTCCATAGGCGTGCCATTCTCTGTAAAGTACCTATTCAACATATTTTGCTCTGATTTGTTCCGTTTTTAACTTATTTTGTCTCGGGTACCTATTTTCTTATTCAATCACAAGAAAACACCCAAAAGAGCACAAAAATAGAGGAATTCATGCGAAAAAGACAAGAGTATTGCATGCATTTATAATAGGAACATATGTATAATTATGCAATCATCATAATACAACCACACTTATACCTTTGCTTATCAACAAGCAAAGCAAATATGACTCAAAACAAATAGATGAGTGCATAATCTCTGATCTCAAAATAGTTGGGAGTCCATCTGGTGTCTCGAAAAACACAGTATTGAGCGCCCACATGGTTTTTATAGAAAATTGATCTTACCTAATACTCACACCCCCATGTGTGTGTATACATCCCCTTCTACGGTGCCACTTACCGACTCAAGCCCGCGTAAGCCAGGTTAGATCTTATTTATTCACTAATCTTTTCCTATTTTGACTCTTTTGTTTGGGTAATAGTTGCATACATCCAATGAGGTAGTCATTTCCTATGGTAGGTCATCAAGTGGACATTTATGATTCCCATGATCCAACTACACATGAGTGGTTTTCACGCTTCAAAGATGATAGCTCTTTCGACCATCTTTTCTATTTTTTTGGTTGCGTATCTCTAATGAATCCGACTTTCTAGCCAGTAGGGCATCCCTAATAGATCAGACTTTCCGGACTTACTTTCTATTCTTCTTCCGGTAGGCCATCCCTAATGGATCCGACTTTCCGGATTTTTTTTTAATCAAAATGAATTACTATTGGTCAAACTTGCTGGAATCCAACCTAAGTGGACAAGTGACAACTAAGTCAGGGTTTTTGCTCAAAAAAATTCGTGGGCTGTCAAGTAAAGGCAAAACTAAATATATAATATATTTTTGAAAAAAATTGGTACTCAACTCTAATTTTTTCCTAGATATAGAGAGGACACCCAATCATTAACTATCATAGATCTTCCAAAATCAACACTCATGATAAACAATGTAAGTAGTGCTAACCCCTCCACACTTAAATTGTACATTATCCCTAATGTACATAATATATGCAATGAATGAGTATGACATGCATATTAAAAAGGGAAGAGGTTTTACAGAATTTGTGTGTGGATCGATGTTGTTATCGTTGTTGTTATGACCAGTTTGAATTTCAAAACCATGGTAATTAAGATCCAACTAAGAACATTAAAGGCACAATGGTTAAGCTCAAAACATATATATAGAGATAACTTAACCTCATTTGGTGACATAGAAAATACTAAAAGAAAAAAAAACAAAATTGGTGAAAAAATAGGAAAATCTGATGATGATTAGTCGGGAGGTTGCTCATCGTCATCGCCTCCAAGTTCCTTTGTATCGACCCCTGTATTGGTTGTGGTCAGTGATGCAAAAGGTGGGGGTGGATAGTCGATCCTGTGGTGCTCGAGGAGCCACTATACTCCTCCCACCAACTTGTGGAGTAGTTCCTCTCGGTCAGTCTGAGCTATGGCTGGAGCTGATGGTGGCGGTGTTGTGCTGGGTCCCTTTGCTGCTAGATTTTGGGTCTCCTCGGGGACATCAGCTCGATAAATGTTGTCGCACAAAGTCCATATCATTCACAACATCCCCATAGCTCAGAGGGTCTCCACTATGATCGCCGGTGCACCTTCGACCATTTTCGTCCCTGAAATGACTCCTCCAGCAAGTAACCTCAGCCCGCGGTGATACGTGTAATGTATGGCCAGATGAAGATGTAGTAGAACTGGGCGCACGTCACCTAGTGGAGCATGAACTGTGTGATAAGCCAACCTGGATGGATTAGAAATCCCTCGCCATGCTCGACAGGAACAGAAAGTCCTTGGAGCTAACGACCCGTATACTATCACCCCACCCTGTGATGGAGTGACTCAAGATTGTGTGAACGTACCTGAGGACAGGGGGATAGGAGAGTTAAGGCCTTCGACTGCCTCGAGTCGTAAACAGGATCGGTGTTTAGCCACCTCCATTACTCCTCCTGGGTCCTCCCGGACGGCATGTGGATACCAATAGCGTCATACTCCAGCATCCGAGTGAAATCCTCATCGTAAAGACCGAGGTGGAAGGTGAACCGGGTGTAGCTCATCTGTTTTAATGTCCCTCCAAGCTTAAATTGTATCTGGTCTCATATGTACCATGAGACCGCTCCTTTGATAATAGTGATGGTGGCTAGGATGTCACGCCCAGACCCGAATTCCAGGCCTCGAGCATGTGCACAGATCGACCTTAATAAAGTAGACGTGCACCTCACTCGGATACAAGGCCTAGGTAATCAAGACATACAACAGATAATAACAAATCCAAATATCATAAATGATAAATCTAGAGTAATACAATGGAAATATAATGAGGGTTTAGTCACCCTATATAAGTTAAGGCCCTACATGGGTCCTACAATCATAAATCTCACACTCAAAGAAAATACAAGGTCCTTGAACCTCTGAGAAGATATCTCTAACCCTCGTGCAACTCCTAAGTCCTCTGGATCTGAAAAACAAGAGAAACAAGTGGATGAGCATTCGAATAGAAAGCTCAGTAAATACCCTGCAAGGATCACAATGAAAACATATCCAACACACCGGATGATAATAGCTAAGTCAGGTTTCTGGAGACGGTTTGGGATGGGGTGGACTTGAAGACGTGGCTCCGTTGATGGGAGATCGGATCTACATGGCGGATCGTTGGATGCTATTTTGTGTGCGTGATAATCGGAGGGAAGAGCGGCAGCGTTGGTGCGAGGAAGGAGCCAACTAGAGTGGAAGAACGATTGAGAACTCTCATCTTGCCTCGGATCTTGGATTCCAGTCTAGATAAGTGCGAATGGCGGCGCCACGTGGCGAGGATTATAAGTGGGGTTTGCTTCCTTTTGAGTCATCACGCGCTTTTGCCACGCCTCTCTCTTTGTGCCGTCGGATAACACCCCTTTAATCTCACCATTAAATCCTGGCCGTCGGTGATTGATTAAAACGAACTCTTGCATGGCTTCATGAGTTGTTTTCAAGAGTTTCCCACAATTCTCATAGCCACATGCTATATCTTCAGGTTCAAGGCACTAAGGAACTAAGTTGGGTCTATAACTTCCTTGAAGCTATAGTTGTTCTTAGTGCCATCCTTGTGAGAAACTAATCCAGGTTTCACTCATTGAGTTCCCTACCATTCCATACTAATTGAAAGCCAAACTTTGATTGATGGTGTTCATGGAGAGAGAGAGAGAGGGATGAAATAAAGTGTAAATAGAGATTAGCTTGAAGTCTTCAATCAAGCCTATAAAAATTAATAGAGCTGAGAACCTTTAAAAATGGAGGAAAAGATAAACCTCATCTCAGTGGATGATGATGCAATAATGGATAAAAATTGTCTTCTAATCCTTATCACCCACTAACTCATGAGTTTGTTCAACCCATCTCTCCCGGTTTCCACTACCACACATGGATTCAAAATCTTATGCTCAATTATAAAGAAACCATGAGTGAGGTTTTACACATATACCCCTTAAATATCATTATTACTCCATGTGTGGCCATTTCACATTAAATTCCAAAGATCAATGGACTTTTCATGTTGGTCCTCCCTTACATAATTTCCATAAGAGATCATTCTTTCACTCAAGAAAGCTTCCAAGAATCCACAAGTAGGTCCTTGGCTGTCAATCATAATCACATATCTCATGCATAATTACGTGGATTTTTAGTAAAGAATCCCTAAGCTATTCTAAATTATCATAGAGGCCCAATGTTTGTTTCTAAACATTTAACAATATACGTTTTGCATTTTAAACCCTCAGATGGTACCAAATAATATGAAACACGCCACTTGCAACTAACCCCTCTTAAATCCTTAAAGTTAATCCAACATCACAAAAAAAGGATAATCAAGAATTTAATTAGTATGTAAACTGTGCGGCTCTTATATAGGACCTCCATGCTCAGGCTTGGTAGGCTATCTTATTAATGGACAACAGTCGGTACCACTCGCCTACTGCCAACAATGCCCATACCTGCTTAGCGAGGTCCACCTCCCCCAACACCTCCCAATCAATGGTCCAGGCCTCACCGAACCTCCTCTGGCTAAGTTGTTCATACCGAGCGTTTTGCACCGTCGTCCCAAACATTGGCACCGGAAGGGCTTATGAACTCCCTTCCCCCATACTCCTCTTGGTTGGCCCTAACACGAACTTTTTTTTCGGCTTGGATTCATGATTTTAGGTCGGATCTGAATTATCACGGTTTCGAAATTCAAATAGGGCATCACGACAAGGATAATGACATTGATCCACAGACAAATTCAGTAAAATCTCTTCCCTTAATTTGCATGCCATACTTATTCATTGTATATATTATGTACGTTGGGGATAATGTACAATTTAAGTGTGAGAGAGGGGTTAGAACTGCTTATATTGTTTATGATAAGTGTTGATTTAGGATGATCTATGATATTTAATGATTGTGGGTCCTCTTTATATCTAGGAAAATATTAGCTTGAGTGCCAAATTGCCTATACTCTGACGGTGACTATGGAGGTCTTTATGCCAAAATCCCAAAGCGGCATACATCTCAAGGAGGATAATAAAAAAATAGAAATCCCAAATGACACTCATCCCGAGATAATCGATAAAATACAAATTTCAAAACAACATGCATCTCGAGGCAGCAATGGAGCACACATCTCGAGGAATGGATAGAACACTCATATTGAGGGTCTGTCTTCCACTAGGAGGTTAACAGAGAGAAAGGTGGTGTGGTAGTACATACTTGGGACTATGAGCTTGCTAACTGCTTCAAAGGACCACCCGGAGTAGAGACTGAGGGGCGGTCGGAGATGTAGACTCCTTCCTTCCTGCAAAGGAATCCTAGGGTCTGCTTTGCCCGGACGTTCCGATTTCTATAAAATAAGAACCGTTAGTGGGAGGACCAAACGGTTACCAAATTGTATGAAAATGGACAAGCTAGTTTATTTTTCGATGATCTTCCCATCCGTACGATTGGAAATCCTTCAAACATGCTCCAAGGGGCCAAATGGGAGGCGAGTGGGAATGCACAGTGTTACAGTCAGGGCGAGTGTAACACGTCTCTCTCTCTCTCTCTCTCTCTCTCTCTCTCTCTCTATATATATATATATATATATATATATATATATATATATATATAGAGTAGTGATAGGATGAGGCAGGCCGCACTTGCGGCTGCCTAATCCTATCATGCTTATATATACTAAATATTTATAAAAATTATATATTATATTTTTTATAATCTATTTAGATTTATATTGATTTATCTATGTATTTTAAACAATTTTTAGATATGTATATATAATTTTTAAATTATCTTATCCTCAGAATACATGTATATATGTACATATAAATTTAAGAATGATATATACATATCTTAAAATTGTTTAAAATATATAAATAATCCAATATAAATATAAATAGATTATAAAAAATATAATATATAAATTTTATATATATTTAGTATATATAAGTAGTGAAAGGATGAGGCGGTCGCAAGCCTTGCCGGCTTCATCCTATCACTACTCTCTCTCTCTCTCTCTCTCTCTCTCTCTCTCTCTATATATATATATATATATATATATATATATATATATATAATAACACTAATATTTTGAAAACTAAATAAAAAAAATTTTGACTGTAGAAAATTAAGGGATGGTAAAAATAAATTATATAAATAATTTTTTAAAAAATTATTGGGCCCTGCCATCACATCCCACCCTTATAGTGTTGGGCTGGACCAGGGAGCTAACTTACAAACCATCACATCCCATGAAACAACATAGGCCTGCACAACTTATTAATGTGTGATGTAGGGCAAATTGCACTGCATCCCTACAGGTCGTTGGGTTGTACTATAGTGCGAGTAATCCCAAAGGGCAACTGTTTTGTAGAAAAGAAATGATAATAAAATGGTGAAATTATTTCAACGGAATTGAATAATGTTTTCTTGCAACATACTTGGTACTAATTTTCCGCTTATGATAAGGATAATTTTTTTATTTAATTAAACCAATGATCTTGAACAAGAATAAGTAGAAGACTTTTGGTATGGATGTTGAAAATGCGCCACTCCATTTTTTTGGGTTTTTTTTTCACCCAGTGAATCATTTATTATTCGATCTCAAGACCTTAGTTATGCTAATGTTTAGGGCTTCAATTTAATTTGTTACTCCCAACTCTCCTACAATTATCCTCTCATGAACCTTAAATGGAATAATTTCTTTGATAGAGATCATTTTCATGAATATGAGCTTCAAGAAGATATGCTCTCCCTCACCTTCTGAAATAATTAATATGGAGAGAAACTCCCAATATTTTGAAGAAAACTTATATCCTTACCAATTGCACCACTACCTTACTTCCATTATATCTGAGTTTTGAGTTGTAACTACATCATAGATTTGACCAAAAACTCCAAAATAATGTGAAACTTACAACCATGAATACAAGTGATTATTCCTTTAAACTTGTTGAATCAAAACAAAAAATAAACTCATTTGCTCATTAAGGAAGTATGCGTTCCAAATTAATGGTTTCTCTGCAGTCTCCCTTGGATGGTTATTTATAAATCACTTGCTAAGTGTTGGGAAAATACAAAAAAGTGTATCCAAGTGCTTGAAAATATCTTCGATAAAAAATGACCAAGCTTCATATAGCTCTCTTCTTTATGGTCCTCGCTGCATCTTTCACCGTTAATCATGCTACTATAAGACTTCCAGAATTTCCTGGTATTCCTGTAAAAGGTATCAATGGCCAGCTAAACACTCGAAAGGTCTTACCCGACATCATTGGTGATGTTGCTGAAGGTCCTTACATTGATGGAGAATGGTTGGAGGCAAGTGTCCCAGAAAGCTTCGTCTTAGGCCAATGAAACACCCATCTTAAATGTGTACCATTGGTTGACTAAATAAATATCCTAGGCAATAAGGTTTTCATACTGCAGAAAAATGATAAGTCTCAACTATGACATATACCCATGTTTGTTGTAACACGTGGCATTTGTCACATAACATTGACAAAATAATCAATATGTCATATTCTATAAGGGTTGATTTATTTCTTTAGAAATGTGTCTACCTATACAAATTTGTTTTTAAAAATATTATGAAACATTGGAATGAGGCATGCATATGTATCATATGAATGAGATGTTACAAAAAGACATAATTATTTTAAGAAGTATCTCACAAGAAAGTGACGACTGTTCGCTTGTGGAAATCTGAATGTTTAACGAAAGAGATCAAAATGGGTTATAATCAAATTAAGAGTTATTAATCTAAATGTCAACACAATTTGGAGTGTATTTAGCACCCACTTAACATTTTGACCTTCCAACTAATTTATTAGAAAAATAATGTGTAGGTATCACATTCAAACATGCCCAGTTCACTTATGGCACAAGTACACATAGTGAGCCTAAAAAATTAACTTAAATACACATATTATGGATTTTTTTGAAAGGTAATTTTCATCCTAATTAATGATATGTCTAGTCTCATTTTTTTTATTCGTTATTCATCACGGACACATACTATGTATATCATTTTGAAAAAAAATAAGATAAAAGAGGATTGATTGTGATGCAACTTAATATTCCAAGCAGTTATAAAATAAGTAATTAATAGGAGAGATCAAAGGACTTGCTTGGTTGTTTGATCGAACAATACACTATAAATTTATTTAGCAAAAGGCATTGCTATCCGACAACAACAATAGGTGATGAAATTTGACATAAGGCATAAACTACTTGCAAAAAAACAAAAGTTTAGAATCTTCCACCATACCTATCAAATTGTCATTGAAGACGTCAAAACATGCATGCTCCTTGATAAATCAGTGAATGTTTTTGTTGACAAATCTTTGCTGATGATTTCATTATTTATACCCAATAAAATGTTTTGGAAAGCTTAATGTTCTTAAAGTTGGTAGATATGTCTTAAAACATAAAAATTATTTATATATAAATAAATTGTTTATATATTAAAAATAAAAAATGAAAAATATCTATGTATATAAATATATATAATCTACTACGTATGTTCTAATTTAAATAAGATTTAAAAATTTAATTAGATTTTATATTAGGATTTAAGGGTTTATTAATATAGGTCTATCGCTTCTTCGAAGCCACATTCTCTCCACGTGTCATGCCCTGAACCCGGCCCAAGCGCGTTGATAGACTGGCCGCATCCAAGCAAGGACGAGGGTCACCTGAATGCAAGGCTTAAAACCTTATACATATATTTAATACAACACTGATAATGATAAAACGCATGCAACAAAAATAAATAAAGGGCTTGCACAAACCTACAAGTCTTATAGGTTCCTCAACCTACAATAAGTCTTGGATAATTGATAAGTGTTCAAATTGCTATATTTGATTATAATAATTATATACACCTAACATGTGATCGTGTTGATTTGGAGGCCGTCGGTAATTAAATGTGTTATTTTTGAGAATCAGGACAGACCGGGGCAACTCAATGAGAAATTTAGGGTTTTAAAGCAGAATCAACAAAGAAGGTTGTAAAAGAGAACCAGAGGGACCCGTCCAGTACTAGGCGGCCCCGTCTGTAGTAAAAGAGCTGAATTCAAATACTAGACGGACCTGTCCAAATTACGAACGAGACCGTCCGATCAAGATGGAACAGAAGGGGTCCAAACCTAATTCAGTAAATGGACCTGTATGGATCATATCAATCCCCGAATCGGATTCCGGGACCCTGAGCATGTGAGTAGACCGGCTGTAATCAGGTAAGGCGCACCGCACTCGGCTACAAGGCCTCAGTAAGTAACAGCAGATAACATAACAAAAAGGTAATAAATATCTCAAATACTAAATAAAAGAGTCTCAGCGGAAATAAGATAAAACGAATGGGTCTAAATGCCCTACAAAAGCCAGGCCCTAAATGGGTCCTATAAAATAAAATAGTCTCTCACACAAAGAAGTAAACGAGATCCTCGGACATCTGCAAAGTACCACGACCCTCGATCGGCTCCTGAGCTCAAGTCTCCTACTCCTCAGGATCTGAAAAAAAGAAAGAACAAGTGCGTGGGAGATTCTTAAACATTTATTGAGCAGTCTCGAATCACTGTCGAGCCAGCTTTCGAATGGAAAGCCCAGTAAATACCCCTTGTGGGGTTCAAAAATCATGATATCAATAGAAATGATAAATTAAGTCAAACAACGGGGGCACGCCCCTCAAAACCATTTCTAGGAGTCTACCACAAACAAAAACAACGGTACGACCCCTATCTACAGCAGCTCTCAAGCTCTGCAATGAGTTCCAAAGGAAAGCTCATCAAGACGTCTCCCCCGGCTAGCATCATCAGCAACTTGCTGGATCTCGCCCTACGGTTGTGCGGCCCTCAGGTCGCATGTTGGTAGCGCTACCTCTCATAAGTGTCGACAAGGCCAGCGAATCATCCCCACTTTCGGCAAGACAACCAAAGTATCGTCCCTCTGACATGGTAAGCCGAAACGCCAGGGTGTTCCGTCCCTGAGGGTTTCCCAAACGGACCCCCCACGCTCCACTGAATCCGGGCGGAAGACCAAACAACAAAGCAGAGATTCCAACATCCCGAAACAAATCAAACATGATCAACAGAATTTCAAGCGAATAAAGGAAGCATGAATGATCACAACAAAGCAACAATATCATCAATATTATAAAAGCAAAGCCAAAGAAACTCCGAAGAGTGGGTACGAGGCAGATGTAGTTACCTCAATAAAGTCGACTGGGATTACTCAGCAAAATCTCTCCTGTCACGACCCTATAACACAACCTCATAGTAAAGCTTATTTCACTGTCGGCAAAAACTTAAAAAAAATTCCTAGTTGAACATGCACAATGCACTAGTTAAACCCATTAGACCCAACCTGGCCTAAGTTTATTTAGTATAAAAATACCAGTCCTCATCTTATGGCTTTCCATGTCCTAGAGGTTAGGGTGTGATTATATATTTGGGATGTTATGGGTTCCAATCCCACTATCTTCCATTTTTGCTCTTATTTTTTTATTCGGTTAGACAAGCTTAAATAAATAAGTTTATCCTATCAAACCAAAAGCAACAATAAGGCCCTGGTGGTTATGGCCCACCAAGCCCACCAGAGAGGTCTCAGGTTCAAACCCCCTCTCTTACGCACTTTCTTTTCATTTATTTAAAACCAGATTTGATCCACTATTATGGACCAAACCCAACCTGATAACTAGATAGAGTCACATTGACTTAATCAAACCCTCTCAATTTGATCAGACACATTCATCTAGCCAAACCATGTTGATTTATTGTTAACTGTCTAACCCAAATCAACTTGACCAACTGGTTTGAAATTAAAACAAACCTAGACCCATATTACCTGATTCAACCCATCTAAGTTTAACCAAATTAATTAAATCAGCCCCACTTGATTGAGCCCAACCAGTTTAACTTAGATCCAGATCCAGATCCAACCAACCGTGCTAACTGGTTGGCCCAACCCAACCGTTTAGACCCAAACTATGACCTAGTTACTTAAACAAACTTGATCTGACGAAATCCATTAACTAAACAACACTTTGATTTAATCAAATCAATTCATCTATTAGATTTTCTTTTTCCTTTTTGAACAGGACCCCACCAGTGCAAGGTTGTTGCTCTGATCGCCTGCAGCAATTTTCCGCTGAGCGGGTCAACAGACACCTCTCCGACGAGGGGTCCTCGCTGTCAAGGAACGGTCTGCACACTGCGCTCGCCGCTTGGAAGGGAAGGCCGCCAACTCTCTTATCTCCTCCTCGGAGCACACGTGCTTACGGCTGGAGCTTCCCTCCCCCGGTGCTCAGCTCTTCAGGCGATTGTAAATCCCTTATCTACTCCCATGTATAAATGATGATTGTAAACAGATAAGAACAGAGGTAAAGGGGCTCACCGACGATCCCTGGCTATAGAACAGTCTCCCGAGAATCGCTCCGACATCCAAACGTTGATTGCTCAATATTAGTGATGATCCTCTGTTAGGGTGCGTGTCTACAGGCGGACGAAAAACTCCAGCGAACAGATCCCGAAGGCCACCGTTAAGGAAGCCTTGTGCTGGTACAGAGTTGTTCTTCGTCCCTGTCATCCGCCGGCGTCCCAGAAGATTTATTAGTCCTCTCCAAGGTTTAGTAGAGGTCTCACAGGGTTCATAAGATACTTACTGGGTACCAGGAGCCTCCGTTGCAAACTCACGGCAGACCAGCGGTGTTACAGGCCCTCACTGCTCAGAGAACAACCCGCCTGGCTCCGCGGTGCCACCGTTCAAGATTGCTACTAGGGTTTCTACTGCGCTCTCTCTTATATAGGCCCGTGATGGAAATCAAACAGGATGGTAATCTTACTGATCACGGGCGGAATTGGAATTCTTTCCTTTTCGGGCCATCGCTGATCGTAGAGGGATTTATCGCGCGATGGTGCTCGGACGGAGAGGACGCATTCGTGCCTTGAGATCACGTTTCCTTTGCTTCAACGGTGGCGATCGAATGTATGAAAACCCAACGGTGGATCGTTGCTTGATCCGTCTCGTAGTCAGCATTCTCATTATATTAGATGAACGACGATAGATGGACGGCTGGATCCATCCCTAACGCCTCAAACTTACACCATCTTTCCAGATAAACGATCCTGATCAATCTTTGCACGATAAAGATGAGGGGCCAGGATCCGTTTATCTGCCTCGAACTTAAATTCCATCTCATGATCATATAATCTCTGCCGTTGATTCCTTATGTCTATCCTCTCTCTGCATGGTTCGCATTTAGCAAATAGCCCCTTGCTTTCTTTTTCCCTTACATGTTGGTCTTCCCCATAAGAGAGAGAGGAAAATTTCATTTTTGTCCCTTATCCTTTTGATATTACAATTTGATCCTTCTCTCAGAGAAGAACAAATTTTCTAGTTAGTCCCCGAACTTTCTAAAATCATAAAATGATCCTTGGCAGCCTCAATAATTTCCAATTTAAGGATTAGCCATTTATTCCCCTTTTCTTCAATCAAATCCAAGTAATTCCAAACTTGGATATTTCCATTAATTAAATTAATCAATTAATTAAATCAACTAATGTTTATTTATTTATTCCTTTCATGTTCTCCAATCATGCTTAATTTACCAAAATGTCCTTGGTAGCCATAATTAAACCCAATTAGGGTTTTTAACTTCTAGACCTTCCCTTTGCAAACAAATCAAATATCAGAAATTTATTCCAATTATCAAATCATCTAAGGTGACTTTAGCACTTAATTATTATAATAAATCGTGGATTTTAAACCCCCCCCCCCCCCTTACAAAAATTTTGTCAAAACATCCCCAAAACTCATCTAGTATCAAACAACTCCGGGTAACGCTTCTTCATATCTTCTTCGCGTTCCCATGTTACCTCCTGATCAGAGTGATGGTTCCACCTTGATAAAAGGAATGCCCCGGTTCCTTAACTGTTGCTCCTTGCGGTCTAAGATTTCCACCGGGTGTTCCTCATAAGACATGTCCTCTTAAACTTCAACTGGAATCTGAGGAATTATATTAGATGGATCACGGATGGATTTCTTCAACATGAAGATGTGGAATACATTGTGGACTTGCGCCAAGCCCGGTGGTAGAGCCAATCTGTAAGCCACAGCTCCTATTCGCTCCAGGATCTCGAAGGGTGTAATATAGTGGGGAGCAAGCTTTCCACGCTTTCCAAATCTGACAACTCTCTTCAGAGGTGACACTTTCAAGAATACTGCGTCACCAACCTTGAACTCAAGCTCAGAACGTTTCCGATTTGCATAACTCTTTTGTCGGCTCTGAGCAACCTTCAGTCTTTCTCTAATCATCCGGACCTACTCCTCCGTCTGTCGGACGAAGTCTGGCTCCTCAAGTTTCTTCTTGCCCATATCTCCCCAGCAGATAGGTGTTCGGCACTTCCTTCCATAAAGTGCCTCATAGGGGGCCATCTGTATACTTGCCTGATAGTTATTGTTGTAGGCGAACTCAGCCAGACTCAGGCGTTTGTCCCACGAACCAGAGAAATCCAAGGCACAAGCTCTTAACATATCCTCCAAGATATGCATGGTGCTCTCCCACTGACCATCTGTCTTTGGGTGGAAAGCCGTACAGAACGCCAGACGAGTGCCCAAGACTGTGTGCAGACTCTCCCAGAATCTCGAGACGAACCTAGTGTCATGATCTGAAGTGATCGACACAGGTACCCCATGCAGCCTAACAATCTCATCTATGTACAACCACACTAACTGCTCTAACGTGGCCCCCGTTCTCAAGGGTATGAAACAAGCCAACTTTGTCAAGCGGTCCACTATCACCCACACTGCTTCGTGCCCCTTCTGAGTCTATAGTAATCCAGTCACAAAGTCCATATTGATATGCTCCCACTTCTACACCGGAATCGGCAAAGGTTGCAGTTTCCCTACTGGCTTCTGATGTTCCGTCTTTATCATCTGACAAGTAATACACTAAGCCACAAACTCGGCGACCTCCCATTTCATGCCTTTCCACTAGTAGTGATCCTTCAATCCTTTGTACATCTTGGTGCTCCTGGGATGGATCACGTAGCTCGAGTAGTGGGCTTCCTCAAGGATTTCCTTCTTCAGCTCTAGGACGTTCGGAACAAAGATTTGCTCATCAAATGTGAGAGTGCAATCCTTATGGATCCGAAACCGTGTCTGTGCGTCCTGGTCAATCTGACCCCTAATGTCTTCCAGATCTGGATCCTTTCTCTGTGAGTCCCGTATCCTTCCCAGTACTGAGGGTCGAATGTGCAATCTTTTAAAACTGACATCCATCTCTAGTAATAAGACCTCTAATTCCAATCTCCTCATGTCCTCCAACAAGGGCCTCTGTGAAGACAATAAAGCGGCGACCCGCTAATTGGACTTTCTGCTCAGTGCATCGGCCATCACGTTAGCTTTCCCCGGGTGGTAATGTATGCTCAGATCATAGTCATTGATCAATTCCAACCATCGCTGCTGCCTTATGTTCAGCGCTTTCTGTGAGAAGATATACTTGAGGCTCTTGTAGTCCGTGTAAATCTCACAAGGTACACCGTAGAGGAAATGTCGCTAGATCTTAAGTGCAAACACGATTGCTACAAGTTCCAGATCGTGTGTGGGATAGTTCTTCTCATAGGGCTTCAACTGATGCGAAGTATAAGAAATGACTTGCCCTTCTTGAATCAAAACACATCCCTAGCCAGTCTTGCAAGCATCACTGTAAACTGTATACCCCTGTCCACTCTGTGGTAAAGCAAGTACTGGTGTTAACACCAACCTCTGTTTCAGTTCAAGGAAACTCTTCTCACAAGACTCTGTCCAAACAAACTTAGTATCCTTCCTGGTCAATCTGGTCAACGGTGCCACCAAACTTGAAAAGCCTTCAACAACCTCCGGTAATAGCCGGCTAATCCCAGAAAAATCCTTATTTCTCTAACAGTGGTCGGTCTCCTCCAATCGATAACAACCTTTATCTTCTTAGGGTTCATAGATACTCCAGCATTGTTGATGATATGCCCCAAGAAGGCCACACTATCCAGCCAAAACTCACACTTTGAGAACTTTACATAAAGCTGATGCTGCCTCAAAGTCTCTAGTATGATCCTCAGATGCTCCATGTGTGCCTGTTGACTATGAGAATAGATCAAGATATCATCGATAAAGACCACCACAAACCGGTCTAGGTACTGTTGGAAGACCTGGTTCATCATATCAATGAACACCACCGGAGAATTGGTAAGCCCAAACGGCATCATGAGGAGTTTATAGTACCTATATCTGGTCCGGAATGCACTCTTCGGGATGTCCTCCTCCCTGACCCGTACTTGATGATATCCAAACCTCAAATCAATCTTTGAAAACACTTGGGCTCCTCGTAACTGATCTAAAAGGTCATCAATCCTCGGTAACAGGTACTTATTCTTGACCATTACCTTGTTCAGCTCCCTGTAATCGATGCACAGCCTCATCGATCCATCCTTCTTCATTAAGAATAGCACCGGTGCTCCCTAGGGTGACATGCTTGGTCTGATAAAACCTTTCTCCAATAATTCCTCAAACTGCGACTTCAGTTCCTTCAGCTCCTCAGGCGCCATCCTGTATGTTGCCCAAACACAAGGGCCATGCCAGGAACTAAGTCGATGGAGAACTCCAATTCTCTCTCCGGGGGTAATCCTGGTAAATCATCTGGGAACACATTCGGGTACTCGCTCACTACTAGCACCTCCGTAATCACTGGTCCACCCCCTTCTTGCGCCTCTGAGATCTAGGCATAATATCCGACGCATCCTCCGTCCAGTAGCCCCCGAGCTCGGAGAGCTGAGATCTCCCGAACTAGCGAACAATGCTGGCTGCCTCGAAAGGTGAACTCCTCGTCGCCTGGCATCCTGAAATGCACTCTCTTCCCGCGGTAATCCACCATAGCATATACTTAAGAGAGCCAATCCATCCCAAGGATCACATCGTAATCCCTCATGTCCATCACGTGAAGATCGACCGGTAACTCCCGACCCTCAATCATCATCAGGCATGCCAGAACCATCATGTTTACCAACCTGGTAGCTCCTACTGGGGTGTCTACACTCAGCTCATATGATAAGTCCACTACTGACAGTGCATGTCTCTGTGCAAACACTGAAGAAACAAAAGAGTGCGTGGTACCAGGATCAAACAATGTACCGGCATAGAATGAACTAACAACAATCATACCTGCTACATCGTCTGCCAAAGCCTGTGCCTCCTCCTTGGTCAAGTGATAGACGCGCCCGTGTGTCATGGGCCTCTGTTGGGACGAAGGCTGTCCAGATGAGGAAGGCTGACCTTTCATTGCTGCTTTCCCTTTCTTGTCACCCCCTTGTGGCTTTGACACTAACGCTGCCGACTGCTTGGTGGCACCATAAGACTGCTATGGACCCTGAGCTCCTCCCCCTGAACTCCATTCAGCTTGGGGCTATGGGCACTGTGCCTTTTTGTGATCCACACTACAGCACACGAAACACCCACCAGTGAGCATCGGACATTGTGATTTCCTGTGAGGGCCCTTGCATTCATAGCACCTCAAAGTCTGTGACCTCCCTGCCGAAGAACCTTTGCCTCCAGATGAGGCGGATGACCCTGCTGGCTTGCTGTAAGGCTGGGACCTGTGTCTTGATTTCTTCCGTCCTGAGCTCTTACCAGATGACTGACCTTGTCCACTATTGAGCCCTTTCTCTTGTTTTTCCTTATTTGTTGGTCCCTAAGCATCACTCTGGCAAGATGAATCAATGTATTTGGCTCTGGCCACTACATCAGCATAACTGGTACACATATGCTCGGATACAATCTTCTTTAAAGATGGCCGCAGACCGGTCTCAAACATTCTGACCTTGCATTCCTCAGTGGGAACCATATTTGGGAGAAATCGTGCAAGTTTGTCAAACTATATTTCATAATGTTCCACTGTCATGCCTCCTTGCACCAGATTATTGAACTCTTGCGCCATAAGAAGCAGCCTGCCCCTGGAGAAGTACTTTGCAAAGAATTGCTTCTTAAATTCATCCAAGGTCTGGGAGGGCACACCCTTCCTCAAGTGTACCTCCCTGTGGTACCAATCCTCCGCAAAGCCTTGCATCAGGTATGTGGCTATTCTGACTCTCATAGAATCCTCTGCCTAGTACATTTCAAACGTCCTCTCCAACTCTCTTATCCAAAGCTCTACTGCCTCTGGGTCAGCGGTACTGTCAAACGGACGAGGGGATGGCCTCCGAATCTCCGCCAACAAGCCTCTACTGGAGACAGGTGTGGTAAACGGGGGTGGTTGTGGCATCTGCTGTTGTTGTCTCTGTTCCTGAATATACCCCATCATCTCCATCAATGATCTATCATGGAGATAGGGGGTACCTCCCCCCTCGGATCCGGGCCCGCTGCATGTGGCCCTTTATTTCCCGATTGAGCAGGCAGCTCCTGCTCAACCTCCATCTCAACTGGTGGTGAGGGAACCTCTCTTACTTGCGGCTGGGCAACCTCCTCTACCGGAGGCTGAGGAATTGCTGTGCGGCGAGGCCGCCCAAGAGGCCCTCCACGTCCTCCTCGACCACTCATCCTAGAAGTGTCAGACAACCAGTAGAGTTAGCTTCATAAAACAACACACAAACAAGCATTAATAATAAATAAAAGTCTTATTTTATTCCATAATGCGATAATAGTACTTGTAGTTCATACAACTCAGATAGTTTGTAAGACTACAAAATTTATTCCTAAACAACAAAACAAACTAGACTTAATCCTCCCTATCAGGAGACAACGGGGTGTAGATAACATAAGTCCATCATCTGGTGGCAGAAACCCGTTCATGTTCGCAGGCCTGCTGCTCGGTCCAGGATGGTCCTCAGCTGCTCAGCCTCCCCTCCTGGTACCGTATAGGGCTGGAAGGCACCTGCGATAATCACGGGCCCTGTTCACACACCGGTGAACTCTCTGGCCCTCCCTCAGCTGATGTTAGACCAGAATCTCCACCACAGCTTGAATCCTCTCGAGGCGCCGATTGGCTACCTCGACAGCCATCCTCAACTAAGCTAAGGCACTCCCAATATCCTCTGCATGCAGCAGTGGAGTGTTCTCTCGGACTGACTACACCTCCTCAGATGACGACGATACCTCGAAATACCTACGTCCATGATACATGACTCGAGACATCTGCAATAAAGCAGAAACGATAGTCCATTATTTTCGCATGATGACTACCCATCCCAACACTCAGTTCAACTATTTAACTAAGTCGCTAGGGAAACTAGGGTGTTCGTTATCTGTCTCTTTCTCTAATACCACATTAATCTGTTACGCCCCGACTTGAATTTCGGGACCCCAAGCACGTGAGCAGACCGGCCGTAACCAGGTAAGGCACACCTCACTCGGCTGCAAGGCCTCAGTAAGTAACAACAGATAACATAACAACAAGGTAATAAATATCTCAAATACTAAATAAAAGAGTCTTAACGAAACAAGATAAAACAAATCGGTCCAAATGCCCTACAAAAGCAAAGCCCTAAATGGGTCCTACAAAATAAAATAGTCTCTCACACAAAGAAGTAAAAGAGATCCTCGGACCTCTACAAAGTACCCCGACCCTCGATCGACTCCTGAGCTTAAGTCTCCTACTCCTTAGGATTTGAAAAAAAAAAGAACAAGTGCATGAGCTTTCGAATGGAAAGCCCAGTAAGTATCCCTTGCGGGGTTCAAAAATCTTGATATTAACAGAAATGATAAATCAAGTCAAACAACGGGGACACGCCCCTCAAAACCATTCCGAGGAGTCTACCACAAACAAATACAACGGTACAAACCCTATCTATAGTAGCTCTCAAGCTCTTCAACGAGTTCCAAAGGAAAGCTCATCAAGACGTCTCCCCCGGATAGCATCATCAGTACCTTGCTGGATCTCGGCTTATGGTTGTGGGACCCTCAGGTTGCAAGTTGGTAGCGCCACCTCTCGTACATGTCGACAAGGCTAGCGAATCATCCCCACTGACGGGCAGGATAACCAGAGTATCGTCCCTCTAGCATGGCAAGCCGAAACGCCAGGGTGTCCCGTCCCTGGACGTTTTCCAAGCGAAGCCCCCATGCTCCACTGAATCCGGGCGGAAGACCAAACAACAAAGCAAAGATTCCAACATCCTGAAATAAATCAAACATGATCAACAGAATTTCTAGCGAATAAAGGAAGCATGAATGATCACAACAAAGAAACAATATTATCAACATTATAATAGCAAAGCCAAAGACACTCCGAAGGGTGGGTACGAGGCAGATGTACTTATCTCAATAAAGTCAACTGGGATTACTCAGCAAAATCTCGCCTGTCACGACCCTATGATACAACCTCATAGTAAAGCTTATTTCACTGTCGGCAAAAACTTAAAAAAAATTCTGAGTTGAACATGCACAATACACTAGTTAAACCCATTGCACCCAACTTGGCCTAAGTTTAACTTAGATCTAGGTCCAGATCCAACAAACCGTGCGAACTGGTTTGCCCAACCCAACCGTTCGGACCCAAACCATGACCTAGTTACTTAAACCAACTTGATCTGACCAAATCCATTAACTAAACCAGACTTTGATTTAATCAAATAAATTCATCTTATTAGATTTTCTTCTTCCTTTTTAAACAGGACCCCGACGGTGCAAGGTTGTTGCTCCGATCGCCCGCAGCGGTTTTTTGGCGAGCGGGTCGACAGCCACCACTCCGATGAGGGGTCCTCGCCATCCAGGAACCGTCTGCACACTGCGCTCGCCTCCGAGGAGGGAAGGCAGCCAACTCTCTTATCTCCTCCTCTGAGCACACTTGCTCAGGGCTGGAGCTCCCCTCCCCCGATGCTCAGCCCTCCAGGAGATCGTAAATCCCCTATCTACTACCATGTATAAATGATGATTGTAAACAAATAAGAACAGAGATAGAGAGGCTCACCGGCGATCCTTGGTGGTATAACAGTCTCCTGAGAATCGCTCTGATGTCTTGATGTTGATGGCTCAACGTCAGTGATGATCCTCTGTTAGGGTGCGTGTCTACAGGCGGACGAAAACCTCCAGCGAATAGATCCTAAAGGCCACCATCGAGGAAGCCTTGTGCTTTTTTAGAGTTGTCCTTCATCCCTGTCGTCCGTCGGGGTCCCAAAAAATTTATTTGTCCTCTCCAAGGTTTAGTAGAGGTCTCATAGGGTTAATGAGATACTTACCGGGTACCAGGAGCCTCCGTCACGAACTTGAGGTTGACCAGCCGGGTTATAGGCCCTCACTGCTCAGAGAACAACCCGCCCGGCTCTGCGGCGCCGCCGTTCAAGATTGCTGCTAGGGTTTCTACAGCGTTCTCTCATATATATACCCGCGATGGAAATAAAAAAGGATCGCAATCTTACTGATCGCAAGCGGAATTGGAATTCTTTCCTTTTCCGGCTGTCGCTGATCGCGAAGGGATTTATCTCGCGATGGTGCTTGGACGGAGAGGACGCATTCGTGCCTCGAGATCACGTTTCCTTCGCTTCAACGGTGGTGATCGAATGTATGAAAAACCAATGGTGGATCGTTGCTTGATTCGTCTCATAGTCAACATTCTCATTAGATGAACAATGATAGATGGATGGCTGGATCATTCCCTAACGGCTCTATCACGCCTCGATCAGGTTCCCGGGACTTCGAGCACGTGCACAGACCGGCCGTATCCAAGTGGAGACGGGCCCCGCTCGGATACAAGGCCTGAGTAAATCAGAAACAGATAACAAAAATATCAAAATTAAAAATGGAATTTATACACCCTACAATAACCAGGCCCTACAGGGGTCCTACATGTAAGACCTAGTTAAGATTTTCCAACCTCGGCAAGCTGTGTTCTGACCCCTCAAGCCGCTCCTTAATCTGAAACATCTATCCCTTACGAACTGTAAAGAAAAGGAAAACAAATGGGGTGAGCTTCCGGAGACATGCCCCGCACAAACAAGGATCTAGAAGACTAGAAACAACCGGGGCCATGCCCCGCACAAACATGGATCTAGAAGACTAGAAAAGAAGAAACTCCTAGATTAAACAACAGCGCTCAGGCTCAACAAACTCCTCACGGTGACCTCATCTTGAATCTACCTCGATCTCGTGCGTGCCGACATTTGTCGATATATTGTCCCAGCGGGTTGGACTGCTAGGGTATCCTCCCCCTCGCATGGCCTCAGCCCTGAGCACTCCACATGAGCATTTGCTCCACTGAATTGGCAGAATAACGAACCCATCTAGCGCACACCTTCCTGGCCAGCACATAAGACCATGTATCCATGATCAAATGTCGGTCACAGGGCGGAGTGCCCAACGAACAAACCAAACAACAGGTGATGAAATACAATTCAAGCACATCAACCACGCACATACAAAGAAGGAAAGAAAATAACAGGTATGTGTATGTATTCCAATAAACAGAAAGGCAACAGATATGCTAAAAATAATAGCAACAATAAAATAAGAAACATGACGATGGGTGGGAAACTAGGCAGAGGTAACTTACCTCCGTTTGCGATATCCGAAACCCTTCCCTGACCCTTACTCCTGATAAGTCTCTATGTCGGTATCTGGCAACAAGGTCTAAATTAATAACATCAACAATTTTAAAAATTTCTTATATAACATGCATGGCCCAAGTCTGACTTGTGGGCCTTCCCATGTACTTATGTTATTTTTCTTTTATTTTTTCTAAGCTTCTATTCCTTTATTATTTAATTTCCCTTGTCCCGTCTAAAAGAACTAAATAGCATGGTGCCTAAGGCCCACCAAGCCCAAGTGAGAGGTCCCTAGTTCAATCCCCCTTCTCTACCCTTTTTCTTTTGTATATTTTTGTTTTGTAGATTTGGTTAGCCACTTAAACCTTGCCCATTAGACAAGACTTTACCCAACTTGGTCGAACCCAATCATCCAGAAAGGTTCTGGTTCAAACCCTAATTGATTTGATCCAGGCCCAACCCAATTAACCAGTTAGACCTACTCCAAACTAATCCACATAACACTATTAATTAAAACAGGATTGGGTTAAACTGAAGCCTAAATTCACAAATTAGCTATATCCAATTAGTTCACAACCCAACCCAATCACTGACCCAATTCGAGCCCAATCGTACCCGACTCAATCAATTAACTTTTAAATTTAGACTCAGCTATATGATTCAAACCCAAATCACTCGAGCCCACTAACCATCGTCTTCAACCCCCAGACAGGCCTCGCTGGGGAAAGACAGTGCCTGTCCCTAGACGATGATAACCGATGGTGGACGCGCTGACCTCATCGCCCCGGGACTCCGCACTGGTGGCGGGTGGTGCATGCGCCGTTCACACCGGTCTGGCAGAGAACCGTCAGTTCTCGTTCTCCCCTTCGTCGGATCGTCGCTCCTCGCCCGATTATGATGGTCGCCGGACAGAGGCCTTCCCAGTTCCCTTTCTCTCTCCCCTCTTCCCGGCGCCGTGCATGCAAGAAAATCAAGAAGGTGATCGGAACAAGAGACTCACCGGTGTTCGATCGTTTGTGGCTATCCTCCCTCGTGAAGCTCTGTTGCAGTCCTTCTTACTTTCAGGAGAAGGATCTTGATCCGTGAACGCCCCTCAGTGCTCTCTCTCTCTCTCTCTCTCTCTCTCTCTGTCTCTTTATCTCTCACTGGACAGGCGGCGGTGGTGCTACTCTCTGATGATGGCTGGGCTCTCATGGGCTCCTTCGACTTATATAGCCCTAGGTTCAAGTCTGGATAAACTCTAAGGATTCAACTTGATGATCGAATAGCGTTATCATCAATTTAAACTAGGATTTCTAAAAGATCGCAGGACTGGATAAGACTCAGGCGTGGTCTTCTCGTGATCGGGTCGCCTCCATCGGATGGCCTGGATACAATCCAGCGATCCAATGGCCCTTACCTTATCATAATGCCTAGGATCTACCACTGTTTCCGTATTAATAGCCACGATTTCTTCTTGACAAGCAGTTGGATGGCACCCAACTTCCTCGAACTTGAGCCAGATCGCGCGATCTTTAAATCACCGCCGTCCATTTCCTCGAACGTGTCTCTCTGCATGGTTCTCATGGTAAATTATCTTTTAGTCCCGCTATCTTCTTTTCCTTATATGAAAATCCCTCGGCTGAGAGAGGCGGATAATTTCCCTCAGGTCCTCCAATTTTTCAAATTTACAAATTGGTCCTTAGAAGCTCCAATTAAACCTAATTAGGGTATTTTCCATTTTGATCTCCCTTTATACTTTTCATCCAAGTTTAATAAACTCTCTTAATCCGTAAGTTAATTAATTAATTACTTTAAGGATAAATTAGAAAACTTTATTCAAGTAATAATTCAAACATTTCGAAACTTGGGAGACTCTCCCTTATTTTCTAAACAAATAAAAATAACTAATTAAATCTTAACATAAATCCTTAATGACCAACACTTAAAGCATAGAAATTCTTGGACTTTACAATCCTATCCTCGAAATTCACTCCTGATCCCCAACACCCATACTTGACTCTCCCCAGTCTCACGCGACGCCTGTACCTCTTCTGTGGTAAGGTGATAGACTCGTCCATGAGTCATCGGTCTCTGATTGGAATAAGATGGTTGATTTTTCCAGGTTTCTTTTCCCTTCTTGTCCCCACCGAGCTGTCCCTGAGTTGGTGTACCGGATTGTCGCGTTGGTGCACCCTGTGTCCCTCGACTAGTCCCTTGCTCGGCCTTTTTTTGTCGATACTATTCCTTCTGATGTTCCATGCTGCCGTAGACGAAGCAACCACTTGTAATAACCGGGCATTGAGCCTTCTTGTGTGGTCCTCCACACGTGAAATATTTCATCGGATGTGTCACACTAGCGTAAGACCCTCCACCTCTTGATGCTGATTATGATCCGGAAGGCTTGCCATATGGTAGATCCTTGTGTCCGGATTATGATTTCCGAAAGCTCTTCCCGAAGGACCGTCCTTTACTGTTTTGATCCTTACCTTTCTTCTCCTTTTGAGGTGGCGTTTGTGAGTTGTTTTGGGAGGAAGCATCAATGTATTTGGCCCTGGCTACCATGTCTGCATAGCTAGTGCACATATGCCCAACTACTATTTCCTTCAAAGATGGCCGTAAACTGGTCTCGAACTTGTGGACTTTGCTCTCCTCTGTGGGAATATGTCTGGTAGAAAGCAAGCCAATTTGTCGAATTCAATCTTGTATTGTTCCACTGTCATTTCACCCTGAGCAAGAGTGTTGAATTATTGTGCCATCAGATAAAGCCTTCCTTGAGAAAAGTATTTCGCAAAGAAAGCTTTCTTGAACCCCTCCCAAGTCTCGAAGGGCACCCCTTTTCTAATTCGTATCTCCCCAAGGTACCAATCCTCAGCGTTACCTTGCATTAGGTAGGCTGCCGTCCTGACTCTATCCGAGTCCTCGGCCTAATATATATCGAAAGTCTTCTCCAATTCCCGGATCCACATCTCAGCTTCTTTAGGGGCGGCAGTACCATCAAATGGGCTTGGAGAAGGCCTCTTAATCTCTTCCATCAGGCTTCTATTAGGGGTTGGCGCAGCAAAGGGAGGCGGTGGTGGAGGTGGTGCTTGTCGTTGTTGCCTCTGTTCTTGGATGTATCCCATCATTTCTCTCATTAGTGCAATCATAGTTATGGAGGATGCCTCCCCCCTTAAGTCTGGACCGGCTGCTTGTGGATAAATAGTAATCTTTTGGTTTGGAAATCACTAAATAGAAGAGCATCAAGACTTTTGAATGATTCTCGAGGTGTTGATTTTTGAGGTGGAGTAGTACTTGCTGATGCATTAAGTTCTGATTCCTTGGCTTTCAATACTTTCTTCTTGAGATATGTGTTCCAGTTGTTCTTGACTTTATTATCAGTTCTCCAAGGTAAATGCATTGCTATATGGGACCATCTGAATTAAAGAAAGGCACCTTGTTAATCATCTCCATCATATCAGCAGACATTTATTCATTCTAGTTATGAATGTTTTTTCATGCATAAATACCAAGAAAATCATGAGCTACTTGTTTCCAAGTAAAGCATGGAGATTCAAAATTATTTGCTTCTCCTCTGCAGAAAAAAGACTGCGCTTTAGCCCAGGCCTCAAGTAATTGATCCATCAGTAAATACTTCATCAGTGAGGTCTGGACACTTGTCGTAACCAGAAAATAAGGTTTTCTTCCTCAAACAAATCTCTCAACGAGGTATTGTAGAGAGTGCATCATACCCCATGTCTGGTACTGATTCAAGTCTAGTCTCTATAGTCATAACTGGAATCCCCAGGGTTCCCACCATTGACTATACATTAGCAATCGATGTAAAGCACCCAGCACAACTTTCTGTAAGACCTGGAGACATGAAATACATAAACATTGATCTAAGGCAATATGATCACATATACCTAAATTTGTTTCTTCATCTTACTTCTATTGAATAATTTTAGAAATTATTAATAGTTAATTCTAGAAGAAGATCTATAGAAATGGTTCTTTGTTTTCTTATAACCTATTGTACTTGAAGGTAGAGATTTATATTAGTTGAACCGAAATACTTGGCACACTAATAATATTTCACTATAATTGGAAATGCAAGTTGTGTAGTTCTCGAGTACTATATCCTTGTATTAGCACACTGCAACTAGTAACTCTCAGAAACTCCTCCACATGCTTAGGCAATGGCGCAACTCCTGATAACATCATACGCACTAGACCACCAAGTACTTGTTTGATCTACAACAGCAATTTATAAAAAAAAGAGAGTGATTGTTCTGAACAATGGAAGACACAAAAAAGTGTAGATTGTTGATACTAACTTTCTTGAAGACTAACCTTGTTTTCTGGTTACCACAAGCGTCCGAACCTCACTGATGAAGTATTTACTGATGGATGGTTTCACACAGGCAAGTCTCTTTTTGAAAATCTGAACATTTATCAGATTATTAAATCAAGCCATCTGTGAGAAACACATAATCAAGCTATTAATAAGTTGGAATGAAATTGTGTAGGTCTTGAAAGTAGAATAAAGATTTAAGGTCATGAGAAAGCAACATGGTCAAACTGGAGAGGAAATTCTAAAACATGAACAGAAAATAGAATAGGTACAAAAAATAAGGCCTCTTACCTCTATGAAGAAATCATGGTCAACGAATTTCCTATCCAGCCTCTCTGGAGGTAGAGATGCTTGTGTCTATGCTCAGACATATAGCCAATACATATCTCCATCGTCTGCTCATCCTAAAATTCCAGGGTGCATAGAAGAAGAAGCAAAATAGTAAACAAAATTTAAATCAAAAACACATAGATCCATACCCACCAAGATTGTCAATGTGCTCACATTCTCTAGCTAATTGTAGTTGCATTGAGGTCAGATTAGTTCGGGAGGTCACAGTTCGAAATTCTCCAGCTAATTGGAAAGGTGGGTCATGACTGAACTACTAAACAAATGAATGATTTCATAAATAACCAGTCACTTGTTACGTCCCCCATATCTTATGAAATTGCCAGTGCTATTGGCAGTGAGTTCTTTGAAATAACAATGATAAAGGGAACTAGTCAGCAGGATTACTCTTTCCCCATACAAAAAAGTTAAATAAATACCTAAATATGAAAAATTCTACTAAATACCACAGAAGCCCGTTCTCCTGCAAGCTAAGTTTGAAGTTCAAACAAAACCTAATTTCCAAAAGACATGGAATAGATCAAAAGAAAGAAGATAATTGTTCTGATAAGAAGAAACGAGACACAAATTGGATGAAAAAATTAGGGTTCTTGAGATCATACCCTTGAGCAATCCTTGCGAGGTATGCCCCCAAGATCTCCAAGAAACAAAGAGCTTAGCGTCGCCGTTGGCTTGTTCTCAGGAGCTCGAGAGATCGACAAAACGTAGCCAGGGTTTGGGATTTTCAGAAAGAGAAGGTTCAGAAAATGAAGTTAGACGCCAACTTAAAAAACATGGGCGCCCATTAAAAAACTTTGGTACTGATTTAGCTGCAGTTATATAAAATCGCCTCTAAATGCAATCATTTAGTGGTCGCTACCTCAAAAACCGCCGCTGAATTCATCCATTTAGAGGCAGTTGTAAAATACCGCCGCTAAAAGAAAACATTTAGAGGTGGTTGTGAACATAACCGCCGTTAAATGGATGCATTTAGTGGCCAATCAATAAACCGCCGCACTAACCACCGCGAGTGTCCCAGTTAGCGACGGTTTTATAAAACCACCGCTAAATGTCCGCCGTGAAATGACTGCTTTTGTGTAGTGATCGGAGTTGTGAAAATAATAACCAAGACAGTGCTCCTATACTCATGGTGACGAAGTAAGCTAGGGGTTCTGGCTCCTAACAAGAGTGTTCCTCGTGTCGAAAATTCCCTTGTAAGTATGAGCCCGTGCATGTAGAGTTGTAATTCTCCAAGTAGTTGGGTATTCCGGTGCCTAATTACAATGTGCATCCCTCAAAAAAGAGAATCTACACTCTATGTTAATTTTTTTTCACCAAGAAAGTCGGATCCACTTGGGATACCCTACTGGAGTAAAAAAAAAATGGTTTGATGTTTTATTTTCCATTATGGGTCAGTTGTCTTGTTCTTAGAGTCACAAGGAGCCTCTAGTGTCCATTGAAGGTATGCTTGTCATTTTAAGACTTGACAACATTTTATGTAGAGTGAACACTTGTATCTAGAGCCTTACTAAATTGAGTCATTAGATTGATCCAAGTCCAGGGACTTGAAATAGGGGAATGCATATGTCAATGGTGAATTCTTGAATAAAGTTAAACTACCTACTCTTTAGCCGAAGGTTAAACACTTATCACTTCTTTTGTTTTCGTTGTTTTGTTTGCTTGTGGACAAGCAAATGCTTAAGTATGGAGATGTTTTATAAGTGTTTAAGTTGTCATAATTTTATATCATATTTGATTGCACTTTGCATGTTATTTGGAGAAAATATAGCCCACTGGTTCTTAATTTGTGTTAATTTTTATTTAGAGGGCAATCGAAAGCCTCATGTCTTGAAAGGAAGCAGTTTGGCGTTGATTGAGGAAGAAACCAGGGGAGCAGAGGCCTATATGGGCGCGCATACAAGTACACGCGTCCGTCTAGAGCATTGAAGACAATTGCTCAGTTCCTAGGGAGCACACGGGAACCCACACGCCCGTGTGGCTCCCCATGTACTCCTCAAAAAGAAGCAGTAATTGTCCTGGCAGCCACACGGGGGCCCACACAGGTAGGTCCCCATGTAGCTCCTTTCCAGGCTTGTCCAGACTCGAGTTTTTACACAAGTCGGGCCCACGCAAAGCCAGAACGGATAAGATCTTTTCCAATTGCATAGAGCCCTATAAATAGCAGCGTTGAAGGTTGGTTATGTTTATTTTCATTCCTTCTAATCTCTTGAATCATCAATTGAAGCTTCTATTCTATATCTTTTGTCCTTTTTATTGAATCTGTCATCTTGGAGTCGGTATCGTGAAAGCGAGGGCTTGAAGTAAGATCATCATCGCAGATCCATATACGCCGTAACGGTGGAGTAAAGTTTGGTTATGTTTATTTTCATTCCTTCCTCTATTTTTGTATTGAATATGTTTTCCCCTTTCATGGGGAACTAACTTCTTTGATATTTGGGCATGATGAACCTTTGGGTTAGGGTTTCACTTTTGGATATTGATTTCTATTATTGAATGATTTTGTTTTGTTATAAGATCTATTGAATTCTTTGTATTGCATTGGATATCTACGTTGCGACAGTCCTGATTTCCAAACGGATTCACCGAGGGAAGAAGCGAGCGCATCCCCATATGTAGATCTACTCCAATGGATAGAGTTGTAAGTACTCCAAAAGATTGGATGCTAAGGAGAGCAAATCCTTCCGATTTATTGTTTCCATAACTCTTCCAATATATAGGTTCCCTAGAACGGTCATGCAATAAGAGTATTAGGTATGGATCACCTCGAGAGAGGGATCTAATTAATACACTTTAGGAACTCTTGGTCCGTAACCTTGCAATCATCGATATAGAAATTTATATCAAAATATTTTTTCATAAGAACCCGGAGGGGACTCATCACCCAAGTATCTCCCTTCAATGATTGATTGCCCTCACTCTTTCATCCTATTTTCGTTAATTCTTGTGCTTAGGTCTTCTTAGCTTTAGTAATTAGATTAGAACACCACCCAATTTTTAAGTAGACTAGAAAATAAACAGATAACCAGTACTAGTACTTCTCGGCTTGTGGTTTAACATTCGACTCTTCATAATCTACTTTACTACTTGCTTTGACCCGTACACTTACAGAGACATAGTCAGTGATGTTTGTTAGTCATCTTAGAGAGCTTCTTCTCTTTGGTGTCTCCATGGCCACTTCCTTTGCTGGTGTCTCTAGTTTTAGCCTCTTAGTAACTTCTCTCTCTACAAATATCTCTCTCCATGTAGTTTTGTTTGTGCAAGACATTGTTTTGCAGAAACCATGTTGATAGTTATGGAATCAAAATCAATTCTTTATTTGGGCATGGATTGTCTATCAAATGTGTTAACATGGATTAGATCATGATTATATGGAAAAGTGCAGTGCATTCGAAACAATATTGATAATTTTGGATTTAATAATCCTTATTTGTTTCCATGATTTCAATCAATCACTTGGCCAAGATTTCAATCAAGTCTGAGAATATAAGGGAAAGTTCTTTCCATGATCGTGCCTTGCATCCCAGCCGGAAGTAATGAGGCACACCATGGACCACGACGATACTTCATATTGCATTGATGTTACTAATCTAGTAACTTTCGATTGTATGCAAGAATTATTATATGTGGATCCACTGAAGGAATACTTGGTTGAGCTCGATGAAGGACCTGGAGGAACCCAAAATAATTCAACTGAAGCACAAGAGGAGGAGCAGCTGGAAGACAAAGTAAAGAAGAAGATGAATCTTCTCCATTATGTAAAATCATGGAGAAAGGTGGACAAAGGCAAGAAAATCAAGGATAATTCGGTCCAAGATGAGGTAACATGCTCAAACATCGACAATTGTGAGTCCCTCATTTACTCTAGCTTAGGATTTTCATTATTTGGCAATTGCTTCAGAGGTAGGACCGGTGAGGGAATTCATCTCTTTGAACCTCCATAACGAAAAAAAAACAGGTACTGACATTAAACAAGTGCTTCTTGAGAGGGAATGCAAGGTGTTTATGAAAAAATTATTTTTTTTGCATCCTATTTAGTTTCTAGTTACTTCTAGGTTTTAATAAATTGATGACATTCTTGAATCCTCATTATTCTTGACTCCTCAATTTACTCTTATTGGGTATGATTTAGAGTCCAGTTTGAAATTTTAGCCTCTCCATTTTAGCGACTTTAGAAATGCATGCATGTTTTTACAGACAGAAAACCAAATAGTGGAGCATAATTATACATATTTTCTTATCATATGTCCATACCATTTGCATCCATTCCGGCATAATTTCTCTTACTTTTTTTACATTGTTGGGTGTTTTGTGTAAATTGGTAGATAATTCAGTACTTTGGAGAAAAGAAGTAAATTCTGGAAAAATTCAAAGCAAGATGCACCAAAACATAGAACGACACGATCACCCACACGGGCTTGTCCTTGGGCATGTGAATTCAAATCGAAATCTATCAAAGAAGCACGCTAAACATATTGAAGACATGGTTGTGTGAGTGACGATAAGGCCGTGTGACAAAAGGACAGGGCTGTGTGATAGATGAAATGGGTGTGGCGTAAGGTCTGAAACTTATAAAAGGCCATCGGTTCAACTTTTCGAAGGGACTTTTGGCATATCTAGGAATCGACAGGTACTGTTTTAGGGAGTAGCCGAAGGTGTAGGAAGCAACGTGCCAGGGAGTTTATAAGTCTTCTTATGTCTTCTTCCTTATTTATTGTGATGCCTATCATTAGTATGCGAGGCTAAACCCCCTATGGTACCTCGGGTCCTTGAACTCTTAGATGAACTTGTGAATCTTTCTCTTCTAATATTAGTTTCCTTTTTATTTACTTCTGTGAATTGTCTATTTGTGCTTATTATGGTTTGTTAGTGAGAAAGTGCCAACCATACTATTAGAATTGTTTGATACATGACGAGAGATCGTGGTCAAACTAGGTCTTACCATAGAACATAGAGGAGGGGGGGGGGGGGCAAGCCGAGAGATCGAGTGGTCGCTTGGGTTGCCTTGCAACCTCAACTCACTTTCCGAATTAGGGTAAAACATAATAGTAAGAACTATAGAACACCAATAATAATGCAGTCATGTGGCCAAGTGGCTGTATTCGGAATAGGGTTTGGTTGCCGAGATATCTAGACCAAACTAATATAGGGTTCTTCACGGTCCAGGAATAGATAAATTAAGGTAATAGTATGAGAGGATTAGTCATGAGGAATTCTTAGAGGGATAGTGATCCGAGGTGCCATGCTCTCCTGATTGATAAATCCCAACTTAACAACTGTCACTTTAGTTTAGTGTAATTAGGTTTTAGTTAAGATCAATTCACCAACCATCTTTTCCAGGCTAAAATAATAGAGTCTTAGTGAGTACTAGTGCCGGTCCCTGTGGATTTGACTACCCTACCTTCAGGGTACTTTACAACTTGAGCTACCCCGTGCACTTGCGGGCTAGCAGAACTATCAAGTTTTTTGGCGTCGTTGCCAGGGATCAGCGTTCTAGGAACGTTAGGGTTTTGTTACTCTAGATTTCTTAGTATTAGCTTAGTTTTATTTTTCTTTTATTTTATCTTATCTTTTCATGCTGATCTAGTTCTCTTCCAGTGAAGGAACCAATGTATGACCAGAAGTAGGGTTCCATACCCAATAGGAGTACCAAATCCTGATTTTAATCGTCACCTTCGTCGCTAGATAAGAGAAGCGCTTCTCAAAAAGCAAACAGAGGTAGAGACCAGTACAGAAGTGAACCAACCTATAGCGATGTGTTTGCGATACAACCGCAAGTGTACGGGTCATCACAAGTAATAAAATGGACGTGAAAGTCAGGTTGTCAATCCGCAAGGAGATGGAAGTACTAGTACCCACTATTTTTCTAGTCGGTCTAGGGTGGTTGATTATACTAATTCTAAACTAATCAAATTGAAATCATGAACAAAGGGATCGGGTTGCTCGAAAGGTCAAACAATCATAAAAAGGGAATGCTAGGACAATTGAATCCCCCTTGGACTTCTAAAGGATGAATGCTATTCTCTATCTCGACACTTGGTTAATTCATGGCCAAGGGTTCCTATCGTGCTTTCACTCCCTCATCCCGAGGTGAGTTACTAATCCTAGTGCCCTTACCGATTATGTTCTTGAACCTATTTCTTGGAAGGATTATGGGAATAATTGATCTAAAGGACTCGCTCTCCTTAGTACCCGGGTTCCCGGTATACTCACAATCCCCTCCATTGGAGATGGTCTACACACGGGGAGGCGTTCGCTTCTTCTCCCATATGGACTATGAGAATCTCTCGCAACGTAGAGGGATTCACTCACATTAAAACATCCAATAGACTCAATGAATATAACCAAGCATTCAAGAATAGAAAACCAACATTAATTAAATCATGTCCAAGGGTTCATCAATTATCCAAGCATCTACAAAATTAGCCCTCCATGGTAGAAGGGCGATAATCCAAAACAAAGATGAAAGCAATCAAAGAAGACATAGTAGGTAAATCCAATGAAATCACCGTTGATGGCTTCTTGATCTTCTTCCAAAGGTTTCTCCTCCTCTTGCTCCAATGGCTCCTAGGTGAAGACCTCCAAGCTTTCCCCCAAGATTCACCTATTTCTCCCCAAGCTCCCCCTTAAAACCCTCCTTACGTTGGCTTTTATACCCTTAGGGTTTTAAGGGTGAGATTTACCCATTTGCCCCCTTCAAGATCTGCAGATTCGCCCAAATTGACGATGTTCAGGCCCGTATAGGGGCGTATGTCAGTCCGTATATGGGCCAACCACCTTCATACCAACTATCATACGGGCCGTATACTGGCCGTATATGGGCCAACCTTCATACCAACTATCATCATACCAACTATCATACGGGCCGTATACTGGCCCGTATTCCCTTCAGGAGCCAGTATACGGCCGTATGTCAGCCCGTATTATTGCCCGTATAGGCCCTTCTGGGTGCTCTGGGATCCCGGTTTCTCTCGAAATGCTTTCTTTCCGCCGAGGTTGTTATATCATGCCATAATGATGAAAATAAATATATTTTGAGTATTGGTGGGCAAAAAGTCTTCACAATTACATGCTAAGCATATAGGAATATAGTATAAAATTATGCTCAAATGAACACTTATCACGGTGGCAAAACCGACCCGTTCTATTGCAGACTTTGCCAAGCCAAGCCTTGACAGCATTGGCTCAAGCATCAACCCTCCACCCATTGATGGACATGATTTTGAATTAAAACATCACATCATCGAGATGATTCAAAATCAGTGCCAATTTGATGGATTCCAAGATGAAGACCCGTACGCACACTTGTCAACCTTCTTGGAGATCAATAACACCACTACAGTTAGAGGAGTACCTATCGATACACTTTATCTCAGTTTATTCCCGTTTTTACTCAGAGGTCGAGTCAAATAGTGGCTAAATTCATTACCTCTAGGATCGATTACCTTATGGGGATAGTTAGCTGAGAAATTCCTGACAAGATACTTCCCACCGTTGAAAATCATGAAATTGAGGAGTGACATATCATACTTCAGACAACTAGAGTTAGAAACACTATATGACACCTGGTAAAGATACAAGGAGATACTTAAGAAGTGTCCACAACATGGCATAGAAGACTGAATGTAAATCCAGAATTTCTATAATGGACTCAATGTGGCTGCAAAACAGTTGTTGGGCGCAGCAGCCAATGGATCCGTTTGCAATAAGGAACCTGATGCGGCCAAGGAGCTTATTGAAGAGATTGCAGTTAATAATTATCAGTGGAGCTCTGAAAGGAACAATATTAAACCAAGCCGAGCCGCAGGGGTCTTTGAGATTGATGTGTTAACTAATTTGGCAGCAAAGATGGATGCATTGACTAAACGGATAGACAATATGTCTCTTCAGCAACAAGCATCGGTCATGAATTGTGGAACATATTGAGTTCAATCAAGTACAAAAGCTAGTATGGTGCCAGTCAAATAGGTTGACTTCATAGGTAGTCAGAACAGATGTCAGAATAATCCGTATAGCTCTACCTACAACTCCGAATGGAAGAATCATCCAAACTTTTCATGGAGCAACCCGGGGCAAGGTCAAGGACAACAAAAACCAACTCAACCATCTGGATTCCAGCAACTCTCTTTGGCCCAAATTGTAAAATCTTTGGCCAAAACGACCACTTGGCTCTCTTCCCAACAATATTAAAGTGAATCAAAGAGAATCAATGAAGGCTATTACCCTCAAGAGTGGAGCAGAATTATCCCCACCTCCAACCAAAGATCAGAAGGATACAGAAGAAGAAGAAGAGGAAGGGGAGCGATCAGATGAGACAAGGGATCCATGCAAGGGAAAGGAAAAGAAAGCTCTAATGGTACGAGAGTACCAACCAAAACTACCTTACCCCGCCAAGGTGAAAAAGGACCAAAACGAGGAGCAGTTCAAGAAATTCTTAAAGATGTTCAAAACACTGCACATCAATGTCCCATTCGTGGAAGCTCTCTTTCGGATGCCAAGATACACAAAGTTTTGGAAGGAGCTGCTTACTAATAAGAGGAAACTGGAGGAGGTGTTAAGAGCAACCCTTAGTTAACAATGCTCAGCAATCCCCACCAACACAATCCAAAAGAAGGAAAAAGATCCAGAAGGCTAAATAATCCCTTGCACTATCGAGGGATTGGTAGATGAGAATACATTAGCAAATCTTGGAGCAAGTGTCAACCTCATGTCATACAAAACTTTGTAGAAATTGTGACTCGGAGAACCCAAGCCAACAAAGGTAACACTACAGATAGCCAACCGATCAATCCGTTAACCACGAGGAGTCATTTAGGATGTATTAGTCAAAGTAGATAAGTTCATCTTCGTGGTGGACTTCATCGTACTAGACCTGGACGATCAAGTAGAAGTACCTCTCATCCTCGAGAGACTGTTCCTGAAAACAACATAAGCTTTATTTGATATCAAGGAGGGATGGATGACACTAACAGTTGGAGTAAGCAAGTCGAGTTCAAGCTTCAATCTGTCATGTAACACCCCATTGAGTCTGACGATTCTTGCTACTTTGTTGACCATGTTGACGATCTCGTTTCTGATTTTGTGCAGGATGAACTGCTAAAGGACCAAGTGGAGGATATCTTTTTGGATTACCCCCCCACCTTGGGGGGAAGAGGAAAAGAAGGAAGATCAGAAACATGAAAAGCCAGGTCCTTTCATGGAAGAGAAAATCCTTGGGAGACAAAGTAGAGGGCAAGCAAAAAGAGCAACCTACTCTAAAACGACAACCCACTATCGGGCTCATCCTTTGAGTATGAATTTATTTCCTATTTAAGTATGCAAGATGTGGGCAACTTTCCTCCCTGCAGGGAAGCCAAGGGGTATCACTTACGCGAACCCCCGTGAGCTTACAGGTTCGTCAAGCTAATGACATAAAACAAGCGCTTCTTTGGGGGCAACCCAAGTTTAATAATTTTAGGCAGTCTTCTAGTTAGTTTTCATGATTAGGATTATTTTAGGGTTAGTTTTAGAAATACATTAGTGGTGAAACTATCTTTTTGATGATGTTCAATAGTTATATGATTCCTAAGTGTTTTAACGACTAATTATGTCTTTGGAGTCTATAACACTTTGGTGCAGGCGAAAACAGGACAAAAACAACATACACAGAGGTTACAGAGCAGTACACGCCCGGGGACATGGGTGTGTGACCGACCATGTCGCGCTCGGGAAAACGCAATGAAGGAGTGGAAAATATACAAAGCGCCACACGCACAGGGACACGGGGGTGTGGCAGGGCGTATCGCGCTTGGGAAGAAACAAAGAGAAATCAGACGCAAGACAGAGGACCACACGCCCTGCCAAACGGGCGTGTGACCAATCAACAAGGCTTGAATTCAATCAACACGGCTGTGTGGACAAGTACACGTTCGTGTACCACACGCCGAGTAAAAGCGAATGGGTTTTAAACCACAACGAAGAGGTGCGCCGCCACATAACTCCTTTCATGCACTGGCGACTCCTCACCTCCATCCGACGCTCTGGCGACTTTCCTCCAGAAACTACGCACCCGTCCCGGCTATGCCTCATCACCACCACCTCAGTTCACCACCCTGATTTCATCTAAACACCGCACTGTCAAGCCCAACACGCCCGTGTACACCACCAACGCTGGCAAGCAATGGGCTTGAAGAAGCAAATCCCTGGGCAACCCCCCAAGAGGAAGAGAGGAGAAGGAAGCTCCTAGGACCCACATGAGCTGAGCTATGGGTTATAGATCCACAGCAGAAGTTATGCCATCCTACGACATAAGAGGTTTGGGGAAACCCGAGCCATAGAATTCAGTGTCTTGCTTGATGTGGACATCGCCGATGAGGTCAACCACCTGCTCGCAGTAGGAAGCTGGAGGAGGTTGCTCACACTCGAGGAGACGACGTACCTGGAGCTCACATTGTAGGTCCTCGCCAATATCAAACCACGCGAAAGGTCTGAGAGCGACTATTGGGATGAGCTCGGTACAAAGGTGACCTACGATCTGGCACCGTCGAATTCCAGCACACTCAGGACCCCCGTTATCTAGTATATCCACTACGTTCTCGCTCACTCTATCACAGGGCAAGGCTACAGAATCGGGGTTGTCAGCATCAGAGATTTCCTATTCCTTTCGAGCATGCACGAGGGATTCTCGATCCACTTGTGTTGGGTTATCACCCAGTTCTTGTACCATCAGAGCTCCTACCCTAGGATCCAGACCATCTTCGCTAGCCCATACAATACTAGACTTGCCTGGAGCATGGGCTTATTGACAGGAGGAGCCACAGGGAGACTGGTGTTGGCAGGTGGGACCTTAAAGATCACGCTTGAGATACTACGGGTATTGAGGATAATCCAACTTATCCAAACCTTCAGAGGGACCATCTACCGAGTCATCAAGGCAAACACGACTCCGCAATAGGAGCTAGGTAACTCACCTGTAATAGGACCAAGCACTGCACCACCACTTCCACCATTGTCACCACCAGCACCTGTACCAGCTCCAGGATGGACCCCAGCTGAGCATGATGTACGACTAGACTGGCTGATGGGGGCCATCCACTTTCTGATCCAACAGGGTGGTCACTAGTACCCACCCCACTACTTGCTCCCACACACACCATGAGAGATGTGGGGATGGAGGCCAGCAACGACTTTGAGACCACTGGTGATAAGGAGGAGGAGCATAACCATGAGCATCAGGAGTTTTCTTTTTATTATTACCACTTTTGTATTTTTCTTTTATGTTCGAAAACCGAGGCACCACAATTTCTCTATCTCTATATATCATATTTTACGCATCACTTATGTGCTTTCTTTGTCACAGGGCATTTTGGAAATCATGGCACAAGAACTTGTTAAAAATTGTCACACGAGCACCACCACTCAGTTATGTAGAGTAATCCCCCTTTTCCCATTTTGATCACGCATGTCATATCTTCTTTTTATTATGAGTGTATTGCGTACAATGAGGACAATGTACAGTTTAAGTGTAACATCTCGGATTTTTCTAAATAAAAATCCAGTAAATTTTTGAATTTTTAATGATGTTAATTAGCACAAAAAAAAGATTAATTAATTTAACCTCAAATTAAAAGAAAAAAGGATGTTAATGGACCCGACATCCAACCTCGCAACTATAGGGCAAAAAGAAGGCCTTATTGGGGAAGCCACTTTTTCATAGAATAGTTGGAGGTGGATAGTCAGCAGAGTTAGGTTAATTAAATGAGAAATTATTTAAATATTAATTAATCCTAATTAATTAAGTGCAAGATATCGGATAAAAGTTAGAGTCACAATAAAGTAGATCTGGCTTTGTCAAAAGCCGAGAAAAATGGATCTGGTTCGAGAGAGGAGACAACCCGTGACGCTATAGTAAGCCTGTGTCACTAGGGGTCGTCTAACCCGGGATCTCTAGTCTGGGTTAGGGATAGAGATGAGCCAGATAATTATATTAGTCACTCTCATAACGGCACAGTAACAAGATAAGATCAAATAATGATGTTTGGTTTTAGTGGAAGATGTTTAAGAAGATAATATTAATTAAATAGATTCTTTTTAAAAGATAAGTTATATAATTAAATTTAAAAATATTATAAAGTAATATAATATTTTAATATATATGTTTTATATAAATGTGAAGAGAGAGTGAATGAAATTTCATCTCTCTCTCTCCCTCTCTCAATTTAAGAGAAAGGATTGGATGAAACTGTTACACCACGTCGGATTATATCCCTTCCATTCAAAGACTGACACGTCATATTCTTTTTAAAAAAAAAACCACTTCATCGTTCCATTCACCCCCTTGCTCATGCCGGACGCCGTCCACTCTCCTGTGCCTCTCGCCGGACGCAGACTGAGCTGATGCGTTAGCTTCACCCCCTTGTCGACCCTGTCATCCTCGACGAGTAAAGCAGCGTCGCCACGTCGGATGCCGTCGACGGAGATGGTACCTCCTCGGGAGTGGCACGCTCGATCAGCTCCGACGCCGAGAATGCGGACTCACCGGACGGTGATCGGGTGGTGAGAAAGATCGGGATCGAGAGGGAGGCAAGCTTGGGGGCGAGCTCGGGCACGGAGATGGTGAGAATGGCACCGCAACCGAGGGCTTGCTTCTCGATCTCGACGAGTCCTGCTCCATCCCTTCGAGCTTTTGTCGGCGATCTGGTTCGGAAAGCTAAACTCCGGCGGTGGCGGATGACAGCGAGCTGCCTCCGTCGATGTGGACAACGAGCTCGTCGCGATGATTTGAGAGAAGTCTTGAAGACCTGGTAGAGAGATGATGATGTGGCTGGAGATTATTTTTATATTTTTTTTATTTTATTAAAATAAAATGAAATATGAACACATGTCGCTCTCTTATTGGGATGGGATACAATCCTACGTGGTGTATCCGTTTCATCCAATCCTTTCTCCTCAATTTAAAGGTCTGAGAGACCTCTCTTCCATTTCCCTCTCGAAGTGAATCTCATACTCGTGCCACGCCGGTGACCCCTCGGCCGGTCATTTGCATAGATAGGCTAGCCAGTTGTGCGGACACCCGTTCAATTTCTGCGTTGTACCTTGACCCGACCGCCCGTGACTCTGTCCTCAGCCATCCAGCGTCCCGGTAACCTGCACCGCCCGGCCGCCCTTCTTCGGCCAAATGCTCCGTCGGCTCTTCCCTTCGACTGACCGAGGCCAGTTGCCGCTGAGCTCAAGATCAGCTCCACCCAACTTCGCCGGCGAGCACCACAACTCCTGCGGGCTTCCTCCGGCCTGCAGCCCAGTCCTTCTTGCCGACGATCAGAACGCCGGCGAGTTTCCCCTCTTCCGATTGTGACCTTCAGGATGAAATTCTACTTTACTTAGTTAATTGAAGGATAAAATTGGGAAACCCTAATTGACTCATGAATTAGGGTTTTGGATTGAATGAGTAATGTTCATGAGTAGGGCTGAAATTGATGGGGAATTTAGGGGGAGATTGAAAGAAGTAGTGTTATTAATGTTATTTAAGCATGTAATTTAATGTTATAAAGATTATGAGTGAATGCTGGTATAATTTTGGGAGCCTATAAATAGGGGAGATGTTGACCGATTTTTTATGGAATTTTATAAGAGTTAAAGATTTATTAATCTCTAGTTTCATGCTTTTATGTTTAGTTAATTATATATCTCCATTCCATACTTAATGTGCTAGTATCAAGTTAAGAAGGTGATAATTAATTATAAGAAAAGAATAGATGGAAGTATGGAGAAATATGAGCATGTGATAGTTCTTCCTATTTTTATCGTATTCTTAGCGATAAAACTAAAGCTATGAATGTAATCATAGTATTTATGAATTTTAAAAACATGTATTAGATTTTAAGTAAGAATCATGCTTAGAGAGTTTAATGAGTTTACCATATTCTATCGAGTTATAATTAGAGTACGAGTTAAGAATATGGTCTCCATATTCATAATTTTCGTATTTCGATTATCAGGAAAGGGAAAAGGAAAAGGCAAAGGCAAGTCAGCCGCTGCCGTAGGACCGAGCCAGTCCTAAGCTTTTACTAGACTCAGGTAAGGGAACTAGCTGTACAGTATATGGTTTTATCATATTTTTATTATAGTTTTGATTTCAGTTTGAAAAGTATGAAATAGAACTTTCATTAATTCTTTAGTGTTTTGGAAAATCATTCATGCACAATAATCAGTAACAGAATAGAGAAACAGATATAGAAATATATAGACTACACTTTATTGATATACTTGTCTGAACCAATGGTGGCTCGTAGAGAGCCAGAGAGTACGACATTAGGTTAGGAAAGGGGTGATTTAAAACTCCGATTTTCATTACCGAACTATCTGTTTTAAAACCTTCCATTTTTATGAAATTAAAACCCCCTTTCCATACTCTCAGAGTGCCTAGTGTACGTATATAAGATTGACCCCATGTAGAGTGGATAGATCTACAAGTTGGTCGCTGGTCCTACGGTATAGAAGTAGATGTGTAGTTAGAGATGATAATATTGTGATGTTCAGATGACTCCTTATTACCCACCTCCCGGTAGCGATTAGAAATCCACCGTAGAGGCGATTGGTCAGATTACCAAGGATAATTTCAGAAATCATTCACAGTACAAAGAAACAGATTATAAGATATGCATACATGAGATTTCTATGCATTATTTGACATGATTAAAACAGATTGATGATAATGCATTGACCAGCATCTCTAGTTGCTCAGCATTACTTTATAATTTCAGTATTTATTTTCAGTTACTTATATATGTATAGTTTTATGCTTCTGCTTTTACAGTTTTATTTTATTATACGAGTACAGTCTTATACCCGACAGTACTGTTCCCAGATCACTGAGCTCTACTAGCTTAGCCCCTTTCTCGTGATATTTTTATGCAGGCAATAGACAGGAGACCAGATAGAGGGCTTTGTCTAATCGTGAGTTTTAGTTGAGATTTCTTGTAGCTGGCTCTGACTCCCTGTGTTTTAGTCCTTGATTATGATTTGTTATAATTGTATTTGAGATGATTAAGTCTAAGACAATATATTTTATTTGGTGATGTATTAAATAGTATCTGGAGTTTGAATTTATGATATGATATGATATAATTTGTTTGCTTTAATAACTTCCGCTATTAGTTGATTTCTTTTGATTACCAGTTTTACAGCCTAAGATTTATGGTTCATTCCCTTGACCTGGCTGGTGTGACACGTGTCTCTTGATTAGGAGATGGGTGTCACATTAAGTGTGGGGGAGGGATTAACTATGCTCATATTGAATATGATCATACCTAGTATAAGATAATCAATGATAGTTAATAAATGACAGTCCTCTTGGGATCTAGGCTGACATTAGCATTAGGTATCAATATTTTTTAACAATATATGTATTTAGTCTTATCTTACTTGACACTTCATAAAAATTTTGAGCAAAATACCCAAACTTTGTTGTCACTTGCCCGTTTAGATTAGGATTTTAGTTAGCCTAACCATCTATGAAGTATAGTCTCTAAGTCTTATTTATATGCGTTTGAAAAAAAAGGGGAAAAAGAATTCTAGAAAAAGCTGGAATAAAGGAAATTCGGATCCATTAGGGATACCTTACCAATATAAGAAAGATGGTAGAAAGAGCTTTCACCTTTGAAGCGTGAAAGCCGATCTTGAGTAGTCTGATCTTGGCATCACAATTGTCCACTTGATGACCTACCGGGAGAAAAGGCTACCTCATTGGATGTATGAAGCTACTACCCCCAGCTGAAAGAGTAAAAAAAAAGTAGTTTAGAGAATAAGGTTCAGACTAACTGGGCGAGGTTTGAGCTAATAAGCGGCACCATAGGAAGAGCTATACACACACAAGTGGGGAGTTCAAGTGTAAGGTGAGACATATTTTTTAAATAAAAACTGTCATGACACCTAACACTGTGTTTCCCTGGACACCAGAGGGACTCAAAGTATTTGTGAGATCGGAGATCAGGCACTCATCATCTAGCTTATATTCCATATTTTTCTTTGCTTGAGGACAAGCAAACGTCTAAGTGTGAGGGTATTTATGATGAGTGCATAATTATACATATTTTCTTATCATATTTTAATACCTTTTGCATCCATTCCGGCATAATTTCTCCAACTTTTGTACATTGTTGGGTGTTTTGTGTAAATTGGCAAATAATTCAGCACTTTAGAGAAAAGAAGAAAATTCTGGAAAAATTCAGAGCAAGAAGCACCAAAACAGAGTACGACATGGTCACACACATAGGCGTGTCCTTGGGCATGTGAATTCAAATCGAAATCAATCAAAGAAGCGTGTTCATCCTATTGAAGACATGGTCGTGTGACAAATAACAAGGCAGTGTGACAAATAACACGGCCGTGTGACAAAAGGACATGACCGTGTGATAGATTACATGGAAGTGTGGCGTAAAGTTTGGAACTTATAAAAGGTCGCCGGCTCAACTTTTCGAAGAGACTTTTGGCGTATGCAGGAATCGACGGCTAGGGTTTCAGGGAGAAGCCGAAGGCAGAGGAAGCATCATACCAGGGAGTCTATAAGTCTTCTTATATCATCTTCCTTATTTATTGTGATGTTTGTCATTAGTATAAGAGGCAAACCCCCCTGTGGTGCCTCGGGTCCTTGAACTCTTAGAAGAACTTGTGAATCTTTCTCTTTTAATATTAGTTTCCTTTTTTATCTATTTCTGTGAATTGTCTATGTGTTTATTATGGTTTGTTAGTGGAAAAGCGCAGGCCATACTTTTAGAATTGTTTGATGCATGAAGAGAGATCGTGGTCAAACTAGGTCTTGGCATAGACAATAGGGGGCGCACGCCGAGAGATCTGGTGATCGCTTGAGTTGCCTTATAACCTAAACTCACTTTCTGGATTAGTGTAAAACCTAATAGTAAGAACCATAGAACACCAAAATAATGCAGTCATTTGGCGAAGACGCTGTATTCGGACTAGTGTTTCGTTGCCAAGAGATCGGGACCAAACTAATATAGGGTTCTTCATGGTCTAGGAATAGATAAATTAAGGTACTAGTATGAGAAGATTAGTCATGAGGAATCCCAACTTGCCAACTGTCACTTTTAGTTTGATTAGGTTTTAGTTAAGATCAATTCACCAACCATCTTTTTCAGACTAGATAATAGATTCCAAGTGAGTACTAGTGTCGTTCCCTGTGGATTTGACTACCCTACCTTCAGGGTACTTTACTACTTAAGCTACCCCGTGCACATTGGGGCTAGCAGCACTATCGAGAAGTATATGCCCGTATGAATCGAGAAAATTTAAACTGACAAGGAGCTCTAGATCATATGGGTGGCATATGCCCATATACCTAGCCCATATGGTCTTCCCAGAAGACATTACAAGGAGCCCATACGGGCGTATTTTCCCCGTATAGTCGTCTGTCCTTTAACCACTCGAAAAATCCTAAGCCATACCGTCCCGTATGGTTTCATACGGTTCCATATGGCCTGTCCGGAAAGCTGAACGGGTGGTCTATAAGGGCACATATGCCCATATAGACCCAAATTTTATAAGAGGTCGTTCACTCATGATTGTTCACTTGAAATTTAAGTGACGTTTGCTCACCCTCACCCCTACCCTTTCCATCTCATACTCCCAAGGCTTCCTTTGCATCTTCAAGCATCCTCTTACTCTAATTTCAGTGATTTCTCAAGAAAAATCCTAGGCATGCTTTCATTGAACAAATCTTTCGAAATCTTCAGGTTTATTTACAGACCTAGGTTTATGTAAAAATACGATTCTCGAATGGATTTTAGGGAATACTATGCTTGCAAATCACAAAAACCAACACCATATACAGATTCCCAGAGAAAATCGTAGGTATACGAGTGTCCCTACCATGGACGGCTTCATATGGTTCTCATTGAGAACCATACAGGCCGAGACATATAGGCGTATGTTGCTCATATAGAATGCAGAAATCACCATCGAGGGTCAAAAATACTTTATTTTACGCTCACACCTTGATAATCCTTTCTTTCAGAGATACCGAGGATGAAGAATATCAGTAGCAAACCTCGCGGGCACCAGCGCAATACGGGTACATCATCCCCAGAATTGAATTTTACACAATGGCGTTTTAGGAGTGCTACGATCGGCTGGCTATGAGGACATTCAGCCACACCCGCACCATTGATTGGTCAGTACTACAACAGTTAGGCATAGATAGACATGTGTGCGAGATGATCTCAATCGGAGTATGGGACCGGATACTAGTGATCGAGGCACCAGTCTACTGGTAGCTGAAATTGGAGGTGCTCAACAATTTCCATGTTGATCGCAGTCATTTCACCGCTCAGCGTCCTAGCGCCATCAAATTCCAATTCTACGACAAGACGCAGTGGATGAGTATTACTAAGTTCTCCATCTTCATGGGGATCTACGACCGCAACTTCACCCAGGCTAGCCAGTACAATCTTGTGGGGACCAACTTCCCAAGGGACATTTCACCATCTAGATACTAGCAGTCCATCACTCATGGTGGTAGCGTGGACTGGAAGAAAGCCTCCTTCCTAATTGAGCGAGTTCATCGATACCTTCATACTATCCTGAGCCGATCAGTATCAGGTGGAGATAACAACATAAGGTAGTCACGCGCACAGATCTGTACCGGCTATATAGTATCCAGCGCTACCCCATTCATCTTGACCACATGCTAGCAGATTACCTTGCTTACTAAGGGTAACACCTCAGGCTATGAGCGATCTGAGCTGGATTATATGTTACACGTCTGGTCAGGGGCATGGACAAAATCATTCAGACAGCATGATACAATTGTGTACAATAGAGCCCCTAAGATTCAGCACCATATGCCTGATGGGGCTGATCACATGGAACGATCGAGTGTATGTTATTGTACGGTGTGCTGGTAGAATGGATCTAGTTGACAATAAGGCGGAGAGTCCAAACTCAGCATCTTCCAAATCAGAGGACACTCCGACCACAACATCATCATCACCTACCCACAACCATTATGAAAGGATGGAGGAGCATATGGACGAGTTATGAGCCGAGCAACATGCCATCACAGAGGAGCAGGGCCACATGAGGTTTGACATAAGTCAGATACTCTCTATTCTCTGTGGTCTCGCCCCCAAAGCACCAGCATCCCCACCACCTGCACCAGACACCACCCTAGTAGTTTCTTTTGATGAGGAGTAGACATAGATTGAGGATTGGGACTTGTTATCATGTTTTAGTTATTTTATTCTAAGTTAGTTTTGAGTCATTATACCAGTTAGCAAGGGTCCCTCCCTGCTAAACATGTCATATTTTTCTAGAGACTCTAGGCTTCTATTTTTATCATGCCTGAGCTTTAACGATCACTTCTTATTTCACAGAATTGAGAGATTGGACTTCACCCCCCAAAAAAACAACGGCATGGAGACCCCGCACGATTTTGAATCAAATCCTAAATCATCATCAAGGAACCCGGGAAGTTTCAATTTTTCCCTTCTCCTTGTTTGTATTTCTTATTTTATCACTTTATGCTTTATTGTGTACATTGAGGGCAATGTACGATTTTAAGTGTGGAGATGGGTAGCTCTTAATTTGTGGAAATTTTTTAGAGAAATACATGTCTAGTATACACCTATGATGGCTTATGTTGAGAATTTCAAGTTTTGCTTTACTCTTAGTTTACACCATTTAAGCACAAAACTTTTTTTTGAATTTTTCCTAAGAAACACCATGGATACTTAAAGAAAATCTTTGTGACAATCATACTCTCTAGTAGTCTTAAATAACCAATTATCATGTTCTTTTGAATTGATTTGAAAATGGTCAACGTCCAATTATGAAACCCCTGGAAGAAGAGGATGAATTGAAATATAGTTGTTGCGCCAAAACTGATTTTGAATGTAGATTCATTAGTAAAATACCTTCACCCAATTTTGTATTGTCGTTCTTGACGCTAGTCAAGTTTCTGACCCATATAAAGTTAATTGTTAGTGGACAAGAAAGTGTACATAGATGTTAGTAAAATAATAATTAAGACAATGTTCCTCTACTCGTGGTGATGAAGTAAGCTCGGGGTCTTGCTCCTAATCAGAGTATTCCTCTAGTCAAAATCTTACTTGTGAGCATAAGTGCGTTCATGCAGAGTTGTAATTTTCTAAGTAGTTGGGTGTTCTGGTGCCTAATTAGCATGTATATCCCTCAAAAAGGAAGATCTACAATATGCGTTATTCTTTGGTTACCCCGAAAGTTGGATCCATTAGGGATGCCCTGCCGGAAGCAAATAAATAAATAAATAATTTAAAACTATGGATCTCTCAAGCTTGTCCATCATTTTTTGTTATGGGTTAGTTGTTCAGTACTTAGAGTCCTAGGGAGCCTCTAGAGTCCACTGAGGGTATGCTTGTCATTTTAAGACCCTAGAACATTGCATATGGAGTGAACTTTGCATCTACAGCCGTACTTGAACGTGTTGCAGGATTGATCTGAGTCTAGGGGTTGAAATAGGAGAATTCAAATTTGAGTGGTGAACCCTTTATGTTGAGTAAAACTATTTATTTCTTTAGCTGGAGGTTAAACACTTATTATTTCTTATGTTTTAATTGTTTTGATTACTTGAGGACAAGCAGATGCTTAAGTCTTAAGATGTTTGATAAGTGTTTAAAGTTGCATATTTCCTAGTATATTCATGTATACTTTTCATGTTATATGATGAAAATCTAGCCCACTTGTGCTTAGTGAGTGAAAGTTTTGATAAACAGGGCATAATTAAGATGTTTCAAGAGAAAGAGGAGTTTTGAAGGTGTTTCAAGGGCCAAAATGTCCAAATTGAAAGCTCAAAAGGACCCACTAATGCCCCAAGTGACATGGCAAAGTACCCCGACATCAAAAGGGTCAATTCGAGAACCTCAGAAGAGCATACGGGCGTATGGTCCCGTACGGTTCGAGACAGCCAGAAACACTGTTTTTCTAAAGAGCCATACGGGCAGGGCATACGCCCATATGGAGCCTGTTTGGCCTACTGTAAAACAGCACTAACTTTTCTAGAGAAGCATACGGGTGAACCATACACCCATATGGCACCCATTAGAGGACCCAAATTTGAATTTTAAATTCCAATTTTCGATGCATACGGTTTCCAAATTTATCAGATATCTTTCCATATAAGTGAAGCCTAAAAATATGTACTTTTAGCCTTAAGAAAATATCTCTGATAATATCTACTAATCCTTGGGTAATCAATCTTAACGGCGAGACTTGAAGGGAGAGGATCCATCATCCGAAAAAGGGGAGATTCATCAAAGCTCCACAACACGATCATCGTGAAGACGAGAAGGAAGTTTATTATGTCTATTTTTATGTCTTCACGTATTTGATTCTTGGATTCGTGTTTCCATTCCATGGGGAACTAATTTGTTAGGTATTCAGGCATGATGAACCCTCTGGTTAATTGTTATTTTGACTTTGATTTTTAATAGTTAATTGGTTGCTTTAGTTTTGAGATCTATTGAGCGTGCTTTTGTTGAATCGGTTTTCTACATTGTGAAAGTCCTGATTTCCAATATGAATCATATGGGGCAAGAAGCGAACGCCTCCCCTCATGTAGATTCACCTATAGGAGGGAGTTGCGAATACACCTAAAGATAGGTTATTAAGGAGAATGACTTCTTCAAACGTCTTGTTCCCATTGCTCTTCCATGATTTAGGTTTCTCAGAACATTAATGCAATGAGGGTATTAGGTATTACTAGCCTCGAGAGAGGGAATTAGTATATATTAAGAATTTTGGTCCAAAGCCTGATAATTATTAACATTAAAATCATCGTCTATATTTTTATGAGAACCTAATGGGGATTCATTTCCAAGGTACCCCTTTTTATGATAGATTTCTCCCAAAGGTCAATTCCGTCATTAGTGAGTCTAAAATTGAGATTAGTTTAGTTTCACACAATTTATGTTAGGCTAGATAATGGAACTATAATTAGTACTAGTAATTCTTAGTCCCTATGGGTTTGACATTCGACTCTCTGGGGTACACTTCATAATCGACAAGACCTATACACTGGCGGAGCACGCACATCAGCTCCTCTCTACAGGAAGTCTCCTCAAATGGCCTCGATCCAACGAGTCACCCATAGTGGGAGTTTGTAGATGGACATACAATAGGTGGAGATCACCATAAGGACGGCGTTAAGTAATGTAACTCTACCTTCCATCAATAGTAGACTGTCGCACTTGGTGCCTAACTTGTTGCTCACTTTCTTGATCAATTTTAGTCACTCCTCTTTTCAAGGCCAATGCATTGTTAGTGGGATTCCTAGGTAATTTAGTTGTAACCGAGTGATTTGGTATCCCATTATCCCTGCTAGATCTTTGGTCTTGGTTGTAGGAACACCAACAGAGACTATGGCACTTTTTTTATAGTTAATTTTCAAACCGGACAGTCCCTCAAATAGATAGAAGAAAATTTTTAGAGTTATAAAGTCATTGATGTCTCCCAAGCTAAGGACTATGAGGTCATCCGCTTGTTGTAGTGCATTGATCTATATATTTTCTTCAGGGCCTATCTTGTATCCTCTGAATAGTTACACTTGGGATGCTTTATCGAGCATTGTTGTGAAATTATCATTGGAGATAATGAATAGCAAGGCGGATAATAGAGGGTCCCCTTGTCTAAGCCCCCTTTGGTGCCAGATGTAACCCATTGGGGTGTCGTTGATCAAGAAGCGGGACTTGGACGTGTGGAGTATTCCTTGGACCCAACTTCTCTATCGAGGTCCAAATCCCTTGACCTCTAGTATCACTAGTAGGAATTCCCAGTCAACTATGTTGAAAGACTTCTCAAAGTCGACTTTTATCAAGACTCTTTCCTTCTGTTTTATTCCAATGATGATCTACTCTATGCTACTATGTTATCCTATATGCATCTGTCTTTTTTGAAGGCTGTTTGATTCTCACTAACCAGCTTGGCTATGATCTTCTATAGCTGGTTTCCCAGCACTTTGGTGATGACCTTAATAGAGCACCTTAGGAGGCTTATGGGGTGATAGTCCTTTACCGAGAATGTTATGCCTGATTTAGGTAGGAGTAGGATGTGTGCCCAATTGAATCGTTCAAGGTTAGTTGTTCCTTGTTACAACTCCTAGAAGGTTTGTGTGATATTATTTTTATAAGTGGTTCTACAACTTAATTTGACCAATTAACAAAACCAAGTATAAATTCTCTCTACTTTTCTATGAAATTTAGACATCATATGTATTTATATAAATAGTGTTAGCATAAAAACCAGTTCTCCTTGGGGTTTCCTCTGGTCAAGGCCAACTGGTTAAAATCATTTAGGGTTGAAGGTGTTGTCTCTGGGAGTTCACGTGAAAAGAGATACAAGTTGAACTGTAAAAGAGGAGTGGGTGTCGAAGCCCGGGGCTAGCTTCGATTGTCAAGTCAATGGAAAGATCTTTGTAGTAGAGGATGGAAGAAGAGAGTTTCTAGTTCAAGTGTTGCATACCTTCCTCCCTCCGAGGTCCTCCTTCTTTGTGCTCCGAGGTCCGTCGAGGTGGCCAAGGTCTGGGCTGAAGTGAAGATCTCAGAAAATGAACCTTGGCGCATTCTCAGGAGTGAACCGAGATGATAAAGCTGAGGTCTTACTGTTAAAAGATGATCTCGGGACAGGTTGCCCGAGTGTGGGGGAGGAGTCATACTTTTGCCAGCTTGGTCAAGCAAAGGTATTGTAGACAAGGAGGAGAGTTGGTAGATACTGACAAATGTTATGGTTTGTCTGGGTAGGAGCATGTATCCGCTTTGAGCGTTGTGTAGCATTTATACGAAGACTCTCCTTCTCACTTTTTGAAGCGTCTCATCTCAGAAGAGACTGGGCACATCTACTGAGGTAATGATGGGTGCGATCTTGAGGGAACACATTTCACCTTCTTCGCGAGGTGTTGTTTCGGGGATGAATATAAACAGTTCAAAATGAATCTTAAGTCGATTAAACCGAGCGCTTTGTTAGGGCTTCTTCTTCATCCTGTTCTCCTGCTCTTTGAGAGTTTTTCGGTGTCCTCTGGTTACAAATCTCTCGCAACCCTTCGTTCTCATTTAAGGTAATAACAAACTCCTCCTTATGTGTTAGGGTGGAGGAGGTCAAAGCCAGGCCTCCTCCTACCGTACCATAAGAGGCAGGAATAAACTCTATTACCAGTTTGATTTCTTCTGATGAACTTCATTAGATCACCAACTGTTTTCTTATAAACTCGCCTTCCTTCACCTGTAGGGTTCCTCATGAGAGAGCAGATTCACCTCCAGACGGTGAGATAGCAATTTATTTAGAAGCCCTAGTTGCCAACCTCCGTCACCCTTTTCCATCTCTGTTTTGAGAGGTCCTAGGCTACCATAATCTGTATCCAACCCAGTAAGTTCCCAACTCATGGAGAGTCCTATGTAGGTTTGTCATGGCCTTCCAATACTTCGGCTACTAGCCTATGATTCATTGGTTTCGCCTTCTCTTCTCGGTGAGGTCTCATCCATCCCCTGGTTGGTACTATTTTATCACCAGGGGTGGTAAATCTTTCTTAGGTCACGGCTTGTCTTCGATTCATGAGTAGAAAGACAAGTTCTTAATTGTTTCCTATGACCAGCCTTGGAGGATCCCGATGTCTCGTAGGACTCCTAAATTACAAACCTTATTGAGTCTAAAGAGTTGGCGGAGGAGAAAACCTTGTTTGAGGTTTTCTTAGGTTTCCCCAAAATTCCCTTTGACAGGTTCATCACCTCGAAGAACCTCCGAGATCACTGCCTTTTCTTAGCAATGGGTAGGGAACACTATGTTTTGTTCTGGAAACTAGGTGAGATGGAGTACTGACATTTCATTGTGTTTGTAGGTTTTGGAATGGAGTTGAATGATCTGATAAGCTATCTTTTTTCTGAGGATGGCGTCGCTCCCCCTAATCCGCCAGAAAAGAACAAGAAGAAAGTGGGTGAGGAGTTGTCGAAGAGAAGAGAAATCGGAGAGTCAAGCCGACTAAAAAAGAGAGCTCGGGAGGTTTCCCCTGCACCTCCGAGGGTTGACTCATCTCCCGGGATGGAGGAACCATCCTCTAACCTAGTGCCTCATCCTCAACGTCCGCGAACCACAGTTGTTGCCACCGAGCAAGACGAGGACGTCATTTTGATCAGTTCTCCTCTACCACCACCACTAGTCCCCAAGGTCGTAGGTCCCGAGCCAGCACAAGAAGAAAGCTTTAAAGCCAAGTTGGTCGAGGCTAAACGTCTGATGGTTGGAACCGTGGTCACTGGTCCTTGGAACATGGGGGACAGGGCTGGAAGCTCTCGAGGTGCTGGAAAGGCATCTTTGGCTCAAGCGAAAGCTGCTACTTCACAAAGGCCCTGGGGAGGGATCTCATAGCTCTTCATTGATGAGGCGATTACTTCTTAGGCATTTAAAGCCATACGCTCGGATGATTTTGAAACCAAGATGATGAGCCATGGAAAGGGCGAATTGGCCAACAACCTCATCATCCTTTTCTCTAACGGTATGTCTCTATCATACATCATGGTATTTTCTATATGAATTTCTTTATCGTACCTTTTGTTGCATCTCGTCCTAGGCTACCTTAACCTTTGACCTGGACAAGGCCCACTACATCTACGAGTGGGAGCAGAGTGTCGCCGCGTTGGAGTCTTCGAAGAAGTATGCCGAGGAGTTCCAGATGAGGATGGGACACCTTGAGGAGGAAAAGGTGAAGGTCATCAAGGACCTTAAGGCTAGCCTCGACCTTCTAAAAACTATACAGAAGGCGTATGATGATGGCGCTGCCCAACAGGAGGAGGTTATCATCGAATGAGTGAAAATTGAGGTAAAGGCCTGAATAAAGGAGTTCATCGCAGATTATAAAGGATCCGTGCGATGAAATAAGGATGTGAAGAACGTAATTGAAGACTACCTCAATTCCCCGGAGTTCGTCCAATACCTCTGAGGTGAGTGGCAAATAGCAGCTAAAAAATTGGTGGCAAACTTCCGAAGTGGCGAGGAGTTTAAGGGGGCTGTCTGAAAGGGGGCAAAGGATGGGTTCCTTGAAGTTTTTTGTCGGGGTGAGGAAGGATGCAGAAGCGAGCTGGGAAGGAGTCACAGGAGAGCCGACCCTAGAAGGTCCCCGACCTCAAGTTATCATGGAGCCGACCATGGAAAGACCCCCACCTCATGTTGCACGAGAGCCGACCTAGGAAGGACCCCCACCTAAGGTCGCAGAGGAGACGAACATGGATGAGCCCCAGCCTTGAACCGCTTTACGTAATTTGAACTTTTCATAAACTTATGTAACTACTGTCGAGTGGCACTTAATGAAATCGGCTTTGTTACCTATTGTTGGTTGTTCTGTTCACCGAGCACACTTCGTACCCTATAGCGTGGTGAGCTTCGAGCGAACCTCTCTATTTTTTTTTTAACTTAGTAAGGCACTCGAACAGGACGTTCCGGTCTTCGTGCTGGGTCAATTGTCCCCACCCTCCCCCGAGGTCTTTCAAGTCCTCGGGCAAGGCGGGTTGGATTAGATCCTTTCAACCGAGATCGGGTTCGCGTTGGTAAGATATTGGGATCGAGGCTACACTCGTTGAAGGGATGCTGTGGTTGAGGCCAATCCCATGGAAGGAATGCTGAGTCGAGGCCAATCCCATGGAAGGGATACCGAGGTCTAGGCCAATCCCATGGAGGAGATGCCGAGTCGAGGCCGATCCCATGGAAGGGATGCCAAATTGAGGCCGATACCATGAAAGGGATGCCGAGTTGAGGTCGATCTCGTGAAAGGGATGCCAAGGTCGAGGCTAATCCCGTAAAAGGGATGCCGAGTCGAGGCCTTTCCAATAGAAGGGATGCTGAGTCGAGGTTGATCCCGTGAAAAGGATGCCGAGTCGAGGTTGATCCCATACAAGGGAAGCCGAATTCAGCCCTAAAAAGGGTGACCTGCCGTGAGGTCCATACGGTTGAGGTGAGACTTGTGAAAGAGTTGTCAAATTTAGAGATGACATTCACCGTTGAGACTGGGCCCATATAATGAAGGGACATAGAATAAATCATGAGCTTGAGAGCTCGGCCCTTATAGTTAAGGAACTTAGAAGAAATAACGAACCTGAGAGCTCGAGCCTTATAGTAACGGACTTAGAAGAAAAAAAAACACATTAGAAAGGAGAGTTGCAAAAAGAGGATGAATTTATTGATAGTACCATCTGAGGTGCTCGACATGGAAGGGTCTGGGAGCCTTTCTCCTTCTATATCGACGAGGTAATAGGTCCCCGGCCAGACGACCTCTTTTACAATATAGGGTCATTCCCAACATATTCTTTCTCAATACCATGTCCTCAGGTTGGAAGAATACTTCTTTGACCCTTGAGTTATAGAACTGTCAGACTCTTTGTCGGTAGGCGACGGCTCTGATAGAGGCAGCTTCCCTCTTCTCCTCAAGGAGATCAAGTTCGGCCTGGAGCCTTTCGTCGTTCGTGTCCTGATTAAACTCCAAGGTACAGGGTATTGGTAACCTTATCTCCACCGATATGACGGCTTCCATATCGAACGTTAAACTAAAGGGGTTCTTCCCCATTGGCGTTCGGCCTGGAGCCTTTCGTCGTTCGTGTCCTGATTAAACTCCAAGGTACAGGGTATTGGTAACCTTATCTCCACCGATATGACGGCTTCCATATCGAACGTTAAACTAAAGGGGTTCTTCCCCATTGGCGTTCGGATGGTAGTGTGATATGCCCATAAGGTGCTATGGGGTTTATCAAACTAACTGGATCCAGTCTGCATCACCCAGGTCTTCAACCCTTGTAAGATGGTCTGGTTAATGAATTTTACTTGACCATTGGCTTGCTGATGTGTCACAGATTTCCACCTGGCCTCGATCCCCAACTCTGAGTAGAAATTCTTGAAGCCTCGGCTATCCAACTGGCAGATATTATCGGTAATAAGGGCAACCGGTATCCCAAATCTGGATACAACTGACTTTCATAAACTTCTAGCATGCCCTGTTAGTAATCATTGCCAGCAGCTCAGCCTCCTCCAACTTGGTAAAATGGTTTATGGTGATGATGAGGAACTTCTGCAATCAAACTGCCACCGGGAAAGGACCTAGATGTCGATCCCCCAGATCACAGATGGCCTCAGGCTGACTATAGGCATTAGTTGAGTAGCCGGGCATCATTGGATCTTAGAGTGGCTCTTGCAGACCTTGCATTTCTCGGTCATCGACATGGCATCTTTGGTCAGAGTCGGCCAAAAGTATCCTTGCATGAGGATTTTATGACTTAGAGCTTTTCCTCTGTCATGGTCCCCACAAATTCCTTCATGCACTTCTCGAAGGGCATATTCCGCTTTAGATAGACAAAGTCATCTCAAGTATGAGATGGTATACGACCTCTTGTATATGTGTTTTCCCATGAGGATGAATCTTGTCAACTTGGTGATTATCTTCCGGGCCTCTTTAGGATTTGCCGATAAGGTTCCATCGTAGGGGTATTATCGGATGGGTTTGATCTAGCTTTGTTTCCCTTGTATCTATTGCACCTCGGCTCTTGGGGGGTCTCGATGCTCTTGCTATCCAAGGATTGAAGATTGACGGGCTGGTCGGTGCAAACCTTGGAAGACATTGCCAGCTTTGATGAGGAGTAGGCCGCTTCATTATCTACACCAGGGACCTTCACAATATCAAAGTGTCACAATCCCATTGCTTTTCTTTCTACTACTACTTTGTACTTGGCCATATTTTCCCCTAGAGCCTCAAACTCCCTCGTGAAGTGTTGGGCTACTAGTTGAGAGTCGGTGTGGGCCTGTAGATCTTAAACCTCGAGACCCTGGTCTAGTCGCATGCATACAATCAAGGCCTCGTATTCCACTTCGTTGTTCATAGTTTTGAACCCAAACTTGAACGCAACCGAGTTCTTCCATCCCGACGAGGATTGCAAGATAATTCCAGCACAAGAACCATTCTCTGTAGTTGATCCATCCATATATAGGATCCACGGGTCGGGGGGTCAGATGACATCCTCTAACTTTTTGGGGTCTTCAGGAGCAAAGTTTTCATGGTCGACCATTTTGACGATGAAGTCGGCTAAGACCTGAGCTTTCACCGTCGTCCGAGATCTATAATCAATGCCATGCTCCCTGAGTTCGATCGCCCACTTGACCAGCCTTCCAGATGTTTCGGGCCATTGTAGAATTTGCTTCAGAGGCTTGTCGGTGATGACCGTGATCTTGTACGCCTGGAAATAGGGCCTTAGGCACCGAGCCGAGGTAATGAGAGAGTAGGTTAGCTTCTCAATGGACACGTACAGGGACTCAGGCACCTTGCTGGTATAGTATATGGGCTTCTGGACTCTGTTGTCATCTCGTAGAAGCACTAAGCTGACTACAAAGGGTGTTTCTACCAAATATATGTAAAGCTCATCCCCGAGTTTAGGCTTGACTAGCAGGAGTGGTGAGCTTAAATATTTCTCTAGTTGCTTGAAAGCTTCTTCATACTCCTCGGTCTATTCCATCTTCGGTGCTTTTAGAAGAGCTTGGAAGAACGGAAAATTCTTCTCTCCTACTTTGGATATAAAATGCCTGAGAGCGGCTAACCACCCATTTAATACTTGGACCTCCTTGATGGGCTTTGGGGAGCTCATCTCTTGTATGCCCTGACCTTTTTTGCGATTGGCTTCATTACCTCGTTGGGTAATCATGAATCCTAGGAACTTGCTGGACTGAACCATGAAAGTACACTTCTCGAGGTTGAGACGCATCCCATGAGCTCGGAGCGCCTAAAACGTTTCTTGCAGGTCCGCCACATATTGATCAACCCTTCTGCTTTTCACAAGGATGTCGTCTATGTACTCTTCGACATTACTCCTGAACTGCCTCCTAAAGACTCGAGTTACAAGTCTCTGGAAAGTGGCAGCTATATTTTTCAGAACAAATGGTATTACTTTGTAGCAGTATGTATCTTTGGCCGTGATGAAGGAGGTATTCTCCTCGTCAGACTTCGTTATCTTGACTTTGTTGTATCCGAAGAAGGCATCTAAAAGCTCAACATTTCGTGACCCTATGTTGCGTCAATGAGCTCATTAATCAAGGGGAAGGGATAGTAGTCCTTAGAGCATGCTTTATTCAATTTAGTAAAGTCGATACACATATGTCATTTTCTTGAGAGTTTCTTTACAATCACTACATTTGAGAGTAACTCGGGTTAATAGACTTATATGATAAAGCCTACCCTAAGGAACTTCTCTACCTCTTCATCCGCAGTCTGCTAGTGTTCCGGAGCAAAATGTTGGTGCTTCTGGATCACGGGCCTGACCATGGGTTGTGTGCTTAGATGATAATCGATGACATGTACCTCGATTCACTCCAGGAATATCATCTGGGGACCAGGCGAAGATATCGTTATTGCTTCGCATGTAGCTCATCATCTCTTCTTGAGGTTTAGCCAGTAATTCTGAACTGACCCGCACTATTTTCTCAGGGAAGTCTTCGACCAATGGGATTTTCACCAAGTCTTCAACCGATGTTGCCCGCTCTACGAACTTCTCGACCTCAAGTCGGGCTTCAACTACTAGCATATTGGAAGTCTTTGCTTTGAGAAAGGCAATGTAGCACTGTCGGGCCATAGGCTGGTCTCCCCTTAGCTCTCCACATCCATGCTCGGTAGGAAATTTCATAAGCCAGTGGTAGCTGGAGATGACCGCCCTCAAAGCATTCAGCGTTGGTCTCCCTACGATGACGTTGTAACCAGAGGCGTACCTAACCACGAGGAAATTGGTTGTGACGGTTGTCTAGCACGGGTGGATTCCAATTGTAATAGGGAGCGTAATTACTCCCTCAGGGTACACCATACTTCTCAAGAACCGGACCAATGGAGTTCTCATAGGTTATAGACCTCGGGAACAGAGATCCATCTGCCCGTAAACATCTAAAAAAAATCACATCGATAGAATCCCCGCTGTCGACGAGGACTCTTCTCACCTCGGAGGCGGTTATGGTCATGGTGACGAACAATGCGTCGTTATAGCTAGGGATGGGAGGTCTAGACTTGAGCTTCTTATTCAGTAGCTATGCTTGGGCTGACATCCGAGCATGCAACTTTCGCGTCGTGGTGCTATCGCCTTCACCAACTGGTCCCCTCGCAATAAAGTGAATGATGGTGATGGAGCAGACGGACCCACTTCCTACAGATCGCGCTTGAAGTACTGATCAAGGTGACCCTTCTGGACCTGATCTTCGATCTCATCCTTGAGCTGTCTATAGTCCTCCGTGTCATGGTCGTGCTCATGATTGAAAGAGCAATACTTGCTATTGTCTCTCCAACTCGAGGAATTCTTGGCCTTGGTGGGCGACTTCAAGATGCTCTGGCTCTGCACTTGCATGAGGATGTTGGTCCTAGTGTCATTGAGGGGGACAAAGTTCCGATACCTCAACGGTTCCTTTGTCTTGGGGGGGTTTCTCGAGGTCGGGAGGTACCCTGCCCCCTTGCTTGTTTTCGGGCCGGTCTCAAAGGTTCCTTTGGTGCTTTCCCCTCATTAGAAGGCATCCCCTTCTTACTCTCTCTCCATTCTTGTTGGATCTTCTCCATGTTGATATACTTCTCGGCACGAGTGAGAAGCTCGGAGAGGTTTTTCAATTGCTTCTTGGCCAGAGAGAATTTGAATGGTGACTCATGCAGCCCTTCCATTACCGACAAGGACTGGTTAAGTCTTGGGATGGTCAATGTTTTAACAATGGACTGGTTAAGTCTTGGGATGGTCAATGTTTTATGGGTGAGACGGTGAACATACCTGTTGAGGCTTTCTCCCTCCTGTTGCTTGATACTCATCAAGGTGGCCAAGATCTTCTTCCACCTCTTGCCACTAACAAAATGGTTGATGAAGAGCTCGTCCATCTCCTCAAACGAGGCGACGGTGTTGGGGGGAAGGCTCTTGAACCATATTAACGCCACTCCACGCGACGTCATTGGGAAGAGTTGCCACATCATAGCGTCGGAAGATGCGTCAACAAGCATCAAGGTCTCGAAGGCTCCAAGGTAGTCATTCGGATCCGCGGTGCTGTCGTACGTCTTTATGGAGGGAACTTTGAGATTACGGGGGAGAGACACCTCTATGATTTCTCGGAAAAAGGGAGATGAGTTGCGATGGCTGCACCTAGAGTCTTCTCTTCTCCCCTGGTAGGGCGCGTCATGTCATGACAGGGATAAGGTCTTGGATGGTTGCCGAGGTAGTGGCGATCCTAAGTTGCTCGCTTCTGGAGACGCACTGCTTTTCCCCTTCTCCGACCTCCCGCCGGATCTCACGGTATGAACATCTAATATCTGCTTCCTCTTGAAGACGTTGGAGGGGGGTCTTGTAGTGTTGATCAGGTCTAAGACACCTGCTTCTCAATTCTAAGAAGGGCTTGCGTTAGTATCTCCATCTTCTGCTCTAGGGCAAGATAACATTCTTCTGGTGATGGTCTAGGTCGGGGTTGTATATCCCCCGGGCATTGATATCCTCCGCTGGTGTTGCGCTGGTCCCTTGGGTTTGACTACACGTTGTTCTTCCGATGGTATACACAGCTTCTTGTTCAGTATCCCACAAACGGCACCAAACTGTTAGTGCAAAAATTGATTCTCCTTGGAGTTTCCTCTTATCTAGGCCAACTGATTAAAATCTTCTAGGATCGAAGGTGTTGTCTCTGAGAGTTTACCTGAAAAGAGACACAAGTGAAACTGTAAAAGAGGGGTGAGCTTCAAAACCCGGGGCTCGCTTCGACGATCAAGTTAGTGGGAAGATCTTTGTAGCAAAGGGTGGAAAAAAGAGAGTTTATGGTTCAAGTGTTGCATACCTTCCCCCGTTCCGAGGTCCTCCTCCTTTATGCTCTTTGGAGCGCCTTGGGATCCGAGCCCTATCCCATCATTTCCCATTATCTCATCATTCATCTTGACTGAAGATGTGCGGACATCCCTTCTGTCTCTAAGGTGATGGTGACAATACCCTGTAATAGGGTGGTATAACGGCTTCTGGGGATTCATGCCACGTGAGATGAGTGTGGACATGTTGACATGTGGATGGTGAGAATTTGACCGTATCAAATAGTAATGAAGGTATTATTCCAACTGCACTCTTATAAAAACTTATTAAAAATATTTTAGGAATTAACTTAAAGCAAATTATTCCATCAAATCAACCAAGAAAAAGTCAACTTATTCCACCATCAAATAAACTTAAAATTTTAATTTTTAATAAAAATATAGTTATTTTAAATTTATTAATTTTTATTCATTCGTCAAATGAAATGACGATGATATCTTCCATCACTTAACCGACGAAACTCCTCCAGATCTACTAATTATTACACTTAAACTATTTATTTAGATATTAATTATAACTAAATTTCAAGGGATTTTAAATTGTGATAGGAGGATTGCAGAAATGGTGCTAAAAACTGTGGCATCCACCTTGCATCCATTGAACATTGAGAGATGAGACAGGTCACCCAATATACAAAATTGAACGTGCATGTTCATCTCCATTAATAAACATGCATACAACAACACACTTGCCTTAAAAGATTCCCCCGACGGCAAGTGTATACATTCAATATCATAAGTCAACACGTAATAATGGTAGACGTGCTCATTGTTATATAGGTTTATATTCTCTTGGACCTCAATTTGATTCAAATCATCAATGGCTACCTACTCTATACAGCCATGATTTCGTTGACCAAATGACCTCAATTTCCCTGCCTCTCTCATTGTGTGTAAAGCAGCTATATATACATATATATAGTTAAGAAGCGAAGGGGAGAGAAACATCAGGTTTGGCAAAGCAAGTTTAACATGAGCTCCTCCTTGTCTGTGAGAAGGTTATCAGAGGGCCTAGTCCCACCAAGTGAGGCAACACCATCCATCACACTCCCACTCTCATGGCTCGACAGAATGCCATCCAACAAGGCAATGAAAGACACACTGCTGGTCTTCAATCACGGCCAAGAACCGGCCAAGGTCATAAGGCAAGCTCTCTCCAAAGCCCTCGTTCCCTACTACCCTCTAGCGGGAGTCTTCATCGTCTCCCACCAAGCCGAGCTCCAGGTTCTCTGCAATGGAGATGGCGTCTGGTTCGTTGAGGCCGTTGCTGATTCCACTCTTGAGGATCTCAATTTCCTCACTGATTTCCCACTCATGATCAACCAAAATGACTTGCTTCCTCAACCTCTCCCTGGAACCGACCCTACTGACCGCATGTTCATGATGCAGGTTTGAATATTATGCACACACACTTAGTTTCTTACAAAACAAAATTGAAGATTTGCAAATCATAACTCAAAGTTAACACACAGTCTAGTCTGCATGTTTTACATCAAATCTTATGGTTTTCCTATAAAATACAGCTCATATTTTCATGAAATTAATTAAGTGGTGCATGCATAGGTATTAAATTAATGTTGGAGTACTAATTAATCAATCTAGCACCATTTGTCACACTCACTTTAATTTGTCACCTACGTACCATTGTTTCTCTTTTGATTGTCACCTACATATATATATAACAGGTGACACAATTCAAGTGCGGTGGATTTGTGATTGGTACACGAGGCAACCATGCCATGTGCGACGGCTTAGGCTCGGCTCAGTTCATCAAAGCTATTGCCGACATAGCCAAAGGACAAGAACAACTGACAATAGAACCAGTGTGGTGCCGAGAACTCCTCCCCACCCCACAATCTCTCCCCCAAGGTCCCCCACCCCCCGAATACACTCCTGAGCTTTCATCCGCTTTTATCAAAATCTCAACCTCTGACGTTAATCGGATGAAACACCATATCATTCACCAGCTCGGCCGCCAATGCTCCACCTTCGACGTCCTCACCGCCAAGATCTGGCGGTCTAGAGCTCGAGCCATGCATGCTGACCCTCACGTCAACCTCCACCTACTCCTCTGCATGAGCATTCGCCACATCTTGCCCCAAGTCCCACCTGGCTTCTATGGGAACTGCATACATCTCACCACACTCACCATGCAGAGTTCCAAGCTTGTGAATGAACCGTTGCATGAATTAGTCAAGATGATCAGAGATGCAAAGGACGGGTTGCCAGTGGACTACTTTGAGTGGATTAAAGGGAATGGGAAGAAGGTTGATACTTCTTCAATGGGATCAGGTTATGAGTCCATGGCTGTCACTGATTGGACTAGGTTGGGCTTTTTGGATACTGATTTTGGGTGGGGAAGCCCTAGCCATTTCTTACCGGTTGTTTCCGATAACCAGAAGTTTGCTTCATGTTTGATACTGAGAGCTCCTGCATCCGAGCAAGGATTTCGAGTGATAGCCCAGTGTGTTAAGAAAGAAGATTTTGGTTTGTTTCATGATGAGATGATGAACTTCAAGTTGGGGGATGCTGAAACAAATCATGACAATGTGGGAGATCAAAACAGTGGTTCATCTTAATTAATTTGTAGTTGATAATATATATTTGTTGCATTATAGTGTTTGTCGTTTGATAATAATTTCTCTCTCCAAACCAAACGGTGTCTTTTTTTTCTTGAGAAAATAATAAAATGGTTATTTCAATGATTTTTTTTTTTTGTTTTTTTGAGAATATACAAGTTTGTGGTTATAGGAAATAATGAATTTGAGGCATTTCATAGTTTCAAACAGTGTTGGATGGGTGGTGTAGCCAAGAAAAGGAACCTTTTAGGGTTGATTCATTTCGGGGTATAGTATTGCTACTCTTCTTTTAAACACCCAAATCAAAATTACATACTGTTGATGCCAAAAACTGGTCCACCTCACACTTTGGCTACTGTTGCCTCGTGATCTGGTCTCAGCCTTCGACAAACGGTTGAAATTTATAGTTGATGTGGACGCTTACTTCAGATTCTGAACAGGAGACGCTCTGGAATGCCGACCGGAATTATCAGCTCTTTGCTTTGGGGTGAATCTGTAAAAAGGAGAAGGGAAGGATCGGAATTGGGCCTTTCTGCCCGGATTTAACTTCGATGCTTAAGTCAGAAAACTTGTGAAGGGGAAGTCTTAGATGTAAGTTAGTTCTTTTGTGTAATGTTTTTCCGATCCTCTTTTTTCTATCATTGCTCTTCTTTTATAGCAACTTAAAGGCGGTTTAGGAAAGGCGGTGAGTACTAAGGCGGTAAGTAAGGCGGTAAGTAAGGCGGTGAGTAAATATCTCCTAAGGCGGTAAGAAAATATCTGCCTACTGTGTAGGTGCTACGTAGGTAAGTAGAAAATATCTGCCCACTGTAGAGGCAAGTGGATAAGATCTACTCACTGTAGAGGCGTTAGATATTTTCTTCCCTAGGTGACTATAAGCACCTTATGAGACCCTCACGCTTTGTGGATAAGAAGGTTGCTATAATTCCGACGGACTTGTTTCTAGGATTGAACCCTCATTTTTATTTACCGAGCGGAATTGTGCTAGGATATTTGGTGATATTGCCACGTGGCCAAAGGGACATAGTCCTGTGTGTGACAGGTGGCCATTTAGGTCGATGACACGCGTCTTACCAAATATATCCGTAACACTAGTCCCCCCCAAAGTGTACTTGTTCGAAAAATCTGAGCGAGGGGTGAGCTAACTGCACTTTTCGCTTGGTTCGAGAACAAGTATCTTTCTTAGTTGGCATGTCTATGTAGGTATAGACTTTGTCTAAGGTACATGTGCTTTTAATAAGCAACCGACACTTGCTGTGTTGTCTTTTCGTTGTTTTGAATCGAGGTAGATTTTTTCTCCGGAATTTTCGCCTATAGTGTCACTAAGTTTTTTCTATAAGGAGCTTGTATGGGTAGTGCTTTTATTCCAAAATCTTTGTAGCTTTGTATAATGGCTCAGCGTTTATCTTTCTATAAAATTTTCACTTTTACTCAGTCTTCCCGTCATTTGCGAATTCCAAGTTCTTTTTATGAACATCTGGCGGACTTAAGGACTGGGGTCATCCATTTGGTAAGTCCAAACGGCTGTGTATGGCCGTCCCTTCTGGTTGTTGACAGGGGTTTAGGTGAGATAAGTATTGAGGAAGGGTGGGAAACCTTCCACGTTGATCATGATGTAGAGGCGGGGGATCTTTTAATTATTACTTATGTAGGGGGTGTGCGCTTCGAAGTTGAAATGTTCGGAAGCGACTCCTGCCGTAGAGAAGTGGGCCCCCATCTTCATCCACATGCTTTGCCGGGGTTTCCTAGCGATAACGAGGACAGCGACGGTTATGGAAGTCCGTGCGTCTCCTTTGGATCTTATCCGAGCGGGTCCTCGGATGGATCCGTGGATTATTAACTAGGGAATTCCGATGGAAAATATGTTTACTAGGGATTGTCATGTTGTTTTGTTGTGTGTGTGTGTGTTTTTTTTTTTTTAAATGCCACTATCGTTGTAACATGAAATAAAGTTTATCATTTTGTTCATAAAGTATTTGATTTCTTCAAGAAGAAATGATCGCTGGTGATCCTATGTTGGGATGTGTGATATGTGTGTTTTGTCTTTTATGATGTTAGTTCTATGGTACAGTGCCCATTACTCCCCAGAGAGACACGTGTCTCTCGCACTGTGTCGTATTAAAGGGACAAGATGGCGCGACGTGCGCGGCGTGCGCTTTATCAACAGCATGATGGGCGCAACTACCTATGTGTGTCAGGCGGCGTTTGGTCTGCTGAAGTGGATAGAATTTTGAATTATTTAAGGAGAAGCAATGATGGTTATCTGAACGGTCCAGATTTGGGGACCTCTGGTTTAATGGCTCGATCGGGATGCAGCTCTGGGATCTAACGGCTAGGGATCCATCTCTTTTGCATATAAACGAAATTGTACAGGTAGAAAAGGTTTTATCTCAAAAGTCGAATTGCGTCTTCTTAAAACTTCTCCTTCTCCGACGAACCCTGGTCTTAAGCTTTCTGTGTTTTTTCTTATCCTTTTCTCTTCTAAGGTAATGGCTAGTGCTACATCTTCTTCCTCTAGTTCTTCTCATGAGTCTTTGATCCCTTCTCCGTCCAACGCCATGGTCTCTGTCGCGATTCCCGACGAGTCTAGAGATGTTCCAGTCTAGGGTTTGCGGATTCATCCCGCTTCTAGGGCTATGGGTAGGGGGTCTGGTACCTTCATAAGCCTCCTTGGGCAGAAGGATGTAGATAGTTTGGTAGAGAAATATGAGATAGATTCTTCTCTTTTTTAGGTTAGGGTTCCCTGTTCCGGGGAAAGGGCGAGTTCTCCTAGGGAGGGGGAGATAGCCATCTATCAGGATGTGTTATTGGGCGGCCTTAGGATTCCTTTTTCTGATTTCGCTAGGGCGATTCTGGAAGAATATCACCTGTGTCCTTCACAATTAACTCCGAACTCTTGGAGGTTGCTTAACGGTTTTATTATTATTTTTAAGAATTATGGGGTAAATCCGACCGTCAGTTGGTTTCTTATGTTGTTTAGTCTCTGTTTAGAGTCTAATGCCTACTGGTATTATTTCTCAGCTCGTTCCTGGAGAAAGTTTTTAGGGAAAGTCCCCTCTTCCATTAAGCGATGGAAGAGTAAGTTTTTCTTCGTCAAAAGTAAATCCGAGTGGTATGTCCGAACCAAGTGGGAGGTTCCCCGCACCGATATTACTTGTGAGGAGATGACGAAAGAAGAGGAGGTTCTTCTTAAGTCAATGATGGGAATATCCAAAGTTTACATGGATGAGTTCTTGACCAAGGAAAACCTCCTTAAATGTCGTTTAATAGTATCTGCCGGTAGGATTTATTCGTGTATCTAACTTAGTTTAATCTTGAATCACGATATCTAACTTGCTTCGGAATTTATTTTTACAAGAAATCCGATGGAGGACGAGGATTTGAGTTATGTTAAGGGCATCTTGGTCTCCTTCGAAGGTGAAGTGCATCCGCCCTTGCCTCGTGGGCGAAAGAAGAAGGAGGTGGCGTCTAGCGCAGGCGCTGATACTTCTAAGGAGGAGAAGAAGAAAAAGGAAGAGAAAAGATGTAGACTCTTCCAAAAAGGGGGTCAAAGGCTGCTCCAGTGCAGGGTCCTCGCGAGAGAGGAGGACAAAGAGAAAGAATTCCGAGGACGCATCGGGTCCCGGAATTATAAGAGAACAGGCGAAGTCGCCTCAGGAAGAAGTCCCCCCTGCTTTATCGCCAATTTCAGAGGGCCCTTCTTCTAGTCAACCAGAGGATATCCTCCTTATGGAAGTGAGAATCTACTTCTTAAGGGTATCTATGATTTTACTAAGAATTTTTAACTTTAGGCTTATTTTATAGGTGGAGGCAGGAGAAGCGGCCCTCTTGGACAAACTGAGGGGTGCGGACTCAGTCCTAAAGGGGCCGGCAACTCAGCGAAAGGAATTACCTTCCGAGGATATTCCTTTTCGAGATGCCGGGTCCGTAAAGGATGTTTTGATGGCCATGAGGCCCGAACAGCTCTCCACGAAACTCCGAAGGGCTGGGAGGGAAGAGGCCACTTACCAACTTTTCCGCTCGGCCATGCTGGTAAAAACTATTCTTGTATTTCTTCTACTTCCTAATTCGGCATTATCGTCTTTAACTCATTTGTTACTCTATAGACTGCTCAATGGGCGGATCGAGTTGGCAATCTTTGTCAAGAAGACTTGACAAAGATGGAAGCGAGTAGGGCAGAAATTGCCCAATTAAGTTCCAGGGTGGCGGCCTTGGAGGGAAAAGAGAAGGAACAACTCGCGGTTATCCGCGCCCTTGAGCAAGATAAGGCCGAGCGGCTTCAACAGCTGGCTGCTATGGAAAAAGAGAAAGATGATTTAGCGGCCAAGATGACTATTTCCGAGGGCTCTCTTCATACTGCTGAGGAGGATATCAAAAAGTTACAGGATGACTCCAGCAGTTTGAAAGAGGAACTTAAATCCGCTCCAGAGGAGCGAGGTGAAGCCCGATGGAATCTAAAGTTAAAGGTTGCTGAACTCGCCGCCGTTCAGGCCGAGTTAGAGGAACTCAAAGGAGAGCGCGACGCACTCAAGGAAGACTTGGCTTCCAGACAGAAGACCCCTAAATCTGACTCCAAGAAATGAAAGACTTAATTGAACGAGCGGATACGTTAGAGAATGAGGTCGTCCGGCTTAGGGCGAAAGCAAAAGAGGGGGCCACTCGTATATATTCCGTACTGCAGCAGGTGGGTCATCACGTTTCTCCTGTAGAAGTGTTAACGATGGGGCTTGCTGGAGTCTTGAAGAGGTTCACGGAATTGAAGGAGCAACAAATCATAAAGATTCTAGAGGCCCCTGCTCCAGCCCCTTCTGAACCTTCAACTCAGATTCCTCTAGACCGCGCGGAAGGCCCTAGTTCTTAGGGGTTTTTAACTTTTTATGAAATGTTCTTGTAAATACTTAGTCATTTTGGAATGTAATTTCTATTTACATGAATGAAACACAAACCTTTACTTTGGTGAAGATTTATTTCTGAGTCATGGTTATCTTTAACCATTAAGAAGTCTTTCGAGAAGTCCTTCATAAAGCCTGTCTTTCTTCATCTGGCTTGTAAATTAAGCTTCATAGCAAGTTCTTTTCTTCTGAGTCCAATCGTGAGACTTTGTTTTAAGATCCTTGCTTTTACAAAATGAGATTGTTGCCTCATATTTCGATCGGGATTTTTGCCCCTTGTTTCTGGATGAGAATTATCGTTTATCCTTGTAGGATAATTCCGACTCATCTTTTAGGAATGAGATTTTCACCTCATTTTTGTGGAATGGGATTTTCACCTCATTTTTGTTGAATGGGATTTTCACCTCATTTTCATTTGGGAAAGACTTAAGCTTTATTTCATGAAACATTTAGGAGACGGCCATGAATTTCTTGATAGTAGCGTCAGAGGTGTTCAAAGATGAAATGGAAGCTTGAGCGTTTTTCCTTCCATATTCACCAGATAATAGGTGCCCGCTCGGACAATTCTTTGTATGACGTAAAGGCCTTCCCAATTAGGAGTTAGCTTCCCCGTTCGACTTTTGTTTCCCTGGAACTCATTTTCTCTTAAGACCAGATCACCGATTTGGATGAAGACTCTTTTCACCCTTGTGTCATAGAACCTTTTTACTCTTTGGTGATAGATGGCTGCCTTTGTTTCCGCAGCTTCTCTTCGCTCTTCAAGTAAATCAAGTTCCGCTCGGAGATTCTTCTCATTTTCTTCTGATGAGAAAGTTTGTTGTGTCTGTAAGGTAGGCATTCCTATTCCTATAGGGATGACAGCTTCTACCCTATAAGTAAGAGAGAATGGAGTTTCTCTGTGGGGGTTCTTGTGGTTGTCCTATAAGCCCAAAGTGCGCTCGGAATTTCTTCAACCAGTCAGTTCCATTTTTGGAGACCCGGGTTTTAAGAGCTTGGAGCAAGGTGCAATTTGTTACTTCTACTTGGCCATTGGCTTGAGGATGTGTTACGGAAGTTAACCTGGATTCAATTCCGAGCTCTGAACAAAAGCTTTTGAAAGCCTTGTTATCAAATTGTCGCCCATTATCAGAAATGAAGGCGACCGGAATTCTGAATCTACAGATAATAGTTCGCCACAAGAATCCCTGACAAGCTTTCTCTGTGATCTTGGCCAAGGACTCAACTTCTACCCATTTGGTGAAGTAATCGATAGCTACTATCAAAAACTTCATTTGTCGAGTCGAAGTAGGAAATGGCCCTAGAAGATCAACTCCCCAGATAGCAAACGGGCGAGGGCTAATAATTGGCGTGAGCAGTGTTGGCGGTCGTTTTTGAATCTTGGAATGCCGTTGGCAGGCATCACATTTTCAGGCGAACTCCACTGCATCTTGAGTTAATGTTGGCCAGTAATAGCCTTGTCACAGGACTTTGTAACTCAAGGCTTTGCCTCCTATATGACCCCCTCCATGCCTTCATGAATTTCTTGAAGGATATAGTTGGCTTCTCTGGGACGCAAGCATCGCAAGAAGGGTTGTGTATATGACCTCTTATATAGGTTTTCACCAATGATGGTGTACCGAGAGGATTTGTAAGAAATCCGTCTGGCTTCTGTCTTGTTGGATGGTGCAGGTCCACCTTGCAGGTAGTTTCTAATGGGATCAATCCAACTTGACTCTTCTGCTGCACTTTGTACTTCTCCTTCCAACCCTTCAATAGTTTTTGCGGGAAGGTACTGTAGGTTGAAAGAGGATTCTGCATCTCCACTGGGTGCAGTGGCTTTTTTAGATAAGGCGTCCACTTCTTCATTTTGTGCTCGACTGATTTTTTTCAATCTGGAAATAAGTGAAGCATGGAACTATTTTCTTCACCATTGCCTGGTATTTAATCATGTTCTCCTCCTTTGCTTCAAAACTGCCCAGTGTGTGGCTCACGACTAGCTGTGAGTCGGAATATACATGCAGATGCTGAATTCCGAGCCCCCGGGCCAAATGCAATCCTGCGATGAGGGCTTCATATTCGGCCTCGTTGTTGGTCGCTCGGAATTGGAACTTAAGCACTGTTGCAATTTTCCATTTAGAAGGAGAATAAAGGACGAAGCCGGCTCCTGACTTTTCTTCAGTTGCTGATCCATCGACATATAAGGACCATGGGATGCTAGGGCTTTCTTCTGGATCCTGTGACGGGAGTTCATCCCCATTCGTGGGAATGGTCAACTCCGCGATAAAATCTGCTAGCACTTGAGCCTTGATTGCCGTTCGGGGTTTATAAGTGAGATCAAACTCACCCAATTCTATCACCCACTTGGCTAGACGTCCGGAATTTTCAGGCTTATGGAGGACTTGCTTTAAGGGCAGGTCAGTCAACACAGTTACTTTGTGAGCCTGAAAATACGGTCTCAATCTTCGTTAAGGATCTTACTTGTATAATAGACTGGCTTCTGAACTCCCTTGTCTTCTCTCAAAAGAACTGCGTTGACCGCTCGAGGAGCAGCGGCCAAGTAGATGTAGAGTTCTTCCCCTACTTGCGGCTTAGCTAGCACCGACGGAATATCACTCCATTTTTGGTGCTTTTCGCAGGGCTTGGAAGAGAGGGAGATTTTTCTCTCCGGCTTTAGAGATAAATCTCCCAAGAACTACTAGGCGTCCATTAAGCCGTTGTACCTCTTGAAGACTTTTAGGTGATCCCATATCAAGGATGGCTTTGACCTTTTCCGGATTTGCTTCTATTCCTCTTTGAGTCAATATAAATTGGAGAAATTTCCCTGATCGGACACTAAAAGCACACTTGTTAGGATTTAGGCGAATATTGTAAGTCTGAAGCGACTGAAAGGCCTCTTATAAATCCGTCAGGTGTTCATCGGCTTTTCGGCTCTTCACCAGGATATCATCCACATAAGCTTCAATATTTCTGCCAATTTGCTCTTTGAAGACTGTATTTATGAGCCTATGGAAGGTGGCTCCGGCATTCTTTAGACCGAATGGCATCACCTTATAGTAATAAGTTCCTTTGCTTGTAATGAAGGATGTTTTTTCTTCATCGTCTTTGGCCATTCGGATTTGATTGTAGCCTGAGAAGGCATCTAAGAAACTCAGCATCTCATGCCCCCCCGTAGAATCAACCAAACCATCAATTGAAGGTAGAGGGAATGAATCTTTTGGACAAGCTTTATTTAGGTCCGTCAAATCCACGCACATTCTCCATTTTCCGGACGGATTTTTTACTAGAACCACATTAGCCAACCAGTCTGGGTAGTTCACCTCTCGGATAAATCCAGCCTTCAAAAGGGTTGATACTTCTTCTTCTGCAACCTTCTGCCTTTCTGGGGCGGAATTCCTCCTTTTTTGTTTGACAGGCTTGAACGACTGATCTATGCTGAGACGGTGTTCAATGACATCACGCTTCACACCTGCCATGTCTTCTGATAACTAGGCGAAGAGATCAGAATTTGTTCTTAGTACTGCCAATTCGCACAGTACGCTCCAATCTAGCTGTGTCTAGGGGAACTGTAAGCAATTCTTCAACTGGTGTGGGTCGGAGTTCTTCATCTTCCCGTTCGGCTATTCTGTTGATCAATATGGCTTCTGAAACTCTTGTTTTGCCTCTGTTTAGAACTTTCCCTTTGAGGGTTGAGACATAACATTGCCGTACTAAGAGTTGATCCCCTCTTACTTCTCCACTGCCACTCTCGGACGGAAATTTGAGGAGAAGATGGTAAATAGAAATTATTGCTTTCAAGGCGTTGAGGGTTGGCCTACCAAGAATCATCAGCTCTTTGCTTTGGGGTGAATCTGTAAAAAGGAGAAGGGAAGGATCGGAATTGGGCCTTTCTGCCCGGATTTAACACCGATGCTTAAGTTAGAAAACTTGTGAAGGGGAAGTCTTAGATGTAAGTTAGTTCTTTTGTGTAATGTTTTTCCGATCCTCTTCTTTCTATCATTGCTCTTCTTTTATAGCAACTTAAAGGTGGTTTAGGAAAGGCGGTGAGTAAGGCGGTAAGTAAGGCGGTAAGTAAGGCAGTGAGTAAATATCTCCTAAGGCGGTAAGAAAATATCTGCCTACTGTGTAGGTACTACGTAGGTAAGTAGAAAATATCTGCCCACTGTAGAGGCAAGTGGATAAGATCTACTTGGTGGCTATAAACACCTTATGAGATCCTCACGCTTTGTGGATAAGAAGGTTGCTATAATTCCGACGGACTTGTTTGTAGGATTGAACCCTCATTTTTATTTGCCGAGCGGAATTGTGCTAGGATATTTGGTGATATTGCCACGTGGCCAAAGGGACATAGTCCTGTGTATAACAGGTGGCCATTTAGGTCGATGACACGCGTCTTACGAAATATATCCGTAACACATACTCTTAATTATTCTCCAACTAATCATCATCAATTTTTTCAATAAATAAGATGAAATACATAAAATGACCCAAAAATCCTCATATTCCTTAAACCAGCAACCTCCGGGAACCTATTCTATAAATTTCACAATGAAATTTATGAATTAAAACGTACTTATAATTCAAAAGACTCACAAATAAATAAATAAATAATCAACTAGAAATTATTGAAACACCAATCAGAGGTTTATGCCACCTTGAAATTTAATAAAATAAACATGTTTTTATTTGTTTTGCAAATAATATTAATAGGTTATATATCACTACAAGAAAACAAGTGCATCTCAGACGGAAAATTCTGTCACTAAAGAGTTAAATTCTGTTGCCGATGTACTTCAGCAACGGAAATTTTCCGTTGGAAATTCCGTCACTGAAAACCGAGTCGCTGAAGCCATTCCGTTTGGGAAGAGATATTCCGTCGGCGATGTCTACGTATCACCAACGGAACAATCAGTCGGTAAAACGATTAACAACCATGTAATTTTGGTCTATGAAGGTGCTTATTACCGACGGATTCCGTCGCTAAAACCCGTATATCACCAACGGAATTCCGTTTCTGATAGACTTCACCACTAACGGATTTCTGTTGCTAAATGTCCTTATCACCCACAGAATTCGGTCCTTGATAGTCTTCACCACCAACGGAATTCCGTCTCTGAATGCCCTTATCACCCACGGAATTCGGTCCCTAATAGTCTTTGCTACCAACGGAATTCCGTCTCTGAATTCCTTTATCATCCATGGAATTTCGTCCCTGATAGACTTGGCCACCAACGGAATTCTGTCTCTGAATGCCTTTATCACCCACGGAATTCCGTCCCTAATAGCTTTGGCCACCAACGGAATTCCGTCTCTGAATGTCTTATCACCCACGGATTTCAGTTCCTGTAAGTATTTATCACCCCAGGAATTCTATCACTAAAAATGCTTATTACCAACACTAAAAGGAACTTTTAGGGTTGATTCATTTGGGTTAAAGTCATTTTTGGTCCCTGAAAACAGGGTCAATGTTCATTTCCATCCCAAAAATTTAAAATTTGTTTAATACGGTCCACATCAACATATACTGACACTTATCACTCCACATCAGCAAAATAACGTCCTAAACATAACAATAAAAAGATTATATGCATTTCATTGGTATTCCACATGACAGTCACATCAGCAATAGGGACCAAAAATGTCAAAATACGGAATATATAGGGACCCAAATTGTCAAAATATGCAATACATAGGGACCATATTGAACAAATTTTGAATTTTGGGATGGAAATGCATATTGGTCCTGTTTTCAGGGACATAAAATGGCTTTAACCCGATTCATTTCGGGGTATAGTATTGCTACTCTTCTTTTAAACACCAAAATCAAAATTACATACTCTTAATTATTCTCCAACTAATCATCATCAATTTTTTAAATAAATAAGATGAAATACGTAAAATGACCCAAACATCCTCATATTCCTTAAACCAGCAACCTCCGGGAACCTATTCTATAAATTTCACAATGAAATTTATGAATTAAAACGTACTTATAATTCAAAAGACTCACAAATAAATAAATAAATAATCAACTAGAAATTATTGAAACACCAATCAGAGGTTTATGCCACCTTGAAATTTAATAAAATAAACATATTTTTATTTGTTTTGTAAATAATATTAACAGGTTATATATATGTTACAATTAGGTAGCGTTTGGATGTAACTCAGGTATTTTGAGTTACAATGTATTTCTAAATACTTGGACTTCAAAATACACAACTGGCAAAGTTAGTGTTTGGTTGGATGTAATTAAAAATTCAGATTTCAGAATTTTGTATTTAGTTAGAAATATCTGAAAATCTGGTTTTATCAACCTCCTTTGGATAGGTGTTCTTACCCCCTTGCAATTATATTTAGTTTATATATTGTTTTCAATATATTTAGTTTTTAGAGTTTTTCATTATATGAATAATTACTCATGCAAATAATATGTATTATTTTAGTAAGAAATTAGTTTAAGTTTTTTTTTGAAAAGTATATTTATTTGTGAGTTTCTTTACAAATCATCCTATAAATAATAGTAAAAATAACAAAAATGTCATTATCTTCAACCTCTCCCGTGTCCTTTCTTCTCTCTCTCTCTCTCTCTCTCTCTCTCTCTCTCTCTCTATTAATTTTATTGTCTCTATCCATGATCTATTGCTTACAAGAAAAAGTGAAAAAAAAATATTATTCGAATGATTTTGACCACCAAGTATATGTAATAATTCAATTCATCATCATCCTGAAATTTTAGAAATCCACAAAATACTTTTGATTGACATACAAATTCCTACAAAATGTGGAAGAAATTCATTTCTTCTCAAACATAAGAAAATGTTCAACAAAACATTCAAGCCCTGTATAAATCTTACAAGTAATTGCTTTTTTTTTTAGCATAACAGAATCAGAAAAACAGTTGATACTACAAATGTAATATTTGAAACAAAATAAATAAATAAACCACAAGCTTGATAGTCTGTATTTTGAAGAACAAATTCATCAAAACAATCTGTAAAAATAGAGGAATGAATGAGTCCACAAACAAACACATCAATGGTAGCAGCAATTCTTCAGAAGAATAACCAATTTACTGTCAAAGAAGAATCACCAATTCGCTGATTTAGATGTTGCAAGATCCTTCCACAAATCCTGCACAAGAAAACATATATTGAAATAAAAACAAGAGTATTGATAATAATGCACACCAAACATTCACAAAGAAAAAGTTAAAAAGGGAAATGTTCATACTTGTGAGATAAATAAGGATTCAACAGCTACTTATTCACCCACATATCAGTTGCAATTTGATCTTGACGTGCCGCCCACTCTTGGGTCTCCTTTCTCTTTTCCCTCATCGTGTTTTGGGATGGTCGTTGTGGTATCCATTCATCCTCTAATGGTATGAAGACATCTTTACCCCCACTTAGAATATAATTGTGTAGGATACAACAAGCCAACACCAGTTTTGTTGGAATTTGCAGTGAAAATAAGAGAAGAGGAAGGCTAACTTAGAGTTTACAGATGTTGGTAATATCTCACCGAGGAAGAAGACAAGCTACAGCTTTTCTCATTAATTAAATTGACTCAACAGACAATACAAAAAGATAAAACTAAAAGCAAATAACAACACACTGGCCCCCACGTTGTCAGCCACTACCCTACTTTATTCAACTAAGTAACAACATACATAACAACTAAGAGACCAAGTCTCTTTGACCTAGCATCTGATGAACATCAGCACATGTCCTCCTCTAATATTGGTCCAGGTCAGCTGCCACATGGAATAATATTAACACCTCCCCTTAATCCATAACAGCTGACTCCCAGTCTTGTTCTCAAATAACAAAACTTCTGAGCAGATAGTAGGTTTGTGAGAATATCTGCAAGCTGCTGATCGTTGCTGTAGAACTTCAATGAGATGGTGTTGTCTTCAACCAATCCTCAGATGAAATGGAACCTAATGTCAATGTGTTTGGTCCTTCCATGCATGATTGGGTCCTTGGTGAGTGCAATTGTGGATTTGTTGTCACAAAAGAGCTCTGTTGGCCCCTTCTGATCTTCACCCATATCAGACAGCAATCTCCTTATCCAGACATCTTGGCAAGCTTCTGAAGTTGCTGCTATGTACTCAGCCTTAGTGGTTGATAAGGCTGTGATCTCTTGCTTCTTGGAACTCCAGGTCACTACAGTTGAAGACACTCCCTGAAGTGCCTATCTTCAATAGACCCAGCCCAATCACTTTCAGTGTACTTAACTAACCTGAAATCAGAGACTTGAGCATAATAGAGACCATAATCAATTGTTCCAACAATGTATCTCAACACCCTTCTAGCTGCTCCAAGGTGTTGTTTTGATGGAGCATGCATAAATCTTGAGAGAACACCAACTGAATGGCTGATATCTGGCCTTGTGTGTGTTAAATATATCAGTCCTCCTATCAAGCTTCTATATGATCTTGCATCAGCTTCACCTGAGCCATCGTGTAGATAAAATTTCTCACCTATGTTCAAAGGAGTAGCAGTCTTCTTGCATTCAGCCATGTTGAACTTCTTGAGAAGATTGTGAGCATAGTTTTTCTGGCAGAGAAAGATTCCAGCTTCATCCTGCTTGATCTCCAATCCAAGGAAGTAGTGTAGGAGGCCCAGATCATACATTTCAAAGGATTGCATCACTGAGAGTCTGAAGTCTTCTACCCTCTCTTAAGAGGACCCAATGTAGATAATATTATCTACATGGAGACAGACCAACAGTATTCCTTGTTCTCCTTCACATTTCTTGTACAATGTAGGTTCATTGTCACATTTCTCAAACCCTTGACTTATGAAATGATGGTCTATCTTGCTATACCAAGCTCTGGGAGCTTGCTTCAAGCCATATAAAGCCTTCTTGAGTTTGTATACTTTGCTTTCACTGCCTGAGATAATGAACCCTTGTGGTTGATTAACATAAACTTCTTCTTGTAAGTCACTATTGAGGAATGCTGACTTGATATCTAGTTGATAAACAGGCCACTTTTTTTTTGCAGTCAAGGCAAGAAATAATCTTACTGTTTCAAACCTTGCCACAGGTGCATACACTTGTTCATAGTCTACTCCATATTCTTGAGCATAACCCTTGGCAACAATCCTTGCTTTGTATCTTTGAACACTGCTATCAGGACCAAATTTGGTTTTGTATACCCATTTGAGACCAATTGCTTGCTTATCTGAGGGAAGATCAACCAGGTCCCAAGTTTGATTTCTCCTTATTGACTCCATTTCTTCTTCCATTGCTTGTCTCCATTCCTCCTTCACTTCATCATCTTCATAGGAGAAAGGATCTGAGACACTCAATGCAAATATGCATCTTTCATAGATATCTCTCAGTAATCTGACTCCCCTGGGACCTGTTTCAATTAAGGAGATTGATCTTGTTGCAAAACCTTGAGCATCTTCATTTGCTTCAGTACTTGCAGAATTGGAAGCAGATGAAGAGTCATGTGTTGTTCTTGCACCAGGAGAAGCATGAGAAGTTTCACCTGTACTCCTTGCATTAGGTACTGAGCTGCTTGCATTACCATCAGAGAAAGTTGTAATAGTTGGTGTTGCTTCAATGGTTATCAAAGGGATCTTCAGTGGTGATTCACTAACACATTGGCTCCAGTTCCACCTGTCATTCACATTAAACACTACATCCCTGCTAACAATCACCTTACAAGTAATAGGGTTATAAAGCTTGTAAGCTTTGGACTCATGGCTATACCCTATGAATATACATTTGAGAAACTTGCTATCAAGCTTTTGATGTTGAGCAGAAGGAATCAAAGTATAGGCAATGCACCCAAATACTTTTAAATGACTTATAGTGGGTCTCCTTCTGCTCCAAGCTTCATAAGGTGTCTAATTTTGCACTACTTTGGTGGGAGACAAATTCAGTAAGTATACTAAAGTTGTAACGGCTTCAGCCCAAAACTGGTTAGCTAACCTTCCCTCCTTGAGTAAACTTCTAGCCATCTCCACTATTGATCTATTCTTTCTCTCCACCACTTCATTTTGCTGAGGTGTGTAAGGAGCTCTGAGTTCCCTCTTAATTCCATGCTCATCACAGAACTTGGTGAACTCCTTGGAGAGGAATTCTCCTCCTCTATCAGTGCGCAAACATTTGATTATGTCACTACACTAATTCTCAACCAATGCTTTGAAGATCTTGAAGTATTCCAATGCTTGAGACTTGTACTTGATGAAATACACCCAATTCTTTCTTGTGTAGTCATATGTAAATAAGAGAAAAAATCTATTACCTCCAATAGATTCAATCTGCATTGGGCCACATAGATCAGCATGGATCAACTCTAATGGATTTGATGCTCTCCAAGCCTTTCCAGATTGAAATGGCTTCCTGAATTGCTTCCTCATGATGCAACTCTCAACAAAGTCTATATCTGTAATTGGAAGAAGGCCTTCTACCAAGCCTCTCTGGCTCAAGGTTCTCAAACCTTGGATGTGAAGGTGACCATATCTGGGGTGCCACAAATTTGAGTCCTTGGATCCATTCACCATCAAGCCAAGTTGTTCCATACTTGATACTTCAAAAGGAAACATGTTGTTCCTTGTCTTCTGAATGTTGGCAAGCATATGACGAGTGTGTTGATCTTTAATTTGACAAGTATCTTTTTCAAAGAGCACTGAGAAACCTCCTGCTATTAGCTAGCCAACACTCAAGAGATCGTGAGCCAACTTGGGTACATATTGAACATTTTTCAAGAGTTTTACCTTGCTATTGCTTGTTGTGATGGTAACTGTGCCTTTCCCTTCAACTTGGACCTCATTGTTGTCTCTTAGTGATGCGATGCAACCGCAAGTGTACGGGTCGTAACAAGTAATAGAGTAGACTTGAAAGTCGAGTTATAGATTCCCAGGAAGATGGAAGTACTAATACCCACTATTCATCTACTATCTAGTCTATCTAAAGGTGGTTGATTATACTAATTCTAAACTAACTAATTGAAAACACAAACAAGGGAATCGAGTTGCTCCTGAGGTTAAACAATCATTAAAGAGGGATGCTCGGATAATTGAATCCCCCTTGGACTTCTAAAAGATAAATGCTACTCTCTATCTCGACTTTTGGTTGATCTTTGGCCAAGGGTTCCTATGGTGCTTTCACTCCCTCTCTCGAGGAGAGTTACTAATCCTAGTGCCCTTACAGATGATGTTCTAGGGAACCTAATTCTTGTAGGGATTATGGGAATAATATATCTAAAGGACTCACTCTCCTTAGTACCCGGGTTCCCGGTATACTCACAATCTCCTCTATTGGAGATGGTCTACACACGGGGAGGCGTCTCTTCTTCCTCCATATGGACTACAAAAATCCCTCCGGGCTCTCGCAACGTAGAGGGATTAACTTACATTAAAACATCCAATAGACTCAATGAGATTCAACCAAACAATCAAAGATAGAGAGATAACATTAATTAAAATATGTCCAAAGGTTCATCAATCATCCAAGCATCTACAAGATTAGCCCTCCATAAAAGGGGGACAACAATACAAAACAAAGATGAAGACAAACAAGGAAATCATAATGAATAATACTAATGAATGCACCGTTAATGGCTTCCTTGATCCTCTTCCAATGATTTCCCCTCTTCTTGCTCCAATAGCTTCAAGATGAAAATCTCCAAGCTTTCCCCAAGATTAGACTCTCTCCCCAAGCTACTTCATTCTTTTCTAAACTCTCATTAGTCGGCTTTTATACATCTAGGGTTTTAGGGGTGAGATTTACCAATTTGCCCCCTCCTAGGTCTGCAGATTCACTAAACTTTATGATATATAGGCCCGTATACGGGCATATATCAGCCCGTATATAGGCCAGCTACCTCCATACGGTCTATCATACGGGCCGTATACTGCCCCGTATTCCCTTCAGGTGCCAGTATATGACCGTATGCCAGCCCGTATGGACCCTTCTAGGTACTCTGAAGTCCCAGTTTCTCTCGAAATGCTTTCTTTCATCCGGGGTCCTGGTATTTTGCCTTGTTTATCAGAATGAATACATTTTAAGTATCGGTGGGCAAAAAATCTTCAAAATTACATGCCAAGCATATAGGAATATGATATAAAATTATGGTCAAATGAACACTTATCACCAAGCCTCACTGATTGCTTGAGACTTTCATCAAGGTCCTTGAAGAGCTCTTTCTTCCCAGTCATGTGGTTGGAATAGCCACTATCCACTACCCAAATGCTGCTTGAAGCTTGATCAAATCACCATTGGCCATGAAGAGATAGCTATTATCTTCTCGTTGTGCTTCAGCAATGTTCACTGTCTTCTCTTTAAACCAACATTCAGCCTTGATAGGCCCATAATTCTTGCAATTATGACATTGTATGTTGCTTTTGTATTGCCTTGGATCAGTGTTTTGGTACCAAGATCTGCCTGAGCTTCTCCCTTTTCCTCTGAATGAGCTTCTACCTTTGCCTCTGCTTGCAGAATTGTTACTTCTCTTTGCACCAGAAGCCTTCCTTCTAACCTGGAAGGCTTTAGCTTCAGACTTCTCTGCTGATTGGTTGAGTCTGACTTCATAAGCTTGCAAAGAGCCACTGAGCTCATCGAATGTGAGAGTAGAGAGGTCTTTTGCTTCCTCAATTTCTGCAACTATGTGATCAAACCTAGCAGCTAGGCTCCTCAGAACCTTGGACACTACAGTCTGGTCAGTGAGGGGATCCCCAAACACCCTCAATTGGTTAATCACGCCCAGCACTCTTGAAATGTACTCCTGCATAGCTTTATTGTTCTGCATTTGGAGTGTTTCAAACTCCTGTCTCAATGTCTGCATCTTCACTGCTATAACTTTGCTAGAGCCTTGAAACTCAGTTTGTAGAATGGACCAAGCCTGCTTTGTTGTTTTTGTTGCAGCTATGCATGAGATGATTGTCTCATGCACAACACTCTGGATGAAGAAGAGTGCCTTGGAGTCCCTTATCTTATTCTCCCGTACTCGAGCTTCATCTTCAGTCTCAGAAAAGCCAGATTTAACAAGGTCCTAGAGGTCCTGAGATCTGAAAAGAGTACGCATCTTTATCACCCAGTGATCGTAACAGTCGCCCTTGAAGATCTGCATCGAGGGTTGGGAGAGACTCATGGAACCACCATTGTTCGCTATTGATCTTATGAGTACCACCTGGTATTTGTAATAAAAATAAGAGAAGAAGAAGGCTAACTTAGAGTTTACAGATGCTGGTAATATCTCAATAAGGAAGAAGACAAGCTACAACTTTTCTCATTAATTAAATTGACTCAAAAGACAATACAAGAAGATAAAACTAAAAATCAAATAATGACACACTAACCCCCACGTTGTCAGCCACTACTGTACTTTTATTCAACTAAGTAACAACATAGATAACAACTAAGAGACCAAGTCTCTTTGACCCAGCATCTAATGAACTTCAGCACATGTCCTCCTCTAATATTGGTCCAGGTCAGCTGCCACATAGATTAATATTAACAAGTTTCACCTGGGTCTTAAATGGGAAAAAAGGCCTAGATGAGAGGATCTTGAATCTTTCCTTGAGGGAACCGAATGCACGTTCGACAGTTGTTTGAGCTGATGAATGTCGAAGGTTGGAGAGCTCCTTGGAGTTTGTCGGTGTCCGTGAGCCAAACTCCCTGAGGTAGTAGCTAACTCTAATGTAAAGAGGTATAAACCTTGCTCTTGTAGCATACCCAGCATCAACCAAGTAATACTTTCCTAAATACAAGGACAAAATTTTGGTAAGCCTAATGATTGTGTCTAATCTATTCATGGATACATACATAAAAACTCTTGACAAATTAGTTACCTTCAAGGACTGATAGCCATTTGATCTTTCCAGCGCATCCCGGAGGACTAGAGCGTCATGTGTTGAACCTTCCCAATCAGCCAGAACATATGTAAATCGTAAATCAAAGTCTACAGCTCCAAGAACATTTTGTGTTGGGAATAGTTTCCTTCCACGGAATGCTGCCACATCAAATCCAGGGACAGATGCTTGAATGTGGGTCCCATCTAGAGCCCAATGCAATCCTAACATTAACATTTTATAGATTAGTTTAAGTTGGAAAAAATAAAAATTGCATGACTTATAACATTAAAATACCTTAAAGTAAGGATATATTTGACTCCTTGCCGTAATATATGTTGGGGTTTGTGTACTTGGTGGTTTTATATATTCATGATGTAATTGCTCGATTGCAAATAACACATGATTAAAGTACCTACTTATTCTCTCGCTAGACCGTAAGAAGTTATGTACAATAACACGGTTGCGTTGGTTATGTCCTATGGTATCTAAGAATATAAGCAGTTGTTCTTCCATACTCATGTATAGTGTATCCCGCAGAGCATCTTTCTGCCACGATATTGAGCACTGGTTGAAGAATGTAGATTTGTTCATACGAACCATGTTCACACTAATAGTGTCATCCCCATCTATCAGCCTGCATAAGTATTTCTCCCTAATTTCCAACCTACTACGGGAAGGTTCTCGACAAATCCATTATCGTTTACCTAGCCAAAGTAATACGAAGAAATAAGCCACAACTAGAACTGTTATTAGAGTTGCATCCATTTCATTGCCATTGTCGTATTCAACCATGCCACATGCATGTGCCATACTCCAATTCTGCATTTTTCCTAATCAATCATACAAATTATTTGTAGAGTTGTAATTTGGTCTTATTGCAGCCTAATATATCAGATCATAATCAATACTGGTTAAAAAAACAATTCAATGTACAAGATGGATTTGACGCCGCCATTGCAGATTAAAGATATTTATTTCAATTATATTGAAACATAATTTCTATCCAAAAAAACAAGCATACACACTATAGACAATGCAAAAGAATAAGCTTTTTACAACAAACAAACATTGTGTTTGCTTAAATGTGGAAAATCATTTAAGTAAATGAAATTTAAAATTCACAAGGAAAAATTTATTCTCTTTTCCTTCTACCACTTTCCATCGTTTTTATTTCTATTCCCTCTATTTCCCTCAATCCAAGCACACACTTAGGGATCCATAAAAAATAAAGAAGAATAATACAAACCCCAAAAAAATACCTTATCGTCTCTCGATTCGAGATGAACAGTCTCAAAAGGTCATAATACATGTCTTCTAAGACTGAATTCTTGTAGGTTGTTATTGCATGTTTGCTAAACTAATCATAGTTATATCAAATGAGATGGCAATATCAAAGTCAGTGAGAAATACAAGAAAATATTATTTATATAAGAAATGTTACTAAACAAATTATATATGAACTCTCTCAAACCTTTGATATTCACAAGTTAACCTTTGATCTACCATTTACTACCTTTGATATTCATGGGCAAGCTTCCCACTCCAGGAACACTGCATCACCAACCTGAAACTCGCGCTCAGAATGACTCTAATCAACATAACTCTTCTGCCTGCTTTAAGTAACCTTCAGTCTCTCTCTGATCATCCTGACCTACTCCTCTGTCTTTCGGATGAAATCTGGCTTCTCAAGTGCCCTCTTAGCCACAAGCTTCCTCTGACCCACATCACCCCAATATATCAGTGTCTGGCACTTCCTCCCATAAAGCGCATCATACGGAGCCATCTGAATACTCGCCTGATAACTATTATTGTAGGCAAACTCTACCAAACTCAGACGCTAATCCCAAGAGCCTGTAAAGTCCAATGTGCATGCCCTCAGCTTATCCTCTAAAATCTGGATTATCCTCTCCAACTAACCATCAGTCTGTGGGTGAAAAGTCGTACTAAATGCCAGACCCATGCCCAGAGCGGTGTGCAGACTCTCCCAGAACCTCAAGACAAACCTAGTGTCCTGATCAGAAGTAATCGACATCGATACTCCATGTAGTCTAACAATCTGATCTATATACAGCTGGGCCAACCTCTCCAATGATGCACCTATTCTCAAAGGTATGAAATGCGCCGACTTAGTCAATCAGTCCATTATGACCCAGATTGACTCATTACCCTTTTGAGTATAGGGCAACCCTGTCACAAAATCCATATTGATATGCTCCCACTTCAACTTCGGAATGGGCAAGGGTTGTAGTGTCCCAGCTGGTCTCTAGTGTTCCGTCTTCACTAACTGGTAAGTGATGCACTGTGCCACAAACTCTGCGACATCTCGCTTCATGCCTTTCCACCAGAAGTGGTCTCTCAATCCTCTATACATCTTAGTACCACCGGGATGAATCGCATAGCCTGAGTAGTGGGCCTCCTCAAGAATCTTTTTCCTCAACTCTGCGAATATTGGGCACACAAACTCTGGCATTAAACCTGAGTGTACCATCCTCATGCACTCTAAACCGTGTCGGCTCTCCCTGCCCAATCTGACCCCTGATCTCCTCCAAATCTGGATCCTGCCTCTGAGAATCTCTAATCGTCCCCAACATTGAGGGTTGTATATGCAAGCTAGCCAAACTAACAACTATATGGGGCAATATAACCTCTAACTCAATTCTCCTCATATCTTACAACAAGGGCCTCTGCGATGTCAACAGTGCGGCGACTCCATAACCCGACCTCCTGCTCAAAGCATCTGCCACCACGTTAGCCTTGCCCGGGTGGTAATGAACACTCAAATCATAATCATTAATCAAGTCCAACCAACGCCGCTGTCTAATATTCAGTTTCTCCAGATCGTGTGTGGGGTAGTTCTCCTCATAAGGCTTCAACTAACGAGAAGCATAAGAAATGACTCTCCCGTCCTGCATCAACACACACCCCAGGCCAGTCTTGCAAGCATCACTATAAAATGTATACCTGTGCCCACTCTGTGGCAAAGCTAGGACCGGTGCGGATACCAACCTCTGCTTCAACTCCAGAAAGCTCTTCTCACAAGAATCAAACCAAAAAACTTAGCACCCTTTCTTGTCAATTTCGTTAAGGGTGCTGCCAACCGGGAAAAACCCTCAACAAACCTCCGATAATATCCGGCTAATCCCAAGAAACTCCGGATCTCCCTGACTGTGGTCGGTCTCCTCCATTCGACGATTGCCTCAATCTTCTTGGGGTCCACTGAAACTCCAGCACCGCTGATCACATGCCCCAGAAAGCCACACTGTCCAGCCAAAACTCATACTTGAAGAACTTGACATACAACTGATGCTGCCTCAAAATTTCTAACACAGTCCTTAAGTACTCCTCGTGTGCCTGGCGACTCCTAGAGTAAATCAATATGTCGTCGATAAAGACCACCATGAACCGGTCCAAGTACTGTCGAAAGACCTGATTCATCATGTTCGTAAACACTGTTGGGGCATTGGTAAGCCCAAATGGCATAACCTGGAACTCATAGTGCCCATATCTGGTACGAAAGGCACTCTTCGGGATATCCTCCTCCCTGATCCGTACCTGGTGGTACCCGAATCTCAAATCAATCTTCAAGAACACCTGTGCTCCCTGTAGCTAGTCCATGAGATCATTAATCCTCGGCAAAGGGTACTTATTTTTCACTATCACCTTGTTTAACTCTTTATAGTCAATGTACAACCTCATAGATCCATCCTTCTTCTTGACAAACAAAACCGGCGCTTCCCAAGGTGAGATGCTAGTTCGAATAAAACCCTTCTCCAACAACTCCTCCAGCTGCGTCTTCAACTCCTTCAGCTCCGTGGGTACCATCCTGTATGGAGCTCTAGACACAGGAGTTATACCCGGAACAAAATCAATAGAGAACTCCAACTCTCTTTGCGGGGGTAATCCTGGTAAATCACCTGGGAACACATCTAGGAACTCCCTCACCACTGGAACATCAGCCACCATAGGACCACTCTCCTGCTTAGCCTACGAGATCAAGGCCAGGTATCCCACTTTTCCACCGTCAAGTAACCTCCATGCCTGAAGTGCTGACGTCTCCTGAACTAGAGAACAACTCTGGCTGCCCAGGAAAGTAAACTCCTCGTCACCCGGCATCCTGAAAAATACTCTCTTCTCGCGGTAATCCACCATTGCATACACTGAAGAGAGCCAATCCATCCCGTGGATCACATCGTAATCCCTCAGGTCCATTACATGCAGATCGACGGGAAACCCCCGCCCCTCAATTACTACTGGACACGCCGGTGACATCTTACTCACCAATCTGGCAGCTCCTACTGGGGTATCCACCCTTAACTCATATGACAACTCTACTATAGGCAAAGAATGCCTCCTTGCAAACAATGCAGAAACAAAAAAAAAAAAACATGGCACCCGGATCAAATAACGTACAGGGATAAAAAGAGCTAACTGAGATAGTACCTGCAACGATATCAGCTGATGCCTATGCATCCTCAGTAGTCAAGCGATAGACTCGTCCCTGAGTCATAGGCCTCTGCTGCTGCTAGGGCTGGCCCAAAGAAGAAGGATGTCCAGCTACGTCATTCCCCTTCTTGTTACCCCCTTGAGGCCTCGGTGGTAATCCGATTGACTGTCTGGAAGCCCCGAAAGACTGCTGCTGGCCCTGTGCTCCTCCCCTTATGCTCTGACCTGCCTGCCTCTAGGGACACTGTGCCTTCCTGTGTTTTAAGCTGCCATAGGTAAAGCATCCACCGGTGAGCCTCAGACACTGTGCTTTCTTATGTGGTCCCTTGCACTCATAGCATCTCACTGTCTGGGAACTACTAGCTGACGAACCTCCGCCTCCAAATGAGGTTGAAGACCCAGATGGTCTACTATACGGTCGAAATCTGTGGCCTGACTTCTTGTGCCTAGAGCTCTTGCCGGAGGACTGCCTTTGACTGTTTTGACCTTTATCTTGCTTCTCCTGTGGTGCCCCTGTGTGCTGCCATGTCTGATAGCCTCAATGAACTTTGCCCGAGCCACCACATCACTATATGTGGTGCACATGTGTCCAGCAACAATATCCCTTAGTGATGGATATAATCCCTCCACAAACCTCTATACCTTGCTCTCCTCTATGGAGACAAGGTTAGGTGCAAATCGGGCCAATCTGTCGAACTCTGCCACATACTGATCGACTGTCCTAGTACCCTAAGTCAGATACATCAGCTGTCTCTCCATCTGTAGTAATCTCCCTTGTGAAAAGTATTTAGCTAGGAAGGCCTTCTTAAATTCATCCCAGGTCTGGAAAGGCATTCCATTCTTGAGCCGTATATCCCCGAGGTACCAGTCCTCAGCAGCAACTAACATCAAATATGCAACCGTCCTGATCCTCTCTGCATCATGCTTTCTCCAGTTTTTTGATCGAGGCCTCTGCTGCCCAAGGGTTGGCAGTCCCCTCAAAAGATCTAGAAGCAGGTCTCCTAATCTCACCCAGTATGCCTCTAGTGGCTGGTGCTACAGACGGAGATGGAGGCGGAGGTAGTAGTGGTGGTACCTGCTGCTGCTGCCTCTGTTCTTGTATGTACCCCATCATCTCTCTCATGAGATCCATCATGGCAATAGGGGGTACCTCTCCCCTTGGACTTGGGCCCGCAACCTATAGCCCTGCATTTCCTGATTGAGCAGGAAGCTCCTGCTCAACTTCCATATCTACTAGGGAGGAGGAACCTCCTCTTCTTAAGGCATATCCTACACTGGAGGCTGAAGCACCTCCCTACGTCTGGGTCGTCCCCACTTACCTCCCTAACTCACCATAATAGCTTCCAAGCAAATCACATGTCAGTTACTTGATTCATATCCTGGTCTACCCGAACCAACACTCAATTAAACATATTTGACTATGTCGCTAGGGTTACTAGGGTGTCAACTATCTGCTTTTGCTTTGATACCACTTTAATCTGTAATGCCCCGGCATTCTGGGACCTCGAGCACGTAAACATATCGACCGTACCCAAGTTGAGACGAGCCCATCTCGAGTACAAGGCCTAAGTAATCAAAAGCATATATCAAATAAATACTCAAAAGTCTCAATACAAATAATAAATATTCTCAAGATAACGACAGCAGAAATAAAACATGTCACAAAGGGTCCATGTGCACTAAACAAATACAGGCCCTACATGGGTCCTAAACAAAATGCCTCTTACACAGAAATAAAAGATAAAGAGATCGTCCGACATTAGCAAAGATCCCACCCCAACTCTCGCACGTCTCCTGAGCTCGAATCACCTACTCTTCAGGACCTGAAATGAGAGAAAGGGAAAATTGATGAGCTTTCGAATGGAAAGCCCAGTAAGTACCTGCAAGGATCTCAAAGATGTATTCCAATAAAGATGACATATGATATCAAATCCATAAAAACATCATCAACACAATGGGGCTACACCCCGCACAAACTGACCCTAGGAGTCTACGACAATCATCAGCAACGGTACGCCTCCTATCCAGCGGCAGCCCACGGGCATTGGAAGAGAATTCCAAGAATAGCTCAGCAATGATCCCCCGGACAGCAACACAGCCTCGAGGTGCAAGCGACAAACTTGTCACACCTCGGTAGCGCCACATCTTTTATGTGTCGACACGGTTAGAGAATCAACCCCACTGACAGGCAGGACAACCAGAGTACCGTCCCTCTGGCATGACAAGCTGAAACGCCAGGGTGTCCCGTCCCCGAACGTTCCCAAACCGGAGCCTTAATGCTCCACTAAACCAGGAGGAAGATCAAACTCAGTTGGCGCATATTTCCCAGCCAGCACACAAGACTGGGTGCCTATGATCAAGTGTCGGTCCACAGGTGGACATGTCCAACAGAGTATTCCAACAAACAGGTAGTAATAGCGCTACCACTAGCACATCAATCACACACATATGAGGAAAGAAAGAACAAAAACTATCATGTATGTGCGTGCATCCAAGAACAACAGGTATTATAAAGAAAGATATGCCAACCAACGGCATTCACCAAAACAAAAAACCCGAACATTGGGTGCAATCTAGGCAAGAGTATCTTACCTCTAATCGCAATCCAACCGATTGATCTATTACTGTCTCGACGAAGCTCAGCACTCTACTTTAATATCTGGTAATCACAAGTCTAATCTCAATAAACGCCCGTGTGTTTTAAGGACAACTACGTATATAATACATGCTCAACTAAATAGACCCAACCTATTAATAAACCCAATCTTTTTAATTAACTTGACTGACCAGACTAGGCCCAGGTTGGGTTTAAAACAAATCAATTCACTTTACTTTAAGCAAACCAACTCACTTGGTATTAACTATATTCACAGCCAATCATCCACAACAAATCAAACTCCTATCCATACTTCTCCACTCCCCAGCATACCAACCAAACGACCATACCAACTCTAAACAAGAACCGCCAGAGCTCATAAGCTCCAACCCTTTGCAATACAAAAGTTTCTATCAACCTTTTCTAGCATTTCACTGGCAATAGAAACCAACAGGCCTGGAGAATCTACTAAACTCTATCAACGTTGGAGCAAAAACAGTCCACAACTCCAATGATTACATTCAACCTCACTAACTTCATTCCAATTCATCACTTCTAACTAGCAATATTGATTCACAGAAACCACTATCATCAAACCTTTATAATCATGCACAAATAAACCTCTTAACACAACTGGCCATAAGCTCCAACAGAGCCTCAAAAAGTCATCAAGTACATACTAAGAGTTCTCTGTCACCGCTACTAAACCAAATCAGAGGTCTCATTACTTTCAAACCCTTCTATGTATATCACTCTTACCCAAGACATGTATAACATCTCAGAGAACACCGTCACACTACCATCCAACCCACAAAGGATTACCAACAATGTTCACAGAAAATACATCACCCAACGATTCAAAATATTCAATCTATCATCACCATCTCTAAGTTATCTACTAAACAAGACTTGAAACCCTATACTTAGGTTCAAACAAACATAGACCTAAGCCATCAACAGAGATCCACAACCACTCTCTCCAACAACATGCATCTCAAATCATAAAAGCTTTCAAGTGATCCTAATATGATGTTATCCAACAGGTTTCCTATATATGTATGACCACAGAGACTTGGAAAACTCACCGGGACCTGGATGGTATTTATCAGTATTGCTTCGGCCGTCGTGGAGCTGCGTCGTCCCTCCCGGTTCAGCCTTCCACCGTGATGTTACTGCGCGTTTGAAAGAGAAGAGAGGACGAACGGCGACGTTAGGGTTTTGGAGATTAGTTCCTTACTTATAGGCCTGCGGAGAATCTCGACGCGATCCATCTCATTATTAACAAGATTCAAAATGAGATTTGGATAAGATCCTTTCCTTATCCAAACAATTCAAACGCGGAAGCGCTCTTTACGCGGTGGCGCGATCACTAGTGAGGAAGAGCATGGTTGTCTTGAGATCGTACCACCCAACTCTGATGGGTGGCTGCAATGGTAGCCCATGCATGGTTCGCAGGTTATCACACCGTAAACCTACAACTGTGAGATTGCTTTCCCATTTCTCAACAGATGATTCTGACAGTCCGTTTCAAATGAAAATAAAATAATAATAAAATAAAACACATGCAAGCTTTTCACGCATTTTAATCCAAGTGGAGCTCAACAGCTATTAATGGCAGTTATGTACAACTTCAACATCCCTTATGTATATTACTTTATTTTATTATTATATTTTATTTTTAATTTTTATTAAGCCCAATATATATATTAGGTTTTGTTTTTTGTTTTTGTTTTTTTTTCTCTTTTTATTAAACCCTTAGATTACTTCAAGTAAGTTCAATATCAAGGAAGTTTCATTAATTATCCGAAACAATAGGAATATTAAAATTATAAAATCCTTGGATTTTAAAATACGGATCTTCTCTTCTGATTAGTGTTGGGTTGTTGAGTTGGTTGGCAAGGGTTATTCAATGACACACTAGGGACTTCGTACGCATGGAGCATAGATAATGAATGCTCATTCCTGAGTAATATGCCTACGGTCTCCGCCACATATCCCTATAGAGAGGAGTGAGACATTATTGGACCTAGGTGGTGTCCTGACTATGGATGACCAACAACATATTTCTATACCTTACCAAATGCCGGTCTGTCTCACCAACCTTCCACCTTGTGATGCATAGTCCGTCTACACTAACAATTATATGAATTTAAGCCTAAGATATATCATAGCCTTTCAGATCAATGATTAATTAGGTTTATATAAAGGTTAGGGAGGCTATATTTTTGTCATTGCCTTTTGACTAACAGTTGAATAAGTACTATGTCACAAGCACACCAAGCTCAACCAACAAACAAAAGAATTATATGATAATTTAAGTTTTCATGCCCAACTCATCACACAACCCTAGAACAAAGTTCTAGCCAATAATCATGATACTCATACCATTAAGTTCAAAACATTCATATCAATAAGCATTCATGTTAACAATAAAAGATATTTAACTGATACTAAATGACGATGTGGATCTTTCTCCTTATGAAATTTTCCCTCTTTACATAGTGCTCTCGTCCTTCGGATCGTCGGTTCTCCTTATTGGTGAAGCCCTCCAAATACCCTTGAGTTGTCATCCTTAAGGAGTGACGCATCACATAACTCTATCATCAGGGTGCATGAGCTTTAGCGACGAGCCCTTCAAAAGTGAAGGTCGCGTCGCTAAATCCAAGCCATCTCAAAGAATGTAGTTATGACGTGTCCTTCCGTTGGAAGGACTCATCTCTCAATCCTAGTTGTTTCTGTAGCAAAGTCAAGACACATCCTTCATTGCCGAAGGACACATCGTTCTCTGTCGTGATCTCCCGGTGAAGCCTCGCTCAGTTGCGGCTCGATTTGCTTTCACACCTAGACTTCTCCCACTTGTGTCGCTCATATTAAAGGCCAAAAATTGGTCTTTCTTGCATTAAACACAAATCACTCAAATGCCCATACTTACCGCCATCATGCAAAATTCACATAATTTGAGTGAGCTTACTGTTGATCGGCAGCAAGTGCAAGAACTATGCCTCCGCAAGCAAGCATACGTAGTTGTAGGTAATAAAATAACCGGTGAGTACCGGATTGAATCCACAAGGAGTAGGAGACTAAGTGAACTAAACTACTAAGAACTTATACTACTTCAATAATTCAAATCAGGAGATGGTGACAAAATCCTTCTCACAGTCAAATAGGTTTAGAGGGATAAATCGATTAAGAAGACAATCAGTAATAAAACTCTAGGGTTGTGTGGTATTTAGACATGATTATGTTATTCTCTATTGATTAAGGAATGGTTTATGTTGTTGGCTTGGCAAGGGACATCAGTGATGATCTAAGGTTCTTATGCGCACTCGTAGCGTAGCCTACAGATTCCTTAGAACTAAGGGATAGGCTTTAATCCCTCCCCCTATATGTTTATGATGGTAGGGCACAATGTTATTAGACCTAGATGCTATCCTGCCATGGAAGACAACTGTATATGTCTATACTACTTGAGTCTCGGGTTGTCACCCCGACTTCCACCTTATGATGCACAACCATCTACAATAACACACATATGACATGAAGTCCTAGATATGTTATCATCTTTCAGTACGATGATTAACCTGATTCATACAAATGTTAGAGTAGTTAAACATTTGTCGTTGTATGCAGTCCAACAATTAAGCAAGACTATGTCATAAGCACCACAAGCACAACATGTAAATCATTAATCTATAGATAAAATAGGTATTCATGTCTTCATCGCCACACAACCCTAGAACCACAGTTCTAGCCTAGAAATATTGAAATCCTAACAAATAGTTCAACATATTCAAATATATAAGCATCTATGTTCATAAAGTTCACTAAAGTAAAGACAAGGAAAAACAATAATCAAGTATGATGAGGATCCTTATCCTATTGATAATCTTCCTCCTTCACGATGTTGGCACACCCTCTGGATCACAGGTTCCCTATGCAATTTAAGCCTTCTGGCCGCCCTTGAGATGTCACCTCCGAGCCGTCGAAATTACTTTTGAAAAACAAAGATGAAAACTGGGAGAAACCCTAATAGCCTTTTTATAGCCACGACCATTGATACGTCGCTCACTGAGGACCGACGCGTCACAAGCTCTTTATTACCTGGGCCTCGCTGCATGGCGACGTGTCCCAGATTTCCAGCTTTGCACATTCTTCAATCAGGATGCGTCAATCTTGAGAAGCCAACACGTCATCAATTCTCAGCTATGAACATTTTCAAGTTAGAGTGCATCGGCCAATGGTTGTTGATTTGTTGTTATCCGCAAGTGCACTGAGTCGCTCAAGTAGTAAAGTACCCTGAGGTAGGGTAATTGAATCCATAGGGACCTGCAGAACTAGTACTAATCTAAACTCTATTACCTAGCCTAAAAATATATGTGGTGATCCAATCTTAACTAAAGGAAGACTATGGTTTACAATTGGCAAATCTAGGGTTTAATTTCAGAGAACATGACACCCGGGATCACCATCCCCTTAAGAATCCTTTGCTCAACTCAATTCCTAATACAAGATATCTAACTAATGTATTCTTTAACAGTGAGGAATCCTATATTAGTTTGACTCCGATCTCTCATAACAGCCAAACCCTAGTCCCATACAACAACTTCGATGTACGACTGCATTATACTAATTATTAGTATAGGTTATGTGATCCTCACTATTAGGTTTTACCCTAATCCGGAGAGTGTGTTGTGTAATTACCGCGATCACCCGATCTCTCAGTGAGCATGTACCCCCTATTATCTATACCCAGATCTAGCTTGACTGTAACGCCCTGAGTTTTCTAAATAAATAAATCAAAAAATTCTCAAAAATTAATGAGATTAATTAGCACAGAAAATGAATTAATTATTTTAAATCTCAATTAAAAGAAAATCGAGGATTAATAAATTTAAATCCATCCTCGCAACTAATGGGCCTAGGGAAGGCCTTATTGGGCCAGGCTGCTTTCACTTGGAATAGTTGGAGGTGGATGGTTAAGATAACCTCGGTTAATTAATTGGGAGATTTCGTAAGTGTTAATTAATCATGATTAATTAAGTAGGGGAACCAAACAAATGTTAGAGTTCCGATAAAGTAGATCAGGCGAGTCAAAAGCCGATATTCACGGATCTGGTCTAACGAGAGACAGACCCCGTGATGTTACAGTACGCTCGTGCCGCTGGAATCATTGACACGAGATTTCCGGATCGGGGTCGATGAATTATTATAAAAATAATATTAACTAAAGGGTGACGTGACATAAAGTACAAAGATAATATTAAATAAATTATTTGGATATTAGTAGGGGAAATAATTTAGATGATAAGTTTAATAATTAAAGGGTTGGTGATAAGTTAGAGTATGGTGGATTATTTAAAGGTGAGGTGAATAATTGAACTTAAATATTATAATGATTAAGTTATTCATATAAGGTGGCAGACCTAAGTTAGAAAGGAAAAATCAATTCAACTCATTCCTTCTTCTCTCTTATGGAAAAGAACTCAAGTCCCTCTCCCCCTCTCTTGCTTGCGCCGGCCACCGCCCGGCCTCCCTTGCTTGCACTGGCCCTCAGTCCGCAGCCCAAAGCAGTAGCCACCACACCCCGCTCGTCCATCCTTGCCCGGAATCCCATGCGCCCAGCCGCAGCAGCACAGCCTGCACGCGCATACAGCCGCCACCCTCGTCCGGTGTGCTCCGTCAGTCAGCCCCCCCTAGCCGCGCCACCCTTCCTCAACTGCCCGCCAGCCTGATGCCGCTGCCCAGCCCCGTCCACTCCTCTTTCTCCTCCCACGAGCTTCCATCATTTTGTGAGTTGGAAATTTGGGGAAAACCTTTTATTTGTCTCTTAATTTAGGGCATGGAGTTACTTTGGGATGAATTACTTGAAGGATGGAGAGGATTCTAGGTGAATGGTTGTAGAAGTGAACATGGAGAGGATTCTAGGTGAATGGTTGTGGAAGTGAACATGGTGCTGGTGGGGTATTAGGGCTGTGAAATGAGGAGAATTAAGGGGATATTGAAGTGTTCAATCATGTTTAGAGACATGTGAATCATTAATTTAATTCATATTAATGAATGTGATTGTTTGTATAAATTTCGGGGCCCGATAAATAGGGGAGGTGCCGCAGAATTTTTCATGAAAATTCTAAGTATAAATGCTCTATTAGTGTTCATGTTAACATGCTTAAGTGTTATTAGTTTTCATGATTAGCATGCTTAAGTGTCACAAACTTTAGATTAATTAATCTTGCTAATTAATCATGCTTAGGGGCATGCTAGGAGTCTTGAAGGCTTATGTTAAGTAGGAAAGCCCGCTTTGAGTGAGCTTAATATCTTTAACATGCTCCTTCGAGTTTAAATAGGAGTCTAAGTTAAGAATACGATTTCCATATTCATAATCTCCGTATTCTAAAACAATAGAACTAAGTTATGAAAAATACGAACTTCATATTTACTTAGCTACTATTATTAATTCTAGAAAAGGGTAAAGGTCCTGTGTGAGCTTAAGCCGGACCTAGCCAGACCTAGGAACTTGTGAAGGACTTCAGGTGAGGGGACATCTCAGTAAATATAGTCTTTACTCATGTATTCTTCGTGATTCGGTTTTCTCGTATTTTTATGAGTTTTATATCGGTTTATGAATGCTGATGGATTTTATCGCTATAGTTGCATAGTGATTTCATACTTGTTTAATTGATTAAATTTTAAAGAGCATGAGAAATGGTAAAGTGAAACCCTACATGTATCATAGGCTGCACCTTAGTTAGTTATGTATGAGGGATCCAACAGGGCTCAGGATAGAGCCCAGATATTAAGTAGACGATATCGGGTTAAGAAAGGGGCTTTGTTTTCAATCGCTTTTCTTAAAACCAAAATATTTACGAAAGTTGTTCATTTTATAAAACCCCCTTTCTGACTCTTGTGAGTGCCAGTATCGGATACAAGATTGATACTTGACGTACACATGTAGATGTATACCTTTGGTCGTTAAGTACCGGGCTCATGTAGATGTATACTGTTGTTCTCAGTCATCAGGATCATGTAGATGTATACCGCTGTTCCTTGATGGGAGTTGGAGTCCTTTCGAAGACATTCAAACTAGGGGTGCATGCTTGTATGATACGAGGCCATTGCATATAAATGTTTATTATATGCTTGATATGATGTAAGTTCGCATGTGTGCTTTCTTCGGATTTTTTTATCGTGTTAGCATGCTTATCCTGATTTAAGATAATTATGCTGACCCTCATGATTTATATTTGATTATGTACATGTACTAATATTTTAGTACAGTTTCTTTCGAGAGACAAGTATGTATAATACCTGGCGGATTTGTCTATACTCACTGAGCTTGTATAGCTCAGTCCCTTCAGTTCTTGTTTTTTTTTTATTGCAGGATCTAGACAGGGATCTGGGTAGTAGCTCGTGTCACTAGCAGGGTTCAAAGTCTAGTTGGCTTTGGCGTACCTTACCTTTATCTTTAGTCTTGATGTGTTGTACCAGACTTTATGTATTAATTTGCTTCCGTGTATTTGGGGTCGTAGTTGCCCAAGACTTGATCAGTTGTACTTTTTATGACTCTGATGTGATATGACTACCGATGTGTAACCGGATTTGCTTATGTCATATTGATTCTATTGTAGTACTTCATTGTGATTAGATTGTTAAATTTACAGCCTTAGGTACAGGATACCCTCCTGATCTGGCTGGTGTGACATCTGTCTCAGTAAAGAGATGGGTGTTATATTGACCGAGATTTCTCTTTATGCATCAAGCAACTATAGATTATGTGACCAGTGCTTTCGTACTAACAAATCACAAACATAAGCACGCATAGACAATCCACAAGAATAATCAAAATAGAAAAACCAATATTAAAGAAAGGGAAAGAATCACAAGTTTATCCTAAGATTCAAGGACCCGAGGCACAACATGAGGTTTAGCCTCTCATGCTATGAAAACCTAACACAATATCTAAAGAGGGAGACATGATTAAAGATACTATGATACTTCCCCAACCTTTAATCTCCATTGAAACCTTAGCTGTCGGCAGGAAGGTTGTCAAAAGCTGATCTACCAAAGTCCCCTTCAAAAGTCACATTGGGCAACCTTTTATAGACTTCAAAAACTCTAATGCATGGTCGTATAGATCTTAAGCATACCCGTGCATCTCTTCCGCAATGCGGTTCTAAAATCCGAGAGATGCACGGGTAAGAACACGATAGTACATCAAGTCGTGCATGTCTCTGTATCTCTGAGCACACTCTAATTTGATCTAGCAATTATGCACGGACGTGCACACGACCGCGTAATAGTCATTTTGACTCTTTTTTCTCTAAATTAATTCGATTTTCGTTTCTTTTGATCCGGGTACCTATTTTCCTGCTCAATCACAACAAAGTACCCAACAAAGCACAAAAATAGAGAAATCTATGTGAAAGAACAAGTAAAGTGCATGAAAATATAATATGAAAACATCTATAATTATGCAGTCATCAGTTGCCAAGGCTTCATTCTCCGTTGAATTCCCCATGTGCAGCTTGTGGAGTCACGGCTCAATTTGCGTCCGCTCCTAGACTTTCTCCCACTTGTGTAGCTCATATTGAAGGCCAAGACTTGGCTTTTCTTGCATTGAACATAAATTTCTCGAATTAATCTCTAAACTTATCAAAAACATGCAAAACTTAAATAATTCCAGCAAGCCACAAGTTGGTTAATTGATGAGAATTAAAACTAAACATGCACAATTCTTGCTATAAACACACATATTTGGCCCTAAACAATAAGCATATGACCCTTAAAATATGGTTAGCTCAGAGAATTAACACTGAAACAAGTTGTACAATTGATAAGAATTTGAACTAAACATGCACCATTTTTACTATAAACACACATGTTTGACCCTAAACATTAAGCATTTACCCTATAAACATATCTTAGCTCAGAGCGCTAACACACCACAAACTCAAACCATTGCTTGTCCTCAAGCAATGAAAACTATAACACCTTGATTTTTAACATAATATAATTGGTAATTAAATCATTAAAATATGAATATAATAAAAGGATTAAAGAGTGAAAGAATATAAATTTAACAATAATTGAATAAAAATAATGAAATGAAATGAGAATATGGAATTATTTTATTTTGAGAAAACTTAGACTACTTGTAAATAATCATAAACTCAGTGACTAGATTGAATTTTTTCTTGAATAACATTAGAACCCACTGAGTTTTTTCCACCATTCCTATGGTTCTTGGAGCTTCAATGGGCCTCTTTGAGTGCTCATTAGATTTGAGAAAGTTTTCATGCTCTCAATTCTCACTCTTGGCTTTATTAAAATCCCTATCTCTCTCCCAACTCTCTCTTTCTCTCTCATGGTATTTTTGAGCATTTGAATTAAGGTTCTCCTCCGAGGCGTTCTAAGTGTTTGAATTCTAATTTCTCCATTTGCTTCATTAATTTCCTCACGTCTTTGACTAAGGTATTCAATTATCTAACTTTTGTTAATTAGGATTTTAACTGTTCATAGGTTTTACCAAATATTAATCCATTACTATGGTTCTAGGTTGCAGTGAGGTTGCAGTAAGTTAGCATGTTAATTTTATCTAATTGAGAAGCTTAAGTAGAGATAAGGCTTTTGGTTTATAGTTGGAGAGTACTGACTTGATTTGTAGGTAAGGATGGGGAGTGTATTTTATGTCTTATTGTATAATTTTATGTTGTATGAGATGGAATATGCACTCAATGGATGATTGGATTAATCAAGTTAAGGTTATAGTTCTAATTCAGAGGAAACTTTGTTGGTTACTGTAGCAACCTTATCGAATACAACAATAAGCCAAGCATATTTTCACGGAATTGTAATGTTAAGATATTGGAAAGCCTTTTTTAATATTAGGTGATGCTAAGGAATGATAAATTAATATTTTTAGGACTCAGTAAATGCGTTGTGGACTTGGCGGGAGAGTCGAAGCCGGGACAGTGAGTGCATATTTGTAGAGAGGTGAGTGGAATGTAGAAGAGCCCCAGGTTTTTCCTCTTTTACTCATGTTTTATGATATGAGAGTATTGATGAGTATTTTTAAATACTATTTTAAGTATTTATGATAAGATTGCCCCTAGTTAGGGTTGTTATATAATCTCTACAGTATTTTTAATCGACTTTTCTATGCATTGCTTGTATTTGACTATGATGAATGTTTAACTACCCTGGATAGAGGGTAGCATTGTATGTAATTTATGAGATAGGAATTGGTTGGAAATGATATGTACAACTAATGTGTTTAACCTAAAAACAAGCTTGCATAGATAGTATGATATTGATTATATGTCTGAGATACACCCAGTTGAGTTGTCCTAGTGTTGACCATGGGCTCAGTGTATGAGCTCTATATAGATTTTTGGGACCGTAGTCAGTAACACATTTGGGAGGTGTAATTTCAAAATTTAAAGAGGTTATTTCTTTTAAAAACTCGTACCCATACTCTTTGGGAGCAAGGTACCGGTTGTTTTGCCTTTTCGGGGTGCATGTACGTATGTTTCATGTTGCTTCATGTAGATAATATTTCATGCAAATTGTAGGACATAGGACATGAGGGTTGGTGTATACTAGGCATGGTGTGTATTTTATACACGATGTGTACATATGTGTGATGCTGGTGTTCGCTTTTATCTAGTTTTCATTGTGATTTCCTGTTTATTTAGCATTATATCTTGATTACAAGATATGGAAATGATTAACACTTACATCTTGATTATTGTATGAATTGAATAGCATTACAGACGATTATATGCATAAGACTAGCATATTTTCTATGCATGTGTTATTTTTATGAAATATGTATTTCCATATGATAACCCCTGAGGGGGGTGTATTCTCTCACTAAGCTTGTGTAAGCTCATTACCTTCCTTTTATAGATTACAGATATAGCCCAAACCAGTGGTGAGGCGCGTCCCATATGTATATAGACTGGATGAGGTTTAGCAGGCTCTGAGCAGGATAGGTTTTGATGTTGTATAGTTTACATGTGAGCCATATCTAGAATGTGTACTTTGAGATTTTGTTTTACGTGATATATGATGTTCATATATAAACATGTACTCTTGTGATTAAGTCATTATGTGACAAGATGGTTTTAGTAGTTTTGGATTACCCTGTTATAAAGGATATGTTATCAGGAGCAAAAAATTAAACAACTTGACCGCGGAAGGTGTCAGGGATCAGTCCTAGTGTTGTACCTTTTCCCCCGAAGAGTCATCAAGTGAGCATTTGTGATGCACATTATCCGACACTCAAGAGCGGCTTGCACTCTTCAAAGGTGATAGTTCTTTCTACCATCTTTTCTATCTCCGGTAGGACATCCCTAGTGGATCTAACTTTCTAGTTTATTTTCTTCCACTCTTCCGGTAGGGCATCCCTAATGGTTAAGGCTTGTCGGATTAATTTTTCAGAAATTCTTTTTTTTTTAATATATATATCAGCAACTCTCTAATAGTCAAATTAGATAGAGTCCGAATATAAGTAGGAAAGTGACAACAAAGTGAAGGTTTGTGCTCAAAATTTTGTGAGGTGTTAAGCGAAGACAAGACTAAATATATATATTTTTGGAAAAAAAAATTGACACCTAACGCTAATGTCAACCTAAACTCAAAGAGGACTCCCAATCATTAACTATCATAGATCATCTTAAATCAACACTCATCATAATCAATATATGCATAAGAAAAGAATATGACATGAAAAACAATAAGGGGAAAAGGGATTAGTGGAACTTTACTCAATATGTGATATGCAACTGCTCTTATTATGTTTCCCTATCCATGTTTCAAAGTACTAATTGTAATATATCCTATGAGCATTGAAGGCATATGAGATAAGTGAAGCTCAAAAAGATATATAGAAATGGCTAAGCCATGGGTCCCTCTGTATTTAAAAATAAAAGGAAAATATAAAGTGGTAAAAGGAAATTATAATGATGATGATCCTTAATCGTTGGACAGCTTCTTGTAGTCATCATCGTCGAAAGAGTCCTTAGTGTCCGCTCCTATTCTCTCGTGGTCGGTGTTGCCGCAAATACTAGAGTTTGATACTCAAACCTGTGATGCTCGAGGAGCCGCTGTACTCCTCCAACCAAGCAACGCAGAAGTAAGTCTCAATCGGCCTGAGTTGGGGCAAGAGTTGGCAGTGGTGGTACTATGCTGGGCCTAGCTGTTACTGCTAGGTCCAATGGCTCCGTGGGGGCTGCTACCATGTAGGTAATACCTCCTAAGGTGCGTGTAGCCTGGAGCATCCCCATCGATCTCAATGTCTCCATAATGATTGGGGTGGAAGCCCCAACCACTGTCATCCCCATCGTACTATGCTCGGAGAGGATATCCATACCTCAGGTCAATCTTGTGACGTAGGGGACGACGAATATCACACCCACATTGAAATCCGACGCCTAATGTAGAAGAAACTAGGCAACAACCCATCCCAAGTAGAGTGGGAACCTGTTTGTCATGCTTTGAAGAAGGAAGTCTTTAGCGGTAACTTGTCCAGTGCTATCTCCCTGCCCCATGATCAAGTGACTCGGAACTATGTGTATATATCTGACGGTGGGAGAGCGAAGTGTGGAAGCCTTAAACCACCTCTTGTCGTAGATCGGATCCGTATTGAGCCTCCTCAACACGGACTCCTGTGTCTCTCCTGCTTGTCAGTGAATGCGCAACTCATCATACTTGACCGTATTGTGTACTCGAGGTCTTATATGCCAAGGTATATGGCAAAGTCTATGTATCTTATCTGATATCAAGTATCGCCTATCTGGAACTCAATTTGGTCCCACCAGTGCCATAAGACCCCTCGCTTGATGATGTGGAGCGTCGATAGAACCTCAAGGGGTAGCTCCCGGTAGGTCCTCTCTATGATGGCAAGAAGGCGGCCCCATGCTCCAACCTCCAGGAGCCGGTGAACATGGGTGGCAAGGCCTACCTCCTCGAGAACATCTCAATCAATGTGTCGGGCCTCGCCAAACCTCAACTGACGTAGACATAAGTGCTAGGCTCTGTGGACCGGCGCTGTGAGTATCAACTCCAGTAGGATATCGCACGTAGGTAGTGGTGGTGGTGGCCGTGTTTGAGAGCTCTCTCCCCATTACAGCTTCTTCGATTGTGGTCCCTTCGTGACAATCTTCCCGGGAGGCATAATGATTGGCAAGGTCGTGGTGTACAAGCACCAGATTTGGGGAACACTGGCATGTTTTGCCAAAGAAGATAAAGAAGGTCACTGGCCAGATCTCGGTAAAATCAACAAGGGGCTCTATAGGGATCACTCTAAATCGCTCTAGAAGAGTCGTGAGAAATTTGGTGGTGGTAACCCCAAGTCATTAATAAAAACCCTAGATCGCAGGCCGTCAGCCTGAGCACGCCCAGATGCACGGGTGTGTTAATACCTGTACATCTCTCTGTCTTCGCAATGTCACGTTATAGGAACAGTACACACCTGTGCAAAATGAAGCATGCCCGTGTATCTCGAACTCGCCGGGGAACATGCAATTTTTCTGTCCGCTTTGCGTACCTTGAAATTTTATAGAGTGTTGCACTGTCTCAAGCATGGCCATGCTCTTGCTCTTACTTCTCCCTATATTTTCCGGAGTGTAGTTTTCACCCTAGCATTGCATGCACCTGCGTCTTATTGTCTCCAAAAACTAAAAATAGATCATTAAGTATTTTGGAGAACACATAACATGTAAGAAATCATCAACGTATAGAAATTACCACTAATGTATACCTAACCTAAAACTAGATTAAATTACTATTGACTAGAAAACTAAACTAGAAAAACTAACTAAAAAAAAACTTGGGTTGCCTTCCAAGAAGCCCTTGTTTTACACCACTAGATTGACATACATATGCTCATGGAGGATCGAATAAGTGGAACCTCTCTGTTTCCCCGCCGGGAGGAAGACCATCCAAACATGTGACTTCCACTGTTGTTCGTTTGCCTTGAAGGTCCCCTTGATAGGATGTGTGATTTCGATTGCTCCATGAGGAGAAACTTGGGTTACTATGAACTGTCCTGGCCACCTTGATTTTAGTTTGCCTGGAAACAACTGAAGACGTGAGTTAAAGAGTAATACTTGATCACCTACTTAGAATTGTCAGTCCTTCTTTATATGCTCATCGTTGAATCATTTTGTGCGCGCCTTGTACACCCTCATGGTTTCATATACATCTCGGCGCCATTCATCTAACTCATTCAGCTGAAGTTTTTCCTTTGGTCCCGCATGGTCCAAATCAAAATTCAGGAACTTAGTGGCCCAATAAGCTCGTTACTCCAATTCAACTGGTAAGTGGAATGCTTTACCATTGACCAATCGATAGGGCGTGCTCTCGACCGGGGTTTTGTATAATGTCTTGTATGTCTAGAGTGTGCCGTCCAATCTCTCTGACCAATCTCGTCTATAGTGTTTAACTGTCTTCTTCAAAATTCGTTTCAGTTACTGATTTGATACTTTGAACTAGCCACTTGATTAGGGATGATATGGAGTAGCGACCTTGTGTGTTACCCTGTATTTCTTTAGAAACTTTTCAAATTGGGTATTGTAGAAGTGTGTCCCTAGATCACTAATGATTTCTTGTAGTGTGTCGAATCAAGGGAATAGCTTTTTGAGAAATTGGACTACCACCCTGGCATCATTGGTTGGCAATGCTTGAGAAATTGGACGGAACCCTCCAGTCTTCAAAGGTGGTCAACTACTGCATTCTCTGACCTTCGTTTATCTCTGATTTGAAGGTCAAATTCTTATAATAACAATACCCAACGAATTAAACATGGTTTTGCGTCTGACTTATTTAACAAATATCTTAGTACGGTAGGGTCATCGTAAACTATGACTTTTGATAAAACTAAGTCAGGGCAAAATTTATCAAATACATAAATCATTGCTAACAACTCTTTCTTTGTTTTGGTGTAGTTCTCCTGAGCATCCGTTAATGTTTTGCTGACGTAGTAGATGGGTCAGAAGTGCTTTGCCCGTTATTTCCCTAAAACAGTTCTAACTGTAAAATTACTCACATTGCACATTAGTTCAAAAGGTAAATGATACGAGCCGATACTACCGCAAGTGTACTGGTCGGATCAAAGTAAAGTGGACTATAATGAGTTGGATGTTGAACCACAGAGACTGAGAAGTACTAGTACTAGTTATCCGTCTATTATCTAGTCTATCCTAATTTTGGTGATGTCTAAACTAGTCTTACCTCTAAAACTAGGGAAAAGTATGAATCAAAACTTACTAACGATAGGGTGGAATAGTAGGGGAAATCAATCATAGGAGGAGCGTATTCAAGCAACAAATCCCCCTCAGGTTTTCATAAATATAGATAAAGGATTTTTAGATTAATAGTTGTAGTAATTTGGACCAAGGATTCCTAAAGTTCTTTCATCCCTCTCTCGAGGCGATTACTAACCTAGTACCCTCACTGAATTTTAATTGTCACGCCCCGAACCCGGATCCCGGGCCTCGGCGCACGCGACAAACGCCGCGTGCTTATAGGGTCGCCCCTAGAAGCACGCAAGGCTAAGTAACATAAGCAGATAATTAAATCAGAGTTTAAATTATAAATCAGCGGGAAGAAATATATATAAGGTTTTTATAAAACCCTAGCAGGTCCCGAATGACAACTCTCACTCAGAAAGGAATAGAGGCCTGCAAACCTCAGCTCAATATATCCCCATCGCTGCTAGGTTGTCCTGCGGAAGCTCTCTCCTGAATTCCGCTCCTAGCTACTCGCAAGGTCCTCATCTAGTCCTGACCCTACTCCTCATTGTCACCTGAGAAAAACATCCATCAAGTGCATGAGCCAAAGAAAGGCCCGAGAGGATCGCATAAATAAATCCAATAAAGGTGGCGAAAGCCACTAGGAAAGAACAGAAAATAAAAAGAAGTACAAATATGCAATAATAACATCACAAGTAAATAACAAATCTCGGGAAAGTGGATAAATCCACAAATGTACTCAACCCTCGGCATATGTGATACTAAGATGTTCACGACATCTACGACACCATCGGTATAGATCTCGACCTAAGCCCAGAGACTCGCTATAGCATACATGTGCACATGGCTGAAAATACCGCTCTTTCGACCGAAAGCGGGGCTGTGATATTATACACCTTCCCCTGCGGGGTCTCCGTCCAGATGGAGCATCAAGTGCCGTGGCGATAGTATACGCCTCTCGGGGTCTCCGTCAGATGGAGCACCAAGTGCTCGTGGCGGATATTATCGCCCTCCGCCAGGCACGGTGGGATGTATACCCTCGGTCTCCTCAGATCCGATGTATCATGCCCGAAAGTAAGAGAGATTGATAGTACTAATACCTAACAAAGTATACATATATATCCAAAGTAGCAACATCTTGAATATACACGATCGAGAGATCTCATCGAGATCGAGCCAATACGTATCTAAGGAGTAAACTCTACTCAAATACGCATAAGAAAAACATGATAGCAATAATCCCCTCGAGATATACAACCAATACATATAAGGAAAACCATCTCGAATATATATTGGGAACCTCTCGAGGAAATAAGAGTACAAAATCAAAGCAGGGTAGGCGAAGGAATACTCACAAACCTCCCGTGCGAGAGCCTACCTGGCTAGAAGCAACTCACAAGCAAGGTAGGAGAAAGGAATAATCAAACCGAGTGTCCAGGTGGCGTAGCAATATCAAAAAGCTCAAAAGCGTAAATAGAATCACACTCAAAGCGAGGAGCAAATCTAATCGAGTATACAACTTAAGCAATGCAAAGCATAACATTTCGATAGCAGGCGAGGTATCAAAAAGATGGACTCCAACATCCATCTAGCACAACAACAACAAGAATCAAGAGAATACTATGAGTTAGAAATACTACATGCATTGCCGGACATCCTACCTTATTCGGGCTTCGGGACCTACCGAGGTCGAGGCCTTCCACTCAGTGTCCTTGACCACCTCACCACGCCCTAAACATGGTAAATGTTTGTCACACAACATTTCATATCAAAAGGAATGCATTACATGCATTAAATTACCCAAATCGTGAGTTTACCGAAATGTCGGCTTTTAATCCGATGGATCCGGGCTCTTAGACACCTGCCCGTACCATTTTTATTAGTTTAAATATACACCAACTATCGGGACGATCGAATCAAATTCTCGAAGTCTTTTTGAAAACATTTGAGTTCTTATTCACTCTACATCTGTAGCTGGTAACCATATAAAACATGAAATTAGAACATCAAATCAAGCTCAAAATCTTCACCATTTCATCCCAAACTCCTAGTATATTATATTCACAATATTAACTTTCATTTCCAACAGATTGGGTCATTATCGCTCTCTATAATGGCCCCCAAAAAATTAAACAAAAACAATGTTCTGCAGGTGCTACAGTGTTTCCTGCATAATCCTTTCTTGGAGTTCAACTCTTTTACAATGTTTTGCAATTGATCACACCTATTCTTAATCCAAGGGAAGTGTGAAAACAATCCCAAATACTCAACACCTTCCATCTCATTATTTGGTAACTAAGATGCTTTGAAAATACACTAATTCAATAGTAACAAAAAATCTATGTTTGCAACATCAATAGCCAATGCAAAAGATAACTAGTAAACAATAATCCTTATCTTAACCTTCTCAATTACAAACTGCATATCCGTATATATGATCTATATAATCCATTCCATTACTCTCATCACCATTATTCCATTGCTTGTTTATCTCCATCACTAGCATAGAAGAAGGTTCTAACATGCTCTTCTTAAATAATTTAATAACTAATCATGGTGTGATTAAGCTACTAAATAAATCGATGAAATTTCAAGGAGTCTCCTTTGTTTATAGGGCTTTAGGTTCATACAAACATTCCCCATTCAATACATGAATTTAAAATCATACAACATAGTTAACACTCCAAGAATCACATGAACATCTAATCTTAGACATCTCATAACCTTGAAACCTTCAAACCATTAATGTTTTCATCTAAGGTTTTACCCTCAATTGAGTTCATGTTTAGTAAGGGTTCACTCTTCTAAAACCTAGAAGCATGAAACCATGATATCTAGGAGTTAATTAGGGTATTAACTCCTATAATTTTTCATGAAAATTGAAGGCACCTCCCCTAATTATAGGGCCCGAAAATCATACACACATTCACCACAATCTATCCATTACACATGGATTTAAATTCATACATCCATATAAACAACACATGAATACATGGTAATTAGTCTACAACCATAAATCGCTGTTGCTTCTACACAATATCATCATGCTTCTAACTCCTCCCATGCCTCTTTCATCCCTTAATTAACATTCATGCAAATCCAAACACTTAATCAACCATTTCACCAAATTAACATCAAGCTATTTGAGCAATTGAATTCCTTAAGTAGTATAGGGCTTTTTACCCAAAGTTAGAGGCTGGGGTGCGTGGGCGTATGTTAGAGGCGTGGACGCCAAGCAAGGGGTGGAGAGGTCGGCGGCCAGCAGGGTCAGGCTAGGGTCGGCAGGCCAAGAGGGTGCACAGCCTTGACGCCAGCTGCTAGCTTGGCGGCATGGCGACGCGCCTTGGCCGAGTGCTTTGTACCGGGTCGGCCAAGACCGGTGAGGGATGAGGTCGGCCGGAGGCGAGGGGACCAGATGCGGCGCTTCAAGGGGAGCCACCGACTCTCTCTCCGGAGACGGTCGCCCGTCGAATTTAAGAGGAGGGCGGTGAAGCTTAGGTCGAAAGCTTCGATTGGAGAAGAAACGAGAGGGAGAGAGGTGATGAATCTCTCTCTCTCTCTTCTAATACATATAACTTTCATAAAGTTATCACAATATTAATAACTATTATTTCTTTTTAATTTATTATATTATCTTTTCTCTTTTCATTTATTTATCAAAAATTATAATTCTTTATAATATTTAAATCCAATCATTAAACTTATCTCATCATCTACACTATTGTTACATGGCTACTATTCATTCACGGGTGAATGAATTCATTATGAAATCTGGACCTTTATCCGCGATTCTTTCGTCCACACGCCTCGACGTCTGCGAAATCCCGGGTCAATGATTCCAATACCACGGGTATATTGTAGTATCACGGGTCGGTCTTTCGTCCGACCAGATCCACCTTTCTCGGGACTCTAACTTTTGAATATTTGTCTGATCTTCACAATAATTAATCTGATTTAATTAACACTTAATTAAATCTGGATTAATTAGACCTTTACAATTTTCCCAAATTTCATCGTTTACCATCATAATTCCTATTTAATAAATTTTGGAAATAAATAAATAAAAATCCTTATTTATTTCGGGGCGGGTGTTACAGAATGGCTTTCAAGAGAATCTAAATCTTGGAAGGATTATGGGAATAATGCATATTAAGGATTCCCTCTCCTTAGTACCTGATCTCTCGATGCACTCACAATCCCCTCTATTGAGGTATGCCCGCACACGGGGAGGCATTCGCTTTTTCCCCCGGGGCGTCAGATTGGATAATACGGGCTATCGTAACGTAGATTACTAATGCAACAAATGACACTCAGTAGATCTCAAATAAAATAAACAAGCAACTAATAAACATTAAAATCCAATATCAAAAGTAAACATTAATCCAAGGGTTCATCATGCCCAAATACCAAGAAAATTAGTTCCCCATCAAAGGGGAACACAAATCCAATACAAGAAGATGAGAGAACATCAAAATAAACAAATAAAAACCTCCCTCTGATGTTCTCTCCACTATTGGGGTGGTGATTGGACCGTTGATGATGAATCTCCCTCCAAGCCTCGTCGTCAGAGAGTGCTTAATGATGATGCCTCCAAACCCAAGGTCTTCAAAAGATGTTCAATAATATCCAAGATGCCTTTCCTAACCCTTAAAATCAGTATTTATAGGGTTTACAATCATAGAGAAGTATATGACACGTGTTAGGTCCATGTTGGCCCAATCCGGGCTGAAAAATCGTGACAAACGGGCCCAAAAATAGCCCAGAAGGGTGCCTGTGCGCCCGTCTGCTTTTCTGAAAAGGCTAAAAACACTGTAGACGGTTCCATGCTTCTGACTTTCAAATGTGATGGGATGCCCTTCTACCTTAGGGCTCCTCCAATAGAAATAACTGAGGCATCCTTGTGCAATTCATAAGCCTTGTCCGGATCAGGTAGGGGTAAGACAAGCTTTTCCATTACTACCCTTTTTAGCCCCTTGAAAGCACTTTGGTACCATTCCAAAGATTTATTCTTTTTCAAGAGATCTGTCAAAGTGTCGTCTTCATCGAATAGCCCTTGATGAACTATCGATAATAATTTACAAAGCCGAGGAAGGATCAAAGCTCCATTATCTTGGTAGGGGGTGCCTACTCTTAGATGGTCTTGATCTTTGCTTCCTCCACTATAATCTGGCCATCTAAGATTTTTTGGCATAGGAAAGATACTTCCAGTTAGGTGAAGGAGCACTTCTTCATCTTCATATAGAGCTCATTTTCCTTTAGCACTTGAAAGCCTATCCTTAGGTATTGGACATGCTCCTCCAAGGTAGTGTTAAAAACTACAATATCATCAAGGTAGACCACCACAAACTTATTAAAGTATGGGTGGAAGACCTTATCCCTAAGTGTGCAAACTCTAATAGGAAAATTGGTCAAGCTAAAGGGCATTACCAGGAACTCATATGCTCCATACCAGATGACCGAAGCTATCTTGGATTCATCTCCTGGTCCTATCCGAACTTGATAGCACCCTAAGCGTAGTTCGAGTATTGCTCATCCCAAATCATTGAACAAGTCCACCATGAGTGGAATGGGATACTTGTTCTTGATAGTTATCTTGTTCAATGCCTGGTAGTCAATACAAAGTCGGAGGAAACCATTCTTCTTCTTTCGGAATAGGACTGGTGCACCATTTGGGGCTTTGAAAGGTTGGATGAATCCTGCATCCAATAATTATTTTAGCTACTTCTTTAGTTCTTGCAGCTCATGAGGTGCCATCCGATAAGATGTCCTTGCTAGTTGTTTAGTAATCGGCTCCAGCTCAATAGCATGATCCACCTCTCTCCTTGGTGGAAGTTTTGGGCGGCTCCTTAGGCATGATGTCATCGAAGTCATTCAAGACCTTTGCGATCTCCATCGATACTTCCATGTGAGATTTGGCCTCACCATTGTCCAACTTCAGTGCGGCTAAGTATCTGGCTTCTCCATTCTTGAAGTCCTTATAGAGTTGCATAGCCGAGAGGGCTTGTTCCTTTACCTTAGCTTGTCTTGTTACCAACACCACACAAGAAGAGCCCTCCTGTACGCTGCATAGAATATTGGAGAATAGGATAGGAATGGCTTATACCTTCTCTATAAACTTCATCCCTATCACTTGGGAGAAGTTATCCATTGTATGATAGAGAAGTCCACCAAGACTCTCCATCTACTAATGTAACTCCATCGCATGAGCAACACCCTCCATGGGTTTGGTGGCCAAGTTCACTGCCTTGATTGAACCACTTTCCTTCGAAACTTGGAGCTTATGTCTCGTAGCTTCTTTAATTGACAGGAGATTATGGGTTGCCTTGGTAGCTACCAACGTACAAGAGGGCTTCCTACCTACCAGCACGTCAATATACATGAGTCCCTTATCCTCTATATGGGGTTCCTCTGTCTTGGCCTCCACAGCATTAAGAAGTTAGATAGAACTCATTTACAGTTCATTTTACTTCTCTAATTTCTCTAGTTGTGTGGCTATTGCATTAATAGCCTTCCTCTTGGGATAGTATTTGATAAAGTGAGGACCATCACAGTAGTAACAAGCTCTTGAAGAAGAAACTTGACCCTTCACTTTATCTCCATGCTTATCCTTCCACGTCGCCTTGATGTGATCCAACTTCCCCTTGGCGCCCTTGTCTCCCCCATCTTGTTGTTCTCCCCCATTCTTACCATGGTGGTCTCGCCCACTTTTGCTAAAGTTCCCTTTTGTCTCTTGAGCTTAGAGTTGAACTTCTTATACTCAAGGAGGGACTCCAACATTGCAATAGCTTAAGCAAGGTTCTTCATTGACCGACATTGAAGTTCCAACCTTGCCCAAGATTGAAGCCCACTCATGAAATAAAAGAACTTGGCTTCCTCACTTATATCTGACATCTCAAACAATAGATTGGTGAACTCATTAACATAATCTAAGATAATTCCAGTATGTTTGAGCAACCAAAATTTCTCCTTTGAGTCCATATGTGTATTAACGGGATAAAAGTGCAACTTAAGATCCTTCTTGAATCCGTCCCATGAGTTGAGAGAAAATGTACCTTTCTCAATCTCTCTATTGCGCCTTCTCTACCACAAAAAAGCATTATTGGTGAGGAATAAGGTTGCTGTAGAGATATTGTCCTCACCCGCCTCGATATCCAAGTGTTGGAGATATCTCTCCATATTCCACAAGAAGGTGTCCAACTCCTTGGCATCCCTCTTCCCATCATAGGGTTTGGGCTTTGCCACCTTAGCCGTCTCATGTCCCACATGAGTGTTGTTCAATACCGCCTTCTTACACAAGGCCAAAAATCTCCTCTAACTTCCTTCAAATCCTCCAGGATTGTGTTCATATCAGCCCGCACAAAGTCGAGCTAGGATTGAAATTTTTCGATGAAGTTTTTTAGCATGGAGTTGAGGGTCCTCTGGAACTCAGCTCTAAGCTCCTCCACTGCGACTTTAACATTCCTGAAAGTAGGGATCTATTCCTCAAGATGACTACTATGTCACCCATGGCATTCTCCATCTGAAGCAACCTTGCCTCTATTCTACCAAAAGCATCATACGACTTATTCTTCTTCCCTTTCCCGGTGCGTTTATCATTCGCTCCACGTTCTATGGTTGTATTAAGCTTTTCCGTCATATGTGCAGCTTTGGTTTCTTCCCATAAATCCGAACTATACTCTGATACCAATTGTCATGAGGTAAGAGTTTCACTTGCTACCCGTGCGGTGCTTGGACTTGTTCCTCCTACGGAAAAAGCTAAGAAAGTCTTATAATCTCCACAAGAGACTAAGTGAGAGACCTGAGAGGCACTTGGAAGAAAGTAACTTTGTATTGAACATAGAGAGAATACACTTGTTGAGTGGATGAGCTTTGAAGTATTTTGGTTACAATGGCTATGGGGTCTCACATAGGCCTCCACCTCCTCAATAAACGGTGGAGATTGATCTAATCCAATGGTGATTATTGAGCTTCCAATATATTTTGTAAGGATCTAGAGGTTCTACCATGTTCTAGGCTATTCTCAAGAAGATACAAGAGAGTTCTAAAATCTTCTTGAGTCTTCTTGGAACTTCCACAACCTTCTAGAACCTTCTTTTGGATTCTTCTAGATTTCTCTAAGTTGCTCCATTTTCTCCATCTTAGCCTCATTTTTGAAGATATCACTGTTCACTTTGCAAGCTGTCACAGTACGCTCTTGTCACCTCGGTTCTCCTACTTAGGCCATACTTCCAAGTCCATCAAGTTACGGTTCTCATCAGCAAGCCTTTGAAGCAGGTCTTGCAACAACCCGAGATCCCTAGAAGTTTGACTTAATTGGCGATCGAGCTCAGTGAGTTTGATCTAGACTACAAGCATTGGACCGCTATCATAACTCAGGCCCTAGGAAACTTTATTGTAGAGCTTACTCTCCTAGACAACAATAGTTCTCATAACACTAAGGAGAAAGGAAGCCAAGTTGCACAACCTGACCTTTAGACTTTGTAAGTGGAAAGATCGGCAACAAGATATGGGTCCAAAGCTGGCATAATTCTGAAGTCCCCTGAGAGATGGAAGATGTCAACTACCTGTAAGCGTTATTTCAAGGCGATGAACAATAAGGTCAAGTATGAGGCAGTCATTATTAAATGCAACTAGCCCTCAACATTGGAGTTCAAAGTCTACATGCCTACACAAACTCCCAACTAGTTGTCAAGCAGATGGGCGAGGAGGATGAATCCGAGATGGAAGAATGGTCAAGTACAAGACCGTGATAAAGAAGCTTTCCTCGAAGTTTAGGCAATCCCATATCACCAAAATTCCTTAGTCAGATAATGAGGAGGTTGATTTCCTTTCAAGCTTGTCTCATCTCAATGTGCCGATTTGAGTTAGCCCATCAATCTCTAATACCTATCCTGCAGAAGCATTAATAGCCAACCAAAAAGCAAGTCCAAGAGATCCAGGAAGAGCCAAGTTAGCTCGACCCTATCCAGACAACATGAAGCAAGGTTCATTGCTGACCAACCATAAAGAAGCACAGAAGATTGTAAGCAGGTCGGCTCGATTTGTCATTATTGATGATCGCTTTACAAGAGGTCATACACCATACCGTACTTGAGATGTTTGTACCCCTTTGAAGCTAACTATGTCCTTTGAGAGATACATGGTGGAATCTGTGGTAATCATCTCGAAGAAAGATCGTTGGCTGACAAGGTCCTCAAACAAGGATATTACTGGCCTACTTTGACAAAGGACGCAATGGCCCTAGTTCAGAAGTGCAAGGCATACCACTATCATCCGAGGATTCGGTACCAAACGGCAACCAAACTTATTTCTATCATGAGTCCGCGACCATTCATAATGTGGAGGATAAATATCCTAGAACCTTTCCCTATGGCGATCAAAAAATTGAAGTTTCTAATTATCATTATAGGTTACTTCACCAAGTTGGTGGAAGCAGAACCTCTAGCAAAGATCACATAACGGGCTTGTCGAGACTTTATCTGGAAGTCCATCATCTGCAGATTCAATATCACGATCACCTTTGAGACAAACAATGGGTGATAGTTCGAGAACTAGAAGTTTAAAAATTCTTTGCCAAGCTGGGCATCGAGGCGAGGTTGATCTCTATGACTCATCCTCAAGCCGAAGGATAGGTTGTCGTCACCAGTAGGACCATCCTTCAAAGCCTCTAGACTAGAGACTAACAAGCTAGCTCTAACTGGGTAGATGAACTGCCCAGCACCTTGTGGACTTATCGGACGACTAGTTGGACCCTTATTGGAGAGACTCCATTTAGCCTTACCTTCGGAGCAGAAGTTGTGACCCCTGTAGAGATCAAGATGCGACCTGTTGAACCCGAACCTTTGATCAAGGAGTGAATAATGAGGCTTTTCGAGGGAGAAACTAGGTAAAGCCTGTCTCATAGCAGAAACCTACCAACAATGGGACGCTTTTATAACTCCAAGGTGGGAGAGGTCATATTTCGACAGGGAAATTTTCTCTTACGAAAGAATATCTTCCAAGGGAATAAGAGTTGGACCGGGAAGCTTACTCCCAATTGGGAAGGACCCTATATAGTATATACAGGTTGTCAGACTTGGGGGGGCAAATTGCTTAAAAAAGTCATTTTATGGTGAGCACTTGCAAAAATATTATCCATGATTGCCATGGAGCTTTTCCTCAAATCAACCCACTATTATTGTATATGTGCGATCAGCCAAGCATTGGAGCCCCAAATCAAGAGTCTCCACTTAATCCAGACCCAAGCAAACTAGTAATCAGTGCCCGTATGGGCCCCTCGCCTTTTTCAGGGCATGAATTCATTTTGCAGGGATCAGATCTCCCCTATCCCATTCACAACACACAGAGGTTGATTACTAAAGCCCTCAGAACCTCGACATCGATTCATTCTTCCTAGATTAGATCACACCTGTCCTCTTTCAGGGCGCCCTCTTAACACCCAGATTTATTCCTAAGGCATTAGATTGTCCCCATCCCCTTTTAAGGCACACAAAGGTTGAATGCTAAAACCCTACTAACATCGACAAAAATGGCCCTCTTCAGGGCACACTTTTCAGGCTCGACCATTCAACCCTTTTAAGGGCATAGATTTAGTCTTGAGGGATAATATCATCCCTGTCCTCTTTCAAGGCACATAGATATTGATTGCTAAAACCCTCATGACTTTGAAATAGATTTGGTTGCTAGTAATCAGGTCGCCCTGTCCATTTTCAAGGTACACAGAGGTTGACTACTAACACCCTACCAGCCTCGAACGACCCTTTCAGGACACGACACTAATCTTTTGTAATCAGATCATCTTCGCCCTTTCAAGGGTTAGAACCAATGATCGGTAAAGCCCAATGGAAATATTTGTTTTTGGTCTTTTTCAACATCCAAGGAAAAGGCAAAAGAAACTGATCTCCCCTCATCTCCTTTACATGACACCTAGTTCATAGCGGTCCTAGTCGAACTCGCAAATGTGAACCATGAAGGCCTGGAAGATTACCGAGCTCAGACTTAGTCACATTAGAGAAACTAAGTCTTAAAGCTGATGACAAAAAGGAGCAATACTTAGTCACTCTAGAGGACAAGTAAAGACAGTTCGGAGAAAAAGAACTACAAAACATTCACTTGCATAAGAGAGAATAGCACAAGTAAAGAAAATGTCGTTTCTTTACTAATGAACTTGTTGGGAGAATACAAGTAAAAAAGAGAAAAATATACAATGTACAAGAGTTAATTCTTGAGGAGCTTCCGAAGAGACCTTGGACTTGGCTGAAGTAGGCGCCACGACCTCAACTGTAATGGACACCTCAAGTTTAGCTAGAACTGATACCTCGAGTTCAACTGCAGCTTCGGCTTCAAATTCACTAGCGTCATCCTCAAGAGTAGAGGAGAGATATTGGAGAGTGTTCTCGAAATCTAGAGAGGCAAAGTCCAATCCTTGATGGTTGAGAACAATCTCCTTAAAGATTTTAAAACCCTCCTCAGCTCCTCCACGGCGCAGTCGACAACCTCATCTTCAAACTCTTTCATGTTCTTAAACTCCATCACATTCTTCTCAGAATAGGCCTTAAGCTTGTTCATGATTTCCTAAGAGCCCTTGAACTTCTCGACAGCTCCGTTGCCGAAAGCTTAGAGTTATTCACGTCACTCCTCGATATGACTGAATTTGGCCATGGCCCTTTCCTTAGCTCCCTTTACAGACCAACAAGCCACAACCTACAGCTTCTTCTTCAAATAGTAGCTATATTCATTCGAAGTACCTTAGGAGATCGTGGTTGTGCTTTATTTCATCAAGAGCTTGGAGCGTCTTCCTCTTCTCGGCTTCAACCTTCATTTGAAGATCAGCTTTTTGAAGTTGAAGCTCTAATTTCTCGATCCTCATCTGGGCCAAATTGACCTCAGTCTTCATGAGCATCTCTTTTGAGGAATCCCCAAGCATGACCTCCTATTGTCACTACTTGGCCATGTGAGCCTTTAGAAGACCAGACTGAAAATTTCAAAAACACCACCTCATTAAGTGAGCAAAGAATATCAAAGATTAGAATAAAGATGTGGACGAAGATGTACCTTCATCCCCACAAAAGTTAGCCATGGGGCCTTTTCCTCCTTGCAGAGACCTCACAAAGTTGTGAGGTCTAACTCTAGAAAAATAGCCTCTAAGGACTTTGATAATGTGTGAGCCTAATGCTTATGCTTATACTATAAGTGCACGGGTCGTACCAAGTAGTAAAGTAGACTATGAATGTCGGATGTTGAACCCACAAGGACCGAGATACTAGTACTAATTCTTTGTCTATTATCTAGTCAAAACAAAGATTGGTGAAGGTTTAATCTAATCTAAATTCTAATCCTAGAAAGAAAGATAAAATGGGATGTGATGAAGTTGCGAGGGTAATCAATAAGGAGAAGAGGTATCCATGCAAGGTATCCCCCTTGGGTTCTTATGAATAATGATATGTATGGATTCCTATTTGAAGAATTTTAGTTCATGGACCAGGAATTCCTACAATACTCTCACATCCTCCTTCGAGGCGAGTTACTAATCTAATCTCATTAATTCGTTCTAGGGAACACACAATCTTGGAAGAGTTGTGGGAATAATCAATCTTGAAGAGTCTCTCACCTAAATACCCGATCTCTCAGCATGTTCACAACCCCCACCTATTGAAGTAGAGCTATATTTATATAGATGGAGCATTATTGTCTACACCCCAATAGATCTAGATTGATACTTAGAGTTGTCACAACGTAAAGCATCAATACCATATATTACATCCAATAGGTTCTCAAAATATTGAAACATTCATTCAAATATAGAAATCCATAACAAGTGAATCAAATTTCACACATAGACCCAAGGGTTCAACATTGCCCAAATACCTAAAAGATTAGTTTGCCATCAAAGAGGAATACAAATCTAATGCAAATAAAGGAGAAAACATCAATATAATAACAAATAAACTTCCCTCTGATGTTTCCTCTACTATTGTTGTCGCAAATCCTCCTCCAAACCTCGCAGCCGAGAAGCCTTGATGATGAAGCTTGATGCCCTAGTTGATGGTGTGTGGGAAAGATGATGATGATGACCTAAGGAGTATCCCCCAAAGGGGATGGTCCCAAGATGCCCAAAAACCCTCATTTCTCATGTCTACATAGGGTTTACAATATAGGAAAGTTTATGCCACGTGTTGGATCCATATTGGTCAAGTTTGGTCTGAAAAATAATGACAATCGGGCCCAAATACGCCCCATGCGGGCGCCCACATACCACTGTGCGGCTGGATTTCTGCACTACGCAATCTTAATCAAACATTCGATCGGATGACATTTCTCATCAGATTGACCTGAAATTTTAACTAAACGTTCCTGACTTGTTGATCTTCAATCAAAACGGTGGAGATTCGATTTAGAGTCCTGTAGCGCTTGTAATAAAATTCTAATCTTTGTTACTCCTTCAAGATTTCTGCAGTATCTCAAGTTGCTTCCTATTACACCTCAAATGATGTCGAATTTCTTCCTTTTGATGCATGAGGCTCTCTAATGCCTTGTCAAAGAAAGTTAACACAAATTAAGTATCAATGGGCTAAAAGTACACCAAATCACATACATAGTGTACAATAATATGGTATAAAAGTATGATCAATTGAACGCTTATTAGACTTGACAGCTACTACCTCATAGGCAGAAAGGGACTTCAGGTTGACATCACTTGAGGTCTAAAGGTTACCCTTAGAGCACTTACTCCCCTCCCCCTCAATTGCCAAGGCAAGAATTGCCATAGCAATCCACCCATCCAAAAACAAACTTACACCCCAAACCTACAATTGCCCTTGAAATTACTATTTATAAATATTTTATTATATTTTTAGTTTGTTAAATATTAGTTTTTATTTGTAATAAATTTAATTAAAACAAATGATATCAATTAAAACAAAGCAAGTATATTAAATAACATAAAAAAAATTACATTAATTAAAATTTAAAGAAAACACATTAATTAAACACGATAATCCAAACAAGTAGGAAGACATCTAATCAAACCAATTTGTGAATGTATGATCTTCATCCACATTGCTAGGGGTATCTTCATTCACATTGCTAGGGGTGCCTTCATTCATGTTGCTAGGGGTGGCTTCATTAAAAAGCATTCATCTCCTCATAATATTCATACGTTCTGCTTTCCAAAACGTTTTCTTTTCCGGAGTAAATGCCAAGCAATCCATAGCCATAATCTCTCGATCCCTTTGATCTTGTTGTAATTGACGGGCGTATTCTTTATCCTTTTGGAGTGTCTCAAATCTATGTCTTTCAAATGCATCTTTTTCTCTATTTCTTTCAAGGTTGAGTTTACCCATTGTGGCTAATTCCTCAAGATACTTAACCTTATCCGGATTATATGAACCGGCAGCTTGCTTCGACTTCTTTCTTCTTGCCGGTCTAGCCACTCCACCGGATTGTGACGCCCTCCTATGTACGAATGGTGATGTTGTAGCAGCATCAGTTGGTGTCCCCTCATCACCAGGGGAATCAAATGTTGTTGGCTCTTGGGATGTTGGCGCACATTCAGTCGGTGTCACATGTTTAGGCTGAAATTCTTGAATAATCATGAATCTTGGATAGCTCTTAATAACTTCCCAACATTAAAAATGCACAAATTACTTCTTTACCGTAGCATTGTACCAACGTTGTGCTTGAATTTGCTAATACAAATAAGTAAATTGAGTATATTAAATAAAAAAAATGAAGTTACAATTTAAAAAAAAATAAAGTATGTCAACAAAAATTAAATTACCTCATCCCCAAGATTGGTGCCGCCTTAATAATTTTCCAACACCTTTTTCAAAGCATCCCTCCAATATCCTAGCGATTTATTCAACATTTTTCATCTACTGGAAAGGCTCATTTCGGTGCGAGAAGAATTCGGTGCATTCGATATGAATCTTTCATGAATGAGGTTCCACAATTTTGCATTTTTCATCTCATTCCCCATCACTGGATTATGAGCAACTTTTCCCCCAACATTGACACAACAATACATCTTCGGCAGTGGACCATGAGCTACCCGAAGATGCCATTGAAAAAACTATATGTTTCTCGAATATAAAGAAAAAAATGAGAATGAGAGTGTAAGAAGAGTTTTTGTTGATATGAATGTGTGGGAAATTATGAAGTGGTGTGGGGTATTTATAGAAAAAAAATTTTGAATTTTTTTAAAAAATTATTATTATTTTATTATTAAAAAAATATAGCCGTTAAAGATATATCCGTTGCTATATTTGTTATTTGATTTTTTTTAATTTAAATAACCGTTGGTATGTTTTAAAATATTTTTTAAAAGAAAAAATAGGTGGGCCCCACACCAACTGCCCGGTTAAGGGCCCAGGCAAAGGTTGCCCGAGCGCTTAACCGGGCAGGTGGGGACCACCACCTGCCGGATGATTTCCCACGCGATGTGGGAAATCTTTTTTGGCAAAGTGCAATTGCCCTGCCTTAGCCCTGAGGGGCGGAAGTGCTCTTAGAATAGAAGGGACCTCCCGACCTCAACATAGTTGGTATAGGTGCTGTGAAAGGAGTGTCGGGCTCAACATCTGACTCCACATGCAAGACTACTCAACGACACTAAGGTAGCTTGAAGCTAGATCTATTGAGGTGTTAACTTCCTCAGCTTCTAAAGCACCAAGTACTGCTAAAGCCGCAGGTTAAGCCCGAGACTTCTTCGATGGTCACACTGCTCCTTTGTAGGGCACTTTTTCGGTATAGAGCAAGTGAGTTGGACAAGCCCCACGATATTTTCTTCAAGCCTTGGATTATAATGTGACAATCCATTAGGCTTTCTACAAACACCAGGTCAGCTAATAAGTTAGATTTGAATTAAAAAAACTCAACAAATTCTATGAAAAAGGGGCATCCTACTCTTTGGAAGTAAGAGCCCGGCTTTGTAGAGGTTTTCTACAGTAAATAGGCTAGCTAAAAGGGAAGACTCGCTTCTTTGGAGGAAGGCCAGTTGTTTCTCCTCCACGAGCGCCATCTCCACCTTGAAAGAAGAGTCAACATTAGGTGGTCCTAAGAGGTATGGACCGCTTATCTGGTCTCGGAAGAAATGAAGAAGAACCCCAACGTCCAGTTATGAATGACAGAAGAGGCTTTTTTGAGGAAGGATCTACGAACTTGCTTAGTAAAATAATACCAATTCCCGAAGTGTCTATTCAAGTAGAAGAGAATATGAAAGCAATGAAGGAAAGCCTCAAGGCCTAGCTAAAGAAAATTAATGACAAGCCTACCGATATCCTCCATGAGTGTAGGATGAGTTGTGAGGGTGTAAAATTATGAAAGGATAAAATCTTGCAAAAAAAAGGAGGAAAGGAAAGTCGAAGATCGGCTCGAAAGGACTCTACATACACAACTATTTCCCCAGGCCGAAGTGAATTGTCTCGTTCTCTATAATTCGAAGGTCTATACCTAAAGGGAGGTAGGATTAAAAAAAGCCATCATATGCTTGGATAACCTCCAGAAAACTCAAAGAATAGTCTATTGACTTGACACCAAAAACATGCGCCCTAGAGGCTAAGGGAAGAACTTCCATTACATCGGTTTGGGAAGATGAAAAAGGATTGCTCGGAGAAGAGTTTTTTTTTTCTCAAACTGCAACATAGAAGAACATAAGGATCTTGAAAGTAAAACCCTAGCTCTTTGCAAACTTATTTATAGAAGGTACTCGCAGACGTGCTTCCTCGAGTGTAATTACTTAGAATCGGTCTGCTCAAAAGGTTTAGTGAGGACTCCCCCATGGATAATCGACATATGGACTAGTATCTCGATGCTTCAAGACGATATTAGCTCTCAAAAGAGAGCTATTTAGAGGTCTCAATATACTAGATTGAGAATGAAGATGGGCATTTAATGATGCATTCAAGAGCCAATTTAAGTTCCTTTGTATAAATTCTACCTCAACTTGCATGCACACTTGTTTTAGTGAATTTCAATATTAAATGGATCAATTTTTGCACTAATGCAAGTGTTTTTAATATTTAAAGATGGTGAAGCCTATAAGGAGAAGGGTATCTATGAAGAAAGAGCAAAATGAGAGAAGGAGAGCGGACTAAGGACATTTTAAAAGAGAAACAGAGTTTAGGAATTTATTGGATGATTTATAGGACTACAAACCCAATCTCCACCATTAATATTAAAGATAAACAAGTTAAAAATATCCAGTTAAAATTTCAGGTCAATCCGAGTTGAGGTGGTCATCTGATCAGAAACTTGATGAAGACTGTGCAAGCTGAAATCATCTGGATGTCGCAACATCCAAAAATACGTCGCAACATTTTACATCATGACGCCTAATTGGAACATTGTAACGTCTATTATCACGTTGATTGGCAGAACTCTCACCCTTTCCTGAGTGCGACGTTTCTGCAGAGTTTTGTAAAAACAACCCCCATTTTAGGGTTTGGGGATCTCTTCTTAGGATGGTGACTGAAGCTCCAATGTGATGATTTGTAGGGTTTGAAGGCCAAATCTAGCGGGAGAAACTCAAAGAAATAGGGGAAACTATTTCTTATTGTTTAATATTTGATTTACCTTTTCTTGGTATTGAATCATGGATGTTTGTTATGAAACTTGCAATACTTTACATCCTATGATTGTGTTATGTGACTAAACTCTTTTATTTAGGGTTGCATGAATGCTATGACTTAATATCAATTTATTCTATGTCTTATATGTGTGTTGTGAGTAGATGTGCTTATTTTCTCATGTGTTATGAACCTTGTGCCGAAAGGTGATGATAAATCCGTTGCAATTTATGCATAGACATATGTGTAGTTAGTAGTATTAAGAAAATAGGAAGAAAATTCGGTGTGACAGATTAGAGTAATTACGCCATAGATATATGTCCGTATAATCCTCAGTCAGGGTATAGTATAGGGATCTATAATGACTCACCCAACCCATAAACATATGTGGAAGGGACTGTAACCATATTCACTAGATATAGGGAATTAGCATAAGTTAGTCCCCTACCAGTTACTGATTAGCCCCCGTCCATAGCAACATAGTCCTACAAGACATATGAGAAAACCTTTACAAGTCATAGGAGATATACAACCCTAGATTCATTCATCTAGAGAAATCCCCTATACCCTTTGTTACTTTCTTTTGCTTTCTTAGGACTTAGGCAATCAACCACTGAATTGATTAACTAATTGACTAAGCAAATTAATAGGTTCGTGCTCATCTACACTTAGCAAGCCTTCCCTTTGGATTCGACTCAATGCTTACTGGAATTATTACCTATGACCATGTATCCTTACGCAGGCTCAAGTGCTTGCACTTATAGCCGCCGATCAACAGATGATCCTATGAGGAGCCGCGCTCATGATCTCCTCCGTCGGATTTCGCAATTATTTTTTAGACGAAGATACTTCAAAATTTGGGATGTTATATCCATCGAAAGTCATGACTTGTCAATAGAAATCAATATTAAGCGGCAACTCCATCAACTCAGTTGCATCCTAAAAAGTAGCTCGTAGTTGCGTAGATGAGAACTCCTCTCAAATCAAATCATTCTATCAGCTAAAAATTGAACTCTATAGGGCAGACCGAGCTGAGAACTAGTCATCCTAGAGAGTTGCATGATAGGGAATAATAACTAGAGACGCTTGACATGATCATAAGCAACGAGATGGAAGCGTAACTATCAAAATAACCACCAGGTTATCTAACGGTAGGGGATGAATTCTAGAAGGTGCTAAAAATTTACAGAGAAGGGTTCCCAAAAGTAGAAAAGGAGGTCCTCACCTCACGAAGAAAGGGGAATCAACCAAACAATCAATCAATCAATTAATATCTCATTGAGTTCTCTCTCTCTCTCTCTCTCTCTCTCTCTCTCTTTTCTCCATTTGGAGTCGCTGACTTGAGCATCGAAGGCTTCCTCCTAAGCATAAGTGCTCGGATCTTCTTTCTCCACTGTTTCCTCTCTAAAAGATTCGATCCCCAAAGACCGATCTCTAAAGGAGGCATTGATCCTACGGAGCTAAAGTAAAGAAGAAGAAGGATCGTGGATCACAACCGATCTCCCCCCGAAATCTCTTGAAGAATCCTAACCTTCACCAACCGCTCTCCCTCATTGATCTAGATCTACTCTGATCTGCAAGAAAGACAGATCCAAGCACCAACATAAACTATATAAAGATATACAATATAGTAATAAAATCTACACCTTATTACTGAAGTACGCTATCTCTTCCTGCAAACTAAGTAATAGCCAAACCTTTTTTTTCTTATAACAAAAACAAATACTTCATTCAAAAGACAATCAAATCACAACTTAAATCCTACACTTTATCTGCAACATGATATATAGAATCCATATAGATATGAAATAAAAAAGAAAGGATTATTAAATATCTATACTTAAATTAATCACTTGTTAATTAGATATGTCTAAACTAATTAATGTAGAATAAGAATGTTCAATTGAAAGAGAAGAAATCAAAACAAGAGGAGAGTTTAAACTGGATTGATTACTTATCCTTGCAATTCACTCCAGATGCATGATAAGTGTTCACTTGACTATATTTTCATATCATATTTGTATACATTTGGCATGTGATTATGATGAATTATAGCCCGTCGGTACTTAAAATGTGTTATCTTTGTGAAACAGAACATACCGGGGCAACTTAATGGAAAGTTTGACTTTGAAGCAATCTGGAGGAGAAGTCAATCAAAAGAAGCTTAAAAGACATACTCCATATGATAGGATGATCAATCGGAAATTAAAAGAAGTGTTCTATGACAAAGGAGCAAAGAAAGAGAGGAGGAGATAGGGTTGTTGGTATCCTGAAAATGCAGCAAAGATCAGAATTTTATTGGAGGAGCTACAAGACTCTAAAGCTAATTTTCACCGTTCAAATTGAAGAATAAGAAGTCAGGAATACCCAGTTAAAATCTTAAGGTCATTCTGAGTTGAAATGGTCATCCGATGACTTGATGAAGAATACGCAGACTTGAAATAAGAGCTGAGAAGCTCAGACGGGCCTGTCTGTACCCAGACGGGACCCTCTGGATCGCAGAACTTCAGAAGCACACCTGAAGGCATCAAATGACCCATCTGGACCCCAAACGACCCCATGCAAAGTGTATACAAGGTTAATAACGAGGTTGTATGAAACATATACGAGTCCTTCATCCACATTGAAGAAGAATTTGCAAGACCTAGAAGGAGCTGTCTTCCTTGTAGATTGGACCGTCTAAGCATTATGATTAAGACCTAATTCTACTAGACAGCCCCGTCTTCCACTAGACAGCCCCGTCTACAGTGCGAGCTACAGTGTTTTCAGCCCATCTATTGTATTTTCAGCCCGCGTCTGGGAGACCGTCTAGGCCATTCTGAGACCGTTTTCTGCCTGATTCTCACCCGATTTTCACACAACTTGGTCCTACTCGACCCCAAAACTTGTGAGATGATTTATAGAGGTAGGAAACCCTATAAATACTAATGTTTTAGGGTTTGGAAGGCATCCCTTGGCTTTTGGCCATCTCTTGGCCTTTGGCCACCTTTTTAGCCGTCTTGGAGATCTTGGAGCTCATTCTTGGCTAGGGTTTGGAAGCGCCTCTTGAGAGACAGCAAGGGCATCGAAGGGAAATCTTATTACAGATCCATACGCGCCTCAACAGTGGTGGGAACATTGGAGGGAGGTTTAATTGTATTTATTTTGATGTTTTCTTCTTCTATTGTAATGAACTTGTGTTCTTCTTTCATGGAGAACTAATATTCTAGTATTTAGGCATTGATGAACCCTTGGTTGTAGTTTAATTGTGATATTGGATGTTAATGGCACTTAGTTTCTTGTCTTCGATTTGAGATCTATTGAGTGTTATTCCATTCATTGAATACTTACGTTGCGACAGCCCTAGCATCTCAATAGGTTCATACGAGGGAAAAAGCGAACGCCTCCTCCTATTAGAGCTACCTCAATAGAGAGAACTGTGAGTGCACTGGGAACCTGGGAATTAAGGAGAGCAACTCTTTCATACTTCTTCTTCCTACAGCCCTTCCAAGAAATAGATTCCCTAGAGCACCACTCAATGTTAGTAACTCGGCCGCGACAACGGGAGTGAAAGCGATATAGGAATCCTTGGTCCCTTCTATTGCAACTGTTAACCTAAATATCCAGTATCTATCTTGTTAGGAAACCAAGGGGGATTCATTGCCTGAATACCCCATTCTTATAATTGATTTACCCCAAGATTCAATCCCGTCATTAGTGATATCCAATTATTAGGTTTTCTTAGGTTTAGTAATTAGATTAAGACTTCATCACTCTTTGTTAGACTAGATAATAGACAGACAGTTAGTACTAGTACTTCTCGGCCCTTATGGGTTCGACATCCGACTTATTAGTCTACTTTATTACTTGACACGACACATACATTTGCGGTATTAAGCATGAGTATTTGGCTCCATCAATGTAAGTGATTTCTCTTATGAATTCGATCATCTTCTTATATTATCAAAACTAAAATTGATCACTCTGATGACAGATGAGCCGATTATAACTGAAACTTTGAAACTGGGGAACATAATTAGTGGAATCTTAAGAATGCTAATGAAGGACATGAAGATCAAAGGGCACTTCATACCCAAAGGATGGTGTCTTTACATACTTGAGATCAGTTCATCTCGCCAGTTCAATCGATGGAGATGGAAGGTAAATTAAAAAAGATCTAGAACTTATAAGAGGCTATATATTAGAGGTACCAATGATTGTTATGGTTGTGTGTTATTACAAGGCTATATATATTGAAATTTCCCAGGAGTAAATTACATGGTTAATCTATCAAACATTCCCAACCCGATCTAACTTGATCCAATCCTTAGACTAGTGTTTGTTTCAAGCTATTTAGCATGGCCCAACATGAAGCTTTTTTTGCACTATGTATGTCATAACGGCCCTTCAAAGCTGGTATAGTGGTGGGGTGCGGCTCAACACAAAGCACAACCCATATATAGGTAAGGTCGTGCTTGTGCCAAGCTACCCAGATGTTCATTTGTGTTTGTGGACTAGGTGTTTAGTGGGCTAGCACACCAATACACTTGGAGGTCATTTTGTTCGCGGTAATGTTTTAACATTACTGGGAATCAGGTGGTAATGTGAAAACATTACCGTAGGGCGTGTTTGGTTGCTGGAAGTGTACCAAAGTGGTGGAAGTCTAGAAAGGACACTTCCATGGAACTTTGAGTTCCATATGGAAGTTGATGTTTAGGGTGTTTGGTTGGCGGAAGTTAAGAACCACTTCTGTACACTTTTGTTGTTTGGTTCACGGAAGTTGGAGTTTGGAAGTCTGAGTTCCACACTTCTAAGTGTTTGGTTGGCGGAAATCTGGATTTATGGTCAGAACTTCTAAGGGATGGTGAGGTTACCCCCCTATTATATATATATTTTTTTTTGGTAATTTAAGTTTCTAATATAATTTGAGATAATAATTTCTTATAAGATAAAAATGAATTATGATGTATAATCTCGTCCTACAATTGAACTATTTTACTAAAATGAAGTTAATCTCATTTATTTAAAATTAGACCAATTAATTGATATATATATATATATATATATATATATATATATATATATATATATATATATATATATATATATATTAAGAGTGATAAAGTCCGGCCGGCCGCAAGTGCGGCTGGCCCACTCTATCACTCAAGCAGGGGGGTTTGGGTTTTGGGGTGTGAGGGTGGGCTGGCCCGACCCTAACACAACCCATATATATATATATATATATATATATATATATATATATATATATATATATATAGAGAGAGAGAGAGAGAGAGAGAGTACTGATATTACATGATCGACCGGATGCACTGTGCATTCCCGATTGCCTCCCGTTTGGCCCTCTAGAGCATGTTTGAAGGATTTCCAACCGTACGGATGGGAAGATCATCGAAAAATAAGCTAGCATGTCCATTTTCATACAATTTGGTAACCGTTTGGTCCTCCCACTTAATGGTTGAAATTCTGGACCGTTCAGATTTCTATAAAATAAGAACCGTTAAGTGGGAGAACCAAACAGTTACCAAATTGTATGAAAATGGACATGCTAGCTTATTTTTCGATGATCTTCCCATCCGTACGGTTGGAAATCCTTCAAACATGCTCCAAGGGACCAAACGGAAGGCGAGTGGGAATGCACAGTAATCCGGCCGACCGTGTGATATCACACGTCTATATATATATATATATATATATATATATATATATATATATATATATATATATATATATAAGGTAATAATTTTTAATTTATATCAAGATGGGTGTGCAACAAGATTTATGTCAACCTGATTTTTGTTTTTGTTGGTCTTCTTCATGGTGTGCAGTATTCCATTAATCCATATAGATCCAATTTTATTTTATTTTTCTGGTTTTGGTTTCACTCTGCTTTCTTACTTGAACCAAACACATTCTATTACCTATTCTACACTTTTGAAAATAAATACAATGCAACTGTGAACCAAATAAACCAAACACTTTTGGAAAAATAAATACATCACAAGGAGCACAAAAGGGGGTAAAACAAAGGAAACTGTTGGATTAATCACTTTAAAAGACTTGTTCAATACAAACAAGAATCATTCAATTTAAATAACATGACCACTGTAACTTTAACAGACTTGTTCAATAAAAACATTATCTCTTCCCCAAGCTTTGGCCAACTGTGAACCATAACATGGTTTATATTTCTATATATACAGGCAAAATTTCAAAGGCAACCAACACAAGCAACCAGTTCTTCTTTCTCCATCTCCAACCTTCTCTAGTCAGTATGTCGATAAATTTAATGCTTGGCTGCCTTGAGGGAAATGCAGAAAGCCTGTTATAAACCATATAGATATAATTGCATATGAGAAGGACAACCAATTCAACAATTCGGAAAGTCATGAACATTTTACCTTGGATTATTCTCCACCTCATTAGTTTGAAGATTTCTGATATCATCATCATCATCATCATTATCAACTTATCATCATAATGCTCTCCTTGCTGCATATGAGATTAGAAAAAAAAAAATCAGTGAACAATCTATCAAAAGAGAAATCAGAAAACAACATTAACACAATGCATTCCCTGCTCCATATGAGAAGGACACCCAACACTGGACAATTGGAATAATATATCCTACTCCGTATTAGATCAGGAAAAAAAAACAATGAACAATTTCTCAAAAGAAAAATCAGAAAACAGCATGAACATAATGCTCTCTCTGCTCCATATGAGAAGTACACCCAATATTGAACAATTGGAGTAATAGATCCTGCTCATATTAGATCAGAAAAAAAAAACAATGAACAATCCATCAAAGAGAAATCAGAAAAAAGCATGAACATAATGCTCTCCCTGCTACATATGAGAAGGATAACCAACATTGAACAATTGAAGCTAATAGATACTGCTCCATATTTAATCAGGAAAAAAAATCAGTGAACAATCTATCAAACTTAAATCAGAAAACAACATGAACATAATGCAAATCCTTGCTCCATATAAGAAAGACAACCAACAATGAACAATTGAAATTATAGATCATGCTCCATATAGATCAGGAAAAAAAAATCAGTGAATAATCTATCAAAATTAAATCAGAAAACAATATGAACATAATACTCTCCCGGCTCCATATGAGAAGGACAACCAACATTGAACAATTGATGTAATAGATCATGCTCCATATAAATAAAAAAAAATATCAGTGAACAATCCAAGCAATGAAGAGTAATACAAGAACAAATACTTGTTATCATACTTCGATGTAATGACATTGCTAACATTGACTATGGTTGCATTTTTCCAATCAAAACAACAGTGAATACATGGCTTGAATCCAACTTACAAACACCTCTATGGCTTAGTTCAAACTGAAGCACTATCATGGGCATGAGTTTCCAAAATATGCTTGCTTGTCTCCATTAAAACGATATGTACAGTGATTAAAAGATTTGTCACCAACAAATTGATGTATAGTAAATGACAGTAACACAAAAACAGTTGATATACTACAATAGCATGTATCAAACCACAACAAAACATACAAGTCATCAAAGGAAATGGGCTACAGTAGCTGCCTAATATGGCCTCTGAACTGCCTCGCTGCCCGCCCTGAATGACAAAGCTTTTATTTCATAAAACATGCAAGTAGGAAGGAAGAAAACATGCAATAAAACAATGAAGTCATCAAAGGAAATGGGCCGGAATGGCTGCCTAATATGGCCTCCCAACTGCCTCGCCGCATGCCTTGAATAATAAAACTTTTATTTCAGAAAACATGCAAGTAGGAATGAAGAAAGCATGCAATAAAACAATGAAGTCATTAGAGGAAACGGGTTCCTCACAAACAACTCCCAGGAAACTATGCCTCAATGTGCCCTCATTTGTTTTCATCATAGTTATATACATCAATTCCTGTAAGAAAACAATTCTAAATCATAGCAGAAGTAAGTTCCAAATACAGTCTTACATACTGATAAGGTTCGAATACAATAGTAGTGAAACGAAATACAGTGAAACACACACAAATCAAACAAGCAAACATGACAGTTCTGCAGAAAAATTATAAGGCAAAAAACACATAAAATAAATAAATAAATAAAAGCAATGCAGTCCATGCAACCAAAAAAAGCTAAGAAACAAGTCCATGCAACAAATTAAATAAAAGACGCAACAATTCCATGTTGTTCATTGCATTTGAGAAATAAACTCCTCCATCCACGTCTATTACAGGTCTGTATCCTTGACCATAAACATCTTCCCTTCATTCTCGTTTATGACAGTCAAACACCTCCACCTTCAACCATTTATCGATGTCGTCCACCTCCATCACCTTCTAGTACAAGATATCATACCACTAAGTTGGGTTCTTAATGGCATGGGTCAACCCTAATCAAATCACCTATGTTTGCTTCTACCCAATAGATTTCATGCTTGAACATTGGGGTCTGCTAGTGGATGGCACATTAGGAGTATTAACAGGAGGTGGGGTTGTATTAGGATTCCCATTCTCGTCACTATTCTCATTTGGGCTTTCTTCCATGTTGTCATTGTTTATATCATCTGTGTCTATCCTACTAGCAAAGTCTGAATAAACTGAAGTCGCATAAGATCCAATGGCCTGGTCCTCACCATAAATAATTCTAAGACCTTCATAATTTTCATTTGGATTGTTTATGAAGGGCTTACCAACTTGATGAGCCTACAAATTTAAGAGATGATCATCAAGTTTATGTATAAAAATACATGCTAGCATTAAAACCAAAAACAACATATAAAAATTAGTATGGACTTACATCTGTGTAAGTCTTGCAAACCATCGGGTCAAGGGTGATCATTTTGAGGTTCTCATCCCATCTAGCACCACTCAGCTCCTTTGCTTTTTTGATCACCGCATATTGTGTTTTCAAGGTTCGGTAATGAATATCTACATTTTCAGGGGAATAGTCTATCTTGAACATGTCATTAACTGCCGATGCAGCCATGACAAAGGTTGCTTTCTTGAATGTCTTGTCACACTTCAACCCTAAATTAACTTGCTCAGCCAACATCGGTATTAAAAAGTTGGTACATGCAGTTGGCCAATGCTTGTTTCGGGTTCCACGTTTGTTCCAGATTTAGAAGTACTGCCACTTTCCATCACTATATCAAATAAAAAAAATGTTTAAAGCTAGAAGGCATAGAATTAAAGATAAGTAAGCAGCCCACAATGACATTAGTGCAATAGAAAAACAAATGTCAAGCACGAGGTACAGTACCAAAACTACATAGGAAAATAAAAGGCAAAGTTCAATGATAAGGAAATAACAGAGCACGAAATAAAATAAAAAAACTAATAATTCCCAACATAGTGCAACAATTATTTCTACCCATAGCCTATTTTCTTCCCTTCTTTCCCTCTGGGACTGGGATCTGGTCTGGGATGCACCTACGAACTCATTTGTGGGGTATCATCTTGTATGATCATGTCATTCGGATCAACACTAGCAATGAAAATGTGGATGATACAAGCTGCTAGGACTAGACGAACTTGAGTCTTAAAAGAGAAGAACAATTGCGATGTAATAATCTTAAAACGATTCTTAAGGATGCCAAATGCCCACTCAACTTTAGACTTTAACATTGAATGCCTTAAGTTAAACAGCTCCTACGGGTTTGTAAGTTCACGCCCACAATGTTCCTTCAGGTGGTATCTAACTCCCCGATATGGAGCGATAAAACCGTTCAACGTTGTATAACCCGTATCTACCAAGTAATATTTGCCTACAACAAACTATTACGATGAACCATTTTTTTCTTAGAAAAATATGTATTAGCAAATGAAAAAATAAATTAGTAGTACTTTCTATAACTTTGAGCCCTTCCAGTAGTGGGCACGATAATGCATCTCTTAATATAGTGAAGTCATTGGCAGAGCCTTCCCTCCCGGCTAGCACATATGTGAATATCACCACAGCCAACACATTTTGCGTTGGACCTTTCTGGCCATGGAAACATGGTAACTCGACCAGGGGAATAGATGCAACAATGTGAGTACCATCTAATAGACCAATGCAATCCTACATGTTTAGCAAATAAGATAAATTCTTTCATAATAACAATTCACACATTTTAAAACCTAACAAATTGAAGTCCGACTTACTTTGAAGAAAGGGTACCAATTAGGGTTACTCTCGATTTCATGGTGACAAATGGATGTAGGAGGCTGCATGAAGTCATCCCGGACAGAGCAAATAGCACGTAGGACATTGTTGAAGTACCTACTAATAGTCTCACCGGAACGGAGAAACTCAATCCTCATTGTCCTATTCTTTGTGTTATGTCCCACAATGTGTAGGTAGCTAGTTGTTCTTCTACTGATACATGTCTAGTGTCACACAATAGATATTTATCACACATAATCAACGAAAGACGCATGAAGGGGCATACATCCACCTAAGATAGCTCACATAGTAGTCTTTCCCACTCCTGAGAATACGACACATGTGTTTGTTCCTAGTCAGGTCTCGAAACATTGAAGGTTCAACATACCGTACCGGTTATTTTTACGCATTTCTTGAAAGAGAAATGCAACCACTATGACAATTGTGGTGTAGGCTGCAGCCAATACCCTCTCCCTATCATTTGTTGGCCAGTTGTCTATCTACAAATTAACAAGTAATTGATATACAATTTGATAAACCAAGTCATTCCACTTTCACAAATACACTAGTTTCAACAATAATTGAGTAGAAGTTTAAACAATAAGAATATATTGATTGTTTAAAAAATATGCAGTTAAAACATCAGCAAGTAGCACTTTCTGTAACATCCTATGGTTTAAAGAAACATTACTACATAAACAAATATAGATCAAATCAGATCTCAACACCAAATCCTTTAAAATCAAAAACTTTTAATGTTCATAAGTGCTTATCAGAAGCAGAAACACAAGAACTGATGAATTAATCAAAATTACTTCAATTCTTACTCGAATCTATCAACTTATAAACAAGGTAGACTAGGATTCCAAAACCAGCCAAATAAAAACATCAGTAAGTAGCACTTTATGCAACAACCTACAGTTTATTTGAACATTACTACATAAACCAATATAAATCAAATCAGATCTCAGCACCAAATCCTTTGAATTTTTTTTTAAATGTTCATGAATGCTTATCAGAAGCAGAAACACAAGGAATAAAACTGATGAATTAATCAAAAGTACTTCAATTCTTACTAGAATCTATCAACTTATAAACAAATAATTAATGAGCCTAAATGCAAATCAAATAAAAGAAACCAAGCAAACAACAAGAAAACAATCTGTAGAATAATATTTTACTTGTTTGTCTCAACAATTGAAGCTTTCTATAGGAAAGTACTAAAACCTTCAAAAGAAAATTCAGGATGTTCATGAAAGCTTGTCAAAAGTAGAAACACAAGAAATAAATGATGAATTGATCAAAATTACTTCAATTCTAACTCAAATCTATCAATATATAAACAAATAATTAATGGTACTAAATGCAAATCAAATAAGAGAAACCAAGCAAACAACAAGAAAATAAATCTGAAGAATAATATTTGCTCCAATCCATGAAAAGTAGTTTTATTAATATTTGCTCCAATCCAACAAGATAAATTATAAGATAATGGGAAACAATATTTTAAAAGGTTTGTTTGTCTCAACCATTGAAGCTTTCGATAGTAAAGTACTAAAACCTTTTAAAACACAATTTAAAAAGTTCATGAAAGCTTATCAGAAGTAGAAACACAAGAAATAAATGATGAATTATTCAAAATTACTTCAATTCTTACTCGAGCAAAGATATTCTCATGGATTGGAAATCAAAAACAACACGAAAATCTAAGAAATTATGGTAGATGCCAAAAGTACATATTGTAAAAAAGAAAAGAACAAGGATTTTCTCTCAAACAAACACTTTATCAGTCAACACTCATTCAATTAACCACAACCAAATCCAAAGCGAACAAGCAAAATGAATCCAATGCCAGAAATATGCAGTTATACACAAATTACACATCGCGACATAGATGGATCACAGCAAGAATCAGAAACAAAAGACCATAATCCGTGACAAACCTCCTATTAGATTTAAAAAATTACAGAAACACTTTCTCTATTTCATCAAAACACAATAACAATAGAATGAAATCCTAATAAAAAAACAAAGGTGTTCATAATCACAGGTTATAGCATGCAGTAATATTGATAAAAAAAAATAAAAAACTCATGATTGTCATGTTGATTGTTTTTCCCAAAACCAATTCATGTACTATTACTCATTGACATAACATGTTTTCATATATATAAGCCAGTATGCAACAATATATTATCCAAAACAAATCAATTCTCAAGTTCATGGAATACATATGGGATTTCAAGGGAAGGTGCAAACCTTAAAGATCAAGCTCAAAGCAGCAAGCAAATGGTGGAAAGGAGGCCGAATTTAGATCTTCTTATTCTCCAGAACAGCTTGAGAATAGCATGTGAGAAAGATCAAGAAAAAATGTTAGCATAAACAGCCGGATAAAAAGGCCTGCGAGAAAAACAATAATACATATGAACAAAAACCATAAAAGATAAGAGGGAAATTAACAGACTTGAGTTAGAAGTGGCAAACCTTAAATGATCAACCTAAGATCAGCAAGCAAATGGTAGAAAGGGGTTCGAATTTAGATCCACCCTATTCTCTGGCTTGGAGATCGGTCGAGTCAACAATTTGAGAAGAAGCTGGCAAGAAAATTAAGAAGAAATGAAATCATAACCCTAAAACCAAAGATAAACACGAAAAATTTTCAAATATAAAGGCATATCTTCAAGATCAAAGCCTTGCAACAAGAGAATGATGATGCCCTAATATCCAATCCCGGGAGTAGGAAGATGGATCACAAAGGAGCAGCCAGCAAGTCCTATGATCTCTTTCAGAGCCAGCAAGGCCCTAGCGAGATGCTAACAAGACCTACGATGTTGGAACGAGAAAGACAGCGAGAAGATCCACAGAGAGAGAGAGCAGATCGATCAGAGCTCGATGTGGAACAAGGGAGGCGGCGATAGAGCACCACGGGAGAGATGGATGCCCTAGAGGAGTCGCGAGTTCCTGGTGGTGATGGCAAACTTGTCACGTGGTGCCACGTGACCGAAGTCAATTGACAGAAGTGGAGCCATTCAGAAGTCCCACTTCTGACTTTGGGCTCCACTTCGGTGAACCAAACACACAAAAGTGACGGAAGTGGGACCACTTCTGTCACTTCGGTCGGTCCCACTTCCGTCACTTCGGTCCCCGCCTCCATGAAACAAACACGCCCTGGTTACTGTAGCGCTGGGAATAAGATGATAATCCACATTACCAAGTTGGTGAACATTACTACATAAGTGGTAATCCACATTACCACTTACCAAGGCCTTAACTTTTTTCTCCATTTTGCCCTCACCCTTTCCATATATATCTTTCATTATTTTTAATTATTTTTAAATTTTAATTATTTAATTATTTTAAAAATTTAACTCTTAAAGTGCCATAATTAATTTATGATATTAAATTTTAATTATTTTTAATCTAAAACTTTATTTTAGTTTAAAATTAAAATTACTTAAAATTTTATATACAATGATATTTTAGGAAATTTAAAACATTACTAAGTTGATTATTATGACCAACCAAACATGATTACCACATATTACCACAGCATTTCCGACAACATGGCATTCTCATTACCGTGGTAATATCATTACCGCGAACCAAATGACTCCTTGGCGCATTGGATTCGTGCAAAACATTTTCATGTCGTACTCATACCTGTATAATTTGCGGGGCTGCATATTACTGTGGCAACGGGCCATAGTCCGCAAATTACTGTAGCAACTGGGCCGTGTTGCGAATGGTCCATGGAATGCCAGGCCGGGCCTTGACCGCCTATAATTAATTAGACGAGGGATGGCAATTATACCCAAACCCGACCCGACCCGACCCGACCCGAGTTTGACGGGGAAAACCCGGTTTGACCGGGTTTCGGGTCGGGTTCGGGTAAAACCCGAATAATATAAAGCGGGTGCGGGGCGGGTATGGGAAACTTGATACCCGACCCGAACCCGACCCGAAATGTAAAATTATTATTCTCCATGAAAATAATGATGGTGATGAATGGGGGTTCTAAAGGGCTATGTTCTTTGGATTAAACTTTTCAATTTTTACTTTAGTATCATTTTGTATAAGTTTGAATGTGCACTTTATTATTTTGGTTTGATCTCTTTGAAGATGATGATGAATGGTGGTCATTTTATCTAAAAAACATTTAGATTTTGGATTGAAGTTTTCAATTTATATTTTATTATTGTTTTATGAGATTTTAAATGTGCATTTTTTTACTTAGGATTGAAATTTTAAATTTTTATTGTTAATGTTATGTGGGTGGGCCTGTGAGGACGGTCAGGATACTGCACCCGATTCCCCGTCGGGTTCGGGTATGGGGCGGGTTTTTAAAAACCCGGCGGGTATCGGGGGCGGGTCGGGGGCGGGGGCGGGTGAGTCGGGTCGGGGGCGGGGTAGGCAAAACCCGCACCCGACCCGTTGCCATCCCTAAGACAAGGGCAATCAGGGCTGGACGATGATTAGTGGATTGGAGCCAACCAAGTTTATACAGTTAGGTGGATGATTTTAGTTAAAATGTCTCGAGGACATCACAACAGCATTGCCCTTCCCGTCAAAAAATCCCCGGTGGGCAACTGAGGTTGGACCTGGAAACCCTGCTGTCTTTCTCCTTATCTTCCCCTATCTACATCCGATCTCGATCGTCTGTAGAACAATGGCGGCAAGGAGGAGGGGTGGAGGAGGCGAGGTGCTGGATTCGATCTACTCGGTGGTCGCGTTGGTGCTCATCTTGGTGGCCTGCGCGGAGCTCTGCGGTGCCGCCTCTGTCGTGGATGTCTACCGCCTTATCCAGTATGATCTGTCCGGAGCGCAATTTGGGTCCCGCCTTGCCGGCCTCAACCACCACGCCGGCGCCGCTCCCTTTGTTCCCGGCGCCGATCTCTCGCGCACCGCCATCATCATGCCCATACGCGAACTTAATCTCACCTTCCTGCGAGGTATGACACTTTCCCGCTGTGCTTTCCGAGATTTGGTGATCTGATTTGAGTTCGGGTTGTTGGATCTCGTTGTTCGTGTTCTTATTGTAATCTCAGACTTCGATTATAATTCTTGCGTTTGATGTGGAATGGAAACTGGATTTGTATTCTCTCAGGGAGTGACAGAAAGTTGCAGACTTTGCTGAAGTTTATGTGGTAGTTTTTGGTTACAAAATATGGAGTTCTTTGTGCTAGGGTTTGTTCTATCCTTTCCCAGCAGGAGTTGTCTTGAGTCTGTGGTTTATTTTCTACACCAAAAGCTTGAAAGGGGCTTGCTAGATTCTGGATGGCTACATAACAGTTACAACAACAAATGCATATTATATACAATTCTTCACATATCCTTCCAAATTGGAAAGAGAGAGAAGTTAAATAGTGCTAAACCATATTCTTGTGAGGGCGAATTAGAATTATTGCACTTTGGAAGCATGCGCGAAATCTAGAATGGTAGCTGGATTTGGGATTTTGGGAGGTTACTGTATATTTGCATGTAGATGGTTATTCAAATTGGCATGGGGTATTTTTAAGAGTTGTGTAGTCAAACATTTTGATGGGAAATTCAGCCCTTGTCTCAGTGTCATCCAATGTTTCATGATGAGCAAACTTAATTTCAGCATGTTAATGCTATCCTTTGCAAGGATGGGTTGCTTACAGGCTAAAATTGAAAATAAAGTCTTTGTTTCAATGACTGCTACCAAGTCATATGACTGCTGTTTTATAATCTTCTTGATACTTCTAAATGCAAGTTTTAAGTTAAAACCATCAAACTTTAGACAAATGCTAGGGTGCATACCCATATGTTTATAAGAGTGCAATTTAAATTGATTGTTCTGCTTGCTGATACATTTTCTTTTGACATCTTATTATGATGATTTTTTTTCCCGTGCCATATGATTTGGTAGGCTTCCCTGTGTTTTTTTTTTGTCAAGTTCACTCTCCTGAGTTCTGCAATGAAACTTTTCAGACTACATTACAAATAAGAAGTCACTTGGGGGCTTGTTACTTTTGCTTCCTCAAAGGACCAATGAGACGATAATTGGAGAGATCAAGAAACTTGGCATCAAACCTAAGGAAGGTGTAATGAGAACCATATTGGTTGAGTTGGAGCAATTGCTTATACATGCGAACATACCTGTAAGTGAGGGTAAATGCCGATTGTGATTGCCTTATCATTGATATCCTAATTTTATTCCTTCTGGTCTACCTCTGCGAACTATGGTGTTCCTTGCTTTGTGTCCGATACTATCGAAAATTTGATATGCTGTGAAGCTCCTGCATCCATCTTATTGTCAACAAATGTTTTCGTTTTAAATCACTGTTTATTTTTTTATTGCAACCATCATTTTGTTCATTGCTCTGGTAAGTTGTTATTATGTTAACACTCCAATAATGAGCCTCTTTCATCCATTTTATGTCTGATACTGTAGCTTCATTCATTTCATTCCTTCATAGTTTTATAACTCTACATACATTATCTTGTAGACTAATTATCATCTGGTTTACTTTTTGGTTTCTACAGTATCCAGTATACTTCGCATTTGAAGATGATAAAATTAATGCTGCCTTGGTAGATGTACAAAAGAGTGATATTGCCACTCAACCTGCCACTGCAACCACAGGCGGGTTAGTTTGTTAATAATCTCTATTGTAAATAGAAAAAAAATAGCATTCACACATAATATGGTGTTTTATGCTTTTAAGGAATTCTCCTTATACTGTGGATAGTTTCAAAATGCAGTTGAATTGGAAATTAGGGAGGGAAATTAGGATATCTATTTCTGAGTTCTGCCAAACTTTAATTACTGTGATTGCCCGAGCTATCATTTTGATTTGACATGAGAGTCGGAAAACACGATAACTGAAGAGTTAACAAGCTGTGTACTATCTTTTGACAGCAAATAGACATTCATTCTTTTGTAGTCTTTTGATAGTTCAATTTGAAAAATTCTCGAATTGCTGAAAAAACCCTTTGGGTCGTTTACTGGTTTCAGAGATTGATGTTCTGCTATTATAGCTCAGAATAATGACATGTAATTCCTTATAGATCATGCTAGATAATTGTAATAAGCCCCCTTTGAAGCTTTTATTAGCTCCATCTCAGTAGGGATGTTAGTATTTGGGAAGATTTATGGGCTTTGTATTCTAAAAAGACTTTAACAAGTTTGAGATGAAGCAATGAGTATATATATTTACAACCACTTTTTCACTTTTCTAATTGTTTCTGATGTTGTTTTTGATTTGATTATTTTGTTGCAGTTACAAGCTGGTTGTTTCATCACCTGAACCCAAGAAACTAGTGTCCCCCATTCTGACAAACATTCAGGTACAAACTTGCAATTTACTCATAGATTCAACCATGTGAAAGCTTGCCTATAGTAATCATCTTCCTACTCATAATGTGAAGTTGCTGTTTTTTCCTATGCTTTCTTCCATATTTCTTCTGAAACAAGAGAGCAACATGCACCATTTTTGCTTAGGCAAATGGAGGGCTAATGTTTCAAATACTTTGTTTTTTAGCATTCAACCGACTAGTTCTAGTGATATATAATGGTAATGCTGCAAGAATTTTTATTCTATCCCAAGTAGGTTGTGTTTTATATCTTCCTATTTCATTGATGTTGAAGGGAGAGAGCAATGCAGTTTATTGGGCTTCAGTTACATGGATCTATATGGCCAAATGTTTTACAAACATATCTATTCATTGAATGATTGTTGGTGGTGCTTTTATAGTGCAAATATGTATTGCCTGTATAACGAATTTGGTTCTGACCTTTTCCTTTTGTTGTTGATGTTGACATCAACTTCAATGGGTGATTAGTGTCACCAGACGGGAGGAAACTGCCACCTGCACAGCCTTCACTCTTACCTCATTGACAAGAAATATCCATTTTGAATGTCTGCTTTTATGTTAACAGGGATGGTTGTCTGGGCTGAAAGGGGAAGGTGATGCTAATCAGCTACCAACTATTGCTATAGTTGCGTCTTATGATACTTTTGGTGCATCACCGGTATGTAGTGCTAATCAGTCATACTGGATGTTTAAAGGATATGGCATACATTGCTTTAACTTTGCTTTATCTTTGAAGGCTTTATCCGTGGGAAGTGATAGTAATGGAAGTGGAGTTGTGGCTCTTCTAGAGATAGCAAGGCTTTTCTCTCGTCTTTACACAAATCCAAAAACAAGGGGCAAATATAACCTTCTTTTTGGGTTGACATCTGGTGGTCCTTACAACTACAATGGAACTCTTAAGGTAACTTTAGCCTTGTTGTCCAATCAGAAAAGTAAACCCTCCTCTATCTTATGATTCCTTTCCTGTTTTATAATTCTATAATATTAACAATGCTTCATTTGGGTATCTTTCTTTATTTCGTATCAGTGGCTTAGGAGCTCTGATCAACGTCTACGTGAAAGTATTGACTATGCTATCTGCTTGAATAGTATTGGATCTTGGAATAATGAGTTATGGATGCATGTGTCCAAGCCTCCAGAAAATGTTTATGTAAAGCAAGTTTATGATGTAAGTGGACTTGCAATCTCAAAAACTCTTAATTCTGTATGAGAATTATATGGAAGTGTACCTTGTCTACTGTCTTTACAGAATTATTTTCTTGCAGAGTTTGTCAAATGTTGCCAAGGAGATGGGTGTTACAATTGGCATAAAGCATAAGAAGATTAATATCTCAAATCCACGAGTCAGTTGTTAAACTCCATTTTACCAGTTCCTCTGTATCTTTCGGTTGAGATTTTTACAGTTTCATAATGCAAACACTATGTTTTATAAATACTTTCAAGTAGAAATTTTATCATAATTGTTGGATTTTGCGAAATCTAATTGTTGTGATTGTTGTTATTTCTATTTGCACAAATCATATATCTCTACATTTTTATACATGCTTTGGAAAAACTGTTAATGGATAAGAATCTGGAATCGCTGTAGGTAGCATGGGAGCACGAGCAGTTTTCTAGATTAAGAGTCACTGCCATGACCCTTTCAGAGTTGTCTGCTGCTCCTGAATTTTTAGAAACTACAGGAGGCCTGTATGATACTAGGTGAGGGTTGTGCTTCCTATTTCCTTTGATCTGCTGTCTGTTACTAAGTTCTTAGGTTGTTTGTTGCAGGGATTCAATTGATGAAACTGCAATCTACAGGAGTGTTAAATTGGTTGCTGAAAGTCTTGCTGTAAGTTTAAGTATTTGTATGTTTTCCATTGCCCTTTTTTTAACTTTATGAAGGATGCAGCAGTATGACCGGTTCCCTAAAAATCAATACAAGGATAAGTATGCCAGATTTGAAGACTGAAATGTCTTGCGCTATTTATATTAGCTAAGAGTATATTAAGAAATTCTTCTTCAATCTGTGGTTTACTGGCAGAAATGACCAAAAGTTAATGCAAACATACTACTGCCTATACTTACTACATCTAGGATGACAGCTATCAAGTGTTTTCTGTTACTTGAAAAACAAATCTTCATGATGATTTGTAAATTATTCCCATTGTATGGTAAAATTTATTTGCAACCATGTGTCAAAAGGTGAAGCTCTGATAGACAAGGAATGAGGTTGACATGCTCACACTTGAAACCTTAAAACAGATTGGCAATTTTGAATTTTGCTCATCTTTTCAATTGACTTGCTCATTAGCAGTTATTTGTGGCTCTTTTAACCTTTTGTCTTTTGGCTGCAGAGACATATTTATGGACATGAGGGGAGGAATGTACAAATTTTCGCTGATAACAGTAGTTTGGCTGTAAATCCTTCTTATATAAACTCATGGTTGGATCTATTGTCAAAGACTCCTCGAGTAGCACCTTTTCTCTCAAAGTCTGATCCATTGATAGCTGCATTGAAAAAGGTCTTCTCTCTTCCTCATCATTTCTGATCATTTATTTGGTCATAAGATAAGCATTTTATGTGACTGTCCTAATATGGTGGCATTTAATTTGTGATTTGCCTTGCTAACTTGTGTATGATTGCGTTTATTTTTGTATACCTGCTACTACCTGTAAAAAAGCATCCTCTATGGAACATCCAAGACACCACAGGCTAAAATCACCTGTTTGTTTCTGTAATTGCTTATATAAATGATGTGATTGACAGTATCAAGTATTGACAGAAATTGCTATAGCTTCCTTAGATGAATAATTTCTAATCCATGAGCATTTATGCAAGGATTAAAATTAAATGTTTTGAAGTTGTGTGTCCGTTTGCTGTGAACTAAGAAATATATCTTGAACCTGATGCAATAGAACTAGTTTTATAGAGTAGAGCCTTCAAACAAAGACCATAAATTGTCTACTCCGCCAAAGGTGGAAATAGGACTGGGTGGAACTGTGCTCCATATATATTGGCAAACGCTTAAATTCAAGATTCTGTTTCTAGACAATTAAAAATTGGTCTTTCTTGCTGATACCATTGCATCTTGGAAACGTTTGTATGTCACTTGTTTAGTTATCATCTAAAAAGAATGGTCAACATGTTGCTATTTGGATATCTACTACATAGCATCAGTCAATTCTTTAAAAATAAAAGTTACTTTTACTTTCTTATGGTCTGCAATACTGATAGTCCTGTATTTTACAACTGTAATCTTCATATTTAATGGTCTATTTCTCCAGTGAATTTCAGCTACCCTATTTGAAGTTTATAATATTTTCTATTACAGGAATTGTCTGATCATACCGATGAGGTGCATGTACAACATGAATCGCTTGACGGAATGTTCACCTTTTATGATGTGACAAGAGCGAGGCTAAACATCTATCAGGTACTTAACTAGTTTTTCTTTGTGACTTACCTGTCTGTACAGTTAAATGCCATTAGATCCCCAATGATACGTTAATCCTTATAATTTAAGTCAGGCAGTTCAGTGGAAAACAGAATTCCATCTGTTATAGAAGATCTACATTCTGTCAGGTGTTAATCTACTTTGTAATCATTGAACTGAGCAGAAAATTATTGATCATTTATATCCATATTTTTTTAACAGATGACAGATGCAACATAGGCCACATTTACTTTTTCCCTCATCTTCATCATGAGATCTTTACAGAAGAACAGGACCTTCTGTTTGGTTGCTTTGATTAAGCATGTGCCCTTACAATATCGCCTTTATCATTCATGTCCTTAACCTAGTTTTTTTTTTTAATTTCAATTTGTATGCATTAAAACAGCATGAAATTGCGGATATTTTTCTTACCATTTGTTAGTGTCAGAGAATGATTTGAACAGTTTTCTTGCAGGTTGCTAGTGTTACTTTTGATCTCCTTTTACTGCTGGTATTGGGATCCTACTTCATTCTTCTGTTCAGCTTCCTTGTCATCACAACCCGGGTATAGATTTGCAGACTACTATCACATTGATTTCATTGTTATAATTGTAACTATTTTAACAAACTATATATGGTGTCAACAGGGTCTGGATGATCTCATTAATATGTTCCGCCGACCTCCTTCCCGAAAAATCAAGACAGCATAAGCTCATCCTTTTGCTGTAATTTTGAATTTTATAAGCAAGCACCCGCAGAGTAAATGATCTGGTTTTCCACAAGTAGAAGCGGGCTGTATAATTTGTCTGAGTAGATTATTATTTAATCGTCTAACATTGGGAAAAAGTAAACGGGTAGAAATTTTGATTTATAATTGTAGTTTTTTTCTATAGCATCATCCATCACCTAATCTGATTAGCAGAAAGGCCTTTTTCAACACAGCATGCCATTGAAGGCTATTTTGCTGGTTATGGCGTCCAGATTGAAATGACAGTTGGTTCACTACCTTGATGCGTGCCTATGTCTGGCAATTTTATTGCTTTGTTGGGGTTGTAACTTTTTTTGCTAGTTTCACCCAGAATTTGGTAATATTGTTAGGCCCTTTTGCAGCATTTCTGGAATATAAGTTTCTTTCAGACTTTATTCTATTCTTAATTTACAAACTGTTTTGTTTTGTTTTGGTTTGTGTTTTTCTTCTTTTTTTTCAATAAAAGTGTGACCACATTCATTATAGTTTTAATACAAAAACCAAGCCTTAATCTCATACTAAATGTGTTTGGCTATATGAATTCTCTGGCTTCATATCTTTCTTTCAAAGTTAAGATCTAACTCAATATTTAATATATGTAAGTTTTTAGATATTATCTCTCTTCATGTAATCTTACGTTTATTTTTATTTTTTTTATATTTTATTATAAAACTATCACATTTTTAAATCGAAGCACATGTACTGGATATGTTCGTTTTTAATCTTATTTAATCTTATATGACCACTCATCCATCATAACATCCTCATTTTCGACACATTCATCGAATATGTTGAACTTTAGTTGCTCAATATTCGCTTCTGTAAAACATGACTTGTCTATCTATCATTTTGTAGAACTTTTCTTTCATTTTTTTAGACATTTATTTATCACATAACACATCCGTGACACTTCTCTATTTCAATTGCACTTTTTTTTATTCTGTGTTACATCTTCATCTATCATCCCATCATTTTGGAAAATGGAACCTAGATACTTAAAATGATTATACTTAAAATTATAGTACATATATTGGTCTAATACCCAATTTAGTCCTTCTATTATACCAAGCAGGCCATTTTGGTCTCTCTAATATAATTTGATACTTTTTTGTCCCTCTAATTTCACAATTGTAAAAATCCAGTCCCTAAAGTCATATTTTATAGGGACCAAAAAGGCCTGAAAAACATAAGAAAAGGGACCAAAAAGATTTGTGGAGGGACTGACATTTCTCAATCGGGAAAATAGAGGGACCAAAAAGTATCAAATTATACTAGAGGGATCAAAAGGGTCGGTTCAGTATAACAGAGGGACTAAATTGGATATTAGATCTACATATATTCTGTCTTATTTCTACTTAAGCCTAAAGCCTCTACTTTCAAGAGTGTTTCTTCATAATTCTAACTTTTGATTACTAGTCTGATCAACTATAACAATACCATCTGTGAACAACATACACCATAGGATGTCATCTTGGATACAACTAATTAATTCATCCATTACTAAAGCAAATAAGTATAGGCTCAAGGTCATAGACCCACCATTATAGAAAACTCCTCAATATTTGATCCCGCTGTTCTCACACTTGTAACTGTTTCTGCATACATATCCTTTAATAACTTTTATATATAGGGTTAATTTTTTTTTACCCACCTGAACTATGTTGTTTTTTCGATTCGGTACCTCAACTTTTTTAACTCTATTAAAAAGCCTAAACTTTTTGTAAATTCCCAATAGACACCTCTGTCATCTGGAGGATGACAGACGTAAGATTAACTGGGTAAATTAATCATTAGCTGCTAACTAAGTATAATTATATCATTAACTTTAAACTTAATCATTATTTGTCCTAACAACATCTAAACTAATCAACTAACTCCTTAACTTCAAACATTAGGTCTAAACCTTCCACTCCCGCGTCGAAGAGCTACCTGGCGACGAAGCTCCTCTCCCGCGAGACACTGAGATCTGGAGCACCATCGCAAGTTGAGCTCAACTCCGGCGACCCCCGGGCTCGGTTTTCCTCTTGGGGCGTCGATCCCTATGTCAAGCGAGCGGCAGCTTCCCGACGACGGAGGACCTCTCCCCTGAAGCAAGTGTCCTGTGAAGCAGTATACTGGAGGAATGCTATTTTCTTACTTTGATATTCCTATTTGTTTACAGCAAGGCAAAGGAACTCAAATTGCTTTGTATGATCACAATCCCTGAAGTAATTGTGGTGTAACAGTACATCTATGTCTGGAGCTGTGAAAATGTTGTATCTATTAGATATGATCTATGTATGGAACTGTCAAAATGTATTTTTGGTGACTCTATTGACATTAATTGAATGTGGTATTAAGGTTTTTCTTTGCAATCAAGCTGTAAAGTTGTGTTGAATGTTTGTTGGTTGCTATAATTTTATATCTACTATAATCTGATTTAGCTTGGAGCATAAAAAATAATTCTTTTATTCTCTAACAACTTGCCATACCATAGAATGTTTTAACTGAGGCCAGGAAAAAATTTGTAGAGGTCAATAGATTCATTGTAAGCTATAACAGTAATTACAACTTACACATAAAGTTGTTGCTAAAAGTGTGGTGTCTTGGCCATTTCAAGTGCCTTGGAGCATCCAAAATAATTCTTTTATCCTCAAACTGTAACACCCTGATCCCTAATAGGGACAGGTGTCACACCAGCCAGCCCAGGTGCGTACCCTGAGCCCAAGGCTGTCAAATCTGATCTAAAAATCTGCGGAATGATCTGGAGACAGTAATAATAAATCATAATAAAGCTGAAAACTCTTCCAAACAGAAGAGACAAATCTGATACAGATCTCCACAGACTACCCGTCTGGTCTAGTCTCCATAAGTAAAATAAAAATGTCTACAGAGTGCACAACATCGAAGCTAATATGGGACGCCAGAGCCAGCTAAGAGTCCTCACATCTCACCGTGTCTAGCCTCTACCCGGGCTCCTGTCTGCTACCTGCACAAGGTGAGTAAGAAAGAGGGACTGAGCTACAGAGCTCAGTGATATGTGACCCCTACTGTCAGGTCGAATAAGGCCTGTGCCTCTGAAAATATACTCTTGTATATGGAAAGTAATCTCTACTCATATACATGTAGAAAGATACAGTAAAGCATGAACGTCTATGCATTATCTTCCCAGCCAGGAAGATCATCTAATGCAATGTCCGAGAAAACCCGAAAAGTCATCAGTCACTATCATGCCTGTCTATGTCTCATGAGATGTCTAGATATGTGAGCGTCTATCGAAAAGTCTGCATCTCTGCATGATCACTTGCTAAGATCTCAGATAATGCCATGAGGTATCCCCCGTCTAAGCATCTATGTGAAGCCGTGAGGTTTCCCCCGTCTGGGCCTCAGATATTGCCATGAGGTATCCCCCGTCTAAGCATCTAGGTGTAGCCGTGAGGTTTCCCCCGTCTGGGCCTTCACCCTCTGCATAGCAAGGACCGTCTAACAGGAAGCAAAGATCGATGCTCACGTCCTATATCTATCTCATGCCTATCTCAATGATCTACAGCTAATCATGTGCAGAAAACATCAATCTACAATAGCTGTAAATAATCGAAAGCATTCTCAAAACCGAGAACAAATCATAGCCGATCAGAATCATTCTCAAACCCGGAATAAAACCATATCCGAAGAATCTAATACTGAAAACACGATAAATCTCGATCAAAATACGAGAATGTACAGTAGGTCCACTCACCTGTAGTCCTAAGCAATTCAAGTCTGACTAGGTCCTCCCGGAGTCCCCGACTTGTCTTTTCCTTTCCCTAGGAAACGCAATCATATCTACGATAAGTGCTAGTCCACAATACTTCACTTTCTATTTAACAATATCTTCTAATCAATCATGGGCCCAAGTCCATAAAGATTAAGGCCCAACACTCAAGAGAGTCATCACATTACCAAGCATGAATATGGCCAAGCAATCCTAAAATATAATACGATATTCTACAAGCCAAAGTACGAATATGCAGAATTCTGGCTGCCCTGCGCGGTTGGAAAGAATCAGTCATAACTTTTGAAGCGTAAATCCAAATTCCCTCATTTAAAGCTCATTAGAAAGAAGACCTCGAGATCTTTCCAACGGCATATTACACAACCCAAATGGAGTAGTGAGCAGGGAGCAGCAGCCCCTCGAAGTGGACAGAATTCTGCAGGACAGAATTCTGCAGGACTATCTACAAATCATCGCCTAAATCCCCACCCACACCTCTGTTAAACCTCCTCTCAAACACTTGAAATGCATCAATGGAATTCGCACAAAATACTCCTTGAGTTCATGAACTCCTGGTTCTCTATAAACACATAATTCCACAATAACAACAGTACCTTACAGCAATACAACTCAATTGTAGTATTATAGTTTGCATACTCCATTATCTTCATCAATAGCTTCAACAAATCAAGAGATATCAGTATGGATTCCTTTTATTGCAGAAATTCTGGTATTAAAGCAAACAACTAAGCATGACAGCTATTTAACTGTCCGACAATAAAATATAAACCTAAAGAATTTCTGAAACTAAGCCTCAATGAGTCATTTCATCAAATACTTGATGGACATGGGTAAGATTCTATAACAACACTCCTTAATGACACCTTGAATCTGAATTATTACAACTGAATGTAAAACCATTCCCTCCTCTTAAACTTTTGAATCTAAGCAATACAATATAACAACATCAACTGGGAACAATTCAAGGACAACCGTAACAACAGTAATGAGAACATCAACCATGAGTTATTCACCTGACTTTCACAATCCTATTTCACCTCTGTGCCATTGTGATACTCGCGTGTTCATGTCTATAAAGCTTATAGAATAATAACTATGTGTTCATGTTTATAAAGCTTATAAAATAAAAACTCAAAGCTCTTCAATATAGCACCTGCCTAAACTATTGGTGATGCCCCAAGTTGCTACTCTGAAAATCGGGAGAACCACAACTTCTGTAGTTATTGTCGCTCAAGAGTCCCACAAGCTCCCAATTACTTCTGCTCAGCACGATGTAGCACTCTCCTTAACTTCAAAGATCACTCAGATGGTTAATTGGAGAAACAATATGATAAGTTCCTCTCTTTGAGAAGAGGGATGCAGGAGGTGTATCCTTCTTTTAATTTCAAACTGCCACCTATCCTCATTACTTCATGCAAGAAGCCACCTCATTCTTCCCTGTAAAACCTGATAAAATAATGCATTAACTAACCAAGTGATGATGATGTCACTTAACGCCATCAAACTCCACTCATGTGTATGTTTTCCTTTGTTTCATTTGGTCAACCTTGTTCCTACTTTATTTGATTCAAATATCCCGGCCACCATCACCACCTCATGCCATTTATAATATGCTTTAGTGGAATCTCCAGCTCCACAAAGTTGCAAATTATTACCTTACTCTCTACCCTTCACACTACACACAACACAATACCCTTTTATTAGGCCCGGCCCAATAGAAATCCAAAGCCCACACAAGCTCATCTTGTCACTTGCACCTATTAAAACCTTAATCCATTTATTTTATATTTAGTCCAAAATATTAATTTATTGTTAATCAACTTGTCACACCAATTAATCTCTAATCTATTATAAGATCCAGGGCATTAATTCACCACCCTATAATTAACTTTCAATAAACCTCATGCTAATTTAATTTTAACACCCGTTATGAGCTCTCTTAACTCCGGTTTTTATTTAATATTTAATACATATTTACAAAGAAAACCGGGCGTTACACAAACAATCTGCCAAGCCATAGAAAAAATTAATTGAGGTCATTAAAAAATTTGTAGAAGCCAACAATTTCAATGTAAGTTGTAACTGTAATAACAGTTTACATATAAAGTTGTTGCTAAAACTGTGGTGTCCTGGCCATTTAAAGTGCCTTGGAGCATCAAATAATAATCTTTTATTCTCTAAAAACATCCTAGACCATAAAAAAAAATTAATTGAGACCCAAAAGAAATTTGTAGAGGCCAACAGCTTCATAGTAAGCTATAATAGTAATTACAGCTTACCTATGAAGGTTTTGCTAAAACTATGGTGTCTTGGCCATTTCAAGTGCTTTGGAGCTTCAAACAAAATTATTTTATCCTCTAACAATCTTCTAGAGTATAGAAAAAATTAATTGAGGCCCAAAAAAAATTTGTAGAGGCCAACAGCTTCATAGTAAGCTGTAATTCCTGTTATAGCTTACCTATGAATGGCTTGATAAAATTTTGGTGTCCTGGTCATTTCAAGTGCTTTGGAGATTCAAAAAAAAATTATTTCATCCTCTAACAACCTTCTAGAGCACAGAAAAAATTAATTGAGGCCCAAAAATAATTTGTAGAGGCCAACAACTTCATGGTAAGCTGTAACAGGAATTACATCTCACCTATGAAGGTCTTGATAAAATTGTAGTGTCCTGGCCATTTCAGGTGCTTTGGAGCTTTAGACAAAATTATTTTATCCTCTAACAACCTTCTAAAGCATAGAAAAAACTAATTTAGGCCTAAAAAAATTTCTAGAGGCCAACAACTTCATAGTAAGCTGTAATTCCTGTTACAGCTTACCTATGAATGGCTTGATAAAATTGTGGTGTCATGCTCATTCATAGACAATTAGAGCTTCAAACTGAATTCTACAAGCTTCTAACAACCTACCAAACCATCAGAAAAAATTAATTGAGCAAAAAAAAAAGTAGGGTCCACAGCTTTAGTGCAAGTTGAAACCCTAATTACATCTTATTGGTGTCACTAGGATGTCCTACTCATTCATAGACAATTGGAGCTTCAAACTAAATTCTACAAGCTTCTAACAACCAACCAAACCATCAGAAAAAAATTAATTGACTGATTGGAAAAAAAATTTAGAGGGCAACATTTCAGCATTCAAAGAGCTGCCAAAATTTAAAGCAACAATATATATAAGATGCTCAAAAATTAACCATCCTTGTTACAAGAAGAGTATTTTAGCAATATTGCTACAAAACAAAGTATTTCTTCTTGCCTGACCACACACATAATACATACAACTCCTACTGCCTATTCCCTACTTGTTAGAATTCCTAGCTTGCATTGTCACTTTGAGTATGGCTTGCATGGTCCCTTTGACTTTGTGCAGCTTTCTTGGCTCTCCTTCTCATGGCAACCTTCTCCATTGCAATTTTCATTTTTTCAGCTCTAACAGGGTCAGGTGTGGCCTTGCAAGTTTTTATGTTGTGGCCTACTCCATTGCAGTTGCCACATCTGATAATTGTGCCATCTTTGGTGATCTTGTCAGCATCAACAGCAGGAGGTTCTGTTTGGCTCCTCTTCCTAAGCCTTTTAGGTCTTCCTGTTCTCCTTCTGTCCACAGGAGGGGCAACAGGTGTATAAGGTGTTTGAGGCCAACTCTGTGGCCCAGGTACTGGTTACATTATAGGCTCATAGGTTTTCAAGAATAGCTCCCTGCAAAATATTTAGAGGGATGTTAGGTAATATAAAGTACTTCAATTCTGAACAAAACAAACTCACCTGTGGTAGCACTTATCCATATAGTCTTTAGGTGCGAGCCTTAAGAAGGAGATGGCTGTACAAGCATGAACACAGGGGATTCCTGATAAATCCCACTTCCTACAAGTGCAACTTCTGTTGTTTACATCAACCACTTCTCTGCCTAGGTGACAGTGTTCAAATTCAATTTTACTTCCTCTTCCACAATGTGCTATACAGTCAAATGCTGCCCTCTTATAACAATCCAATTTCTTGTGAATCATTGGATTGTTCAATCTTTCCATCTGATTCATTTTCAAATGAAACCTTTTCATTAACATTCTCCTAATCATTTCAAGCATGGTGATAATTAGCTTCTCTCTAGCCTTGAGTATGAAAGAGTTGAAAGATTCGCATATGTTGTTCAACAATATATCACATTTCACCTCAGTTGAAAATCTGTGCCTGGCCCATCTCTATGGTTCTCTCTGAAGCAACCATTCCACTGCACCACTGTTAGGCATATAATATCTGAGTCTCTCAATGCATGCATTGAAGTGGACCTCTGTAGTTGCCCTTGCACATGCCCATAGAGCATTCTTGAACTCTCTCCCAGGAAACTTCTTCTTGAAATTCTCATACAAATGCCTGACACATATTCTATGATCCTTTGACTCAACATAGTCTGCAAGGATGTTCACCAAGCCCTACAAAAACTAAAAGAAGTTAGAACTGATAAATATAACAATTAGAGCTAATGAACTTTAAATGAACTAATACTTATAAGCTGCAACTAACCTTCTGTTGGTCAGACATGAATATCCACTTATTTTCTTCCACAGAGCCTACATCATTGAGAAGGTTCTCAACAAACCAAGCCCAACTTGTAGTGTTCTCCACCTCAACTACTGCAGATGCTATAGGGAACATGTTGTCATTAGCATCTATCCCTATAGCACATAGTAGTTGCCTTGAAAACCCCCCCTTGATGTGGCATCCATCTAGTCCAATAACAGGCCTACAATACTTGATCCATCTTTGCAAGAAGCAAAGCAAACATACAACCTCTGAAAGACCCCATTCTCTGCCTTCATCTTAATACTAGTGCCTGGATTTGTTTCCAACAGAATATGGCAGTAGTTCCATAGTAATCTATATTGTGCTATGTGATCTCCTTCCAAGATTTGCAAAGCCCTCTTTCTTGCTTTGTAACACTGGCTGCGTGTTGCCTGCACACCAAAGTTCTTGACAACCATGTTCTGAAAAGCCCCAATATCAATCTTTGGCATGTCCCTTATCTCTTCCATGTATTTTTTTGCAAGCCACTTATAGTCTATCTTGCTACTTGGACCTTGTCTCCCACAAGTGTGCTCCTTCTTGAAAGTCTTTATTTGAAAGGAACTCTTGTTAGCTGACAATGATGCTCTAATATACCACCCACATTTCTTCTTGTAAGTGGCTTCAACAACTTTACTTTCATTACGTTGGAAGTCATAATCAAACCCCTTTTGGATTGCATACTCTCTCAATACCTCCTTGAAGAGTTTGTGGTTGGTAAACTCCATTCCTTTCTCTAACATAATTTCCCCTTGCAAGTCAGTTTCCTCATTAAACCGTGGGTGTCTGCATCTTTTCTTCCTTTGGAAACCACCATTATCATTGTCACTGGATTCAGACAAACTTCTCAATGTTTCACTATTAGCATCCTCTGAGTTATGATCACTCATATCCTGATCTCTCCCACCCAATTCTCTGCCCAACCATGCCCTTAGCTCTGATTCATATGCATCACTAACTGGTTCACTGAAAAATAAGTCTTCCTCATCCTCAACTTCTTCATCAGATTCTCTGAACTTTGGATCCTCTCTCAAGTCTTCATCTTCTTCATCCTCTTCTCCTCCCACATCTTCCCTCCCAACATCCCTTCCTTGGTTGCCATCACTATGTCCTCCCTCAAATTGAAGTTCATGGTCTGGTATAGGCTCAGCCTAAGAAAATTAAATCAAATCATATTAATGAAGAATTTAAAACATCAATTAGAGCCTTCATGAAGCACTAAAAAATAATTGAGGCCTTCATGAATTTTTTTTGGCAATTAGAGTGTCAAGCCCCGAACCTGGCCCAGGCACGTGGACAGATCGGTTGTACCCAAACAGGGACGAGTCCCCATCCAAGCACAAGGCCTCAAAGATCCTGTACAATAATAGTTATCTAGCGATAGATAAACAGCGAAATTTATAAAAATGAAGAAGGGAGTTTACACAACTCCATACAAATACAATACTAGGGTCTATACGACCCACACAAGGATCCATCCAAGTCACCACTATCAGTCCATACAACAAAGAGAGAAAACGAGTCTCACATACACACACAAATGAAAAGAGGTACGCAGACCTCAAGGTAAAATAAGCAAGTCCGAGTCAGCTACTCGAAAAGTCCCCGTCTAGTCTAAACCTACTCCTCGTCGTCACCTGAGAAAAACATCAATCAAGTGCGTGAGCCAAAGAAAAGGCTCAGTAGGATAGCTAGAAAAGCAATAAAGGTGACGAAAGCCACTAGCAAAGAACAGAATAAAAGAAGAATAAATATGCAAGTGCAACAACATCACAAGCAAATAACAAGTCTCGGGAATGTGGATAAGTCCACAAATGTACTCAATCTCCTGGCATATGCGATACAATGATACCTCTAGTATCATATGATATCCTCCAGATATCATCTCCGGTCTACGTCGGATAGCGCTATATCAATCATCTATACATGGCCAGATAGTATCGCCCTCTAACTGAGCCTCCATCCGATGGAGCACCAAGTGCTCGTGGCCAGAAATTATCCGCCCTCTGCCGAGGCCTCCGTCAGATGTATCATGCCTGTACGTAAGAGATTGATAGTACGAATACCTAACAACAGGTATACATATATATCCAAGGCAACAACATCTTGAATATACATATAATCAATGATCTCATCGAGATCAGAAGCCAAACATATTTAAGGAGTAAACTTGACTCAAATATGTATAAGAAAATAAGGAAAGCAACAATCTCCCTGAGATATAAAGCCGATACATATGAGGAAACCCATCTCGAATATGTATTGGGAACCTCTCGAGGAAATCATAGTACAAGAATCATGAGCAAGGTAAGGGAAATAAGATACTCACAAACCCCGTGCAAGATCCTACCTGGCTAGAAGTCAATCTCTGATTCTCGTCACGCCTCACGCGTCCGAATCAGGATCTAGTAAATAGAGTGACAAACCTTAGTCCCTTTACACTCTAATACACCGTATTTAATACGAAATATGGTTATTCATGAAGCTCTAATTATCTATATCAAGAGATTAAATCATCAAGTGATAGTCCCTTTAAACTCATCATACTTGAAAGTCCTCAACTAACAAGTAATGATGCATGAATTCAATAGAAATTTCGGCAGCATCACCCCTATTTCTAGGGTCCCAAAAATGTACACACATTCCACAAAGCTAGCCTGTCAATTTTCATACAATTTGGTAACCGTTTGGTCCTCCCACTTAACGGTTGAAATTGTGGACCGTTCAGATTCCTATAAAATAAGAACCGTTAAGATGAAGACCCTACAAGTTCCCAAATTATATGAAAATTGACAGGCTAGCTTATTTTTGGATGATCTTCCCATCCATACGGTTGGAAATCCTTCAAACATGCTCCAGGGGGCCAAACGGGACACGACCGTGAATGCACAGTATTACAGGGTACTAAAGTGATTAACATGCAAACCACAGGGTCTTTGTGGTTCAATTTTGAACCACAAGGACCGAATTGAGAAAGTGGCAAACCATAGGGTAGTTTTTTTAAATTTTTTCTAAAATCTTTATTTATTTCGAGGCGGGTTTTACATAGAGGGATCATGAATGAATACAAAAAAAAAAAATTGTCCACTAAACCAAACAACAATTAGATGGATCGTGAAGCCCTACAAAAAATTCTTCTGGCCTTAATGAATTTTTTTTGCGACTTGACTGCAATACAAACATCATGAATCCCTAAAAAATATTCCTAGGCCATCATGAATTTTTCCTCATGGATAGAAAACCTTCTACAATCTAAAAATATTGTTTTAGGTATCATTGTCATGAAGCTCTAAATATATTTTTAGGGCTTCATGACAATGGTAATTTTTTCTCATGGATACAAAACCTTCTACAATATTCTACAAAAATACTTTTAAGGTTTCAAATGGACTATTTGGAATGTCCAATACCTCTAAAGATAGGTTTGATACAGGACACTAATCCCTACTACACTTTATATTGTCATGAGGCCAAACAAAAATTTTCACACCTTATGAATTTTTACCTCATGGATACATACCCTATTAGAAGCTAAAAAAACATAAATCTTGGTGCTTCAAAAGGAGCTTACATTGTAAGTTGGCCACTAAACCAAACAAGAATTACATGGATCATGAAACCCTAAAAAAATTCTTCTGGCCTTAATGATTTTTTTTTTCTGGCAATTAGAGGGATCATGAATGAATTTTTTTTTTTTTTTTTTGTGCTTCAAAGGGAGCTTACATTGTAATTGTGACTGAAAACAGTATCTTCTCCTCCAACTTCTCCTTCCTCTTCTCCTCCCTCCATTGGCAGTTCAGTGTCTGCCATGGCCTCAACCTAAATAAATTAAAACAAATGACATATCATCCTTTGAATCACATGTCACCTTTTACAAGAACAATACATTAACCTTACATTGTAACTCTGGCTGACAGTGACGGTAGTGCCTTCTCCTCCCACCTTTGCCTGGTTAATGTCTTCAGTGGCCTCAACCTAATCAAATTACACCAAATCACATGCCAGCATTTGAAAGGGGGGACATTTGCAAATGAAACATTTCAGAAATTTTTAGTGAAGCTCCCAATTAGGTTGCCTAAACCCTAAACAGTAAAATTAGACCATTGAAGTTAACTATATTCTAACAGATTTTGATTAACTGCACCAAATTAAGATGCAATCGATCAAAATTGGAACATTAGCTTAAAAATTGGTGAATTTCATACTAAATATAACAGAAATCACTTCAAATCAAAGCAAATTTGCAAATTTCATACTCAATGATAGCAATTTCAGTTAGCTATATTCGAACATATTCTGATCAACTGCACCAAATTAAGATGCAATCGATCAAAATTTGAGCATTGGCTTAAGAATTGGTGAATTTCATACTAAATATAACTGAAATCACGTCAAATCAAAGCAAATTTGCAAATTTCATACTCAACGGTAGCAATTTCAAACCCTAGACCCTAAAATATGAACAAAAAAAATTTAAACCCTACTCCCCAAAACCCAGGCCACCACTCACCGGCTTCAGAGGACCTTTGCCTTTGACGTCGCCCTTCACCGGTTGGCCACAACTGGACCCCCCCCCCCTCCGTCATCGGGCACTCACTACTACTTTTGTTTAGATATTGCAGCAGCAGGGGGAAACACGAGCCAGGGAACCTTGCATATTCCATTTGTTCGCCGGAGTTGAGCTCGACTTGCGATGGTGCTCCGGATCTCAGTGTCTCGCGGGAGAGGAGCTTCGTTGCCATGTAGCTCTTCGACGCGGGAGTGATGGGTTTAGAACTAATGTTTGAAGTTAAGGAGTTAGTTAATTAGTTTAGATGTTGTTAGGACAAATAATGATTAAGTTTAAAGTTAATGATATAATTATACTTAGTTAGCAGCTAATGATTAATTTACCCAGTTAATCTCACGTCCGTCATCCGCCAGATGACAGAGGTGTCTATTTGGAACTTACAAAAAGTTTAGGCATTTTAATAGAGTTAAATAAGTTGAGGTGCCAAATTGAACAAGCAAAATAGTTTAGGTGGGTGAAAAAAGCCCTTATATATAACATGAATATCTTTTTTCTCCGATGCCCACTAAAGGACTTGCCTCGGTCCTCCCTGCTCTCTAGCGGAGTAAGAAAATGACACTTTTAATGTGTGACATAAAAATAGAAAAGAAGATAGAGACCATATGAAATGGTGATGAATTGTTTTCTTGTTTGATTGAATGGGGGTAAGAATATTGAAAGACAATACATTGCTTGTATTTTCTTTGTCCAGTATGATTCCAGGAATATATTTCACACTCACATGCACCGAAACACATACATGTCTTTCCATATCAAATTTGATTTCATGATCCATTAATGGACAGTTGAAATACATACTAGTCAAGCAGATGCTCACACTTCTTCATACCGATACCAATACGAAAGATACTAATCATATACTACGCAAACATCACCAGCAGACAGAAAACAGAGTGAGAGAGAGATACAAAGAACTCAGCAGATTCATGGAATTAAACTTGACGATAATTCCTCGAGCTGTTGTTTAATGCTTACGCATTGCAAGACCAGACATGACTATCAACAGCATGATGATGAGCACCGCGACGAAGGATGCCACAATCGCCCCACTTATCCTCTGGCAGAACCCATCAAAACGTAGGCAAATCGCCACCCAATTCGCACTCGAGTTCCCATCATGAGCCAAAGAAACAATTGCTGCTGCCGCCGCTGCTGCCGCCGTTGTCAGTGCAACTATAACCTGCAACCATTATATTACCAGACAAAGTTCAACTACAATCTCCATCCAACTGATGATCCTTCTTACTAGCCATGAAAAATGCTTACAGTGTCGAAGATGAGGAGAAGAAGACGTGGCCCAACTGCTTGTGGCCTAACGAGGCTGATGAGGGAGAAGACTAAGGAGAGCACCAGGTAGCCTCCAGCTATAGCATTTCCAATCACAAAGAAGCTGCCAAACAGAAAGAAAAACTAATTGATTTCTCAATCTATTTAACTTTGATTGATTAACTGTAGACTTACATTAAAGCTGGGAACTGATCGTATTTGGCTTTGAATTGGTAGTAGTTTGTAAAGAATGGGAGAGTCTCATTAGTAGTTCCCATGGTGATAGCGGCGACAATGATGGCAGTTATAGCGCAGAGCCTCAGGATGAAATCAAAGAAAGCTAAGCCTCTCTTCCACTCTCCTGCAGCTCTTGTCTTCCTGAAGATGGTGCCAAAGCGAGCCTCTCGTTTTGTACTAACTGGAGCTGATGTTGCAGCTGGTGGTGGTACAAGAGCTTTTGCTTCAGTGTTGGTCGTGCTTGCTTCAGGGATGTTGATTGCAGTGGAGGTGGCTTCCATGGTGCTTGTGTTGTTGATTAATGGTATCAAACCGAAGTTTTGAGTTGTAAGTGAATAATGGATGGAGATTGGGGGGCTTTATATATGTACATGTTTGAAGAGAGATCAGTAGTGGTGGTACAGTTGAGAGAGCTGAATGATATTGTGCATTTCTTTAGTCTAATGTGAAGGAGTTCAGGGAGCTGGAAAGAGTGGGAGTCAGTTAACCAAATGCATATTTGATCTTGTGAAGAAGTTGAGGTTCATGCAATGGGAGAGACACTGTTAACTACTCCCTTGTGTCTAATACTTTATTCTTTTAAGCCGTATAAGAGTTTTCAAGTCTGTGATTGATTGATTATGAATCTATGATATTACTTGTTTTTCAATCATTTCCCAATCATAGAACAACTTATTCATTCTCACAAGAAAACTGAAACAAAAACCATGCCATCAGGAGGATCCCACTGAGATACAAAGAACAATATATTGAGATTCACTTTCTGTTGATCAATTTCCAAGTTATAAACTTCATTCTAACTGTATCAATCTTTTCATAACAGGCAATGGCCTCTGTAAAAGTAGAATCCTTGTGGAATTTTACAAGCTGAGTAACAGCCATTTTATTGTACAACTCCGAAAAACCTCGGAATCTAAAAATATTTAATTACAAACTCAAAATAATGTGTGGGCAACTCAAGTGTAAAGTATAGGGAAAATGGAATATATGTGAAAAATAATCGAAGTTAACGCTGTAATGTCCAACCTCGCTCAGCAAGTGCCTCACGAACCCTTGCTGCCGCTTCTGTAGTATCGTTAAGGGGAGGATAGCTCCAACTATCAGAAATCTGAAAATTCGAAGACCACGATGAAAATGGTTGAATACACTTTATTGATTTATAGAATAGAAAATTAATTTACAAACAAAAATAGTTCCATGCCATGTCAACACTTCAAAGTTCAAACTATTATTTAATAAGAATGCAGTAAACTGTTTATAACTGAGAAAAATCATGTACAAATTGGTATTCAACCATTGCCAGCTATATAAACACTAGTGATTCAAATAGAAAAGAATGACAATAACACAATGATGAAGCATCTGCGATAAAGCAAAAATTATTGATAATCAGAAGCGGTCAAAAGACAGTAACCATACAAAGTCTTTCCTTTCTGTTATCCATATTACTTTAATCCAAACTAGTAATCAACCAAAGGCAGTAGACAGTTCACTAATCCAGACGTGAGAAGTATGAAAAAACTTGAGAACTTACATCCTCCATTCCTGTGAATGGCCGAACAACCCTTTTATCTTGCAGTGTTTTCTGAAAGGATGAAAATTTCATTGTGCAGCGCTCAGCACCAACTATGTACACAGGTTTCCTGAAATGCAAACAAACTCATATTTAATAGAAGCAATTACAGGCCAATGTTATGCTATTGAATTATCTATTAATTACCCTGTACTGCAGGCCTCACTCAACATACTAACTGAATCTGCTGTTATGATGAAAGCATCAGCCCATGCTAGATGCCCCATATGTGGGTTTGGACCTGCTTGTTATACAAAACAAAAATGTAAACAAACTTCCACAATATGAGAACTGGAAGCATTCTTAGAACCTAAAAGCATAATTACCTTCACCATCCCATATATAGACTTTCGGATGATCACACAATTCCCTTAGTATAATGTTGGACACCTGCCAGTATTTCAGAATGGGAAAACATTGGTAAAAGAGCTCATGACAACAGAAAATGCGAAAGATTGCTCAACAATGTACTTTTTGAGGGGTTCTCCGGGAGAAAGAAATCCTGATACTTCCACATGTTGCCAGCACACTGCGAAGTGAACCTACCAACTGTTTTGCAAGGTCCGCACCATATTGGCAATGACCTATGATGGCAATTAAAGAGAACGTGAGATCCAAACTACATGTTCAAGGAGACAATACAAACTCTGCTTGGTAAACAATTCCAACTATGTAAAGGTAACAATAGACAAAAGAAGTTGAACATTGATCATATTTCTATAAAAAAATATTGTGTTAGTTAAAACATGATTACATTAGTTAACAAAAAAGTTCAAGTCATCACCTAATTAATGAAATTATGGAAATACTTCTGTATAGAAATCCAAATTTTAATCAGTTTCAACCACAGCAAAATAGAGATCATTCTACAGCACAATTTAGCGTTATTTTTGGAACAAGACATTCCCTCATATTTTGAACCAAAAAGAGGATGATTGTTGATTGCAAATCAAATCAGAAATTGGGTGAATCATTAACCAGACAATTATTGAAATCTGATATGGAACTTGTGCTACCTTAATCTAACACAACACAAACAATGAAATATGAGAATGACATAAAGAGAAGAAGAGATATACGTGTAGGTCCTCCAATGTTAACTACAAGCAAGGGCTTTGGGAGAGGGGCTAGCTCATCATGCCAGGTTAATGCAGCTATTCGAAGCATGGCAGAATCAGCCTGATGTAACGCTCCCACAGTGAGAACCTGACCCAAAAACCCACACACTAAGCGAATAAACAAAGGATAAAAAGAAGAGTTCATTGGAAGGCAAGAACCACTCATACAACTCCTTGCATAAAGTGTCAGACATAAGTAGCATACCACATTCTTATTGGGTGGTTCTCTTGGAGTTATCCACCGTCGCATAAATTGAGGGATCTCTTGCTGTCCAGTAGGGCTTAGCACATGATAATCATGACGAGGGGTCACAACCAAGTCAAACCTGTCAAGACGTGTCCTTGGATGTTGTATCTGAAAAGATTGCAAGAAAAAGGCTATTGCATTCCCATATTTTCTGAGGAAAAAGCCATAAAACTTGAATGGATGTAATGTTGAAATCATGCGAAAAGGCATACTGTTATGAAATTCTTCCAATACACATTCATTTCATCAAATCAAAGTGTGAAAAGGGAAATTCACGAACCTGAACTACAAAGACATGCTGTGGAGCCAAACTTCTTACTGTACTTGCTACAGAGATGGTGTCACGACCAGACGCAACCACTAAGAGTGGCCCTTCCCTGAGAAATAGTTGCATGCAATTGTTATGCAAAAGTTTTGGTACATGTAAGAGAACTAAAATAAGCATAAAAGAAACCTTTTTATGACCACTCAAACAGGCAAGAGAAAGGCATAATATGTTGGCTGAAAAAGGATACTTCACCGAGAATATGGCTACAAGTTGGAGAGTATGTAAAGATGACACTTGAATGTTGTTTGAGAAGGACAATAGTAAACTCATCCTTAAAAGATTGATGAAATCCATCTCTAGCTTGATGACATCAAACAACTGTTTGCAATTCATATGAGGGGAATAATAAAATGAAATAGGATGTAGTTTACTATCTCAGTGTCTTTCTACCAAAATCCATGGCACCTGTAGCATAGTGCCATACCCAAAGAAATCTTTTATTCTTTGACCATTATAATTTCCAACAATTGTTGTACAGGAGACTTGAACTTAAGGAAACTCCAAATCGCATGAGTATTACTATGATAACTGCATAACAGGCCTTCCTCCTCACCGATCTGGTGGGCAATTTTTTACAACCACCACCTTTGGAAATTGAAGCAAAAATATCATATTATTAAGAATAATTGTATATCATGTATTAAAATATTCCAATTTTTAAGGGTAAGAATGAGTTCAGAAATTGTTAAAAACGTAGAATCATGAGCCATATACATTGGATGGATAAACATACTTCTCAAAAGTCTCACGAGCAACCGCTGCAATCTTCTTGGCATCAGCTTCCAAGATTGATGATAAGCCAACACCTCCACCATTGTGAGTCACCATTGGAGAAATCCTCCTTTGTTGGATTGTTGTAACAAATTGTGAATCACCTAATATCCTTCTGATCACACTTTCTACCATCTTATGCAGAGACACTGGGAGGCACCGGAGCCACTCATTAATTCCACCTCTCGGTCGTATAACACGCTGTTCACAACATCCAGAATCACAAATATCATGTTCAAAGAAACTTAAATAAAATTCACTAAAGAATAAAAGCTTAATCTTTTCCGTTATGCAGGCCACCTCTTTTCTTTAGTTTTGTATGTGAGGCCCAAAATTATTTTTCTATGGACTGCCAATGTGTCTTACAATCCCATAATCATAGATGTCATCATGGTCACTGAAAATCAAATAACATTCAATAAACCATACAATATTCATTTTTTCTTCAATGAGGATCATTTCTTTCACTCAGGTTTATATGCCCAAATCCACAATATGCTTTTAACTAACTAACAAAGCTTCAAAACTTAAAATTACAACCCAAAGGCAAAAGAAGGGGTAAATTCACAAAGGGAAGATGACAACTCTAGCAGTTCAAATCTGGGCGAACTGACTGATCTATACCGCGTAATTAGCGTTAAGTTTCCAGGCTTGCTCTCTCTATAAAAAGAAGACAATCCGAAAGATAAGCAAGAGATCGATGTGAAAGGGCTTACATAAAGAGTATGCTTCTCGGCGAGGCCAAGGGCTCGAACAAGGCCGATGCACTGGTTCTCAGCACCGGGGAAGCCGTTTCCGATGACGACGGCTCGGCGAATGACATTGAGGCCGCCCCCGAAGATCTCCGGTATGTCGACGGGTCCACCGGGTGGCTCGGGGAGCCTGATTGGCCTCATCGGAGATCCAATTCAAACCTTAGGGCTTCGGTAACGATCGAGATGAGAGCACGAACGCAGTTAGGGTGTCCCAGGCCTTCAATGAGAGCAATGGAGGAATATCTGAGACGATGTTTGCCTTGCTCCCGCTGCCGCTTGGAACACGGGTATTGGATCCGGGATATCGAGATATAATCCGAGACTATATTAATGTTAAAAAAGTGTTTTCTATAAAATTAAAAAAAATAAATAAAAATTGGATATCTTTGACTTGATTCTATCATCTTAAATTTAATTGAAAAAAAAAACAAAATTAGTATAGAGTTAAAAAAAATATATAATCATTTAAATATTTAAAATCTGACAATAAATTTAATGGGCAAATTATCTTTTAGTCCCTGATATTATTTGACACTATTTTTCACCCAAAACACACGCTCAAAACAATATTACATTAAATCCCAACACACCTCCTCAAGGGACCAATAGACAATATGAGCACTATTTAAAGGACTAAAAGTTAAATAATTATAAATTTAATAAGTAATTTTCAAAAATTATAAGTTCTTAAATATATATTTTAATTAATTATAAGGTTCTTAATAAGTAAGGGAGCCTTGGCGCAACGCAACTGTAAAGTTGATGCCATGGACCCCGGCCGCATAGTGAGGTTTGTAGCACCGGACTATAAATTTTTTAATAAGATATTAGTTTTATTATAAAATCTATGATTTATTTATTTATTTATATGAGTTATAAAATTTGGCATTCTATTTATAGTTTTTAATGAAAAAAATAAGGTTTTTAAATTTATTTTAATATTTTTAACAAATATTTACATTAATTTTTAATTAGAGAATCAATTTTTGAATTTTTTAAATAAATTTAATGAGATAGAATTAGTATAGATATCTATTTTTTGATTTTTAAATTTAACAAATCTTTTCTTCTCAACAAGCTGGAGAAGATTTTTTTTTTATGGCATCTTTGTGCATGTCGTATATTTTACCCATGTATTTCTCTTCAAAAGCTAATTGTTTTTTCTGCTTCTTGAAGACCACCACTTCCCCATGGCAACGAAGGCCAAAGATGATAGCAACGTCCTGGGTCTGAAGGCCAGCATGCTCTCTCCAATACTAAATCTATTAGTGCGCTCGTCATACCTCTGTAACAGAGCATCCAACAGTCCTCTCTCCTGCATAACAGGTTCGATGTCCATTATTGGGGCAAATGGTGTCCTCCTGATGAGTTCCCAGTGCCTCTCAATCATACAGGGTTTCAACTCAGCAAGTGTTTGGTGGACCGACACCAAGTAGCACCTACCGTTTACTAGATTAGAGGACATGTTTTCCGTAGCCTGCATCAAGAGAGAAGCATCCAATGAAGGGTTGTAGAACGCTTAAATGGAAACTATGAAGAATAAACGGAAACAATGTATTTTACATGGAAAGATTGGTAACACTTGTAGACATCATTCGTAAAGAATGTACAACAAACCGATCCCCTTTTGGATACCCCCTAAATCAGAAAAAAGAATAAACCCTAAACCCTAAATTTCTTGCTGCGAAGTTCCAGCGACGCGAGCAACAACTCAAAATCGCTCATCAATATGTTCAATCTTCCATTGCAAGCGCATACAAAACAGGAAAAAGAAGCGAAAAGAAGGTAAAAATCATGGACACTCTAAACCTCGATCTAGGGTTCCTAAACATACTTCGTACCTTAGAGTAACAGCTTTAAGAAACCCTAAACTCTAAACTTTGATCTCTAGAAAGCAGCAGCAACCGGCAGGAGTACTTCGGCAGAGGTGGCTTCACGCTGGTGCAGCGTCGGAAAAAACCCTTGATCTGAGTGTTCCTGCAGTCTTGTTTTATGAACAATGGTTTTCGTGAGAGGCTAGTTGAAGGAGAAGACCATGATGCGTGACATGCGTCATCTCGAGATTCCAATCGCCCCAGAGCTTGCTTTTTCAATTTGGGTCATTTCGTACAATTCACCTGTGATGTTTTCATGCATTGGGGAAGGGCTTGGTAATGATATGTCAAAGGGCATTTTCGTCATGTAAATATAAAAGAGATGGTGTTAGTGGATGGAAGGACAAGTTGTGTGAAAAAGGTTTGTGAAACTTTGAGGAATCTTTTGTTTATTACCAGAAAATTGTTTTCTATAAAATTTAAAAAATAAATAAAAATTGGATATCTATGTTGATTCTATCATCTTAAATTTAATTGAAAAAAAAATCAAAAATTAGTATAGAGTTAAAAACATTATAATCATTTTAAAATATTTAAAATCTGACAATAAATTTAATAAGTAATTTTCAAAATTTTAAAGTTCTTAAATATACATTTTAATTAATTATAAGGTTCTTAATAAGGAAGGGAGCCTTGGCGCAACGGTAAAGTTGATGCCATGGACCCGGCTGCGTAGTGAGGTTTGTAGGACCGGACTACCTATAAGGTTTTTAATAAGATATTAATTTTAATATAAAATCTATGATTTATTTATTTATTTATTTATGTTAGTTATAAAATTTCGCATTCTATTTATAGTTTTTAATGAAAAAAATAAGGTTTTTAAATTTATTTTAATATTTTTAACAAATCTTTAAATTAATTTTTAATTAGAGAATCAATTTTTGATTTTTTTTAAATAAATTTAATAAGATAGAATTAGTATAGATATCTATTTTTTGATTTTTATAAAATTTATATAATTTTTTTAGCATGACCAAATACTGGATCCTCCTATTAAATAGTTTTGAAATAGGGTGGTTTTTAATTTTTTTTTAAATTAATGGTTAAAAATGTATTAAAAAAAAATAAGATATGATTACTCTTTTATGGAGTCAATCCTAAGTAGTCAATCCTAAGTAATGCAAGACCAATCGTTGAAAACCTGGTTCGGATCCGAAATCGGTTGGGTTTTATTGGGCCCATAGCCTAGAAAGAACGCGAGCTATCTAGAGAGAGATCGAGAGAGAGAGAGAGAGCGATGGAGAAGGGCGGCGCGGTTCGTTGCCAGAGGATCGGATGCGATGCCTCCTTCACTGAGGAAGACAACGCCGATGGCTCATGCCGCTATCACGACTCTGTAATCCATCATCCTTTGATCTTCTTCTTTCGATCTTTAGTTTTCTAACGCTTTCCTTTGGTTCTACGTCTTCAATCACACTTGTGTTCAAAATACAAGCTTTCGTCGTTTCTTTTCAATGGAATCTTTAGATCATTGTATTGATTTCATTTACACTTGATTTTTATCTGATCGCCATAATCTGGATGGAAAGAAAAATGGATGTAAAGAAAAAAAAAGAAAAAGAAAATTTTATAGTGAATTTTTGGTTATTTTGTTGTCAATCTTGTTTTCTTCATTCAGAGAAGAAGGAGAAAAAAAAAATTTTCTGCTTCTTTTCATGCATCCTTAGGAATTGATACTGGGTGAGAATATTTTGTGAAAAGAAAGACAGCTTCTTGGCTGTGTTTGGATGAGATGAAAGGAAAATGAAAAAACTGAAGGAGGGAAAACTGTTTTCCTGAGGTTGATTGGAAGAAGAAACAAAATAGATAAGCAAATGAAAGAAAAGCTGAGGAAAACTCTGATTTTCCATCATTCAATACTTCAAAACCACCTTTGCGCAATGGGAAGCTTATATTAACAAGCATTGAATTAGCGGACTCTTTTTGTCTTCATTCCAATTTGTTTTAGTAGCACCACCTGTGTGGTTGTTCATAGTCAAAAATGAGATGTCGATGTTTGTTGTATGGTTTTCTAGTTAAATTTGTTTTTTTGGGGGCTTCATGAACTTATATTATCATTCATGTTGGTTTTCTGTTAGATGACCTATATTAACATATTTGTATTGAACTTTTTGACATTAATTGTGTTTGGAAACATGAAGCATATAGATTCATTGTAGTCTGTAGACTTTTTGCAGTCTACGCCAAAACCTGTGCAGGTAATACTTGATTTACTGCTTTAGGGGGCCCATTTGGATTGACTTATCAAAATTGTGTGTGTTTTTTTTTTAAGTTTTATTTAAGTCTGTTTTTGTGAGTAAGTTAAGCAGTTTACTGTTTGGATGAATCGTGGTAGAAACACTTATGATGGCATTTTGTTTGTCCAAGAAGAAAGTTTAGGTGTTTTTTTAAAGCTCCAGAAGTGTTTCTGTCATAAGCATGTATATATCAATTTTTGCTGTTTCTTCAATGTCAAAACAAACATATAAGATGCTTCTGATTGGAATTAAAGCCTATCCAAACGAGTTCATAGGGTAGGTTGTAGGTGAGAGCCATATACATAACAAAAGTATGTCCATTAACCTATCCTTGAAATGTATGCATTCTGAATCTTACTTTTCCATCTCCATTCTCCATAAAACATGAAAAAAATCTTTCAATGTATGAGACTGAAGTATAATCAAGCTGGTCATGTTATATATGTATATATACCTCTGAGTGTCTTCTAAAACAATCATTCAAAAATTTTGATCAACTCACTGCCTTTAACATGGATACCAATCTCATTCTACTTAATTATCTCATGATCTATATGTTTCTCAGTTTTCTAATATTTCACTATATAGAAATCCAACACATGGCAATTGCACATGTACCTTCAATATATCTGTACTTTCTAACTGACGATTTCTTTTTTATGCATGTGGTGTTCTCTCTCTCTTTTCTCGCTTTGCTACTTCATCCTTATTAGGGGGTAAGTCATTTTCTCATTGTGTGAATCCTTCTTTTGGAGTAGAGTAGCTCAAAGTTCTAATGAGGCTACAATAAAACTTTCCCAGCCGATATTTCATGATGGTATGAAAGAATGGAGCTGTTGCAAGCAGAGGAGCCATGATTTCAGCCTATTTTTAGCTATTCCAGGGTAACTTATTTTTTCACTATTTCTGATAATTTGAACTGAAGTAAAGAAACATGATTACAATGTTCCTAATTTCTTTTAAAATGTGACAAATGAAAGACCTCTTTGACATGATAAATGCACTGGATATGTGTAAATCTTATCAGATATGTTCATGCGTCATGTTTGGCAAATCTAACATAGTAATGTTTCCCTTTATAACTATTGTAGTTTTACTGCATTCATGTTTTTGTTTCACTACTGGCCAAGTGTTCTTTGCTTGAGGCTTACTTTCTTTGAGTACTGCATAAGAGTGGCTGCCCTTGCCTCTATTATCATTTACTCCATCAATCTTTCCTATTTATTCTATTGTCATTACCAACAAACTGTTTCTCCTCTCAGATGCAAGACAGGCAAGCATACTACTGAAAAACCTGCAGTTACTAAGGTATCTCCGAATCCCCAAAAGCCAATTGTACCGGTTTCTCAAACAATAAAGAATGATGCCACTTGTTCAAGATGTCGCCAAGGCTTCTTCTGCTCAGATCATGGTACACTTCTCCCCCATCATAAGATCTCAAGGAAATCACATTGTCTTCCCACTAGTTAATTGTCAGAATTGTTCTGTCAAAGTGGTTTAAGAAATCAATGATGATGAAGCTTTCCCTCTGTTAAGGATCACAAACCAAGCCTTCAAATCCGGTTTTGCTTCCCTGTTTGAAAGACAATGCTGAGAAGGATAAACCTGCTCCAGTTAAGAAGAGGATCAATCTAAATGAAATCCAGACCTGCCAAAACAAAGGATGTGGAAAGGCCTTTAAAGAGAAGGATAACCATGAAAGTGCATGCGAGTACCATCCAGGACCACCTGTTTTTCACGACAGAATGAGAGGAGTAAGTTTGCATTATCGATAAACTCAGTGGTTTCCTCTCTGTTTCCTTGTTTACATTTCGGTTTTATCTATATATTTCTCTTTGCAGTGGAAATGCTGTAATATCCATGTGAAGGAGTTTGATGAGTTCATGAACATACCTCCATGCACAAAGGGATGGCACAATGCTGATCCATCTTGATGCCCGGGACAACCTTGATTTCCAAGGCCCAATCTGGAAACAAGTTTTCCACTGTAATGTGAACCTTAACAATTTATCCGCGTAATGTTGTAATCCTAATTTGCGAGATATTTACTTACTCCCAGAAGTCTCTCAATTAATAAATGAGTAAATAAATTAAACGATTTAAGGTCAGAATTCACATTCTTATGAAAGTTAAAACAAACCAATCTTCATAAGCATTCCTCTAACGAAAAGAGGTGATGGATTCAAATCATTTCTAAAGCGTGATCCCAGTGGCTTATCTATAAATATAAAAAATAATAAAATAATAATAATAAAGTACGGCATGGTGTTACAAAGCTTTCGTTTTGCAAGGTTTCACAATTTTTTTTTTTGAGTAAGCACGGTTTCACAATTTGAACCTGTGATTTTTAGGGCACATGGTAACAACTCTCCTCTTAAATAATAATAATAATTAGTTAGAGAAAGAATAGGGAGAAAAAGAGCCCACTCTCTCTCCTCAACCCTTTTATACCTTTTGAGAGATCATTAGTCATTTAGGGGTAGCTTGGGCTTCAAGTAAACGCCAGCTCAGTGATTACTTGGCCACCAAGTAAATGTGAACCTTCAAGCGTTTTTGAGAAGCCTCTGGTAACTGTCAGTTAGTTATAAGCTACACTGCTTTTAGCCTTTACGATCATATCACGTGTATGGTCAGATTTCCCCCATAACACTTGCCTTCCGACTTGTTAGGTCAACAAGTTTGTGATTTAAATTGACCTAAGAAATCAACTTATCAAGTTGCCCCAGCAAGTATGTGACTCAAGTTGGCCTAAAAACTAGGTCATCAACAATATGGTCTTTTTTACAAACTAGGTCATCAGTAGTACGACTTGTTTTTCAAAAAAGGTCCGAGCTCTCGAAATAAATCTAGCCATCATTTAACAGTATGGTCTGACTTCAAAGCTCTCCTTTTTTCATTTAATTATGACATGTTTTTCAAAACAGATTTGGGTTGACAAAATGAATATTTTGTATCAACCTTGGTTTTCGAATCAATGACTTTTCAACCCTACTTCATCTTTTAAAACACCCTTCTTAATGGAATTTGGTGGATGGCATGATGAGCAGTGTCTTTAGCCTAATCATCTCGAAGCGTCGAGAGATCATAACCTACATGTTAATCATTCGCAAGGAGCCTTTTTAACAAATGATCAAAATCATTAGATCACAAGACTAGGAATATCAAGACCAGCAGCCTCGGACGAAGGAAGGTTGGCATGTAGTGCCGCAGTAGCTGAAGCAGGAACAATGGCAAGGGACTGAGAAGCAGTCCTCTCCAAGGGCCGCGAGGCTACCATCGAGATAGGGGCAACCTCGATAGGGGCAGGCAGAGTTGCTCCCGAGTCGCCCGCAGACATGGCAGGATCACATTGATCGGAGTGGGACTCACGCAGCTCATCACCAATAGCCTGCCCGATGACCACTCCCTCAGAAGAAAGATCGCCTATATGGAAATCCTCTTGATTCTTCGACCTCTTTTTTGGTCCAAGAGGCATTTTCTCTTTCCTAGTTGGAGGAACCTCCTCGTAAAGGCGCTTTATGCCACAAGGATCTAGGCCACTTGCAAAAAGAGTCTTGCACTTCATTATCAGCGCCTTTCGCATCTCCTCCTTATCATAAGGCATTTCTACACAAAAAGCCATGAAAAGGTTAGACAATTGACACTCATGGTTGCCTAAGGACAACGGAAGAGAAGGGTCCTACCCTCTACTAGAGAAAGCCCCACCTCTCTGAGGATCTCCTAAGGTAACAATTTTGAAAGGTCCAAAGGCTCCGACTTTTGGAGTTTCTTTAATTGGTCCCACTCCTCGCCTGACATGGGTGCCTTAAAGACAGAATCTAAACGAGGAATCCCCAAAGAAGTCGGAATGTCCCATTGACCCTTAGTGGAAACAAAGGAAAAGTGTGGCTTCCAATCATAAATGCGAGAAAGGGCGAGACTTAAGAAAGATCTATAGTGTCGACCTAACAAATAACACCAATCATCAGAACGTGGACCCTTCTTCAAAGAGAAAGGAGCCGAAACCAATGGATAAAAGAGACGATTTTGTAACGGTCAAAGACAATTATAAAATCGCAAAGAATCCTCCAATTGTTCCGATGGAGTTGAGAAGGTATACCCCATAAAACTTCAAGACGGCTTAGAAAAAGGGGTGAATAGGAAGACAAAAACTTGCCATAAAGACCTATGTATATGGCGATCTCTCCGTCAATAGAGCTATTTGCTCACTCAGAAGGAGAAAACACCCTAATACTAAATGAAGAAGGGATGTTGTAGAGTTCCCGAATCCTCGGAAGGGATGCAGTGTCAAGACTACTAGCGAAGGGCCTTATACTACCACTATCTTTCTTAGAAGCTGAAGGTGGAGTCTCCATTACCTGAATGGTCAAAAACAAAGCAAAGGGATGAAGTTGGGAAAGGTTAGAAGGCCTTGCAACCCCTCTCAGTAATGAAGAAAACGAATGCGAATACGAGGGGATTCAAAAAGCTTGCTTGAAAGAGAAGACACCCTAGCAAGCCTTTTCACCAAATTGTAATGGTTGCAATCCAATGACTTAGAAAGAAGGCAGATGATTGTTTCCTTTAAGGATGATACATGGACCATTATTCCTCTGTCCCTGATGAGAAAGTGCGCAGAACATGACGCTTATCATAATCTCCGCCGAATCCATTCAATGAAGACGTCTCGAGAAGTGGAACAACTACACGAAGTAGTGGGTATGTACATCAAAGATGATACGTGGGAACCGTGTTGTCACCATCAGATCAACCTAAAAACAGGTCAGAAGAGCGATGTCATCAAGAGACTCCTCTTTACCAAGGCGCCCTCCTCGACCCAAAAGCTGGACCGAGTGTAAATATCCAAATTTCGACCTGCACCTAGTGATCTGACCACTTATAGGTGATAGAATCTCTCCTGAGCACGAACAGATTGCCAAAAGAGAAGAGAGAACACTCTCTGCCAGGATCATGCTAGGATCATGTCGAAGGGGTAAGTGTTATGGGGAAAAATCGAGTCATACACGTGGTATGATCTTGGAGTTCTAAGGCAGTGAACTACTCCTAACCAACTTGACAAAATTTGCTCTTGTCCACTTGAAGATTCCCTCATACAGGAGGTATGAGCAGAGACGCACAAGCACCTGTGCTAGCGACCCCCAACAACTAACAGCCTGACATCGCGATAGAAGGTATAAGAGACAAAGCATGGAGAGAGGGCTGGGGACCTCTGGCAAAAACCTTTACTTGGGATCTCTGAGAGATCTCATCTTCAACCTTCACTCTTTCTCTCTCTCTCTCTCCTCCTCAAACCCTATTTTCCACTCTATTCATTGAAACTCTTCTCTTTATCATCTCCCTCCTCCTCTGTTTACCCCCATTGACTTGATTGTAGAAGAATCCGGGGAGAAGTCCCTTGACTTCCCTTGCAGGCACTGAAGTCCCGCCGGTCGAATACCCGTTACCTTTCAAAATGGTGACCTCCTCTAAGAGTACTTACACCCCAAACCTCCAATTGCTAGGGCCAGAATTTCCATGGCAATTCACTCATCCAAAAAAAACTTCCATCCCAAACCTTCAATTGCCCAGGCAATCACTATTTATAAATATTTTTTTATATTTTGAGTTAGTTAAATGTTAGTTTTTATTTGTAAGAAACATAATTTAAATAAATGACATTAATTAAAACAAAGCAAAGCAAATACATTAATTAAAATAAAAAAAATTACATTAACTAAAATTTAAAAAAATACATTAATTAAACATGATAATCTAAACAAGTAGGAAGACAAACATCTAATCAAACCAATCCGTTGTATGATCTTCATCCACATTGCTAGGGGTGCCTTCATTCATGTTGCTAGGGGTGCCTTCATTCATGTTACTAGGGGTGGCTTCATTAAAAAGGCTTCTTCTCCTCATAATATTCATACGTTCTGCTTTCTAAAATTTTTTTCTCTCCGGAGTAAATGCCGAGCAATCCATAGACATAATCTCTCGATCCCTTCGGTCTTGTTGTAGTTGACGGGCGTACTCTTTATTCTTTTGGAGTGTCTTAAATCTTAGTCTTTCAAATGCATCTTTTTCTTTATTTCTTTCAAGGTTGAGTTTACCTGTTGTGGCTAATTCCTCAAGATACTTAGCTGTATCCGGATTATATGAGTCGACAGCTTGCTTCAACTTCTTTCTTCCTTCCGGTCTAGCCACTCCACCAGATTGTGAAGCCCCTCTACGTACAAATGGTGATGTTGTAGCAGCATCAGTTGGTGTTCCCTCATCACTAGGGGAATTAAATGTTGTTGGCTCTTGGGATGTTGGCGCCCATTCAGTCGGTGTCACATGTTCAAGCTGAAATTCTTGGATAATCATAAATCGTGGATAGCTCTTAACAACTTCCCAACATTGAAAATGAGCGAATTCCTTCTTGGCAGAAGCATTGTACCAACGTTGTGCTTGAATTTGCTAATACAAATAAATAAATCAAGTAAGTATATATTTTAATATAAAAAAATTAAGTTACAATTTTAAATATTTAATTAAACAAATTAAATTAAAAAGTACCTCATCCCTAAGATTGGTGCCACTTTGATAATTTTCTAATGCTTTCTTCAAAGCATCCCTTCAATATCCTAGCGATTTATTCAACACTTTCCATCTGCTAGACATACTCATTTCCCTGCGAGGAGAATTCACCGCTGTCGATGTGAATTTTTCGTGGATGAGGCTCCACATTCTTGCATTTTTTATCTCATTCCCCGTCAACGGATTATAGGCAACTTCTCCCCAACATTGGCATAACAACACATCTTTGGCGGTGGACCACGAGCTACCCAAAGATGCCATTGAAATTCCAGAATATAAAGAAAAAACAATAAGAATATAGAGGGAGTTTTTGTTGATATGAATGTGTGGAGAGTTATGAAATGGTGTTGGGTATTTATAGGATAAAATTTTGAATTTTTAATATTTATTTTATTTTATAAAAATATGGCAATTGGAATGTATCCGTTGCTTTATATTTTAAAATAAAATAATCTAACATGAATCTTTTGATAACTGTTTTATTATAAAAAAAAATTAATGGGCCCCACTATTTTCCCGTTTGAGCGCTTGGGCAAGATTTGCCCGGGTGGGTGCCGATTGGGTGGGTCCCGCACTCTGCCCGGGCGCTCATGTGCGCGATGTTAACATTTCATTTTTCAAAAGGACCAGAATTGACTTTTGCCCTCCGATTCCCCTCCGCGATGGAAGTGCTCAAGTTATCGTCCAGTTCAAGCCGTCTCCCCGTTCCATCAACCATCACATCTCAGCATCATCAACTCTCTCTTTTTCTATGTTGATCTCCCTGGAGCACAAATTCCAAGGATCCTCTGGTTTCGAGAATCAAAAGAGTCCATTGTCAAAGGGAACTTGGCTTTTGGCTAAAGATGTTACACCTAATTAAACCCACAAAGTTGTATTCCTCTGTATACCCCGGAAGCCTGAGAATAGTTTCTATGCTACTCGACCTAAGTACTTATTCCTCACTATCCATCAATAAATAAATGTGGTTAATCCACTTTTATAAAAATAAAATAATAATAAATAAATAAGTAGGAAAATTTCTTCGATAAAAAAAAATTAAAACAAGAATAAAAAAAATTCACCAAAAAAGTTATTAGCAATAATCATCAACACTCGTAACTATGTCTTGAAAAAGAGACAAATGATAGGAAAAATATATTATTCACAAAAAAAAAAAACTTCACTTTAATCTAAGATCGAGGAAGTCCCGGAAAAAATTTGAAAAGTTGGTTTCTCAATAAAAAACCCCTCATAGTTTCCATATCCTTAAAAAGTGCCCCCTTTTTGACCAAACATCACGTCAGTCCGGCAACCCACAGATAGTGTTAATAGGCTAATTTAAATTATGAGAATGCCCTCAATCACTTAATATATGCTTTTGAACTCCACGCTCAATGATGGTTCATAGTGCAACATTATCACACGTAGTTGCTTCGTGTTAACCACCCATTCACCCTCAGTGACATCTTCTTTCGTCATCTCTGCGTTAGTCTCCCAAACTTCCCAAGTTTTCCCTGCTCTTCTCCCTAACTTGGCAACATCTAGTCTCCTTTGTCTTCGCTAGCCACAGGGAAGACCATATCTTCGAAGATTCCAACGACCATTTCCAAGTACGTAGACCTAGCTAGGGAGCCTCTCCTAAAGAAAAGCTCTTCGGTTTCTGGGGTTTAGGGTGTGTGATTCATGGATTGATGTTTGTTTTGGATTCTAAGGCACAACTTGTAACAATGTGCGTGATTTTGTGTTTACTCTTTATTGTTTTAGTTCAATTTTAGGGCTTAGGGTTTACCTCTAGTTATGAGAGTGTGCTCTTATTATTTGGCATTTAGGGTTTATTTTTTGGGGTTGTGTTTATTTTTTAGCTGAAGTGTTTACTGGTCTGGTTGTAAGAGCGTAGGTTTATTATTTGGCATTTAGTTTTCTTTTTCGAGGGTTGTGTTTATTTTTTAGCAAAAGCATTTACTGTCTGGTTGTAACAATGAGCAACTATTATTTGGTTTTTTTGTTTATTTTTTGGGGTTTGCTTTTATTTTTCAAAGAAAGTGTTTATTGGTTTGGTTGCAACAATGAGTGTTTATTATTTGGTGTTTGTGTTTATTTTTGGGGTTTTCGCTTATTTTTCAGCGAAAGCGTTTATTAGTCTGGTTGAAACAGTGTGTTACTAGTACATGTTCAAGCACTCAACTTGTTTGTCGTAATGTGTAGTTCTCTACAAGATGAAAAGGATAAACTACCTCTCATCAACGCCAGGTGCTACTGGTTCCGATTATGACATTGTTAAGAGAGTTGAAGACGTTGATGACAGCTTGGCATTGCGAGTTGCTTGGGAGAGGGATCCTAGATTCCCTCCTGATGATGTATGATGTGAAGAGAAGAACCTTCAACATAGGTTCGTCTCAGCTGGAGTTCCGGGCAGAGGATGTTGCCATGATCCTTTTGAGTTGATTTTTTTATCATTTTGGATAGTCCATTGTAAATATTCAATCAGTAAATGTGAATAATTAGAAAGAAAAAGAAGAATATGAGCTTCAGCTATTTACTAAACAAAAACTCAGAAAAACTAACGCTTCGGTTGTCTAATAAGCAAAAAGTCCAAATAACAAACACTTCGGCCGTTTAATAAGCAAAAACTCCACATAATAAACACTTCAGCCATTTACTATACCAAACTTCAAAAAATAAACATCACACCATCTAGGGATCTGAAGCATCTTAGGATCTACTTTTCTCAAAGTTTCGACTTTCGAAGCGTCTTGATAAAGGAGGTAACGGGTTTGGTCCTTAAGAGACATTATGGGAGCACCAAACTGTCGCACTGTCAAGCCCCGACCCGGATTCAGGGACCTCGGGCACGTCAACAGACCGGCCGTACCCAAGAGGAGGCGCACCTCACTCGAATACAAGGCCTAAGTAAACAGTAGCAGATAACAACAATATGTCATAAATAAATATCCTCAGAGTCATACAGCGGAAAATAATCATAAGGGTTGAAATCACCCTATACAACACCAGGCCCTACAGGGTCATAAACCAATATCTCACACAAGAACTGAAGAGAGATCCCCCGACCTCGACAAGTATCGCACCCCGGCTCTCGCACGTCCCTGAGCTCGAGTCAACCTACTCCTCATGACCTGAAATGAGAGAAGGGAAAAAGTGATGAGCTTTTGAAAGGAAAGCCCAGTAAGTACCCTGCAAGGATCTCAAAGACATAAGACAAAACATTATATCAAAAATCAAAGAATCATCAAGCAATGGGGATACAACCCGTACAAAGAGATCGTAGGAGTCTACCACAAACATCAACAACGGCACGACTCCTATCCGACAACAACCCTCGGGCTCTGGAAGAGAATTCCAATAACAAGCTCAGCAATGATTCCCCGGCCAAGAACACAAAGATCTGGCCGCCAACGACTAACCCGCTGCTCCTCCTCAGTAGCGCCACCTCTCTCTCGTATGTCGACATGGTCGGTGATCGACCCATCGGTGGCGGGGACAACTGCAGTACTATCCCTCACGGCGAGTGCCGGAACGTCAGGGTGTCCCGTCCCCAACGCTCTCGCAACATCCGGAGCTCACCTGCTCCGCTGAATCCGGGCGGAAGAAGAAACTCAGTTAGCGCACACCTACCCGGCCAGCACACAAGTACTGCGTATCTCCATGGTCTCACGCCAGACAACAGGAGGCTATGCTCAGCGCGCCCGCTCACTCCACTGACGCATACCTACCTAACTGCACACAAGCACCACGAGTGCCTACAGTCAAGTGTCGGCCCACGGGTAGGCAAGCCCAACAGAGCATTCCAAACAAAAAGGTGTAACAACACTACCACAAGCACATCAATCACACACATACGAGGAAAGAGAGCAATAACTATCATGTATGTGCATGTATCCAAAAACAACAGGTATCACAAAGAAAGACATGCCAACAACCAGCATTTAGCAAATCAAGAAACCCAGACAATGTGTGGAATCTAGGCAAGAGTAACTTACCTCTAACGCAATCCAACTGATCGCTTTGAATCTGTCCCGTCGAAGCACCACGCTCCTCGACAATATCTGTATACATAGGTTCGCACTCAATAATCGTTCGAGTGTTCCTTTCACTATTATTATTTATTTTCCACAAACAATAACACCTAAATAGCAAAACCATAATAATGGTCCCGGCCCATGAAATGAATCCATCTTGATTCCCAAATCACCTTTTAATCATATTCTCTTTAACATTATTATTTATTTCCCTAAAAATAATAATGTCTATAATTTATAATAACTAAATGGGTTCGAACCGCCAAACAGATCCATCTTAGCCCATATATAATTAGTCACCTCTCTTTATAATTTCTTGGGCTCCATAATCGGTCCCCAACTTGTATACACAGCTAAGAATGGCCCACCTGCACCATCACACTCAATGTCTACCCAATACCACTAACCATTTATGCCATTAATCATTTTCAAAAGCCTCACTGTCTTGCTTCATTCACTGTCTGCACACACCCACAAGGCACAAACACTTTCATATTTAGTATCCAGCCGTCATCTACTAGACAGGCTCTTGAGAGTCAATCCGAAACCATCAAACTATCAATTTACCTCACCTGCACATAACTTCCTTTTATCCCATCAAGAATACCAAACCAAACCTCTAAACCACAACTATCTTCAAGACCTGAGCATGAGATCACAGGCATGTACTTCCACCTGAGCACACTAAAATCCAGGACAATCAAGAAGGCAGTCTCGTCAAAGCCTCTACCCACATCATCAAAACCTCCATAGTATTAACCATTTTTTTTAACTCTTAATCACTTTTAATTAAAATGATCACTTCTACAGATAACACACATGCAATTCTAACCCAACTTATGAACCCATGTGCAGGACAATACAAACTCGAACATGATCGAAAGCCTCACTCTAACATTTAAACACTGAGATCATGCATACAACCTCCATCTAGAACCCAACATCATCACCATACCTTACTGGAAATACATATAGGTACCAACATACCTTCACTAAAATTATTCATCAATGATTACAAGTTAAGCATGAAACTTCAATGTAAAATCAGCCCACAACCCATGTATCGTCCTCAGAAAATCATCAAGCATACTATCATCTTTAACCTATGTTCATGCCCTCACATGTCAACACAACTCTAGTTAGTTCACAAATAACCCAATCTCATCTCTTCAAATCAAACCCAGTTACATGCATAGGCCCGTACCACACACAAACCCATCCTTACTCTTGCTGAATTCATTTAGACCTTACCAGTCCCTCTCCATCCCCGAAACAACCCATACACTCATGCAAACCCTAACCAGAAGATCATGATAGATTCATGTGACAGGTGATTAGAAGGTCGCACCCAAGTATCGTTGCCGTCCACGATGTCTTCTCCAGTTCCCGCCCGTCCAGCACAATCTCGGAGCCCCCCGGTTCCCTCTCTCGGCTCAGAGGAAGTCCGCACCACCTCTCCTCTCAGTTCACCCGCGAAGAAAGAGACGTCGCCGCTCGGATAGATTGCTAGGGTTTGGAGAAGCCTGTCTCTTATAGGCCTCGCGAGTGAAAACCAAACGGGATCGCGATCTCGTTGATCGTGGGCGAGGATAGTGCAAACTATAAGCTGGAGTTTCTCTCTCTATATCTCTCTCTAACTGCATATCTTCATCCTTATATTAATATATATATTTACATATATATATTTAATATATATATATATATATATATATATATATATATATATATTTAATATGTAATGTTCACAGCCATGCACGTGACAAGATACATTCCTTCTCTGTCTATATTATACTATACTATATATATATATGTGATATAACATAATATTTCTTTATTCATCCATGCGTTTTCATTGAAGAGGAAGCCAACTTCAGCCATGCATGCATGTCCCTATATCGTGTTGCATTCTTTTTTTTTTGTTTGTTTTTTATCAAATAAATAAATTCTTATCTCCACAGCCTCTTATCATTATCACATCCCACAATCATGACGCCTTTAAATTAAATTCACATTTATTATCATTATTTTATTCTCTTTTGAATTCAAACACTTTGATTTATAATAAAGTCCCTCACCTTCATTTAAATTGCATACAAGAGAGATGACATCTCATGTTATTTTAGTAAAGAACCCCTCAATTACTTAAAAATTATTCTCAAGTACCTGGCTATATAAAATCTGTGAGATGGTCAAAATTTCTGTTAAATCCTCCAATTTTCTGAATTTATCCAAAGGCTACTAACAGCCCCATTTAACATTAACTTAGGCATTAATGCCTTTAATCCCTCTTTCTAATGAAGTCCAACTAATTCCAAGTTTGGGGAAACTCTTTATTTAACAAATTAATCGAAGAATTTAGAAAACTTTTAATCCAACTAAAGTTTTCATTTTAATCCAACCTTGGGGACTATCATTTATTAATCAATTCCATAAAGAAATTATATAAAAAAAAATAATCCCCCAAAAATCCTGGATTTTACACGCACTGTTGAATGTTCCCTATAAGTTGGCTTGGAGAAATTCAAGGCTTCTCACTTCTTTAATCCTTATGTACTTCTTTGTTAACACAACACTCCCATGAATGTCGGTTTGTGTTGAGTTTTCTCCAAATCTTGTTAAAGCCTTCATGAGGTTTAAGACAAACACTGAAATATCAAAGTTGGGATCCCCTTTTTCGTTATGTCTTAGTCATCTAGTAGCACCAGTTTGTAAAACCCTATGTTTACAATGCAAAGTCTAGCCTGCAGAATCTTACAGAGAAGGTGTTGCCAGATGACTGTAGTAATGGGAATAAGGGTTTCTCAAGTCCGATATTCTATAGCCTCTGTAAAATCTCATGAAGGCATTAACAAGATTTAGAGAACCTCAAAACAAATCGACATGCATCGGAGTGTTGAGTTAGGGTTCCTCGTGACAGGCAGTGTTGTGTTGTGGCATCCCCATGATTTGTCATGTGTCGAAATAAAAGGTTGCCCTGCTTTTTACTAATCGGAAACTATAAAAAAAATATGAGCTTCAGTTGTTTACTAAGCGAAGATTTGGAAAAAGAAATGCTTTGACCATTTATTAATCGGAAACTCCAAAAAAATAGATGCTTCAAATGGTTAATAAGTGTAAACTCAGAAAAATAAACATTTCCGTCGTTTAATAAGTGCAAACTCCAAAAAATAAACTCTTCGGCTCTTTGGTAAGTGGAAAATATATAAAATAAGCTCTAAAATTCGTTTAATAAGTAAAAACTTCAAAAAATAAATGCTTTTAACAAATAATGAAGACGGCCCACAAAATTCGTATTCATATAGTTTATATCATGGTGTAATACCCAATTTAGTCCCTCTATTATACCAATTTGTGACTTTAGGTCCCTCTATTATAATTTGTGCTTTTTTGGTCCCTATATTTTCACGATTTAGAAATGTATGTCCACAAAAGCATACTTAAAGGCCTGTTTAGCTCCTAAAGTTGATGAAGAGAAGGATTGATATTTCTCAATCGTGAAAGTAGAGGGACCAAAAAAACTCAAATTATAATAGAGGGACCTAAAGTCACAAATCGGTATAATAGATGGACTAAATTGGGTATTAAACCTTTATATCATTGATCACAAATATACACAAATTTACAATTCAAAGAGTATCTTAGTATACATTTCATTTACACTAACGTACAATTCAACATGTATCTTTGTATAAATTCATACTCGAGCACTTTGACGAAGCCCATTAATTCATACTAATTTAATTTTTGAACTTTCTATTAATTCAATCTACTATGATAGTGTTGCAGGTTTTCATATTACATCCAGCTTCATGACACCGACTACAATAAAGTGGTATAATGTTAAATTCTTGCAACTCAATCCCTCTCCGTTTGGGACAACCTACCCTTTTCTTGGTCAAAGGTGGTCGCATAAGAAGCTCCAGTAAGTCATTAGTGGGTTTGTCCTTATCATGGATTAGAAATATTGGATCTTGGCATGTAACACCCTTATCCTTTCCAGGACTCAGGTGTCACACCAACCAGGTCAGGGAGTGAACCCCGGCCTAAGGCTGTATGAAAAGACATTAATTAATCAAAGTCAAACTAATATTAAGGAAATATAAAGTCAAGTACGATACAATTACAAACCATACTGTCTCAAATAAAACACCAAGTCTAGATGGGAGTAAACATCCTCCCCAAATCATACAACAAGAATATAATAGATAACCCAGGCCAGATGGTCAGAGCCAGCTAAGGGATCCAAACCTAACTTCACTCTAAGCAGGGCCATAACCCTACTTACTACCTGCAAAAGAGAATAACAACAGGGTGAGCTACAGGAGCTCAGTGAGATATTAACACTACTGTCAGGAATAACAAACCTGTATACTTTCAATTTAAAATAATATGAATATCGAAAGACGAAATATCAAAACCGAATAATACTTAAAACATGTAAAGCAGCATGTTGATCATGATACAAGTCATGGTAATATTCAATGAAATCATATAATATGCACTTATGCATTTTTTTTAATCTTTTATCATCATCAGAACGGGAGATAAATTCCACACAAGTCAAGGTCCTCCCAGGTTGGACCGTATCAATAACCATGGGGTGACAAGCTATGGAAACAACTCCTCGTCCTGGAAATAGATCAATTCCACACAAGTTAAGGTCCTCCCAGGTTGGACCGTATCAACAACCCTGGGGCGACAAGCTATGGAATCAATTTCTCATTATCTATCATATTAGTGTCATCTACACCTCTACTCTCATACAGCTACACCAGAGTGGAATAAACCACACTCAGTATCTCTCCGGTCGGATCAACTCATCGGCCGAGAGCTATATGAGTATATACATATACTAAGCACTCGAAGAGTACGGAGAGGGGGTTTTATTTTCTTGAAATCAAAAGGGTTTGAAAACAGATAGTTGGACAGTTAAAGAAAAACAGAGTTATATAAACCATCCCTTCCCTATCTAGTACCGTACTCTCTGGCTCTATTGTAGAGCCACGTTTGGCACAAGCATGTATTCAAGTAAGATGCAACGCACTAATATGTCTATCATGGCAATATCTAAATATGCGCAATGTTTTCACATGCTTTTCATGAACATGTATTCCAAACTTCAAATAAATCGGCAAATCATGCTTGAAAACTGAAAAGCATTTCATGAAAATCATAACGCTTTCATAACATGAAATCCCAAAGATCGATATGATCAAAATACAATAAAATGCGAAGATTTACAGTTGTGTTCCCTCACCTTAGTCTGGGTGGCTCCTACGGCGGGCTAGGTCCTTCCACAGCAGCGGCCTTGCCCTTGCCCTTCTCTTGCCCTTAAATTAAAAATACGGATTTTTTTAGGAATACGGAAATCGTATTCTTAAGACATTCTCATTCTATACCATTTAAGCACGATAATTCCATTAATTAACTGGAGCATGATTCTCTTAGCATGAATTCGTATTTCTACAACATGATAATACGAACTAACCCTTACATGAAGAATTAAACTCTAATTAACTATACTAACCATAACTTGAACATGCTCTAAAAACATGGATGGATAGTCAAGCGAGATCATGCAACTTTAATCGCCACTAAATCGCCTAAGTTCTCCACAAAAATTCTGCAACACCTCCCCTATATGGAGGGCCCCGGAAACATACATGCATTCACCACATTAAACATAAATACTCCATTAACATTCAACATTCTAATTCCCTTGTTAACAGCCCATAATTTCTCTTTGAATCATGCATCAAATTGTAATTTCCCAAATTCAAATCTAGGGTTTTTTACTTGCAAGGGATGGGCCTGTTCGTCCGTGTCGGTTGTCGATGTGATCCTCACAAGAGCTCACAGGCGTCCGAGCAAGGAGCGAAGCAGCTAACGGCGAACTCCGCACAGGCACCTGTCGGCTGAGGAGAAGGCAAACGGCGGCGAGGCGCGGTTGCCAGCTACGATGGCCGGACTCGCGGCCTGTGCAGGGCGGAGTTGGCCGTGAGTACGAGCACGACGGCGCGTGGCTCCACTCGGCTGCGGCGGCACCGGCTAGGGCTCGGGCAGCACTAGCTGGTCTGAGCTCGCCGGTCGGTCGTCGGGTCTGAGGGCACAGGCGCGCGTGTGGCTCCGTTCGAAGAGGAAGGAGATGGAGAATGAGAAGCTCAGGCTTCTCTCTCTCTCCTTTACCTTTATAAAAGAAAACCTCTACTATTCCAATAAAGTGACTTTATAAAATAATTTGTTTTTAAATTAGAATATTATTAAACCCCTTTTTACTGTACGAGCACAGGAGCTAACCCTTTTCCCGGTCAGATCTGCATTTCGCCGACTGAGATAAATAGTTATTAATTATTATCTTATTATTTTAATATTTTATTCATTCTTTGCATCCTTTTGGTAGTCACGGGCTCTACTGTAACTCCACGGGTCGCTCTACGCACCCGACCAAGATCCTAGTCTCTCAGCTTTTGACCCGTCAATTATACTTTACCGGGACTCGTATTTCTAACCAAATAATTGAGATTAATTAATTCTTATTAAATCCTCCAATTACTCAACCGTAAGTAATCTCTCTAGTCTGTCTCCGACCATTCCATGTCCACATTTGGCCTGGCCCAATACGACCTTCTCGGCCCAAATTGTTGCGGGTTCGGATTTTAGTTTCAAAAATTACTGATTTTTCTTAATTAAGTTGTTAAAATAATTAATCTCCTTTATGTGTTAATTAATCTCCGTGGTTTTTCTCCAGGACATAATTTATTAAATCATGAAAATTTTCAGGGCGTTACATGGTATGTGGTTCTATATGGCGCTACAGTGAAGAAGTCATTAACATAATGATGCACACTTGCATCTGTTTGCATAAGAGACCATAAACTTCCCAACGATGGCATATGCAGGTCCTCTTCATTAAGTTTATTGTTAGCTCTCTGAGCTAACTATATTTATATATTGTATGCTTCATGTTTAGGACTAGATATGTGTATTAATAGATTGAATTGTGCATATTTAGCCCAAATTCTAATTGATTGTGAAAGTTGTGTTAGTTCACTAGGATTATGCATATTTTAGATGATTCTGATAATTATTGGTATTAATCTGAGTTATTTATAATTGCAGCAGAAAAGGCCAATTCTTGGCCTTCATGGTGAGCTACACAAGTGAGAGAAAGTCCAGGAGCAAAAGCAAAATGACCCGCGACCGAGCAAGGTTTCACTGGGAGGTCACAACAGCGGAAGAAGTGTTCTTCAACATTGAAGGACGTGTCTTGACTTTGCTGTAGAAATGGCTGAGATTTTGTGATGTGTCTTTCCCTAAGGAAGGACGCATCGCTAACACGTAACAACCTGAGTAATCACGTTTGGTGACGCGTTACTACGCAAGGAAGAATGCGTCATAGGTTGCAGCTATAAAAAGGCTCCTAGAGTTTTTTTTCCAAATCTTCATCTCGGTTGGCGATACATAGGCACTTGGAGGGCCTCACCAAGGGCAAGAACCAACGATCTGGAAAGCTAGAGCACTTCATGAAGAGGGAACGCTTCATAAGGACAAAGATCCACATCATCATTCAGTATCATTAGTCTTTGGCTTTCATTGTTGAACATGAATGCTTTGAATTTAATGATATGAACATCATGATTTTTGGCTAGAACTTTGTTATAGGGTTGTGGGATAATTGGGATATGAAAACCTAAATTATCTTGTAATTATGTAGTTTGTTGGTTGAACTTGGTTGAACTCTGTTCTATCAAGCAAAGAACTGAGAAGTAACCATTATCTGCCACTCATCTTCAAGTGGCATCTTCATGGATAGCAATTGGTTTACCAATTGTTGAAAGTCACTAGTGTGCTTTGTCATACTTTTGTCATCCCTATACTTCAAATTTACAAGTCTTCTGATGATCATGGCTTTGTTTCTAAACGTGTTCTTCTCATACATGGTCTCTATTACCTCCACAACTTATCAGCTTTCACTCTTCAAAGATATGATGGAAGATGTGTTGGGTATTTTTTAGAAAATCGAAAGCATATATCATATACATAACGCAGCGGAAAATTAAAATTTTTAAAACCCCAGCCCAAACGGATCTCCCTATGTTTATCAAAACACAAGCAAACAAGATTGAAGAGCATGTACCTTTTGATGTCTATGCCGAATTCCTTTATCTGAATTGGAGGGCACGTTATGTTAACCACAACAATCTGCAGATGGAGTGTCTCTAACTGTGATCCACGCGAAGATCCGCAAAAGCAATCTCAAAGGCGACGGGGTGATCTTTCGCGCAAGGTGCTAGCTATGGGTGAAGTTATTGAGAGGATTTTTTAGAGAGAAGAGAAAAATCTATTGATCTCTATTAATTGTGTAGCATACCCCGGATTAGGGACCTCGAGCACGCCATCAGATCGGTCAGTACGGTGCAGTAGAGCAGCCCCACTCGAATACAAGGCCTAAAAATGATAAGCAGATAACAATAATAATCAAATGTTCATTAATAATAAAGAACAATATCAGAGTTATACAACGGAATTAAAAATCATGAAGGTTCCAAGTACCCTACAAAGCTCTATACAAAATCAGGCCCTATAAGGGTCTACAAGTGAAACTCTCACACAACCTGAGGTCCTCGAACCTCTCCAACCTATCCCAGTCCCATGATTAGCTCCAAACCTTGAGTCATCTGTTCGTCTTAACCTGGAAGAGAAAAAGAAAGTGAAGTGAGCTTTCGGAAGGAAAGCTCAGTAAGTACCCTGCAGAGAAATCACGATAAGCACAATCCAAATAGTCAAGATAGACAAATCAAGACAATCAGTCAACACAATGAGTCAATCAAACGGAGCCCCCTAAGCCCGACCAATCACACCTCCACGGTCAGCACAAGTGCCGTGTGCCTCAATGGTCAAGTGCCGGACGACAGGTGGCTATGCTCCTGAGTACGCATACCCGATCTTTGAGACATACCAACCCCACCTAAACACAAGCACCATGAGTCGCACAGTAATGTCCCGGTCCACGGTGGCATGCTCAGTGAGCATCCAAAAACAACTTGTCCAAACAACCAATCACAGATGTGGAAAACATCAAACAAAACATGTATACCGGGAATCAACAACAGATATCCAGATCATAACCACAAGCACAATCATGATAACAATCAAGAATATGCCAAACCAGGTAATAAGAATGCCAAAGAAACCCATCTCTGGGTAGGAGCTAGGCAAGAGTCACTTACATGTACAAACATGTAATCAATCAAGAAAAAGCGGTACTAGGCAGAAGTCACTTACCTCTACTCGCAATCCAACCGATGCTCTGAATCTGTCCCGACGAAGCTCAACGCTCCTCGTCAATACCTTATAACCACAAGTCTACACTCTCAATAAACGCATATGTGTGTTAAGAGTAACTACATCTACAATGCATGATCTACCAAATGGGCCCGACTAATGCACTCTCTAAGTAGATTTAAGCCCACCACCTTACTCAGAATGGGCCCTATGCCCTATAACACCATTTACCTCAGGTGGGCTTGGATTCTAAATGGGTCCACACAATTATTTAGCCCACTAATGATGTCCATAATCACCAAGCCTTATTTAGTTTTGACAAGTGGGCCGAGGCCCATCTGAATGTTTTAGTCTAATTGAACCCCACCAGAACATGAGCCCAACTGAATGGGCCCCCATGAAATTATCCAAGTTCACTCATTCTCTCCCATTAACCAACTTATGAATTGAGTCCATTATGAGAAATCAGATCCATTAAACTAAATTGCTTGTATTTTCCTCTCTAAAAAAAAGCTGATGAATAACATTAGACCATGCTATAAACCCAACTATATGTTTTCATTCTCACTAACCTCTTATTGCCTGCACATCCATGTAAGACTAAAGATTTACATCCTCAAAGTTCCTACTTGGAGATTTGAAGGGACTCCTCCGACACCATGTACGTACCCATCCCTGTTAAGGTTCCATGAGTACCTCATTACCAAATCCTCATAATAGGCAGGTCTCTTATTAGCTATTGTCAACCCACACATGACCTCAAACTAATCAACAGAGATCCTCATAAATTATCATCCTATATAATCCCTCTCGCAATCCTAATGGGAACCAAGAAAAACTCATAAATCCACCTCCTCTATTCACACATGCAGATCTAACCTTCTGTGCGGTTCACGGAAGAGTAAGGGCTTACCGGAGAGGGTGGTGCGAGGCGGCGCAGTATGCAGTGGTGCTCCTTCTCTGTCAGAGCCTCGCCAAGCCTGCAGGGACTCCAGATGCACGGGTTGGATGAGTCCGGTCTTGTGATATTTCAGTAGCTCACCGTGCTCCTCTTCCCTTCGTCTCTAGTGGCGGCGCTGGCTATTCAACGAGAGGTGAAGGTAAGGTTCCAAAATCTCTCATCTTCTTATAGACGCCACAGAGAAATTAGGATAAGGTTTATCCCCTACTTAAAAGTTTTATCTCCTCATCTAGACGTTTAAGGAGAAGGATAACGCTTATCTGTTGGATTTTAATTTAATTAACTCAGAACCCAAATCAGAACCGTCCAAATTTAAACTGAAGATTTCTCGCGCATGCATGGACGTGAGAGGCCCTTTATTTATTTATTTATTAATTTATTTAATCGGTCAGACAAGTGCTTGAATGGCTTCCGTGCGTTTTCTTCAATTGTGATTGTCTCGAATTCTCATCCGTTGGATGATCCAATTTAACACCACTTTCAATACTAGCCGTCCGTTTCCAAATAAATTAAAATCACAAATTGCTATCATCACCACGTGTATACATACATTAAGTACATCTATCAACCCAGTCAACTTTAATATATTGACATCTATATATATAAAGTATATCCCGTCACCTCTCAAAATAACCCCCTATCTAATTCACACCAATTAATTATTATTTTATTTATTTCAAAACCAATCTCACCAACATCCTTGTATGATATGCTTTTATATATTTTATAGTATATCAAACAAATCCTTTCATATTTAATTTATTATCTTTGACTAGCTAACATGAACTAATTAATTTATCCAAACTTATCTATTCAAACTTATATCCAATTAGACATAGGATTAAGTATTTAATCATTTATATATCTCTCTCTAATCCTCTCTCTCTCTATATATTTTATATGTTTAAATATAGAGTAATGATATATAAGCATTTAGATTTCATTGGAAACTTGTGAAATGATCTCAACCAATTCGTAATAAATGCTTAGGATCATCAATACCACCATCTCGAGATGGCGTGGATGGTGAGATCATTTCATGAAGTAATCAGTAGTCTAAATCTTATAAATCATAAATATATCCATTAAATTTCCCTCTCTCTATCTATATTTAAACATATAAGTTAAATACTATTTTGCCCTCCTCCCATGCACGTGCATGATTTCCAATTCAAAACCTTATATATGTAATAATCATCTAATTCAAATAAATTCTATTCCAAGGGGTCCCATTATCTAAGCAAAATAATTTGGTTTTTCATGAAATTCCTGAAATTCCCAAAATATCCTTGAAGACTCTTATTAACTCTAATTAAGGCATTACCCAATTTCATCTCTCATTTCAAATTTAAGGGACCTTTCTAGTTATCTTATTGTTCAAATAATTAGAACTTCTATTCCATTAAACTCGATTCGACCCAACCTTAGAACTTTAATAACAGACCCCAAAAATTAATAGCCTAAAATCTTCGGGTTTCACAAATTGCTAAGAGGCGGCTCGCACTTCTGACCTTAAATATTATATATTTATAGGCCTCCCTAATCACATTAGGGTCTGTTTTGGATTTGGTCTTTGATTGAAGCCCAAATCAAATTTGGCTTAAAATCTAATCAAATTCGACTCATAATCAAATTTGGCTTATAATCAAATTTGACTCATATATAATCAAATTCGACTTATAATCTTTCTCTTCCTTTTAATTCTCTCGTTCGAGGATCCATTCTCCAAAAATCCATTTCACACCTCATTATATTGATATCTTTTATGCATATATCCCATTAGGTTCCTGGTTATGTTGGCCATTCATAATCAACCATTGATTACAAATAGATCATGAGTGGCATCTAGCAATACATTATGACCCCCAATTGACCGGCAAGTCAGGTGGTTTGACTTGGAACCCTTCAGCAGCTAATGTTATTGTGCAATTTATCCTTTGTACCATCTTATACTAACTTGGTTCGAAGTATGATCTATGTGTTAACTCCCACTAGACTGACCATGTCACACCTAACCCAAGTATTAGTTCCTCGTCCTATGGGATCCATTACTCAAAACTTATATCATCGAAGACCATCTTCATAACAATTTACTATGGCTAGAGATTCCTAAGTAATGACCCGACAAGTGGCCATGGGTATACTCTCCTTCAATCAGGAGTGGTAAATCCTTTGTTGGCTACCCAAATACCTTCGAATACTTCAAAGTTGTACCCAATCACCACTCTGTAAGTAACCTCTGAAGGGAAAGGTAGAAATGGCGTCAAAGCACAGGATCTATATCCAAGATAACTTGTGTACCTCAAGTCTAAGGATATCTATACCATTGCTACAATGAGATTTTTATTGACATTTTAATAGGATAACCATGTGAAGACTCATAGTAGGCACCCAATGAACTTGTTATTATTAGCAAGCATCCACATATTCACTCAAAACATCTCCATGCTTACAGCTTGTGAGAACAACTGCTTGATCGGATCAAGGAGCATAATATGAACTAGTCTTGCTGGATCAATGATGTCCCGTCTCATTTCTCCTTCGACTAGGGATATTTAGATATGTACATAATTACACATGATAAAAATCCCACATTATGATCTCTATCATGATTTCCTTTATGCTATGTGTTGTATCATGGACTTTATTAATTAGATTTAAGATCTCGTATCATATTTATAATAGTGAACATCAAAATAATGAAGAATCCTTTTATTAAATAAATAGATTTGTACATAAAATGCTAAAAGGTAATTATCTATAGTGCACATCTCCACGAAGATGTTTATATCTACCCATTGCCTGATTGTTATTGCAACAACTTTTAGGTGTAGAATTTCCCATTCATCTCCACTCATATTCTCTAGCTTTAGCTTTCCCATAACGGGTAGAAACAAGTCCTTTACAATGAGTATGTCTTGCATCTTGCCCTTCCAAATGGAGTAATTCAAAGGGTTCAACTTCATCATTCTACTTGAGTTTTCTCCTTGCATCTTGTATATACGAATCCTCTACAAACCCTAGCTCTGATACCACTCTACTAGGGAGAACCACGTGATTCCAATTAGAGAAACACCTCTCTATCTGATCTGAGAACTCTCCTGCGAACAGCACGACCTGGAAACTCCTCCCTGGATTGTAATCTTCCTATTCTTTGTGTATAAAATAGGATTAACAATGAATGCAAACAAGAAAAAAACAAGATACACGATTTAGCATGGAAAACCCTACGAATCGAAGGTAAAACCACGAGACTACTAAGAACCTCTTAAACCCTTTTAACTATATCAATAGCTGAGATTACAATGTCTTCTCTATCTAACTAGTGAAATACAAGCCAAAGGCATCAATCACACAAGGATACTAAGCTTTCTTAAGCAATATATGCCATCACCACATAGATAACGATAACATCAACAAGGAGAGAACAAAGTAGAGATCAAACCCAATAGATTTGGAGAGACTCTCTCAAGAAACCTTTACCCCGATTATGAGCAAAGTCCATCACCGATTTGCCGATGATCTTCTTGCAAGCCCTAACTTCCCCCTTTTTCTCTTCTCATTTGTAGGAAAGAAAACCCTTGATTTCTCTCTAGCACAATTAATGCTAATATGACCCCCTCTTGTGTAATATTTACATAGCACAATTAATGCTAATATAACCCCCTCTTGTGTAATATTTAACATGACATTACACTTACCTTTTAATGTTGGGTTGGGGGGGCCAAAAGGGACTGTAGTTCTCATTTTAACAGGGTTTGTAAAAATTAGAATCTTTAACATTCATTTGTTGCATTCTAGCTTGTTGAGAATTAAATAGTTTTGAAGCTGCAGTCTTGAAAAAGTTTGGGTAAAATTCAGGGTGTGAAATCTTCAATACATGAATATGTTTCAGTCTATGGTATTAAATCCCATTTTTGCAGGTTCTGGAGATGAAGTGGCTTAAATTGCTTATGAGAATGCTAAGCTTACATCAAAAGTTCTTCAAAACAGGTAATCAACTCCCATGAGAAATTCCTGCTTCAAATCCTAAGGCATAGTTTGATTCTTCAGCTATTTTTGGTTGCATGCCTCCAATTTTTTAGGATGATCAAGACTGGGATTTTATCTGTAGAAGGTTAGAGGAAGAGGAATGGGATTTGGTAGAACCTTGAAGATGCAATTTTCTTCATTAGTAGTAGCACTTGATGATGATGATCATTACTGCATTAATTTCCTGTTCATCGGAGTTTATGTTATGATTAGTTTTGGACCTAATACTTGGTTTCCTTACATATTTTTCATATTGCAAGTGTTTCAATAAATTAATATTACTTCTGGAGATTCTTTGCATCAATGCAAGTCTGAATTATGTGCAAGAAAGTTGAATCTTGTGTGATTGTGGTGTTTGCTAACAATCTTTGTCTCATCATCCCATGTTACACGGAATGAGATTGTGAGATTCTCATTTTGACTCAGGTTGATGCAAATCTCTATATAATACTAAAGGAATAGAAGTCTAATTTTAATTTTAGAAAAATCTAAAAAAAACCAAAAAATTAGAATGGGGTTTCTTTATTTTCTCAGAATTTTGGAATTATTAATTATAAAATAACTATCTATCTATATTATTAAGTACGAATATATTTAATTTTAAAAGAGATCTATCAGTTTAAATATTTATGGAAGTCTAACACATAATTGTAATTTTGAAAACAAATACAAAAACTACCTAATTTAATTAACATTATAAAATGTTATGATAGTTTTGAATTTCAGATAATATAAACATCTGTATATAATACTAAAGGAATAGAAGTCTAATTTTAATTTTAGAAAAATCTAAAAAAACCAAAAAATTAGAATGGGGTTTCGGAATTTTCTCAGAATTTTGGAATTATTAATTATAAAAAAACTATCTATCTATATTATTAAGTACGAATATATTTAATTTTAAAAGAGATCTATCAGTTTAAATATTTATGGAAGTCTAACACATAATTGTAATTTCGAAAACAAATACAAAAACTACCTAATTTAATTAACATTATAAAATGTTATGATAGTTTTGATTTTAAGATAATATAAACATCTCAAAATTTTGGATTTTTGAAAATTTTAAAAAGTATCTATACTAATTAAATTGAGATTTAGAAATTCTCTTATTATTTTGAATTCAAAATAATATAAATATCTCAAAAATTTTGTACTTTCATGATAATTAAATTGAGATTTTAAAATTTTGTCATAATTTTGAATTTAAAATAATATAAACATCTCAAATTTTGGATTTTTAAAGTTTTTAAAAAGTATCCATATTAATAAAATTGAGATTTTAAAATTTGAAAAATATTTTAAAGTTAATCTCTAAACTTCGGAAGTAGAAAAAAATAAAAGGAATCCATAAAAATTAAGTTGAGATTTTAAAATTTTCTCATATCTTTGAATTTAAAATAATATAAATATCTAAAAATTTAATTAAATTGAGATTTAAAAATTTTATTATTATTGTGAATTTAAAATAATATAAATATCTCAAAATTTTGTATTTTTAAATTTTTTTTAAAGAATCCATAATAATTAAATTGAGATTTTAAAATTTTCTCATAATTTTGAATTTAAAATAATATAAAGATCTCAAATTTTGGATTTTTAAAATTTTTTAAAAAGTATCCATAATAATAAAATTGAAATTTTAAAATTTTGAAGTAGAAAAAAAATTAAAACAAATCCATAAAAATTAAATTGAGATTTTAAAATTTTCTCATTGAATTTAAAATAATATAAATATCTAAAAATTTCATTAAATTGAGTTTTAAAAAAATTCTTATTATTTTGAATTTAAAATAATATAAATATCTCAAAAATTTGTATTTTTTAAAAAATTAAAAAGAATCCATAAAAATTAAATTGAGATTTTAAAATGTTCTCATATCTTTGAATTTAAAATAATATAAATATCTAAAAATTTCATATTTTTTAAAAAATTTAAAAAGTAACCATAATATTTAAATTGAAATCTATCTCTTTAAATATTTATGGAAGTCTAACACATAATTATAATTTTGAAAACAAATTCAAAAACAACCTAATTTAATTGAGATTATGAAATTTAATGGTAGTTTTCAATTTAAAATAATATAAACATCTTCTAAAATTTTAATAAGTATCTATAGTAATTTTATGAAATTACTAATTTAGATTTTAAATGTACCTATACTAATTATGAGATTTTAAAATTTTCTGATAATTTTGAATTTAAAATAATATAAATATCTCAAATTTTCGTATTTTTAAAAAAATTTAAAAAGTATCCATAATAATTAAATTGAGATTTTCAAATTTTCTCATAATTTTGAATTTAAAATAATATAAACATCTCAAATTTCGGATTTTTTTAAAAAAAATTAAAAAGTATCCATAATAATAAAATTGAGATTTTGAAATTTTCTCATAATTTTAAAGTTAATCTCTAAATTTCGGAAATTGAAATTTTTTTTAAAAGAATCCATAAAAATTAAATTGAGATTTTAAAATTTTCTCATATCTTTGAATTTAAAATAGTATAAATATCTAAAAATTTCAGATTTTTTAAAATTTTTAAAAGTATCCATAATAATTAAATTGAGATCTATGTCTTTAAATATTTATGGAAGTCTAACACATAATTGTAATTTTGAAAACAAATTCAAAAACTATCTAATTTAATTGAGATTATGAAATTTTATAGTAGTTTTTAATTTAAAATAATATAAACATCTTTGAAAATTTTAATAAGTATCTATAGTAATTTTATGAAATTACTAATTTAGATTTTAAAAAAATATATGAAATTTTCTCATACCTTTGAATTCCAAAGTGAAACAATTATCACACTCCTTCCACGCCTCTAACTTCTTTTCTTCAATCTCTTCCCCGCATTCCCTCTTAAACCCTCCAAGTTACTCTTCTGAATTTAAGGTAAGATTTATTTTATTTTTATTGAATTTTGTATGTGATATAATGTGAAATATATAGAATATAGATATTCTAACTGAAAATTCTTTTTAACTGGATGAAGATCATATGGAAGGAAAAAGAAGAAAGAGAATTTTTTAGAAACCGTGCAGAACGTCACAAGGTAATTTTATATCAATGAAATTATTTTCAAAAATTATGTAGTGTTTGCAATATTATCATGTTGACATGATAAGTTTTTTTTTAAATTTTTTATATTTATGATTTACTTAGTTTGTGTCTTTTAAAGTGTTTCATCTCAACTCCCCTATCACACAACAAACAAAGTAAATGTTTTATATATTTGAGTGTCCTAAATCCTTTTTGTTACAACCGATGTCTAAACTCCATATTTTATTCTTTCAATTAACATGCTATGCTATGTACTAATTCTCATGATATTTTTAAACTACGGTCAATAGCAGGATTATATACCAAAAGGATAAAGAACTCAGAAGAGAATATAAAATAGAATTTTATAGGGCTATACATGTGAAAACGAAGACCTGCAAATCAATTAATACTAGCTTTCAATACTAAACATGTTATTGAAATTGGAATAGCTTCCTTAGAACAGTACGAAAAAATTTCATCTAGAATAATTGCAATTGAGAAAATAATTTTTAATGTTGAATTTAAATCACACTGATGTGGCAATTTTTTTTAAAAATAATAATATAATTTTTAAATTTGAATTTAAATCATGTAGTTGCTGTAAAAATAATTAATTATTTATAATTTTTGTTTAAAAATAATTTTTTAAAAAATAATTAATTATAATATTATTTTTTTAAAAATTAATTATATTATTAATTTTGAAAAATAATTTTTATGAATTTTTTAAAAAAATGATTATATTATTTTTTTAAAAAAATAATAATATAATTTTTAAATTTGAATTTAAATCATGTAGTTGTGGTAAAAATAATTAATTATTTATATTTTTTTTAAAAAAATATTTTTTAAAATAAATTTTGTTAAAAATAATTAATTATAATATTATTTTTTTAAAAAAATTAATTATATTATTAATTTTGAAAAATATTTTTTAAGATTTTTAAATTTTTTGATAATATTATTTTTTTAAAAAATGTAATAATATAATTTTTAAATTTGAATTTAAATCGTGAAGTTTTGGTAAAAATAATTAATTATTTATAATTTTTTAAAAAATAAATAATTATAATATGATTTTAAAAAATATTAATTATACTATTAAATCATAAAATAATTTTTATGATTTTTAGAAAAATGATTATATTATTATTATTATTATTATTTCAAATTCCACATCTGCATACTTTAAATTTCCAATTATTTTTAAAAAATTGCCACGTCGGCAAAATACGGTCACGCATAAATAAAAATTTTTAAAAAATCGATCGTATATCATCTATGTTGGCACGTCAGAATCAGGGATAATATTGAACATGTGGCTTTAAGCTGTTATTATATTTTTCAGCATGTTTATTTATTTATGTATTCATCCATGTTATGTTTATTTAATTTTATTATATAAATTTATTTTATCGATTTTTATGTTCATTACTTATTTTATTTATCTTATCTATTTACTTCATTTGTGTAATTATTTATTTGTTTTATTATTATTTAATTTGTTGTATATTAGGTCATTAATAAATTACTTAGATTGGATTCCAATACATTCTAATATAATACAATACATGATATATGATATATGATAAATGATACAATTGTGCAGGTTTAAATTTGTTATGGATAATACATCAAGAGAGTTATTTAGTTCACAATTACTAGCTAAATTAGCAAGACAACATAGGATGTTGTTATTGTACAATCAGAGGAGACAACATACAAATAAATATGACTACCGTATTAGAAAAATACACAAAATCTTACGTTATTATAGAATGATACAAATACGGTCAAGAAGGGCACAATTGCATCATGCCAGTTTCGTTAGAGGAAAGACTGTTGTATATAATAATGTTTACAACACGAACTATCAACAATCACAAACTCAACATACTAACAAACATGGTGGATGTCATGGGAGAAATAGAGGCACAATTGTACGACGCGATGAAGGAAAAGAAAAGATGATAGATGTTGACTCAAATACTTCAAACATACAAGACTCGAACCTTTTCCATGAACAAGATTCCATGGGGATAATGAATATGGATCTATCTTATGGTAATCTTCAGAGTCAGCACCTCAACGACAATGAAATACAGATAGGTATAACCGTACTACATTATCTTTTGTTACGTATAATGTAATATTTCTGTAATATAATTTAATAAACCCATCTCTAGAATATGATAAAGACGTGGAATATAATATTAATGCTGACGAAGTTGCACAACAGACTTCTACAACAAATCAGTATTCTCGAGGTATGTTTAGATAGTTTATACTACGCATGCAACGATTGTCATATATTTTTGTTAAACAATTGCGATGATTAGGTAATTGTCGAAAAGAATATTTTCGTCAAAGGTGGGAATTCTCTAATAAACGGGTAGAATGTAACTATTGCAAGGCACTGATGTGGATTGAGGAAAAAACTAGCAATTCAAGTATTCGAAACCCAACTTTCAATCTATGTTGTCAAGATAGAAAAGTGTCATTGCCATTATTGTCCTCGACTCCCAACATTTTGCAAGAACTACTTGATGGAAAATATAACATGCCAAGGATGAAATATAAAGATATGATTAGGAATTTTAATTGTATGTTCTCATTTACTTCTATGGGTGGCAAAATTGATTACAACTTGATTGATGGCAAAGGTCCGTATTGCTTTCGTATTAGTGGAGCAAATTATCATCAGATTGGATCTTTACTAGCACCTGAGGGAAGTCATCCAAAATTTGCGCAGCTATATATTATTGATTCAGAATATGAACTTCAAAGTCGAATGTATTGGATGAAAGGAGATGAAGCTAAAACACGTGACATAGAAATAGTAATGAAATTATTGAAAAATATGCTTGATGCTGTAAATCCATATGTTTCTGTATTCCGATCAGTAAGAGAACTAATTTCTGTTGATAGTAGTATAGACCTGCGAATACAACTTCTTGAAAATAGAAAAGGAAAACAATATTCCCGCCCAATGGCAAGTGAGGTTGCAGCTATTATGATAGGAGATGGATCAGAAGAAGTTAATGGACGCGATATTATTCTTCACCCAAAAGTTGGTCCATCACAAAGAATTAGAGAAACACATCCTAGCTATATGGCATTGCAGAATCCTTTATTATTTCCCTATGGAGAAGATGGTTGGTCAAATACAATACCATATAGAGAAGATCGAAAAAGGCAAAAAAGGAGAGACTCCATATCAATCAGGGAGTTTTATTTGTTTCGATTACATGAACGATACAATGAAGCGAACACATTATTCCATTCAGGAAGATTATTCCAGCAATATATTGTTGACAGTTATGCTGTTATTGAAGCCGAACGTCTACAATGGGTCAGGCAAAATCAAAAAAGTTTAAGAGTTGAATTATTGTGAGGTTTACAAGATGCTATAACCACTAGAGAGACAATTGCTGGAGCTATTGGAAAATGTTATATATTGCCTTCATCTTTCTATGGTGGACCAAGACATATGTATCACTTGGACAGAACCAACGGGTTGAAGATAGACCAGATATTGTTGCACGTGTTTTCCATATAAAGATGAAGCAATTTCTAAAAGATATAAAGAATAAAATGTTCACAAATGTTTTGTCAGGTACACCATTTTATGTCAACAATCATTTAGTTTATGTCACATTCATTAAATTATATCTAACATATTTTTACAAACAGAGTTTCATGTTGTGGAATTTCAAAAGCGTGGATTGCCTCATGTTCATTTATTGGTTACAGTTAGCAACCGCGATAAATTGAAGACCCCAGATGAGGTAGATCTACTAATCTCCGCTGAATTACCTGAAAGAAGTCAAGATCCGTATGCTTATTCTTTGGTTGTTGATTACATGATTCATGGACCATGTGGCGCTTATAATCCACGTGCTCCATGCATGGTTGATGGAAGATGCAGCAAAAAATATCCTAAAGAATTTAGGCATGAAACTAAATATGATGGAAGTGGATTTGTAAAATATAGAAGACGAGATGATAGTCGTACTGCAATAAAAAATGATCATGTGATTGATAACCGATGGGTTGTACCGTACAATATTGATTTACTCACTAGATTTAATGCTCACATCAATACTGAAATAGTTGCTCATCAGAAGATATTCAAATATTTATGCAAATATGTTGTAAAATCCATGAATTTCTGGAAATAAATATTTAGTTATTTCCTTGAGGAAAATATTTAAGTTATTGATTACCCCCGAAGAGTGTTAATATGGGATTAAACAATTTATTTAAATTAAATGGAAATTAAAACAAATATGGGGTCTGCAGGGACCTAATGGTAATTTCTGGAAGATAGAGGGATTTTAAGGAAATTTTCCCTCTCACAGAACAAGGACCTATTTGTAAAATTAATAGGTTCAGGGACTTCCAGAAAATTTCCTTATAGTGTGATGGTTAAACGGCTGAGATCAAGCTATCTCTGAGTGTGCTGATCTTAATGTAATGTGTAAGGCTCTTATTGAGCCACGTGGCGATCAGAGATGGAATCCATCTCATCATTACCTGATACGAGGCATGTAAGAAAATCAAGGAAGGGAAGGACTCACCGTGCGGGCAAATCGCTAGCCGTCCATCTAGGGTGTTGCGAGATACAGAGCAGGAGATGAAACCTTGGCCGTTAAAAGCCCATAAAATCCTAACCTTTGATCGCCGAGTTGACGAATTTGAGGCAGGCCAGGGACCGTTGATGGCCATCGTGCGATCTTCACCGTAGATCGCTGGTGGACGATCGCGAGGCGACGCCACCTCTCTCCCCCAGCCGCCAACGCCTGCGCGAGCCTCGCCGTCTACCTCGCCGGTTACGCATGGACGCCGGCCACTTGAAGACGAGGCTGTTCGCATGGGCGTCCCTTCGTCTAGCTACTCCAGGCCCTATAAAAGGGGCACTCCACCCCTTGTCTCGACACACAGCAACTGAGTTTTCCTTTCTCCGGTGAGGTGCCAAACCGTGGGAGTGAAGGAGCTCTCGGTGGAGGTTGATCCCCGCGATTTCAGTGGAGTGCCGGAGCTTCTGCGTCCAAGCTTCAGGCAAAGCAGAGAACCAGAACCGCGGCTGGCACAGGAGAGAAGGAGCTCGCCGGAAAGTGGGAACCAAGCTCTGTCACGTCTTTGACAATGGCCGACGAGAAAACACCGGTAAGCATGCTAAACCTCTTTTAGAACTATTTAGAGTGTCTGCATATGGAGTTTAGACGACGGCGAGCTCGTCGGAGGGAACTGCTCATTGGCCGAGAATCTCGAGAACTCCGGCAGGACGTAGAGAGAGCCGACGTCGCAACGGAGGAGCCGGCCGTGGCCGTGAGACTTTCTGCAACGGGGTCCGAGCACGGGCAGGTGCTCGGAGCTGCCGGAGAAGAAGCTCGCCACCGCCGGGCTCACGGGCGCGATAGAGAAGGGCAGTGGGGACGATGATAAAAAAAAATATAATAATAAATATATAATAATAACGTTTTAATTAAACGTGCAACCATAGGCTGTGACAATTAAATAATTAGTTATTTTCTTGATTAGAATATTAGCTAATTATTTTCTTCTTTTTTTTTTAATTAAAAGCAATAGTTGATTTTTATTGTAAACACTAGTGGGCTGGACATGGAATTAGAATGGGGAACTAAGGTTTTGTGACAAAAAAAAAATATAAAACAATAAAAGATTAATGAATTATTAACTTAGTGTGACGAGTTAATAATACTATTGAACTATTAGTCTTGAACCAGAAAATTAGTTGATTATTGAGACAAACAATAATTAATTAGTTGAGAAAGTTATTTGAGAACTATGTACATGTCACAAATATTCTGTTAGTAAAACTAAAGAGTGTGACAAATTTGTTTGGAGTATCGTTAAATTGGACAAGCATCGTTATATTCGTTAAATTGCCAAACTTTGGTTGTGAGACATAATAATTAATAATTATTATGGAATATTGAAATGAAACAAATAGAAATTAGATAAATAATTTCTTAAACTTGGATGGTTAGTTGAGCGATAAGAATTGTTTAGCAAGGAAGCTAAATAGGTTCAAAGAGGGTTTTCAAATGACCAAAATGCCCTTCTAGAGTAAAAAGGGGCTAAGACCAATTTAACGAGGTCCAACTTAACTAAAGCGACGTAATAAAAGTTAGACTCGACAAATAGACTAAAGTTGACTAGGTTTGACCTAGGTAGGACCAAAAGTCAACTAGGGGGGGGCACTGAAACGGGAATAAGGGCCGGTAACCCGAGAGATGGTCCCTAGGACCCGTTAGTGGGCCTAAGCCCAATAAGAGTGTAAGGCATGCATGTACACCTAAGGACATAGGAATATTATGGGAATACTGATTCTAATAGGAGCTTTGCATGCCAGATACTCTCGGGGAGTTGTTGGCACCCTAGAGGAAGCTAGAAGGACATCTAGTACCAACCAGAGGTAAGTTCACTTGCCTAGTTTCCACCCGGTAACGGGATTTCTTGGATTTGCAATGTATCTTATTACATGCCCTACTGAAGCCATACATGCTATTCATATTTTTTTTTTTGAATCCTGTTAAGCATGTATGTTTGTTTACGGGACGTTGGTGTCCCTATTTGTTATGTTCTACTGCCCGGACTCAGTGGAGCTAGGGAAGCTCCAATTTAAGGAATGTTCAGGGATAGGACCCCCTGACTTTCCTGACAGCCCTACCAGAGAAACAAATCTCTGGAGGTCTCACCTGTCAGTGGGCATGGTACACTGACCGTGTTAACACGAAGAAGAGGTAGTTCTACCGATCTTTTGACTGGAGAGTCAAACGACCATCTAGGTCGTAAATATAACCAAAAAGCTGGACATACTGACCGGGAGTAAACTCTGAGTTCTCTTAGAACTCACTACAGAGCCCGAGGGCTTTTGTAGCGGGAGTCGTACCTTTGACTTGTTTGTGGTAGACTCCTAGGACTTTGTTGTTGATTCTATGATCCTGTTGACTGCCATTTTTGTTTTGATGACACTATGACTTGCAGGGGTACTTACTGAGCTTTCCCTTCGAAAGCTCACGTGTTTTCTCTCTTTTCCTTCTTTTACAGATTCCGAGGTTTAGAGGGGAAGAAGCTTGAGGAGAAGGACTCCGGGTGACCAAGGTTTATAGGAGTCTCAGTTATCTTTATTTTCTATGAACTTTGTTATTTGTAGGACCCGTATAGGGACCAGACTCTTATAGGGCCTATGGACCCTAATGACTCTATGTTCTTATGAACTTGAGTTTGTGTATATTTATGGATTGTTATCTGCTTATCACATTTTTAGGCCTTGTATTGGAGTTGAGTTTATCTCTTCTTTAATACGGCCGGTCTGTTGACGTGCTCGAGGTCCCGGGATCCGGGTCGGGGCGTTACATATGTCCACAAAGGCAATGATCGAGCAACTATTGTTATTGAAGATAACAGTATCCCTGATGAAAGACATGGTGTTAAAAAATTTAGAAATATTGATGAGGTAAGAAATTACCTTGATTGTAGATATGTCTCTGCAATAGAAGCGTGTTGGAGAATATTTGCTTTTGAATTGCATAGACATTATCCACCAGTTGAAAGACTTCCTTTCCACTTGCCACATGAACAAAGCATAGTTTTTGAAGATAATGAAAATTTACAAGAGGTCATAATGAGAGATAATATTGACAGAACAAAGTTAACCCAATGGTTTGAAGTAAACAAGAATTATGAAATGGCGAGAAATTTGACTTATGCGGAATTTCCTACAAACTGGGTATGGAATGTAAAAAAAAAGAATGGAGTATACGATAACGAAGATTATGTATAGGGAGAATGTATTACGCTTATCCTTCATCAGGAGAAAGGTTTTACCTGAGAATTCATTTAAATATTGTAAAAGGTGCTACATGTTTTGAAGACCTACGTACAGTTGATGGTTTTACTTATCAAACTTTTAAGGAGGCTTGCAATGCACGCGGATTGTTAGAGGATGATCATGAATGGCATGAATCCTTTCAGGAAGCTATTGTTTAGGCAACATCAACACAATTAAGACATTTGTTTGCATCATTATTGATATTCTGCAATGTTACAAATCCAGCTTCTCTATGGGAAAGATATTGGAATAGTATGACAGATGATTTCTTACACTTTTTAACCAATCAGGGTGGAATAAATTCACAAAAAATAGATCCTGAACGGTTGAAGCAGAAAGGTTTATATGAGTTGGAGAAAATCTTGAATACTAATGGAAGATCGCTCCATGAATTTCCACCTATGCCAACTGTACACAATTACTTTAGTAATGGCCTCATACGTGAGCAACCGGACTATAATGCAAGTGCATGTAGAGATGAATATGAACAATTATCTTCAAAACTAAACAATAAGTAGCGTATGGTGGTTGATTCTATCTTAGAGGCATTTCTTCTTCATAATGGAGGTGTGTTTTTCATAAATGGAAGTGGAGGAATTGGTAAAACCTTCATATGGAGAGTTCTACTTGCTAAATTAAGGAGTGAAAAGAAAATAGTACTCGCAGTAGCATCATCTGGAATTGCATCGTTGCTTATAGAAGGAGGAAGAACAGCACATTCTAGATTTAAAATACCATTGAAACTATCAGAAACTTCCGTGTGCAACATTTCACAGCAGTCAGAATTATCTGAGTTAATCCAGAGAACAGATTTGGTTATATGGGATGAGGCACCTATGGTACATCGTAATGCTTTTGAGGCAGTCGATCGAACTTTTAGAGATCTTATGAAATTACAAAATGTGAACTCTAAGAATGGAGTTTTTGGTGGAAAGACAGTGGTGTTAGGCGGTGACTTCAAGCAGATATTACCTATAATTAAAAAAGGTGGGCCGAGAAAGCGATATCAGTGAGGTTACAATGGTCAAATATATGGTCTGCATGTACCGTACTAAATCTACACACTAACATGAGAGTTTCCACAGCTACCAATTCACAAACACATATTGAAACGTTAGAATTTGTTGAATGGTTAGAAAAGATAGGTGAAGGTTTCGTTGGAGAAAACTCAACAACTATAAATGATGAAGAAGATCTAATCACTTTCCCAGATGATATCATAATTAAGCATGATGGGGCAAATATAAATCATTTGATTACACATACATATCCGAATATTCAAAAAAATTATACTGATTGTGTTTACCTACAAAAACGAGCAATTTTATCATTGAGAAATGAAGATGTTGATGATATAAATAAGAAGATTGTGTCTATGCTACCAAGGGATGTAAATAAACTATTGAGCGCAGATTCAATTGCCTCATCTAACACAAATGATCCTACAGAAATTGCACAACCATTAGAATTGTTGCATAGCTTCAATGCTGGGGGTTTACCACAACATTGTTTGGAACTTAAAGTTGGAGTACCAGTGATCCTCATACGAAACTTGAATCAAGCACTTGGATTATGTAATGGAACAAGATTAGTTATTGTCACGCCCCGACCCCAAAATCCCGGGCCTCGGGCACTTGAGCAGACCGGCCGTACCCAAGCGGGGATGAGCCCCGCTCGAATACAAGGCCTGAGTGATCGCCCAACAACAACACAAGTGCAGCGGAATAATAGCAATAAGATAAACGACATAAATCAGAGTATAGTATCAGCGGAAGATAAGAACCTAGGGTACATGCACCCTAATGGTTAATACAAGTCCGATCCTACACGGATCCAATAAGATGTCCTCACACATAAGTAAAATGCCTAAGAGGTCGCCAACCTCGGCTACAACCCCATACGTCACGATCACAGCGGCTCACGTCGTCTACTCCATTTGGATACGAAAGGGATGAGAACAAATGTATGAGCTTTCGGAGAGAAAGCCCAGTAAGCACCTCGCAAGGTGGGTGAGCAAGTCATGAACAACAAAAGCTAAGCAAAAGAGCAAATCAAGAGACATGACCAAATAAGCACATGGGGCTACACCCCTCACAACCAAACATCTAGGAGTCCCAGAGACGAGCAACGAAGTGGGCTCCTAATCTCAACTACGGCCTCAAAGCCAGAAAGATCATCCAATAGAAGGACTCTCCAAGTATCCCCCGGTCAGCCATCAGCCTCAGCTGGAATCGTCCCGTGGTCGAGAATTCGGCAGCGCTACCCTTCTACATGTCGACACGGCCAGTGTATCGTCCCACTGGCAAGGCTGGACGGACAGAGTATCGTCCCCCTGTCAGGGATAACAGAACGCCAGGGTGTCCTCGGCCCTAGACGCTCCAAGTTGGAGCACCCACACTCCACTGATCCGGGCGGAAGGTAATACAGAACACACATCCAACAGATGCCAACAACCAATGCACATAATTATGAAAACAAATAATCCAATGGAGTCATAAAACAGACATGTGCATATCATCAAGCGATAATAGAGAGATATCAACTAGATAATCATACCAAATCACATCATCAACAAGAAAGGAAACATGATAAGCAATAGCACTCGCGTGCACAAACATGGATATCAAAAGATTATCGAGTAATGCCAATAAAGCCCATGTTCGGGCGGAAACTAGGCAAAGGCACTTACTAAAAGACACAGTAGCAAATCCAATAAACACTCCGTAGAGTGGGTACTAGGCAGAGGTAACTTACCTCTATTTGCAATTCAGTTGTCTGATCCGAATCGGTCCCGACGAAGCTCAACGATCCTCGTCAATATCTGTTAGCACGAGTCCTGACTTAGTACATGCTCAAGTATTCCAGGCATAACATCAACCCAAATTTACAAATAGTCCAAATGGGCTCGGCCCATTAAACAATCTGATCCAATCCTTCCATTTCCTTCAATCCAGAATAGTCCCTCTTATTTGAGCCCCTTGGACCAGCCCAGGGCTCAACTCAATGAACTACTAACCTATTTAACAAGCCTCATTGGCTTCCATAAGAGAGTCAATAAGGACTTAACACAGGCCCAACAAGAGACCACCAACCCCATCTCCCTGAGCATAAGCATAGTTAGGAACTAGAACCTAACCTGTAGATTTCAAAAGAAAACTACAACTATCCTCGGCAAGCGACAAAACTATGAATCAATTTAGAGTTTTAATAACACATATCCTCCTCCAATATAATCCCTGAATCACAAATAGCCCCTCAGCTTGCATGGCAACAAAATAATAAAGATGATCTAGTGGCTTTATCACTAAGACATGGCTGTATGGACACACAATAGATCGGGGACTCGTTAAGCAATAAACCCCCCCCCCCCTCTCTCTCTTTGTCAGTCCCTGAGAACACTATCAATAGAACTCCACAAAGCATGAAATCCCCCCAATGAACCCACTAGTTACTAACCATAAGACTTTAAACTATTAATGCATGTCCATACACTCATCACAGTGAGACCCCAGGATCATCAAGCTTCAACCTTCCAACCCAACTGATCCTCCTAGCAAACAACAGGTAGTTCACCATCTCAATTCATCTATCCCATACATGCCAGTATTAAAACAATCCCCCCTTTCTTCATGCAACCTGAGGTTGCCTATACCCCGGTCAAGAGTCCAAACTCATGCACCATGAACTTGGCAACACATGAGTAAATAAGTATATAATCTTTCAAGTCATGGGTGATCTCACCAAGGGATGCAAGCTCACCAAGTGTTTACAGTGACCCCGTGCGTGGCTCCGGTGATGGCTCGACGATGCCCGTCACCGGTGTCCCTTCGTTCTATCTCCTCCTACTGATACCCTGAGAGAAAAGTCACAGGCGTCTCAGGTCAGCAGAGGACACGTTGCTGGAGGGAGGTGTTAGCTTGCTTACCAGCCCCGACGTGCTACTTCTTGTTCGCCGCTCGTCCGTTTCCTCCACCGCCCTGGCGTAGTCACGGGAGAAGATCGTTGCGGCTGGCTCAGGATCACTCCTTCTTCCAAGGCAACCTCCATATAAGGAGGAGGCTCTCGAGGGGTTGGCGGGCCTCCATGATGGCCTGACGCGGCGGTGGGCGCGAGGTATGGTCGCCAGGCTGGGGCGTACCAGTGACGGGACTGGACGCTGCCCTCGTCCTCCGCCTCGGAACAATGACCCCGTAGGCGTGCAGGTCCGTACGCACGAACAGATCCGGCGAGATGCGCGCTCAGAGGGTTGAGTGATCGGGCGGATCGACCTCGCGATCGCGATTGCTCCCGACGGGCGGCGGGGAGAGCTCCACGTTGCCAGGCGGGAATTATGCGTGCGTTGTCTCGCTCGCGACCGAATCCCTCCATTGGTCGCGCCACGTCGCCTGCCAACCCATCATCCCCACCCTTGGTTCCTCTCACGTCCGCGACCATGCATGTGTGCATGGGATTTTTACAGCTGACCCCATGGCTTTTTCTTAAATTCGTTGGCTATGGGGTTGGTTGGAGGGGATTATTATCCCTTGGTCCCTAGTCTTCCTCCTAATGGCCGTGAGGTCCTCAGCCAGGGCTTTCTTCCTTTTTATTTTATTATCGTGATTATTATTATTGAATATATGTATAAATATATACATATGTACACCTATACACACCCCTATATATATATATATATATATATATATATATATATATATATATATATATATATATATATATATATATATATATATATATACCGGTTATCTCAGGGAAATAAGTGTTTCCTGTAATTAAGAAAACCACGGTTTTTTACAGTTATCCAAAGAATTGGCAGAAAGATTTTAGAAGCAAAAGTTATCACTGGCCGAAATATAGGAAATGTGGTTCTTATCCCTCGAATAACTATGTCTCCATCCGATGTTGACGTGCCCTTTGAACTAAGAAGAAGACAGTTTCCATTAAGATTGGCATTTGTAATGACAATAAATAAAAGTCAAGGACAAACACTTGATAATGTCGGTTTATATTTACCTAAGCCTCCTTTTAGCCATGGTCAGTTATATGTTGCATTGTCGAGATGTACAAGTAAAAAAGGTATAAAGGTACTTATATTGGACAATAACAATTGTCCCGTTGTCTATATAAAAAATATTGTGTACAAAGAGGTTTTAAGAGAAATGAAAAGTTTATGTCACAATGCAAATGAGGTAAGATAATATGAATTTTGTGTTGTGTACTTTTAAAATGATATATTTATTTGTCAGCACTTAACTTACATATACAATTTACAGGTTTGATACGGACATGGATAATAGTAAAGACAGTGTGCTAAGAAATATTCATGGGAGTAATGATTTATTTTGGCCTCCTGAAATATCAAATGCACGAATAAGCGACAAGTTCAAAATACAAGTGAGTTCACCTTCATTTTCATCTACGGTGAAAATACTCCAGAGGCATTTTGCACGTACATCATATGAGAGGTAAAAAATAAACACATCTTTTAAAACATATCCCAAGCAATAATATTATAAAAGATATTTTCTTAATGTAGGTACAAGGACTTCTAGCCACAGAATATAAAATTGACATTGATGCGTTTCGACACCGGTATGTAAAAACCAATTTTCATCTTATTAGCCACGTAATCAATAAATTCATTATCTTATACTATATATTCCTTTTAACAGATGGAAACATGCTATAGATGTCGCCACATATGACAATGAGCTTGAGAAACTACTATATATGTACAACAATGTGCAAAGGTATGCCTCGCTTTATTATTGTAAAACATGTATGTTTATTGTCTATAGTATACTGACTATTTTAAATTTATGATTAACTTAATCATGTTTTAAAAAAATGATGTTTCATAACAGATTGATAAAATACTAAAATATTGCGGGAATGAAGTGTCTATTGATATGTAATTATTATTTTAAATAAAAGAACTAATCAAATATTTTATAGGATGAGCCGATTGGAATATACACCCTTCAGGTTGATTTGCAATGAAGGATCTCTGGGTTTAATTAAAGGAAGAATTGTCAAAATGCTGGATCCTCACAAAACAGAGAAGAAATGGGGCATTAATCAAGTATTGAAGATGGTGTTTATGGATATTGAGGTATGTAAAATATTACAACTTATTTCAAAAGTTTGCATTTTGTGTTTAACAATATTTTCTATTCTTATTTGTTATATTTTCAATTTAGGGGTTCGAGATGGAGGCCATGGTAAGAAATGAATGTACACAATTATTAAAGGATATACTTCAAGAAGGAAAGATTTATCAAATTTCGGGTGTGAATGCAAGAAGATCGCAAATGAAAAATAGGTTGATTAACAATGAATATGTTTTGCACCTCACGGCCAAGAATGAAATTATACAAATAAGTGATTCATGGCCACGTATCCCAAAATACAACTACCATCTTATCCCTTTTAGCGATATGGAAGCTTATGCAACAAGAGATTTTGAATTGATAGGTACTTATCTAAATAATTACTTATAGAATAATGATTCAATTCACCAATGTTAATTCTTCTAATATTTGGTTTTACTTAACTTGGCAGATGTAATGGGAATCGTCATCCACGTAGGGAATGTGATAGACTTGGAAATATCAACATCTCACAGGTCACTAAAGAGGGACATTATTTTACTTGATAAAGGGTAAATTAATAACTGAAATATATTATGATTTTATTAATTGAATTTACAATCCAATTATTGTAACTTACAGCTATACTCCCATCACTCTGACTCTTTGGGGTCAACATGCACAAGTAGAAGGAGAAAAACTTGCTGATAGTTCCAAAACTAAGCAAATTTTACTTGGCCTCGGAGTAAAAGCAACAAAGTACAAGGGTATAACGTAATTTCTAATTTGATATTTGCACTTATAGTTTATACTTTATATTGATACTTTAATCACAAAAATTATTTGCAGGTTATGGATTGTCCTCCATTATGTCAGTAAATTCCACATCAATCCATCTATCTAGGAGAGCATTGAGTTATATCACTGGTAGATTTCTAATTCAAATTAATAAATATTGATATTTAAAAATATATGGAGGTATATTTTAATTTGTACTTTGTGAATTTCAGGTCTGAAAATGACTCAAGAGCTCAATATGTCATTCCTTTTTATGCAAAATTCGGACTCTATGCTGATCTAATTGATAGATCAACAAGAATATCTGTCAGTCAATTAAGATACACCAAAGATGATTCAATATCGGGGGTATGTTAATTATATGTGTTTATCTCCTTAGGACAACTAACAATATGTTTTTTAAATTTTATGCAGAAAAAATTTTTCAGCATTGATGCAGATGTCTCATTTATTTACATTAATAAAGGCTACCAATATACGACATGTAATAGGTATCACCGAAAATTAGATCCAGAAAACAACAATAGATGCAATGGTTGCAGTATTGTTAACCCTCAAGTAAAAAGAAGGTAATCTGAAAACTATATATGAAAAAGAAATGAATGATTTATTTTACATGTCATTTATTCTTTAGGATGTACAAAACATAAAACAATAAAAGTTTTCATGTTCATAACTGTAGTCTTAGTTGGGGCATGTGTTATCTTACATCATTATTAAATTTGGCAGGTATGTCATACATATACAAATATGTGATGCTTCAGGAGTTGCAGATTTACTTTATATGGCAAAGATGCTGAAATTATATTAGGGAAAACACTTGAAGAGTTTTGCAACATCATGGAGCAGGTAATAAAAAATTATTTTCATAATATATCTTAAACATTTTTCCATTTTATATTAAATTATATCGGTAAATAACAGAAAAATGGAGATATGAGCGTTGAGGAATATTTGGCTTCACGCATGTATGAAAGATATATTTTTGTCATATCCATTAATGACTTATTGAGAGGATTAAACGAATTGGAGGCACCAGTCTATTGTGTACTTCAATTAAATGAAGAAGATAAATATAGTCATTTGGAAGCAGCCTATCAAATGGCAATCAAACAAAAAAGATACAACTTTATTTATATTTAATATTTCATGTTCACCATACACCTAAATGTTTTTTAAAAAACTAACATCTTACAAATTTACAGGCTTAAGGAATGAAGAACTATGACAAGCTCAAATAGAGAAGATAGAAGCATGTAATTTTTAACGTTATTTGTTTCACATGCATTGTATTGTACTGCACATGATTTATTTGCAAGTATATGATGTTTGTGTATTTTTTTTATCTAATTTACACATTTTTTGAGTAAATTTAAATATATGCAATTCTTGGTGGTTTATATATGTAAAAAATTATATTTTTATAGTTTTATTGCTTATCTACACATATACATATAAAAATTGCAATGTCCCTTATATATCAATACCAAAAAATTAATATCATATTTTTAAAAAATAATATTTAAATAATATTATTAAAAAAACCTGAGTAACGCGAGGGCCATTTGCTTGTTTGAGACTATTTTGATTAATTATAACAATCTTATAATGAAAGTGTAACGCCCCGACCCGGATCCTGGGACCTCGGGCACGTAAACAGATCGGCCGTATCCAAGTGGAGACGAGCCCCACTCAAATACAAGGCCTAAAAAATGATAAGCAGATAATAATAATAATCAAATATTTATTAATAATAAAGAACAATATCAGAGTTATACAACGGAATTAAAAATCATGAAGGGTGCCAGGTACCCTACAAAGCTCTATATAAAGTCATGCCCCTATAAGGGTCCTACAAGTGAAACTCTCACACAACCTGAGGTCCTCAGACCTCTCCAACCTATCCCAGTCCCATGCGCAACTCCAAACCCTGAGTCATCTGTTCCTTTTAACCTGGAAGAGAGAAAGAAAGTGAAGTGAGCTTTCGAAAGGAAAGCTCAGTAAGTACCCTGCAGAGAAATCATGATAAGCACAGTCCAAATAGTCAAGATAGACAAATCAAGACAAACAGTCAACACAATGAGTCAATAAAACGGGGCCCCCTAAGCCCGACCAATCACACCTCCACGGTCAGCACAAGTGCTGTGTGCCTCAATGGTCAAGTCTTTGGGCGGACGGTGGCTATGCTCCACTGATGCATACTCCATCCCCGAGACATACCAACCCAACCTAAACACAAGCACCATGAGTCGCACAAGAATGTCCCGGTCCCGCGGTGGCATGCTTTCGATGAGCATCCAAAAGCAAACTCATACCACAACCAATCAACCGATATGGAAGCATCAAACAAAACATGTATACCGGGAATCAACAACAGATATCCAAATCATAATCACAGGCACAATCATGATACCAGCAAAGGATATACCAAACCAGGTATAAGAATGCCAAAGAAACCCATACAAAGGGTAGAAACGAGGCAAAGGCACTTACCTCAAATCGCAATCCAACCGAACGATCGGTATCTGTCCCGACGAAGCTCCTCGCTCCTCGTCCATATCTACCAAACATGGGCCCAAACTCAACACACTCACGAGTATTTAAAGAAATTAATATCATCTACAATGCATGTGCACAAAATGGGCCCGACCCATTAATAACCAGACTCAATTCTTTAAATTATTTAAACCACTTAAATAAGATAATCCATTCTAATTGAGCCCACAAACCTTATAGTCCATCAACCGGCCCAAGGCCCAACTACTTCTATCTCAGAATCAAAACAAAAACCAAGCTTCTCACTTATTTAATACTTCCAAAAATAAAGAGTCCAAATATACTTAATAAAACCCCAATAAAACTCCAAAAGCCAGACTTTTCACCAATGAATAATTACTAGAGTACCATTCAATATCAGCCTCCCACACCGAATCCATCATCAGAACTTCAAATAAATAATCTCTAACTCTCCTCTAACAAGAGACAACACCATGACCATGTCCCTAGCCATGCTTATCAACCAAGATCTATAAACCTTATACTAAATACCAAAGTTTATCAAAGCTAGATCTTATGCCTTCCCAGAACCCAAACTTCTCTGGAGTGCAACTTTATTCAATAATTATGACCACTTGACGGTTTATCATCAAGCTCCCCTCTCTCTAGAATTACTAGATCGGATGTCCAAGGAAACTGGCAGCAAGTATGCCTATCATGGTACTCATAGATCAAGTCATCCTTGAAAGCATATTAAAACATTAATGCATGCATCCATAGCCATTCATTACACATGACCCCTCACAGTTAGCCCTTAAACCTGCATAGTATTCAAACAAAATCCTTCCACTATAACCTCCACTGCCTGGCCATCTAACAACAATCAATCCCTCATATTAACCTTCCTATATCTTCATTAGAAACCCAAGGCCAACCGAGCAAAACCACACATGCTTTCATTCACAAATTCAGTTATAAACTTCATGAAAGAAGACATAGATCTATCCATCTTCAATAGTGATCAACGACACCACTCGGACCTTCACACAAACTTCACACCCTACAACCAAGCCTTCACAAACCCAACTAGACAAACCTGTCTATTCTTTAAAACAAAACCACATGTACATGCACTCTATCACCATAAAATAACTTGTTTTCATCTTCACTTACAGATCTGGGAGTCCGCTCACTTGATTCCGGCCGCTACGCGTCGCTCCAGCAAGTCTCTCCCGGTGAGATTGCTCCTGCTCCAAGCCGTCTTCTTCCTCTCTTTTTTAACGGCAGCCCGCTAGGGTTTTTTCTGGGATCGTAATCTTTTTTTTTTTTTTTTATAGGGGCTTGGGAAATTCTCGGAGGAGATCGCGATCACAAAACGGACGCGTGCGAACCCCATCTGCTTATCCAAACGGACGCGGCAATCACGGGTCGTGGATGAGAATGGCAGTGGCGTTCACGCGCTGAAGAAGGAGAGCAGTGCAGTGCCTCGGGATCGCCTCCGTTTTAATTCTCTCGCATCTCAACCGTTGAAGCCTTATCTGAGAAAGCAAAACACATGCATGAAAAGCGTTTCTCTCCTTCAGCACTGCTACTTGCGCCATCTCGTCCATCCAAGATCTCACATTAAATCCAAACCATTGATCCCTCTAAATAATATTCCATGTTTTACCTTTATTGCCATCTGTATCCATTTTTGTAGCCACATCATGCCTCACCTTTTTAATCCCTCCCATCATAACATGTGACCAATCATTACAACCATCATCCCTTTTAATTTATTCTCAACCCAATAATAATTCCCATCTTCTCTAATAAATATATTAACCTGGTTTCCTTATTTCATATAACACTACATTAATGGATGATGATGCCATTTTACAAATCAAGATATTAAATCTTAAAATTTTGAGCATGGTCATAGAATCTTAATTAATCAACTGTTTCTTTTATTTTTATTTTTTTTATTTCCAATTCAATTAATCCCAACCCAGGAATAATTATTCATTAATTTAATCCCCAATAATCATTAAGTCAGATTTAAATAAATAATTCATCTTAAATTTCCAATTTAAGATTTTATTCAAACCACAAATCTAATTCTATTATTTTTCTCTTCCTCTAATTATCCAAACTTAGATAACTCAACTCAATTATTAAAGATAATAAAAATCAAGAAAATATCAAAATTACCCACAAAACCCTTGGGTTTTACAGAAAGGATGATGAATATTTGAGACTATTTTGATTAATTATAAGAGCAACAGGAGTAGCAGCAAAAACAACATTAAAAAACATCAAAATCATAGTTTATTTGAAAATTTATTCGAAATAATCTTATAAAAATATAATAATCTTATATATTTAATAAAAATATCATATAAACAACTTTAAAAAATTTATACTTGGTTTTATTTGAAAATAATATTTTATATATTAAATTAAAATATCCTAATTTTGAATATTTTAAATTAATCTAAATATTTTAAATTTAAATAAAACATTTTTGTCAATTTATTTATTTTAAAATATTTAAAATTAACTATTCATTAGTTTTCTTTTAAAAGATTTAAATACATTTAATCTTTTTGGGTAACCTCACCCCTCATAATAGCTTTAAAGTGTTTCACATGGGGTTATTCCCAACATAATTCTCAACAAAAAGTTTTTCTGGCCAAAACCTTTAATTAAGATTTAAAAATATAATAATGGTCACCTACTAATACACAAAAGACACATCACTATCTTATGATTAATATCTTTGGTTTAAAATCCCTAAAAAAATTCAAAATTTTTTAAAAGTTATTCTTATCCCCAAATGGAATATCCCCCAACCAAACACAAACTTATACCACCATCCAATCTATCTTTTATTCCAAACAAACACGAAAACACAAAAAGTGCACATCCATTACTTTTTTAAACAACCAATTGCCTCATTTTGTGACTCCCCCCATATAACTCTTCATCTTTGGATAAAGAGTTACCAACAACAACGCTACCTAAGATGCAATAACACTTTCTTATCTATCACCACAAATAGTGGCGAAGCCACATTGGGACCGGGGGGCACGTGCCCCCTGGATTTTTTTTTTAAAATTAATTGTCACGCCCCGACCCCAAGATCCCGGGCTTCGGGCACGTGAGCAGACCGGCCGTACCCAAGCGGAGACGGGCCCCGCTCGAATACAAGGCCTAAGTGATCGCCCAACAACAACACAAGTGCAGCGGAATAATAATAAAAGTCGGATGACATACATCAGAGTATAATGTCAGCGGAAGATAAGCACCTAGGGTACAGGCACCCTAATAGTCAAATACAAGTCTGACCCTATACGGGCCCAATACATAATGTTTTCTCACACAAGATCGAACAACAAAGGTTGCCAACCTCAATCACAATTTCGGCTCCCACGCACGGCTCTATCAGCTCAGCTCAGCTATCCCTCGGGATCTGAAAAGAGATGAAATCAAGTGTATGAGCTTTCGAATGGAAAGCCCAGTAAGCACCTCGTAAGGTGGGTAAGCAAGTCATGAACATCAAGAGATAAGCAAATGTAGCAAATCAAAGAACATGACTAAATAAGCACATAGGGCTATACCCCGCACAACCAACCATCTAGGAGCCCCAGAGACGAGCAATGAAAGGGCTCCTAATGTCAACTAAGGCCTCAAAGCCTGAAAGAATCATCCAACAGAAGAACTCTCAAAGTATCCCCCGGTCAGCCATCAGCCTCAACTGGAATCGTCCCGTGGTCGGGAATTTGGCAGCGCTACCCTTCTACATGTCGACACGACCAGTGTATCGTCCCACTGGCAAGGCTGGACGGACAGAGTATCGTCCCCCTCGGGTGATAATGTAACGCCAGGGTGTCCTCGGCCCTAGACGCTCCAAGTTGGAGCACCCACACTCCACTGATCCGGGCGGAAGGTAATACAGAACATACATTCAACAGATGCCAACAACCAATGCACATAATTATGGAAACAAATAATCCAATGATGTCATAAAGCAGGCATGTGCATATCCTCAAGCATTAATGGAAGAATATCAACTAAATAATCACATCATCAACAAGTAAGGAAACATGATAAGCGATAGCACTTGCGTGCGGAAATATGGATATCGAAAGAATATCAAGTAATGCCAACAAAGCCCACGTTCGGGCGGGAACTAGGCAAAGGTACTTACAAGTATAGATTCGAGAAAGCAACCAGTCGATAAATAGGGCACGAGGCGAGAGTACTTACCTTTTAAAAGAAGTCCAACCAAATGATCAGTATCTATCCCGATGAAGCCCCACGCTCCTCGACGGTCTCTGTTAAACACAGATCTCTTCTCAACATACACTCGAGTGTTCTTTTTAAACAATATTATCTAAAATGCCCAGGCACTAAATGGGCCCGGCCCATTGGTAAATCTTACAACTAGATTAAATCAACTTGACCGCTCAATGAAATAGAATAACTCTCTTAATTAAATCATAAACGTCATTAGTCACTTCCCCCTGCCTCTAGCCCATCAATTTGGCCCAAGGCCCACTAACAATCTCAATCTTTGTAGCCAACTTGACTTAATTGTGTTTAGTAATCGAATGCCAACCCCAAGCCAAGTCTCGACCAAACCAAATGAACTAATAATAAATTAATTCACCTAACTAAATTTTTTTACATATATATACTATCCGTTAACAGCTTCATATAGGTTTCATCCACTCATGCTCACACACAGCCAACTACAAGAGCCGAACAACCATAAAATACCAAGTACAACCTATTGCAACCCACAGCCATTATACTTCTTATAAGCTCCAAGTTCCACTAAAAATCAATACAAGTCCTGAGCCTCCATACTACTGACCAGAAACCCATACTCTTTGTTAATGGCTTCTTAGACTCTCATCATCTCTTAAGTACTTAACAAGCTTTTGAAAATTACAACAGTCCATGCTCATCTTAATTATATGAACTCGTGCAAGCCCTGGCACACTAATCACTTAGAAAAGAATTAAAACTCATGAGGACATCTTTCACATCTAAGCCATGCATACATGTCCAAAGACCCATGGACATCCCCTCTATCTATCCATCACTCACCAGGTTTGCACTAATGGATACCTACACACCCAAACCCATGCATGATCATAGACAGAAGGAGAAGAAGAGTCCCTATGCCCACATCGAGGCCACTGCGCTCATGAGCCATGCTTGTTGGCCAGTTGAACTCATGAAATGATCTCTGAAAGTCAGAGGTAAACTCACCAGCGGTCGTGTAGCTGTGAAGTGCTGGAGGTTGACGACGCGGGGAAACGGCTCGCCGGAGCTTCCCCCTCCCTTTGTCTATGTTCTCGGCTGACGGACGTGGTGGTCGAGACAGCAGGGGAGCTGGTCCAGGGTTCTTTCGGAGGCTCTCCTTCGAAGGGAGGGTGCACCCTCGAATGGCCTTCTTATCAACAGCCAACCGCGGTGGTGGGCTCGAGAACGGCTACTCCCCATCCCGAAGGTACTGAGACGGGACTCCACTCAGTTTTCGCCGCATTTCATGTCAGAATAGTAATGGCGACGAGACAAGTCGCTGCTCCTCCATCCATCCCTGGGTGCGCAGAGATCTCGGCGGATCCCGTCGTACGAGCGGCGTCGTCCCCCCCCCCTCCCTCATCGGGTTGTCAGTGGCCAGCGCGTGACCTCGTACGGTGCCTCCCCACCGCGGTGCCTGGCCGAAGTTTTGCCACGTTCCAGTGAGCGTCGCCCTTCCCTTTGCCTCGGATCCGAACTCCCACGATGAGCGGTGGATCGTCGCACGCGATGAGGGCGCTCATGCGTGGTCGCGTCTTTTGCAGTGAAGCCCCCGTTCTTCCCTTTTTTTTCGCAATTTTATCCATGCAGTGTCCACGTGAGGAGGGGTATTTTATCAAAGAGCCCCCTGAGTTTTCACGTATTTCCTTTAAGCAAATCATCAGAGAGAGAGAGAGAGAGAGAGAGAGAGAGAGAGAGAGAGACATTGGCTCTTAGGTCCCTGGCTTTCTCTTATTCTCATTCCAGTCCTATATTGTGACTATTATTATTATTATTATTATTATTATTATTATTATTATTATTATTATTATTTTAAAGGAGAAAGAAAGACTGTGAGTAGGAATCTTGCAATCAACCCCCTAGACTCCTTCATAATTATCTTGTTCATGACTTTTAATCAACAAAACTTGTTTGATGGAATGATCCAACATTTCTCTTGGCAAAATAAAGCATGGCTTTTACAATCCTCCCCCCTTACAGGAATTTCGTCCTCGAAATTATCTCGCCTACATCATTCATTAACAAACAGTTCGGGGTAGCGTCCCTTCATGTCTTCTTCTCGTTCCCAAGTGGCTTCTCGTTCCGAATGATTGCCCCATCTTACCTTGACAAAGGGAATCGCTCGGCTCCTCAATCGACGCTCCTCGCGACCCAATATCTCCACGGGTCGCTCCTCATAAGTCATGTCCTCATGAATCTCCACTGGGACATGCTGAATCACATGTGAAGGATCGGGGACGTACTTTCTCAACATCGAGATGTGGAATACATTATGGACTTGTGCCAAGTCCGGAGGTAGAGCCAATCTGTAGGCAACGGCCCCGACCCTCTCCAGAATTTCAAAGGGTCCAATGTAGTGTGGACTGAGCTTTCCACGCTTTCCAAATCGCATAACTCCCTTCATCGGAGACACCTTCAGGAGCACTCCATCGCCTACCTGAAATTCCACATGAGAGCGCTTCGGATCGGCATAACTCTTCTGCCGACTCTGAGCGGTTCTCAGCCTTTCCCGAATCATCCGAACCTGTTCTTCGGTCTGTTGGATAAACTCCGGCCTCTCAAGCTTCCGCTCGCCCACTTCTCCCCAACAGATCGGGGTTCGGCATTTCCTCCCATACAACGCCTCATAGGGTGCCATCTGAATACTCGCCTGATAACTATTATTGTAGGCGAATTCTGCTAAGCGTAGACGCTTGTCCCATGCCTCCTTGAAGTCTAGGGCACACGCCCTCAACATGTCCTCCAAGATTTGAATGGTCCTCTCTGACTGCCCATCCGTCTGAGGATGAAATGCCGTACTAAGTGCCAGACGGGTACCCAAGGCCTCATGTAGGCTCTCCCAGAATCTCGAAACAAATCGAGTGTCGCGATCTGAAGTGATCGACACCGGTACTCCATGTAATCGTACCACTTCATCAATATACAACCACGCCAATTGTTCCAGTGTAGCACCTACCCTCAGAGGTATGAAATGTGCCGATTTCGTCAATCGATCTACTATCACCCATACGGACTCATGCCCCCTCTGAGTACGGGGTAGTCCAGTCACAAAATCCATATTGATGTGCTCCCATTTCCATACTGGAATGGGTAAAGGCTGAAGCTTCCCTGCCGGCTTCTTATGTTCTGCCTTCACCCTCTGACAAGTCAGGCACCGGGCAACAAATCTTGCGATTTGCTTCTTCATGCCGTTCCACCAATAGTGATTCTTCAGATCTCGGTACATCTTGGTCCCTCCAGGGTGGATCACGTAGCTCGAGTAGTGAGCTTCTTCCAGGATATCCCCCTTCAACTCAGGGACATTGGGCACACACACCCGATCGCCAAACTTAAGCATGCCCTCTTTGTCGATACGAAACTGTGTTGACTCACCCTTCTTAACCTGATCCCAGACCTCCCGTAACCTTCGGTCTTGCAACTGTGCCTTCCGAATCCTTTCCAACAAGGACGGTCGAATGCACAGACTAGCCATACTCACCTCCATCTCTGGCAAAACCACCTCCAGCTCCATCCTCCTCATGTCCTCCAACAAGGGCCTCTGAGATGTCAATAGTGCGGCAACTCCATGACTGGACTTCCTACTCAAGGCATCAGCCACCACGTTGGCCTTCCCCAGCGGTAACCGCGACGCTCAAATTTCATCATAGTCTTTAATTAGCTCCAACCACCGCCGCTGTCTCATGTTCAGCTCCTTCTGCGTGAAAATGTACTTGAGGCTCTTGTGGTCGGTGTAGATGTCGCAAGGCACACCATAGAGGAAATGTCGCCAGATCTTCAATGCAAACACGATCGCCGCAAGCTCTAGATCGTGTGTGGGGTAGTTCTCCTCATACGGCTTCAGTTGTCTTGAAGCATAAGCAATAACCCTCCCATCTTGCATCAAAACACACCCCAAGCCCGTCTTGCAGGCATCGCTATACACTGTATAACCCTTTCCGCTTTGCGGCAAGGCAAGGACCGGCGCGGACACCAATCTGTGCTTCAGCTCCGAGAAACTCCGCTCGCAAGCCTCTGTCCATACAAACTTCTCCCCTTTCCTGGTCAGTCTCGTCATAGGAGCGGCCAAGCGGGAGAAACCCTCCACAAATCTCCGATAGTACCCAGCCAGTCCCAAAAAGCTACGAATCTCCCTGACTGTGGTCGGCCTCCTCCAATCCACAACTGCCTCGATCTTCTTGGGGTCAACCGACACTCCAGCACCACTAATAACATGTCCCAAGAAGGCCACACTATCCAGCCAGAACTCACACTTGGAGAACTTCGCATACAGCTGATGCTGCCTCAAAGTCTCCAACACCACCCTCAAGTGCTCCACATGTGCCTGACGACTCCGAGAATAGATCAGGATGTCGTCAATAAAGACAACTACGAACCGGTCCAAATACCTCCGAAATACTCGGTTCATCAGGTCCATGAATACGGCCGGGGCATTGGTGAGCCCAAACGGCATCACCAAGAACTCATAGTGCCCATATCTAGACCGAAAGGCACTCTTCGGGACGTCCTCCCCCCTGATCCGCACCTGGTGGTACCCGGATCTCAAATCAATCTTCGAGAACACTTGTGCCCCCTGGAGTTGATCCATAAGATCATCAATCCTCGGCAATGGATATTTATTCTTGACCGTCACCTTGTTCAGTTCTCTATAATCGATGCACAGCCTCAAGGACCCATCCTTCTTCTTGACAAACAGCACCGGGGCTCCCAGGGTGACATACTCGGCCGAATAAAACCCTTCTCCAACAGTTCCTCCAACTATTTCTTCAGCTCCTTCAGTTCTGCGGGTGCCATCCTGTACGGGGCCCTAGATACGGGAGCCGTACCAGGAATCAACTCGATAGAGAATTCCAGCTCTCTCTCTGGGGGTACGCCCGGTAACTCATCAGGGAATACATCGGGGTACTCGTTAACCACTGGAACATCTGCAATGGTGGGGCTACCCCTCTGCTGAGCCTCGAAAATTGAAGCCAGATACCCTACACATCCATCATCGAGAAGCCTCCGAGCCTGAACGGCGGAAATTTCCCTCACCAACGAGCAATCCCTGCTGCCGTGGAAGATGAACTCTTCATCGTGGGGCATTTTAAAATGCACTCTCTTCTTGCGGCAATCCACCACCGCATATACTGAAGAGAGCCAATCCATCCCTAGGATAACATCATAGTCTTTCAGATCCATCACATGTAAATTAGCCGGTAGCTCCCGGCCCTCAATCGCCACGATACATGATGGCACCATCTTGTTCACCAATCTGGCCGCCCCTACCGGGGTGTCTACACTCAGCTGGTACGGTAATGTCTCCACTGGTAGCGAATGTCTCCGTGCAAACAGTGTGGAAATAAACGAGTGCGTAGCACCCGGATCGAACAAAGTGCAAGCATAGAATGACTTTCAAGTATGTTTAATGGCTTTCAAGTATGTTTAAGCTTTGAGAATTTTCATTGGGTGATTTAATCTCCATGTTAGAGATAATCGAAGAATTCATGGACAATTGTATTTCGTATCTAGATAGGAGATGCTTAAGTGTAGAGACACTAAGATTTCTATCTATTTACTAGATTCTGATACGGACGCGTGAGACGCGACGAGGATTAGGGAATTTTCTGAGATCACGTAGGCTCTCGTACTCCGTGCTTTGTGAGTATCTCTTATTCCTACCTTACTTGTGATTTCTCTTGTATACATCTCTTCGAGACTTTTAAATATGTGTTCAAGTAGAATTGTTTTCCTTGGATACATGTTTTGGTTTGACTCCCTTCATCTCCTTGAGATTGTTGCTCAGTTATATCTATTCGAGCTTCCTATTTCCTTGGTTACATATATATATACATATATATATGTACACATATATATACGTGAATACCTGAAGTTAGGTGTTCGGTACTATATATATATATGAGAACACCTGAAGTTAGGTGTTCGGTGATATATATATATATATATATATATATATATATATATATATATATATATATATATATATATATATATGTGAGCGTGTACATATATATACGTGAATACCTGAAGTTAGGTGTTCGGTACTATATATATGGGAATACCTGAAGTTAGGTATTCGGCACTGGTAGTCTCTTATATATACGTGAATACCTGAAGTTAGGTGTTCGGTACTATATATATGGGAATACCTGAAGTTAGGTATTCGGCACTGGTAGTCTCTTATATATACGTGAATACCTGAAGTTAGGTGTTCGGTACTATATATAAGGGAATGCCTGAAGTTAGGTGTTCAGTACTGGTAGTTCCTTTTGATAGGCATGATACTTTGGGGCAGAGGCCCAGACAGAGCAGATGTCGCTCGATAGTCTCTTTTCTTCTTTTATTTCATTTCATGCTTTTGGGTCGTACCGTTGGCTTATGATTGAGTTTTCATTCGCCTTTGCACTTGACTGCTTTATATTCTTTGCTTATGGTTTTCTTATCATGTTTATTGTTTTACTTATGATCCTACTGGGCCTTTTCTTTGGCTCATGCACTTGATTGATGTTTTCCTCAGGTGACGACGAGGAGTAGGGTCGAGATTAGACGGGGACCCTTCGAGTAGCTGACTCGGATTTACCTTATTTGTATTTGAGGTCTGTGTACCTCTTTTCATTTGTGTACGTATGTGAGATTTGTATTATGTTGTTTGGATACTGGTGGTGACTTGAGATGGATCCTTGTATGGGTCGTATAGGCCCTAGTATTGTATCTGTACGGAGTTGTGTAAACTCCCTCCCTCTTTTTATATAATTATATTCCGTTGTTCTACCTATCTCTGAATAATTATGGTTGTACAGGATCTCTGAGGCCTTGTGCCTGGATGGGGACTTGTCCCTGTTTGGGTAAGGCCGATCTGTCCACGTGCCCGGGCTTGGTTCAGGGCGTGACATTATCGATTACTGATATTGTCACTGATTTTGCATGGTTCTACGGCCATTGTTGAAAGAGTATTTTCTGTAATGCATTTTGTAAAGACCACGCTACGTAATCTTATTGGGATTAATGGTTGAATGACAACGTTAGTTATTTTCATTGAGAAAGAAATTTTTGATAATATTGATAATGAAGTTATTATGCGACGATTTCAGAACATGAAAATTCATTGTGGAAACATTTAACTTTTTTATTATGTTTAATATTTTGATAATATATTTTATGTTATTAATTTTATTGAAAATTTATATGGTGCCCCTTGCTTGACCACAAACATATAATTGAAAATTTGTTTTGTTTTTAGAAAATTAAAAATTAACAGATATTAATTAGTTAATAATATAGTTTAAAAATATTATCTCATAAATAAAATAAATATTATTAAAATTGATAAATATTAAAATTAAATTATTAAGATAATAATTAAATATAAAAATAAAATATAAAGTGTGAGAGAAGGTACCTCCCCGATCTATATTCCTTTACCCCTTGTTTCGTTCAGAGTTTTTGGAGGGTTTTGGAGGGTTTTGGGAGTTTTCTCTTGTTTGGTTGGGGGTTTGGGGGGGGGGGGGGTGAGAAACCCCTCCTCACCCCTCAAAACAAACTCCCCCAAATTGGGGTCTTTTGGGGGAGTTTGTTTTTTATTATTTTTTTTATTAAATTCATTAATTCAAATGACAGTGATGCCCTTCAAACATTGTAAAAATGACATTCATGTCCTGTATAAAAATAAACCTAACCCTATCATTTCCCATTCACTCTTTGATCGCATCCTCTCCACGCCACCTCCGGAGGCTCCCTGCGCCACCACCGGAGACACCACCGAAGCCTCGCTGATCCTCCTCCCTCCGGCGCCCCACCGACAGAGAGTCCTTGCGCCTCTCTTCTCATCCTGGAGCAGCCCCCTCTTGGTCCCAAATCTGATTTCTTTGAGGTTGTGAGGTAAAGAACTAGAACTAGAACCTGTTCTCTTTTTTCAACCTATTGCTTAATTTGTATGGAAAATTGATTTGACAATAAACCTGTTCTTTTTTTTAACAACCTATTGCTTTGTATGAACAAACAAGCAAGATTTGATTGTTGAGTAGAAATGAGCCCTCAGAACTTAGTCTTCAAAACAATACACTCATTAGTCTAACTAACACAGTTAAATTGTAATGCAGACTTGCAAATTAACCAACTTGTTGATGCCAAAAACTGGTCCACGTCACGCTTCGGTCACTGTTGCCTCGCGATCTGGTCTCAGCTCTCGACCAACGGTTAGAATTTATAGTTGATGTGGACGCTTACTTCTGCCTACGAACAGGGAGTGTGAAGAGCATCATAAAAACTCCGCTCGGAATTACTGGAATTACTCATCAGCGAGCCTGTAAAAAAGGAGAGGACGGTGATCGAAATTGGGCCTTTCTGCCCGGATTCAGCTCCGATGCTTAAGTCAGAAAACTTGAATAGAGAATCTTAGTTTTAGGCAGTTTTTTGTGTGATGAGTTTTTCGGATGCCTTTTCTTCTATTAGAGCTTGCCTTTTATAGCACCTTAGAGGCGGTTCAGGAAAGGCGGTGGAGTAAGGCGGTGAGTTAGGTAAATATCTCTTAAGGCGATAGGAAGGCGGTAGGAAAATATCTGCCTACTGTAGCAAGTGGGTGAGATAAGGCTCACTCACTGTAGAGGCGTTAGATGTTTCTCTATCTCTTTCTCTCTATCCTACGCCCTTTATGAGAGGGTTGTTACAATTCCGACGGACTTGTTCGTAGGATTGAATCCTTACGCTATTTGCCGAACGGAATTGTGCAAATATGTAGCCAAAGGAACAAGTGGTCCTTTAGCTTAGTGACACCTGTCTCCACCAAATATATCCGTAACACTAGTCCCTCCCCTAGTGTACTTGTTCGAAAAATCTAAGCGAGGGGTGAGCTAAACGCACGTTTCGCTTGGTTCGAGAACAAGTATCATCCTTAGTTGGCATGTCTATGTAGGCGTGGGCTCTGTGTATGGTCGCTTATACCTAAAGGACACATGTTTTAATAGGCGACCGACGTTTACTGTGTTGTCTTCGCTGTTATCGAGGTAGATTTTGGTTCCGGAATTCTCGCCTATAGTGTTGATGGGCTCTCCTATTTAAGGGCTTGTATGGATAGGGTGTTTGATCAGAAAACTTTTGCACCCTTGTATTTTTGTATCATGGCTCAACGCTTGTCTTTTTACAAGTTTTTCACTTTTTCTCAATGCTCTCGCCATTTGCGAATTCCCAGTTCTTTTTATGAGCACTTATCGGAACTAAGGACTGGGGTAATCCACTTGGTAAGTCCAAACGGCTGTGTATGGCCGTCTATTTTGTTGATTGACAGGGGGGTAGGTGAAATGAGCATAGACGCGGGGTGGGAAGCTTTTCATGTTGACCATGATGTGGAGGCGGGAGACCTCTTAATTTTTACTTACGCAGGGGGTATGCGCTTCGAGGTTGAGATGTTCGGAGACGACTCCTGCCGTAGAGAGGTGGGTCCCCACCTCCGTCCCCATGCCGAACCAAGCTCCCCTAGTGGCAACGAGGATAGCGACGGCTGCGGAAGCCCGTGTATCTCCTCCGAGTCTTATCCGAGCGTACCTTCGGATGGGTCTGCGGACGTTTAGTTAGGATAATCCGTTCGGAAATACCGTTCGGAAATATGTTTTAGGTTTTGTTATGTCGTTTTATTTACGTCCGTCATGTGTAGTATGAATAAATGACGTTTTGTCGCTTTGTTTTTAAATCCTTTGGCATTTTTATGGCCTTTACTGATGATCCTATGTTGGAGTGTGTGCTTTGTCTGTGTCCGGTACAGGCTCTGCCTTCCATGCGTACCGGCTCTACCTTCCATATAACGCTTTTTTGTTCCCTAAGACGACACATGTCTCCTCTACTATTTAGCATTTAAAGGGGGATAGTGGCGCGACATGCCCGGCGTGCGCGTTTTGTCAACGTTATGATAGGTGATGGGGCGTGATTTTCCATGTGTGTCAGGCGGCGCTTGGTATTGCTGATGTGGACAGAATTTTGAATTGTTTCGAGGAGGCGCATGATGGTTGTTCGAACGGTTCAGATTTGTGGGCCTTTGGTTCGATGGTTCAGATCGGAACACAACCCTAAGATCTAACGGCCACGGATTCGTTGCCTTTGTATATATAAGGGGAACCGTACAGGCAGCAAAAGATTGCTTCGAAAATCGAGTCCTCTTCTCCAGCTTTCCTCTTCTCCGGCGAGCTCTGGTTTAGTGCGTTTTTTTTCCTTATCTTTTTCCTCCTCTAAGGTAATGGCTAGCGCTACTTCTTCTTCCTCTAGTTCTTCTCAGGAGCCCTTGATTCCCTTTTCGTCCAACCCTACGGTTTCTGTTGCGATTCCGGGTGAACTTGGAGGTGTTCCAGTTCAGGGTTCGCGAGTTCACCCTGCCTCTAGGGCAACGGGTAGGGGGTCTGATACATTCATAAGTCTTCTTGGACAGTCAGAGGTAGATAGCCTGGTGACTAAATATGAGATAAATCTCTCACTGTTTGAGGTTAGGGTTCCCTGTTCTGGGGAGAGGGCAAGTTCTCCCAGGGAAGGGGAGATAGCTATCTATCAAGATGCGCTATTAGGTGGCCTTAGACTCCTTTTTTCTGATTTTGCTAAGGCAGTACTAGAGGAGTATCATTTGTGTCCTTCTCAGTTGGCCCCGAATTCTTGGAGACTACTGAACGGCTTTGTTATTGTTTTCAAGCATTACGGAGTAAATCCGACCGTCCGTTGGTTCCGTATGCTTTTTAGTCTATGTCTAGAGTCTAACGCCGATTGGTATTACTTCTCATCTCGTCCTGGGAGGAAATTTTTAGGGAAGGTTCCTTCTTCCATTAAGCGATGGAAGAGCAAATTTTTTTTTATCAAAAGTAAGTCCGAGTGGGATGTCCGAACAAAGTGGGAGGTTCCCCGAACGGACATCGCTTGTGAGGAAATGACGAATGAAGAGGGGGTTCTTCTTAAGTCAATGACAGGGTTATCCAAAGTGTACATGGATGAGTTCTTGACAAAGGAAAACCTTGTTAAATGTCGTTTAATAGTGTCCGCCGGTAGGAATTATTCGTGTACCTTACTAGTCTGATTTTTAACTATAGTATCTAATTTTTTGACACTTGTTTTGTAGAAAATCCGATGGAGGACGAGGACCTGAGCTATGTTAAGGGTCTTTTGGCCTCTTTCGTGGGCGAAGTTCACCCGTCCTTGCCTCGCGGGCGGAAGAAGAAGGAGGTGGTACTTGGCCAGGGGGCTGATACCTCCAAGGAGGAAAGAAAGAAGAGGAAGAGAAAGGAGACGGGCTCTTCCAAAAAGGGGGGTAAGAGCGACCCCAGTGCAGGGTCCTCACGGGAGAGGAGGACCAAGAGAAAGAATTCCGAGGACGTATCAGGTCCCGGAATTGTAGAAGAACTAGTGGGGGCGCCTCAGGAAGAGGTTCGTGCGGAAGAAATCCGCCCGACGTTGTCCCCAATTTCCGAGGGTCCTTCTTCCAGCCGGCCGGAGGACATCCTCCTCACAGAGGTGAGAATTTCTATTTTCTACGGGTGTGTTTCACTTAGGACTTTTAACTTAGGTTTTATCTTGCAGGCGGAGCTAGGAGAAGCGGCCTTCGTGGATAAATTAAGAGTGGCGGATTCCGTCCTAAAGGGATCTGCCACTAAGCAGAAGGAGTTACCTTCTGAGGATACTCCTTTTCGTGACGCCAAGTCCGTAAAGGATGTTTTAATGGCCATGCGGCCCGAGCGGCTCTCTACAAAACTCCGAAGGGCTGGCAGGGAAGAGGCCGCTTACCAATTATTTCGTTCGGTCATGCTGGTAAGGGATGTTCTCATATTTCCCTTTTATTTCTAAACTTGGTAAACTTGGTGTATTTTTACGAGCGTTTTGTTATTTCGTAGACCGCACAATGGGCGGATCGGGTTGACGATCTTTGCCAAGAAGATTTGGCCAAGATGGAAATGAACAGGGCAGATATCGCTCAGCTGAGCTCTAGGGTGGCGGCCCTGGAAGAGAAGGAGAAGAAACAGCATGACGCTATCCAGGCCCTTGAGCGAGACAAAGCCGAGCGGCTGCAACAACTATCTGCCCTGGAGAAGGAGAAGAACGATCTAGCGGCTCAGCAATCTATTTCCAAAGGTTCTCTTCTGACTGCTGAGGAGGATATCAAAGGGTTACAAGATGAATCCAGCAGTTTGAAGAAGGAACTCCAATCTACTCAGGAGGAGCGAGCAGCCGTTCGATGGGATCTAAAGCTGAAGGCTGCTGAGCTTACCGCCGTTCAAGCTGAGTTGGGGGAAATAAAGAGGGAGCGTGATACACTTAAAGCAGATTTGGCTTCCCGTTTAAAAGCTCCTAAGTCCAACTCGCAAGAAATTAAGGATTTAATGGAACGAGAGGACAATTTAGAGAAGGAGGTTGCCCGGCTTAGGGCGAAAGTTAAAGATGGGGCCACTCGTATATATTCTGTGGTGCAACAAGTGGGCCATCATATTCCTCCTAAGGAGGTTTTATCTATGGGGCTGGCTGGAGTCTTAAAGAAGTTTACGGAGCTCAAAGAGCAACAAGTTATCAAGACCCCGGAGGCCCCTGTCCCTCGCCTCCTTCTACTGCTCCTCGCCCTTCTAACCTTCTCGGCCCCAAATTCTCCTTCGTAAGGCGGTCACCCTGAGGGCCCTAGCTCTTAGGATGTTTTTCTTTTATGAATGTTCTTGTAAATTCTCAATTATTTGGAATGTAATTTCTATTCATATGAATGAAACGCAAACCTTTATTTTGGTGAAGTTTTATTTCCGAGTGATGGTTATCCTTAACCATATAAGAAATTCATTTGAGAAGTATTTTCCGAAGTCTTTTGTAAACTTCTTTCTTCCCTCTTCTTTTGACTTTGTAAGATGCTTCGTAACGAGTCCTTAGTCCAATCGCGGGACTTTAAGTTGTTGAATGAGGTACTCGTCTTCATAAATGAGATTGTTGCCTCAAATTTCGATCGGGATTTTTGCCCCTTGTTTTTTGGATAAGAGTTGTCGTTTTATCCCCGCAGGATAATTCCGACTCGTTTTCCAAGAATGGGAATTTCACCACATTTTTGTAGGATGGGAATTTCGCCGCATCTTAGTAGGATGGGAATTTCGCCGCATCTTAGTAGGATGGGAATTTCACCGCATCTTAGTAGGATGGGAATTTCACCGCATCTTAATGAAAAAAGACTTGAGCTTTATTCCGTGAATTTTAAGAGAGCTCTGAATTTCTTCGATAGTAGCGTCGTAGATGTTCAGCATGGAATGGACGCTTGAGTGTTTTTCCGTCCATATTTACTAGATAATAGGTGCTTGCTCGGACGATTCTTTGTACGACGTAAGGGCCTTCCCAGTTAGGAGTTAGCTTCCCCGTTCGGCTTTTATTTCCACGAAACTCATTTTCTCGTAGGACTAAATCACCGATTTGGAAGAAGACTCTTTTTACCCTTGTGTCATAGAACCTTTTTACCCTCTGGAGATAGATGGCTGCCCTCGTTTCCACAACTTCTCTTCGTTCTTCAAGTAGATCAAGTTCCGCTCGGAGTTTTTTCTCATTCTCTTCTGAGGAGAAAGTTTGTTGTATCCGCAAGGTAGGCATCCCTATTTCTGCAGGGATGACAGCCTCTGCCCATAAGTGAGGGAGAATGGGGTCTCTCCGGTAGGAGTTCTTTTTGTTGTCCTGTAGGCCCAAAGGGCGCTCAGAATTTCTTCCACCCAGTTAGTCCCGTTTCTGAATACCCGTGTTTTCAATGTTTGAAGCAGGGTGCGGTTTGTCACTTCTACTTGGCCGTTGGCTTGGGGATGTGTTACAGACGTTAATCTGGATTCAATTCCGAGTTCTGAGCAGAAGCTTTTGAAGGCTTTGTTATCAAACTGTCGTCCATTATCAGAAATGAAGGCGACTAGAATTCCGAATCGACAGTCGCCATAAGAATCCCTGACATGCTTTCTCCGTGATCTTGGCCAAGGGTTCAACTTCCACCCATTTGGTGAAGTAGTCAATGGCGACTATTAGAAACTTCATTTGCCTGACTGAAGTGGGGAATGGTCCTAGGAGATCGACTCCCCAGACGGCAAATGGTCGAGGGCTAATGATGGGTGTAAGCTGTGCCGGTGGTCGCCTCTGAATCTTGGAATGCCGCTGGCAGGCAACGCATTTCCGAGCGAACGCTATTGCGTCTTGAGTTAGTGTTGGCCAATAATAACCTTGTCGTAGGACTTTGTAACTTAAGGCTTTGTCCCCTATGTGACCTCCTCCAATGCCTTCGTGAATTTCTTGAAGGATATAACTAGCTTCTGTTGGACGCAAGCATCGCAAGAAGGGTTGCGTATAGGATCTTCTGTATAGGTTCTCATTGATGATGGTGTACTGAGCGGATTTGTAAGAAATCCGTCTGGCCTCTGCCTTGTTGGGTGGTGCAGGTCCACCTTGTAGATAATTTCTGATGGGGTCCATCCAGCTTAACTCTTCAGCTGCACTTTGTACTTCTTCCTCTAATCTGTCGATGGTTTTTGTGGGAAGGTATTGTAGGTTAAAGGAAGGCTCTGTGTCTCCGTTCGGTGCTGTGGCTTTTTTGGACAGAGCGTCCGCCTCTTCGTTTTGCGTTCGACAGACTTTTTCAATTTGGAAGTGAGCGAAGTGTGGAACTATTTTCTTTACCACTGCTTGGTACTTGACCATGTTTTCTTCCTTCGCTTCAAAGCTGCCCAAGGTGTGGCTTACTACTAGCTGTGAGTCGGAATACACGTGCAGGTGCTGAATTCCGAGCCCCCGGGCTAGGTGTAGTCCTGTGATGAGGGCTTCGTATTTGGCCTCATTGTTGGTTGCTCGGAATTGGAATTTCAGTACTGTCGCGATTTTCCACTTGGAAGGAGAATAGAGGGCGAAACCTGCCCCTGCCTTTTCTTCCGTTGCTGATCCGTCAACGTATAAGGTCCATGGGATGCTAAGGCTTTCTTCTGGGCTCTGTGACGGGGGTTCGTCCCTGTTTGCTGGAAAAGTTAATTCTGCGACGAAATCTGCCAGCACTTGAGCCTTTATTGCCGTTCGGGGTTTGTAGGTGAGATCGAATTCGCCCAATTCTATCACCCACTTGGCTAGGCGTCCGGAGTTTTCAGGTTTATGGAGAATCTGCTTTAGCGGCTGATCAGTCAATACTATGATCTTGTGGGCTTGAAAGTACGGCCTCAACCTTCGTGCAGATGTGATAAGAGCAAAGGCCAACTTTTCAAGCGGTAGATATCTCGATTCTGCATCGTTAAGGATCTTACTTGTGTAGTAGACAGGTTTTTGAACTCCGTTATCTTCTCTCAGAAGAACTGCGCTGACCGTGTGTGGGGCGACTGCCAAGTAAACGTAAAGTTCTTCTCCCACCTGTGGCTTAGCTAGCAGCTGAGGCGACCGGAGATAGTCCTTAAGCCCCTGAAAGGCTTTTTCGCATTCTTCTGTCCACTCCATTTTGGGTGCTTTTCTTAGGGCTTGGAAGAGTGGGAGATTTTTCTCTCCGGCTTTGGAGATAAATCTGCCAAGCGCGGCGAGACGTCCGTTAAGCCGCTGAATTTCTTGAAGACTTTTGGGCGATCCCATGTCAAGAATAGCTCTGATTTTGTCTGGATTCGCTTCTATTCCTCTTTGTGTCAAAATAAATCCCAGGAATTTTCCTGATCGAGCAACGAAAAGAACATTTGTTCGGGTTTAACCGCATAGTATAAATCCGAAGAGACTGAAAAGCCTCTTGTAAGTCTGACAGGTGTTCATTGGCCTTTCGGCTCTTTACTAAGATATCGTCCACATAGGCTTCAACATTTCTGCCAATTTGCTCTCTGAAGACAGTATTTATGAGCCTCTGGAAGGTGGCTCCGGCATTTTTTAGGCCGAACGGCATCACCTTATAGCAGTACGTTCCCGTGCTCATAATAAAAGATGTTTTTTCTTCGTCTCCTTTGGCCATTCGGATTTGGTTGTAACCTGAGAAGGCATCCAAGAAGCTTAACATCTCATGCCCCGTTGTTGAATCAACCAAACTATCAATTGACGGTAAGGGAAACGAATCTTTCGGGCAGGCTTTGTTTAAGTCCGTGAAGTCAACGCACATCCTCCATTTTCCGGACGGCTTTTTCACCAGGACCACATTGGCTAACAAGTCTGGGTAGTATACCTCTCGGATAAACTTAGCTTTTAGTAGGTTAGATACTTCTTCCTCCGCGGCCTTCTGCTTTCCGATGCAGAATTTCTCCTTTTCTGCTTTGTGGGTTTAAACGATTGATCGATGTTGAGACGATGTTCAATGATATTACGCTTTACGCCCGGCATATCCTCTGAAGACCAGGCGAAGAGATCAGAATTTGCTCTCAATACTCCCATGAGATCTTCCTGGCATTACTGGCCAAATCTGCCCCAATCCGTACCGTGCGGCCCGCTCTGGTTGTGTCTAGGGGGACTGTTAGCAATTCTTCAACAGGTGTAGGTCGAAGCTCCTTGTTTTCCCGTTCGGCCATTCTGCTGACTAACATGGCTTCTGAAACCTTTGTCTTGCTGCTATTGAGAGTTTTTCCTTTGAGGGTTGAGACATAGCATTGCCGTGCCAGGGGTTGATCTCCTCTTATCTCTCCACTGCCACTCTCAGTTGGGAATTTGAGGAGAAGGTGATAAGTGGAGATTACGGCTTTCAAGGCGTTGAGGGTTGGTCTGCCAAGGATTACGTTGTAACTTGAAGCACAACGCACAACCAAGAAGTTTCTTTATTCTTGTTGATGACCTTGGCGAAGTTCCCTACCATAATCGGCAAGGAGATCATTCCTTCCTTTGTACTACCTCCTGGAGAACCCTACCAAGGATGATTTTGCCGGGAAGCAAGTCATCCGTGATCATATCTCATTCTTTCAAAAGCACTCCAAAAGAGGATATCAACCGAACTTCCACCGCCTATCAAAACTCTTTTCATCCGAAACTGGAAACTTTGATAGCGACAACCAACGCGTCATCATGTGGGTGGTGAACTCCGCTGACGTCATTGTCATAAAAGATGATTGGAGCCGTAGGTCGAGATCGTCTTCGTGGCGTTTCTATTTCCTGCGTGGTTCCCACCATTCGGGCGTAACTTTTCCGAGAGGCTGAACTTTCACCACCGCAGCCAGGACCACCACTGATAAATCCCACCATTTCTCCTTTTTCTTCTTCAGTTTGTGAAACTTCGAGCTCCCCTTGAATCTCAAGGTTGATGTATTGTTCCAATTGTCCTTTTCGAACGACATCCTCTATTGCGTTCATCAAGTGGGTACACTTTTCTGTGTCATGTCCTCTGGACTGATGAAACTGGCAATACTTCTTACTGTTCTTTTGCCGTTCGGCATTTCTTGCAGGCTCCGGCCATGTCAGAAGCTTTTGTTCTTTGATTTGCATAAGAATGTGGCTTCTGGTTTGATTCAGCGGGGTGTGGTGATCATATCTGACAATTTTTCCTTCCTTAGAAGGCTCTCTGGGCTGTAGCGCATGTCGTTGGGGTCGTGTGGAGGTTTCCAGGCCTTTGTTTATGCCTTTGCCCTCCCTGTGCGATCCTTTTTCCTTTCGTGCATCCGGGCCTTCTGCTAACGCTATGGTGGGTTTTTTCCTTCTGGGTGTCCACAGGTCCACGTCTAGCCTCTTCTTCCCAACCCATATAAATTTCCTCGGAATTAATATACTTTTGGGCGTGGATCATAAGGGCGGGAATGGTTTTTGGTGGATCTAGTGTGAGGGAAAATCGGAAGGGGGAGTCTAATAATCCTTCCATTAAAAAAGTCACAGCCATTCGCGGCGGGAGGTCCGCAACATTAGCTGTCTCGTCTATGTAACGGCTTAAATAGGCCTGGAGCGTTTCTCCCCCTCGCTGCTTAATGCGCAGAAGGGTAGACGGGGTTTTCTTTTGCTTTGAGTAATTGGCAAAATAGGCTAGGAAGCGATCTGCTAAAATCTGAAAAGAAGTAATTGTACTAGATGGGAGATCGACAAACCAGTCTTGCGCTTTTCCCTCTAAGGTGGCGGGAAAAGCTCGGCACATGCGAGCGTCTGTGATCCCAGTGAAGAGCATCTTCGACCGAAAAGATTTCAGGTGTCGGGATGGATCGGTTTTGCCTTCATACGCGGTCATAACTGGCGGTCCGAAGCTATCCGGAACTTGCTCTCCCAATATTTCTTTGACAAAGGGTGAACACATACTGAGAACGTGTCGCTCGGACTTTCCGTTTTCTCGAGAGATGTTTTGCCGTTGAGTCCTTCTATCAACTGTTTGAACAGATGGACTATTCCGTTCCGTCCTTGTCCGTTCGGTCCTTGTGGTGGCCTGTTGCCTGCGTCGAACGGAGGGAGGTTCTGAACTAGCGGAAAAGGCGGTCCTTTCTGTCTTCTCTTTATGGGTGCGAGTTCTCGTTCTCCCTCTGCTTTCAGAATTATCCAGTGGGGATGTTGGTATGTTTGGCGTTGGAACTTGTGTAGGAGGAGGCGGAGGATGAGTCCAAGCATGAACAACCTGAGTCAACTGTTCCAATTGTTGCTGTAGGTTAAGGTAAAATTCTGGAACAGATTCTTGAGGTTGGACGGAAGGATTTTCTGATGGCGGTAAGATGGGTGGATTATCTGACCGGATTTCTTCATGCCTTCGGACCTCGCCAGATCCTTCGGAATTATTTGGGACTCCCTGTTCTTGAATTCGTTTTGATCTTCTGGTAGTGGTCATTTGGCCTTTCGTAAGGGTCCCCACGGACGGCGCCAAACTGTTGATGCCAAAAACTGGTCCACGTCACGCTTCGGTCACTGTTGCCTCGTGATCTGGTCTCAGCTCTCGACCAACGGTTAGAATTTATAGTTGATGTGGACGCTTACTTCTGCCTACGAACAGGGAGTGCGAAGAGCATCATAAAAACTCCGCTCGGAATTACTGGAATTACTCATCAGCGAGCCTGTAAAAAAGGAGAGGACGGTGATCGGAATTGGGCCTTTCTGCCCGGATTCAGCTCCGATGCTTAAGTCAGAAAACTTGAATAGAGAATCTTAGTTTTAGGCAGTTTTTTGTGTGATGAGTTTTTCGGATGCCTTTTCTTCTATTAGAGCTCTCCTTTTATAGCACCTTAGAGGCGGTTCAGGAAAGGCGGTGGAGTAAGGCGGTGAGTTAGGTAAATATCTCTTAAGGCGGTAGGAAGGCGGTAGGAAAATATCTGCCTACTGTAGCAAGTGGGTGAGATAAGGCTCACTCACTGTAGAGGCGTTAGATGTTTCTCTATCTCTTTCTCTCTATCCTACGCCCTTTATGAGAGGGTTGTTACAATTCCGATGGACTTGTTCGTAGGATTGAATCCTTACGCTATTTGCCGAACGGAATTGTGCAAATATGTAGCCAAAGGAACAAGTGGTCCTTTAGCTTAGTGACACCTGTCTCCACCAAATATATCCGTAACACAACTCATTCATCTGCCAAACTAATTTAAAACAGAAACTGATAAAACTGAGGTATTGTGAGCATTCCTATCAAAATAATGTCGTCCAATAATCACTATCAAGGACTTCTTAGTCCTTGCTATTAGATAAATATAGTCCAATCAAACTATCACATGTATTGATATAAGGATGAGAGTGATTAATATAGTCCTTGCTATTAGATAAATATATTGAACCATGGATGATGATCCCCCAAAAGGAAAGAACAATAAGATTGTGTTCATTTTAGACCAACCTGGATATGAGCAGGATAAAGCTTAACACTAATGTATATATTTAAAAACATAAAGAATGGACAAAGGACAGCTTCAAGCAAAAAACATCTTTGACAAATTCTTGAGGCAACTTCATCACTAACATAGATTCAGCCTAATAGACAATTTTATAACTGAATATAATTGTTGGTTACTGGATCTTGCTACAATTTTGCTTGGGATTCAAAGAAAATGGAGGTATTGCTTGAATCAAAAGCATTACAGTTACTTTAAATCCCAAGCAAGATTGTACTTGGATTCAAGATCCGGTAACCAATAATTATAACACAATTGTTTGATAAAGGTCATTATATCACAAATGCCTCCAGAATCAATATTCTACAATTTGATATGATTAATATCATCCAATATTTCCTGCAGTTGAATAGCAAGTTATGTACATGTACGTGGTTAAATGATGATATATTGCTTTCCCCGTTCTTGTGATTTCTTTCCCCCAGTTTGGTCATTTGATATTTTTTTAACCCATTGCTTTTATCTAGTTCTAAATTGCATTCTCTAACTTGATCTTAATTTGGTTGATATTCTGTTTTTGTATAGTTTGTAGTGATTTGATTAGAACATGTTGAAGGGACTACTAAACCTCCTGCCATGCAAACCAATTACAAAAGATTGACAATCAAATCAAGTCTTTCTTGGAGCCATATCACTCCAATTCTAACCATTCATATATTTTAATGAATTTAGATGGATAATGATCAAGTTGTAGGCTGGTGGACTACAGTTCAAAATATGGCAGCATATGTGGTTTGCCTTGTTGCTCAATGGATGCTCATCCGAAGGCAGTCTCGTAAAAGAAGAATAACTTACACTATGAGCTCAGTAAGAGAACAAAATAGAAATGAGATAATGAACCGTATAATGAATAGTGAAACTAGTCGTAACATCATCAGAATGGGACCTCCTGCATTTATAAGGTTGGTTGAACTATTAGAGACAAAAGGTGGTCTAAGAGCTACACGATGGGTGAGTGTGGAAGAACAAGTTGCGAAGACCCTATATATACTGACACATAGCGCTAAGAATCGCGAAGTCAATTTTTGGTTCCGGCGGTCGGAGGAGACTATTAGCTGACATTTACATAATGTGATAAAGGCTATAATCCAATTAGAAGATCAATTCCTTATTCAGCCAGATGGCACTAGTATCCCCTCTGAGATTCTTCAGAGTGAAAGATTTTTCCCATATTTCAAGGTAAAATTATAAATATTTTAGCCTACATACATTCATTTTATGAAATTGAAGAATATTAGAAATTTAATAGTTTTGCATAACACTTTGTTCATATGGAAGGATTGTGTTGGTGCAATTGATGGCACACATATACGTGTAAAAGTGGCTCATGAAGATGCCCCTAAGTACCGTGGCAGAAAAGACTACCCAACGCAAAACGTCTTAGCGGCATGCACTTTTGATTTAAAATTTACATATGTGCTTACTGGGTGGGAAGGGACTGCATCGGACTCTAGAATTATAAAAGATGCATTGACAAGAGAGGACAATTTGAAAATTCCTACAGGTAGGGTTTTTTACTTGGTTTTTTACATTAATGTACTTTATTTAATATAGATAAAAAAACTTTATTAATATATTATTTTTACTCAGGAAAATACTACCTTGTAGATGCTGGGTTCATGTTATCGAAAGGATTGATTACACCTTATAGGGGTGTACGCTATCATTTGAAGGAATACTCATCTAGAAATCCTCCAAGAGATCGTCGAGAATTATTCATTCTCCGTCATGCATCATTGCGTAATGCCATTGAACGAGCATTTGGAGTATTGAAGAAGAGGTTCATTATTATATCAAATGCTTCTGATGCCCGTTATGGCGTGAAAGCTCAAAATTCAATAATTCTAGCTTGTTGCATCTTGCATAATTATTTGATGTCTGTGGATCCCGATGAGGACCTTATTGCAGAGGTTGACTCAGAGTTAGCAAGACAAGAAGTAACTTACGAGGAATATTGTGCCCATGGTAGTACCAGTGAGGATGCTGCGATAGGAGAAAATATGAGAGAAGAATTTTCTGTTGCAATGTGGGGAAATTACATAGAGTAGTAGTTTTATTAGACTTTTATTAGCTTTGTTTCCATGTTGTCTTTTATCTTGTGTTTTTGTTGTGTTTGCTTATCTACTATATTTTGTAATGTTTGATCTCCATTGAAATACTGATCTTGTATGTTTTGTGTCGATGAAATTATTGATGGTTGGTGTTTTTATTTGACTCTATGCATTAAATGCCTATGTTTATGTGTATGCTTTGTCCTGAAACAGCAACATGAATGCCTATGTTTATTTGACTCTCTCTCTTTTCCCTTACTTTTTAGGGTATGAATTTAGATCTTTTGATTGTTGCTTTTGGATTTGTGGTCGAAATTGCATGGTTTTCTATGGTGGTTTTAGTGATTGTGAGTTTGGATCCATTGGGGATTCATGTTTGTGTGAATTATAGATGTTTTTAGTTTTATTTCGTCCAATATGAATGCTTCTGTTCTGCTGTTGGGTACTATGATGGTTTTCTGCTATTTACTTTATTTCTATGTGAAAGAATTAGCTCTAGTTTTGGATTTGCTTATGAGTGAATATCATCATCTCTAATCATGAAAGTTGTCTGATTTCTTTTTTTTTTTAATCTGAACTTCTCAATCTTTTTGGATTCAATTGCTTATAAAATTCTTCTTATTATTATTATTTTTATAGATCTGATTATTCTTAGAAACATGAGAATCTGAATGGTTTTAAGTAATTATTCCAGCCATGGCAGGGCAAATTGGATTATTAGGGTTCAGTCCGGTGTTTATTTTTACTATAATGCAAAGTATTATATGTGATCTGTGTTTTTATATCAATATTTTTTTTGTTATAATGATTACTGTGCTTGCTATGTTTAGTCGCCTGCTGATACTATAATTTGATTTCTGCCATATGATAAAAGGTAATGTTGTTGTACCAAACTATCTGCCTATGATTCTGGGCAACACAATTATTTTATTTTACTTCCACATAAATTTTTAAACATGAACTATCAATGTGTGAATTATATCATCTGTTTTCTTGTTGTGTCATGTTAAAGATGTGGACTAAATTCCTTCCAAAACATCATTAGATTGTTTTTTCACCAGGAATATAAGAATACCATTTACTTTTGATTGTGTTAAACTCTGTACCCTGTCTCCCAATTGAGTTCCTTTAAATATAGCCATATGGTTTTGGTGATGTCCTCTGGTAGTACACAATTTTCTTTGACTTTCAATGGTAAAGGACTTGCTTAACTTAAAAAATTTCCTACCTGTATTTGAATTTGCATATGATGTGGAACTTACTTGAACTGATTATGATTTGACCTTTACTGATTGTAAAATTTTTATTTGGAGCTATAAATGACAATTGTAATTTTTTATGCTGCTAGTTTTTACTTATATGAAATGTGCATCTCATTGCTGTACTGTGTATGTGTGAAGGTTTCTGTTGCAATGTGGGGAAATTACATAGAGTAGTAGTTTTTTAACTTGTTTTTTTGTTGTGTTTGCTTATCTACTATATTTTGTAATGTTTGATCTCTATTGAAATACTGATCTTTGTATGTTTTGTGTCAATGAAATTATTGATGGTTGGTGAATAATTTTTATTTGACTCTATGCATTAAATGCCTATGTTTATGTGTATGCTTTGTCCTGAAACAGCATGGCCCCAAAAAAAAATGACCTTGGGGAAGGCAACACATCAAAGTATCTAGTATGGACATTTACAATGGATTCAGCATTAGTTGATGCATTCCTCAATCAATATAACTTAGGACTTAAAGTGAATGGAACTTTTGTTTCCAAGGCTTATGATAATATTGTTGAGGAACTTGCAAAATCAATAAACATGAAGATTGAAAAGAATCAAGTGAAGAGTCGATGGAAGATTTTGAAGAAACACTTCTCTGATGCTTATGACATCTTCAAGAATGGCATGAGTGGATTTACCATAGATCCTACAACACAACTATGGATGGCCGAGCCAGAAGTATGGAATGACCTCATCAAGGTAAATTTCTATGAATGTGTTAAGATTTATATACTCATACTTTCATTTTCCAAGTTTATTATGTAATTAAGTAATCTGACTAGAATGCTTTTCATATATAGGTGAAGCCACAAGCGAAGATATATATGCAAACCCCCGTTCCACACTATGATAAGATGGTTATTTTGTATGGAAAGGACAGGGCTACAGTGCCATTCAAGAATCCGCCTGTAATCAAGGCGTACAACTTCAATTGATGTGGACGACTTCACTGACTCCACACCTGACATTGATCCCATGTCTCAATTTTCAGCCCAAAATGCAAGTCATTATGTAGATGATGACATGGAAGTAATCGCACCTTCACCTTGTGAACATATGTCTCCATCTCCACATGATGCAAGTGGTAGCAAGAAAAAATCTAAAAAATCTGTAGACAAAGAGAAAGAGTTTAATAAAGGGATAAAAGAGGTAATGAAAGAGGTTGCAGATGCAATTAGGTCTGCGGGTGACAAAGTTGCAGATAATATTAAGGCTTCCAGCGAGATCATTGCAAGGAAAGCTCCAATTACACCAACGGAGACATATCAAATGCTACTGGAATTAGGATTTCAACCGCCATTGCTCCATAATATTTATAGTAAGCTTGTGATGAATGTGGACGTGTTGAATGCAGTTCTTGGTCATTCCAATGGAACACCGTAGGGATTTCATTTTAAATGGGATACTCGGGGATATTGGAAACTTCAATATGTGACGGTAAGGCACCTTTTATTGTACTCATGTCTTTAAATTAATACTTTTATCTTATTGTGTTCTTATGTTCATTTGTTTTGATGATGTAGGGTGTCAAATGACAAGTCTTTATTTTATGTTCAAGCTTGTTTGATGTGGAGAAGAAGGCAAAGTTTTGTTGATGTTCAAGTTTTATCTTGTTGACCAAATTTGCCAAACTGTCATGTATAACTTTGAATTGGTTTGGAAACTTTAGTTTTTATGTTTTGGAAACTTGGAGTACTTTTTCTTATGTTGTGGACATGCAAATTTGGTGGTTGTTAAATATGTTATGGAAACTTGAAGTACTTGGATTTATGTGTTGTGTGATGTTTCTACATATTTACAGGTTGTGTATATTTTTCAGGATTTGTGTATATTTACAGTTTGGTATTTCTCTCTACATTCTAGTAATTGAATGCTGGTTTGTTTCCATCATTTATGTGTCTTGTAAAATGATTAATTATTTTGAACTTTTCATAATTATAAGGTGAAAAATTCAAATCAAGTGATACTATTTTGCCATATCTTTATAACTGTCATTTAGATACAATGGTGAAATATCATCTTTCCATTAATTTAAGAATTTAAACAAATGTTGTGGGGTTTCAATTTGTATCCCAAACATTCTAATTTTTTGTTTGGACATCTAAAAATTATTTCATTTATTCCCAGCCACCACCCAATAAGTGTAAGTAACCTAAGTTTTGATTTTAAAAAAATAAAAAAAAAAATATTATTATCCATTGCACAAAAGGTAAATTGATTTTGGTGTTCTTATTCTACAAGTTTATACATAAATATTATTATCCATTGCATTAAAGGGCAAAATGGTCAAATCCACATTAAACTCCTCCTCACCCCTCCCCCACCCCTCCTCACAACCAAACAAAAAACATAGATTACTCCTCCTCACCTCTCCTCACCCCCATCATTGAACCAAACATAAAAATTTTCAAAACCCTCCAAACTCCCCCTCACCCCTCCCCTCCAAACTCCTCTTTTGAACCAAACAAAGGCTTAACCTCGAGCTCCTGCTTCAGTATTCTGGAAAGGTAGTGGCCGCAGTGTCGCAGTGTTGCGGTGCGTGGGGAGATGTGGGCGAGCGCTGATGGCGGCGCGCCGGAGGTGACTCTGGAGACCTCCATGGGTCCCTTCACCGTAGAGGTAGTCCTCTTCTTCTTCTTCGTCTTGAGAATGGCGCCCTAGGTTTGCTCTGATGCTGGACTTCTGGTCTGAGTGTTCTACAGATGTACTATAAGCACGCCCCCAAGACCTGCAGGAACTTTGTGGAGCTCTCCCGCCGTGGATACTACGACGACGTGAAGTTCCACCGGATTATCAAGGTTTCTCTTCTCTTTTTATTTGTTTGGGTCTAAAAAAGTTTTTTTTAACTGTAATTTTTATGGTTTTTGGCATAGGATTTTATTGTGCAAGGTGGAGACCCGACTGGGACTGGGAGAGGTGGGGAATCCATCTATGGGTAGGTATTTTTACCAATTGTGTATTTCTGTCTTCAAATTTTGATTTTGGTTTTATTTGGAGATTGGATTAGGATTTAGGGTTTAGTATTTATAACTGGTGAAATGTGTGCAGTGCTAAATTTGAGGATGAGATAAAGGCAGAGTTGAAGCATACTGGGGCAGGGATTATATCCATGGCAAATGCTGGGCCTAACACTAATGGAAGCCAGTTCTTCATTACTCTAGCACCAGCTCAGTCCTTGGATGGTAAGGTTCTCAACTGTCAAGCTGTTTTCATCTTTTTTTTTTTTTATTTAACTTGGGTTTGTTACTATGTCCTGAAGCACATTCTCCCCCAAATTATCCAAGATGTTCATTAGCAGCTTTGAGTTTATTCTTGGTCTTGGATTGGTGGAGCTTCTTAACTTTTCAGTCTGAATACAGTGGAACACACTTTAAGCTACTTGTAGCACAGTGGGAGCTACAATCATTTCCATACTTGTGATCCTTTGTTCAAATCCCTTAGTGTAATGTTTCTAGGAAAAGAAAATAGATGATGTGTTATGACTTCCTCAAAATTAGGAAAGAAAAGATGATAAGGGGTTCAAGTTGCTATTGTCCATCTGCAAAGGAGGAATACATTTTTCAATAATGCATGAATGGTGGTAAATGCTGTCTTTGCTTGGAAAAATATGAGTTCTAGTTTCTTTTATAAATCTGCGTAGATTCTATATTTATTTCTTTCTATTTCCTGAGGTGCAACTACATGAACACCAAAATACACTATCAATATTAGTGGAATGAATACCTTGGATGGGAAAGTATGTTAGCAATCTGTATCCTGAGTTAGATTATGCCTTTGTTTTTTTTTTTTTTTCAAAAATAATAAAATAATTTTCAGTTCGTGTGATGGATCAAATAGGAGTCATATAGAAGTAAATTTGGTCAAAATATTTCAACTCAAGCATGTCATTTCCAAAATTTTCTGTAGCTCTCTTGCATGTTTGAGAGGCGAAGGGTCATGGTGTCAAAAAAAAAGTTTATCCTTTGGGGCTTGTTTGGTAACACCAAAATTCCATGGGAAACCACACATCTTATGGAATTTAAAATTTTATATGAAAATTTTATGTTTTCAAGCTTCTTGCATTGCATGTTGGATTAAGTTTGAAATTCTTAGATCGAAACTTAATTGTATTTATGATCGTATGTTATCAAAAGGAGCCAAATTAGATGGCTTTGTTGGTTCAATCTAATTTTGGTTTGTACAGGAAAACACACAATTTTTGGAAGAGTATGCAGAGGGATGGAAATCATTAAGCGGCTTGGGAGTGTGCAAACCGATAATAGTGACAGGTAATATTGGTTATAAAAATTTTTGAACTTTCTACATTCAGAAATGTTGAAAATGGAGACTGTGTAGTAGGAAATGATGATCTTAGATTTTTATGCAAGTTGCTGCATTGTTTTTCTTTGATGGCAATGAAAAAACTTTTATCAATTCTTTATTCTAAACTTTTCATTTGTTTTCCATATATCTATATTGTGGAAATAAGGACCTTGACAGATTTCAATTCTTGTATGACCTTATTGATTACACCCATGACACTTACAAAGATAACGATGCTTAATGATCATCTTATGAAAAATTTCTTTTGTTAAAAGCATATAAACATTCACAGCAGTTCTTTATGCTAATATATTATGTGTTGGCCGAAAAACCGGTTCGGGTCGAGGCTGTCTCCGGTTCAGGCCAACGGATAAAGTCTTCTTTAGTTGAAGATGATGTCAAAGGCGTCATCTCGAGGAGTTCACCTGAAAAGGGACAAGAACAAGCATCGATGAGAGGGGGGAGGGTTTTGCTACCCAAACCCGCTCCGACGATTAAGTTAGCCAGGAGATCGCCGATGAGAAGAGGCGAGAGAGTAGCAGAAGAGAGATCGAGAGTTTATTGTTCAGAATAGTCTTATCGTCATCCATGACTCAATTCAAAGGAATTGTCACATCAACCATTATGAAGCTTTATGAAACTTTATCAACACAAGATCAAGTTTTTCTATAAAAAGTACTTGAAGACTTAATTAAGCTAAAGACTTTTCCACAACTAAAGAGTCCAAGATACTATTATGACAAAGACTTGATACTAAAAGGCTACAAATTCATCAAAAGCACGTGAAGAAATGTACTCAAACACCCTATCTTCTATTAATTATCATCATGTAGCACTTTAAGGATTAGACTTAGCTGTAAGTCTGAATGTAATAAAATATGTAATGTAAATCCCTATAAGAAGAGATGTAGTGCTAAGAAGGAAGATTATCGAATCATTCTAAGGAAAGTTTCTAAACCTCCTTGCGAATTCGTTGTTTCTTTTTACTCTACAAGTATATATATTTCGGAATAAATAAAAGCAAGTTTTTAGCATAAAGTTCATCATATTCAAATAATTTTCTATAGGGGGAAAATCTTCCCTTCCTGACAACCTACCATAAACCTGTAATTTTAAATCCTATACCATAAACCTTTAATTTATTTTACTTTCAAACTATAGTCTTAACCTTGTAAAAATATATTCTAATGGTTTATGATGCTAGCTTTAACACAGCTAGAGTCCTTACTTTTGAAGGTTTGAACTTGAAGTTCTCATAAGAGTGCCCTAAGTGGGGAATACAGAGAATTGGCTTTTACACTTAAAAGAATAAGGAATACTTTGCAAGCTTTGTTGATCCCGAAAGGGTTGCAAGCTAGGTTCAGGGAGAAATCCACCCCTGAGCAGTAAAGCAGTATGAACTGTTTTAATATATTTTTGCTGGAAGGTTAAGGATAAGGGTGGAAGTCAAGTAGGCTAAAGGTTTAGGGTTTAGGGTTTAGGGTCGACTGTACCCCGCTGGATTTAGTTTAACTAAGATACTCCTTCAATTGTTTGAAAGTTTCTTCGCACTCCTTGGTCCACTCCATCTTCAGCGCCTTCCGGAGGGCTCAGAAGAACAGTAAGTTCTTCTCCCCTTTATTTGATATGAAAACGCCCAAGGGTGGCTAATCGCCCATTCAATATCTGGATCTCCTTGACAGTCCTTGGTGAGCTCATTTCTTGTATTGCCCCTGACTTTCTTGGGATTGGCTTCAATATCCCGCTCGGTGATCATAAATCCCAAGAACTTGCCGGACTTTACCCCAAAGGCACATTTCTCGGGGTTGAGGCGCATCCCGTGGGCTCAGAGCGCTTGGAAGGTTTCTTGTAAGTCGACGATGTGTTGATCTGCTCTTGCTCTTCACAACGATGTTGTCAACATACGTCTCCACATTCCTTCCGAGCTGCCTCTTGAACACCCGCGTTACAAGCCTCTAGAATGTAGCACCCGCGTTCTTCAAACCGAAAAGCATTATTACTTTATAGCAGTATATATCTTTGGCCGTGGTGAAAGATGTCTTCTCCTTGTTGGACTTTGCCATCTTGACTTGGTTATACTCGAAGAAGGCGTCTAAGAAGCTCAGTATCTCGTGACCCAATGTGGCGTCAACGAGCTTATCAATCAGGGAGAGCGGGTAATAATCCTTAGGGCAAGCTTTATTTAAGCTGGTGAAGTCAATACACATTTACCATTTACCCGATGGCTCTTTACAAGAACAACGTTTGAGAGCTACTCGGGATAATGGACTTTTTTGATAAACCCTGCCCTAAGGAGTTTCTCAACTTCTTCGTTAGCCTCTTACTGGCGCTCCGGAGCAAAGTGTCGCAGTTATCGATGATTGGCTTGACTGCGGGGTCTATGCCGAGATGGTGTTCAATAATCCTCCGGTCCACCTCGGGTATGTCTTCAGGTACCCAAGCGAAGATGTCTCGGTTGCTTCGCAAGGAGCATATCATCTCCTCGCGAGCTTCAACTGGTAGTTCTGAACCGACATAGACTGTCTTCCCGAGGGAGTCCTTAGTCAAAGGGATTTCCACTAGGTCTTTGATCAGTGTTGTACGCTCCCTTGGCTTTTCGGCTTCAAGTCGGGCCTCAATGGCTAAAACCTTCGGAGTCCTGCATTTAAGAAGAGCGAAATAACACTAGCGGGCCGTTGGTTAATCTCCTCAGTTCTTTAAACCCATTCTCAGTTGGAAATTTCACAATCAAGTAGTATGTGGAAATGATTGACTTTAGGGCATTCAGCGCCGGCCTTCCCATGATAACATTGTAGCTCAAGGCGCATTGGACCACTAGAAAGTCTGTAGTGATTGTCGTTTGGTGCGGATAAGTCTCGTCAATGAGGGAAGCGGGACTACTTCCTCAGGCTGCATAGCATTCCTAGAGAAACCAACCAACGTTGTTCTCACATGTTGCAGATTGCCCAGATCCATCTGCTCATAGGCACTCCAGAAGATGACATCTATAGAACTCTCGCTGTCGACGAGAACCCTTCTCACCTCGGAGTCCGCTATAATCACCGTGATGACCAAGGTGTCATCGTGGGGATGGGAGACTCTTCCGAGATCGTCGTCTGAGAAGGAAATAGGGGGCCCTATCTTGGACCTTTCCTTCGGAGGTTGCACTCGGATAGGCATTTGGGTATATGACTTATAGGCTGCTACACTGTCATCCTCTCTTCTTGGTCACCCCCCGCGATGATGTAGATGGCATGGGTCTGCTCTTTCATCCTTAGCAGGGCCTTGGTCAGAGCCTCCAGCTGTCGCTCCAAATGACGGCAACGTTCCTCCTAGACGTTAATTTCCCGACGACGATCTTGCCTCGGGTCGGGGCCGGTGACGGAGTTCACTTCTCTACGTCCATCGAGTTCTTCCGCTGGTATTTCCCCAACTCCTGGAGCTAAGCTATTGGCCGTCCTTATGGTGTACACAATTTTTTGTTCAAAAGTCCCCATAGACTGCGCCAATCTGTTGGCCAAAAAACTGGTTCAGGTCGAGGCTATCTCCAATGCGGGCTAATGGATAAAGTTTTCTCTGGTTGAAGATAATGTCAAAGACGTCCTCTCGAAGAGTTCACCTGAAAAGGGACAAGAATAGGGGGAAGGGCCTTGCTGCCCAAACCCGTTTCAATGGTTAAGTTAGTCGGTAGATCGCCGGGGAGGAAAGAAGACGAGAGAGAAGCAGAAGAGATATCGAGAGAGTATTGTTTAAAATGAGCTTACCCTGGCTCTAGCGCCCTTCACCCCTTGTGGAGCTCTCTTGTGCCTTGGGACTCGGGCCCCATCACGTTACCCCTTTTGTCGTCTTATTGGTCATCATAAAGAGGTGGTGTGCAGGTTGCCCTTCTGCCCTTGAGGCGGAAGGGATCTCACCCTACAAAGGCATGGCGGCTCCTCTCGGGGTCTGTGTTGCATTAATGAAGGGCTCGGGGATGTTGACACGTGGGTGGCGAGATCCTGGGTGTATCACTATGTGAAGAAGTTTAGAAGGATTATATTTTGATATTTCAAAGCTCATTCTTTCACTGAGTGTTGCTCTCTTGATTTTTTTTTTATTTTAATTTTTGTATTTTTCTTCAAATCTCTGATATATCTGTTACATCTGTTACTTGGTCCAGTGAAGCTTTCTATGTTTTTTTGTATCTGAACTTTATGAAATACTGTGATTTCTTGTTTTAATGATATACATTCAGTGTACATGAAAAATCTTCTCTTAGAATTTCCTTCTGTTTCAGGCCTATTCATGATGTCAAGATATTGAGAACTGTTGTCAAAGACTGATGGGACCAAGTTGAAGCTATTGGGAACCTTTTTGCTCCATTTCTGAGTCTCTGATCCAAATCATTTTGAAATAATAATCCTGTTGCTTATTGTATTATGTTTATATCTGGTTTCAGATTGCAAATGAACATCATGAAATTGTTCATCTACCATCAGTATGAATCTCTTTACTGAAACTGTTGCTCGAACTTTACAGTGGAAAAGCCTCCGAAGGTGAGCAGTTTATTGTGAGTTGCAGGCAACATAATGTCCAATCAATTGTACCAATCTCAGTTGTTTTATTTGCATTTCTATGAAGAACATCTGCAAGGATTGATATAATATTACTGAATTTGAATATTACTTAAACACTAAAAAGAAACCCGCAACCTGTTTTCTTGGGCCATTTGCTAATTAAATTTATTATTATTTAGTCTTAGGATCATTTTATTTGTCAAAATGACCTTAAGGTTTTCTTGGCAACATTCAGGTAGTATTATGGATGTTGACTAGAATTTAAATACAATTAAAACTGAGGAGGTTTAAAAAGAAAAAAAAAAAAAAGGGATCAATGAAAAAGTGAAAAAGGTTTAAATGAAAAAAAAAATGATATTTTCAATTAAATTTGGTTTTTTTATTTTTTATTTTTATTTGTTTGTTTGTTTGTTTGTTTTGTGTGCAATTGCTACAAGTTTGTTGGCGATGCCTGACTGCACAGCAGCAACAACTAGCTTGGTTGTTGTAGCAAGCTGCTGCAGCTGCAACAAGCTTCCTGCAAGTTGCAACAGGTTCAATTGCTCTATTGAAACCATTCAGTAAGCGAAAATTTCAAAATATACATTTAAACTGTTTAGTAAAAGAAAATTTCAAAAAATAAACGCTTAAGCCTTTTAGTAAGCGGTATCTTCAAAAACTAAATGCATAAACCGTTTAGTAAGCAAAAAATTCCAAAAACTAAAGGCTCAAGTGATTTAGTAAATTAAAACCTTCAAAAATAAATGCTCGAACGGTTTAATAAACGAAAACTGCAAAAAAAAAATGAAAAACACTTAAGCCGTTTAGTAGGTGAATATTTCAAAAAATAAACACTTGAGTCATTTAGTAAAGAGAAACTCTAAAAAGTAAACATAAACATTGAAAAACAAACATGAACCCTATTAAATAAACGGAAACATAGAATAATACACAGAGATAGGACAACAACAAACAAACACGCCAATAATCATGGGCAAATGTACGTAGAATATATTTTCATTTTAAAATAAATAACATAGTTGTTCGAAAAATAGAATATACAAAATTTCAACGAAAGCAAAAAGAAAGGTAGCCTTAATTACAAGGCTTGGGATAACATTGGTCGGGCCTCTGTTGTGATGCCCTTGTCCTTAAAGATCATATATGTCCACCACGTTATTCTTGAATATACGCATTGCACATCCTGAAGAAATTCCCATCTGACTCAATGGAACATATAGTCTTGTGATCGTTTGGGATGACAAACATCACTCTCACCCAGGAAGCTTCCGGACTCTAATATTTGCATATTTCCTCTTAACACAGACTGCCACGTGGACAATACGCTAAACTTAACAACATGACCTCCTAAATTTATACCTTGCAACAACAAAGAAGGTCTCTATTGGCAGCCTACAAATCCAATAGGTTTATCATTATAAGTAAAGGTGTGGCTAGTACGCACTCTACAAACCCGAAAGACGACAAAGCATGCTAAAAAAAAAGGTGTTCAGCTGGAGGAGCAGACAATAAGAAACAAAAGGATAGCTAGAGGAGGAAAAAAAAATCATGGACTAGTGTGTGTGTGTGTGTGTGTGTGTGTGTGGGGGAGGGAGGGGAGGAGGGGGCAGAAGATATCAGAGGGCTTGATCAACTTAAAAAGAAGAGGAACCATCATTTGTAAGCGAAATTAGATGGATTTAACCTTCAAAAACCACGAGCAAACGGAAGGAATGAAATATGAAAATGCAGATGTTCAGCTGAAGATGCTCTCACTGAACAAAGGAGCAAGATGGAAGGGATGAGGAAGCTTGTTGGGCAAGCAAGGGGCAGGAATGGCTACATGATTGGACAGGAGATCTTTGACCAAAACACCCAGGGGTGAAGGTGAAATTTTTCAAAAAGTCTTCGCAACTCTTGAAGGGAGGGACCAACGGAGAAGCCTTTCAAAAAAGAGTGACTGACAAGGAATACCAAAAGTCAGAGGTTTGTATGGTTAGATGTAAATATGTCTGGGACTAAAAAAAGTTATCCCAAAAAAGAAACTTAATATGACACTTAGTAACAACCATGCAATAGTTGTACAACTTGTCATATTAATTTATTTAATGTTATCATTTTACTATGCGGTCACATGGGTGACAAATTATTTAATTGATTTGTCCCCATCTCCGACCCAGATCCGAAAAATCCAAGTCAAATGACTCTTATGGTCACGGGTGCACTGCAACATCATGGGGTTTGTCTCATACTGGCTTTATCCCGACCAGATCCACTTTACCGGGACTAACCTTTGTCCGGTTTCTCCCACTCATCATGTGACTTAATCAATCCAGATTATTTAAAACTTAATAAATTTCCACTTAATTAATCGAGCTTATACTATCCTTCCACCTCCAACTATTTCAAGTAAATGTGATATGGCCCAATAAGCCCTTATCTTGGGCCCAATAGTTGCGAGGTTGGATTTTAAGCCCATTAAATCTTGATTTTCATTCAATTGAGGTTTAAAATGATTAATTCATTTTACGTGGCTAATTAACCTCATTAAGATATTTTATTGGGAAAAATCTAGGGTGTTACAGAGCGGGCTTTGAGCAGGAGAGGTTTTGATGTATATAGTTTACACTTGAGTCATGCTTAGGCTGTGTACTCTAAGGTTTTGTGTTATGTGATACATGATTTTCATTTAGATATGTACTCTTGTGGTTATGTTATTATGTGACACGATGGTTTTTATTATTTGTAGATGAGATAAATCCACTATTTATCCTTGTACTTTACCCCAATGTTCCTTTTCATCCCTATACTTAAAAAATGTTCAATATGGTCCATGTACTTTGCGTATTTTGTTCAATACTATCCCTGATGCTGACGTGCCAGCACAGGTGGCATACATATGAATATGACCTATTTTTTTGAATTTTTTATTTACACGTGGTCGTATTTTGCTAATGTGGCATTTTTTTTTAAAAAAATGATAAAATAATTTTTAAATGGGAGTTTAATGCATATTGACAGGCAATTTTTAAAAAATTAAGAATATAATTAATTATTATTTTAAAAAAATTAAGAATATAATTAATTATTATTTAAAAAAATTAATAATATAATTAATTGTTTTGGAAAACATTAATAATATTATAAATTATTTTTAAAAAATTAATAAAAGAATATTTAAAAAAATTCTTTAAAAAATTATTTTCAAAAAATTATTTAAAAAATCATTTTAAAAAGAATTATTGTTTAAAAAATTTGTTTAAAAATTTTAATTTTTAACAAATTTGTTTTTTTTTTAAATAAAAAATTTATTTTAAAAAATATTTTTTAATTGGTTTTGAAACATTAATAATATTATAAATTATTTTTAAAAAATAATAATTTTTTTAAAAAAAGTCCTTTAAAAAATTATTTTCAAAAAAGTATTTAAAAAATCATTAAAAAGAATTATTTTTAAAAAAATTAATTTTTAACAAACTTGTTTTTTAAAAAATTAAAAATTTATTTTAAAAATATTTTTAAATTTAAAAAAAAATGAATAATATAATTAATTTTTTAAATAAAAAATGCCACATCAGCATATTTTAAATTCCCATTTAAAAATTATTTAATCATTTTTTTTAAAAAAATTGCCATGTCAGCATACCACATTAGTAAAATACAACCACGTGTAAATAAAAAACTAAAAAAAAGGTCTTATTTCATATATATGCCACTTGTGCTGCCACATCGGCATCAGTGATAGTATTGAATAAAATTCACAAACTACAGGGATCGTATTGAACATTTTCAAAGTACAAGGATGGAAATGAACATTGGAATAGAGTACATGGATGATAGTGAATTTATCCCATTTGTAGATTCTCTTATTGTGATATTACCCTGTCATGTTGGAAATATTATCGGGAACATGTAATTGAACAACCTGACCCCAGCTGGTGTTAGGGATCAGTCCCGGTGATACGGTCGGTATGGGCCATAGGTTGGTCTTAACAGAGAGTATACTGAACGAGCAGCTGAGGTCATGAATTTAATGGAAGAGCTATAGGACTCCAAAACCAATCTCCACCATTCAGATTGAAGGTAGATAAAACAAGAACACCTAGTTAAAATTTATGCGAGATGAAATTGTCACTCAATCAAACACATGATGGAGACTACACAGAGCCAACAAGGTGCCACGACGCCAATTTGGAGCCGCAGTGCCAATGTTGAGAAGACCCGAAAATCAACTAGTCGCGCCACAATTCGACGCCGAGCTTCAATGTAACACCCCTTCCCTGTACGTACCTGTAGGCCTACATGTGGACGGGTATGTGACACCATCCATTATAAGGCTATCTTTCATACATGTTCTATAAAAACATGTCTAAAATTTCATAGGAATAAAATTTACATCCCAACTATGCATGCTTTGAAATCTCAGTGAGAAGAAAATATCCCCCATGGGTGTTAGGATATTAAAATATAGCAGTCAACATCATACATACGTAACACATGTGGATCGTAAGTGTAGAATCAAGTAAACATGCTAGTCTGTACATTCTATGAATCGCGTTACACATGCTTGGTCATTCATGCATTAGAATCCAGTGGATATGCCACACAGCGGAAATTCATTATAAAACGAGTAAAAACATTCGGATGCAACACATAGTCACTCACACACAACATTCCACTTCATATCATCAGTATGCCCTGTCATGTATGCACCCAATCTTATCCACACAAGCTATACCTACTTGTCTTTCCTGGATTGCGCTGGACCATCACCCAAATCGCGTTGGTCCCTCACCCGGATTACGCTGGTTCATTCCCCAGATCGGGTGAGGTACATATAGTTTTTCGGATCATGTCGGTCCTTTATTTTTTCTGGATCATGCTGGTCCATCATATTTTTCTTTCATTTCTTTTCCTTGTTTATAGACGGCTCTGTCAAGTATGTACTGACATGCACAACCCATGATGTCATGCTCCTAATGAGTGTGGGTAGGGGGTTTTAATGAAATAATTGTTTTAAACACTTGAAATTCCCCTCCCATGCTGATATCATGTATGGGCCTAGTGACATGTACGAGCTCAATCATAGAGCCCTGTTTCCCCAAGGTGAATTGCAATAGGGTGCAAACATATCACATTTTGTACATTTCTTGTCATTCATGATCTCATATACATATCTTGATATCATCTTACATGTGAAGATCATCCAATCTCTTACTCATTTCATACTGTATTATTTATTGAATGAAGTACTTGTTCATGAATGTATAACCATTTCAATGAAAGACTTCAATGCATCTCATAGGAAGATTCATAGGAAATTACTATAGCTTTTCTATAAAATCCTTGTAGCAATTCATTATCGACCCCTTATTAAGGTAATTAGATTGTATATACAAAAGTATCAATTAGAACATTTATAAATCCATAAGGAAATCCATTCGAATAGGAAAAATGATAAAAACCAAGGGTTCATGTATTTCCTACTCACCTTGGTACTATAGCGTCCTAATGTGGCTCTAACGCTTCTGGAGGATCTTGGACGACTTTAGCTCATCCTAAACATCATAAATAATGATTTTCCATCAATATATATCGTCTATAAATGATTTGATTTAACTAGGTGCAATGCTTATGCAAATCTCCAAAATGTAGGGTTCTCTCACTATTAGGTACCCTAGCTATTTGGCTCCTTTCCTTATCTCAAACTTAGTGTTTATCAACTACAAACTTGTTCCCTCTCTAGTGGGACACTTAAGAATCTATTTAGAACCATATTTGGGTGTCTACCTGATATATTATCATCATTTTCTTAAAACCTCGAAACATCAGCTTTTTCATTTATAATTGACTCTAAAAGACTATTGACTTGCACTACATGATTTCTTCACTTCTAGTGTACCCCTAAGCAAATGAGAAATTTGAGAATTAATTTGAAGACATCTTAACTCTCTCTCTCTCTCTCTCTCTCTCTCTCTCTCTCTCTCTCTCTGTGCTACAGTAAAATTACTACAGTAACTGGTCTGACTTCTGCTCAATTTTGTGACTCTTCTCTTAGCTTGAGCGACTCATCGCTAAGCTATTACAATAATTTTCTGATTACTCCTAAGATTTTGCTACTTGTCTCACAGCTTGAGCGACTCGTCTCACATTGTCCGATATAATAACTGCTGAAACTTCATTCTCTAAACTGAAGCCCAACCCTATACAATTCTTTCTAATTCACTCCTATACTGCTAATACACTGTCCTAAATCCATTTTCATTCATTTTTACAAAATTCATTCATCAAATCCTTATGAATTGATCATATTCATCAATTTCCAATTTCAAGACCTAATATGCATAAACCCTATCTTAACCTATGCAAATGCTTCAATGAAGTGTTGATTTACTTACTTGATCTTTTGAAACCCGAAATACACTCGTATTACTGGCTTCTAACAGTTTCTCCTTCAATTTCCTTTACAAAACCTAAATCACAAGTATTTCATAAACAATTTGGTGAAAAAGCTTGATTCAAGGAAGAAGAATGTTAGAACTACTGCTCTTACTACCCTTACCTTGATTTGAATAAAAAACCAGCCGAATTCCTTCTTCAACTTTTCTTCAACGAGCTACAGTCGCCTCTTTTTCTTCGCGAAAGAGAGAGAGGCTGAGAGGAATGGATTTCTTCTTCTTCTTCTTCTTCTTCTTCTTCTTCTTCTTCTTCTTCTTCTTCTTCTCTCTCTCTCTCTCTCTCTCTCTCTCTCTCTCTCTCTCTCTCTCTTTTATTCTTATATCTTATATGATGTTTTATGGGCATGTTTGCATTTTCCCCCTCTATTTTCTTTTAATCACACATTAATCCATTTTCTTACTTCTAATTAATTGGTTTAGCCTCCTTATTAATTCTTAATACCCATTTTGCCACTCTTATGATCATAAATTTCATATAGCTTATTTGTAGATTTATTAGGGGTAATATTCCGGTTGTTACATTCATAGTAAAGAGCCTAGAGTTGGCGTCACGGCTTCATACCCTATAACACATCCAAGTTCAAGACAGAGAGAGCGCGTCTTGGCGCTGAGTCTCGATCTATAAAAAGACGACTGATTTATAGGGTTTTCATCATTGTGGAAAGATGGAGTCCATCTTCTAGGCGGCGATGCAGAGAGTCCTGGGGCAATCCAAAGGAGGGGAAAGCTCTCCAAGAGGATAAGATCCATTTCTTGTAGATTTATCTTCGATTTTATCCCTTTTGTATTAAGGTTCATGGATGTTTCATTTGGATACTTTGATTCTATGTTGATGAACACCATGACGTGTGGCTAAACTTTGATTCTAGGGTTTTATGACCTTGTGGACATGAATATCAATATTAATCTTTGACTTGTATGGATTGTTAGTTATGTTAGATGTGCATGTGACATGATTCTTGTTTAATCATTAGTCGAAAGGTAATGACATATGTTTAGCTATGCTTGCATGAAAGTGTTAGTGTAAACAAATCATATATCACAAGGTGGAAGTCCGACCCAACCGGAGTCCTGCGGCATAAACATATGTCATAGTAGCCCCACTGTTAGGGTATCCTATTAGGGTCAGTAACGTCTCACTCTACACATAGACATATATAGTAGAGACCGTAGGCATATTCCTAGACATAAGGAATCATCATCTGTGCCCTTACACATGAAATCCCCTAAGTGCTACTGCCCTTGTCCTCTAACATAAAAATCCAGTGCAAATCTTAGATGAAAATCAATATCATATCTACATGGCATACAACTCTAGATCCTTATTAGTGAGTGTTTTCCTAGTCCTCTTTGTCAACTTTTTACTATTTTCTTTGTGTTAGCTTAGTTTAGAACAAAAACCCTTATTTCGATCAACTGAATGGATATAGTACTTTAGTAGGCTAGTAATCAATTAGTTCCAAGCTCTACTTCCTGAGGATACAACATTGTGACTCACCTTTATTACTTTGATGACACATACGCTTTCGTGAGTGTGTGTACGCGTTCAACAAGTATGTTGTGTTTTTCTTGGCTATAGCCTTGAGCATAAGAGTTACCGATACTATGATCCGGACGCTTGTCGTATACGCATATCTTGTGATGTCACCCTTTTAGAAGACTGCCCTTTCTATACATCACCATCTTTTACGTCTTCTACTCACTCTTCTACCATAGTAGACAATGTCACCCTCCTCACTGTTCCACTACCTGTAGCTCCACCAAAGTCACTTTCTCCTGTTCCGCCACTTGCAGCTCAGCAGAGTCACTTCTATCTCTCTTGTCATTTGTAGCTACAACAAAGTCTCCCTCTTATATTCCACCTGCTCCACATACTCCACCTATACTCTACTACTATAATCATTGCCATCATCCTGCTTCCTTATATGAGCCATCTACTCTACTTTGTCAGGCCTTCTCTAGTGAGCACTCTATAGATGATCTTCCTACATGATGGTAACTCCTCTGCGAACATTGTCATTCACCATATCACCTCAACCTTGTCACTTAGTTTCTTGACTTGCAGGCTCTTCCCGTTATTGCCAGTACCCATCTAGAGCCTTGTTCCTACAAAGAGGTTGTTCAAGTTCCTGAGTGGCAAGCTGCTATGTCTGATGAGCTGAGTGCCTTGGAGCGTACTTCTACCTGAGAGTTGGCTCCCCTACTACCTGGTGTTGTTCCTATTACATGCAAGTTGGTCTTCAAAGTCAAGTCCCACTTTGATAGCACAGTTAAGAGGTATAAGACTTTGTTAGTGGTTTGTGGTTATCAGCAGGAGCATGGTCATGATTATGATGAGACATTTTCACCTATGGCTTATATGAATACCATTCGGACTCTCATTGTCATGGCAGTTGTTCATCGTTGGTCTCTATCGTAGCTTGATGTGAAGAATGTCTTTCTTCATGGTGACTTGCAGCAGGAGATGTACATGGTTCCTTCCCTTGATCTCTCTCATCCCCTTGGTTTGGTTTGTCACTTATGGCATGCTCTCAAACCTAAAATAGGCCCCTCGTGCCTGATTTGTGTGTTTTAGTATAGTAGTACTAGCTGTCGGCTTTTTATAGTGTCAGCATGATCCAGCCAGCTATGTTCGTGCACTCCTCTTCTCATGGTTGGACTATTTTGCTGCTTTAATTAGATAACATAATCAATATAGGTGATAACCCCTCTCATGTTGAGTTCGTCAAGAATTATCTTCAGCGACAGTTTCATATGACAGATCTTGGCCCTCTACGTTACTTTCTGGGGATTGAGATTACCTTTGTGAGTTCCTGTCAGGTTGTTGTGTGATGTAGTTGTAACAGTGGTTGTACCATAGTCTCTCAGAAAACACTCAAGCTCTCACACACACACAATCAAAACAATGAAAAGCATGAAGAGAAGAGACACAAAAGTGTAGTAACCTAGTTCAGCTTCCAAGCCTACGACTAGGGGGCTAAGCCTAAAGAAACAATCCACTAAAAGAGGGAAGGAAACATGAGTACAACTCTCTTGTCACTTAACATACAAACACACCCTCACTCTAGAATGATCGATTACCACTGAACCTAAATCCCTTAGGTTCTCTTCGGTGGCATCAACCTCAACCTTCAGATCTTGGCCATATATAGACGTCTCCACGTCCATATATATCACTTGCCTCTTTTAGATTCTCCAAAATCCCCGCGGGAACTATTTTGGACACCTTTGAAAAATAGTCGATGCAATCTCTATCGCACCGAGACTTGCAACATGGCCCGACTCCTGAACTGACTAAGACTGCAGTGTACGTTATGACCGACCTCGCGACTCCTCTAATCCTCCCTATCTGAGCCCTAGTCGAACAAATCAGATCCTCCCGATCTTGACAACGCAACAGGTTGGGCCTCTCTACGTCACTTTCACAGTCCTCTTCAACACACACCTGGCCTAGGTGCTCCATGGCCTTCCAAACTTGATCTCCATTCATCTAAGTTTAGGTCACACAATCTTCCTATATTGTCTTCATAATTTCTTTCCTAACTTATCCAAAGTTTACGTCTTCAAATATTCAACACACCAATATTAGCTCATACCATATTTAGTTCTCAATCAACTCTAAATATGGTCTTCAAATCTTTAATCAGATCTTCAAATTAAGCTTCAATCAATTCCTCTTTCAAGCTAGATCTTGTTTCCAAACATAGGTTGGTCCAATCTTTCCAAACATGTGCAACGCCTTGGATGTTCTCCATGTTACAACCGCCTTCTAAACATATGATCCACTAGGATTGCTCTCCAAGTTGTCAACTCCTTTCCAAGTATAGCCTATAATCCAGCTTGCAATCCAAGTTACCAACGGCTCCCAAATATATCATTAGCTGCTCCAAATATATCTTTGAGGAAGATCTTCATGATTTGTCACATGTTATATGCCACTTCATTTCCCATGTGCACTCTCCATGTCATCCCGCGCCAAGTCATCATGTACCAACTCATCACGCGCATACACTATCAACCCTTCATGCGCTCAGTCGCCAGCTGTCACATTAGCTGCCACCTCAGCAGTTTGCTTTATCACTCTCTATGTGAGCTACATCCATATTGGTGTGAGCTTCAGTTGCACTTTCAGTTGCATCAGCTTGTTGTACAAGTACTTCGCCTTAGCTTTGCTGCCACGTTATCTTATCTCTTTGTCATCACTTTGGCCATGAGAGCTTCGTTGATGTTGCATTCTTCGCCGTAACATCTGTTGTCAAATAATACCAACACAAGTGCTATTTGCACTAACAACCTCCACTTCATATGGCTATTGGTTTTCTCAACAGCGGTATATTTCTAATTTACTTGCCCATGCTGCTCTTTCTAACTCTCGGACAACGGCTATTTTGATGGAGCTTCATCTTCTATTACGGCCATATGAGGGTACTCTTCTACTTGATCTGACTTTCTATTGCCATCTTGTTGAGAGCCTTGTTTACGTTACCATTACATGACCCAACATGACCTATGTTGTTCATGTGTAGAGCTAGTTTGTGAGCACCTCCTACATATGCGCATTATGCTCACTTGTTGCGGGTCCGTCGGTATCTCTACACTACTCCAGCATGTGGTCTTTTCTACTCGAGTACCAGCCCTCTTCAGTTACAGACCTACTTTGACTCTACTTAGGCCAGTGACCCTGTGGATCGTCGCTCTGTCACTAGCTTCTGTGTCTTTCTTGGCTCCTCGCTTATTGTATGGAAGTCCAAGAAGCAAATTAGTGTCTCTCGCTCTAGCACCGAGGTTGAGATTCGTGCTATGGCTACCATTTATATAGAGATAATTTAGCTTCGTTAGCTTCTCGAGGATCTTGGTGTTCCTTCTCCTAGTCCTACTTCTCTCTTTTTGTGACAAAACTAGAGATATTCAGAATTGCCCTCAATCTAGCCAAGTATGAGTCATTTAAACACATCAGTGTTGACGCCCTTTTTTTTGTCGAGATCTGCATCTCCAAGGCACACTTGTTCCTCACTATGTGCCTTTGGAGTGTTAGCTTGCCGACTTGTTTCCCAAATCATAAACTTGGGAGCATCATGTGCTTGTACCTTACTCTTACCTCGCATGTTCTTTATCACCCTCTCTACCCCATTTGTATATGTCCTAATGTACATTGTGTTCCCAAGACTAACATAGAACCTTGTTCTTCTCTTTCTCCTCTCTCTTCCTAATACTAATTGCACCTAAATGTTTTCTAAAAAGAACCATAGGATGAAACTAAATTTGCTTTGTAGCTATACTCTGTGTCTTTATTATTTCATGACACTAAAACACATAAATGTTAGACTTTGTTCTTTTATGAATGTCCACATATCCTTTAAATTAAGAGGCCAATATTTCTTTTTGGCAATAGTGTTTATTTTGCATTCCTATAGTTCACCCTTTTCATTGGTTGATGTTCTCTTATTTCTCCCGTGGCCCACGAATGCTCCACTATGATTTCTAATTTTTTACTTCAATTAAGGCATTGCTTATTTTCAACCCACACTCCATTAAGGCATTGCTTATTTTCAACCCACACTCCATTAACTTAACTCAAAATCTGAGATAACTGAAGAATTTTTTAATCAATTGATTTTTTTTATAATTTTTCAATTTTGCAATCAAGAAAACTGGGAAATACTTCTGATTAAGATGCATTTGCTCTTGTATTCAATTACATAAAAGCTAATATCATTTGCTCTTTGAATCTAATGTTGAATATGCATAATCAAAGAATCCAAGAAGAGTTGGCCACATAACACACATTGTTAGTTTATTTTCTCCAAATTAAATAGTCATAAGTCAAAATGATTAATTTGATACACAATTAATAGTAACAAAGCATTCATTTCAAATTGATACTATAGAAGATAGCAATAGTTTGGATAACCATTTAATAATGATACAAACTATTGAACAAACAATCAATCACAAATCACAACACTCTTATGGTCACATTCGAGTTGTCGGACAGAAATATGTTTCAATTTCATTCACAAAAACTAATGTGTTGTATTTTTAATGCTCTAGTCAATATAAGAGATATTTCATATTTAGACAAACAAGCTTAGCAATTACTTTGTTGCAGCAGAACAATTGCAAATTGCTCTCAGTTAAACTTTCTGCAACTTCAACAGCTTACTATAGCTGTGGAACAAGCTTGCTGCTATGCACTAAGGCAATGCCAAACCAAAGAAAGGACCAAGGCAAATAGAGAAAAGGAAAGTGAGAGGAAGGAGAAGAGGGTGTGAATGAAAATTTTATTTTATTTTTTCATTGTTTTTCATTTAAACCCTTTTCATTTTTTTTATTTAAGCCCCTTCTTATTTATTTTTTTTTAAAACCCCAGTCCCAAAGGTTTAATTATATTTAAATCCTAATCAGCAGCCAGAATGCTGCCTGGATGTTGATTAAGCAGCCCCAAAGCCATATTGAGAATTAAAATGATCATGGAGCTAAAAAAATTTAAAAAAATAATAATAATTGACAAATGGGCCTGTTTTGTTTATCCCTTCAACAGGCATGTAAAAATATCCCAATTTCTGCCATTTGTTGTTTCGTACAAGGAAAATAACTAAAAAACAAAATACATAGCAAAAGATGGCTGTGGCCGGCTGATCTCTTCCAGCAAGGTTCAATCATTCATTAATAGTCTATCTGAAATAAGTTTAACATAAAAGCATTGTTTATTTACCAACGACCATTGGGTCTATTGATATCCGGTTCCCCATTAAGGCTTTCGCCTTGTTGTAGGCATGGGTTCGAATCCGTGGGTGAGGGCATTTACCTGAGTGTTTGACTAGTAATGTGTGTGGGAAGTCCTGCTGCTTGTGCAATTTATCCCCCCCCCCCCCCAAGGGTCGAACCGAGGTCGATGCACGCCCCTATCTTTAGCGGAGTCGCTCTGACCACCGCTCTCCTCGGCTAAAAAAAAAAAAGCATTGTTTATTTTTAAAGCGCCCCTTGTTGCAGCACACCTTGAGAACAAGAGTTCACGCTGAGCTTGGATATGGATGCGCACGGATGGAACAATGGATCGGTGGTGTTTGGTTACTTTGAATGGATTGATAGACAGAGCCATGTGGTCTCAACTAAACCCCTGTTGTCCCACTTCCTGCATGAATACAAACCTGAATGAAAAACTAATGGAAAGTCAACAATCCATTATTAGCATGAGAGCAACATTCAGACAACAAAAACAATAGATAATTGCATTCAGGTAGAACAAGGCACATATCAGAGACGACATTGTCTGGTGGCATGAATCTAATGCAAAGGGACAACATGAAATACTAACAAAGCTCATCATCGTTCATAGAGTTCTTCTATGTTCATTCACCTCGTTTTTTTTTATTCAACCAAACACACATTTGGTCATCATCAACAAAGGGCAAGTGCAAGATCTCTCTTTGATGTTTGTGTTTATCCTTTGTCTTCATGGTCAAGAAAACAGATCTAAAATCTAACCATCTGTCTCGACCTCTCATCTTCTGGTTTCTCTGCTTGATTACTATGTTTGATGATGTAATCTTACCATCTGTTTTTGAGATCTTGTTGAAACTGGGCTCTTCTGGATTTGTTCATTAACTTATCAAGCAAAAGATGAGATTAAGAAACATGGGTGTCGAGCATATATATTTCCTTAATTAAATGAAGATATCTCCTTGACCAACTCCATGTCTGACCTACAGTTGGAATTTTTAGCGTGCAAGAAAAAGATTGTGAAATGGTCAAAATGGTAGTAAATTAAATCTTTGAGAAGACAAAGACTTTTATCATTGACTTGTTGCACTAGTAAACTTTTGGCCGCCTATGTTGAATTTCATCATTAAGTCATTCAAAAAGCTTAATGATAAAGTTTCTTTATCTTTTTTACCATACGCAAGACTTAATGTTAGTACTTGCAATTTTGATGATACATGACAAACAAGTAGATTACATCTATAGCACGAATCCTAAATTGAAACTATCCAAGATTTGAAGGTTCTTTTTTGTCTTATTTATCAGTCAAAAAACTATTTGTGTTAAGCATTGCAATCAACAAACGAATATAAAATACACAACTGATTCTAGTAAGAGTTGACATTATAATTGCCTGCAAGTTAGTTTTAGTTATTAATGAGTTAAAGTTCACCTACCTCACAAGAACATGCTTGCATATGGTCTATATTGTATTTCAACACACAGAACATACAATACCAAAGCCATGTTGATCATTGCAGTAAATATAATACATTATATGCCTCTCATGGTTGCTAGCCAACACTTCTGAGAAAATTTTAAGGCAGATACCTTGGTTTTAACATCCAATGGGACAAAATTATACCAGACCTCCAAAGTAATTATAAAGTGCTCTCTCTCTCTCTCTCCCTCTAATTACCCGGAAATAGAGGTCATGGAAATGGGCAGTGAGAGCTATGATGTGATTGTAGTTGGTTCTGGTTATGGAGGTTCAGTAGCTGCATGCAGGCTATCAATGGCAGGTGCAAGTGTCTGCCTGATTGAGAAAGGGAAGCAATGGGGTGCCCAAGACTTCCCCACAAACAGCTTCAACATTTTGGCTGCCTCAAAGGTGGAGTTTAGGAAATGGGGACTGGGTTTTGGCTCAGACAAGGCTCTGTTTCAGGTGACACGTTCTTCTTGTGAGTTTTATACGAATTACACTCCATGATACCTTTCATTTCTATGTACAATTCACCCTTGAAATATGCTGCGGTGAATAATCATCACCTATATGATTTAGTGCCATTCATAACAACTATAATATAATTATGTGAGTTATGGCACTCAGTTTGTCCATAGTTTTCAATGTTAAATTGAAATTCAGTATGGTCCTTGCTTCTATAGCTTTTTGTAAACAGAGACGTAGATTATTCACCTAAAAGGCACAGTAGAAATGTAGCAATGGCTAAGAACACTCACCCAAACTGCAAGATGCACAAGGTCATTTGATGACAATAACTTGAAGTGATCCAATTTTTTCATTAATATGCACCATGAAACACTACTTTTCTCATTTCATCAGTCTCAACTGCAAAGAGGAAATGTAGTGTCAGTTTCATTTTATCAGTCTTAAAAAATTAAAGACTCATCACCTGTTAAAGAAGTGATAAGATAAGTTCTACTACACTAAAGATAAGAACAATGTTATGGAATATTAGCCCATGCTAACACAAGTAAATATAATACTATCTACACAACCAGTATATCTCCAGTATATCTATCTCCACCTTCTACATTCTATCATATCAGTTTACTTGAGTTATGAACAAAAGAACCAGAACAAAACTGAACTCATTTTTAATTTAATAAATAGTCAATTTATATATTTTACCTGATATGATCCACAGATATATGAAGAAGGTGATTCGTTGTGTTGCGTGGCTTGTGGACTGGGTGGAGGCTCTCTCGTAAATGCAGGCGTTTTGGCACCAACTCCAGTTCGGACAAGGAAGAGTCCAAAATGGCCAGAAGAATGGAAAAAAGATTGGGAAGCCTGCCAAGAAATGGCTTCAGCTATGTTAGGATCAAACAGCATTCCTTTCGAGTTCTCCAGTGCCAAAGTCATGAAGCAAGTAGCTGAAGAAATTGAAGATTGCAGAGCAGATCCAATAAAACTCAGTATTAATTTTGGTCAAGAATCAACACTTCAAGCAAAGGGAGTTCAAGAGATGGGAAGTTGTGTTGCTTGTGGAAATTGTCTATCTGGGTGTCCTTATAATGCTAAAAACTCCAATGACAAGACTTACATAAGTTCAGCCATTCAGGCAATAACTTTTACCTTAATTAATTCATTTTTCAATATCTATTTCTATAACAAATTTTTTGCTTCATATTATACCTTGTTTCGTTCCTCTTGCAGGCTGGTTGTTTTGTCAAAACAGAATGCGAAGTCAATTATATTATAAAGACTGCTCAAGGAAATGATGAAGAAAATAAGTGTAGTGACAGAAAACAACATAGACGATGGCAAGTATACTTTGATAGTCTTGAGCATGTGTCTGCTGATTTTGTAGTTCTTTCAGGTAACATACTAACAAAGGACTTCTTCAAGTTCAATCTACAAAAGTAGAAAAACAAAGTAAACTGAAATATTTCATGCAGCTGGAGTTTTAGGCACAACTAAGATACTGTTCCAGTCTGAGAGGAGAGGATTGAGTCTTTCATCAAGGCTTGGCTATAGCTTTAGCTGTAATGGCAACAATGTAGCTTACATTGCTGGAAGCCAGGCACCACTGAATGCCTATGGTTTAGACAAAAGGCAATTTACAAAAATTCCATTACAGAATCGTCCAGGGCCCACAATCACTTCATCGTATACTTCTTCACTAGGCTTCACTGTCCAGGTTAGAACTTTCCAAATCACTTCATAATGGAAATTATATTGCACAATTAGGGCAATAACACAATCAACAAGGCTTCTCCTACATAATCAGTAGCTTTACACACAAATATTCATATTTATGTGATATCTTGTTTCCATGTACATCACGAATTCTAGAGCTCTCTTTAACAGTGAATTGGATGATCTGATATGTAGACTGGAGTCCTGCCAACATCATACCCTTATATGTTGTTCAAGGGGATAACAATCTATGGGTGGCCCAACGGTTCTTGGTTTCTACATGGGCTAGTCGACAAGGTGAAGCATTTGATGGGATTAAAAGCTAGCCAAGCCATGGTCTTGAATGTAATGGGATATGATTCATGTGATGGAAGAATCACATTAGATAAAGAGAGGAATAAGATCAGATACACCCATGCACATGATCCTCTGCTGCCACGAAAAATTCAAACACTTCAAAGCATAACTAAAAGACTAGGTGGCATACTGTTCATGTCAAGGTATAGGAGCACATCAGTCCACCTTTTAGGAGGGTGCAATGCAGCTTCAGATCCTTTGAATGGTGTTTGCAGTCCTAAAGGTCTGGTGTTCGATGTGAGTGGTGATCAGCCTGTAGTCCATGAGGGACTATATGTGTGTGATGCATCTCTAATTCCATGCTCTGTGGGTATAAACCCAGTTCTTACAATTACTACTGCTGCTGAGTACATTAGCAAGCACCTAGTGCAGGATGTCCTGAATTTCAGAAATAGAGTTCAGCAGAATGATGTCATCACCAAAGGATTAATAGAACTTGATAGCACAATGCATTCAAAGGCATCCTTGATAAATAACAAAAGCTTTGATGTAAAAGAACTACAATCTCATCGTCAGATTCAAACAGCAAGGGATAGTGAGAACGTTACCTTCAAAGAAAACTTGAAAGGTCTCATTGGTGGTATGCCCTGCTTAGCATACCTTGTAGTGAAAATGAACTTGGGCCATAAAATAGCGCTTTCAAAGAACGATATAAACAAGAGAGACGAACATCCACTTCTGAAAGGAAAGGTTGGTGGCCATGTTGTATTCCAAGCAATAAACAATGAACCACTTTATATTATTGATGGAGAAGTAGACATGCTTGCAATAAATGATAGAACTCCCTACACACAATACATGCACTATCGGTTAGTCTTAGCATCAGTTTCTGGTTCAAGGTAACGGATCTCTCACTCTAAGAATCTTACACTGTTCTTAGTTTTGCAGGAATTGTAGCTAATCACCTAGCCTATCTTCTTTTGAGCAATGCAGGTACCTTCTGGAGGGAAAGAAGGTTATGAATCGATATATTCTGGCTGCCTATGCTTGGCAAGAGTCCAGGACCTTACGTGTCAGTTTCAAAGGATTAACTAAAAAGGATGATAAAAATCCTAAAGGATGTCAAGATCATGATCAACAAGACATTGATCTTAAGGGAGAACTTCAACTGTCAGCATTCGAGCTTCTTAAGACCTTGATAAGCATGCGAGGGAATCAAAAAAGACAATTTGTATGCCTTCTCTTGCAAAGTCTATGGAGGACATACATAACACAAATACCTTTGGAAGCTGAACCAAAATGTAGAAGTTTTGACATGAATAACAAGACTTACCCTCCCAGCATTCTCTATGAACTGAAAACAGGTAACTGAACCTATATAACAGAAAATATGAAGAATCTCAAGAGTATAACTCATGATTTTTGGTGGTGTAAATGGAACAGGAGATGAATATCTCATCAGCTGCCAACAGTGGAGGAATCTAAATACATGGAAATCAGGAGTGCAAAGGTATCCAGTTCTTTTGCTTAATGGGCATTCTGCTGAGAGCTTTTGCCTACCAACTGAGCCAACAGATTTAGTTAGAACATTAGTAGAACAAGGATATCAAACATGGGTCCTTCAATCAAGAGTTCACCCTCAGCATGCTTCGAACAACTTCACAATTGAAGATATTGGGAAATTCGACATTCCTGCAGGTATCTATTGAACATATCTCTGAAACTTTTGAAAACAATTATACAATTTTCTTCCTTAACATCAGGGGATTCTATTCTTGCAGTAATTACTAAGATTCAAGAGCTGCATGGTCTGAATTCTAAAATACATGTCATAGCACATTGTATTGGAGGTTTGTCAATTCATATTGCTCTATTGGGAGGCCATGTCTCTGCTGCTCATATAGCATCTCTCTCTTGTGTTAACTCCTCCATGTTTTTCAAGTTAACGACATCAGCCCTCGTTAAGATGAGGCTTCCTCTTATTCAAGTAAGTCATCTATGGACAAGTCCTTAACATGCGTACAATAAATTCTCAAGCAAGTCTTCCCAGTTCTAACAATTATAGACAGAAAGAGCATGCAAATCTCACTAAAAAAATGATTTGAACTTCAAACTTCAGACCAAGTATCCCTCCGCTATTAACTAGTAGTGCCATTTGCTTCCCAGCAAAATCAAAGCCAACAAACTAATGAAGATAAATTCTCTATTGACAACAAATATTTGACTAGGACTAACTCAACAAATATTTTGACTAGAACTAACTCAATTAGTAATTGTCAGATGAACATGGCCATTCTGGGTAAGAACAAAATCATATCTATGTTCGAGGAGCCTGATGATAGCTTTAGGCACTGGTTAGTGAAGTCTGCTACGAGGCTAATCCCACGGCATGAGTGTTGCACCTTAAGTGAGTGCAATCTCTTCTCAGGCATCTTCGGAAACGCTTTTTGGCATGAGAATGTGAGCTATAGCATCCATCAATGGCTAAACAAGCAAAATGTCACAAAACTCCCATTGTCAGCATTCCCACATCTCCAGAAGATATGCACCTCAGGCTTCATTGTGGACCCTAAAGGAAGAAACAAGTATTTAATCCACCCTGAGCGCATGGCAGTACCAACACTCTATGTTTCTGGTGGAAGAACTCTTCTAGTCACACCAGAGACGACATTTTTGGCTCACAAGTATATGAAGCTGCACCAACCTAAGTTTAAACACAAGCGAGTGGTGATAGATGGTTTTGGTCACTCTGATCTCTTGATTGGAGAAGATGCACATAAGAAAGTATTCCCTCATTTCCTTTCCCACATTAGATCAGTTGAGGAAGGAGTGACAATGGAGAGAAAGGACTCATTGCTGTTGTGGGATGGCACACATGATGGAGATGAGAGGTTGGGAGCTGTGAATTATTTTCTGTGTTTGATGATGCTTCTAGTGCTTGCCATTCTAGTGTTTCTCATGTTTTAGTTGATGAAGTATGTACACTACCACCCAATATTGAGCATGACTGAGATCAAGGATAAGTAGCTTTCTTTTCTCTATGGTTGATGATTCTACTATGTTTCTAGCTGATTGGCATTCGAACTCATTTGTGAACATTTATTTACAAGGAAATATGACATTGATTTTTGCGTGTACTTTCAAAGGATTTTAACAGGGATTCACTACAAAAATCAAGAACTAGGATCTTGAAAACTAATAAAAGTTCAGATGAGTAGAACATATGAAGACTTTTATCACAAATATACTTACTGCATACATAGATGAATAGCTTAAAAAAACTAAATTCCAAGAATATCATGCTAGCACAGTGATTAGAACAAGATGAGTATTAACAACTTAGAACTTCCCATTCTCTCTCTATCATCAGCAATAACTGAGAGCAAACGATAAGAATCGAATAGCTTCCAAAAAGAAATTCACAGCTCCAAGTAATCACTCATCTAACCAAAATCCAAACACCAAAGAGAAAAAACAATGCAAATAAAGACAGAAACAAGTTGAAAATAGTTCACCTTGAATAAAGGAAAGGCTCCATACCTCCTCCACTCCATTGATCAATGCCTCCCTTGATTTCTTGAATTCTCATTCAAACAAGTTGAAAATCGTGAATTTTCGCTCAAAAAGAAAAAAGAATTGAGAATAGTTCCTAAAAAGAAATTCACAGTTCCAAGAAATCACCCATCGAACCACAATCCAAACACAAAATAAAAAGAACAATGCAAATAAAGACAGAAACAAGTTGAAAATAGTTTACCTTGAATAAGGTAAAGGCTCCATTCCTCCATCACTCCATTGCTCCATACTTGTCTTCATACCTTCTTGCTGTCTTGGTTACTCCGGAGCATCTTCCTTGGCTTTCCCAAATGTTCTGGTCAGCTGAAATCAAGGAGAGAGCCATTTTTTTAGCGAATATATATATATATATATATATATATATATATATATATATATATATATATATATATATATATATATATATATATATATATAGTATGGTGATACTATGGGTGCTTTGATGATATGGGGCCAATGATTGGGTTCAAAATTTCACACTTATCAAGATGGATCCTACTCTTTCTAAAATTATATAAAAATTGATATATTATTTTTTCTATCCATACTGTTAAAAATCTTTAAAATACTGTGTAAATAGATTAAAATAGGGCGACCACACTTATACTGTGTTACGGTCGGCCATACCATATCAGCCCTATATATATAGACGTGATATCACACGGTCAGCTGGATTACTGTGCATTCCCACTCGCCTCTAGTTTGACCCCTGGAACATGTTTGAAGGATTTCCAACCGTATGGATGGGAAGATCATCGAAAAATAAGCTAGCATGTCCATTTTCATACAATTTGGTAACTGTTTGATTCTCCCACTTAACGGTTCTTATTTTATAAAAATTTGAACGGTCCAGAATTTCAACCATTAAGTGGGAGGACCAAAAGGTTACCAAATTGTATGAAAAATGGACATGCTAGCTTATTTTCCGATGATCTTCCCATCCGTATGGCTTGAAATCCTTCAAACATACTCCAGGGGACCAAACGGGAGGCGACCGAGAATGTATAGTGCATCCAGTCGACCACGTAATATCAGTACTATATATATATATATATATATATATATATATATATACACAAACACACACGGGCATGATAAGGTAAGGCCGGCCGGATTACTGTAGAAGTAAGGTCCCCTCCCATTTGGCAACTTGCATAGTATTTTAAGGATTTCCAACCGTATGGATGGAAAGAGAATCAAAAAGTAAGCTAGCATGTCAATTTTCATAAAGTTTGGGAACTTGTAGGGTCTTCATCTTAACGAGTGAAAATTTATAAAAATCTTACCGGTTCAAAATTTCATCCTTTAAGATGAAGACCCTACAAGTTCCCAAATTGTATAAAAATTGACATGCTAGTTTATTTTTCGATGTTCGTTCCCTCCATATAGTTGGATTTCCTCAAAACACTGTGCAAGTGGGCCAAAACGAGGCGACCGCACTTGCACAGTGATAAGGCTCGCCGCATAGTATCAGCCCTGTATATATATATATATATATATATATATATATATATATATATATATATATAATGTTAACAGGGTTTTTGGGACATGTAACAAGGGCACGAGGCCCAAGGTAGTGCACAAGGCCCCAATGGTCTCTCTCCTAAAGGGGGGATATGCAAAAAAAAAGAGGTTAATTGCACCAATGGCCACAAAACTACTCAGTTTATAACTCTATGACCACAAAACTTTTTTTCGTATTAGAAAGCCATAAAACTTTGCACCAGTTGCATATCAAGCCAAAATGAGTGAATCTCCAGCAAAACTGCCGACATGTTATTGACACGTGGATATATTTGTTTATAAAATGTCATGTCAGTGACACTTTTTTTTGTGACCATAGAGATAGAGGGATTTACTTCGCTGATTGATTGGATCACCTCCCGTTGGATGGATCCTTAGGGCCAAAGTCATCATAGGAGCAAAGGATGTCGTCAGATTCGAAATCGATCGTCCTCCTGCCCAATCCTGAACGGTTTTGTAACATCCCGAATTTTTCTAAATAAATTTCAGTAAATTTTTAAATTTTAAATGAGGTTAATTAGCTCAAAAATCATATTAATTATTAGGGTAAATTTCAAAAAACAAACTATGTGGTTTCACCGATTTGCAAAATAGGGAATGTGATTTTTTTTTCGTTTTAAAACTTGTGGTTTCACCGATTTGCAAAAAAGGGTAAATCACAAAGTTTTTGTCCAATTAACCTTGTTTTAAGTCAAATAACAATTTTCTCCCATTTGCACCGTTGATTATTTTCCATTTTTTGTTAGTTGGAGAAAACCACAAGATTTTTAACAAAATAAAAAAAACTTTGTCTCTATTTTGCAAATTTGTAAAACCACATTATTTTTTTTGTTAACTGGTGAAACCACAAGTTTTAAAACGAAAAAAAAAATCACATTCCCTATTTTGCAAATCGGTGAAACCACATAGTTTTTTTTTTTGAAATTTACCCTAATTATTATTAACCTCAAAGTTAAAGAAAATCAGAATTTAATGGATCCTAAATCCAGCCTCGCAACTATAAGGCCAAGAGAAGGCCTTATTGGACCAGGCCAAAGTTACATAGAATAGTTGGAGGTGGATAACCGGCAGAGTTAGATTTATTAAACGAAAAAATTAATTAAATTTTAATTAATCCAGATTAATTAAGTGGAAATATCGAACAAAAGTTAGAGTCCCGATAAAGTAGATCTGGACGAGGCAAAAGCCGAGAAACATGGATCTGGGTCGGAAGAAGAGACGATCCGTGATGCTACAGTAAACACGTGTTATTGGGGTCATCTGACCGGGGATTCCCGAATTTGGTTGGAGATAGAGACGAGCCAGATAATATCATTAGTCGCCCTCGTGACGGCACAGTAACAAGATAAGATCAACAAAAAGATGTTCGGCCTTTAGTAGGAAATATTGTTTAAGATATCATAGTTTATTTAATTGCTTTTTAGAAGATAAGTTATTATAATAGTTTTAGATATTAAAAATATTATTTAAATTAAATAAATTCTTATAACTTATTTTAAGAATAGGTTGATGAGGGAGAGAGAGAGAAAAAAAAAGTTTCTCATTCTCTCCCTCCTTCTCTCTCGATCCCCAATTAGGGCATCACTCGCGCCCTTCTCCTCTTTAAGCTGACCGGCGACCACCTCCGGCAAGTTACCCACACTCGACGTCCGACCAACCCCGCGCCGGCGTCGCTCGAGTTCGCCGCCCTGTCCGCCGCCTTCTCCCCCTTTCACCCGCGTCCCTGCGTGAGGACGATGACCTTCTCTCTCATGACCAGAGCTCGAGCTTCGTCAGCCTCCTTCGCGCCGAGCCGGCGCCGCTCGACCACTTTCCAGCACCTCCACATGTGTGAACCTCGCGGCTTCTCCTTCCCCTCCCCTTGTTCAGTCCGGCAAGAAGCCTACAGCCTTGCCTCTCTTCACTGGCGAGAATCAAGCACCAAAGTACAAGTAAACTTCTGCAGATCATTATTTGAGAAAAATGACAATTGAACCTTTAATGGATGCATTGAAACCATGATTAAATTGGGGGTTTAGTGTGTTATAGAATAAGTGGTCATGGTGTTTACACTAAAAAAATTTAAAAAAAGGGGGAATATAAAAAAAATATATGTGCATTGAAAATACTAAATGTCTCAAGGGCCAATATGAAATATTTCATATAAATGATGAAATACATATTTTGAAATATCCTGAAATTGAAAAAATATATATCGGCCATATCCAAGAGCCCGAGAACACATATCTCGAGGTAATCTCAAATTTCAAAATTGCCCAAGAATACATATCTCGAGGCGATCTCAAGTTCGAAGATGGCTTGGTAATACATATCTCGAGGCAATCTCCTAGAAATACAAATCTCAAGTTAGCCCGAACACAAATCCCAAGCCGATCCTAAATAGTAAAATAGTGTGAATCCCAAGATGCCCAAATACAAATCCCAAGGCAAAATAATAATAATAATGAAAATAATAAAAATAATAGATAAAATTTTAAATTTTGATTTAATTTTAAAATTTAATTAAATGATTTGATCTTATCCCCTCATTACGAGGGTTGGGATCTCACGGAGGCTGGTGCGCTTAAAGATAAGGATGAGACATCCTTTTTAACGGGGAGGCCAGACAGAAGACAGGGAGAACTTTTTTTGGTCTGGGAGAGGACTTTTGGTTTGAGAAACTTTTTGTCTTATTGAGAGGCTCACAATAATCCACTAGCCGAGAAGGAACAAGGAAGAAAGGTGATTATCTTAATTTTATATATTATTATAATAAAGCCTTAGAACCCTATCTTGATCATCTTGGAGATTTCAGGGGATATAGTAACCATAGATCGAAGGAGAGTGAGGTTGGGAGTTACAAGCAAATAAAAAAAAAGAAGTGTGATATATATTATATATATTAGAAATAAATAAATAAATAAATAAATAAAAATTTTGGTTCCTCATCTCTGCGTTGCTGAGCCACAGAGGCCTCCCTCATCTTCTGCCCCAACCGTGGCTGACATGCCTCAGATGTTTCCAGTCGTCGCCAGGAAAAAACTGCACTGCTGCTCGCCGCAGTCGTCCCCTTGAAGGTCAACGCCTCGTGGTCTGTCGCCGCTGCTCTAGTTGAAGAAGACGCTTTGGTGGCTTAGTCTGAAATCGTCCTATCGCTGCCGAGCCTCCAGAACCAAGCCTATCCGGAACCCCATCAGTGACCCCAAACGCCGCCACTGAAGAAGCCTTGGCTATCGCCATTGCTAAGTCGCCAAAGAAAGAAGCAGCCACCGATCTTCAACGATCATCACCGGAGAAGCCTACTGCTTCTTACCACCACCACTACTCTCACGGAGGTTGATGCCATTGGCGATCTCCGACGCCAAGCCAGATCTGGTTGTTGTTGCTGCCTTCCACTGCATGCTTCCAGCCAATAGCCGTCCACCGCCTAGCCGCCAAGCTCCGGTTGATCGTCGACAGGGCGACCAAGATCAGCCCCATTACCGACAAGGCGCCCAAGCCCAATCCATCACCAATAAGACGGTGCACCCAAGATCAGCCGCACCAAGCTAGATCCGTGGCCGAGTCACTGAAGCCCGACGTTGCCGATGGTGGAATATATATTATATATTTGAAGATGAAGCCCGCTACCCGGCCAGATCTCACAGCTGCTTCTGTTCGTTGACTAGCCACCGATCCTGGTCGATCGCCACCTAGCTTCCAAGCTCGGCAGATCTCCGTCGAGTCTTCGTCAAAGGAACCCTGGAGGACTATGAAAGAAGAGCATAGGAGGCCACCCGTTGCTCCTTCGCCGCCAAGCCACCAGAAGCTCCACTTCCCCAGACGTTCGCCCCTGATCACCATGGAGAACAGTATTGCTGCCTCCTGCCACCTACTGCCTCTGCCCCGATCGACGAAGATGCTTCGGTCGCTCATTGGAAATCCCAAGCCCCTGCTGATCACTGCCGCCCAAGGGTGATGAAGATGGTGGTTGGGACGAAGGAGATTCGAGTGATGCTCTCGCGTCTCTTTGAAGATATGCTCTCCCCCTTTGCTAAAGATATCCTAGTTTCAACCAGGGCCTCCACTAGCTTGCTGCTGCCTGAAAAGGAACAGAAAACTGGGAGACAATCACCAAGACACCCCACCTCGTCTTTGCTTGTTATGGCGACTTCGATGACTGCCGCGTCATGGTCGATAAGGCAACTGGACAATCCGAAGGCTATGGCCTCATCCTCTTCCACCAACATCGTTCCGCCCGTGCTTGCAGAAACCCATCGAAGGCCAGATGATCGCCTGCCAGCCTCGCATGCTTAAGCAAGACTAGGAGGGTCAAGGAGGTCCGTGGTATTTTTTTTCAGTCCATGATTTGAGGAAAAGCAGGCTTCACCCATTAGTTGGTTTAGGCCTGCAATTGTCCGAAAGCAAACGTACATCTTAGGTGTTTCTGCTTGAAAAATTATGATGATCTTCAAGAAGTCAGAATTCCCTACTCATGTATTGCAGTACAACATGTTTAAATTCTCTTGAAAGGGAGATAAACCATTGGGAGATGAACAATAATCAATTGGATGAGTTTAAGGGGTATCTTGATATTGTCTTTGTTTGTTGTTGAATACGTTCGAAACTATGTTGTTGCTGCATCTGCTGTTGTTTAAATTGGAGAAGATTCATCACTCTCTGTTGTTATCGCTGCACACACAAGAAACAGTGAAGATGAGTAATTTACAGCTGAAGAGATTTCATCCATGGTCCTCATTAGAATGGGAGAAATTGCTCAAGCCTACTCGAAATGCTGTTGAAGGATGTTGGTGTGCTGTTGGTGTCTGTGTCATTGTTGGTCTGAATGTGCCGCTGCCATTGCTTATTATTTTAATAAGAAGGCTAGTAGTGTTGGTAAGGGAAATGTTCTCATCTTTGACCTTGTTGATCAGGTGAAGGCCGCAGTTGGAGAGAACTACGATGAGAGAGTGAGACTGTAGAGTATACATTCCTGTCAATGATTTGCAAATGAAGCTAGATTTGGTAGCTGCCAAATCCCACGCAAAACATCGATGATTAAAGAAGTTATTTGATGAAAAAGGACTTCCAAGGTCGCTGCAGAAATCAGCAAGCAAGAAAATATCAATTCTGTGGCTCATTGTGTTTGTTTCTGGAAGCACAGAATGCTGATGGCCATACTGTCTGCATTTAGCATGCAAGTGTGGGTCTGTAGAGCTTGTTGAAGCTATTCCAGTTTACTAAAAGGTTATTACTATGTTTCTGCAAAAAAAACTGCTGCTAAGAAAGGAGCTGTTGCTGTGAAAATAGAGAAGGTTGCTGTTGTTGTTCCTTGAATTGCATATTATTTATGGATGGACCTCATTCTTGGTTGTTGTCAATCGAAGCAAAAAATGAAGGGTTGTATTTCAATGAAGAATTTGTTGCCGTTGTTGCCGTTGTTGCCGCTATTGCTACAACTCTAGAGAGAATTAAGCTAGCAAAAAAAGAGACATTACGAAATTTGGAGGGATGATTGTGTGATCATGGATATTGCTAGCTACTTCATCTATAGAGATATCATATGTAACTAGGTGATTGTAAATTTTGTTGAAGGGATATTCTAAACACATTTAAAATGTTCAGTTATGTAAAGTGCATTTTAAATGCTTGATGATATGCCTTAATGAATATCTTCAGTAAATTTCAAAGGAGTTATATGAGGGGAGTTTCTAAGGTTAATGTTTCTAATGTTGAATATTAATGGGAACATCCATTACTTTGCTAGTATTGGCTACCAAGTTATGAATTGCCATTGACAAAGGCTTCTTAGCCTAGCGTCAAACTGGTCGCGTGCCTCCCAACCGACCCGGGATCGAGACACGCTGAGGGCCAAGGCCTGAGGCGAATGCCTGTGCCCACGTGGGATGCCCAGTCTACGGATGGCAACTTCCTAGTGCAAGCCAGGATTCGAACCCAGGTCTTGTGCACGCCCAGGGTCCGCCTTAGCTGACAGTCGCTGACCGTCTAGCTCATCCGCACCAAAAAAGTTATGAATTGCCATTATATGGCCTATCCTTTAGAAAGATTTGAAAGGGGAGAGCTATTTTGCCAAAGAAGGAGAATGCTTACAATTTTCATTAAAAATAAGAAATGAAGGAGTATGCTTTAAGATCACACAGGCACACCTGCTCCAAATCCTTCTTGACTTGTTGAAAGCCAATAGCAAGGGATTCATATAAACATGGTGAATTGTGTTTAATGGGTTGTAAAACTTTTAAATACCAAGCATGCACATAATTTGTTCAATGAAGTGCCACAAAAAATGATGACTCTTCTATAGTTACTTCTTTGGAGAAGTGAGCAGCCGACAATCTTCGTATCTCTGAGGATGTGGATACAAAAAGACTACAGTTTGAAGATAGATATTCCTGCTACTATGGAAACATGGGACAATGTAATTGAGCTTGATTTTAATAGCAAGGATTTATAGCTTGTGCAACTCTTGCATGCGGCCTATGTTGAGACAAAGAAAGGACCTCCCGTGGACTTCACGGGAGAGACGAAGAAGGACCTCATGGCAAGCAAAGATCATTGGAGGCTTGTTATAATTCAATTCTGAAATCCAAGAGTTCATGGCTAGAGATGAGCTGCAAACTTCAAAGATAGTCACAAGAAAACTCCTGCACATGCAAGGAAATTAGCTCTCAAAAAGGGTTCTTGTTTGCATTGAAGCTTCCTTAAATATTAAGATTTACCATGGGATGGAATCTATTTTTGGAGTGATGAATTTAGCTATCCAAATCTATACTAAACATTAAGTTATGGAATATCAAGTGCAGCCCAATGTGCATCAAGATGGCTAAGTCAGAAGGCTTCTATGTAAGGCTAAGTTGCAGCTGCTCTTGTAAGAGATTTGAGTGGTTTGGTGATTAAAAGGAATGGATGATAAATAGAAAGAAGTCATGCAAAAGAAGGAGAGATGGACCCATTTGAAGGAAGTGTTGGAAGAGAGTTGGGCCTATTTGAGAAAGACTATGCAAAATAAATAAAATTGGGCCCTACTTTCTAAAAAAATAAATAAATAAATAAATAAAGCAAAATAAAATAAAATAAAATAAAATAAAAAAGAGAAGAAAGGAAGAGGGTTGATTTCATTAAAAAAGGGATTTAAATTATGGGCAATTTATGGCAGAAGTGCAATCTTTAAAAGGAGATGGAATACATATTTTGAGACAGCTGATAACATCCAAACCCCAAAACAACATGTATCACGATACGATGATAATGGAGTACACATCCTGAAGCGGGTGATGAAATATAAATCTCAAAGCGGTACTCGCTTTGAAGCGGTCGATGAACATAAATTTCAAAGCGACACACATCTCGGAGCAGTGATGGAACACTTATCCTGAGGCGGTCAAATATAAGTCCTAAAAGTGGCGGTGGAGCGCGCATATTAAGGCTACTGAAATACAAATCCCAGAATGGTGCAAATATCACGGCATCAACGTAGCACGTATCTCGAGGCGTTGATATGGCGGCGCAAATTCAAAGGCGGTGGCGAGGCATATAAGGTAGCGTCATAAATAAAACTCCAATAATATATATACATATATATAATATATGTAATAAAGTCATAATTTACAAATAAATGAATTGTCAAATTATATTGATTTCTCTTGCCTTTACTTGTACTTTTGCTCTTAATCTGAGGTTCCTTAGACTCTGTCTGGGGTAATTAATAATAGGGGTTTGCTTCTATTAGGAATGGAAGAACCCACAAATCAAAATAACTATGATATTTGTGATTCGATGTATCGTCTGGTGTCTCTTCACAAACACGATGCCAAGCATGTATTTTCGATCCCACACATGGATGCCATAGATTGTATGTTGGATGATTTCTTAAATTCTAGTTATTGCGTGTTGAATGTTTGTATTAATTCGGAGCCCTACAAATAGAGGAGGTGCTGCCCGATTTTTCTTGATAATCTATAGGAGTTAAGAGTTTATTTGAGATTTAGTTCATGCTTCCATGTTTAGTTAATTAATTATCTTCATTCCTTGCTTGATATGCTAGTTATTAAGTTTAGGAAAGTAATAATTAAGTATAAGTGAAAGATAGTTAGAAGTATGAAGAAATGCGAACATGTGATAGTTTGCGTATTTTTATCGTATTCTATCGAGTTTAAATTAGAGTATGAGATAAGAATATGGTCTCCATATTCACAATTTCGTATTTCGATTATCAGGGAAAGGAAAGGGCAAAGGCAAGTCAGCCGTTGCAGAAGGACCTAGCCAGACTTAAGCTCGGACCAGACTCAGGTGAGGGAACTAGCTGTATAGTACAAGCTTTCATTGTATTTTCATTTTATTTCAGATTTGATTTCAGTTTGAAAGCATGAATTAGAATTTTCTTGAAAATTTCTAGAGTTTTAGAAAATCATTCATGCACAGTAATCAGTAACAGAATAGAGAAACATATATAGAAATAAAGAAATTGCACTTTATTGATGTATTTGCCGGTACAAGTGGTGGCTCATATAAAGCCAGAGAATACGGCATTAGGTTAGGAGAGGGATGATTTAAATCTATGATTTTCATTACCGAACTATCTGTTTTCAAACGTTCCTTTTTTATAAAATTAAAACCCCCTTTCCATACTCTTGGAGTACCTAGTGTACGTATATAATTTGACCCTGTGTAGCGAGAATAGTTCTACACTTTGGTCGTTGGTCCTGCACTGTTGAAGTAGATGTAGTTAGAGATTATAGTCTTGTGATTATCAGATGATTTCGTATTTCCCGCCTTTCGATGATTGAGTATAACTCGACCGTGGAGGTTACTAGTACAGATTACCAAGAGAAATGTCGGTTCAAGAAATTATTCACAGGATAGAGAAACAGAAAATCAGATTTGCATACATGAGATTTTTATACATTTGACATGATTAAATTAGATTGAAGATAATACCTTGACCAGCATGTATTTGCTCAGTATTTCTTTCAGATTCCAGTATTTAATTTCAGTTATTTAATATGCATATTTTATGCTTCTGATTTATAGTTTTTACTTTATTATACTGGTACGGTTTACACCCGATAGTTATGTTCCCAATTCACTGAGCTCCAGTAGCTACCAGATAAAGGGTTTGTCTGATCGCGAGTCTAGTGGAGATGTCCTGTAGCTGGCTCTGACTTCCCTGTGTCTTAGTTATGTTATGTATTGTATTGAGAGACGGTTACGTCCGTGACAATATTTTATTTGATGTTGTACTAAACAGTATCTAGAGTTTGGAGTTTATGTTATAATATGTTTGCTTATTAGCTTCTGCAAGTTAATTGTTTTACATTTAATTAGCAGTTTTATAGCCTTAGGTTTAGGGTTCATTCCCTTGACCTAGCTGGTGTGACACATGTCCCCTGAAAAGGAGATGGGTGTTATAGGCTTGAGGAACTCCCAGAAGCCATTAATACCAGGAGAAAAAAAGAGAGTGAAGAGAAGTGGATCTAGGGTTAGGTTTGCAGGAAATTCACCGATTTTGGCTTTACATGCAACTAGAGCAAAGTTTTATGGCTTTTCTTATACAAAAAAAAAGTTTTGTGACTAAAGCGTTATAACCCAAGTATTTTTGTGGTCATGGGTGTAATTTACCCGCAAAAGAAGGGGGGCTGAATAACAGGCTCAAGCCCAGCGGACTACTCTCTTCTCCGATGAGCTGTAGCGAGGTCCTCTCTCTCTACGACAAGAGGTCTACTACCCTCCCCGACGAGGCCGATGAACTCCTCTCCACCTCTATGACACCGGCGAGTTCATCACTAAGACGCTGGCGAGTTCCCTCCTCCGACGAACTTTAGTGGGTCGATGAGCCTCCTCCACCCTCCTGTGAGGTATTCTCTTCCTTTCTTGATTGATTGAGACCTACCAGCCACCTTATTGCTTACACGAGGCCAGTGAGCCCGTCTATTGTCTCCATGAGACCAGTGAGCCCTCTTAGGAGTTATGTTCTTAATCTCTTCTCGTTACATGAGGTTGTATTTCTCTCTAACTGGATCTGAATGCTTGTACTCGACCGATAGATACATAGTGGATTGCTCCTACAGTAGGGCCTGTTGTTTTTCCCCTTATTCATGGGGTTTTCCATATATATTGACTGTGTGCTCTTATATAAATTGTAATGCCCCGAATTTTCTAAGTAAATAAATCAGAAAATTTTTGATAATTAATGGAATTTATTGGCACGAAAATAAATTAATTATTCTAAAGCCCAATGAAAGGAAAATCGAGGATTAATAAATTTAAATCCAGCCTCGCAACTAATGGGCCTAAGAAAGGCCTTATTGGGCCAGGCCGCCTACACTTGGAATAGTTGGAGGTGGATGATAAAGATAACCTTAGTTAATTAATTGGGAGATTTCGTAAGTGTTAATTAATCAGGATTAATTAAGTAGGAGAACCAGACAAATGTTAGAGTTCCGATAAAGTAGATCGGGCGAGTCAAAAGCCGATGATTCGGATGCGGTTTGACGAGACAGAACCAAGTGAGGTTACTGATCTTGGTGATCTTTGGGATTATTGACCCGGGATTCCCAGATCTGGTTCGAGGATAGAGACGAGTCAAATAATTAATTCGTCACTCACATGATGGCATAGTAACAGGATAATATAAAATAAGATTAGTTGGGTTAGTGGTAGCAACAAGTGCGAAGATAAGCTAAAGGATTAGATTAAATAATAATTAAATGATATAACTTTAAATTCTTTAGCTTTATAAAAGAATGAGAGAAGAGAGAGAGAGAGAGAGAGAGAGAGAGAGAGAGACAGAGAGAGTAATTCTCTCTCGATCTCAAATTCACCATTACTCCACCCTGCGTCTTGGCCGCGTGCGACTCTCCTCGACAAGCCGGCGAGGAGCCATACGCCCGGCCAACCTCCGTCGCCCGCGTCCGCCTGAGCTCCACCACGCCCTTGCGAGCTCCACCGCGCCCGCCCAGGCCCGCCCGTGCCCGATCTTCCGCCCTTACGCCCCACACCGGGCGACGCTCCCTGAGTTAAGCCTGCCACTGCGTCGGCAGCTCCGCCCGGCCACTGACCCCCTAGTCACGCCCGGCCCAATACATTACCACCAGCCTTCCTTCTTCCAGCGAGGTCCCTTCCTTCTCCTTGCGAGCTTAAACTTGAAACCTTAAGTTGATTTCATGAATGAAGTCGCATGAATTGAAGGAATTAGGGACATGATCGGCAAGGAACTTCATGAATGAGATGATTAAATTGAATGGAAATTTTGGGCTGTGAAAGGGTTTAGGATAATGTATGTTTAAGTTGTGTATTATGTGCTTGATTGTATAAGATTTTGGAGCCCTATAAACAAAGGAGGTGCCGCCGAATTTTTGTAGAAAATCCTAAATATTAATACCGATTAGGTTCATTGTTAACATGCCTACATGTTGTCTATGCTCAAATAAGTTGGACTTGGCTATGTGATCATGCTAAGGGACATGTTAGGAAGTTATAAGTATGATTAAGGATAATATGAGCATGTTGTATATGTTTCATATTTTTTTAAATGATAGAACAAAAATTATTAAAATACGGATCTCGTATTCTTATAGTTATTATTATGAATTATAGGAAAGGATAAAGGTCCCGCGGGAGCTTCAGGAGGACTCAGCCAGACCTAGGAAAGTTACGAAGGACCTAAGGTGAGGGGACTTCACCGTAAATATTGATTTAATTCATGTATTTATCGTGATTTCGACTTTCTCGTATTCTTATGAGTTTTATATCGGTTTGAATGCCGATGGATTTTATCGCTATAGTTGCATAGTGATTTCATGCTTGTTTAATTGATTATATGTTAAAAAGCATGAGTAATGGTAAAGTGAAATCCTAAGGGGTAGATAAAGATTATTTCATGTATCATAAGTTGCACCTTAGTTGGTTATGTATGGGGAATCCAGCAGGTCTCAGGATAGAGCCCAAATATTAAAGTAGACAAGACCAAGTTAAGGAAGGGGTTTTGTTTTCAATCATTTTCTTAAAACCAAAAATGTTTGCGAAAGTCGTGTTTTTATAAAAACCCCCTTCCTGTCTCTTGTGAGAGCCCGTATCGGATACAAGATTGATACTTGACGTACACATGTAGATGTATACTGCTGGTCGTCAAGTACCGGACTCATGTAGATGTATATTGTTATTTCCGGTCATCAGTATCATGTAGAGGTATACTGTTGTTCCTTAATGGGAACTGGAGTCCTTCCGAAGACATTTGAACTAGGGGTATATGCTTGTATGATATGAGGCCATTGCATATACATGTTTACCATATGCTTGAAATGATATGAGATTGCTTGTGTACTTTCTTCAAATTTCTGATCGTGTTAGCATGCTTATCAGGATTTAAGATAATTGTGCTGACCTTCATGATTTACACTTGCATTGTTTATGTACTAGTATTTTAGTACAGTTCTGTCGAGAGATAGGTATGTATAATACCTAACGGAGTTGTCTTTACTCACAAAGCTTGTATAGCTCAGCCCTTTTCAATTATTGTTTTTCTATTGCAGGATCTAGACATGGATCTGGGTAGTAGCTTGTGTCTCGAGCAGGGATCGAAGTCTAACTGGCTCTGGCGTACCTATCTTATGTTTAGTCTTGATGTGTTATACTAGATATTAATTATGTTTGTCTTCTGCTGTATTTGGGGCCGTAGTTGCCCAAACTTTTTATGTATTTCTTATGACTCTGATTTGATATGACTACCGGTGTGTAACCAAATTTGGTTATGTCATATGGTAATTATCTGAATACTCATTATTATCAGGTTTAAATTATACAACTTATAGGTTGGGTGTACATTTAGTGGTATTAGAGAGAGTCGCTCCTTGACCTTAGAGTTCTAGAGGTAGTCACAGCCTTAGGGTGGGAGTCAAAGTCAGTTGACATAAGAAATTAGCTGTATAGATTGCTAAGTAGAAGTATGTCATTTAACTGACACTTGTTGGATGTTGTAGAATGCAGCCAAAAAGAGGACGTGAGAGACCACCTAGGGTGCCATGTGAGGAGCCCGTGGAGGAGCCACACGTGGATGCCCCTGAGCCAGAGGAGTATGGCGATGCTCTCATACATATCTTGCCCCTGGATACAACCCGGGTATGCAGCAATTTTTCGAGCAGATGGTGCAGTCGTTTGCTGCTTTCTCAAACTTTCAACAACAACAACAACAACAACAACAACAATACCAACAACAACAGCAACCCATGGGTCAAGATTATGTGACTCGAGCCCGACAAATGGGTCTTAATCACTTCCTCAGAACACAGGATCCAATTGAAGTTGAAGCTTGGATCCGACAACTAGATATAGTGTTCAAGATGATGAGGAACCCGGAGAATGAGAAAGTCATAACAGCGCAACTATTATTGGGATAGGAAGCGTTGCTTTGGTGGGAATCGGCTCGGATATGCCTCCCCAGGTCGGGTGTTTGGATCTAGCTGGAGTTTAAGAGGGCATTCGAGAGGGAGTACTCACCTTGAGTGCACCGTGATGCCAAGAGAGCAGAGTTCATCTATCTGACTTACGGGAATTCAATTGTGGCTGAGTATCAGGCCAAATTCACTACTTTGAGCCGCTATGCATCGGAGATGGTGGAGGATCCCTATAACCGATGCAGGAAGTTCGAGGATGGACTTCGAGATGAGATCAAGATCATGGTTATGGCTTCTGGTTTTGAAGATTTTCGAGGAGTGGTCAAGTCTGCACTCCGAGTCGAGAAGGATCTGAACAAGCAAAAACAGAGACTGGAGAGGTGGAACAAGAGGAGTAGCCCAAGCTCCTAAGGAGGGGGAGACATAAGGCCTACTAAAAAGAGCAATAGCAGCAACAGCGGTGGTTCCTCTTCAAGGGGGAACAAGAGAGGAAAAATCGCAATGTTCAGTCTGCGGTAAGTTCCATTATGGGACTTGTGGTGTTGATGTGTGCTTCTACTGCAAGCAGCCAGGGCATTACAAGAAAAAGTGCCTGCTACTGACCCAGGGGAGCGGAGTCGCTCCACAGGCTACTACTGGAGACCATGTTGCTCATCAGACGCAGGGATTTTCTATCATGGGTGGTGCTGGAGGCAGCCGAGGAAGGTCTCGAGGAGGAGGCCGTGGGGCCCCATCTCAGCTGCAGTCCTAGGTATTTGCGATGACATAGCAGCAAGTTGTGAACACCCCCAACGTGATAGCAGGTACGATGCAAATTCTTAATACCGATGCACGCATATTGATTGATCCTGGTTCTACACATTTGTATATCATTACATCTTTTTCTATGCCTGAGAATCTGTATGCAACTAGACTAGCAAAACCAATATGTGTGGCATCCCCCATAGGTAGTTCTATGATTGTTAAAATAGTCTATGAGGGATGTGATGTAAAAATAAGTAACCAGGAGCTTATAGCTAATCTAATCCCGATGAGGATCCTAGACTTTGATGCGATCCTAGGGATGGATTGGTTATCTTTCCACCATGCCCAAGTTGTCCGGGAGAGGCGGAGATACTCTTCTATGGGAGACGACCCAAGACAGAGGAAGCCTGTTTGACAAATATAGCGGAAGTGGAATCTCCGAAGATAGAGGTCCAGGATATAGCTATGGCGTGCGAGTATTCTGATGTATTTCAAGACTTACCCGGATTACCACCGCACCGAGGCGTGGAGTTTTCGATCGAGTTGGTTCCAGGAACAACTTCGATTTCCAAGGCGCCTTACAGGATTGATCCAGTGGAGTTGTAGGAATTGAAGACCCAAGTAGACGAACTATTGGAGAAGGGGTTTAGTAGACCTAGTGTCTCCCCTTGGGGTGCGCCTGTGCTGTTCGTGAAGAAGAAGGGCGGCTCCATGCGGATGTGCGTAGATTATAGACAACTAAACGATGTGACTATCCGGAACCAATACCCGCTACCACGCATTGATGATCTGTTTGACCAGCTACGGGGAGCCTGTGTGTTCTCCAAGATTGATTTGAAGTCGGGCAACTATCAACTACAGGTACGGGAGGAGAATGTGCCGAAGACGGCGTTCCAAACTCGATATGGACATTACGAGTTTTTAGTAATGCTGTTTGGGTTGACGAATGGACTAGCGGCGTTTATGGAGATGATGAACGGGGTGTTCGCACCCTACTTACACTAGTTTGTTGTAGTCTTCATTGACGACATCCTTGTGTACACTTGGAACGTAGAGGAGCACATAAACTATCTGAGAATAGTGCTACAAACTCTACAAGAACAGCAGTTGTACGCCAAACTTAGTAAATGCGAGTTTTGGCTTGAGCAAGTCAACTTCTTGGGGCATGTCGTCTTAGCGGCAAGAATTTATGTAGACCCCAACCAATGTCAAGAAGATTAGGAGTTCTCTAGGGTTAGCCGGTTACTATAGGCGATTTGTTGAGGGCTTTTCTGCGATTGCTCTACCGTTGATGAAGCTGCTGAGAAAGAACACAAAGTTTTAATGGACCGAGGAAGCTGCTGACAAAGCGCTGGAGCTCGTAAAGTCCCTTTTCAAGGCCAGTCCCTCTTGAGGGTTGAACGGTTGTAGCATTGCAGCACAAACGCCTGCTAGAGCATGGGCGCTCCACAGAACCGAGCATCTTTTGAGCTACCCATCTTTTCTAAGTAGTTGGAATATCTATAGGCATTTGCAACACGGAACAGAACCCATTTAGTTTCCCATGAAGACCTTCAAGAGATCCATGTGAAGACTACATCCATGAACCATGCTTGAGCAAAAATTTGTAACTGTCACTACAAGAAATATACCCTATAGCGGCGGATATATCCGCCGCTATAGGGTACTTATCCGCCGCTATAAGACCATAGCGGCGGATAAAGGGTATGCCACTAAAGCCCCCGTCGGTAAAACTTTAGTGGCGGATTTGTACACTTTAACGGCGGATATATCCGCCGCTATAGATACGTCTGCATCCTATAGCGGCGGATATATCCGCCGCTATAGGGCTTAGCAGCGTAAATCTTGACCATAGCGGCGGATTTATCCGCCGCTGTAGACCGGATATATCCGCCGCTATAGCTCTTAGGAGCTGTAATCATAACTCTATAGCGGCGGATATATCCGCCGCTATAGAGTATATATATAATAATATTATCATTATTAGTATTAATAATAATACTGATAATCAGATAATTACACAAATACCTTTGATAATAATTAAAACAATCTTTATTATTGAACAAATGTTTGGTATTTAATAAAATTTACTATCCAATAATACAACATTTAGAAATTTTAAAAAAAGATACAAACATATACTAAGTTTACATATATACAAATATACTAAGTTTGTGTTTTCAGGCTTTCTATGACTTCTTCGTCACGAAAACTCCCCGGCCGAGTGGGTTGTATGGTATAATACCAATTCCAAGCTCTCTGCATAATAAGGAGAAATTGATGTTACAAATCTCAAACATTAATAAGAGAAAAAGAAAAATCTCTGAACTTGATTTTGATTTGCAAAGTGGGACAATCTCTTCTTTCACTCACTGCGTTCACTATGATTAAGAGCTTGACACTAATTTTAAAACATTGGAATACTTGACAGTAATAAAAAATAAACTATTTAGATACAAACCATAATATCATGTACAAACCATCTAATCTAATCATAATATCATGTATCTAGCTAATTAAGTCCTCATGCACGCACTGAGAATAAATATCAGATAAATGGAACATATCTGGTAGAAAAAAATGAGATTGAAATATGAGCTTGTAAACAAAAAATAAAAATAAAAAAAAATAATCAAGTATCTATTCATGATGATAACTAAATAAATTAATACAACGAGTCAATAAAGAAAAGTCAATAGCTGCATCATAAGAAAACTGATTAATCTAAAATATAAAGAAATTGAGTGAATCTTCAGGGATAGGATGGAATCAAAATAAATAGCATATTAGAGTTTGGGGGTGAGAAACTATGATGAACATCTTGTTCTCTATGCAATGTTTCAACAACCACCTAGAAAATTCTGTCATTCTCTAAGCTTCATTTGCATGACAATAATATTTTACAGAAAACCTTCTCATGTGTGCAGAAATAAGAATAAAATGGAAGTAAGTAAAAAAATATCTTATTTTCTCCTAAGTACAGTAAAAAGAAACATCCCAAAAGAAGATCAGAAATTGCAAGCCATCTCCAAATAAAAGAACAAGTGCTGATCTATCCACCAAACACCTTAAAAGCTTCTGCTTCATCAAATTAACTCTAAATAAAGCATAAAGTTACGAAAGTACATAAAGGACAAGAGCATGGAGAAATTGAAATACAAGTTCATCATTTATAGAAGGTTTAGTTTCCTGCTATATCATGATAAACATTTTCAGGGATGAAACAAATATATTTCCTTTAAAGAAACATAAAGGACAATGAGCTGCAAGAATGGAGGAAATCTAGTTTGAGCTTAAAATGCAATGCAAAAACATGAAAATCCATATGAGATAAGAATTCTAAACATCTGGAGATTAATTATTTATAAAGTACATTAGAAAAAGGATGGAGGGTTTCTGTCATTCCTCCCATATAATTTACAGCAAACTCATGCTCAGAAACACTAAAACACATTGGTTTATTTTCACAGTAATTATAATAATTATAATTATAATAATAACTCGGTTGTGGTCCTTACAAGGAGGAAAATTAGGCTTACTCCCATGCCCAAATTAGAGAGACACCATCCTTAGACTCATGTCCTGGAAACAATAGCAGACTTTTTCAAATAAATACATGTAAACCCAAATTAAGATAAATTTTTCAGAAAAATTGATTGAATTCATAAGAAAAGATATCCTTCATAATCAAAACTATATTTACTCTAAATATGAGGCTTCAATCATCTTTGAAGCCAACCAACTAATTCTAATCCAAAGATGAGGCTTCAATTCATAAGAAAAGATATCCTTCATAACAAACAATGATTGATAATTAAAGGGCTTATCATCTAATGAATCGAGTTGATAGGAATTCATCCAAAGAGATAACAAAACCCAATCCAAGAACACTGAATCCCAAATTAATAGAACATAAAAAGATAAATACCCAAAATCCAGAGAGTAGAGCATATTTACCTTGACCAGGTCCCTAACGTGAGGAATCAGGAACCCTAATGAGAGGAATCAGGAACCCTAGCTGGTTGGAGGAAAGAAGAGAAGAAATTATGAAATCTCTCAGAGAAGAAGTGGAATGAGTTCGAGAACCCTAACCTGATCAGAAGATCGTCGGAAGTCAAGAGGAAGAGATGGATTCACTGGACGTGGGAAGCAAGGGATCGTCGGAAGATCGAAATCTCTCAGAAGATCGTCGGAAGCAAGGGATCTCACGAGGGCGCTGAGGTTAAAAAAAAAAAAAAAAAAGGTAAAGTCGCAGGCTAGCTCGCGCGCGTGGGGTGTTTTGGCGGTTTATTGGACTTATAGCGGCGGAAAAACACTTCCGCCGCTAATTAGTAATGCAGATAGCTATCCTATAGAGGCGGATATAAATATCCGCCGCTATAGTAAATCTATAGCGGATACACAAACTTTTATTCTGCAACCCATTCGCCTATAGCGGCGGATATAAATATCCGCCGCTATAGACTAGTTTTATTCCACTACCCATTCGGCTGTAGCAGCGGATAATTATATCCGCCATAATAAATCAATGGTATTTGACTATAGCAGCGGATATTTATATCCGCCGCTAATCCGCTAATATCAGCCACAATAGCTGCAATTTCTTGTAGTGTGTAGTGATTCATTAAACATTGGCAGAGGCAATGCTCCTATTGAGGGGAGAAGAGGGTGAATGAAAATTTATTTTCATTTTTTCACTTAAATCCTTTTCATTTTTTTCATTTAAGCCCCTTCTCATTTTTCTTTCTTTTTAAACCCCCTCCCAAAGGTTTAATTATATTTAAATCCTAATCAGTATCCAAAATGCTGTCTGCATGTTGATTAAGCAGCCCCAAAGCCATTTTGAGAATTAAAATGATCATGGAGCTAAAAAAAAATTAAAAAAAAAATAATTGACAAATGGGCCTGCTTTCTTTGTCCCATCAACAGGCATGTTAAAATATTCCAATTTCTGCACATCCCCAAACACATTGCAGCCCAGGTCATGGCCATGCCATTTGTTGTTTCATACAAGAAAAATAACTAAAAAAACAAAATACATAGCAAAAGATGGCTGTGGCCAGCTGACCAACTCCAATGGCCGGCTGACCTCTTCCAGTAAGGTTCAATCATTCATTAATAGTCTATCTGAAATAAGTTTAACATAAAAGCATTGTTTATTTTTAAAGCGCCCCTTGTTGCGGCACACCTTGAGAACAAGAGTTCTCGCTGAGCTTGGATATGGATGTGCATGGATGGAACATTGGATCGGTGGTGTTTGGTTACTTTGAATGGATCGTTAGACAGAGCCATGTTGTCTCAACTCAACCCCTGTTGTCCCACTTCCTGCATGAATACAAACCTGAATGAAAAACTAATGGAAAGTCAACAATCCATTATTAGCATGAGAGCAACATTCAGACAACAAAAACAATAGATAAAACTGCATTCAGGTAGAACAAGGCACATATCAGAGACGACATTGTCTTAATGCAAAGAGACAACATGAAATACTAACAAAGCTCATTGTTCATAGAGTTCTATGTTTATTCACCTCGTTTTTTTTTATTCAACCAAACACACATTTGGTCATTATCAACAAAGGGTAGGTGCAAGATCTCTCTTTGATGTTTGTGTTTATCCTTTGTCTTCATGGTCAAGAAAACAGATCTAAAATCTAACCATCTGTCTCGACCTCTCATCTTCTGGTTTCTCGTTGCTTGATTACCATGTTTGATGATGTAATCTTACCATCTGTATTTGAGACCTAGTTGAAACTGGGCTCTTCTGGATTTAATCATTAACTTATCAAGCAAAAGATGAGATTAAGAAACACAACATATGAGACATGGGTGTCGAGCATATATATTTTCTTAATTAAATGAAGGTATCTCCTTGACCAACTCCATGTCTGACCTTCAGTTGGAATTTTTAGCGTGCAAGAAAAAGATTGTGAAAATGGTCACAATGGCAGTAAAGTAAATCTTTGAGAAGACAAAGACTTTTATCATTGACCAGTTCTACTAGTAGAGTTTGGCCACTTATGTTCAATTTCATTATTAAGTCATTCAAAAATCTTAATGATAAAGTTTCTTTATCTCTTCGACCATTCGCAATGAGTTAATATTAGTACTTGCAATTTTGATGATACATGACAAACCAGTAGATTACATCTACAGCAAGAATCCTAAATTGAAACCACCCAAGATTTGAAGGTTCTTTTTTTCTTATTTATCAGTCTATAAAAATGGCTCAAATATTATATATATTATATACTATATGTTTTTTATGATTATCATGCACATAAACTATTTGTGTTAAGCATTGCAATCAACAAACGAATATACAATACACAACTGATAGAGTAGTAAGAATTGAAATTCTAATTGTGTGCAAGTTGGTTTTAGTTATTAATGAGTTAAAAGTTCACCTACCTCACAAGAACATGCTTGCATATGGTCTATATTGTATTTCAACACAGAGAACATACAATACCAAAGCCATGTTGATCATTGCAGTAAATATAATACATTATATGCCTCTCATGGTTGCTAGCCAACACTTCTGAGAAAATTTTAAGGCAGATACCTTGGTTTTAACATCCAATGGGACAAAGTTACCAAACCTCCAAACTATTTATAAGGTGCTCTCTCTCTCTCTCTCTTTCCTGGAAATAGAGGTCATAGAAATGGGCAATGAGAGCTATGATGTGATTGTGGTTGGTTCTGGTTATGGAGGTTCAGTAGCTGCATGCAGGCTATCAATGGCAGGTGCAAGTGTCTGCCTGATTGAGAAAGGGAAGCAATGGGGTGCCCAGGACTTCCCCACAAACAGCTTCAACATCTTGGCTGCCTCAAAGGTGGAGTTTAGGAAATGGGGACTGGGTTTTGGCTCAGACAAGGCTCTGTTTCAGGTGACACGTTCTTCTTGTGAGTTTTATACAAATTACAGTCCATGATACCTTTCATTTCTATGTACAATTCACCCTTGAAATATGCTGCGTTGAATAATCATCACCTATATGATTTAGTGTCATTCATAACAGCTATAATATAATTATGTGAGTTTTGGCACTCAGTTTGTCCATAGTTTTCAATGTTCAATTGATATTCAGTACGGTCCTTGCTTCTATAGCTTTGTTTAAACAGAGACGTAGATTATTCAACTAAAAGACACAGTAGGAATGTAGCAATGGCTAAGAACACTCACCCGAACTGCAAGATGCACCAGCTCATTTGATGACAATAGGTTGGAGTGATTCAATTTTGTCATTAATATGCACCATCAAACACTACTTTTCTCATTTCAGCAAGACTCAACTGCAAAAAGGAAATATAGTGTCAGTTTCATTTTATCAGTCTTAAAATTAAAGACTCATCGCCTGTTAAAGAAGTGATAAGCTAAGTTCTGCTACATTAAAGATAAGAACAATGTTATGGAATATTGGTTCATGCTAACACAAGTAAATATAATACAGAATTCAGCAACCAGTATATCTCCACCTTCTATGTTCTATCGTATCAGTTTACTTGAGTTACGAACAAAAGAACCAGAACAAAACTGAGCTCATCTTTAATTTAATCAATAGTCAATTTACATATTATACCTGAGATGATCCACAGATATATGAAGAAGGTGATTCGTTGTGTTGCGTGACTTGTGGACTTGGTGGAGGCTCTCTCGTAAATGCCGGCGTTTTGGCACCAACACCAGTTCGGACGAGGAAGAATCCAAAATGGCCAGAAGAATGGAAAAAAGATTGGGAAGCCTGCCAAGAAACTGCTTCAGCTATGTTAGGATCAAACAACATTCCTTTCGAGTTCTCCAGTGCCAAAGTCATGAAGCAAGTAGCTGAAGAAATTGAAGATTGCAGAGCAGATCCAATAAAACTCAGTATTAATTTTGGTCAAGAATCAACACTTCAAGCAAAGGGAGTTCAAGAGATGGGAAGTTGTGTTGCTTGTGGAAATTGCCTATCTGGGTGCCCTTATAATGCTAAAAACTCCAATGACAAGACTTACATAAGTTCAGCCATTCAGGCAATAACTGTTATCTTAATTGATTCATTTTTCAATATCTATTTCTATAACAAATTTTTTTCTTCGTATTATACCTTCTTGTTTCGTTCCTCTTGCAGGCTGGTTGTTTTGTCAAAACAGAAAGCGAAGTCGATTATATTATAAAGAGTGCTCAAGGAAACGATGAAGAAAATAAGTGTAGTGACAAAAAACAACATAGAAGATGGCAAGTATACTTTGATAGTCTTGAGCATGTGTCTGCTGATTTTATAGTTCTTTCAGGTAACGTACTAACAAAGGACTTCTTCAAGTCCAATCTACAAAAGTAGAAAAACAAAGTAAACTGAAATATTTCATGCAGCTGGAGTTTTAGGCACAACTAAGATACTATTCCAGTCTGAGAGGAGAGGATTGAATCTTTCATCAAGGCTTGGCTATGGCTTTAGCTGTAATGGCAACAATGTAGCTTACATTGCAGGAAGCCAGGCACCACTGAATGCCTATGGTTTAGACAAAAGGCAATTCACAAAAATTCCATTACAGAATCGTCCAGGGCCCACAATCACTTCATCGTATACTTCTTCACTAGGCTTCACTGTCCAGGTTAAAACTTTCCAAATCACTTCATAATGGAAATTATATTGTACGATTAGGGCAAGAACACAATCAACAAGTCTTCTCCTACATAGTCAATAGCTTTACATACAAATATTCATATTTATGTGACATCTTGTTTCCATGTACATCATGAATTCTAGAGCTCTCTTTAACAGTGAATTGGATGATCTGATTTGTAGACTGGAGTCCTGCCAACATCATACCCTTATATGTTGTTCAAGGGGATAACAACCTATGGGTGGCCTAACAGTTCTTGGTTTCTACATGGGCTAATCGACAAGGTGAAGCATTTGATGGGATTAAAAGCTAGCCAAGCCATGGTGCTGAATGTAATGGGATATGATTCATGTGATGGAAGAATCACATTAGATAAAGAGGCGAATAAGATCAGATGCACCCATGCACATGATCCTCTGCTTCCACAAAAAATTAAAGCACTTCAAAGCATTACTAAGAGACTAGGTGGCATGCTGTTCATGTCAAGGTATAGGAGCACATCAGTCCACCTTTTAGGAGGGTGCAATGCAGCTTCAGATCCTTTGAATGGTGTTTGCAGTCCTAAAGGTATGGTGTTCGATGTGAGTGGTGATCAGCCTGCTGTCCATGAGGGACTATATGTGTGTGATGCATCTCTAATTCCATGCTCTGTGGGTATAAACCCAGTTCTTACGATTACTACTGCTGCTGAGTACATTAGCAAGCACCTAGTACAGGATGTCCTGAATTTCAGAAATAGAGTGCAGCAGAATGATGTCATCACCACAGGATCGATAGAACTTGACAGCACAATGCATTCAAAGACATCCATGACAAATAACAAAAGCTTTGATGTAAAAGAACTTCAATCTCATTGTCAGAATCAAACAGAAAGGGATAGTAAGAATGTTACCTTCAAAGAAAACTTGAAAGGTCTCATTGGTGGTATGCCCTGCTTAGCATACCTTGTAGTGAAAATGAACTTGGGCCATAAAATAGCGATTTCAAAGAATGATATAAACAAGGGAGATGAACATCCATTTCTCAAAGGAAAGGTTGGTGGCTATGTTGTATTCCAAGCAATAAACAATGAACCACTTTATATTATTGATGGAGAAGTAGACATGCTTGCAATAAATGATAGAACTCCCTACACACAGTACATGCACTATCGGCTAGTCTTAGCATCAGTTTCTGGTTCAAGGTAGTGGATCTCTCACTCTGAGAATCTTACATTGTTCTTAGTTTCCCAGGAATTGTAGCTAATAACCTAGTCTATCTTCTTTTGAGCAATGCAGGTACCTTCTGGAGGGAAAGAAGGTTATGAATCCATATATTCTGGCTGCCTATGCATGGAAAGAGTCCAGGACCTTACATGTCAGTTTCAAAGGACTAACTAAAAAGGATGATAAAATTCCTAAAGGATGTCAAGATCATGATCAACAAGACATTGATCTTAAGGGAGAACTTCAACCGTCAGCATTCGAGCTTCTTAAGACCTTGATAAGCATGCGAGGGAATCAAAAAAGACAATTCTTATGCCTTCTCTTGCAAAGCCTATGGAGGACATACATAACACAAATACCTTGGGAAGCTGAACCAAGATGTAGAAGTTTTGACATGAATAATAAGACTTACCCTCCCAGCATTCTCCATGAACTGAAAACAGGTAACTGAACCTAAATGACAGAAAATATGAAGAATCTCAAGAGTATAACTCATGATTTTTGGTTGTGTAAATGGAACAGGAGATGGATGTCTCATCAGTTGCCAACAGTGGAGGAATCAAAATACATGGAAATCAGGAGTGCAAAGGTATCCAGTTCTTTTGCTTAATGGGCATTCTGCTGAGAGCTTTTGTCTACCAACTGAGCCAACAGATTTAGTTAGAACATTAGTAGAACAAGGATATGAAACATGGGTCCTTCAATCAAGAGTTCACCCTCAGCATGCTTCGAACAACTTCACAATTGAAGATATTGGGAAATTTGACATTCCTGCAGGTATCTAATGAACATATAGCTGAAACTTTTGGAAAACAATTATACAATTTTCTTCCTTAACTTCAGGGGACTCTATTCATGCAGTAATTACTAAGATTCAAGAGCTGCATGGTCTGAATTCTAAAATACATGTGATAGCACATTGTGTTGGAGGCTTGTCAATTCATATTGCTCTTTTGGGAGGCCATGTCTCTGCTGCTCATATAGCATCTCTCTCTTGTGTCAACTCCTCCATGTTTTTCAAGTTAACGACATCAGCGCTCGTTAAGATGAGGCTTCCTCTTATTCCAGTAAGTCATCTATGTGCAAGTCCTTAACATGCCTACATTAAATTCCCAAGCAAGTCTTCCCAGTTCTAACAATTATAGACAAAAAGAGCATGCAAAAGTCACTAAAAAAACGATTTGAACTTCAAACTTCAGACCAAGTATCCCTCCGCTATTAACTAGTAGTGCCATTTGCTTCCCAGTAAAATCAAAGCCAACAAACGAATGAAGATAAATTCTCTATTGACAACAAATAATTGACTAGAACTAACTCAACAAATATTTTGACTAGAACTAACTCAAATAGTAATTTTCAGGTGAGCATGGCCATTCTGGGTAAGAACAAAACCATATCTATGTTTGAGGAGCCTGATGATAGCTTTAGGCACTGGTTAGTGAAGTCTGCTACGAGGCTAATCCCACGGCATGAGCGTTGCACCTTAAGTGAGTGCAATCTCTTCTCAGGTATCTTCGGAAACACTTTTTGGCATGAGAATGTGAGCTATAGCATCCATCAATGGCTAAACAAGCAGAATGTCACGAAACTCCCATTGTCAGCATTCCCACATCTCCAGAAGATATGCATCTCAGGCTTCATTGTGGACCCCAAAGGAAGAAACAAGTATTTAATCCACCCTGAGCGGATGGCAGTACCAACACTCTATGTTTCTGGTGGAAGAACTCTTCTAGTCACACCAGAGACGACATTTTTGGCTCACAAGTATATGAAGCTGCACCAACCTAAGTTTAAACACAAGCGAGTGGTGATAGATGGTTTTGGTCACTCTGACCTCTTGATTGGAGAGGATGCACATAAGAAAGTATTCCCTCATTTCCTTTCCCACATTAGATCAGTTGAGGAAGGAGTGACAATGGAGAGAAAGGACTCATTGCTGTTGTGGGATGGCACACATGATGGAGATGAGAGGTTGGGAGCTGTGAATTATTTTCTGTGTTTGATGATGCTTCTAGTGCTTGCCATTCTAGTGTTTCTCATGTTTTAGTTGATGAAGTATGTACACTACCACCCAATATTGAGCATGACTGAGATCAAGGATAAGTAACATTCTTTTCTCTATGGTTGATGATTCTACTATGTTTCTAGCTGATTGGCATTCGAACTCATTTGTGAACATTTATTTACAAGGAAATATGACATTGATTTTTGCGTGTACTTTCAAAGAATTTTAGCAGGGATTCACTACAGAAATCAAGAACTAGGATCTTGAAAACTAGTATAAGTTCAGATGAGTAGAACATATGAAGACTTTTATCACAAATATACTCACTGCATACATAGATGAATAGCTTAAAAAAAACGAAATTCCAAGAATATCATGCTAGCACAGAGATTAGAACAAGATGAACATTAACAACTTAGAACATCCCATTTTCTCTCTATCATCAGCAAGAACTGAGAGCAAACGATAAAAATCAAGAATTTTCACTAAAAAAAAATTCAGAATAGCTTCCAAAAAGAAATCCACAGCTCCAAGTAATCACTCATCTAATCAAAATGCAAACACCAAAGAGAAAGAACAATGCAAATAAAGACAGAAACAAGTTGAAAATAGTTCACCTTGAATAAAGGAAAGGCTCCATTCCTTCTCCACCCCATTGATCAATGCCTCCCTTGATATCTTGAATTTTCATTCAAACAAGTTGAAAATCTCTAATTTTCGCTCAAAAACAAAAAAAAAAGAACTGAGAATAGCTCCCAAAAAGAAATTCACAGTTCCAAGAAATCACCCATCTAACCACAATCCAAACACCAAAGAAAAAGAACGATGCAAATAAAGACACAAACAAGTTGAAAATAGTTTACCATTAATAAGGTAAAGGCTCCATTCCTCCATCACTCCATTGCTCCATACTTCTCTTCATATCTTCTTGCTGTCTTGGTTACTCCGGCGCATCTTCCCCAAATATTCTGGACAACTGCAAGCCTGCAATCAACGAGTGAAAGCCATTTGTTTAGTGAAAATATTTATTTATTTATATTATATATATATAAATGAACGGTCCAGATGAGCGGAACAAATGAGGGTAAATCCGTCATATGAGTTTAGCATTGAAACCCTAGCCCATTGCTATATAAACCCTCGCTGGCGTGGATTGAAGCAGCTAGAGACGTCGGAGAGAGAATTCGGCGGCAAAGATGCAGATATTCGTGAAAACCCTAACGGGGAAGACGATTACTCTCGAGGTCGAGAGCAGCGATACCATCGACAACGTCAAGACCAAGATCCAAGACAAAGAAGGTGCTCCCTTGATCACTTTCCATTCCTGTTCTCCTTCAGCCTTTTCTTGAATTCAATGGTGGGTTTTTTAATATACCTTGTAATCGTTGATCAGGGATCCCTCCGGACCAGCAGAGGCTTATCTTTGCCGGCAAGCAGCTCGAGGATGGAAGGACTCTCGCGGACTACAATATCCAGAAAGGTAATTCTTGGTTTTGCGATTTGTAGGGTTGTATTTTTTTTTCTTTTCTTTTCTGGATTTAGTTTTCTTGCTCTCCTGATATAATTTTTTCTTAATCTTTTTGTTCTAGAATCCACTCTTCATTTGGTGCTGAGGCTGAGGGGTGGCATTATCGAGCCTTCTTTGATGGCTCTGGCCCGGAAGTACAACCAGGACAAGACGATCTGTAGAAAGTAGGAATCTTTTACTTCTCTTTAATGATCTTTATGTTTATGCAAAATTTGAGATTACTTGATGTTTGGATGATTTAGGATTTATCTTTATATTGAACTGTGTTGATTGCTTGAATCCTGTTCATAGAGGTAAGATTAGTTTAATGAAGATTCGTGGTTTCAAAAATTATTCAAGTGTCTTGAAGTTATTTTGGCAATGATATTGGAGAATGTTCGCCGGAGTTGATAAGGAGGCGGGTAGGAATGGCAAGGATTCAGAAGTCCAGAAAGCACTGATTTTAATGCTTAGTTGACCTTAGTTCAATTTATTTTTAGTTAATGATTCTCTTTTTTTCAGTATGCCTGAAACTTCGGTTGATGGATTATGGTTGATAAATTGCATAGTTTAGCCACTGGCCAGAAATTTAGGTTCCATAAGTATAGATCTCTGTTGATTTGTCCCACTCATGGAAGCCTCAAAGACAGGTGTCTAAATATATGAGTGTTAGTCATAAATCCATGATTAGTCTCTTCATGTAATTTATGCCTGCTATCCACCTGGATTTGATGAATTGATGCCAATGTTGTGATTGAGTTTCTTGCTGTTTGTCTCACATCATGGCACAGGGGCTTCTGTTTTCTGTATAATGTTGAAGCATTTGGTCATCATAGTTATGCTACATTTGAATTTTTTGTGGGTGCATGTAAGGTTTTCCTTTAAATTTTCTGTTGATGTTATTTATGTGTGATCCGATGATGGCACTTGGTAATTCAAAAACTCAACAGCTCTGAACTGATATTCATGTCTATCATGTGGTTTTGCATCATGAAGTTCATTTTATTAGTTCAGAAAAGTTTAAATTTTTTATGATTTCAAACTTTTTTATCTGAATAGAAAGTCACCAGTTCCATAGTTGCTTTTATCTATTGCGATTGATTTGTGTTTATCATGTAGTTCTTTTTTATCTAGAAGTTCATTTTATTAGTTCAGAAAACTTTTACATTTTTTACAATTGCAAACCTTTTTATCTTAAGTATTTCACTTACCTGTTCCATAGATGCCTTTATCTATTATGATTTACTCGGTTGTCAGATCCAGAAATTTATCATAAGAGATTGGACCACATGAATATTAATCTAAGTTATTGGCAGGAATGATGAAACTTATTAGATGTGTGAAGGAGATTTCTCCCTCCCATGAACGAACACTCGAGGCATATTGATATTCTGACCTGCTATTCCTACATTGTAACTCTAATTATTTTAGTGCTAGCATAGGCCTTTCTTGTCCAAACAAGTAATATACTTAGTACTATCCTTTTTAGATCCCTTTTAGTTTTGCCATGTAGATTACTCACCATTGAATTGTATAAAGACTTGCTGGACAAATAAGTTAGATGTATGAAGGAGATGCCCTCCAATGAGGTTGCTTTTTATGCCTATTATTGATATTCTGATGATGAGTTTAAATAATTTTAGAGTGGTAAATGTTTGGCTTCTTCTAGCTTAATTGTTGAGCTTAGTGTTACTTCATGAGATCACACATTTATGAAGTGATTGTTTTATTTTTAAAAATAAGGTTGATTTTTTTTAAATTGAAAATCTTTAAAAATGTTTTCTTTTTAAACTTTCATAGGTATTAGGGTTTTCACATATAGTTACTGTTGAACATCTGAATAGTTGTTCATCATGATATGACTTTCTAATACTCATAATCATATAGATGTATGATTTATCTTTTTGTTGTCGAGTATTTATTTGGTGTGAGTGACCATTAAGGACATGATGTTTTAATTGATTGCTATATCTGAATGCTTTTTGCCACTCTATCACCTGTTTTGATAATGTTTCCATGATACATTTCCTGTAATTAATTCTCCTATTTGCTTATTCTGCAATATTGTTATTATTGATGATACTTTCACCCGGACTCTTGAAATCATTCTTTTTATGCTCAACTTACTAATGTTGCATCCTTTATTCCTTATGAAATTGTATTCATCTTATCCTGTAGGTGCTATGCACGCCTGCACCCAAGGGCTGTCAACTGCCGGAAAAAAAAGTGTGGCCATAGCAATCAGGTAAGACTACTTCCTTTATGTGAAGGAAGATAGAATAAGTATATTTTATTTTATTTTTTAAACTTCATAAAGAAGGGGAGCCTTGGCGAGGCATGGAAACAGCCTCTTGCATAAAAAGCAACGTAAGGTTGCGTACAATAGACTCAAGTGGTCCGTTCTCTCCCCGGACACCGTACATAGCGGGAGCTTTTTAGCCCCAGGCTGCCCTTTTTTAAACTTCATAAACATCCTCCCTGACAATTTTAGAGAGCCACTTGAAAGAACTTGTGATCAAGCGAGCCTGCCCATCTGCTGCTTGACTAAATCAGTGGCAGATGTGGGATAACTCAAGCCTCAAATTTTTCATGTACCATTCAAATGTGTGATTTATGTTGTGTGTACATACAAATCTGAATATTTGAAATCTCTGACTTGAAATTTCTTTTATATGTTTTTACCCTTAAGATGCTCAATTCAATAACTGGCATTTTGTGTTTTCTTTTCAGCTGAGGCCTAAGAAGAAGATCAAGTAAGCAATGATGTTTAATGCCAACTTGCAATAGCGCTTTGCCTGGGAAACCAAATCATTCTAGTTGCTAGCTTGAAATTTCTAGTTGCCATCTTTTGTTGAACATGTTTATTTTGTTCTATCTTTCCAATTGTGTACTTTGAAAGATGCAGATTTTTGTTTTATCATTGAAGTTAATGAGCCTTTTGTGGTTTTGGATATGGGGGTGTTTGTGAGATGAGTTTAAAGCCAAGTAATTTTATTTCTGAAATTCCTGGAAGAATTAGATTAACGAACTAAATTATGTTAGGAACGAGAAGAGGAACTATGTCATGTGTTTAAATAAAGCTTGTTTTTGTGCAAGTAATTCCCTTTTCTATTATACAAACATTCATTTAAGGAAACTTGTTTGTTTAGTTTAATACAGGGTATTGTTTAACTGTGTATCAACTTGGTAAGGAGTCTGAGCACCAACCAAAACCCAGCTCTGTTATTTTTGCATGCAACTTAACTAATAATATTCAAACTTCAGGAGTTTCAATCGGGCGGATGAAAGTATATATACATTAACGGTCTTATTTTCACTCGCTGTTTATTACTGTATGCATACGGTACATCCCCAGAAATGTAGATCACAAAAGTATGGGAGATTTTACAAAGGGCGATCCTCAATTCCTCATTGGTACATGAGAGGGGGAGAAAAAATACCAAGACCTGCATGATTCGATAGTGCATTAAAGAGGTTCACTTCAAGCTTTTGGCAATATTAAATTTGTCATCTCAATGGTAGGGATATCGGTCTTGAAAGACTTGGCAAGGACTCTTTCCTCTATTCCAGTAGAGTAGTAAAGACAGTTGCAGGGACAGGTACTGTCCCTGCATTTGCACTTCCAAATGTAGAGATCACGGTGGCCGGACTATGACCGCAGATCTGACAGTGAATGAGACCCACCGGGAACTCAAACATGTATCTCAGTTTCCTTGAGCCCCGCCGGGAACACAAACATGTATCTCAGTTTCCTTGAGCCCATCAAGCTTGAGATTTCTTAGGTGACTAATACATTGAACCAAGGCAGGCGAGCAGAATATGTAGAAGTATAAAGGAGAAACTTTCTACTGTGAACAATTCAGCTCATGGAAAGTTAGATTCACACCAGTTTCCAAAATAATCTGAAAAAAAAATAATCATTGAATTTAAGCTAGATAGTTCAATCTGCTAATAAAACTATGGATTGTGTACCAGATGACAAAATATTATGTTAATAGATAACATGGATGCTTCCATCAATAAAAATCATTACTGTTATCAATCTATTTGACATCAAAAAAAAATCTCAATAAAGTTTCTTAGTTCAGTTCCAGTTCAGTTGAGCCAGTTCAGATAAAATCTTCTCCCTAGACATATTCTTTCCTATTTTCGACACATGGTTATACATGAATGTATCCCTACTATAAAATGGTTCCAGATACTCTTATAGAATGAAGATGGCAGTGAGATCAAATGTACCTCAATGGAGAAATAGTAATTCATCACCAATAATCTACACAGGAGCAGAACCCTTCCTTGAAATGGTGAAACCTGTTTGCATCCCGAAAAACAATCTCCCTTGGGGTTATAGATGATATTAGTTTCATAAATGTGTGACAGTCGCCGCAGACTCTAAGGTTCTTAATAATCCGAATTGTTGTTCCTTCAGGTGTTGCAAGAAGACCATATGCAGTTGCTAACTTCTCACTGTGAGTATATAGAAACCCAGCTTTTAGTTCTTCATCAACATCATGAAGCACAAAGTCTGTATCAGGAACATAGCCTGCCAGCTCCAATTTTTCACTCAAGATCTTGAGCATTTCATAGATTTCCTTGGACTGGGGATGGCTCTTATCACCAACACTAAACTGATGGATCTTATTATTGATCTCAATCCATGTCCAACCAGGAGTCTTCTTCAGTCTCATGCTGGTCATCAACTCCCTCATTTTGGCCACATCTTCCCACCGACCGGCTTTGGCATATATATTTGAAAGCAGCACATAATAACCTGAGTTTCTCGGGCTTAGTTCTAGAAGGGCTTTCGCAGCCTTCTCCGCCAACCCTATATTCCCATGGATCCGACACGCACCCAAAAATGCACCCCACAAACCTTCATCCTTTTCTATTGGGGTATTCTCAATTAATTCGATTGCCTCGTCGAGCTTGCCAGCACGGCCAAGAAGGTCTATCATGCAAGTATAGTGCTTCACATCAGGGTCTAACAAATACTCCCTACCCATCAAATAAAAGAATTGCCTTCCCTCCTCAACCAAACCAGCATGACTGCAGGCATACAATATAGAAACAAAAGTGATTCTGTTTGGTCTAATCCCACTTTGCAACATCTCAGGAAACAGCTCAAGAGCCTTCCTTCCCTGACCATGAATTCCATAAGCCAACATCATAGAACTCCAAGTGATGACATTCTTTTCCTTCATCCCATCAAAGATCTCCCTAGCAGCAACCACACTCCCACACTTAGCATACATATCGATCATTGCAGTCCCTAGGATAACATTCAATGAGAAGTTCCTTTTCTCAATGTACTCATGTATTATCTTAGCCTTATGCATAGCACCAAGCTTTGCGCAAGCAAATACAACTGTCACCATTGTCACCTTATCAGGGACAATGCCACTCTCCCGCATCTGGTCAAACAAGACTAACGACTCCTCCGGATTCCCACACTCTGCATGCCCAGAGATCATCACGGTCCATGAAACCAAATCCTTATTACGCATTTTATCAAACACCTTACGGGCATCCTCCAAATGACCGCACTTCACATACATATCAACCAAAGCCGCAGATACAAACACATCAGCATGCAATCCAGACTTATAAACAAGGTGATGAATTTCCAATCCCAATCGTACAGACTCCGTATCACGACAAACCCGAAGCACAAAAGGAAGTGTGAAGTTATCGACACGGGAGCCAGACCTGACGAATTCCCTGAAAGTCTCTAAACATCTCGGATAATCACCAACCTTGGCGAGACCACCGACCATGACGCTCCAAGACACATTGTCCCGCTGTTCCATCCGGGAGAAGAGCGCGGAGGCGTCAGTCAAGGCCTTATGCCCGGCGTAGATGTACAAGAGCTTGTTTGCGACGCCGAGGTTTTGGATCATGGATGTGGTGATGGCGTAGGCGTGGACGCGCCTGATCTCGTGCGTGTTCCGGCATTGGACGAGGGCTGAGATGAAGGACCTAGGGTTAAGGTAGTACGCTCCTGGGTACTCTTCTGCTATTATAGCAGTAGAAGCCGAGAAGAACCTTCGCCTGGGCATGCGCATGGCTTACGAGTCTTGTTCTTATTCACGCTTATTATAAGAGACTGAACTCTAGTTAAGATAATGGTTCTAGGTTTATCTACTAATTAACAAAAAGGTCCCGATACTTGTCTCTTTCTGACAAGATTCATTGCTTCACAAGCGGTTCAAGATAAGCTTATTTATTTGGTCGGTCAGGGTTTCGACAAAGCACGATTTGAAAACACACGATGAGGAGAGTGAGGTGGAGCTGGGGCTCTGCAGCAATCGGCGCCGCCTCGGCGGCAGCCGCAACAGCACTCATCGTTGGTCGGCCGCGTGACCCGACCTTCCACCTTATCTCAATTAACCTCTCATCTTTCAAACTCAACCTACCTTACCTCGATTTGGAGCTTGTTCTCACCGTCCATGTCACCAACCCTAACCTCGTCCCCATCCACTACGCTCCTACAACGATGTCCATCTTCTACGACGGTTCACGTCTCGGCACGGCTGAAGTTCAGGCCGGTTCCCAACCACCGATGTCGTGCAGCCTAATCCACCTGCCCGCCCGTCTTGACGGCCTGGAGCTCGCGCACCATGCCACCAAGATACTCTCTGATGCAGCACGGCGCGAGATGTCGCTCCAGGCCAACGTGGACATCGCCGGCACTGCTCGAGTTCTCTGGTGGCACCACCGGTTCAGTGTGCACGTTGAAAGTCATGTTGTTGTTGACCCTGTCTTCCTTGATATCATTCACCAGGAAAACCATTCTGAGACTACTGTATACATTGCCTGACAAAACATGTATACCGTATCTTGCATACATGAGCATGCTTACCTTTCTGTTCAGTGTTCAGATTACCTCATAAAAAAATTATTATGATTACTGGCTTTTTTTTTTTTTAATTGGCATCTTCCCTTATATATACAGTGCAAAATATATTAGGGAAGCTAAGGGAGCTCCCGGTGCTCCAAGAGAAGGTGAGGTATGATAATAAAATACAACAGTAGAATGAAACATGGCATACAGCATATAGGTGACGGAGAGAACAGAGTTATGACCATGTGGGTGTGTTTTCAGTTGAGTTGGATGAGCGGTGAGCGTGGTATGAGTGAAGGCTTCTCCTTGTTGGACTCGTACGGGTTGTTCTCTCGGAAATCCTCCATTAAGTCTTCCATGGGCATGGCTCGTAGGGATTCGATCGTAGCTTTGCTTGGCAATTCTGATTCTGACCTTACTGGAGTCTCTCCACTGGGTTCATAGTCCTTAAAATATGAAACATGTTGTATTATTAGCACTTATCTAAACATGATAATAAATATAAATAAAAGCCTACAATGAACCGTGTGATGGCCAGCTTACCATGTATCTATGTTGGAAGGTATCCTCGGCATACAGTTGGATCACCTCTGCCTGGTTAGTATGATCTTCATGTAACTGCCTCAAAGTACCGGAATGAACCTCCACTGCTGCCATAACTGATGATTTGCATTCACGTTCGTGCTCCAAAACTCCTGCATAACAATATAAATTTGCTAGGTACAAAACTGAACCATGTTTGTCCTTCTCAAAAAGGAAAAGGAAAAAGAAAGTAAAACTCACTCTCAAAGTGCCCAACGAGATCTTTGTTACTCTTCATCACGTCATCTTCTGCTGCAGCTCGAGCTGAAGTAACATCAGCATCGTGTTGTTCATTAAACTCAATAGTGCTCCTGCAACATTATCCCTTGTGTTAGGCTGGACCAACGCACAAGTCTAAATATGAGATGACCAAGTGCATCCATGTATTACCTGACAAGTGCTTGCATTTCCTGAATGTGCTTCTTGCTCATCTCACTGACAGCTGCATGACTCTTCTTCCATTGCTCAGAGGTGCCATCAACCGCATTTACACTAATAAGAGATTAAAGATATAAAGAGATAATAAGAGGAAGGGAATGCCATGCAGGAAAAGAAAACAAGCATACAAGTTATAAGGTTATAGGAAGGTGAGCGGACCATTGCTGGAGCTGGAATTCCATTCGACAGTGCTTGGCAGCAGAGAAATCAGAGCCATATTTACTGTCAATTTCTGCCTTCATGGAAAATTCCTCCCATTTTCTCTTGGCATCGGTTGTGACCCCATCCATTGAAGATATGTAAGTATCCAAAAACCCTTTATTCTCAACAGCAGCATCTCTTAGACTATTAAGCCTGACGTTCACCTGGAATTCACACAACTAGTTACACATTGCTACCATAGTAAAAATAAATAAAAATAAAAATAAAATAATCTCAAACATGTTTTTATAAAGAGGGGCATACCAGCTCTTTCTGTCGGTGCATGTGCTCGGACACTATATTTGTTATATCTGCAAGAAGCTTCTCTGCCTCATGCTTAGATTGATCCTGGGCATATATATTTACGGATTTATATGTTTTTCAGAAAACAATGAGAAATGTTAACTTTGAACATGATTACCTCATATTCCTTTTGAAAATCTGCAATGCTCTTTGCCTGAACCTCATGGGCATGACTTGAATGATTTTCAAGCTCATTCGCTTCTTTACCAAGGGTATCAAGCAACCCAACTACAAAGTTGGACATCTGCTTTGTATGATCTAGAATATTATGAAATCTCTGCTCAAGTTTTAAACCATCCAACTCAGCAATTATTCAAAAGGCTGCTATTGCCCAGATAAAATCATGTTGTTGGCAGAAAAAAAAATAGACAAACCTCCCGCAATTCATGGGTAAAATCTGCAATCTCTCCACGGTGGCTAGACAATGCACCTTGCAGATCTTCAAATATTAGATTTGCTTCTCCAGATCCCAAAGCTAGTAACTGAATCACAAACAATACATAAATCATAAAGCAGAGAATGATGCCTAGAATCAACTGCAAATTAAACCAACAGAGAAGCAAAAACACTGCAGCAACCCACTTGATCAAACGAACAAAAATCAGCAGAGGTCAAAGAGAGTATCTCCTCTAAGCTTGCATTTGTGCTTGCATTGTGTAGTCGGACGACATTCTGAACTGCTTCCATATGTGAATTATATAAAGTCCTTGATGTGGTAACTTTCTTCTTGAGTTCTGATACTGCCTAAATTTATCATTTTGTTGTAAGATACAAAAATCAGTTGATCAAAATATCTGCACTCCCAAGCAAGAAATCAAATAAATTGAAAGATAATTATCAGCAAAAATACCTTATCATGGAACTCCAAACAAGAATGACATAGATTCTCAACAGACTGAAGGTGTGTGTTTTGCTGTTCCAAAGATGTAACAACTGTCCCGCATAGTGCTCGGATCTTTTCGCTGAGATCCACTTGGAAATTGTTCACAACCGACCTGTTTGAGGTATTTAGCTTGTCTTCTCTGGCTGTGGGGTCATAATAAACAAGCCAAGGAATAAAGATAGGTGCTATGCCTGATTTTAGCTAAAAATCTGAAGATAAAAAAATAAAGATAAGATGGACAACAAATAAAATTAAAAAAAGAGCACCTATTTTAGAAAATAATGATGAATTGTCACTAATAGATTTCTCCAGTTGACACTGAAGCGCGTGGGCTTGATGCGCCAAAGCACTTTCTGTTCCACATAATTCAACATTAAAATAATTTTTAGATGATAACAATAATGTAGCATTGGTGATGCTCACTCACCAGCTTTCTTCTGTTCTGCTATAATGAAGTCCTTTTCCTTCAAACTATATTGGGCTTGCCTCAAATTTTCCTTTGATGTTGCTAGTAATTTGCTGGTATGGTCTAAACTTTTCTGTAAGAATAAAGCAGTCAGTACATGATTCGCAGTAGAACTTTGAAACCAAATGAGCAAAATTATTAATATAGCTTGTTACTTCGGCAGCTTCAAGTTTCTTGCTAAGGTCTTCAGACTGCTGGAACTGAAAATCATATTTTTCTTGCAAAACCTCGAGTTGCTGTTCAAGAAACGCAAAGAAGACAATTTTGTCTATATCAGAAAGTTTACTACTAAGTAAAACTCCTAACTTACAACAGCTGACCTTTTGATGGGTCTCTATCAATACTCCCATTTGTTCGATTTGATCAGCCATTGCCTTTAAGAAACATGTTATGAATATTTAGTGAAACTCAAAATAGACACAAGAAAGAAGATAATCAATAAATAAAAGAAATAGGTAGTGAACATGTCCTCTGGAAAAGAACAACAATGTTGGCAACAGTTTGACTTCAATAAAACACACGTACAGGCACACACACACACACACACACACACACACACACACACACACACACACACACAGTGTAGCAATTTTAAAGCCATCAAACAAGAAGACATCGGCATGGACTAAGCCCAGAATTAAGGAAATATACAGGACTTAATAAATGGGACCAAGTATAATGATTGTCCACTGCAATAGAAATAGTACCAAGAAGACTTGCATGGCATGGTCAGTGATACAGCAGAATACCAGAGCAGCAATTTTAGATGAAGCATTAAATGACTGTTTCAGAAAAATGAGTGACTGTGTTGCAATACACTAGGTAAAACAAGCCTCCACAACACACAAGTGACATATTGGGGTTGGATCTCAACATGAGTCAAATGTCAACTGCTGATTGACAAATAAATATTTGGTTAAGTGTCGCATTCCAAACTATTTGGGAAAGTCCGTTGGAAGATGGCAAACCTGCCACAATCAGATTATTAGACATTCAACTAACATTGCCAAGGCAAAGGAACCCAAAAATTCTCATGGACACAGAAGAGTGTAAAACTAACTAAGAAGGCTCACTTCACTAAAAGAATTTTGCATTATGCATTATGCAGACACAATGTCATAACATAAAAACATAAATGTAGAGAAAAATTGAGGGTGGGAGAGAAAAAGAAAAAAAAAAAAAAAAAGAATAAGTTCAGGTGTTGAGATCTAAGACAGAAACAGGACAGTTCCACACCTTTCTTTCACTCTCCTCTTGATAGTACCTTTCTTTTGGTATGTACACTCCAACCTTCTCACGTGCAGCATATACCTCTAAAGAAATAGAATGTCAGAAGTTACAAAGTCAGAACCTGAGAATATAGATGTTTACACTTTAGAGAATAAAAAGCAATTACCTGCTTTAAGACGATCAATTTCCCCATAAAGATCTTTGATTAATGTTGATTTCATCATTTTCTGGTTTACCTACAATTTCGAATAGAAAATTGACAAGCAACACATCATCAACAGATTGAATTAAAATTACAAGCCTTGTTTGCTAAATTTGAGTTTTGAAACGAAATTATCCTCGCATCAGTAAGCAAAGTTAACAATACATCAACATGCCTCAAAAATATATAAATGGAAAATTACTATAACAGATGTATCTAAGTTGTGGAAATGTGTACGTACACAAGGCCATAGATGAGATTTGCCTTCATATCTTCAAAATAAATATATAAGAAATGAAAACTCCATTAACAAGATGTTTCTCAATAGTGATCAATCACACCCAAAGTTGTTTATGAAATATGTAAGAAAGAGCAAAATCAAGAGCATGTAATTGAAGCAGATAATCAGATGTACTTCAAGATTTCAAGAATAAATCATATGCAACTCAGTATTCTTTCTACATAAACCGGGAAAAAAGAATGACCAATGAACATAAATAGCTCAGAAAAACAAATACACACCTCAGGTCTGTTCTTTATATTTTTTGCCCTGTGAGCATAATCCAGTGTACTAAGTGTTTCCTCGAGACAGTGTACAGATGGTGAAACTGTGGCAATAATACATGTCTTAGTCCTCCCACCCAATGAGTCACGAAGCAAGCGTGTTAGCTTGCTATCCCTACATATCGGCAGACCAATATCAACGAGATAGATAAAAGTAGTAGTAATGGAAACCGCATGGTACACATACAACATCACCCTAGCAGTTTAAAGTTCAAACCTATAGGGAATGTGGCCAAGGTGCTCCACAAGAGCAGTGATAACCCGACCAAGAGTAAGCAAACTCTTGTTTATCTCACCTGCTTCTCTTGCACGACCCTAAAAATTCAGAAACATGTCAGAGTCACTAAACAGGCACATTACCTTCAGGTGGAATTTTTAAGGAAAAAATAGTTGACAGTTAGAAATATTAACCAAATATTGAAATAACATGTTACATGACGCACCTCCCTGGCACCAGATCGGGAAATATTCTCGGATCCAGCAAGGTCAACAAGATTTAGTTTGCCACATTTGATAAGCTCTTCACCTTCAGGTGTTGCCTCTTTAATGTGAATAGTAATGGAGAATAGGGAGTGTGACCGACTGAAACAAAACTATTTCAAAGTCAGAAGCATTATACATATTCAAATTAAAAAAAAAAAAAGGCATTTTAAAGATTAGACCTAGATTGCTTGTTTAATAGTGTCTCTGCAGTACGACGTTTTGCAGAACCCCTTTCCAAAAGAGAAAATATCTCATCAGCACTAGTTACAATTTCTTCCTCTAGGCCCCGTACTAGAACACCCCCTTTCCCATCTTCCATTAGAGGTAGCGGCTTTTTCTGCTTCTCCTCTAAAGCAATTTTGGACAACTCTTCGGGAGCAAGTAAATCAGTAATTTCTTCATTATATAGCTCTAGAAAGGTAACCTTGACACTGTATTCCGCATTTTGGCTTTCTAATGTATCAAAAATCTGTTTTACAGCCCGAGGTATAACACCTGCATCAGGAGGCAACTGACCTTTGGGTCCACTCTGCAAGCATAATTTCATGTCATCCAATCACAAAGGATTAAGCATTAATGTAAACAGGGAGACAAAAAACAAAGACATGATAAGTGACTATAAGATGTTCTACCATATGGTCCATACCTTAGCTCTTCTGCATTCACCTTCCATTGTATAAGTTTTCCCTGTGCCAGTTTGACCATATGCAAAGATGGTACAATTGAATCCCTCCAAAACTTCATTTACAATAGGGACTACAGCTTGATCATAGAGATCCCTCTGCTTGGCTGAAGGACCAAAGACCTGAAAAGATAATAATGTGTGTGTGTGTGTGTGTGTGTGTATCAGTGTATGTGTGAGTGAGTTGCAACAAGTCATCCAATTACCTATCCATTTAGAATCTTCACCTAAAGCTAGGAATTAGTATATCGACAGTAGCGCGCATAGGAAAACTCAGAAACAAACATAACGCATCTAAACCCTAGAAAAGCCGGGAAAAGAACACCTTGTCAAATGTGAAAACCCTATCGATCTGCTTCCCAGCAATCGATTGGGAAACTGCGACTTCCCTCTGGAAATCATTGCAGGTAATAACTTGCGGCGCATTATTCCTCAGCTCGTCATCGCTGAAAGGCCTGCCAAAAATCAAAAAATTAAAAAATTAAAAAAAAATGCAAGCAAAAACCTCCAATTATCAAGAACCTCAACCAAAATCGCAACAGCCATTAGAGTTTCAGACCCAAGATTCAAAAACAAACACAAAAAATCAACATTATGTTCAAGAAAATACCAAACCGCAACCCCAGAAGAAGAGATCTAAGAAAAGCGGTCCAATTGATAGGTACCTGCAGCGAAGGAGGACCTGAACATTGACAGCTTTATCCTTCTCATGCCTAGACGCCATTCCGGACGATAATCCGAGGATCGAGAGAGATAGGGCCACAGCGAGCTTGAAGGTGCTCTAATGGCGGCTCTGAACCGCTCTCTCTCTCCCTCTGTCTCACTCCCCTACCCTTTTCGATTGAAGCCAAGGCGGGCTTTGAATTTTGAAAATGAAACACCGATTTGGTAGCTATCAGCCGTTGGATGTAAGATGATGATTTAACGGTTGGATTATAGAGGAAGAACGGCTTGGGATTCGGGAACACGGTTCAACTGGCTTAATGGGTTGTGTTCAATATAGCCAGCCCATTGGACTGGGCTTCGATATTTGTTTTCCAATTTTAAATTTTATTTTTATATTTAATGGAATTATTTTGCACTTTTTGGAATCGAAACCAATCTTAAAAGTCCTATTATAATTTTTCGAATGGAATAAAAAGTAAAAACAGTCCATTATAATATATGAATAAAATATTTAATATTTAGTATTGATATATAATATATAATATAAAAAAATTAATTTATAAATAAATTTTTAATTTCAAACTAAATCTGAGATTTCAAAATTATAATTATAATTGAGTTTCTTAATTTCGAGCTTTTGAGCCGAGCTCGAGCTTTTGAAATTAAAATCGAGCCAAGCTCGAGCAAACTTATTCGAGCTAATTTCGAGCTCGATCTCGAGCTAGGCTATTTCGAGCCGAATTCGAGCTGGGCCCAACCCAATCAAGCTCGGCCCATTTACAGCCCTACTAGTTGGTATGGCCTAAAAGCTACAGAGTTATGCTAGGCACAACCAAACCTTGTGTTAGTGTGGGGCCAAAGTTTTATGGCCTATCGCATTAGCCATGTGATAAGCGTTCAATTGCTCATGTTTTTATATCAATTCATTGTACATTATTCATGCGATTTCGAGTAATTCTTGCTCATGTGTTAGTGTGGGGCCAATTTTATGCTAATTTGAGTTTGAATCTGACGGATTGGGTTGCTAACCATTTGTATTAACCTGAGCCTTACCCTATAAATAGCCGATTTAGGGTTTAGAGAAAGGGTTTTTGGGATCTTTAACAACATTATCCCCTTGGAGGCTCCCAACCTTCTCTCCATCTTGGAGATTAGGGCATCATTGAAGACTTTGGAGCAAAAGGAGGAAGGTAAGCATTGAAGGGACATCGCTAACGACCATCGCCAATGGTCATCGCCAGAGTGTTTCTTATCATGATTCTCATCTTTTCCTCTTTGATTGTATTGGATTTGTGTTTCTCTTTTATGGGGAACTAACTTGTTAGATACTTGGGCATGATGAACCTCTGGATTTATGCTTAATCTTGCTTGTATGAATTTCTATATTTGAATGAATATTTTAATGTTTTGAGAACCTATTGAATGTTGTATATAGTATTGATGCTTTACGTTGCGACAACTCTAAGTGTCAATCTAGATCTATAGGAGGTGTAGACAATAACACTCCCTCTATATACCCTAGATCTACTTCAATAAGTGGGAGTTATATATGAACATGCCGAGAGATCGGGTGGTGAGAAGAGAGACTTTGTAAAATGGATTATTCTCATAACTCTTTCAAGATTATGTGTTCCCTAGAACTACTCACAAGCGTAGATTAGTAACTCACCTCAAAAGAGGGTGTGAAAGTGTTGTAGGAATTCTTGGTCCAGACCTCATATTCATTAATATGAAATACATACTTACCCCAATCTATAAATTTCCGGAGGGGATTCAATGCTCGAGTATCTCCCTTCTCTGATTGATTGCCATCACTATTCTCATCAAGTGTTCTTAAGCTAATTTCCTTTTTTAGTAATTAGATTAGTAAAGGAAAGAGGTGATTCTGGCTCGCGATCAGTGGGATCGTGACTATGCACCGCCAACCATTGCGAGACCCTTTAAAAAAAAGAGGCCACCCTCGGATCCCTAGCGCAGCGGTCTCCCTTCTCTTTCTTTGTCCCTAAGAGAGACCCTGAGAGAGAAAGGCTTCATAGGGTCGAGTGGCGGGGTTCAGTGTGCATTAACGACGGAGGAGGATAACAGAGAAAGTACGAGCAGGGTTGAGCGTACAACCGGCGCTTGGTTGCTTCAGAGGAACGTGATCATCTTTAAGGGATTATCAACGGACAGTGCACCCTTGTAAGTTCCTCCTTCTTCTCCGATTCCTTTGGTAGTAGTAGTCATGCATGCATATAGTTAGTTGGCCTCATCGGAGAGGGTGGAAACCGGCTCCAGTTATAGGTCCTTCGACGGAGAAGGATATGGAACTCGGACGACGGTGTAATGTCAGTTGTCTCCCATCACGACACAACCACTGGGAGCCAGTCGTTCGTGTAAGCAAGAACCGTAGGGGAGGAATGGCTCAGGCAACAACCGCACCAGGCCGGAGTGCCAACTTCACACTGGCAGAGCCCTGTCCAAAAGAGAAGAACGGGCTTAGCCAAGTTGATCAAACTAATCGGATTAGGGACTTGAGTATGAACTGGTTTAAAGTAAATTGATTGAGTCTAATCAATTTGAAATTTAAGTGAGCTGAGAGGTTTTGGGTCAGGTTTGATCAAATCAATTAATAGGTTAACATGGTTAGGGTTAGTCAGTTATAAATAGATTAAGTAAATTAAGCTGGTTAGTTGGTTTGGACTAATCAACTTGAGTTAACTGGTTCGGCTCAGTTAGATGGGATCAGGTTAGCCGAATCTGAAATTTCGAACCCAAACCAAGTTGAGTCTAATCTATCTCAATAGGTTAAGTTAGATAGTTTGGCTTGATCAGTTTAAGTGGTTGGGTCCGGATCTAAATGTAGCAAATTGGGCTCAACCAGGTGAATCAACTCTAGTCGGTTGGGTTTGATTAAATTGACTTGAGTTTAACCAATTAAATAGACTTGAGACCTAGCTAGTTAGATGTTCGGCAAGACTAAACAGGTTAAGAGATAAAAGAAAAAAGAAAATGGTGGGAGGGGGGACTTGAAACCAATATCTCCCCACTCAATATATTGGGCCTTAACCACTAAGACATTATATCATGTTTGATTGAGCAGGGGGTATTAATTAAATAAGGACAAACAAGACTAAAAGAATAAAAAGGGACAAGTGGAGGGAATAGAACCAAAGACCCTCACCATGCTTGATGGGCCTTAACCACTAGGATGCTTAACATTTTTTGTGATTGAACAGAGAGATTTAATTATATAATATAAGCTAGGCCCAACCAAGTCATTAAAAAGAGAACAAAAATGAAGGGGAATAGGGGATTCGAACCCATGACCTCCTAAGCTATGTAGTGGGCCTTAACCACCAGGTCATCTTGGTTTATCTATAGAAACAGTCTGGTTTAGTTATTTAAGGAGAATGATATAGAATTCAAGGGAAGGCCCATACGATTTGACTTGGGCTTAATTAGAGCATCAAGCACGTACATCCAGCACTTATAAGATGTTGTCGATACTGATATAGATTCCATTATCAGGTTTCGACGTAGAGACGTGACATGAGGGATTTCTGAGTGATCCTAGACGTCGTTGATTGAGGTAAGTACATTTGCCTAGTGCCTACTCTCCGGAGTACTTCCTGTTATTATTATCATGCTTAATGATTCATGATATATTCTTGACTTGATTTCTTGAGTTCATACATGTTTTCTTGGTTGTTTTGGATTCCTGTTGAGCATGTTTGATTGTTTTTGGGTTGTTGGTATCCCTGATTTATTATTGGTCTTCCTCCCGGATCAGTGGAGCGTGGGGGCTCTATTGGGAAACGTTCAGGGACCGGACACCCTGGCGTTTCGGCTTGCCATGCCAGAGGGACGATACTCTGGTTGTCCTGCCTGTCAGTGTGGATGATTCACTGGCCTTGTCGACACGTATGAGAGGTGGAGCTACCGATATACGACCTGAGGGCCGCACGACCGAAGGGTCGAGTTCCAGCAGTTGCTGATGATGCTGGCATGGGGAGACGTTTTGTCGAGCTTTCTTTGGAATTCTTCTCAAAGTTTGAGAGCTGCTGAGATTAGGAGTCATTATCGTTGTGATGTTTGTGGTAGACTCCTAGAGATAGAGTTCCCAGTGATTGATTTGTGACTATTGATCACTTTATGATTGTTATGATGACTTTATGATCCTCGCAGGGGTACTTACTGGTCTTTCCATTCGAAAGCTCACACATTTGTTTCTTTTCTCTTTTAAATCCTGAGGAGTAGGTGATTCTAGCTCAGGAGCCTTACGAGGGATGGGGTATCTTGCAAAGGTCTGAGGACTTCTTTTATTTTTCTTTGTGTGTGAGACATTTATAGGACCCTTATAGGGCCTAGCATTCTATAGGGCATCTGGACCCTTATGATTTTTATTCCGCTGAGACTTTGTTATTATTATGATGATTATTTGAGATTTTTGTTTATACCAAAAAAAAAAAAAAAAAAAAAAAAGGATGATATAAAAAAGGGGAGCCTTGAAAATATAATATATCTCAGGGGGCAATATGAAATATTTCATATAAATTATGATAAAATATTTTAAATGAAATAAATATTTCAAAATATCTTGAAATTAAGATGAATTACGATCTCGAGGTGAACCCAAATACAAATCCGAAGTAGGACCAAGAAATACATATCTCGAGTAAGGTGTCGAGGGTATAAAATTCAAGATTGTCAGAGAACAAATCTCGAGGCAATTTTAAATCTTGAGACGGCCGGGAACACATATCCAGAGGCAATCTCGAAAATTCAAGGTGGCCCGGGAACAACATATCCAGAGGCGACCTTAAATTCCCAAAATTGCCTCTGAGAACACATATCTCGAGGCAACCTCAAATCCCAAAATTGCCCCTGAGAACACATATCTCGAGGCAAATCTCATATCTCAGGATCATCCGGGAACATGTATCCTGAGACAACCCCAAGAAAATGTGAATCCCAAGGCATCATAAAATACATATCCCGAGGCGGAAATGATAATTAATGAAACATGAAAATATATATAAACAGATAACATCAAATATAAATGGCATTGATCTTATCATCATGGTCAAAAATCTGTTTGGTCTCCGCGCGATGTATGAGATTAGTGGGATTTTACGGAGGTGAAACTTGAAAGTTGCTTTTAAAAAGGGGAGCAGCCAGAAGAGAAAAGGAGGAGGAAATCAGGCAAAAAAAAAAAAGTCAAAAAAATTGTGGAGAGAAAGAAAGTTGAAAAAGGAAAAAAACAAGAGAATCAAAGATAGAAAGAGATCAGAGAGCAAGAAGGGAATAAATCTGGAGAAGGAGAAAAAAAAAAAAAAAGGAAAGAAGGAGCAAAAGAAGAAGTCCCCTTTTACGGTGGTACATCCCATCGATCTGAAGCTTCGTCGGCGCCGACCTCGACCTTCCAGCCAAGCACTGCGGTTCTTTGTAGAAGACCCCTTTGCCCCAGATCTGAAGCCTGCTAACTCCTCCGCCCTAGATCTGAAGTGAAGCCGTAGCGCTTGGCGCCCATGTAGCGTCGTCCGCCCTCCACAGCGCCGCCTCCTGCGCCTGGTCAGTGACCGGCCACGCCGCTTTGTTCGCCGCCCCAACCTGCCGCCAAGCCAACCGGACGCCGTGAGCTCGCCACCACGCCCCAGATCCAGCGCCCGCCCGAGTCGCATCGCGCTTGTAGCGCGAGCCCTTGGCTAGCGCGCTGCCTTCAGGCCTTCGAGCTGTAGCGCTGTCTTGGCGCTGGCCTGCAGCGCAGCGTCTGCAGCGCCTGGCTGCCAGCGCTGCCTTGCGCGCTTCGTGTGAGGCTGCGCAGCGCTTCAGCAGCGCTGTAGCAGCGCTCAATTCGCAGCGCTGCGCGCCAGGAGGCAGCGCTGCTTGCCTTCGAGCTGTCTTGTAGCGCTTCGAGCGCCACAGTTCTTCCCACGATGCTACCTCTCCTCTCCGTTGAAGCACTTTGAAGCCCCTCGGCGCCCGGCCCTCTTCTCCGGCTACCACCGCCGGATTCGCCTTGATGCGCCCGACACCGCACCACCACTCGATGCGCTGCAAGCGGTGGCATGCTCCGGCAGCGTCATCGGCTACCACCACATCGGCGTCGTCGCCGGCTACCACCACGCCGATATCGTCGCCAGCTACCACCACTCGATGCATGCGCAGCGGGCGGCTGTTTCCTTGGCGTGCGTCGCCGGCTACCACAGCGCCGCCTTTGATGCCATTGCGGCCACAAACACGCATCGGCCCCTCGGCAACAATTTGTCTGCACCAACACCGCCCCTGCCCGTTGATTGTAGTGTTGCTGCACAAGTGAAATCAGATCATTGACGCTGCAAGGAAACTGTTGCAAAGCCACAAGGAAACCACTGAAGAAGACTGTTGCTGATCATCTTCACATTGTTGATGGGCTGCTGTTGTTTGTGTAACTATTGGAAATGTGATGAATGTAATGATATATGTGAGCCCAAATACAGAAGGAACTCTGTCAATTTTTTTTTCAAAGAAAGAAGATGTCATTGCTGATAAACCAAATGTTAAGGAAGAGATTGTAGAGATGAATTGGAAGAATGGGAGACCGTGCTTGATAAATTTAGAATGCACTCCAAAAGGTTATGAAAGTCGTATTGAAGCATGGAAGAGAATTGCAAAATGTCATGGTATATCAATCATGAAGCGTGCACCTTGAACTAAGACAACTTCAAAGAACCAAATCAAAGTGGAGAACCCAGTCTTGAGGTGCTGCCACATTAATTACTATTGCTCAAAATGTTACTGACCAAGTCCCCAAGCTTGAAGGATTGATTTCAATATGACCATATTCTCTTGGACATCATCGACCGAAGGATAAAATTTGTAAACGAATTTTCCATATTTGATGGAATTGTTGACGCTAAGAAAGATCTTATGAATTTTGGTCAAGATAGTACTATTGACGCCGATTCTTGTCTTAGGTGTTCATGATTCTAAATGTTCACTTCTTGGTGGATTCACTTGGTCTATGAGCCCTTGAGATGATAATTTGGAACTAAAATAAAATAGGCTCAAGGTCAAGATTTGGGGAATCCGAACTTATCTTAAGCGGTGCATCTTTAAAAACGGCAACAAGGCACATGGGGTGGCACGCATTTTAAAATGGCGGCAAGGCGTACATACTGAAGCAAAGATCCCGAGGTAGCCAAAGTCAGCATCGTGGTGCAACCGAAGACAAATGGTGGCATAAATTCCAAGGCAATGACAAAGGCATTATATGGCGTCATAAATAAATTCATATATTCATATATTCATAATAATATTTATATGTAACAAATTATGCAATAAATAAAGCATGTCTATTCATTACGCTTCTACTTGCATTATTTGTCCTTAATCGGAGGTTCCCAAGATTATATAAGGGTAATTAATAATAGAGGCTTGCCTCTATTAGGAATAAAAAGAACCCACATAATAAAAATATGATATTTGTGCTTGATATATACTTAGGTGTCACCGCGATGCAGTAGCGTATTTTCGATCCCACAAATTCTGGCACGCCCGGTGGGGACATATTCCTCCTCCCATCTTTGAGGCAAAAGTACAAGTAGAGGTTTATGAACTTATAAAGGAATCTCTGTTGCAGTTGGAAGCTCACCATCAATAGAGACCCTAATAGTCCCATACCTTCCATCTATGGGCATTGACTTTCATTACAGTAGAGGTTACTGACCCGGCCTTGAAGGATAACTTCTGTAGAAGAAAACGATGACCACACCTTCAAAAAGTTTGAGACAAGAGAATCTTCAACCTTGTGAAAGGCTTGTTTAAAAAAAAAAATCAAAAAAAAAAAAAAATCAAAAAAAAATCAAAAAAAAAAAATCAAAAAAAAAATCAAAAAAAAAAAGAAGAAAAAAATCAGAGATAAAAGAAAAGAAAGAGAAATCAAAAGTTGCACCCTGTTCTCTTTCAAAGTTGTAAATAATGGAATGAGTTCTTTTAAACCCCTTAGGTTGGCGAGAAAGGACTCAATTGCTGCCCTCAACCTGATGTCAGAGGTTCCCTCATAAAAGAGCCTACGTGATATCGATGAAGCTGCAATAGATAAGATGACACTAAGTCAATTCTATCAAAAGCCAAAAGACATAATCTGAATGGTCATTGAGGCATGAGGAGGCCCAATACTTACACCATTTAGAAGATCACAGGGCATAACCGAAGAAGGATCAAATCACTTGCCACACAGGGGGCAAGGAATAGGATTTAACCTTCAACAACATAATGTTCCTAGAAAGAAGGATAAAGAGGATGGATCCATTTTCCTTCCTACCCAAAATAATCTTTAAAGGGATGCACAAATTCACATCATGGTCATGGAGGCCTAGGGAGACCCTCCACATGCATCATTCACAAGACCGTGCATAAATTATGATAAAGTCCTAAACATAAATATGAAAGAAGGATCAAGTCACTGCCACACAGGGGGCAAGGAGCAGGAGTTAACCTTCAACAACAAAATGTTCCTAAAAAGGAAGGATAAAGAGGATGGATCCATTTTGTCTCCAACCCAAAATTCTCCTTAAAGCATTTTCACCAGAAAACATGGATACATAAATTCATATAATCTGGATGGTTATTGAGGCCCGAGGAGGTTCAGCATACATACCATTCACAAGATGCCATATGCCACACAGGGGGCAATGAACGGGGATTGAACCTCAACAACAAAATCTTCCCTCCAACCCAAAATCCTCCTTAAGGAAATTTCAACAAATGAAAACATGGAATATATCGTTGGCGGATTTGTTGGCATATCAACTTGAAGGCATACAAAGTTGAATAACCCTGTCCCCCGGCATGACCTCAAGTGCCTCTATCCTTGAGCAGTTGACAACAATGATCGACAAGTGACAATAATGATGGTCGTTGTTAAAATTGATAAGAAAATGATGCCTTATCTTAAGGGTATAATGAGGATTGATATTTGCCTCACCTATGACAACCTGTGGGTATACAAGTATAAAACCTCATTCCTTTGATAGTTCATTGCAAATCATGCAAGAACACCACAAATCTGCACTCAAGTCATTTCAGATATGGTCACAGATAAAAGACTCATTTCTGATATAAATTGGGGGCATGAATGATATCAAAGTAGTGGATCGGGGCCGGTGGTGGCGATCGCGATAGGATTCTCTCTTCCGTCGACAAGACAAAGCCGATCTTTCCTTATCCAAGTAGGGGCAAGAAGCTTCGCTATCAGTAGCGGAGAAATAAAATCCTCTACAGAAAGAAAGGACATCTCATCCGACATCAACCACGGGAAAGCAGAAAGCGAATGGAAGAATGAATCCCGAAGCACCAAAATCCTCAAATCCAATGACGAAGTGTGCAACCAGAGGCAATCTCAGTACACTTCTCGAAGCAGCATAAATCTTGAGATGGCGATTAAACACGTATCTCAAGGCAGTTAATGAAAATACAAATCCAAAGCGAGACAGTATGCATCCCGATGCGATGATGCATATATCTCGAATCAGCACAAATCTTGAGATCACGATCACACACGTATCTCAAAGCAGCTGATAAAAATATATATCCCAAAATGGTGCAAATCTTGAGACATGGTAAAACTCACATCTCAGGATAGCCTATATATCCCAAAATGGCACAAATCTTGAGGTATGTCAAAGCACACATCTCAAGACGGCCAATGAAATATAAATCATGAAACGACGCAAGCCTTGAGGCAGGGATGGAACACACCTCTCAAGACAGTCGATAAAAATATAAATTTCAAAGTGGCCACAAATCTCGAGGCGGTGATGGGACTCGTATCTCGAGGTGATTAATGAAATGCAAATCATACAAATTCAATGATGAAGCGTGTATCCCAAGGCAGCAGAGCACGCATCTTGAAGCATCACAACTCCCGAGGGGGCAATCAAGCACGCATCTCTACGGTAGCTGATGAAATACAAATATCGAAATAGCCATGGATTTTGAGGCAATGATGAAGCACGAATCTCAAAATGGCTGATAAAAATATAAATTCATAAATTCCAAAATGGCACGAATCTTGAGGCATGGTGAAACACACATCTCAAGATGGCCGATGAAAATATAAATACTGAAATGACGCAAGTCTTGAAGCAACAATGGAGCATGCATCTCAAGATGGTCAATGAAAATACAAACCTTAAAGCAGCCACAAATCTCAAGGAGCCGATGCAGCACGTAACCTGAGATGGCGATAAATACCAAAGCAAAATATATGTATCCCCCAAAATGATTACAAACCCCAAATTGATGAAGTGTACATCCCGATGTAGTGAAGTACACATCTCAAGGCATCACAAATCTCGAAGGGGCATGGAGCACGCATCTCGAGGTAGATGATGAAATACAAATATTAAAGCATCCGAGACAACGATGGAACACGGACCTCAGGATGGCTAATGGTAATACAAATCCAAAACAGCTACAAATCTCGAAGCGGCGATCTAACATGCACTTCGAGGTGGCGATAAGTCCTAGAAGCATTGTGCATCCCAAGGTAGTGAAGCACACATCTTGAAGCATGACAAATCTCAAGGGGACAATGGAGAGCTCGCATCTCGGGATAAATGATGAAATACAAATATCGAATCAACCATGAATTTCGAGGTAGCAACAAATCCTAGAAATCTTGAAGCGATGAAGTGTGTATCCCGATGCAGTGAAGCACACATCTCGAATCAACACAAATCTCGAGATATTGCTATAGCACATATCTCGGGGGAAATGATGAAATCTAAATTTCAAAATGATGAAGTATGCGTCCCGAGACAACAAAACACACGTCTCGTAGCAGCATGCAAAGAATACGAAACCTGCGGTGACTGAAGAATACAAATCTTGAGATTGCTCTCCTCAACATATATGACTCTCAAACCTGTATCCTCCATGAATGAGGTCAGGTATAATACGACTCTTGAAGTTTAGCATATTCCGACCATGGAGCCGAAACTTCTAAGAAAAATTCACTTGGGTTCTCATACACCATATGATGAGATTACCAAGATATATGAAATGTCAAACTTGGATTCTCACTCACTCATATAGTGAGATACCAAGATATACGGAACGTCAAACTTGTATCCTCCATTAATGAGGTCAGGTAAAATATGATGCTCCTAAAAAATGATGAAATCTTCATTTGGGGTTCTCAAACATATAATGAGATCACCAGATATATGAAATGTCACATATAATGAGATCACCAGATATATATGAAATGACATTTGGGTTCTCAAACATATAATGAGATCACCAGATAAATGAAATATCAAACTTGGATTCTCACACACATATAATGAGATTTCCAAGGAAATATGGAGTGTCAAACCTGTATCCTCTAGCAATAAGGTCAGGTAAAAAATGACGCTTCTAAAAATGATGAAATATAAATTCTTCACTTGGGTTCTCATACACTCATCAGATGAGATTACCAAGGAAATATGAAATATCAAAACTTGTACCCTCCATCAATGAGGTCAGGTGAAAATATAACACTGGAAGTTTCACATATTCCAAAAAAAAAATGGAATCGAGATTTCTAAAAATGATGAAATGAAAAAGTGCACACTTGGTTTCTCAAATACTCATATGATGAGATAATCAAGAAATATGAAATTTCGGATCAATAAAAGGCCCATAAGTGCGATCCTCGATGATGTTGAAGAGGAAAATGCTGGGGGCAAAAGTGGAAGTCTTCGCCCTCGAGATATCAGAGGAAGCTTAGAGACAACCATTTATGAAATATTTGGGATATGATAAACTCCCAGGGGGCAAATCAGAAGGCCTTCAGGTAAAGCGAGGCGCCCTAAGATTCACCCTCATATGAAGAAGCGGACGAAATTATGCACGATGTATACTTCGTGATATGTGATGCAGACCAATCCGGGCCCAAGATGCGACTTAAGAGTAAGCGCATTGGACATTATTGCCCAACTATGATCAGAAATTGCAAAAGATGCCATGTGTGCCAAAAGATGCCATCAACATCCAAATCAAAGAAAGCTATGTCCAAAGATGAAAGGGCCGGCAAGTATAGACTCCTTGAGATACTGCGCGGTTATCATACCATTTATAGGACTCCGACATAATCCACACCACACACCTTGGTGTTTGGAGTTAAAGCAGTCATTTCCCACCAAATTCAGATGGTATTATGAAATAAAATATCAAATGAAAACAATATTCCACTTCGCCTATATGAACTGGACTCACTTGACGATGTTAGCATGGACATCACAAGCTTGCAACAAATGGGCTCGTTTCCAAAATGATGGAAAGTGACCTCCAGTCTCCAAAAGGGCTCAGTCATGAGGAAAGAAATTTATATGTTCATACTTCTCCCTCTCAAACAAATTTCGTGAGAGAAGTATGAAGGGGGCATTTGTTTATACCAAAAAAAAAAACAAAAAAAAACAAAAAAAAATGATGATGATATAAAAAAGGGGAGCCTTGAAAATATAATATATCTCAGGGGGCAATATGAAATATTTCATATAAATTATGATAAAATATTTTAAATGAAATAAATATTTCAAAATATCTTGAAATTAAGATGGTCTGATCTCGAGGCGAACCCGAATACAAATCCCGAGGCGGACCAAGAAATACATATCTCGAGGCAGGTCGAGGGTATAAAATTCAAGATTGTCCGAGAACAAATCTCGAGGCAATTTTAAATCTTGAGACGGCCCAGGAACACATATCCAGAGGCAATCTCGAAAATTCAAGGTGGCCCGGGAACAACATATCCAGAGGCGACCTTAAATTCCCAAAATTGCCTCTGAGAACACATATCTCGAGGCAACCTCAAATCCCAAAATTGCCCCTGAGAACACATATCTCGAGGCAAATCTCATATCTCAGGATCATCCGGGAACATGTATCCTGAGACAACCCCAAGAAAATGTGAATCCCAAGGCATCATAAAATACATATCCCGAGGCGGAAATGATAATTAATGAAACATGAAAATATATATAAACAGATAACATCAAATATAAATGGCATTGATCTTATCATCATGGTCAAAAATCTGTTTGGTCTCCGCGCGATGTATGAGATTAGTGGGATTTTACGGAGGTGAAACTTGAAAGTTGCTTTTAAAAAGGGGAGCAGCCAGAAGAGAAAAGGAGGAGGAAATCAGGCAAAAAAAAAAAAGTCAAAAAAATTGTGGAGAGAAAGAAAGTTGAAAAAGGAAAAAAACAAGAGAATCAAAGATAGAAAGAGATCAGAGAGCAAGAAGGGAATAAATCTGGAGAAGGAAAGAAAAAAAAAAAAGAAAGAAGGAGCAAAAGAAGAAGTCCCTTTTCCGGGTACATCCATCCCGATGCAAGCTTCGTCGGCCAGCCTCCAACCTCGACCTTCCGCCCAAGCCTGCAGCTGCTGTAGAAGACCCCTTTGCCCCAGATCTGAAGCCTGCTAATTCCTCCGCCCTAGATCTGAAGTGAAGCCGCGCGCAGGCTGCTGCCAGAGGTCGTCCGCCCTCCCCGGCCGCCGCCTCGCCTCGGATCAGCCCACCGGCTACCGCTCGCCGCCCCAACCTGCCGCCAAGCCAACCGGACGCCGTGAGCTCGCCACCACGCCTGAATCAGCGCCCAGTCGCATGCGCTGCAGTGCCGCTGAGCCAGGCATACCGCGCTGGCCAGACGCCAGCCGCGCTACTGCGCTTAGGACGCTGCGTCATACAAGACGCTGCCAGCGCGCTACAAGGCCAGCGCTGGCTGCGCGCCAGACGCGCTGGCCAGCAGCGCTACGCGCTGCGCTGGCCAGTGCGCTACGCGCGCCCAGACGCTGCCGCCAGTCAGCAAGGCGCTCAGGCCACGCCCTGGTTCTTCCCCTGATGCTACCTCTCCTCTCCGTTGAAGCACTTTGAAGCCCCTCGCGCCCCAGCCCTCTTCTCCAGCTACCACCGCCGGAGCCTCGCCTTCAGTCGCCGACACACGCACCACCACTCGATGCACCTGCAAACAGCTGGCCTGCTCCCGACGTCGTCATCAGCTACCACCACATCGACGTCGTCATCAGCTACCACCACATCGACGTCGTCATCAGCTACCACCACATCGACGTCGTCATCAGCTACCACCACTCGATGCATCTGCAAGCAGACGGCCTGTTTCCTTGACGTCGTCATCAGCTACCACCGCGCTCTGCCTTTGATGTCGCTGCAGCCACAAACCTGCATCAGCCCCCTCGGCAACAATTTGTCTGCACCAACACCGCCCCTGCCCGTTGATTGTAGTGTTGCTGCACAAGTGAAATCAGATCATTGACGCTGCAAGGAAACTGTTGCAAAGTCACAAGGAAACCACTGAAGAAGACTGTTGCTGATCATCTTCACATTGTTGATGGGCTGCTGTTGTTTGTGTAACTATTGGAAATGTGATGAATGTAATGATATATGTGAGCCCAAATACAGAAGGAACTCTGTCAATTTTTTTTTCAAAGAAAGAAGATGTCATTGCTGATAAACCAAATGTTAAGGAAGAGATTGTAGAGATGAATTGGAAGAATGGGAGACCGTGCTTGATAAATTTAGAATGCACTCCAAAAGGTTATGAAAGTCGTATTGAAGCATGGAAGAGAATTGCAAAATGTCATGGTATATCAATCATGAAGCGTGCACGCGAACTAAGACAACTTCAAAGAACCAAATCAAAGTGGAGAACCCAGTCTTGAGGTGCTGCCACATTAATTACTATTGCTCAAAATGTTACTGACCAAGTCCCCAAGCTTGAAGGATTGATTTCAATATGACCATATTCTCTTGGACATCATCGACCGAAGGATAAAATTTGTAAACGAATTTTCCATATTTGATGGAATTGTTGACGCTAAGAAAGATCTTATGAATTTTGGTCAAGATAGTACTATTGGCGCCGATTCTTGTGCCGGTGTTCATGATTCTAAATGTTCACTTCTTGGTCGGATTCACTTGGTCTATGAGCCCATGAGGATGATAATTTGGAACTAAAATAAAATAGGCTCAAGGTCAAGATTTGGGAATCGAACTTATCTTAAGCGGTGCATCTTTAAAAGCGGCAACAAGGCACATGGGGTGGCACGCATTTTAAAATGGCGGCAAAGGCGTACATCTTTGAAGCAAAGATCCCGAGGTAGCCAAAGTCGACATCGTGGTGCAACCAAGACAAATGGTGGCATAAATTCCAAGGCGGCGACAAAGGCATTATATGGCGTCATAAAATAAATTCATATATTCATATATTCATAATAATATTTATATGTAACAAATTATGCAATAAATAAAGCATGTCTATTCATTCGCTTCTACTTGCATTATTTGTCCTTAATCGGAGGTTCCCAAGATTATATCTGGGGTAATTAATAATAGAGGCTTGCCTCTATTAGGAATAAAAGAACCCACATAATAAAAATATGATATTTGTGCTTCGATATATCGTCCGGTGTCACACGATGCCAGGCGCGTATTTTCGATCCCACAATTTTATTATTTTATTATTTTTTATCTGCTTTTGATTACACAGGCCTTGTATTCGAGTGAGGTGCGCCTTACTTAGTTACGGCCAGTCTGCTCCTGGAATCCGGGTCGGGGAGTGACAACACAACTGTAGGGAATGACTTGGGAGATTGAAAAACAAAGGGAAGAGATTCAGGTCACAGAGATGAGGAATAGTTAAGTCATGTTGAGTGGAAGAGGCTGGGTCTCTTCTCCAATTTAAAGTCACCCAAGCCTCTCTATTTACTCACGAGAATGCTTTGATTTTCATGCTTTAATCTCATGCCCTTTCTTTTGGCAACAAGATCCGCGAATCCCGAGGCCATGAGAGAATTCTCGTGTAGCCATTGACCCCGGGCATGATCTCTAATAATCAAGCTTCAATTAAAGGTTTAGTGGGATTTTAGCAATGCGCCGAACTTGAACGAATTGAACCTAGCTCGAGTTTGGCTCGAAATTATAAATTTCAGCTCGAGTTCGGCTCGAGTGTGAATAAACTCAAAATGTTATATTCAAGTTCAGCTCAAAATTAGTTATAAAATTTCGAGTTCCATTCGAAAAAGCTCGAAATTAAAAAAATATATAAAAAATTATAATAAAATTCACATTATAATGTTGAACATTATTAAAAACCATCATTTAAAAATCCTAAAAAGCATTATATCAAATCTAATGCTCCAATCTCTCTTTCAAGTTTTCAAGTGACAAAGAAAATGTTTAACAACCACAAGCAATCCTTAAAAAAGTTTTTATAAGTGACATTTGATACTTGCACACATCTGACATGTCACACAACAAATATCTCTCAGAGACCCAACTAATACATAAGAGGAAAATTGGAACCATGCACTATATAAAATATAGGAAAAGAGGGCAACATAGATAAAGCTTTGCCTTCAATGTATCAACACAACAAGAATGAATCATAGATTCACAACAGAGGAAAATGCACATGCAACTATGCAAGGCCTGCTGTCAAAACGGATTTCACAAAACCATTATTAGCTCCTTTGGCAGAGAATCAACAACAGAAGTGTCTGCTTCATATTGGGCATTCCTACCTCTGGTTTTGAATGCAAAATGTATGCAAGTTACATAAACAAATACAAGGTAACCCTTTGGCTTAGAAGCACATTTGGCCAAGATAATTCAAAATATATAAAATGTCACTCATATTTTGGAAATCTATATTTTAGCAAGGACACACTGGAAAAACATAACAAAATAGACTTGGTTTGAAAAAATTGTTCCTCTTGCTCAAACATGGAGCTATATGAGACTGGCAAGGGTTTTGCTCCTACTCTTTCAATTTATATACATATATATAAAGCAATCACAAAAGTTGTTTCCATACAACTAATAGAAAAACTAACTGGTTTCTAGCATCCTGAAAGGTTTCCAAGCATACCTCAAAGATATCCTCAACTTATTCCTCGTAATTGCATTAACAAGTGAAGATTTTCACAGAGAAGCAACAAGACACACATACTCCAGCTTGAAAATAGAAACAAACTACATATTAAAACAAATTTCTTGTAAAATAACTAATAGAATAAAAAGTTCATTCATAAATAAATGCTCACCAGTTGTTCCTTCACCAAAAAGCTGTTGCAATACATTAAATAGTGGCAAAATTGTTTGGAATGTCCAATTTAAATTTTTCTTTCTCTTCTTCAATCTATACAACAAATGCATTCAGATTGAAGTAAAAAAAGCTAAATTTTAATTTAAAACTGCACATTCATTTAAATAAACACACTTCATGTTTTGATTTTTGTGTTTTTTTTTTAGTGGCTCTAAGCCAATCTGCAGTGCATACTAAAGTATCAACTGTTTTTGGAGCAAGAGAACTACGATACATATCCAATACCCTACCACCTACACTAAAGGATGATTCTGAAGCAACTATAGTCATTGGAATTGTGAGCAAATCACGGGCCATTCTGGATAAAGTTTGAAATTTAAGAGAATTCAATTTCCACCAAACCAAAACATCAAAAGTAGCTTCATCTTTCCCCCCATTCAACTGTCCCTTCCTCTAAGTAAATCTCCAAATCAGATTTCATGGTTGTGCTAGTTCATTTTTCCATTTGAATTCATCAAATTCAGACCTACCTCTACTTTTTTGTTTTTCTTAATGAAATTGCAACATTATTTGATGATTCGGAAAAACAACCAACAAAGCTTGAAGATGGCTGTTCATTGGCATTTTCACTTGCATATGCTTCAAATATATCCACCATAATTTGTTTCTGCAAATTTAGGATAAATGTGAGGAAAACAAAAATTTATCAACACCATTTGTATCTTGGATCTAAAACTACAGCAATTGTCATAAGCATGTTGCAATCTTTCCAATATTTGTCAAACTTCGCACCCATTACTAATGCTATTTTTCTCAAAAACTGATCCGATGAGTTTGAATGATTATCTAAAACTTATTTAACCTTCCAAACCTCAGAAGGAAATCTATTTGCAATTGGATACAAACAACCAGAGAAAAGATGTGTAATATCATAAAAAATTTCAAGAAAATCGGCAACTTTTTAGCCTTTGCCCAATTTTCAGAAGTATGCAACCATTTATAATTTGCATCTCTAATAGCATATTGATCAAAAACAATTCTGAAATTAAAAGCAGAGTCCAACATTTCATAGGTTGAATTCCCACATGTAGGGACATCAATATGAACTCCTCTTTTTGTACAAACATTCAATTGTCTTGCAACTTCACCAAATCTGAATAATCTAGATGGTGATTTTTTCAAATACTTAATAGTCTCTCTTATATTGTGAATTACACCATCTATTTCCTTGAGACCATCTTGGACCGTCAAGTTTAATATGTGTGCACAACAACGGATATGAAAAATATGACCCTTATAATGCAACATGCTTCTTGATTCAAAATTAGTCTTTAGACTTCTTGCAACTACATCATTAGTAGTTGCATTGTCTAATGTAATTGTGGAAACTTTATATTGGATCCCCCAATCTAAAAGACATTCAGAAATTGCATCGGAGACAACAATACCCGTGTGAGGCGATTCAAGCTCATAAAAACTAATGATACGCTTTTGGCGTTTCCAATCAAAATCAATAAAATGTACTGTCAAACACATGCACCCTATAGTCTGATTTGAAGTCCAAGTATCGGATATAAGACAAACTGTTTCAACATTTTTCAGATTTTTTTTTCAGTTTTTATTTCTCAATTTCATGCAATCTCAAACAATCTGATTTTATTGTATTTCTAGCAATTCTTTCATATTGAGAGTTCATGGACTTCATTAGCACATTAAACCAAAAATGTTCCACCATACTAAATGGGTATTCATGCACTATAATCATCTTTGCCATAACTTCTCTAATTTTGCTCATGTCAAAAGATTGTGAAGAGAAAGATAAAACCATGTCACCATCCCCGCTGTCCAAAGTCAAAAACTTCATAATTTTTTTTTTATCTTTATACTCTTTTCTCAAGTAAAAACAATCATCCAAATGCCTCTTAAGATGTGTTGTTGTTCCTGATTTAGAAACTGCATATTTCTTTTTGCAATGACGACATTCATATTTTTGAACTACTCCATTTTTGTCCCGAGTGTCTATAATCTGAAATTCTGGCATAACTTTAGAATTTTTTTTCTGACCACTTTTAATTTCATTATCTTCTATTTCACATGGGATTGTCTCTACTTCTTCACTATGAGTACCAATTTGTATCGGATTATCATTATTATTCGTCATTGATTGTTGTGTGTCAGGTTCAAACATTTCTAAATATAAAAATATAGAAAGAAAAACTTTAGAAAACAATAAAGGCAAAAAAAAAACAAAAATTATAAAAAAAAATAACTATACAACTATAACTAATAGTTGTTTGAAAACTAATAGAATAAAGAATAAAACTTTAGAAATAGTAGTAAATAACCAATAAACAACAATAACTAATAGTAAATAACAACTTTAGAAAACAATAAAGAAAAGAAAAGTGAACAAAAAATTATAGAAGCACTATAGTGAAAAATAAAATAAAATAATAACATATGTTAATGAAAGGAATACCAATAATTTAGACATCAACCACAAAATAACTACGACTAATAGTTGTTTACTCAAAACTAATAAATAAAGAAAAGAATTTTTGAAAATAATAGTAAATCAACCATTGTTTGCTAAAAATTAATAGAACATAGGGAAAGAAAAAGAAAACAATAGTAAATAACTAGTAAACAACTATAAACTAGAAGTTAATAAGAACTTTACAAACTAATAAAGAAAAACATAACAAAAATTATTAAAGAACTATAGTGAGAATAAAATAAAAATAAAAATAATAAATAACATATGTTTATAAAGGGTAACTCATCAACAATTAAGATAAAAATAACATTCAGCATTTTCCAAAGATAACAAGCATAAACTAGATTGGTCTGAACTAAAATAACTAAGAGCATATTTTATGCAATTTAACATTATAGTTACATAAGAAGAAAAGGAAAGAATAAGTGGAAACATTTCTATCCAAGACAAATAAAGGAAATACATAATGCACATTCATCATGGATAAGTAGGAGTAATACATGTTATCAATATATTTTAGTAAAAACACAAAGCTCATGTCATTTGTCCCTAGAGAAAATAATAGTTAAACCTTAATGCTCACCAGCAAGGATACTCCAGATATGTCAATGGCACTCCAGGAAACAAGCTCCAGCAGTGGCAATCCAATCCAATTATGACAACTTCTTTGTAGCATAGGAACTAGAAAATGTCTGAAATTATAGAGGATTTCACATTGTCATGGACCATTAAATCATCCAAAAAGACAATTTTAAAAAGAAAAATGCTTGAAGTCATAATAAATCAGAGAATCTCTACTACAATGCTCAATAATAGTAGCCCCTCGGTTTAAATTTCCAAATCTCAAGAGTTGTTGGGATTTTGCACATAAGCCCTCCACTTAGGCATTTATTCATAATCAACCATTCAGTCAAGTGGCCAGAGCTGATAGCATTTTATTTAAATCCAAAGAGTTTAAATAGGTACAGTGTTTCAGAGGGATGGTCTTTACACTGTGGATATGAGTTCTTAATGATGCAGAGATATATTTTAGTAAATTAAATCCATATAATTGTTATCATGAGTGATCTTAATAATTCAATAAAATATTTTGAAATTCAATTTCTCCCTCTTACTATTCTAAAGCAATTTTTTTGGTGTGATCAACTTGTGTTGTTTCCTGCCAAAAACTTCATATCCATTGGATCAACCCAATGTCTATAGAATATAGATAACTTTTCTTTAATCTAATGTTAGCTTAGCACCTGATTTGGATATTTAGATGTTAGATCCCAGGTAAAGAAAGTTCTTAAGACTGAAGGTGGATTTTGATTATATTTCCATGCTCTGGAGCTTTAATTTTAGAGCCTTAGTTGGTGAATATTAGAGGCAGTTTTTTTGAGGAGACAAAAAGAGAAAAACTACTTGAAAAATTCAAATACCCAAGACTGTCAATTTAGTTTGCATTCACTCTTAAATTCCTAGTCTTTCTGCTTGCATCACTTGATAGTTTTGTGATCATATGGTTGCTTCTTCATGTGTAGGAATAGCTTCAGTTTTTTCTTTTTTCAATTCCTTTATTCCATGCACTTATTTTACATGCTTTCTAATCCCTTAGACTAATTTTTTCTCTTTGTATTTTAAAAATTGTAGATGGTTAAGAATGATAGAAAGGATAAGTTGTGCGTTGCTCGGACTATATTTTTATCTGCGGCTTATTTCGTCAAGTTACTTTTGTGTATTAAATGATGTAGAGTTTGAAGAGAAACTGTCACGCCCCGACCCGGATCCTGAGACCTCTGGCATGTGTACAGACCGACCGTACCCAAGTGAAGGCAAGCTCCACTAGGATACAAGGCCTATTGTAACACCCATCTCGCTAATGAGACAGATGTCACACCAGCTGGGCCAGGAGTGCACCCAGCCCATAAGCTGTGTACTTTAAACCTGAAAATGATCATGTACTCTATATAAAATTTCATATGACATAAAGATAACACACACCGGGAGTCATATTCAAATAAAAGTCATAGTAGAGTACAACACACAGAGTTATGGGCACTACGGTCCCAAATACAGCGGAAAGTACATAACTAAGGTTTAGTACAACCCAAAGAAATAAAACATGGAAACATGCACACCAGAGCCAGCTAGACCTCGACCCCTGCTCGAGACATGAGCTACTATCTTGATCCAAGTCTAGATCCTGTAACAGAAAGACAACATAGAAAAGGGGCTGAGCTATACAAGCTCAGTGAGTAAGGACGACTCCGCCAGGTATTATACATACCTGCCATCCGTACTAAAATACTGGAACATAAGCAATGCAAGTTAAAATCATGAAGGTTAACATTGTTATCTTTAATCTTGATAAGAATGCTGATACGATCAGGAATCTGAGGATAAACACATAAGCAATCTCATATCATATCTTGCATATAATAAGTAAATATATGCGGTGTCCCCATATCATACAATCGTGCACCCCTAGTTAAAATGTCTCCGTGAAGACTCCAGCAATCACCAGGAACAGAGGCATACATCTACATGATCCTGATGTCGGGAATAAAGGCATACATCTACATGAACCCGACGCCTGATGACCAGAGGCATACATCTACATGTGTACGTCAAGCGAGCATCTCGTATCCGATACGGGCTCTCTCTCACGAGACAGGAAGGGTTTTTTTATAAAAGAACGACTTTCGCAAACATTTTTTGTTTTAAGAAAAACGATTGAAAACAAATCCCCTTCCTTAGCCCGATCTCATCTACTAAGAAAATCTGGGCTCTATCTTGAGCCCTCCCGCTGGGTCCCCCATACATAACTAACTAAGGTACAGCTTGTGATACATGAATTTATCTTTATCTACCCCTTAAGGTTTCCTTAGTCATTTCTCATGCTCTTTAAAATTTAAATCAATTATACAAGCATGAAAACACTAAACATGCATAACCATAATTCGATCAGCATCTACAAACCAAAATAAAACTCATAGGAAAACGATAAAGCCGAAATCGAGATAATTCACATAAAATAACTCTAGATTTACGGTGAAGTCCCCTCACCTTAAGTCCTTGCAGATTCCTAAGAGTGGTCTAGTTCTTCTGAGGCTCTCGTGGAACCCCTTTCCTTCCCTAGCATTAATGAGAGTAACTAATTAAATACGAAACTCGTATTTTTCATAACATAATTCTATAGCTTAAGAATACGGAGATTGTGAATACGGGTGTCGTAGACTCGAAGGAGCATACTGACAGCATAAAGCTGACAAGAAGCATGCTCCCCTAAATAACATGCATTTCATGTCTTCCAAACTCCTAACATCCCCTAAACAAATCAATTGATCTAGAGTATGAAACACTGAATCATGTTAACTATCAACTCATAACTCTTAAGCATGAAAACATGAACACTAAAGGGTATTTATGCTTTAGGATTTTCATAGAAATTTTGGCGGCACCTCCCCTATTTGTAGGGCCCCGAAATTTATACAAACAATCCCCACAATAACATGAATTTAAATCAAATATACACTACATCACAACACATCCATTTCCCCTAAATCCCTCTTCATTCCACAGCCCTAATCATTAAGAATTCACTTAATCCCGTTCTTCATACAAGGGTTAGAAGCTCACTGCCGGATCTGTGCACGGATACGAAGGAGAGGGGTAGGCTCGTGGATCGCCGGAAATAGGGGTGGTGCGAAGCCTCAAGAGGCTGCGAGCTTGCTGGCTTGGCTGCGGGCGTGTCTGCAAGCAGCGCCGATAAGCACGTGACAAGGCGCTGGAGGGGTCGTGGGCGTGGGGGCCATCGGCGGCGGGGCCGTCGGCGGCGATCTGGCCGGGTTCACCGGGGTCCGGCCGGCTACGTGCGCAGGTAGGTCGCAGGCGCGGGTCAGGGAGAGGAGATGAAATGAGAAGCTAGGGCATGATGCTCTCTTCTCTTATAATAACTCAAATATTCTACAACTTATTATAATTATTTATCATGAACTATTGTCACATGGGTTCTAATCAACCCTATGTATTCAATTATTTCTCCATTTATTATTTTAACTTATCATCTAAATTATTTTCCCCACTAAAATCCAAATGATTATTTAATATTATCTTCCTACTTTATGTCCCATCGCCCTCTATTAAATATTATCCTTTTAATGATTCACCGACCCAGATCCGAAATTCCAGGGGTTAATAATCCCAGTGTCACGGGCGCACTGTAGCCTCATGGGGCCTGCCTCTCGTCAGACTAGATCAGCGAATACCGGCTTTTGACCCACCCGATTCACTTTATTGGAACTCTAACATTTGTCCGATTCTCCTACTTAATCAGTCTAGATCAATTAACACTTACGAATGCTCCTTATTAAATAATCGAGGTTATCTTTACCATCTACCTCCAACTATTCTGAGTGTAAACGGCCTGGTCCAATAAGGCCTTCCCTTGGCCCATTAGTTGCGAGGCTGGATTTAACTTTAATATTCCTCGATTTTTCCCTTAATTAGGCTTTAAAATAATTAATTTATTTTTTGTGTTAATTAATCTCATTAATTATCGAATAAATTTCTGATTTATTCGCTTAGAAAATTCGAGGCGTTACACCTATTGTATCATAAAACATGCAACATAGTAAATTCAAATGTCATAAATATTACTGGAAAGGATTATGGAAATCAGTCAGGGAGTTTGTAAGACAATGTGAAATCTGCCATAGATACAAGCCTGAACATATAGCTCAACCTGGTTTGTTGGAAGAGATCAATCCATGGATCAACCTTTTGATTTCATCCATGGACTCTGAGGTCCTGTTCTGCTCCTCAAGAATACCTTGGATAGCTTTTGAGTACTTCTCATCATTCTCCTTGATGAGAGCTTCCAAGTCCTTGTAGTCTTGCTTCTTGCTGTTCGCCAATGCCGAGATCGGAGCTTTGATACCAGTGATGCGAAGGAGGGATTCAAGAAGAGAAATAGAGATTAAGAAGAGAAGAAGAGATTAGAGAGAGAGAAGAGTTCCATTCGTCATCAATCAATTCACAGTTTGTTTACAGGATTCACTTTCAGTTTATAAAGAAGAAGAGAAGATGTGTGGACGGCCAAGATGTCATCATCGCTCCTTTACATGATCAAACGATGGTCATTTAATCAGCATCAACGGCATGTATGTGTCTGGACCGTGGGGACCCACATCGTAAAAGGATGAACGGTGGATCTTATTTCTTCTTACCGGTTCAGTCTGCATCGCCTCGTCAGCATCCGTTGGCCAATGCTTATAAGCCCCGTCAGCTTCCAGAACCGATTTAACTGTTCTCATTCATCAACTGTATTGAACCGGCTCAAGTAAATCCATGATAGATACTGTTCATCATCCCTGTTCTTCAGACAGTCTCCAAAAGCTTCAATTTAGAGCTCTGCGATTGATATGTTTTGGTGGAGATTTTAAATTTTACACATCATTGATGTGTAACAATCTCAACCACACCTTCTCTTGTAAAGACAGGCCCAGAGATAATATAATCCTGGCCGTCCATCTTAATATAATCCTGGCCGTCCATCTTAAAACCTAAGCATATAACTGTAATTGCTTGTCTGATGAAAGCCAGTTAGTGAATGAATATGATGAAATTCTCTCTCTATCTCAAGTTCTCTTCCCTCCTCTTATGTTCTTCTTCTTCTTCTTCCTCGTTTTCCCTATAAACCCTAATTTCCCGCATTACTGGTATCAGAGATCGATCTTGCCATGGCAGACGACATCGAAGACCAAGATTTCAAGTATCTTGAAAGTTTGATAAAAAAAAATGGATGAGAAGCTCACAAGGGCTATTCAAGAAATTCGTGAAGAGCAGAGAAAGACCTCAGAATCTATGGATGAAATCAAAAGGATGATCCGTGGTTTGATCACCCCCAACCATGAGGTAACTACTCCTATTCACCCTTCAGCTACTAATAGGAATGATGGAATTCTAGGTTCTAGTGATTCATCTATGCATGTTAGTAGTGATTCATCCATGAATGCTACTCATTATGTTAAGCTTGAGTTCCCTCGGTTTGATGGTTCTTGCATCCATGAATGGCTTTATAAGGTAGATAAATTCTTTGAATTAGAGCATACTGTTGAGTTAAATAAGGTGAAGGTAGCATCCACACACTTGGATGGGAAAGCTTTGCATTGGTATAAAGCATTCTTGGAAACCAAGGAAAAAAGATAAGGCAATTTCTTGGAAGGAATTTGTGATAGTAGCCACAGATAGGTTTGGAGAACAATTAATTTTAGACCATGTTTCTGAACTCAAGAATTTGAAACAAAAAGAATCCTTACAACAACACCTAGAAGAATTCAATTATGCAAAACTTGAACCTATGGTTGTCTTGAAGGGTGGTATATACACAATGTACCATGAAGTACTAAAATTTCTGCAGCCAAGCCTTATGAAATCAGTGGATGCACCACAATTCTTTGAAGAAATACTGCAGTGGGAGTTTGTGCCCTGGAATGCCAAAATTGGTACTGAATTTGAAAAGCAATTGAATGATGTCACTTACAGTTCGGATGGAAATTTAAGTTCCAATGATCAACAGCAATGGGCAGTAGTAGTAGCAGCATATTTGAAATTGGTGACTAAACTGTTTGATCTTGAAATTTTATCATGGAAGGTCTATGACGGTGGTGGTTTTCAGAATCTCATAGGGTGTTGGTTTATATATGATGCTTTGATTAATTGTAGGTTTGTCAACACTCATCTTCCAAGTGATATGGTGGTTGAAATCTGGGAGGCTTTGTTCCATCTTCACAAGTTTCCTCCCTTATCAAAATGTGGGAAGGGTGCACATACACTAGAAGAATCTGAAAATACAAGAATGGAAGTGCATCTTACATTAGATGGATGTCCTGGTGGACTTGATACATTTATTAATGCAGCAAAAATTTGCTATGGATTTAAAGTGGAACTATCTCCGACGAGTATATTGGTGGTGTATTGTGTTGCAGAATTTCTGGGAATGACAGATGAATTTGGTGAGGAGAAGTTATTGGCTCAGGCAGAGGCTTACTTCCATAAAGTTGTGCTTCGAAACTGGAATGATTGCATAGTTGCTCTTCAAAGTGCAGATAATTCTATTCTACAAGCTGAAAGCCTCCAAATTGTGCATAAATGTTTGAGTGCTCTCTCAATAATGGTTTGTACTGATCCGAGTTTGTTCGGGTGGCCTATGATGATGTATAGAAGTTTGCAAAGCATCGGTGGTAATAAGAAGAGTGAAGTGGAGCTGAATGAAGCCACTCTTGTAACTACACTCTCAGCTTGTGTTTCACTTGGAGATTGGAAATGGGGAAGAAGGTTCATAGTTTCATGGAGAACAGGGAAATTAAAGGCAACATTCCTCTTAACAATGCATTGTTAGGCATGTACACCAAGTGTGGTTGTATACAAGAGTCCTTGGAGATCTTTAGAACAATAGTGAGGAAAGACACAACAACATGGACTTCAGTCATCTTCGAGTTGGCCAGAAATGGACAAGTAGGTGAAGCTCTCAAGCTTTTCTCAAAGATGCAAAGCAAGAGAGTTAAACTAGATGACATTAATTTCATTGGTGTTCAAATTGCTTGTAGTCATGGAGGACTGGTAGATGAAGGCCTGCAATGTTTGCATTCCATGAAGGAGAAGGATCTTATGGTTTGGAATGCTATCATCTTTGACAATGCTACTGTTCTTCTTGTAACATCAACTACACATAATGGTCAACTTCAGAAGGTTTTGACCGCGATAGGAAAATTCTATAGTTGCTCAATTGCTATTGAGATGATTCGTGATGTTATAATTACACCTCCTGTTGTGGAATATACCTCATCACTTGTTCCTTGGCTGCTTGAAGTTGTTGAAGAAGATGAAAGAGATCCTTCTGATACATGTACATGCAACAACAAATTGGTTCCTGGCATATTGCTCACATTCAACCACACTTTTGAGAAATTGGAATGGAACTCTGAAATTGTCCTGTCAAGCAGCTCTATGATAACATGTTTACTAGAGGAACTCCTTGAGATTGTTACACAAATAACATCATTTGCCCTTTGGGCAGTCTTTGCAGATGCGTTAACAATCCCATATGACATGGACACAATAAAAAATTCAACAGATGCTGTCAGATATAGTGACCTTGTTACTGTAGAGGCTGACTTAATGGCAATAGTAAAGGCTCACATGAAGAATCTATCACCTGTTAACTCTTTAAATGAATTGCAACCAAATGATACTCAAACAGTCAAGGACCTGCGTTCACTACAATTGCTAGGATATGATTCTTCTAATGCATGGCTTCTCTCTGATATGGGTTGGTGTTCCTGCATGTACTCAGCTATGTGAAGTCCGGGTTATGTCGCACTTCTTGGCTTTTCTTCACTGGGATGCTAATTATAAGGCATGTAAAAGAAAAGAAGAAGAGCTGCCTCTTGGGGATCTGTCTAACCTGGGTGCGCAAAGTAACATATTTTCTTCACAAGATAGCAACAGGTATCAGAATATATTACTTGTTCATGAGGATTGTGAAACTCATTGTTGTTGTTTTGGATGTGTCCAAATTGGTTCTGAAGGACTTCAAGCTTTCAGAAGGAACATTGATTTCTAATCTTCCAATGAAACTTGAAGATGCACAGCAGATGGGTTTTGAAATGAAATCAAAATTGGATTCCTTGCGAGGAGCAATACTGGCTATAACAGAATTTCAACAATTTGAACAAGCTGGATTGAGTTTATTGAGAAAGTCATTGAGCAAGCATAAAGGTGATTGTTTTGGAAGACAAGCTAAAGTTGTTTCATCTTACAAAGAAGGATCTCTCTTGCAGTCTGAAATTTTGAAGCCAAATTCTGCTGCTATACTCCAATTGGAGATTCCAACTCTCTCTGTTGCCAGAACTTTCATGCATCTACAGCTACTTCAGAAACTGCTGAAGATCTTCTATCAGATTCCAGATTTCCCTTGAGGACAAGGGAAGTTAGCGAGGGAGTATTGATGTGTAACAATCTCAACCACAGCTTCTCTTGTAAAGACAGGCCCAGAGATAATATAATCCTGGCGATCCATCTTAATATAATCCTGGCCGTCCATCTTAAAACCTAAGCATATAATTGTAATTGCTTGTCTGATGAAAGCCAGTTAGTGAATGAATCTGATGAAATTCTCTCTCTATCTCGAGTTCTCTTCCCTCCTCTTATGTTCTTCTTCTTCTTCTTCCTTTTTTTCCCTATAAACCCTAATTTCCCGCATATTCATACAAAGGTTCTACAAATTTTCTCTCACAAGGTCATATGGGGTTCTCGAACCTTGATAAACTAGACCAATCTCTTGCGCAGCTCTTGGAATCACTCCAGCTAATTCCCCAACCTGAGAAAAGAAGAAATCCAGTCGAATGAGCTTTCGAAAGGAAAGCTCAGTAAGCACCCCCGTAGGGGAAAATACAAAGAAGCAAAAAGAAAATATTCAAACAAAAGTGATCCAAACGTATACATATCAGAACACAAGAATAGAAATCAGGATCACTACAACAAGCGATAGTCAAGAACTCTTTCATGTCATCTCCCAGTGCTCATCTTAATCATATCCAGACCCCTGAGTCTGGTAGCGCTCTTACGTGTACGTACACGGTCAGCGTATCATCCCACTGACGGGTGGACATCCAGGGTTCCCTCCCCCTGGTAGGACTACAAGACGTTCAGAGTGTCCTCCCCCTGAACGCCCTCAACTTATCTGCACTTATTGGAGAATCTTCAACACAAAATGTAACGAAACACCAACCCGGACGGGGCACAGGCTCACGTGTTTCCACGGCCATGTGCCGATCAACGGGAGTGGTATTTTCAACTACCTTAAGCATGACAACAAGCATACACTAATATAGAGGTCCAACAAATCAGTAAGGAACAAATTCGTGTATGCAATCAAGCAACAATACAACACATAGTACCCTCAAGGCCGATCAAGGAAAATTTATAATAACGATATCAACCACTTTCAAACAAGAAACATGAACAAAGATTCAAAGCCAAGGAAAAAAACCCAAAACTGGGTAGGAATCTAGGCAGGAGTAACTTACATCTAATCGCAATCCAACCGAATGATCGGTATCTTTCCCGACAAATCTCTATGCTCCACGTTGATATCGGGTAACCATGATTGCATTCTCAAAATATGTTCTTGTATTTAAGAATGATTACCACTATGGTGCACGTGTATTTAAGGGAGACTATGCCTATGATGCATGCCTAACTAATGGGCTCAACCCATTAACGAACCAATTCATTAGTTGTGCATTCTTAACCCATAAACCATACTTAGTCTCTTTAATCAAACCCAACTAAGCCGAACCACCCCATCTTCAAGCTCACTCAAGCCCAAATGGAAATCAGGCCCATTTCTCACACTAGCCCATATCCCATTAAAACCAATTCACAAAACTAGCACTAATTATAATCAAAATCTAGATAATGATAGAAACATTATTTAAAATAATCACCAAAGAAATAAACACTTACTTATGTATCACCGTTCCTTCTAATATTATCACAGACCTATGTCTCCAACTTCTCACCAAGTTTAGCAAATCTAGCACCTGGAAATCATTGATCTGACACCCATGAACCATGTATCCACCCTTGCAGGCCTCCCTTGACCCACATGGAAATCCCCAAGTTCATCAAACCTATCACACCTCATCTAAACTACCGAGATCATAACATTATCATCCACCAACATAGGATTGGCCCTAATAATTCAGTCCTTAATCACAATCTTTACAAGACTTATTCACAAAAATATTCATCACATATATACCCATCTAAACCATTGTTATTCTCTGATTCCATCTCATAGAAAACCAATTACTCAAAGGTCCAGGATCATATATAGCATCATCTAACTTCATTGAGTCTACAACATAGTTTAACATGCAACCTTAACTCTCACCAATCCAACAACACTTTCACGGAGCCTAGCGGCCCAATTATACCACCTCTAGCCCTCAACACAACACCAACCACCAAAACCACTCTCATAAATCCATATACATGCATGCATAATCATTTGAACCTAATATCATTATTCTCCCCTGAACCCTTATCAAAGCCTAGCATGCATCTATAACTCATGAAGACCTTCCATTAATCCCAAACATGTTGCTAACTAACAGGTTCTCTATTTAAAACTCAGGGACCCGGAGACTCACCGGAACCTTGGACGATGGATCTCTGGTGGCTTGGGGCGGCTCCGGGATCGCGGCGTTGCCCTCCTACGTCCTCCGACGACCACCAGAATTCTCTTCTCCTCCTTTCTTCTCCACAGAGACGGCGACGTTGTTAGGGTTCAGGAACGTGGTGTTCTTATATAGAGGCTTCGTGAGAAAATACAGATAAGACCTGTGTGATCGGATGAGGCTAATCTCTCCGTTTAAATTTCTTTTTTCGCAGCTGGCCAACGCGGTGGAGAAGAACCACTGTGCCTCGCGATCATCTTCTTTTCGGATGAACGGTTGACCATATTCCACGATGGGGTTTCCATATGCTGCATTCTCTCTCTATATCTCTTTTTTTTCTCTCTCTCTATATATTCCATCATATGCACATTCTATATACTTACTAAAACCACGTGTAAATATATACTTTCAAAAACCATGAACCAATCTTCAATGATTGCAAGTTATCTTTTATTATTATTATATTTTTTTTGAAATCAAAGTCTTTGACTCTCATATCTATATGTAGAAATAGGATGTCCCATCCACCATTCCAACTTATTCTACTCATCCTATCCGAATGCCATTAAAATATATCCATCAAATCAAATTATATAGATTTATATATATTTATCTAATCCAATATTCATCTTCAACCATTAATACCTATCGCTTTATTCATTTATACATATATATAAATAAATTTAATAATTCTAATTAAAAGATAACTAGAAAACTTTTATTCCAACTAAATTTCAATTAACTCCTTCAATTGATCCGAGCTGTCTGATTTAAATGAGCACAACTACGTGCATGGCTTCTAGAGAGAAATTTGTCCCTTTTTGCAAAGAAACCCCTCCAACCTTTCAAATCACCCTAAGGTCCCTGTCTATACAAAATCTGTGAGAGAAAAACAATTTCCTGTTGGGTCCTCCAATTCTTCTTATATTACCAAACAGTCCTCAAGGCCTTTAATTATCACTAATTAAAAGTTTAATCATTTAAATCCCCCAACCTCATAATTCCAAAAAATATGATAAGTTTATTAAATTGCAAAATAAACAAAGAGATTTACTAAGGATAATTTTTTTAAAATTTAAAATGTTTCCAAACTTGGGAGACTCTCCCTTATTCACTAAACAAGTAAAGAAAATAATTAATTAAATCCTAACATAAATCCCTAAAGACCAACACTTAAACCATGAAATTCTTGGACTTCACAGAAACCTCGCGTAGTCGGTTAGAAATTAGAGAACAATATTTGTCCAGGCTGGTGAACTGGAATGACATCATTAGTATCAATATGGTGCATATGAAGAAATCCACTTGCTTCAATCTTTGCCTTATAATGAGACGAAAAGGTCTTACGAGAGATACGTTGCACATCACTACTGAAGAACAATTGTTGATGTTCCTATACATTATAGAACATAACCAATGCAATCGTGTCATTAGACATAAATTTCTTAGGTCTGGTTAGACCATTAACATGTACCTCAAGCATGTGATTTACGCAGTTGGCTAATTGCGTGATGAGTACGTGCACCCACTTGGTACATAAACCCAAGCATATATAGTATCAAGGGCTATATTATACCCTTATTTCAAGGTATTGGTACATTTTCTACTTAGATTGAATTCACTACCCTATAAACAATTCTTAGTTGTACAATATTAATGGTAGGACAGTATTGGAGCGCTAGATGGGACCCATATACATACTTCTATTACTACATCTGAAGTTGCAACATTTCGTTGATGAAAATCATATCCTACACAAAATGTGCTTGTTGCCGTGGACTTTGACTTACGTTTTACCTATGTCCTTGGTGGATAGGAAGGTTCAGAACATGATGCTCTAGTCTTATGTGACGCACTAGTCTTATGTGATGCACTTGAGAGGCCGAATGGCTTATCAGTCCCTGAAGGTATTCATTTTCTAAAGCATAATATGGGTTAACATATGACAATAACCTAATTATTATAATTTTCTTAACTATCATCCTTGCTTTTTCCTAGGAAAATATTACTTGGTTGATGTGGGGTACACTACAAGACTAGGTTTTATATCCCCTTTCAGGGGTGTCAGATACCACCTCAAAGAGTTTGGCTCATGGACACCGACAAACCATAAAAAAACTTTTTAATCTTCGCCATTCATCGGCTCGTACAATAATTGAACGTGCATTTGGTTCTCTTAAGGGTAATTTCAAAATTCTCACATTTAGAACATTTTTTCCTTTCAAAACTCAACCTGAATTAGTCTTGGCTATATGTATTACATAATTACATCTTAATGGGGGTGAAGATGTGTTTATACCATCTGAGGAAGACTGGACTCCTCATCGGCCACCCGCATAAAGTGGCACGAGGGAGCAAAGAGAAGAGGCCCAAGAATGGGTGGCACGACGAGAAATGATTGCAAGCAATATGTAGGCAAATAAGTAGATTCTAACTTTTTTTGTTTATGTAACAAAATGCACTTTTTCTTGGAACATGAGTTGTACTACTATTTCTTGGTTGTTTTTTTTAATGTTTTGTGCTTGTAGTTGACAAGTAATTTTGATATTTATGCAGACAAATTCTACACTTCTTATCTTTATAATATGTCTATTTTCGAATTTCATTCTTTTGTAGTTACCAATAATTTTGAGAAAACTTGATGTGCTGCCTAATGCGTGTGCTCATTTTCGCAAGTGCACAGGTCGGGACAAGTAATTAAATGGACTTTAAAAGTCGGATATTGATCCATAGGGACCAAGGAATACCATAAATACTAATCTTCCAATACCTAGTCTAATCAGAATTTTGGTGGGATTTTTATCTAATTATCTATGGAAAACTAAAAACTTGAACTACAAAATAAGTATAGAGTCAAAAGGAGTAATCAATCAGAGAAGAGAGATACTCGAGTGATGTATCTCCTCTGGGTTTTCATGCAGATAATTAGATATAGGTTTCTGAACTGATGGTTGAAAGGTAATGAACCAAGGGTTCCTATGATGCTTTCATACCCTCCATCAAGGAGAATTACTAATCTCAGTACCCTCACTGCATGATGTTTAGGGAACCTATAACTTGGAAGAATCATGGGAATAATACATCTAAATGAGTTTCTCGCCTAAACATCTGAGTTCTCGGTGTGATCATGATCCTTTCTATTGAAGTATATCTTCAGCTAGGAGGCGTTTGCTTCTTCCCTCGGTAAACCAGAATTGAAAATTAAAGCTGTCGCAAACGTAGAAATTCAATGCATGCAAAATATTTAATAGATCTCAATTATTCAAACAACCAATCTAAAATAAAAACCTAAATCCGAAAGTCAAACTATAACCCAGAGGTTAGCCCAAGTATCTAACAAATTAGTTCCCCATTAGAGGAGAACACACATCCAAAATAAAGTAAGAAGAAAAGAAAGTAAACATAATGTCCAACGTTCTTCCCTCCATTGTTGGTGGTGTGCAAAGATGCGTGATGAAATTTTCCTTCGATCCCCTTACTGTCATGAGATGAATTATGAAAGTGGATTCTGAAAGTGGACTATGACAGCCTCCCCCGAAAACCCTAATAATCTTCTATTTATAGACTCTGTCTCCGATCAAAATTATCACTAGCGTGATCTCCAAGCAAAATATTTAAAATTGGATAAACTCGGATCTGATTACAATCTAAATGGGAGTCGGCACGGGTGTGTGCGGGCGCGTGTTTCAATTGAGATCCCATGGCCGTCTCTGCGCAGGCGCGTACTTGCAGGTGCCTGAAGGAAGTAATCCATGGGGTTGTTGCACATGTGCGTGCTTGCGCGCGGGTCCCTCTGTGTTGTATACGGTCTCGTGCTTCTATATGCGTGCCCGTGTAATTTCTTATGTGCCTTGTTTTAGACTCGATAAATGCCGAATTCTCTTATTTTTTGTCTTGAGCCCTTCCAATGCCCTGTAAGTGAAAATCAACAAGAAATTCAGTATCGGTGGCCTATAATTTCTTCAGATTGCATGCAAAATGGGAATTAAAATAATATAAAGATATGATCAATTGAACGCTTATCAAAACTTCAGCTGTTATTCTTTAAAAAAATTTACTTATGTGTTTGCCAATTATATAATGGACAGACCATTGTTGAAGCAAAAATTCCATTCAATAGTGCATGGTAGCGGAGAAATCAAAGCCATATTTACTGTTAATTTCTGCCTTCATGGAAAATTCTTCTAATTTTCTCTTGGCATCAATTGTGACGCCATCTATTGAAAAATATAAATGTCTAAAAACAATTTGTTCTCAATAGCAGCATCTCTTACACTATTAAGTCTGACGTTCACCTAGAATTTACAAAATTAGTTATACACTACTGATGATAGTAAAAATAAATAAAATAAAATAATCTCAGTTATGTTTGTAAAATGCAATGGCATTCCAGCACTTTCCGTTAGTATATGTGCTCAAACATTAGATTGTAATATCTGCAAGAAATTTCTCTGCCTCATGCTTGGATTGATCATAGGCCTATTTATTCATGGATTTATATGTTTTTAAAAAACAATGGGAAATATTACCTTTGAAAATGATTACCTCATATTCCTTTTGAAAATCAGCAGTAATAGAAATGGGTGATTATCAATCTAACCCACTCTTTATTTTGGTATCAAAGCATTTAATCTTTTCTGACCAACAAAATAGATTCTAGACATAATATAGAAAATATATTAAATCGATTAGATCAGGTAATAATAACATTAAAGAAAGATTAGATAAACTTGATAGTATCTCCAAAAATATTGAAGAAGTCTTTGTAAAATTTTATAAAAGACACAAATACTCATAAATTATAAATTAGATTCTTTAAACAAAAAGGTAAATCTAGAACAATTTCCTACTTGTGAAATTAAAAATTTAGTAGAAACCATTAACGAGTTAAATAAAAATAAAAGTTTAGATTTAAAAGAGTTAATTGAAAAATTTAGAGGCGCCATCAACTGCAGTTCACTAATAAGAGATTAAAGAAATATAAAGATAATAAGAGGAAGTAAGGGAATGTTATGTAAGGAAAGAAAAAAAAGCATACATGTTATAGCAAGGTGAATGAACAATTGCGTTGCAGCAAAGAAATCATAGCGATATTTATTGTCAATTTTTGCCTTCTTGGAAAATTCTTCCCATTATCTCTTGGCATCGGTCGTGACCCCATCCATTGAAGATATGTACATCTCAAAAACCCCTTTGTTCTCAAGAGTAGCATCTCTTAAACTATTAAGCCCGACGTTCACATGGAATTCACACAATTAGTTATCATTACTGAAGATAGTAAAAATAAATAAATAAATAAAAATAAAATAAAATCACCTCAGACATGCTTGTATAAAGTAGTGGCATATGTCACGCCCCGAACTCGGGCCCGGACAAGTTGATAGACCGACCGCACCCAAACAGGGATGGGTCCCCATCCAAGCGTAAGGCCTCAGAGACTCCTGTACAATCAATATCTAGAGATAATAAGAACAACGAAATTTATATAAATAAAAGGAAGGGAGTTTACACAACTCCATACAAGTACCATACAGTACAATATCCAGGTTTATACAACCCAATACTAGGATCTAGTCAAGTCACCCCTAACAACCAATACAACATAAGATGATATTAACAGAAAATTTGGAAGGATAAATAAAGATGTGTGAGTCCCCGAACCTTCATTAAATTAAAGTGTGTGAGTCTTGAATAGTCATAATACCGTGTGAGTTCCGAACCGTCATCATAAAAAACGTTGGCATCCCGAGCCGTTATCATAAATAATGGGGGAGTCCCGAACAATCGTTGAATTTTGGGAGTGGGTACATATTAACTAGGATAACAGATGCACATCGAAAGAGAGAGCACAAAGGCTTCTCACCCCCACAAGCGCCGATGTAGTTTCTGATCCAATGAAGTCTGACACCATGGTTCTGTAGAGTGTTGTTTGTGGGTAGTACAATTGGTGGTGAAGAGGAGCATAATTGGTTTCCTCCCAAACGACTCTTACCCACCAGTTGTACTCCCACAGACACTACTCTGATAGCAAGCGCTTGCATCGGACTGCATTTATTCAAAGACACATATACCATTCGGGTTGAAAAGCGTATTATTGAGGTGTGTCAGTTTATACACAACACTCTTGCGTTTACCGTGCATATTGTTGTTGTTCATTATATATCAAAAATAGTTTATTTTGACTACACTTTATGTTCACTTTGTCCGCTATAACAACGTTGCATGTTTTTTCTATTATGGCCTTGCAAATTGTTCCCCATCTGAACGATAGACTCTCAAATACCTGCTTTTTTCCACTTATTCTTTGATCTTCCTGAAACATAAGCTTCCGATTTCATGTATTGCTCTCGGCGATGATATATCATATTCATGATCTTATTGTGCCTAAAACACACAAAACAAACATAAGCAGTTATAATGGACGATCACTCCAAACAATAAACGCTTCGACAGTTCAATAAGTTAAAACCCATAAAAAATAAATACTTCCGGGATAATACGCGAAACACCTTAGCAAATAAACACATGAGGAAGTCGTAACACACTATATGGCAAGAAAAATACACGATTAGGCAACCATAATAAACGAATACGAAGTTATAATAAACGGTAACTCCGGACGATGAACGCTTCGACATTTAAATAAGTGTAAACCCTGAATGTTTGAAGGTTGTCATCCCACAACCATCTACATGTGTCCTTTATTATGGGGCATTAGATGATTCTGCCATGTCCTCCGATGTTGCAGCAGCCCTGTCTACCACCTTCTTGTTGAATGTACGATGCAGGCTGCACATCCGTGAGAAATCCCCATCTGACTCAATAGAACATATAGTCTTGTGAACGTCTGTGACGACATACTTCACTCTCAGACATGAAGGTTCGAGGCTCCAATGATTGTAGATGTCCTCCATCACCAACTGCCATGCGAACAACACGGTAAAGTCAAGCACATAACATTCTCCTTTGTGCCTTGCAACAACAAAGATAGTCTCTATTAGCGAAGGGTGGTGAAGATGTAGAGTCGAAGCTCAAAGTGGAGGTAAGAAACGAGATGCAGATGATGAGCGGAAGAAGCTCTTGCTGGACAAATGAGGAAGAATGCTAGACGAGTAAACTTGATAGCCAAGCTCCATAACGACGATGTGACTTGGCGGGACTTTTCCCGCCAAAAAACGCACAAAGAGAGGGGCAAAGGCATAGAAAAAGAGAGACTCACATAGAGGGGCATTCCTGGCATTTTTTTCAAAAAACCTAACAGCTGCCTAACGGGAGGGATCTGGTGGGAACAATTTCAAAAAGGAGGGTCTAACCAGGGAGTTGAAAAGTCAAAGGGGCCTGTCAGGAAAATGAGAATATGTCAGGGTCCGTACAGTAATTTTCCTTTTATTTTTTATCTTTATATACATATATTATGTATTATATAAATGTGGGGCCCAAATAATATATATAATATTATCTGTATATTATTTAAAAAAAAATCAAGAATCCAAGGGAGGCCCGTGCCCCCTTGGCCCCTATGTGGCTTTGCCAATGACTTCATGTACTAATATTTGTTGTTCTTATTTATAAACCCTATTTGTTATTCTCATTTGTTTTCGCAAGGAAAGTATAAAAGATACAAGTTTACATTTGTTTTTTTTTTATTTCAAATTCTATATTTATTTATTTTTATAATTACAATTGATGTTATCTATAGTGCTTGAAAATTTGCTCGAACATTATCCATACATGTAACTTTATGTAAGGAAAAGCATATAGTCCATTTGAAAGAAGGAATGGGATGCTTTGGCTCTTGTTTTAGTTAAAGATCTTATTCCCTTCATATTTTTTATTTTATTAAATATTTTTTTAACACCTAAGGGCATGTTTGGATCCCTGGATATCTCGAGATAAAGTGTGGGATGAGCTCCATCTGGAAATTTGGTTGCCTGTACGGAACTGCTTGAGGATCCGCTCATCCCTTTTAGCTGTGGTGTTCCTCAAACCAATTTGAGGTTTGAGGGATGTTGTTCGTCCCTCACTAAGGGATGAGCTTTTATATTATTTAATAATTTTTTAAAATTTGAATATTTATAATAAACTTTATAGTTTAAAATAATGATTATATAAATTATTTTTACTTTAAAAATAATATTTTTTTAATATATATTAATTATATATTAATGATTAAGATAAGATATTATTGTTTTAGAGTAACATTATTATTATCTATTTTATAATAATAAATATCATTAATTGATTAATTATAAATAATTAATATTAGTTCATTTTTAAATATTTTAATTTTAATTAAAATATTTATAATTATATATAAATTTATTTTATCAATTTTTATTCTTCCATCCATAATCATCCCATCTAAGGATATAATGATACAATCATCCAAATGCCCCCTTAATGTACATATAAAAAACATGCACACAATTTAGACAAGAAACAAGAAGTTTGCTTTTGTTTATTTATGATAAATGTGGAGAAGAGACACTCAATCTCTCTTTGTGAGAGGGAATGACTTACCAACTTTCTTAGTTTTGCTTTTATTTTTGAGTTAAAAAATTGATTCATGAAACCATTTTCTCTTTTCCATTTTTTTATTGTTTATACTATGAACAAGGGCATTTTTTTTCTGGAGGTGTGCTTTTAATTTTTACATGCATGTGTAAAACATGAGTCAGGTTTATTTTCAACAAAAAATTTATTCTTGAATGAATTACTTGATATCTTATCTGCAGGCATATACTGAGTGATCAATCCAATTAGATGTTATTCAAAATCTCAACTTTTAAACAAACAGATTCAAAAATGGCATTCTACACAATGTCCCAGAAGCCAAACACCAGATTTGAATTGAAATGGCAACCAAACATCATATATTCAACAGATTCTAACCAGTAATGAAAAACATAGATTAGTCTATTATAAAGTGTTAACAGTAACAACAGGATTAGACAAAATACACCAGAGAGTACAAGAATTTGTACAAAAGTCAACATACAAATCCATGTTCTCTCCATCAAAATCATCAGCATTAGTAAATTTGCTGAATATCTCCAACTAAAGATGAAATCTCCAGCTTTTAATCTGAGACACAGACAAAATATCCAGTATTAGAAAATGGAACTGTAAAAAATACCTTTAATACAACACAATTTTCAATTAGGGCTCTCTCTTTTAATTCTAAAACCTGGTCCCGACAAGGATTACTATCTATACAAGAGAGAACACAACAAAATTGAAGATTTGGATCTATATAAGAGAGAGCACGACAAATTTGAGGATATGGAACTATATGAGGGCGAACACAACAAAGTTGAGGATCTGGATCTATACAAAGGAGAACACGACAAAGTTGAGGATTAGGATCCATACAAGAGAGAACACAAAAAAGGTTGGCAAACAATACACCAGGATCACCTTTCCAATAAACAAGACGGCGCATAAGCATGGGACAGAAAGCAGCCAACATTACCATCAGAGTAAAATATTGGTCTACATGAATTAGAACATCATGTCCATCTTCCTGATTTCCCCCAACCATTCTCCAACTGATATTTCTCATGTTTGAAAGGACCCTCCTTGGAAAAAATGATTTCCAGTTTTTCACATAAGAAATCTTTGCCAGAAAGACAATGAATGAGGTAAGATGTGGGAAATATACAAAAATGATTCTGAAAAAAAAAATGTGTAATAACATTAAATTTATCACTGAAGCAAGCATTTCTCACAATTTAGGCAAAAGATTGTTCTCTAAAAATTAATCAAGGGTACCTTAAAAAGCCCATAAACCAAATCCAACTCATCAACTTGTAGGACATACAAAGTATTTAGAAGAAACAAAATACTAAACTTGCAACCTTCTTAAATTTAGGGCCCACCTGTGCCTAAGGAGCAGTAACAACTCAGCAAACAAGTATACTATTTTGCATTGAATCAACTTTTCAGTATTCTAAAATTAATCAAAAGAAGAAGTGTGGAAAGGCCCTAAAAAGAAAAAAGAAATAAAGGGTACAACAACATACAAACTGATTAAAACCAAAACAATGATCAGTGCCATAAACATCCATTATTTTAATTGCTCCTAAGAAATCTCAAAAGGTATCAAATGCAAGTAAGCAAACAAGTTGTTGGACGTCAGCAATGTTTGGATACAGCAATCTGCTTAACAACAACTTGAAGGGGAGAAGAAAACACAAATCTCTATAAGTAACAACCATAAAATTTGCTTGTTTTCATGAAGGACTTTACTAATAATACTGGTATTTAAGTGTCTTACTAACAAATAATGTTTTTTTTTCTTCATCCTACTTCAGAACAAAAAATTTAAAGAAAAAAAAGAGTAGAAAACCAATCAAAGGCAACATCTTGCATCATGAAACCAACAATCCGAGCTCAAATAGAGAAAAAGAACACTACCTTGGCCTAATTACCACCAGCGTGGGAACTCAATCCCTTTCATCATGCTTTTCATCGACCTCTTCCCCCGGGACGGATGAGGTGGGCTTGGAGTCTTCTCCGATGCACTCCTTGAATCTCTTGGGAGGGCGCTCTGTAGGGATTTCATCAGGAGAGGCTGGATTTGGGGAAGGCGGTAACTCTAGGTCAAGGGCGGCGGAGTCGGCAGTGGTGGAAGCATCGGCAATGTCAGTAACGGTGGTGGCATCAGCGGCGAGAGCGGTGGTAGCAACATCGGCGACGACAGTGGTTGTGGTAGCAACATCGGCGACGACAGCGGTGGTGGTAGCATCAGCGGCGGCGGCGGCGGCGTCGGGGGAGTCCGGAAGGGAGGAGGAGGAGGAGAGAATAGGGGCGTCTGCCGGACGGAAGTGGGAGGAGGGGGAGAAGGAGGAGGTACAAGACAGGACTGAGAGGAGAGGAAAGCGGCGGATCTCGGATTCTGAGGGGCAGGGATCGCCGAACTCGGCATCAATGTAGGCGAAGGGGTCAGTAATGGCGGCGCCGTTTGGGGCCTTGGACTCCATTTCGACCGAGACGCAAGACCCTAAACCCTGCAGACTGTTTTCAAACAAAATATATATATATATATATATATTACATTTTTGAGTTTTTTACATGTCACTCACTCCCTCAAAAATAGCCAAATCACTTGCCACTCCCCTTACTTTTCAATAATACCTCATAACCCCTTCTTTTATTTTTATTTTACTTGTCACCCCTCTAACTAAAGTTTCAAACTTTAACCTTGGTTAAATATAAAACCTAAGGTTATAATATATGTAAATTGACAAATTTACCCTTTTTATGTATAATATTATTTTTAATAAGTTTCTCATATTTTCTGTTTTGTAATAATTATGTATTTTGTTAGTGATAAAATGTATTTATTATTATTATTATTATTATTATTATTATTATTTTACTTCTATAAAATATAATTTTTAATAGAAATATAATAATTTTTTTTATTTTGAACATCTTACAAATAAATTTTTTAATGTATGTTATTAAAATTTAAAAAATATATATGTTAATAATATTTTTTTTATAAATTTAATATTATTTGTATTTCCCTTAATAAACTCATAATTTACTTATAACTATTTTCAAAGTTTTTTAATTATTTATTAGTTATGGGTAAATAATAATTATGAAAAGAAGGGGTATTTTTGTCTTTATTTTGTTATTTGAATGTTTTTAAAAACTATTCAAAACTTTTAGTGTGAATAACTAATTCAAGGGGTGACAAGTAAAATATAAATAAAGAAGGGGGCTATGAGGTATTATTGAAAAGTGAGGGGGTGACAAGTGATTTGGCTATTTTTGAGAGGGTTGCAAGTAAAAAACTCTAACATTTTTTGAGCATTTTTCATCCCTAGATTAGATAGAGGTGTCAATGCTGGGCCAGGCCGCCACGGGCACAGCCCGTTGCATGCCCGTGCTCGGCCATAGTGCCCAGATTGGTTTTATTGTTTCTAAATTTGTTTAATTATTAAAAACAATTTGTTGAGGGGCTTGAACCTGGATCTCTTTTAATGAGAGTCATTGTCATTTAACTAACCAACTAGACTATTATTAATATGAGTAATGATATATAGCATGACTAGACTTCCCGACTAGACTTCATGAAATGATCTCAATCATTCATGTCATCTTGGGATCATCAATACCACCATCTCGAGATGACATGGATGGTTGAGATCATTTCATGAAGTCTAGTCGGGAAGTCTAGTCATGCTATAAATCATAATAATATATGTAATAGAAAAGAATTTTTTTTTAAACAAGGAATTAATTGATTTCGTTAAAGTTTAAATTTAAAGAAACCTATTTTTAAATTCCTTATATTTAAATTTAGTTTGGGATATAAGATTTGAATTAATCAAAGTTACTAATATCTATATATCTATCTATATTACTAAGCGAAAGAAACAGTTTCAAGGTTTTTTTATTTTTTAAAAAAACTCAAACAAACGAGAAAATTGTATTGGGGAATTCCGAATTTCTCAGATTTTTGGAATTTTTTAATTTAAAAATCCCAATACACAATCGCGTGATTTCCTGGTGGTGGTTATATCACGATTGCGTTGTTTCCTGGTGGTTACTACGTTATATCACTCAAACTTCTGGGAAAAGGAGTGATTTTCTTTTTTTATTCAGACTCCTGAGAACTTTTTAGATGCGAACTGCTCAATTATTCCTGATACTGGTATGTTTTGATCTTTGTTTTTGTTTAAATCCTTTGGAAGGAAGGGGAATTGGGATGGAGAAAGGAGTGAGTTTTTTATTTTATTTTTTATTAGTGTACATGTTTTGTGATTTTTGTTTTCTTTTATGATGCAGACTCCTAAGCAACTGTGCTACATTCTGAAGAGCTTTTGGATGTGATATTCAAAATCACTTTTTATTCTCAGTAAATATAGTACTGGTATGTTTTAATCTATAATTTATTTTTGGATTAATTTAATTTAATCCATAGCTTATTTTACTTTTATTTTAATAAGGCTTGAGGGGTTGCTTATCAACGAAAATTTAATTTAATTTTATATTTTTATGCAAAATTTATTTATTTTTTATCTGCACTTTTTAAAAGAGCAATGTGAATTCTCCTGATGATAACATGAAAACCTTACTGGGAAAGGTTGTCTATTATTTTTTTTTCTTTATTCTCCTAATGATATTTAGTTTAATCAATAATTATAGAATCTTTATATTGTTTATAAACTGATTTTTGATAAGGGTTGAGGGGTTGCTTATAACGGAAATTTTATTTTATTTTAAATTTTAATGTGAGATTTATTTATTTTTTTTCTACAATTTTTTAAAAGAGCAATGTGAATTCTCCGGATGAAAACATGAAAGCCTTCCTGGAAAGGCTGTCTATTAATTTTTTTTATTTATTCTCCTGGTGATATTTAGTTTAATCTATAATTTTGTTTATAAACGGATTTTTACAAAGCTTAGGGGTTGCTTATAACGTAAATTTAATTTAATTTTATATTTTTATGTGAGATTTGTTTTTTGGGGTTTTTGCTTGCATACCCCTATAAAACTTGGAAATTGCTTAAATATCCCCGTAAAAATGCTATTTGCTTGCATACCCCCGTAAATCAACTATTTTTGCTCATATGCCCCTATGGTTGAGTTGCCCCTTGACGGTGTTAAATCAATGGATGGAATGGGGGCAAATTACTAAATTGGGTTTGCTTATATACCCCTCTAATTTTTTTTTTAAATTTTATAGATATTATTTATTTTATAGATGAGAAAGTAGGGTTGGAAGTCAAAATTATTAAAAATGAGGGTAATTGTGTAATTTTTCAACCATGGTTAACTTTAAACTATAGTTAACTTTGAAAAAACTAACGGTGACTAACGGTAACTAACGGCTGGGGTATATAAGCAAAAAAATTAGTTTTAGAGGGGTATGCAAGCAAATTGCATTTTTATAGGGGTATTTAAGCAAATATATGATTTTGGAGGGGTATGCAAGAAATTTTCTCTTGTTTTTTTTATCTGCACTTTTTAAAAGAGCAATGTCAATTATCCTGATGATTGAAACGCTGTCTATTAATTTTTTTTATTCTCCTAATGATATTTACTTTAATCTATAATTATAGAATCTTTGTATTATTTATAAGCGGAGTGGTTTTTTTGTATTAGTGTACATGTTTTGTGATTCTTTTTTCTTTTATGATTCAGACTCCTGTGCAACTGTGCTACATTTTGATGAGCTTTTGGATGTGATATTCAAAAACAGTTCTTTATTCTCAGTAAATACAGGTCTGGTATGTTTTAATTTATAATTTTTTTTGGTTTAAATTAGTTTAATCCATAACGTATTTTCTTTTATTTTTGATTTATTTATTATTTTTGTTTACTTTTTTCATTCTTTATTATACAAAAATTTATTCTCCATAATGTATGTTGTTTGAGTGTTTTTTCCCTTTTAAATATTCTCTATGGTGGTATTATTAAGAGATAAAATTTAATTTTTTTTAAGTAGTAGCCCTACTTATATAAAATTATTTAATTTGAACTTTAAATAATAAAATATAATTTTAATTTAAAAAATTGGCTCCGACATGGAATAAAATTTATAAGCTTCACAATATAAGATTTATGATTATTAATCTTCTTTTGTGAATCTACATTTTATCCTTAGTTATATCGATGTTTTTTTCAGATTATTTTCTTAAATATTGTTTCTTTCATATGTAGTTCATTACATCGACGGTCTGCGAGAAAGAAAATATATTAATTCTATAAATTTTGGTCTCAGAAAAATTTGATTATTTAATAGATTGTGTGTTGAGATAATAAAATATAACATATGATTATTTATTGTTTTAGAATAATGCTACATTCAGTTATAATTATGTAAATTTTGGTCTTAGAAAAAAAAGGTGATATTAAGATAATAATTTATAGTTTTATTCTAAGCTTTATTTAACTTCTTTTATCTTTTTTTCCCATCCTTTATTATCGAAGCAGTAATGTTGTTGAGATGTTATTGATATTGAGGTAATATTTTATGTTTTTTTTTTAATAATCTATCTTCCAATTGGTTTCCAATATTTATGATATTAAGAAATAAATAGTGTTATCCAATTCGAAATTAAATAGTGGTTTTCAAATAGATTTTTAAATATTGTGTTTATCCTCAGTTTATATGCAGTTGTCATTCATTAGAATGACCAATTGAGAAAAAGTAAATATATAGTTAATTCTTTTTAGTTTTTTATTTACTTTTTTTTCAATTTCACGTTTAGATTTGATATAGGTTTTAATAGATTGTGTGTTGTTTGAATGTTCAGTAGTTTCATATATTTTCAATTTCAGGTTTAGATAGGATGGATTGTATGTTAATTAATTAATTTTTTTTTTTCAATGTACTCTCCTGTGGTTTTACCAAAACATATGATGCTTGAAGAGGCTTGCGATGATGCTAGGGAGGAAAGCTTCCAAGTGCTTCGGGAAGTTATTATAAGGTTCCCCTCAACTCAACGGACTTCTGAGGCTTGACTTATGTGAAAGCTTTGGAGATTTTGGCTGGGGAGGACGTCGTCGTTGATCCAGATAATGGAGTTCTTGCAGGGGCCGAGGTGGAAACCAATGATGGAGCTGAGGACGTTGCTCAAGAGTAGGCGGGGCCTACTAATGCAGATCTCGATGACATTCTTCTGCTCGACATTTAAGGTTGAGTTGGCGGTAGGGGTCTTCTTTGTGTTGTTCCCCAGCTCCTTTTATTTTGTGCGCATTTGTCGTTTGAACCAGCCCTTGTCATGGACTTGGTGTCATTTTGATGAATGTAAATCTGTTATCTCTTGTGTATGGAATGGTTTCCTTTGTATATTTGAGGCATTTTCGACTCGTAGCTTCTAAAGATGTCTTTATCCGAGCTCCTCGATTTACTCAGACTTCATGGATGAGGGCTTTCGGCTATCCACTAGTACACAATGGTTTGAGTCAACAGCTCACAACCTTGTTCCTCAGTGGGATAGGGCTTTTGGGGAGTGTCTTTTGAGATCTTTCGCTAGTATACAATGACTTGAGCCTAGGGCCCGCTGTCATGCTCCTCAACGAGATGTCTTTTAGAAAGAACTTTTCGAGCTCCTCTGTTAGTATACTATGGCTCGAGCCTGGGGTCACAGCCAAATTCCTTAGTAAGGTAGTGCTTTTAAGGAATCGTCTTCTTGGACAGCCCGCTAGTATACTATGGCTCGAGACTAGGACCCGCTGCCATGTTCCTTAGCATGACGTCTTTTAGGAAGACCTTCCGAGCTCCTCCACTAGTATACTATGACTCGAGCCTAGGGCCCTCTGTCATGTTCCCCAGTGGGGTACTCGGGAATTTTGGGTTGTTTCCTGAAGCATCCTGCACAATTACAGACAAGCAACAAGTAGTGCTGAAGAACATAGAGTTTTTATTTTATTGATAGTACCTCCTAAGATGTTCGGAATTGTATAGGCGCTTGAGCCTCTTTCCATCCATCTTGGAGAGCCAATAAGTGCCGGGCTTTACAATCTTTGTTACAATATAGGATCCTTCCCAATTAGGATTCAGCTTCCCTGTTTTACTTTTGTTGCCTTCAAAGATGTTCTCCCTCAGGACTAAGTCACCGACTTGGAAGTTACTTCCTTCACTTTTGCATCATAAAATCGCTTGACCTTCTGTCGGTAGGCAGCAGCTCGAAGACTAGCTTCTTCCCTCTTCTCTTCTAGAAGATCAAGCTCCGCTCGGAGTTGCTCTTCCTTACTCGTCGGATCAAACGTACGGATCCGCGCAGTGGGCACTCTGATTTCAGCTGGGAGAACTGCTTCTACTCCAAAGGTAAGGGCGAATGGAGTTTCTCTGGTGGGCGTCTGGCTGGTGGTTCGGTACACCCATAAGGCCCCTGGTACCTCGTCAACCCAATTGAACCCATTCCGAAGTACTCTAGTTTTGAGACTGTGGAGGAGTGTTCTATTTGTCACTTCAACTTGCCCATTGGCTTGTAGATGAGTAACTGAGGTGAGCCTGTGTTCGATTTTGAGCTCCTCACAAAAGGCTTCGAGAGTTGAGTTGGCGAATTGTCTTCCGTTGTCTGTGATGAGGCCACCGGAACACCGAATCGGCAGACCACAGATTTCCATAAGAATTTTTGGCAGACTTTCTCTGTGATGAAAGACATGGGCTCAGCTTCCACCCACTTGGTGAAGTAATCAATGGCTACTATCAGGAATTTCATCTGCCAAATTGCTTTAGTAAAGGGACTGAGGAGATCAACCCCCAAAGTGCAAACGACCTGGTGCTCACTATGGGAGTGAGTTGAGAAGCTGGGCGTCTTTGTATATTTGTGAATGGCTGACACAGGTCGCATTTCTGACCGAAGTCCTTCGCATCTTTCAGTAGTGTAGGCCAATAGTACCCCTGCCTGAGTACCTTGTGGCTGAGTGCTTTCCCCCCTAAGTGATCTCCCGTGATACCTCCATGGATCTCTTAGACTACATAGCTCGCCTCACTAGGTCATAGGCACTTCAACAAGGGGAGAGTGTAAGATCTCTTGTAGAGATGTTCGTTCAGAATGGTATAACGGTTAGACTTGACTTCAATCCGACAAGCTAACTTGGGATATGATGGGAGGGATCAGTCTCTGAGATAGTTTAAGATTGGGTCGATCCAGCATGGTTCCTTAACAACTTCGAGTAGCTTGTCTGTTTGTCGACACTTAATCGTTCTTGATGGTAGATGCTGAATGTTGGTGGGCTGTTTAATCTCGGCATTGGAGGAAGCCAGCTTTGAGAGGGAATTAGCTTCTTGATTTCCAGTTCTTGGGATTTTTGCAATGTGAAGGTTTCAAAAGCTGGCTGTCAGTTTCTGTACCAGGGCCTTATACTTCATCATGTTTTCTTCCCTTGCTTCAAATTCTTTATTCATATGGCCAACCACCAGTTGTGAGTCAGTATTCGCCTGTAGTTCTTGGACTCTAAGGCCTCTAGCGAGCTGCAGGCCAGCAACCATGGCCTCGTATTCAGCTTCATTATTTGTTGCCTTGAAGCCTAATTTCAAAATTACCGAGGCGCTCCACCCGGAAGGCGATTGTAGAATTATTCCTTCTCTAGAATTTTCAGAGTTTGCAGAACCATCAGTATGTAAAGTCCATTGAGTAGGGGAGGGACCATGTGGCCTGACTAGCTCCATTATAGGGGGCTTTCCATTATCTGTAATCGTGAGTTCGGCAATGAAGTCGGCTAGCACTTGCGCTTTAATAGCAATCGTGGCTCATAGCTGATGTCGTACTCTCCCAGTTCGATTACCCACTTCGTCAATCGACCCGAAGCGTCTGGACGATGTATTACTTGCTTCAAGGGTTGATCAGTAAGCACTTTAATTTTGTGAGATTGGAGGTACGGTCAAAGTTTCCGAGCTAATACAACTAAGGCGTATGCCAACTTCTTGAGGGGGAGATATCTGGACTCGATATCTTTGAGAACTTCGCTTGTATAATAGATGGGTTTCTGAACTCCATCCTTATCTTTAGTAAGAACTAAACTCACTACCATGTCCGAGGTTGCGAGGTAAATACTAAGCTCCTCCCCTTGCCGGGGCTTAGCAAGCAAAGTGGGAGATTGTAGGTACTGCTTCAGTTGTGAGAGGGCTTTCTCACATTCCTCCGTCCACTCTATCTTTGGTGCTTTTCGAAGAGCTCTGAAGAATGAAAAATTCTTCTCCCCTGATCTTGAAATAAATCTCCTGAGGGCAGCAAGTTTTCCATTGAGGCTTTGTATCTCCTTGATGGTTCTAGGAGACCTTGTTTCCAGAATAGCTCGGATCTGCTCGAGATTGGTACATAAAACCTAGGAACTTGCCTGAGCGAACTCCGAATGCACACTAAGTTGGGTTGAGGCTCATTCCGTGAGCTCTAAGTGTTTCGAATGTTTCTCTGAGGTCCGAGGCATGGAGCTCGGCGTTCGTGCTCTTCACAAGGATGTCATCAACATAGGCTTTGACATTCCTCCCAATCTGCTTCTTAAAGACTTTGTTTACGAATCTTTGGAATGTGGCTCCTGCATTCTTCAATCCGAATGGCATCACTTTGTAACAGTATGTTCCTCGAGAGGTGATGAAAGATGTTTTTTCTTCATCTTGCTTAGCTATTCGGACTTGGTTATATCCAGAGAATGGATCTAGGAAGCTAAGCATCTCATACCTTGAAGTTGAGTCTACCAAGTTTTCTATGAGAGACAAAGGGTAGCAGCCCTTAGGGCATGCTTTATTGAGATTTGTGAAGTCCACTTACGTTTGCCACTTGCCAATGGACTTTTTAACAAGAACTACATTTGAGAGCCATTAGGGGTATTGGACCTCCCGAATAAACTCTGCTTTAAGCAACTTCTCCACTTCTTCTTGAGCGGCCTCAAGCCGGTCAACAACAAAATTTCTTTTCTTCTGAATCACGGGTTTAATGGAAAGGTCTGCGTTCAGATGGTGCTCTATAATCTCGCAGGGAACTCCTGACATCTTCTTGGTTGTCCATGCGAAAACATCTGAGTTGCTTTTGATCAAGCTGAGGAGTTGCTTCTATTGCTCGGTATTGAGTCTAGTGCTGAGCTTCACAATTTGTTCAGGGGAAGCTTGATCAAGTGGTAATGTGACCAGCTCCTCTACGGGTGTTGGTCGACGAGCTTCTCTTTTCTCATCTTCTTGTTGGAGCTTTTCCAGAGTGAAGGTTTCGGAAGCTTTGCTAGATTCTCCTATTTGGTTCTTAAGGAAGGTGTCATAGCATTCCGAGATGAGGGATGATCACCTTTTACTTCTCCAAAGCCATAGCCCGTTTGGAACTTCAACTTTATGTGGTAGGTTGAAGGTACAACTCCCAACTTATTCAGAGAAGGTCTTCCCATTATAGCATTGTAGCTCAAGGGAGAACGCACAACCAGAAAATTGATTGGTAAGATAACAGTACGGGGTGAAGTGCCGAGAATAACAGGGAGGGCGATAATACCTTCTGGATGGACTGGGCCTTCGGTAAATCCCAGGAAGGGGGATTTAGTTGGCTTGAGGTTCTCGGTTCCTATCTTCATCCTCTCAAAGACATCCCAAAAGAGTATGTCGGCAGAGCTCCCCATGTCGACCAACACTCTGTGCATTCTAATGATTCCCACCTCTATCATTATGACAAGGGCGTCATCATGTGGCTGATATACTCCTCGTAGATCCTCATCGGAGAATTCAATTGGTGGAGATGATCAGTTTCTTTTTAGAGGGGCGAGCTCCTGTACTTCCCCCACTATGCGAGCATAATTTTTCCTCGAGGAGGAGCTTTCTCCCCTACACCCTTGTCCTCCAGCAATGACGTTGAGATCTACCTTCAACTCAGAGGGTTTTGACGGCGCCGGGGGTTCCTCCTTATTGGGGGGAGCTTGTTTGAGGAATTGATCAAGCTTCCCCTCTCTAACGAGGTCTTTAATCGCATCTTTGAGGTGGATGCAGTTCTCAGTTATATGTTCTTGGACTTTATGGTAGACGCAAAATTTGTTACTCTTCTTCGCCGAGGAGGATTCTTTGATAGGCTCAGGTTGCTTGAGAATCTTCTTGTCTTGAATCTGCATGAGAATACTCTCTCTAGGAGCATTAAGGGGAGTGTAAGCGTCGTACCTTGGGCAGATACAGGGCCTATTTGGTTCCCGAGCATCTCGGCCATCTGGACGAGGAGGCTTGTCGCGGTCTCTGTCAGCTTCTCTCCGCGGACCTCGTTCTCCCCTGCGAGGGCCTCTGTATCCCTCTTGCCGAGGTTCTGGCAAGATTCTTCCTTGCGGAATTCATTTGCTCGTTGGAGAGCCTGTTCTCTCCTTCCCGCCTTGAACTCATCAGAGGGGATGTACCTCTGTTCTCTATTCATCAGTTCGGGCAGGTCTCTCGGGATGTCACGCGATATGGCGTCGAGGAATGGACATTCTCTGAGTCTATCTAGTACAGCTCCAACAACCATAATGGAATCGAGGTCATACATTCCATAAGTTTCCTTATTGAACTTGTCAAGGTAGTCACGAAGGGTTTCCCCCTCCCTCTGTTTGCATCTCAGCAACATGACAGGATTTCTTTTTTGCCTCCTGCAGTTTGCAAAACGGCGGAGGAATTGATTAGTGAGCTGGTCAAAGTAGGCAATGCTGCCATGTGGCAAACTCTAGAACTAGTCGTACGCGGTCCCCGCCAATGTTTTTGGGAACCCGTGACATAGAACAACTTCCAAGGTCCCGTTCACCATCATCTCGGAACAGTAGCGTTCCACATGCTCGAAGGTATCCGAGGTTCTATCATAGTACCGGATATTAGGAGCTATGTACTTCTCTGGGAAATAAGCCTCCTAGATGGCCTTGATGAAAAGAGAGCGCAGAAGTGGCATATTCTGCATGACTCTCTCTTTGTCAGAGAGGTGTCCATCCCGAGGCCTCTTGGACATGTAGTGGTGTATAGGCGAACGACGTCTCGGTGACTCCTACCGAGGGGATGGACTTCGGGGGGAGCGACTCCTATAGGGGCGACGTGGTAGCGAATGGCGCCGTGGTGAGTAGCGCCTCGACGCGGAGTGTCGAGGAGAATATCGCCATGATGAATGGAGCCTTGGTGAGCGGAGCTAAGGGGAGCCATTCCTCCTGCCTGGTCGAGGAGACAGTGAGCTGGATGGGGACCTACATCTCCTCTCTTGTGCCCTGGATGTGGGTCGAGGATGGCAATCTCGCTATGGACGAGGAGACCCGAAACTCTTTGAAGAGGAAGCAAGACTCCTACCTCACTTGGGAGAGTGCCTTTGGTGGTGCGGAGATTGCACTGATTGTCGCTCACGGCTCTTTGGAACATGCGGAGCAGGATTGGGCACTGTAGCTTGAGAGATATGACTCTCAACAGCTAGGATGACAGTCGTGAGCTCCGCGATTTGCCTTTCCATGTCATAAAATCTTTCTTCAGTGAGTACCACCATGTTGGGCTGGCTTGGTGGTGCTCTCGTGGTAACTTAAGGTGCCCCATTGAGGGCTGGCGAATCAACCTCCACCGCCATTGAGGTTGCTGGAGCTGGGATCCTCTGTTCTGGAGTTTGATTTTGCCTTGATCTTCTGGTAGCAGGCATAGCTTCTTGCTCTGTCCCCACAGACGACGCCAAATTGTTGATACGAAATTAGGTTTGTGCCTCAATTCCTCTCAACATTTGAATTTGTATTTTAAGAGGGAGAAGAAACTCAACCAAAAGATCAAAGAGGAAATCAAGAAATCGAGATAAAAAATCAGAAAGAAGACACCAAAAGTAGCGTGGAAACCGCAAAATTGGGGAGAAAACCACGAGCTCTGTCGGTGAGAGCAAAGATCCACTATCGAATCATCCAGATTACAATTTGAAGCTCCATTCAAGGGGGAGAAATGGGGAAGAAGAAGGAGAAAAAGAAGGAGAGGGAATGAACCCAAGTCTCCAGAGCTGTAGGGCTTTGTCAGAGTAGAAAAGCCCTGCTTTTGAATTAGAGGAGCTGGGTATTTATGGCTGCTGGGGTGGGGTGATGCTTGGGCTGCAAGCTAGCTTCAATTAAGCACGTGGGTGCCAGGTGGAGGCCAGTTCGGATTCAACTCATCAGCCAGCTTGTATCCAGCTTGGCAGCCTTCTAGATGATTCTAGATGCCAGCCTAGGAACGGTTATCATCCAGCTGTCAATTCAATTACCTCTCCAACTGTCTAACTGTCTCTCAACAGCATAACTGCCTGGACTTCTAGAAGTTTCTCGAAGTCTTCTGGTGAAGTGCTCTGAGGAGAGTGTCGACTAGGATGGAGTTTATGCATTCTGCGGTGTGGCTCTTTCGAGAGGGTAGAGGCCGAGGGGTGAGGACCTCAGCACTTAAGGACCTCAGCACTTGAGTTGGGTTGCAAGGGGTCCTAAGAGGTTTGCTGTGATCTCGCTGTGTGGTCGATTGCTGGGGTGACATGTGTTCCTGTCAATCCCAACCTTATCACTTTATATATGCTTTTTTTAGGTGGTAATAAAGATGATATGGTGGCAATTGAGTATGATGATAATGCAATGGTTGCTGTTCAAGGAAAAACTAGCAATGATTTAGATGAAAAAGATTGGCTTTCACCTCCAACAAATTAAATGAAAAAGTTTCTACTATGTTTTGTTATGTTGTTGTTGACTTAGTAGTCTTTGTTTTCTTGTTTCTCAAAACATTCATCTGAAGATGTTTGAAACACCGCTTATAGGTATGATATACAAATGGGAAATTAGAAAATGCAATCTCTGAAATTTAGCAAAATGCTTAGTTTTGCTAACCTTATTAGTAATCCTATTGTTGGTGATTGGTTTAGCATCTCTTCTATTTTACACTAACAACACAAGGATGTATGATTGAGTCCTTGTCTTTAGATGTTTTTGAATTTGTTAATGGATACTTGCTCAATTTCCAAATTGCTTTTCATTAATGCAATCAAATTAATTACACATCAGGTCCGGTTTTAAAAACATTGGTTATCACAAGGCATGGAAGTGAAAGAATAAAGCAATAAAACCCATATTTAGTTAGTGGGAGCAATCTTTTGCAAATTTGAGGACATCTTTTGGAGCACTAGTTTCTAGTAATCAAGAAATAGTTGTTGACTTTGATTTCGAATAGGCCTAGGGTGGAAAGGATTCAAGAGGATTTTATGGGCTTTTGGTCCGTCTATTACTGGATTTAATTTTTGTCATCCTTCCTCTCAATTGATGGTATATTCTTGCATGAAAAATACAAAGGTACATTATTGATGGGCTTGTATCATGCTGGGCTAGGCCAACAAGTAGCCTTGCTCTAATTGCTGCCCTAATTTACTAACCATTCTACATGTTAATTTAGTTTTTTAGTTGAGTTTTGGGCTAGGCGAACCTGAGCTCGGCATGGGTAGGGGCCAGGCCACCCTCTTGTGATGGGGCCAAGGGAGGGTGATTTGAGGGTTGAAGTGGCACAACATGGGCCTTGCTTGTCATGACACAAGCTACATGACCTATAAATGAATATTGCAGATTTGCTGTGTTGGCCAACAAGCTAGTCCTTCGTGCCCAAGGGCCCCTTAGGCTCTTTTTTAATAAATAGATTTTAATAGTATTTTTTCTTAATAAATAGATTTTTATTAGAAATTACACTTTTACCCTTTTAACAACTATAAACAGTTGATTTCTAAGGCTATATTAGGTATAAAAAAAATGTATGAAGATTCTATAATAATGTACACCCTTTTTTTCCTCACTCAAATTTTCACCGATTATATATAGTTGTTAGATTTAACCATTTTATATGAATTTTAATATTGTCATGTATGAGTCAATTAAAATCAATGAAAATGTTAAAAAAAATCAATCTTTTATAATTTTTATAATTTTTATAATTTTATATAATTTATTTTAATAATTTTAAATAATTTTTAATAATTTTTAAAAGATAGATGGCCCGACAAAGCCTAAGGGGTTGTTTGGTTGTGTAAGTAGCTATGAAGTAACTAGTTTTATAGATAAATTTTATTTTTGAGTGTTTGGTTTATTACATTTCAACTTACGGCCAAATTGGTCGTGAGTTGAAATGCAGTAAAAGCATTTGGTTAAAATAACCTCTTAATTTATCAAATTTATTATGGGGGCCTTTTTGTACAATTGTCAAACTTTGTAATGTTTTTGTAGAAAAACCCAAAAAAATAAAAATAATATTGATTTTTTCAAAGGTTGTATGTGCAGATTTTCCAACTTTGATGTCATTGCAGAAAACCCCCTCAATTTATCAAAATTATTATAAGGGTCTTATTACAAAATTACATAACTTTGTGTTATTTTTTACCGAAAATTTCCAAAATCCAAGTGACTTTTACAGAAAACCCCTACATTTACCAATATATATTAAAAAAAGATTAAATATAAAAAATGTATAATAGGGGTAACCTCACCACTTACTTTATTGGATGAATTTACATTAAACCAAACAGTGAAAAATTAAATACATCATTTTTATTTACAGAAAACCAAACAACCTCGATGTAAGTTAAAATACAGTAATTTAAGTTATATGTAATTACACTTGCACTGTAATTTGAAATACAGGAAAGTACCATGCCTTATGCAGGGCAGAGGCTCGATACTATTCCCCATAAAAAAAGTTTTTCTGCCAAAATATTTAATTAAGATTTAAAAATATAACCCACCAATGTATAAAAAACATATCACTATCTTATCATTAATATCTTTCATTTAAAATTTTCTTAAAAAAAATTAAAATATTTTAAAACTTATTTCTATCTCCAAGTTGGATAACCCCAACCAAACACGGCGCCAGTGCTCAACATGAGCCAAGCTCGTGTTATACTACTGGACTGGCATGAAACCCGAAACCCGGCTTGACATGCACAGTGCTCAGCAAAAATTGGCTCGTATCGTGTCATACAGGCACAAAACTTAGCCAGACACTCACCTTTGTCGGACGAACTTAGCCAGGCTAAGACAAATAGACACAAAACAAACTTTATTAATTATGTAATACTAATTACTAACCTAACAACCGATCATTCCGCCACTTTGGAATAGAGTTGTAAACGCGGGCTAGCATGACACGCGTATAGTCATTGTGGGTCGTGTTTTGAATGAGCAAACAAAGCTCACTTTAGTACCACATTGGGAGATGAGAGAAAGTGGAAGGGGTATATAAGTAATTAAATACATTCCATTAGCAACGAGGTTTTTTGAGTTAAGTCTATTAACAAAACCGTACGGGCTCTGGCCCAAAACGGACAATATCGTCGCTAGTGTGAAATGTGGGGTGCCTCCGGTCCTAACATGTCGTGACCATAAGGTTTTTTTTCTTTTCTTTTTTTTAAGGATTTTAAACTAAAAAAAAATACAAAAAGCCCTTATAACCAATATAAAATGACTATTTTTTAGAGTATTTGTGTTTTTAAACATTTTAATCATATGATAAAATAACATTGTTCTCACATATCTTGAGAAAGGAGAAAATGTGTTTTTGACATATAAAATATATCTTTTAAAAGTATGAGAATGAAAGGAAATAGAAAATGTCATCTTTTCTCTCTTCAATAATCTCTTGATTCTGGTTTACAAAGGATTTATTTGCAACATTCTTATTTTTGGTTAGACATTATATCCTAGGATTAATATTATCTAGAAAATATTTCTAATATCATGGGAAAAAAAACTATATATGCTAAAACAAAATTTCTGAAAATATCTTATTTGAGATTTTTTGCTTTTTTCATTTATTTACTTTACCCACTTTTGAAATTTCATTCCAACAACACTTTGTAAAAAAAAAAAAAACAAAAAGAAAAATCATTCCAACAATATGATGTTTACAGCTTTGGTGCAATCATATGCATGGGAGCTTAATTAATTATGACATTGCAGCAGCCATGGAGTCGGTGTCCATGGCCATGGGGTAGCTTCCGAGAAGCCTTAGGAAGGAAGTGTACTGTTGTATCTCTGCGAGTGCTTTCTGCGCTCGGGGCTCCGCCATGGATGCCTCGAAGTCCACATAGTACATATAGTCAAAACGCACGGCGTTATCCACCAGGCGGAGGGGGCGTTGCCTGTGCGGCCGGCTCTCCAGCTTACTCACCTTGATATCCCGGAATGCCAGAGCCGATAGCACCTTGAAGAGAAAGGAGGGCCCCTCCTCGCCGGCGAACACGATGCTCGTCTTGAAGCTCCGGTCCTTCCGAGGAACCACGGGCTGTCTCCCCACCGTCAAGTTCCCAGACTCGTCCTCTATCCCCTCCTCCAGAATCTCCATCCCATACAGCTCCGCGGCCCTGGCTGACGCGATGACGGCCGTGTCACGCAGCATCTCAGCGGCGACATGCTTCGCGGCGCCTGCGGTGTCTTCGAAGGGCTCGCGGGAGCTGGTGTTGAGCCCGAGGCTGTTGAGCTTGCTCTCACACTGCGCGAGTGCCTGCGGGTGGCTTGTAACCCGAGTCAGGCTCTCCATGCGGACGCCAGGGAGAGCCATCAGGCAGTGGTGGACGGACATCTGGATTTCGCCCACGATATGAAGCCGGTGACGGAGGAGGAGGTCGTAGTTCCGGTGGACGCTTCCCCCGGAGCAGCTCTCGACTGGGAGGATCGCCCTGTCTACGATCCACTGCTCCACAGCTTGGAACACCACGTCGAACTGGTCACAAGGTATGGCCTCACAGTTGGGGTAGGCCTTGCGTGCAGCCTCTTCGCTGTAGGCCCCGGGAACGCCGCGGTAGGCGACGCGGAGCTGGCAGCCGTGCATTGACGCCGGAGGGAGGTTGAAGATGATCTTGGGTTTCATGGGAATACTACTGGCCAGTGACATCAGGGATGTTGCAGCCATTTGTATGTACAGATATATTGCTTGAAGATGATCTAATTCCACTTCAAGCTGAGGGTTAAATGGTGATTTGAGTACTTATAATAAACGTGTGGTTTTGGAACTGGTTGGGAGGGTTGGTGGGTGAGACGGACTAGGAATTTGTTTATCTCAGTCAATCTTATACCTACTACAAACAAGAAAATCATAATTATATAATAGTTTGATGGGGTCTGAAGAACCACCCATGGAACCACCGCGGCTCAAAACGTAACATTCACTCTTGTAATTTTCTTTCTTATGTATCAAAATGCTTATAGCCTGATGGTATAATCTTATGTGAATAATTCTCCTTAGATAAGTCCTGAAATTGAGTCCCCACCCACATAGATGGAGAGAGCAAATTCGAGTCGAGTTTATTCCTCAAGAACTCTATGCGTACGATGAGAGGTCAGGGGCAATTGAGTGAGTTTACTGTTCGAAACCCATAATCATGTCCCTGAGTGACCCGTATGATAAGTGGCCTATATCAAAATAATAATAATAATAGTAATAATTTTCTTTCTTGTGCTACTTACACAAATATTTTTCACTTTGTGGGTGCTACTCAGCCACCTAACTTATGTATAATTACAGAATATCCATCCAGGTGCTGCTGATGTCTTTTATATTCCATCTTTTGATCATGATCAGTTATCCGAAAGACTGCAGAGGCGATAAAACTGGCGCAAGAGAAATTCTTGATGAGAAATATCGGCTAAGTATGGCTTTGATGTGGTATGTCATTTTAGACACTTTGATTTCTAATGTTTCTGTTATGTTATATATGATAGTTTGCTGCTGACTATTTAAGGCTCTTAATTAGTACAAGTACTAATTGCTTAACCTAGTATGAAGTCTCAAGTTTTATTTCTTATCACTGGAAACTATCCGATTGTTTTATACAGGCAAAAGGAATGAAATATCGCCATAGACGCAATCTGCCAATTGTTCATCATGATCTGAAATCTTCAAATCTCTTGGTTGACAAGAAATAAGCAGTGAAAGTAAACATTCTTCCCTTTTAATAAGAGGTTGAATCTTAGCAGCTGCATTTTACTTCATGAGTGTGTTTTCCTTCTACCTTTTCATATTTTATTTCCATGTGGAAGCTTGGTTTGTACATGCAAGATATAAGTTTCAAAAGTGATTAACAAATGTGAATTTTGATGATCATCTTTATCTTTTTGAATAGGGTAGAAGGTTTCAAGAGTTTTCTCAGTGACTACCTACAATATTGATAATTAGTTCTGTGTCTTGATTCCAAATTAACAAACATATGGAGAAGTATTATGCTAATGAAAGTTGTGTAATTAAAACTTTAAACAAGATTGTTAGTTAACCCATATGACAGGGCTCCAATTTATTGCAAGATCACATTCAACTCCTTCACTGATTTCCCTTTATTATTTCTGATTAATTTTCCCCGAACCTCCAACATTGTGTATTTGAATCTAGGTTCTATTTGCCACAATGCATTTTCACTTTTTGTTCACCTGATAAGATCTTCAAATTGACATTTTACATATTATTATGTTGATCAAAAGCTTGTTGCATATCTTATATTGTCACTAATTTTAATTTATTTTCACATTAAATTTTAACTTTTGTTGATGATCATCCAGGTATGTGATTTTGGCCTCTCCAAATTGAAGGCAAATGCATTTTTATCATCAAAATCTCATGCTGGAGCTGTAAGTTTCTGGGAACTGATTGCCTTCTTCAAGTTGCATCTAATTCTCTGTTTCTAGGTAACAGACGATGGAAAGTTCCATCTGAAGATCTGATATTTGTGTTCTCATCAGCCTGAGTGGATGGCACCTGCAGAAGCGCTCTGTGATGAACCAACAAATGAGAAATCTGATGTTAACAGCTTTTTTTTTTTGACATTAAAGCTGTTCCCAGCAGAAAAAAAACTAAAAAACAAAAGTTAGGAAGTTTTCAAAATCTCAGCCCAGAGGCAGTAACAGCTTCCTCAAGCCATCTTGGACGATCATATCCCTGTTGAAACAGTGTCAAGGCAGGATTGTTGAATGCATGTCTGGCCAAGGCATCAGCTGTCAGGTTCAGATCGAGGGGATAGTAGACTAGCTCTGCCATCGCCTGGGAGTTGAGCAGCTCCTTCACCATCTGTATATCATTTTGTAATCCCCAGGTAATCTGAGCTTCTTCACTGGTCAATACTTCCACTGCTTGTATGCAATCTGTGCAAATGCGGCCCAGGTTGAGATTCTTATCCTTGCAGACCTCCAGTGCCACTCCAATTGCTAAGATCTCAGCATGCAGGCTTGATACAGCAGTCTTGGAAGTACAGCCTGCTAAGATAATTGTATCACAGTCCTTGATTGCAATAAAACCTACACCACAAAACATGTAATCAGGATTCCAGGCTGCATCGCACATAACTGTAATAGAGTTCCAATTAAATGAGGTCATTAGATACTCCCTGCATTGGTTTTTAAGTTTCCATAGGTGCTCCTTAGTCGTTGATATGGCTTGCTGAACAATGAGTTGAGCTCGTGGCCTAATTTGGCTGAATACCAATTCACATCTGGCATGCCAAATTTTCCATGCACAAGTTGCAACAGCAGCCTTGGCAAAGGATGACATTTTCCTCCCTGTTCTTTGCCTAGTAAGCAACCATCCTCCTTCTAGTAGGTTGTTTAATTCACTGCGATCCATGCCCAGCTCTGCAGAAATTAAATCCCAACACTGCATAGCAAGATTGCAACCACACATAACATGTTCAAGAGTTTCCCTCATTAACCCACAAACAGGACACAATGCTTGAGGTCCAATATTGAGAGAGTATAGTAGCTCAAGGGTGGGCAGTTTACCATGGAAGACCCTCCATAAGAAAGTTTTAATTCTTGGAGCCACAGGCAACTTCCAAAGTAGCTGCCACCCTTCCCAGTTTTCATCATCAGACATGTGGGCCTGATTGATTTGGTTGTAAACCATTTTCACAATTTTTCCTGAGGTTTTATCAGGTGACCAGGCCCACAAGTTCTTGTGAAGGTTATCAGTAGATATTTTGGGCAGCCAAATCCATTCCATAGACTGTCCAAAACATGTCATTAGCCCAAGATGATTGTTGTCATCATTTTGCAGGATGTCGGCCAGACTCAAGCCCTCCAGAGGTAGATCCATGTTGATGTATGTGGGTTTATGAGATATTGGGATTTCAAACCTCCAGGGATCTTGAAGGAGATTAGTATTTTCAGGATTACAGACACTAATGCCTATGTAAGATCTAATATGCAAGGCAGTTTTATAGAGCATTTTGTAAAACCATGAGACTTTTTTGATGCTAGTACCATTCCATGGATTAAACACTCCATATTTAAGTAAGGAGATTTGTACCCATAGTTTGTTATCCTGATTTAGACGAGATAAAATATTCTTTGTCATAAGAGCAATTTTGGCATTTGTTAAATTCCTGATTCCTAACCCTCCCTCAGACTTATCAAGTGTAGTAGTAGTCCAGTTAATGGAGTGGAATCTGCCACCAGCAGTGCCATTACCCCAAAGGAATCTCCTAGCACATTTGGAGATCTGGTCTAGAATTGTATCTGGAACAGGATAACATGATAATGAATAAACAGGAATTGACCTGAGGGAACTGTTGACTAGGACAGCCCTACCAGCCAAGGAGATATTAGACTGATTCCAAGCCTGTAAACTGTCCTTTGTTCTATCCACAAGGGTTTGCCAATGGCTAACAGGGAGTCTTTTAGGTGATATTAAAACTCCAAGATATTTGAAGGGGAAATCTCCAACATTCATTCCTAGGATGGAAGCAATGGATGCCTTGATTCTTCTATTTATCCAACTAGGAAAATGAATGGTGGATTTATTTAAGTTAACCTTTTGGCCAGTTAAGTTTCTATATAAATCAAAGCACAATCTGCAGTTTCTTGCAGCAGTTCTGGATGCCCTGGTAATGATTATTGTATTATCAGCATACATCAAATGATTGAAGTTGTGCACAAGTCTATTATCAAACCCAGGAACTAAGTTCAATCTCATGGCATACTTCAACATTGCTGATAAATTCTGGGAAACCAAAAGAAAAAGGAAAGGAGACAGGGGATCACCCTGTCTGACTCCTCTTGACTGTTTATCCAACTGGTAGGTTGACCATTGATCAAAAAGGGAAAACTGGGTGAAGTGATACAACTTCTAATCCATGAAATCCAAATTTCAGGAAACCTCATCACTTTGAGGGTGGCAAGGATGGCATTCCACTCCAAGGCATCATACGCCTTCTCAACATCGATTTTCAATATCATCCTAGGGAGAGATTGGGAATCATACTCTAAAGAATGTGAGACTTCCTGGACTGCAAGAATATTATCAAATGTAGATCTATTGGCTAGAAAACCACTTTGTTCCACATTAATGAGCTTATGAATCACTTTTTTCAATCTATTAGACAGCAATTTGGAAATAATTTTATAACAGACATTACAGAGGGAAATGGGCCTATAATCATGAACTTTGTTTGGAGTATCTTTCTTAGGGATCAGCACCACATATGTTCTTCCCCAAGATATTGGAAGAGATGCTGTAGAAAAGAACTGATTGATGGCAGCCATTAAAGGCTCCTTCACCAAATCCCAGTAAAACATGTAGAATTCCACATTCAAACCATCAGGGCCAGGGCTTTTACCCTTGGGCATGGATTTGATAGTATGCATTATATCATTTGGAGTAATAGGTTTTGACAGAAATTCTATATCTTCAGCACTAAGAACAGCCATATCATTAGGAAGTCTGAGAATCAGATCTTCCATAGAGTATGAATTGGATGAAGTCCATAGTTTGGTGTAAAAATCAGAAAACTCCTGGCCAATTCCCAAATGATCAGTAAGCACAATACCCTGATCATTGAGAATACCAGATATTTTATTTTTGTGTCCCCTAACTCTAGCATGCTTATGGAAAAAATTGGTGTTGTAATCCCCATTTTTTAGCCACATCAATCTAGACCTCTGAGCCCACCTGATATGGTTCTGCCTAAGAAGAGCTGAATGCTTGTTATAAAGACCTCTAAGTGCAATGCTATTCAGGTCAGAATAATCCAGTGAGGCCTCCAAGGATTCCAAATATGCTATTTCTTCCTCAGTATTTGCAATTAGCTTGTCCAAATTAGTCATCCCTATAACCTTCCAATTAGACAGATATGATCTAGTACGAGAAATGCAGTGGGTAAAAGAATGCATCGGAGAGCCATTTTCTCTATGCTTCCAGGCTTTATAAACATTCTGGTGACAATCCTGGTACTCAAACCAATAGTTTTCAAAACGAAAAATCTTTTTCCTATGATGTGAAAAAAACTTCGCAACCAAAAACATAGGTGAATGATCAGAAGCAGTTCTAGGCAAGTGCTTGTTACAATATGAATAAAAAAGAGTCAGCCAATTGTTGTTTGCTAAAAACCTATCAAGTCTAGCCCATCTCCTAGCAATTCCATTTTGATTATTACACCAGGTGTAAGGGGTGCCATAATAACCTAAATCAAATAATTGATTACAGGATACAAAATCACTAAAATGTTTGGCTTTTGTTATATAATGATCGAATCTGCCCCCCCTATGTTCATCATTATTTAAAATTGCATTAAAATCACCCATTAATATCCATGGCAGGTTCAACAGAGAAATAACATTCAAATCTTTCCACAATTTCTTCTGTAAGCAAATACTTTGAGCATTGTAAATCACAGATAAGACCCAATGTTTGGGTCTTTCTATTGTCAAGATTAAATGCAAAGAAAACCGAGAGTGTGCAATTGGGGTCACCAAACCCACCTCCTGTTTCCAGAAGGTGATGATGCCCCCAGACATACCTTGAGCCGGGATAGCAGCCCATTCCCAAACCTTGTTAAATTTATCGCAGAACTTAAGGGTGCGCTTTTGATCAGCTCTGGTTTCCACGAGACAAACTATATCAGGTTGGAGTGTCCTCATTAATGATTTAATTCTACCAATTGTTCTGGTATTTGACAGGCCCCTGCAATTCCAGCACATAACTTTGACAGACATTATAAAGATTCTAAATCAAAGGAATAAAATTTAGAGATTCATTCTAATTATCCACTCCCGAAAGAGTCAATCTCCCTTTTTTCTGAGTTGAGCTGGGCTTGAAAGTGCTCCTTCGAGCTATTGCCTCCAACTTTGCCTCACTTTGCACCAGGGCAAGGGGCATATCGTCATCAAAAGGTTCACTGCCAATTTCGCCATCAGGTTCCTCCAAGTCCATTGGTTGCTTTTCCTCCAGCGGTATATGGTCTGATGCCGGTATTGCCTCAGTGACTCTGTTTACCAAGGATGTGTGATCGTCCATCCTCTTACTCCGTTCCTTGTTCGTTTCTTGGCTTCGAGATGTGATGAGATGGGGCTTGTCAAGAATCTCCTCCGTATGCTCTGAGCTTGGGGGGGCTGTCAGCCTAGGCAACGGTCTTCTACCTGTCATCTCCAAAGGGGGTTCCTTACCGGATTGGTATCCAGGTTTGAGCATCGATGAGGCAGGTGGCTGGTTGCTGGTCTGATCAGCTTGGGGAGAGATCAGTGAGCCATTAGGGTTATACTCCAAAGGATGGTTATCAGCCCTTAGATCCTCATCATGATATAAACCCCCCTTATCCCAAGGACTCCCAGCGTACTTGCCACCACGACCTCCCCTAGTTGACCGCGTGCTTGACATGACCTCCACGTGCCTCTGAGTGGTCCCAACGTTCTGATACACTTCAGCTCGATCAGCTTCCTTTCTCAGACGGGGATCATCGGGAGGACCGCCACGGCCACCACCACGACCGCCACCTCGTCCATCTACACGAACGCCACCACGACCACGACGGGACCCTGCACGTACTCAACCATATTCCCCCCCTCCTGTTGGTTCCTTCTCAACAATCTGCTGGGCTTGATCCACCTCTACTATACCCTTTCCCTTTCCAATTCCGTCCACCTGCATATCCTGTGATCCTCCCTTCTGACCACCAGACGAAGACTGTTGTACTGTCTTCCCGGCGACAGAACCAACATTGCATGCGCTCACAACATGACCAATAACACCACATTTGAAACAGAATGAGGGCAATCTCTCATAGAGAACAGCGACCAGAGTTTCATCCTCCCCTTCCCCAACCCAAATCCCTCTTTGCAGTGGCTGGGAGAGATCCAATTCAACACAAATTCTAGCATATCTTGCCCGGCCGAGTTCCATTTCTGGATCCTCAACTTTGAGGGTATGGTCATCCACTTTGAGAACATTCCCAATCAGAGAACCCAACCCCTCCAACGAGTCGTAATCCCAGAATTCCATTGGTAGGTGATGAAGTTCAATCCAAACCGCTGCTGTTTCGAGACGCTCGAAGGTTGGTTGAAACCTCTCCCTCCACGGCATAAGTTGCAGAACCATACCACCCACCGTCCAGGGGCCTTCCCACATAATTCGATCCTTCATCTCAATCGATTGACAGCGGATGAAATAGAAGCCATTGGGCATGTCTGCGATTGAGAATTTCCCAAAATCATGCCAGAGGTTAACCAGGGAATTCCTCACCTGTTCCAGTGGCAAAGCTTTGCCCAGAAACTTACCATACATAACTGATTGCATCCTTTCATGCATCCTGGCTTGAAAATCCCCATCTGGTCTGAATCTCGGATGTTTCAGGGTTTTCAATCGATCAAAGTTCTCCTTAACGTAAATGACATCATTTCCAAAAGCATTCTCTTTCGGATTCCCAGAAACCACCCGGGCAAACAATCTTCCTGGTTGTACCGGCGGAGACGGGCCTTTTCCTCCCGCATCTCCGCCCCCACCCGCCATCGCAAGTGGGGGAGAAGTGAGGAGGAGGGAGGACAAGCAGGAGATCAGCAAGGTTTAGTTCGCCAGGGAGAAGCTAGTTCGCCAGAGAGAAAAGGTGGTGAAATAGCCTACAGCTTTGGTGTAATCTTATGGGAGCTTATGACATTGCAGTAACTGAGAAATTTAAATCCTGCTCAGGTTAGCAATTAAGGAATGATTAATGTTTACTTTAAAAAAAATTAGAATGTGCCCTAATATTCAATAGAGATAGTAAACTCCTGGTTCACTAGAAAGTAGAATACATGAGTGATGATCCAACTGTCTGATATTATCTACATATTATCTATTTATGTTTTATGGTGAAAAGAAGCTAGTTTGCTCAGAGTGGGTACTAGTTTGATTATGAGCAGTATGCAATGCTTCTTGTGTGATTTCAGCAATAAAGCTGTTACAATCTACTTATGGGATACATATCCCGAGGAGTTAGAAGAACATTTCTCTAGGTAGAGAAGGGGCTATAAAATGCAACGCAGCGCATGGAGAGAAGGCATGGAAGAGTTGAGTTGTTGAGGCTCGCGCTCTCGCTGGAGAGTAGGAGATCAAAACGGCGGTGGTGGGGTGATCGTCATCGTTCCTCATGGGGTTTCTTAGGAGCCCTAGTTATCTTCTTTTGTTTGATTGTTGTTTGATCCTCTGTTGAACAGTGTTAATCTGTGATAGTTAGCAGTGATTAATTTTGGTGATTGTGAACTTTGTGATCAGATTTGATAGGTCTGGTTATTGGATTGTTAGATCTGTGATAGAGATTACTCCGTGGCTATAATAGTACTGGATTTCTCTGTGATCTTTATTCCTGAATTTTAGTGGATGAAGATGATTAGATTTGTTGATGTGGTTAATAGATCTTGTTGATTTGTTGATAAAATAGTATTGAGGAGTTGATCTGATATATTGAGAGTTTGATCTGTTACAAAATGATGCTGAATATCCAAGCCGGTTTGATGGCAAGGAGGCATTACAATAGATCATTACGACTGAACAGTTCTTCAATTTTTATGAATTCAGAGATCCCTCTTGGCTGAAGATTGCGGTTATGCATTTTGATGGACCAATGGTGTCATGGTTTCAGGAATTACAGCAGTCTAGTGGTGTATCGTCTTGGTCATCACTCAAGAACGCCATTATCATTACATGGAGCAAGGAAGAGAGCACCACGATGGATCTTCCTCTCTCGATAGAAGAAGAAAGGGAATTGGACATTCTTGAGGCTAAACTAGACAAACTATGTGCAATGCTCTATGCAAGCTTTGTGCAAGAAGACGAATTCCTCACAAGAATGGAACAAAAAATGGAACAATCCATGAATTCTCTTACCAATTTCTGTACAAAAGCTCAAGCACTTGTGGATTCTTGTCCCATACCCAAGCTTGTTGAAGATGCTCGTGAATTGCTTGAAGAAATGCCAGAGCGAGATCAAGGTATTGAAGAGATGTTAGAAGGGAAATCATTGATCCAGAACCAACAATGTTCAGCTTTGGATAACATCTTGAAATACCTTGCATCACAGCAAACCCAAAGTTCGACCAACAATGTAGTCGTAGTTGAAGAGCCAACAGAACCAAAGAAGAAAGAAGACAAGACTGCAGGGAAAGGTGCTAAAAAAGTATTAATTAGAGAACCATGAGCTTGTGGTCAAAGAAGCACCAGAGTCCGAGTATGTAGTATTAGGGTTTTATGTATTTATTATAAGAATTTCTTGTATTTATCTTTTATGTTTTTATTTCCTAGTTTATCCTTGTAGTGGTATTATATATCAAGTCTTTTCCTATCATGGTATCAGAGCCAAGATCCAAAAATCCTAAATTTTTTCACATCCGCCGTTAGCCGCACGTCGGCTACAAGGCGCTCGCCGCACACCGGCCTACCCACGCCCCTTTGCTCCGCACTCCAGCGAGCTCCTGCTATATCGCCGGTCACCAACAGGCTTCAGTCAACAATCAGCCTTGGTCAACACCACGCTTCAATCAATTGCCAGCCAGATTCCAATCTTCACCAAGCCAAGCAACAAGCTTCGGTCAAAGTTTGGTCAACACCAAGGTTTCAAGCAATTAAATTCCAATCTTCACCAAGCCAAGCAACAACCTGGGCTTCGGTCAAAAAGAAGCTTTGTTCAACAACAAGCTTTAATCCGGTTTCCAACAATTGAATAGCTTCAATCAATTGTTTTTGTTTTTCGGTCAACGCCAAGCTTTGGTCAACAACAAGGGTTTCAAGCAATTCCTAAGCCGGTCAACATATTCTTTGTATAAAGATCAGCGGGTCATCAAGATCCAGTCCACACCAATTCAATAGCTCAGTCGGTCCACCTCTTTTGCTCAAGCGCGGACGTTCTCCTCCGCGCCTCCCTCAAGCACTGTGTCCTGCGCGCTTCACGCTGCGCGACGCGACTTCGGGCCAGCGCCTCTGTGGCGTGCTCCCCAGCATCTGCGACCACAGCGCCCTGCGTGCGTCCCTACGTCCGATCCCCAGGATCTTCCCTGCCAATACTGATCCGCCATGGCCGGTTGTCGTCGGTCCACTACCTCCACCCGGTCCTCCACGCAATCTTGGGCTTCACATCCGCCATCTCCATTGCTCAACCGTGGTCGTGGCTCTCAGGGCAAGTGTCAAATCTGTGGCACTATTGGTCACTATGCTCGCCAGTGCCATCTTGTTCCCCCACATACATGGGATCACATTCCGGCACCGCTTCGTGGCCCGCCTCGTGTACACACCGCCACACACTACCCTGCTCCAAGTGCTCTTTCTGTGTGGGTTGTTGATTCTGGTGCTTCTTATCATGTCACCACCGCACTATCCAACCTGACGCTTCCTCAACCTTACAGAGAGTCTGAGACTGTCGTCATTAGTAATGGTACCTGTCTTCCCATTACACATACGGGATCTATGCTTCTTTCGATGTTACAGGACTCTCTTACTCTCATGGATGTGTTGCATGTTCCATCCATGTCCTAAAATTTAATATCGGTTTCGGCTCTTTGTGCTACTAATGCCGTCAAGGTTCAGGTTTTTGTTGATTCATTTCAGGTGTTGGATCGTCACACAGGGGTGATTCTGGTCACGGGATGGCGTAAGGATGGTGTCTATGTTTGACCGACCACTACACCACATCTACCGGCTACCATTCCCTACTTCCCTGCCCTCAGTTCGGTTCGTTCCTCTTCACCTTTGCTTTCGTTATGGCATAGTCGTTTTGGTCATCCTTCTATTAAAGTCTTTCGACAACACCTGTTATCCCACGGTATTTCCTTTTCGCCTTCCCAATTACTCAAATTTTGCAATTCGTGTCATATTAACAAAAGCCACAAGCTTCCTTTCTCTCAATCCTCAGTCTCTTCCTCTTCCCCTCTTGAGATAATATATTCTGATGTTTGGAAGTCCCTTGTCCTTTCTCTTGATGGCTACAAATATTATGTTATTTTTGTGGATCACTTTACCAAATATATTTGGTTTTATCCTCTTGCTCGGAAGTCTGATGTTCATGCGACCTTTGTTGCCTTTAAAAACATAGTTGAAAAGACTTTCCAACTTCCCATTCGTACCTTATACTCTGACATTGGTGGGGAGTACATTGCTCTCCGTCCATTTCTAACTGACAATGGTATTACTCACCTCACCACCCCTCCACACACTCCAGAACACAATGGGTATTCTGAACGTCAGCATCGGCACATTGTCGAGACCGGCTTGTCCTTGCTTCATCATGCCTCTCTTCCTTCTAAGTTCTGGACCTTCTCCTTTGTTACTGTGGTTTATCTCATTAATCGCATGCCAAAAGCAAACTTGCAGTTCCGTTCTTCCTTTGAGTTTCTCTTCCACAAACAACAAAATCCCACATCTCTTCATATCTTCGGTTGTCTTTGTTTTCCTTGGCTTCGTCCCTATACTACTCACAAACTTGACCCTCGGTCCAGTCCCTGTGTCTTTTTAGGATATTCCTTGTCCCAAAGTGCCTTCATTTGCTATGATCTCTCCACCCATAAGCTTGTCATCTCCCATCATGTTCGCTTTGTTGAAGATGATTTTTCTTTCTCTCGGCCCTCGTCCGGCTCCGCCTCTGCCGACCCTTTGATCCGACCTTCACAGCATCATCTGGTTACCGCGACCATCGTTGCCCCCCAAGTGGCCTCCTGGCACCTCTGGCTGCACCTCCTGTGCCGCCTCCTTCTGTGCGGCCTATACCTCCTGAGACCCGTCCCGGCGCCCCCGCTCAGAACGTCGCCCCGCCTCCGGGTTTGCCCTCCGTCCCAAAAGAGGTCTGTCCCACCCCTGGCCCTGCCTATCCATCTCCGCAGCCCGCCTCCGTCGATAACTCTGCCCCGGCTTTGCTCCTGCGCCCCGCTAGTGTGAGCTCTTCCCCCGCAGCGGTTCCCAACCGCCCTCCTTCCTCAGTTTCGACATCTTCCTCCGGTGCTCCCGGTGCTGCTACTAATGTTCACCCGATGACTACTCGATTCAAGAACTCTATTTTCAAGCCCAATCCGAAGTACACTCTCTCTGCTACAGTTTCTTCTGATAGTGAACCTGCTACAGTGGTACAGGCTCTTCGCCATCAGCACTAGTTTCAAGCCATGCAAGCCGAATATGATGCGCTTCAACACAACAGAACATGGGTACTTGTTCCTTCTGCTCCCCACCAGAACCTTGTTGGGAACAAATGGGTGTTCCGTATCAAACGGCACCCGAATGGTACCATTGACAGGTATAAAGCTCTGCTTGTTGCCAAAGGATTTCATCAGCGTCCCGGTGTTGACTTTCATGAGACTTTCAGCCCTGTTATTAATCCGGTCACTGTTCACACTGTCTTCAGTGTAGCCTTGCATCACAGGTGGTATGTTCGGCAGCTTGATGTCAACAATGTTTTTCTCAATAGCCATCTTACTGAGGACGTTTACATGGCCCAACCCCCTGGCATGTGTGATCCTCAGTTTCCTAACTATGTCTGCCGTCTGCAAAAGGCTCTCTATGGTTTGAAGCAAGCCCCGCGGGCATGGTACCAGGAGTTGAAGCTCTTTCTTTAGTCTCTTGGTTTTGTTACTTCTCGTGCCGATACATCACTCTTCATTCTGTCGGTGAGCTCCACTCTTATCTATTTTATGGTTTATGTTGATGATCTTCTGATTACTGGCAGTGACCCTCATCTAGTTGATCGTATTATTCGGCAACTTGACTCCAAATTTTCCACCAAGGATCTTGGGTTGCTCTCTTACTTCTGTGGTGTTGAGGTTACTCCGACCTCTGATGGTGTGCTTCTTTCTCAGCACAAGTATATTGTTGATCTTCTGCAGAAACACCACATGCTTGACTCAAAACCGGTTTCTACGCCCCTTGCTGTTGGTGCATCCCTCCTTCTTCATGATGGATCCTCTCTGGTTGATGCTACCAAATATAGACAAGTAGTTGGTGGTCTTCAACACTTACGCATGACTCGCCCTGACATTTCTTTTGCAATCAACAAACTTTCTCATTTCATGCATCAGCCTACTAAAACTCATTGGGGAGCTGTTAAGCGCTTGCTCCGGTATTTGAATGGAACCAAATCTCTTGGCATTCGGCTTCGGGTGTATTCTCCTTTTCAGCTTCACGGCTTTTCCGATGCTGATTGAGGGGGTAATCTGGATGATCGTACCTCCACGGGTGCATATGTCATGTCTTGGGTGCCAATTCCATCTCCTAGCGGTCTACCAAGCAACGCATTGTTGCTCGATTATCCACTGAGGCCGAGTATCATGCTATTACTTCCGCTGCTACTGAAATTCAATGGACCAAGACACTTCTTCATGAACTACATGTCCCTATTCCTTCCTCACCCACTATTTACTCGGACAATCTTAGTGCCACGTATCTATGTGCTAATCCTATGTTTCATTCTCGGATGAAACATCTTGCCATTGACTTTCACTTTGTCCGTGATCTTGTTCAGTCTTCTCTTCTTCGGGTTGTTCATGTATCTGCTGCTGATCAACTTGGCGATCTTGTTTTAAAGCTCTGCCTCGTCCTCGGCTACTTGACATTTGTGAAAAGATTGGTGTTACTTCTCGTACACCATCTTAAGGGGGCCTATTAGGGTTTTATGTATTTATCATTAGAATTTCTTGTATTTATCTTTTATGTTTTCATTTCCTAGTTTATCCTTGTAGTGGCATTATATATACCCCAACTTATTTTCAATAATATCAAGTCTTTTCCTATCATTTGTGTTCTCATCAGCCTGAGTGGATGGCACCTGCAGAAGCGCTCTGTGATGAACCAACAAATGAGAAATCTGATGTTAACAGCTTTGGTGTAATCTTATGGGAGCTTATGACATTGCAGTAACCGAGAAATTTAAATCCTGCTCAGGTTAGCAATTAAGGAATGATTAATGTTTACTGTAAAAAAAAATTAGAATGTGCCCTAATATTCAATAGAGATAGTAAACCCCTGGTTCACTAGAAAGTTAGAATACATGAGTGATGATCCAACTGTCTGATATTATCTACATATTATCTATTATGTTTTATGGTGAAAAGAAGCTAGTTTGCTCAGAGTGGGTACTAGTTTGATTATGAGCAGTATGCAATGCTTCTTGTGTGATTTGAGCAATGAAGCTGTTACAATCTACTTATCGGATACATATCCCAAGGAGTTAGAAGAACATATCCCTAGGCAGAGAGGGGGCTATAAAAGGCAACGCAGCGCATAAAGAGAAGGCATGGAAGAGTTGAGTTGTTGAGGCCTGCGCTCTCCTTGGAGAGTCGGAGATCGAAGCGGCGATGGTGGTGTGATCGTCGTCGTTCCTCAGGGGTTTTATTAGGAGCCCTAGTTATCTTCTTTTGTTTGATTGTTGTTTGATCCTCTGTTGAACAGTGTTAATCTGTGATATATAGTTAGCCGTGATTACTTTTGGTGATTGTGAAGTTTGTGATCAGATTTGATAGGTCTGGTTATTGGATTGTTAGATCTGTGATAGAGATTACTATGTGACTATAATAGTAGTGGATTTCTCTGTGATCTTAGGCTGTGTTTGATTGTAAGATGGAAAATGAGTGAAAAAAAACTTTTTCTTGAAAAAGTTTTCTGTGGAAAACAAGAAAGTGGTTGTTTGATAGTACCCATTTCCAGCTACATTTTTCATGAAAAATTTTTGTTTTGCTGTTTGATTGCTCTTATTTTCTATGAAAAATGTCAAATTTGTTGTTTGATTGCATCAATTTTCCCCATAAAAAGTAACATTTTCCTTGGAAATTTTTTTGACTTTCTCCATAGAAAGAAACATATTTACCTATTTTTGGTCACTACTTAAATGCTCTTTAAACTTTACACAAGAAATTTTGAATATATATATATATATATATATATATATATATATATATATTGATGGGGGGAAAAGTGGAGGGACACGTGGCGCCCATCCAGGACAGCCAAGTGTCCCAATCCTAGAGCGATGTACCCCACGAAACCGCCCAGCGCCGTGTCGAGATGGTTCATCCGCACCGATCCCGCCAAACCAACCCGCAGGCCGCCTAGGCGCAGCTCACCGGTTCGACACAGCCAACCGGTATACCGCGACACAACGGCTCAACACCGCCAGCCGGTATACCACGACTCAGCGGTTCGACACATCCGACCGTTCCACCACGACAAAGCGGTTCAACGTGGCTAACCCGCTGTGGTTCATCGACCCGCTACGTGGGAAGCGCCCCAGCTCTCCGGCAACAACAATGAATGATGTGGGAGGTGACTAGCCAGATACGCACCTGACGCGCGCGTGCCTAGAGTGATGGCGTGCGCCCCAAGACATCCCCCGCCTATAAAAGGGAGCAACTACGGCAAGACAAGGGCAAGAAAACAAAAACCCTAATCAATTCGTGAAAAGGAGCGCCGCCACCCTGAAGAAGAAGCAAGAGACATTCCATCGTCCCCACCTCCCCACGAAGCAATGTACTCCCCCTTTCTTAAATGCTCTGAGGGGTACCTGTAATGATTGAATGACAGTGCATCTTCACTTACCGTGGTTTTTTCCCCGTTTTTAGGGGTTTTTCCACATTAAAACTTGTCTTCTCCTGTGATTGCTTGTTTGGTCCTTGTCCTCTTCACGCTATTCAAGGGTCCCAACCTCAAACAAATTCAACCGTTGGCGCGAGGTCGGTTCTCAATCCCGAGGCACGCCGATTTCAGCGTCAACAGTTTGGCGTCGTCCGTGGGGATCCTTGAACGAGAAGCCATGGCAACCTTGAGGAAGTCGAAGAGAATACAAGGCCAGGAGCCTCGAGGAGGGGCCTCAACTGATCCGCCAGCGGCGAGCACCCCTCCCACCGACGACCCCCGGGTCGCTGGAGTTTCCAGGGCCCCAGAAAGGGGGCAGGCACCCCCTGTAGACACGGGTCCATCTGATGAGCGGTATCGGGCGATGGCGCAAGAGATTGAGGAACTCAGGAAGGCGTTGCGGAATGTAGAGCGCCATGTCTCGCAAACAACGGTCCCGCATGATGCGAGGCCTTTGAATGAGCTGAGAGGGCGGCCCCAGACCCTCTCTCCCAGACGATGACCACGCTCCCCACTAAGAACACAGACGGTGGAATCCTCGGCGGGGAGCTCGGGCTCATCAGGCCCGCGCCGGAGGCGAGATCGCCAGTCCAGGGAAAGGAACGCGGGAGGAAGGAGGGCCTCAATGTCCCCTCAACGCTATCCCGCCAGCGGAGGAGGAGGCGACGCCGCGACCCGCCTCCCTCCCCGCCTGCACTCCTCGAGCCAATCATCCGACCGCTGCTCGCCCCGACACCGCTCGCCGAGAAGACGCCCATAGCATGACCACTCTCTGCCCCGCATGGGAGAGAGGGATAGGGTCTTGCAACTGGTACCAGAGCTCCACTTTCCCTTCATACAAGTGGGTGGAGGCGGAACCCCTAGCAACCATCACTGAGAAGGCTTGCCAGAGCTTCCTGTGGAAGTCCGTAATATGCAGGTTCGGGCTCCCGGTAGCGTTCACCACCGACAACGGCCGGCAGTTCGACAACCCGGTGTTCAAGAAGTTCTGCACCGACTTGGGCATAGAGTCGAGATTGACCTCGGTCACACACCCTCAAGCTAACGGGCAGGTCGAAGTCACCAACAGGACACTCCTGCACAGCTTGAAGACCCGGGTACTTCAGAACGGGACCGCATGGGTAGAAGAAGTGCCGGGCACCCTGGGGACCGGATGACCGAGAGGACACCCACCGGGGAGACGCCGTTCGCCTTAGAGTTCGAGGTAGAGGCAGTGCTCCCTCCAAAAGTGGCGACACCCACCTCCGGGTGCAGTCCTATGACCCGGTGAGCAACGAGGAGTAGCTCCGAGAGGAACTCGACCTCCTGGAGGAAAGGCGAGAGTACGCAAGCGTCCGGGCGGCAGCGTACCGGCAGAAGGTCAAGAAGTTCTACAACTCCAAGGTCAAAGAGGTGGCTTTCCAAGTCGGGGACCTGGTGTTGAGAGAGAACAAGTTCCAAGGCAACAAAAGCAGGACCGGGAAGCTAAACACCAACTAGGAAGGCCCCTACGTCGTGAAGGAGATTGTACAGCCAGACACCTACCGGCTTGCTACAATGGACGGGCGGAAACTTAGACGCCCGTTCCACGCACAACATCTGAGGAGGCATTATCAATAAAATCAATCACACCAGTGCTTCTTTTTCATTAAACTATAGTGCAATGTCCTTGCATTTTGCCTGTATGGATTAACACTACGTAAGAAGCATTAAGCATTACCCCCTAACGGGGAAAGCCCAAGCTTTCAGGCCAAGCACCCGTCCACCAAGGCCGCACGACGGCCAGACAACAAAGATCGAAGAAGCCCTCCTAAGAGGCACCATCCACCTGAGGGCCAAGCTGCAAGCACCTAAGTGCGGAAGCGCGCCCCTTGATCGGATGAGGTCAGCCACTCCCTCCATACCGGCAGGAGAGTGCTATCGCCCCTGCCTAGCTGTAACGCCTAATGCAACCAGCTCAGGACCGCAGGAGAGGATACACCAACCGCCCTTCTACAGGGGAGAGCAACTTCACCAAACTAAACCGGGACGCCTAACGCGACCGGCCCAACCCAAGAAAAGGGGTCGCCTCCCACGCCGACGGCGAGATACAGAACCTGTGGCCTATTTTCGAGAGAAGGAACCAGAAATGAAGAGCTTCCCGCGAACAAAGAGACATACATCAACACACATCCACAAGTAACAAAAAAGAAAGGGGAAAATGTAACTACTATTCCATTGACAGGGTAAACCGAAGGTTACTACAATTCAAGGCTTCCGCCTACATGGGGCCCCAAGGGGTCGCATCACCGCGCTCCAAGCTCCCACCAGGCCGAGTGACGAGGGCCGAAAGCTTTGTACACCAGTTAAGCCCGAAGATGTGGACATCGAAGGCGTCGTCCTCTCGAAGAATGAAAGCGACCAGATCTCCCTCCCCAGGCGATGATCGTCCACGAAAGAAGACCACCCAGTGGAGAAGACAACCTCCCCGAAGCTGCCCTCACGTGACACCTCCATCGACCAAAAGCTCCTGCTTGCTCCATATAGTCGCATCGGCTCTTCGGGTATGTGACGCATGTCGCGGTGGAAGGACATGGGAATCCAGAGCCGGCGTCGGTAACCGCCCGGGAACAAGAAGCAGTAAAACGAGGGACGGCTGTTGCAACTCATGGCGCTCAAATGCATATCTTCATAGAGACAACCCCGTGCCCCATTTATAGGGAGCCATGGAGGGGAGGAGAGATAGGGTGTGAGATGGTCAAGCGTCTCGCTACGAGTCCCAAGGGGTGTTTGACGCTTGACCACCCCACCCGAAGCGATGTGCGACGCTTGGTCGCCCCCTCGCCATTGATTCCGCTTGGAGTCCCAAAGTGCAATAATGCCCGTATCAAGAAACTAAGAATCGCCCATACTAGGGTCCTTGGAAGTCGAAACGTCGCATCAGAAAAGAGGGCGGAGGGAAGATAGGAAAGCGCCAATTTGACCGGGAGCGGACCTCCTGTTGTGGAGTAAGGCCATGCCTGTTACGGAGTAAAGCCACACCAACCTCACCTAACAACCACCTGGCATACAGAGGAGCCTCGTGGGCATACAAGGGCGACGCGTCATGGATATAAAAAAGAAAAAGAAGGTTACATATAAGAAGTGGAAGGCGCAATCCTCACGCAAAAAGATGAAATTAATCAGAAAAGTCAAAGTTCGCTAAGAAGGACCTAAGAGGACCCAGAGGAAGCGGCATCCTCATCTATTCCCGGGCGAGCGCAAAAAGAAGAGGCACTCAGGCGCCTGTCCCGTGCAAACATCTCGACACGAAAGGTGGCGCCCCCAAGGTACGAGAAGATGAGGCAGTCCCCCACCGACACGCGGTCGTCGCCAGAAAGGAGGTCCAACCATAGAGAAAGAATATGTCCTCGAAGACCATCCCTCGGTACAACATCACGTCCCATTCATTTTCGCTAGGACCCCTCAGAGTGGCCACCGCGCTCCCCCTCCTGAGATCACGAACCCGGCGGCTGAAACATCGTGGGAGGCGAAATTGGGAGAAGTGCTGAGAGGTGTGGAACACCAGATGGAAAGTCAGGGGCCGATTCTCCGCCATTGCCAGATGAGAGTGGGACATCATGGACCGGGGCGATGATAAGGCTTAAATAGCGCAACCGGTCAAGCGACACTCAATTAATCCCCTCCCCCGACGAGAGGAACAAGGTGCCCCTGGAAATTCACACCGGACCCCAAGCGTCGTGTTCGAGGAGCGAGACGACCCCATGTCAAGAGGAAGGCATCGGGCGCGCGACAGGAAGGTCCAAAAAACCCCATATCGGGAAGAACGGCAAGCACGCAATGGGTGGACTCGGCAAACCTCACATAGGGAGAAGCGATATGCGCTAAACAAGAAGGCAAAAGAGAACGATAGGGTCAAGCCGGCCGGCGGCACAGAAGACGTGGATAATGAAGGACAGACAGAGGAACAGAACAAAACGAAATTGACAGTCATTAAAACAACCAAGCAATACAGACGCTGTCCGTGACCTAAAAGGGACCAACTCCCCCTAGACTTAGCCTTTCCTGGGACAGTAGGACTCGTCCGCAAGGAGGCCGGATGACCCTTCTGCCAGAGCCTCTGAATCAAAAGAGCAGCTTGTCCCCTTCGCCACATCTTTTCAATCAGCGCCTCATACTGAAGGCAGGATGGGGTAAGAACAGGCGCCGACCCCCGAGGTAAACCCTGCTCAGCGCGCCACTTGTCAAGGTGCTCCAACATGGCGATTTCCAAGCCCCAAAGTCTCTGCTCCTCCTCCTCGTAAGCCTCACGATCTGCAAAAGAGGGCTAGATGTAAGTTCATGGCCACAGGCGGCCCCGAAGGAGATGCCGATAAGCGCACGAACCAATCCCTTACCTCTCGCCTGTTGGCAGCTCGAGACCGGATGGTGGCCCCATAAGCTATTTCTCTAAAAGTATCAGAAACCAATTCAGCGGTATCCACATCAGAAAGCAACAATACCTTTCGAGGTCAGGGGAGTGGGAGCCCCCACCAATAATGATAAAGGCAGGGTAGTCCCTTACCTGGCGCAAGCTCGAAGCTAAGGGCCTCGACGCAGGTCCCCGACCCCGTTCCCTCACCTTACAAAATAGAAACGAGGTAAGAACCCTCCAACGAGAAGTGGGATAATAATAGAGGAGAAAGCACTTGCGGGATCCCCTTCGTCAATCTCAATGACGCTAGGAGTAGGCTCCGCGGTCGCCCCGACGGACCCTCCCGATGGGGCACAGCCCACCGCACCTTCGCCGATCCCTCCGCCCAGGAGAGAGGCCCCCGGGAGCACCTGACCAAGGGAAGCCTCAACCGGCCCAGCCGCGACGCACTCAGGAGCAATGGCCTGGGACTCGACAATGGTGACCTCGACGACATCAGGCTGTAGCAGCGGGCTACCACTCACCGGTGGCTGGTCGGATGCCACGGAAGGACAAGTAGGGGCCTGTTCGACAGTAACGCTACACCCTTCCTTCCCAGTCCCTTGCTTCTGGACCGAACCCTCAGGGCCGATGTGTCATTCGACCCCACCGCCGCCGCCTCGACCATGGGGGCAATGACCCCTTCACCCCGACAACTGCAACAACAAATCCCAGGATGCACGACATGAATCAACACCACACATCTTCCAGGAAAGCATCAATGGACGAAATGAAAAGGGAAAAGGTTACCTCTGGAGATCGTGTCGACCTCCTCCCCGGAGTCTGAAGAAGGTGAAGGGGAGTCCCTCCTCCCGAAGAACAGCTTCACCGCTTGGGAATACGTCAAGTCGCCGAAACGGATTGAAGGATCCCTCCCCTGCAAGACTTGGAAAACCTCGAATGCGCCCGGGCCAACCTCCTGAGCGTATTTATCGAAGTCCTTCTCCTTCCTCTTTAGGGACTCCTCCAATGCAGCGACCCGGGCCTTTAGCCCTGCGACTTCCCCTGCACGAAGATTGGCTTCCTTCGGGGACGAAGTTAGCAACGACTGAGCGCTGTCTCTCCCGCTCAGCCCGCTCCAAATCGATCTTAGTGCAGCCGAGGAGCTCGTCAACCGTCTCCTTCTCAAAGACCAGCAGGCTGGCCTTGCTCTCAAAATGAACAGCCCTCGCGGCAGCCTCATCCAGCTCAAAAGCCCGATGCGAAGAGGCATTGGCCTTCCTCAGCGAGGCACACTCTTCAAGACTTGAGTTCCGCTCCCCAAGGACCAATTTCTTCTCCTCCTTGACCTTCTCCAAATGGCCATTCGACTCTGCCAAACTCCGCTCCATAATGTAAAGAGTGTTCTTCAGGCTCTCGCATTCTTCCAGGGCCTCCTTCAGATTCGCGGAGGCCTCCTTATGGAGCCTGAGGACGCGGTCCCTCTCCTCCTTCAGGTTCCCCAACTCCGAAGTACTACCGGCAAGCTTGGCGGAGAGCCCCCGAATGGTGTCCTCGAGCTGGTTTATCATCGCACTTCGGGGGTCACCCCGCTCAGCCAAAAAAGCGACGCGATCCCCCCACAAAAAAGCCTACAGAAATCGAACTCATCACGACGATCCCAAGAAATCGAGTAGCGATGAAGGAGCTTACCGTGGCCATGGACGAGCGGAAGTGAGCGGCGGCTTCCTCCGTGTCAAATTGCCGGATGTGGGCACGAATGTCGTCCGAACGGAGGGCCCTCAAGGCCATCTCAATTGCCCCCGAGTCGACGTTCAAAGTGGTATCGACCCGGCGAATGGAGCGACGTCTCCCAGCTCCATGGACTTCACTTCCGGGTGGGGCAGCGGGACCTGCACCCAAGACATACGAAGAGAACGATGAGGGTAAAGTACTCTCACCTGCAATGTACCCCAATTTCACCAGGACAGAGGAAGACGTACCTTGAACGCAAGCGCCCCCAGCATCACCCTTTTCCCTCCTGCCCCTCTCCCCCAACGAAGGCCCGACATCAGACCGGCCCCACCCCTCAAGGTTGGGAGATCCTACGGAGACCGAGCAGACGATTCGGTCAACCAATGCCCCTAAGGGCACCACCGGGTCCAAGGAAGGAGGCGGGGGAGCTCCTGTCTCAGGATCGATAGCAGCATCAGCAGTAGGAGGTGGGTCCAATGTGCATACCACCGAACCGGATACGTCATGCGCCCTAGCTACTTTCCGCTTTTTGAGCACCGATGGACTCCCCCCCAGGATGACTCGGGCTACGGCCCACCTCCGGCTCAGGGGTCGCCTTCTTCCGGGGAACACTCGCGTCACCCTGCCCTCGGAACCCCTCGACAATCTCGGCCTGGGCACCAGGAGCCGGCCCTCCACGCGCTGGAAAGACCGCGGTAAGCGGGATGTTATCAGAGTCTTCCTGGGACTCCTCCACAGGCTCCTTGCTCGTCCCCTTGGGGGGATCCCCAGACTCCTTTCTTTTCCTTAGCCCCTCTAGAGCAGCCCTTTTCGCCACCTCTGTGGCCAGAACCCCAGCTAACATAGCCTCGGCCATCCTCTCGGCGGATATCGCGTCACCTGCAAAACAATACGAAAAAGACCACGTGGGATTAGCAAGTAACCGGCCGTAGCGTAGCCATACGAACAGGCTTCGAAGGTCCCTACCAAGGGCCGTATAAAGGCCGCAGTTCTGAAGACGCTGATCGGTTAAGTAGTCGTTAATCAGAACGTTCTGAAATTCCCTAAAGGACTCCAGCTATTCCCCCTCCTCAGAGTTCAACTTCTCCTTGTTCGCGACATGGGTCCGAGGAACCCCCCACTTCAGTGGGAACCCCCACCCGTTGCTATTGGAGACAAAAAGAACTTGGTCTTCCATCTCTTTATCGAATCCGGGACGGGGCCGAGGAATTGCCTACCCCGCCTAGCGCAAAAGTAGTACCAATCGGTGTTCCTATCCTGATTTAGACTGAAGAACAGGTTGAAGAGAGAGGCTGAAGGCTCAACTCCGAAGTGGCGCAAGACTATTACGAACCCACAAAGAATTCTCCAGGAATTCGGAGACAACTAGGAAGCACTCATGTTAAAATGGCGAAAGATATCGACAAAAACTGGAGGAAAGACAACCTAAGGCCGCCTAACAAGGCATCGTAGTAAACAACCATGTCTCCCTCCCGGGAGGGCGAACAGGCATATTCACTGGAGGCCGGAATAAGGTAGAAGAACGGGGGGCGGAAAGCCTATACTTCTCCGTGAGCCTCGTAATCTCCAACCCAGGCAGTGTGTTGCAAAAAGAACGAGAACTAACCCCAAACTCCCTGGCCCCCCTGGCCGTAGCCCTAGAAGGGGAGGCCAAAACGGTCTTAGGAGGAGACATCTTAGAACAAGAAGCTGTGGAGGAGTCTGTACCTGGATTAGCGAATAGGATCAAGAAGCCTGAAGCGCTGGCAAGGAGGAAGAGAAGAGCAATTGCGAAGGCGAGCAGGAGTGCAAGAAGGATCGCCGCAGTCCCTTTTCAAAAACAGGGAAAAGTAAAAACTTGGAGCGTAGGTTTTGAACAACAGGGGAACACAGCCAACAGCCCAAATCCCACAAGGAAAAGTGTGTGGACGGATAAAGCGCCACGCATGACTATGGCCAACGGCGCAGATCGAGCGAAAGAAGTATGACCGATGGATCATAGATGCGTGGCCCAAGAAAATCCACTCCATCATTACCTACCTCCGCCCACGCCTATTGCCGCCCTTCGTCATCTCTCGATATTCGTGTGCAAGCGTGCGAGCATAGTTCGCATTAAATGAAGGAGAGAAAAAGCACGCCCTCGTCAACCTTACAGCCCAAGCGTCTTAAGGAGCACAACGAGTGAGAACTCGCGCAAAGACACGACCGGAGCCTAAGTCAGGAGACCCCCTAGCACAATGTAGGACCCGATATATGCTTGCCTATGCGAGTCCAAACAATAACCAAATATCATTCTTCAGACTCGTCGCAAGCATACTTGAGGGGGGTATTGTGATGGGGGGAAAAGTGGAGGGACACGTGGCGCCCATCCAGGACAGCCAAGTGTCTCGATCCCAGAGCGATGTACCCCCACGAAACCGCCCAGCGTCGTGTTGAGATGGTTCATCGGCACCGATCCCGCCAAACCAACCCACAGGCCGCCTAGGCGCGGCTCACCGATTCGACACAGCCAACCGGTATACCGCGACACAACGGCTCAACACCGCCAGCCGGTATACCACGACTCAACGGTTCGACACATCCGACCGGTCCACCACGACAAAGCGGTTCAAACGTGGCTAACCCGCTGTGGTTCATCGACCCGCTACGTGGGAAGCGCCCCAGCTCTCCGGCAACAGCAATGAATGATGTGGGAGGTGACTAGCCAGATACGCACTTGATGCGCGCGTGCCTAGAGTGATGGCGTGCGCCCCAAGACATCCCCCACCTATAAAAGGGAGCAGCTACGACAAGACAAGGGCAAGAAAACAAAAACCCTAATCAATTCGTGAAAAGGAGAGCCACCACCCTGAAGAAGAAGCAAGAGACATTCCATCGTCCCCACCTCCCCACGAAGCAATGTACTCCCCCTTTCTTAAATGCTCCGAGGGTCGCCTATAATGATTGAATGATAGTACATCTTCTCTTTCCGTGGTTTTTTCCCCGTTTTTAGGGGTTTTTCCACGTTAAAACTTGTCTTTTCCTGTGATTGCTTGTTTGGTCCTTGTCCTCTTCGCGCTGTTCAAGGGTCCCAACCTCAAACAAATTCAACCATTGGCGCGAGGTCGGTTCTCAATCCCGAGGCACGCCGATTTCAACGTCAACATATATATATATATATATATATATATATATATATATATATATATATATATATAGCATAGATTTCAAACATAAATTTGAAACACCAATCAAACATAAATAAAAAAGCAAAACGCATAAATTTCAAAATGAAATTTGAAACAATCCAATAAAAAGCATGTTCACATATTTCATCAATGAGGAAGGTTCACATATAAAAAGTTTGAGTAACTAAGCGAGTTGTTGTCGGTGTCGACGCGAATGCGGAGGTTAGATTCTTGAGGCCGTGGCTTCGGCGGAGGTTCGTCGGGTGGGGAGGTTGGCGAAGGTTCTCTCAATTCTAGTGTTCGCGTCGCGTGAGAGAGAAAATAACCACTGATATTTTGTTATTTTTTAAAAAAAGCCCTCTCTTATTTTGTTATTTTTTTTTTCAAAAAAACCCCTCTATTTTCCCTGGAAAAATTTTCCTAGGGTTGGGAGAGGAAAAGTTTTCCACAAATTTGAGAAAAATAGGGTCATGTGACAGGGTTTGTGGAAAGCTTTTTCATGGAAAATTTTGGCAATAAAACAACCCAAAAGGCTGGAAAATCAGCTATGGAAAAATTTTCCATGGAAAAAAGTGGCAATCAAACACAACCTTAATTCCTGAATTTAGTGGATGAAGATGATTAGATCTGTTGATGTGGTTAATTGATTTGTTGATAAAATAGTATTGAGGACTTGATCTGATATATTGAGAGTTTGATTTGTTACAAAATGGTGCTTTCATTGAGAGTTGAATATCTATGCTGGTTTGAAGGCAAGGAGACATTATGGATCAATACGACTGAACAATTTCACAGATCCCTCTCGGCTGAAGATCACGTCTATGCATTTTGATGGATTGGTGGTGCCATGGTTTCAGGAATTACAGCAGTCTGGTAGTGTATCGTCTTGGTCGTCACTCAAGAACACCATTATCACTGCATGGAGTGAGGAAGAGAACATCACGATGGATCTATCTCTCTCCATAGAAGAAGAAAGGGAATTGGACATTCTTGAGGCTAAACTAGACAATCTATGTGCAATGCTCTATGCAAGCTTTGTGCAAGAAGATGAATTCCTCACAAGAATGGAACAAAGAATGGAACAATCCATGAATTCTCTTACCAATTTCTGTACAAAAGCTCAAGCACTTGTGGATTCTTGGCCCATTCCCAAGCTTTCTGAAGACGCTCATGAATTGCTTGAAGAAATGCCAGAGCGAGATCAAGGTACTGAAGAGATGTTAGAAGGGAAATCATTGATCCAGAACCAAAAATGTTTAGCCTTGGATAACATATCGAAATACCTTGCATCACAGCAAACCCAAAGTTCGACCAACAATGTAGATGTAGTTGAAGAGCCAACAGAACCAAAGAAGAAAGAAGACAAGGTTGCAGGGAAAGGTGCTAAAAATGTATTAATTAGAGAACCATGAGCTTGTGGTCAAAGAAGCACCAGAGTCCGAGTATGTAGTTGTTGGCAGCAATAGTGAAGTTTCGAAAATCCATGAGCCTATGGCTGAAGAACCAATAAACCCACGGGAGAAGGTGAACCAAGTTCAACAATATGTTCATGCTCATTCTCACATTCCAACTTCACTCTGTGTTCTTATTGATGTTATTAAAGTGTTTGATGATGCGACTGGGAAGAGTTATTTTTTTAACTTCAGCTTAGTAAACGGCTGAAGGCTTTATTTTTTGAATTTTCCACCTAGTAAACGTCTTAAGGGTTTATTTTTTGAACTTTTCTCTTCGTAAACAGTTGAAGCGTTAAGCTTTTGCTTAGTAAACGGCTTAAGCGTATATTTTCTGAAGTTCTCGCTTACTAAAACAGAGTTTTCGTTTATTTTTTTTTGGTATTTTAATTTATTTTTTAGAGTTTCCCTCTATTTTTTTTACAATTTTTCGTTTAGTAAATTGGGATGTTGTTTATTCCTCTTACTAATTGTGGCAAACTTTAGGGACATGATATCGCAAAGTGGTTCTTTTAAACTCAACCCAATGATGTCATCACAAAGTCAAAGAATGACTCTAGGCATAATGAACAACTCGGAATTAGACGTCGTGGTGATCGAAATAGTTGGCCAGAGATTTGGGAATACGGAACATATTAAAGAAGCTTTACGAACCTTTGCTATCAGGTCTAATTTCAACTATCGGTTCCTCAAGAATGATAAGAAAAGAGTCATTGTTGCATGCGCAAAGGATGGTTATCAATGGCGTGTCCATGCATCAAGAGATGGTACTCTTCTTCTTCTTTTTTTTTTGTTTGACAAAGGCGTATCAAAATAAATAAAAGCCACACATACATGTGAAGGGAAGATTGAAACAACATCCAATCCAAAAGCTTCTAAAAAATCTGTCAGCAAACTTGTGATTCAAAAACTTAAAAATCGACCACTACATACGGTCGTTGTTGCAGGCTTCTCAATGGAAGATTGGGAATTCAATGAAACTAAAAGAGAAAGGAACAGAGGGAGAGATAGGTTAGAGGAGATGAGGTTGGAGATAAAGCAGGAGGAATTAGAGGAGATGCAGAGGAGGAGTTGCAAGGGAGAAGGAGGTCAGAGAAAGTATAATAGTCAATATGTTTATGGTTTGATTAAATCCTTAATTATTCCTCTAATTATGTTTTAGTAATTAAATCCCTTGCTTGGATTAATATGATTTATTAATGGGGGTTTAATCACATAATTGGTTTCTCATGAGAGTCAATGAGATGAGGATCTAGATGTGATAATTAAGGAAACCTGGACTAAAGTGCAAAGATGCACTCTATCACGAATTCAAATGGAGAGGGGCTTGCATGTAAACCGCAATGGAGAGTGCGACACGTGGATTGGATCAAGCTCGGTGGGGAGAAAATGCGTGAGGAGAAGAGGTAGACCTGGATTTTGGGCCGGCACGAGCACGGCCGTGCCGGGAGAGTTTCGTGCCGGGCCGGGCATGGCCCGAAATCATTTCGTGTCGTGCCTGGCCCGGCACGAATTTTGCCAGAGCCAGCCCGGCATGAAGCATGGCCCATGCGGGGTTGTGCCGTACTAGGCCAGTTCTGGCATAGGCCAAGCACGACCCGTTTATAAAAATTGAAAAATTTAAAAAAAAACTAAAAAATTATATTAAAATGAAATAAAAATCTAAATATCATCCATAAAAAAATAGAAAAAATCCCATTCACATTCACATAGAGGGAACAAGAAGAGAGGAAAAAAAAAATAGAGCAAAAGCTCTCAATGATAGAAATGAGATCATCTTTACGGCTTGGCCTCTAACTCATCTTGGATGTCAAGAAAAGAACTTCAAGCCTTCAATCCACTGAACTACAAGCTCTAAATCAACATGGATGCCAATAAAGAGCTTCAACCCATGAGGAAGAAGAAGAGTGAAGCAACGGCTCTCTTATTTATTTTTAAATAAAATAATATCTTTTATTGAAAGAAAAGAGGAGTTGGCAGCTTTACAGCTGCCAACCCTCTAATAAATTTTGAAATGAGAGTGTTTGGCAGCTGTAAAGCTGTCAAGCCTCTCATATATTATATATAAAATATATAGTTTTTTTTTTAATCCACGTGGTAGCATTTCTGATTTTGTGCTGGCCCGTGACGAGCCATGCTAGCACGACCGGGGCATGAATATTTCGTTCCGGTGCCGTGCCGGCCCTCGAGCCGCGGCGGTTCAGCCCGACACGCGCACAAAACCGGGCCGTGCTAGGCATGACCTGTGCAATCGCTTTATTTGGCCGGGCGTCGAGCACGGCGGATCGCGGCCGGGTCATGTCGGGCTTGGGCCACGCCCGTAATCCAGCTCTAAGAAGAGGAACAATTCCCTCTTTGACTTGCCACGCGGAATAATCACCGCCACTCATCCATACAGCAATTTGGATCCAAGGCAAAGAAATGAGTTTTCTCCATCAGCTCTCTACGCGGATAAACATCCATCCACCCTCCATCCTAGCACAGTCTGGATCTAAGGCGCGGTGAACCTTTTTTCCGCTCGCTCCAACGCGAATCCAAAGTCGTGCTATTGAGCGTGATCATCGTCGGGCGCGGAGAAATTCAGCAAGGTCTTGTTGTGTCAAGCTTCAGTTGCCTTAAAGCCCTCGAGCCACCTTTCTTGGTGCCATAAGAAACACAGTCTCTTCTCCAAGAGCACTGCATGTCATCCCTTCAGTTGAGACTAGAGGAAGAAGAGAGGGAGTTCCGGTGACGGTGTTTCACACCGGCGCTTCGGAGAGAGAGAGAGAGAGAGAGAGAGAGAGAGAGAGAGAGAGAGCACCGCCTGACTCGACTCAGCGGCAACGCCGAGCGGAGCATGAGCTCCTGTTACTAAAGACACTATAGCCTCCCTCGTGGCCAAGAACAGTGAGCCTTCAACCTTCCGTTCTCTTCCTAGATAACTCCTTTTCCTCTAACATGAGATATCATAGCCCAAGGCAGCGCAAAGCATGTGACATCAAGTTCACACCACCGCAAAGCTTTGCAAGAGGAGCGTGGAGATCCACAGGGCGACTTCACCCTCTGTATCCCTCCCCGAGAGCTTTGAGAACCCCTACAGGCATGGTGTGAGCACTTCAAAACCTCTTTGTGAACAAATTGAAGAGGTGATAGGATTAAAAAGCATGCATGTAGGTGCCCTGAGTTTAGATAGCAACAAGTGGCTCAAGAAGAAAGGTTTTCCGTGTTTGCATGAGAGGTTAAGGGATTTGAGTGGTTTCAAACATTAAGCTTTTACATAAAAGTAAAATATACATGATGATGGGTGTGCTGTGAGGAGGTTTAGTTGTCACGTGGACCATAATTTGTAAATCAATGAGATGCGACCCATGCACAAATACGTGGATTTAAATTATTCACGCACAACCATGGCTAATGGTTGTGTTGAGTAAGTGAATGGATTTAAGACCCCAAATGTGCATTGATTTAATCATGAAACCTTGCCCGTTACTTGAATGGAGATGGTGACATTAATACAATAACGGGCCTTGTATGGGTTAACTCCACATGTGTCCTTAATGAAAATATCATTAGAGCTTATGATAATAATAATTATTATTAGAAAGTGGGGTGTCAATTTAGTAGTGGAATTCAGTGGTGGGCCACAGCCCACCCCAATGGCTAGTAAAGAAATGGATTCCATGAGAAGGTCATGTGGACTCATAATATTCAACACCACCCCATTATTAGTAAACATATTAAGTACATAATTGTTGCACATCTATAATTATGTTGGGTATAGATTTCATGATCAAATACTCATCTAGAGCATAGAGCCATGTACGAGGAAAGTACTGACCGACTCTAGACGACGTTGGGAACCAGGTAGGTACTTTTGCCTAGTTTCCCTATCATTGGATGTTTACATCTTTGATGCTTGATTTCTTGCGTATACATACACCGTTGATTTATTGGATGATTATTTCCTTAATCGTTAATTCCATAATTTGTGTATGTATACTTGTTTGGTTGTATGATTGTTTCCACTCGATGTGTGTTAGGGTTGTGCAAAAAAACCGGTAAAATCGTAAACCGGACCGGACCGGTTTTTTTTAAACTGCCGGTCCGGTTTCAAACAGTTTTTTCGGTAATTGGTCTAGTCTGGTTTTGGAACCGGTTCCAAACCGGTCCGGTCCGGTTCCAATTTTCATAACCGCGGTCCAAACCGGACCGGACCGGTTTACATATATATATATATTTTTTAATTTTTTTTAAAAATTATGGTTAATAAAATTCAAATGGTTTTATCTTCATGACTCTTTTTCTGATTTTTCCAAGAATTGAGGACCTTCCCATTTATTTCCAGTTTCTTGATGTTTGATAGTAGGAGATTCCCATTGTTCAGCCAGTTTCAGTGTAGATGCAAGGGTAGCATTATATTGTTCACTTAAGCATTGAACAATATGAAGTTTAAAATTTTCTATATATGTACCAATATTCCAATTTTTCTGTTACAATTTGTTTTTTTTCATATGTAGTAAGATGATATATATATATATATATATATATATATATATATATATATATAAAAGAAAAATATGGTATATGGTTGATTGCATATATATATCTATATAAAATCCACATTACTTTTATGCCCTCCAATAAGCAAATATCGCAACTATATGTGAAAAACATTTGATAATCACTTGCTTCATAGTAAAGACATACTCATAAAAAATTGGGACCGGACCGGACCGGTCCGGTTTTCCCTCTTATTTGGTCCGGTCCGGTCCAAATTTCCCCAAACTGGTTAAATCGGTCTAGTCCGGTTTTGAGACCGGTCTGGTCTGGTTCTGGACCGTGCACAACCCTAATATGTGTTATTATTGTGGATTCTTATGTCAGGTGGAGTATTGTGGGAGCGTGGCTCCGTGGACGTCTAGGGCTTGTGGACACCCTGGAGTCTGGTTTCCTGTCAGGGGGAGGATACTCTGGTCATCCTAAGATACCCATCGGTGGGGTGGTACGCTAACCGTGTACATACATGTATGTGATAGTAGCGCTATAGGACTTTCGAGTCCGCATCAACTGAGGATCGATATCGGCTTAGGCTGATGATCCGGCTTTGGCCGTGACTGTACGGGGATGATGACTGGTAAGCTTTTCTTGGCTTGCTCGTCTTGAGTTGTGATTGTGTTATGGATTGGAGTCCCTACCATTTGATGTGTCTTTTGGGGCAGGTTTGAGACTCCTGTTTTGTGTGGCTAGTATGGATTGTAGTACATGCATTGGTTGACTTGTCATGTTATTGATTTGATTTACTTTCCTTTAGCTTATCCTATGTTATTTTCGACATGACTTGTTGTATTCCCCGCGGGGTACTTACTGAGCTTTTCTTTCAAAAGCTCATCCACTTGTTGATTCCTTTTTTCAGATCCTGAGGAGTAGGACACTATCACAGGAGCGCCGCATGAGGATTTAAGGGGGACTCTTGACGAGGTTTACTAACCTCTTGTCTTCTTGTGAGTGAGGACACACTTGTGTAGGTCTCTTGTAGGACCTTTATGTGGTTGACATTATAGGGTGCCTATACCCTTAGACATGTTTTATTTCCACTATGCACTCTTATATTAGACATGTTTATGTCTTATTATGGATTATGTTGTATATATGATACGTGCCTTCTGATTATCAAGGCTTCGTATCCGTGTAGGGCCCGTCCTTACCCATGTATGGCCGGTCTGTCGCGTGCCCGTGGGCCTAGGATTTTGGGGTAGGAGCGTGACATTAAGGTGACAAGTATTTTGGATAATATTCTCTACCTTCTTAAAAGCTTTCGTTGTATTATATAATGACTCTTGTAACAAACTCTCTCATACGCAATATGACAAACACTTAACCTACATTTTCATTTCATCTATAATGAGATACCACCTAGTAACAACCATACCTTTAATTATAGACTATAGACTCTTCTAACACACAGACAATTCAAATCTAAACTCACTTAAACACCAAACACTACAATTAACCCATAATAAACTCCCCGGAATTGTTGCTCAAGTGACGCTTGCATCATTAGCTTCCTCTCTGAAATTCACCTTGTCCTCAAGGTGGAAGTCCGGCAAACTTGTGCAAAAAGGGAATGTTGACATCAACCGCCAAGCCGATTTAGGGCCAGGACCCCTGCGGAGTTGCACCGAAGGCCGGATAAAGGATGGGAAGAGGATCTTTTCCCATCTTAGCCAAGAGGCAAAGGAACTGGGGAGGACAACACGTGTGCCCTGGCGAAATTTCGTGTCACAGTTAAAGCAAAGGCCCCGTTCTTGCCGTGACGCCATCTAGGGTGGCGATAATCTTGTAAGGAGACATGTTGGTTTGGGGATGAGTGGAGGTGCAACAAAGCTGGGTGTCTCTTGTAACACCCATCTCTCTAATGAGACAGATGTCACACCAGCTGGGTCGAGAGTGCACCCAACCCATGAGCTGCGTAATTTAAACCTGATAATAATCATGTACTCTAAATAACATCCATATGACATAAAGATAACCGGTTACACACCGGGAGTCATATTCCAAACTAAAGTCATAAAGAGTACAACACTCAGAGTCATGGGCAACTACGACCCCAAATACAGCGGAAGAAAAACATAATTAATGTCTAGTACAACACATCAAGACTAAACAAAAGAACAGGTACACCAGAGCCAGCTAGACTTCGATCTCTGCTCGATACACGAGCTACTATTCAAATCCATATCTAGATCCTGCAATAGAAAAACATAATCGAAAGGGACTGAGCTATACGAGCTCAGAAAGTAAAGATAGCTCCGCCAGGTATTATATATACCTGTCAACTATACTAAAATACTAGTACATAAACAATGCAAGTATAAATCATGAAGGTCAGCACAATTATCTTAAATCCTGATAAGTATGCTAACACGATCAAAAATCCGAAGAAAACACACAAGCAATCTCATATCATATCAAGCATATAATAAACATGTATATGCAATGGCCTTATATCATATAAGCATGCACCCCTAGTTAAAATGTCATCGTAAGGACTCCAACTCCCACAGGAATAGAGGCATACATCTACATGATCCTGATGACCGAAAACAGAGACATACATCTACATGAATCCGGTGTCTGACAACCAGAGGCATACATCTACATGTGTACGTCAAGCATGTATCTCGTATCCGATACGGGCTCTCACAAGAGACAGGAAAGGGTTTTTTTTATAAAAAGAACGACTTTCGCAAACATTTTTGGTTTTAAGAAAAACGATTGAAAATAAACCCCCTTCCTTAACCCGGTCTCGTCTACTTAAATATCTGGGATCTATCCTGAGCCCCTGCTGGATCCCCCATACATAACTAACTATGGTGCAACCTATGATACATGAAATAATCTTTATCTACCCCTTAGGGTTTCCTTTACCATTTCTCATGCTCTTTAACATTTAATCAATTAAACAAGCATGAAAATACTATGCAATTATAGCGATAAATCCATCAACATCCACAAACCGATAAAACTCATAAGAATACGAGAAAGCCGAAATCACAATAAATACATGAATTAAATCTAGATTTACGGTGAAGTCCCCTCACCCAAAATCATTCACAACTTTCCTAAGTCTGGCTGGGTCCTACTGAAGCTCCAGTGGGACCTTTACCCTTTCCTAGAATTCGTAATAATAACTATAAGAATACGATTATCGTATTTCCTTTACTTTTGCTCTTTTACTATGAAATACGATAATCTCAACTAAGAGCAAAATTCACTCCTTTAAGCATGCTTAATTAGCAGGATTAACCACTCTAAGGCATGTGATACTTAAGCATACTAATCATGGGAACTAACAATACTTAAGCATGCCTTAAAAAAAACTTAAGGGTCTCTAACATGCTTTTCTTAAACTATTAGGGCTTCATAATTAAAAAGATTAAGCATGTAAAACGGATGAATTTTCGGCAGCACCTTCTTTATTTATAGGGCCCCAAAATTAATACAATCATTCATTCATAACAACTTAATTAACATGATTAATAACATACAATACATGACATCAACATCTAACCATCTCACAGCCCTATTATCCCCAAATTACTCATGATTTTAATGCATCCATTGAAGGACTACTTATATATCATTTTTCTTAACTACTAATCTGCAGGAGTTTACTTGAACCAGGTGCTCGATCCTCTCCGGAGGGAGAAGTTGGAGCCTTGGGTGTTGTCCTGAGAGGATGGGTGGCAGGTGACAGACGGCTGGGTGGAGCTCGAGGCGGAGCAGCTAGGCTGCAGCAGCGTCGGACAAGGAGGGGGGTGGACAGCCGCAGCTGGTAGCCCGGCGAAGGAGGGTGGCAGCGTGGCCGAGCTGGGTAGCGCGGCTGGGGGTTGGAGTAGCCGCGGCTGGCGGCGGCCGGCTGCAGGCGAAGAGCAGGCCGAAGCGGCCTGGCTGGGCGTGACGCGCACTAGGCCGGCGGTGACCGGCATGAGGCGAGGCGTAGCTCGCGTGGGTCGCAGTGCGGGCACGCGACGTTCGCAGTGGAGGCGGTGCAGCGAAGCAGCTGTAGTAGAGGGCTCGCGAGGGTGGCTGCCGGCCTTGAGGGGCGACGCGACCACCGGACTGGGCGAACGGGCTCGCGTGCAAGGCTGCCGGAATCAGGCTGGTGACGGGCGCAGGTAGAGGCGGCCAGGGGCAAACAAGGGAGAGGAAAGGAAATGGAGGAAGAGTAGGGCACGATGAAGTGTTCTCTCAAAATCAAATTTGATTTTTCCTTTTATAACTTAGGTAAAGATATATAGATATTTGTCATAATATTAAAGTTTATTATTTACTTTCTATTAAATAACTTATCTCCTAAAAAAAGTAGGAATTAATTAACTTAATTATCCTACTAACTTTACGTCACATCACTTAAATTAATATTATCTTTTTAATAATTCATCGACCCAGATCCGAAAATTTCGGGTCAATGATTCCAGTCATCGCGGGCGCACTGTAACATCACGGGGCCTGTATCTCGTCATACCAGATCCGTGAATATCGGCTTTTGACTCGCCCGATTTACTTTATCAAAACTCTAACACTTGTCTGGGTTCCCTTACTTAATTAATCTTGGTTAATTAACACTTACGAAATCTCCCAATTAATTAATCGAGGTTATCTTTAACATCTATCTCCAACTATTCCAAATGTAAGCGGCCGGGCCCAATAAAGCCTTCCCCAAGCCCATTAGTTGCAAGGCTGGATTTAAATTTATTTAACCTCGATTTTCCTTTAATTGGACTTTAATATAATTAATTTATTTTTTGTGCTAATTAATCTCATTAATTATCGAGAATTTTATAATTTATTCACTTAGAAAATTCGGGGCGTTACATCTCTGGTGGATATTCGAATAGAGGAGGTTGAGTTACTATTGGAAAAGAGCGCTCAGTATTACACTTGTCCTCGATCAGTTTGGCCATGCCAATTGCTCTATGGAGGATGGTTGGTTGCAACAGGTATAGTTCTCGATGGATGTCTTCGTAGAGGCCGGAGAGGAAGTAGTTGAGTAGATTCTCCGGTCGGAAGCTCAAAATCCGAGTCGACAAGCATTCAAATTCCCCCAAATACTTCACCGCCGTTATCTATTGTTTGAGGTTGAAGAGCTGAGCTTCATGATTGATGAATGTCAACGGCCCGAACCTGATTTCAAGTTGCCAGGAAAACTCATCCCATGTGAAGAATTGCGCAGTAGTGTGCATCCATTAGTACTACTACAGAGCCAGTCCAGTCATGTAGAACGCCTCAATTATGAGTTTTTGCTCGGCTGAGACTTGATGGAAGGTGAAAAAATGGATGACCTGAAACAGTCACCCAAGAACATCCTCACCAACAAACAGAGGTATCTCCAACTTCGGGAGACGATTGGATGTAGGTGATCATCGAGGTAGGTGGACTAGTGGGGGTGGGGGTCGATGGTAGTTGCAGCAGGGGCTGCTGAGGTGGTGGTTGGTAAAGCTTATCCATCATGGCCATCATGTCTTACATCATTGACTGTTGGGATGCCAAAGAGCTTCGAATCGTCTCAAACACAATCCTATGTTGTTAGACAGTAGCGTGCAAGGACTTCATCATCTCGAAGATTTGGGCAACTTGGTCTTCGAGGGCTTACAAGCGTGTCATCATAGCTTCTGGAGGGATAGATTGTCTCTCAACGAAAGCACCAAATGTTGCAAGCCTCTCAATGAAAGACTGGGAATTCAGTGAAACTTGGGTAGAGAGAAAGGAACAGAGGGAGAGATAGGTTATAGGAGATGAGGTTGGAGATAGAGAAGGAGGAATTAGAGGAGATGTAGAGGAGGAGTTGTAGGGGAGAAGGTGGTCAGAGGAAGGAGACAAGTATTTGGGATAATATTCTCTGCCTTCTCAAAAGCTTTCATTGTATTATATAATGACTTTTGTAACAAACACTTGACTCTTGTAACAAACTCTCTTAGACGCAATACAACAAATAATTAACCTGCATTCTCATTTCCTCTACAATGAGATGCCACCTAGTAACCATCATACCTTTAATTACAGACTATAGACTCTTCTAACAAACAGACAATTCAAATCTAAACTCACTTAAGCACTAAACACTATAATTAACCCATGATAAACTCCCCGGAATTGTTGCTCGAGTGACGGTTGCATCAGTCATGGACATACAACGAGACATATTATGCGGCCATAGAGTTCACTTACTATATAAGCAAGCCTAGATGGGTAAAGAGGCCATGCTTAAGTCGTTTAATAAATAAAAACTCCAAAAAATGAATGGAAACTTTAAAAAAATAAAATAAAATATGAACCACTTAAAATAAATGGAAACCCAGAATAATACACAGAGACTGAAAACAACAAACACCCAATAATCATGAGCAAATGTACGTAAAATATACTTTCATTTTAAAACAAACACTATAGTTGTTTAAATCGCAGAATATAAAAAATTTCAACAAAGGCAAATAAAATTGTAGCCTTAATTACGAGGCTGGTGATGACTCTAGCCGGGCCTCCATTGTGACACCCCTGTAAAAGACATTGACAACCTGCAAAATCAGTATGTTCATTATTATAAGGTGTGGCTAGTATGTACTCTACAAACCCAAAAAAGAACAAAACAAAATGAAAAAAAAGTGTTCAGCTGGAGGAGTAAACTGGGCAAGGAAGCAAAAAGAATTTCATGGGTTCTTGGGTTGAAGATGTTGAAGGAGCAGGGAAACAGAAGATGTCAGAGGGATTATTCAACTTTAGAAGAAGTAGAACCATCGTTTGTAAGTGGAATTAGATGGACTTACATTTCAAAAATCACGGCAAAGAGAAGGAATAAAAGATGAAAATGAAGATGTTCAATTGAAAAACTCTCACTAAATGAGGAGTAAGATGAATGACATAACTAGGTGGGAGATATCCCGTGAAAACACCTAAAGGTAAAGATAAATTTTTTTAAATATGTCAGGATTAAAAAATAATTTTCACTTAATTTTATTTATTTATATATATATAAAAAAAAAAAAGGCTCAATAAATCCATAACTTGTTCGGCAAGAGTTCCCCTCCACAAGCAACACAACCACCACTCACTCTCACTCAAGTGCTACATGGACCACACCCAGCCTCCCATCGAGCTTACTGGCCGCGCCGTCGCCGGCACCGAGCACAGTTGGTGCCGCACCGTCCCCGGCGGCACCGGAATCACCGTCCTCGTCCTCCATCTCTCCCGCCCGATCCCTCATTCTCGTCTCGTCGCCGCCGTCACCGATCTCATCAACTCCCACCCCGTCCTCCGCTCCCGGCTCACCCGATCCATCCCTAACCAACCCCCCTTCATCTCCATCCCTCCCAACTCCGAACCGCTTCTCGAAATCCAATCCCCAGTCCCCTCCTTCCACTCCGCCCTCGAGCTCGAACTGAACCTGAATCCCTGGGCCGACACTCCCGAACCGGACGAAATCCCGGTTTTCTTCGCAACTGTCTACGAGAACCAACCCGATCCCGGTTCATCTCTCCTCGTGCTCCGGTTCCACACCGCCGTCTGCGATCGCACGTCGGCGGTGGCGATACTGAAGGAGTTGATGGCGCTGGTGGGCGGAGGAGAGGGGCAATCCGGGAACAGGGAGAGCGGGGTCATTTTGGGAATCGAAGATTTGATTCCCAAAAAGGACTCGTGGAAGCCGTTCTGGGCCAGAGGGAAAGATTTGATTGGATATTCACTGAATGGGCTGAGAACTTCGGCCTTGGGCTTCGAGGATACGGACTCGGCCCGGTATTCCGAGGTGGTGCGCTTGGTCGTGGGCCGGGAAGAGACCAGTAGGATATTCTCTGTAAGTTTCCTCTCTAGTCTCTATTGTTATTATCTTCAATGATTTTTTAGTGGTATTCTCGGAAGCTCTAACAATGTATAACAAAAAGCATGTATAAATTTCCATTATTTTTATCCAGGAATAACTAATTATGAAGAAAGATTTATTTCCATGTATAGCAAAAGGCCACGAAGGGGTAATTGTTAGCTTTCAAAATTTGCATGTTGTTTAGGCATAACCATGAGACATTTTGATGATATTTAGGCATATAACCTTGCAACTCCCTCACATAAAAGAGAGGTTAAAAATAAAATGGTATGTTTTTTCATTTATACCCTCAAAAACTTTTAATTATATTTTAAATTTTAGTCAGCGTCAATATTAGGCTGCCTCATGGGAAAATGGCCCTGGTGCTAAAAAAATAAAAATAAATAAATTTGTTGGCAAATGACCCTGGTATTTATGAATTGGGTGCATAGTGTGCATTAGGGTTAGGAATTTGAGATTATTTTTCAGAAAACTAGTCTCTCTCTCTGTCTCCCATTTTGAGTAGGTCAAATTAGTGGAACCATACAAGTACATGGCTGGTGTCTTTCTGGAGATTATCATAAGTTGAAGGCTGACTAGCACCATTCTTAGATTTTGATTGATACTTATGCAGGCATGCAAATCAAGGGGGATGAAGTTATTTGCAGCCATAACAGCTGCAGGGCTGATTGCAACTGTATCATCCAAACATCTTGAGAACAATCTGTCAGAGACATACTCAGTGGTCACCCTTGTTGATTGTAGGAAATATTTGGAGCCTGTTCTACATGAACACAATGTTGGTATGCTTCTGATTTTAGTGACATTATCTTGTAGAATTTATCAGTTTAGCATACGATGTATCTTTTCATTTTTTTTTTACAGGGTTCTATCATTCAGCCATCATACACACACACACTGTCCATGAAGGAGAAGAGCTATGGGAAGTGGCCAAGAGATGTCACGATGCCTTCACCAATGCAATGAACAACAAGAAGCATCTCACTGACATAGGTGAGCTGAACTTCCTGATGTGCAAGGCCGTAGAGAATCCTCACCTCACTCCTTCATCCTCTTTGCGCACCGCTGTCATCTCTGTGTTCGAAGAACCAGTGATCTACGAGACCTCTGCAGCACAAAAGCAGCTCGGGGTGGAGGACTACATCGGATGTGCATCAGTTCATGGTGTCGGTCCATCTATTGCTGTGTTTGATACGATCCGGGACGGACAGCTTGATTGTGCATTTGTGTATCCTTCCCCTCTGCATTCAAGAACACAAGTGCAGGATCTTGTTGATCATATGAAGAGAATCCTTGTGCATGCAAGCCTGGCAGATGGTGAAGGAGGACTTGATGCTTGAAGAGACTAATAATTTTCTCATTGTATCAATGTATGCAGATGTTGAAATAGCTCATAATTGAATCTCAACAATTGGTGCTTCTTTGTCTCCCACCATTTGGTAACTGATCATCAAATTGTCATTAAAAAGGAATTAAAATCTCATCAAATAAGAACCATTTAATTAAAGGACCATGCAAATCAGTTAGTATAAACATCTCATTAAAACCTCTCAATTACTCCCCAATTCTCTATTTATATAAATCACATCTCCTGGATTATCATTCCTCTAGAGCATAGTGTTGAGGAAAACCATGGCTATCTTGAAGGCATTTTTCAAGGTGGTTGCACTTATGGCAATGATTTTGACACTTCTTGCAGGATCTTCTCAGGGTCACACCACAAAGAAGCCATCCCCGCCCGTGGCGTATGCGCCTTCTCCCGCGCCTTCATCTGAGCATCATCAGCATCATGCTTATGATCCATCTCCTGCTCCTTCTCCGAGTTCTGATTATGTGGTGCAAAGCCCAGTGCCTTCACAGACCAATGCGGTGGCCCTCCGTGCAGTGCCGTTCATCGGTGAGGCAGTGACTGTTGGTGTCTTGGCCTCTGTGACACTGCTCTTCTGATGTTTCAGCAGAACATGGCACAATGGAGATCATGTTATCGATTCCCAGTTATAGTAAGGAGTTTCTCTTCTTGTGCTGCTGATGATGATGGTATTTGTATGAATAAAATTTGAGTAGTAATTTACTTGCAGATTCCCAATATACAAACAAAGCATGTGCACAAGAAAACAAAAAACAACACAATTCCTTTCCATCAATACATTGCAGACTAGAAAATATTGAAAAAAACTCTTTTAAAGTAAGCCATTGGAGTATTTTTGTACATCAATCAAGAAAAAAAATAAGGCTTAGAGAGGGATGGCGTAGTTAGTGGAAGTAGAGTGTTTCCTTTCTAATGAGGTAATGAGTGATTGGAGAAGCATGAGCAATTGCTTTTGATCTTTGATGGACTTGCAGAGCAGTTGTATGTATTTCATGGCCTCATTAGGGAGGAGGCCTGACATGAAGAAGAGGAAGAGCCTGGAGTGTGTGGTCTCCATGAGATCTATTACTTCATCCAACCATCTCTCTGTTTCTTCTCCTTCTTCATTCCCAAATCTCTCTGCAGTGTTCAGTAGTGGCAGCAGCTCTCTTTCCTCTTTCTGAAAGTGATCTTTGCAATGTTTCTGTTCATGATCCCCATCAAAATTTAAGTTTAGTGTATGCTTGATAAACTAGTTAACACATTGTGTTCATAGAGGGGAAGAACAAGTATAATTTGTAAGTTACAATACTAGACTTTATATAGCAATTAGCATATCAATTCAGAGAAGAGATGAAGCAATAAGCATAGAAGCAAATGATTCATTAATTCTTGATCACTCATTCTACAATCATCCAATAAAATTTCATTCACCTAAGAACAAAACCAACCTGATAAACTTTCATGTTGGAGCCAATGTTCACTTGTCTGCGTGGTACTACTAAGAATTTAATTAAGAACAAAACCAACCTGATAAACCGCTTGTTGAAGGAGGAGAGGGCTTAGTTTTGTAATCTTTTGTTCCTACCTTTAATCAAGCAATGTACTGAAACTTTATCTTACTACATAAAACTGTGGTTTATCCACTTCATCAAAAAAAAGAATTTAATTAATCTATATTCCACTAGTTATATGCCTCATGTCCATATAATTCACACATACATAAGAATATATTTGAAGAATTGTGGGTAAACTATCATTCATCCAACTGAAGAAAACTTCAAAAAATGTGAAACTACAAAAAACCAAAAATAAATCCAAGCTAGCTTTTCAAATTCCAATGGTTGCACCAAACTACACAACCATTGAATTATAGCAGTCAATTAAGAATTTATTAATCTACATTTCCCTACTCATGGGTAAACTTGTTGGAAAGGAGCCCAGCAACCCATTTCCTTATATACCTAAACAAAAACCATATGTTTTCACTAGTTATTTAGGACAAGATTGGGTAGACAAAGACAAGGGATGTGCAACCAAAGATTTATTTCCCCGCAGCCAAGTTGACTTGCTTTAACTTTTGATTGTAGGACCGAACCAAATATACCACATGCCCACCTATTCTTGGTTGTGACATTTATTCTCACAACTTTCATTGATCCAACTAAAGAAAGACCCATAAAATTAAGATGGGAAACTACAAAGAGACAAAAATGCATATTTAAAATTAAAACAAATTGAAAAAACAACAAATACACCAAGCAACAAGTACCCAAAGAATATAAATTCAAAAAATGGGGAGCTAGCTTTTCAAATTCCAATGTGTTGACTAGTTCCTTAACGGGTCGGGTTTGTATTTTACCCGGATCCAATATGATTTGTATATATACACTTGTATAGTGTTAGGGTTTTCTTTGAGTTTGAATTAAAAGAGAGTTCAGCCGCCATTGAAGGCCTGCGTTTATCTCTTATCCTTCATCTCCATCTATCTTCATCTCTACTTGGTATCGTAACCTCGGTGAAGGTCCAAAGAAGCTCTTCACGTTTCCACCGGCCGTATGCCTCCTCCACGGCAGATCCGGGACCGCTTGCGTGGTTTGTCGTGGTGTGGGGCTTCGGCGAGGGGACCAGCTGGTTTCTCTGGGTGTCTGCAGGGTGTCTGCAGGCCTGTGTGTCTACTGGTGTTTGCTAGTGTTGTGTGTTTGGTGTAGGTCCGGCGATCTCCTCTTCACCCCCAGCTCTCTGTGCAGAGGTTGCTCCGTCCAAAGGGAGGGCTGACAGCGATCTTTAGGGAAGCCTTTGACTGTAGCCTGGGGTGCAGTGAGGACTGCAGAGCTCGCCGCTGCTGTTTTCTGGGTTGCAAGTCACTGCCGGACTCTTCTTCGCCTCTCAACCGGCTGGCCGGTCTCCGCGGCCGAGCCGATGGCCCCGATGAGTGCAGCATTTCACGGCCGGCACTTGGGAACACGAGCGGAAGCGTGGGAAGCCTTCATCGTGTGCTCAGGGTGAAGCCGGCGGCGTGTGCTCTGGCGACGTGGAGAACGCTGAAGTGTTGGAGCTTGTGGTGTTGGGGCTGTTGCTTGGTGCTCAGTGCTCGGAGAGGAAGTCCGGTGAAGGTGCTGTTGAAGCCCAGCGTTGGTGGTGGTGATACATTGAGCTACTACTTCACTTAGTATTTCCACACAAGGTGACCGTATGTTGAAATCACCCATAGTAATCGCGAAGTCGCCAAATTTTTCAAAAAGGGCTGTCACATCACTCCATCACTCCATCACCTTCACATTCAATTGGTTGTGTAGAAAGAGAAAAAAACACACTAATCACAAAGAAAAAAAAAAAAAACCCGTAGTCGACTTTGTGATCAAAGGACAATGGACTCCATGCTCCTCGAAGTTGTTCTTCATTCAGAGAGTTCCAATTTAATATTGGGGTAGTATTGGATGAAAGAAACTATGATTTGTGGGCTCCGCTTATGGGGATGCACATTGCTGGAAGAAGGAAGATGGGATACCTCCGGGGTACGGTTAAAGCCCCGTCGGAAGATGATCCCAGCTATGATGATTGGTATTCTGAGGATCAGAAGGTCAAGAGCTGGCTTCTCTCATCTATGAAGTCCGAAATCATGAAGCGCCACCTCCGCTTTGCACCGCGAAGGGAGATCCGGGATGCTTTGAAGACAACATTCCTCTCGACATGAGAATGATGAAGTAAGGGTATATACCCTAAATCAAGGCCTCAGCTCTTTCGCAATGTAACGGCAAGCCGGTATCTATCTACTTTGGCGAGTTGTCTGAAATTTTCCAAGAGTTAGATTACTATAATAAGGTGACCATGGTGTGTGAAAAAGATCTCAAGCTTCACTTGGAGTCCAAGGAACGACAGAGGGTCTATCTGTTTTTGGGGGGTCTGGACGATGAGTATGAACAAGTCCGGGGTGAGATTCTCCGCAAGGATCCTCCACTTGGTCTGGCTGTGCCTCTTACGCTTATGTTCCGGGAGTCTCGATAGGAAGGAAGCTATGAAGATCGAGGGAGACAAGATCATAATGGTGGTGCTGCAAATCCCCGATCCTGTAGTGGTCGTGACCGCTCATCTACTCGCCCCGGTTCATCTCAAGCGGCATCGCTTCCTCACGTTATCTGGGCAAGTGTGAGCATTGTGGAAAGACTGGGCATCCCAAACAGAGGTGCTTTGAACTTATTGGGTACCCTGAAGGCTGGGACAAGGGTCGTAAATCGCGTTCCAACAATAGCCGTGCTTCCATTGCTGGCGCCCAGGATGATCCAACACTTGGAGCTGAGAGAGCAAACACCCTCGTCTCCACTGGAGGTAAAACGGGTAAGGCTTTAAAGCTTTCTGCTTCTGCTATGAATAGTACATGGTTAATTGATTCGGGTGCTACAACACATATGACGTTTGATTCTAACCTGGTTCACTCCTTAAATCCTTCTACTCAAACTATTGTGACTACGCAGACGGCAAAATTGTTCCCGTTATTGGGGAAGGCACCATTTACTAACAACCTCCATCTTGATATCGTCCTTGTTGTTCCTTCACTTGACTATAACCCTTATCTATTTCCAAAATAACCGCTGTTCTCAATTGTGTTGTCATTTTCCGCCTTCTTCATGCGTGTGTTAAGGATATCCGCACTCGTAAGACGCATTGGTTATGGCTAAGCTTAGATCATCTTTATTACTTGGACTTGCAACCGCATTGAGGTCGGGCCGTTGATGCAAGCCCTTCAGCTTTGGAAGTCCGCCTCGGGAGAAGCCCAAGACCTGGTTCCGCTTTGAGATATTTGGTTATGGCATCGCCGACTCAGGACACGCTTCTTTTGGATACTTCTGCGAAACTTTTTCCTAGTTTATTTTCAAAGTGTAATGTTTCTCAATTTAAGTGTGATGTTTGTGAACCGCTCACGTACCCATCGTAGTACTTTTTTCTCCAAGTTCCAAAGAAAAGTTCTGCTCCTTTTATTGTGGTGCATTCCGGCTGTGTGGGGTCCATCTAAACTTGCTACCTCGGTGGTGCACATTGGTTTGTGACTTTTATTGATGATCAGTATCGGTATGACTTGGGTGCTCTTCCGAATCAAGAATGAAGTGAATTCTCGCCTTTCGAGTAAATTTCACAAAATGGTTGTCGCTCAATATAAAACGCATCCAAGTTCTCCGTGAGTGATAACGGGCGCGAGTATGTAAATTCGATCTCCGCCGGTTTCTCGATCATCATGGGATTACTCATCAAACAACTTGTCCATATACCCCCAACAAAATGGTGTTGTCGAGCTTAAGAATCGCCACTTCTAAATGTGTGTTCGCTCTCCTTAATTGAGGCCATGCGCTATATCTTTGGGGTGAGGCTCTTGTCACCGTAGCCTTACTTGATCAACCGCGGTACCCTCCCCGCGGTGAACTTCGTGCCACAAGATGCACTATTCCGCTTTCTTATTGCTTCACCACCTAGTTCCAATTTGCCTCCTCGTGTTTTGGACGCCGCCTTTGTTCATCTTCATCCCCACCGGAGCAAGTTAGACCTCGTCTCAAGTGCATGTTTGTTGGGTATGCTATACCGTAAAGGGTACCGTTGTTATCACCCGCTTCTAGGAGGACGATTGTTACTATGGATGCACCTTCCATGAGTGTGATATGTATTATTCAATTCACCAGCCTTCACTTCGTGGGGAGAGGGAGACAAGAAGTTCAGTGCTCGACTCACAATGAAGTCCCCGCATACGCCATCGAGATCTTGTTGATATATTGAATGAGACTAATGGTGATGCCACAGAATGACATCGAACCGGAGGAGCTGCATACCGAGAGCCGACGACTGATACGCACCTACAAATTGAAGAATCGCCGAGTCGCCAACAAGTCAGGCTAATGATAACCAATCGCCTTCAAGCCCTGACATCCCACCACCTCATCTTCCTCCTCCAGCCGTAATCGAGGTATACCCAAAGCCAACTATGAGCCCGATCCCAAAAATAAAGTAAAGTGAAATATCCTATGAGTAATTATGTGTCCTACCGCCACCTATCCAGATCAAACAAGTCATTTACCCATCAATTATCCATCAGATCTATTCCTACCAGAGGAAGCTTTGGTCGACCCCAAAATGGCGCGTGAAGCAAATGAATGAGGAGCCGAAGTTCACTAAAGAAGAATGCCACCGGAAGATCGTTGACTTGCCGGGCTGGTAAGAAACCCGTGGGGTGTAGATGGGTTTACTCGTGAAGTATAAAGCGTGATGGTACTATTGATCGCTATAAAGCGTAGACCGGTGGCGAAAGGGTACTCACAAACATATAGGATTGACTACACAGAGACGTTTGTACTTATCCCCAAGATCAATACCATACGTGTACTACTGTCACTTGCAGCCAACCTGGATTGGCCCTTACATCAGCTTGATGTGAAGAATGTCTTCCTACATGGAGAATTAACTAAAGAAGTGTATATGGACTTGCCACCAGGATATGATGTTCAGACTTCTCAGAGCAAGAAGGTTTGTAGGTTATACAAGTCCCTGTATGGCTGTATGGACTCAAACAGTCTCCGAGAGCCTGGTTTAGTAGGTTCACAGATGCTATGAGAAGGTTTGGATATGGGCAGAGTAACTCAGACCATACTCTTTTTATAAAACGAAAAGAGAGCAAAATCACAGCTCTCATCGTATATGTTGACGATATGGTGGTTACAGGGAATGATGCAGAAGAACAATTGGCACTTCAAAAGTACTTATCAACAGAGTTTGAAATGAAAACCTAGGCTCTCTCAAGTATTTTTAGGGATTGAAGTCTCAGACGAATCTGAAATTTTCTTGTCCCAAAGAAAATACACATTAGATTTGTTATGGGGAGACATGTGGGTTGTCAACCGGTTGATACGCCTTTGAGGAAGGCCCCAAGCTTGGAGGTGGATCCAAACCAGTACCGGTGGACAAAGGGAGATATCGAGGTTGGTTGGCGGTGCTAATGTACTTGGCGCATACTAGACCTCGACCTAGCACATGCCTTGGGAGTGGTTAGCCAGCTTCATGCATAACTCGAGAACAACACATGAATGCAAATCGGATGAGATACCGCGATATCTCAAAGGGAGTCCAGAAAAGGGATACTATTCAAGAAGAATAACCACCTCAGTCGAGGGATATACTGGATGCGGATTGGGGGTGAGCTATTGATGATCGGCGTTCTACGCCGCTACTTTACCTTCGGGGAGGTAATTTAGTCACATGGAGGAGCAAGAAGCAAAATGTGGTTGCCGCTTCTAGTGCGCAGAGGTCGAATATCGGCATGGCGCTAGGATATGTGAAGGCCAGGGATCAAGAATCATTTGAAGGATCTAGGTTACGAGAATCAATCGGCGATGAGGTGTTCTCGCGATAACTGCTCGCCGCAACATTGCACATAATCACATCGCTCAACACGACCGACAAAACATGTTGAAGTTGACCCATTCTTCATCAAGGAAAGATTGATGAGAGAGATCATCGCAGCGCTACCCAATTAGAATTGAGGACCGCCATGGGACATACCTACCAAAGCGGGCGGGACATGTGTTCTCACAAATTTGTATCCAAGTTGGGCATGTGTGATATATACACACCAACTTGAGGGGGAGTGTTGACTAGTTCCTTAACGGGTCGGGTTTGTATTTTACCCGGATCCAATATGATTTGTATATATACACTTGTATAGTGTTAGGGTTTTCTTTGAGTTTGAATTAAAAGAGAGTTCAGCCGCCATTGAAGGCCTGCGTTTATCTCTTATCCTTCATCTCCATCTATCTACATCTCTACTCAATGGTTGCACCAAACTACACCACCAATATTGAATGATTATATTCATGTTACTGAGCTTGAAAGCCAAGGAAAGGTCATCACTTTTATAATAATACCACCATATGATCATGGAATGAATGAGAATGCATGCATGACCCACCGCTAAAATAATAATCAATGTACTGAAAATGTGGAGGAGAATCATATCTACAAACCTGGAATGTTTTCAAACGTTGAGAGAGATTGAGCATGGCTTCCTTGTAGCACGGAGCCTTTGGCTCCATCGCCATCACTGACTTCATGTCCTCCTTAATCCCATTCATCATGGGCAGCTCTCTCGCGTGTTCCCCATACCTCACCCCACATAATCCTGATTAAACTGTAATTAATTAATCAAACAAATAATTAAGCTTCTAATTAACAACCAAAAGGGCCAAGATGAAGTACCTTGGTCCTCGGCGGCGCGCTCCAAAAGGGGGAAGAGGAAGCGCTCCTCCATCTGGGCGTGCTCCAGCATCACCTCGACGAGCTCCGCATACCTCTTTTGGGCAGAACTCCTCCTTCCCCCTCCCCCGCCACCGCCATTCGTGTCAGCCGCCCACCCCTCCACCCCCTCCAGATGCCGCTCGATGCTCCGGTGCTGCAGCGCCACCACAGCCCCCAGCTCCGCCGCCACCGATGAGTGCTCATTCCCATTCCCTGTTAGCCCGAGCGATGGAGATCCGGGGAATCTAGAGTCGATGTAACGGAGGATCAGGTCGTCTGATCCGGAGATGCTCTGAGAGCCGCAGAGGAGGGTAGGGAAGCGGAGGATCGGGGATTCTGAGGGGATGAACTGGAAGCTGGAGTTCTTGTATAGGAGGGCGATGCGGATCCTGGCGGCGATCGGGCAGGACTCCGCTCCGTATAACTTGATAATCATCGTCGACGCCGGTGCGGACGCCGGCGCCGGAGACTTGGATCCTCTCTTAGATTTAGGAATACAGTTCCCCATTCTCTGGAGATGAAGATGAAGATGGAGATGGAGATGGAGTAGTTTGAAATTGATAAAGAAATAGAGGACTTTAATGTGATTTGATGGATTTAAGGGCGGTGTTCGGGGAGGGGATGGAGCTCCTCTATATCTGCGGGTGAGAGGCGGGAAGTCATCCTAGTTGTTCTCGTGATTCGTGAAATTGAAAATGAAGGGCTGAGATTCTATCATTACCCTTCAAACTTTCTGTTTTTAGCCTGGGCTTGAAAGTTCATTTCCTGACATTATTCTTAAACAAGGCCTTTAAGAGAAAAAATAACATGTTGCGGTAAGAATCGGTACCTATCTAGAGATCGATACTGATTCTAAATCAACGGTTATATTTATATTTGATTGGGCTGACCTTGACAATTGCTGAGAGAATCCATGAACGTCTCCCAAAGATCGAGATACATGTACAGAAGAGTAACCGGTTGGAGTTCGGCCCTAAAGCCCGGATTTAGCTCCGACGATCAAGTTAGAGGGACTCTTCTTTTTTGCATGAAGTAGGATGAATGTTCTCTCTTGTTGCTCACCCCCTGTTCTGATGATTTCTCCTCATATATATAGCCTTGGCCGAAGTGATGGGTATTATGACGGACGCGATGGGTGGGGCTCGTTTTTATGCTGGGTCGGCTTTTCTTCCAATCTGTCCCTTCGGTGTCAAAGATAGCTTTTTTTCATGTCGTCTCAAGAACCAGGCTTTTTTTCCTGACTTATAAGCCTGGGGCCATGTGTAGCTGTCTAGTCTGTCCAATCAGGAGCCAAGTGGGCTCTTGCATACGTCCAGTCGGGGTTCAAGTGGGTCGTTCATCTCGTCAAGTTGGTCTATAAGTGGGGGTTGTCTTGTCACAAAGTCAGTATGGGCGCTTGTCCCTTTTAGGTTCAGATCCCTTGTTGACCGTACTTATATTATGACACATGTCATTCGGTCAATTAATTCCTTATCGTTGTTTTTCCCTATGCTATGACTTTGGCCCTGATCTTTTGTCAGAGTGAGGGAGATTTGGGTCAGCTAGAAAAACATTTGGAGCGATAGGGTTTATTAGGCATGTGCGGAGTGGATGAGGAATTGTCACGTGGGTAGATCAAGTTGGCTAGCCGGATGGCTCTGATATGTCCATGTGGCTGATCATTTTTACCCTTATCATAACACATTTTCATTTTTTTTAATATGATATACTATGATATATTGGTAAATCCGGAGAGACACGCGGTCTTATCTCGAACGTACACGTGGTGATGTCCCAAGCACCCATCCGACCGGCAAGAATCTCTAAGTTGGATAAAGTCAAGGTATGAGAAAAGGTGGCAGGGAGATAAGATGCAAAAGATATCATTTCAGGAGACAAGTTTGGTAAGAAAGATTCTTGACATAGAGGGGATGGGCACAAAGGCCAGGGAAGGTAATAAGAAAGGAGAGAACAAAAAGAAAGGTATGCAACTTCTTCTGCACTAAGCTCCCCCTCCATTTGGAGAGATTACTCATTGGCTTGGTCGTCGGAGTTCAATCGGGGTATCATACCCACTTCGATCATTTCTCTTTAGCTGCACAAGCCCTTTGGTGAACAACGAAGTGTTGATCGCTGCCTTCTCCGGTGACTGCTTAAATAAATCTCAACCGTTGGTCAAGATCGGGTTCGATCTCAAGAAGGAACCGATTGTTACACTAACATATATACTATATTAAAAAATTAGAGGATATTCTGAAGCTTAATATAAAAATAGTAAAGCATAATCTTGGGTTTTTTTTTTTGTAAATCTGCATGATTGGTTTAAATTATTGGAGATAGGAAAGAAAGGTACATGAAGGGCAGATCAGAGGGGATTGAGTATCGGGACCAAAGGTTAGGTTCGGATCGTAACACGTCACTGCGTATCTCGGTGGCTGCCATGCTTTATCAGGTTGCTCTATCATGCATGCACAGACGCCCACGCGGGCCACGCGTGGACCAAAAGTCTGCTTATGTTATGGACTATAAACGACTAGTACTCTAGTGTCACTTTAGCCTTCAATTTATCGCGAAACCAAATTTTATATAAAGTTAGTACAACAACAAAAGAAAATGAATGAGATATATATATATATATTTTTAAAATGCAAATATATCTTAGTAGCCCAATCTTGCAACAGATAAGTCCTCGAATTCTTCTGTATTTATGACTCTCTGATTTCTTTTTTTATAATTTATATATAACTTAAATTTTTTATTTATTCTCCAAAATTTTTATCCATTTTTAGATACCATATGAATTTAAAAAACTTCCAAATAGGTAACCTCTTCTCCCTTATTTTTTCCTTCTTTTCCTTCTTTTCAAGCTTTCTTTCTTCGCTATTTTTCTTTCTCCATCCCTCTACTCATCTTCATTAACGCATCTACTCCTCATTCATTGTTTTTGGGGTAAACTAGATATTTCACACTTATGGTTAAAATTAACCATAATTAACTATGGTTTGGGACCTATAGTCGAATGGAGAGTTTTGTTTTTTTTTTTTTTTACAATAGTAGCAAAAATTTCAAAAATTTATATAATTCTCAGAAGTTCTATGCAATTATAAATAAATCATGAAATCATCCACAAATTATATGTAAATTTGATAAATTTTCAGGGAGGTATATGTAAACCACTAACCCAAAATAAATCTAAATAAATAAATAAATAATAGATAGGTGGTCTCTATTAAAGGAATTGAAGAAGGTGATTAGTCCCAATCCAGGAAACAGTTTAGAATGCCAATCAATCATGTAAATCCAAACAGTTAATGGCATTCTGAAACAAAACTTGGCAGAGAATCTAGGGAGAGATTTCACACATTGCCCACTTTCCCACCCATCTTTTATAGCTAAGTAACCATCATCCATCCACAAAGACAGGGACTTGGAATCCCAAGCCTTGTTAATATTTGCTTTTATCCTCAGCCTCATCTAGGAAACAACCAGAAACTAACCCAATTCTGCTGTATTTCTTTCCTGCACTACAATCAGATGATGAAAGTAGTGATAAGTAATTGTAATTCTCATGCATGAATGATTTGTGTTGTGCTTGTCAACACACGTCTACAGGATCCACCACAACCACCCTACTACTTTTTATTTCCATCCAAAACCTCTCTAGATAAAGCCTCAATTCTGCTCCTCCTTCCCTTCATCACAACTCTATCCACAGTATGGCTACTTGTGGTGGCCTGAGGCAATTCTTCGAGAAGCCGTTGCCGGAGAATTCTTCACTTTTAGATTCACTGTCTGCATGGAACCAGCTAAGGAACATAAAGCCAGTCGAAGCCTCGCCCTTGGCTGAGATCTTCAGTGAGCTGCATCTCCATGAGAAGCCTGAACTGCTGCCGTCCGGTTATCATGAGAACAATGGCAAGAAATCAGCATTGGATCCTCCACCTGGTGTGCCAAAGCACCAGTTTAGTTCTGATTCTTTGCAGCTCTGCACAGAGGGGCTTGGGTCTGAGAGCTTTGATGGAGTAGAGGAATTGATGAAGGATTCCGACGATGATGACTGGAGTGGAAGTGGGATGAGTGACAAGGAAGAGAAGACCGCGGACAGGCAATCAAGGTGTTGCTCGGAAGTGAAAACAAGGAGCAATGGGAGGCTGTTTCCGCCTCCGATATCGACACTGGGAAAGAGTGGGAAGCCATGGATGTACTTTAAATCTTATAGGAATGAAGGTAGGTTTGTGCTCAGAGAGATGAGGATGCCTACACAAGAATTGTTCCATGCTTCCCGGGAAGACGGGAGGCTCAAACTGCAACTAGTCCATCAAGGAGATCATGAGGCCGATATCGAAGAAGAAGAAGAAAAGGATGAAGGAGATGAAGAACTAGAGCATAAAGATGGTCATGTTGATGATGGATAGATCATCAATAAAAGGATGCAGTAGTAATTCTCCATGCTGTTGTTGTAAATGTCTGTTTACCTGGAGGGACAGAAACAAAATAGGTTGAAGATAACAAGACAACACAGAGGTGAGCAATATGATATAAATGTCAGAGCCTTTGTTGTCTTTAGTGTTTGCTCATCTTTCTTTTGTTCTTTATTTCTATCTTCCCCTAATATGTTTTGAAGTTCTTTAAAGCCATATGAAAATCACTCTGCCTGGTAATATTAGCAACATGGAACTTTGTGTACTTCCTTAATTGATATTATAAGAAGTTATGAAGATTTTGTTTCACAAGGATTAAAAAAACAAATTGAAAGAAGTTTAGACCAACAGGTAACAGCTAGAAGAAGCTTGTTACATCATATACTTCCAGTTCTCATCACTGAAATATACCATAAAAACTGGCTGTTAAAACCATCACCCCCTCAAGAGTTGAATACTATTAAGTGAAACTAAGAAAATTTCCTAACTAGAGAAATGTCTGTTCACGTATCTACAGCACTTTATAATTAATCCAAGGAACATGGAAGAGATGCTGATCAAGTACTGTCCCTAAAATCAGGTGGAGATATGTGGTTGGATGCCACTTTGGAAGGCAAAAGCAAAACGAGAAAGCCTTATCTAGTGACTTGGCATTAGGAAGGGCCCCTAACCGTTGATGCTGAGTCCAAGTGAAAAGCATGCATGCATGCATGCATGATAGCAGTACAACCAAGATGAGAATAACATGAGCAAATTGGATGAGAATTTGCCAGGCAACTCAAAAAGGACCAAATGATTAAGATTGCGTTGGCTATCAAATATCCTTACAGGCCAGACCACACATTCCAGAGAATAAGACATCCACAACTACAAGCTCTAAGAGAACCTTGTCCCCTATCCATGATGGCAGACATTCTTTAAATCCTTTTTATCACATAAGATCAAATGAATCCCATACATGCTTCCAATTTAAAAGGTGTCAGCCAAGAAAAAGAAATTAAAAAGCAACCCAAAATCAACTAACATTGGTTATTATGTGTACTTTTATTTTATCAAACATTTACAGTTCATCATTCATAGAGTTTGAGTGCCACAACTTTACTATACCAACAGTTAAAGAACTTGGAGAAGAATTGATTTCTACAATTATATATACACTTTCTAAATAAGATAATTTTTTTTTTTAAGTGTACCTGAATTGAAAATCATGTAGAGCAGCGGAAGTTTTGTAGCCATTGAAAATGTAAGGGAAACCCTGTATAAGTATGGATGCCAGTTCCAGAAACGCTACCCACTTATGCTTCAGGGACCTGACATTAAGGATTGTCAGCAAGTTTAGAGAAAATTACAAATATAACAGTCAAAAACCTAATGCTTATCAAAATTCCAATTCTGTTCAGTGCCTCTTACGCATGATTTGCTTACCAACTCCAATTTCCTTGTACCAACATGAATATGAATTTCAAATGTAAAGAAAACCATACAAAAGAATCATCTGAAAAAAAATTTGGGAAAACCTACATCAATAGCTTGACTGAAATATCCCCAATGTCAAAATATCAGGTGGGATGTGCTCAAACCAGAGCTTCTGATAGGGAAGAGTAACCCAGCAAGCTACATATTTAATGAAGGCAAAAATAAAGGATAGCAAAAAGAAGAATGGCTCAAAGGAAGCAGGACATATGCAATTTCAAAATAAATTACAAACTTAAAGCATTTCCATCATCAGGTAAGAATCTAAAGTCCAAAACACAACACAGGTATCTATATTCAAGGAAACCAGCTACATAGATAAGTATATCAGACTTGATACTTGAAAGTTGATAAAATATCAAGTTATCCATCTAGAAGAGTATTCCTTTGCTTCAAAAAACAACAAACTTGACTAGCTACAAATCAATTTTAAATATAAAGAATTCTCAATAAGAATACAAAACAAGGTACGACAAAGAAATAAGTGCATGCAGTAAACAAGTGCCAAAATTCAGATTTTCAATATGACATTTCCGATTCTGACTGTCCACAGCCATAGTACTCCTAAATCATATACATGGGCAACAATTCACTATGCAAGGGAGAAAGAACATAGTAGCTGATGGTCAGGCATCCATAAATCCTTCCAAGTCACATTTGCGAAAGTTTCAGGCCATCAACCACCAGATTAGTATCAGAATAATGAATATGCCAGCAAACATCAGCTTAAATCTAACGTCCTGAAGCCACATCCTTCTCCGAAGCTGCCTGCCTTGTCTCTGAAAGCTATCAGCCTGGAAACAGTAGTTAGACTGACAATGTTAGTGGTCACTGAAATTTTAGATGAACATTCTGCTGATTCTAGAGCACTTCCACAGATAATTACCTGAAATTGTAAGTTTTCAGTCTTAGCCACCAAAAGTTCAATCTTCTCACCCCGATCAAGAACCTAAAGAGGATAATGATGGAGTCAGTATATTTAAAATCGGAAAACTATGATAGTTATTTAGGTGCAGATCTATGCCACACATTTCTGGTTGAATGTTAATTATCAGGGTATGAAATTTGGTATAGAAAGGAAACAGTTTTACAAAGGATAGGAATGCCAAAAGTAAGTAGATCTACCATTCTAGACAAAAGTGCAAAGGAATCCTTGATGGAAACGTGACTAGGAAGGATTTATGGAAGCCCACCGTGATGGGGCTCTGCCATCAATAATATCATGCAATTTTTATACAATTGAGCACTTGAATCCTTGATGGATATCATTTAATGAGGAACCTTAATTATTATGAAGTAGGACTAGATATAACTTCTAGACTGAATGAGATGAAACCAGATAATTCAGCTACCACAGAATAACCATATAACATATAAACTTGAATGTAACACTTTATATTTTTCATGGTATAAGCAAAACAATTTAGTTGATTCAGGTGTATCATGTCAAAAAAACATTTATAATTTGTGCTTAACTATGGTTTTGATATTGGATAAATGTGGACAAGCCACTTTGCCATGCTTTAGGCATGGTTTGAACACTCATCCTCATGTGTTTGAGAAGGAGTGTGGTAGTCAACTTTCCTTGTGAAAGTTGCTCTTAACAATGGATTTTTAACATCATTGTTTAAACGAAATCCCTCCAATAGACACGACATTCCAACTTACATTATTCTTTGAATTACATAATTGAATACAGCATTGTCAGTCATACAATTGCTTAGGAACTTTCTCAAAGGATCGGCAAGAGGAAATAATGAAAACTTGCACATTCACAAAAGCTTAACATAATAGATACAGCATTAATGGGGAAATCAAGATAAAATTACAGGATTCAACACGATCACACCATATGACTCAAAGGGTTTTCAAGATGCATACCTTTTCAATGTTGTCCATCATTATTCCTTTGACTTCTGTGACCTGTGCTTTCAGTTTAGCCATCTTGCTAATCTCCTCTGGATGATTGATGAAATACTGCATGTGCTCCTTCAGTGTTGGACTACATCAATGGGAACAAGATTTAGAAAGCCAAAAGCATCACTACTTAAGGCACAAGAAACTCAAAAATCTAACACATACCCAAATTCCCTATCCAGTTGGTATGCAATGCTAAATTTATCCTCAAGCAAATCATCATCTTCCTCATCAGCAAGAGGGTGGGAAACACTATCATTGATGCTACCCTCATATCTGCGCATGAATTCATCCTTCACTTTCTCTAGAAACACAAAAGGCATACCCCTCCCAACTGCTTCATCGGCCACAACAAGAAAGACTACAGAAATAAGGAAACAATCAATCACCGAGCTGTTACCTTCATATAATCAAAATTACAGATTAAAACCAAATCCAACTCCAAAGAGAACTTCATACCAAATCCTCGGTCAAGGAGAAAGTTGAAAGTGTGACCATCACATGAATAAGTGAATCTGTTGCTGTTTGGGGGTAACTTCTGCAAGCATTGCACGGCAATGGTGCTAAAATTTCCAGAGAAAGATGTGTGCTCAGCCAACACAACATCCCCCCTCGCAACAAAACTATATATCAATGTTTGCTTGCTCATTGCTCTATCATCAACCTACAACACAACAAGCTTCAACTAGAAATTCACAAAAATAATAAAAATCAACAGCCACTGAAATCAAGTACCAATTTAAAGAAAATTCTCTAATCCGGGTGAATAAAACCCAAATCTTTAGTTTATAATAATAAAAGTAAACTAAAGACAAACGTTAAAAAAAAGGAATTTGATCAACCTTGCAATCCAAATTGCCACAATGCTTGTTATTGCCCACCTGAAAAGCTCTCTGGTCTTACATATTAAAAACCACTAGAAATCCATATCTTTTTTTTAGAGGTCCTACAACAACTAGAGGGCAAAATATTTTTCTTAAAAGAACTTAATTCGTATTTCTTCGTTACAGAATCCTGAAATTTATCAATCCGAAAAAAGGATACGAGAATGAGATTCAAATGTTGGTTCTTTCAAAATTCCTCGAATCAAACTAGATAAAAAGTGGGGAAATAATGGGGAAAGCAACGATAAGTGTAGAAATCTCGAACAATTCGAGATGATCTCTTCCAAGGAAAGGACCATTGAAAAGAAAAGCAAAAAGGAACAAAGATCGAACCTCGAGGACCCTAAATCGGTTGCTTCGTTGCTAAGATCTCCCTCCGAGCTTCGTTTATTAGAGGACCGGTAGCTAGAGCTCTCACTTTGGCGGGTTTTATATATATGCCTGGAATGGTCATTATATTTACTCTTCTGCCATTATTGTGGTTATACATTTAATTTCTCTTTTTCTTTTCTTTTTCTAATACTTCTATAAAAAATTCCTAGAACTTTTCCATATTATTTTTTTTTAAAATAAGGGGATAAACCCCATTATACTCAAGGTAGGACGTGAGCACGGATAGGACTATCACGGATTTCACTCGCAAGCCCGACCCATGGGATCTGAGTGCACCAGCGAGGGTCCACCGCCCGTCTTTACCGTCCGTGACTACCACTCCCACACAACGTTAGTCGTGTGTGCATGGGCCACACCCACTGGGTGGCCCATACCATAGTTATCAGAACCGGACCGGACCGGCGGTCCGACCGGTTGAACCGGTGAACCGGCCATGGAACCGGTCCGGTTCTGTAATTAACCCAGATAAGGAATTGAACCGGACTGAACCGGATGAACCAGTCATTGAACCGGTCATTAAACCGGTGGTTGAACCGGTCAATTTTTTATTTTTTTATTTTTCAAATATTTAAATTATTTAAAACAGAATTTTTTTATTTAAAATAGTTTTTATAATAGTTTTCTTTATAATAATTTTTAAAATAGTTTTATTATAAATTATTTAATATAGTTTTTTATTATTAATATTTATATTGACGCGTTCAATCTAATGACGGTTGAGCCAGGTGAACCGATGATGACGGGACTTGGCCAATGTTGATGTCCGGTCGATTCTGATAACTTTGGCCCATACCATACTTACTCACTCCGTCACAGAGGAGATTCGAACTTGGGATCGTATCTCGCGTGCTGAGGACTTTGCCGCTCGGCTGTGACACCTTTAGCCTTTTCCATATTATTTTTATTTAATATAATAAAAATGTGATTGATCCTTTGAATTTTTAATTAGATATTAAATATTATAACATTTATCCATTATAAAATTATTATTATCAGCCGAAGGAACGTGGAATATGGCTGTTAAAACGTGTGCTCAGATAGATCTACCATTCTATCCAGGAAGTCCAACCAATTGAAAGAATTAGAGTCACGTTTTATGGTGAACAAAGCACTGAGAGCTGCTTCAACATCCAGATAAAACAATCATGGCAACCTCATGTAACACCATCACCTGTGAATGCAGCATCCAAGAAACAGGGTAGAAAGAACAACCCCAGTGGATTGTAACAACATCATGCAAGAAATCATTAACTTCAATACAATACACACTAACAATCTTTTGTTTTTTGTTTTATGATCCAGTTGAAGCAACAAATGCCAAGATACATTTACTCTGAAGAATTCAGTCAGAGTCATGGCGCCTCCTCTCCTTATCCTTACGGTGCCTTCGTTTGTCATCTGAATTGCGCAAGTGTTTCTTCTCATGCTTCTCACGATTCCTCTCTTTCTCTTCGCTCCTTTCTTCACGTCTCCGTTTCTTTCTTCTTTCACTGTCATCAGGATATTCTTCAGTGTCTTTTGGCTCGGAAGGTAATGGCAAGGCCTCATTTTCAGTTTCAGTTTCAGGTAACACTTCCTTCAGCGCCGCTTGAAAAGAACTCTCTTCTGCTCGTTCACGAGGAACCCTGTAAGAATGAAATAAATGATAAGACAACAAAAATTGCATGGCATAATTGATCCAAAGAACATTGTTCAACATTAAATAGGTCTTAACTGCCTTACTTGTACAAACCAAGTCCTTGGACTTGTGCAGCCTCAGCATGTCCTGCCCCCAAATCCTCAGCAGCCGATCCCCTTTTCACAAGTTCTGCATACTCGTGCTTATCCAATCGATTCCCATGAGGTCGGGTTGCACGCTTAGGAGCTAAACCAAGAGCCTCACGCATTGCCTGTTCTTCCTCTTCCTTGATCCTTCTAATCTCTTCTTTTGCTGCCTCTGCATCCGCATCACGGGCTTTTTGGTCTCTGGTGTACCAGTGTAGATCCTTACCTAATTGCAGAGTTTGAAGCAAACAATGGTTAACTTATAGTTTATATGTTGAAGGAAAAAAGAAGAACTGAACACTAAAAGGTCAAACAAACTAACCAACAGCAAGGTGACATTGCTGTCTCAACTATACTCAAAAGTCTTTGAAAAAAAAAGAAGAAAAGATCATGGGAAAACAGTGATGATTATGAAGGGCCACAATAACTAGCTCGGAAATAGATTTCGTGGATCTAGTTAGATCATGAGTTTTCAAAAAAATAGTAAGACAAAAAAAGTTATAAACACAAAACGGTTGAGGACATGAATGGTTGCTGGAAGTTGGTACTCGAGCAATCAATTCGAAGGTTGCTTGCCACTTATAGTGAAAATGAAAGCACCATGTTGAGTTTGCAAATAAAAAGAAAGAGAGGTAGCCATGAGAAAATTGACTAATACTTCCAAGTTCCAACATTGCTTAGTTTAAGTTAGAAAACATTAATAAATTATGTTCCAAATAGCAAGAATAATGCAAAATAGAGGCTTCCAAGAACGATTTGCAGCTTATGTAGCACATCATGTAGAAATTTATATTTATGGAATGCACCATGGATTATTCAAAAATACTTAAAAGTGCATAATGTTTGTTCAAGTGTTGTAAGAAAAAGGTTGACATAGAGAGAAATACTGCAAACATGTTAAAAGTTGGATAACTCAGGATTCAAGGAAATGCACAAGGAAGAGTGTGACCTAGCAAACACGGAACAAATTAATTAGAGAGAACTCTTATATCTACAGTACAAGCTATAAGAAATTCACTTTTACAAGTTCCTATTCCAAAAATCAAAACAAAAGCATAGGTACAATAGGAAGAAAATGAGCATAGTGTCATTCAGTTCTTTAGCTTAAACTTATCATCTTCTGTTAGAGCTGCAACTAGAAACTAAAACTTTTTAACAGCTAAACAAACTGACAAAAAAGTGAAAAGTAAAAAAAAAAGGGTAAATAACAGAAGCCTGAAGCAAACTGTCAGTCATTTATTCACAACATGCCCAGTCAAATCATTCAAGAGCCCATATAAAAGCTTCCCCAATATATCATAGCCCAATCTAGACCTGAATATTTATGGAATAACTTTGAATTCTGTCAGTGATGCTAGAATCAAAGTTCACGGCATTTAGTATCTACTATCTAATTCTCGTAATCCCATAAGGCAATGAACAGAAAAAAGCTGAGGTAGGTTTCCTATGATATCATATGTTTCAGAAGATCATTCAACTATAAATTGAAAATAACAGGAATGGAGATAATACCTTTCTGCCACCTGCCAACAGGTGCCTTGATACTGTGACCAAGATAATTCTCTCGATGCTTGTCAACCTTTACATCTTCCCACTTGAATTCTGTGGGGAAAAGTACATGACAAAATTACTCCTCAAACATATTCATTGATGATATTCAAGACAAATACAACAAACCAACAGATAGGAACACCGTAATACTAAAACTGGAAGTAAAAGTTCAAAATGATGAACTAATGTTCATCATATCTATGATTCTAAAACATTGACTGTAAAATTTATGCGTGTAAATAAAACAAAAAAATTAATAACAATAAAAATCAAAATTTCCATAGAAATATCAGAAATCATGGGATGCAATCTAAATTTGAGAAATATTCTGTTCAAATTCAGAGAATGAATCAACCATCTTTCACAAATCATCCCAGGATTCAACAGTTCAAAGAATCAAGATATCAAACTATGAAATCCATCAGTGTCTAGGAAAACGGAAACCAAGAATGAAATTGAAACACACAGAGAGACACAAACACAAGAATCATCGCTCGAATTCGATGAACCGAATAAATCCAAGAGATTGAGATTGAAAGAGAAACCCTAGGAATTTGTCTTACGATCTCGACCACCACGAACGCCGCCCCTAGAAGGATGATACATCGCGCCCTGGAATCGAGATCTTTATCTCCTCCGAGTACTACTTTGGATTTCGGTCGCGTTCTCCAGAGGTGGAATTGGGGCTTCTCGCTTCTTTAATTTTGCTATATATTGTATAAAAAGCCTTCAAAATTAGTGATACTTAAATACCTAAATTATCCTTGGTACAGTAATCCAATGGTGGATCTAGCGATCAATATTATCCGATCCAACGGTCCACATCTCTCATCTAATGTAAAAGAGAAGAAAGAACCCTAAATCTCAAGATTATAAATACAGAGCCAATATTTCATGCCGCTTTCGTCTGCGCCGCTGCTCGTTGCTTCTTCTCTCTTGGGATCGTTGTAACCCTAGAAATCCTTATCCCCCCACAAGATGGTACCTTGATTTCTACCTTAATGGCGTTTTTTTTCTATCGAATCATTGATTTCTGGTATGTTTTTAAGATTTTATTAATTCTTCTCCAATTTGATCAGGCGCCGAAGAAGGATAAGGCACCGCCGCCGTCGTCGAAGCCTGCCAAGTCCGGCGGAGGGAAGCAGAAGAAGAAGGTAACGTGGCAATAGCGATTTAGGTTAGAGTTTTGTTTTAGAGATGGTTATGATCTTGTTTATGGTTTGGATTGCAGAAGTGGAGCAAGGGAAAACAAAAGGAGAAGGTGAACAACGCTGTGCTTTTCGATCAGTCGAACTATGATAAGATGCTCTCCGAGGTTCCTAAGTACAAGCAGATTACTCCTTCAGTGCTTTCTGAGAGATTGAGGGTATTGATCTTAACTCGCTCTCCAACCTTTACTGCCTTTACTTTAGATTGGTACATGTTTTTATGATGTAATGACTGCAGTTCATTTAGCTATACTGGTTGGCGCTGTTGTCTTGTTTATTTGTTGTCATTATTTCATGCATGCATACGTTTTTGAGGATTGATTGGGTACAATGATGATTATATTTACCGCCATAGGGGATATTATTCTTAGGTAATATGAATTACAGTGGTACTAAGGATGGTTGGATGGTGTATTTTTCACTCTTGGCTTTTGACGAGTTTCTAGGGCCATTGAGTACCTAAGTCGTTACTGGTTAAGAAGTAGCACACATCATGAGAGAATACTGTTACATGCTTTGAGGGATCATACTAGAGCTTTGATATGTTTAAATGTTGTTTCTCTTCGTGACATGTAAGAGTAAACCCAATGTGTAAACACAATTTGTGATATACTTTGTAACTACTGGTTCTGTGAAGTTTGCTACCTTTCATGATGCATAAAAGGTTGTTCTTTGCTTTTATTGTTCTTGATCAACCAACTTTTAGTAGTTAATTGTCAGTGGATGTCTTATTGCTTTTGTAATAAATTGTTTATTAATCCTGTTGATGGGTGATTATCCCAAACATGAACTGTGCTACATGAAGATGATTTTGTTAAATAGTGTTATAATTGCAACTCCCCTTGCTCCTAGAAGTGGTTTCCATAGATGGTTTGGTATGTACTATGCTCTACATTACTGCGGTAGTAGATGCTCATTATTCAGTCTTGGTGTCAAAAAATGATTATCTAAGGCAGACAGCAGTGTTACTGATACAATTAGTTAGTTCTTTGTGATCCACTTCCAAGGTAGGATTGAAAGATGTGTAGTAGGGTTGGTGAGTTCCAAGATTCAAATGTAGAATTGTTGGGCTATTTTAGTAGATATTTTTCTAGCAAAGTTCTGCAGCAGATCTTTTCAAAATGATCTTGTTCTCCTTGTGACACGGTGGGTTGGTTATCTGTCTGGGCATGATATCGTCAGTAGTGCGCAATTGTTGTCATTTGGTTGATGTGATATCAATATTCTCAAATTTCAGGCATAGTGTGCATAATTCAGTGTGAACAAATGCTAAGAACATATGATTAGCATTTGCCTTAGCTGTTCATCGTGTCTTGAAAGTGTCTTAATTTAAGTGGTTATCTGGCCTATGCATTGTAAGGTGCAAACTAAGGGATACTATGTCTTTGTTTGTCAACATTTTTACGGATTTCATTCTTGCATATCTATCAAATGTGGAGACTGCTAGCTGGGTTTCTTTTTATCGGTGTTAATAACATATAGTCTTATGTTCATGATTGTTGCGCTCTTTAGCTAATGCAATGGACATCCTCTGGTTCATTTGTTGTTGCTTTCAAACATTTGTCAGGTTTTCTCCCATATAGTATTATTTTCTGCTGAGTTCTCAGTTGTCTTTTGGCTGGGGATGAACTTCCCTACCCTGATCAAACTTTAATCTAAACTGGTATTTGTTTATTTCAGATCAATGGATCTCTTGCTAGAAGGGCTATCAAGGATTTAATGGCTAGAGGTGCAATCAGGATGGTTTCTGCCCATGCCAGCCAACAGATTTATACCAGGGCCACAAATACCTAGTCTGGTTTTGTAGGATTACTTGTTCTTTTTTCCAACTACCTCTGGGTTGACTAAGGTTCTATATCCGCTTAGCTGTGATGCTCTAGTTTTGTTAGTAATTCACTTTGATTGACATTTGCACTTTTTTAAGAACACTTTATGATGAATTTGCATTGCTAATTTCTATCTTTTTGGCTGTAGTGTCACTTGATGTTGCATGTGCCTTTAGGGCACTCTCATATTTAACATAGGGATGGCAATGGGGCGGGGCGGGGGCGGGGCCGGCCTTTACCACAACCGCCCCGCCTGAACATTCCCTGCCCCGCGCCCCGTTCCGTCCCTCCCAAATACCACATGTATGAATACCACAATCGCCCCGCCGGTTTTTCCTCTCGCCCCGCCCCGCCATGTTCAGATTTTAATCTTTAATACAGGAAAAAAAAAATTTGTGAATGCATTGAAGAAAGAGGAAGGGCATATACATCTTTAGATTAATTACCAAACAGAAACATATGTTACATATCAAGGCTTCTGTTTTTCAGGTACTCATAAACAAGAAGTCAGTCATTTCCATCACTTGAAAAACCAAAGAGTTCAACAAGGTTTCTATGCTTGGCCATTACCAGGGATTCAATTTCATTTCTTATAGCTCTCACTCCATGCTCTCTTCCTCCTACCATCTCTGTGGAAAGATTCTTCACTGCTATTTCTTCTCCATGAAGTACTCCCTTATATACCGGTCCAAAGCCTCCTTGTCCAAGCTTGTTATCATCAGAGAAGCAATTTGTTGCATTTCTAAGTTCATCAGACTGGTAGACTTTAAAAATCCTGATCTGGTTTGCAGTTAATTCAAATAGTAAGCATTAAGGGTGCGTTTGGATGAGGGTATTGATTATTTTACAAAGGGTAATTATTCCCTCCTCCAATTGATTCCCACGTTTGGATGAATTTTGGAGGGAATGATTCCCTTGTGTAAAGGTATCTGAATACCCTCATGAAGGGTTTCCCCATTCCGCCCAAATCGGGGGGAATGGCCATTCCCCCCGATTAAGATTACAAAAATACCCTTCAGTATAAAGTTGAACCCCTTGGAGCCGTGCGAGAACTTCTTCTCCACGATATCCCATCGCCTCCTTCTCCAGAATCCAGATCTCCTTTGCCCGATCGCCTCCGACCGCCTCCTTCTCCAGGTCTCCTTTTCCGATCGCCTCCGACCGCCTCCTTCTCAGTCTCCTTTTACGATCGCCTCCTTCTCCGGATCTCCTTTTAGAGCGCCTCCTTCTCAGGACCTTCTTGGATACTTTGCACGCTGTTCACCTCCGGATATGGTTTTGATTCATTGATTCTAATAAATATTTTTTATTTATAGTTTTGGTTGATGGATTTCTTGATATATTTTTGGTGGATTTGATGGATTTCTTGATAGATTTTTGATATGGTTGTTTGTTTGTTGATTGTTGCTTTATAAATCTGATGGTTTTATAAATCTGATGTATTTCTTATCTCTACAGAGTTTACAGTTCTAAATCTGATGGTTTTATAAATCTGATGGCTTTATAAATCTGATGGTTTTATAAATCTGATGTATTTCTTATCTCTACAGAGTTTACAGTTCTAAATCTAATGGTTTTATAAATCTGATGGATTTATAAATCTGATGGTTTATAAAACGTTGAGATAATAAAAGTAACTAACAAGTAATTAAGGCAGCATTAGATCACCTGTGTTCTATTTATCAGAGTTAAGATAAATGAACATGTACATTTTTGCAGTCTCAGCTGTATGTATATGCACTCATTTTACAAGTATTAATTCCAAGATAAATATACATGACCTGTGTTCTATTTATCAGAGTTATGATCTCTCAAAGTCTGTGAAGTGCTTGTTAGTCACATAATACCAAGAAATTCAGTAACAAACTCCATTTTGATGTGTGAAGTACATGAACAGAACTGGGATTTTGGAATTTTCTTCAAGAAATGATAAAAGGAATATTTGATAAATCATTTTGAATTTATCTAAATAAAATTTTCTTTTTTCTGTCACTGCTAGGAATAGACATGTTTTACTTTTATTTTCCCTTGTACCATCCCAGATTTCATTCATTGTAGCTATAGCAACTTAGATAGCAATCTGAAAAAACAAAAGGAACTACTTTACAGATCAATGAAATAGAAAGCTTGAAAGACAAATAACATGTCCTTGTTGCTACATATAATGAGACTTTAGTTCTTGTTTCTGCCATTTCACATGCTCAAAGTCTGTGAAGTGTTTGCTTTCAGTTGGACCTGGACAAATAGAGTTATGATCAAAGCATTTTACACTTGATATCTTTCAATTGTTAACAAAAGTTTAAATGTCTGATGCTGAAACAGTTATCATGCATTGGTTTCAAATAAAACATTAGCACATGCTATTTCTTACTGCATATATTGCTAGAATGAACTCTACAGCCAATCGAGAATTACCTTTGTGGTCTTCAACTGTTAAGCTGAATGATGGTTCTTCATTGTCTTCTTTTTCTGGGATATCTGGAAGTTGCTGAAGAATAGTTCTCATGGTTGGACCATGGCTCTACATTAATAATAATTGGGATTTCTGCAATTGTTATTTCTGCAATTGTTATTTATGCAATTTTCTTTGTTCACTTTGATTGTTTTAATGTTTTCCTTCTTTGAATTAACATGTCCAAGAAATATATATAAACATTGTTTTCGCATGAACAATGCTATGTAGAATCTAATGTGTGTAATTGTTTTTTTTTAGATATGGACGACATTGACGAAATTCGGCTATATTTTCTAATATACATGACCTACTTTTACGTACTAAATTACATGGCCATTGCATGTGCGAGAAAACAACGCAACAACAGAAATAGACTGATTCGATGTGATATTGAGTCAACGTCTAATAGGCGTAGCAAACAAGTTGAATTTTTGAACCGGGTGGTTTACGAAAGCGACATTAAATGCATTGATAGACTACGCATGGATCGCCGATGTTTTCACAGTTTGTGCCACTTGCTAACAACCTCGGGCGGGTTAAGAGGCACGAGAAATGTGATGGTTGAGGAGATGGTCGCAATGTTTTTGAACATTGTAGCACATCATGTTAAAAATAGGGTTATTAAATTTGACTTCGTGCGATCTGCCGAAACAGTAAGTCGGCATTTTCATGCAACCTTGAAGTCGTCACCGTTTTCTACTTAAAAATCCAGAACCCGTCCCAGAGGATTCAAATGACCCAAGATGGAAGTGGTTTAAGGTAAGACCTCATTTTTTTAGGTTTCCATATTTTTTTCCCAACATAATTGGCCAAGTATTAATTTGGTTTTTCTTATTTTTGTTTGCTTATCATAGAATTGTCTTGGAGTATTAGATGGGACACATATTAGAGTGAATGTGCCTAAAGCTGATCGACCAAGATATAGAACAAGAAAAGCCGAAATCATAACCAATGTACTCGGTGTATGTAGTCAAGACATGCAATTTATATATGTCTTGTCAGGCTGGGAGGGGTCAGCACATGATGGACGTGTTCTTAGGGACGCTGTTACAAAGCCTAATGGATTAATGGTTCCAAATGGTAAAAATATTAATCTTGGCTTTCTTTTGATATATTTTGGGAAAATAAAATAGTACCTAATACTTGACAAATGTGTGCCTACTAGGTTTTTATTATTTGGTCGATTCAGGATATACGAATTCTCCCGGCTTTCTTGCACCATTTCTAGGCCAACGATATCACCTGAATTCTTGGCCTGAAGGACATCGACCAGTAACACCTGAAGAGTGGTTTAACATGAAACATGCTAGTGCTAGAAACGTGATCGAGAGGACATTTGGACTTTTAAAAATTCGTTGGAAAATATTATCAAGTCCATGTTTCTACAACCTAACTACACAACGGCGTATTATTAATGCTTGTTGCTTGTTACACAATTTCATCCGAAGGGAGATGGTAGAAGATCCTGCAGAGCACGAGGTTGATACTTTCCCTTTGGAGGAAAACCTGCAAGATGAGATCGATAACATCACAGCAGTTGAACCAACTAATGAGTGGAATCAGTTTAGGCAAGACAAGGCCGTAGACATGTTTAACATGTTGCAAACACATTGAGTTTTATAGTTTTACCATTCCTTGTACTAGATGATCTTCTCAATTTAGGGTTTGAAATATGTACTTTGACTATTTTTGGTTTGTGGTACGAATGTTGAATGTTTGTTTGCATTTTCTTTAATATGAAGTGAATCAGTTTGAAGTATTCAAGTTGTTTCTTTTTCTTTCAAGCCTTCAATCTTTCAATATTAAATTGTGGATTATTGGGTTGTGTTATGATTTAGAACCTGTAAACAATAAAAAAACAGTCCTGACAGTCCTGTAAACTCAGTTCAGAATTAGAACCTGTAAAATATATTGTGGCATTGCATTCAACAGTAAACAATAAAAACAATAAAAACAGTCCTGACAGTCCTGTAACAGTTCAGAATTAGAACCTGTAAACTCAGTTCAGAATTATTGGGTTGTGTTATGATTTAGAACCTGTAAACAATAAAAACAGTCCTGACAGTCCTGTAAACTCAGTTCAGAATTAAAATAATAATACATAAATTACAATGTTGTGTGTTTAGCTTCATTGAAATAACTAATCAGTAATTTGTGGCATTGCATTCAACACTACTTTTTAGCATGATAAGATGTATGATGCTTTATTTATTTATAAACCATATATTGTAATTGGAAGGAATGGAAATTAAGGTATGTATAAGATGTATGAATGTTTCAAACATATGTCATACATGTCATGTTTCATGTTCTCTTTCTGTTAATCTTTTTTCACCATTATTGTTTTTTATCTTTTATCCTTCAGTATGGAATCGAACACACAACATAAGGAACAAGCGTTTTGGGCCTTGAAGAAGATAAAGCCCTAGTTTATGCACTGGTTGAGTTGTCCATGAAAATGGTTTTAGAGGTGGGTTTCTAATTCAGTTGGAACGAATGATAAAAGCGAAGATTCCACAAACCCAACTGAAGGCCACTCCAAATATCGAATCGCGCGTGAAGCATTTAAGGCAGAAAACCAATGCTATAGGAGATATGCTGCGCCTGAGTGGGTTCGATTGGAATTATGTTGATAGCACTATCATGTGTGAGAAAAGCGCATATGATGAGTACGTCAAGGTATATATAACTTCATTTGGTTATTTGTTAATTAAGCAAACAAGTTGTTTTAATTTTATTAATTTTTTCCCGTGCAATGCAGACTCATAAGGAAGCAGCTGGTCTGTACGGCAAATCGTGGCCATTTTATAATTCTCTTGCCCAAGTGTTCACAAAGGACAGGGCATTGGGCAATAATAGTGGTGATATCGGTGATGATGCAGCACAAGTTGAACAAGAAGTTAATATTGCAATGGAGGAAGACACTTCTGATTTCTTTATGTCAACACAAGCACCAAGTGAAGTCCCATCACCAATGCCATCTGATAGCAGTGCCTCTAAATCATCTGTATGCCGAAAGAGAAAAGGACATGATAGGGACCCGATGATGGAGCAAATGTCTGAAAACTTTCTGAGTTTTGTAGATATGGTTGGTCCCGAATTTAAATCGTTATGCGAAGTCAGCGTAATCTTTGAATCGGTAGCGTAATGCCGAGTCCGCCGAAATGTTGAAATCGCAGCCCGGAATGAAGCAGCCCGTGTAGAACTTGAAGAAAAGAAGAGATTATTGAGTCAAGTAATTTTTGATATTGAAGGGCTGACAGATGATGAAGCAATATTCATGTTGCAAGGATTGGCAAAAGATGTAGATCAACTCAAAGTTTTTTGGGATCTTCCAAATGATAAGAAGCTTCGATTTTGCCGGGTTTTTTTAAGGAGAATGTCTCTAGATCATATTGGTAAGAAATGGATTTGCTTTGATCTCTTATGCTTTCTTTCTTCTAATTGATGCATAAAACTTGGTAATGACATTTTATAATCTCTTTTTTAACAGGCTGCAGGACTTGATGCTGATTAGATGTTCGTGCGCTCTTTAGAGGGTTGGACCTTTTGATTCATCGTCTAGGTGTTCCGGGTTATCTTTTATTTGGATCATGTAATTTGAACTTGTCTCTAGTCAATGTTTGTGCAAAGATTTTTAATTTGGAATGCATTATTTGCAAACAGGCTGCTGTAATGCTTGTTAATTTATGGTAAAAGCTATAAATATTTGGTGGTAATATTTGCAAACAAGTTACTTGTGATGTATTGTTTGTTAATGATAAAGGATAACTTGTTTTGTTAGTTATATTTGCAAATAGGATAATGGTGTTGTATTGTTAGTTGATGATAAAAGCTACGTTTTTTTTAATATTTGGAAACATGTATATTTTATGTCATAAATATAATTTAAAAAAAAATAAAAAAAAAACACAAATCAAATATAATGATAATAATAAAAATATTAATAATAACAACTAAATCGGATTATAAAAATATTAATCATAACAACTATATTGATTATAATCAAAGCAATATGATAAGTGTAAAAAGTAATCATTTAAAATGAAGGGGTATAAGAGTAATTGACTCACAATCCTCCTTTTTACTTTTCCCATTCCCAATATATTACCTTCCAACAACCTCCCATCCAAACAAGGTAATCATTACCCTTCCTACTCCTTTCCTTTCCATTCCCTTCTTCTTTCCATTCCTTTGCTCACTCCTTTCCTTTCCATTCCTCTTGTCCAAACGCACCCTAAGTTCATGTTGAATAAATAAAATCAAATCACACCGGTGGTGTGGTTCTAGTGCCTTCTCCACATTTATAAATACATAAAAAATCAAATCAAATCAAATTAATAACACAAACAGAGTGCATCTCCAACTTTGAAATTTGAAACATAATTATCAGAAATGAGTTTGTAGGATCACTTGCAGTTGCATTGCCTAATGGAAATCAAGTAGAAAGATTATAAAGCCAAGCTTTGATAGATAATGAAGATAAATAACAATTAACAGGAGTACTTACTACCACACAAGCTTAATGATTTTCTCTTTGATAAATAAAGGCAAACAACAATGAGCATCAACGTAACAAAAACCACTGAGCCAATGGGGGCACCACCACTCCTGCAGTAGCAGTAACAAATGCAGATTTCAGCACAAACTAAGTTTCACAAACACAAGGAGAGGTTATGGATTCAATAATGGAATTGATAAATAATGTATGTTGAACAGCAATGATAGCACTCCTTGAATAGTCAAGTGTCGGGTAAGAGAAATAGGAGGGGGAGAATGATTGAAGTAGTGTTATCTTTTCAGTTGTTGTTTTCCAATGATACCATCACCCTTACTTTGCTTCACCACTAAAAGTTGTTGTTTAATATCTTTGTGTGCTAACTTTGGACATCTCTTCAAGTGGTTATGCAAATGGGTGGTTCCATTCTTGGATTTTCCACCAAGCATCCTTTTGCAATAATTGCAAATTGCTTTCCATTCTCCATCAATTTGTTTTCTTATGAAATGTTATCACACAACGGATTTTAATTTTTGCGGGTTATAGATGTTAACATCATCATCCGTTGAAGGTGCTGAACATGATTTATCTATAGTTGGCATATCACTTGAAATTGGAGTTGGAGTTGAAGATTCAACAATACCAATTGGTAATTGGTGAAGGGGTAGGAATTGATTTTTCATTGGTATTTTCAATGGGGGTTGAAGATTGAGATTCACCGTCCATGATAAACAACTTTGCCTATACATTAAAATAACACCATTCATATAGGGCAAAACTAGAATAAATCATATATATATTGATGATATAGTAAAAATAAATAAATAAATAAGGAAGAACAGAACTTTCAGTAAAGAGAAAGAGCATGTCATGACTCATAACAAAAAACATGAAATGATGGAAATACTGAAATACATACTTGAAAAAAAAATAATTGAAAAGATGACAACAATAACAACAAAAGTTAAGTACAAACATTAGCATCAATGAATCAAGAATTAACACAATTCTTAATTAATTTTAAGAATTGGAAGGGGTGTGAAGAAACAAGCATGAATGAAGAGAAGCGAAGAACAAGTACCTTTCAATGAAGAGGATGAAGGGAGCTAGGAAAAAGATTAGCAAAGACTTCACGATGGATCAAGCTAACCACCAAAGTAATTGAATCGAATCAGCTGACAAAAAAGAAGGAAAAAGAACAAATTGTTGATAGTTGGGAATACAAATCTGGTACTGTTGTTTCAGAGAAGGAGAAGACAAATCTTACCTCAGATTCTCCCCTGCAGCCCTGCTCGATGATTCCTTTGCTGCAAGCCTACAAGAACCTACCTGCAGGTCCTGCACAGATGAAAAGTGAAGGTGAAGCTGAGCGTACCAAATCACCAAAACCAAATAGATTCCCGACCCAAGACTGGAAATTACCACTCTACTCACCACTATATGCATTTGATTATCTAAGGATTGGAAAATACGATGACCGCAAGGCGCAAGATTATGCTTTCAGAGTTTCCAGTAGATCCCAAGTTTATGCAGGTGCCTGATAAAATCCCCCAGGCTTTAAATGATCCAAAATAACTCTAGACCAAATTTCAGAGCAAATACCACCAAGAACAAGATTCAAGAACAAAATCATCGTCAAAAATATACAGAACCAGAAGGGAACGGACCCAGATCAAAGAAATGATCCAAAAATCTCGAAAACCTAAAATTCCATGAAAAATGGCACCAAGAACAAGCTTTTGGTATCCAAAAACATCATTAAAAAAAAAGAAAAATATCAATGGGAAACGGTTCTTGCATACTAGAGAGAAATGGATTCAAATCGCACCAAAATCGGTTCAGATCTCGACGAAGACCCCCAGGGAGCTCGTTCTTCTCTGAGTCAAGATCCGAGAGTCGGAACCAAGATGCGCCGAGCGAGATCGGCCTCGAATGCACGACCCAGAACCTCAGGAGGCGATGGAGATTCAAAGGAGACTGATGGAGTTAGGGTTCGGCCATTCACGTAGAAGCCGGACTACCGGAGGAGGACCAAGGATTGCGAAGTAGATCACGACGAGGATTTGGGCAGGATCGCAATTTGCGAAGGAGATTGGGGAAGTAGGTCTCAGCTGACAACCAAGTTACCAAAGTGTAAGTGTGTAAGTTGTAACCCTAAAAGTATTTAGGGTAATATATATATATATATATATATATATATATATATATATATATATATATATATATATATATATATATATATATATGGGTATTTGTGTAATTTTTTTAGCGGTGTGGGGCGGGGCGGATTTTAAAGGGGTGATTACCAAAACCGCCCCGCCCCGCCCTCCTCACAAAAAATCCCCGCCTCTCCCCGACTCGTGCCCCGCTCTCCAAAAAAAAAACCGCCCCATTCGGGGCAGATCGGGTCGGAAACCACGGGTCGGCTCGGGTCTTGCCATCCCTAATTTAACATGATCCATATTTTACCAGTACTGCAGAAGCAATTTTATATGGTTTTTTTAGTAAATAATTCAATAAATCAATGCAAAAGAACTTATAAACACTAACTCTGACAGTTTTGGATTTCTACTCTTTTTATGAATTTATAACATAAATGTTTCCAAAAATATTTGCATTGCTAATCTCTTTGTTGTTCTCGTTTCATTAGATGTTCCATGTGGCTTTTGGGCACTCTCTTATTTAACACGATCCATACTTAACCATTTATGTAGAAGCAATTTTATTTATTATTTATTTTTTAGTAAGTGATTCAATAAACTCTTACTCAACAGTTTCAGATTTCTACTTTTTTTTTTGTAGAATTTAATTTATAAATTAATTTTTTCCAAAAAAATCAATCAGCTGGGGTTTTGTGCACGCCCGTGCCTGGAAAATTATTAAAAATTGTTTAACAAAAATATTATTATCATTTTTGTGTGGTGAATGGCCTCCTAAGTATTTCCTTCTCAAGCATCATCCAAAGTATAGAAACCTCGTGAGTATACAACCAACCTATCCAAGTTTACAAGGATCATCACACACAAGTCTTTCCACAAAATGTACAAACAAATAGGATAATAACCCGGAGACCTTGGGGTCCTCAACCCGCTACCCCATTGAAGAGCCAACCATCTAGAAGCTAGCTATCATGTTGAGCAAAGCCTTGGAGATCATCCTTGAAATCGGCAAACCTTTACAATTCTCCCCCACCTATGCCTGCGATGCCCTCATCGAGCCCTGCTCCTTGAACATCGAGATGTGGTCCTTGAATTGCCAAAGGGTTTCTTCCTTCTTCAAGCTGGCTTCAGACTCCGGCAAGTCATGTCACTTGACAAAGTATTTCCTACTTCTAGGCACTCCTAGGTGAGATACTACTCTTTTAGTAAGGATCTCTTCTACTGCCTTATCAAAGGCAGCAGTGGTAACGGGAGGTGCGTCGTTGGACACTCCGCTACTTGGCTCTTCTAAATCGGCATGAAAAGGCTTCAAGTTGCTCACATGTAGTATAGGATGAATCTTCAATTATTGAGGCAACTCCACCTCATAAGCAGCTTTGCCCACTTTCCTTATCACTGGAAGTGGGCCTTCATACTTCCTTAGTAGCCCTCGGTGTAATTCCCGCATTGCCTTGAATTGTCGAGGCATTAACTTGACAAGCACTAGATCCCCTACCTAGAATTCTAATGGCCTTCTCTTCTTGTCAGCCCACCTCTTCATCTTTCTGGCCGCATTCTCATAATTCATGATGAGCCCACCAACTTCCTGGCAAGATGCCTACGGTTAAAAACAACCGACATGTCAAGATCCAAATTTGAATTGGTTCCTGGTCCTGGTCAGAGACCACTGTGTTCGCGCCGGCGGTCCAACAAAGAGGGGAAATAGTGGTCTTTTTCTTTCCATTACGAACGACACGCTTCGCCTGCTCCCTCCCTGTATCCATTAGTGCTCCTGTCTAGAGCTAAGAGAAGGCGAAAAAGCGCCGCCGAAGCAAGATGAGTAGGCTTTGCCATTTCTCTTTGATCCTGCCAGCTCTTTATTGTCTTGTAAGTAGTTGGACTGGCTCCCGTATATCCCACAAGTACCGTATTGGGAGTAAGGGGTTGTTGGCCTATCAAAACCTCAAATGGACTCTTGTATGTGGCCTCAATCCTTTACAGGTTGTTTTAAAATTGAGCAATATCCAGAAGCTTAGCCTTGTCTTTCTGGTTGCAGAGACATCGCCTGAGATAAAGCTCAAATAAGAAATTGACTCTCTCTATTTGGCCATTTGTTTGTGGATGAAAACTTGTGAAAAAGTTAGAGTTTAGTTCCCAACAACTTAAAGAGTTCCTTCCACAACTTCCCTATGAATTGAGGATCAATGTCATTGATGATTACCTTTGGAATACCCCAGTGCTTCACAATGTGCCACATGAACAACCGAGCCATTTCCTCGTTTGTGCAATTTGTCAGCACAAGGATGAAAGTTGCATACTTAGAGAACCTATCAACCACTACCATGATTGATCAACAACCTTCAGCCTAGGTTGAAATAAAACTCATTAAGACACTCTCCCATGGTCTATCTGGCACAGGCAAGGGCTCCAGTAACCCAGTAGGGAGTGTTTTCTCAACCTTGTTTTGTTGACACACAAGACAAAGTTTTACATGAGCTTCTACATTATCCCTCATTTGTGGCCAATAATAGATATCCTTGACTAAAGCTATTATTCGAAGAACTCTAGGATGACCAACCCACAAGGAATCATGACACTCCTTTATGATCTCCTTTCCTAAGCTTCCCCACCTTGGAACATACTTTCTCCTGCCCTTCGTATAAAGAAAGCCATCCTCAAGCCAAAATCTCTTGGTGTTTTCCCGTTCAACCAACTATGGGAGAAGGTTCCTACATGAATACACCATCAATAGCAAAATCGGACGCATTAGAATGTATCTCATAGGGCTTCTTCTGATTCAACAACTGTAAGACTGGTTCCTCTATAACAGCTTGCTTCAATTCATCAAAAGCCTATTGATACTTGTTTATCCAGCTCCAGTCCTTCCTCTTCTTCAATAACTCAGTCAATGGAGCAGCTTTATGAGAATAGCTCTTGATGAATCTCCGATAAAAGTTGGTTAATAGAAGAAATAAGCGAAGCTCAACAACCTTGGCAGGAAGTGCCTACTCTTGAATGACCCTTATCTTGCATTCATCAATCATGATTCAACCATCAACAATCTTATGACCAAGATAGGATACACCTGGCTAAGTGAAGGACCATCTCCCTTCTTCACATAGAGTTTGTTCTCCTTTAACTCTTGGAAGACAACCCTCAAGTGTTGAACATGCTCCTCTAAGGTGTTCGAGTATATGACAAGGACATCAAGATAGATGACCACAAACTTGTCAAGATAGTGGTGAAAAACTTTGTTCATGAGTGTACAAAAAAGTTGCAGGAGCATTAGTTAAACCAAAAGGCACAACCAAAATTTCCAAAGCTCTACACCGAGTGACACAAGCAATCTTTCGTTCATCATCGGGTGCTATCCGGACTTGATAATAACCTGAGCACAAGTCAAGCTTAGTGAAGTACTTGGCTTTTCCCAGTTGATCAAATAGGTTTGCAATAAGAGGAATGAGATATTTGTTCTTCACCATGATTTTTTTCAATGCTCTGCAGTCTTCCCATATCCACAATGATCTGTCCTTCTTTTGAAATAGAACAAGTGCTCCATAGGGTGCCTTGGAAAGCTGGATGGAACCAACTTCAACAAACTCCTTGCGTTGGTTCTTCAACTCTAATAATTCAGGGGGCAACATTCTATAAGGGGCATTAGTTAGTAGCTTGACTCCCGTTTCCAGCTCAATGGAATTATCCACCTCCCACCTAGGTAATAACTGCCTTGGAAACTCCTTCAGCATCACGTCTCCGAAATTAGCCAGAACTTGAGCAACACCCCTTTGCAACAATTGATAAGGATTTGCACCTAAATCCTATGGCTTTAAAGCCACCCAATTTAGTGGCTTCCCCCTATTGAGGCCCTTATGCAGTTGCATGGCCAAAAGTGTTTTCACCTCCTCCTTGGCTTGCATCTTCTCCTTGGCTTGTCTCATAACTGGCATAACATATGACTTGCCTTGCTGCACAATGTATAATTTGTTGGAAAAGGCAATGGGTATGGCCTTCACTTGGTCTATGAATTCCATCTCGAGCACCATTGAGAAATCATCCATCGGAATGATAAAAAAATTCAATATTCCTCTCCATTTACCCATGCACAGCTCCACGTCTCAAGACACACCTTGAAGGGGCTGAGTGGTCGAGTTCACTGCCTTGATCGATCTGCCCACGTTGGAAACCTTCAACTGAAGTCTCCTTGTCTCACCAACTAAGATGAAGTTGTGAGTTGCCCCAATATCCATCAACGCACGAGATGGATCTCCATTCACCAACACATCCACATACATCAACCTTTTTTGCATCACTTTTGGTGTTTCCGGCTTTGCCTTCACAGCTCCAAGGAGTTGAGGTGAACTCATGTTCAGCTCTTCACTTTCCTTGCCTTCCAGCTGTGGCATTGATAGCATTTCTCTTAGGACAATCTCAGATGAGATAAGAACTATCACATAAGTAACCATCTCTTGAAGGAAAGAATTGACCTTTTCATTTATTTCCCAACTTGTCCTTCCATACTTCCTTACCTTTCTCTGGCATGGCCTTTGCTGCCTTTTCTCCCCCACCTTTGCCTTGCCACTTCCTCTTGCATCTGGAAATACAGTCTTGGTCGCCTTTGACAAATGCACTCTTTTGTATTTCAACTTGGGGTTTGACCTCCTATACTCCACCAAAGACTCAACAACACTGATGGTTTGTGCCAAAGTTTGCACCGCCTGACACTGCAACTCTAGCTTTACCCATGGTTGAAGGTTACTCAAGAAGTAGAGAAACTTGTCCTTTTCATTGAGAGCAAAGATTCAAACAAGAGATTAGTAAACTCAGCCACATAGGTGCCAATGCTCATAGTGTGCCTAAGCCACCTGAACTTCTCCTTCACCTCCATCTGGGCATTTCGAGGGTAGAAGTGCCATTTGAAATCATCTTTGACCTCTTTCTATGATTTGAGATTGAACACTCATTCAATCTCACCACTGCGTCTTCTTCACTAAAGAAGTGCATTGCCAGTGAAGAATAAGGTAACAATAGAGATCTTCTCGTAATCACCATCCATACTCAAGTGTCGGAGATACCTTTCTATGTTCCAAGAGAAAGCATCTAGCGCTTTTGCATCCCTCTTGCCATCATAAGGGTTTGGCTTTGGAGCATTTAACTTCACCGAATCATGCTTGATAGGGTTGAGACTAAGAATTTCCTTCTAGCATACTACCCAATCTTCTTCAATTCTCTTCATTTCTTCCAGGATCCCCTCCTAGAAATAAGCCATCTCAGCTCGCAACCGTTCCATCTGGGAGCTAACTTGCTGCTAATTTGCTCCATAAAACTCTTCATCATTGTAACGAACTGAATTGTTTTTCTTTTTTAATTCAGAATCCCTAAACGTTACAGATGTACAATACCAACAGAGGGTGAGTTAGGAGAATCATCCTAGGATTTCAAAAAATAGAAATGGAGTTTAAAAGAATTGAAAAGGGTATAATAGATGGAAACCCTATATTAGGATAAAGCAGTCAAGTAAAGCATATTAGAGGCTAGAAGAGTTAATGAAATGATAATAGTGTCACACCCCGAACCGAACCCGGGCACAACGACAGACTGATCGCACCCAAGCAGGGACAAGCCCCACCTAGATGCAAGGCCTCAGATATCCTGATTATATTTAACACATTATAATAAAAATACTGATAAGAATTGCATAATAGCAGTAGAAACATAAAGGGTTCTACATGACCCTACAACAAACCATAACACATATGGTTTCGAATACATAACTTCCTAAAAGGTTCAATAACCTTACACAAAAATTCCTCACACATAAATCAAAGATACCATCCCGGCGAGTACTACCAACCTCGCTAGGATGTTAGAAGTACCCCACGTAGCAAGCGATCTTCCTCCTACTCTCCCGGTACTCTCCTAATTGTCGTGATCTACAAGGAGGAGAGTAAGTAGGGGGTGAGCTAGGAAGCGCAATAAGCACCACTAAAATCATTGATGTCCTGCGAAATGTATTTTAGAGGGGAATAAAACAAAACACATATATAAATAACATAATGCTGACGCAAGAGCCAACTATAAGACTCATATAAACAATTATGAATGCAGCAAATAACGAGTATAAACACCAGGCCTAAGGCCAAAATCACTGTACTCACACAGTTCCTAATACTCGAAAATATACCATCTCATAAAACATGTTGTCAAAGCATAAAACACCCTCGGTCTCCGAGTAATATCATTTGTTTATTCACTATTGGTCTCTAGGTAAGCCATATCCCGTAGGATGAGCATACATACATGTGTCGACACGGCCATATTCAAAAGCATACAAGCATAAATACTTAGATCCCAGCATGGATCGAGTCTCCCACAATAAAACAAGTGTGAAACTGATACATTCTCAAAGCACATATCAGTTCCACAATTCTAGACATATTTCAGCCAAAACAAATATGTCGAAGTCATAAAAGCATATAAACCCCGAAATGACTCATATCGAAGTCAAACAATATAACAAAGCTGTTAAAAACACATTAACAAGCTCATAAACTGTCAACAAAATTTGGAAACCTTGAACTCATCACCGATATCAAAAAGTGTCCGCCCCCATACAAACACATCTTGATATTATCCGGTAGAGTTTATGAAAATCCCAAACACCGGCAAGATAATTTCTCTACATATAAAAAAGTAATCCAGATTAAGTCAGTTAATAATAAAGCACTGTACATCTTTCTTTAGAAAAATACATAATGCATAGTATTTAAGAAAGCATATACTCACTGGTTACTTACAGTTTATAGCAGTACAAATTCCGTATTCTCCCGTTCAAAACTTAACGCTCTATACAAGGTCTAAAAGAATACAATGTAACCTCAGTATCACTTTACCTCATGCTGACTGAGTGTTTACCCATAATCGGGTCCATATGCATCTAACATGTGTGTCAATAGCCTATGTAAGCTTATGATTTGGTTTATAGTTGCATAACTAACTTTAGTTGGTTCAACCCAACTAAATTCATGCCTCTATTATCATCCATTCATTGGTCATGAACTTTTGATGGGAAAAATGGGCTCCATCAAAGTAGAGCTGTCAATTCAAGTCTAGCCTGCTGGGCAGGCTCGCCCCACCAACAAAAATAAGTGGATTGGGCTGACCTTTTATAAGCCCGCTTGGGAGCGGGCCTAAACGGGTCAGCTCGCATTGGATCACGGGTTTGGGCGGGGCGAGGCAGGCTTTGGGTAGGCCAACACGCCTCTTAATTTATTAAGAAAAACAATAAACTACCGAAAATTACCCTAATTCTAAAAGACTAAATCCCTAACAGCGTGAGTCGTGATTCTCGTGACATTTCAAAGGCTTATAAGAAAGAACTTCCTGCTAGGACACGTCCACATGAGCATTCCCTTTCGTCGTCATCGCTGCTAGTGATCCCTAGGGGCCGACCAAAGGAGAACACTACCTCTCCGATACGGTTAAGTCGATCAATTTCTTGGAGCCTAAATCTCTCAATCTCTATTGAATCCCTAAGTCTTGAATCTTGATCTGCTTCTTGCTGTTGAATCGCAGGGGAACCGTCACCGACCTCAACATCAGCTACAACTCCATCTTCATCCTCCGTGACTCTTTCTCTCTCTTGAAAAACCTCAAGAACTTCTCTATAAAAGATACCCCTATTGTCTCTCCTCCCATGGAGGTTGTTCACAAGGGAGTGGATGAGGTCCGAGATTACATGAGTGCAAAGATGACTGAAGGTTTCAAGGTTATACTAACTGAAAAATTCATGGTATGGGCTATGGGCCATGGCATAGATAAAGATGAAAACAAACAATTTGGTTTAAACAAACCATTCGTTTAACCTGATTTTTTTATTTATTTATAGCGGGCTTGTAAAGTCTACCCCTTTGAAATCTTGGAACTGTTTGAGATTTGTTTGAATTCAATAAATCACCGTCGGACTGTGTGACCCGATGGATCATCCTATTATGACTATTTTCCTAAGTGCAAGGGCCTTTGTGCAAAATTACTCGGTGAGGGATTTAATTGCATTAAAAGAGGACTTACATGATTAAACCCTAATTAATTAGGGTTAACAAAAAAAAAGGTGGGGGGAGATCAATTATTTCGTGGTACTGTTTAGATCCGATTTTCCCGGATCCGGTTGGAATAAAAGACGAGATTTACGGATCTTGATTTGGACATTTAATTGACTCGTGAGGCTACAGTGTGACCGGATAAAATAAAATATTATATTATATAGTTTAATAACTATGATGACCTAGGGCATGACTTATGAAAATCAAATTGAAATCTTCATCGTGCTCTCTTCCACACTGAGCTCCTCCTTCTTCACTTTTCTCCGATGAGCACCTACCTGAGCCACCCTTTCCTCCTCGCAGGAGAAGCCCAAGCCCTAGCCCTATCAGATCTGAGAAACTAGAGCTCGTGCCCTCTTCCCCGATTCTGACGAGCGTCCTTCTCCCCCGGCGGAGCTCCTGCACATGTGCTCCTTCGCCTCTGATGGCCGCAGTCGCGCACACCTCCGCTCGCGTTTTGCTGCCCTGCAGCCACGACCCTGCGCACGCCTCCGCCCCACGCCGGGCCGCTTGTGCGCGCCTTCGCCCCGATCCGGCCATGATAAGTGTTCAAATGAGTATATTTACTTATTACTTATACACATTTTTTCATATCAAATGCATTGATTTATAGCCTACTGGTACTTAAAATGCTTCATATTTTGTAAACATGGCATATATAAGCAACCCCGACGTAGAGGAAGCATTTATCAACAAAACGAAGGACAAACGAAGACATTTTGAAGAAAACAGGGGTTAAACGGCCTGGTGAACGACCATTCACACCTGGGCATAGGAGCAGACACCCAAGGAGATGAACGGCCTTGTGAACGGCCGTCCAACTACCCGTTCAGGGCAACCTGTGAGCTGAATCGACTGATGAACCGCCAGTTGAACTGCCGGTTCAGAGCAACATGTGAGCTGAACGGCCTGATGAACCGGCCGTTCACGAGGCCGTTCATTGTAACCTTTGCAATTCCACGGGCCCAATCAAGGGCAATGTTGTAATTTCTTAAGTGAAACCCTAATACATGGGTATAAATAGTTAAGCAGGCGAGTTTAGAGGAGTTTGGCTGAGGAGAGAAGCAAAAAGAGAGAGATTAGGTTTTGGGGGTCATCTCCCCTAAATCTTGAGAATAGATAACCATTGTAGTCACAATCTTGGAGGTAATGGTGTTCTCTATTACCTTTTCATTACTTTGTAAACTTTTCCATTTTGGTTTGAGTTCCCCTTTGATGGGAAACTAATCTATTGGTACTTGGGTATGATGAACTTTTGGATTATGCATTAATTGGCAATGAATGTTTATGAGGATTTGTTGGTTTGTTCTTGGATGTCTAATGAATGTTTCGTATTGATTGTGATTTCATTATTAGAAATTACTTGAGTGTATTCAAGGGTTAGTGCATACAAGGGTTAGAGCGAACGCCTCCTTGTATTAGGAACCTACTTCATTAGAAAGTATTATGAGTACACCGAGGAGTCGGGTACTAGAAGGGCGAACGACTCTTTCAAACTACTTCACCCCCATAATCCTTCCAATATTTGAATTCCCTTGATCTTAAGACAATCCTAGGAGATTAGTTATCCAATCACCTTGGAAGAGGGATTGGATATAATTTAGGAATTCTTGGCACAAGAACTACCAACTTTGATTCATAAATATCCTTGTTTATCTAAAGAATTGAAATCCAAAAGGGATTCATTCCCAAGTATCCTCTCTTGCTATTGATTTACCCCAATCAACTCTCGATTTTCAGTTCTTACTTTCAACCTTTTTAGTTCTTTAGTTTTGAAAACCAAAACCCCCCAATTTACCATTTAGACTAGGTTATTAAAGCTTGGTTTACACTTAGCAATCTCTATTCCCTGTGGTTCGACATCCGACTTCCCATAGTGCACTTTATTACTTGACCACGACCCGTATACTTGCGGAAATCACCTCATCAAGTTTTTGGCGCCGTTGCCGGGGAATAGGATTGCTAGTTAGACTAGGATTTTATTAATTTAGTCTCTTATTTTCTTGTTTGCTTTTTCTTCTTCTATTTTATTTTATTTTGATCCTTTGAATACTCATTTTTTGTCTTATCTTTATGTACGAGGAATCGTTGCATGACCCGAAGGAACCCCAAGGGTCTACTGGAAAGAGAGAGTGAAATTGACAGAACCTTTCACCGGCGTTTGAGAGGATTAGAAGGTTCGTCGCTGGATCCTTCTTCTGAAGCAGAAAACTCAGTCACAGTTGAGATTGACACTGAAACTGAAGTAGTTCCCATTATGGCCGAAAGAAGGCGTACATTAGTTGACTATGAGCGATCTCAATACACCGGAGAAGAATTCAGCATCCACCCTCCGAATTTTAATATCAACACCTTTGAGATCAAGGGAAGCACAATGCATATGCTTCAAAATTCGGCTCAATTTGATGGAAGGCCAGATGAAGACCCTCATGCGCATATATCAAAGTTCCTTTAAATCTGCAGCATTTCTAAGCCAGATGGAGTCACCGATGAAGCCATTCGATTGCGACTCTTTCCATGGAGTCTACGAGGAGGGGCCTATAGTTGGCTCACATCACTCTCTTCGGGTTCCATCCGTTCTTGGGCTGACATGCTAGAGAAATTCCTGGGCTGCTACTTCCCACCATGCAAGGCCGCAAAGCTCCGATCTGACATCAATGCCTTCAGGCAGAATGGGGGTGAAACATTTTCTGAAGCCTATGAAAGGTTCAGGGAACTACTTCGTCGTTGCCCTCAGTATGGTTTAGATGCTTGTAGCAAGGTCCACACCTTCTATAATGGATTAGACAATGCCAATAGAGTCTTGGTGGATTGGGCTGCAGGAGGGTCATTAAGCAACAAGTATCCCGAAGAAGCAGAGAAGATCTTCGAAGACATGGTCGGGAATGAGGCCCATTGGTCCACAAGGGATAAGCAAGTCAAGCTCGTGGGATCGATAGAAGGCCCTCCTTATATAGACACTTCCCTTGAAATTGGACACTCTGTCAAAACAAATTGACCGCCTTACCGCGGGTAGTACCCCCCATGTTGGTAGTAGCTCATTTCCGGTTGCCGTTATGTTTTGCACTACTTGTGGAGGAGGCCACGAGCTATCGAATTGTCCTATCTCTTATGCTGAGACATCACCTATGGAGCAAGTCAAATACATGGGAAACCAACAGAGAATGCCAAACAATCAGTATCGACCACAAAACCCAATATGGAACAACCCGGCGCTTTCATATGGGAACCCCCAAGCAGGACAACATCCACCCCGTTTTCAGCCGATGCCAAGGCCACCGCAAGAAAAGAAATCCACCTTGGAAGAAACCATGTTGAAGTTCATGCAAGACACTAGTGCCTCAATCAGAAATCTTCAAGCAACATTTCAGGGATTGGAAAACCAGGTAGGGCAATTGGCAAAGGATGTCTCAACAAGGCCACAAGGCACCCTTCCGGGAAACACGGAGGCAAACCGCCGGGAGCATTGCAAGGCCATTACCTTGAGAAGTAGCAAGGAAGTGCAATCATCCATTGCACCACCGCCAATTGAAAGTTCTGTAGAGGTTGAGGAAGTTGAGCCCCAGCAAAACTCAACAGGGAAACCAGCAGAGAAAGAGAAAGGGGTAGATCAGACACCCACAGCCACATATCAACCTCAACTTCCATATCCGGAGAGGCTCAGAAAGGACAAGGAAGATGCTCAGTTCACAAAATTCATGAGCACGATCAAACAGCTACACATCAGCCTACCGTTAGTTGAAGTCCTTTCCCAGATGCCAAAGTATGCTAAATTTATTAAGGAACTGGTTTCAAACAAAAGGAAACTGGAAGATGCAGGTGCTGTCACATTGAATGCTCAATGTTCTGCAATATTGCAACATGAGCTGCCCAAAAAGCTAAAGGATCCAGGGAGCTTTGTAGTCCCTTGCATGCTTGGTGAAGGTGTAGTGCAAAAGGCATTAGCAGATTCCGGTGCGAGTATAAATGTAATGCCCTACAAGCTGTACATGCAGTTAGGTCTTTCAGCCCCAAAGCCGACGAGGATGACACTTCAACTAGCCGATAGATCAGTAAGAAGACCAAAGGGGCTAGCTGAAGATGTGTTGATTCAGATTAATCAATTTGTATTCCCAACTGATTTTGTCCTTCTAGATGTTGATGATAATGTAGATGTCCCGATTATACTCGGTCGCCCCTTTTTGGCCATAGCTCAAGCTTTAGAGGACCATGCTCATGGCCGACTGGCACTTCGAGTCGGGGACCAAGAAGTGGTGTTTAAACTGCCTGAAGCCATGCGACATATAATGGATCACGATGGCACCTCTTATAGTGTCGATGAAGTTGACAAGATTACTACCGACTGCTTAGAGGACTTTTTACATGTTGATCAAGCAATTCAATATTTGGGGGAACTCAATGAACAACATGAAGAACTCATGAATATGGGCACCGCTTCAACCCAACCTCCAAGGTCATAGCGGAATTCAAAGTGGAAGGAGCTGAAATTAATTGCCGGTGGCTATATATGGAGACGAAGAAAAAGGGTAACTCCTAATTCCGCAACTCACCCACTAAATGAAGGTGACCCTGGTATGAATTCTCAAACTTGCTCCATATATGATAATTTGGGAAAGATTTTGTTTGGTAAGTGTTTTTATGGAAATACTGATGGATACCTCTTCACATATGATCCTCCATAGGTAATATTGAGGTACGTCAAGCTCGTGACGTTAAACAAGCGCTTCTTGGGAGGCAACCCAAGTTGAAATTTTTTTTTCAATTTTGTTTCCTTGTGTCCTTTGTTTTAGAGTGATAAAATTTGTGAGATATGTTGATATTAATTCTCTCTCATCAGCATCTGCATCATTAGACTCATCATGTTAGTCATGCACTGAGTTTTATTCAAAATTTGGGCTTTAAAGAACCAATACAATGCATGAAATTCACAGCATTTCGTGTACTGACCAGTGAACGGCCGTTGACCGGACCGTTCACACTGTTATTTACACTGCCATTACTCATTCTCTGCAAACACCCTAATTCAGTGTCTCAAAGCTAGCTTTGCAGGAAAACCGGCATCACAAATCTTTCGTGAAGTACACCATGTCCCAATTCAATTTGCGCATAAGGGTTCCGCTACTCCTTCCTCACCAACACTTCCAAGTTGTATCACCATCAACACCACCTCGGGTGGAAGCCCCATGCCCATGCATTGAAGATGATGAAGAGGAAGATACAACCGTGGTGCTCACAGACGCATTCGCCCTCCTAAACGTCATTGAGGCAGCAACCACAAGAGCACAAACAACTGTAGCACCAACCTTGCATCTCTCATCTAAAGCCACACTAGCATCCGATGAGCAGCTACATACGGAACATTGAGATTCATTATTAACAGAACTCCTTTTTCAATTTTTGTTTAATTCCGGCACTTTGTCACAAGGACCCCGCCCTGTAACCTCCCTTTTATCTACCTTTGTGCACTATTGACTATATAATCCCCCTTGGCATCACCTCTCTATATGACTATATTTTGCAGGAACTCGTGGTGGCACACCTCGGCAACAGCTTTCATGTATAGATCGCAATGCCACATCATCTACTTCATTAAACTTGGGAAGTTTCAGTTTGCCCTCCTCCTCATTCTTATTGAAATTTGTTTACTATACAATCTAATTGTGTACATTGAGGACAATGTACGACTTTAAGTGTGGGGATGGGTAGCTCCCTTCCATTGATAAATTTATTGCAAAACTCTAAGTGTGGGGATAGGGAGCTAATTATTTGAATTTCATAACATTCATTGAAAATATCTATACACAGGAGCAGCATGTTTGACATGGACCTATGATGGCACTATTAGGGAATGCAATGTTTCACTCTACTTCTTGTTCACCATTTTAGTACTCATTTTTTTTTTAGAATTCTCCTATGACACACCATGGACATCTAGAGATTATATTCATGAAATTCAAAAGCTCTAGTCACAATAGATAACCCACTGCCATGTTTTGTTGACTTTATTAGCTAAGCATTTCCCTCAATGGTTCCAAGAGGATTCGTAGCACTAGTTTAGCTTCTAACCCTTCATAATTCAACTTAGTGGACAAGTAAGAGAAAAAAATAAAATAGTATGTACATAGTAGTTGAGTTATTAGAACAATAAAGACAGTGTTCCGCTACTTGTTGTGATGAAGTAGTTTGGGGTCCTAGCCCCTAATCAGGGTGTTCCTCAAGTCGAAAAGTCATTTCTAAGTATAAACACATCTAGGTAGATTTGTAACCCTCTAAGTACCCAGGTGTTCTGGTGCCTAAACAGCATGTGCATCCTGAAGAAAAGAGGACCTACACTCTACACTGATCTTTAGCACGAGAAAGTCGGATCCATTAGGGATGCCCTATCCGTAAAAAAAAAAAAAAAAAAAAGGGGGACTCTCGAGCTTGGCCACCATTTTCTCAATAGAGGGTTGGTTGTCATAAAACTTTGGGCCTCAAGGACTCTCTAGAGTCCATTGAGGGAATGCTTGTCTTGCTAAGACTCTAGAACATGGTATGTGGAGTGAAAACACTCATCTAGATCCGCGATGACATTATACAAACTCTAGGTCCCAGTGTGAAAATAGGAGAACACACACACTTCGATGGTGAACTTGAGATAGAGCAGATTCATTATTATTATTGCCGGAGGTTGAACACTTATCATTTCTTTTACTTGTACTTTCATTGTCTTGTTTGCTTGAGGACAAGCAAATACTTAAGTGTGGGGATATTTGATAAGTGTTCAAATGAGTATATTTACTTATCACTTATACACATTTTTTCATATCAAATGCATTGATTTATAGCCTACTGGTACTTAAAATGCTTCATATTTTGTAAACATGGCATATATAAGCAACCCCGACGTAGAGGAAGCATTTATCAACAAAACGAAGGACAAACGAAGACATTTTGAAGAAAACAGGGGTTAAACGGCCTGGTGAACGACCATTCACACTGAGCATAGGAGCGGACACCCAAGGAGATGAACGGCCTTGTGAGCGGCCGTCCCAACTACCCGCTCAGGGGCAACTGTGAGCTGAACCGTGATGAACCGCCAGGTTGAACTGCGCAGGTTGAGCAGCATGTGAGCTGAACGGCCTGATGAACCGGCCGTTCACGAGGCCGTTTATTGTAACCTTTGCAATTCCACGGGCCCAATCAAGGGCAATGTTGTAATTTCTTAAGTGAAACCCTAATACATGGGTATAAATAGTTAAGCAGGCGAGTTTAGAGAAGGTTGGCTGGGGAGAGAAGCAAAAAGAGAGAGATTAGGTTTTGGGGGTCATCTCCCCTAAATCTTGAGAATAGATAACCATTGTAGTTACAATCTTAGAGGTAATGGTGTTCTCTATTACCTTTTTATTACTTTGTAAACTTTTCCATTTTGGTTTGAGTTCCCCTTTGATGGGGAACTAATCTATTGGTACTTGGGTATGATGAACTTTTGGATTACGCATTAATTGGCAATGAATGTTTATGAGGATTTGTTGGTTTGTTCTTGAATGTCTAATGAATGTTTCGTATTGATTGTGATTTCATTATTAGAAATTACTTGAGTGCATACAAGGGTTAGAGCGGACGCCTCCTTGTATTAGGAACCTACTTCATTAGAAAGTATTATGAGTACACCGAGGAATCGGGTACTAGAAGGGCGAACGACTCTTTCAAACTACTTCACCCCCATAATCCTTCCAATATTTGAATTCCCTTGATCTTAAGACAATCCTAGGAGATTAGTTATCCAATCACCTTGGAAGAGGGATTGGATATAATTTAGGAATTCTTGGCACAAGAACTACCAACTTTGATTCATAAATATCCTTATTTATCTAAAGAATTGAAATCCAAAAGGGATTCATTCCCAAGTATCCTCTCTTGCTATTGATTTACCCCAATCAACTCTCGATTTTCAGTTCTTACTTTCAACCTTTTTAGTTCTTTAGTTTTGAAAACCAAAACCCCCCAATTTACCATTTAGACTAGGTTATTAAAGCTTGGTTTACACTTAGCAATCTCTATTCCCTGTGGTTCGACATCCGACTTCCCATAGTCCACTTTATTACTTAACCACGACCCGTATACTTGCGGAAATCACCTCATCAGGCCACCGCTCATGTCTCTGACAGAGCAGGCTCCTAGCCCGGCGTCCGGCCGCCCTGCGTACGTCCCCCATGCGTCGACCTGCGGTATCGCCACCGCAGTCGGCTGACCCTCCGCCTCAGTACTGGTCGGCTCCGGTGCCGCTTGCGCCTACACGCACTCGGCTCGCATCCTTTGAGCTGACGCCACCCCGATCTTCTCCTCCACGGGCCTGCAGTCGCGCCCCCACACAGCTAGTCTACTCTCAGACGAGGACTAACACCTTGTAAATCAAGGTATAGGGAGGATTGAGGCCTAATCGTTGGGGATTTTATGAATTATTGCATGAGTTTAACTTGAGTAATTAAATGAGCCAATTACATGTTATGAATTGGGGATAGGCTGAAGTCGAGGCCGGGATTGGGTTAATTAACCAACTTGAGAATAATTCATACATGTATGCATGAATTTAGTTTAATGGTGAATGTTCGTATAATTTTCGGGAGCCAATAAATAGGGGAGATACTGCCAGATTTTTCTTAGAATTCATGCACCTCTAATCTCATGATAAAATGCCTTTGAGCATAATGAAACTTAGAGGAATCATAACCTAATAGCTTAATCTCCTTGTTGGAAATAATTATGGATTCATGGATCTTTCTCCATTTAAAGGGTTGTGATTACAATGAAGCAAGAACACATTAGCCATATTCTATGAGAATTCATGATCATTGGAGTTCATGGTAGCTTTTAAGTAGTTGATAGGTAAAATAAACACATGAAAATTTGTATTCATATATTTATATGAAGTATTTAAGTATAAAACAATCGAGATTTACAATCTATCTACTAGATCATGATTCGGGCGTGTGAGTCACGACAAGAATTGGAAATTGTTCTTTAAGCCAGGTAGGCTCTCGCATGGGCATTGTGAGTATTTCTTCCTCCTACATTGCTTGTGATTTTTGTGCTTATATCTCCTTGAGATCCTGCTTATATATTTGAGTTGATTATTTTCTTGAATATATGCCTTGGGTTGACTTCCTTTCTCTTCGAGATCACTGTTTGTTATATATATATGTAATGACCGCTATGTTTTACGGCCCGATTAAGTCCCCTAAATATTTCTTTAATTATGTTAAGTGGATTAATCCCTTGCTTAAAGTAATATAAATTATTAATGAGGATTTAGGTGCTTAATGGGTTTCTTAAGTAATGGGGACCAAAAAGAAGTAAACTAAGAATGAAGGGCTAAAGTACTAAATGCACTCACTCACATGATTAAAAGCAAGGAGGATTTGTAGGAGAAATTTAAAGGAGATAGAACATATGTACAAAAGAGGGCATTATCCTTGCATGAGGAAATATTTAAATAAGAGAGATCTCAAATAAAAAGTGGGTATACTATAGATATGGTAATAGAGTTGTTAATATAGTGGAGAGAGGGGACGTGCATGGCTTTAAGGCTTTAATGGTTTGACCGTTCCTCTCTCTTCTTCTTCTCTCTAAATAGGAAAATATATATATATATACACACATAGATGGCTGAAGTCTATGATATAATGCAATCAATGGTTAGGATCTAATGAAAATAATGAATGGAAACGATCCCGCGGCTACAAACGTGCTAACATGCAATCAAGCATGGTTTCCCGTAGAGGAACGCCACGCGGCGTGGCTTGCTTCTCCCGAGTCAAAGGAGAAGCGGCTTCATCACCCAGCTTCGCCACGTGGGACATCCAACGATCATCCGTCCAAGAGCAACCAGGATCCAAGACATGATGAGCTTTTCTCCGCCCGCCCCGACGCGAATCCAGGTCGCACAACCAAGCGGGATTGTCGCCGACGATGGGGGATTGGCAGAGTCCCATCTTGTCGTGCAACTGTGGCCTCGAGACCCTCGAGCCACCTCTTCTTTAAGCCAAGAGAAGTCCAATTCTTCTCCTTCTCTAAATGCTACACACCATTCTTCAATTAAAGCCAGTGAAAGAGTAGTAATAGAGGTTGACGATAGAGGGAGTTGGGGAACCCTAGTGAGTTTGGACATCTAAGGTCCGCGGTGTCACAACACCGAGTACTCAGCTACCATCTCGGAGGAGAGGAGGAGGAAAGAGCGAACCCTATCGTTGGACCTTACCGTAATATCCACCGGAACATTGCGACGAACCTGCCTTCCGGTAAGTCTTGAACTCTATTAGTTTAGTTCGCTGACACTTTGAATGCCTGCATGGAGGTTTAAAAGTAACGGGTGGACAAACCTTAATCAAACTCAGAGGATTCAAATGTGGGATTAATGGAGAATATTAATCCCTCATTAGGTACCCACCTGTGAACAACTTCAGCATGTATGGACCTGTTCAGGATGTGAGGACCCCTCGCCAGCAGAAGAGAATGGTTGGTTTTGTGAATGTTTTGAGAATAAATGATAGTTTCTAAAACCTTAACGCCCATGAGGTGATATGAAGTAATGAATGTAAATGTTAACCAATAGTCATAGATGAGTCACACTTTGAAGATTTAATTAATAGAGTGTGATGTATGGCCTGCTGTAGCTAAGCATGAAGAGAGAAGAAAGATGTGGTAAATGGAGGCTAGTAAACCTTAATACTAACCTTGTGTTTGACTCAATAGTGATGAAGAGATGAACCAGTGCATGATTTTAAATATATATATATAAGTTCCTGTGGGTGAAAACGGTAGAGAGAGAGAGAGAGATGGTATGCAATAGGAATTATGTTGAAATCATCCATATGTATAATAGCTGGGAAAGAGTTAGTGAGTACGTACATGCATGCATACATGGACTTCAAATGAGAATGATGTCATACTGCAAGTGGGTGATTATTGATTAAGCCATGCCTAGATGCCAACTAAGGAGGAAGCCATTTTTATTAAGCTATTAACATCAAAAAATTGATTATAAGGGTAATAATTACCCATAGCCATGGATGTTGAATAAGAAAGATTTCACCATTTTGTTAATAAGAGCTAATGGTTTGTTTAGTGTAATGAAATGGCATGAATAGGTAATGATAAAGAAGATGAGTGATTAGAACAATGGATGGCCATTAATAATTAATTAATCAAGGATAAGGAGTGAGTTATCCAATTATCACCAAGATATATGAATAGTAAACATGGGTACATAATCGTGTATGTGTCACGTAATTATGAAGTAGCATGTTTATTATTGTATAGTCGGCAAGTGTGTTAAGCTTAGACTTAATTATCAAATATCGACGTGGTACGGAAAGGAGCGTCGAGGGAGATTCGCGATTGAGTAGAAACATCCTTGACCCAGGCAAGTACCCCCGCACTCCTTTTATTGGATATATATTGCTTATCATGTCTCCTTGATGCTTGGATTCATTGTGTTGAATGTGTATCTGTTTCCTTGGATTATTTGTGATTCCATGTTAATACACATAACTTTGATTCCTCGATGTTTGTTGGTATTCTGGTTTTATACCGTTGAGCGTATATCGTCAGCTACTTTGTCACTGAGGATTCTCCTGTGGCAGTACGGATGTTCATGGCCGAGGACACCCTATTCATCCAGGTTTCCTTGTCAGAGGGACGATACTCTGGCGGTCCCGTATTCCTTGTCAGTGGGACGAAGCACTGGCCGTGTACGTACATGCGTGGAGGTGGCGCTACCTTACTGTCGACGGACTTGATTACAGTTTCGACCGTGTTTGCCTAGGGAGAGGACTTGCGAGTTCGTTAGTTCGCTTGTCATGATTAGCTGTACGATTTATTGCGTGAGGTTTGGATTTTCCCTACCACTTGTGATGATGTGTTCTTGATAGGACATAGATCATTATCTCTTTGACTTGACAGGGGTTTCTTGTTCATATGTGTGACCCTGTTGTTTGAGGAGATCATTTCATGCACATATATATACATATATATATCGCAGGTGCTTGCTGAGTTTTCATTTCGAAAGCTCACTACTTGTTGATATGTTTTCTTTCAGATCCCGAGGAGTAGCCGTTGTGGGCCTCGAAGGAGTTGAGCGTGGGTTATTAGAATTCTTGTGGTTGTTTATCTTGTGCTTAATATGTGTGAGAACATGTTGTAGATTCCCATGTAGGAGCCATATTATGATTATGACTCTGATTTGACTGTAGGGTTTGTAAACTCATGGAATCGTATTCTATTTCATAGTGTACTCGGATTTGATACATTATGTCCTTTTATGTTTTCGTTGTGCATGATTTGTGCAATATTTGAACACTGAGGCTTCGTGCCCGGGTAGGGCCCGTCCCTGTTTGGGTACGGCCGGTCTGTAGCGTGCCCGTGGGCCCCGGGACTTTTGGGGGCGGGGCGTTACAGATTAAGGTGGTATCAGAGCCCCAGCGGATTAGTCGACACCCTAGTTGTCCTAGTGACTTAGTCAAGTAGGTTTGACTGAGAGTCTGGTTGGGGTAGACTAGTTATGATAGAATGAACTGATACTGTTGTTGTCTGACAGCTGAACATGTCCGAGGAGGAGAGTTCGCAGGAGATAGAGTCCACCAGGGAGGATTCCGCAGAAGGGCAAGACTCCGGGTCAGAGACAGACATAGTAACCTTTGACTTGACGGGAGGACTTGTTCCCTTTCTTTCTGACAGGACGTTAGGATTGACCCAGAAAACGAGATGGTACATGGGGTGGATAACACATAACGACGCGATATGGAAGCGACTCATGCATTACAATGACACGTTGGTGCCACTACCAGCGAATCGAGGCCAGATGTACCGTTTGTCAAATTCTATCCTATACTTTTCTGGGGTGAGAAGAACAAGGCCAAGTGTGAACGGTAAGAGGTGGTGTCTCTACTGCGGCGGACTACATGACCTAGTCCTTTGTAGGGCAGTGTGGTGTCTTCGCTGCCGGGATTTCGGACACCAACGGACATGCTGCGACAGCGACTCACCTTGTCAATGCCCTGAATGCGACAGTGGGCATCATCCCACGGAGTACGACTTAGAGGACACCATGGAGTCGGAAGAGGCAAGAGACCTTCAAGCTCGAGAGGATCCCTACCCTTGGAGAGTGAGAGTGAACACTATCTTACTGTGCCCAGCTCAGAAAATACTCATGAACCAGAAGAAAGTACGGAATCAGTAAGCTCGGAAAAATCCCCATCTCCAGCTGATGAAAGGGAAGACCAAGTAAGGAGGCCCAGGCGGGTAGGTAACGCACAAGAATACCGCCGGAGTCTCCGCGCTATGGTTGGTTAAAGGGCAGGAGGCCCCAGTTCATGAGACGATGTAGACGTCCAGATAAAGAACCACCGCCATGATACGTCTACAGCTTAGGGCTATTTTGTCTGTTACTTCTGGGGTCGGTTGACTCTCAGAATTGTATTCGCATTATGACGCTTACTTACATTATGATGTACTGTACTAAGTGGCTTGTAAGGTATTATGCTTTGTTTATCGTATGGTTGTGATGGTTGTTGTTGTTGCGTTGTGTTGATGCCTCACAGCTAGGACAATACAATGGTTGGAGGACTTAGACGGGGGCGGTCACGCCGTTCAGAAACACCACCACTCCCGATGGAGATGGAAATGGAGCAGGAGCCACCTGCTCACTCCGACAATGAGGGACCTCGGACTGCAGGTCCTAATCAGGCAGGAGGAGTACCACCCATGGTTGGTCCTGATCGAACAGGAGAAGTACCCCCCATCTCCATGATGGACTTGATGAGAGAGGTGGTGGGTTTGGTAAAAGATCAGAGACAACAACAACGGCGACGTGCGACACCCGAGAGCAGTGGAGGCATCTTAGGTGAGATTAGAAGGAGAGTCCCAAACCCGTTTGGAGGAGCCACCGACCCTGAGGCAGTGGAGTTATGGGTTCGAGAGATCGAGAAAGCTTTCGAGGCCTACCAGACCCTCGAGGCTGACAAGGTCAGGACCGCCGGCCTCTTATTACAGGGAAGTGCTGAAGACTGGTACCGCAATGAGATCCGACTCAGGGGTGGACCACCTGACACTTGGGAAGTGTTCAAAGCGGCGTTCTACGCCAAGTATCTCTCCCCAGGTCACCTTCGGCAGATAGAACAACAATTCCTCCAACCGACACAGGAGGGGAAGACGGTTGAGCAATATGAAGCCGAGTTCGACCGACTGGCCAGATTTGTACCAGCGTTGGTACCTACTGATGCAATCAAGGCCGGGAGATTTGAATATGGTCTTCAGCCGGCTCTCAAGGAAATAGTATCTGGATTTTTGTGTACCAGTTATGCGGAGGTGGTAGCCAGGGCGAAGCGCATTGACACCTCCCGCCAGAAGAGTGCTCAGGAGCTACCCCCAACAGAGGAGAAGAAGAAGAAGAAAGATAGATGGTGGAAGATCCGCCATGGAGAATCGTCCGGTAAGAGTTCTGGGCAGAGCAGGTCCGAGCGCAGATCTCGACCATACGGCAGGTCCTCGGGTTCTTCCACGGGATCTGGAGGCAAGGGATCCTCGGTAGTGTGGGTCAGCCACTAAAATGCTTTGAATGTGGGGGACCACATAAGAAGGCGGAGTGCCCGAGGTTGACAGGAGCATGCTTTGGATGTGGTAGCCTTGATCATCGGGTATCACGGTACCCGCAGAATTTAGTTGGACAGGGGACCAACCAAGGAACATAGGGAGGACAACCCCAGCCACAGAGGTCCTCCGTTGGATCAAAACAGTCCACAGGGGGCAAGAAAGGGAAGACGACGGTGACAGGCCAACCGTCTTCTTATAACCAACCGCCAACACATGGTAAACCGATGACCTATGGGCGCGTCTACACGGTCACTCAGGAGGATGCCCAGGCTTCTCAGGAAGTCGTCGCAGGTACTATTGCAATTAATTCCTTCTATGCATGTACCTTATTTGATCCGGGTGCAACACACTCGTTTGTTGCTACGATGTTTGTACGGAGGCACTCCTTACCGATAGTGGAATTGTCACATAAGTTGTGTGTCAGCACTCCGGTTGGAGCTGCCAGGGTAGTAGATAGGATGACACCGGCGTGCACTATCATGATTGAGGGTCGGGAGCTCCTGGCGGACCTACATATGATGAATTTGCAGGATTACGATGCGATTCTTGGGATGGATTGGCTCTCATCCGTGTACGCGGTAGTTGATTGCCGCAGGAAGAGAGTCCATTTCAAGATCCCAGGGATCGAGGAGTTCACATTCAGTGGGAACAAGGGCTACGCTCTGGTCAGGGAGATCTCGGCAATACAAGTTCAGAAGCTGCTTGACGACGATTGCACGGGGTACTTGGCCTCTATCTCGGAGGCAAAGGTGAAGACCGGCCTCACTGTAGCAGATATTCCAATCGTAGACAGGTTTCCAGATGTATTCCCGGAAGATCTGCCAGGGCTACCTCCAGAGAGAGAGAGCTGGAGTTTACTATTGACTTAGTTCCTGGCACAGCTCCAGTGTCTAGAGCTCCATATAGGATGGCGCCTGCGGAGCTGAGAGAATTGAAGAAACAACTAGAAGAGTTGTTGGAGAAGGATTTCATCCGCCCGAGCATGTCACCGTGGGGAGCTCCGGTATTGTTCGTCAAGAAGAAGGATGGATCTTTAAGGCTTTGCATTGATTACCGGGAGCTAAACAAGGTGACGATCAAGAACAAATATCCGTTACCGAGAATCGACGATCTTCTGGATCAGCTGCAAGGAGCTCAGGTGTTCTCCAAGATTGATTTGCGATCCGGGTACCACCAGGTACGGATCAGAGGGGAGGATATCTCGAAGAGCGCCTTCAGGACTCGTTATGGGCACTATGAATTCCTGGTGATGCCGTTTGGCCTTACCAATGCCCCGGCAGTGTTCATGGACCTAATGAACAGAGTGTTCAGACGTTATTTGGATCAATTTGTGGTTGTCTTCATTGACGACATTCTGATATACTCACGCAGCCGCCAGGAACACATGAAGCACTTGAAGATAGTATTGGGACTATTGAGACGACATCAGTTGTACGCCAAGTTCTCCAAGTGTGAGTTTTGGCTAGACAGAGTAGCCTTCTTGGGACACGTTATTAGTAGTGGTGGACTATCTGTGGATTTGAAGAAGGTGGAGGAAATAGTAGATTGGAGGAGACCGACCACCGTCAGGGAAATTCGGAGTTTCTTGGGACTAGCCGGGTACTGCAGGAGGTTTGTAGAAGGCTTCTCCCGATTATCAGCACCCCTGAAGAGATTGACCAGGAAGGGAGCTCAGTATGTTTGGACTGATGCATGTGAGAGGAGCTTCTTGGAGCTGAAGCACAGATTGGTATCCGCACCAATCCTAGCTCTCCCACAGAGTGGATGCGGGTACACGATCTATAGCGATGCTTGTGGGACAGGCTTGGGGTGTGTTCTGATGCAGGAAGGGCGAGTCATCGCTTATGCTTCGCGCCAACTGAAGCCTTATGAGGAGAACTACCCCACACACGACCTGGAGCTAGCAGCGATCGTGTTCGCACTGAAGATCTGGAGACATTTCCTTTACGGTGTACCATGTGAGGTGTACACTGATCATAAGAGCTTGAAGTACATCTTCACTCAGAAGGAGTTGAACATGAGACAACGGCGGTGGTTGGAGCTGATCAAAGACTATGAGCTGAGTATTCACTACCACCCAGGGAAGGCCAACGTGGTAGCAGATGCCTTGAGTAGGAATTCCAACTACGGAGTAGCCGCGCTATTGACTTCACAGAGGCCCTTATTGGAGCAGATGAGGAGTTTGGAGCTGGAGGTCGTATTGCCACATATGGAGGTCAGTGTGGCCAGCTTGCATATACGACCTGTGATATTGGAGAGGATCCGGGAAACCCAGAGACACGATGGGAGGTTCATCGACATCTTGAAGAACATGGAGCAGGGTATACCGACGCAGTTTCGGATCCATGAGGATGGTACACTCAGATTCGGAGATCGGTTGTGTGTGCCTAATATTCCAGAGCTGAAGAGGGATATTATGGAGGAGGCACACTATTCACCCTACATGATCCACCCCGGAGGTACCAAGATGTACCGAGGGTTGAAGGACCACTTCTGGTGGAATGGCATGAAGAAACAGATTGCAAGATATGTGGCACAGTGCCATACCTGTCAACAAGTAAAGATAGAGCACCAAAAGCCATCTGGGAAGCTGCAACCCTTGCCCATTCTTGAATGGAAGTGGGAGCACATTAACATGGACTTTGTGACCGGGTTACCCCACACTAAGAAGGGATATGAGTCGGTTTGGGTAATTGTGGATCGATTGACGAAGTCAGCGCACTTCATACCTCTGAGGAAAGGTGCTACGTTGGAACAACTAGCATGGCTCTATATTGACGAGATAGTCCGTCTACATGGGGTACCGGTGTCGATTACCGCGGATCGGGACACCCGTTATGTCTCAGATTTTTGGGACACGCTGCACGCGGCCTTGGGTACTCGTTTGGCGTTCAGTACGGCGTTTTATCCCCAGACAGATGGACAGTCGGAGAGGACTATTCAAATATTAGAAGACATGCTGAGGGCATGTGCCCTGGACTCTAAGGATTCTTGGGACAAGCGTCTACACCTAGCAGAATTCGCCTACAATAACAGCTACCAAGCGAGCATTCAGATGGCTCCATATGAGGCACTGTATGGGAGGAAATGTCGAACGCCGATCTGTTGGGGAGATGTGGGCGAGCGGAGACTTAAGAAGCCAGAGTTTATCTGTGACGCCGAAGACCAAGTCAGAATGATCAGGGAGAGGTTAAAGATCGCTCAGAGCCGTCAGAAAAGTTATGCTGACAAGGGTCGCTCTAAGCTAGAATTCCAGGTCGGTGATACTGTGTTCCTAAGAGTGTCGCCGATGAAGGGCGTTATGAGGTTTGGTAGGCGTGGAAAGTTGAGCCCACGCTACATTGGCCCTTTCGAGATTTTGGGGCGGGTAGGAGCAGTGGCTTACAGGCTGGCTCTGCCTCCGGATCTATCTCAGGTTCATAATGTGTTTCATGTCTCCATGTTGAGGAGGTGCATCTCTGATCCGTACAAAGTGATTCAGCATGTTCCTATAGAGGTACAGGAAGACATGTCCTATGAGGAGAGACCCGTGGAGATTTTGGATTACAAGGAGCACCGGTTGAGGAACCGGGTCATCTAATTTGTTAAAGTGAGGTGGAATCACCACTCTGATCAGGAGGCCACCTGGGAGCGCGAGGAGGATATGAGAGAACGCTACCCGGAGTTATTTGGTACCGAGTAATGTAAGCTAGAGGATAAATTCCGGGGATGAAATTTTTGTAAGGGGGGAGGATTGTAATGACCGCTATGTTTTACGGCCCGATTAAGTCCCCTAAATATTTCTTTAATCATGTTAAGTGGATTAATCCCTTGCTTAAAGTAATATAAATTATTAATGAGGATTTAGGTGCTTAATGGGTTTCTTAAGTAATGGGGACCAAAAAGAAGTAAACTAAGAATGAAGGGCTAAAGTACTAAATGCACTCACTCACATGATTAAAAGCAAGGAGGATTTGTAGGAGAAATTTAAAGGAGATAGAACATATGTGCAAAAGAGGGCATTATCCTTGCATGAGGAAATATTTAAATAAGAGAGATCTCAAATAAAAAGTGGGTATACTATAGATATGGTAATAGAGTTGTTAATATAGTGGAGAGAGGGGACGTGCATGGCTTTAAGGCTTTAATGGTTTGACCGTTCCTCTCTCTTCTTCTTCTCTCTCTAAATAGGAAAATATATATATATATACACACATAGATGGCTGAAGTCTATGATATAATGCAATCAATGGTTAGGATCTAATGAAAATAATGAATGGAAACGATCCCGCGGCTACAAACGTGCTAACATGCAATCAAGCATGGTTTCCCGTAGAGGAACGCCACGCGGCGTGGCTTGCTTCTCCCGAGTCAAAGGAGAAGCGGCTTCATCACCCAGCTTCGCCACGTGGGACATCCAACGATCATCCGTCCAAGAGCAACCAGGATCCAAGACATGATGAGCTTTTCTCCGCCCGCCCAGACGCGAATCCAGGTCGCGCAACCAAGCGGGATTGTCGCCGACGATGGGGGATTGGCAGAGTCCCATCTTGTCGTGCAACTGTGGCCTCGAGACCCTCGAGCCACCTCTTCTTTAAGCCAAGAGAAGTCCAATTCTTCTCCTTCTCTAAATGCTACACACCATTCTTCAATTAAAGCCAGTGAAAGAGTAGTAATAGAGGTTGACGATAGAGGGAGTTGGGGAACCCTAGTGAGTTTGGACATCTAAGGTCCGCGGTGTCACACCACCGAGTACTCAGCTACCATCTCGGAGGAGAGGAGGAGGAAAGAGCGAACCCTATCGTTGGACCTCACCGTAATACCCACCGGAACATTGCGACAAACCAGCCTTCCGGTAAGTCTTAAACTCTAGTAGTTTAGTTCGCTGACACTTTGAATGCCTGCATGGAGGTTTAAAAGTAACGGGTGCACAAACCTTAATCAAACTCAGAGGATTCAAATGTGGGATTAATGGAGAATATTAATCCCTCATTAGGTACCCACCTGTGAACAACTTCAGCATGTATGGACCTGTTCAGGATGTGAGGACCCCTCGCCAGCAAAAGAGAATGGTTGGTTTTGTGAACGTTTTGAGAATAAATGATAGTTTCTAAAACCTTAATGCCCATGAGGTGATATGAAGTAATGAATGTTAATGTTAACCAATAGTCATAGATGAGTCACACTTTGAAGATTTAATTAATAGAGTGTGATGTATGGCCTGCTGTAGCTAAGCATGAAGAGAGAGGAAAGATGTGGTAAATGGAGGCTAGTAAACCTTAATACTAACCTTGTGTTTGACTCAATAGTGATGAAGAGATGAACCAGTGCATGATTTTAAATATATATATAAGTTCCTGTGGGTGAAAACGGTAGAGAGAGAGAGAGATGGTATGCAATAGGAATTATGTTGAAATCATCCATATGTATAATAGCTGGGAAAGAGTTAGTGAGTACGTACATGCATGCATACATGGACTTCAAATGAGAATGATGTCATACTGCAAGTGGGTGATTATTGATTAAGCCATGCCTAGATGCCAACTAAGGAGGAAGCCATTTTTATTAAGCTATTAACATCAAAAAATTGATTATAAGGGTAATAATTACCCATAGCCATGGATGTTGAATAAGAAAGATTTCACCATTTTGTTAATAAGAGCTAATGGTTTGTTTAGTGTAATGAAATGGCATGAATAGGTAATGATAAAGAAGATGAGTGATTAGAACAATGGATGGCCATTAATAATTAATTAATCAAGGATAAGGAGTGAGTTATCCAATTGTCACCAAGATATATGAATAGTAAACATGGGTACATAATCGTGTATGTGTCACGTAATTATGAAGTAGCATGTTTATTATTGTATAGTCGGCAAGTGTATTAAGCTTAGACTTAATTATCAGATATCGACGTGGTACGGAAAGGCGCGTCGAGGGAGATTCGCGATTGAGTAGAAACATCCTTGACCCAGGCAAGTACCCCCGCACTCCTTTTATTGGATATATATTGCTTATCATGTCTCCTTGATGCTTGGATTCATTGTGTTGAATGTGTATCTGTTTCCTTGGATTATTTGTGATTCCATGTTAATACACATAACTTTGATTCCTCGATGTTTGTTGGTATTCTGGTTTTATACCGTTGAGCGTATATAAATCGCCTACTTTGTCGCTGAGGATTCTCCTGTGGCAGTACGGATGTTCATGGCCGAGAACACCCTGTTCATCCAGGTTTCCTTGTCAGAGGGACGATACTCTGGCGGTCCCGTATTCCTTGTCGCTGGGACGGCTAATCGGCCGCGGTAATGCATATGCGTGGAGGTGGCGCTACCTTACTGTCGACGGACTTGATTACGGTTTCGACCGTGTTTGCCTAGGGAGAGGACTTGTGAGTTCGTTAGTTCGCTTGTCATGATTAGCTGTACGATTTATTGCGCGAGGTTTGGATTTTCCCTACCACTTGTGATGATGTGTTCTTGATAGGACATAGATCATTATCTCTTTGACTTGACAGGGGTTTCTTGTTCATATGTGTGACCCTGTTGTTTGAGGAGATCATTTCATGCACATATATATACATATATATATATATCGCGGGTGCTTGCTGAGTTTTCATTTCGAAAGCTCACTACTTGTTGACATGTTTTCTTTCAGATCCCAAGGAGTAGCCGTTGTGGGCCTCGAAGGAGTTGAGCGTGTGTTATTAGAATTCTTGTGGTTGTTTATCTTCTGCTTAATATGTGAGAACATGTTGTAGATTCCCATGTAGGAGCCATATTATGATTATGACTCTGATTTGACTGTAGGGTTTGTAAACTCATGGAATCGTATTCTATTTCATAGTGTACTCGGATTTGATACATTATGTCCTTTTATATTTCCGTTGTGCATGATTTGTGCAATATTTGAACACTGAGGCTTTGTGCCCGGGTAGGGCCCGTCCCTGTTCGGGTACGGCCGGTCTGTAGCGTGCCCGTGGGCCCCGGGACTTTTGGGGGAGGGGCGTTACAATATATATATAGGGTCATGATATGGTGCGGTCGGCCTTATCACTGTGCAAGTGCGGTCGCCTCTTTTTGGCCCACTTGCACAATGTTTTGAGGAAATCCAACCTATGGATGGAAAGAACATCGAAAAATAAGCTAGCATGTCAATTTTCATACAATTTGGGAACTTGTAAGGTCTTCATCTTAACGGGTGAAAACTTGAACCTGTAAGATTTTAATAAATTTTCACCTGTTAAGATGAAGACCCTATAAGTTCCCGAATTGTATGAAAATTGACATTCTCGCTTATTTTTCGATGTTCTTTCCATCCATACGGTTGGAAATCTTTCAAACATGCTCCAGGTGGCCAAATGGGAGACGACCGCAAATGAACAGTGTTTCCGGCCGACCTTACCTTATCATGATTATATATATATATATATATATATATATATATATATATATATATATATATATATATATATTCGAGATGTTTGGTTTTTTGGATATATGCATATATATATATATATATATATATATATATATATATATATACCTATTTGTTAGGTATTCCATACTGGTAGCATCTTCTTGACAGGCATGATACTTATATACAAACCTAGTCATAGGGCGAGAATATCTGACCATGTGCACATGATTACTTTGTTATTAGCGCAATCCGGTTTAGGCCGAAGACGGTATACTCTGCCTCTACCCGGCAATGATTGCCATGTTACACTAGGACCTGCCTTGACCCGATGACGGCCGCGTCATGTTATACCGTAGGATCATATATGCCTGAGATACAATACATCTGTGATTTATTTCACATTCTTGAGATATATTGCTTGCTTGTGATTTTGTTTCACTTGCTCTAGTCCTTGTTTATGACTTTTTGCCACATTTATTTTTTCTTGTGATCCTACTGGGCATGTTCTTTAGGCTCATACACTTGGTTGATATTTTTTCCCAAGTGACGACACGGAGTAGGATCGGGCATAGACGGGGATCTTCTAATTAGCTGGTTGTTTCTGCTACATCTATTTGAAGTTTGGGATACTCGTGTTGTATTTGTGTTTGAGACTTGTTATGTATTCGTATTGTTGTTGACTACTAGGGGTGGCATATCTGGATCCTTATATGGGTTGTGTAAACCCGGTTGTTGTACTTTTGTTGTACTATGTATTTGTATGGAGTTGTGTAAACTCCCTTTAATTATATCTCCGTTGTGTTATCTCTAGATATTATCTACACAGGAACTCTAAGGCCTTGCGCCTAGATGGGTATTCGTCCTTGTTTGGGTGCGGCCTGTCTGTCGATGTGCCCGGACCTGGGTTCGGGGCGTAATAGGGCTGGCCTGCCTAGCCCACAACCTATGGTGGGTCGGGTTGGGTAAGCATTTTGCCAGCCCGCAAAAATAGAGGGATGGCCCGCCTCGCCCCGCCAAATGATGAGTTATGGTTGGCCACGGGGCGGCCCATCCTACTGGTCCGTTATGACAGCTCTACATCAATGTAAAAATTTTAAAGGATCTTTGGATGTTGGCAGCCATACGGGTTAATATGCCCATATGGTCCTCCCTTATGGTTCTTTGTGAGGACCATACCGAGCCATACGGGATGCAGTATACGCCCATATGGTTCGGGCTAACGGCCATACGTGCTGATATGCCCATATGTTCCCGCATATGGTTCTCTGTGAGAATCATACGGGGCTATACGGGCTGAAACATATGCCTGTATAGTTCGGGTCTTTAAAGGATTCTTGAGGGTTGGCAACCATACGGGTTGATATGCTCGTATTGTTCTCTTGTATGGTTCCTCGTCAGAATCATATGAGGCCATACGGGCTAATAATCATTTGTCATCTCATCTTCTAATTAATTTCATTTTCAGTATGTGCATGCCTTTAGCCCTAACCATACATTATTTCTTAATAGAAACATCGGGTAGGTGAGTTGGATTGAGCTATCAGATGCATGAATCTGTTAATTGTGTATGAGAACACAAAATGTATGATTTTCTAACAACACTATCTAGTTGCCAACATGATGCTGAAGGTTGTCATACAAAGTCTCTACAACATACTTAATGAAAGTTAGGTTCTCGGTTAACCTCAATTGAATTTCGGCAAGGAGTCCTTGGTTCCTTCACTTTTTATCAGATAGCCAACTCTTTCTCCAACCCTTCATGCCTCCAGCTAAGCTCTAAGCTCTCTCTCTTGTCAAATGACCAACAACTACAATAACCAGATTCGAGGTCTATTGGTTCACTGGATCAGGGGTGGTATTCCAGTGGAGCAGCAAGGGTTTATTGGAGTCTCCCAGAATGAAATACAGCTTGGACTTCTGCCTCTCAAGATTCAAAGACTAGGGTTGGTGACGCCGAAGAGAAAGACAAGAAGGAGAAGGCACTGGTGGTTGTCCACTGAGTCTTCAGGGTATCTTCCCAGATTTAGATCAGCTAGCTTTTACTGTTCACTCATGGAAGCTCCATTCCTCTCTTAATGTGGTCACGTCCTGCTTCTTCTTCAGCCAGCCGAGTTTCACTAATCCCAGGGTCATGAGGAAATATGCATGTAGCCATTGACCCAGTTATAGTATCCAAGGGTTAGGGTCTTAATCAAGGTTTAACAAAAGTCTTAAATCAAACAAAGTGTCTCAATGGTTACGCTTTCATGCAGACATTTTGTAATTCAACCCTGTATTAGTTTAATTTAAAACCTTTTTATTTCATGTGATAAGGACTTTGCAATTTAGCCCTTCTCTGCATCCTTAATCACATGAGTTATATCATGCAACACTTCACTTAGTGTTGTGTGACCATTATGCATAACTTAGACATTTACACATAAGCCCCTCTTTATGATTTTTTGTATAAATGCCCTTCACTTTAATCTTAAAAATTATAGAACTCAATAGGGGTGGCCTTTACAAATCTGAATTGAATGGATCATAGGTGTGATTAATTAAGTTAATGAGAACTGAAATTGGGAAATGGCCATTTTACCCCTAGTTCAACACTTGAGGTTATACATAGAATGAAGAGGGATTTTTCATTCTCTAAGAATTCTCTCGAGAGATAAGGGAGGCACTATAGCATTTTGGGAAAATTGCAGAAATCTTGAAGATTTCTCAGGTTTAAGTTCAATCAAGATGAGTAATTGAAGATCAATGGGTTTAGCTCATTTTCTTCATATTTTGAGTCTAATTGTTGATTGCATGGGATGAAAATCCATTATAGGGTTTGAAGAGGAAGTCCCAGTAGAAAGGGATTCAAGGCCAAGAATACGAGTTTTTGGAGCTTAAGGCATCAAGTGTGAATGATACTACTTTAAGGCTTATTCATAGGATTTCATGCATTGTTAGGTCCTTTTATTGAAATTTGATGAATGTGATGAATTCATGAGGATTTGATGGTTGAATTGATGTAAAAATGAATGAAAAATGGATGTAGAACACTATATTAGAAGTTTAGGAGTGATTTAGAAAGAATTGTATGAAGTTTGGGCTTTGATTTAGAGAATGATCCATACAACAACAATTACTATAGCACACTGTAGCAAAACACTAAATCAGGCCAACAAACAATTAGCAACGCGTCGCTCAAGTTGTGAGACGAATTGCAAAATCTCAGGAAAAATTAGACAAATCTATTGTAGCAATTTTACTATAGCATACTTTAGTTACTGTAGTAAAAACACTATAACACCTAGAGGTTTATGATGCTTTTAAATTAATCTCAGAGTGCTCCCTTAGCTAGGAGACACATAGAAAATAAAAAATTCTACATTTGAGGTAAGTAAAAGAGCCAAAGAGCTAGATTATGAAATATTAAAAAACTGACAATTGTGAGGGTTTACATGGGCATTTCATTCATTTAGCCAAATTATTTCTAAATGATAAGTAGTGATGAGAAATGGTCAATAACATGTTTAGGACATGGGAAAACTATCCAGAACCCGCCAGGAGCCCAGGAAGATCAATAAACCCCTACAACACATAGGTGAGTAAAAGTTGGATGAACTCTAGGTTTTCAAATGTTTCCAAAAGCAAAAAGTTTTCTAAAAGTTTTATGAATATTTTTACAGCAAATTTTCAGTATTTATGACTTGATTGCCCCTAGTTAGGGCATGCTCAGATATTACTACAGTGATTGTTATCCATTGATTGTAGCATGCATAATATAAATAAAATCTAGATAGAGCGTACAGACAACATACAAATTACAACATTTATAGCAAATATAGAAATCGTATAGTTACATTAAACAAATGATCATACAGTGTGGGGACAAGGATGGATACAGAGTCTAGTATGTACCTTATCATCATGTACATATGAGTATACCAGGGCTTGGTGTAGGAGCTCTTATAGTAGGTCTTCGGGAGAATGGTACTCATTTGGGAGGGGTGATATAGGGGTTGTTTGGTTACCCACATTTCAAATTACAGTGTAACTGAAATTACTATATTTTAACTTACATCAAGGTTGTTTGATTTCCTGTAAATGAAAATGTTGCATTTACTTTTTCACTGTTTGGTTTTATGTAATTAAGTTGAGGGATACAGTTACCTTGTAAAATAAGTGGTGAGGTTACCCCATTATCCGATTTTTTATATTTAATAATTTTCTTTAATATTTTATTAAAATCTTATTTTCATTTCAAAATATTATCATGTAAACTTATGGTTTTTTGGGGCCTTCATCAAAACAAGAAAATTATTCAAAAAGATTATTCTTTTGTAAACAAGAAATTGTGAACACTTTTGAATGAGTACATACCTTGATCTAAATTTTTCACAAAACAATAGAAAATAATACACCCAACAAAAAATATACAAAATATGAAATGATAGACACTAAAATATGAGAAGACATCAAATTTAAATTCACAAGACAATGAAATTGTTTTGTTAATACAACAAGGAAGATATGTTTTGAAAAGTTCATCAATCAACAACTTAAAAGCTCTCTCTATGGGGTGATAGCTATCCCAAAAGACATTTTACAGCATTGGCGCAAGTGCTTGTAGTGAAACTATTGCATAACATTGTAACTTCAATCTTTCCGGACCCAGAACATCATCTTGTTGACTCACGAACCCCTGTCACACATATTTTTAAATTATTACCTCAAATAAATCTGAATAAATAGGGTTTTCATTACACATCTTGATAAATAAAATAATACAAAAATTAATCACCATTGATTTACTGCTACAAGTTAAAAATTTGATAGGAATGAAATACAAGTCCATAAATAGCCCATTTTTGCAATATATCATGCACAGAACCCATTTTTGCAAACTCAAAGCATAGTAACTTATGATTGTCCTCCATGCAATAACCCAGAAACTCTACAATGTTGTAACGCCTTGAAAATTTTCATGATTTAATAAATTATTTTCTGGAGAAAATCATGGGATTAATTAACACGTAAACTAGATTAATTACTTTAACAAACTAAATTAAGAAAAATCAGGAAATTGTGAAACTAAAGTCCGAACACACAACCAATTGGGCCGAGGAGGCCGTATTGGGCCAGGCCTAATTGGACATAGAATAGTCGGAGATAGATTAGAGAGATTTAGTACGGCTAATTAAATGAAGGATTTGATAAGAGTTAATTATTTTCAACTAATTGGTCGGGAATACGGGACAAAATACGAGTCCCGATAACGTAGGATTGGCGGGTCAAAAGCCGGAAGACCGGGATCTGGATGACAAAGAGAGTCTCTGTGATTACGGAAAAGACTTAAAGAATGAATAAATTACCAAATAATAAAATATTAAATAATAAATTAAGCGTTAGATCCGCAAAATGCGGATCTGGTCGGGGGAAAAGCTAACTCCCGTGCTTGTACAGTTTAAAGGGGATGTTAATTTAAAACATTTTCATTTCTTTTTTTTTAAATTAATTAAGGTTACTTTTGTTGCTTTATAAGAGAGGAAAGGGAGAGAGAGAGAGAGAGAGAGAGAGGGAGAGAGAGAGAGAGAGAAAAAGAACTCTCATTGCTCTCTCTCCCTCACGACCTCACCATCTCCTTCCCACTAACGGAGCGCGACGCCGCTCGCCTCGACGCCGACGCCGCCCCCGCCCCTTCTCCACTCGCCCGTGAGTCGAAGCCCTCCACCATAGGCTGAAGCTTCACCCACACAAGCAGCGTGTTCTCCTCACGAACGGAGCCCGGCCCGCGAAGCTTCGAAAGCACCGACAACACCATCACCGGCCAGCATCACTCCGACCACCACCTCCTCTATTCGGATCCGGCGAGGAAACCTCAAGTTCGAGCTTCAAAACCCACTGTGAGCCCTAAGATTGAGAATGATAATATCTTAATTAACTAATTCAAGATCTAGGTTGAAAGAAACCCTAAATAGAAGCATGATTAGAGAATGGGACTTGAAAGTGGGTATGAATGAAGACTTGTATGGTTGTATGATGATATGTTATCTTGATGTCTTGTATAATGTGTATGATTGTACTAAGTTCGAGACCCTAGAAAAAGGGCAAACTCTTCCGAAATTTCGATGGATTTCATGCCGGGCTATCCCTTTCCGGGATGAATTCAGCCCACGATACTTCCCCGATCGGGGAGTATTTTAGATCGTTAGAAAGGTCATCAAGAGAACTTCATAACGAATACCTGATCGACCCGATCGGGCTTCCGGATCAGAAGTTATGAAGGGTCCAAGCGGACTATGCTAAATCTTTAATGCAACAAATCCGTATTTTTCATTCTTTAGAAATACGAAGTCGTATTAAGGGAAATCATGCTTTAAATGTAATCAATAGAACCTATCGTATTCTAATGTGTGAAGTAAATTTATGGAATGAGAATACGGTTTCCGTATTTCTAAAGAAATCCGTATTTTGATCTCTAGGACAAGAAAATGGCAAAGGTCAGGTCACCGCTGCCGAAGAGCCCGACCAATCTTAGAGATTTACTATACTGAGGTGAGGGAACACAACTGTAAATCTCTTCATTTGATTTGTGTTTTGGTCGTATTGATCATTGGGATTTCATGTTATGAAATCGTTATGATTTTATGAAATGGTTTTCAGTTTTCAAGCATGATTACCGATTTATTCGAAGTTTGAGATCATGTTCATGAAAAGCATGTGGAAATATTGCACATTTTTATATATTGCCATGATAGACATATTAGTGCGTTGCATCTTACTTGAATACATGCTTGTGCCAGACGTGGCTCTACGATAGAGCCAAAGAGTACGGTACTAGGTAGGGAAGGGGTGGTTACATAACTCTGATTTTCTTTAACCATCCAATATCTGTTTTCAAATTCCTCTGATTTCAAGAAAACAAAACCCCCTTTCCGTACTCTTCGAGTGCCTAGTATACGTATATACTCGTATAGCTCACGGCCGATGAGTTGATCCGACCGGAGAGATACTGATTGATTGGTTCATTCCACTCTGGTACTACTGTATGAAAGTAGAGGTGTAGATGACACTAATATGATAGATAATGAGAAATCAATTCCATAGCTTGTCACCCCATGGTTGTTGATACGGTCCAACCTGGGAGGACCTTGACTTGTGTGGAATTGATCTATGTCTCGGACGAGGAGTTGTTTCCATAGCTTGTCACCCCATGGTTGTTGATAGGGTCCAACCTGGGAGGACCTTGACCTGTGTGGAATTCATCTCTCCCGTTCTGATGATGATAAAAGATTAAAGAAATGCATAAGTGCATATCATATGATTTCAGTGAATAATACCATGATTTTTATCATGATCAGCATGCTGCTTCACATGTTTTAAATGTTATTTGGTTTTGGTATTTCGCCCTTCGATATTTTTATTATCTCAAATTAAAAGTGCACAGGTTTGTTATTCCTGACAGTAGTGTTAGTACCTCACTGTGCTTCTGTAGCTCACCCTGTTGATATTCTCTTTTGCAGGTAGTAAGCAGGGTTATGTCCCTGCTTAGAGTGAAGTTAGGTTTGGATTCCCTTAGTCTGGCTCTGACCACCTGGCCGGCGTCTTTTATTGATTTCATGATGTTTTATTTGGGGAACCTGTTAACTCCCATCTAGACTTGTGCGAGGTTTTAAAACATGTTGGGTTGTAATAATGTTGTACTCAAATTTATATTTCCTTAATGTTAGTTTGATTATGAGTTAATTATGTTTTTATACAGCCTTAGGCCGGGGTTCACTCCCTAACCTGGCTGGTATGACACCTGGGTCCTAGAAAGGATTAGGGTGTTACAAATGTTTTCATGCTTTAATCTTGATAATTTTCCAATATGATGCCATGAAAGCAAGAACAAATAAAACCAATAACTTGTTTCCCTTCAATGCAAATTATATATGAAAGGGAAAAAAAAGCTGCAAACCTGGTCAAGAAATTCATCATTGGATTTTGAAACACGAAGCTTTTTAATGACTACTTGTTTTCCACCTAAATCGGCAGCATAAACTCTTAACTAAAAATCTATGACAAAGTTATGAAGGACTATAAAAATCAAATCTTTCATTCAGGAATTAACCCAAAAATAAAAGCAAAGACTAAAATCTATTGATACAAGAAATCCCAATCAATGAATTCAAACCCAAATCTCACACAAAAACTTAAAAAGATCGAAGCTTTGCACAAATTGAAATCTAAGATAAAGACTCACCAATGCTGAAGATCTTCCAATTGGCCAGTAGGGTCGACGACGAGGGTGAAGCACAGGGCTTACTAGGCTGCTGCGGAATCTAATGCTGCTCACCATGGGAGAAGAATTCCATCTCTCTCTCTCTCTCTCTCTCTCTCTCTCTCTCTCTCTCTCTCTCTATATATATATATATATATATATATATATATATATATATATATATATATATATATATATATATCCATCCCCACTGATCCGAACACCAGGAATTCCTTTGGGCCCCGGTGGCACTGCCATTATGCTAGCGGACGCAAGATATAGCCCTAGCATTCCAATCCAAATGCCTACCGTCTCAAGACTTTTGATTTTCTAAAATAAAAGGAAAGTCATGTGGATCTCACTCACCTGGTAGATCTCGACAAAGTGGAATCGCGAGGTGAAAAGCTTGGCGAGCTCACGTCCAAGAGGAGCGCCGCAGGAAGTGACCCGACGGAGGGATGAGAGATCAAACTTGGAGATGAGATTAGACTTGGCCAGTGCCAGCAACAACGATGGAGGGGTATGAGAGATAGAGCTCGTGGCCAAGAGAAAGAGAAGGTTATTTTGAAGATTAAGTTTCCCTCCATTTCAATTCACAACCATTTTGGTCGTGAGTTGAAATGCAGCAAAACATGCCTATGATGTAAAATCTTTTACATGTAACTTGCTCTTTTACGGGTAACCAAACACCCAAAAGTTTTATTTACCTGTAAAACAAATTACATTACCACTTACAAGTAACCAAACAACCCCTAAAAGCAAAACAGTAATTTTAGCAAAACCCCCTACCCATACTTTTTGGGAGAATGGTACCAGGTGTCATATCCTTTGGGGGCGTCTGTATGTATGAGATATAGATACAAAGCTAACAAAAAACATACCACAACTAAAGAGATATACAACTAAATAGATAAAAACTACCCACAATACCTACAGATATACAGCGGTATGACATATGTTGAGAACGTTAGGCGCATACTTTATTGAGCGTTCATTATTGACAGCTTTTATACATTGTATGATGTTATGCCATGTTTCTTGTATTTTACATTGAGATTTCAGCTTGATTACTATGATATTTATATTCAATAAAGATTATCAGACTAGCAAGTTTATCTTGATTCATCATATAAATATTTAGATCTTTCAGTTATTATGACTCTGGATTCTTGATGATAATGTTTGAACAGATCAGTACAAGAAAGATAGCCTCAGTGTACTGGTGTGATATGTCCATTCCAGTCTTGGTTAGTCGGTGAGTGCTGTGGGGACGGAGCATCACAATAATGAAGTTAAGAGTGGCTTAGAACTCAACCCTATACTCCTCCATTGCAATGGAGAGGCTTTCATAAGTTGGGACCTCTTTTCCTAGGCAACCTACCAAATCACCCACAATATTCTCTATGTGAACTAGTTGCGCATCCATCACGTCGAGTGTATCATGAGACTTCTTCTTTTGCTTCCCTTTCCTGACTCCACCTCCATGGTAGACAGGGATTCAGCCATACAACACATACAGGCTTTGAGGCAACTTTCTCAAGATCGATACTAGCTTTCACATCTTTGGTACCTACTCTAATACTACTATATCACGAGGCTGAGACTGAGTGCCCGCCGGTGGAGAGATGTTCCCAAGATGCAGACATCACAGGCTCAAAGAGAGGTGTAGAAGTCAACCAAGAGGTTCTCCATAGCCTGTACAACGCTTGAACCGAATCTCATTTAGCAGACAAGATCAAGCATGCCTTCAAGCATCCTAACCGAGAGAGAAAGAGGAAGAGAAGAGAAGAGAACACTTAGGTGTTGTTTGGTTAGTTGTAAGTGGCTCTAAAGAAAGTGATTTTTACAGTAAGTGATTGTTCCTTCTGTTTGGTTTACTGTAAAATAGACACTTACCGGTAAAACTTGGTGTAAGTTGTTGTACTTTTAGGGTTGTTTGGTTAGCTGTAAGTGGACTTACCAATAAATTGAAATACTATATTTTGACTTACTTAAAGGATGTTTGGTTTGCTGTAAGTGTAAATGCTGTATTTATTTTTCCACTGTTTGGTTTGATGTAAGTTGGGTGATAAAATCACCCTGCGAGGTAAGTGGTGAGGTTACCCCATTATCCATTTTTTAATTTTAATTTTTATATTCTATATTCTATATTTTATATTTTATTTTAGTATTTTATTATATTTCAACTTCCAAATTCAATGCATTTATAACTTCAAAATTATGGACCTCATTGCACTCTTGATTTGCAAAATAAAAGGTTCCTAAAAAATGCCATTAACGTTTAATATTTATCAAGGAAAATAGAACCCAACCTTCTTCCTCATTTTTTTTTGTTTGAATAGTATGAAAATCTAAGAACCAAATGGGATGAAAGCATGAAAACCAGTTTGTCCTAAGTTGCACGAGAAGTAATTACTTCTAATCACCTAGCTTGTAAATGTTTTCATACCAAAAAACATGATTTTCTTAAATTAATGAGGCTTTACACCAGACTAGCACGAATATAATACATACCCAAACATCACATCTCCTTGAACAAGATCTTCAAACAGGATGCACAAGATAACGATCTAAAAACCCTAAAAAATTTATAAAACAAGGGTTCACCTATACAAACAAGAATCCAGAAGCTCCGATCTATGGATTCTGCAGAGTATACATGGATGAATGAAATCCAAGATCAGAGAAAATTTTTGGACATCAAGGAGAGGGAGAGAAGAGAAAAGCCCACCATCAGGACTGCGTCGGCTATGGCGGTGGAGAGATTGGGTTTACGGAGAATAGATAGAGGAGGTCAACTGCGAGGATGGTGATGGAGATTGGAGCTTAGGTAGCCGCTCTGAAGAGGCGCGGATGATCGGGTAAATGATGATAAAATCTGATGGTGAAGGGTGACCATATGCTTAAATTTTAATAGCATTTTCCACTTACAACCAATTTTGCATTGAGTGGGAATGCTTTAAAAGTACAACATAAAGTAAGTGGAGTTATTGGTAGGTGGCTATTTTACAGCAAACCAAACAAAAAAAAGTTACAACTTACTGCTAAATATACTTACTTCATACCCACTTACAACATACCAAACAACCTCTTACTTTATTTCCACTCACAACCAAGGTTCTAAAAAACGATGGGCGCTCCCTAGGCAGACAGCCACCGCCCAGCGCCCAGACGATTAATCGGACGCCTAGGCTGTTTTTATTTTTTAATATATTTTTATTATTTGTAATAACAAATAAATATATAATAGACTTATAAAAAGCATTTTAATGTTCCAAAATAGCAAAAATTACTTAAAAAATAAATAAAATGTTCAACAACAATGTTCTTGGAAATTTAAAAATAAAAAAGCAATATGAAATAAACAAAATAGATTCTTGGAAGCCTATGGGGCTATGCCTCAAACTCTTCTTCTCCACATCCCTCTAGCACTTCTTCCGTGTCGGACTCGAACTCAAAGTCCATTGCATCCTCTTCCTCTTCATCCGATATAAAATCATCCTCATGAAGGTCTCCAATTTCATGAAATCTAAAGCATCTCCTAGAAACTTGGCTACTATCCACTCCCATATCATCTCCATCACTCGTAAGATCCGACTCATCTTCATCACCACCATCAACAATCCATCCTTGTGCCCAGCCCGAGCGCCTGGGCGGCCGCCCAGCCCGCCTAGGCGGCCGATTAATCGGCGGCCGCCCAGAGTCACAGATTTGGCAAATCGGGACGCTCGCCCTCCGCCCAGTGCCTAGGCGCCACCTAGGCGGCCTGGGAGGCTGTTTTTTAGAACAATGCTCACAACAAAATTTGTTGTGAGTAGGACTAACTAGAAAACGCTACATACTGTCACTCGCGAGCCATCTCTTTATCTTTGCTTGAACCTCTCTCTTTCCTTCGCTTCATCTTAAGCCGGTCGGATTTCTCTCCTTCTCTACACACTTCATTCTGATCCTTTTCAATCCCCGAACTGTCGCCTCAGATCCTCTTCAGTCTCCAGCCCTAGAATTTGAGTGAATGGACTCCTACATATTCACTTCTCAAGCATCATCCAAAGTATACCACAAAACCAACCACTAAGGATGAGAAACCTTCTAGAAGTTTCTCCAAGGGTCCATAAGAATCCCCGCACACAAGTCTTTCCACAAAATGTACAAATAAATAGGATAATGACCCAGAGATCCTAGGGTCCTCAGTCCTCTACCCCACTTAAGGGTCACCTTAAAGAGCCTCAATTAAGAGTAAAGTATCTAGAAGCCATATATCATGCTTAACAAGGCCCCTGAGATCATCCCTAAAATCAGCAAGCCCTGACATGCATATTACACCTATGGTCCATACCGAATCAAATAGAGCCAAGTTACAATTCTGCAGATAATGAACTCAAGGATGTGTGAAGGGCTAGTTTGTTTTATGGATGTAGAGGATCGGAAGTGACCCACTTCTGAATGTTTAGTTGCATAGTATAGTGAGGCCCAAAGTCAAAAGTGGGACTTCAAAATCGTCCCACTTCCGGTTTTTCACTTCCAAAAATAAAAGATAGAGTGAGACTTTGGTCTTTTTTTTAACTAATTGACCGAAGTCCCACTTCAGCCACCCATCTCCATATGACCTCCTTAATGACACCGCGCTTCACTTTCCATTTTTCTCTCATCTCTCTCCCGATCATCCCCCCTTCTTCTCCCTCGCATTGGTTCTTGATCGGTCGTTCCTTTCTCATATTCTCTCGAGAATGGTTTTATATCCTTCTACAACGCATCTGATTCTCGATCGGCTACCCCCTCTTTAATTCACTCAAGGCTAGGGTTTTACCTCTTCGTCTCCCTCACATCCGGTTCTCGATCAGGCATTCCCTATCTACTTTCCATTACCAGGGTTCCCAAACTGCCCCTGACCTTTTCCTCTCTGATTTCCCTCTTTACTTAGGTTTTTTGGGGCATCAGACTGTTGATTGTCAAGAGCCGAACCTCTTTTCCGAGCATCTCCAACTCCCTCTACATTGTAATAATCACTCCCTGAATTTCGGTAAAAAATTGAATTTTTAAATAAGTACGGTTGTCATTTGATTATGAGGGGAAAATACCAACATGTAGAGGGTCCTTAACGCAAAATACATTGGAGGACTTATGTGCAATGTGGTAGGAACCCATTCAAATTGATTTAACTCATTAAGGACTTAAGTGCTAAAAGGATAAGGACCATTTTGTAATTATGAGTTAGATCAGGGACTCAAATGAAAGTTTTGCAAAATATCTAAGTCCACTACGTTCTCTCTTTCCGGAGGATAGAGAAAGCTTCTGAAGACTTTGAATTTTACTTTCCCTTTTGTTCATCTTCATGGAAATCTTGGTGCTTCTCGAGAGCAACGAAAGGAGCCCACTTCTTGGTGAAGCTCCACATTCTCGTCCATCAACTCCAAGGGCTTCAAAGCGCCGGCGCCACTGAAGACTCCACCACACATACATAGGGGAGATCAAGAAGGTGAGACAAAAGCTCTCGACATCATTTAAACTATGCATGAAGTCTTTAGACATGTAATCAATCTCATATCACAACCGTTTGCCACTAGCTATAACAAGGGTTGCTAATAGATTATTAAACCTGTTTAAAGGGGGGAGTGAGATACTGAAAACTATGTTCATGTATCCTCACTAACATGAAGAGGAGCCTATTAAGAGGTCAGAACTACTATAGTATATGCATGGTATACTACAAACCCGATTCTATTACCATAGATGTTATAGAATTATTTTAGTTGGTATGTAAAAGAATCTTAGTTTGGACTAACTTCAGATCAGAGCCATTTGGTTTCATGAATAAAGGGATCTTGTTTTAATAGAATCAATACTTGGAATGTTGATTGTATACATGTCTTGCTTATTACCTCCAGTTGTTCAGTTCAATGTAACCAAACTATTAGTGTACATTTCGGTTGTAAATTGCTATTGTTGTATGGTAGCAATAGAGGGGTTCCATTTTCTTGGCATTGAAGCTTGAAGTAATTGGAGGGTGAAGCTGTTAGTTAAGTTACCCTATAACCTTGCTCTATTAACTGTGGAATTAGATCTACCACCGACTAGCAATTTAAATTATAGTTTTAAGAATTCAACAATGTGAATTAGAATTTGGTATCCCTTCTTTTAATAGTTGCCAAGGTGAAATGGTTGATGTGTTTGATTTAGATAAGATTTAAGGACAATACCCGTGAGATCCTCAAGGAATCATTACAGGTGCTTGAAGCCTTTATATACAAATATCAATATAGATACCCATATGGAATCATAGGTGAAGTTGATTTTAAATGATGCTTCTAGAAGAACACTAGGCTGTCATCCTTTAGGGGTATTGGACAATAACTAGACTACAGGTATGGATCCATGGAGTTTGACTTTAATATATGAATTAAAAGTTGATTTTTTTTAATTTTATGATTTGCAAGGTTTGACCAAAGAAATGAGGATATTGATGTGGTGCATGTGAGTTCTTAAAATCCAAGGACTTTAAGAATTATCTTGTAATGACTACTCTATAGGACAAAACAACAGAATATATGCATCTATTTAGTGATGAAGTGAAGAAGAAACTTTCCAAGAATTACTGTAGCAACTACATTTACCCAAGGATCGGAACTTTGACAGTTTTCCAAAAGACTCGGAATTTGATTCCGATCATCTCGATAGTTTGGGGATGTATTTAAACTAATAAAAATGGTGTGGGCAGGTGTTATATGGCCCTAACCTATTGGTTATAAATTAAAAAGCCGACATTTTGGTAAACTCGTGATTAGGGTAATTAAATACATGTAATGCATTCAAATTGTTATGAAATGTTATATGATGAACATTTACCATGTTTAGGCCTTGGTGAGGCCGTCTAGGACCAGACTTGGAGGATCGGGCCTGAGTAGGCCCAAGAATGTAAAAGGTAGGCTCTCGTACGGGTGCTGTGAGTATTTCTAACTCATAGTATTCTATTGATTTTTGTTGTTGTTGTGCTAGATGGATGTTGGAGTCCATCTTTTGATTTTTGCTCTGTGTGCTGACATGTTATGCTTGCTGCATTTGTCTGAGCTTGTATGTTTTGATATGATCTGATTTGAGGGAGTACCCCTTGACATTCTTCTTGTGTTGTTGTGGGATGACCAAGAGGTGGTACTCCATGGCATACGGCCAGTGGGAGTGATACTCCATGGCATATGGCCAGTGGAGTACCCTCTGGCATTCTACTTGCACTTGGGATGGTCAAGGGGGTGGTACTCCATAGCAGTTCATTGACATTCTAGTTGTACATTGCTTTTGTATACTCTAATCGGATTTGCTCTGCTTTGAGTGTGATATTCTATTTCTGCTTTGCTTAAGCATTCTGATATTGCTCAGCTCAGTCTGTTGATATTTGGTTATCTGCATGTCTTGAATTTCTGCTATTGGCCTTATGCCTTCCCGGTTTTGTGCGATCCAACTGGGCCTTTCTTTGGCTCATGCACTTGGTTGTTCTATTTTTCCCAGGTGACGATGAGTAACTAGGACCTAGACTCAGGAGGGAGCTTCCGCGGGATAGCCTAGGAGCGTCGAGGATATTTTGAGCTGAGGTCTCCGGGCTTCTATTCCTTTCTGAGTGAGAGTTGTATCATTTAGGACCTGCTAAGGTTTTGTATAAACCTTGTATCTATATTTTTTGCTAATTTATGTTATTTTAACTCTCTATTTATTATCTTCTTATATTACTGAGCCTTGCATGCTTATGGGGGCGACCCTATAAGTACGCGACGTCTGTCGCGTGCACCGAGGCCCAGCACCCGCGTTCGGGGCGTGACAGGTATCCTTCTTTGATATCTTATATCTTCTTCTTTCATACTATTCATGTTCTTCCTTTGGTACTCTTGAGTATTGTTTCTATATCTATCTTGTAATACTGTTTACCTCCCCAATTTTGGAGGAGATATGTGAAGTTTTTTTTTTATTATTTTCTAATCTATTTCTTTGATTGTGATCGTTTTGCAGGTATCGTTGGGTGTTTGAGAGGAGATAATACACCCTGCAACTAGTAGAAGGTGTATGATCATTTGAATGATGTTTGATGTTAATTGCATTTGAAGTCAATTTTCTGATTTCTGATAATTTGTACTGGCATGCCACTGTTGCTATTATACCCTTTTAATAACTTAACAAAAGCATGCTTTCTTTGGTTGATTATTTCTCCTTGCATGTTTACTCATTAATATACCTTCTATTTGATGTTTTTGTTTCCAATTTTCTTTTAATGTACTGGCATGACCTTGGCTTCTAATAAATTACCAAAAGTTTGTATTGTATTTGAAGTTAATTACCAAAAATGTGTTTGATGTTAGTTGCATTTGAAGTTAATTTTTTGATTTCGAATTATTTTGTACAAGCATGCCACTGTTACTATTATACCTTTTTTGTTTTTTAATTTTTCCTTTTGGATCAATATATTTAACATGGCCATTTTGGGCAATTGATGAAAATTAACTGTCACGCACCGAACTTGACCCAATCCCAGGCACGTGACAGATGTCCATAAGTACACAAGGTACATAATCAAAACCAGATATTAATACATGATTAACAAATAGATTATTAAGTGGAAGTAGAATAAAACTAGGTTTACAAAATCCTACACAGGTCCTCATTAAGAAAGAAAAACGAGATTCGCAGACCTCGACTCCAAATCCCCAGGGCTACTAAGATGTCCAGCTGGAACTCTCTCCCAAGCCCCTCTCCTAGCTACTCATTGCAATATGCAATGGGGGGGAGATCAAGGGGGGTGAGCTTTAGGGAAAGCTCGGTAAGCACCAGCTAAAATCAATATCATGCATACAGAAAATAATTGACATACCTGAAAATACACGAGAATAGTAAGTAAAGTATGCTATTTATAAGCCGTCAGATGCAAAAGATAGGAAGCGTAAATACCAAGTCAGGATGAATATCAGGAGTAAAAGCACGTCCAGTGTCACAAATAAAATGCAACTAGATCAAGCATGCAATCACAGAATATTAGGAAAATCATGCAGGTCATCTCCCTAGATATAGTGTGCATGTGTCGTGCATGAGTGTCAGGAAACATGAGTATCACGGTTGCAGCCGATTCATCGGTCGAAGCCAGAGTCGACTGTAGACGAGGCAGACACGTATGTCCAGTAGCGCTACTAATAGAGAATGTCAACATGACCATGGCTTACTCCCCCTAGTTGGGTAAATAGAACAGGATCCAGGTCCGGAGATGAATAAAAATTAGGAGATATACACACGCAGGAAGGACACTTCTCTACCTGGCTTGCTCATATGCTTACATGTTTCCATGGCTATGGGCTAACTCTTGGGGAAACATGGTCAACAAGAAATCATATGCATGAAACATATTAGTTTTTTGAATCATAAACATGTATAAAACCCAGGCAAGAGCATACAGAATACATAAGAAATCCAGATGTTATCAATACATGTACAAGAGTAAACATATAAAAAAGATATGTAATATGCGAATTAGAAATAGGCGTGCAAAATACATGTAATAGTGTAAATCCCTGGAATTTACAACATGTATTAAATCCAATCAGGAAATCAGAAATATTATGCAAGTCAGGAAATCCTAGAATGTATGACTTGATACTGAAAATACTCAAATTAAACAGGTTATTAAGCAGGATGCATTAAATCCCAGGAATTCATGGGGATGGTACACTCAGGTACGATGATCGAGTCTGCGTGCCCAACATCCAAGAGCTGAAGAAGGAGATCCTAGAGGAAGCTCATTACTTGAGTTATGCGATCTATCTCGGAGTCACAAAGATGTACAAAGGATTGAAGGACCACTTCTAGTGGAACGGCATGAAGAGGGAGGTCGCTGAGTTTGTGGCACAGTGCCTTACCTGTCAGTTGGTGAAGACAAAGCATTAGAGGTCAGTTGGGAAGTTGCAGCACTTACCCATTCTAGAGTGGAAGTGGGAACATATCAACATGGATTTTGTGACAGGGCTACCCCGTACTCAGAAGGGGCATGAGACAGTTTGGGTGATAGTGGGCTATCATCACATTTTATACCTCTGAGGATGGGTACCACATTGGAGCAGCTAGCATGGTTATACATCGATGAGATAATCCGACTACATGGGGCACTGGTGTCAATCACCTCATATCACGATACCATATTTGTTTTAAGGTTCTGGGAGAGCCTGCACAAAGCTTTGGGCACCCGTCTGGCATTCAGTACAGTGTTTCATCCTCAGACAAACAGACAATCTGAGAGGACCATCCAGATCCTAGAGGACATATTGAGGGCATGTGTCTTGGACTTCACAAACTCGTAGGCAAGTGCGCCTAGCAGAGTTTGCCTACAGCAACAGCTACCAAGTGAGCATAGAGATGGCTCAATATGAGGAACTTTACAGGAGGAAGTGCCGATCACTGATACATTGGCGATATGTGGGAGAGCGGAGGCTTGAGAAACCAGGGCTCGATCTGGTCAGGGTGATCCGAGAGAGGTTGAAGGCTGCTCGAAGCCGCTAGAAGAGTTATGTGTACCAGCGCCACTCTGAGCTAGAGTTCCAGGTTGGTGACTCAGTATTCCTGAGAGTGTCCCTCATGAAGGGAGTTATGAGGTTTGAGAAGCGTGGGAAGCTCAGCCCGCGCTACATTGGACCCTTCGAGATCTAGGAGCGGGTAAAAACTGTGGCTTACAGATTGGCTCTACCCCGGACCTGGTGCAGGTCCATGATGTTTTTCATATCTCTATGCTGAGGAGATACATCCACGATCCATCTTACATGATATAGCAGATCCCGACAGAGATTCATGAGGATACGTCCTATGAGAAGTGCCTTGTAGAGATCTTGGATTACAAGGAGCAGCGCTGAGGAACCGAGCCATTCCTTTTGTCAAGGTGAGATGGAATAACCACTCTAATTAAGAAGCAACATGGGAACGTGAGGATGACATGAAGAAACGTTACCCAAAATTGTTTGGAACTGGATGAGGTTTTGGAGATTAAATGTAAATTTCAGGGACAAAATTTTTGTAAGGCGGAGGATTCTAAAATCTGCATATTTAATAGATTTACTAAATCTGTGATTCCTCTTTTATTATTATCATTATATTGGAAGGATTTTAATGGAAATGAGGGGTTTGAATGCTTAATTGCATGTTTGGGGTTACTTAACACTAGAGACGGACTTATGTTGAAACATGGAAAAAGGAAGAACCAAGGTGCAACATTGCACCCTCTCACAGGAGTGTAATAAGCATGAGTGTTACATGGGAATTTCAAGGAAAACATAGGTTATTTTAATAAAAATGCATGTGAACATGCATTGCTTCATAAGTGTGTATATATATATATATGTGTGTGTTAGCCGATAATTTGGTTACGCCACATGGACTCCTCAACTCTCAAGCTAACTGATGATCTTCCTGAAAGAAAGACCTAGTTGTAGGTGCGCTCTCCTTGAGTTCACCAAAAATCGGGACAGGAACAAAGGAAGACTGTGAGAGGGGGTGGTGCTCTATTGACCGTGCTCGCTCTGACGGTCAAGTTAGCTGTGAGAGGGTTTTTCTGTTAGTTTGTTGCTTACCTTCCTTCCTAGCGTCTTTCCTCCCTATATCTCTCCTTCTTTCCTTGGGGATTCGTGCATCCCCTATGCTCTGTCTTGTCCCCTTGTCCTTTTTCTCGCTGGAAGCATGGTGGCGGCTCTTGGGGTGCATGCCTCATTATGACCCGAGAAAAGTCAGGGGGGATACGCATGCTTGTTGGTTATGGGCGAATCGCTAGCCCCTTTCCCCCTTCCCCCCCGCGGCCGAATTCATGAGACCTTTTAGATCTCGGCTTTACGCTTAGGGTTAGAGCGGATGTCCTCGGATGTGGAAATCATAGCTTTCTCCCGCGTCGGGAAGCAAAATGGTTCATGTATTTCCGGGGCCGCAACAAAGATGGACGAGTTGTTACTCTTGGTTCTCACGTTGCATTGATCAAAGGACGCATCTCCACGTGTCTTGTGGAGTTTTTCTTTTTAGGTTGCCTGGTGTTTCGGCGGGGTAAATAATGACCTTGTTGCCATGTGTATGTTTCTGGGTGGTCTGGACGCCACCGGAAATGAATTGTGACTGTTGGCCTTTGTGCTTCCATATTTAGGCTTTGTTTGTTTCAAGGTCCTTGCGCTTTGATTGCTCCATTACTCTTCGTAAAATATCTTTTCTTGGCCCTCCTTACCTGCTTCCTTTGTTCCATCAGTGTTGTTGTAGATTCAAGGTAATGGTGCGTTCTTCCTTGGCAATTGAAACAAGATGCTGTGGTTCAGGACCTGATGGAGACTAAGAAGTCCTTGGAGGCTGTTTAAAAATATCGCAGCGATGATGAAGCCTGAAGAGATGAGATTATCTGCATCATCATTGGCGATAACATAGGTTCTCAGTCGTGGGCCGAAGACTAGCAAACGGCACTAGAGGATCACCTTCAATCTTGGGAGTTTCTGGCTTATTTAAGTGATGAGCGCCGAAAAGCCATCGACGAAGAGGTGGCCCGATTCAAAGCCAGTATAGGGTTCAAAAAGGTCGCTCAAGAGGGTGCCAGGGATGGTTTCTCAGTGTTTCAAACTCTAGCTCGAGTTCGTTATTACTTACCTCTTTGAACAGTCCATTATGTGGAAGCCATAAGACTTTGGAAGGAAATTAGGCGCGAAGAGAAGGTCAAGTATTGTGATGTAGGCTCGTCTTGTGGTGGTTGATAGGCTATGTAATCCGATGTCTTTATTTGCTATTGTATTAAACTTCAATTCAACTTTAATAAACGTATCTTCTTTGTTTTATCGCGTTGTATAGTCTCTTAAGAGGTATTCCATATTTCCCCCGACCAATCCTCAAAGATTGGATGCATCTCCAAGTAGTATAGTTTTCCTTTTTGGCGTAGTGATGTTGGTCATGCTCCTGAGTGTCACCGTGCTCTTGCACTCATAGATACTGCGATGGTGGTCACACTCCTGGGCGAGTGATAAGTGTTTGAATTACCATATTCTTGTACCACTTTGGTACATATATAGCATGGGAATTAGAAGAATTACAGCTTTTTAATACTTAATTCATGTTTGTTCTACTCATCAGGACACACCGGAGGTGATTTGAGGGTATTTGAAAAATATGAAGTAATTTTGATCAAGTCAAGGTAAAATAAGCTGAAATGCGCTACCAGAAGGTCCAATCTAAAAGTCATACGGGACTGTCTGATAAGGGAAACTCTTGAAATGATTCCTTAAAATCTCCAGAAAAGCTGATGGGCTCAGAGACGACCGCATAGAGACCCGCAAACCATATTTCTTATACCAGACGGTCCCATGTGGTGTAATGCATAGAACCGTCTGCCTTTGAGAAATCACCAGGAAGCCAGCAGACGGAATCGTCTGCTGCTCAGGCAGAACAGTCTACCATCCAGACTGAACCGTCTGGTGTAAACCTAGTGAAAGGTTAAGTCATTTCCAAATGAGTTCAGATCTCTTCAGAATCGTAGGGATATATAAATAGAGGGATCTGGGGTTTGGAAAGATATCTTGGTTCTAGAGACACCCTTGGCGGCTCTCTCATTGATCCACCATCATCTTCCACATCTAGGGCATCATCAAGGAGCTATCTTGGAGGAGAACGTGAAGATACCCTTCCATCTTCCTAATGACGAGGCTTGGAAGGGGCCAAGTCTATAGTTATTGTATAGTACCGACAGTGGAGGAAGCCTTAACTTTCTTTATGAATACTTTTGTCTCCATTGTTGTTTTGTATTTGTCTACTTCCTCAATGGAAGGCTAACTTCCTAGGTATTCATGCAAATGTTTAATGTTTGATGTTGGATATTAATGTTAGTAGTTGTATCTTTTATTGAAATTTATTGGAAGTCATTCATTGCGTTGTTGATCTACGTTGCGACAACCAAAATCAGTCAATCAGACGCACCTGGGAAAAAAGCGAACGCCTCCTCGTGTACAGGCATACCCCAATAGAGAGGATTGTGTATGCGCCGAGAGATCGGGCATTTAGGAGTTGGAATCCCTAGTATTCTTTCTCAATTTCCTTCCAAGTCAAAGGTTCCCTAAAACATCACGCAGTGAGGGTATTGAGATTAGTAATTCACCTTGAGAGAGGGAGTGAAAGCATTCTAGGAATCCTTGGTCCAATTAGTTGTAACTACCGGCATTAATACTCCTCATCTATCTTTTGGAGAGTCCAAGGGGGAAACACCGCCCGGATACCCCTCTCTTGATTGATTGTCTCACGATTCATCACATTCCATCTTATTCTTGTTTTCTAGGTTTAGATTAAGATTAGCAACCATCAACACCAACTCTTGTTCATCTAGCTCATAGATGATTAGTAGTTTTAGTTTCTAGTCCCTAAGGATCGATACCCGACTCTTCAAAGTCCACTGCATTACTTGTCCGACCCGTGCACTTGCGGAGCACGCATTAGGCATATCAAGTTTTTGGCGCCGTTGCCGGGGACTTAGATTACTGAATGATGGGTGTGTTCCGCAAGTATACGGGTCGTGATCAAGTAATAAAGTGGACTATGGGAAGTCGGATGTCGAACCACAGGGAATAGAGATTGCTAAGTGTAAACCAAGCTTTAATAACCTAGTCTAAATGGCAATTTGGGGGAGTTTTGGTTTTCAAAACTAAAGAGCTACAAAGGATTGCGAATAAGAACTGAAAATTGAGAGTTGATTGGGGTGAATCAATGGCAAGAGAGGATACTTGGGTATGTATCCCTTTTGGATTTCAATTCTAAAGATGAGCAAAGATGTTTATGAATCAAAGTTGGTATTTCTTGTGCTAATAGTCCCAAAATTATATCCAATCCCTCTTCCAAGGTGATTGGATAACTAGTCTCCTAGGACTTGATATGAAGCTCAAGGGGTCATTCCTAAATTACACCCAACCCCTCTTCCAAGGTGGTTGGATGACTAGTCTCCTAGGACTTGATATGAGGCTCAAGGAATTTTATGTATATTGGAAGAATCATGGGGGTGAATTCTTATGAAAGAGTCGTTCGCCCTTCTAGTACCCGATTCCTCGGTATACTCATGAAACTCTCTAATGAAGCAAGTTCCTAATACAAGGAGGCGCTAGCTCTACCCTTGTATTGCACGCAAGTAATTTCTAGTGATGAAATTACAATCAATACATAACATTCATTAGACATTCAAGAAGGTACCAACAAATCATCATAAACATTCAATGCTATTAATGCTCGATCCAAAAGTTCAACATACCCAAGTACCAATAGATTAGTTCCCCATAAATGGGGAACTCAAACCAAAATAGGAAAGCTTACAAACCAAAGAAAAGGTAATAGAGGACACCATTACCTCCAATGCTTGCAACTCCAATGGTTCTCTATTCTCAAGATTTGGGGGTGATGACCCCCAAGCCCTAATCTCTCCTCTAGCCTCTCTCCCAAGCCAACCTCCCTTCTAAACTCTCATACTTAACTATTTATACCCATGAATTAGGGTTCCACTAAAAAATTACAACATTGCCCTTGATTGGGCCCGTGAAACTGTAAAAGTTACGATGAACGGCCTCGTGAACGGCCTGTTCATCAGTCCGTTCAGCTCATAGCCTGCTCTGAACCGGCAGGTCAACTGGCCGTTCATCACCCCGTTCACCTCACAGCTTGCTCTGAACCGGCAGGTGAACTGGCAGTTCATCAGCCGGTTCACCTCACAGCTTGCTCTGAACCGGCAGCTGAACGGCCATTCACAAGGCCGTTCACCCTCTCTTTGTGCCTGCCTTTGTGCCCAGGTGTGAACGGCCGTTCACAAGGCCGTTCACCCCCTATTTACTTCAAAATATCTTCGTTTGTTCTTCATTTTGTTGATAAATGCTTCCTTTTCGTTGGGGTGGCCTATTTATGCCCTGTTTACAAAATATGAAGCATTTTAAGTATCGGCGGGCTACAAATCATTGCATTTGACATGAAACTAAGTATATATATGGTATGTAAATATGCTCATTTGAACGCTTATCACTGAACATACTAAGAGTCCATTGTTCTAGCTGTAGTTTAGATTTTACTTATGATTTCTTTTTGTTATTTTTCATTTGATATTCTTGGTTCTACTACACTAACTATTCTCTCCATTTTGTAGTGCGAGGAACCACTACATAACCCATGCACACCCAACAGGTCTTGTAGAAGAAGATAATGAGATTGAGAGGACTTTGCACCGCAAACTCCGAGGGATAGAGGAATTGACATAGGGGCAATCCTCGGAAGCAGAAAACTCCATTCAAGTAGAAATTCCTACTGAATCTGTGAATCCCCCAATCATGGCAGAATAGAGAAAGACCTTATCTGAGTATCAGCAGCTAGAACACACATGAAATGAGTTCAGCATACATACTCCAGCAGTGACAGAAAATTTTGACATCAAAGCTGGTATAATGAATATGATACAGAACCCGGCCTAGTTCGATTGTCGCCCAGATGAGGATCCGTATGCGCATCTAGCGTGCTTTACACAAGTGTGTAATATGTTCCATATCACTGGGATGTCTGAAGATGCCATTAAATTGTAACTATTCCCATTCAATCTGCGTGAGGCAACATATAGATGGCTCACTACCCTTCCCGCGAGATGCATTAACACCTAGAAGGATATGCTAGATAGATTTGGCGATATTTTCCCCTAAGTAAAGTTGCGAAAATCAGACAGGAAATATCCATGTTCAAGCAGGGGGATTTGGAAAGTTTGTTTGATGCTCATGAAAGGTTCAAGGATCTACTCCGATAGTGCCCCCACTATGGAATTGAACCCCATGCAAAAATTCATGCATTTTACAGTGGTTTAAACCCCCCTCACTAGATAGCTTGTGAATGTTGCAGCTGGTGGACCACTTGGCAACAAGTACCCTGAAGAGGTGGAGAAGATTTTTGAAGATATGGCCAATACAGATACCTCTTGGTCTACAAGGAGGGCACAACCTAGTATTGCAGGAGCATGCACAGTGAGTTCAAGGTCAAACCTTGAAACAAAAGTGGAAGCATTGTCCCGAAAAATTGATCTTCTCACTACCAACAGTTTGACTGTAGCGTCAATTTCAGCTATGTGTTGTACTAATTGTGGGGGAGGACATAAAACATCCCAATGTCCCATCTCTTGCAATTTATTTTCACCATATTTGCATGTATTTATCTATATATTTTGTGTCAATTCCTCTATTTTGGTACTTCTCTGGGTTTGTTTTATGTTTAAGCAGGTAAAATAGGTGCCCGGAGAAAAAGGAACAAGAAACAAGACAAACCAAGGCAAAACAAGCCAAAAGTGCCTTTACAGAGATGTGCACGGCCATATTACAATGTGGCACGCCTGTGCACCTCTCTGTACTCAAAAATCGACAAAATCATTTGGTACGTTCATGCAGAGGCTTGGCACGCCCGTGCACAACACAGCCACAGCCTGCAAACGAGTTGCAACATTCTAGAAATTATTTAAAATGATCCAAAACTCCAAATATGATCTCCAACATTCAGATTGAAGAAGAAAGGGTTAGAAACATCGTCTAAAACTTCCAGGTCGATCCGAGTTGATTTATTCACCTGATCATTCACTTGATGAAGACCACGCAGACCTATAATTTCAGTCCGAATTATCCCAAATTATCTCAAGATTATCTCGATCCACTCCAACTCAAATTAGAAGTTATCCAGAAGTAGGAGGAATATTTATTTGGAGATTTCCAACCTATATAAACCCAAGGGAATAGGAGATTAGATTCTCTTTGGGCGGGGGCCCAGATCGAGGATCTTTGGACGAGAGCTCGAGATCGGGACATTGGTCAGAGGAGTAGAAGAGATCAAAGGCGGAGAAGAAATCAAGCAAGGAAAGCCCTGTTTCTTAATTATGTCTTCTCCTATTTTCTTTGTTGATTTATTCATTAGCTTGAGAGGCTAAACCCCTTCGGTGGTACCTCGGACACATGAACCCTAGGATTTCTTTTAGTCATTGAATTCATTATTTATTAGATTCTCTCATGGATGATTCTTATGATTCTGTGTTTTGATTGATTTGATTATGTCATGCATGAGTCATGATCACATATCTTGCTAGGTTTAGCAAAGCATGTTCGTGCTTAGGGTTTGGATTGCATGCCTCATATATGCATAGATTCATGTCTGTCTTAGTTAGGTTACAACTAGACATAGGTAATAAGTTCGATCTGCATGCCGAGAGATCGGATGTAGCGTCTATATGGCGCAATTGTCGAACTCCCAAGAACCAACTAATAGAGAACTAATAATGAGAATTTGATTGCTAATAAAAGAAACCTAGGAGGATTGAGATCTGAGGAGCTACGCTTAATCTCTGATTTCTCACAACCAACTCTTCACCATAGCTTTCGTTAGGATCAACAACCAACACAACCTTTTCATAGTTTCACACTTGATAACAAAGAATAGTTAGTACTAGATTCCAGTCCCTATGGATTCAATAACCCTATCTTTTGGGTACTTTATTACTTGAGCGACCCCATACATTTGTAGGTAGTTGTCACGCACTCTATGCGTGCATCAAGTTTTTGGCACCATTGTCGGGGACTGGCAATGCTAGGAATATTAGGATTTGTTAATCTAGTTAGGTAACTTAGTTTTACTTGAAAAAACAAAAAAAATCCAAAATTTAAAAATTCATGATTTTAGATTTTCGTTATTTATTGTGCCTAATTGAATATCTTTATTGAATTGATAATGGATTTCCTTTCAAATGACGAAGACTACAACATGGCTTGCTATGGGCAACCCTTACTAGTGAATCTTCTGGCGTATTACACTTACCGCAATAGCATAGACTTGCAAGAACCAGAGCCCTTGGAGATCAAGGAATTGAATTGCAAGCAGTTCGATGTGCCACCTGATGGGCAACCATCATTGGAAGATATCCTTTCACATTATCTTCATCATAGCAAAGAAGCGGTTCAAGATTTAGAATCTTGGGAGGTCAAGGAATTGGATCTAGAGGAAGTGATGTGAGAGTTCGAAGTATGCACATATCTATTCTTGCGCGAGACAACACCCATTCCCCAATAGGTAGTTTGTGATGCACCTCTCGTTGAGCAAACCATTTTATGGGCATGGATGATGTAAACGGATGGAATTTGGACTATAAGGAGCCCCAACAAGACATTGAGACAAACTTGGAACAAATTATGGATGCAAAAGCAAGGGAATATTTTTAGGGGGAAGTTAAGAAAACCATAGAAGAAACAAATTCGGATGAAGATCTCGACAAGGAGACCATGGAAAAACCTAAACCATCTATTGAGGAACCCTCAAAGTTTGAACGAAAGAAGCTACCATAACATCTTGAGTATACTTTCCTGGAGCGAGATTTGGAGGACCTCCTTGAACATGCACTACCATCTGAAAAGGATAATGAAGACACCCATCCTTCTTCCCCCTTTTCTCAATGGATACCGACATAAGAGCTGAATGAACAAATCCAGTCTGTTTCCCAAGAAAAGGGAGAAAGTATGGAACCTTGCTTTGTGAATCCTAATACAGAGGATAAGTGTTCGATCAAACCCGGCATCGATGCCACTGTAATCTATGAACTCTTGGACCAAAACTTCATTATCAAAGAAATATATAGATGGCACAATAATTTAGTTGCAACACAAAGAGCTGAACGAAGTTATCACTTAATGTTGCTGAAATAATTGCTGGGGCTAATGCGAATTCAAACAATATGATCTTCCATATTTACTGAAAGGGTGGCCCTGTAAGATGCTGAATTATATGCCGAGCCTATCAAGACTACGAAGAAGCCGCGAAGAACATACAAAGGGGAAGGTCTTCAGAAGGATGCAGCGGCTCTGATCATCAAAGAGCCAGAATAATAAAAAGGTACATCAAGCTAATGATATAAAACAAGCGCTTCTTGGAAGGTAACCCAAGTTTGGTTAGTTTTCTAGTTCATCTTTTTAACATAGCTTAGTATTTTAGTTAGGAATACAATAGTAGTGAATTACACTTTTTGATGATGTTCCAGAAAATTATGGGATTCCCAAGTGCTTAACGATTAATTCTCTATGTTTGGAGTCACTAACACATAGGTTCAGGAGAAATTAAGTGAAAGAAGGACGAATAAAGGAAGACAAAAATGTGCACATCCTCAAATTAATTTGGCACGACCCTGTCGATGGCCGTGCATCTTTCGGGATAGTTTTTCTCACAGAAGACGCTACTGTGCACGGCTGTGCATCTCATTGGCATAGCCGTGCCAAGCGAGGTGGCGAACCAAAAGGCTTGGCACGCTCGTGCGCTGTGCGCAAGACGAACTAGGGCATTAAAACCCTAGACCGCGCGATAACCCATCATATTCTTCCACTTCTACATGCAGGACCGTGCGTCGCGCCTCAACTCTCTCCCTCCGTCGGCGTTCCTCCATCTTCTCCAGCTAGCCTGGTTGTCCACCTCCTTCTTCTACAGTGAGCCACCATCTTGAAGCATCATGCCGCCGAAGAAACCCTCAAAGAAGCAACCAAGGAGGAAGAAGCAGAGGGGAGAGGGAAGCTCCCAACCCCAGGCACCCTCATCCACCACCACCTCCCAGAAGCTGACGTGCACTACACCTATATTTGTCAGTAGGGACTTCCGTCTCCGGCAGTTGAGCTTCGGCGAGGCGCGCCACATCAATTGGGGCGTGCTGGAGACAGTAGGCCTCACCGCTGACGTACAGAGGCACCTAGACGTGGGCAGGTAGCGGCGCCAACTGGACATTCAGAAGACCACATACCAAGAGCTGACGATGGAGGTGCTCTCGACATTCTAGGTAGCTAGAGGACTCATCATCTGACACCAACCAGAACAGATAGAGTTCAAGTTGGGCGGAACGATGTTCCTAATGAGCTATACCGACTTCGCAGTCTACCTGGGGCTCTACGACCGGGAGATCATGACGACCCCAGAGTACCAGGCTCTGAGGATAGATAGGTCGGCCGGTAAGACACAGGAGTCCGTCTGGAGGAGACTAAGCACGGACCCACACTATGACCCATGCCTGTCAAAGGAGTCCACTCTCTTTTTCCCGGCCCTCAGGTACATCCATCTTATTCTTAGACACTCGATCACTGGCCGGGGATGGAGCACGAGGGTCGTCAGCACCAGAGACTTCCTTTACCTCCAGAGCATGCTGGACGGCTTCCCACTACACTTGGGATGGGTTGTAGGCGAGCTACTTCTACATCAAGCGATCCACACCAAAATTGGAGCCATCTTCGTTGGGCCATATATCACAAGACTGGCCCAGTACATGGGGATCAAACTGTTATACAAATCTGGTCCGATGACGATCGTAGGGAGCTCCATCCCTGTCACCTTAGACACATTGAGGGCGATGGGCATGCTGCAAGTCGTACGGACTGCTCAGACCATCAGATATACGGCCGCGGCCCCTACCGAGCCCCAGATACCCATAGAGTAGCTCGAGCAACAGGAGGTAGCAATAGCAGGACCGAGCACATCTTCCCCTTCAACAGCACCAGCTCTGGCTCCATTATTGACCCAGGTGGACCGCGATGCCCTCCTCCTTTGGTTGGTGCATGCCACCCAGCTATCACTGGACCACCAGGGCATTGTATACCCACCTCGGCAACTACCATCAGCCCAGACCTCGAGGGGTACGGGGGTGGTATAGGGAGATGAGCTGGCTGGAGGAGACTCCTTAGGGGACACCGACAGCTCCGAGGAGGACGATGACTTCGGACCTTGAGCTTCATCTTTATCTTTCTCTTTATTTACCACTTTTGTATTTTCTTTGAGTCAGTTTATTCATAAAAGGGTTTAGTCTCTATTTATGCTATGGAGTTTACTTTTTATGCCTTCAATGATCTTAAGAAAAGTTGAATATCACACTTGAACAGGAAACACAATGCAAGAACAAGGCACATCATGGCACACAAAGAACTAAGTTCACCTCTCCCACTTTGTTTACACATGTCATACTCTTTTTTATTGCATATAGCATATGCGACAATGCACAATTTTAGTATGGGGGAGGGATTAATTATTGGGAATCTATATCGATTATGATAAATGCAGACACACGTGGGGAGTCTGAGCGTAAGGTAAGACCCACTTTTTTTATAAAAACCATCACGCACTTAACGCTATCTTTCCCCGGGCACCGGAGGGACTCCCAACCTTTGCTTGAGGACAAGCAAAAGTTCAAGTGTGGGGGTGTGATAAGTGCACAATTGTACATGTACTTCCACCATATTTTCAAGCACTTATCTAGATATTTGTGTCAATTCCTCTATTTTAGTACTTCTCTGGGTTTGTTTTACGTTTAAGAAGATAAAATAGGTGCCCGGAGAAAAAGGAACAAGAAATGAGACAAACCGGGGGAAAACAAGCCAAAAAGTGCCTTTACAGAGATGTGCACGGCCATAGTACAATGTAGCACGCCCGTACACATGCCCGTGCAACTCTCTATACTCAAAACTTGACAAAAACATTTGGCATGGGTGTGCAGATGCTTGGCACGCCCGTGCACAACAGAGCTACAGCCTGCAGACAAGCTGCAATATTCCGAAAATTATTTAAAAATATCTAGAACTCCAAATACGATCTCCACCGTTCAGATTGAAGAAGAAGGGGTTAGGAACATCCTATAGAAGGTCCAGTTAGATCTTAGTTGATTTAGTCACCGGATCATTCACATGATGAAGACCGCACAAACCTATAATTTCAGTCCGAATTATCCCAAATTATCTCAAGATTATCTGGATCACTCCAACTCAAATCACAAGTTATCCAGAATTAGAAGGACGATTTTGCTGGTGATTTACAAACTATATAAACCCGAGGGAATAGTAGATTAGATTATCTTTGGGTGGGGGCCCAGATCGACGATCTTTCGGCGAGAGCTCAAGATCAGAACGTTGGTCAGAGGAGTAGAAGAGATCAAAGGCGGAGAAGATATCAAGCAAGGGAAACCATGTTTCTTAATTATGTCTTATCCTATTTTCTTTGTTGATGTATTCATTAGCATGAGAGGCTAAACCCCTTTGGTGGTGCCTCGGACACATGAACCCTAGGATTTCTTTTAGTCATTGAATTCATTATTTATTAGTTTTTCTCATTGATGATTCTTGTGATTCTGTGTTTTGATTGATATGATTGTGTCATGCATGAGTCATGATCACATAACTTGCTAGGTTTAGCAAAGCATGTTCGTGCTTAGGGTTTGGATTGCATGCCTCATATATGCTTAGATTCATGTCTATCTTAGTTAGGTTACAACTAGACATAGGTAATAAGTTCGATCTACATGCCGAGAGATCGAATGTAGCATCTATATGGCGCAATTGTCGAAGTCCAAAGAACCAACTAATAGAGAACTAATAATGAGAATTTGATTGCTAATAAAAGAAACCTAGGAGGATTGAGATCTGAGGAGCCACGCTTAATCTCTGATTTCTCACAACCAACTATTCACCATAGCTTTCATTAGGATCAATAACCAATACAACCTTTTTATAGTTTCACACTAGATAACAAAGAATAGTTAGTACTAGAGTCCAGTCCCTGTGGATTCGATAACCCTATCTTTTGGGTACTTTATTACTTGAGCGACCCATACACTTGTGGGTAGTTGTCGCACACTCTACACGTGCATCACTAATTCCTTGTGTGAATAGTGATGAGCTTCTTGAACACGCCCTCACCAACTTTGGAGCTAGTATAAATGTCATTCCATATAAGCTTTATATGAAACTCGGATAAGGAGAACATAAGGCCACACGAATGACTTTGCAGTTGGCAGATTGCTCTATGAAAAGACCTCGTGGTCTTTTTGAGGATGTTTTGGTTGGGGTGCATAAATTTGTATTCCACATAGATTTCGTCTTGTTAGATGTCAATGACAACGTCGAGGTACCGATCATCTTGGGCCGTTCATTCTTAGCCACAGCTAGAGCACTGCAGGATCATCATGAAGTAAAGCTATCATTGAGGGTAGGTGAGTGAGGTAGTATTTAGACTGCCAGATGCCATGCGTCGCGCCACATTAGACCATGATGATACATCGTACTGTGTCGATAATATCGATCTAATGACAAGAGACTTTATGCAAGAGGCTTTATCTATTAACCCTCTATAGAAGTATTTCGGTGAATTAGATGACCAACCAAGTGAGACTGATAATAATACTATTGGATCTGGGAAGAAGGGAGATCAAGGAGAAGAAACAATACAGAAGAAAAGAACCCTTTCTAAATCAAAATCCTGGAAGAAGAGGAGTAAAGCAAAAATTATCAAGAGCAGTACTTCACAATTGGAGGTAGGACAATGCTCTAACATTCAGCATGGTGAGTACTCGGTTTACTCCAGTTTAAGTTTCTCCTTATTTGGACACAATCTTAAAGGCCGAACTGGAGAAGGGCTTCATGTGTTTGAACCACCATGAGTAAGTAACAGGTACGTGAAGCTCGTGACGTTAAACAAGCGCTTCTTGGGAGGCAACCTAAGTTTCAAAATTTTTTGCCTTCTTTAAATTTCTATTCTCATCAGTAGAGTAGATTTAGACTTCAATAATATAATTAGATGCCTGATCTTAAATTCTTTGTTTGATATCTCCATTGGTAGTCAGTTGTGGTGGGTTGTAGGACTCAAACCCCTGATTTAATTGAATCTAGTTCTGCTATCAAGTAAAAGCAGACGGAACAGTCTGGGTTGTAAATTGTCCCGTCTGCCTTTGTAAAACTTGGGGAGGATTTGTTTTGCACCATCGGGCGAATCCGTCTGCTAGAGAAAATTCGAGGAGGTCAAGTTCTGAACTCACATGGATCCGTCCGTATTTCTAGACGGTTCCATCTATTTAGGTAAACATTGAGATGGGACAAATTTGTGAAACCAGACGAATCCATCCATATTTTTAGAGGGTCCCGTTTTCTTGTGCAATTGTGAGGGAAGGTCATTTTGTGCAGTCAAACGGATTTGTCCACACTTAGAAACGGTTCCATATATTTATATAAATAATGAAGGGGGGACAATTTGTGAACTTAAACGGAACCATTTGGGAAATCATACGGATCCGCCTGAGTACACTTCCTAAAGAGATAATGTCACGAAGCTAGATGATTCCTCCTGGAAAGAAAACGGAACCATCTACGCTACAAATCTTAGCACATTTTGGAAAGAACACGGGCCGTCACTCTTCACTTACTTCATTCACACACAGAGCCACAATGCGATCTCCAGTCTACCCCCAACCCTCCCCCTGCGCACCGTCACTCATTGGAGTCATTCTCTTATCATTCAACACCAGAAATAGAAGGTTAGCCCTATGATACATGATTCTGTTATGTCGATTTGAATTAAACCATTTGCACTGTGTCTAGGGCATCAAACTAGGGTGTCGAATGGGTTCCAATATAGTTTTAAGCATGCTAGATTAATTTCATTGCATATTCTGCATGACCTTGTGTGATTTAGGAATCCCCTGCCTAGTTTAGGGTTTTGTACCTTGTAGAGGGGGACCTGCAAACACCAAAGCCCCGCCTGGCTTGTACAGGCGAGCAAGACGGTCCCGCCTAGAAAATCACACGAGGCCGTGATTTAATACACATTCAAATATTCGCGCGAATTATATGTCCAGGAGGTCCCGTCTAGAATTTATATGGGACCGCCAACTAGTACAAAGTAAGGGTTTCGAGAAAATTGTGAGCTAGGCGGTCCCGCCTAGCGAAGTACACGGGACCGTGAACTAGTGTAATTTAGGGAAACTACAGGAATCACATTAACAGATGGAACCGTCTGATTTTCCAAACACCCGTATGGTAATATAAATTTTTTTAGAAAATATGGGAATCATCTATGTTTTATCTGGAGCAATTCGATCTTTGTCTATTGATAGCTCGTGGAAAAGAGCTATTTTAGTAGGTGTTTGTTAAGGAATTTAAAGTTGAAAAGTGCAATATTGAATGAATACATGTTGTTTTTGCTCTAAAATACATTACTTGTGCATTTGTGCTGTCTTGTACGCTTTCATGATGTTTTACACCTATTGTAGTTGATAAATGCTAAAAAAGTGAAGTATTTGTGCAACAGGTCACTTGAAGCAACGCAGAAGAAAACATCGCGATGCCAAAACTTGGCATCTCGATGTTTAATAGGGACAGAGTGCCAAATCCACCCAGCAAGACAGATCGCGATGTTCTCCAGAACATCGAGATGCAAAAGGAAATAGCATCGCGAACTTTAACATGAGCTGAAGACAGCTTTCAAGCGAAAAGACAGATCGCGATGTCCGTCAGAACATCGTGATGGTACATTTCTAGGGTTTCTCAGAGGACCAAAAACATCGCGATGTCATTTCCTGACATCGCGATGTTGACTGCGCTAGGTATAAATAAGGAGAAATTAGCTAGGGTTTGGTATCTTTACTTGGTGGCGGCTGCACGCGATAGCACTGGTCCTGAGGGCAATTCCAAGAACCTTGGAGCTGGAGATTGTATATTTATGAGGGGGAACTTCTTGTACCTTGTCTTTAATGTTTATAACTCTCTTTTAGTTTATTTGTGGATGTTTGTAAGGAAGCGTTCATTGCTATTGATGTATCTTTTGAAATGGTAGCTTAAACATATTATCTAGGGTTGTATGGATGCTATAACTTGAAAAATTTATTATCCTTGGTTTGCTTTGCTATCTTGATTGTGGATGTGCCTTTGAATATCTCTCTCTCTCTCTCTCTCTCTCTCTCTCTCTCTCTCTCTCTCTCTATTCCTCATTAGTTGAAAGACAATGAGCATCTTTAGCTTCAAGCACTATGAGAAATCTAGGCTTGTAAGTAGACTAAGGATTAGGGTGGACGGAGTGATACCGCTTTGTCCTCTCACAGAGAAATCAGTAGAGGCAATTCCATGGTAGTGATAGAATGTTTTCCTATAATGCTTCTAATGTACCGATAGAAATATGGACTTTAGAAGCATGATCCTTAGAAATAAGGTCTTGTAGGATGCACCCGGAGTGCACATAAGCACATCACTTTATCATCTATACACCCACATCCACGTTCTTGATAACATAGCATCCCAAGGGGAGAACTCTAACAAGTCTAGCAATCCCATATAACCCTAGGTCATCCATTCTGAGAATTTACCCCTTTAATCCTCTGTTCAACAACAACTCACTTACAACCAATCACAATCTTCAATATTACACATTCAACCTTTTTACTCAATCATGCATAAGCAGGAAAATCTACTCTCCGTTCTCTTGGGATTTCGACCCGGTACTCACCGGTTTATTACTTGTGACCATGTACGCTTGCGTGCGGAAACTTGACACTCAAGTTTTCTGGTCAACATCTATCAAATTTTCTTTTGCAGATACCCCCACGAACAAAAGTTATCGCCAAACGCAAGAGAGAAGAAGGGAACTCCTCCTCAACCCCAGAGTTCCTTAAGAAGAGATTCAAGCCCAAATATGAATGATTGTCCACCAAGGAATTCAAAAAAACATGCACAATTGATTGGGACAATGTGAGGGAAATTGGGATTGAGGACAAGGTCCGTGAGTTGGTCTAGTTTTGAGGATGGGATCGCATCTTGGCGATTGATTAGCCTGTCGACAAGGAACTTGCCTTGGAGGTCCTGAGCAGTTTTTAAGTGGACGACTCCCACATCACTTTAGGGAAGAAGGAAGCCATTAGATTTCAACTCAGGGGAAAGATGAAGAAGATGAGCTTTACAGAGTTTTCCTTAGCCACGGAGCTATATGACCATACCTTCATCAACAGACCTGAGTACGACGTAGTAGCCTTGGAGTTCCCCGGAGATATGTTCCCCACTAGATTTTGGCAGTCCATCACTTTCGGGGGCAGTGTTGACTATAAGAAGGCCTTCTTCATCGTAGACCAGCACATCGATATATCCAAGCTGTGATCAGCCATTCCATTGCCGGCCGCACGGATACCACAGGGTCGATCACTCAGGCGGACAATTATATCCTCTACAGCATGATCCACCGCAATTCTATGCACATTGGACATCTCCTAGCTGACTTCTTAGCTCACCAGGGCCAGTATCCATGATTACAGGTTATCTCAACTGGTCCGTATGTCACCCAGTTGATTGTCGGCATGGGCATTTTCCACTAGACGCAGAACATAACTCGTGTTTTCACCGTCAACCCCCTGGGAGCTAGCGCACTCGTTCTGATGTAGATGATCTGGTGCACTGCTGAGGGTTTCTGTCTGGTTCAGCGAGACTCGAGGGAGGATCCTATTTAGATAGAGGAGGAGAGTACCAACACCGCATCATCATCATCTGATAACTCCGCTCCAGCTTCACTACATCCCAGCTCCCAGCCTTGCAATCCATGGATAGAGGAGCTCCTCATTGGCCAGCAGCTCCTATTTGAGATGCTGCAGAGTCTGAGCACAGCACAGGAGAAGATGCAGCACGATTTGCAACAGTTCTTTGGGCGCTTCCCTGATAGTACCTCTGTACTAGTTCCTCCTCCAGAGCAAACCATCGCCCCAACACCACCATCTTCCTCCATTTCAGCTCCTACACCACCTGCTGCTCAAGCCAATACCACCCTAGTTATTTCTCCTGATGGGGAGTAGTTCGATAGTGATCAAGACATCTTCTATGATTTTGTATTAGTGTGCAAGGGTTCATCCCTGCTCACTAGTTATTTTTCTATCTATTAGTGTTTTATGACTTTATTTTCTTTCTTATATTTCGGGATGCTATAATCACCCCCTCCTTGCTTCACAGATTTTGAATGGTCATGACTTGCGCTCGAACTGAACTTTACCCCCCGGGCTCCTACGATCGAGGAATTCCACACAATAGAATCGGGGAAGTCTCAGTTTACCCTACCCCCTATGTTATTCTTTTCTTATAAATTGCATGTGTTAATGGGTGCATTAAGGACAATGCACTATTTTATAGTGGGAGAGGGTAGTAGCTTCCGAGCTCAAATCTTTTTGCAATTCATTGCAAAACTTTAAGTGTGGAGATGAGTGTTTAGAAATTCATTGCACATCTTCGAATGAATCCACGTTAACATAGACCGATGTCACGCCCCGACCCCAAAATCTCGAGCCTCGGACATGTAAGCAGACCGGCAGTGCCCAAGCAGAGGCGGGTCCACTCGAATGCAAGGCCTAAGTGACCATAAAGCAACAACACATATGTAGCGGAATAGTAAAAATCATGAATATAAAGTCAGAGTATATCAACGGAAGATAAATCCTAAGGGTACAGGCACCCTATAATGTCAAGTACATAACTGGCCCGCATGGACCAAATCACAAGTATCTTCACTCATAGTAATGAAATTAGAGGTAGCCAACCTCAGCAACAATCCCAAGGCCCTACGTACAGCTCCGGTCGCTCACGTCTGCTCCTCCGCGGGATCTGTAAAGGAGTGAGAACAAGTGTATGAGCTTTCGGAAGGAAAGCCCAGTAAGTACCCTCGCAGGGATCATAAACAGGTCATGTATAAAGAATAAACAAGTAAAGTAAACCAATTTCATGACTAAACCAAGCAAGTGGGGCAGCACCCCAGGCCAACAACCACCTAGGAGTCTCAACCCTACCACAAAGAATTATCAAAGATAGGGACTCCTAACACAACAACGACCTCAAGCCCTGGAAGAGTAATATTCCAAAATAAGGTTCTCGAAGTATCCCCCGGTCAGCCATCAGCCTGAGCTGGTATCGACCCTTGGTCGGAAATCGGTAGCGCTACCCCTCTTACGTGTCGACACGGCTAGTGTATCGTTCCACTAACAGGTGGATGGCTAAAGTATCCTCGCTCTGGCATGGAACCATCAGAACGCCAGGGTGTCCGCAGCCCCGAACGCTCCACAGGAGCCCCCACTCTCTACTGATCCTGGCGGAAGATTCCATAAGAGTAACACATATTGAATGGAAAAGAACACCATACAATCACACACACGTGCACAAGCATGGGATTAACAAGGTAATACTCCAATGAGTCAATCAAGCATGAAATTGAGAAGCGATATTCCAAGGCATCAAATAAGTATTAATGGAATCAACCAACCAAGAAACAATCAACCAGTGATTGGAAGTGCACAAGCATGTGATTAGTGATCATCATGATAAAAGAAGGAGCCAAAGGCACATACCTGAGTGTGCAGAAAGGTCTAACAATCGGTCAGTGACTCTCCCTGACGTGACTCTCTGTTCCATGTCGGAATCGGGATCTGATAATAAAAATCTATTTTCTCAGTATACCTCGTACATGTACACAAAAGTGATCACCCACGATCAGGTGTATTCACATTAATGATGCATGTAATATACCCTTCTAATACGGTGTGTGATATTTAATTAAAAGTTTTTAAATATCCCACATAACATATATATATAAATAAATAAATAAATAAATATAAGTATATATATATATATATATATATATATATATATATATATATAGATAGATATATATATATATATATATATAATCATTTTCCCCTCTTTTTTTTGATCACTGGCTTCTCCTGCACATGCATATATATATATATATATATATATATATATATATATATATATATATATATATATATATATATATATATACCTTTTTCTCTCTCTCTCTCTCTATCTTATTTCTTAACCTTTCTTCACTATCTTAGCCTCTTACACGATCCATACCAACTGGTGAATGAGCTTTGTTATGCATTGAACCATCTACCCCCATCATCATCTTCACTCTCATATAATGCCATGTTAACTTAGTGTCCGTTCGTCAGCTCGACTAACTTTTTAAAACACTATTATTAACCCCAACCAACAGTCCTAAACACATGCGCATCCTCTAATATCACCCATCTTAATTGAAGGTTATCAACAGATATAAATACAAGGCTAAGCATGATTATCTAACTCATAGGCCATTCCCACTGTTCATACATACGAGCATGCATGCGATCTGGAATTAAAACACCTCTATGCACTCCTGTATTTTGTACACAAAGCCAGCCATACAGGGACATGCAACTAACTAGGTTCATTAAGCTATCTTAGTCAAGGCAACATGGCTCCTTGACTGAGTACATATGTGAGGCATACCTCATACAGCTAGCTACTCATGCATGCACATGTATTTAGCGCTCACGAGATTACTCTTCAGGAGTTAAGAGCTTACCGGGAGACAACGACGTCAAGGAATCCAAGGTGGCAAGGCTTGTCGGAGCTCCTCGGCACCTCCTTGTCGACCTCGGGATTCTCACCCGATTCTCCCTGACCCAAGCTTGCCCCTCACCCGCGACTGAGATGTTGCTCAAATGCTCTGAAGTCATGTCCTCTCCGTCGGCGTTGTTCGGAGATCGTGGCTGAGAGTGGAACTTGTGAGGCTCTTATCTCGGTTTACCCAACCAGCACTACTAGTTCTTCTTTTAATGGTTCAAACTGGCGTTTAGAGGCTCGAGGGAGGCGGGTGGTGACATGACCCAGCACTGCCATGCGCCGCCTCATCGGTACAGTAAATACGGGGATCTCATCGCACGCAAGACCATGCCGCCCTGTGATAGTGTTAAGAGTCTGGAGAAGGAGAATAAACGAAAAAAGGTTTCCCCCTAACGAAATTGGTCTCCCCACGTGCCTCTTCGTCCTGATAGTGGCACTACGAGTTGACATCTACTATATGGTTTCATCTTTTCAGCATGACCGTTTCTTTCCCATTAATAAGCACCATGTGGGTCAACTCATGCCATGTGTTTTATTAATTACAAATTCTCCCAGCATTGTTGCTGGCTCAAAGCACGTCTTCCTTAAACCATGTGCTCCTACTATATATATTAAAATATATAGTATATATATATTAGTCCCATCTTCTAGTCAACTCTAATTAAATTCCTGGCTACTAAGATTCGTAGCTATAATGTAATATCATATATTATATCATATTATATAATATATAATATATCACATCATATTATATAATATCATACATAATATAATGTAATTCTACAAATCATGCTGATGTTGCCCTCAGCCAATATATATATATATATATATATATATATATATATATATATATATATATGTCCATTTCCATTTTAATTCCATCCTTTAATTAAATTTCAAACTAGACCCTTATTTAACTAAAAATGATAACTAAAAATGATTAGTACCAAATTAAGGATTTAATTACCCCATAATTTGTATGGATTTTACAACCGATGACGGCATGCTTAAAATTTTTGCTCAGCTTCCTTTACTCTTGGTGGCACCATATCAACACAAATTTTTTCTAATTCTCCTAGGAGACACCATGGACAATTAGAGAACATCCTTATGACAAAAACATTTGTTAGTGACAATAGATAACTCATCACCATGTTTCTCTGATTTAGAGTGCTAAGTATCACCTTCAATGGCTCCAAGAGATTTTGTGACACTAGTTCAAGCTTTTGACCTTCATTACTTATCTTGGTGGACAGGTAATAGTGTAAATAAAATGTTTAGTGTACATAGGAGTTGTGATATAAATTGACAGTGTCCCGCTGCTCTTGATGATGAAGTAGCTTGGGGTTCGGGCCTCTAATCAGGGTATTCTTCAAGTCGAAAAAATCTCTTATGGGCATGAACACAATCATGTAAGTTGTAATTTTCCGAGTAAGTTGGGTGTTCCGAGTAATTACACCCTTTACATCCATTGGTCATTGTCTCCTTTATCTTAGACATATAGAAACACAAGATACAGAAACAGATAGCGACACAGAAGACAATAAATTTATTGATCAGTTAGCAAATTTTAATTTAGAAGATTTATATATAGATGATATTTTAGTATTCAATAGATCCATTGAAGAACATATTGGACACTTACAAATAGTTTTTGCAGAATTTATGAAACACGGAATTATAATTAGTAAGAAGAAAATGGAAATATTCAAAACTTACATAAAGTTTATAGGATTAGAAATACGAAATACTATAGTAAAATTACAAGATCATATAACAAAAAAGATATTAGACATCACAGTTGAAGATTTACACGAAACTAAAAAAATTACAATCATTTTTAGGCTTATTAAATTACGCACGGAGTTTCATAAAAGACTTAGGAAGAATAGAAAGACCTTTATATGCTAAGACATCTAAAAAAGGTCAGAAGACATTTAATATTGAAGATAAAAAAAAAATTGGTACAATAGATTAAAGAACTGGTAAAAATATTTCCCCCTTTAAATCTTTCTTTGGAAACGGACTATATAATAATCCATACAGACGGTTCAGATATTGGATAGGGAGCAGTATTAATAGCTAAACCCAATAAATTTGAAAGTAATTTAGACAAAAAAATATGTGGATACGCCAATGGCAAATATAGTGAAAAGGGATTTATAAGTGGTATACATGCTGAAATTTTAGCTATAAATTATGTTTTAGATGCTTTTACAATACACATTTTATCTAAAAAAGAAAATACAGTTAGAACGGATTGCAAAGCAATCGTTAGATTTTATAATAAATTAAATGATAAAAGAAGTATAGAAGAAGATGGCTACATCTAATAGACCGTATTATTGGTAATGGCCTTAAAGTACATTTTGAGCATATTAAAGGTAGAAATAATGATTTAGCATATTTACTTAGTAGAGTTATAACTGAATCTACTACAAAAATTTTTACAGATGTAGCCCGTCAAGCCCAATAGTTCTACATCTATGAGACCACAAACGAATCTCAGAAGGCTACCAGCTTCACTTCAAGAAAGAATAAGCTTTGGTAATACGAGCCTAATTGTATATCAGAAGAGTAATATTTCTTTTACGACTTTAGCGCATTTAGAAGTTTCAAAAGAACAACAATGTTTATTAGATAATATGTGAATTTCTCGAAACACTCTTTCATCAAGCCCAAAGTATTTTCTAGCTTGTTTAAATGCTTTAACAGAATATTTCATAATATTAGAAATAACTTTAAATTTTATACAATAGTACAAGGACGAATTTGTGGAGTTTTCGTTGATCGGATAGAAGTTTTAGAAAGTATTACGAATTTTGAATGTTCGTTGTTTAAAGGTTTTAACTTGATTTCTGAAGCATTCGATTTTGCTCAAAAATACATTGGACCATCATATTATGTTTTTTTATCTCTCAAAACACTTCCAAATCAAGTTCCCGTGCCAAGAACTTTTGTTTTTGTCCAAGATGCTTCAGATAAGATTTTGTTTTGCTCCCATTGTGACAATTTGCAAGTAGTGATTAGAAAAAATGCTGAAATAATAGCCACCCTTGAGAGAGAAAAGCAAGCTTTACTACAAAATTACTTCTGTTAGAACATCAGACCTAGGAAATCGATGATGAGGCCCGAATTTCATCACCTAACCCGACTCAAACAGTAGTCGGTAAAGGTTTATCAAGTCCGTTGATGGCTGAGTATTTGCAACAAATACAAGAGAAAGTTACTAATGAAACTATATCATTGGCTAGCCCAGCACAACAGGTAGCTGGTCAAGGCGATATATCAAATCCTGTCATGGGTGTGGTTTTCCCAAGAAGCCAATCATATAAGGGAAAAGAAAAGATAGGATTTGAGAAAGAAGATTTAGAATCTTGGATACAGCAAATGATAAAAGAAACTTTGCAAAAAGAAAAAGAATTATATTTCAGTTCTATTCCAGATTCTCTTGAGCCTTATTGTCCTATAAATTTAGGAGATTTTAGCCTACAGATAGACATTATGGATTGGGAAGACACTCAAAAAATTTTAAAACAGTTAGAAGAAAAATCTGATAAAAAGAAATATACAAGCTTAAACTAAATATGTAACACCCATCTCCAAATTAGGAGACACGTATCACACCAGCCAGGTCAAGGGAATGGACCCTAAACCTAAGGCTGTAAAATCGGTAATCAACAATAATCAAGTAATTGCGGAAGTTATTAAGGCAAACAAATCATATCATATCATAAATTTACTGTTCAATACATCACCAAATAAAATATACTATCTTAGACTTAATTATCTCAAATACACTCATAACAGACATAATCATGAACTAAACACAAGGAGTCAGAGCCACCTACAGGTAATCTCCATAAAATCTCACGATTAGACAAAGCCTTCTATCTGGTCTCCTGTCTATCGCTTGCATAAAAATATCACAAAAATGGGGTTGAGCTACTGGAGCTCAGTGATCTGAAAATAGTACTGTCGAGTATAAAATTGTACCCGTATAATAAAATAAAACTGTATAGACTGAGCATTAAATTATGCATACATAATAACTTAAAATAAATACTAAAATCTGAAAGTAATGCTGAGCAATAAAGATGCTGGTCAATGCATTATCTTCAATCTGTTTTAATCATGTCAAATGCATAAAAATCTCATGTATGCATATCTCATAATCTGTTTCTCTATATTGTGAATAATTTCCGAAATTACCTTGGTAATCTGTACCAATCGCCTCTACGGTGGATCTCTAATCACTACTGGGAGGTGGGTAATACGTAGTCATCTGATCATCACAGTACTATCATCTCTAACTACACATCTACTTCAATACTACAGGACCAACGACCAACAGGTAGATCTATCAACGCTACACGGGGTCAGACTTATATATGTACACTAGGCACTCCGAGAGTATGGAAAGGGGGTTTTAATTTCACAAAAATGGAATGATTTAAGATAGATAGATTAAAATCAGAGCTTTAAACCACCCCTTTTCTAACCTAATGCAGTACTCTCTGGCTCTCTACGAGCCACCACTGGCACAGGCAAGTATATCAATAAGTGTAGTCTATTAATCTCTATATCTATTTCTTTATTTTGTTACTGATTACTATGCACGAATGATTTTCCAAAATTCTGGAAAGTTTCATGAAAGTTCTAATTCATGCTTTTCAAACTAAAATAAAAAATAAAATGAAAATAAGATAAAAACTCGTACTATACAGCTAGTTCCCTCACCTGAGTCTAGTACGAGCTTAGGACTGGCACGGTCCTTCGGCAGCGGCTAAGTTGCCTTTGCCTTTTCCTTTTCCCTTTCCTGATAATCGAAATACTGAAATCATGAATACAGAGACTGTATTCTTAACTCGTACTCTAATTTAAACTCGATAGAATACGGTAAACTCATTAAACTCTCTATGCATGATTCTTACTTAAAATCTAATAAATGCTTCTAAAATTCATAAATACTATGATTACAATCATAGCTTTAGTTATATCGCTAAGAATACGATAAAAATACGAAGAACTATCACATGCTCGTATTTCTCCATACTTCCAACTATTCTTTACTTATACTTAATTATCACCTTCTTAACTTGATAACTAGCACATTAAGCATGGAATGGAGATAATTAACAAAACATAAAAGCATGAAACTAGAGATTAATAAATCTTTAACTCTTATAAATTTCTATGAAAAATCGAGCAGCATCTCCTTTATTTTTAAGCTCCCGAAATTATACACACATTAACATCATGAATTAAATCATTCCACTCTACAATTCCAATACTTGCAAAAATTCCCTCTATCCCCAATCCTTTCACAGCCCATACACTTGCACATAAATCATTCAAGTCTAAACCCTAATCATAATTTCATTTAGGGTTTTCCCCAATCTTAACCTTCAATTAACTAATTAAAAGTAGGGTTAATCCCAATTAGGGCTCACACTTGTAAGGGTGATGAAGAGAAGGTGTCGCAGGCTGAAGAAGAGGTTGGCCGGAGCTGAGGCCGTTGGCAGCTCGTTGGTGCGCGCAGGAGGTGGCCAGCGGCCGAGCTGGGCGCATCTCTTGGAGAATGTGGGGCGGAGCCCACGGCTGCATAGATGGTCGCCGGGCGGAGTCGGCTTGCCAGCCTGTTGTGGGGCGGCCTGGCGGTGCGGCCGCGGGGGCGTCTCGGCTTGGCGGGAGGCGGACTGTGGGTGGTGCAGCTCCAGGCGGCGCAGGGGAGCGCGGTGAAGGGGTGTCGGGGTCGCTGTTGTGGCTAGTGCCGATGAAGGGCGATGCAGGGCGACCTAGCGGCGAGCAGCTCGCCGGCGAGGGTTAGGGAACAAGTGAGAGATGAATCCAAGAGAGAAATGGAAAAGGAGAAGAGGGTTGTTGGCTTTAATCGAGAAAGAGATAGAGACAGAGAGTGGTTAAAAATTCATTCTCTCTCTTCTCTTATTTATAAAAGAAATAGATTATATTTAAATATTATGTTCCTTAATAATATTTAAATCTAATCATTTAATAAATCTTTTAAAAAGTATTTGATTAAACTATGATATCTTCTAAAATATCTCTTACTAAAGGCGGAACAACTTTATTTGATCTTATCTTGTTACTGTGTCGTCACGAGGGCGACTAATATAATTATCTGGCTCATCTCTATCTCTGACCCAGATCCAAGAATCCCGGGTTAGACGATCCCAGTGACACGGGCTTACTATAGTATCACGGGTCGTCTCCTCTCCCGACCCAGATCTATTTTTCTTGACTTTTGACTAGGCCAGATCTACTTTATCGGGACTCTAACTTTTGTCCGGTATCTTCCACTTAATTAATCTGGATTAATTAATATTTAAATAATTTCTCATTTAATTAATCCAACTTTGCTGACTATCCACCTCCAACTATTCTATGTAAAAGTGGTCTAGCCCAATAAGGCCTTTTCTTAGCCCTATAGTTGCGAGGCTGGATTTCGGGTCCATTTAATCCCGATTTTCTTTTAATTTGAGGTTAAAATAATTAATTTGTTTTGTGTGTTAATTAACCTCATTAAAAATTCAAAATTTTACTGAATATTTATTTAGAAAAACCCGGGGTGTTACAAAATAGACTAGGTATTATTGCACTATAACAATATGAAGTCTAGATAGTTTCTAATACCTAGAAAGGTGATCACGTACTTCAATTATTTCTATACCAAGCATATCTTTCAAGAATTTATAATTTTAAATTTCACCCAAGTATTTATCTCATAAAACAGATTATTTTAATTTCATATAAATTCAAAAGGATATCAACCCACCCTTAGTACAGAAATAGGTTCTTTGCAAGAAAGAATTACTTCTACCAAAGAGGGATCTATAACTTCGATCCAAGCAGTTTATGTACCTGCGGACGATTTGACCGACCCTGCTCCTGCCACGACATTTGCACATTTAGATGCTACTACCGTACTATCAAGAGGATTAGCTGCCAAAGGTATACTTCAACATCATCTTGAACCTCTTCCACCATAAATGCCCACTTCTGTCACAACACATTCACCATCTCCAACTGAAGACTCCACAACCGACTTCTCTCAAACCACTCAGATAACATGCCCTCAACAACTTATTTTATCCTACCTACCACTTGTTTCCACTCCAATCAAAGACCTCCTTGTGAAAGAATTCCTTGAGTTAAATGATGAAAATAAGACACTATCCAAGGTACTTCATGGCCAACACAAGCTCATTTGTTCCTTACTGAAAAACTCTCAAACTTTTGCGCATCAAGAGGTATTACGACTCTAGCACCAGATCATGGAACTGTAAACAGAAAAAAAAAAATGAGGTCAATGTGAAGGTCGCTAATCTAGGACAAGGCAAAATTTAGCCATACTGTCCAGGAGTTTTTCCCGATCAACTCCATTTTCTATATCAAGATCCTACTCGTCATCACCATTTCAACTGTCCTGCTAATGGTTATTGTCCCTGTCAACTCATCCTCACAGAAGCAACTGTGGACAAGATGCACTATTATACTAATCCAACAAACACCCACCTAATAGATTATCTCAGGCAGGTAAACTACAATTATGATTGTCAAAATAAAGACATCCTCGGCTACAGTAGACACTCTCCGGAAGAGGGGTGGCCTCTTGAACCGAAGATGTCTCCTTAGTCAGTTCAGGAGGAGGACTCATCTCGGCCATAGATTTTTTCATCTTCCCCTGCAGCCCCTTAACCGTCTTCTTTGACCTTTTTTGAGGGGGTACCTTGGCTCTCTTTTGAGAAAGGTCCTCGGTTCCTTCATGAGAAGGTTCCCTCTCCCTCTTCAGAGAGAGTTCCTCGGTCCTCCACTAAGAGGATTCCACAGCTTTCTTCGGATTCTCTTTGGCCTTCCTTATAGCCTTCTCAGTCTCTTTCGGGGCCTCTACACCCCTCCTCTGGGAAGATCCCTCATCCTTTTTCTTTCCTTTGCCCTTAAATCTAGCCAACAAAGAATGAGCGACTTCATCGAGCTCATCGGCTTAGCTATCAGCCGAGAGCAAAAAGCAGTGTTAAAAAAACAAAATCAGATGACGATCAATCGGAAGAGCAAGACCAAAACGAGCCCTACCCCTAGCCAAGTATAGACCACACTTCTTGAGTCTCTTAGATGTCAAATATGAATCAATAGGAGTGGTGAAAAAGCCTCGGAGAACCTTGAGTTGTTCCTCCTCCTTAGCAGTCATTCCCTCTTTACACACAACATTGGTCCAAGAAACACCCCATTGGTTCGGACACCCAAATTTACCTCACTAGAAACAAAAAAGAACTTGCTTTTCCACTTCTTGATAGTGGATGGAACTGGACATAGAAACCGTTTCTTTGAGCGAGTAGAGAAAAATTACCAATCGATACCGGAATCCTAGTTCAGACTAAAGAGCAAAACCAATAGAAAATCGATGTAATGCCGAAATGACTCAAGACCATCACAAATCCATAGAGTAACCTCCACGAATTCGGAGACAACTGGGAAGGACACAATTTATAGTGGTCAAATATATCTTGAAAAATCATTGAGAAAGGTAACCTAAGACCAGTTAACAGAGATTCATAATAAATAGTTATTTCTCCTTTATTCGTAGGAGAGCTAGTATGTTCGGAATGAGTCGGAACCCTATAAGTGAAAGAAAAAAGGAAGCGAGGGGGGAGAAGAAATTCTATAGAGCCTGACCGCAGATTTCATCTTTGTGGTCGTAAGGACATTTGGAAAGGCAACGGACCCAGGTTTTGGTCGCTTCGAAGATGAAGGGTGAGCCTTACTGACTGGGGGCAATGGGGGAAGCGACGAAGAAGAAACATGGGGGCTAGAGGGAATGATCTCCATACCTCGATGAAGTGAAACAACTAGAAGGAAGACGCAGGGGAAAAGAAAGATGATTCGTGCAGCAGTTCGAGAAGACAAAGCGGTGAACTGAGGAGGAGAAAGACAACCTTTTCTTTTGAACCAGTGAAGATGATTTCGCGCACGATTCCCCAAACGGCCAAATCATTTTTGACGACCCAGATTACTTTAGAGAATGGCGCGTAGCAGAGATGTGACACATGGACCATGAAATGCATACCCATCATTACTTATAGCCCTCCACTCCACGCCTTTTCCAAACGTCACATCTCGAAAATCGTATCAAGAGACAAACAAGCTCCTAGCATTAAATACTCACCACAATCCTAGTGACAACGCTTAGCAATCAAATGTATGACCCCAACCAACTGAAGCTTCCAGCGCACTAACTCGACTTGAAGTTATGACGCTCGACCAAAACTGCGACCTGCAAACACGTCATTCGGCCAATTTCACCAGCGCTCCGCCAAGGCCGTACGCATGCTCCCATTAGCTCCAACCATGCACTGACCCCAATACCGATGTCGAACTCCAGAACATTACCCGAAGCTCGCCATTCCACCTGTCCCACCCACGGACCACAGTCGGCCCAAATAACCTGATGCTTAGCTTCCGAGCCGATCGATAGCCGAGGACCACACATCCATTGCTCGGCCTTGATTCAAGCATACTTGTGGGAAAGGGGGAAGGAGGAAGGGGAAGGGGGGGATAAAACGAGAAGGCACGTGGCCTTTATCTGGGCAAACAAGTGGAAGATCCCAAGGCCTCCATCCACTCGGTACCAATCCGTAGGCAACGACTCCCCTTTTAAGGCAACATGGCTGGCTGAGTCAATAAAGTGGGCGGAATTAGGGAGGAATTCCAAGCGAATTGCCTTGCATTGAATGCGAGGATCCTGGAGATCCATAACGGACGACTGAATAGAGATAAGAAGAAGAGAAGGACAACAGAAGAAGGGAAGCTCTGTTGACTAGATTGTATTCCTTCTCTTTGACATCCAGCCTCACCACCACCGACTTGAGCGTCGGAGCACATTCGGGCCACGAGGTTGCCCACGCTCATTCTTTTTGTTCCAGTGTAGGTGGCGGTTGACTTCCCCAGTAGTCATCACGGTCCCAACAAAACAAACAAATTCAACCGTTGAATTAGAGGCTAGTTTCGATCCCAAGGAAGAACCAGTTTTGAAGTCAACATATCCATATCTCTTTTACAATATTATCTTATTCTCTTAGAATATTATTTTATTAAAGAAATGATTTCTATTCAAATCTCTTAGAATATTTTCTTATTCTCCTAGGTGTTTACAAACATATATACTCTAGACTCTAGAGGCTTCTACTGAAGCCTATATACTGTAACCTTTTTTTTTATTATTGAATATACTCAACAATTTCTTTCACTTATCAGGTAGGAACACTCTGATTTTGATTGAGTATGATTGTGTAGCTCCTCGGTAGCAAAATATAAGGCTTGCAAATCTTATTTAATGCAGTTATATCAATAACTCAAGATATTAATCTAGTTGGGCAGTTTGACCCACTCAAGTTGCAGTATTAGCTACATGCAGCTTTAGTGTTAAAGTTCATTTATGTTGCCATTGTAATGGTACATTGAACTTTGAAGGATGAGCACTCAATTTGTTTAAAGTTTTCCCGTTAATCTCATTTATTGTTTGACATTTAATGTTCATCTCTCGTGAGGTTGAGCTTTCTTGATATTGTCTTTCAGGACCGCTGCTAGTCAATTGTTAGTCCGCATTCATGAGAGGTGAAAGACAATAGGGGAAAAAGAAATCTTAATGAAACTAAGTGTTCATTAAGGAAATAAATTAAACTTTTGTTCTTGGTGTTCTCATCTTCAATTGAAACAAAGCTAACATGCTAGTGTGCTTGTTGCATCATGTACACTTTAGTATTATAATTTGAAGAAATATAATTGATACATTTATAAAAAGCATTTATGTCTTCTATGTTTCACTATATAAAATTATCAAATAGTGTTAATGTTTTCCTTTTAATAATGTTTTCACATAGTGCATTATGTCTTCTCTATTTCATTGGATTGCAGCAGCCCTGGACTATTCCTTGAACTATTTGAAACTTTTGATTTTATAAACACACATCTCTTCTTTCTTCTCTTTTTTCTTTTTTGTAAAAAACATACATGTTTGATAGTGGAAATAAACATAGGGAAACAATTGCCGATGAAAGTGCTGGAATTTTTTTCTTGTGAACTGAGCCCATGGGACATTTTCCTTGGAGTTCTACAACGCAATTTGAATGTTGATATTAGTTCAGTGTGGTGTTGTTGGTTTTTTACGTGCAATGTTCATGGAGCATTTTCATTGAAGGGTTGCAATGCAGATGGATTTAGATTTGGAATTGGTGGTGTTTGCTTTGTTTGTACAATTTTTACATCTTTGTAATGGTCCTTGCGTTGTCACTCATGTTAATGTGTTGTAAACACAATAACTCTTTTTCTTGTATATGCTTCAACTAAATTCTATATACTTAAACTTCATTTATATGAATAAAGCGGTATTCCGCAATTGCTCATTTTTGTTCGATATGTTTCAACTGAATTTTTTGTAGTTATTATTGATTTTAACGAAGCATTTAGTTCCATTTGGAAACAGGTTTTGCATGTATTTATGTTGATGTCCATAATTTGAGATAAAATCTGAGAGTTATATTGAATGCTTTTCATAAACAGATTCATGCACAGTAGTTAATATTGCTAATCATCCAAGGGGTAGTTATTTTACATGGTGTTACTGGTTTTTAGTAAAGTACTTGTATAAGTAGACGTTCTCTTCCAATTTTGGGTTCTCCAAAATAACAATAGAATGACACAATAATTAAAAAACAAACATTGACGAAAATTAATTTCATACCATAAGAGGGGGAAAGTAAGATTTAACGAGGAGATGAATGTAAACAAAATGAATTAAGTTACATATCGTAAGTGAAAATTAATCAATGCATAAAAGTACACTAAAACACATATGATGAAGATTGAATAATTTGGTTTAACTTTAAATACTTAAATTTTAAAAAAAAAAACTTAAAAAGATTATAAGACCTAATTAACTACATAATTATAGGAAGATTTTATTTTTTTGATTAAAAACAAAATTCTTCATGAAAAAAGATTAAAAAAATAAACCTTAAAAGTACATAACATATGATAACCTCACCACCTCTCGGAAGTGATGACCATAAACCCACTTTTGTGCTAACCAAACACCCAGAAGTATGGAACTCAGACTTTAGTAAAGCAACATCTATAAACCAAACATTGGAAGTGTTCGGAAGTGCCGCACCACTTCTGCAAACCAAACACCCCAAATTCTGAGTTCCATAAGAAACTCTGGGTTTCATGGAAGTGGCACTTCTACACTTCCACCACTTCTGTAGACTTCGGGCAATCAAACACCCCCTAGTGTACATACATTGTGCAGTGAGAGTGAAAGGTTGGAACTTAAACATACAAAGTTACTCATCATCACTCTCAAGAGCTTCAGCATCTGCTTCCATCTCTTCTTCAGCAATTTGTTGGCCATCCTCATTCTCTGCTGTTGATTCTTCCTCCATTTTCCGTTTCCTAGGTGTTCCTTTCCCCTTTGTGTCTGACTTCTTAATCGCATTCTTACTTCTGAATCCTGAGAAAAAAGAGAGTTCACTACCTGATCATTGATAACAAACAATAATGGTTGGAAAATAAAAGTCTGTAATCTTTTCAACTCAGGATTACATATTAGATTAAAATGGTAAGGCATGTATGTTTAGGAGATTTCATTTTTATAATTTGCAAAAACAGACATGTCTTAACCAGTGGCTTTGCAAGGCTTCACCCACTCACATAAAAATGTTGACAAGGACCTCATTCTATTCAAGATCATCGAAGAATTGTCGTGAGCACAATGAAATCTCTTGTAAGACAGTACATATATAAAGATAACAACTTATATTATCTCCAAAAATAATCATCAACCAATACCATACTCCGAGTTCTTGACCATAGGAGAAAATGGAAGTTCTTAGTTTCTGCACATAGAATAATTTCTTACCAAAAAAATATTTAAGCAAAGTACATTCAAAATTTGAAACACGTTGCTGCCACCTCCAACATTTTATTTCTAACCGTCATCCATTGTGGTTGTTTAACATCCTTATTTAAGATCTTGGTTTAATTTATCATTGTCACTAACACAACCATTAGAAAGCACTTCCCGCCTCTAATTTACTAGGCAGATGATGATCGTTTAAGAGGCATAAATGGTAGACCGATGCTACAAAGCTTTCACTATACATGGGGTCTAGAGAAGGGTTGGATCACTTGGGTCTATTGTACGCAACCTTACCTTGTTTTTTTTTTTTCAACACGTTGTTTCCAAGACTTGAACTCATGGGACCTCAAGGTCAGATAGCGAGAACTTCACTGTTGCGATAAGACTCCCCGTAGCCTCAATCTTAAATGCATATGCAATAATATTTTCATCAAGGAACTATCTTCCGATAAGCTAGTGACAAAAGATTGGATCAATCAATCTAAAATGCAAAATTAATAGCTGCTAGGTAAATAGATCTACAACTAAAATCCTATTTCACTTGTATGAACTTGAAACCATACATTTCCGAAAGCTGATGATGTTAGTAATGAAATACAGTTCCTTGCTTAGAATGGCCTCAATCTACCCCTTTCCTCCATTCTAGTAACACAATAAATATCAATTGAGTGGTTTTGTCAATAGTTTATCAAACAAGGTCTACAAGCAATTCTTATAGTTTTTCAGTCAAGGTGTTTGATAAAATTCCTGAAACATAAATAAATACTCATCACTCATAACAAGTAAGTAATTCTAGGCAAATTGTAAGCAATTCATATGCAACTCCTAATTAAAGTAATCATAGCATCAAAGTGAAACCAAAAGCCAGAAAAAGCAAACCTTGTAAAGAATGTCTAAGAGGTTCAATGAATTCAGGGAACTCAATCTCCTCCAAGGCCTTCAGAACATCCTCCGCATTCATCGTCTGCCTTTTCGATTCCTTGCACACATCGTTCGCCCTACGGAATTCAATCGAATCAAATCCCTAATTTCATTTCTGATCAGGGATGTAGAAATCAAACCCTAGAGAATCCGAAGCTCACGTCGCGGAGAGGTAGTGGATGAAGATGCGCGCGCTCTCGGCGAAGGCGAGCAGCGCGTCCTTCTGCACGTTCACGTCATCGTCCCCGCCGCGCCGGAGTTGGGACAGCTTATCCTTCACCAGTCGCCGCACTACGGCCCTTGGGAGCTCCTCCACCGCCGCCGATGGCGCCGTGCCCTCTTTCGACATCCTTCTCTAGGGTTTCCGAAAGAGAAGAAGTCGGGGCTAGTGATGGTCTGATCCTCGACGATTTCGGTTCCCGCCCCTTCCTGTTTCTATCGTAGAGATTTCATCATAGCCGTCCATCTTATCTATAGATATTCTTGATCTGATGGCCAGCGTTAAAGCCAGTGGCTCACTTGAACGACTTGTAATATCGTCTTAGCCGTCGATTCGTGCCCTAAGGTTGAGGTAATGGCGGCATTGGCGGGCGAGGGAGAAGCACCGAACGAGAGTTCGGCGTCCGGAGTGATGGCCAAGGTCGAGGAACAATGGCGGAGGGTTAGAGAACACGCGGAGACGTACCCGTATGTGTGGGGGTCGTACATCCTGGTCTACGGCGGCATCGGAGTCTACTTGACGTACCGATGGCGCAAGCTCCGGCGCACTGAGGATCGCGTCCGCGCCCTTCAGAACCGGCTTCGCCAGCTCGTCGATGAAGAGGCGGCGGCATCGCCCCCCGCCGGATCCGACGCCACCACCCCCTCCTCCCCGGCGCCGCATGAGCAGAACGAGAACGGTCCTTCTGTTAAATAGGTCAGCTCCTTGTCAGAACTCTCCTTCTGAGCCATTTTTTGCTTGAAATTTGATGCAAATCTGGAAACAGTGGTGTGTTTTGAGATATTGTGAAAACTGCTAGCCATGATATGAATTGAGGATAAATGGTTTTGATTCATTATAGCATTTGTTTGATTGGAGTTTCTAATTTGAGATATCCTTAATGGTGGCGTCGTTTAAAATGTGCAGGAATTGAAAGAAGGTAGAAAAGAATAGAGGAAAACATGAATGGAACCTATGAAATTTGTGTCCTTGTGTTTGTTTGAATGGAGAAATTCAAATGGATGAGCTACTGAAAAAATTTATTGATAAATTTTTCTTTTCATCTCCTCCAGTTTCACTCATTCCAAAACCATCATCCCATCGAATGCTTCATGTTTTTTCCAGAATGATATCAAAATAAAGGGAACTCATTGACACCTGAGATCTTACTCATATGCCAAGTATTGAACATTGTTGATAAGCACTAATGGAATGGGACATTATTGTGAATTCTTTTAGCTCCAATGAATATTGGCTTGAGTAGCCCTTCTTGTTGCACTTAAATTTATTTTATTTTATTTTGATGATGTCAATTTTTTTGGTTTTGATTCTCTTGAAGTGTTTTTTCATTTTGCATTTCTCATTTCCCGTAGATTTTTAATTATTGAGAGGCTGGTGATTGAAGCATAGTCTTTTAGAGTGAGAAATGGAACTGGGGGAATAGACTGGAAAGGCATTTCATTTCTATTGTGCAATCTTGGTGATGCTCCTTGACAGTTCCACAACCTCTACCTTTATGAGGTACTGTTGGTGCTAATACTACAATTTTTTTGGTTTGCTTGTGGCTAAGGAAAACAACTGAGTGCACACTATATATAAGGGTAGTTTTTCTGAAACTTTGTCATATGACTTCTTAATTATTCTTTCTAATCCATATTATTTGTGGAATTTGGCCGCAGGTAATTTTTTATTAGTATTCTTGTGAAACCACAAATGTTAATCCCTTCCTGGGGAAGTTTGTTTAGGATGTGGCATAAAAATAACAAAACATGCCATTTACTGTTCAGTTTGATGAATTTCTGTTACATCTTTTTTGCGCATACATCACTTTCGGGGGCAAAGTGTGGGATTTGTTTCTTTTATTTTTAGTAGGCAATTGGTTTTTGTGAGCTCTGCACTAGAATTTTTTTTTATTGTCATTTGTTTGCTGTGCCGTATTCCCAGACATATTGTATGATCAATCACATTTTAGTTTTGAAGGGGATCTTTCCCGTGGGGTTGTGAGAGAGGTGAGTTACCCTACAACTAAATTATGTAAACAATGCCTGATGTGCATATTCTAAAATTTAATCCATTTTGGCAATTTCTTCTTAATATCTTCGCAGTTAAGATTTCTGTGTCATTAAATTAATATGTTTTAAAGGATGGAACTGCAGCCTATTTTTGGATGTTTTGATGATATTTCTACATATGTTTAGGCCTTAACCTTGTGTTGAGAGTTTTCTGCATGTGGTCTTATTTTGTGTAATATATCATAAATATACAACTGGTTGCAAATTAGACATTGTTAGCCAAGTACTTATTCTCTCGAGCTAGTGAGTTCATGAGAAAAGATGAATGTTAATAAAGAACCAGTGTGTGTGTGTTAGTCAAAGGAAGAGAGTAAGTGGAAGAGGTCAAAGATGTGAAGATAGGCATAACATAAGAAAAACTACTACGATGAAAGAATTAAGGGTCGTGTAGAATATTTTTTTCATCAGAGCTACCACTTTGATAACAGTGAGTCTAGTCAATTTTTCTTTTCTTGTCCAACAAGATCGTGAAAACAACAGTTTTTCAACATCATGAACCAATGACTAACACTCTAGTATTTGGCCAGTGAATTCCTTCTATTGACTTTTGTTTTTATTCCAGCACCAACTTGATTGGAATAGTCTACTTGTGTTTGATTAACTCTCACCTTCTTTCAGGATTTACTTTGCAAGTCATTGATCATGATCAGTATATTCTTCTGATGCATACTTTTATGTAAGCCCCAGTCAAATACCCACTTATTTGAATGGAAACATACATCACACGCAATGCTATCACATTCTTGGAACAATAGATCACATCAGTGACAAGTCAAGCACCATGTTTACCAAAGATTATAAATCTAAGCAGGCATCTTGACTTGATGGTTCTGTATATTGTTTTTTGGTTTCGTTCATTATCCTTCTTTGTAATTACACATTATTGACTTTGTTATATCACCTTTGAAGTCAATGAGATGCACTAGAGAAGGTTGTATTCAAGTTTACATTTTGTAGAGAAGTGGTTGATTTCTCTCATTTCCTTTATTTTGTTCTCAAACCACTTTGTTTTGTTTCAGAAAGCATTCGTTGTTGCATCAGACCCAGGCCTCACTGCAGACGAAGTTCCATTAAAAGAACAGAAACCAAACCCAATGATTTAGCCTCCATTATTATTATTAGTTAAGAATATGTGATAAATATGGAACTATTGAATCATATTTGGATGAGTTAAGTAGCTAGTTAGAGCAATGCTCATCCTTCTGTAGTCCTATGCCCAGCAGGAGAGATGATCCTATCGACTCAGTTTCATGAGATCATCCATGGAATTGAGTCCATGTATGATCCCGGCCACAAAAAACACTTCAGGATGTGTGAGCAGCACACATCTCAGGGTGTTTTTTTTAGGCGTCATGAGATATGTGGCATGCACATATCCCAAGGCATCATTTGTGGTCAAGATCATCCGTGGTGATCCTATGGAACCGAGTCCATATAATTATTTCCAGCAGAACTCCACCGCTTAAACAATTGCAAGCTCTTCAATTTTTTTTTCCTTTTTTTTATAATTCTTTTATGAAAAGATTTATTTGTAGGCTTGTAATCAATGTTGTATTGTGTGTACCACTGATTGGTTTTCAAATTTGTAAAAAGTCAAAATGTTAGAAGCAATGAAACTTAAATTATTAAAAACCAATTTATTCTATCAGTAATGGCTATATAAACTTACTTTTTTGGATTCTAGTGCCACACAGCAGATTGGGGCGTTCACTTAGGGGTAAGTGCCTGGAAGAAGTGGGGAAGTGATCCACTTCTGTCATTTCTGACGTTTCTTTGCACGTAAGTGGCATTTCGGCCCACTTCGGTGAAGTGGCCACTTCCCTCATTTTGTACTAAGGCTATTTCGGTATAAAATGCACCGAAGTGGCCGAAGTGGCTTTGACTGAAGTGGGTTATTATTATTATTATTATTATTATTATTATTATTATTATTATTATTATTATTATTATTATTATTATTATCATTATCATTATTAATATCATTATCATTATTATTATTATTATTATTATTATTATTATTATCATCATCATCATCATCATCATCATCATCATCATCATCATCATCATCATTATCATTATTATAAAACATTTGGAGGAGTAGGCACTTCGGTGCCCCTTCACTTCGGTGGAAATGAACACCAGAAGTGCTCACTTCAGCCCACTTCGAGAACCTGACTTCCTACCACTTCACCACTTCCTCAAGACTTCCTCGCACTTTCCCCCAAGTGAACGCCCTGGGGGTAAGTGCCTTGGGGAAGTGGGGAAGTGGTCCATTTCGGCCACTTCTGATATTTTTTGCGTAGTAAGACTTCACCACTTTGAAGTGGTGGCCACTTCCCTCATTTTGTACTAAGGCCACTTCGGCAAAAAATGCAGACCGAAGTGGATTATTATTATTATTATTATTATTATTATTATTATTATTATTATTATTATTATTATTATTATTATTATTAGAGAGAAGTAATGAAAAGCCCCCCAAAAGTTTTGAATTCCATATATAGTCCCTGCAACTTTAGGTATCTATATTCAGTCCCTCCTTTATACAGGGATTTACTTTTCAGTCCCTGCAGGTAGCAAACGGTGTTAATCGGGGCGTGAAAAGACGCCGATGCCCTTTGGAGAAGCCCGGCTCGACATCAAGCAGATAAAGACACCATTTCGTGAAAAGACTAAAATGCCCTTTGAGATCGCTCTTCTCCCCTTGAATCCAGCCGCTCCAAATTAACTAAACCACGACACTCCCTCTCCACACGAAGAAGACATACAAGATAATCGTCAGCTCGGCCAGTCATCCTTCATCTTCTCTTCCAGTGATCACGGAGTTTGCAAGCGAGGTAGCAACCAAACCCGAACTCTAAACCTTTTGAGATCGAGGCTTCGCCACGCTTCGATCTCTCTTTTTTTCTTTTTCTTGCTATTTTTCTATCCTCCGCGGTAGAATGCAATTTGTGCATGTGGATTGTAAACTCATTGTGGAGATATAGGGTTTAGGGTTTTGTTCATGCAAGGATTTGTTCTTTTCTCACTTGTAATCGTAGACCACTAGCCATGTACACCGTGGTGTTGTTCATGTGCTTTTACGTGTAATTTCGGAATGTGTTTCATTGTGGGTTGTGGTTTTTAAAATCGGTAAAAGTGTTTAAAATCGAGCTACACCGCTTAGTATACTTTGGAAATCATTGATATTCACCTTATGTGTTTAAAATCCAGAGCAACTATTTAGTACAATTCAAAGGGCTTAATTGTTTCTATCTCTTTTCACGTTTTCGTTGTAGTTAACTGCACAATGGCTCAGAATTTGGTTAATGGACGATGCTACACGGGTCCCCTTGTTGACTGCCTCGATGAATTGAAGAAACACATGAACAAAAAACACAGGCAATTCATCAACAGCACGCCATTTGCTCCCCTGCTTGGAATCAAGCGAATAGTACAAGAGAGGGGCGTGCTCGACGCACTGATGCAAGCTTATGACGTTGGCTTGCAGAAATTTAAAATCGGGGAAAGCTTGCTGAGCTTTCGTCCGGAGGACGTCGCCATAATCCTTGGACTCCCCTGCAGTGGAACTGCCATGGAATTCAAACGGCCCACCGCCCGATCCACATTTGAGGACAGATATCTCGACAAAGCCTACTCAAGGAATCGAGATTGCATTAAGAACGCTCTGTTGGATCTTGTTCATAAGAGAGGAGAGGAGGAAAACCTCGTGAAATTTCTGATAGTGTATTTGATGGGTGCCTTCCTGTTTCCGACCACAAACTGCACGGCCCCAAGTTGGAGTGCGCATTATGCCGATAACCTGAAGAACCTAGGGACATATGCATGGGCACAGGCCGTGCATAAATGGCTCATGGACGACATCCAACTGACAGCTGCTCGAGTACAGGAGAGGTGTTCTGGGGAGAAAAAGACGAAAACAGGTTATCTTAGGGGGTGCTCCATAGTGCTGATAATATGGTTCTATGAAGTCACCTGTTCTGGAAAGAAGGTGGAGTTCGGCCGGACTCCAAGAATTTTGGGCTACGGTGAGACCACCTGCAAGAAGGTTACTACTGTCAAGGCAATTATCGAATCATTCAATGGGAAATCAATATGCTTACTTCGTCCTTTCATCTCTTATTTCTTTAGTTTTATGCCCCAGGCTTTAGTATTATGCTAAAGTCTTTAGTATTATACTAAAGCCTTTAGTATTAGGATAAAGTCTTTAGTAATCTTATAAAGTATTTAAAATTAGGCTAAAGTCGTTAGTATTTTTCTAAACTCTTTAGTATTAGGCTAAAGTCTTCAGTATTCTTCTAAAGTCTTTAGTATTTGGCTAAAGGCTCTTGTATTCGTGTAAAGTTTTTAGTATTCACTACATGCTTTACTTGTTTAAACTACTTATAACGTTACTAAAGATTTTGCAATATTGTCTCACAGTTCCACCACCTCGTCCCAGAAACCGCGGAAGAGGCTGCCCTCACCAATAACCGGCTACTACATAGCACGGCCATGGAGGAGAGAACTAGTACGGATGCAGGTCCAAGCGTGGCAGAAGGTGAGGGCAAGCGCAGACTGAAGAGGATTGACAAGAAATCCCGGCACCGCAGGGCCGAGCAGCCGCCTACAGTTAGTCCAACTCCGTTCATACGGAGGACCCCAAGCGCAAGCAATGACGACTTTATTCAGCGCTTGCAGACCTCATACGATGTACTGATGAACGAGGTCGTTACAATGCGCGGGCAAATTGATATATTGCTTGCCAGGGAATCTGCCCACCAAGCCCCGCCAGCCAAACGTCGTAAGGCACTTGTCTCCAAGCGACAGCAAGCTCCTGATACTTCCACAATCCCATTAGCGGATATCATCGGGCGAAATGTTTACCGCATAAGCTGGACTAGAACTGTTCGGAAGAGGATAGCTCCCGAAGTTGTTGAGGGAAGCCCGCCGGCATCGGAGAAGGAAGGCGAGGAACCAGTGCGCATCGTCGACGCACTAATTGAAACTTGTGAGATATTGAAGGACGCGTCACCAAGTGATGCAAGGATGTTGATTCCCACTGGCGCGGAAGGGCCCATAGAAGCCCCCCACATCATCGTTTCAATGGTTCCCCCCAACGAAGCCCCCACTGAAGAAGCCCCGACGGAAGAAGCTCCCACTGAAGAAGCCCCCATCAAATGTTTCACCGCAGTAAGCCCCCATCAACGGCTCCCACCAAAAAGCCCCGTTGAAGAAGCGGGCCCCTCCCCCGCCCTATTGAAGCCCACGCCAGAATCGCGGATTGATGCAGAGGCGTCCGTGTAATGCTGAGAAAATGTACAACCTGTGGAGGACAAATTTCATTCCTAAGAACAAGCCAACAGTGGTTCGGGCGGTGAACAAGGAGAAGCAAGCACTCATTTCATTCTTCCCGAAGTTCGATTGTGGTGAGAACAATCTTCATAGTATTTCTAAGAATGCTTAGTATTGCACTTAACAGCTTAATATTTCTCTTAACTGCTTAGTATTTGGCTTAACTCTTTAGTATTTCTCTTAATTGCTTAGTATTTGGCTTAACTCTTTAGTATTTCTCTTAAATGCTTAGTATTCATGTTAAACGCTTAGTATTTATCTTAACCGTTTAGTATTTACCTTAACTCTTTAGTATCTTTCTTAACTATTTAGTATTTCCCGTATCGGTTTAGTATTTCTCTTAACCGCTTATTATTTCTCTTACATTCTTAGTATTTATCTCGAGCTTTTATTTTATCTTTTAGTACAATTGTTTGGAAGAATGAGTGGGCATTTACAACTTGCGCGCAATTATACCCATTGGTCGAGGGAAGAGATCTCGTGGCTGACGACGTCATGGACGTCTTTGTCATGATCTTCTTTGGAGGAGTCAAGAAGACACCGTCGAAGTACAAGAGGCGTGGATCCATCACTGTGCTCAGACCGCCATCGTCAAGCAAAGCACCACACAACCGATGATTCCCTCAAACTAATGACCGATGCAAGAATATCTTTTCAAAATTTGGAAGTTGTTCTAATGCCCATCATTCGAACAAACACTTCCATCTACTCGCTTTTGGATAAAGAATCCGGACACTACACTCATTACTCATCTCTCAACGGTACTGTATGACAAGGCGGCCGAGGACATGGTAAGCCAAACACCTATCACCTCCATATTTCGTGTTCTCCCCTTCGCATCAAATTTTAACCATCTTTGTTCTAAATCTGAGGGTTATTTTCAAAACGCACTTACCATCGGCATGGGCATTGCTTTGAAATAGGCGGTTATACATTCTCACATGACCTATTGCCCATTAACAAAGAGAGGGCGGTGGATCCCCGTGTTCGTGATGCGGTTTATGGAGCAGATATTGGGTGGTGAGAAGCTTCACCTCAATCGATCCGAAGTTCCTCGTCTACGCCTAGAGTATGTATGTCGCATACTTTCGGACGGATTCCGTCGAACAACTCCGCCGCGCAAAGGGAAGGACCCAAAAATTGATGAACCAACGTCGAAGGAACTCTAAAGACTTTACAATCATATTCTACCTGTATAATATCAGTACTCATTGTCTACTAACTGTTCACTGTTTAGTATTTACCTTAACCGTTTAGTATCTGCCTTAACTATTTAGTATTTTTCCTAACTGTTTAGTACTCATTGTTTACTAAGTGTTCAGTGTTTAGTATTACAAGAAGGAGAACAGTTTCAAACAAAGACGTTCACAATCAACAAGTTCAATCATACACACAGTAACACCAAAGACAGCTATTTAAATATTACGATTTTATTTGCAAGACAAATAGCTACAGACTACCGTCTGTAGTTACACTTGGGCGAGCAGAAACAGAAGACATTTTCAAACAACTGTTGTGTCCGAAAATGTGAACATCAAAATCTTTATCCTCGCGGAGAGTGAAGATCAACAGGTCCCCCTTACCGAGATGATGGTCAGCCCAAAACGCAGGCCACCCGTGATGGAAGATAGCCTCTCCGTACTCCCTCGCTCCAGCCACCATCACCGGCCAAGGGTTCCCGCTCGGTCCCCACAGCTGCACCGGTCCATTCGGAACGTGGTGCATAAAGCGGTGGAATGACTGAGGAATCCACAATCGACGTGGCGAGTCAGTAGGAGAGATGAACCGGTAGAAGGAGGGGCGACTGTTGCAACTCATGATGGTGAAGCAATGGTAGAATCCCTCATTCCCACCACACCTATTTAAAGCCAAGTCTCAGAGAGAGAGAAGCGATATCGGATATCTCAGTTCTAAATGCGTCGCTTCGGTTCCCAATAAGCACCCGGCGCTTCATTAAAGTCGCTTCGGTTTCCAATAACTATTTAATATTTTTCTTAACTGTTTAGTATTTTTCTTAACCGCTTTTAGTACTTCCTTAAGCTTTAGTGTTTCTTTCCCACAGCACCTATTTAAAGCCAAATCTCAAAGAGAGAGAGAAGCGATTTCGGAGATCTCAGTTGTAAATGCGTCGCTTCGGTTCCCAATAAGCACCCGGCGCTTCATTAAATCGCAACCTTCTTTCCAATAACTATTTAATATTTTTATTAACTGTTTAGTATTTTCCTTAACTGTTTAGTATTTTTCTTATCCACTTAGTATTTCACTTAACTCTTTAGTATTTCTCTTATCCGATTAGTATTTCTCTTAACTGCTTAGTATTCTTACCATCTCTAATTACTCATGTAAACATTTTATAAACGTATAATGTCAAAACTTCGTAAAATCACATTATTTACATTAGGCAAAATGTAAACCTTATGGCCAAGACGGATCAAGCTAATCAGCTATTACAGCGTTGCAAGTCCTGCGGTTGTGGCCAGTGTTTTTGCAGCGGCTGCACCTCAACTCTCTCACATCTAAAGCCTGCGACTCAATTCTTGTCATACCGGCCTGTGCCTTCTCTTCGTAATAGGTGGGCGTATCTGAAGGACGCGGGATGCATCTGTCGGTTTATCGTGGCCGGGGACTGGAGAAATATGGTCTGCATATGCATTGGCGTACATTTGTACCGTGAAGTAGTCATCCACGAAGCGATGTACACTTGCCTCCAAAGTCGCGATTGACGCACACGCATGCATGCAGGGTATTCCATAGACTTGCCAACGTCTACATGAGCATGTCCTTGTCTGCAGATTGACCGCCAGAGTGCGACCGGGTCGATAACTTCGAATTGCTCACCATCCGAACGGCCTACGCGGAGCAAGCGGCTTGACTCGATAGTGTCCTCGAGGTTCCGATGTATTGCTAGGCAAAGATATGTTCCCCAGCGCCGGACATGCTCGCGTCGGGCGTACATCATATTCATGAGCTTGTACCTGCAAGGATGTTTTATAGAATATACTAAAGCCTTACAAAAGATACTAAACAGTTTACACCTGATACTAAAGACTACGCCTGATACTAAAGGGATATCTCTGATACTAAAGTGTTATCGCTGATACTAAAGAGTTACGTCTGATACTAAAGACTTACACCTGATACTAAAGGGTTACCCCTGATACTAAAGCTTTATGGACGATACTAAAGAGTTAAGCTAAATAGTAAAGTTTTTATTAGCGGGTGAATATTACCTGATTAAGTCGACCATTTCGGTCACCAGGAGGTGGAGCGCTTCCTTGATCCACGCATTGAATGACTCGACGACGTTCGAGTACATCTCACCCCATCTTTGCCCCTTAAACAAATAGTTCGACCAATGGGCCACATCAGACTTTTGATTAGCGGTGCGCGCTTTGTGCCGTCGCGGCCGGAGGTCCTTCATAGCGCCATCAATTCTTTAGAAGTACATGCGTATGCGATGCGGGTAAAGAGGGCCCAACACTCCTCCTTCAATGCTCTCCCAAGACTAGTATTTCCCTTCATGAAGTTCGCTCAGTAGGTGTCGCAAAACAATATGCATGGGGCGATGAAGGGAACACCCTTGCGATTGCATTAACTAGACCTTCGATGCATGCTGATATGAATGTAATGCACTTATCATAATCCTCATCTCCACATATTGTATTCCCCGAGAGTGGTGAGGAACCAAGTCCAATTGTCGCCGCCATTGTCCACTTTAGCGAATGCGACGTGGAAGAATCCCCCATTGCAGTCTTTGCCCGTCGCTCCTAACAAGATGCCACCGTATTTCCCAAGTAGATGTGTTCCATCAACGAACAACAGCGGCCTGCAACCCAACTTGAAGCCGACGACACAAGCACCGAAACAAAAATATCCACGTCTGAATCGCCTGTCATCACTTTCAATTGTGGCAACGCTATCAGGATTTGTCTCCATCTCCTTTTCGACGTACCATAACAGCAAATCGTAGCTTTGTATCTCACTCCCATGGAGAATGGTTCCGGCAACCTCTTTTCCCATCCATGCTTGCTTGTACGGAAGACCCACGCCGTGCTCTAGCAAAATATCCCGTTAAATGTCTACAGCCTAATACAAGGGACAATCCTTGAGCTTCTGGATCACACGATCGCAAACCCATTTTTTGGATGCTTTCGGGTGGGAACTCGTCCCGATACCGCCACCACACACATGTGTTGGCTGCAATGTATTTGTAACATCCCAGAATTTTCTAAGTCAATTTCAGTAAATTTTTGAAATGTTAAATGAGGTTAATTAACTTAAAACAAATTAATTAACATTAATCTCAAGTTAAAGAAAATTCGAATAAAATAGACCGAAATCCACTCTCACAACTATAGGGCCGGGAGAGGCCTTAATGGGCCAGGCCAAAGTTATATAGAATAGTTGGAGATGGATAGTCGGCCGAGTTAGATTAATTAAACCAGAGATTAATTAAATATTAATTAATCCAGATTAATTAAATATTAAATAATCCAGATTAATTAAGTAGGAATATCGGACAAAAGTTAGAGTCCCGATAAAGTAGATCCGCCGAAGTCAAAAGAGATTCATGGATGGGTCGAGAGAAGACAACCCGCGACGCTACCCGACTGCCACGGGAGTCGTCTGACCCGGGATTCCCGGATCTGGGTCGGGAGAATTATTGATAGAATAATATTTTTCTTAAATAGTGATGGGACATAAAGTAAAGGATAATATATTAGTAAATTCCTTTTTAAAAGATAAAGTGGTTAAAAGATAAAATTATTTTAATTAATGAAATATTATATATATATATATATATATATATATATATATATATATATAAAATAAAATAATAAAATAAATTAAAAAGTAAAAGTAAAAGTAAAAGAAAAAGAAAAGAAAAAGAAAAAGAAAAGAAAAAAAAAAGAAAAAAAGAAGAAAAAAAAAAAAAAAAAAAATCTCTGTCTTTAAAAAAGACAGAGATGAGAGAAAGAGAGAGAGAAACAAATCTCTCTCTCTCTCTCGTTCACATCGACTTCGAAGTTTCCCCTCGAAGCCGACGCTGACGACCAAGACTGCCACCGCCGGAGTCTCTACTGGCTTCCTTCCGGCCTCCACTCACGCGAGCTGCCGCCGGTGAGGACTCCGGCGGACTCGACGCAGCTGCATCACGGCCAGCGGCCGCTCGCCGCCTCGCCGCCGTGGCTGCGGCCGCCGCCGGTCGACTCATGAGACCGCCGGGCCGCCACGTACTGCTACCCACCGGCCCGTTCTACCGCCACCTACGCGACCGACGAGCCGCCAAATGTCGCCGGCCGTGCTCCATCGCTGAAGTTTCCAGCCACGCTACGCCGCCACCACGGCCTCGAAGCGCTGAAAGCAGCACCTCCAAGATCTCACTCGAATCAACCCTAGTATCTTGTGTGGTCTTGCAGGAGAAGGTATAATGAAACATGGTGCTTAATTACATGAGTAATGTTTATTGCAGGGCTGAGATTGAGTGGGGATGGTAGAGGAGATTGAGAGGGTAGATGTATGTGAGTGTTAATTTAGATGGGTATGTATGAGATTATAAGAAATTGTGAATGTTTGTATTCATTCCGGGAGCCCCACAAATAGAGGAGGTGCTGCCCGATTTTCCTTGGAAATCTATGAGAGTTAAGAATTAAATTGAGATTTAGTTAAGAGTCCCATGCTTAGTTAAATAAGTAGCTTCATTCCATGCTTAATATGGTAATTATTAGTTTAGGAGGGTAGCATTTAAGCATTATCGAAGGATAATTAGTAGTAGGGAGTAATACGAGCATGATGTAGCGTTCCGTACTTTCATCGTATTCTATTAGCTTATATTAGAGTACGAGACAAGAATACGGACTCCCTACTTATAGAATTCTTATTTCAATTATCAGGAGAGGGCAAAGGCAAGTCCGCCGCTGCCGAGGAACCAAGCCAGATCTAAGCTTGAACCAGACCAAGGTGAGGGAAATCTACCTGTACAGTTTGCTAGTTTTACCGTATTTTTATACGACACAGTTTTCAGTTTTAAAAGCGTGAACTATGGGTTTCATAACAGTTTATAGAGTTTTATAACAATTTCATGCTTAGTAATCAAGAATGTAAAAGAAGCGATTCATGCATACGTAAAGACTACATTCTATTGAAAATACTTGTATAGACCAGAGTGGCTCGTGAAGAGCCAGAGAGTACGACGTTGAGTTATGAGAGGGGTGATTTAATTCTCTTTTCAAAAATAGCGAACTATCTGTGTTTACTTCTTTTTTATAAAATCAAAACCCCCTTTCCATCCCTTTCGGGATGCTTTCGAACAGACGATATATACTCAACCTCGTGATCGATATACTCGTTGGTTCTTTGGCCATGCAGTATTGAAGTAGATGTGTAGTCGAGAATAGTCTTGTGTATTAGATGATGCCGTTCCTCGCCTTCTAGAGATAGAGCTCATCTCGAGAGAGAGAGGGCATGTGCACATTACCTAGGGGAATGTCGGTTTCATATTTAATTCACAAGACAGAGAAATGTAAACTTCGGATATGCATTTTAAGAGAATATACCGATCAACGCTTTACTTGGCGCAGATTCGTAATGCTTTCAAGATTTTTAATTCAGTATTTTCTATTCGTGTTTACACGCGCTTTTACTCTACGCCTTTTATTATTTTATACGGTACAGTTATACCCGACATGTGTTGTTTCGCCAATCGAGCTCCAAAGAGCTCGACCCTCTTCTTGGCTAATCGCTTTCGCAGGTCGCTAGACAGAGTACTTCTAGCGTGTCGTCCCATCAATGCAGTAGAGGAGATGTATCGTAGTTGGCTCGACTCGTGTCTAGTTATGTTTATTTGTTTTCGAAAGCGTTGTAGACATTAAGTTTAAGACATTATTTATTTTGTGTTGTATTAATTCGCATTGAGTTTGTGTTTTAATTTATCTAGTTTTTCAATTTCCTTCCGTTGTTATTTTTCCCAAGTTAATTAGCAGACATGTACCTTTAGGTTTAGGGTTCATTCCCTAAACTCCGGGCCATGTGACACCCGGTCCTGAAAAGGATAAGGGTGTTACATTTGGTGGTATCAGAGCCAAAAGATCTTAGGGACTAGATGATAACTGATATACTTAGAGCCATAGGATCCACTAAATGCTATGAGATGACATTTAGTGGTATCAGAGAAGGGTTAATCCTAAGGAAGTCCTAGGGTAGTCAGAGCCTTAGGGTGGGAGGGTTGTGTCAGTAGAATAAAGTTTAATACTTGCTTTCAGAGAGTTAGAGGATACCATCGACGCTCTCTTTCGTGAATGGCACCAAAAAGAGTCGGAAGGCCACCTCGTGATGCCACGGGAGGAACCCGCATCAGCCTTATGGACCGCCGTAACTACTGGAGGTTCCTGAAGTTCGAGGATGTCCGGAACCCGAGGAGGTTCGTAACCGGGCGGAGACAGGCGAAGGGTCCCACTCCTTTCATGCACCCGACCCTCAACAAGGAGTGCGGCAAGGACCCGGATTTTATCCGGAATGTACTATGCCCCTGACTTCACCGAGCAGTACCTATGGACCCGGATTTCAGGGAGTACCGTCAGATGTGTCGGATTTCAGGGAATGCCTTATGGACCCGGGATTCCAGCGGGGATGTATTACGGGCCCGGATTCCAACCGAATGCCTTATGGACCGGGTTCCACCCGAACACAAGACGGATCGGGATACTATCCGGAGCACGTACTGGACCCGATAACCAACCCGCAAAGACAAGCCGGGCTGCCTCGTAACCACGGAATGCAACAAATGTACGCACCGTGATGACCCAATCATTCGGCCGATTTCACGGATACCAAAGCCAAAGCAGAAGAAGCACGACCATGTGAATAAGGCTCGGCAAATGGGAATCACACCATTCGAGGGTACTACAGACCCTGCGGAAGCCGAAAATTGGGTCACTCGACTGGAGCTTATATTCGAGGCTCTTATGTGCCCTGAGGAAGAAAAAGTAGCAACTGTCACTTTACTGTTAGCCGAGAGAGCCTTGCAGTGGTGGCTCGCATACAAGTAAGTCGCCCAAAACTGCACTGCGGTTTACTTGGACCGATTTCGTGATCGGCTTTTGGATGAAAATTCATGCCTCAAATCTACCGTCACGCAAAGCACGAGGAGATACTTCGCCTGGTCCAAGGCAGACTCTCTGAGGCCGAAAATGATGCCAAATTTACAGATCTTGGTAGAGATGCACCCTACTATAACAATAAAGAACACCGTAAGTGTCGCAGATTTGGCGAGGATTACGTGACGAAATTCGAACATCGCCACGCTGTCGATTCTCGGACTTCACTTGAGCGGGTGGAGGCCTCGCCAGAGTTGAGTCAAGCATGGACCGCCAGGTTTAATGACGGAGAAGTCGAAGAAGAGAGGTATGCTCGATTCTCGTGCAAAGGTAGCGATTCTGACCGCCAAGAAGAGCAACTCTAGCGGCGGATGCCTCTTTTACAGTGAAGCCGTAATCGAAGAAGCCCCAATGCCCTACTTGCAAGAGATATCATTCCGGAGAGTGTCGAGCGGGCCTTGGAGTAGGTATTTGCTATCATCGTAATGTGACATTATATGAAGGAATGTCCCCTATTAGGATTCAGGGAGTTGAGTGCAGCTTCCCCAACTCCAAGCCGAGGAGGCCAAGGTGCACAGCCACCATCAGGATACTCTGCCGTGGGTAGTAGTGGGAGCAATAGAGGAGGATCTTCTGGGGGGAGATCTCAAGGAGGCCGAGGAGGTCGAGGAGGCCGAGGAGTTCAGCTAATCGATGGCACAGCCTTTATGGGCGACACAACAACAGTCGCAAATGCGACTTGGATGACATTCCAGATGAACAAGAATGAGTAATGATGGTTGACTCTTGCATTCCCTAGTGCGTATTAGTATTAAATAAAAGACTTGTGATGTAAAACTACTACTCTATATTTGTGGTCATGTTGCCTAGACTTCCGTGGGCTTATGTGGCCATATGTTGATTTTATTTGGTTTGATGATCTGTGATACACAGATTATGTTTATGATTATCTAAGTCTTGGGAGTGTACCTATCGTTATCAGTTTTAGTTATATCTTCTTGACGCGGCTGGTGTAACATCCGTCTTATTGAGAGACGCGTGTTACATTTAGTAGAGGCAGGTATTACATCTAAGTGGTCCTCGCGTTGGGAGATCTGGCAACATTATCTTTATGATGGAGCCTGTAGATTCTTCACCGACCACAAGAATTTGAATCATCTAATGAGTTGGAAGGAGATCGCCGAGTACGTTGCAAGTGGTTTGATCGGTTAGCAGATCAAGGAAGAGCACAAGGAGCCATCAGAGTTGTTAGTACCCTTGGAGGTCCCAGGATAGAAGTGGAAGATACGGTATTCCTGAAAGTGTTCCTATAGAAGAGTGTATTGAAGAACAAGATAATACCTCTAGTGGAAGCGCTAGGAGTCATCTCCAAGTGGAAGAAGCCACATGGAAAAGAGAGGGCCGGATGAGGAACAAGTACCTTTAGTTGTGGTAGTTATCTATTATAAGGAAATTTCGGGACGAAATTCCTAAGGGTGGGAGAATTGTAACATCCTGTAATTTTCTAAGTCAATTTCAGTAAATTTTTGAAATGTTAAATGAGGTTAATTAACTTAAAACAAATTAATTAACATTAATCTCAAGTTAAGAAAAATTCGAATAAAATAGACCAAATCCACTCACAACTATAGGGCCGGAGAGGCCTTAATGGGCCAGGCCAAAGTTATATAGAATAGTTGGAGATGGATAGTCGACCGAGTTAGATTAATTAAACCAGAGATTAATTAAATATTAATTAATCCAGATTAATTAAATATTAAATAATCCAGATTAATTAAGTAGGAATATCGGACAAAAGTTAGAGTCCCGATAAAGTAGATCTGGCCGAGTCAAAAGCCGAGATTCGCGGATCTGGCTCTGAGAGAAGATAACCCGCGACGCTACAACACCAAGGCCACGGGAGTCGCCTGACCCGGATTCCTGGACTGGCCTGAGAATTATTGATAGAATAATATTTTTCTTAAATAGTGATGGGACATAAAGTAAAGGATAATATATTAGTAAATTCCTTTTTAAAAGATAAAGTGGTTAAAAGATAAAATTATTTTAATTAATGAAATATTATATATATATATATATATATATATATATATATATATATAAAATAAAATAATAAAATAAATTAAAAAGTAAAAGAAAAAGTAAAAGTAAAAGTAAAAGAAAAAGAAAAGAAAAAAAAAAGGAAAAAAAAAAGAAATCTCTCTGTCTTTAAAAGACAGAGATGAGAGAAAGAGAGAGAGAAAACAAATCTCTCTCTCGATCTCTCTCTCGTTCACACGACGCTCGAAGTTTCCCTCGAGCCGACGAACGCCGACCAAGACTGCCACCGCCGGAGTCTACTGGCTTCCTTCCGGCCCACTCACGCTGAAGCCGCCACGGTGAGGACTCGGCAGACTGACAGCCGACAGCTGCCAGCCCGGGCCAGCCTCCGCCGCCCAGCCGTCAGCTTCAAGGCCGCCGACCTCATGAGACCGCCGCTACCCACGCCGCACCGTTCGCTACCCTCGCCTACCACTACCGACGAGCCGCCAAATGGAGCTACCTTGATGCTCCATCGCTGAAGTTTCCAGCCGGCCACCAAGCCGCCACCAAGACACGCCTGAAGGCCGAGAAAGCAAGACTCCTCAAGATCTCGAATCAACCCTAGTATCTTGTGTGGTCTTGCAGGAGAAGGTATAATGAAACATGGTGCTTAATTACATGAGTAATGTTTATTGCAGGGCTGAGATTGGGTGGGGATGGTAGAGGAGATTGAGAGGGTAGATGTATGTGAGTGTTAATTTAGATGGGTATGTATGAGATTATAAGAAATTGTGAATGTTTGTATTCATTCCGGGAGCCCCACAAATAGAGGAGGTGCTGCCCGATTTTCCTTGGAAATCTATGAGAGTTAAGAATTAAATTGAGATTTAGTTAAGAGTCCCATGCTTAGTTAAATAAGTAGCTTCATTCCATGCTTAATATGGTAATTATTAGTTTAGGAGGGTAGCATTTAAGCATTATCGAAGGATAATTAGTAGTAGGGAGTAATACGAGCATGATGTAGCGTTCCGTACTTTCATCGTATTCTATTAGCTTATATTAGAGTACGAGACAAGAATACGGACTCCCTACTTATAGAATTCTTATTTCAATTATCAGGAGAGGGCAAAGGCAAGTCCGCCGCTGCCGAGGAACCAAGCCAGATCTAAGCTTGAACTGCACCAAGGTGAGGGAAATCTACATTGCATAGCTTTGCTAGTTTTACCGTATTTTTATAATGCATACGCTTTCGCTTTTAAAAGCGTGAACTATGGGTTTCATAACAGTTTATAGAGTTTTATAACAATTTCATGCTTAGTAATCAAGAATGTAAAAGAGAATAGCATGCATACGTAAAAGACTACATTCTATTGAAAATACTTGTATAGACGAGTGGCTGCGTGAAGAGCCGTGAGAGTCTGACGTTGAGTTATGAGAGGGGTGATTTAATTCTCTTTTCAAAAATAGCGAACTATCTGTGTTTACTTCTTTTTTATAAAATCAAAACCCCCTTTCCATCCCTTTTGGGATGCTTTCGATTATGCGATATATATACTCAACCTCAGTATCAGATATACTCGTTGGTTGCTGGCCATGCAGTATTGAAGTAGATGTGTAGTCAGAGAATAGTCTTGTGTATTAGATGATGCCGCGTTCCTCGCCTTCTAGAGATAGAGCTCATCTCAGAGAGAGAGAGGCACAGTACAGCATTACCTAGGGGAATGTCGGTTTCATATTTAATTCACAAGACAGTAGAAACAAACTTCGGATATATGCATTTTTAAGAGAATATCTTGATCAACGCTTTACTTGCGCAAGATTCGTAAGCGCTTTTGATTTTTAATTCAAGATTTTCTATTCGTGTTTACACGCTTTTTTACTCTACTTTATTATTTTATACTGCGCTTATACCCGACAGTTGTTTAAGCCTCGAGCTCCAGGCTTCGGCCCTCTTCTTGACACTGTTTTCGCAGGTCGTTAGACAGGAGTACTTCTAGCAGGTCGTCTGATCACGAGTAGAGGAGATGTACTGTAGTTGGCTCTGACTCCGTGTCTAGTTATGTTTATTTGTTTTCGAGCGTTGTGAGACATTAAGTTTAAGACATTATTTATTTTGTGTTGTATTAATTCAGATTGAGTTGGTGTTTTAATTTATCTAGTTTGTCAATTTCCTTCCGCTGTTGTTATTTTTCCCAGTTAATTAGCAGATTACAGCCTTAGGTTTAGGGTTCATTCCCTAAACCTGGCTGGTGTGACACCTGGGTCCTGAAAAGGATAAGGGTGTTACAGTATTTATTCTAAAGGTGTGGAGATTTCCCTTCCGAGAAGCATGAACCCTCCAATTGATGCTTGGGCGATCCGCGTACCACCCTTTCTATCATTTTTTATGAAGGTAAAGTCAAATTTCCTTTTGATAGCAAAGGCAGAGAGCGCATTCCTCAAGTGTTCCACGTTCTGAAATCAATCGCCAATTTTGAGCACAGCAATATCGTGAGTATGAGAAGAACCCAAAATGTCCAAGGACATGCTCTCGACTCGGGGATCCCTGTTGATTGATAAGGTACTCTTTTAAAGTGAGACAATATACCTAAATAGAATGACTTAATACTAATTAGATACTGGATTTTAAAAATTTTCAGGTAGATACTAAAGAGATAAGGTAATACTAAATACTTTCAAGAGATACTAAAGAGATAAGCGTAATACTAAAGACTTTCAAGAGATACTAAAGAGACAAGGAGAATACTAAAGACTTTAAGTTGATACTAAAGGGATAAGCCGAATACTAAAGACTTTTAAGAAAATCCACGAAGTCTTACATGTTTATAATACACGGTTAAGGGAAATAATAAACACATACAAAAGGCTTACGTTGGAAGTTTAAGAGTCAGACTCGTAGTCCACGGTCACTTCACCTGTGTCCACAATAAGGTCGACAATATTTTTGTTGAACGAGTGAAAAATGTTGCACATATGCACAAAGTCCATAGAATTGTCAATGGGATAAGCTGTTCTACGTTGATCTGGTGTGATATAACTCACTCTCAAGCCAGAGGGGTCAAGGTCCCACCGTTCACATATATCACCTATCACTGAATCCCAACAAGTGAAAGCATCGTGAGCTCCAATGCTAGACCTTCTCCCCATATCTTGACGCGAAAAGGGTTTCCATCAAAATCCTGCAAGAAGAATGCCATTGCAAAAATGAGAGAATTATACTACGCATGTTATGAAAAACAATGGGTAATCTATTACCTTTTCGCTTGTCAGCCTTGCAGACTCACTACGTGGTAGCTTCTCAACAAGACTAAAAAGCTCAACACAAGACTAAAAGCTCAACAAAAAGCTCTCAGAAAAGAACAAAGGAAAGGAGACGAAGAGAAGGAGTAGAATTGGACTCTTCTCTACAAGACTAAAAACAAAACACAGGCCCTCTGCAAAAGAACATAGGGAAGGAGACAAAGAGGAGTATAAGAGGACTAGCTTACAAGCATGGAAGTACACAACCTGTCTTTCGTGAGAAAGGTTGTTTTGGCAAGGAATTCAATGGGTATTTTGGGGTTTTTTCAAAACCTAAGGTTAGCAGTGTCACCAAGTAGGACTAAAGAGTAAGTAGGTTGAAAAGGAGGGACTGAATAGTATAGTCTTTAGTCAGAGGGACTAAAAAGTCAGAAATGAAACAGTCAGGGATGCTACAGTAATTATCCCTTATTATTATTATTATTATTATTCTTATTCTTATTATTATTATTATTATTATTATTATTATTATTATTATTATTATTATTATTATTATTAAACATTTGGAGGAGTAGGCACTTCGGTGCCCCTTCACTTCGGTGGAAATGAACACCAGAAGTGCTCACTTCAGCCCACTTCGCACTTCCCTGCACTTTTCCCCAAGTGAACGCCCTGGGGTAAGTGCCTGGGGGAAGTGGGGAAGTGGTCCATTTCGGCCACTTCTGATATTTTTTTGCACGTAAGTGGCACTTCGGTCCACTTCGGTGAAGTGGCCACTTCCCTCATTTTGTACTAAGGCCACTTCGGCAAAAAATGCAGACTGAAGTGGATTATTATTATTATTATTATTATTATTATTATTATTATTATTATTATTATTATTATTATTATAAAACATTTAGAAGAGTGGGCTCTCCGGTGCCACTTCATTTCGATGAAAATGAACACTAGAAGTGCTCATTTCAACCCATTTCGAAAACTGAGACTTCCGCCCACTTCAGCCCACTTCGCACTTCCCTGCACTTTCTCCCAAGTGAACGCCCTTTACTCTGCTTATATTTAAAACCAAACTTCACCTCGAGGATAGATGAGATGATTCAGATAAGATTTAATATAGGTCTAACTTTCTATTCATTTATGAGATCAGGGAGGTCCATGAAGATTTTTCTTTTCAATCTACACATGGAGGCTGGAGTTCATTGCTTGTAGCTTTAAAAGAAGGTAGAAGTTTGGTTTTAAACGAGCAAAGTAAAAAGAAGGTTGACGAGGAGGATCTGATTTACTCTAATATGTAATTTACTCTAATTAATAGCTGACACATCCTGCACGTGTAAAGTATATATATATATATATATAATTATTTCTTGATTGAATTTGTTAAAAATTGAAATGCGACATAGTCATTCATACATTTAATCTGGGTCCCGTGACTGACTTGACCGGAGCTACACATGGTCCCACCGGACTAAGAAATTCTAAGCTCTAGAGCGTGACACCATTCTTAACTTGAATTCCGCTATGCCGACCCGTACTATCATCCCCTCTCACGAAGTTGACTCAATTTCCTAAAATACCCTTCAAGACTCGTCCCTCCACTCCTTTAAAAACTCCCTTCCTCGATATCCCCCTTGCCCCTTGTTCCTCGTCATCACCTTGTTTTCTCCCTCTGGAACCCACCAACCTCTTTTTCTCTCTAGATGCCACCGGCACCGGCGATGGACCTCGACAACCTCTTCAACGGCGGTGACCGTAAATTTACATGCGAGACCATCGTAATCGGATGCGAGTCCTGCCCGGATCCGCCACCGCAGCCTGAGGATCCAGATCTCCCCGCGGAGTCCTATCGGATCCGGATCGATGATTGGTCCGGGCTTCGAGCCGCCGTCTTCAACCGTGAATACTCCACCAAGGGATCCACTAACCCGAAATCGATGGTGGCTCATTCCAACCCGAAATGGAACCCATCGTCCACTTCCAAACGCCTCACGAATCCAAAAGTGAGGACCACGATCATCGGGCTTCCCAGCAAGATCGATCTCGCCGGCTATTTCCGGCGGCCGGGGAGCAGCAAGGTAGTTCCAAGGTCAGCGCCGGTCCAAGCTGTAGCGGAGCCGGAGTCCCCGAAGGTGTCGTGCTTCGGGAGGGTCGCGTCGGAGAGGGAGCAGGAGACGGACGCTGCTGTGGGTTGCTGGGCGGGATTTCCGACGGCTTTTAGTGTTTGTGGGTGGTGGAGAAAGGGGGCCGAGGTGGTGGAGGAGGAGGTGGGGGTTGAATGTTCCGTCAGAGATCGGGACGAGCCGGCGGCGATGACAGCACCGGGGTTGGGAGGGATGAAGATCTTGTCGTCGGGGCGGAGGCCGGAGTCGTGGGGACTGGCTTTGAATGTGGGTGCTGATGAACACGTGGCGCGTTAGGATACGTTGGAGGCTGAACGAGTAGAACTGATGGCATGATGATGTCATGGCTACTGTCATGTATCATATATTACAAAACCATATGAACGGGCTGCAGAGATAAACAATGAATTAAACATCATAAATAAGTATAACACTTTAGATTAATATAAAAAAAATTGGCCAAATACATGGATTTTTGTTGTTGTGAATTGTGATAGTAAGTTCAAAATAGGTACTTGATGCTCTTAAATAGAGGATTTTAACAAACTCCTTTGTTATAATAGTTCATATTTTGTACAATGAAACCAATAAGAATTGTTTTTAGTAGAATTAACTCAATTTTTAATGGTCTGTTCATTTTAATTTTTTATAAATAAATAGTTTACTCTCAGAGATGGTCATTCTCACTTCAAATGAATAAAAAAATGAGAATACAATCCAACTTAAAAATTCTCCATAATTTTATTTCTTGTCTAATTTTTTATTATATAAAAATAGAATCCTTTGACAGATTAAATATGTAAGGACCTCTGTTTCAGATTCTACACTTTAGTCATGAGTGATTCCTTGCATATTACACCGTATTTAACAGTGCTAAAATTTCTGTTTTTTTTTTTTTTCTTTTCTCTTCTTTTCTTTTCCAGATGACACACTTCCCTTTCAGTCTTTTGGACTTTAGGGTTGCTGATTAGAATTCAGATTTCCTGGGTAGCTTTCATTGAATGACTTCTTACTCTTGATGCTCCTCCACTCATCTTCTCTCAACTTTTTCTTGGCTCTGTGTTTGTGTCCATGATTTTTTTATATAAATAATACAATTGAAGGTACATTCAGATGTTAACATTTACCAAATTCTATGTCAAAGTCAACACACAAGTTTGATTTACAGAGTTGTGATATGCTAGGGATGAACAAGACCAAATATTCAAGTTCTCATTTTCTTTCTCTCAAGTCTCTGATCAACTCAAAGCTGTGCCTGGGTAGGAAAGGAAATTTAGTATGACATTTGACATGGAAATACAGTAGTTATAGCAATATATATCAAAAATAAACAAGTGTGAGAGTAAAGGCCAACTAACCGCATGGACGGTCTGAGATTTTATTGAGAATACGTGGCTTTTAAGTAGTCTATTATTGCCGCACTTTCAAACATTTTTATTCCAGTGTTTGGGTCTTCTAGGTATGGGGCCTGCAAGTTAACAAGTAGAGAGATGAGTTGCTGATTGAGATAATTTCTGAAATGAAATAGAGCTGCAGAAATACAACGAGAAATTGATATCGCCTTTGCACTTCAACACAGGTTTTAGTGAGTGTATGTCAACCTGAAAATGTGATGCTTGCTTGTATAACTCCTGCCTTTTCGGACTGCCGCGAGCCACACTGCAATGCAAAACTTGAAAATGAGGAATGTGTGGAATTAGGTTTAGAATGGTTTTATCAAGTTCCTTACATAAACTGGGTTTGTGCTGGCCTGACCTGAGCCCGGCACGACCTTATACCAGTCGTATATGTCAGGCCGACCCAACACTTGGCACGCTGGACAGAATACTATGCCAGCCCGCAAGTCCATCAATTTTAAAAAAAATTATTAAAAATAAAAGTTTTTAAAATAATTTTAATTAAGATATATTCTACATGAATTTTTTTTAAATAATAAAATAATAATAATATTATTATTAATATTAATAATAAGGGTAAATTTAAAAAAATTGAGATTTGAAAAAAATCCAATTTATGACAATCCGTTAGCAGGAGTTAAAGGTTTTTTTTTTGTTAAATAAAAAAATCAAGATTTTTATAAGAAAAAAACAAAACACTTTCCATATTTTGCAAATCTATCATATGGATTTTTTTTTTTAATTTACCCTTATTATTATTGTTGTTGTGGTTGTTTAATAATATTTTTTTATAATAAAAAAATAATTTATCTTTATAACATCATAAAAAAAGCTAATTTTGAGGGATAGAAGTCATTTTCTTAAATTAAAAGACAATTTAATCCTAGCATCTACCACAATCCACAATACACCAATATGATGTAATTGATGTAATTTATATTAATTTTTTCCAAATTTAGTAATACAATTTTTCACAAATTATATATAGTCGTTAGTTTTAACTATTGCATATAAATTTTAAATTTTCACCTAAAAGATAATGCAAATGTTAATTTTTAATTTTTTTTATAAATTTTCAAAAATAATAATATTTTATAATTTTTATAATTTTATATTTTTAAATATTTTTTAAAAATACAAGAGGTCCGACCATTTTCTAGACCACACACATAATGGAAGCTTTGTAGCACCGGGTTGCCCTTTTAATTTTTTAAAAATACATAGGCCGGCACCCACAGTACTAGGCACAAGCCAGGTTCGTGCTGGGCGAACCTAAAACCCAGTACTAGAGGGCCGTGCTTGGCACAGCCCATGATGGGCTGGGCTGGGCCGGGTCAAGCCGAACCCCCAGCTCTATATGAACACACACGCATCAATTCTAAAATCAGAATACACAAGATTAACATATTAGAATATTTTCTAAGATAGGGGAGCTCTGAACTAGGTTGTACCTGCGAAGTAAGTGAGGCAATTCTAACTCAACCAGAACTTCACGAACAAGTCTGCAAAATGGTGAACCCTGCAAGAGCAAGACATTTGCTTAGTGTTATTTAGCAATCTAAATTATGAAGCAAATTGATACTTCCTTATGTTAACATGTGATCCAAGTAGACAGTTAAGACCTCATAGCCCCAAAACACAAGTGGGAGGGGTGGCATCTTTGAAGGTAAATAAGAAGAGCCCTGCAGGACAAATCAAGCAGCAGTCTCATAGATGATGACAAAGGCTGTAGATAAGGTAAAAATGCTACAAAGCAAACCTTCAAATAAATGAGTAAAGTTTCAAGATCATTTCATTGTTGCAGATATGAAATATCCATTTCAGTTCAACTTTGTGTGATATAAAGTTAATTTAGAGATAAAGGAAGTTCCCCAAGCTGAATCTTATACATAAATAAGTAAGGTTACAAAATCATTTCATTATTGCAGAAAAACTATGAAACATCCATTTCAGTTCATCTTTGTGTGGTATAAAGTTAATTTAGAGATGAAGGCAGTTCCCTATGCTGAACCTTATACATCCCTTCTACAGCCTCTCCTTCTATACAGCATATGTTTTCTGAATAAGTATACAGCATATGTTTGAAGGTTCACATTGGAGGTGTCTGCTTACATTACAGACTAACAGGATAGCCTACCCATGATTTAATTACAGCAACAAGCTTTCAATGCAAAACTCTCTTGATCAAAGTCACTAGTAATCTATTACCCACTCTCAGGGTTAACATCAGGCCTCATTACATCATACTTATTTCTTCATGTACTGAGAAATATAGAAGATTGTAAATTCTTGTTTTCAGGTAGTTATATAACTATGTGGATATTTAAATTGAAGGGCTCAACTCTGATTTGACATTTTATGATAATCAAAATCAACAATTAGTCCTATTTTCTATCTAAACAAATAAATCTCAAAATACCTAAAAGTTTGTGAAGAGAAACTTTTGTCTATAGTAAACTGGTCTTAATTCTTACCCTCCCCATTCGTGCAACCATTGCCAATCCTGCGGTTAGAGTCTACAGAAGGGCAAATGGAGACAGAAGTCATCAAGAAAAACAAGAGGAAGAACCAGGTCAGTGAATTTTTAAATAATCTATCAAGTAAACATAATTCACTTAAGCTACTTTATGTTTCTGCAAAAAACTTACAGTAAGAAAACCGAGTGATAACATCAAAGGAACAGTCCCATCACCTGGGCAGGTAAACATAATAAACATTAGCATAAAATCATGGAAGAAATCACAATCGAACAGTTCACACGTACACATAAAGCAGAGTTTGTGTGTGTGTGCAAGCAGGCGTGTGCAGGTGTGCACGCACGCATAATTTAATGAAGCAATAATAAAGCAGATACAAGGCTAAATTATATCAACAGTTAATTTGCAGAAACTTCGTAAGCGTAAACACACCATATTTATCAGCCAGATACTTTATTATACTGTCTGATTCGTACATAGCAACACCTGTATTCGGATCAACCTGCATTCATGGTTTAAAAGCTTATCAACTCGAAACAATAGTTTGATCAAATTTTCTGTTAGTAAGGTTCGAATTTATTAATCATCAAAGTAAATAGCATGAGAAAAATGTTCATCTTCTCTGTTCCCCTTCCCTTTTACTTTCTATTTGTGATAAAACTAATGTTGGCAAAAAAGTCTTATTTCCATAAAGCATGAGCAAACCATCCTATGCTCAGCATCAGAAAGTGTATCGGGAATCAAAATAGTTTCCAATCACAAAAGCAGTTAGCAAGGTCATGAAGCTGTAGATTATTTAATAAAAACTAAAAGTAGAACCTACACACACACACACACACACACACACACACATTGTAAAGAACTAAATTTACCAAATGACTATGGGAGGCAGAGGCAGGATCTTGTATGAACTACCAAACAGTTTAAATTTTACTAGCAAGATGCTTTGCCGAACTATGAAAATCTGGACATGTATCAAAGTTAAGGAATGTTACCAGACCATGTAAGGGAACTGTTGCTTTCCACCCATCTGCAGAACTTTGGGACGAAAATTCGGACCATTTCTTGGGCAAGGATAGAACAATACATCAAGATCCAGTACACTTACAATCTCCCTGACCTGTGAAGCATTAAAAATACTTTGTTTACTCTAAGGCTTACTAAACGGAAAACATATATCATCAACAGAAATGTAGTATCCTGCAAAGACTGTTAATGGAATCACCTTCCGGCAAAATGGACAGCTAAACATTTCCCCAGTGACAGTCCATGCACACAAGAAACAAAATCATTTAATGTAATTCCCACACAGTGAGTGTCACAAAATTGATGATAACCATAACAAAAATAATCAGTATTTATCACAAATTTGAGAGAAATCATGATCATAACTTTCAAAAAAAGACATTTAATTGCAGTGTTTAGAAGAAGATACCTTTCAAATTCATATATTTCAATAGGCTTCTCCGGGCGTGGGCCTAACTTGCATGTCTCTTTTATTTTCCTACCTTAAAAAAGCATGAAGTTATAAAAGATACAATTCGAAATTGAGAGGTTGACGGTTCAAACCATGCCTAAAGCATGACAAAATGGTTTGTCGACAATTATATATATATATATATATATTAATAATAATAATAGATATATAGATAGATAGAGATCAATTTATATATGATCAAATACTAGATAATGATTGGAAACATAAACATACATTGTACTTAAAGACCCTTCCCCCTTTATCTTCTTCTTCTAATAATAATAATAAAAAAAGATACAATTCAATCCATTCATAGTTTCATACCAAAATGCAACAAAATTGATAGTTGGGATGTAGGATATTCTATCAAAATATGTTGTTATAAACCTAGTGTTACAAAGAAAGCAAGCAGCCAGCGAAAGTGTGTTGACGCATCTTGTTTCACTCAAACCTTTGGCATCCTCAAGTTAAAAAAAATGAATACCATGTTCAGAACTTTTTGTATATATATATATGAAGCACTATGATTATTTTGATAAAAACAAATGGTAAGATTCATGAAATAATACAGCAACTAATACAAAAATAAAATAGGAATTTTTGATGTATTGATAAATTACCTTGAACATTCAGTGCATATTCATCTGGTCCAATTTCATCAGGCGACACAACTGATGACGAATAACTGTTAGAAGCAAACAACTGTCAAGGAAGGGAATAATGAAAAAACATCTTACCAAATTTACTTAAAGCTCTCAATCTAGTTCATATATCTTAAATACTTCTCCTTCAAGTAACCTTAAATTCACCCTTCAGCATCTAGTGTCACACTCATTCTACACAATCCCTAAAATCTCAGCATACTACAATAATTGAAATTTATACATCATATAATGAGAAATGGAAAAACTGAAGAATCACTATCTTGTTTTAGACCTCATCTCATCAGATCATACTAATATAATCCAGAAATCTCATAGAAACGATTGAATCTAAACGATCAGCGTATAACCAAAACAGAGAAGACGGGAAGCGTTCAAACCCTTGGACGAAGGTTCCGGTGCCGAGGCGCAAAGGCAGAGCGAGAGAAGCGGTGATGACATCGAGAGTCTGACCCTGCCCAACGGTGAACGGCTTCGGCTCCGGGGGCTTGAATCCGGGCGGAGGGGAGACCAGCGGCTCCGCCGCTTCTTTGTTGGCGACTGACACGGAAGCAGTAGGCGTCGGAGAGTCTTGGATCTCAGCCGAAACCCTGAAGAAACGACGGCGAGGCCGCAGAAGCGGAGGCGAGCCGGAGCTAAGAGCTCTGGCCATCGGCGGAGATAGAGAAGAAGCCATGTTATTTTTTTTTTCTATAAAAATAAATAGAAAAGAAAATTGAAGGCCTTGAGGGGTTTTATGTGGCGCGAAAGGGATGAGATCGATCGTGGGCGTTTGAGCTGTTAACTAAAACGATGGAAGACGTCCCAGTCAGACGGGATGGATATTTGGATCATGTTGCATCGCGTACTGAAATTTGTGCCCAATCGCAGATACATCAACATGTGATTCACAAACACCTGCTTGTGTTTGCGGTTCTAATGGCCCCAACATGATACAAGTTAGGCAATAAACAACAAAATGAGATCTTTATGTTAAATCATGTAGATTTGGGTGTATGAAATAATAGTAATAATAATAATTGATATGGGGTAGAATCTTCAACCTACATGTGACACCATCTCGTATGCCCAAAAAAATCAAGGGTGATCACGAGGCCACAAATCACCTTCATGTCACGGTGACGGTTGAGATTATCGTTCAACGTCAGTGGCGAGTATCGCAGTAACAACTAAGGTCATTGTACGCTATCTCGCGATAATGGTCGTAATCAACGCCAACCTCCCTTGGGGGCTATAGAAGGAACAAAGAAGCATTTCGTTAAGGGGATCGAGTTCTTTTACATGGTACTATCGACCAAAAACTCTCTCTAATTTTCTTCTTCCTCAAGATCCATCCCTCACTGACTTGAGCGTTGGAGCTATCCTGGGCATAAGGCCCACCCCCTACTCCTTGTCTTTGCAGGTTCTGTCCAGGGAAGACCACCACCAGTGAAGAAACCGCTTGTAGCCAAAGAAGATCTTCTCCCTTTTATTAGTTCAACCAAGGATCATCTCATCACACCCATTGATCGTGACCAATCGAAATTCCAAAGGAGGACCGATCACTGCATCAACAGTTTAGCGCCGTCGGTGAGAAAAGATCAAGAAGTTGTATCAACGATGGCTAGAGGGAAGTGAAGCCAGATTCAAGATTAGGCAGATGACGCCACTTCTAGGTACAACGGTGTTCATGAAGCCAAAGAGGTTTATCAGATCCAGCCCATCATCGTTGACGGGGATGTCCAGGAAGCTCACTACTAAGCCCTAGAGAAGGTTGAAGCGCTCTCCCAAGCCCTTCGGAGGATGGAATAGCAGGCCTCACAAGCTCCACCCCCAACATAATGCCTTAGTTGACGCCTCAGATGTAAGGCGAAGGTTAGACAAGCTCGCCCCAGAGCCTAAGGGAAAAGCACAAGCAGGAAAGGAGAAAGTCAATCCATCCCTGAGTGCTTGGGGATTACCTCGGCCTCGACAGTAGTCCAAGACTTCTTTGCGACCTCGGTATGGAGTCACTTCCCAAGGTACAAGGAAGCGATCTAGATACATCTGTCGTACAATCTCTCCCTTCGTCCCGAAGATCCTGGAGGCACCTCCCCCAACTGGGTTTCGAATGCCTCCTATGGAAGCTTACAACGACACCTTGAACCAGGTTGACCACCTAGAGGCATTCAAGGCAATGATGTTGCTCCATGGGATACCGGACGTGATAATATGCCTAGCTTTCCCAGCCACTTTGTAAGGTCGGCGTAAACCTGGTTCACCAATCTTCCCTCGAAGTTGATTATGTCCTAATGCACACACAGAGTATGCGACAATTACCCACAAGTGTATAAGGTTGATCAAGTAATAAAGTACCCGAAGGTAGTGTTATCGAATCCACAGGGACTAGAAACTAGTACTATCTTTGTTACCTAGTTCAAAACTACGAAAGTGGTTTTGTTGATTGATTATTCTAAAGGAACAATTGGTAGGTTATGAGGAATCAGAGATAAGCGTGGCACCTCGGATCCCAATCCCCTAAGATTCGTTTATTAATATTGAATTCTAAATATTGGTTTCCATTGATTAATTCTTGGGAGTGCACCAATTACGCCATCTAGACACCACATCCGATCTCTTGGTATGCGGATCAAACTCGTTACCTAAGTCTAGTTGTAATCTAACTAAAAGAGATATGGATATATGCATAACACAGACATGCAAGTCAAAACCCTAAGCACACCTGTGCTTTGCTAGAATTTAACGAGGCAATTGACCATGGCTCATGCAAGGTATCATCACGTAAATCAAGCATAGACTTCACAAGAATTATCAATAAAGGAAAACCAATAAGTAACAGAATTCAGTTAATAAATCATCCTATGGTTCATGTGTCTGAGGCACCACCGAAGGGGTTTGCCTCCTTAATTAACGATGACCTGTGGAAGGAGGAAACCCTAGGTGGACCTGAGACTTCTTTCTTGAATGAGACCATTCTCCGGCATGCCTCTTTTCCTTCCAAGAAGAACTAGAAGGTGAAACTGCTAGCTCATTCATTAAAGTTCGCACTAGACGTTGTGATCCATGGGAGTCTCTACAAGCATAAAGATAACAAGTCAGATGCAACCGAAGTCTTTGGCAATAAAACTAGCAAAGGGGCACCCTACCCGTCACCATAAAAAACCTGTGGCTTTTGAGGTTCTTCGCTATGACTACATTGGAAAGAGGAATCGAGGAGACAATTCAAAAATGGGCTAGTTGATTAATTTTGCTCTTCGGCAGACAAGGAGGTTTTATAAGAAGTGCCCATATTAGGGGTGCCTCATGAGGCTAAGACAATCCACCTAGTCCCGCTGGACACAAAGAAGAACTCGAGCTTCCAACCATGAATGGCCAAAGGAGTATCACCTAGGAACGACCTATTACTCCAAGCAGAAAAGTAAAACCAATCAAATTTTGGGTGTGTTTTCAAAGAAAACGCAAGGCGAAACCAGCGAAGGTTGGTGTGGGATAGAAAATACCCACCTGACGTCGTGTCTGTGATGAGACACCAGACGATATATCGAATCACAAATGTCATTTATTTATTTATTTTTAATATTGTGGGTTCTTCCATTCCTAATAGAGACAAGCCTCTATTATTAATTACCCCAGACAGAGACTTGGGAACCTCCGATTAAGGGCAAAAGAATACAAGTAGAGGCAATGAAAAATAATTTATTTATTGCAGAACATGATAATTTATTACATATCATTATATACATGCATATAAATTTTATTTATTTATTATGACGCCGCCTTGTATGCCTCGCCGTCGTCTTTGAATTTGCGCCGCCATATTGCCGCCTCAAGATGCGTGCTTCGTCGCCTCAAGGTACCGACTTCACCGCTATCTTAAGATTTGCGCCACCTTGATATTTATGTTTTTATCGACCGTCCCGAGATGAATATTTCATCATCGTCTCGAGAGTCATATCACTTCATTAGCAGCCTCGAGATGCGTGTTTCATAAGCACATCGAGATTCGTCGCTTTATGATTTGGGATATTATATCAGCCGCCTCAAATGTCTCTTTTTTGATGTTTTAATTAAATTAGCCCCCTTTTATGATTTAATTAAATCAATTCTTTTCTTTTATTTTTAAGAAAGTGGGGCCCATCTCTTTTTTATTTTATTTTGCTTTTTTTTTTAACTAGCCTTGCTTTTCCTTTCAAATAGCCACATTTCCCTTTTTTTATTATCATTTTTTTTCTTCTTCTTTCAAACGGCCCATCTCTCCACCTGATTGCATTTTTAGCCACAAAACAGAAGACCATAGAATTAGGTTGGCGAGGCTTCTTTTCCTTTTCAAATAGCTTCTCTTTTTTAACACCAAATAATAGCATACATAAATTCATATCTTCATGTAAACTTCAGCAAAGCAACATCCGCATGGAGTCTTCCATTTCAATGCCACCATTTTCCTTTGACTTTGCATTATTATACTATTAATTTAATGCCATCATGAGAACAACATGTCAAATCCAAGCTTCATTTTCTTTCTTTATATATGTATCTCTTTGGAGGCATTTTGTTGGATATTTAAGAGGGCATAATAAATGCAATTGCTTTTCATCACATGGATAACAAGTATCATTTTAATTAAGCAACTTTGAGTCATTCTCTTCAAACAAACCAATATATAGACATTAGAATATCTTCTTGCATTTTATAACACATTGGTGGCATAGCATTTGAATTCCATCTCCATGGTGAATAGAAATCTTTAAACCTCCTTGCACATGCAGCAATTTCTTCATCCTCATAACAGCATTAGAGTTGAAGAAACTTGAACTTAAGAGGCGGCTGCTCCACTTCAATAATATGACTTACACTGATAATTAGCAATAATCCTTTCCACTAATCAGCCCTTTAATTCTACATGGTTCTAAGTTCTTCTTTGCGACAGGATCAACTTGGTACTATGGCATCTACTCAACTCTTAATACTAGGGGTGGGCAAAAATACCGGACCGGCATTGTACCGGACCGGACCGGCATGGTATCGGACCGAAATAAGGGTTTTCAAATGGTATAGGACAATTTCGTCCCGTACCGATACCGTACTGGTTGGAACCGGTACGGGATCGGTCCTGAGATTTGAGAACCGGCAATCCCGGACCGTACCGAACACTGTTTATAGTGTACACATGTCATGTTTTTATTGGTCATAAACATTGAGTGTACAAAATTAAGTTATGCTTTACCACAGACAATGAAAACGTTTATGGGGTTCTCTCAGTACACATTCATCATTCATTCAACACATTCTCCTCAAACTCGAACTCCAGAGCTCTCCGCTGTGAAATCCTTCCGTTCAAAGCCCTTTGATTTTGTCCAGTTTCTCCATCAATTCCACCATAAACTTCATCGTTCAAAAGCCCTCTATCCCTTAAATTCTCTGATTTCCATCAATTTCATTAAAACCTCGAATTCCACTCGAAACCCTAAATCCCCAAATTGAAGCTCCAAAGCTTCCAAAATGGTATGTATTCTCTATTCTCTGTTCGATTTTTAAGTATTATCTATTATCTATTCTATTATAAATCAATGGTTTGGTTGTTCATGATTTGGTGGTTCTCTAATTCATGTTTTCTGCTTTGAATGGCAGAAATCAAAGTTGAAGGGCAATGCTAGTGGTAGTGGCGCCACCTGCTCCCCAGTGGCGCAACCTGAGAATTTGAATCATTTGATGCCTCCTCCACAAACGCAGCGTCACAAACTGCTCCAGTGGTGACCAGGCCAACTCTAGTGGTGACCAACAACTTACCAACTGGTCCTGATATCGTATATGAACCACCACCAGGTTTGCAACGTGTTTTTAGAGCTGAAATTTGGGAACATGTTAGTCCTTATTGGGTTAAACATAGGACATATGTGAAAGATTCACAAACAAAGAAATTAGTAGAGGTTGTAACATGGAAAATGAGGGCTAAGTGTAAGTACTATCCAAAAGGTCAAGTGGATTATGCTTGTGATAGTGGATCTAATGGGACGGGAGGGCCAAGAAAACATATATTCAATAAGCAATGTAGGTATTATCCAGACAATGTAGACTTGAAAAAACAGAAAGTGTTAGGTTCTGGTGATTTCAATCAGTTGACAGCTAAAGGTTTTAATCAAAAGGAAACCATGGAGGCTTGTGTTGAGATGGTAGTTCTTGATGAGCTACCATTTAGCTTTGTTGAGAAGCAGGGGTTTAGGAGGTTTTGCAGTAAAGGGATGCCATTGTTTAAAGTGCCATCTAGGAGAACTCTTGTTAGAACATTCCTAGATATGTATGAAGATAGGAAAATGAAACTGAAAACAAATTTGAAATCTCATAGGATCTATCTAACCACAGATACCTGGACAAGTGTCCAGAATTACAATTATATGGTGTTGACTTCCCATTTTATTGATTCTGAATGGAAAATGCACAAAAGAGTGTTAAACTTTTGTGTGATTACCAATCATCAGGGCATAACCATAGCATATCTTATAGAGCAGTGTTTGAGTGATTGGGGGGTAGATAAAGTCTTGACAATTACAGTGGACAATGCTTCTGCTAATCAGACAGCATTGGACTTGTTAATGGAAAAGCTCAATGATTGTGATAGTCCACAGTCTATTTTGGAGGGGAAAAACATGCATGTGAGATGTGTAGCCCATATTACAAACCTAATTGTGGGAAGTGGGTTGAAGAAGCTTAATTCTAGCATCTTAGCTATTAGAAATGCTGTTAAGTTTGTTAGAAGCTCTCCAAATAGGCTTGAGTTGTTCAAGAAAGTAGTTGCACGAGAGAAACTACCATTTAAGGGGCTGGTGTGTTTAGATATTCCCACAAGATGGAATTCAACATACTTAATGTTGGAATCAGCTTTGAGATTGAAGAGGGCTTTCAAACGAATGGAGCAAGACCCTACTGGTCCCTTTGCAACCTATTTCAATGAACCTGAGGACGAGTATGATGATGATGGCAATGTGATAGTGGCAAGGAGGGGAAAGAAGAAGGTTGGGCCACCTGTTGAAGAGGATTGGGAAAACTGTGATGTGTTTGTTAGTTTTCTCAGGGTTTTCTATGAAGTAACCCTTAGGGTTAGTTTATCACTACGCCCTACAATCCACACAACATTGCATGACATAATTGCAATTGAACAAGCTATGGACAGGTTGTGCATTCTTCCTGATGTGCAAGATAGTACATCCACTAATCATTTGATTGCTGAAATTGGGTCTCTAATGAAAACCAAGTATAACAAATACTTCAGTGACTTCAAAAGGTTGAACCCTTTTGTCATTTTGGGGCTTGTTTTGGACCCAAGGTTCAAGCTTCGACATGTGACTCATGTGTTAAGCACAGTGATGGAGTGGACTGACAATGAAGTGGATAACAAGGAATTTGAGATCAAGACCTTCATGTTTGCTCTATGATGAGTACATGGACAAATTGGAGGGTGGTAAGCATGTGAAGAAGAGGAATAGAGATGGCAGCAAAGAAAGCAATCTGAAAAGGCAAAAGGCTACATCTCTGCGTGGCAGCTCAAGTACAAATGTGTTTGTGGTGGATTGGACTAAGCATGTGGAACAAACTGATGAAGCAGTGATCACACATGAGATAGATAGGTATCTCAAAGATCCTTTGGAATCAATAGGAAGGAAACCTGCTAAGGAGGATGAGGATGAGGATGAGGAAGAAGACACTGCATTCAATGAAGAGGCAGTTGAAGAGGAATACAGAATGTTTGATGTGCTGCAGTGGTGGAAACTTGCAGCTGTCAACTATCCTATTTTAGCATCAATTGCTAGAGATGTGTTTGCTATCCAAGTGTCGACAGTTGCCTCTGAGAGTGCTTTCAGCACAGGTGGACGAGTAATTGATGCTTTTAGGAGCTCATTAACTCCCAAATCAGTGGAGGCCTTAATTTGTATGCAGAATTGGCTTAGAGGAGATGACATAATAACTCAGTTTGAAGATGAACCATGCATAGAAGAACTGGAATTTTATGAAGGCATTGAGACAGGTACTTGTTGTTTATTAGCTGCAAGTTTGCATAATTCCATTTTCAATGCTATATTGTTTATTAACTTGCTTTTTAGTCTGTTTCCACTTCTTTAATTATGTTGTTTGTTGTATTATAGAGTTGGGAAATGCAAAAGCTGGAAATTCAACCACCAATGCAGATGAAGAAGATATAGGAAACTGATCTCTTTATGCAGCAGTATTGAATTGATGATGGTTGTGCTTGTGATTTCACTGATGGAACTTGAACTTGATTTAGTTTTATGAAGTGTTTGTGAAGTGTTTGTTAGACTTTGTTTCACTGATGGAACTTGAACTTTATTTCACTGATTTGTGAAGTGTTTGTTGTAATGTAACTTCACTTGAACTTTATTTAGTTTAAGCTAGAACAGAACTCTTGAATTTGTGTTGAAGTTGTGTTGAACTTTGGATTATGTGTAACTGATTATTGATGTCTTGATGGATTTGGAAACTTTGAAGTTAAATTTCTTGTTATGAATGTGAATGTCGAATATTTCTGATGTTGAACCTCATTGGTATGGTTTGGCATGGTATGGCATGGTACCGACCGTTTGAAACGGTATGGGATACAAACGGTTTCGGCCTCAATACCGGACCGTACCGGACTGTTTAAATAGTGTCGATCCGGTACCGGTTCTGGGAGGATATTGGACCGTATCGGACCGTGCCCAACCCTACTTAGTACTTGAAATTTTCACCATGTTACCTTAAGCAGCCCGGACCCCACTCGGCTCAAGATTTGGTTATAAACTCACCAAATGACCGGCTACAGCTACTATTATGGGAATATATGCTGCAAAATTTTGATTTGATGAAGTATATAAAATCATATATGATTTTAATGCCATTCAACTTATAAGAACCTTGACGAGAGAATACACTCTTATAGCCATTCATATGAACAACTTAAGGCCCTAAACATTCATTGCTGTCACTTTTGGACTCTTTCAAGCATTTCATCGAATATCTTAAGGGCACAGTATTGGGCATGACACTTGAACATTTCATCGATGAACTTTACGATCATACAACTTTTTTAGTTGAGTCATCTTATTCTCCTCCTTATAGCTTCTTCTATATAATAGCAACAGTTTCTCAGCATATTGATTACAAACTCATGGAGACCTTGAACATTGGATCCATGATGGAACAAAGCAACAGGGGCATTTCAGAAATAAAGATCATTTGGGCATTTCATCAAGCACTTGAAGAGCACTTTACATTGCTAAACATCTTACATGGCTTTAGAACATTTTCTCAAATAGATTTTACAACTAAACTTCTCATACAATATGTTAGATCTAAAGCCAAGAGAAACAAAATCAATAGCTTCCATTTTGGAGCTAGAGTTGTTCAGCATATCTCACTTCTTGCATTGGAGAATTTTAGGCTTTGAAAGTTGTGATGAACCTTTGGCCTTTAGGTTGTGTGCGCTCCTTCTCCTCAAGTCCTTCAAAATCGTGATACTCCACAAACATATCTTCACATCCCTTTTAGTACCCCCAACATTCATATCAAAGACCAGTCACCAGCCTTTATAAAAGCCATTAACAATGTCTCATCTAACTGAGAGTGGAAGAACTCTGAAATTCTCATTGAATTGAATATCCAAACAAAAAAAGAAAGAAAAGCTTCCATCATCTCAGAGCTCCACATGATCCTTATAGAGCAACGTTTGTGGAGTCTTGATTTGTTATTGTTGCTGATCCAGTGACAGCAGAGTAGCAGGGAGACCATTGTATGGTCTATGGCTCTCTTTCTTTTTCGTTGACAGCAGGCAGCAGGGAGACCATTGTATGGTCTATGCTTCTTTGTCGGCGATGACGAGGGTGGCAGGGAGGCTATTGTATAGCCTTTGCCTTCTTTTTTTTCGTCGATGGTAGGCAGCAGCAGCAGCGAAGGGAGGGCAACGGCAAGGCGAAGCTGGGCGGCGGTGAGGCAAAGCCGGGCAGCGCTGTGCGCTGCTCGCAGCTGGGCGGCTGGGCGGCTATTTGGAGTTAAAGAGGGCATCGACGAGCGGAGCTGGGCAGCGCTGTGCACTGCTTACGGCTAGGCGGTGAGGCGGGTGGGGAAGGGCAGAGCCGGGCATCGGCGCTATGGGCTACTTGATCGAGCTGTGCCGGTAATCGCCAACGGGGACCACACTGGGAAGAGAAGAAAGAATAATACCTTTTTTTCTTTATACTCCTTCCTTTCTTTCTTCTCTCTAATTTTCTTTTTTTTTCTGTCTGATTTTTTTTCTTTCAATCTCTCCTCCCTGCCTTGTCTCTTCCTTCCCTTTTTAAAGTTGTCTTCATCTTTATCCTTAGAAGAGAAAACCTCTCCGTAAAATCCCTCAACCTCCCGTAACCATCTCCCGAACAGATGAGACGGGATTCAAGCTTTTAATTAAATTTTAAATTTTAAAATTTAATTATTATTATTTTATTTTTTTTTCTTTAAAATAAATATTGCCTCGGGATATGTATTTGGGCATCTTGGGATTTGTGCTATTTTATTATTTAGGACTCATCGGGATTTGTGTTCGGGCTACCTTGAGATTTGTATTTCTAGAAGATCGCCTTGAGATATGTATGCTCAGGCCATCTTGGAATTTGAGACTGCCTCGAGATATGTATTCTCGGGCTATCTTAAAATTTGAGATCACCTCGAGATATGTGTTCTCGGGCCATCTTGGAATTTGAGATTGCCTCAAGATATGTGTTCTCAGGCTAGCTCTTGGGATATGGCTGATATATATATATATATATATATATATATATATATATATATATATATATATATATAATTTTTTTAAATTTCAGGATATTTCAAAATATATATTTCATCATTTATATGAAATATTTCATATTAGCCCTTGAGACATTTTGTATTTTCAAATGCCCCCCTTTTTTATTTATTTATTTTTTTAGTATAAACAGTTGGGTCTATAGTCGATGTGTTGGATGATGATGACGAATCTACAGAGGATTCTCCAAGTTCTTGAGCAATTAGTTTTGGCAAAGGTTATGAAAATGAAGCATCTCGCAAGAAAAAGATGGAAAAGAAAGTCGGAGACTGACTCGTAATGATTCTAGGTATACAACCAACTCCCCATTTCGAGGGGTTTTGGCTCGTTTTGTAGGAATTGAGCCTCTACAATGGAAATGAGGGTGGATGGCAAGAACTTGGTCGCTTGTTTGGTAACTAATGGAACTACGAATAGACGCTACCCCAAGACTTTCCTGTATAGAATCTAAGGAAGTGACTTCCATTACCTTTACGAGAGAAGACGAAGAGGAGTTGTAGAGAAAAAACTGAGAACTCACTCGAAATGATAGTAGAAAGCAGAAAGTTGGATGATAAAACCCTAGCTCTCAGCGCTTCTATTTGTGCTCACAGTAGAGATCCTTTGAATAGTCGGTTAAAATCCGACGACCTAGAATGCCTTCCCAAACCGATACCTCTTTTGATGGAAGACACACAAGCCTCGAAAGTCGCGCCCACCTGCACCTAGCCATAACTTTTCAAACAGGATGTCTCGAAACTTGGGATGACGTGCCGCCAAAAGTCGCGGCTCGACTATTGAAAAAGATACAAAGCACCAATCTCTTCACCTCGGTCACGCCTCAAAAAGGCTGCTCTTAACTAGGACCCTTTACGAGTTGGTCCAACAGGCAACCAAGAACTAAACTTCTCAGGCTTACCTAGGCTAAAGACTGATTGATCTTAGGAAGTTACGGGGTAAGTGATATGGGGTAGAATCTTCAACCCATATCCAGCACCATCTCGGACGTCCACGCAAATCAAGGCCACAAATCCCTTGCATATCGCGTTAACTGTTGAGGTACCGTTCAACGTCAGTGGCAAGTATCGCGGTAATGACCGAGGTCACCGTCCGTCATCTCGTGATAATGGTCGCAATTAGCGCGAACCTCCCCCGAGGGCTTTAGAAGGAACGAAGAAGCACTCTATCGAGGGGATTGAGTTATTCTGCCTAGTACTATCCACAAAAAAACTCTCTAGTCTTCTTTTTCTTCCTCAAGCTCCTTCTGTTAATGACTTGAGCGCCAGAGCTATCGCTGGGTTGGCCTGCCCTCTTTTTCACTGTCTTTGTATATTTTGTCCAGGGATGAGGAGCGACCTCGGACAATCTATCTCCAAGTGAAGAAGCGGCTTGCAACTAAAGAAGAATTTTCCCATTCAGTAGTTTAACTGAGGATCACCTCGTCACACCCATTGATCGTGACTAGTCCAGATCCTTATGGAGGACTGATCACTGCATCAACGATGACAAGAAGAAGAAGACGACGACGACGTAAAAGGTGCATGTTGCACCAATTGAAAATAAAATAAGAGAAAGACATTTAAGATGGTTTGGACATATGCGTCGTAGACCCTTAGGTACCCCGGTTTGAAAATATGATGGTTTAGTAATAAAAGGTAAAAAAAGTAGAGATAGGTCTAGGATTATGTGAAGAGAGTATATTAGATATTGAGCAAAATCTTGTCTTTGACATAGAGAATCGGTATAGCCAACCCTATCTACCCATCTAGTATGGGATTAAAACTTAGTTATATTATTATTATTATTGTTATTATTATTAAAAAAAGAGTTGGTCACCTCTACATTTTCTTTTTTCTCATTATAAAAGGTTTAGTAAACAGACCTGACTGGGGATAGTGCCATGCATTCCAAAAGAACGCTGAACAGAAGCGCGACCGGCGCCAAGGATCTGCTCCTCCGATCAGAGAAGACGCATCTCACGGAGCCAACTCCCGATGCGCTCCCGACCCAGTCCCTCTCCCCCGCGCCGCCCGCTTATCTCGCTCACTTCCTCAAGACGCACGTCCACGCGTCCCCTTCGTCCCTCCTCCGCCGCCTCCTCCACCACCCGCGCCTCCGGCCATACGATCTCCACCTCTTCCAGCCCTCCTCTTCGTCCTTCTCGCTCGATCATTCCACCTACGAGCTCATGGCCCGCTCCCTCGCCGCCTCCAACCGGCTAGACGCCCTACTCCTCCTCCTCCGCCGTCCCTGCCCTTGCTCCGACCACGGCATCTTCTCCTGTCCCCGAGCCGAGCCTGTATTCCGCCTCTCCCTCCTGGCCCTCCTCCGCGCCTCCCGCCTCGACGACGCCGAGTCCCTCTTCGAAACCCTAAAGAAATCCCTCGACTCCTCCAGACCCCCCGCCGACCTCTACAACATCCTCATCAACGGGTTCTCCAAGAAAAACCGCTACGACAAAGCCCTTCAATGGTACAATACCATGCTGAGTGATCGCGTCAAGCCTGACGTATACACATTCAATATCTTGATCGGCTGCTGCTGCAGGACGCGCAGCTTCAACGCCGCGTTGGCGTGGTTCAAGGACATGAGAGCCAAGGGATGCAACCCAAATGTCGTCACTTTCAACACTCTCATCTCTGGATTCTTCAAGGAGAAGAGGTTCACGGAGGGGATTGGAGTTGCACGCGAGATGCTCGACCTTGGTTACAGCTTCTCAGTCGCCACCTGCGAGATCTTAGTGAAGGGATTATGCAGCGAAGGAAGGGAAGAAGAGGCTTGCGACCTCTTGATGAGTTTCTCAAACAGAGGATCCGTGCCGGATGGGTTCGAATTGTTCGAATTGATTTGGAGATTGTGCGCAAAGGGGAAGGCGGAGCTTGCACTCAAGGTGTTCGATGAAATGTGGAAGAGAGGGAATGGAGTGAGCTTGGTGGCTTGCAGTGCTTTGATAGAAGGGCTGAGGAATGCGGGCCGGAAAGAGGATGCGTGTAGAGTTTTGGAGAGAATGCTGGAGAAGGGCATGGTGCCGGATTTGGTTACTTGTAATTGTCTTTTGGAGGCCCTCTGTGATGCAGGGAGGACTGAGGATGCTAATCAGTTGAGAATGTTAGCAATGAGGAAGGGTTGGGAGCCTGATGCTGTGACGTTTAGTATATTAGTGAGAGGATTCTCTAAAGAAGGGAGGAGAAGAGAGGGTGAGATTGTTGTGAATGAGATGTTAGATGGTGGGTTTATTGCTAATATTGCAGGTTATAATCAGTTAATGAAGTGGTTAGAGAATGGAGTGAGATAGTAGTGCCTCCATTGAAGATTGTAATTTTATTTATCAATACTCAGAATTCCTTAGCCAATAATAACAGGAATGCATTTCTTCAGTAAACAAAGACCATGTCCTACTTAAAACTCTGTTTCAGAAATTGCATTACAGGATCAGACCGAGAAGCCTCAGAGGCATTCATTATGCAAAAGGATCTCATTTTTTATTGATCAATAGAGTTCAGCCTCCTTGTGACTCTGAATTACACAATCGGAGGTTGGGTAGCCCACGCAGGTCAGGACATAACCCTTCTCCATCTGGGCATCATCCAGGAAAGATGCATCTGACTGATCCACAGACCCGGACACAATCATCCCCGCACAAGTAGAGCACGCCCCGGCCCTGCACGAGTATGGCAGGTCAAGTCCCGCTGTCTCAGCTGAGTCCAGGATGTAGGCATCATCTGGGGCCTCGAATTCATGCTCTGCCCCATCTGGTCCAACGACTTTAACTTTGTAGACAGCCATTGCAGTCGCCTTGAAGCAGTTGGATACCTTCAGGCCAAAGGCCTTCGAAACATTCTTTGAGGATCCCAGGGAGACGGGACTCTTAATCAGCAATGAGGGGCCCGAGATTCGGATGCTGCTTTTTCCCAAGCATTTAGGTAAGGTGAGAGTTGACATTGTGATACCTGAAGTCAAAAAACTTAGAATCAGATGAGCAAAACCAAATCTATTACATCAATTCCTTGAATACAATGTATGAGACACCAATATATGCCTTTTGATCAGACGAGGAAACAAAATTAGATGACAATTTTTGCTCCCTTGGAAAGGCGAGTTTACTATATGGAGCACAATGAGAAAGGCAAGCGCGTGGCTCCCAGCCCTTCACTCGAGGCTCCATCCCCAAATATCAAACTAAAAACAATTAAGCTAAATCTGTTCTTTAGACTACAAACATATATAATTTATAACAAAAATCACACAGAAAAGGAGAAACAAACAGATGAAGTTCATTAACATTGTTAGTTTTACAATTCATCAGTTAATTTGAATTTCTTCTGAGTTAAATAAATTAATATCACCAGCATAACACCGGTATGTACACAAACAAATCTTAGATGCCAGTGTACTAATATTCAAGGTAACATTTTACCCTTTATCAGAGTATAACAAAAGTATGTACAGAAATAGATCTCCAATACTACTAATCTAGTGACAACCATCCACCATCCACAAAATACCTACGAATCAATAGAGAAATAACAGTGAAAAGAAGCACAGAGATCACAGAAAAACAGTTAGAAGAGCAAAAGCATTTCTTTCGGCAAGATCTGAAAGCTCACAACACCATCCATTCCAAAAAGCACATCCTAATCTTTAAAACCAAATTCATCACATCCTTAAAAAACAACCACGAACCAGAGAAATAACTAGGAAATAACGATGAAACACATGGAACAGCAAGAAATACAACCGAATAGAAACAATCCATCGGTAATAAGGATCAAGAATAGAGAATTCATGGACGACACCTCACCGAGAGATATAGAGAGAAAAGGATAGGGGATATGGAGAGCCTCCTCTTCTAGGCGGCGATGGCGAAAGAGACGAATGCGCAAAGCGTCCGTGAGCCCTAGAGAAGCGTAACTCAAGGTGCTATTTATAATAGAATCGAGGCGGCTAGTTGGTGCGCTCTACGCCCTACGGTGTCTGTTTAAGTTGCGAGGGGTCATGAACCACCACCCACTCCATCCGAAATACCAAAACGCCCTTCGCCTTTTACAAAATGACAAAATAACCTTTACTCAAAAGTCCTTTTTGTTTTTAATTTGAATAAAGAAAACCAATTGCGTGGCAAAACTTTAATCTTCATTGATGCTCTTTTGATGTCAGCTAAGAAGGGACGTGGCGTATATTGGGGAGATTAATGAGTGCTGGCCTTTCATAAGCTCTTGCGGTCAGGGTCAAAGGAGCAAGTCATCTCACAATCGGATATATTTCACAATCAAAGGTTGTTATTAGTTCTGGGCCCTCTAGGCTCAATCCCTGCCCGCACGGCCCACACTCGGACACTCCCGCCAGCAAAGCCGAGGGTCTGGCACGGACAATGCCCTGCTAAGTATTTTGAATATTATTTTATAATCTTATAATTTTTATATTTTAAAATAATTATTAATAAAATTTAATTATTTTTGTAACAATATATGAGTCGGCAGCAGGCCGGCACGGCTCAGCTGGACCACGTCTCAAGCGTCAGGACTCATGCTAGAGTCTAGAGGTGTACATGGGCTGGGCCGGATCGGGATCAGGCTGGGCTAAGATTTAAAAATAATGGTGAGCTCAAACCTGGTCCGGCAGTGTTATTTGGGACTATACTTTTGTCGAAGGTCCATTTATATTTTTAAATACATGTCCAAGACCCACACAAATCCGGCCATGATTAATTTTTTAAAATTAAAATTAAAATTATTTTATAAAATAAAGTTTAAATCTAAAAATAAAAATTATTTAATAATAAATTAAATCTAAATAAGTTGATAAAAAAAATTAAATTATACTAAAATTTTACACTTTGAATTAAATGATACAAATAAATTGTTTAACTTTATAATAAATAATTATAAATAACAAAATTTATTATTTTATTTGTATATAATTCGGGCCTGAAACATCAAACCCAAGGCCCAACTTGGCAAATGTAGGCTTCTACTTTTAAGGTTAGATCAAACTCGTTTTTTTTTTTTTTTTTTTTTTTAAAAAAACAAAGGCGACAAGCACCCCACAAGGAAAGTTAATGACGGATATAGGTGTGAAACCCACCTTAACACACCTAAACACTCACCTGCGTGGGTGGGGGTTCAAACTCGCTTCATCCGAGAGAACACATCCTACACAGGAACCCGATACCAATAGGTCAAGAGCAAACTTGTTTTGTACCAATGAAATGCATCTCAATCATTTGAAGTTTGATCAATAATAAACCTAGTTCAGTGAATTACACTTTTAAACTTCTTTAAAGAACTAACCTACCATTATTTTCATATAGCCTGACTTCTTCAAAGTTCAAACCTGCATCAAGGGCACATACACAGAAGAGTTACTAAGGGAATACACAGAATAATAGAAATCTCAATCTTGTGTGATCTATCAGTTACATAATAAGGTTAACACATGAGTTAGGACTCTCACTTAGATTGGTGAGTAAAAACAGTTACACAGCATTCAGCAAAAATATGATAGCTGCAAGAGAAGGAAATCTCCAATCCAGAATTCAGCTTCTCTTCTTTACCAGCTATTTATTGGGAGGGAATTCAACACAAAAAAATGATACCCCACAGACTAAATTATGTTGCAGGAGTCTCCAGGCAGTGTAGTTGGGCAGCATCCGAGAAAAACAGAGTCCGCAAATATTAACAATCAATACAAACACAGGAAGTTGTTCACAATCCATAGACTAGTTGCCGATCAGCAGCTATGGTATCTCTCTCTGCTCAGGGAAGAGTAGTTGCACACCTTGAACTAGAACATATGGCCACTCTTTGATTGGCCGATGTATGCAAAAGTAATGGAGGACCTTGGAACACCTCCCGTGGCCAGATTAAGAAGAAATTTTAATGAAAAAAGGTACAATCATGATCTCATATGACATAGAATTTCAAGAGACCTGAATTGGAAAACAACAAAAAATAATGTTCAGATAGTGCAAAAACAGAGAATTTGAATATTTTTAGCAATAGCATCATTCATGTGTGTGCATGCATTCGTTTGTTTATAGATTGTCTGTGAAGCATAGTTCTTTAATTCGATTTAGAATAGAATTGGAAGACCTAACTATGCAGCGTATCATCTACATCTGATTTCCAAGATAAAGAAATATATATATATATATATATATATATATATATATATATATATATATATATATATATATATAACTGAGAAGCTATGACCTTGATATAAATTCTGAAAGAGAATGAGCAATAAGATAAATAACTTCAAAAATATATAAAAGGAAGTGTCTTCACCTAAAACAACCAGTGTGATCAATATTGCTGATATTAACCGTGTGGGGAATTGGTAGTGTAGCATATCATACCGAGTTCTTTGAACTTTCCTCCGAAAGGATTCTAGCCACATATGTGAATGTATGAATCTCAAAATATTTGATATTGGGAAAACCCTGAGATTGGGACAAACACATTTATCCTGTAATCATTTACCAAAAAATTAGAGTAGATACGAAACCAACAGCACATATTAAATAACTGCCGCATCACGCCTTAAACAGCAAAATATTGAAGTATGAATGCTAGTATGAGCATAAATCCTATAATCATTTACCAAAGAATCAGAGTAGATACATAAACAACAGCACATATTAAATAACTGCCGCATCATGCACTAAACGGCAAAACATTAACTCCTGAATGCGAGCTAGTATGAGCATATTATATCAAATACTGCATTTTCCAGTTCAGTTATTGAAGCACATCTTACACAAGAACCAGGTTAAAAGGTCATGGTTGTTATTTTTACGGGCTTCATATATAATTAATATTAGACTCCTACACAACAATAGAAACTGATTCCTGTTCAAAATAAACTCTTTTCTATAAATAAGAAGTTATATGATGTCAGCCAAAAAATGTCAACAAACATAATCTAAAAAGATGACCCTGAAAAACAAAAGTAAATACAAGCTTTTGAGTGGTTGATTAAGTAAAATAGGCAGAACAAAAGAAAAATACTTGGCAGATGAGTTAAAGCAAACAGGCAGACTACAAGGAATGGAAGATAGCCTTTCACAAGCATGCACACACACAGGCACATACACTACAGGTTGGAAGATAGCTTTTTTCTTTACAAGGACCAGGCATCGATCAGATGTTCCACCTATGCAATTTGGTAGCTATATCAAATGGAAGATAAAAATAGGTACCTGTTCACCTGGAGGTATATTAAAAGTTGAGGATGACATACTTGCTCCAAAATTAGCAGGCAAATCATCTGTAACCTCCCCATCTTTTCTTCTCTTTGCAGAGCTCCCCTTACCTGCATTTGCAAACCTAAAGTTCCCAAAGAACCTCCAAATAGGAACCCTCCTAAACCTGGTACTGTAAGCATAGCATTTTCTACCCGGCTCGCCATTTTCCAAATCATAATCTGCAAAGGAAGTATTTGATTCTCCTTGATCTAACCCTGTAGAAGAATCCTGTGAGTTTGTTGGTGCTCCTAAACCATATTTTTCAAGATGATCACCTTCTTCGACTTTAAGCTCAACAATTTCATCACTTTCCATGTTTGAGTCAAGGAACCTCCTCATAATGCCACTATTCCCAGAATCATAATGTGCATGATGGTCCACAGAATCACCTCCAGAAAGAAACGATGCCAACCCATCTCTATCTTGTTCATTTAAGGATGTCCATTGAGAGTTTCTGTCAAAATCTGTCATTGATGGGGCCACACTTCTCTCCACTTGCCCAATCTGTTCTCTTATTGCTCCAATAAACTCTCTATATTTTACGATTGCATTTTGCCTTGAGTTGGATTTATCAGATAAAGCAGCAAAACTTACAGCTCTCTCAAAATCCTCCAACTAATTATAATAAAAACAATTCCACTAAATTTCATCACATGAACAATTTTACAACACATAACTATAAAATTAAATAAACACAGATAGATAATAAGTGATCATTACCTGCCATTTTGTCGTCTCGAGAGCAGTAAGAAGATCTCTCCTATGATATTGGATCTGACTAAGGAGCTTGGTATCTGAAGACTCCACTTGAACAAGCTTCTGCTCATGCAATAACATCCGGAAAACTGACTCCATCCTGATTATATAAATTATGCTAAAAAGTTAAACAATCCCCATGGCATACACAAAGAAACCTCCAACCTAAGCAATTGAGAAATCAAATACAAGCCCGCTCATTTATCCTCATACACATGAATCAAGACTGATGCAATTCAAGCAGGCTTTTTGTATAGTCAAAGAAGAGAGAAAACTAAACAAGGGTTTAAATACAAAAAGAAGATTCAAGCAAATCGAAACAACAACAAAACAAGCCCATCTAACATTCAAGAAAAAGCCACAGTAGTAACCAAAATCGGTGAATTTTCATCATATGAGAAACCACATTGAAGAATTTGATGAGAAGAAGGGACCTGTCCGCCGAATCTTGCACAACTTCGGCCGCAGAGAACAAAGGATCTGACTCCCATCTTCCGAAGCTCTCCGCCATGATATACCATTCAATTCGAAGCACTAATCAGAAATAAATTTAAAAAAAAAAAAATTGGGGGCACTGCATGAAACCCATCCATTGAAGAATTCAATCAAAAGTCCAGCCATAATTGATCGAGATTTGAGAGGAAACCACAGACGAGTGGAAGATCCCCGGGTATCGATCAGAAAAAAGAATGAGATCGTAGTGTTTCAAACGTTCAGAAAACAAAAAAAGTAAATAAAAACGAAACAGATGTTCAAGGTGAATCGTGAAATATAGAGGGGTCATTTACATATTCACCCCTAAGAAATTAAAAATTATATATAAATTCTTTAAAAATTAACTTATATATATATATAGAGAGAGAGAGAGAGAGAGAGAGAGAGAGAGAGAGCAGTGATAGTCTGATAGAGGTGCCGCCTGACTCTATCACTGTTTTTATATATTATATATATATTATAATAAAAAATATATATATATATATATATATTATATTATGTAATCTATATATATATATATATATATATATATAATTTTTAAATTATCTTATCATATATATATATAAAAGAAGTGATAAAGTCAGGCGGTCGCATTTGTGGCCGGCGTGACTCTATCACTTCCCTATATATACATATATATATATATATAATTTCCCTGTACTTAAAAAGAAAACTTAATTTTTTTTTTTGAAACGACCATTTTTTTTTAGAGTTAAGCCGAGGAGCTGAGGAGTTGAGGAGCTGACAAAGAAACCTTATCGAAGAAGATGATCGTTGGTGAAGACAAGTTTGTCTTGAACATATATGGCGCATGTATGGCATTGTGTTGGAAGTCCTCTTTGAAGAACAGAAGGCTAGATGGAGCGACTGGAGGGGTAGCGGTTGTCAGAAACGACGAATAAACTAGTAGCGGTCGCAACGACACCAACAAAGCTTGCATGAGCCCATGAAGTGCTGATGTACGCTACACCTCAGTGGTATGGTAGGGAGACTGAACACTATCGGAGACGACGCAGTAGGGCACCACGAAGGTGAAGACCCTGATAGTGGAGGCTACAAACCAAGAGGATACTAACAATGAGGAATGGATGGACGTCCATTTCAAGAGAAGAAGAAGAATTCCTTTAAATAGTAGACCATTGAGCTCGGAGAAGATGGAGATTCGGCGATCGCGCCGCTCACCCCCAATTCATATAATGGAGAAGGGGTGGAGAAAATGAGTGGTCATTGCCTCCGTCCAGGTCACCTGAAGTGAGAATGCGGGAGAAAGTTCATGTCTGATGACCTCGCCGTAGGGAGTGAGGATCGAGACATCTAGGAGGAGGAAATCTCAGGAAAACCCAGCATCAGCTTCATGAAGTCAAGGGGAAACTCACAACACCAAAAGCCCCTTGATACTGAGCTCGTCGGCTACACTAGGAGCTCGTCGGAGAAGGTCACCGGAGCTAGAGACGCACCATCTGTCTCTAAACCTCGACTCCATAATGATGGAGGAGAAAAAGGAGCTGCGACCGATGTCCATCTCAAGGATCATCAAAATTGTGGAGGGCTTATTGGACCAAAATAACTTCTTGGCGAGGATGATAGATAGCTTCTCACAAGAACACTACAACAAAAAGAGTCATTTGCGGCGGTTTTAAAGTCATTTAGCGGCGGTTATAACCGTCGCAAAATGCTTTGGGTGGCGGTTAGAAAACCGCCGCAAACTCCAGCGTCGAGAGAGCATTTCGCGGCGGTTTTGACCAACCGCCGGTATAACCGCCGCTATCGGCATTGTGTAATTCCCGGCGGTTTGTAACCGCCACCAAAACCGCCGTAAAATGTTGTGGGCATGGGGTGACTTTACATTTTGCGACGGTTCGGAAAACACCGTAAAAACGGTTGTGAAAACATTTAGCGGCGGTTTTAAACCGCCGCTAAATCTTAATCACATTTTTAAATCATTTTTTATTTTTTATTTACCCTTGCAAATGCCTATCAATTTTTTTAAAAAAAATTAACCCTAGCATTTGGCGGTTGGTTGAACCTCCACAAAATTCCAACTAATTTTGAAATTCTTTTTTAATTTTTTTATTAGTTTTGGCATTTCACGGCGCTTGAACCGCCACTACATGCCAACCAAAATTTTAAATTATTTATTATTTATTATTTATTACTTTATTTTTTATTAACCTGTTTTTTTAGTATTAAAAATTTTAAATCATTATTCCATACGATTGAACTCCGTTCAATACAAATTTAAAAATAAAAAATACAAATAATTACAAAATTAAATTTTAATTTTAATACCATTGAACTCCATTCAATTCAAATTTGTTTATACATACTTCGGAAGAACATATAAAATAAAACCAACACATGTGCTCAACAATGTTTACAAAAATTTAATAAGAAAAAAATTCAATTAAATAAAAAATGTTTAGGAAACAGAGAAGCAAAGATGGAAGGAGCTTAACTAGGATCACTGACACCTAAGGAGCTTAACTGGACACTTCTTCACAAGCTTTTCCACGTCAGCACCTTTTATTTCTTTCAATAATATAACCTATCCAAGATAATCAGGTTAAAAAGATATTAGTTATAACCACTTGGCAAAACTCAGACTAAGCTATATGTTAGTATCAAGAAGTTCTTATCTCAGGAAGCATCCTATACCATGGCGTGGACACAGGAGACCATTTGGCATGAACTTTACCAATGCCTTTCACAGCAGGTGCCTAGAGCTCAATTGCCTACAAAAGAAGAAAACAAATTATATGTTCAACACCATTAGTATGGATGGTGTCACACGATCAACACCAGCATATATCCTATCCAAGGACATCGTAGTTGACCTAAATCAGACCCCCACTCCATTCATTATTGGTAATCTTAGTCACTTTATTAAAAAAGATAAGACAATACAATGCCACTTTTATGAAAAAAAGGAAAAAAAAAAAAGAAAGGCAATGCTAAATTATGCCCACCTAATTCATGATCTAACTCTTCAAAGTTATCTATAAATAATCTAATAGGCCTATATACACGTTCATCCATCCAAGTCTCTCTCTCTCTCACTCTGTCTCTCTACCTATACCTGTTGATCATATACAGTATGGAAGTGAGTGCTATAATGGAGTCTCTAGACTTATAGCTCAATGTCATCACTTCAACTTATACAGCTTGAAAATCAAATGGACTTGGTGTATCCAATGATATAGTTCAAGGTTTGAATGAATAAAAGACAATTAAAATGGTACAAAACACAGCTCTTCTATAGCCAATGTATTGTCACATAAAGAATTGACGACTAAAATGGTGGTATCACATTTAAATGAATTAGTTTATTACCAGTTAATTTGATTGAACTTCTCCGGCGTTTGCATCCCCAAGAGATGGTCAGCTCATTTGTCTTTCTCTTGCTTCCCAAAAAACCTTGGTAGTTTCAGGCTCTGCAGAAACACTTGGCCATAGGTCCAAATGCACAAATCTGGCAAGAGAGAACAAGAAATTAACATTATATTGGAAAAACCATAAAGAAAAATAAATAAATTAATAAAAGGCTGCGCAGGGAGATAAAAAAACAAAACTAACAGATCATAAGATTTGCAGGATACCTATAATCATATGTCAAAGGCTCACCAGCTTATATACCCTCTAGTGTTTCCCCATGAACTTGCCTGAGTGACAAAACCAAATCATTGGAACATGCTGGAGATAAATAGCTTATAATTCAGTAAAATAATATTAATGTTTCTTGAATAACGGATATGCACAGCCGTATTGACCACTTCTCTAGTTTACAGTTGAGATTGCAGTTATGATTTAAAAAATGAGAAGAATTTCCCTTAAAAGTTGCATCAATATAATCTAACCATACATCATATAGCATCACACAATTTTCTTTCCTTCGAATTAAACTATTTCCATTAAAAAACAAATAATAGAAAATAAAAAGTGGAACCAAACTAGTCACTCAAAACAATTAAACTACATATAACTTCAGAGCAATGGATTAAAAGAAGGAAGAACAATGTCAATGAGAAACCAACAAAAACCTAGGATTTGAGAGGGCGGCGGCGATATGTTTTCTGTTCAGTCACTTGCTTGACACGTATTAACAAAGTTAAGCAGGTCAGACAAGTGATACTCTCTGTCACTATGTACAACGGACATGAGTACAACTTTCTTACCTTAATTAAAGGTTTCCAAAGCAATGACAATGGGATGCACCGTGAACAGTATCTCCTTTTATCACAAAAAAGGATGGCCAACTTTGTATTAGTCAAATGAAAGGCCTTTAAAATTAGTTAATTGCACTTGTTTGATCTCAACAAGACAAAAAACATAAAACAAATCCGTAATCTTCATACAATACACAATATAGGGATTGTTTGGCTATTCACGAAGGATAAATGAGTACAAAGAACGTTAAATTCCAAAACCAAGCTTAATTTACATAAATTAAAAAAAAAGACAAGGAAAAAGACTAAAAGAAAGCACATAACTGAATGAGGTCCACTGAAATATAATGTTAAAAAACTAAATAAGCAGACTTCACAAAAGAAAAGTAGTACAAATGGGAACTTGAGAATTGTTTGTTGTCTCAGAAGAATTATCAAAAGAAAATACAGAAATATATGACAACTTACTTGAGAATAGATCAAACTATACCCAAAACATGAATTTTTTTTTCTTAATATTTGGATAACCATGGCATGTGTGTGATATCATTAAGCAAATAAAAGATAAATAGGCAATTAGAGATGGTAACTCACATCAACTAGAGTAACAAACCGGTAAGCAGTCGTTTGGTTATGCAGACTGAATTTTGACACCCCTTCCAAGGCTGGTGTATAAAACTTTTCTGCAAGACAAAAACAAACATAAATTTAAGGAGTAAAATTAAAGAATGACTAAATTTCCAAGGTGGTTATCGTGAAACGGTTTCTTACAAGTTTAAACAAGCAATTCAACTGACCTAGTCATTTATTTATTATTAGAAAATAAGTACTGCTTTCTCACTAAACATGAAGTTAAAAGACAACAAATATTTTTATTTTATTGTGTTTGGATTGATACTAAACATAAAAAAGAAAACAAAATGTGTTGTCATATTATACATACTCCTGTTTATGAAATTAATGGAAAATGAACACAATTATACAACACATCAAAGGCCTCTAAGATATTCTGTAACTTTTCTCCTTGGTTTAAAACTCAACAGTTTGTATAAAGAGCACTTGAATAGCACATGGTTCAGAAACAGATTCAAGCATTTCAATAGAATCTTATTCTCCAAAGCGATGAAGTAAATGCCATCTTTCTTGTTGCAAGTGAAAAATGACATCACTGTAGAACAAAGGTATTCTATGCCAACATAATTAACTGAATAACTTATCAGCGCATTGAATAACCTGAAATACGATATCATTCCTAGCTTCCTAAAGAAATTACGAAATAAATTGTGCCGAAGAGAAAGTGAAGCTCAATTTGGAATTTGCTTGATTGTCACAAGATGCATCGTTACTTTGTAAAGTAGTTTGTTGGTATGCCATTTTGAATAGGAAACATTAGATGGGAATAAGTACAATAAAAATGAATTCAAATGAGAAGCACCCTAACATAATATAAAACAACTTATAAAGAACCACCAAAACAAGATCCTTTGGTCAGATTACCAGTGATGCTGTAGTTCAATGCTCCATGAATGATCAGATGACTTTGTCAACATTTCTCAACATCAATGTGCTGAGGTATTCGAGAGTTTTATCTTCAGTTTATCAACTGACCTCAATGTATGTTGACCCATCGATAATCCTTATTATCCTTCATATGTTGCTATAGCTACTGATCCTTATTTATCTTCAAAGTACTGATGGAAACTGATGAAACCTCATGCCTTAAAAGAATTGAAACTTGAAGTAAATAAATCCCTCAAAGGAGAACAAAAAACCATGTGATTTTCTCACTATCACATCAATAAAAAAAGAAACCAAGGGTTCTAGATTCAGGCGTCGGAATCAAACACAAAAAACTGCTCTTAAATTGACCCAAAAATAGAGAAAAGTATTTCCTTGCTTTTCGTTAAAAGAAGCTAAATTCAATCAACGAAAAGAACTCAGTAGACAACATTCAATTGAATTTTTTTCTCGTTTTCCCCTCAACTTTCCTTCAATCCAAACAAAATCAAAAGAAAAGTAGTATAAACAAGAAAAGAACGAAAAAGAACCATAGATCTCGTCAAGGATCGATCAAAAACTCACCGGATTCGAAGTTGTATAAGATCCCTCCTTCATGGAAACCTAGGGTTTCAGAAGGGAGAATGAGTTATCTTTCGAGAACTCCCAATCGCTCACTGACAACCGCAAGTGCCTATTTATAGGCTGGCCGGGCGAATCCGATTAGGGGTCCGGTAATGCTTACACAAATAGAAGTGCCGAGGACGGCTTGCGAAATAGGCTCCGACGGCGCATGTTCTCGGGAGATCTAGAGACTGACAGAAGGTTTAGGGTTGGAATTTTTGGCAAGAGAGAGAAAGCGGCAATGGAAAAACTTAAGCGCCAAAAACTCAGCGGTTTTATGAAAACCGACGCGAATTTGATTCATTTAGCGGCTGTTACCTCATAACCGCCGCTAAATGAATCAAATTTGTGGCAAATATCTTGCATTGTACTAATCGCCTCCATAACCGTCGCTAATGTTAAAATTAGCGGCGGTTTTACAAAACCGCCGTAAAATGTTCGACGCGAAACGCCCCATTTCTTGTAGTGGAAGGAGACTAGAAGGTGGAAACATTGCGAGATGAGAGGATGGTGGTAACCTTCCCCTCAGAGGAGCTTGCTCGGGAGGTAGAGAAGATGGATTACATCTGGCTGCCGGGGTTTTCCTAGAGCTTTGCGCATGGACGACTAATCTAGGCTCACTAGAGAAGACGGAGGGAGGACTGAGATGGCTACTTGCCCGAGGTCTACCACTCTTCTGTCGGCGACGTGATATGGTCACATGTATGCTAAAGCCAATAGGGGACCTGGTTTTCCTCAGCGATTGGAGAGGCCTCCACATAGATGAGATAAGGGTGGTTCTGAGAATAAGGCAATTTCGACGACTCCCCACCGTCGTCAAATATAGCAATAGGAGTCGTCAACATTGCATCTCTATCTCTCTACAACAAGGGCAGAGACCATTATTGTGGATGATGGAAGAGAAAGGGCAGAGGGCCAGTGAAGGAGCTTTCTGCGAGCTACTGAAGGAGGCAATTGAAAAAATGTAGCTGCCGAAGAAGATGACAGAAAGGAACCCGCTGGGCAATATTCAGAAGACCAGTAAGGGTGGGACAAAGACCGAGGCATCGTACAAAGGTGCACTAAAATACGACAATGATTGCATCGTAGGAGAAGCAATCACTCTGGGACACATCGACACAAGGGGGGAACAGATTGTCCCACGTGTTGACGGGTGAGAAGAGGTCAAAGGATGATATATCGACCCTCGTTGAGAAAGTAAAGGTTCATGTGGCACCGGCTATATCAACAATGGTATCCTACGAGTTAGGAAACATAGAGCCAAGACCTTCACGTGGGATCGAGATACAAAGTAAAGTGAATGGGGGACACTTGGAGCGATCTGAGGGGTTGACAACCTTAACTCGATCAAAGAACCTGACAACCTCGGACTTAATGGGAGGTTTGGAAAAAAAATGGAAGACCACCATCCTCGAATGTTGGCGACTTGTAGGGAGGGATCACGAGGCCAACAACCTCGTACTCGAGTAGATCACAAAGTGGAATCAGAAGAGGCGGCGCGTGATGATAAGCCCAAGATGGCTGACCTAGCAAATGAAAAAAACAGTTGAGAGATCAGCCAACAAGGTTGATGAGGCATCATGCTACGCCACAGTAAATGGTGGCAAGGCCATATAGGTGGTGAATGACCTGGAAGCTTATAGGGAGGCCAACGAGGATGATATGGATGAGTTGGAGGCCTACGTGTATGATGACATAGAAGCTGAGATTGATGCTATGTGGTGATATGACATGGCATAGAGTGGAGCCTATGGTTTTCCATCAAGTTTGATGAAGTTTTGATGTTTTTAGGGGGGACTTTGTTTTGGATTTCCATCAAGTTTCTCAATAACCTTGGGATCACCGAGCTACCCTTATTAACGAGGATTTGAGGTGCTACTTCTCGTCGCTCTCCTTCTCTATTGATGACTCTGTCGGCAACCAAAGCCTCCTGCCTCGCCTGCTCTCCCATCTGAAACAACTCCAAATCATCGTCAAGAAACTCAGACAAAAGGCAAACCAAACCATCACTGCTGCCATTAGAGCCATTCTCTTCCACTTGCCTTTGAGCTTAAACATCGTTCCCTTTAGCATCAGCTTTGTTAGCATGACCTCCATCATCCTTATCTCGATTGCCATCCTCTTACTATTGATTATGTGATTGCTATTGGTTTGCTTATTAAATTTTATAGGATTTTGGGGTTTCTCTTTCCTATGGAAGGATTGGTTTGGATTGTGAAATTTGTAAAGATTTGGTTCACTTTGAGTGAAGAATTTGATATTTTGGAGTTAGATTAGTTGAAAGCTTTTTCTATCTTCTTATGTATTTCAAAATATATATTTTACTGAAGACAAATGCCTGATATGCTGTAAAAGCAATTAGCTGATCTGATGGTATATTCTTCTTCTCACACTCCTAGTTTTCTCACCCTGGTTGATGTCAAGCTAAATGGCACCAACTACAAAGAGTATTTACCACCGTTAGAGTCATTCTCCTTGGGCTAGAGTTGTTTGGGCAAGTTGATGGTACATCTCCGCCACGCTCTAAGTCTTATGATCATCGTGCTTGGTATGCAACTGATCATCGAGCCATGGCCATCATTTGTTAGTCGTGTGAGTTTGATGTTTGGATAGAGATTGGACATCTTGCCACAGCTCATGAGATGTGAGAGCACTTCCACCACATGTTTGAGCATGCCAATTTTGCTCATGAGTATGTCGTTCTAAAGAATATTGCTCACATTCAGCAGCATGAGTGATCAGTCCAAAAGTATGTTACCAAGATACAACCTCTTTAGCATCAGCTTGATTCTTTGGAGCCTCCCACTTGCCTATATTTTATATGTTGTAGACTCATACAAGATCTCAGCAGATACAACGGACCTTTGACTTTCTGATGAGCCTTTATCTTGATTTTGAGTCCGTTCGTAGTCAGCTCCTTAAATCCAGAGCCTATACCTTTGTTTGGTGATGTGGTTCGCAGTATGATTCTGAGGACGCCAGGCTAGGAACACTTTCTACATCTTAATCTTCTTCAGTTGACTCAATTTTTTTGTTGCTACTCCACGTCACTGTAGGGTACCTGCACTTACTACTCCATGAGCTCGTTTAGTGCTATCCTCTCCCTCCACTCTGCAGACCTCGTCTATCGATCATCAGTTTTTGTGTCAACACTACAAGCGCCTAGGGATATAAAGACACTGTGACCCAAGCTTCAGCGGTGACAATTGCAGCAGCGATCCCAGCAGCATCCTCCTAGTGCTCCACATTCTTCTTATGTAGCTTCTATTGAGGCTTCTACTCATGGCTTTACTTTATGCCTTGCTTCTCAGATGGCTCAGCGCATTAAGCAGATGCATTCTATGCAGCATGCTATGCAATCTAGTTCCTCCTCTACTATGTCTGCTACCTCTGGTATGGCATCCTCCTCATGGATCTTAGACTATAGTACTACCAATCATATGACATATGATGCCACCAATCTAGTTGACCTTTCTACTATCTGACCCTCCTCCACTATTCACACTACTTATGGGATACTTCTGCCGGTCACGGAGTGTGGTCGTTTTCATTCCACTTCACTTGACCTTCACACCATTTATTATGTTCCTTGCCTAACCTTCAATCTTATTTTTACTGACTATGGTGTGCCTATTACCTTTTCCTCCTCTGCTTGTTCTGTGCAAAACCCTACAGGTCGGAGGATTGGAACCGGGCGTAGAGTTGGCGGTCTTCATCATCTGGAGCATCTTCATCTATCTGCATCCGCTTCTTCCGTATGTGCTTTGACTACTACTTCTTCTATGTGTTCTCCAGATTGTTGGCATTGTCTTGGGTCATTTGTCAAGAGCTCGCCTGAAACTGTTGACCAGTTCAGGAAGTCTTGGTTCTGTTTCTTCGAGTCTATTATCAACATGTACAGGTTGTAGGTTAGCGAAGTACTTGGCCATTCCCTTTTCTTCTAGTGAGTTTATTTCAGTTTCCTCTTTTGATCTTGTGCATTTTGATGTTTAGGGCCCTGTTCCTTCCTCCTCTCTTAGAGGTTTCTCTTACTATATTTGTTTCATTGATGATTTTTCCCATTACACTTGACTTTACCTTATGCGTTCTCGCTCTAAGGTGTTTTTCATCTATTGTTAGTTCATACAGATGGTTTATACTTAGTTCGGTAAACACATTAAGGTTTGTCGTTCTGATGGGGCTTGCGAGTATCTTTCTACATCTTGATTTTATTTCCTCTCATGGAACCCTTTCTCAACAGTCTTGTCCTTACACACCTACTCAGAATGGTATTGCTCTGTTCTTGAGACTGTTCCCCGTACCCATCCCCTTTCTCGGGCACACAAAGGTTGATTATCAAAACTCTGAAGACTTTGACACGAGCAGACTCTTTCAGGGCACACTTCTCAGGGCTTGACTACTTAGCGGGATTCAGAGCGCCCTTCTCAAGGATTGACTTCTTAGAGGTTTCAAGCCTAAGGGATCAAGTCGCACATGTCCCCTTTCAGGGCACGTAGATGTTGACCTCTAAAACCTTGCCAACCTCGACTCAAACGCCCTCTTCAGGGAGTCCCTTCTGGGGCCTAGCTATTCGGCTCTTTTAAGGGCACACATTCAGTCCTAAGGGATCTCGTCAATACTATTCTCTTTCAAAGCACACAGATGTTGACTGCTACAACCCTTAGGATTTCAACATGGATTCAGTCACTAGGAATCAGGTCACACCCATCCCCTTTCAGGGCAAACAGATGTTGACTACTAAAACCCTGCCGAACTCGACTCAGACGACCCTCTTCAGGATGCCCTTTTCAGGACTTGACTATTCGACTTTTTTCATAGCACCCATTTTAGGGAATGAAACTAATCCATTGCGACCAGATTGTCACACTATCAAAGGTAGAAATTATGATCAGTAAAACCCATCGAATCTCTTGTTTTTGGTCTTTTTTAGGACCTGGGCAGAAGGCTAGAAGAAGTTGTGCACTCCTCTCTCTTACAAGACATGAGTTGTCGTCTTTGAGCTCCGAGAACTATGTTCTCAGTTCATGTCAAAAAAGTGAACTATGAAAGCCTAAAAGATTGTTGAACCTAAAGTCAGTTGCATTGAAGAAGCTAAGTCTGAAAACCGACAACTAAAAGGCCCAACACTTAGCCATTTCCACAAGATAAATGACTTAGAGAAAGAGATCATACAACAACTAGACACAAGTAAGTAAAGAAAATATTTCTTTATTAATAACCTTGTGGAAATATATAGGTACAAATGACAAGGAAAAAGAGAATGTGTACACAAAAACTATTGGAGAGGTGCGGTTGATGCTTCGGCTTGAGCATGAGGCGCCACGACCTCAATCAAAGCCGACACCTCAAGTCATGGTAGAGCTGGCCTCCTGTGGTCAACCACAACCTCAACCTCTTCTTTAACCAATGGCTCCTCATTCTCTGTTAGAAGTGAGACATCATGTATAGTAGTCAGGATGTAACCTCGGGGTCGACTATGACTTCGGCTTCGGCATTAGCAGTGCCCTCAGGAGAAGGGGTCGATATTGGAGAACGCCCTCATAATCCATAGAGGTCAAATCCAACTCTAGATGATCGAGGGTGATCTCCTTGAAGATATTGAATCCCTCTTCCACTCCCGCAGAGACCCACTAGATTGATAACCACCACTTCAAACTCTCTCAAGTTCTTGAAGCCTTCCACTGCCTTTTCCTGCTCCTCTAAAAACTCTTGAGAATCCCTGAAATCTTCATGACTTCCTTGCCGAAAGCGTAGAGATTCATGGTATTCCTCGGAGACCCTGAACTCAAACATCGCTCTCTCCATAACTACCTCAGCAGCCTAGTGTGCTATGATCTTCCGCTCCTTCTCAAGATGAAAAATGTATTGCTTCAAAGCCTATAGAAGATCTTAGATGTATTTTATTTCATCGAGACCTTGAATCTTGCCATTCCTCTGGGCTTCAACAGCCATTTTGAGGTCTGCCTTATGGAGTTGTACCTCAAAGTTCTCAGCTTTTATTTTGGCCAGGTCGGCCTTCTTAAGCAATTCTCTAGAGGGGTCTGATGCGCAAAATCCGCAAGTGTATTGGTCATATCAAGTAATAGAGTGGACTCTTGAAAAGTCAGGTATCAAACCTCAAGGATCGAGAAGTACAAGTACTAACTAGTCATCTATTATCTAGTCTAAACAAAGATTGGTAGTGGTTTGAACTAATTTAAACAAAGAAAACCTAAAACTTGGATATCACTAATGACGGAATTGAATCTTGGGGTAAATAAATCATAGGAAGGGGGATATTCGGGCAATGAATCCCCCTTGGGTTCTCATAAAGATAGATAAAGAATGTGAAGATTACTAGTTGTAATGGATTGGACCAAGGATTCCTAAGGTATTTTCACTCCCTCTCTCGAGGCGAATTACTAACCTAGTGCCCTTACCGATGATGTTCTAGGGAACCTATGTCTTGGAAAGATTGTGGGAATAAGACATATTAAAGACTCCCCCTCCTTAGTACCTGAGTTCTCGGTATATTCACAATCTCCTCTATTGGAGTTGGTCTATACACAGGGAGGCGTTGACTTCTTCCCCCGTATGGACTACGATAATGTCTCCAGGCCCTTATAATGTAGAGAGATTAACATACATTAAAAACATCCAATAGATCTCAATTATGGAAAACAACTAGATAACCATTAACAATCAAAATCAAAGTTAAGACATAGCCCAAGGGTTCAACATGCCCAAATACCTAGAATATTAGTTCCCCATGAAAGGGGAACACAAATCCAATACAAGAAAAGGAGAAAACATCAAAATAAACACAAATAAACCTCCATCCAATGTTCCCTCTGCTGTTACTGCGCAGATTGGATCGTTGATGATGATCTCCCTTCAAGCCCTAGCTCGTTCCTAAGAGGATCCCTTCAAACCCTAGCCATTAATGAACTCCAAGATCTCCAAGACGGCCCAAAAGGTAGCCAAAGGCCAAGAGATGCCTTCCTAACCCTAGAATGTCGGTATTTATAGGGGTTATGCCTTTAGGGTCCGTGTGGGGCCAAATCATGTGAAAATCAGGTGCAAATTAGGCCCAGATATAGGCCATACGGGCGTATATGGGCTCGTATATTCCTGCAAATTCACTTCCGAAGTCATACGGAACGTATGAGATCCCATATGAAATACAGGTCCATTTGTACAGTCGTATATCAGACCGTATACTACTCCGCATGGCGTATATGGGCCATGTGGGAAAAATAGATGAAGCTGAAATTACTGTAGCAACCGTCCGTAGGGGTCCGTACTGGTCGTATTGTAAAAGTCGCCACTTTTATGGATTTTATAAATTTTTAAAATATCCCTCTAATGGTGTTTAAGTGGATTAGACCTTGCTTGGATTAATCTAATTATGGGGGTTTAATCACAAGAATTGTCATTAAAAGAAATATGGCAGTAAAGAGCTTAATTACAATATTAAGGAAAATGGAGGATTTATGTGCAAAAATGCACTTACTCATGAATTAAGAGAAAGGGACCTTGAGGTAATATTATGGGAGGGATGTGCTTAAATGCAAAAGACCTCGCTCTATATTTAACAGGTAGGTGTTATAATGAAATTTTGAAAGAGATAGAGGGTTCTTTACAAAGAATGCACGAGTACGTCCATGGTTCCCAGACATTCGTTCTCTCTCTCTATATATTGTTTCTTTGGTTATCTCTCTCTTTAGCAAGAACTATGATCATATTAGCTTGAATTCAAAATGAAATGTGATTGATGGCTAAGATAACTTGTGAGAAGATTTATAAAAGCGATCTTACGGTGGAGGATCAACGCTTGTTGTTCAACAAATCGAGCACATGAGACGAAGAGGCGTGAACCAGCAGCGTTACTTTTCACTGCTATTCTTTAACGCAGATCCAAACCTCCGCGATCGTCACCTAGCTAAAGAGAAAAGCAATCAGTGACGATTCGCGTCTAGGCGTTGTGGTCTCAAATCCCTCCCGGCTTCATGTCAAGCATTAAGAGAGCCTTGAACCCTTGGAAGCTTTGCCACTCGCTGCGAGGTTGTTCTCCGAGAACTTTCCCTTCTCTATGAGTTGAGTCGAGAGAAAGAGAGAGGAGGAGAATGGGAGGGGGGCGAGCTTCTTTCCATCTTGGCTGAGGCTTAGGGACGCCAGAACGATTTGAAGGCAGTGAGGAAGCTTCAAACAACCTCAAGCCGTCGCACCCCGCCGGGACTAGCACGGTGCGATAGAGTTGGTGCGGTGGACCTCACGGTGACCACTAGCACTGGATCACTACTTGGGAATGTTGAGAAACCCCTACAGGCATAGTAAGCCCTCTAAAACCCTTCTGTATTTCAATGGAGAAATAATAAGGTTTTGAGACATGCATGAAATAATAAGGTTTTGAGACATGCATGAAAGGTTAAAAAGGATCAAGTTAGTCATGAGCTTTCCTTGGAGTGTACAACCATGTATGACTTGAGGAGGAACTTGGCATGAATCTAAAATGGTTAGGATAATGCATAGGATAGGAGAAGTAGAAGCCTGAGTTTAATAGTACTTAGACAAGCTCTTGGAGCTTTGCTAATAAGTAACAACTGGAGCCTATCATGCCTTCATTATGAATAACTTAATTCCCAGTTAATGGCATAATTAAGTCCTTTAAATAAGAGGATGGCAACCAAGTTTATAAAAGCCCATTAAAAAGGCCATGTGACTTATGAGAAGTGGATGAACCGGGTTAGCATGTTTGTCAAAGGTAATATGATTAATTCACAAAACTATTGGGTTCCTTAAATGGCAACTAAATGATGGAGATTGACATGTAGATTAAGTTAACTAAGTAATGGGCCTGCATCCATTAATGGGCTGTGGCCTACCTTGAGTGGTGAAATTATTCATTACTAGTTCAACTCTAAGAGAATAGTGTGGATATAGGATAAACCCCACTAGGAAGAGTGCGAGGGTTAAGTATAAATAGGATGAACACTGTTAGTGTAGTATTAAATACTTATTATGTGCCCGATGATGCACTGAGTATTTAATTATTTTCAGATCCTGACGTAGAGCAGGGAGACGTGTCTGGGAGGACAAGTATTGGTGGATAGATTCTAAATCAGGTAAGTGCCTTTGCCTAGAATCCCTTATCTTGGATGTTTTACATCATTGATTTCTTGATTCTTTGGCATATACATACATATCTATTGTGTTGGATGATTATTTCTTGATATATGAATCTATCTCTATGTATGTATGGTTGTTGATCGTGTATATTTCTTTTCACTCGATGTGTGTTATTCTTGTGGATTCTTCCACCCGGTGCAGTGGAGCATGTGGCTCCTGATTGACGTTCATGGCCGGTGGACACCCTATTCTTGTTTTCCTGTCAAAGGGACGATACTCTGGCTGTCCTGTATGCCGGTCAGTGGAATGATACGCTGGCCGTGTACGAACATGTATGTGAGAGTAGCGCTACGGATTGAGGATCGGTATCGGCTTAGGCTGATGGTTGCCCGGGGGATAGTTTGCGAGCTTCGCTCAAGTTGTTTATCTTGAGATGATATGATTATGGTTATGGAGTCCCTACTATTGGATAGTTTCATTGGGGTAGGTCTGAGACTCCGTATGGTTTGGCCGGTAGTGTTTGTGTTTCCCGCGCCGGGTTTGAAGGTCATGTTTCTGGATTTGTATAAGAGGTTGACATGACTTTATTATTCCATGTAGGGTACTTACTGGGCTTTCCCTCTGAAAGCTCACACACTTATTGACCTCTTTGTTTTCAAATCCCGAGGCATAGGACGCAGGATGTAGGAGCGTCGTGGGGGACTATTGAGGTTGTTTGTTGAGGTTGGCGACCTCCTGCTTTATCTTGTGTGAGGACATGTTATAGGTTCTCTTGTAGTAACCATGTATATTGAGATTCTAGGGTCTTTGTACCCTTAGATTTTTATTCTGTTGTGTAGACATACTTATATCATGTTTTTTGATTTGATATATTCCGCTGCGTATGTGATTGCTAATCATCGAGGCTTCATAACCGGGCGAGGCCCGTCCCTATTCGGGTACGGCCGGTCTGTCGCGAGCCCGTGGGCCCGGGACTTTGGGGGCCGGGCGTGACATATATGCTTGCCCGTATGCCTCTCAAATAGCCATATTTTTACTCCAAAACTTTCGGGAACTTGTACTGTCCTTAATGTATGGGAGTATTTGTAGATCCTTTGTAGCTCCTAACTTTGACATTTTGGCCCTTGAAATCGCTTCAAAAGTCCCCTTTCTCTTGAAACACCTTCAATGTTCCTTGTTTAACAAAACTAACAATTATTAAGCATCGGTAGGCCACATTTTCACCAAATAGCATGCAAAATATATATGAATGATATATAAAAATATGGACAATCAAACACTTATTACATATCTCCACACTTAAGTATTTTCTTTCCTCAAGCAAGCAAAACAATTAAAACAAAAGAATTAATAAGTGTTTAACCTCCGGCTAAAGAATAAGTGGTTCTACTCTACTCAAAGTTTCACCATTGACATGTGTATTCTCCTATTTCGACTTAGGACCCAGATTCATCCAGTGACATTTGTCAATATAGCGCTAGACAAAGCTTGCTCACTTCACATGCCATGTTCCTAAGTCTTCAAGTAACAAGCATATCCTCAGTGGACTCTAGAGGTTCCTTGAGGTCCTAAGTATGAAACGACTAGCCCTTTAGGGAAAATAAATTTTCTTTTTGTTTTTTTCTTTCTATTTTTTTTCATATAGATTCCGGTATGGCATCCCTAATGGATCCGACTTTCCGGTAACCTAAGATTAATATGGAGTGTAAATCTCCTTTTCTGAGGGATGCACATGCTGGTTAGGCACTAGAACACCCAACTACTCAGGAGGTTACAACTCTACATATACGCGCTCATGGTCACAAGGGACTTTTCAGCTTGAGGGACACTTTGATTAGGAGCCAGAACCCCGAGCTTACTTTGTCACCAAGAGTAGAGAAGCACTATCTTAGCTCTTATTCTCATGATCTCCATATATAATGTTTATTTATTTCTCACAACTCTACTACAGGGCTTGAAGTTTGAACTAGTGCCACAAAACGTCTTGGAGCCATTGAAAATAATACTTAGCAATTTAAGTCAAAGAAACAGGACAATGGTTTATCATATGTCTCTAAACAATATAGTTGTCACAAGGATTTCCTCTAAGTGTTCATGATGTTTCATAGGAGAATCTAAAAAAAATTACTTTACATGGTATAAACTAATAAGTAGAGCAAAACTGAACATTTGCAACAAAGCCATTATAGGTATATATTAAGCATGCATTTTCACATTAAGATTTGCAATGAATTCAAAAATCAACTTAAAGCTACCCATCTCCACACTTAAAGTTGTACATTGTCCTCAATATACATAATGAAGCATGAAAAGTATACAGTATGCAATAAAAAAACAAGGAGAATGACAAACTGAAACTTCCCCGATTCATTGATAAGGATTCCAAGTTTGATTTGAATTCAGGGTGGTATTCTTGAAGGCCAATATGTTCATGCTCTAAATCCTGCGAGACCTGAAGGGATCAAAAGAGCTTAAGAGCTGCATCATTTTATTGAACACACTAAAACAAACTAAAATTAACTAGGATGCAAAAAAAATAAGAAAATTTTTCCTAAAACCTTGGGTTGCCTCCCAAAAAGCGCTTGTTTAGCGTCACTATCTTGACATACCTTGTTCTTACCTCATGGTGGCTTGAAAAGGGTGTGCTCCTCCCGACTACATCTCGTATGCTACTTTCAAAGAACAAAATACATACCTTCCGGGGTAGTGCGGTTGTGGAGGGTTCCGACCAATTACCTTTAGGCCTCCATGGGAATAGTTTGGGCCGGGAATTGTTCAATCGTGGATTGGGAGGATCCTCAGATTGAATCATCCTCCTCGCTTCTATTGTTATCCCGGATATGTCTCCTTTGTGCTTTATGTGCAGGTCAACTTCGAGGTAGAGGATTTCTTCAAGTATTTTCGGTCTTGCCCTTTCTACCACTTCATCCTTCTCCACACCAACACATTCTTCCATCTCTTCTTCCTCTTTGCTCTCTTATTCTTCAGTGGAATTTCTAAGTGGGACTTCTACTACTTGTTCACCAATACTTTGTTCATAAGATGTTACAATTTGTTTAAAAAGTTGCCCCACTTGGCTTTCAAGATTATGAAGAGAGGCTTTAATGGTTTCTAATTTGGCTTCATTTTGTATTTCCCCAACACTTCCTCTATATTAATCTTCTTTGTTGTGGCTGCTCATACTGAATACTTGGAGGATAATTGTGTCATTACTCTTGAGGTGGAGAATATGGAACAAATCCTAGTTGAGGGCACCCCCATTGTTGTCCATACTGATAGCTTGAATAGTTTGGATGTCCTCCCCAATATGAATGATAGGCATTGATGTACGGATTGCTTTGAGTTGGTGTATTGCTTATAAGTTTGTCGACCCGTGCTAAAAAAGCATCAATTGAGGCTTCTAGAGCTAATTTTGGGCCATTCATCTTGTAGGCTCCTTGCATCTTGCTCTCAAAATGGTATCTCACACAGAAGAGATCACAGAAACTAGTCAGATAGATATATATTTTTTTTAAATAAATCAAAGAAAGATAAAACCTAGAACTAATGACTAAATTAATAAAATTCTAGTGTTCCTAGTAGTCTTGGTCCCCGACAATAGCGCCAAAAACTTGATGGGCAAAATCCGAAAGTGTACGGGTCGTATCAAGTAATAGAGTGGACTCTTGAAAGTCGGGTATCGGACCACAAGGACCGAGAAGTACTAGTACTAACCAGTCATCTATTATCTAGTCTAAACAAAGATTGGTGGTGCTTTGAACTAATCTAAACAAAGAAAACCTAAAAATCAGATATCACTAATAACGAGATTGAATCTTGGGGTAAATAAATCATAGAAAGGGGGTTTTCAGTCAATGAATCCCCCTTGGATTCTCATAAAAATAGACAGTGAATGTGAAGATCACTAGTTGCAATGGATTGGACCAAGGATTCCTAAGGTATTTTCACTTACTCTCTCTCGAGGCGAATTACTAACCTAGTGCCCTTACCGATGATGTTCTAGGGAACCTATGTCTTGGAAAGATTGTGGGAATAAGACATATTAAAACTCGCCCTCCTTAGTACCCGAGCTCTCGGTATACTCACAATCTCCTCTATTGGAGTTGGTTTACACATGGGGAGATGCTTGCTTCTTCCCCGGTATGGACTACGATAATCTATTCTGGCTCTCCCAACGTAGAGGGATTAACATACATTAAAAACATCCAATAGATCTCAATCATGGAAAACAACTAGATAACCATTAACAATCAAAACCAAAGTTCATACATAGCCAAGGGTTCAACATGCCTAAATACCTAAAGTATTAGTTCCCCATGAAAGGGGAGCACAAATCCAATACAAGAAAAGGAGAAAACATCAGAATAAACACAAATAAACCTTCCTCCGATGTTCCCTCCACTGTTTGGTGCTCAGATTGGATCATTGATGATGATCTCCCTTCAAGCCCTAGCTCGTTCCCAAGAGGATCCCTTCAAACCCTAGCCATCAATGAACTCCAAGATCTCCAAGATGGCTCAAAATGTGGCCAAAGGCCAAGAGATGCCTTCCTAACCCTAGAACGTCGGTATTTATAGGGGTTACGCCTGTAGGGTCGGTCTGTGTGGGGCAAAATCATGTGAAAATTAGTGCAAATCGGGCCCAGAAAAAAGGCCATATAGGCATCCATACGGGCATATACGGGTCTGTATATTCTTTCAAATTCGCTCCCTGAGTCATACGAGCCGTATGAGATCCCGTATGAAATACAGGTCCATTCATACGACTGTATATTAAGCCGTATGCTACCCACATAGCGTATACGAGCCGTGTGGGAAAAATAGAAGAAGCTAAAATTACTGTAGCAACCGTCCGTACGGGCCCATATGCTTTCCCGTATGCCTCTCAAAAAGCCATGTTTTTACTCCAAAACTTCGGGGAACTTGTCCTTAATGTATGGGAGCATTTGTAGGTCCTTTGTAGCTCGTAACTTTGACGTTTTAGCCCTTAAAATCGCTTCAAAAGCCCCCTTTCTCTTGAAACACCTTTAATGTACCATGTTTAACAAAACTAACAATTATTAAGCATCGTAGGCCATATTTTCACCAAATAGCAGGCAAAATATACATGAATGATATATAAAAATATGAACAATTAAACACTTATCAGGGTCCCCTTGCGTGAGCTCCTCCTGAAGTTGTTGGGCCACGTAGTCCATCAGAAAACCAGACAGCATAGTCAGAAGATACCTTGTCAGCAGTCGGAATACAAAAAAACAAAAGTTAAAAGAAAGAGTTAATGATGAGGTCGTACCTTCTTCCATGTCAGTGTAAGCAGTTAGCTCTCAAAAGAGATATATTTTATAGGACATATATTGTATGTTTTAGAACCAAAATACGGTTTTTAAGTGAATTTATATTTGTTTTGGTTCTAATATTAATTTATTGTCCATCTTGGTTTACCGAACTTGTTTATTGCATTTTCATTAAAAATTTCACATTTCCAGGTACTAAACCAAGTATATTTTACATATATCAGATGAGAAAAAGTATGGAGACAAGCTCATCGTGGAAAAATGCCAAAATCACCACAACAAGGCAGCTGAGAACCGGGCGTCGCGACTTGCAGACTTAGGTGTCGTGATATTCTAGGGCCGTGAGGCTCAGATCTCACTGTAGTGACGTTACATCGTCGCAATGCTCATATCTCAACATCACAATGCTATTTATTAGAAAGCTCTTAAGTTTTCAGCATCGCGACGTTCTTATTTGAACGTCGTGGCACTGGGCAGGGGTCTATAAAAAGAGGAACGTTCTTTTAAGGTTTCTTTTGGGGCTATCCAGAGGGTTTCAAGGCGTCCAAAGGCCAGGGATAGCTCAAGAAAAGGGATAAGACTATTCTTTAGTGTTTGATTATTCAATCTATCCTTTTGTATTTCCTATTCATTGATGTTAATGTTAAATCTTACAATACGTTGATGTTAAACTCCATGTTTTGTTTCTAGAACTCCTATTTCTAGGGTTGTATGACTTTGTTGGTATGAATATCAATAATATTCTATGATTTGTATGGTTTGTATACTATTTGGATGTGCTTATGACATGAGCCTTCTTTAATCATTAGTCGAATGGCAATGAAAAACTTGTAGCCATGCTTGCATAGACATATGTGTGAATGGACGGTTCATATATGTATCATAAAGTGGAGATCTGTGTGACAGGCTGGGTTCTATTGCATAGACATATGTTGTAGTAGCTCCATGATCAGGGTATAGACCAGGGATTACTAACATCTCACTTTACGCATAGACATATGTGGTAGAGACCGTAGATGTATTCCCTAGTTATAGGGAATCATCATCGGTGCCCTTTGCACTTGAAGTCCCCTAGCTTGCCATTGAATAGCCCTTGTCCTCTAGGATAGCAAACCCATATAAATCATAGAAGAAAATCATTAGCATGTCAACAAGGCATACAATCTTGGAATATCATTACTGAGTATCTCCTTGATCCCTTTGTTAACCTTTAATTTCTTTTTAGGAATTTAGCTTAGTTTAGAACAAAAACCCAAAATTTGGTTGACTGAATGGATAGTAATTTAGTAGGCTAGTACTCAACTTGTAATTGCCACTTTTTTTCATGGTATAATTAAGCCCTTAATGACTCTACTTATATTTTTCTTTCAAAAATTATGTATAGATGTATTTTTGTATATAAGTCCTACATACCGATTGGAAAATAATTTTTAAGTTTTGAGGATTCTCCCATATGGCATTGTATCGATGGGGAGGACACCACTAGCATTTATTTGGATGTATTGTACCAGGATACTTTGGTGTATGCTTGTCCCGTATAACCGTCAATGGGGTGATACGCTGACCGTGTATGTACATGTTTTTTTTTCTGGTAGTAGCGCTACCGGACCTGTGAGTCCACTGTGGTTGCCGGGGAGATGATCAGTGGATTTTCTCTAGAATTTCTTGATTATTCTGGCACTCTAATAGTTTATTGTGTCTGATTCTGCTTATCGCTTCTGTTGTGATATATTTAATGCCCGTTCCTAGTTATCTCCATTCCGTTGATAAATTTTATTATTTAACTTTGTGTTTTCTGATTCGAGGCATGATATCATGTTTTATAGTCTGTACTCACTGAGTTTTTTTTGAAAACTCACCACCCTTGTTGACCATTTTCAGATCCTGAAGAATAAAGCGACGTGAGCTCAATAGCCATCGTACAGGGATACTGGGTTTTTGTTGAGGTTTGCGAACCTCTGTTTTATTTCCTTAAGTGTGAGGATTTTTGTTTTTTTTAGAACCCTTGGTCGATTCAGCGGAGCTTAGTCTGTATAGGGTATCTGCATCCTAGGTTTATGTTCTGCCATATGTGTACTTTTGTACTAGACTATGATATTTTTACTATACTATTTAGTAGTGTTGTTGTTACTTTGATATTCATTATGACTGCCTGAGGCCTCGTATCCTGTGGGGCCCATCCCTTCTCGAATACAGCCGATCTGTTGACGTCCCGAGCTCGGTTCGGGGCGTGACACAACTAGTCAGAGTTCCACTCCATAAGGATACAATATTGGGGCCTTCCAATTTATTACTTTGATGACATGTACGCTTGCGTGAGTGTGTGTATGTGCTCAACATAAACCATAAGGACTTTTCCTCTTTACTGAGGCCCTGCAAGTTAGCAAGGTTAGATTCCAAGGAAATGGCCTCAAAGGCCTCAACAACAACCACCTCATTAGTGAAGATGGAAACCACTGTAGCGAAAGTAGAGACTGGGAGTTTGTCTTTGGAAATAGAGGATCCCGTAGACCCGGTAAAGCTGGAACAAAAGTAGTTGAAGTAGTGTTCGGCTCGGAGTTTGACTCTATCGAAATAATCGCTCAACGACGCTGAGGTCATGGGACTAGATCAACCATAACATATGACACCCCGACCGTTGGGCCACCATCGCTCCCAATTCCTTGGGTTGAGCCTAAGGTCTCTTGGTCAGGCACACCTGCTCCTCCGCAAGACACTTTCCTCGGCTAGACAAAGGTGAGCTTGAAGAGCCCCCATATTTCCTCCTCAAATTTTAAACCAGGAGCTGATGATCTATGAAATTGAAAGGCATCCTACTCGCTGGAAGTAAGTGCTCGACATCTTGAAGGTTTTCTACTGAGATTAACTTAGCTAGAGAAGGAGATTCACTACTTTGGAAAGGGTTAATTGCTCCTCCTCAACAAGGGACATCTCAGGGTCAAAAGAAAAATCTACATTAGGTGTGGGTCCAATGAGGTTGGGACCCACCACCCTGACTCAAAAGAGACAAATAAAGAAGCCATTATCCAATAGTGTATGGCAGACAAGGCTTTACCTAAGAAAGACCTACGAAGTCAGGTGGCAAAGTTATACCAGTCCCCGAAGTTCGAATGTTTTTTTAAGTAAAAGAGAAGGCAAAACTAATAGAGGAAAGGTTGCAAGCCAAGGTGGAGGAAGTGGATGACAAACCTGCAAAGGATCCTTTACGAGTTCAAAATGAGTTGGGCAGGAGTCAGATTATGGAAAGATAAGATCTCACAGAACAAAAGAGCGATCGAAAGAAAAAAAAAAACTTGCCCTAGAAGACTCTACGTACATGGCCAACTGTCCAGGCCTATGATTGTTGGCTTGTTGCATAGGATTCGAGAGCCTGTATCTAAATGAAGGAAGGATGATGAAGCCATTAATAGTCTGGACGATTTCAGGAAAACAAAAAGAAGAAGCGACGAAACTTTGCTCTCTAGAAGCTAAGGAAAGGACCTCCATTACCTTGGTAGAGAAGAAGGAGAAAAGATACTCTAAGGAAAGACTAAAAACTCTCTTGAGCGGCAACAACACGGAAGAAGACAAAGATCGCAAAAGTAAAACCTTAGCCTTCTACAGCTTTATTTATAGGCAGTACTTGCTGACGTGCTTCTTAGAAATAGCTTAGTTGAGATCCAACGGGTTGCAAGACTCTCCGAATGGACGCACCCAGGGATAAGTAACATGTGGGCCACTATCTCATAAACGCTTTAGGATGATTCTATTGAGAGCCGCACCATGATCTCCTCTGTCGAATTTTTTCATAACATTCATACAAAAACTCTTTGAAAACTAGAATGTCGTGTCGCCCAAGAGTCACCACTCATCGATCGAGGTTGATTTACAACACCAAACTAAGTAAGCTTGGTCATATTTTCGAAACGAAGCTTGTAGCAAGGCAGCCGAGAACTCCTATCAGATTAGATCATGCTATTAGTGTCACGCCCCGACCCGGTTTCCGGGACCTCTAGCACGTGCACAGACCGGCCGTATCCAAGTGGAGATGGGCTCCACTCGAATACAAGGCCTAAGTAAATAAAAAACTGTTTGTATCAAAAAAAATATATATAAGATGAATAAATAAACAAATGTTTGAAGGGCCAAAATGAAATATCCCGCGGCCCTAAATGTAAATGAAATATTTATTTTTAAATAAAAAATATTTCAAAATAAAAAAATATATATCCGGTCATATTTCAAGATAGCCCGAGAAAAACATATCTCGAGGCAATCTTAATTCCCAAATTACCCCTGAGAACATATCTCGAGGCAAATGCAAATTCCAAATTTGCCCCTGAGAACATATCTCGAGGCAAATGCAAATTCCAAAATTGCCCTGGAGAACACATATCTCAAAGCAATCTCAAATCTCAGGATAGCCCGAACGTATATCCCGAGGCAACCTCAAAACTCCAAGATCGGCTCACAACGGATCTCGAAGCTATCACCCAAGAACAGATCTCGAGGCAAGAATGCAAATTCCGAGATGGTTGAAGAATACATATCCCGAGGTATGGAGAATACGCATCCCGAAGCAAAAAAAAAATATTATTAAATAAAATAAATTAATTAGTTCTTATCTCCATCCGATTTAATCGGTGAACCCGTTAAGGGGTTTTGATTTCACGGAGGGGAAGACTCGAGGAGAGGATAAGAACAAAAGGGGTTTTAAAAGAGAGGAGAGGCAATCAGAGAGGGAGAGTAAAAAAGGAAATAGAAGAAGGGAAATGAGAAAAAAAGAAAAGGGGAGCAAGGGCAGCCCTAATAGAAGGAAAGCTGGTGTCCGCCTCTCTCCTCCAGCCTGAAGCCGCCCGCCACCACCGCCCTCTTGACGCCGTGCCGCACGCCACCGATCAGCCCTTCTACGTCCCAAGCTAGCCGCCCCCCCAGCGCACCACCGCCTCCTCCTCCAGGCGCTCGCCTCGCCCGAATCCGGCTCCCGCCGCCCGGCCGCGCCACGCTGCGAGGCCCGCGCCAAACCCGGCCGCAAGCCTCCAGGCGGCTCCGCGCCTGAGATCCAGCCTTGCCCGGCCAGTAGAAACACGACAGCAGCGTGTAGGCAGCAGCGTAGGCGCCTAGCAGCCGAGGCGGCGCCACGAGCAGCGATGCACTCGTGTAGGTCAGTGGCAGCGCGCCGGCGGCGATTTCCCCTCAACCTGCATGCCCTGCAGCCGTTTTCCCCCTTTGTCCCTGTGCTGCTGCCGATTCCGCCAGCCCCCGCGCGCATCAAACTTTACCTGCTGCTGCCGACGTCGCCAGTCCCTGCGCGCATCAAACACACTTGACCTCACGCCACCATTGATGCGGCCTCGCGAAATCTGCACCGCCTACTGGCGGGACCGCCCGGCCCCGATCTCCGCCGGCAACCTCAAAATTCTTCTCCAACTACCACCGCTTGTTGATGGTCTGCGTCTGTAAATAGTCGCCTGCAACAGCCAATAGCCCCTCTGTTCGCCATCAGCAGCGCCCAATCCGAATGCAGCTCTGTTCGTCATCAACAGTCACTGGATCCTGATGATCGCCATCAGCCTCCACCGCTGCTAGAACCCCTCGTCGTTTCACTCGAAGATCTGCTTCAGCATGACCTCAGCCTTGAAGCCCCTACACACTACAACAAAAGGATCATATTGCGGCAGTTTTAAATACATTTAGCGGCGGTTTAAATAACGGCGAAGGTTATGAAACCGCCGTTATAACGAGCGTCGAGAAAGCAATTAGCGGCGGTTTTAAACAACCGCCGGTATAACCGCCGTTAATTGTCTACTGGCATTAACGGCGGTTTGTACCCGCCGCAACAACCACCTCCAAATGCAAAGGCACAATGCGGTGTTCATTCTGCGGCGGTTTTTAAAACCGCCGCTAAGACAATCACTAAATATATTTGCGGCGGTTACAACCGTCGCGAAAAGCCTAGATATGTTTTTTATTTTTTTATTACCTTTGCATTTCGCGGCGGTTATAACCGCCGCGAAATGAGAATTAATTTTTAATTTTTTTATTTGTTATTTTTAAATTTCCTGTTTTTTTTTTCCTGCAACAATACAATTTTAAATCATTGATATCCATTCAATCAATTCAAATTTAAGAATAATAAAAATATATTTATAATTATGGTACAGTTTTACATCACTCAAGGCCAATTAACTTAACTGCCTGAAGTCATTACTCGAAGATACATGCAACCTATAGCTTACAGGAACATAGGATAACTTATAGTATAGTTTTACAAATAAAGAGTTTAAGATCATGAGTTTGTTACATTGAGAGAGCTTATGATATTGTCCAAGTCATCAAAGGCAGACTCCAAGTCTTCTCTCAAAAGTATTGGCAATTTGTCGTCCACCGGCATGAGAAGAAAACAATTGAACTGCAAAATAGAAATTAGCTGATGACCAAGTAACAACATGATATGTATATAGTTGCTGCATTGGTAAATTTAAGGTATGTACAAACCTTTAATTCTGTTGAGACTAAAAAGTGCTTTTGATGCCATGGAAAATCTGATGTACCGGGACATAAACAATCCTTGCCTCTGTTGTGTGAGATATGTCAACACCTGATTTTAATTCAGCCTTCAACTTGGCTTCTGATTTATTGTCATTTATAGTTTGCCCGAAGGATGATTCTTGCTGAAGGGTTGAAGAAGATAAATTGCCACTGGAAGAGGAGCGCTTAGTGCCAGCAAATGAGTCTAGAAAATGACGCAAACCAGCACGATTCTGAAATCCAGTGAATGTATTAGAAAAATAAATAAATTATCGGTTTGATTTCAATGCATCACCCATCTTTGGTTTAACAGAGAGACCCTTTTTCCCACACTCAGATAGCTCATTGTACCATGGTAAAGAACTGCTGTTTACCTTGGCAGAAGGGAACACTGTCTCACCCCCTTCTTCAACATCCGAACTGTCCACAAGAGAACAAAGTAATCTCTCCATTATGAGAACACAAAATTTGACATAGATTTGAGAAGGCAACTGAAAAACTTATGAAGTTTCACGCTTACAGATACATCGGGGAAGAGCTATCTTGTGACCACCATTCTTTGTGTTGAATTCATCAAGAAAGTAGTCATAATGAGGATCATATTTCACTTGACTTCATAATGGAGGACTAGACGCCCTTCCCCATGCTCTGTTTAACATGAACTCAGCTGAGGCATACAGTATAATGAAGATTGCAGAACCAAATTATTGATAAACAAGAACAAAATAAGGATTTAAAAAGTACTGTAACAAACCAACTTCTTCCTTTTTGTGATATTACTTTAGGCTATCATGTAAAATAGTTTAATATACCCAACGATTAGCATTTGATGCTTCGGAAGCTAGAATTTCTTCAGGGTATTGGAAAGAAGCAATATGATTACCAATTAAGTATTCACATTCCTCTTTGGACTGATGAAAATATAAAAGAAATCAGTTTCTTCTACTTGACAGACATAACAATTCAGTCTAATCTTTTTTTATCATTATTAAATCTGTGCTACTGCCTTCACACATATTGGTTACTTTTTCTATTTAATTTATGTGATTTCATAGGTAATGAAATGAATAGTGATCATTTAGGACACCTGTGAAGGGACTGAAGCAAGTGCTTTCTAAATGGAAAGAAACATATATAAGATTTTGTCAAGAGACAAACCAAACTTGTTTATGGTTTCATGACCAAAGAGAGTAGAATATAGGGAAATCCAACTGGAAATAAAAATGCAAGGAAGCATATATATGTAAACAAGCACAAATGAAAACATGTACAATTGAATTTCTAGACATGAGATTAATGGAGCATAAAAAAGGGCAGACAGATGATACTATGTTAGACTAAAACATACACCACATCACAGGAAGGCTAAGGAAAAAGAAAGAAGAATGATAAGATCTCATGCATGTGAATTAATCTACCACCAAAGAAATCGACATTATTAAATAGAAACATTATAGAACCATCTGAATAAAAATCTAGCACACAAGAATGTTGCATTGCCTATGAAAATATATTTTTTTTATATTTATTGAACGAAAAACCAGACTTGGAGCTTTCAATGAAATTTTTTATTATCAAAGATCTATGCAATTGACTACCAGATGGCATGTCTTTTAGAGCATATATTCCCTGCATAGCCCAATGATTAAAAAAATCCAGGAAGAAGTGGGCTTGTTTCTGAAGAAACTACACACAACTAGTTCACTCTTTTATTTGCTCTGATTTTCTACAGGAAAAAATCTGATCACAGAGACAGATTATAGTTATAGTAGCATTTTCATGGAAACTGGACAGACATAACAACCTATGTCCAATTTTATCTCCAGGCAAATATGGCCAAAAAAACTTATGAACAACTATAGCATCTTCATCCTAATTCCCCCACATCTTTTGTTGAGACACCATCATGAAGATTTCGGAAATGAATACAAATTCAAGCCAAAAATGGTTTGCAAAGCCAAAAAAACATAAACCAGCATGATTTCAAAATTGAATTCTAGACATCCACCTTAAGTTATAGATCCATGAATTTCCTTTTTGCCGATCAATTTGAAATCATCAGTCTAATAATCCATTCATTTAAAAGCCTCTTGCAGTGTTCCCAAGACCCCAACAGTTACCCTTCACAAGAATTCACAACTTATAAACCAATATTAAAAAGAAATCCAAGACAACACAAGAAAGAAAAGCACAGAACATTACAAAGAAAACGATATAAAGAAATCCAAGACACAGACCAGGAAATTGAGCAAGATGAACGCCCTGGGCTCCCAAGACAACACCTCCGTCCACAGCTCCCCTCTCTCCCCCATCCCACCCCCGCTGCACCACAAAGAAGGAAAAAAAAATCAAGAAACTCCAAAACCAAAGAAATCATCCACAGATCCTATTCACAATAAAACAGATCCGCCAGCAAAGTCCAAGAAATGCTACTAAAAAAACTCACGAGGTCTCGAGAACAGATCTATCGGAGAGAACACCGGTGCGAGGTGGGGCATGGGAGGCAACGGGGAAGTAGATGACTCCGAAAGCTAGTAGAGTCAAGAGCACCACCAATACCGCCAGCATCCACCAAAATCACTTCGCAATCTTCTTCCCAACATAACCTTAACAGCCACCTTAAAACAATTAAATTCATCAAAAATGAAAACAAAAGAGAGAAGATTAAAAAGATAAAAAAAAACAGGGTTGCAAACAATACCTTAGATTTAGGGAATTCGAGATAAAGAACTGGGCTGCATTCTTCCACATTTACCCACTTTCTCATTTATTTTTTATTTCAATATTTAATTGAAAAAGGGAAAAGAAAATCAAGGAAGTAAACGAGAAAGGATTTGAAAGTGTCTTTAATAGATAAGATCGAAAAGCATACATATATCAACCAAAAATCATAGCATCCAAGACAACATATTTAAATGAAATAAACCACTAGTCAACCGAAAATGAAAAGTGATAATATCCATCAGCCCCTTTAACTGAACAGCTTCCTGCAAAATAAGATCTCTATAAAGAAGAATCAGATAGGTGCCATTAACATAGAATGCCAAAATTTGTTGAAAAAATAAATAATGGAAATTCAAGAAACCAATAACAATATCTAGAGAACAAGATCTCTGAAAAGGAAACAAGAAAGAGGTGAAAGGACTCACTGATACTAGAGAACAATCCGAAGCGGCGTTGGCCGGCTTCTCAATCGGCGTCGCCGGACCAACCGCAATCAATAAGCTTCCAATCTCCAATAGCAAAAACCCTAGAAAATTCCCAAGAATAATATGAATCTAGACCTAGTAACCAAAACAAACGAAAGAAAGCAAATCTTACCTCAATGGACGACAAGAAGACTAGATTCACGGGGGCAGAGACCAATTTTCTCAGAGGACGAAATAGAAGTGGGGAATACCCTAGGAGCAGGCGCGAAACAAAAGAGAGCGGCGGGAAGGAAGTAAAAAGAGGAATTAGCGGCGGTTATAAGTACCCGCCGCTAGTTTCTTTAAATTAGCGGCGGTTTCAAATAAACCGCCGCAAAAAACAATACATTAGAGGCGGTTTAACATAAAACCGCCGCTAAATGTAAGAAGTTAGCGGCCGTTAAATTAACCGCCGTGTAAACCGCCTCTATTACATGTAATAGCGGCGGTTTTACAAAACCGCCGCTATATGACCGACGCAAAATGGCTGAAATCTTGTAGTGACAGCACTTCACCGCCGTCAAGCTGCTGAAGAGCTTCTTGCGTCGCCAGCAAATGAAGCCAACTGTCAGTCCAATTTGTTGTGCTACCAAAGCCAAAGCCGTGGCCGTGCTGATCTGAAGCTGCGCAAGGATGTTGAGTTGCTGAAATTGCCGCCAAAGGAGATTTGTTTGAATGTTTTGGAGATGTGTGAATGTTTGTATAATAAATGAGAGCCCAAATACAGGGGAGACTCTGTCAAAATTTTCCATATATAAATAATGAAAGGGGATTGAGCTGATGCTGTTATTGATAAAAAGCTGCTAGCTGCTGATGATCAAGTTGTCGCCATGTTGGTTGCTGCTTGATGAAACTTGATGGAGAAATGCTGCTGAAAGAGAAGCTGTTGCTACATTGAGAAAGCAATTGGAGAAGCAAATTCAAAGCAATGAAGCTCGCAATTACATTCTTCCTACACCGTTCAAGCCACGTAGCAAGAATCCTTAATTTGAATGAAGAAACAATTCCAAACATGTGCTAAAGTGTTAGAAGGTATCCAAAAGTACATCTATCAATTGTGTTTTGGTGAACTCCAGAATCAGAGCTAGGTTATAGTTTAAAAGTTTTTTTTGTTTTTTTTTTGCAAAGTGTATAAGTGAGGAGTGACATCTCAAGGAGTTGCAATTTATCATAAAAAAGGGGAAAGAAGGGATATAGCTGCCGCTGTAATAAAGAGGATTCTGCCGCTAATAAAGGGGAGAATATGAAGATTACCAAGGAAAGAAGATGGGGCTGCTGAAAACTGCTGTGGAGATGGCTACTGAAAATTACTGAAAACTGCTGTGGAAAATTGCTGAAAGAAATGATGTAGATTGCAATAAAACCCACTTTCAAAACTTGATAACTCCTGCCCGAGAACTCCGATTGAGGTGAGATCTGCGGCGTTGGAAATTAGATATCTGGATCTTCTCTAGTTGTGTATAGCGCAGCTCCTTTTGGTGGCCCAATCGACGCAGATTTTGATAAATAAAAGGGTCAATTCCAGCAATTTTGCCACCAGCAATTCTGCTAATCTGATCACCCATTTTCAAAAAATGATAACTTTTGCCAGAAAACTCCAATGGAGGTGAAATTTGTGACGTGAGAAACTAGATATCTAGATCTTCAATATTAATATACAGCACAGACCCTTTTGGCAACCCGGTCAATGCCAAAGATTACCAATTGGGCCAGCTTGACTACCCTTCACTCAAATGTCGATAACTCTTGCTAGAGATCTCCAATCAAGGAGAAATCTTTGGCATCGGAAACTAGACTTCAGGACTTTTCCAACCATATATGGTACAATCACTGTCAATGGCCCAATTGGGAAAGGGGGAGCTGATTGGCTGTGCAGTCGACACGAATCTTAGTTACAAATTCTTCCAAGACCAATTTCAAGGCAATGATATAATAGCGCGAGGCAACCGGCTGATTATGGATTCCACATGGCAGGACACATATTCCGAGGCAGAGGGTGGCGTCATAAATAACCAAATATATATATATATATATATATATATATATATATAGATGCTGAATGTAACAAATCATCTTATGTTACAATAAACAAATTATTCTTTTCTCATTGTCTCTACTTGTTCTTTTGCCCTTAATCGGAGGTTCCCAAGATTATATCTGGGGTAATTAATAATAGAGGCTTACCTCTATTAGGAATAAAAGAACCCACAATAAATAAAATATGATATTTGTGCTTCGATATATCGTTTGGTGTCTACACGATACCAAGCGCGTATTTTCGATCCCACAAATTCTGGCATGCCCGGTGGGGACTTATTCCTCCTCCCATCTTTGAGGCAAAAGTACAAGTTGAGGCTTATGAACTTTATAAAGGGATCTCTATTGCAGTCGGAAGCTCATCATCCATAGAGACTCTGATAGTCCCATACCTTCCATCCTTGGGTGTTGATCTAATATGATTTTTCTTGATATGAAGATCTAATGGTGAAGAATCAAGGACTTCCATTTTGTAGGGGTTACCCCAGCCCACTCTGAGAGAATAATTTCTGCAGGAGAAGGTGATGGGCGTATCTTCAAAAGGTTTGAGAAAAGGGAATCTTTAAACCTGTTAAAGGCATGCACACAAAAAAAAAGGAAAAAGGGCAATATTCATAAAATGCATGCAAGATAGTCTCCGTCATAAGGACACATCATAACCTCTTACTCCGGGTTGTAAAAAAAAATGGATGGAGAAATACATAAAGTTGGGATGGTCATTGAAGCCTAAGGAGGCCCACCACTTGCACCATTCATAAGATCCAAGGGACATAATTGAAGAAGGACTAAGTCACATGCCACACAGGGGGCAAGGAACGGGAGTCGATCTTCAACAATAAAATGTTCCTAGAAGGAAGGATAGAGAAGATGGATCCATATCACCTATATGGTCATGGAGGCCCGATGAAGCTCATCACATACACTATTCACAAGATCATAGAGTCCTAAAAGGGCGCAAGAGAAGAAGAATCAAGCTGCATGCCACACAGGGGGCAAAGAACGTGGGTTGAACTTCAATAACAAAATGTTCTTAGAAGGAAGGATGGTGAAGACGAACCCATGTTCCTTCAAACCAAAATTCTCTTTTAAAGCAATGAAAATGTACAGTACCACAAGTGCAACAACAAAGACATACAACAGTTGAATAACCCTGTCCCTCGACATAAAGAAAAGTTCAAGCTGGTGGAACAAAGAGGAACCTCGGGAGTCTCTATCCTTGAGCAGTCCATGACAGCTTGTAAATACTCAAGTCATTTCAGACATGGTCACAGATAAAAGATGCATTTTTGATATAATTTGGGGGCATGAATGATGAAATCATGTTATTTGACATAATAGCCACTCGATAAAATAATGATGAAAATGTGGTATATTATATCATGAAAATAAAGAAATCTACGCAACAAAACGGTGGATTCAGATGATGGCTAGCGATCGCGATAGACTCTCTTTCGTCGATGAGATAGAGCCAGTCTTTCCTTATCCAAAGCCGAGTGCTAGAAGTTTGTCATCCAACACAGGGAAAACAAAATTCTATATTAGCCCCCAGAGAAGAAAAAGACATCTCATCCAATATTAACTACGGGAATGAAGAAAGCCGTGAAAGGACCGTGGATCCCAAAGCAACGACGTCCTCAATTCCGATGAAGTGTGCATCCCGATGCAGTGAAGCACACATCTCCAAGCAGCACAAATCTTGAGATATTGATGAAACACTCATCTCGAGATAATTGATGAAAATACAAATCCCAAGCGAGAAGGTGTGCATCCCGATGCAGTGAAGCACACATCTCGAAGCAGCATAGATCTCAAGGTGATGATGAAACGCTCATCTCGAGGCAACTAATGAAAATACAAATCCCAAGCGAGGAGGTGTGCATCCCGATGCAGTGAAGCACACATCTTGAAGCAGCATAGATCTCAAGGTGATGATGAAACGCTCATCTCAAGATAACTGATGAAAATACAAATCCCGAGCGAGGAGGTGTGCATCCCGATGCAGTGAAGCACACATCTCGAAGCAGCACAAATCTTGAGATATTGATGAAACACTCATCTCGAGATAGTTGATGAAATACAAATTCCAAAATGATGAAGTGTACGTCCTGATGCAGTGAAGCACACATCTCGAAGCAGCACAAATCTTGAGGTATTGATGAAACACTCATCTCAAGATAGCTGGTGAAATACAAATCCCAAAACGATGGAGTGTGCATCCCGATGCAGTGAAGCACACATCTCGAAGCAGCACAAATCTTGAGGTATTGATGAAACACTCATCTCGAGATAGCTGATAAAATACAAACACCAAGCGACGAAGTGTGCATCCCGATGCAGTAAAGCACACATCTCGAAGCAGCACAAATCTTGAGGTATTGATGAAACACTCATCTCGAGATAGCTGATGAAATACAAATTCCAAAATGATGAAGTGTGCGTCCTGATGCAGTCAAGCACACATCTCGAAGCAGCACAAATCTTGAGGTATTGATGAAACACTCATCTCAAGATAGCTGGTGAAATACAAATCCCAAAACGATGGAGTGTGCATCCCGATGCAGTGAAGTACACATCTCGAAGCAGCACAAATCTTGAGGTATTGATGAAACACTCATCTCGAGACAGCTGATGAAAATACAAATCCCAAACAATGAAGTGTGTGTCCCGATGCAGTGAAGCACACTTCTCACAACAGCACAAATCTTGAGACCTGGTGAAACACACATCTCAAGATGACCGATAAAAAAATGTAAATCCCAAAATGACGCAAGTCTTGAGGCAGGGATGGAACACACCTCTCAAGACAGTCGATGAAAATATAAATTTCAAAGCGGCTACAAATCTCGAGGCGGTGATGGAACTCGCATCTCGAGGTGACTAATAAAATGCAAATCATACAAATTCAATGATGAAGCGTGTATCCCAAGGCAGCAAAGCACGCATCTTGAAGCATCACAACTCCCGACAGGGCAATCAAGCACGCATCTCGAGCTAGCTGATGAAATACAAATATCGAAACAGCCATGGATTTCGAGGCGACGATGAAAGATACATCTCGAGATGGCAACAATCCCAAAGCGATGAAGTGTGCATGCCAAGGAAGTGAAGCACACATCTCAAAGTAGTTCCAATCTCAAGACCTTGATAGAATACACATATCAAGGCAATTAAAACAAATATAAATCTCCAAGCAGTGAAGTGTGCATTCCGAGTTAGTGAGGCACACATATAGAAACATCACAAATCTCGAGGGGTCAATGAAGCACGTATCTCGTGGTAGCTGATGAAATACAAATATCGAAACAGCCATGGATTTTGAGGTGACGATGGAGCACGAATCTCAAAACGGCTGATAAAAATATAAAATGGCGCAAATCTTGAGACACGGTGAAATGCACATCTCAGGATAGCCCATGAACATATAAATCCCCAAAATGGCGCAAATCTTGATGCATGGTGAAACACGCATCTCAAGATAGCCGATGAAAATATAAATCCCGAAACGACGCAAGTCTTGAGGCCGTGATGGAGCACATATCCCAAGACGGTCGATGAAAGTACAAATCTTGAAGTAGCCACAAATCTCGAGGAACCGATGTACCACGTATCTTGAGGTGGTTATAATTCCCAAAGCAAAATATATATCCCCAAAAACAATTAGAAATCCAATGATGAAGTGTGCATCCCGATGCAGTGAAGCACACATCTCAAAGCATCATAGATCTCGAGGTGATGATGGAACGCACATCCCGAGACAGTTGATGAAATACAAATCCCAAATCGATAAAGTGTGCGACCCCGCAACAATGAAGCACACCTTGGAGCAGCACCGATCTCGAAGGGTAGTAGAGCACATATCCCGAGACAACTGGTGAAATACAAATCCCAAATTGATGAAGTGTGCGTCCCGATACAGTGAAGCACACATCTTGAAACATCACAAATTTCGAGGGGGCCAACAAAGCACGCATCTCGAGATAGATGATGAAATACAAATACCAAAGCAGCTACTAATTTTGAGGTGGCGATGGTGTACGCATCTCAAGATAGCTGATGGCGCAAATCTTGAGACATACACATCTCAGGATAGGCGCCTATGAATTCCCAAAGTGGCACAAATCTTGAGACATACACATCTCAGGATAGCCAATATATCCCAAAATGGCGCAAATCTTGAGACATGGCGAAGCACGCACCTCAGGATAGCCTATATATCCCAAAACGGTGTATATCTTGATGCATGGCGAAACATACATCTCAAGATAGCCGTTGAAAATATAAATCTCAAAACGACAAGTCTTGAGGCAGCGATGGAGCACGCCTCTCACGATGGTCAATGAAAATATAAATCTTGAAGCAGCCATAAATCTCAAGGCGCCGATGTATCATGCAACTTGAGGTGGTGATAAATCCCAAAGCAAAAAAAAAAAATAAAATAAAATAAAATAAAATAAAATATGTATCCCCCAAAACAATTACAAATCTCAAAATGACGGAGTGTGCATCCCGAGGGAGCGAAGCACACATCTCAAAGCAACACAACTTCTGATGTCGCTCGAGAATACAATTCCTAAGGTGATCGAAGAAGAATACAAATCTTGAGGTGGCTTTCCTCGGTATATATCACTTCAAGAGCTAATCTTATGTATGAAGGAGTTGGACAAAACTAGTCCAAAGTTGCTACCCGACTTTCAAATCATAAAAGCTAAAATAGAAAGTCAAAATGATAGAAGACATCAAAGTTTATCATGAAGCTCCATGAACCTTTTAGAAGGATGGGGGCAAGCTACGATGCATATGAAATCAAAAGAAAATGGGATGTGACACATATAAAAGGAAAAATGTTTTCCGAAAATATATATAAAAATAGAAATTCTTTGCTTGGGTTCTCAACCACTCATGTGATGAGATCACCAAGGAAATTTGAAATCTTAAACCTATACCCTCTATCAATGAGGTAAGGTATAATATGACTCTTGAAACTTCACATGCTTCTGATACTGAACAGAGATTTCAAAGGGGAAATATGGAGTGTCAAACTTGTATCCTCCATCAATGAGGTCAGGTAAAATATGACGCTTCTAAAAATGACGAAATCTTCACTTGGATTCTCAAACATATAATGAGATCACCAAGATATATGAAATGTCATTTGGGTTCTCAAACATATAATGAGATCACCATATATATGAAATGTCAAACTTGGATTCTCACCCACTCATATAGTGAGATACCAAGATATATGAAATGTCAAACTTGTATCCTCCATTAATGAGGTCAGGTAAAATATGACGCTTCTATAAAATGATGAAATCTTCATCTGGGGTTCTCAAACATATAATGAGATCACCAGATATATGAAATGTCATTTGGGTTCTCAAACATATAATGAGATCACCAGATATATGAAATGTCAAACTTGGATTCTCACACTCATATAATGAGATTACCAAGGAAATATGGAGTGTCAAACCTGTATCCTCTAGCAATAAGGTCGGGTAAAAAAATGACGCTTCTAAAAATGATGAAATATAAATTCATCACTTGGGTTCTCATACACTCATATAATGAGATCACCAAGGAAATATGAAATATCAAAACTTGTACCCTCCATCAGTGAGGTCAGGTGAAAATATAACACTGGAAGTTTCACATATTCCAAAAAAAAATGGAATCGAGATTTCTAAAAATGATGAAATAAAAAGTGCACACTTGGTTTCTCAAATACTCATATGATGAGATAATTAAGAAATATGAAATTTCGGATCAATAGAAGGCCCATAAGCACGATCCTTGATGATGTTGAAGAGGAAAGTGCTGGGGGGCAAAAGTGGAAGTTTTCGCCCTCGAGATATCAGAGGAAGCTAGGAGGCAACCATTTATGAAATATTTGGAATATGGGAAACTTTCAGGGCGCAAATCATAAGGCCTTCAGATAAAGCAAGGAGCCCTAAGATTCACCCTCATATATATGATGTCCTTTATACAAAGAAGCGAAAGAAGTCATGTACAATGTACACTTCATGGTATATGGTGCACATCAATTTGGACCCAAGATGCGACTTAAGATTAAGCGCATGGAATATTATGGGCCAACCATATCAGAGACTGCATTGAGTATGCCAAACGATGCCATCTTGACTTGACCATAAAAATGAAAGACATTTGTATGTTCATACTTCTCCCTCTCAAACAAATTTCATGAGAGAAGTATGAAGGGGCATTTGTTTATATCAAAAAAATATATATAAGATGAATAAATAAACAAATGTTTGAAGGGCCAAAATGAAATATCCCGCGGCCCTAAATGTAAATGAAATATTTATTTTGAAATAAAAAATATTTCAAAATAAAAAAATATATCCGGTCATATTTCAAGATAGCCTGAGAAAAACATATCTCGAGACAATCTTAATTCCCAAATTACCCCAAAGAACATATCTCGAGGAAAATGCAAATTCCAAATTTGCCCCTGAGAACATATCTCGAGGCAAATGCAAATTCCAAAATTGCCCTTGAGAACACATATCTCAAGGCAATCTCAAATCTCAGGATAGCCCGAACGTATATCCCAAGGCAACCTCAAAACTCCAAGATCGGCTCAGAACGGATCTCGAAGCTATCACCCAAGAACAGATCTCGAGGCAAGAATGCAAATTCCGAGATGGTTGAAGAATACATATCCCGAGGTATGGAGAATACGCATCCCGAAGCAAAAAAAAAATTATTATTAAATAAAATAAATTAATTAGTTCTTATCCCCATCCGATTTAATCCGTGAACCCGTTAAGGGGTTTTGATTTCACGGAGGGGAAGACTCGGGGAGAGGATAAGAACAAAAGGGGTTTTAAAAGAGAGGAGAGGCAATCAGAGAGGGAGAGTAAAAAAGGAAATAGAAGAAGGGAAATGAGAAAAAAAGAAAAGGGGAGGAAGGGCAGCCCTAATAGAAGGAAAGCTGGTGTCCGCCTCTCTCCTCCAGCCTGAAGCCGCCCGCCACCACCGCCCTCTTGACGCCGTGCCGCACGCCGCCGATCAGCCCTTCTACGTCCCAAGCTAGCCGCCCCCCCAGCGCACCACCGCCTCCTCCTCCAGGCGCTCCACCTACGCCCCAGATCCGGCTCCCTTTGACCGCCAGCCGCCGCCACCACGCCTGCAGGCCCGCCGCCAAGCCAGCCGCAAGCCTCCAGAGCAGCTCCCGCCTCAGATCCAGCACCGCCCGCACAGGCCGCGCGGCGATGCGCGCTACACATGCGCGCCAGCGTGCCGCGGCAGCGATTTCCCTCAACACACGCGCCCTGCAGCCGTTTTCTTCCTTTGTCCCTGTGCTGCTGCCGATGCCGCCAGCCCCCGCGCGCATCAAACTTGACCAACTGCTGCCGACGCCTCCAGTCCCTGCGCGCATCAAACCTGCCCAGCCTCCTGCCACCATTGATGCAGCCTCGTAGAGCACCGCCGGCCCCGATCTTCGCCGGCGACCTCAAAATTCTTCTCCAACTACCACCGCTTGTTGATGGTCTGCGTCTGCAAATAGTCGCCTGCAACAGCCCCTCTGTTGCGCCATCGCCATCGCCAGCCAATCACGTACCGCTCGTCATCAACAGTCACTGGATCCTGATGATCGCCATCAGCCTCTACCGCTGCTAGAACCCCTCGTCGTTTCACTCGAAGATCTGCTTCAGCATGACCGCAGCCTTGAAGCCCCTACAGCACCTCACCGCCGTCAAGCTGCTGAAGAGCTTCTTGCGTCGCCAGCAAATGAAGCCAACTGTCAGTCCAATTTGTTGTGCTACCAAAGCCAAAGCCGTGGCCGTGCTGATCTGAAGCTGCGCAAGGATGTTGAGTTGCTGAAATTGCCGCCAAAGGAGATTTGTTTGAATGTTTTGGAGATGTGTGAATGTTTGTATAATAAATGAGAGCCCAAATACAGGGGAGACTCTGTCAAAATTTTCCATATATAAATAATGAAAGGGGATTGAGCTGATGCTGTTATTGATAAAAAGCTGCTAGCTGCTGATGATCAAGTTGTCGCCATGTTGGTTGCTGCTTGATGAAACTTGATGGAGAAATGCTGCTGAAAGAGAAGCTGTTGCTACATTGAGAAAGCAATTGGAGAAGCAAATTCAAAGCAATGAAGCTCGCAATTACATTCTTCCTACACGGTTCAAGCCACGTAGCAAGAATCCTTAATTTGAATGAAGAAACAATTCCAAACATGTGCTAAAGTGTTAGAAGGTATCCAAAAGTACATCTATCAATTGTGTTTTGGTGAACTCCAGAATCAGCGCTAGGTTATAGTTTAAAAGTTTTTTTTTTTTTTTGCAAAGTGTATAAGTGAGGAGTGACATCTCAAGGAGTTGCAATTTATCATAAAAAAGGGGAAAGAAGGGATATAGCTGCCGCTGTAATAAAGAGGATTCTGCCGCTAATAAAGGGGAGAATATGAAGATTACCAAGGAAAGAAGATGGGGCTGCTGAAAACTGCTGTGGAGATGGCTACTGAAAATTACTGAAAATTGCTGTGGAAAATTGCTGAAAGAAATGATGTAGATTGCAATAAAACCCACTTTCAAAACTTGATAACTCCTGCCCGAGAACTCCGATTGAGGTGAGATCTGCGGCGTTGGAAATTAGATATCTGGATCTTCTCTAGTTGTGTATAGCGCAGCTCCTTTTGGTGGCCCAATCGACGCAGATTTTGATAAATAAAAGGGTCAATTCCAGCAATTTTGCCACCAGCAATTCTGCTAATCTGATCACCCATTTTCAAAAAATGATAACTTTTGCCAGAAAACTCCAATGGAGGTGAAATTTGTGACGTGAGAAACTAGATATCTAGATCTTCAATAGTAATATACAGCACAGACCCTTTTGGCAACCCGGTCAATGCATATTTTGGTGGAGAAGAAGACTAATCCTTGCAGCCTGGCCAGCTTGACTACCTTTCACTCAAATGTCGATAACTCTTGCTAAAGACTCCAATCAAGGAGAAATTTACGGCATCGGAAACTAGACTTCAGGACCTTTCCAACCATATATGGTACAATCACTTCCAATGGCCCAATTGGGAAAGGGGAAGCTGATTGGTTGTGTAGTCGACACGAATCCTAGTTACAAATTCTTCCAAGACCAATTTCAAGGCAATGATATAATAGCGCGAGGCAACAATCGGATTATGGATTCCACATGGCAGGACACATATTCTGAGGCAGAGGGTGGCGTCATAAATAACCAAATAAATAAATAAATAAATAAATAAATATATATATATATATATATATATATATATATATATATATATATATATATAGATGTTGATATGTAACAAATTATCTTATGTTGCAATAAACAAACTATTCTTTTCTCATTGTCTCTACTTGTTCTTTTGCCCTTAATCGGAGGTTCCCAAGATTATATCTGGGGTAATTAATAATAGAGGCTTGCCTCTATTAGGAATAAAAGAACCCACAATAAATAAAATATGATATTTGTGTTTCGATATATCGTTTGGTGTCTACACGATACCAGGCGCGTATTTTCAATCCCACAGAAACAGATAACCAAAATATCAAAATCACTCAAAACTTTATTAATCAGAGTTACAACAGAATTAAAATAGAATTCTTATATCCTACAATAACCAGACCCTACAGGGGTCCTACAAGTCAGAACTAATTGAGATCTTCCAACCTCGACAAGCTGTGTTCTGACTCCTCACTCCGCTCTTGAAACCAACCCAACTAATCCCTCAATCCTGAAAGAGAGGAAAAAGAAAGTGGAGTGAGCTTTCGAAAGGAAAGCTCAGTAAGTTCCCTGCAGGGATCACAACGAAATCAAAACCGATAAAATTATATCAAAATTCAACAGTCAATAAGGCAAACAACCGGGGCCATGCCCCGCATAAACAACGATCTAGACGACTAGAAAAGAAGAAGCTCCTAGATTAAACAGCAGCTCTCAGACTCAACAAACTTCTCGGCCAAAGATCCAAATTTCATACGGACTTGACCGCTAGCCTTCTCGATGCGTCGATTACGGCCAAGATATCGTCCCCACCGGATAGGTTGGACTGCCAGGGTATCCTTCCCCTGGCAAGGAACTGTCAGAACGTCATGGTGTCCTCAACCCTGAGCGCTCCACATGAGCAATCGCTCCACTGAACCGGCAAAATATGAACCCGTCTGGCGCACACCTGCCTGGCTAGCACATAAGACCATGTATCCATGATTAAATGTCGGTCACAAGGCGGTGTGCTCAACGAACAAACCAAACAACAAGTAACGAAATCAAATTCTAACACATCAACCACGCACATACAAAGAAGGAAAACAAACAACAGGTATGTGCACGTATTCCACTAAACAGAAAGGCAACAGATATGCTAAAAGAAATAGCATCAATAAAACCAAGAAACCCGAAGACGGGTGGAAAACTAGACAGAGGTAACTTACCTTTGTAACGATGTCTGGGATCCTCCCAGGACTCCTACTTCTAATATGACTCAACGTCGGTATCTGGTAACAAAACCTGATTTAATGTCGGTGATGTCTTAAGGTTTTAGTATTACATGCATGATTCACTAATTCGGCCCAACTTAACTCCTAGTCCCCTTATTAATCGCTTTCCCTCTTCTAGTCCAAAAGAATTGCATAGCTTGGTGGTTAAGGCCCACCAAGCCCAAGTAGGAGGTTCATGGTTCAAACCCCCTTCCCTATCTTTTTTTTTTATATTTTATCTTTATTTGTCTTTCAAACCTTGGCTAAACTTGACCAGCTAGCCAAACTAACTAAGCCCAAAACTAAATTTAAATTCAACCCATTAGAGCTAACTTGGTTTAATCAAATCAACCTGTTTTAAAATTAAACCCAACCCAATTAATTAGGTTAATCAACTATCATGCTAATTGATTTAACTCCACCAGGTCTGAATCAGACCCAACTTGATTTGGACTCAACCCACCCTTTAATTGATTCAAACCAGCCTTAACTGACTCAACCCAATCAATTTACTTAATCCAGATATGAACTGGTTCAGACCAAAATCAATTAACTGTTTTAAAATCAGACTTGACCAAACCAAATTTTCAAACCTAACTTGTGACTTGGCTAAACCCATTGTCTGATTTAAAATCAACACTTGATCGAATCAAGTCACTTAACTGAACCAGACTAGGCCTATTAATGAAAACGGATCACTGTTCATCATCTCCGTCCTGGTCGTCTTGTCGGAGAGAAGAAAAAGAAGAACGACAACGGTCACCGTAGGCGGTGCTTGGGCGGCCTGCCGGAGTCGCCTCTTCCCCAAGATCCTCGTCGGCCGGAGATGACCTGCACGCCGTGAGTATTTCCCAAAATAGAGGTGGTTGAGTTCTCTCTCTCTCTCCCCCACCGAAGTGTTTCCTTTCAGCCGGAGTACCCTTCTTCTATACTCAGCCTCTCCACAAGGGACAGAAAAGCTCTCCCGCTTTCTCTCGTGGCACCAAAACTACTCTACATGCATGTGTTATGACTAACAATGGACAGACAGAGAGGAGACTCACCGGAGGTTTGTCGTCTGTCGAGTTCTTCGTGCATTGGAGCTCCACTCCTTTCTCTTTGCTTCTCTGGAGGTGATCACGACTCCCGGGAATGCGTGCCTAGATGTCTTTTCCCCTCTTCGCTCTTCTGTCTCTCATATCTCACGGTGGTGGTGGCACTGGCTCTCAGATGATCTCCAGGGTTCGCAGGGGGGCTTCTTTATTTATAAAGTTCGCGATCGAGTTTGAATTGAATTTAAGTTGCGTTTTGATAAGGTTTATCGCTTTTTAGATTTTGTTTTCTAGTTATCTGGAAAACCAGATTAGCACGCGGCGACGTACGTGGCGGCGAGGCGTGGAGACGATAAAGTTGTCTTGCGCCTGGTGGACGGACGGGATTATTTCCTATGCCTCATGATCGATTCTCCCTGGTTGACGGTCCAGATTAGACGAAACAGATCCGACGATCTTCGCTCGATCTTGGTGTCTCGTATCTGATACTACCTTAGTTCAACGACCACGATTAGATTCATGTTGAACGATTAGATTTGATTGCCAACGCCTCGAGCTTATTCTATATCCAGTAATGGACGGCTCTTATTAATCCGCACTGTAGGTTCATGCCTACACTTGTCGTAACTGATCAAAATGAACGATCAGATCTCCATCTGATTGCCTCGAACTTACTCACAATCTCTTGATTATCTAATCATGGTCGTCCGTTTCCTTTGAACACTCTCTCTGCATGGTTTACTCATAAATTTACAGATAAGTCCCTCTCTGTTATCTAACTTACATATAGGCCCCTCATTAGAGAGAGATATGCAGAATTCTCGTTAGGTCCTTGACATTTCTGATATTACAAACAGGTCCTGGTCCAGAGAGAGACCTATTATCTTAGTCCTAAATTTTTTCCAAAATTACCCTTGAGTCCTTAATGACCCCAATTAACCCTGATTAGGGTATTTTCCGTTTTGATCTCCCTTTATACTTACCATCCAAGTTTAATAAATTCTCTTAATCGACAAATTAATCACTTAATCACTCTAAGGAGAAATTAGAAAACTTTATTCGAGTAATAATTCAAACATTTCGAAACTTGGGAGATTCAGCTTATTTTCTAAACAAATAAAAATAACTAATTAAATCTTAAAAAGAAAACATAAACCCCTAAAGACCAACACTGAACACATAGAAATTCTTGGACTTTAGAATTAGCTGACAACCGAACTCTCCAGACCGAGCCGAGCTGAATATTATTCGACATAGAGAGTTAGGGGCAAATGTTATTGTGAAAAATTTTTGAAGGACACGTGGCTTGATCACAAGTGGCCATATGAGGGATCAACTGTCATCATAATTGCCTGGTTATCCAACGGTGAAGAATAGATTCCAGAAGGCCCAAAAAGGTACTGAAAGCTAACAACTAACGACCTTTAAGCTGGCACCAAGATGTCTCTGAGCTCTCACTCAGTTGTCTTTGAGCTAGCAGCCAGCTATCTTCTAGCTGGAGGACTATATAGGAGGACCCCTGCTCATTAATGGGCATTCAATTCTATTATAATCAAGTACGCTACTTAAGACTCCACAGAGATTGTGCATCACTCTCACTTGGAATTCTCTCAACTCTCTTCCACTCTCTCTCTCTCCCCCTCTATGCTCTCCTCTCCATCTTAAGTCTCTAACTTGAGCATCGAAGGCTACCACAGGGCATGAGCACCCGGACCTTCTCTCTCTGTAGATCCCTTTCAAGGCGAGGTTCGATCCCTAAACGTCTGATATCTAGATGAGATGTTGATCCTTTGAGCACAAAGGAGTATGTCTAAGAAGTCGTCTAACACGACTAATCTCTCCCTCAAAATCAACTGTAGCTCTGCAACCATCACCAACCTCCCTCACTCGTTGATCTAGATCTATTTAAATCCATAAAAGGAGCAGATCTTATAAGCATCAACAATTACAAATTTGGACTTTATTCATTTTGAAAGCATAAGTATATTTTTTTAATACTTAATAAATTAATTTTAAATTTACATAGTTTACCACTAAAATGACTAATGGTACTAGTTTTGAGAGTTTGAAATTTTAGATGTGTTGAACTACTCAAAAAAAGGTGAGAAATCCGCTTGTATTTATGTAAAAAAAAATTAAGGAAATTTGTATTCTTTTGAATTTTTAAATTAAATTAGTGTTCTTAAAACTGATCATAATTTAAAAAATTGGGATAATATGACTACGATGAGTTTTATCTTACAAATTTCAACTTTAATTTATTTTTCCAAAAGCACAATAAATCTGTACATAAAAACCTATAAAATTATGACGTTTAGCACTCCATTTTCAAAGTAAGAGTTTCCTTTTTATATTTTAGAAATCTACTTTAAATAATAATAACTTCACTTCTAAAACTATAAAGTATAACATCTCCTCGTTCAACTTATTTATTTATCTACCTAAAATCTTCATTCAAATTTTTTTTATATTTTTTACTACAATTAGTGGGCTTATTTAGCCAAAACTCAACTCAAACTTATGAACAACTCAAGACTCCTTTGACAGCCCAAAAAGTTAAACTTGATCGAACCGAAATTAAGCTTTCATGAATGACTCGACTTGTTTCCCAACCAGACTTCCGAAATGAGTTATCATCCATATAATGTGATTTTGTAAATTGGTGGAAAGAGTTAATAAGTATTGCTAAGAAGTAGTTGTCATCATATGTGAGAATAGTAATACTGAGTAGTCATAACTAGGGCGGGCAAATAATCAATGTTCATAAACAGTTTAAGTTTGGTTCGATCATTTTAATAACAAATTGAATTTGAGCCCAAATTTGACTTTCAATAGTAATTGAGTCGAACTCGAACTACAAAAAAATTGCGAAATTGTGAGAGAAAAATTTATGTTACCATTTCGATATTAATGAGGGATTAGCAAGGGAAACTTTCTCTAGGTATTTAGCAAGAGGCAGGAATTCCCTCGCAAGTCCTCACTAAATTCTCGGATTTTTCTGTAGGTATTTTGTGAGGGATTGGTTTCCCTCATTGGTTCTCGCAAGCTAGAGTCAACCTGTTCGAGTTCGGCTCGAAATTCGAAATATATATAGATGATTTTAATTTTAACAAAAATCCAAAAAAAACAGAAAATTAGGTTGAGATTTTGGAATTTTCTCAAAAAGTTTTATTTTTTAATTTAAAAAATCTATCTATATTTTATTTTCTATCTATATTATTTAGCGGGAGTATATCCGTTATAGATAATTTTAATATAAACAATCAAACTATGAAAATAGCCACTTATTCATGTTCTTACTGAAAATTAGTTAACTTTTGATGTAATCAACTACTCAATTCCCATCTTTTAAGGATTCTCAGATGGACTAAGTCTTAGAGTGCAGGCGATGATCATATACTAGAGAGTTTGGGGGGTCGTTGATAAAGATGATGTGCATGGTAACGAGCCGCCAAAAGGCCTCCACCAATAGAGAATTATCCTTTTCGGCGGTGCCTAGCTATATCATCGGAGAACAGTGGATTGGTGGAACATATGTCACAGGAGCAAATGTTCCGTTGATCCTAAGGAGATATGCGAGGCTTTTTCATTAGAATCTTTTTCACATTTTCTTTTTCGATTGATTTTGAAATTTAGGGTTTGTTGAAATTAATTTAAGGTTTGATTTGCTGACATTGATTTCTGGTCTATTAAAACTGAGGCATCATAAATTTAATTTTAATATATACTAGCAAAACAATCACATTGTTTAAGATTTATTTTTTAAAAAATTCTTAGCAATACGAAGGGTGATTTGCTAATTATAATTTATTTATTAGTTTTGTGTATAAACCTTTCATATTTCTTTTTAAAATTAATTATCTAGCACATTAATTATTTTTTTTATTAAAAGTGAATTGCGATTGATTTTGGTTAAGGAGTACATTTTTTTTTTAGTATCATTATTTTTTATGATTTTGGTATAAATTTTCTTAATTTAGTAATTGTATATCATGTTTTTATTTAAATTTTGTAATTTTTGTGATAATTTATAATTTTATTATATTTTTATAAAAATGATTTAGTTTTAACTTGTTTTTTCGAATTGAACTCAAGTTTTTATAAATAACATCGAAATATCGAATTGAGCTTGATTTTAAAATTTTGAATTTATTCAAACTCGAGCCGAACTCAAGCCAAACATTTGGAATTTCAAATTAAACTCGAGTTAGCTAGGCTCGACTCACTGAAGTATCATCAATAATATAACTTTTTTTTTATTAATGTAGATTTGAGATAAATAGGCACCTAAATAGCATCATTAAAGCAAGAGTATTAATATATTTATTATTATAATATTTCATATTATGTGAGCGGTGAGCCTAATTAAATACTTTATTTAAAATAGGGGAAATTATACTAAATTACCATGTGGTTTGTCTCTATATCAATTTAGGGTATGTGGTTTAAGTTGTAACAATTTAGTACCCTGCACTTTACTCTGTGAGCAAAAAGGTGCCAAAAACTTAACCACGTTAATATTTGCGGATGTGGCATTAAAAAAATATAAAAAATTCAAAAAATTCAAAAAATACTAAAAAATAGGAAAACATAGGAAAACTTCTAAACAAATTATGATCAACAGAAAATCCCATATACTAAAACCTTCATAAATAAATCAAGAAATTACCAAAAAAAACACAAAATCTTTAAAAATCCAAAAAAAATAGAAAAACTTATAAAACCCCGAGAAAATCGCTTAAATTCAAGAATAAATAAATAAAATAAAATCTTTAAACCCCCAAAAAATTAGAAAAACTTTTTTAAAAAATCGGTAATCCAAGAAATTCCAAAAAATAAAAATAAAAATAAAATAAGCTTATAAATTTCCCAAAAAACCCAAAAAACTCTTTAAGAATAAAGAAAAATATGAAAAAATTTGTAAAAATGCAAAAAATCCACAAAAACAACAAAATACCCTAAAAAAAACTAAAAAAACCTAGAATTTTTTTTAAACTAGCGAGAAAATTCATGAAAAATCTAAAAATATTTGCCAAAAATTCCAAAATTTTTCATAAAATCCAAAAAAAATCCCATTATATTGAAAAATCTGAAGTTTATATACAGATTTTGGGTTCTAATTATATATTTATTTTTCAATATTTTGGGATTTTTGGGAAATTTATGGAATTTTACAAATTTTTCTAGGTTGTTTTAGTTTTTTAGGGGATTTTGTGGATTTTTTTGGGGATTTTCTACACTTCTTAAACAATTTTCAAATTTTTATTTTTTTTAAATAGTTTTGTGGGGTTTTTTTTTGTTTTTTTGGGAACTTTTTAAGCTTATTTTATTTTTATGTTTTGGAATTTCTTGGATTAGGGATTTTTTTAGAAGTTTTTTCTAATTTTTGGGGGTTTGAAGATTTTATTTATTTATTTATTTGTGAATTTAAGCGATTTTCTGTGGGTTTTATAAGTTTTTATATTTTTGGGAGTTTTTGATTTTTTTTTGATTTTTTGATTTTTTTAATACCACATCAACAAGTATTAACGGGGTTAAGTTTTTGGCATATTTTTTCTCACGGAGTAAAGTGCAGGGTACTAAATTGTTACAACTTAAACCATAGATCCAGAATTGATATAGAGGCAAACCACACAGGGTAGTTTAGTGTAGTTTCCCCTTTAAAATATTATAATATATTTGGTTTTATATAAATTCGGACTCGCATATTAGATTCAACCTAATCTATTGACCACCCTAATTATAGATTTACAGCAGTTCAGTGAAACAAAGTAGGGTGTGAAGAAAGAGAGAAAAAAATCCACCGAAGTAATTTGTGATGCTATTATATATATTGGATATTAATGTTGGTGTTGATCAGGAGATATATTAAAAATATATTACATAATAAAACTCCGAAATCTCCCTCTTAAACATGAGTCTCAACTTTGGCACTATAACCAGATTGATCATCATAATACTTGGACCACAACATGATGCCCCCATACTTATCAGACCCCTTGATCACCGGCAACACTTGAGATATAAGAGTCCCCGTCGGAATGAACCCAATGCCGGCGGCCTCTGGAGACGCCGGAAGTCCCAAGAATACCTCCTTCGCGGGGATCGATCGTCAGCCATTGCTTCCACGCAGCAGCGAGGTTTCCAGTGCTCCCAGTGTACTGGCAAGGCGAATTGTTGTAGAACTGAACCCAGACGTAGTCGAAGAGCCCCGTGCTCAGTGCACCGCCCACCCAAGCGTCAGGGAACGGGCACTGCGGGGCAGCGCTGAGTAGCACGTCCTGGCTGAACCCTTTGAGATACCTTGCAAGCTCGTCCCAGTGCTGGTTAGTACCACCTTCGATGTCGAAGTCGATGCCGTTGAGCACGGCAGCGCCGAGAGGGCGAGAAGCCGAAGAGCCGCCCAGGAAGTTGTTCCATAAGTAAGTGGCTATTTGCTTGGCTTCTTGGGAGCTAGGAAGAGAGGTAGTAGCTGCCGGCGCCGCCACCGATGGAGAGCAAGACATTGACGCCGCGGCGCTGGCAAGACTTGATGTCGGTGCTGATGGCGGTACAGCCAGGAGGGGTGGATGGGTCGCAGTGGCCGGTGAGGTTGATCACCGGAGTCTGGCCATTGCCGAATGTTGGGAGGAAGGCGATGTTCACGAACTTGTACTTCCCAGTGGCGCACGTCTCGGCTAAGCTCCCTTCGCCGCCGTTTTGGCCCCATTATATGGCTATCCCCTCTGCATGCAGCCTTCCGACCAGCCCAGCGGCCATTATCGATATGGCGAGAAGCCAAGTCTATGAGCTCGCCATTTGGAGGTTTAGCTTACTTTTGTAGTTAATTAATTATAAGAAGAGTGAAAGACTCAGTAGTCACTACCTATTTTTATAGTCAAACGTATTAGGGTTTCATATATTTATCTCTTTATATTTTTTGTATTTATCTCTTTATATGTTTAGTTACTATTTTACCCCTGTAGTGGTATTATATATACCCCAACTTATTATCAATAATATTAAGTTTTTCTCCTATTATGGTATCCAGAGCCAAGATCCAAAAACCCTAAATTTTCTTTTCCACACCGTCACTCAAGAAGCAGGCGTCATCGCATTGAGGCCTACCTGCGCCTCACCCTTCCGTGCTCACGCGCGGAACTATTGCCATACTCCCTTGCGCGGAACTGGTGCCACCACATCTGGTCAACCACCAAGTCCATCATCCCTCCAAAATCATCACCACAATCATCATCACATCACCACCACCACATCATCATCACATCATCACCACAATCATCATCACATCACCACCATCACATCACATCATCACCACAACCCATAGAAACCCTCTCCCACCACATCATAACCCCAATCATCACCAAATCACCACACCATCACCCCAATCATCACTAAATCACCACACCATCCCAACCCATAACCCTCTATAATCCCAACCGGTCACCAAAAAAAAAAAAAAAAAACTCAGCCACTAATCTGCTGCACAGCGCCCACGCGCTTCTCCTCAGAACCCATCTACTTCACCCTTCCGTGCTCACGCGCCCACGCGTCACACGCGTCCCAGCACCTGAGCCCACTTCTAGCCGCAGTTCCTTTCTGATCCCGCGTGGTTTTGTTGCCATGCACCCCCTGCGTAGGATTGTTGCCACGCGCTCCTGCACGGACTTGGCGCCACACGGCTTCCCAGCCTGTGCTTGCACCCCTCTCCTGGCAGCCGGTCAGACAACACAGCAACTTGCACAATTGGTCACGAGTCTACGGGTCATCTGGTCAACACCAATTTACAATTGCTCTCAAGTTGACTACAATAGTCTATGGCTGCTCTCCCCTCTCCTGGTTCTTCCTCATCTGGCGTCGTCTCGCGCCCTGTCCTGTCCACCACATCAGATCTCTCTCCAAACCTCATTGCTATCAATGTTGCGGCGCAGGTTCCTCTCAAGTTGACCGCTTCCAATTACTGTGCGTGGCGTGCACAGTTTGATTCTCTGTTGATTGGGTATGATCTCTACGGTTATGTTGATGGCTCTCTTCCTTGCCCGTCCCGTACTTTCACTGCACCTGGTTCTGATCTTGAGACTCTCAATCCAGCCTATTCTCTTTGGGTTCGTCAGGATAAATTGTTACTTAATGCTATTCTTGGATCTCTCACTGCCAGTCTTGTTCCTTTTATTGCCTCTAAAAAGACATCTATGGATGCTTGGAAGACTCTTGAGAAGGCCTATGCTTCCCCATCTCGTGGACGAATTATGGAATTGCGTCGCAAGCTTGCCACTCCTGTCAAAGGGTCTCGCACCATCATAGAGTATATGCAAGACATACAATCTTGTATTGATTCTCTTGCTTTCATGGACAAGCCTGTTGATTTCGATGAGTTGTCCATTCGGATTCTGAATGGACTGGATGACTCTTATAAGCATCTATCCAGTGCCATTCAAGCACGTGAGACACCTATCACTTTTGAGGAATTGTTTGAGAAGCTGCTTCATGAGGAAGCTCAATAGCAGTTCCTCACTACATCTCCACCGGTGCACCCGGCTACTGCTTTTGCTGCACAGACCTGTGGGGGCTCTCTCCCTTCCAAGCAAGGTAATTCTGGTGGCCGTTCTCACCACAACCGTCGATCCTCCAACTACAACCGACCCTCGCCGCCTCTGTTTTCTCCCTCTCCTTCTGGGCCACCTTTGGCTCCACGACCACCATCTCCCGTGCTCTCTCCTGGTCGCGGCTATCAGGGAAAGTGCCAGATTTGTGGCACTCTCGGTCACTCTGCTCGTCAGTGTCATCTTGTTCCACCACATACGTGGGATCACATTCAGGCGCCGCCTCGTGGTCCTCCTCGTGTGAACACCGCTACCCACTACCCTGCTCCAGGTGCTCCTACTGATTGGGTTGTTGATTCAGGTGCTTCTCATCATGTCACCACCGACTTGTCCCACCTGTCACTTCATCAACCTTACAATGAGTCTGAGACTGTCGTCATTGGTGATGGTACCTGTCTTCTCATTATGCATACGGGATCTCTGTGTCTTTCAACATTACATGGCTCCCTTTCTCTCGCAAATGTGTTACATGTTCCAACCATGCACCTGAATTTAATCTCTGTTTCAGCTCTTTGTGCTACTAATGCGGTGACGGTTTTATTTTTTGCTGATTCTTTTCAGGTGCGGGATCGTCACACGGGGGCAATTCTGGTCACGGGATGGCGTAAGGATGGTGTCTATCTTTGGCCGACCACTCCACCACATCTATCGACTAACCAAACCCGCTTCCCCGCCCTCAGTTTACTTGGTTCATCTTCGTCTTCTCTTTCCTTGTGGCACAGTCGCTTTGGTCATCCCTCCGTTAAAGTGTTTAGAAATCAGCTGTTATCTTTTGGTATTCCGTTTTCCACTTCCCAATTACTTAACTTTTCTTGTACTTCGTGTCATATTAATAAAAGCCACAAGCTTCCTTTCTCTCAATCTTCAGTGTCTTTGTCTACACCACTTGAAATTGTCTATTCTGCTGTTTGGACATCCTCTGTCCTTTCTCTTGATGGCTACAAATATTATGTTATTTTTGTGGATCACTTTACCAAATATATATGGTTTTATCCTCTTGTACGAAAATCTGATGTTCATGCGACCTTTGTTGCCTTCAAAAGCCTGGTTGAAAAACAATTCCAACACCCCATCCGCACCCTGTACTCTGACAATGGTGGGGAGTACATTGCTCTTCGCCAATTTCTAACTAGCAATGGTATTACTCATCTCACCACTCCCCCCTACACTCCAGAATACAATGGATACTCTGAGCGCCGGCATCGCCACATTGTTGAGACCGGCTTGTCATTGCTTCATCATGCTTCTCTTCCGACTAAGTTCTGGTCCTTTGCCTTTGCTACTGCGGTTTATCTTATCAATCGCATGCCCAAAGAAAACTTGCAGTCCCGCTCTTCCTTTGAACTTCTATTCAAAAAGCACCCCACTCATACATCTTTTCATGTTTTTGGTTGTCTTTGTTTTTCTTGGCTTCGTCCGTACACTACTCACAAACTTGATCCTCGGTCCAGTGCTTGTGTCTTTTTGGGCTATTCTCTGTCTCAAAGTGCATATATCTGCTACAATCTCTCCACCCACCAACTTGTCATCTCCCGTCATGTTCGCTTTGTTGAGGATGACTTTCCTTTCTCTCGGTCCTCTTCCACCTCTCGCCAACCTTCGTCTCCGACATTCCTCGGCGCCCCTCCTCGGCTTCACCATCGCGTTCCCCCGAAAGTGACCTCTCTGCACTGTAGAGGCCCCTCCCCGCGGCCGCCTCCTTCCGAAAGCATTCTAGCTCGCCTCGGCTCGGACACTTCCTCTGTTCCGGCCGAGGCTTGTCCCGGCGCCTGCACTGAGCATCACGCACCTTCCTCAAGTCCAGTTTCTTCCTCTGCTGCTCCCAGGAATGCCACCAATGTTCACCCCATGACCACTCGGTTTAAAAATTCTATTTTTAAGCCCAATCCGAGGTACACTCTCTATGCTACAGTTGCTCCTGATACTAAACCTGCTACAGTGACTCAGGCTCTTCATCATCCCCAATGGTTTCAAGCAATGCAAGATGAATATAATGCTCTTCAGCGCAACAACACTTGGGTCCTTGTTCCTCCTGCTCCACATCAGAATCTTGTTGGGAACAAGTGGGTGTTCCGTATCAAACGTCGCCCGGATGGTACCATTGAACGGTATAAAGCCCGTCTTGTTGCCAAAGGGTTTCATCAGCGTCCCGGTGTTGACTTTCATGAGACTTTTAGTCCTGTTGTTAATCCAGTCACTGTTCGCACAGTCTTGAGTGTAGCCCTGCATCATGGGTGGTCTGTTCGTCAGCTTGATGTCAATAATGCATTTCTCAATGGACATCTCACTGAGGAAGTTTACATGACACAACCTTCTGGTATGCGTGATCCTCACTTTCCCAATTATGTTTGCCGTTTGCAGAAGGCTCTCTATGGTTTGAAGCAAGCCCCGTGGGCATGGTACCAGGAGTTGAAACTATTTCTTCAGTCTCTTGGTTTTGTTACTTCGCGTGCAGATACATCCCTCTTCATTCTATCAGCTGGCTCCACTGTTGTTTATTTTCTGGTTTATGTTGATGACCTTCTGATTACTGGCAATGATCCTCAACTAGTTGCTCGTATTATTCAGCAACTTACCACTAAGTTTTCCACCAAGGATCGTGGTGTGCTCTCCTACTTTTGTGGTGTTGAAGTTACACCGACGTCTGATGGTGTGCTTCTTTCTCAGCACAAGTATATTATTAATCTTCTTCAGAAACACAACATGCTTGACTCCAAACCGGTTTCTACTCCTCTTGCTGTTGGTGCCTCTCTACTTCTTCATGATGGATCCTCTCCTGTTGATACTACCAAGTATAAACAGGTTATTGGTGGTCTTCAACATTTACGCATGACTCGTCCTGACATTTCCTTTGCTGTCAACAGACTTTCTCAGTTCATGCATCAGCCTACTACGAATCACTAAGGAGCTGTTAAGCGCTTGCTCCGGTATTTGAATGGCACAAAATCTCTTGGCATTCGGCTTCGTGCGAATTCTCCTCTTCAGCTTCACGGTTTTTCCGATGCCGATTGGGGGGGTAATCCGGATGATCGTACCTCTACGGGTGCATATGTCATGTTCTTGGGTGCCAATCCCATTTCCTGGCGGTCTACCAAGCAACGCACTGTTGCTCGGTCATCTACTGAGGCGGAGTATCGTGCTATTGCTTCTACTGCAGCTGAAATTCAATGGATCAAAACACTTCATCATGAATTGCATGTCCCTGTTCCTTCAACACCCACTATTTACTCGGACAATCTTGGTGCCACGTATCTATGTGCTAATCCTGTGTTTCATTCTCGGATGAAACATCTTGCCATTGACTATCACTTTGTCCGCGATCTTGTTCAGTCTTCCCTTCTCCAAGTTGTTCATGTCTCTGCTGCTGATCAACTTGCTGATGAACTAACGAAACCTTTGCCTCGTCCTCGACTACTTGACATTTGTGACAAGATTGGTGTTGCTTCTCGTACACCATCTTGAGGGGGCATATTAAGGTTTCATATATTTATCTCTTTATATTTTTTGTATTTATCTCTTTATATGTTTAGTTACTATTTTACCCCTGTAGTGGTATTATATATACCCCAACTTATTATCAATAATATTAAGTTTTTCTCCTATTAAAACGGACATAAGTGGAAGATGAGTTTATTCTCTATTATATATATATATATATATATATATATATATATATATATATATATATATATATATATTGGGTTGGCCGTGGCTTTAGGCGCAATTCATAGTTATAGAATTTGAGATGGATTGATTTGAATGGCAACGGCATTTGTGAACATTGAATAGATTCTTAAATTTAATGGTGATTTTGTGTATGGGTAATTATAAGTGAGATCCAACTTGGTAATTATAAGTGGATAACTTTAGATGTACCAAGTGAATGATTTGCTTTGTGGAGAGTGATCAGGAAGAATGGGATAATGTTTCAAAGATATCTAGTATCTAGTGGAGTGAGAATAATTAAAATATACATAAATGATGTCTTTATGGTAACCACTATTTGCATATTATTATTATTATTATTATTATTATTATTATTATTATTATTTTCATGTCGAGGCGTGGGTGAAATTTCAGAGTTTATTGACTTTATTCTAATTTTGGCTTTGCAAGAAATTTTCATTTAAGTATAACCAATAAATAATCAATAATATATTTTAATTTTAAAATTTTAGAATTTTAACCATTTTAACAAACATAGCAATTAAATAATTATTGAAAGAAAACATACATTGATCGGTAAATTCTCTAGAGAAAATAACATGAATACTTTGATATTAAAAAAATTGAGTTTCTCTCACTAAACCCAATCTTCTCTTGATGTTGATGATGGAGTAAGCACACTTTTACTATGGGGTGAGTGAATATCTTTATCCGTACCCTTCAATCAAGTGGGCGATTAAGATTTAGAAAAGAGTTTTTTATTTATCACCCTCTTAAAAATAACCAAATCATTAATTATTTTCTTATTTTTTAATAATATCTTATAATTCCATCTTGTATTTTTATTTTACTTGCCACCTTCTTGACTAAAGTTTTATACTTTAACTTGTGTTAAATATAAAATCTGAGGTTATAATATATATAAATTAATAATTTTACCCTTTTTTTATATAATATCATTTTTAATAAATTTCCTCACCTTTTCTATTTCAATAATTATGAAAAATGCATTTTGTTGGTGATAAAATATAAAATGTATTATTATTATTATTATTATTATTATTATTATTATTATTATTTCATTCTAAAAAATTGTAATTTTTAAACAAAAATCTAATTATTTTGTTTACTTTGAACACCTTACAAATAATTTTTTTAATGTATATTAGTAAAAAAATTTAAAAATATATATATTAATCATATTTTTTATATATATTTAATATAAATTTATTTGTAGAAATCATAACCCTTTTTAAAAATTTTTAATTGATTATTAATCATGGGTAAATAACAATTATGAGAAAAGGGTATTTTTGTCTTTTATTTTATTTTTTAAATAATTTTTAAAAATTATTTAAAACTTTTGGTTGGGATAACTAACTCAAGGGGTGGCTAGTAAAATAAAAATAAATAAAAGTGTTATGGGATATTATTGAAAAGTTAGGGGGTGACAAGTAAAAAACCCTTTAGAAAACTACTCCACATAATTATTGAATTTTATTTTTATATTTAACTAAACCAATTGAGATGTTGATAAATTTAATGAGAAAAACATAAAACAAGTATTTTTTTACAAGGGCCAAATTTTTTATTTTCTCACACACAAATGACATTATCTTAGTTCAGGGTTTAATACCTATATCAACTATAAACATACAGTGTAAACCGATGTATTGACACATCATTCATGGCAATTAAGTAAAAGGACCAATAAGAGTTTTGACAGTTGTATATAACAAAGAAAATAGATTTAGAATGATGAACTACTCATTCATGAGAGTTATTTGTATACAGCAATATTTAGACTATTCTAGGAAGAAAACTAGGAAACTAGCACCACAAGGAATAAGTCATTTCGCGGTGGTTTTAAAGTTAAAACCGTCGCGAAATGCTTTCAGTGGCAGTTAACAAACCTCCGCTAAGACAAGCGTTGGGAGAGCATTTAGCAACGATTTTGGTCAATTACTGGTATAACCGCCGCTATCAGTATAATTCCTTTCCCGACGGTTCAAAACCGCTACTAAAACCGCCTCCAACTGTCGTGGGTGGAAGACGAGCTTGTCGTTTCCGACGGTTGACGAAACATAGCAAAATGTATTAAAAAAAAAATCTATTGCATTTCACGGTGGTTTACAACCACCACAAGTTGCCAATAAATTTCTTAGTCTTGGCATTTCGCGGCGGTACATTGGAACCGCCGAGAAATGCCAATGAACTTGTTATCTTGCCATTTGGTGGTGGTTATTAACCGCTGCGAGTGGTCAATTAATTTGGTAACCTTGGCCCTTTGCGGCGGTTTGAACTGCTACGAAATGACAATTAATTTGGTAATCTTGGCATTAGCGGCGGTTTTGAACAGCCACTAAATGTCAATCAAGTTTGTAAATTAATTTTCTATTTTTAAATTTTAATAATCTGTCTGTTTTGTACAATAATAAGAATTTAAACCATTATTGCATACCATTAAACTCCATTCAATTTAAATTTAAAAATAATTATAAAAAATATTTATAATTGACAAATAATTACAAAATTGAATTTAATTTTAATACCATTGAACTCTAGTGAACTACATTCAATTCAAATTTGTTCATTCATACGTACCATTGAACTACATTCAATTCAAAATTGTCCTCAACAATGTTTACAAACATTCAATAAGAAACATTCATGTCCTAGATGCCAAAAATGATTAGAATATGCTGCACTTGTTTCATGATAAACAATACAATTTTGTTGCTACTCCTGATCTGCATCAACCTATGCATTCATATTCTGAAGAACAAAGTCACAAGTCACCAAGAAATCACACATTTCCCTCATAATAACCCTGTGACACACAAAAACAAGCAGCTCAAATTTAGACAAATCTTTTCACACCTGCACAAGAAAAGAGGGGTGCTCAATAGAAATCACATCTTTTCACACCTGCACAAGACAATGGTACAATAAAGCTTGCATTTTGCTTCCATAACCCATGCAACACAAATAAAGCCTTTTTTTCCCCTTGATACTATGTAAGAAAGGTTTAAGGTTCAGTAGATAATGCCCAATTTCAAAAACATTACAAACTTTGTCAAACCAATTTTATTTTCATCTCAAACCTTATCTCCTTTCAAATTTCTAGATTTCTGGATTTTTTTACTACACTTTGCCCAAGAAGAAGTCAACCAACTTATCATATTTGCTTCCATTAATTAAGGGTCTGTTTGATAAGCGAAAAAATGTGGGACAACACATAACAACTTTTTTTTGTACTTTGTTTGATTTGCAAATAGAGAAGAGTACAGTACAAAAATTTGTTTGAGCACAGAACAAATGGCTGAAAATTTTGTACCTCAAAATATATGGTACAACTTTTTAAGCGATGGACAGCACAACTTAAAGACAAATTTGCCCCTAGGTTAAATTAAAAATTATAACAATTCTCCCAACTTAAAGACAATTTTGCCTTAACTTATATTTAAAATTACAACAATGCCCCCAACTTAAATACAATTTTGCCCCCAATTTATATTAAAAATTATAATAATACCCCCAACTTAAAGACAATTATGCCCCAACTTATATTAAAAATTACAACAATGCCTCCAACTTAAAGACAATTTTACCCCAACTTATTGTCACGCCCCGACCCCAAAATCCCGGGCCTTGGGCACGTGAGCAGACCAGCCGTACCTAAGCTGAGGCGGGCCCCACTCGGATACAAGGCCTAAGTGATCATAAAGCAACAACACATATGCAGCGGAATAGTAAAAACATAAATATAAAGTCAGAGTATATCAGCGGAAGATAAATCCTAAGGGTACAAGCACCCTATAATGTCAAGTACATAACTGGCCCGCATGGACTAAATCACAAGTGTCCTCACTCATAGTAATGTAATTAGAGGTAGCCAACCTTAGCAACACTCCCAAGGCCCCACGTACAGCTCTGTAGCTCACGTCTACTCCTCCGCGGGATCTGAAAAGGAGTGAGAACAAGTGTATCAGCTTTCAGAAGGAAAGCCCAGTAAGTACCTCCGCAGGGATCATAAACAGGTCATGTATGAAAGAATAAGCAAGTAATGCAGATCAATCTCATGACTAAACCAAGTAAGTGGGGCCACACCCCACGCCAAAAACGACCTAGGAGTCTCAACCCTACCACAAACAATTATTAGAGATAGAGACTCCTAACACAACGACGGCCTCAAGCCCTGGAAGAGTAATAGTCCAAATAAGGTTCTCGAAGTATCCCCCGGTCAGCCGTCAGCCTGAGCTGGTATCGACCCTTGGTCGGGAATAGGTAGCACTACCCCACATACATGTCGACACGGCCAGTGTATCATCCCACTGACAGGTGAACGGCCAGAGTATCCTCCCCCTGGCATGGAACCATCAGAATGCCAGGGTGTCCGCAGCCCCGAACGCTCCACAGGAGCCCCCACGCTCCACTGATCCGGGCGGAAGATTCTACAAGAGTAACACATATCGAATGGCAAAGAAATACCATACAACCACACACACATGCACCAGCATGGAATCAACAAGATAATACCCCAATGAGTCAATCAAGCATGAAATCAAGAAGCGATATTCCAAAGCATCAAATAGGTATCAATGACATCAACAAACCAAGAAATGATCAACCAATGATTGGAAGCGCACGAGCATGTGATTAGTAATCAATATGATAAAGGAGAGGAGCCAAAGGCACTTACTTGTATCAAAAGATGTCTCGACTTAGTTACTAATTTTCCTCGACGTAGCTCCACCCTCCCTATCGATATCTGATCAGTAAAGTTTATACTCAATACAGGTATGGGTTTATAAAGAATACTCATTTTATATAATGGTTGGCCCGTTATTAGGACCCACTAACCACACTTATCTTTAACTTGGCTGTGAGCCCCATAATCACATACTTAGTTTTCTTCAGTGAATAAAACTTCTTCCTACCAAAGCCAGGTGGGTTCGGGTTAGCATTTCATCATTTCTCAAAGGTAGATTTGGCCCACTAACCCACCTCAACTTAGCTAAGCCCTTGAACTAATGAAACCTAATGAGAAGTAACAGACTCTCCCTCCAAGCTTAGTGAGTATGTTACACTAAGTCCTTCATTCAACTCAGAAGGAGACAATGTGGCATGCTACTTCTTACTTCCTTTCTTACTATTAGTATGATTAAGATTCCATACCTTGGTTGACTAAAAGAAACCTATTAGTAGCAGTACCTCATAAACAACCATACAGAACCCATTATAGAGGAGGATCAACTCCATTACTTACATCCAACTCACCATGATTTCCTCCTCTAGACAAAACCTTATTCCCTTGTTACTACCAAATTTAGTCCTTGTTCCCCATAGTTGCTCTCTAATCACGGCTCAATAATCATGACTTAGGATGCATTAATGCACAGCTAGATAACTTAACAACTAGCTAGAACACAACATTACTATCAGATCATTTTCTCAAGTATATTAATACTCATTCCCTCCAAGTAATATGCCATTAATACCTAGTAGAGTTTGTAACCTTTCCATTTATGAGTCGTGCGTGCATGTATGCTTAAAAGAACTAAATCATTCTTATAGGGAATCGGGAGGCTCACCAAAGTTTGGACGACTCTCTCCGGCGACGCAGCGATGCCCCTAGAAAAGCTCTAACGGTTGGCGTTCTTGCGAGGTGGAGCTCCTCTCACTTACTCCGTTGTGTGATGCTCCCCCACCAGGAAGGTCTACACCGTGCAGCACTGTTCACTGCTCATGCGTTCAACCTAATGGACAGCCACGACAGTCCAACCTATTCTTGGGCTTTGCCTGAATCGTGGTGTGGTGCGTTCTTCTCCTTCCGCCCCTGATGTCCATCGTGTTGCACTAAGGTCTTGCCTTTGCTGGAAGAGAAGTGGGTGTGCTTCCTTGGGTTCAAGCTTCTTTAAGCGTCGAAGGGAGGCCAGCTGGGTGGGCTCGAGGTAGGGTGATAGTGTACTATGACGGGACAACTTGCTGCTCCCCCCCTTCGGAATAGTAAACCCAGCGATACAATGCAAATCCTCGGCCAAATACGCACTCAGAGGCGACAAGGAGGTGGAAAGAGGATCGCTTGTGCGCCTCGGATCTAGGCTCTGCTCCAAATGGACGGCAGATCCAAATGGTCCGTATGGCAGTGTTAAATGAAAGTCCATTTCCCATGCTAGCTGGATTATGAGAATCAACCACGTGAGGTTTCCCCAGCGTTAATGCAGTTTCCCCGCCTCATCCGTATAATTGTGATCACTTATCACACTTCTTCAATCTTGGCCGTTAAAACTAACTACTTATTAGCTCATGCATGGATCCACCGTTCTTTTTTTCGAAATAAGGGAGCGTGTGCATAGGTTACGCGATCCCTTCCGGTTCCCACGTGACACCATGGCCATCCAGATTCAATGCAAACATATACATATTTTTATCTAACATGTCCCTTCAATCCATCATACAATTAATATATTCCTAGCCTCAACTGTAGATACATGTAAAGCTATTTCTTTCTCTCTTTTTTTTTTCCATATATATATATATATATATATATATATAGAAGCTTATTATGTTTCATAAGTGCTTATACATGGGTCCCATCTTATTCAAGAGAGAGGGATGAATGGTCAAAGGCATTAATAGTTAAATAGTTCGGGGGTTCTAGAAGCTCCAATGAAAGAATTTAAATTAAAAGCCTCCATCTATACATATCTCTATTTCTTTATTCATAACTTTTCACTTTAGTCTTTGGGCTTCTTGATAATTCTTATAAAACTACTAAGCCCTCATAACATTGTTTGCAATTTTAATCCCTTATCTTAATTAATATTATGCCAATATCATTAGGGAATTTTAAGGATTTAATTAGCCCTAAAAGGTGTGGCTTTTATACTTATATTAAAAATTACAGCAACGCCCCCAACTTATGGACAAATTTGTCCTCAACTTATATTAAAAATTAGGAGAAATTGGTTATATACCCCTCAAAAGTTTCATAATTGTATATTTAACCCCAAAAAAATCCAAATTGCTTGTATACCCTTGAAAAACAGGTTGAATTGCGGATATACTCCTACTATTAGGGCCCGTTGACAGAAGTTAACCAAATAATCTTAACCATGGTTACAACTTAGGTTAAGGGTTAGAAAAAGGGTATAATGGTCATTTTATATGTCTACAGGATTTAAATACCCCTCTTTATATGTTTTAACTATTTTAAAATTCAGATTTTTAAAGGGGTATTTTTTAAATCTACATTAAAAAAAAATTTTGAAGTCTATATATGCAAAGGGTATAATGGTCATTTTATATGTCTACAGTTTGTTAACTAACAATTTTTCATCTGATTTTAATGCTAGGGTTATATATGCAATTATACCTATTATTCAAGGGTATGTATGCAATTATATTTTATTCAGGGGTAAATACGCAATTTTAAAATTATTCAGGAGTACACCTGCAAAAAGCCCTAAAAAATTACAACAATGCCCCCCAACATGAAGACAATTTCGCCCCCAACTTATATTAAAATTACAACAATGCCCCCAACTTAAAGATAATTTCGCCCCAAATTTATATTAAAATTATAACAAAGCCCTTAACTTAAAAACAAAATTTATGATATTTTTTTTAGTAATTATTTATTAATATATTTTAAATATTAAAAATATGATTATTTACTAATAATTTTACTAGTTATAAAAAAAATTTAAGTGGTCACTATTAACGATGAGAGAAACTTCGAAATATATTGTTTTATGAAATTTTTTTATTTCAAAACAACATAAGAAAGCACAAGGGTGTTACAGTAATTTTACAGTTTTGTTGTCCAGTGCACAAACGGAGAAGAGCACAAAAATTTTGTCATGTCCATTGAATATCAAACAGAGAACAGTACAAACAGTTGTACTGTCCCACAACCACTTGTACTGTGCTGTACTCTTGTCCTGTTCTCTTTCGCGTATCAAAAGGACCCTAGGATTTGGAACAATGGTTGCACAACAAACGCCAAAAGATACAAAAACCTTGGAATAACCATAAAAATGCAAAGTATGTCTCTAGTTTTCTTCTCTCTAAATCCAAACATTGGATGTTTTCTAATAATGATATTATCATCGTACATATCTAAAATACAATACATATTCTAACATTTTACTATGATTTTTCACTTGTTGACTAATAAGAGTATCGATAATGCATCTATGATTGATGTATTCAATGGTCCAAGTCAATGAATGAATATTATTAAGAAGAATTAAAATTAAACTCACAACACACACAAATCATGAATATTAATGTAATTAGACACCAAAAACAAGCTCATTATTCAAATCACAACCAAGTATTATTCAAACTGTAGCATTAGAAGTATTGCTTTAAGTAATGTTACAGAAATCTCAGCTAACAAATACCATGATCTGAAATAGATATCTATGAATTCAGGAAACTTAGTCTAACGTTACAATCCCTTGATTTAAGGGATCAGAATAATTTTCCTAACTAAATATATATAATGATGATTTGTTCCCTAATAATTCTGCTATGACAATGGTATAATTCAACACTCCCCCTCAAGTTGGAGAATAAATGTCTTCCTTTCACAGCTTGCAAATAATTCCATGAAAACTTGCACAGTTGAGTCCTTTGGTTAAGATCTCTGCAAGTTGGTTCCCTAAAGGCACATAAGACATGCAAATCAGACTTGCTTCCAGCTTTTCTTTGATGATGTTTTTGTCAATCTCGATATGTTTCGTCCTGTCATTTTGTACTAGATTGTGAGCAATGTTTATTATTGACTTATTGTCACAATATAGCTTTATAGGACCTTTCGACTTGATTCTCATATTATCCACAATGATCTTCAACCACAACAATTCACACACTCATTTGGCCATTGCTCTAAACTTTGATTCTGCACTAGACCTTGCCATTACATTCTGCTTTTTTACTTCTCCATTTTACCAAATTTCCACAAAGAAACATGAAATAGCAAGATGTCGATCTACTATTTATTGATAAACCTGCATAGATTGCATCTGTGTAGACTTCTAATGTGAGTTCATTATTCCTTTTGAAATTTCAAGTAGTGTAAAACATGGTAAGTAGCTTGTAGATGACTCTCTCTCAGATCATGCATGCACTAACTAATGACACTTACTACGAATGTAATGTCTAGTCGAGTATAAGCAAGATAGGTAAGTTTTCCTACCAAACATTGGTACATCTCCCTATCAATGACTGGTTCTTCTTTTGCTTCCCCCAGCTTTTGGTTTGGTTCAATAGGTGTAGCTACTAGTTTACAACCTAGCTTCCTTGTTTCTCTCAAGAGATCCGTCACATACTTTTGGTATGAGATAAAAATTCCTTGTCTTGAGTATGAAACTTCAATTCCAAGGAAATACTTAAGTCTTTCAAGATCCTTTATCTCAAATTCCTTGATCAAACACTATTTTAGATGTTGTTTCTCTCCCTCATCATGTCCTGTGACAATAATATCATCAACATTTAGAAGGAAGTAGTATTAGGTTTCCTTTATTTACTTAAATTATACTTGTACCCTTGTGTGGTATCTATAAATACCACAACTATTATCAATTATAATTAAGTTGATTCCTCAATATGGTACCAGAACCTTCAAGTTTATAAACCCTAGCTGTCGCCCATCAACGTCGGCAGCTTCACCAAGAATCCGATTGCCTCTCACCGCTGCCGCTGCACCGAGAGTCCGATAGCCTCTCACCTCAACTTCGATCCGCGGCTGCACCGAGAATCCTTTGCTGATCTAGTCGCCCACAACGCCGACTGCCTCTCCTGATCCACATCTCAATTCTGTGTTTCATAGCTGGTGTTGATATTTTATTTCTTATTTCTTACGCAATCGATGCTACCTCTTCTTCCGCTATCAACACTACCTCCCGACCAACACTTTCATCGGCATTTAACCAATCGCAGTCTCTTGTGGCTTTCAATGTTAGCCCTCAGGCTCTGTTGAAACACACCGCAATGAACTATTCAGCATGGCGTCTATAATTCCACTCTCTCCTTAATGGGTATGATCTCTTTGGGTTTGTATATAGTTCGAAACCTTGCCCGCCTCATACTATCATATTGCCAAGGACCACCACTCCTATACCTAATTCGGATTTTACAGTGTGGTTTCGTCAAGATCAGTTACTTCTAAACGCAATTGTTAGTTCTGTGTCCGCCAATCTGCTACAATTCTTATCCACGTGCAAGACCTCTCACGATGCCTAGTTTGTTCTCGCCAAGACTTATGCCTCTAAGCCTCGCGGTCGCATCACCATGCATCGCACTAATCTTGAAAGTTCGCAGCAAGGTTCACGTTCGGTCACGAGTTATATGTAAGACATCAAACGCAACATTGATGCGTTAGCCCTCATGGATGTTTCTGTCGACTTTGATAAGCTATCGATTCGCATCCTGAATGGTCCCAATCCGTCGTTTTCTGAACTTTCTCACGCCATCCAAGCAAGTGATATGGATATTGTCTTTGAGGAGCTATTTGAAAAACTCTTAAATTATGAAGCACAACTGAAGCTCTTGGGTAACTATTCTATGGCACCACCGAGCTCTCTTGGACCAGCCACGACTTTTATAGCGTCGAGTGGCCCGTCTACTTCCCGGGGTGGTAGTAACTATAACAACCGCCCTGCGCCACACCGATCCCACCAACCACCACCACAACCAAGTTGGACTTTGTGCCCGACCCAACAATGGCCTCCTAGACCGTCGGTTCCTGCTCCGCAAAGTGGTGGTCCAAGCTGATACCTTGGCAAGTGCCAGATTTGTGGCACAACAGGACACTCAGCACATTAGTACTCTCTCTTACTGCAATCTGCTGTTGCATCCTTACCGCTACCATTGCCTGGTGGACCATGCCCGATGTAGTCTGCTCCCTATGCCCACACCACCATGAACTATTCTCCACAGTTTGCCAATCAAGAATGGGTGGTTGACTCCAGGGCGTCTCATCATGTTACCACAGATTTGGCCAACTTATCCCTTCATGTGCCCTACACCGCCACTGACCATGGGATCATTGGTGATGGTACTGCACTCCCGATCCAAAACACGCGTTCTTTTACTTTGACCTCCCCAGCCAAACAATTGCTTTTTCATGATGTTTTACATGTCCCGACTATGTCCAAAAATCTTTATCGATTTTTGCTCTTTGCGAACATAACCCTGTCACTGTTATTTTTTTGGCCTCTTCCTTTCAAGTGCAGGATCTTTAAACGGAGGAAACTCTGGTCAGGGGGGAACTTAGGGATGGTGTCTACTTTTGGACAAGATCGGTCCCTATCTCTTCCTCGCCTTTTGCGCTTTCGTCGTTGTTATCTTCTTCTAAGTTCTTAGCTATGTGGCATGGTCGTTTTGGTCATCCGTCATTTTGGATTTTTTCTTTTTTTTGTCTAGTTTAAATATTTCCATACCAAAGATCAACTGGAGTCTTTCTCTGGTAATTCGTGCAATATTCATCAAAGTCACAAGCTTCCTTTTTCAACTTCAACAATTACTTCCTCTCATCCATTAGATGTTATTTATTCTGATGTATGGAGTTCTCCGGTTCAGTCCTTTGACGTCGGATTCAACTACTACATAATTTTTGTTGATCACTTTACCAAATATATTTGCTTACATCCTTTGTGTTGAAAATCAAATATTGTCTCTACCTTTATCACGTTCAAAAGTCTCATTGAAAATTACTTTTCCACCAAAATCAAAACTTTATTCTCTGACAATGGTGGTGAATACCTCATCCTCAAGTCTTTTTTAGCATCTAATGGCATCACCCACCTTACCACACGACCTCAAACCCCGGAGCACAATAGCTACGCCGAACGCCTGCATCGGCATATTACCGATACCGGTCTCACACTCCTTCATCAAGCCAACATTCCACTCTCCTTTTGGCCATATGGTTTTACTTCCGCAGTCTATCTTATTAATAGGATGCCCAAAGCGAACATGGCTTACACCTCCTCCTTTGAGAGTTTGTTTCATCGTCCTTCCGATCTTTCTAATTCCGGGTATTCGGGTGTCTTTGTTTTCCTTGGTTACGTCCCTATGGGTCTCATAAACTTAACCCTAAATCCAGTGTCTGTATCTTTCTCGGTTATTCCCTCACTCAAAGTGCATTTCTGTGTTATGACTTGTCCCTCCAGAAAGTCTTCGTCTCGCGTCATGTCAAGTTTGTCGAACATGAATTCCCTTTCACTGCTTCTGATTGTGGGTTCGTTCTTCCATCCGATTCTTTGGCCAATGATACCACCTCACTGCCCGATGTGCCATTGTTGTCTCTGAGTGACTTTTCTACACTGCCGGATCCACCTATGCTGCCCCGGCTTGCTCACCCGCCTCCTGAGCCATTACCCGATATGCCAATTTAGTAACTTCCACATTTGCCGGACACCCAGCCCCAACCTCATCATGACCCGCCTCCCTCATCCCACACTTGCGCTCTCTTGCCCCACCCCAACACTTACCCCATGCAAACCCGGTCCAAAAACTCCATCACCAAACCGAATCCAAAGAATGGCCTTAGTACCGTGGTTCCATATCATGTTGAGCCATCCACAGTTACTCAAGAACTTCAAAATTTGAATTGGGTTTGGGCCATGCATAATGAGTATACTGCGCTTCTGCAACAACACATGGGTTCTTGTCCTGCCAGATCCCAAGTACAAACTTGTTGGTAGCAAATGGGTTTTTTTAATCAAGCAATATCCTGATGGCACTATTGTGGGCTACAAAGCTTGGTTGGTTGCTAAAGGTTTTCATCAGTAGCCAGGGGTCGATTTCCATGAGACTTTTAGCGCTGTCATCAACCTCGTCACCATCCGTATCGTACTCAGTCTTGCTATCAATCACTCTTGGGCAATCCGTCAACTAGATGTCAATAATGCTTTCTTAATAGTACTCTCACTGAGGAAGTTTATATGTAACAACTACCCGAAATGCAAGACTGATTTTGCCAGATCAGACTCCTTGACGTTGCATGAGAAAGAGGCCGGGTCCTCGACGAGAAGAGCGAGCTATGCGGCCATAATCAGGATCCCAAGAAGCAGGAATCATAAAATCTCAGATGAAGGGGACCTACTGCGATGAAAGGAAAGAACCAAGGAAAAAGGTCTGTGAGAGCTTACCCAACGAGAAAGGGAAAGGTGTCGTCAGCATATATGAGTGGTTAAAATCCCATGGTTCATTCGCCACGATGGGAAAGGACCCCGGCTGTCGTGTATCATTAATATGGGCTCAGGAACCTAGGCTCATCGAGCCCCCACACCCTATCCCAATCGGATAGGACGACTAAACCAGTAAGCCCGGAATAGTGGCTGGCATGAAGGTGGAAGGGGCACCAGGTGCGCACTATGCCAGAGGAAAGGTTCGTAGCCCCCAAATCCTACCCATAGCAGGGAATAATCGGTCCCCTACATAGGATAGAAAAGATGCCCTGCCTGGTCCAATTTGGCCCACATGTCGGTGATTTAACTTCTTAGGCCAACTAAGGTTGGGAACTCACCGACCTAACAAGCTAGGGGGCAAGTGTTGAGGGGAAAATCTGACTATACATGTGGCCCAAATTAGGTGAAAAGTCTCACAACAGGCAAGCTCAACCGGAAGACGTCACATGGAGATTCCCAACTACACCTTGTCCGAAGGGTATGTGCATGCCTGAGTAGTAGGGACGTCGCCTGGCAGGGATGCGCACCTTGGTAAAGCATCTGGTCAGGGCGGCAAGATTGGCACTCCATGGAGACAAAGCTAGGGCGGGTGTCAGGAACGACCCTCGCTAGTTTGGTCACTAGATGGCGATGAACAAGGTATTAAAGCGAGACATCTCCTCTCTTGGGAGGGGGTTGGTCGTCTTCTCTTCTTCTTCTTCTTCCCTACCCCTCTCTCTGTACTCCCTATCCTCCTATCCTCTTCCTTCTCTCTCTCCTCACCTCCATTCAACTAACTTGAGCGTCGGTGAGTTCGGGGGAGAAGACCTCGGGCTTTCTTTTGCAGGAAAGGAAGGAGTCTCCATCTCTAGCCGCCTCTCAGCCTCTATGTTCGATGGTCTCCCTGAACCTCCCTATAGCTCACAGTCCGCGATCTATACTATTGCAACACCCATCTCTCAGTTGACTTTCAAGTGGAAGGTGGACCTCGAGGTCCCATCTGTTTTGAGCGTTAACACAAACCATCAACAAAAAGAATGAATAACTTCTTTTTTCTAAATTTTAATCCATTTCATAAATGATTTTAGAAGTTAGTCTATTGAAATGAAGTGGTTAGGTGAATTTTCTAGGATATAGTTTAGTGAATTGATGAAGTTTATATCAAACATTAGCATCATAAAACATACATGCATTTAGGAGTCAAAGTTCATTTTAAGCGTTTATTTAAAGTAAAAATTAAAAATAAAAAATAAAAACGGATCACGTGCCATTCACGCGCCACCGTGACAACACTGCTGGTTCGTGTGTTCGTCATGACCATGGCGTCAAGGCGCCCACTTTCCAGCTCCCGAGAAGCCAACATGAACCAGACCCTAAGCTCGATCGAGATCGAGTTCAAGGTCGCGAGCTACTGAAGCCCTAAACCCTACTGGTGTCCTCGAGGTGCAGGCGATGGAATTGGCTGAGGGGAAGCTGGAGCTGAGGGAGAGGCAGAGGCTGGAGGGGCACATGGATAGGGTGTGGAGCTTGGCGTGGAACCCTGTGACGGGGGTTGGCGGGGTGCCGGCGATGCTGGCCTCCTGCAGCGGCGACAAGACCGTCAGGATCTGGCAGCAGGGACCCTCTGGATCATTTGACTGCACGGTCTGATCTTATCTCCATTGTCACTTCCCGTTACTTCGAATTTGTTGTTAAAGCTATGATACTGATTCAATGTTTTTGAAGTATTTGAATGTTTGTTCTATTGTAAAATCTCTAACCTTCAGGAGACAGCCGGTTTCGATACCGTGACTATGAGACTGAATTCTGTATGGTTTAGAGTTATTGGAGAAGTTAGCGATTGATAAGGATTGATTTCTGTATGTGTATATGTATGAATGTATTCTCCTTGGGCTTCATGTGGAAATTTTCATTTGAATCAATAGGGGTCAGTTTCCATGCCCAAAATGTTCTTGCGGCATGTCTGTTCATGCTTTTAAAGAACTGGAGAACTATTCTGGATCTAGGCTATTGAAGATATCTTAGATTAGTATAGCTGAGTAGTGTTTGGAGTAGGATAAGTTTTCTGGCTAAAAACGACCAAATGGTCTATTGGTAACCAGGTCCCCGCTAAGGGCTTACCGCCTAATTTGGCGTGAGTTCGATCCGCGGGTAAGGGCACTTTTCTGAGAAGTGTGAGTACTGGTTAGTGATCAGGAGTTCCCAGCGCCACTTGTGCACAGGCCCCGGCCTTACTGTCTCACCTCGAGGACTGTGCACGCCCTTGACTTTGGTTTAGTAGCTGGCCACTTGGCTAGCCGCTCTTTCCGTCAAAAAACAAACTGCTAATTAGAAAGTAATTTTTTTTTTAAGACTACAACATGCTGTTGATGCAAGCATGATTTTCTGGTCTATATCCACTAGAGTTCTTTGGAAGGTTTATGTGGGAATTTGGAGAAGTGTAGTTTTTATCTTTTTCTCAGTTTGACCACGGCCTTGAGCAAGAATTATAAGATTGTTTTTTTGAATAAGTGGATGAACCACATTAGTTTATTAAGGGTAGTTGGAAGTACGTTACACGCTTTAAGCGGGAGAGCGAAAAGTACATTATCTTTAGTAAGCGTAATCCTCTGTCTAAGGCGTAGTAGCCTCCGCTTTCGAGGGGCCCCGTACCTTTTGTGTCCCGTGTTGATCGTATATTTCCCCTGGGTTGGAGGGTCATCCTCAAAGCGGATCCCCGCCATCGTCAGCCTCATGATTCCACTTTGGAATTAAGACCAGCGCTTTGTCGAGGCCTTCCGCCTCCTCCGGCAAATTGGGCCGCTTGGCGGGCTGCCTCCATCCGTGAGAGAATGAAAGGAAATATCACGGATAGTTCTTAAGAAAACCATTGTTGTCTCGAAAACACCTCTCGTTTCCCCAATGCTCAGGGTGATTATAACAACGAGATCGTCCATCCTCTCTCGGGGACGAGTCTATTCCCTGGATAGCTCGAGATCCCTAGAGGTCATTCCCGATCGCCCTATAGTTTGAATTCCAAAACAAATTCCCAAAGTGGTTCCGGACTTATGGGTGTAGAGGCATAAGAGGAGGCTGGGTTGTCGTTTCTTCCTCAGGTATGTCGCATCCCGTCTGCTCTCCATTGTCTTTTATGCAAGTTGTCAAGGGTAAGGATACGATCCTCCTAGCCGGCCGGGAATGAATTTGACCTTCAGGGGACATGGTTGTTTCGAGAACTTTAACCACCCCAGATCCCTCCATCAGTGATCTGGAAACTTGATATAGGTTGTGATGAACACCTTGTTGTTTGTGAGCCTTCCACTCCCAATGTCTGGGACGGTTAGGGTTATCTGTGCTCATGTACTTGTATAATTAGCTCGGCTGCCTCCTATTGGTGAAGCGGACCTTGTTTTGAGGATCGTAGACCTCTCTGATTTTTCACAGCCTCCTTGAGTTGTAAGGTGGTTCTTGATTGATAAGTCATACGTGCAGGTAGGTGTTACAGTTTAACAACCATCCCACGCTAATCATCCACCAAAAGTTTGTGGTATCACCGCGTCTCACAGTTTGACAGGATATTCATTGTATGCATTTGGGCCTCTTCTTGAGCCACTTTTCCAAAATGGTGAAGCCAGCATCCGGGAGCCGGCTTGTGGGGATCGATGTGTCCATGCTGGAATAAACCGCTGAAATATTTTTACGGCATATCCCACATTCCATGTAGAATCCTCCACCACCACTTTGAGGAGGCACCATTAAAGTTCCGAGGTTTAGGATACCCCATCCCCGTTCTCTTTGGTCGGCATACAATCCCTCGTGCCGGGTGCGGTAGCTCGGTGTCTTTGTCCATTTTCTCGAGGGAAGCCGCTTCCTTATAAGTCCAATCTTATGGATGACCCATTTCTTGATCGGCAATCTGGCTATCCGATTGGATCGGGATGGTCGAAATGACCAATTGTGGAGGCGGAGGCGTCTGCATGGATAACATCTTCCACTTTCCAAGATCCCAACTTTCCTCGGATCTTATCTATCAGGTGTAATCTTCCCTCCTTAGCCTTCCTCCGATGGCGCTTCGTGTATGTTATTGGAAGGAGCGGATACGCTCTATGCTTGCTGAGATCTTGGGAGTGTTGTTGGGGCTTAAGGGGCCGGGATGATGGCGTTCTTATGTATGATTGATTTTAAGCCCCGGAGCCCTCAAGAGATAGAAAATGAGCTTAGATGAGTCGGGCCTCGCTAGTCCCCTGAGAATAGATACCGGTGATATTTAGTAGCGTGGACAGCGATCCACCATTGGTTCCAAGTGTTATTCCCCGATAGATGTGGCTATGAAGCGAGAATATCATGTGGATAAGGCGTCCATTGCAAGATAAACAAAAGCGGAGAAGAAGTCTACTGTCGATCCTCTCTTACTCCTAATATACCCAAGGCGTCCGTTGATGAGGAATTGGGCCTTGGGAGGTAGGCAAGGATCGGATCCGTAGCCATTTTGGTCCAAATCCTCACGGATGGAGGACCTCGAGATACTCCCGATCAGCGATGTGAATGCTTTCTCGAGATCAATCTTAGTGAGCCCGTTCTCGTCCCCAACCGTGATCTGCATCTTATAATTAGCTCCTCTCATGTAATAATGTCATGGCCATTCGCCCTTGGATGAAGCGGTTTGGGCCCACCAACTCTCCTAGGACCCTCTTAGTCCTGCTTTTCGCAAGAACTTTGGAAATGATTTTCTTTAAATGGCAGCTTATCTGGTCTATAGTCACAAAATGGCTTCCTGGAGTATCATTCTTCGGGATAAGAAGGATGTATGCCCAATTTAGCCGTTCTAGGTTAGCCGTGCCCAAGAAGAAGTCTTCAAAGAGTCGGTACATGCTTCCACTGAGGATATCCCAACCTTGTTGGTAGAAGGTCATCGGAACCCATCCGCCCCGTGCTTTTTGCCTAGCTCTTTTGGCACCATCTTTATTTCCTCCTCCTGAATGGTTTACTCCGGGTGATCAAGGCTTACTCTTCTTCTATTCAGAATGGGCGAATCCTAAGAGGTTCTATACCATGTCCCGCTCTTTCCAAAGCCCCATGAAGTAGTTTGGTGGCCTCAGTAATTTGTGTCACGATCATTGATGTTGTTCCTCCATTGTAGTTGATTGATCCGATAATGCATTTACGCCATGTACGCTGGTGTGAAAAAATTTTGTATTACGATCCCAAAGTTTATCAGATCCGGATCGTGTCTCTAATATGCTTCTTCCTGGAAATGATCCTTTTCGTAGCTGCTCCCACGTTCCATTTAGGTTCTGCCCCTCCGTGTGTCGGTGTTTCTTTAGTTATATCAGGATCTTATATTCCTCCGAGGCCACTCTTCCTTTCCCAGCCAGATTGAGGTTTCCTTCTTCCATCGACTCACTTCGCCTTTGTGAGTTTCAACTCTTAGCCGTAATATAGCCCTCAATCCCACATGTGTGTGCCCATGCCATTTCACACTTTGATCATCCCCGGAAGCCTTCTTCTTTTGTCCACTCCTATTAAATCTGAAGGGGAATGGATTGGGGTGTAGGAACCGCAATCAAGACATGGAGGCGTAGCATGGTGATCTCACTGGGGAGGCGTCGTTTGCCGGATCCTGAACTCGATGATCCATTCGGAGGAGTATTCTCGGGTTCAAATTCTAGCAAATGATGGTATGGCCCATCGTCCATGTACCTCTCCCCAAGTGAGGAGGATCCACCAGAGTAAGTCTTGCATATCATCTCTTCAAAATTCTCACTTTCTCGATCCGTGGGAGAGGAGGAAGCCTCTTATACCGGGTTGTGTTGAAATCCCCTTACAGTAACCAAGGACCTCCCACCGCCCGTCCTCGATTGCTCTTATCTCATTCCAACACATCTCTTTGTCATGCGGGTTACAAGGAGCGACTGGTAATCATGTTGTAATCCTTGGTTTCACGTCGATCAGGATGATGTGAAAAAATGGTCCCTGTCGCACTTTTGCAAACTAAGGTGGAACTACTCCATCCGATCACGTGACCACTCTTTGTGTCGCTGTAATTCTCATATGTCGAACAATGATCCCCCTATGGGTACGCGGATGCCTTTGCTAATTTTTCCTAGCTTGGTTTCTTGGATGCGACTGATGCGCCTTATTTAGAGAGAAGATCGGACGGTATCTTTTTCCTCTTTGACCCCTCAGATTCCGTAGAGATAACCCATTGGATCACGGATATAGGCCCGATTTCCACGAGTTAGGTAGCGTGCATCCTAGTTGGATTTCCGTTCCTCACCTCTCGTTTCGTTGGCTAGTCATATATGTTGAAGGTAAGAAGTCCCGCCCTCCTCATTGTTTCCCAGTCGATTCCAAATTTCAAGGCCCTCGCTCGAAGAGTTCCCTGCCAATCACGCATAACATTAGGGGGCGGGCACAAGATTTGAAGCAAGATCTTTTATGATTGCTTCCCTTCTCCGAGCCTTCCTTCATACGGATGAGGTGGAGGTGCTACAAAGCCTTTCTCCAGCCTTGCGATCATCGGTTTTGCGGTCTTCCACTTTGACGAATCATTGGTGCATTCTCTTGCGTGTGTTGTTCTTGCCGGGCTTTTCATTTGTTGGTCCAGGATCCTCCTCCTCTCTCCTCCCGCGTATTGCGTCGGGTCCACTTTGTTACACGAGAGGGCGCTTCCATGTTGAGTGCGGGGAAGATCCAAGAGCCTATGAAGCCTCCAAACATGGTTGGAAAGATCCGGCTCGTTCGGGCACAGGAATTCTCTCATTCGTGGATCTTCTCGATGGTAGATTGAGGTGGCATGGAAGGCCACGAGGGTTGAATCCTGTTGGTTTGGAGAGGTTACCCGAACTATCATTATGCCTTGCGTGGCTCATTTGCATTATCACTAGATCATGGTCGGTGCTAGCCCATTAATCTCCACTAAATCATGGTCAAGTGGCACCACCTGGATTTATAGAGGGATCTTCATCCGAGTCGGTCCCAATGGGGATATCAAAAGATGCATCAACCACATGTGTCCTCTACCCTCCTCATTTGTGTTTGTCCTCTCCTTTTTAGGAGTCCATATCAATTTCTTTTTCAAGACTTTCCTCCAAATAATTATCCCTAACCTTCTCAATTTGCTTCATTAATTAATTCTTGAGTTGAGTACAATGGAATGACTTGATTTATGCCCTCCTTAATTTAGCTTCATTAACATGACAATTCTTGGCTATGTTTTCCTTATTGCGAGCTTCTAGCGAGTGCCAAGTGTCATCCCTCCGCTTCTTGTTGTGTTGATCACCGGACAAGATATCTTGATCATCTCCATGCATGTTAAGTGGGACATATGTTCTTTATGTGGTAGAGTGATTAGCCCGCTGGCCACGCTTTCCCTGCTTGCTGCTGTGGGATTTGGAAGAACACGCTTCCATATTCCCTTTTTCTTTTTTGCATCTGAGGTTGTAGACGCCAGATGTCGACGCTGTGAGCATTGATTGTGCTCCCCAACCAGCCTTCTCCCAACATCGTGACCATCCACGTGTGAATCCTCCACACCTTTGAATTTCATATTTTGCCCAACGGTCTCTCACCTGTGACGACCCTCGTCCGGACCACAGGTACTTGCTTGGCGGCGCGTGTGAGTGACTAGGCCGCTTAAGCGTGTGCCTGGGGCGCTGAAGCGCGCGTCCTTGACCGTGGTTCCAACTCTGTCTTCTGCCACGAGGCTCTCCGCTGGCGAATGACCGTGATGTCTCTTCTTCTTCGCTTTCTCGCCACCACCGCTAGGGGCCCAGCGCAAGGTGGTGCAGGTCCAGCCTCCACCGCGATAACGTAGTTCTTCCTCGTACGCGAGACACGATGAACGGGAACTCCGCTCGCCGGATTTGCGGCAGGCTCTAAATGGCCAACATAGTACCATCGGGATTCGAATGAACGGAGTGGCTCGGGAAATTCCTCGCTGCCCCCTCCGGGCAAAACTTGGTAGGCCTTTTTGATCACCATCCTTGTCTCCCTCTGCCTCTTCCCCGGTGCGATGTCCAAGGCCCACGGCTCACTTCGGATGATGAAGGTCGGGAAAGTGATCTCACCTCTGCTCTCTAGGTCCCGGGCGATCTTCTCCGAGGGGTATTGGAGGAGCACCCGGTTATCTTCGTATGGAGTGGCCTTCCACGACATGTCTGGTCCAAACACAGCTTTGACCTCGGCCAACACCTTGTGGTGGTCAGCCATGCCGTCCGTCACCTTCACAATGGACACCACCGAATGTCGATTCATCTCTTCCTCAGCCTCGCGAATGTCGGCATCACGGCGGGGAAATATGATGGAGCTCACGCCATACCGCAGTCCAGCTTTGTGCCTAACAGAGCACCCTTAGCCTTCGATCATGCCACGCTCCTTCACTTTGGCCTTCATCTTCCCTTCTTTTTTCTCCTCCACGATCTTCTTCTTGGCTCCATCCATGGTGCATGTGACATTTTCCTCTCGGTGACACGGAAGCGTTCACACCGGCGACATACCTCCACCCGCCGACATTCAACCATCAGATGCCCAGGTTGTCTACACCTCCCACAAACCTCTATCATCCCGGTGGAGGTTCTCTCTATGGCGGGGTAAGTGGCGGTAGGGATGAGGCTCGCCCTTTGCTTCTTGCAGCGCTCCCGAGGAGACCCTTTGCCTTTTTATTCGGCACGGGACCATGAGCTTCTCGGTTTGTTTGGTTTCGCCGGGAACCTCCGTCGTAGCCGCCCCTTCGTGATGTTGCTCCCCGCGTTTCAGACTCCCGCCGATCACCTGCACCTCCCTACTCCGATCACAGGTTTCCATCCTGGGTGGTGCCTCTCGCTGCTCCAGCTCCTGCCTCCCCTCCTCTGCAGCTCGCCTTGCTTCTCCCTTCATTTTGGTTCCTTGGTCAGACTCCGCCGTTCGCCGGAGATCACTCCGCCATTCGCCAAATATCGCTCCGCCTCTCCGCCTCTCCCTGTTATTACAACAAACACCTGGGCTGCACTGCTTTGGTTTTTGAATGTCAGTGAGCTTGGTTTCTGTAGAGCTTCCAAATTACATGCATTACAGTGATGAAGACTAGCTTCTCAACATTCTGGACAAGCAACTAGGATTCAAATACAAATTGGGGGTGTATTGAGCAGGTGATGGTTTGTTCCGGCGAGGTTTCAGCTTCCGGCGTCCTTCCGGCCGTTTTGATGGTCTTACGCCCTTCCTTGGTGGCTCTACACCCTCTGTCACCGTCTTCCGATGGGTTCCGCCGTCTCCCGGTGATCGTCCGCCGTCTCCCGGTGATCTTCCGCTGTCCTCCGATGAGCAGCCGCCGTCCTCCGGTGATCAGCCGCCCCCTGCTGATAACATGTCTCTTATTATAAGATTGTTAATAACTTAATTGTAGTCATTTTTGACTGACGATGATTGAAGCTATGTACAAAGAAGGGTTTTTGGGGGTTCTTTCTGGTGGTTCGCTCAAGGGGGCTCCTGGTTCTATATACTAAATTAGTAAATTAAGTGTAGAGATGAAGCATGACAAACCTTTGAAGCTACATTTTCCTTAACCGCTGCGTTTTCAACAATATTTATGAAATAAAACTATGCCTGTCACAGGCTTTCTAATTTTTTCTCAGTCATATGAACTAAAGTTAGCAATTCTGTTTTGTAGATTTGGGATTTTTCTCCTTGTTTGATCTCCTTAGGTGTTTATCTTCATCTACTTGATTTATTGTTTTTATAATAAACTTACATCTCATAACATGTAATTGTGGAACATTTTATTTAGCCACATAGATTATTGAGTTGATAGATGAGTTGTTGGCCTGTTTTTGTTCTAGGCTGTCCTTGAAGATACTCATACACGGACTGTTCGTTCATGTGCATGGTCACCTAGTGGCAAGTTGTTGGCAACAGCAAGTTTTGATGCCACAACTGCAATATGGGAGCAGATTGGTTCTGATTTTGAATGTGTTGCAATGTTAGAGGTACAACTTGAGGCTGTGCTATCACCAAAGTTATCTAATGTAACTTTGTAATCATGTGGGGGCAGTTTTGAACGACTTTAAATCATTTTCTGTCTACAGGGCCATGAAAATGAAGTCAAGAGTGTTTCATGGAATGCTTCGGGGTCCTTGATTGCAACATGTGGGCGAGATAAGTCAGTTTGGATATGGGAAATGCAATCTGATAATGAGTTTGAATGTGTTTCAGTATTACAAGGTCATACACAGGATGTCAAGATGGTGCAATGGCATCCTTTCATTGATGTTCTGGTATCTGTCAGTTATGACAACTCTATCAAGGTAACATAGCTTAAGATAATTTGATTTGTGACAAGAGTTTAAAGTCGAGCACTAGTTTTTATTTTTATTTTTTTAAATGATTTTCATCCAGGTCTGGGCAGAGGATGGTGGTGATGATTGGCATTGTGCGCAATCATTAGGTGAAGCTAGCAGGTGGTTTATCCATCTATGTAGTGTAAATCTATTATTATCTGCCCTGATCTACATCAAACTTGATGCTTTTTCGGATATTGACAGTTATGATTCATGACATCTGTTAAGGTTTATACAGAAAGCAGCTGCTGCCATGGAGTAGCTCACAAAATTAGAACTTCAAAAGCTGCATCACAACTCTTCTATGTGATTATTTGTTTATAGACTTTGGTTCTCATGAATCTGGAATCTGAAACCTTCTGTATTTGTTCTTTAACACTGTAGAATATAAAAGTGAGTAGGACCACTGTTATATGAATCCACGATCTTAAAATTTCAGTAGCTGGCTATTCCTGCACATCGTCCCATTTTCTTTCCAATACGAAGTGTTTTCATTCTACTTGTTATACATGTGGATCAGTGCAACACATGCTTATATAACCACACTTTTCTCAAATATTGACTCATGGTTGACAATAAATACATATTTCACCTTGAGGGTTTATTTTATACGTCAGAAAAGTCCTCTGTGCAAAATTGTGAGATTCTTTGCATTCCTTTTTTGTGATTTTTTTATGAAGCCTTTTCCCTTGTTTTTCAGTGGCCATTCATCGACTGTGTGGGCATTATCCTTCAATGAACATGGTGATAGAATGGTGACTTGCAGGTATTACCTCTATCAACTACTTTTTTCTTCAGCTTTGGCCCGTTTGGAAATATCAATAAAGAATATGATTGCAGTGATGATCTTACCTTGAAGATATGGGATACTAGTGAAAATCCATCTCAGGCAAGTGGTGATGGCTATGGACCATGGTGAGAAGAACCTTAAAACTAAATTTTTTTTGTTGTTTTGTTGTATTTTTTTTGCGTTATATTTAAATTTTCATAATTCTATGAAGCCCACACATCATTTGCTTTTGAAGTAACTCTTCTCTTCCTTAATTGTAAACTTTGTCTGTGCCATACGATAATAGCCACATTTCTATTTCTCTTTCAGGCGACATGTCTGTACTCTCTCTGGATATCATGATCGGACTATATTTTCTGTGAATTGGTCAAGGTATAAATTGCTTCTGGTTGTCACCCACACTTCTAACAATGCAATATAAGTTGGATATTTTTTCTTCCAGTCTAGTGACTCTCCCGTACAATGACCTGTCGTATACTTTGCAAAAAGCCATATATATATATATATATATATATATATATATATATATATATATATGAACAAAAAAGTATACGGTCATCAAGGCTGTGATCAACTTGCACAATTGAATCCAAATTTAATTGTGTTATTTCACACTAACGTATTTGGTGTGGATTTGAATATTTGCAACTTATTTCAAATTGTATTATAGGCACTCCACTGGATTCTGTTTCCTATCTAAGCATAAAGATTAATTTTGTCTGAACTGATAAAGAGAAGCCCTACTGTACTCTCAGAGCATTCACATGGGATTTTGTTTTTGCGTATCATGCGAGTTTACCTGCTTGATGTTCATGTTTTATTAGAAATGATGTTTACTTTCTATTTTTCACAATAGCAGTGAAGGTCTGATTGCAAGTGGAGCAGGTGATGATGCTATCCGGCTTTTTGCTGAGAACAAGGACAATCCACTCCGAGAGGTACTTCTTCTAAACTGGGAGAATACACAGGTTAGAGCATCATATGGATGCATATTTATTGGCTGAATTTGTTTGGCATGACCAATCATTTTAGCATGATATTTCGGCTTTTCCTTCTATTTTATCACGGTTTTCCATCACCACCCGCATTCAAAAATCTTCTTCCCTGTCTGTCCCAATTTTTTCTTAGTGTGGATTGTGTGGGAAAACTTTTGGCAGATTGAAATTGGTCTTTCATGAAGGGTGAGAATTGTTGAAAACAATTCCATTAAGTAATCTGAGGACTAAGAAAATGCATTGCAGGTGGATGGGCCATCTTATAGCATGGTGCTGAAGAAGAAAGCAGCTCATGTTATGGATGTAAACTCGGTGCAATGGAATCCCAAGGTTAGATCCTTGTTTATTGAAAACAGGCTTCCAGCCACACAATCTTGCCAAACTGAGAATCATGAGTGTTGAGTGTATGTTTCCATATGTTCACTTTTCCCAGGATCCGCGAGTTTTAGCTTCAGCAAGTGATGATGGATTAGTTAAAATATGGGAACTCACAGGGTTATCTCAATGATGCTAATCATAAACAGGCATGATTTATACTCTCCTAGTACGAGAGTTCACAGGTGATGCTCAAGTTTTCCAAAATCAATATCCAGTTCTCATGTTGTGTAGAAATGGAAGAAGTAAAGGCTTTTTTATATGGAATTTCGTATTTTCCTTGGACTGCTATGTATATATAGAAACTATTACTTCATTGTTGATTTCTTGATTCCGAGTTAATTCTATGTGCACTCGGTTCAACCAAAGAACGGCAGTGAAGCTTGAATGCTTTTCATAGACTCTCTAGTCTCTTCCGAGAAGTATATGGTACATTGAAATTGGAGATTTTTATGGTGATATGTGGGATCTAAGGCAGAGGAATGTGTGGATTCAGAGGCCTTCCTGTTTCCTAACTGGTCCAACTTTGTCAAAGATGATGTTAATCCATTGGCTCCGCCATTAAACATCACCTGAAAATATTCATTATATTTAAATAAAGAATTATACCATTTCCTATTAATATTTAAAAAATAAATAAAAAATATAATTATTTCGTATACGAAGAACTTGATTTCTATGCAGTGTACTGTACTCACAGGCACGATGGAAATGCTGGAATTATTTGTTCTACGGGATACCGCACTTGCCTTATGGGCCGATGTCGACCATACGATCCAGATCCAACGTTGAGAAACCCATCCATCAGATTTAGAACGTTCTAAAAATTCCCCAAATTACCCTCGTCGTCCAAGCCCCGATCTCCGAGATCGCGACAAACAGTGATGTTGGTGTGAAAGTGTGGGGGTTTTCTCTCTCTAAACTTAAACCCCCCCCTCGAGTGAGAGATATCATAGCTCTTCGTTCATTGTCCCCTGGAGAGTAATCACCTCCATCGGCGCTCTGGTGGCGTTGCAGGTTCTCTTTTTCTTTTCTTCTCTTCTAATTTGCAAGGGTGTTCATCCGCATTTGCTTCGATTATGAGGGATTTGATGTGCATTTCTTTGTTGATTAATGGGACTTGTTTCAATGAAACAGTAGGGCTGCGTTTTTACTCTGTTTTCCTTGATGTTTGGATTAGGTTGCCATTGTGTGGAGTTTTGCTTTGCCATTATTCTCCCTTTTGTTTTGGCTTATTTATTTATTTGCTTTAGTTTTCGACGTATTTGTTCTGATATAGAGGTGGTCTTCATTGCGTGCTTTCGAAGTGATGTCCGAAACGCTATCTTGTAGCATAAATTGTTTCCATTTTACTTGGAAAAGATTTGGGTTTGAAATGCAAGGGTCGATTTTGCATTGGGTTTCCATAAGTTGTTTAGATGCTCCAGGATTCTCTTGCTCTATTCTTAATTTTAAATTTCTGAGTTCTTGTTTAATGTGTTCATTCCAGTGAAAGATATGTTGGTCCTACTACTGCTAAATATCTCATGGTTAAACAGGTTTAGGAAAGGCTTTGATTCAGTGTGCTGTTAAACTCAGTAGGTCTCGTGACTTATTGAAAGTTTTTGAGGCTTTTGGTAATACTCCAAATTTGGTCAGTTGGTTGGGTTTGGTTTCAGGATAGAAGATGGCAGCACAAGTCCCTTGTTTTATGCAGTTTGACTGTCGATGCTCAATTGGAGTCTCAGCTATTCCAGGAGGGAGAGTTCTAGCTGAGAACTGGACAAGCAGAAATAGTTCACTGAAAGCAGTTGATGAGAGGAACACCCTTTCAGGCATAGGGCAGAGGGCTGTTTCATGCTCTTCACGTTTTAGATGTTCGGCAAACTCTCATAGCGTTGGCTCATACTCCAATAAGGATCCTTTTTTGTATCTGCATCCTGAAGTTTCGGTGCTCAGGGGAGAGGGTAATAACACCGTGATTGATCCGATGAAAGAGAAGCCTGGTAGCAATGTGACAGAGAACCTAAGGGACTCATCTCTTCCGAATAACTATAATGAGGCCAAGATAAAAGTCATTGGTGTTGGTGGTGGAGGATCCAATGCTGTCAACAGAATGATAGAAAGTTCCATGAAAGGTGTCGAATTTTGGATTGTGAATACTGATGTTCAAGCAATGAGGATGTCACCTGTCTATCCAGAGAACCGCTTGCAGATTGGCCAGGAGCTAACTAGAGGTCTTGGTGCTGGTGGGAATCCTGATATTGGTATGAATGCTGCCAATGAAAGCAAAGAGTCTATCCAAGAGGCAGTGTCCGGCTCTGACATGGTTTTTGTAACGGTAAAGTCTATTTTAATTATTAATGAATTGTATGTTTAATGTCTTGAGAAGCTTTTTGCTTCACAATACTTTTTTACTTGAGAACTATTTCTGCTTTAAATTTTCTCTTTATGGGATTGTAGAGTCATTTTCACTGATACTGATTCATGCGAACTCCCTATGTGTATATGCTATCACCTAGGTTGAATTGAAATTGATGGATGATGCTTCAACTTGGAGCATATACTCAGCGCACTAGGAAAGATTTATCCAAGTTAGATCATGTTAAAATCTGTAAATTGTTTGTATCCTATTATTGGAAGAATCTAAAAGGAGGGTCTGGAGATTTTTTTTATTTATTGATATTTACCTACATAACTATGGTTGGTTCTTATTGTGCAATTAGATGCTATATTCTATTTAATATTTATTCTTTTATCATAAAAATAAAAGCCTCCTCACCAAAGCCTTTATGCAGGCGGGAATGGGCGGGGGGACTGGAACTGGTGGTGCTCCTGTTATTGCAGGGGTTGCAAAGTCTATGGGTATCTTGACTGTTGGTATTGTCACCACTCCATTTTCATTTGAAGGAAGGAGGCGTGCAGTTCAGGCACAGGAAGGAATTGCAGCCTTGAGAAGCAATGTTGACACACTTATTGTCATTCCAAATGACAAGCTGCTGACTGCTGTTTCTCCAAATACTCCTGTGACAGAAGCATTTAATTTGGCTGATGATATACTTCGGCAAGGTGTTCGTGGCATCTCAGACATAATCACGGTATGATATACGTTCCAATTTGTTTATGTTGCTACATGATTATGTTTGTTTTCTATTGGCAATAAAAATGTTGAACCATCAGCAACTTGGGTGGTTTAATTTATAAACTTGCCTCTGCTGGAATCTAGTTTGAAATCTTTTAGTTGGTATAAGCAGTTCATCTTCACAATGAATGCGCGCTGATCACAATTGGGAACAACCTATTTTTAGCTTTGTTCTTCAAGGGCACTTCGTGCCATCTTGTACTGTGATTTCTTCAAGTAGTGTCGGAAAGTGGCTAGCTGCCTGTTTATAATGCCTCAAATGCATACCACGTCGGATTGCTTCTTTTGACTTGCAAAACTATACCCTAGTTTAGGATCTAACGTGTATTAACTATGCATGTTCTGTTGACCATTTCAGGTGCCAGGTCTGGTCAATGTTGACTTTGCTGATGTTCGAGCAATTATGGCAGATGCTGGCTCATCATTAATGGGTATAGGGACTGCCACAGGTATGTAAAGAAACTAATATATGGTTTAACGTCTTAACCAAAAAGATTCCTGATATACCCGGACACTTGTGTTGCAACCTAATATGTTCCTTCTTAATCGAACAAAATTCTGTTCAACTCGTCTTTATATCTTCCTTTCTGCCTTTGATACTTCTGCCGTCTACAGTCAGCAAATTGAAGATTGGGTTCCTTGTTTATTAATCTAAAACTTAATGCATTTACGGAGCCTCTTGTTTTGAAAGTGCATCTGTAATTTCTGTGAGAACAATATGTCGGGAACTGTAATTAGAAATATGATCCAGACATTAGTATACATCAAAATGTTGAAAAGGTCAAGTCTGCTTGATCCTTTGTTGGCAACTTCTTTCAGACTCCAACATGAGTTTTAATTTAAGAGTATTACACAGCATATTTTGTGGTAATCAAGTCTCAGTTCATGCATCCTTAGTCCAAGTTATAAATCTTTGAAATGCATCAACGTCACTAAATCTATCTGAGTGTGAGCCTTTTCACATTCTTTTGCAGGTAAATCAAGAGCAAGAGATGCTGCACTAAATGCCATTCAGTCTCCTTTATTAGATATCGGCATTGAAAGAGCTACTGGGATCGTATGGAACATTACTGGAGGAAATGATCTAACACTACACGAGGTAAGATGCATGCTACATTGCATCTTTTCTTGGTTTATGAACTTTCTAGTTGATGTTGAAACTGATTATCAATGATTTCTGGTTTGCTTAATAATCAGGTCAATGCTGCTGCTGAAGTGATTTATGACCTAGTTGATCCAAGTGCAAACCTAATATTCGGTGCAGTGATTGATCAGTCACTAAGTGGTCAAGTAAGTTATCAGAATGTAAAACTATAGAGTAATGATATCCAGCCCGAGAAGACTTCCGGAATTGCTTTCCCGAATCTAACCCCGCTAACTGGATTACCAAATATCCAGTTAGCGGGGTTAGATTCGGGAAAGCAATTCAAGAAGTCTTATTGAACTGTATATCATTACTCAAAACTATATTTGTGCGTACATTGCGGCTCACACAAACTTGCAATTCCCATTCCATATAATTCTTCACTGCAGCATAAGCATACCGCATTGGTTTTAATTCTTTCAGGTGAGTATAACTCTAATTGCCACCGGATTCAAACGACAAGAAGAAACGGAAGGCCGTCCTTTGCAGGTACTGTAATTTCTTCAGTTTCATGTGATCACTCTGTAGATTGTTCCTGTATATTATGTTCTAATATGTTTTCTTATACTCACAAAATAATCGAAGGGAGCTCAATCAAGTCATGGAGATGGCCTAGGGATCAACAGGCGCCAAGCCTCCATCACTGAAGGAAACCTTATGGAAATCCCAGAGTTCTTGAGAAAGAAAGGGCGTTCACGTTTTCCGAGAGCCTGAACAAGTGCTCACTCTTGTAACTTGAATCTTTTCTTGTATGCCCCTGTAGTCACTATACCCATATAGAAATTATGCTTCTGTTCCTTGATCAGACTGCACTTTATCAGTTCCTAATAATAACAAGTATGTAAAATGGAGTTCACCCGTTTGTTTCATTGCTTATGTTTATAATTTATATGCCAGTTTTTTAAAAAGAAAATTATAAAAAAAAGGTCAAATACCCAAAATAGTCCCTCTATTATTACGATTTGTCCCTTTAAGTCCCTCTAATATAAAACGTGCCTTTTAGATCCCTCTAATATTACGTTTGTGTCTTTTTAGTCCTTCCCTCTGACGGACATCCGCTTGGCCGTTAGAAGCCGCTGACGTGGCATTATTTCGTATTAAAATATTAATAAAAAAATAAAAATAAAAAAGATAAAAAAACAAACCACTAACCGGATGCGGATCCGATTTGGATCCGCACCCGATAATTAAACTACCCCCTGAATTCAGACAGTATTCTTGAATTCCTAAACCTAATCCCGAGAGCACCGACTCCGACCAGACTCCGACTACCACCGCAAGCAAAGGTCGCCGCACCCCGCTGACGTCCACGGCCTAGGCATATCACCCGAGAGCTTATCAGCTGTATACCACCCGATAATTAAACTAATCCACAAATTCCCAAATTCCCAAACCTAATCCATATTGCCCTAAATTCCGAGAGCATCGCCTCCGACCAGATTCCAGCCACGATCGACTCCTTTGATTTCAGAATTCTCTCACCTTGATTTCAGAAATCCCTAATTCACTGACTCCATCCACCCCCGACTCCAACTGGACTGCCAACAATTGAGAGAGCACCGCCCTCGTCGACGACCACCACAGCAAACGAAGCTCGGTTGATTGCTAGGGCAAAAACTGAGGAAGCTTGATGAATGAATGTATGAAGCTTGATGATTTTTTGAAAAGGAAAATAAACCCCACTGAAGGCAATGTAAATTCAGGAAACCAATATATTCAAATTAAGCAAATTTCAATACTTTCATTTACCTAGTTAAGCAAATTCATGACAGTTCCTTTAAAATTAATCCAATAATTACAAGCTGTTTAATTGAAACCCGATCGAATTAGATATTGTTTAGTCTGAAACCCAATCCAATAATCCATCCAAAATTAGCGATCTATCTGTTGACAATACTGGAAATGTATATGTTGACAAGTGTTTAATAAACTGTTGATAATACACAAAATCATTTGTTGACAATTACAATTATTTTAATACACAAATTAAACCCAAAACCTATCCAATCCATTCAAAATTAATCCATAAGTTCACCAGTGTGTACAATACACAATTTCATCTGTTGACAATACACAAATTAATCTAAAATCCAATCCAATCTATCCAACAGCAGCCAAAGCATCCAAATACAATACACAGATTCATATGTTGCCAATCTGTTGACAATACCCAAAGTCATCTGTTGACAACACCAGCCAAAGCAGCCAAAGGCATTTGCAAATTTAAATACTCTTACAACAGCCAGTGCTCAAACAACACAATTTTGCACCAAAATGGAATTTTCTGCTTAAACATCAAAATACATACAAGTCTAGTATCCATAACCACAACAAAGCACAATACACAGATAACCTGTAACATTCATGAGGTTTGATAAACCACAACAAAAATAAACCCTACTATCCCAAAAAAATCACCATAACCAACTATTCACTTGCAGCTGACTTGAGGAAATTTTCTCCAGCTGTAGCATCTGTAATGCTTTGCTGCGTTGAGATTTCTGGAGCTCCAAGTGCAGAGGTGCTATTCTGACTAAGGTTTTCATTCTGTCTCAGTATTCTTTCTTCAATCCTTCTTGCCTGAACATCAGTCCACAGAAGAATACATTAAGTGAAGGTCAAACACATGGTAAGAGATAAAATTCAATAACAAATTATACCATCAATTCTCTGACAGTGATGAATGAATTAGAATGATCACCTTCCCTGCCAACTATTAGCTCACCAGTGTGCGCACCCTAGACCATACGAGAGATATATAAAATTCAGTAATTTTAAACCATAAACACATGGTAAGACTTTGCATGAAATAATTCCAAAACAACAGGATTATGCAGGACATTCCAATGTTAAGCAAGTGTAAGTAGAACTAATTACTCTCAGAACTCTCATTGGACCATAACAGGCAGCATCCTTCTTCTTCCTCCCACAGGGGGAAGCTACTGTCTTTCCCTTTCCTTTTTGTCTACCTTTTCCCTGATGACTTATCTGTTGAGATGAACCAGTATCAGAAGGAGGAGGAGCAGCAGGGGGATTAATTGAAATTGCCTCAGTCTGGGGGTTATCATTGGCAACCTATAAAAGCACAACTAATTATTCAACACAATTAACAATTAGAGTTAAAAAAATAATAGTTAGAAAGGGAGTGCCAGTACTTACAGATGCATTGACAGCTCTTTGTGGGCACCTCCTCTTGTTGTGGCCTTCTTTTGTGCAAACTTTGCACTTGAAGACCCTACCTGCCCTAGACAATGCTGTTGTGCTCTTGTTTTTACCCTCTAATGCCTCCCTCTTCCTCTTCTTTCTAGGTCTTCCAGGCATCCTCTTGGGCATAGGAGCTTGTAAGGGACCCTCTTCACTTAATGGCCAGAAAGCCCTGCCTTTCACTGGGTTGACAACTTGTTGATAGGCCTTCATGTATACATCTTTTCTGAACCATTCTGAGGCATATTCAAGTGGATCTGCACCACTGAAGGCAATGGCAGCAAGAGCATGCTGGCATGGAATGCCAGATTTGTTCCATAACCCACAGGAGCAGGAGTGGTCTGGTAGCATGACTACATATGCCTCCCTTACATGCAACCCCAGATTATCCAAATAAACTTCATGAATTGAAGCCCCATTCCACTCTACATGCCACTTTGCACTCTTCTTCCTCTCCTTTTCAATTCTTGAAACTATGTTTGGCCCATAATCACATTGCCATTTCTTGACAGACTCCCTTTTGACAACTATTCTTGTCATAACATATTGCCTAATATATTCTAAAAGGGAAATAATAGGCTTACTCCTAGCATCTAGAATCACCCCATTAAAGGTTTCACACATATTGTTGTCTATAACATCACACATTACAACATCAGAATAGTAAGCTTGGCACCAACCTGAAATTGGCCAATTATCCAACAATTCTTGCACAGCTCTCTCTCCCCCATTTAGTTTAGCAATTTCATGTAGATTTCTCTGCATTTCTGGCAAGCTGGTGGACCTGGCAACTCTCCAAAACTGGATTTGCATCTCTTTGCCTGGGTGTTTTTTCCCCCACCTTGCATAAATGTGTCTCGCACACATTCTGTGTTCAGTCATTGGTAGAAGAACAGAAACTGCATGGATTAACCCCTACAAAGAAGAGAATGAGCATGAGTAAATTCAAATGCAATATTTTTAAGTAGACAATTGATGAGAATTGATTACCTTTTGCATATCACTAATTATGGACCATCCAAGGCCATCTCCAATACACAGATCAGTCTTTAAGTGTGCAATGAACCATGTCCAAGACTCGCTTGTTTCCTTCTCCACAAGTGCCCAAGCTATGGGGAACATCTGATTGTTCCCGTCTCTCCCAACAGCTACTAGCAATTGTCCCTTTAATAGACCCTTCAGAAAACACCCATCAAGGCCTACCAGTCTCCTACAACCACCAATAAATCCTTCCCTTGCAGCTGCCAGACAGATATAAATTTTTTGGAAAATTGGTATATCATTTGGCCTCTCTCTTTCAGATACAACATGCACACTACTCCCAGGGTTTGTTTCCTTTAACTCCAATGCATAGTTGTTTAAAACTTTGAAGTCCTCAATGAACTGTTCTTGAACCTTTTTGAAGACCACAACTTTGGCATTTCTACAAACCTTGTGAGAGATGAAGACACCCAGTTCCCTCCTCACCAATGCCTTCAAATGCCTAGGCCTAATAAAGGGCATGGAAACAATGATATCACCATATCTTCTGGCAATTACTGAAGCTGTAACCCTTCTGTTCTTTGTAGTTGCAAGCAAGCATGAGTGCTCAGAGAGATATTTTTTCACTGTGAACTGTTTCCTTGCACTGCACCATGAACAGAGAATCATCCATTTACAACCCTTTGCAGAACATTGTGCCCTAACCCTCACTGCATCATTTTTTAGGTATTTGAATTCAAAACCTCTCCTAGTTGAAAATTCAACTAGTTCCTTCTTAAACAAGCTTAGATCTTTAAACCTTAGGTCTAAGCAAAAATCCTCTAAATGTGCACCAGAAACATGGGTATTCCTACTTGAACTGTGCCTCCTTGCATCATCTGCGTCAGACCCTTCACTTGTATCTACAAAGCTCCCTGGATCTGAGGAGGAAATATAGTCACTTTCGTAACCAGTGACCTTCACATAATCAGTACTAGGACCCACATTGTGTCCTGCATCATTAACATGCTCCCCATCTCCAGCCATTTCATAAGTTTTGTCAGCATTTTCTTCCTCTTCTTGACCAGCCTCTGCTTCCAATGTTTCCCTCAACTGAACATATTTTCTAACATTTGTCCTTGCCTCCTCTCTTTCATCATCAAAATCTGAATTCAAATCTAAAGATGCCTCAAGAATAAGCCTCTCCTCATCATCATTATCTGACTCATTATGATTGCCCTGTAGTAACACCTCTGGTAAAATATTTCCATGATCAACACCTACTGACTCCACATATATATCTGCTGTGAAATGCTTTCTCATTTGCTCAGCTACACATAAAACCTCACTATCATCAGAGATACTCTTCAGTGTGCCCTCCTCATCAATGTAAAACAATCCAATCCTCTTCTTTATATCATAACCCAAGTCCTTCAAGTCTCCTAACACATCCCAGTAACAGAATTTATCTGGGTCAACTGCAAATTCATCCACCTTTCCATTGATGTACTTAGCCTCCCCTTCTCTTACCAACAACCCCCCATGATGATATTTAACGATGTACTCATCACAACAAGCCATACTATGCTGCATAGAAAATAATTCCAAACTAATAAGTGAACTGCAAAATGTTCAGAGCAACTAATACATAGCAGAACACAATTCACAAGTAACTTAAGTCAATCTTTTAAGAGCAACCAATTAGTCAACAATCAGAAACAAATTGCAAGCAAATTCTATGGAAATGAACTCATAAAAGTTATGAATATGAAAATAAACTCATATAAGATTGTGCAAGCAAATGCTTTGGCTTAATTTAAACTTTAAAACCTCAAGTTGTGCTAACAATTTTAATTTAAATTTTAAATTTAAGATTGTGCACTTGTTGTTAGCAATAATTTAAAATTTAAAAGCTCAAGAAGTCATAAGAATAAGAAACAATTTAAATAGTATGAATTCTCTTAAAAAACCATGATTCCAGGCCTAAGAAATATTTTTTTTCCCAAATTGTAAGTCATACTCATTAATAAGCAACAAACTAAATTTTAAAACCTGAAGAAGTACTCATAACAATAAGCAACATTTTAAATTTTAAAACCTCAACAAGTCATAAGAATAAGCAACACCTGAAATTTTGAAACCTCAAGAAATGATATGAATGAGAAACAATTTAAATATAAACTTTAAAACCTCAAATTTTGCTAACAACAAGGCTATAACAACTTTGAACATTCAAAGATTTCAGGCCTAAGGCTTAATAGTATGAAAAGAAAGATTCAGTAAAAACATATGCTATTGCTTAATCTGCTTTAAGAATTTTATTTCCCCAAATTGTAAGTTATGTGGAAATGAACTAATAAAAAGTTGAGAATAAGCAACAAACTAAATTTTAAAACCTGAAGAAGTACTCATAACAATAAGCAACATTTTAAATTTTAAAACCTCAACAAGTCATAAGAATAAGCAACACCTGAAATTTTGAAACCTCAAGAAATGATATGAATGAGAAACAATTTAAATATAAACTTTAAAACCTCAAATTTTGCTAACAACAAGGCTATAACAACTTTGAACATTCAAAGATTTCAGGCCTAAGGCTTAATAGTATGAAAAGAAAGATTCAGTAAAAACATATGCTATTGCTTAATCTGCTTTAAGAATTTTATTTCCCCAAATTGTAAGTTATGTGGAAATGAACTAATAAAAAGTTGAGAATAAGCAACAAACTAAATTTTAAAACCTGAAGAAGTACTCATAACAATAAGCAACATTTTAAATTTTAAAACCTCAAAAAGTCTTAAGAATAAGCAACACCTGAAATTTTGAAACCTCAAGAAATCATATGAATGAGAGACAATTTAAATATAAACTTTAAAACCTCAAATTTTGCTAACAACAAGGCTACAACAACTTTGAACATTCAAAGATTTCAGGCCTAAGGCTTAATAGTATGAAAAGAAAGATTCAGTAAAAACATATGCTATTGCTTAATCTGCTTTAAGAATTTTATTTCCCCAAATTGTAAGTTATGTGGAAATGAACTAATAAAAAGTTGAGAATAAGCAACAAACTAAATTTTAAAACCTGAAGAAGTACTCATAACAATAAGCAACATTTTAAATTTTAAAACCTCAAAAAGTCTTAAGAATAAGCAACACCTGAAATTTTGAAACCTCAAGAAATCATATGAATGAGAGACAATTTAAATTTAAACTTTAAAACCTCAAGTTGTGCTAACAACAAGACAAGGCTACAACAATTTTGAACATTCATTCAAAGATTTCAGGCCTAATAGTTGCTTAATCTACTTTAAGAATTTTATTTTTTCCAAATTGATGGGTTCCTAAAATTGCTTAATCATTCCTAAAGTTGCTTAATCATTTACTAATATTTGCAAATGAGACTATCTTTTACATACTAATCTTGGCAGTTGATGAATAGAGTGCTAACTTTGTTTCTCCTTTTATATATATATATATGTGAAATTTCAATAGTTGATATATCCAAGTGAAGTGCATATTTCCAATTCTTATGTGTTGACCCTCACTAATTGAATTTTCCTTTCCATATTAGTTGAATTTAGATTTGGATGAATTTAAGGTCTTTCAAATGGATTATAACTGGAATAAAGTTACCAACAAAATTGGTGGATTCCTACTGGCCAAGTTGAGGACCCTACCTTGTTGATTGAGACTATGTAATGGGCATCAAACAGTACAGGTTTCATGAATTATTGCTGACACCTCTTACAACCTTTATTATATGTAATGTGGTCCTACTTTCTTGGACAAAACTGATACCCAAGGCAAAAGTGGCCCTCATTATGCTTTTTATAAGTACACATTGCACGATTTCAGTAAAATACATAACATAAGCACACTCAAATGCTTACCTGGGCACTTGACAAGGTGGTATACAGCTGATAAGCTCTCGGGTGGTATACAGCTGATAAGCTCGTGTGGTATCACAGGGGAACTTCAATAGGGCGCGGACGTCGATGTCGCAGCGACCTTTGTGGTGGTTTGAGTCCTGGCCTGAGACTGGGAGGCAGTGCGGGATTTAGGGCTGTTGTGGATTAGGGGTTTAGGAATTGAGAATCTTTATGCGAATTGAGGTAGCGATTTAAAAGCGGATCCGAATCGGATCCGCACCCGGTTAGTCGGTGGTTATTATCTTTTTTTTTTAATTTTTTTATTAATATTTTAATACAAAATAATGCCACCACGCTTCTAACTAGCCAAGCTTGATGTCCATGAGGGAAGGGACTAAATAGACACAAACGTAGCAGAGGGATCCCCAAAGGACGCTTTTATATTAGAGGGATTTAAAGGGACAAATCGTAATAATAGAGGGACTATTTAGAGTATTTGACCTAAAAAAAAAAAAAGCTGTTAACTTGATTTAGTTAGAATTTTTTAGGGGTTTAATCTTGAAGTACACGTGGCGATTGATTGAGAGCTTTTGCACTGATTGAGAGCTTATACGTTGCCTCTGCGGATCCGACGGTTAAACCTCTCCTAGCACTTGGCCATCCTTCTATGTACTCGTGTCTCCTTCTCCTCCTTCGAAGCCATTAATGGCGGCGTGGAGATGCCATGCCCCTCCTCTCCGCCGCCTCCAAATCCCTAGCATCATCATCGTCCTCCTCAGCTTTCGGTAAGCTACGCCCATTCGCTTCTCTCCTCACGGAGAAACCCCATTTCGAAACCCTAATCCTTAACACCATTGCAGCCTACCCTTCAGCTTTTACCCCGGCCTTCCGCCCTCCCGACCGCCTTAAGCCCTTGATCTCCAATCCCGAGCTCTTCCTCTCCGCGCTTGATGCCATCCGGAAGCGGCCGAGGCTTGCCCTTCGCTTCTTCCGCTGGGCCGAGCTCCAGCCGGGGTTCCCCCGCTCAGAGATGGCTTTCGTCGGCGTCCTTGAGATTCTCGCTGAGGGCGATCTCACTCGCGCGGCGTACTCGGTGATGGAGAGAGTCCTCAAATTGGGTTTGCATGGGGTTCTTGATCTTTTGATCAATGGGTACGCGAGCGCCGAGGCCACGATCAAGCTTCTTGATCTTCTTCTTTGGGTCTATACCCAGCGCTCAATGGCTGAGCGCTCACTGTCCACGTTTTACAAGATGGTGCGCAGCGGGTTTTCACCGGATGTCAAGAACTGCAACAGAGTGCTGAGGCTTTTGAGAGATAAGAAGCAGTGGGTGCAGGTGAGAGAGGTCTTCGAGGAGATGAGAAAAGTTGGGATCTTGCCCACCATTGTTACTTATAACACGATGCTTGATTCGTTTTTCAAGGAGAAGAACGCTCGGGAAGCTTTGGAGCTCTTGGGGAAGATGCTTAACAAGGGTTGCACTTTCAATGATGTCACTTACAACGTTTTGATCAATGGGTACTCGAAAATGGGGGAGTTTGAGGAGGCCAAAAGGTGGGTTGCAAAGATGAGGACTGCTGGGCTGCAGGTAACGGCCTACACCTACAATCCGTTGATTTGTGGGTATTGTTCTAAAGGTTGGATGCATGAGGCTTTGGATTTTAGAGATGTGATGGTGAGGAGAGGGATTTTGCCCACTGTTACCACTTACAATACTTTGATTAGTGGACTTTGCAAGAAGGGATGGGTAACAGAGGCTCGAGAGAAGCTCTCTGAGATGGGTGAGATCAATCTGGTGCCGGACATTATTTCCTACAATTCTTTGATTTATGGGTATTGCCGTGTGGGCAATCTCAGGGAGGCCTTCATATTATTTGATGATTTGAGGAGGGTTCATGGCCTTGTTCCCACATTGATTACTTATAATACGCTTATAGATGGTCTTTGTAGAAAAGGTGATCTCGAAGAGGCTCAGAAGGTCAAGGATGATATGGTTGAATTAGGGGTTCAGCCAGATGTTTACACTTATACGATTCTTGTGAATGGTTCTTGTAAGATGGGAAACCTCACAATGGCAAAGGAATTCTTTGATGAGATGTTACAGATAGGTCTGCAACCTGATGGTTTTGCATATACAACAAGGATAGTCGGTGAGTTGAAGCTTGGTTCTCCCTCTGAAGCATTCAAACTAAGAGAGGAAATGATTGCAAGAGGCATTATGCCGAATACAGTGAGTTATAATGTTCAAATTGATGGGCTATGCAAGACAGGAAATCTTGATGACGCTTATAACTTGTTGCTGAAGATGGTTAAAGATGGGTTTCCACCGGATTGTGTCACATGCACCTGCATAATCCATGCTCTCTGTCAGAAGGGATATCTGAGAAAAGCAAGGGGCATGTATGATAACATGATTGGTAGCGGTTTATCCCCATCAGTCGTCACCTACACAGTTCTGATTCATGCTCATGCTAATAAAGGAGATCTTGAATCTGCATTCGCTTTCTTCTCAGAAATGCAGGAGGGTGGTGTGCAGCCTAATGAAATTACATACAATGCACTTATCAATGGGCTTTGTAGAAAGAGGGACATTGAATTGGCATATGAGTACTTTCTCGAGATGCAGGATAAAGGTTTGTTTCCTAATAAATATACATACACCTTGCTTATAAATGAGCATTGCAATAGGGGAAATTGGAATGAAGCTCTACGATTGTATGGTGAGATGCATGAGAAAGGCATTCAACCTGATTCTTGTACTCAATCTGTATTGTTCAAAAGATTTGGCAAAGAATACATGGATCATGCTATCAATTACTTGGAAAATGATGTTCTTGGCGATTGATTGGGTAACTAGAGTTTACATCAGAAAAGTATAACAGAAGGCAAGGAAGGATTGCAGCTCTCTACTGTTGGTCAGTGTCACATGAGTTGATTACCTTTTTAGGTTGAATAATCATTTTTTTGTAGCTCCACCAGTTGTTTGACAGATACAACAGGTATTGTTGATAACTGAAACTAGTGACAGTAATTTTATTATTTAAGCTGCATGAAGTGCTGTGGCTCATTTTTTCTTTTTTTGTTATACACATGTATCTTTTCATTTGTACCATCTTGTGTTGAATTGGAAGCAATATGCTGTTTTAGTTCAGGTTTCTCATTTGATATCTTCTCACAGTATGAAGAAACTTCTGAACTTGCATAGATAGCTATCTCAGTTTCTGATTTTTGATCATATACATGCGTTTGTTTTCTAGATATTTGCATTTCTGATTTGTGAGAAGAGTGACTGCACTGCTATTCCACTCATCAGATGAGCCTGTTCATTGTTCCACAGATCTGTTAAGCCTATATTTATTTTCTCTGTAAAACATTGAACCTAATGCTTTTGTTGAGTTTGGTATGGAGACTACATGCGATGTGTTAGAGAACAAACTTCTTTAGTATTTAAGTTTTTCCCCTCTTCTTTTCCAATAATCTTTTCTTGTTTGTATAATATCGCACATTGTAAACTACAGTCTAGAAGACCGGATTCAAGTGTCTTATTTTTTGGCCTTCTCTAGATAATTCATATGATGAAATAACAACCAAGATAAATGTTTGGAGATTTTACTTCATGAGTTTCTGGCTAAATAAAATGTAAGAATGTCTTGTGTGATTACACTAGAGGTTGCGCATACTATTGCTGTTCGAGTTGTTGCAGAAGATGCTCTTTCACCACTTGTGATAAATTTGTCAGGTCAGTGTGGATTTGATGTTTTCATTAATCTATTAGCTATTTATTGCAATTTATGTGCAACTTTTTATCTCCTATCAGGTAAATATCAGGGGACAAATCATGAAACAGGACCACCATTACACAAAAAGAGATGTAAATCATTGTCTTTAGCTCCTGAAATTGAGAACAATTTTTTTCAACAGTTCAAAGGAAATGTTCTGCTTTGTATCTAGTAGATCATGAGGGGGCTCTATCGGTGGTATTTGTATGTTCTCATTTTCAAGATGGTCACCATATATCTCTGGCCTCAATTTGGCAAGCTTTGTTTGTAGTCTTGTAGATGGATTGGGTTCTGGTGAAATAAATAATACCTTGAGATTTATTGGAGAATCAATCCAAATTTACACATCTTCTTTCTTGTATCTCATGTTTATTATGAGTCTCCTCTAGATACAGAAATCAAATCATCAATCAAGATCTTGTTAATTTAAAGGTCTCAATTTCAACATTAGAAAAACTTGGATGGTCACTGCAAAAATTGAGTACAAGTGATAACTGAAATACTGAACAGAGAGGTTGGAAATTTGCAACTGATACACAAGGAAACAATGTCACTGAACCCTAAACAAGAAGTGCCTTCAAGATAGCATCACTCATACCATCTGCCAGTGGGAACAAATGGCCAGCATCAGGGAGCTCATGATAGCGAATCCATGGGAGATGTTTGGCTATGTATCGTGTCAATGAGACTGGAGCTAATGCATCAAGCGCACCGTGCCATAAGTGCACAGATCCCTCATTACCAGGAAAAGGGTTTGCAAGACCCATGGGATCGAACTCCCAGTTTCCATGGCTAATGATCAGGTCCTGATGGACAGAAACAAACTCTCCTTGTTGTCTCACCTTCTCCTGGAAAAATGCCAAACAGAACAGTGAACATATGTTTCAGGACTACTGATCTTTCGATATATCATTTGTCCTCAAGTTTAATATAGAGGTATGAATGAAGATGCTAGAACAATGGCATACCGAGTAGCGATTTCTAGCTAATAACAAGACCTCCTTGTCTTTTGCATCGAGATGATCGGAACGATGAGCCAAAGCACTTGATGCAGGGAACCACTTTTGGGTATTCCACCAATATGTTAACCAAGGGGCATAATGAGCAACTCTAAGTGCCCACTGATCTTGTGGGAGTAGTTGTGCATAAGCTTCATTAGATACATTGGCAGGAAAATTAGGCCACCAGTAATTGGCAATTGGAGCAACAATGGCCACACCTGCAAGCCTGCAAGTGAAACAAACCATAAGCTGAAGGGAGATAAAGATTACTGCACGAAGGAGCTGATTTTTCAGCTTGTAATTTTCTGATGCATGTTGTAACACATCAAGGACAAGTGTCTGACCTTCAGGTACCAATTACTCAGGAAAAATGTCGCTCAAATACTTTGTGATATATGCTTCTACTTATGTTTCATGGACCAGAAAGAATCAATCTAGAGGCTAATTGTTTGATGTCAAGAAATGGCAGGGCCTTGCTCAGAGGAAATTTTCTACGGTGATTATTCAAATGTAACAAAATATGGATCACCGCAGGGTAAAGAAATAATCAGCACTGCAACTCAGGTTTCTTTGTTGCGACAGTGAAAACATAAATTACTATATGAATAAGAAAGGTGAAATTTTCAGGACAACACAAAAAGTCTATATATCATACCGATGAGGAATGTATCTCAAACAGCTCCAAACTAGTTCTCCTCCGAGAGAAAATCCAATAACATGGAACTTAGATCCAAGCTTCAACTGCTCTGCAAGTTCCTCGATGTCCAGAGCTAAGCTTTTCACTGTTTGATGTGGGTTTGGATCACTCTCTCCATACCCAGCTCTGTCGAACGACAGCAAGTACACCTCTAGTTCTTCAAGGACTTCCTGTAAAACAATTAAGGTTAGCAGATAACACAAAAATAATGAACACTACAACAGCTAAAACAATTAGAACGCAAAAATAAAAGAAAGGAAACTCATCAATACCTGGGAAAAAGGGAACACATTGTCTTTGCAACAGTCCAAGCCATGAATGAAAACAATCTTATACTTGGCCTTTTCCTTCTGAACACCACTTTCTATATATGCCAGATGCCTTCCATCCTTAAGCTTGATTCTAGACGATGTAACAGGAGGACCATTCAATGATCCACAGATCTTTGGGGCTGGAGGTTGAATTGACTGATACAACCAAGCTACCAATCCCACAACCAAAATTGCCAATGTTTTTCTGATTAAACCTGAAACATAGACACCGGATTCAGCTCCTTGTCAACAATTTGAGGATATTTCTTGTGAACTGTCGCATCTTATTTGACAGAGCACAAAAAGAAGCTTTAATGGTGTCAAACAACAAGCAGTAATGGTGGCATGGTATTCAGCAAACACACAATTACCATTCCTAGAAACTTAGATTAGAAGATAAAAAAAACCTTTCAGGGTCACCACTTCATTCATTCAAGTGCACAGCAAGGTCCTTTACAGTATGCTTGGATTGAGTGAAAATAGCATATTATCTCAATCCTAACGCACTCTCAGTGACTATTCCTTACAGCTAAGGCAATCAAAGAACTAATATTCAGTTTAGAACACTGATCTGCATCGACAGTTCATCTGCTTCCTACTCATACCAAAACGACCTTTTTTTTGGTCAACGAAAAAAAATTTCAGATTCATTCCTCAGATCTTCAAGGAGATAAAAACACAAAACTTGATATTGAAATTATCTTCCAATTCCTCAGATCAAATCAAGACAAAACACCACACGAAACTGTGGAGAAAAAGCTCAAATTCTTAAAAAGAAGTTAAAGAAATTGGTAAAGCGGCATAAATCCTTCCTTTTTCCCATGAGATATCATAGTTGGAAACAAAGAAGGATAAAAGATGCAAAACTGAAAGATCTTTTTGAATAGGAGACGGAACCTGGAGAGCAGAAGGAGTTGCTCTGCTTCTTCTTTCTTGTGTGAGCCCTCGCAGATGCCGCTGAGATCCTACGCGCCGGCGGCACAGCCATTACTCAGATCTTCACTTCTCCCTTTTTCCCAAAGATCTAAACTTTTACTTTAGAGAGAGAGAGAGAGAGAGAGAGAGAGAGAGAGAATAGTTAGAGAGAGAATGGTTTCTTTCTTTAATTGAGGACTTAGAATAATCAACTGCTAAAGAAGAAGCTCCTTTTTAACTCATTTCATTATTTATTTAATGATAATAGTATTTTGACAGGAATTTCAACTTTGGCATCAAATTTATTGTGCCAAATAGTGAATTAGTGGAATCAGAATAATAAGTTATTAGAAAATATCAAGCTCCCTCTGATGTTGCTTCTGATTCTGATGATCAGCAGTACACATCTCTTGTCTATTTGGCAGAAAATCTTGTAAGAAATGGTGAAGCCTGTTGATCACCAATAGTCATTGCATGAACATGAACCTTGTTTGAAATGATGAAACCTGTTCTGGTCCCTCAGAATTATCTCATGCTTATAAACACTGGAAACCAGCTTGCTAAAAGAATGGCAGTCACTGCACACTCTAAGGTTCTTCACTATGTGCATTGGAGCCCCTTTGTCCAAATTTATCAGCCCATAAACTATTGCCATCTTCTCACTGTGAACACTGAGCAAGCTCTCCTTCTCTTCCTCTTCAGCATCGACAAGGACTTGGCTCAGATCAGGCTCATATCCTTGTGATTTCAATCTACATATGACCTCCTTCAACTTGGAAAGAACCACTGCTCTACATCCAACACCCATCTCCTTCCCTACAAGAAACTCATGCATCTTCCCCTTGATCATCACTGAGCTACAACCAGGAACTTTTCTGATACCTCTTTCTTTCATCAGTTTCCTGATTCTCTCAACTTCTGTCCATTGCTCTGACTTGGCATACAAGTTTGACAGGAGCACGTAACAGCTAGAATCATCCGGTGCCAATTCGATAACTTTCATGGCGGCTTGTTTGCCCATGGTCACATAATGGTGTTTCACACAAGCACTTAGAATTGATTTCCATGCAGTGGCATCAGGCTTCATAGGCATCTCATCAATGACCTTTTGCATTGCTTCAAACCGGCCTGCTCTGCCAAAGAGATCAATCAAGCAACCATAGTGTTGTATGCTTGGTTTCAGCTTATATTTTTGAAGCATCAGTGTGAAGTAGTGCTTGCCCTCCTCGACCAAACCCCTGTGGCTACAAGCATTTAGGAGGCCTAAGAAGGTTATTCCATCAGGTTTAACCTCATTCCTCTCCATTTCATCAAAGATTTCAATGGCTTCTTGGCCAAAACCATGCATTGCAAGGCCTGAGATCATAGAATTCCAATTCCCTGTCCTTCTTGCACCACTGCCATCACCAGCACATAACCTTTTAAAGACATTGTAAGCATTGTTCACAAGGCCACACTTGAAATACATGTCAATGAGAGCTGAACCAATATTCCCAGATGATAACTTAATATTTCTTCCTCGAATATAAGCATGTATCCGTCTCCCTTCATCTGGAAAACCCAAGTCAGCGATGGCCGAGAGTGTATTTACAAGAGCAACCACATCTGGTTCAACACCGGAATCCAACATTCTTCTAAAGAGCTCCAATGCTGCATTGGGACGGCTGTTGTGCACATAGCCAGAGATCATAGTTGTCCAAGAAACAACATCCCTAACATTCATGCCTTCAAACAAGTCAACAGCATCATCGCACAGACCACACTTTATGAGCCCATCAATCATTGAATTACACGAGACAACATCCTTTTCAGGCATTTCACCAAACAACCTCTGAGCAAGACCGATATCCCCCACCTTGACACAGCCCGAAATCATTGAATTCCAAGAAAATACATCCCTGTTCGGCATTTTATCAAACACTCGTCCGGCGAATTCCAGCTCGCCCCAATCCAAGTACATCCTTAGAAGAGAATTCGCAACAAAGGGGTCATCTTGGAAACGGCCTTTCAAAATCTGGCCATGAATTTGCCGACCTTCGTCGAAAGCCAACAACATCCCGCACATCTTGAGAACAGATGGTAGCAAGAACTCAATACCATGGAGATCATCCAAAAGGGAGATGATTTGGGAGTAGAGAGCAATGGAAAGATACTGGTTCTGGGATTGCAGGGAGAGGGTTCGAACTATGGAGTAGAATGCGAAGGGATTGGTGGAGAGATAGGAGGAGGAGGAGATGAGGTTGGATTTCACCATATGGCCGTGGACTTGGCGGAGCTCCGGCGTTGCGTTGAGTTTGTCGAAGAGGGACATGCATGAGAATGGCACGGAGATGACCGACATTTTGGCAGCGGCACTGGCGGCTGCGGTGGTAAGAAAGATTCGTTATGGCTAATTGGCCATCAAAAAATTCAGAAAAGAAAAAAAATAATAAATAAATTTCAAAAAAAAAAAAAAATCTACCTGATATCACATATTTACAAAATATGAAAAATGTTTTTTTTTTAATTTTCTTAAAAACTTGTGATTTGTCCGGTTAACAAAGAAAAACCGTTAACTACCCGGCGCTAACTTTTACTTAGTTGGCAGGGTATTTTCATCAAATTTTATATAAAAATTATATGAAAATTATCATAAATTGAATTTCTTAAAATCTCCATCTATTTGAGAGATCACAACAAAAAAAGTTTGACAAAAATGCCCCTACCAACTAAGGAGGGATAAACGTCATTAACGGGAGTTAACGGTTTTTATTTTTTTTGTTAACGGGAGATACACAAGTTTTTGTAAGAAAAAAACACTTTAATTATTTCGCAAATCTGTGACGCCATATAGATTTTTTTTTTTTAAATTTACCCCAAAAATATTAAGGCATGGATACAAAAATGGTATATCATTTTAAAATATTTTACATTACAGTTAGGACAGCCAAACTTGGGGCTAGCCCGCTCTATGACTGTACTATCAGTCGGGTCTCGGGTAGCGGGCCGGCAGCAAGTGCGATTGACCTGACAATAACATTTCCCTATATATATATATTAGGTAATATTTAGATATGTTTTTTATAATTTTTAAATTATCTTATCATTACAATACATATATAGATACATATTATCTATAAAAATTATATATACATATCTAAATATTATCTAAAATATATAGATAAATCAAAAAAATATATAAATAGATTATAGAAAATAATATATATATATATATATATATATATATAAAATTTTATTTTAACTATAATTTTTATATATACATTGTTAGAGCTAAAATCAGATTGAGAACCCAATTTCAACCTAACAATTGAATTTATATTGATTGGGTGGCTATCCTAGTGAGAAATCAAATAAGAATCCAAGCAGAACGAAAGAGAAACCAGATTTACGTGGAAAAACCCCTAATCAGGGGGAAAAAACCACGGGAGAGAGAGATCTCACTATCAATCATCAAAAATACAAGAGATCTTAAATCCAGAAATGGAAACATGAAAAAGAAAGTAGATCCTGATTCCAAATGGATAGAGCTCTGCTGCTAGGATTCACGTTGTTTGAATGAGTTGTGATCCTTGCCTATTATAGGCATGGGTTGCGTGCTGAGCACGCCCCTCAATTTAGTCACGTGTTTTGCCGAAATTTATGCATCCGGCTAGCGTAACTAAGTGCCCGACTAGACACCGGCTAAATTCTGCGAAATGTCTCAGAATTGTAACTCTTTTAGAAGGCCAGGCTGTCTGCAGCTGTACTTTTTCCAGAAGGTTGGAGCCGATATGGATAGCTATCAGTTCAGATATACCTTTCCTGGTTGACACGTGTTAGTTTGGTGAAGCTCTTTCTGATCCCGATGAGTCTCGCAACGGTTTCAATATATCAGTTCTACATATCGGATTGGCAAGACACTTCATACCGGGTCAATATGATCGGATGAGCAGACTATATCGGAACGGTTCACCATAGTAGTAGTAGAGGATTCTGCTTTGTTATTTTGACATGTGGCTTGCTTGGATGAACGCCACGTATTCCACTACTTTCATCCCTATCAATAGTCCCCCATCAAGTATGCTTGCGAATTAATCCGAAGGATGATCAAATGTTCTTTGATCATTGTTCGAGTTAATGAAGCTAAGCATTACTCGTTCTGGACCTTCCAAGTCGATATCTGCTTCAGTGTCTTATTTAATAACCCTTCTTTTTCCCGTACTGTACTTCTGCGACTTATTTGCTCCAACATTCCTTTTCTTATTTTCTCAGATTCCTAGCTCGATGATCTCATCCGATCTATCAAGTCAGGTACATAGCTTTTTTAGGAATTCATGTACGGCTGCTTCTTTCAGAGGTGAGAGGGTCTTTACTGCCTCTCAGGCTTTTATGGCTCACTGTTTGGCATTGATTATCTGCCATTCCTCATTATTAAAATGCGGTTTCTGAGGGCTGTGGTGAGATAAGGTTCATGATGATGTTGCCTTTTCATTTTCCACGCGTCGAGGATACGTAACGCTTTGAATTTCCATCCGTCCCTAATCGTCAGATAGAGGGTTTTGCACAATCTCTTGGATTGATCTTGGCCGTCGACTTGATCCTTAAATAGTGTTGGAGAGCCCACTTTCGAATTTCAAAATTATTTGAGAGCGGCGCTTTTTGTGCGGAGATCTCCTTGTCTCGTTCTCCGATTCGATTTGTCTCTTCTTTAAGAAGTCATCGATCTCTTGGTTCTCAGAAAGATCTTATTTACTCAGGTACGAGGCTTTTTCTTTCTTCTAGGGTTTGGATCTTCTTCGTTTTAGGGTTTCCTTCGCTGGTTTTTCACGATGCCGAAGCTCGCCAGAGATCCAAAACGTTGTTCCTTTTTCTTTGTTAATACTTTTTCTGAAGCCAGGATAGATGACTTAGTGGAGAAGTACCATCTTTCTTCTTCTGATATTTTTTATAGGGTTCCTTCCCCTTCTGAGCATGCTTGTTCTCCCTCTCAGGGAGGGGACTTGGTTGTTTATCAAGATGCTTTAGTGGCTGGTCTCAGGTTGCCTTTTCCGTAAATTTTTGTAGACATTTTCCGTCATTTTAGTCTAAACCCTTCTCAACTGACTCCAAACTCTTGGAGAATCCTTTATGGTTTCGTTATAGTTTCAATTCTCAGCGAGGTTGAACCATCTGCCCTTCTATTCAGCCTCCTCTTCAATCTTAACCAAGATAGACAATCCGATTGGTATTATTTAGGTGCCAAATCTGGCATGGTCTTTCTTGGTTCTGTTTCTGATTCGATCAAAGATTGGAAAAACAAGTACTTCTTTGTTTCCAATAGCAAGAGTTGGGGCTTTAGTACCAAATGGGGAACTTCTTGTGCTCATACGGGTTCCAAAAAGAAAATAACATCAGTTGAAGGAAGATGGTTGGAAAAATTCAAGGAGTTCCGGAATACTCCATTAGATAAATCTTTCCTGTCTGATAAGAGACTTCAAGAATGTGGATTATACTTAGCTTTAGGTAGGGTTTCTTCAAATCCCCGATTCATGTTATTTACCGATTCTGATCCGTTGTCCGATCCTGATCTGCTCTTTTTATCTTTCTTTCTTAGACGACGATATGGCGCCAAAAACTCTGGCTGAAAGGATGCGCGCCATCTCTTGTGCGGATAAATCGAAGAGGAAAGGAAAAGAAACCTCGAGCGAAAAAGCTCTTGTTTCAGAAAGTAGAGACATTGAGAAGACCGCTTCTGATGATGCTTCTTCTCAACAATCTGGTGCAAGTCGGAGGGTTGAATCTGAAGCTGTTGTTAATTTCGAGACAGTAGTGGCTCCTAGCATTGTTAGCCTTCCCCCTCCTGTCCCCACTGACGCTCCAATCGTAAAGAGGAGGCGGTTAGTAAAAGCTGTGGAAAAATCTGGCTTTGTTTCGACTCCGCCTGCGCAGGTTGCACCGGAGACAGTTGCCAAAGACTCGACCGGTCCTGTTCAAGAGGGACCCATCATTCCTTCTTCTCTTCCTGTTACATCGGATTCCGATGTTTCAGTTCCTGATGTGTCTATTGTCTTTCCTCATTCTCTCCCTATCAGATTGGGTTTTGATATTCAGATCCCTGATGTGTCAACTATTCGCAGACAGGGAGAGCTCTGTAGGTCGGAAGGAAGTGTTGCTTTGGGAACGAAATCCGGTAGTAACCAAAACCGAGGTGTCATTTTGAAGTTCCTCTCTTTCTTATGAGTCTTTCTGCTCGACCTCCTTGGTGTTGATTAACTTATTCTGCACATCTTGTCTTCAGAAATGGTTAAAGCTACAAAACTTTCTGTTGGTGGTTCGAGCGCCCAAGGATCTGAAGTTCGGGGAAGAATTCACCGAAGGGACAATGCCCTGTCCATTGATACCCGACTTGTCAGAGGCTCTCTCCGTTCTTGGCAGCAAGACAACGTTAATACTCATCTGAATCAATTCAGTGCGGAGGAGTCTTGCGCTCATTTTCGATTATCCATTGCTTCTGTATGAATTTGACTTTCTCATCGGTTGATAGTACAATTTCCTATCTTGTTTCTTTGAATGAAAATTTCCTTTGCAGACTGTTGTGTGGGGGGAGCGAGTTTTAAGATTTTGTGAACAAGGAGATCCCGAGATGAAGGCCCGAATCTCCAAATTAGAAGATGAGAATAAGAAGCTTCTGGAAAACCTTTCCACTAAAGATGCTGAAATATCCAAGCTGAATGGGGAAAAAGAGTCTTTCACTGCTGAATTAGGGAAGTCGCAAGGAGCATATGGTGCTCTGAAAGTCGATTATGAGAGTTTGCAAGCTTCCCTTTCTTATCTAAGCAAACTGTTGTCACCTTAAGATTAGATCTAGATCAGTCCAAAAGTGAGAAGGATTCTGTTGTTGGCGAAAAAGCAAAACTCACTAAGAAAGTATCTGTGCTTGAATGAGAGATTTCCTTGGAAAAAGAGATGAAAGGTGTCTTAAGAGTAAAACTCGAGGCTGCCGAAAAATCGGTCAGTAAGCTGAAAGAAGATAAAGATCTTTTATCCGAACAATTGACAGCCAAAGAGACCCTTCTCTCTCGTGCTTAGCATGACATCTCTCGAGCACAACAGCTGAAGGATGACACCGACAAGAAAGTATCATCCTAACTATCAGATTTGAACAAAAGTTGGAAGAAATACATGGAACTGGAGGCGAAGCTCGCTGCGGCTGAGGAGAAAGAACTATCTGTTGATGAGATCCGTAGAATAACATCTGAAGTTTACTCGATTTTGAGCAGCATTCATTCCGTGGATCCTTCTGTAAATTTCCACCAGACTCCTTATGATGAAGCAATGGAGCTTTACTTTGAAATATGTCAAGGAGGAGAAGAAGGAAACAAAGATCCTTCTGCTGAAGAAGTGAGGCTTGATGCCTCTTGATTGGAGGAAATTCACGCTGCAGCTACATTAGAGAAGAATGCTTCCGATGAGATGACCCCTCTATCAACCATATCGGACTCAGAGAAAGCTCTAGAATGTGAAATAGCTATATCGGGTTCAGATCTTGTCCCTAAAGCTGTTACACCGGATCCGGAACAAATCGATGAAGATAGTGACGCCGGGCAGTGTAGTGATTAACCTGCGGGCGATGGTAAATAGGGGGGATTGATAGAAGAGCAAGAAAAATGGAGGACAAACAGAGAAAAAAAAGTCTCTGAAACTTTAAAAGAAAAATAACTCAATAATCAATGAATAAAATTCAACCCACAAGCCGGGTTTAAATAGCTATAAAAAAAACTAACCTAGATAACCTAGAAATTCTATCTTCTTATTCAAATTTGCCCAAATCGGCCAAATTTTGGTCTAATAGAAAAACTTATCTAATTCTAAAATAACTAAACAAAAAAGATAACTCCTAAAAATCGGAGTTCAAATCGGATTCATATCCTATCCAAAATTGGTATACGAAGTATTGCCAAAAATGGAAAAAAACACCTAGAAACGAAGAAACGACGGGGAAAACAATAGAATTTGAGGATGAAGGAACGATGGACCCCACGTGCTCATCGAGACGAGCTTTCCGAATTGGGGTTGAGCGCGTGAATCCGATATCGGTAACCAAAGTTATGGCCAAAATACAGAAACGTGTCCAAAGTGCTCCCCAATTCCGGACTTGGCTCGATCACCTTCCGCCTTTACGTCGGTCCGCCAAGTCGTGGTATGCCAAAGCTCTCATAGTGCAATCAGACAGCTCGGCATCGTTTGACTCGGGCTCTCCTGCATCTAATAGGGGATGCCATGGAGCAGTTATACCGGATCCGGAACCGATTCGTCAAGAGAGGGGATGCCCTGGAGCAGTTATACCGGATCCAGAGCTGATCCGTCAAGAGAGGGGATGCCTTGGAGCAATTATACCGGATCCGGAGCTGATCTGTGAAGAGAAGGAGTGTGTACCTCCCAGTGAAACTCTTCCAGCTATTATTGAGATCGAAGACGACGCCACAACTGGTATATGTGAGTTCAAGTTTTTCTTTTTTCTGATATTCTTTAATTACATGGCTCCTCACTTATGTTTCTTTTATTTGATTAAAGCCATTTCTGTCAACCCGGGCGAAGAGGAGGCTTCGGAGACTATTAAAGCTACTTCTATCAAGCCGAGCGGAGAGGAGACTTCGGGGACCGTTCAAGGGAACACATCTTGCGTTGTGCGTAGGAGGGAAGGTTAGCTAAATTCCTTTAGTTCTTCTTTGCTTACGATCATCCCGCTCCTTTTCTTCCTTTTTGTTAGATCGGCCCGAAGTAAGATGGCTCCGAAGTGGAATCGAAGAATTAAAAGCGGTTCAAGAGAAGATTTTGAGTGATAGGGCGAAGAAATCTAAAGAAGCCCTTGAAGTGAGGCGACGTGCAGAGGCCCGTCGGAAGAGTGCAGCCTCACTAAGAAATTGGGACTTTGTTTATGTCTTTTCTTCCTTTTTGAGAATGAATGAAATAGTTATTCGATTAGCCTTCGATGTTTTCCAAAGAGCGTCTTTTCTGTCACCGATCCATTTCTGAAGGTTTATATCGGATAGGGTGATGTTTTTGATATCTACCAATTCCAAAGACATTATATCGGATCAAATCTTTTTCCAGATCTTCTCATGTGAGTAAGTAGGAGAGTGTTGTAAAGCGGCAAATTCCTCATTCTTGCCTTGATTCAATTCAAATGACTCTTGGAAAAAGGAACAGTCACTTTTCTTTACTGAGCCTTGAATTCTGACACATTTCCAAAACCGCTTTAATGAAACATTCTCTTCGAGGAGTCAAAAGACGTTTATGTTGGTTCTAAACGAAGCGTCTGATGTCCTTCGAAATTCTAGATGTGCATTAACTGCTTCTGTAGAAATCGTAATGTAAATAGGGGTGGTGATGATTTCTTTAGGGCATCTTTTCTTTTGCCATGGGTAACAATAGCTGCCCCTTCTTTTATAAGTACTTCAGCGCCGGAGATAACTTCCGCAATTTATAGATTCCGAGAGCTTTCCAGGTTCATATGAGGATGATCTTTGAGGAGGGGCATGTTAGACTGCGTGGGCCGAGCGGGAATTTTTGGACAGTGATGCTGACAATGGTGACAGAAATTGGAGAATTTCGCTTCACTGACAGCTGGGAGGGCTTCGCGAGGGATCATCAATTGGAAGAAGGAGATCTCCTTGTTTTCGTCCTTTGAGAAGACACGTTTTTTGAAGTTCACATCCTGGGATGGAATAGTTGACAGAAGGTGTCGACGCTGACGGCTTCTCCTGCACAAGCTCCAGATGGTGTTTCCGATTTCAATTCTTCCGACTCTTCTAACTCTTTTGAGTCTCCTTAATTCTGACATTTCCATTGTATTTTCATCCTTTTGATTAATGAACTTCTTTTTCTGTCAAAATGTCTCTCTGGTCGTTTCATGTTTGAAATACTACAGCATTCTTGTGTGGAATCAGTCTTCTTCCTTCTTTTGCTTCCTGAATGATAAGTTGTTTTATTGCTACAGAAATGCATTGCTTTGTGTTGCTTGTATGAAGTTGATGTGACTTGTCAATGTGATAAGCTTGTGTGATGACTTTTGAGATGATTGATTGATACGATTAGTTGACACAATAGACTGGTATGTTGACTTCTATTGAGTACCAGTATAATTTGTGCCCGTAACAGGTTGAGGGGTTGGTGTGATCATCTTCTTTCTGGGACCGGTATGGTCCGTTGAGGCCGGTATGGCCATTAGGAACGATATGATTCGTCAGGATTGATATAGTCAATTGGGATTGGTATGGCCATTGGGACCGATATAATCCGTTGGAATCGATATGGTTAGTTGGGGCCAGTATGGCCATTGGGACCGATATGATCCGTTGGGATCGATATGGTTAGTTGAGACTGATATGGTCTGTTGAGGCTGGTATGGCCGTTGGGACCGATATGATCCGTTGGGATCAATATGGTCTGTTGAGGCCGGTATGGCATGCTGAGCCCGGTATGGGCATTGTGACCGGTATGGTCAGTTGAGCCCGGCATGGGCATTGGGACGGGTATGGTCCTTTGGAGCCGGTACGGCTTTTGGTGTCGATTCCCTCCTTCTTTGTTGCTAAACAAACTTTTCTAGAAACAGAATAGAAATGAAAAAGGCATAAATGCATGGGAGTAACTGATTTTATTGATAGTATCTCCGCAGATGTTCCGAATGGTATGGACGCTTGAGTCTGCGCCCATCAATTTTAGAGAGCCAGTATGTACCGGGCCTTACAATTTCTTGCACAATATAGGGGCCTTCCCAATTGATATTCAATTTTTCTGTCCGACTCTTGTTGCTTTGAAAGATATTTTCTCTCAGTACAAGACCTACAACTTGGAAGGTCACCTCCTTTACCTTGGCATTCTAGTATCTCTTGACCTTCTGCTGGTATGATGTTGCTCGAACATTAACACAATCCCTTTTTTCTTCAAGGAGATCCAACTCGGCCCGAAGCTGTTCTTCATTACTTATTGGATCAAAGGATTGCGTTCTTGGTGTAGGTAAATTGATTTCTGCTGGGAGCACAGCTTCGACTCCAAACACCAATGCGAATGGAGCCCACCAGTCGGGGTTCGAGCAGTCGTTCGATATGCCCATAGAGTATTCAGAACTTCCTCCACCCAGTTCGACCCATTTCTGAGAACTCTAGTCTTCAGACCGTGAAGGAGAGTCCTGTTGGTTACTTCCACTTGTCCATTTGCCTGTGGGTGAGTAACAGAAGTTAGCCTTGATTCAATACCAAGATATATACAGAACTTCTTGAAGGCTGGATTGTCGAACCAGCGGCCATTGTCCGTGATGAAAGCAACGGGTAAGCCGAAACGGAAAACAATGGACTTCCACAAAAAACTTTGGCAAGCCTTTCCTGTGATCGACACTAGTGGTTCTGCCTCTACCCACTTAGTAAAGTAGTCGATCGCCACAATTAAGAACTTCATCTGTCAGACAGCTACAGGAAATGGCCCAAGTATATCTACTCTCCATAAAGCAAAAGGCCTTGTACTCACAACTGCGGTGAGTGGTACCGGGGGACGCCGTTGAATATTGGAATGGCGTTGACATTTCTTGACAAAATCAATAGCATCTTTATTCAAGGTTGGCCAATAATTTCCTTGCCTCAGGATTTTCTGACTCAATGCTCTTCCTCCCAAGTGATCTCCCGCTATTCCTTCGTGGATTTCTCGAAGGACATACTCTGATTTCGATGGTCGGAGGCATTTTAAGAGAGGGAGGGTGAATGATCTTTAAAAGAGCTGCCCATCCACCACACTATATCGTGAAGCTCTGATGGTAATCCTTCGAGCTTCCTTGGGCTCTTGCGGGAGAGTTCCATCTTTCAAATAACTCAGGATCAGATCGATCCAACACGACTCCTGATCGATATCCATAAGTTCTTGAGGTGGTATACAATCAATTGTCCTAGTTGCCAAGTACTGAATATTGACTGGTTGCTCAATACTGGCATTTGCTTAGGCCAACTTAGATAGGAGATCTGCTTTCTGATTTTCCTCCCTGGGAATTTTAGAAATATGGAATTCCTCGAAGCTTGTGGTGAGCTTCTACAAGAAAGACTTATATTTGACCATGTGGTCTTCCCTTGCCTCAAATTCTTCGCTCAGATGACCCACAACCAACTGAGAATCAGTGTTAGCTTGTAGATTCTGTACTCTAAGACCGCGAGCTAACTGCAACCTGGTTATCATAGCTTCATACTCAGCCTCATTATTGGTTGCTTTGAACCCAAACATCAGAACAGTGGAAGTGTTCCATCCAGATGGTGACTGCAAGATCAGTCCTCCTCCCGAACTATCCCCTGTAGAAGATCCATCTGTGTGTAGAATCCATTGGGATGAAGAGTCGTTCCTTGTTTCAGTCAATTTGATAATTGGGGGATTATCATCGGTAGTGCTTGTAAGCTCAGCAATGAAGTCCGCAAGTACTTGTAGCTTTATGGAAGTACGCGACTCATAACTGATATCATATTCTGCAAGTTCAAGTACCCATCGGGCGAGGCGCCCCGATATGTCTAGCAGATGTAAGATCTGCTTCAATGGCTGATCGGTCAACACCCTTATCCGTTGTGACTGGGAATAAGGGGGGAGCCGACGAGCAGAAACGACTAAAGCGTAGGCCAATTTCTCAAGGGAAAGATATCTGGACTCAGTATCGGTGAGGACCTTGCTTGTGTAATACACTGGTTTTTGCAAATTATCCTCAATCTTTACCAACACTGAGCTGACCACAGCATCGGTTGCCGATAAGTAAACATAAAGCTCTTCCCCTGGTTGAGGTTTTGTCAACAAGGCTGGTGACTGCAAATATATACTCCTTCAACTGGATGAATGCTTTCTTGCATTCTTCATTCCATTCAACTTTGGGAGCTTTCCTCAATGCTCGGAAGAAGGGAAGATTCTTTTCTCCTGACTTCGAAGTAAATCTCCCCAAGGCTACAAGTTGGCCATTAAGTCTCTGTATCTCCTTGATTGTTCTTGAGGATCTCATTTCTAGGACTGCTCTATCTTCTCTGGGTTTGCTTCAATCCCCCGATGTGTAAGTATGAATCCCATAAATTTTCCAGATCGGACTCCGAACGTGCATTTATTGGGATTAAGGCTCATCCCGTGTGCCCGAAGTGCAGCAAAAGTTTCTTGCAGATCGGCAATATGTCGTTCGGCCTTATCGCTTTTCACCAAGATATCATCAACATATGCTTACACATATCAGGCCAAATGGCATGACCTTATAATAATATGTTCCTCTTTCGGTGATAAAAGTGGTTTTCTCCACATCGGCTTCTGCCATTCTGATCTGATTATACCCAGAATATGCATTGAGGAAACTTAGCATCTCGTATCCTGATGTAGAATCTATTAAGTTATCGATTAGAGGCAGGGGGTAGTAATCCTTAGGGCAAGCTTTATTCAGATCAGTAAAATCCACACAAATCCTCCACTTTCATGTGGATTTTTTAACCAGTACAACATTTGATAACCATACGGGGTAGTACACCTCTCGGATAAATTCTGCCTTTAGAAGTTTGTCCACTTCTTATTGAGCAGCCTGGAGGCTGTCAAGAGCGAAACTTCGTCGCTTCTATATGACTGGTTTATGCCCCGGATCGACATTGAGTCGATGCTCTATAACCTCCCGTGAAACTCCCGGCATCTCTTCAGCTTTCCAAGCAAATATGTCGGAGTTGCTCCTTAAGAGATTCAATATCTCTTCTTGCTGGTCCGATGGGAGGTTTGCTCCTATTTGAATAGTGCGCTCCGGCTGTTCCTCCTTCAGATGTATAACCTTCAGCTCCTCAACCGGAGTGGGGCGATGCTTCTCCCTCTCATCATCTTCGTGCTGTATATCCTCCACAGTAAGTGCTTCCCCAGATTGGCTACTCCCCTCGCCATGTCCTTTGAGCATGGTGGTGTAGCATTGGCGAGAAGCCAATTGGTTACCTTTCACTTCACCGCAACCATTGGATGTATTAAATTTGACCACCATATGATAAGTTGAGGGCACAGCTTTCAACTGATTGATCGATGGCCTCCCAATGATAACATTGTAGCTCGAAGGGCATCGGACAATCAGAAAGTTAATGAGAGCAGTGGTAGTTCTCGGGGGAGTACGAAGAGTCAAAGGTAGAGAAATCATACCGTCGGGTTGTAGTAGGCTGCCATTGAACCCGATGAGAGGAGACTTTATCGGCTTCAGGTTCTCAACTAGAAATTTCATTCTGTCAAATGCAGAACAGAATATGATATCCACCAAACTCCCGGTATCGATAAGAACTCGCTCTGCGGTGAAAATCCCGATCTGGGCAGTGATCACTAGAGCGTCATCATGAGGGTAGTGGACACCCTTCAGATCTTCATTTGAGAAACAGATTTGTATGGGGGTGCGGGGCCTCTTCAAGGATGTGACATTCTGAACGGATCCAACCGCTCTCACATAATTTCTCCTTGATTTTGAACTCTCTCCTCTACACCCTCAGCCTCCAGCAATAACCGTCACATATGTGTCACTTGGTACAATATGTTGCGGAGGTGGGATATGCTCAGTCTCTGGCTCCTGCTCCTTTTGTAGAAACTGATCCAGTTTGCCCTCCCTGATTAGACCTTCAATGGCGTTCTTCAATTGGATACAGTCTTCTGTAAAGTGCCCCTTATCTTGATGAAATTTGCAGAACTTTTTACTCTTCTTCCTCCTCGGGTTGTCCTTCATAGGTTGCGGGGGCTTCAAGATCTTCTGGTCCTGAATTTGGGAGAGAATATCCTCCAGTGAGGTGTTAAGGATGGAATAATTGTGATACTTCTCTGCCCTCTTATGATCATATCCCCGATGTTGTAGGGGTCTCCTGTCATCAAACCGATCTGCCCGGTTTGAATTCTAGCCTCCTTCTCTCCGAGGTTTATCACCTCTCGGAGCTCCTTCTCTCCATTCCCGATATGGCTGTGGGTGGTGATTCTTCTTTCTGATTTCTTCCAACTGCAAGAGATCACTCTCTTGCCACTTGGCCTTCATCTCCTCCGAGGTTATGTACTTCGCAGCCGTGGCCTAGAAATCCGAGAGACCGGCCGGAGGCTCTCAAGTCAAGGAATCTTTAAATGGCCTATCCTTCAACCCTTTCACGGCTATTCCCACAACTATTGTAGAGTTTATATCCACCATGTCATTGATCTCATTATTAAAGCGGAATATGTATCCACGTAGAGTCTCCTCCGGTCTCTGCCTGAATCCCAGCAACATTATGGGATTTTTCTTCAATCTCCTGTTGCTAGCAAAATTACACAGAAAGAGGTCAGAAAGTTGCTGAAAACTGTGTATGGTTCCCGGGGGGATCCCCCTAAACCAATCATGGGCGTCATTAATGAGTGTTTGAGGGAAAGCTCGACACATGACGGCCTCAGTGGTTCGATTAACCATCATCTCATCACGATAACTCTCCAAATGTTCCTGGGGATCAGATGTCCCATCATAAGGACGAACATTAGGGGGTCTAAAATGTTCGGGAAAGGGGCTTCCCAAATTTCCCTTATAAAGGGAGAAGTGACATGTGGGACAAGTTGTTGAACTCTTTCCCTTTCTGTCATATATCGCCGTGGAGAAGAATAACGGCAATATGGTGAATCATGCCGTGGAGATCGGCGTCTAGAATGAAGATGATGTGGAGATCGACCTCGAGGGGAATAACACCGATCCGATGAATGATATCGCCCCCGGGACCGATGTGTTGGTGATCGGGCTCTGCGCCTCCGATCTGTTGAGCGATCTGGAGAACGGGAGACCCCCTCTTTCTCTGGTCTCTGATCTCGTCCCCTCGAACATGGCGATCCCGATGGTGGTGTACTAGATCTGAGCTTCCAGTAGAAGACTCCCTACTCTGGTATCTCACAGGAGAACGTGCTTGGTGTCTTGGAGAGTGAGCTATCTTCCTTCCCCCACTCTCCTTGAGAGGTCGTGCATCATGAGGAACAATGGTTTGGGAAGCACGCTGACGAAATCCATTATAGAATCACGTTTAATCCATTATAGAATATCTGGACTTGTATCCAGTCTACTATTCCATGTTTCGGAGATTTCCTAAGTAGCTCCTTATACCTCTCCTATGTATCAATAAAGTGTCTTCGACTCCAACTGTCTGTAGGAAGAGATGTCATTCCAAAGCTTTGTGATCTTGGTCAGTGGGAAGTATCTCATCAGAAATTTCTGGGCCAACTATGCCCATGTTGTGATGGAACCATGAGGCAGTGAGTTTAACCACAGTTTAGCCCAGCCTCTAACTGAAATGGGGAATAGCCTTAGGTGGATTGTGTCCTAGGGTACTCCACCTGCTTTAATAGTGTCGCAGATTTCCATGAAACTTGTTAGATGTGCATACGTTTCCTCATCTTAGAACCCGTCAAATTGGCATGATTGTTGGACCATCTAGATGATGTTGGGCTTCAATTCAAAGTTATTCGCCATGATTGGAGCCAGATTAATGCTTGATCCGACTCCTTCAAGATTCGACCTAGCGAAATTGGAAATGGATCGAGCCATTGCTGCCATCGCTTCCAACTGATCAACCTCTACACTGGTCTTTATTTCTGTGGTCTTTTTATGAAGAGCTTCCCTTAATCTCCAACGAAGTATACGCTCAAAGTCTGGATTTGGTACTTTTAATAGATATAAGGAGCTTTTTGTTATGCACTGGTACCTTCAACCAAGAAAGCGAGGTTAGACGTAAAATTAGAGAAATACTAAGTATTAATACTAAAACTAAGAATAACAGAATCCTAATGTTACTAGAATGCCAGTCCCTGATAACACACCAAAAACTTGATATATGATATCTCTCCCACAAGTGGATGGGGCCGATCAAGTAGTAAAGTACCCCAAGGATAAGGTAGTTGAATCCACATGGATTGGCTCTACTAGTATTAATTCGCCCTCTGTTAACTAGTCTAAAAATATGGGTGTTGATCAAATCCTAATAAAAAAAATCTAAAGAAGAACTACAGTGAACAATTGACAAATCTAGGGTAATTTGACCAAATGTTCATTTTTGTCCTTGTACTTTAAAAATCTTCGATATGGTCCCAGTACTTTGGGGTTTTTGTTCAAATATGTCCCTGGTGCTGACGTGGCAGCACAGGTGGCATACAAACTGAATACGGTTAATTTTTTTTATTCTAGATGGCATGCCACATCAACATGCCATATCATCATTAAATAAATTAGTTTATTTGAAATCTATTTTATCATGCCATGTCAGCATGCCATATCATCCTAACCTTGCCATGTAGGCAGCTACGCCAGAAATACTAGCCACATCTACTGCCACATCAACACTAGAGACGTATTAGAACAAAAACCCCAAAGTAAAGGGACTATATCGAAGATTTTTAAAGTACAGGGACGGAAATAAACATTTGGTTAAAGTACAAGGACCAACTGGGGTTTATCCTATGGCATCCCAGATCTCAATCTCCCCAAGAATCCCTTACTCGACTAAATTCCTAATACTGGTTATCTAATTGATCTTTTCTTAGACCATAAGGAACCCTAATTTAGTTCAACCCCGATCTCTCGGCGGCCAAACCCTAATTCATATATGACGACACCAATCACATTATGATTGCATTAAGTTATACGATTCCCACTATTAGTTTTTACCCTAATACGAAAAGTGTGACACCATACACCCAATCTCTCGGCGTGCACTCACCCCCTACTATCTAAGCCTTGATCTATTATGCCCGAGATCTCTCTACCTAATCATGCAATTCAAATATGCAAATTGGAGCTCTCGCACTAACAATTTGCAAGCATTAAGCACAAATAGATGGTTCATAAGAAAAAAATCAAAACCAATATTATAAAAGAAAGGAAAATAGTCACAAGTTCATCCTAGCACTTAAGAATCTGAGGCACCACAAAAGGTTTAGCCTCTCGTACTAAGGAAACCTAACACATGATCTAAAGAAGTAGACATAAATAATGGTGATGTACTCCCCTGATCTATGTCTCCTCCGCCTTAAATCTCCACCAAAACCCTAGTTATCACCGGAAGAATCGCCAAAAGTCCCCTAATAAGTTACATCTAATGACCTTTTATAGACTTAAATTTTATGAAGCATGATCGTGCTTAGGGTGTGTTGAGGTCGTGCTCATCTCTGGAAGCTTCAAGAATAGATTTAAGTTGTTTTTAGATAATACTGAGATAAGCATGGGCATAACCCGGGGAGAACATGCTTGTGCTCTTCGAAGCACGCTCGTTCTCGGGGGTAGATGGGATGTGCTCAACAAAAGCCTAATTTTGGAGTCAGCATAGCTTGAGCATGCTCGTGCTTAAGCCATGTTCTTCTTTGGAATGCTCCTTTTCAGCTTGTTTTGCTCCGAATTACGTCGATTTTCTCTTCTTCTGTTCCGAACACCTTTTTTCCTGTCCAATGACAACAAAATACGCAACAAAGCACAAAAATAGAGGAATCTATGTAAAAAGAAGGTTAAAGTACATGCATGCAAATATAGTATAAAAATATGTATGATCATGCACTTATCACTACTTGTAGGGCAATAGGGACATCTTCTCCTAGATCCCTGAAGATATGCCCGGGGTACTGAACCAAAATATCATCAAGCATCACCTCAGTATAGACCCTGAGACCAAGCTCGTGGTACAGAAATGGTGACACTTCGCTTTGGAGCGCGAGCTAGCTACGGATGAAGAAGTCGAGAAGCTCCTTATGGCAGGTTTTATCAGAGAAGTATGTTATCTCAAGTGGCTCTCAAATATAGTTCTAGTAAAGAAGCCCTAGGGAAAGGGACGAATGTGTATCGACTTTGCCTACTTGAATAAAGCTTGCCTTAAGGACTACTACCCCCTAACCTTGATTGATAAGCTCGATGACGCCACCTCGGGTCATGAAATGCTGAGTTTCCTAGATGTCTTCTCAGGGTACAACCAAATCAAGATGGCGAAGTCCTACGAGGAGACGATTTCTTTCATCATGACCAAAGGTACATACTGCTACAAAGTAATGCCTTTTTGCCTTGAAAATGCAAGCGCTACTTTCCAGAGGCCTGTGACTCTAGTCTTCAAGGGGCAGCTCTGGAGGAATGTCAAACCATATGTAGACGATATACTTGTGAATAGCAGAAGGACTGATCAACATATAGCAGAACTCCAAGAGATTACTAGTAGTAGAGTGAACTATGAGAGTCGAGTGTTTAACCCACAGGGAATAGATTACTAGTGTAAACTAAACTCCTATTATCTAGTCTTGTCAAAGATTTGGTGGTTTTTGAGTCTAAATCTAAGGAATTAAAAGATTGGAGGCAAACTTTGAAAATCGAGAATTAATTGAGAGAAAACTATAGCATGAGAAGGAGATACTTGAGCATGAGTCTCCTTTGGATTTAAATCTAAGGATACATAAAGAAATCTATGAAGACGATTGGCGATGCTTATGCCAAGAGTTTCTAAATTATATCCAACCCCTCTCCCAAGGTGATTGGATAACTAATCTCCTATGATTGTCTTAAGCTCAAGGGAACCTATATCTTGGAAGGATTGTGGGATTAAATCGTATTAAAGAGTCGCTCTCCTTCTAGCACCTGAATCCCTCAGCGTACTCACAACCCTCTCTAAAGGAGTATGTTCCTAATACAAGGAGGCGCTAGCTTTAGCCCTTGTATCGCACCCAAGAAATCTCTCCGGGCATCCCGCAACGTAGAGAGATTACAATCAATACAAAACATCCGATAGACATTCAAGCATACATCCAATCAATCAAACATAGAAATTAATATGTCATTAATACAATATCCAAAGGTTTCTTATACCCAAGTATCTATAAGATTAGTTCCCCATCCACAGAGAACTCCAATCCAAATCAACAAGAATACAATAAAAAATCAACATGATAAAGAATACCGTTGGCAGCTTTGCAAGTTTGATCCCCTGATCTCCATCTCCTTCCTTCTCTCTCTCTCCAAGATTGGGGGAGATGACCCCCAATCCCTAATCTCAATGATAAACTCTCTCCTAAGCCAACCTCTCCCTCCTAAACCCTAAAGCCTCCTATTTATACCTCAGCTTAGGGTTTTAGGAGTGACAATGACGCTTATACCCCTGCTTGGGTCCGCAATAAAAAGAGAGGGTTAAGACATATGGGCTCGTATACGGTCGTATACTAGCCCATATGAAGCTCAGTGCCCAGTATATGGCCGTATAACAGCCAGTATACGGTGTAGGTTCGAGTATACTTGCTAGTATACGGCCGTATAACACCCCATATGAAGTCATACGGTGTGTATACCATCCAGGGAGGGTCGATGTGTAGGCCGTTCACTCTTGCTAGTACCATACAGCCATATGCACCCCTTATGCCTTCCCGTTTGCTCCAAAATAGCGTTGGTTGGGCCTCTTTTTCTCCTCAAAATGCTTCCTTTCTCCCAGAGTAGCTTCTATATGCCCTATTTAACAAATATGAAGCTTTTTAAGTACTGAAAGGCTATAATTCATCAAAATGGCATACAAAACATGTAGGAGAATGATATAAAAATATGCTTATTTGAATACTCATCACATATAGCAGAACTCCAAGACACTTTTCAAGAGCTCCAGCACATAGGATGGGCCTCAACCCCGAGAAGTGCGCTTTCAAGGTCTGGTTAGGCAAGTTTCTCGGATTTATGGCCCAATGTGGTATTATGGCCAACCTCGAGAAGGTTAATACAATATAGGAAAGGAGCTCCCCAAGGACCATCTAGGAGGTCCAGATACTAAATGGGTTGTTAGCCGCCCTCGGGCAATGTATATCGAAAGCAGGAGAAAAGAATTTACTATTCTTCCGCGCCCTCTGAAAGGCACCGAAAATGGAGTAGACCGAGGAATGCGAAGAGGCTTTTAAACAACTGAAGCAGTATCTTAGCTCACCCCTCCTGCTTGTCAAGCCTCAACCAAGGGATGAGCTCTACTTGTACTCGGTGGCAATTCCCTTAGCGATTAGCTTTGTACTCCTGGGAGAAGATGGTGGAGCCCAAAAGCCCATCTAGTATACCAGCAAGGTGTTGGCCGACCCCAAGTCCCGATACATGCCCATCGGAAAGCTAGCCTATGCTCTCATAACCTCAGCTCGACGTTTGAGGCCCTACTTCTAGGCGCACAAGATCATAGTCCTTACTGACCAGCCTATGAAGCAAATTCTGCAATGGCCCATGACATATGGAAGACTGGTGAAGTGGGCAATTGAACTCGGGGAGCACAACATTGATTATAGGTCTCAGACAACGATGAAAGCTCAGGTCCTGGCCGACTTCATCATTGAAATGGTCGACTATCAAAACTTTACTCTCGAAGAACCCAAGAAGCTAGAGGATGTCATCCCAATCCCCGACTTATGGATCCTATATACAGATGGTTCAGTGACAAAAAAGGTTATGGTGTTGGGCCTATCTTACAATCCCCTTTGGGATGGAAGACCTTGGTCCGGCTCAAGTTTGGATTCAAAGCTACGAACAATGAGGTGGAGTATGAGGCATTGATTGCCGACATACGGCTAGGCCGGGTCTCAAAGTTCAAGACCTAGAAGCCCATACCGACTCTCAACTTGTGGGTAGACACTTTAAAGGGGAGTTTGAAGCTCGAGGGGAGAATATGGAAAAATACAAATCAGTAGTAGAAAGGTTAGCGTCAGGATTTTGACAGTTTGACATTGTAAAGGTCCCCCACACAGATAACAAACTAGCAGATTCTTTGTCAAAGCTCGTGTCTTCTTCAAATCTGTGCACCGACTAGCCCATCAATTTTCAATACATGAGTGGCAAGAGTATCGAGACCCCTAGGAGCAAGAGGTGAAGGAGATTTAAAGGGAACCCAGCTGGATGAACCCAATCCGACTGTACTTTCAGGATGGAACCTTGCTAGTGAATGCTAAAGAAGCTTAGAAGATGATTAATAAATCGGTACAATTTGTCTTCATTGGAGAGTACCTGTACAAAAGGTCATATACCATGCCATATCTGACATGTCTTCTTCCATCAGAAGCAGAATATGCCCATCGGGAAGTTCATGAGGGAATTTCACAATGAAAATTCATATAACTTGGTCTTCACATTACAATGAAAATTCATATGACATTTTACATTCACAATGAAAATTTACATGACACCATGGATTACATTCACATTACAAAATAACTCATGTTGATAGCTACACAAAAAACCTGTTTTGACAGGGATTACATTCAAATCAGATATTCTGATATCAGCTACACAAAATAACTTCTAATTCTGATAGCTACACAGAACACCATGCTCTATATTTTGTTTGCTGCAAACAAAAACCTGCAAACATAACTTCAAATTCTGACAGTATTCTCTCAAGTAAAAAATCTACACAGAGACAAAAAATCTGTTGCTTGCTCCTGCTAGAGCCCTGAAAAATTAAAACATTGAACCTAGTTGTCACAGTAAGATTTTTCCCACATAAAACTATAAATCAAATACTTACATAATTCATATGGGCAGTTGATGATTCTCCAACTCATGCCCTCTTGTTTTGACATCCCCTTCTGTTGTTCCCTATCTATCCACATGTAGAACAGGTCATCTTGACTCTACCATGTTTGGTGACCCTTCACTTTGCTGCAGCTGCAGCAATCTCAAGCCCCTCACTTTCTTTCCTCCTAGCCAATGTCTTCCTTTCTTTTTTCTTCTCTAATGGCTCTGGGGGAATGATAGGGACTGGTTCTTCTGGATGAGGCTACTTGTCCACCCCATCAGTTGGCTGAATAATATGCCCATACACCTTGGCATATGTCCTCACAGAGTAACAATCATCAACATAATTTTCGGGGACCTCATTGTTGCCATATATGCATGCAATGGCATGCATACATGGGATACCAGTGAGGTCCTATGTTCTGCAGCTGCAGGTCCTTTCAACCATATCAATAACACACTGTGATCCACATCCTCTAACCTGCACCTTGGGGCCTCCTGAGAACACAGGTTCCCATAATATGAAAAATTCTTTTGATTTATCCAATTTCTTCTGAATTCAAGGGCACAACAACCCTCCTTTTCTCTGCATTTCTTCCATTTTCTTCCACAACCTTGTCATCAGCTTTGTTCTTATGGTTTCTAACATAGTAATAATAGGCTTTGTTCTAGCATCAAGAACATATTTGTTAAAACACTCACAAAGGTTATTCAGCAACATGTCACACTTGGCTCTGGTTCTGAATGTAGATCTACACCAATTCTCACAAGGCCTTTCTCTAATCCACTACCTTTATTCTGGTGAATTTTTCTCCATCTCATCCAAGTAATATTGCATTCTCTCAGCATAACTAGCTCTAGCAATATTCCATAAAAGATCCTTCAGTTCCTTCCCTTTGAATTTCTCCCTGAAATTTTGATACATGTGTCTTACACACATCCTTTGCTCTGAGTTAGGGAATAAATCTCTTATAGTGTTTAGTAAACCCTACAAGAAAACACAACACATGTTCAGTAAAAAAGGTTCAATGTGAGTTGTCGAAAGATTTAAAATTTTGCATTTACCTTTTGCCTATCACTCATAAAGGTCCACTGTGAGCTGTCAAAGATGTCCAAATCTGTGAGCAAATTAAGCATAAATCATCTCCAGTTAATTGTCAGTGTTCTCTTTGTCCACAACAGCCCAAGCAATGGGGAAAATACAATTATTGGGATCAATGCCCACAGTAGACAGCAGCACACCACTATATACTCCTTTCAGCCAAGCACCATCCAAACATATTAAGGGCCTACACCCACATAGAAAAGCATCTTTGAATGATTTCAAGCATCACTACAACAAAAAAGGCTTTTTACGGAGGTTTTAAATTCATTTAATGGCAAATTAAACCGCCGCTAAATGCATACAGCGGCGGTTTTGTAACCGCCTCTATACCAAGCGCTGCAAGAGCAATTCGCGGTTTTTTTTTTATCAACCTCCAGTATAACCGTCGTTATGGCCATTATATATTCCCATCCATCTGCCCTCTTCCCATTTAAAATTGACAGTGCTCCCTATGTTTGTCTTCAACAATTCAGCCCTATATCTGTATAAATTCCTATACTACTGAGCTGCATCACCATAAATTGTTTTTAATGCCAAATCTTTGGATCTCCATGCTTTCATCTTTGTAATTGTGTAACCCAAATCCTCCTTCACAGAATTTATCAGTCCCTCAATGGTCCATATTGGAAAGCTTCTGAACTTTTCCAAATATAAAGTAGCCCACGTCTTATAAGTCAAGTAATAGTTTGTAAGCACCTTGCTACAAGTATGGACCAAATTATATGTCTCAATCATCCATGTGGAATTTTTTTTCTCCTTCATATATTGTGGAGAGGCATGAATCCTGAATCCACATTTGGAGTAGCATTCAACAATAACTCTCCCATTGTCATTCTTCACAAACCTTATTTCAAATCTATGTTTTATACTATGACTCTTAACGGCATTCTTGAAGTCCTCTCTGTTTCTAAATAACATCCCAACCTTCAACAAAGGATCATTCATATCCCTTTCACTGTCAAACTCTGGGTGCCTCACCTTTCTAGGTCTTTCAACAGTACTTCTAGAATCACTCCCACTGTCTAACTCATCAGAAGGAGCATAATCTGAATCATCATCAGCAGATATCTGAAAATTAGAAGAATTGGGTTGAGAATATCCTCCAGCACTGCTGGCCCTTTCAGCATATGCTTGGCCTTGTTCAATATTCCTATGAAGATCTTCATCCCCATCAACTAATTCATTATTAGAGTCATGAAAATCAGGAAATTCAACATCTGTTGCACTAAATCCATGGGATGTGCACCCACATTTTCCCCCTGCTCCCCCTGCTCATCCACATTTTCCCCCTGCTCCCCCTGCTATTCCTGCTCCCTTTGCTCAGGCATAATTGTCTACTTAGCAATATATTCCCCTTTCTCAAACATTCTCTGATTAGTAATATCAGCAATAATAGCAGCTATACCAACAATATTAAACTGCCTCCATGCTCCCTCTGCTCAAACACAATGCTCTGCTCAGCAAAAGCAACGATATTTCCCCTCTGCTTGCCCTGCTCAGAAATAATACACTGATCATACAAATTAGCCAAATTGCTCCCTTGCTCCACCTGCTCTTGCACAATTGTTTGCTCAACCATATTTTTCCCCTGCTCAGCCAACATTGTCTGCTCATCAAAAGCCATGTATACTTCACCTCTCTCATTGATACTCTTGGGTTTACTCTTTTTATTAGCCTTACTGCACCCAGCCTCATTTTCTTCTTCAATTTCTTCTATCACAACAGAAGACTTTGACAGTTTTGAGTTTAGGAATGGGAATTCTTTTTCAAGCTCGGGAAGTGTCAAGTGCTGAGCATATACATCTATCTCACCACGGTAGGACCCATAAACACACATATCTAACACTCTGTCATCACTGTCTAATGGCTTAAGTCCACTATAAAATTCTTCAGAAGCAATCTCCCACTTATACTGAATAAATCCCTCAACTTCAAGCTCTTGCAATTTCATATCAAGAACTATCAATGACATGGTATCATAATGCACCTCTATAACCTCTACTTCTCCATTAAAATAACCCCACTCCCCCATCTCTCCATTGTGGTGCAAATTCAGATCAAATGGATTCTTGGGGTCGTTATCATACTCTATAATAGTAGAAATTGAAAATTAGGGAAGTATTACATAATTAAACCCTAAACGGTGAGCAAAATCCAAATCTTTAGCCGTAAACAAAAATTAATTAATTAAACCTACGTAATAACTCCCTAAACATCAACCAGTAAATGAAATTGGTGTAGATTGCACCTCAGGTCCCTTGACTTTGGGAATAACCAGAAATTGAGGGACCAAAAGGGACATGAGGGCCCAAAATAACAGACCTTTTGGCGTATTCCTTTTCTTTGATGACGAGCATTGCTCCTTCTTCTTCATCGTCGTCGTCGCTACACCAGTGGAGAAGCAGCTGCAGAGACAACACCGCGAAGCAAGATGCGAGGCGAGGCAGCAGTGAACCGAACAACGCGAGGTGAAGCGCAACACGAGAAGACGAGCACGACAACGTGATGAGTCCGGCGAGGTCACAGTGAGATGCGTGGTGGTTTTTGACATTGAAGAGACGCTGCGCGTGTTCTCGAGCATGACTTTTAGGGGGGAAAAGGAAGGTGACTCAACAAAGAGGTTTGAGTGACTCAATAGCGTGAGTCAGTATGGTGACCGCCACGTCAGACGGTTAGAACCAGCAACCGGCTGGTGGGACCATTTTGTTACGTTTGAAAGTTGGGGGACAATTTTGTTACAAAATGAAGTTGAGGGACGAAAGTGAGTTTTAGCGAAAGTTGAGGGACCATTTATGTAATTAACCCTATTTATTTGTTTTTTTTATTTTATAGGTAGCCGTATTTTGATGACGTGGTGGGCCAGCTCGACTACTATCGTGGCCGTGGGATCGAAAATACACGCCTGACATCATATCTTTGAAGAGACACCAAGCGATATATCGAATCACAAATGTCATATTTTTTTTATTTGTGGGTTCTTCCATTCATAATAGAGGCAAGCCTCTATTATTAATTACCCCAGACGGAGTCTTGGGAACCTCCGATTAAGGGCAAAAATACAAGTAAAGGCAAATGAAAAAGAATGATTTTTATTTATTTGAAAATCATGACTTTCATTACATATGGATATCATCATAGGATGTTCATACATATTATTTATTTATTTATTTAATAACACCACCTTCGGCCTCGCCGTCCCCTTTGAATTTGTGTCGTAGTATCGCCGCCTCAGGATACACGTCATGGTTGCTAATGGCCCGCAAGTAAGTCCACAACAATCTTTCATGCCTTGGTTACAAGAATCTGTACCAATTGGGCCATCAAAATGAGCTGTACCATATATAGTTGGAAAGCCCTGGATGTCTAGTTTCTAATGCCGCAAATTTTATCTCAATCGGAGTTTTTTTATCAAAAGTTATCGATATTTGAATAGATAGTGGTCAAGCTAGCAAAACTGCAGGGATTGACTTCTTTCTCCATCAGAATTTGTACTGGCTAGGCCATCAAAAGGAGCTGTACTACATAGCTCTGGATGTCTAGTTTTCAATGCCGCAAATTTCATCTCAATAGGAGTTTTTTATCAAAAGTTATCGATATTTGAATGAAGGGTGGTCAAGCTGACAGAATTACAAAAATTTGACTTCAGCGGCAGCTTCAGCCTCTCATCTCCATAACAGCAACACAGCAGCCCCTTATTTTTATTATTTGCTTCAATTGACGGTATTCTTTATCTTCCATGATCCTCTTTCCAGTGCTGCTAATCCGGTGTGGCGCATGAAGTAGAATGGATGCCGGATTGGTGATCTTTTGTTTGACTCCTCTGTATTCATCTGCTTCCAAGAAAAGATGGCCCCTTCTAACTTGTTGACAATCTCAAGAACAGAGTGCTCACTTTTCAAACTGATCAGAGAGGGCACGATTTCCTCGATGGAGTAGAATTCAGAAGATATAACATTGTAGAGACCTTCACCCAAGCTCGCTTTTCCTGACTTTGGAAGAGTGTCTTTGACAGCAGTTGGGATGGGCATTTGAAGCAACACTTGCTCGTTAATGGATTTAGCAGCCTTGAGGATTTGATAGGCCAGACTCGGGAACTTGAGGAGAAGGCAGCCACCAACATTTGCTTGGCCTGGAGCCAGCATTAAGTCCTTCTGCTCTGTTGCCTCCTTATGAGTACCAGAACTCAGTGTCCATCATGGAATCCAAAATATCAATGAGTATGGTGTCCAGTTTCTGAAGGGCTTTCTTTCCTCAGACAGAAGTTCCAACTTCCACATTTCTCCAAATACACATGCTAAGAGGCTTATAATGGTATTGGACAATGCAAGAGCAGTGCTGATCCCTCGAGTTCCTCGTGAAACATCTTCACCAAGTAACAACTTTGCAAACTTCTCCTTCATGACCTCAACATCAGATGTGAGCATTAAGTTAGCAGAAGGTTGAGTTTTTTTTTTCTTTGGAACAGATATGGTGAAGGCTTCCATGGATGTCCCACTTATAAAGTCGTTGCACCTCCTTCAACTTCTTATACCAGCAGCAGCTTTTATAGCAGCCTTCATCTCCTTAACTTTCTTCATAACAACATTCTCTTTGAAAACCTTCCACATCACTGTAAGAGATCCACAAGTACTATAACCTCTGAGTGTTTGCATTTCTCTTGGGCATTTCTTCAAACAAGTTATGTGCATGCTTCATGAATGAAAGCATTACACTATGTTTACAAAGGGGGCTTTTAAGATTACATTTCAACATAACTCCACAAATTTTCTCATAATATACCATAAAAGTTCTGAAAATCTGCAATGCTCCCTTCATGAGCTCCCTACACTTTGCTTGTATATGTAGCTCAACGCTCTTCCCCAAGTTTATCAAGAAATCTAGTTATGAACATGGGTTTTCCTCATAATCTCTACTTCATTTGTAGGAGATGAAGAATATTCTCTGCTTCCTCCAGTTGAAGAGCTTGAATGTTTATCATTCAAAGCAGGACTAAAATCCATGAGCTGCTCTGGAACACACTCTTCCTGTTCATTCTTGCCTCCATTACCCATTTGATTCATTCTTGCTACAGCAAAGAGAGGAGATGTATCTGGAGGGAGTTGTAGTTGGTTGTAGCTTGACTCAACATCCTTCGAAGTCTTTGGTTCTCTCTAGTCATCTTTCTGAGTTGAACTTGCATGGCTTCAAGCTCACTCTCCCACTCTTTATCATCCTAATTATTGTTACCCTGCAAGCCATCGTTCATAGGGGACTGATCACCTCCAGTGCTAGTGATCAACAGGTGCAAGCCAGCGTTAATGGTGAGATTTTCATTTTTGATAGGAACCTGGAGATCCAGATCCATAGAGCTGTGCTTCGTCCTCCTCTCATTGGTAGAGAAGAAAGAAGAGACGGTGAGGTCGGATTTAGAAGGGTGTTGTTTCGACAGCATCAACATTGGAGGTAGCTTCCTTCAAGACTGTGGTGTAGCCGGAGCTCGAAGCAGAAACGTCGGAGAAGTAAAGGGCATCAGTATCATCTGAAGAACCCTCTTTAATGGGCAGCAAGGGGACACTCTTTTCTATAGGATTGGTGGCAAGGAAGCGACGAGCTTCAGCAGCTTGGTGGAGCAGAGGGGCGTAGGGCTTCTCTGGTGACTTGGCGAGGCGGTGCACTACTGGGATTTAGTGGCTTTCCCTTCCTTCTCCGGAGATATGGCAGCAGAGGAGCGACGTCAGGAGCTTGGTGGGATTGGCGGCATCAGGCTTCCATGGCAGCAATCGCTTCAACAAAGCTTAGCAAGAGGACTTCAGTGGCGCAATAGAGAAGGCCATGATCTCTTCCTCGAGGTCCAGGACAGAGGCGGTGGCAGGCGGTGCTTTCCTTCTCCAGCAACTTGGCGACGATCCTTGTCCAGTGACAGAGGGCATGATGAAGGGCAAAGGGGCTCCTCCATTTATCTATGAATGTTGATTTCAGAGCTTGAGGCTCTTGCTTCCCTCTCTGGTGGCAGGTGGTGGTTGGTTTCTTGGCAGTGAGCGACCAGAGTTCTCAGCGACTCTATGACAGGAAGCAGCAGTGGTAGAGAGATGAGGAATAGTCTCAGTGATTCAGCGGTGTGGGTAGACTCAACAGCTGGCTTCTAAGAGAAGATCGACCACCAGAACTCCTTCTTCAATTGGGACCAAGCCGATAGCATTTGATCTAGTGGCTAGGCGTTAGGGTTTCAACGGCTGGACGGTACTTGGCGGGGGTCGGCAAGACTTGGCTGCACCAAACTCCGTCTTTATATATATATATATATATATATATATATATATATATATATATATATATCACTCCTCCGGTGGTATAGTTTGGCGGCGATTCGGTAGCGGAGGGACGCAATAGGAGCTCCGGTAGCTCGGTAGCGGAGACGCATAGAGAGGAGAGGGCCACCTTCTTCTTCTTTTTATACGTGACTTTCTTTGGACGATCTCCTGGAGACGAGAAGGAGGGAGCTTCATCTCATTCTTTTTTCCTTCTTGATCGACATCTCCCCTCTACGATATTACAGTCTGGATGGACCCAAGCCTGTCTCCTTCGACATGGCCATTAGAGACCAAACTTGTGTCTGCGTCCAACCGAGAACACCTCTCTCATTTTTTCATATCACTTTTTTTTTCTCATTCATTTTTTATGAAGAAAACTAGAGGGGGTTCATCTCCTTCTCTTTGGCCGCCCCTTCTTCTCCTTCGCCCCCCTCTCCGTTTTTCCATCGGGTCCTTTTTTTTTCTTTTTATATACCCAGGATCATCTTTACGATTGTGGGAAGATCATGCGCATAGACCGGTTCGTGAGTGATGACCAGGTAATTTCAAAACCCCTTTTTTTAAAATTTTAGAATGGTAGGATAAAGTTATAGATAAGATCAAGCATTTCTCTTTTTTTAAAAAATAATAATAATTATTATTTTATTATTATCATTATTATTATTTATTATATTTACATTTTTTTTGTTTTGGATATTCCTCGGGATACATTTTTGGGTATCTCGAGATTTGTATTTTATTTGTATTTTATTTATTTATTTTTTGATATAAACAGTGGCATGCCATGTGGCAAAAAAAATTTAATTGTTTTTATTTGATTTTTTATTTTTTGAAGAAATAAAAAATAAAAATAAAATTAAAAATTAAAAATTTAAAAATTTAAAAAAAAAATAATCAAAAAAAATTTGCCACTTGGCATGCCACGTCAGCAGTCCAGCTGGCAGGCCCCGTCACCAAAATACGACCACCTGTAAAAGAAAAATCAAATAAATACCATGTATTTCATTCGTATGCCACGTCTACGCCACATCAGCGCTAGGGTTCAAATGTGACAGAAAACTCAAAATACAAGTAATGTATTGAACAATTTTTAAAATTTAGGATGAAAATGAAAATTGGACCTCTTTCCAGGGACTAAAAATGGCTTTAACCCTTTTAATTAAGGTTGCAGTAATTAAGGTTTCTTTCTTTGTAATAAGTTTAATTGTCTCATTCCTCCATAAATTCATTAAAAAAATTGTTTTTTTTTCATTTTTCTCATTCTACTTTTATATCAAATATCATAGTTTTTTTTTATTGTTTTTTACATTTTCCATTTTTTTTAATATACATCAATTGAGTTTATATTTTTTAAAAAATTAAAAACCGACGGGCCGGCGGGTTGGACCCGGCTCGTCGGTTCTATAGTGTGGCCCGGGCAGGTTACCGGTCACCCAAAGGTGACCCGTGACCCGGCGGGTCAACCCGGCCCAGTGGGCTACTTTTGTAGCCCGAGCCTTTGGCAGATCCAGAACTGGTGGGTTTGGCCTGCCGGGCCCGGTTAAGCGGCCCGTTCCTACGTCTAGTAGTCATAGTTGGATGAAGATTGTGTGCGAATAACTTAATGGGCCAGGAATCAAGGCCCATTTTAATAGCCCATAGGAGTGATGGGTTGGAGTGTCACAAAGGGGATGGTGAGGCCTAAATGATTTAACTCAATCCATTTAGATAGGTGGACTCCATACCTTTATAAATAGGGTCATAAAAGATGCCAACTAAGTGGTTAACCCCACCACCTGATTAGTTGGCATATCAAGTACACCATTAACGCACGTAAATCCAATTATAGATAAGTGTCTATATTATGCATCCATTAATATACTAAGTATGAATACTAATTGTCAGATCTCGATGTAGAGCGTGTAGCCATGTCGAAGGGATACAGACTGACCGGATAAGTTCTAAATCATGTAAGTACTTTCGCCTCTCTTCTTCAAAGTTGGATGATTGCTCTTTGATTCTTGATTTCCATGTTTGAGCATGTAAGTACTTTTGCCTAGTTTCCCTATCATTATGTTAACATCTTTGATGTTAGATTTCTTGTCTTTACCTACATCATTGATTTATTGGATGATTATTTTCTCGATCGTTGATTCCATAACTCGTGTATATATATTTGTTTGGTTGTATGATTATTTCCACTCGATATGTGTTTTGTTCTAGTGGATCCTTTCACCTGGTGCAGTAGAGCGAGGCTCCTGTGAGGCGTCTAGGGCTAAGAACAACATGGCGCCTGATTTCTTGTTAGGGGGATGATACTCTAATTGTCTGACCAGTCAGTGGGACAATACACTGACCATGTATACATGTATGAGATAGTAGTACCACTAGACTTTTGACCAAGGGTCGATATTGGCTTAGCCTGATGGATGACCGGGGGATGGTTTGTGAGATTAGCTTCTAGTGGTCGTTTGGAGCTTATGACTGTGATTATGGATTGGAGTCCCTACCATTGGATACATTTCTTTGGGGAAGGTTTGAGACTCCTGTTTGTTGGTCGGTATGGGGTGTGGTCCCCGCTTTGGTTGATTTAGTCATGTTGATTGAGTGATTAATTTGCTTTCCTTAGCTTATCTTGTTGTTTATGACATGATTTCGTTGTATTCCATGTAGGGGTATTTACTAAGCTTTTCTTTCGAAAGCTTATCCACTTGTGGACTCTCTTTTAATTCAGATCCTGAGGAGTTATAAACTCGGACTAAGGAGCCGCGCGGGGGTTGCGGGATCATTTGCTTAGGTTTGCAAATCTCTTGTTTTGTTGTGAGTGAGGATATAATTTATAAGAGCCTTGCATAGCCTTGATATTGTAGGGTGATTGTACCCTTATGACTTATTTTCCACTGTAGACTCTGATCTTGTTACTTTGTTATTTGTATTCCATTGTTTATCTATTGTATGTTTTGTGATGTTATCGAGGCCTTATATCCAAGTGGGCCCATCTCTGCTCGGGCATGGTCAGTCTATTGTGTGCCTGAGGCCCGAGATTTGGGGTGGGGGTGTGACCTGATGTTGATTGCTAAAACCATTAGGACTTCAACACAGATTCAATCGGTAGGGATTAAGTCTCACGCCCCCTTTCCTAGGCACGTTAATATTGACTGCTAAAAGCCTACCTATCTCGATATGAACGACCCTTTTCAAGGTTCCCTTTTTAGGGTCCGGTAATTCAGCTCTTTTCACAAAGCCTTTTTCAGGATACAAATTCAGTCTTAAGGGATTAGGCCGCACCCGTTCCTTTATAAGACACGTAGATATTGGTTGCTAAAACTCTTAAGATTTTTAACAAGGATTCAGCCAAATCATAAACATATAACCTGAAAATAATGAGTAAGGAATTCTAGCCATACAAGGAGTCCAAGCTTCTTTGAAAGGGGTGTTTTATCTACACGGACGAAGTCTTTGTTGGTCAACCAAATCATGAACCCAAAACATTTGATTGAAGTCCTACCTTCTTACAAATGAGAGTTGCAGGAAACTATTATTTCACATAAGTGTTATTTCAACTCCTACTTTCTCATGAGAAAAATATATCATAATAATAAGGAAAAGTATTTAAAAACCCCAAAGAAAGAATTAATCGTAATCATAATTATTTTTCTTATGATAATAATTTTAATATAACTTGTTAGCTCTGGATTTGGTTCTTCCTTGGGATTGAATCAAACCGTGGCCAATGGTTGAAATGTGTTTGTTTGAGGAGGATGCTTGCAGTTGCCAAAGAAAACCTGGTCGAAGGAATACCTGCACAGAGAGGAAAGATCAGTCAGGGTCGGCCTTATGCCCTGATTCAGCTCCACCAATAAAGTCAGTGGAAAAGAACTCTTAGATCGAGGTTAAATAATAGTTAGAGACCATGTTTGTCACCAATCAAGTCAGGATCGGCCTTGTGCCCTGGTTTGACGCCCGTCTTTTCCCTTGTCAGAGACCATGCTTGTCGTACTTATCTTATGACACGATCTCTTTGTAATTTCTCTTCCTCATGCCTTGACTTCGCAACCACCCTTCTACCTAAAGGGGATGTCCGAAGTAGAGATCCAGGCGGATCGGATGTGCGCTTGAGTTGCTGCCATGTGTCCGATCCGAGCGGATTGAATGAGCTCTTGAAATGTAGCCATATGTCGGACTAGGCCAGCCGGATGGACACTAGGGATGTCACCATATGTCCAACCAAATATATCCATATCATAACTCGAAAATAAAAATAGAAATTCTAAATTAATCCCATTACAACCTTACAGCAAAATCATGAACCCAAAACATCTTTAAGAGAGAAATTAATTGAAGTCCTACCTTCTTCCAAATGAGAGTTGGATTTAGTGGATACTATTTTTTCACACGTGTCGTTTCAACTCCTGCCTTATCACATTAATGAATGCTTACTATGGGGTGGATATTGTGGAAACTATTATTTTACGTAAGTGTTGTTTCAACTTCTACCTTCTCATGAGAGATAGTTTGTCTTGTCATTATCATAATAATAAGAAATGTTTTAAAAAAAAACCTCAAAAAATAAATAATCATAATAATAATTATCTTTCATATGATAATAATTTTAATAGAACTAAAAAACTAAAAAATAGAAATTCTAAATTAATCCCATTAGAACCTTATCACATTAATGAATGCTGGCTATGGGGTTCGAACCCATGCGCACTTCTGTGCAGAAGATCTTAAGTCTTCCCCCTTAACCACTCGGGCAAACCAGCTGACCATTATTAGTTAAAAAGTCCAAATGAATATATAAGAATATTAAATATTTAAAAAATCTTTCGCTTGGCTCATGAATTTGGAAGTCTGTCCATTCTCCCACGTCCCAATGGTAATGGGGAAGCATGGAGGGGACCTCTCCTTCACCAGGGATTTGGCTCGGCGAGTTAGTGCCACCTCATGCATCATCTTTCACTAGGTTTTTCAATATTACATCTTTCGCTGAGTTTTCCAAATAAGTTTCATCATTGTTCGTATGATGTTCTTCCATGTTTTTTTTTGGACGTATAAGCCAAGTGGCTAGCCACTCAGCAAATAAGAACCAAAGGGGACGGGGCGACGAGGGATCGAACCCCGGCACGCACGTGGGGAGAGCTAGCTCACCCAGGGGCACAGGATCGCCACAAGACTCCCCCCGCAAGGCTTCGAACCCACGTGGGGTGCAAGGCTGCAGAACCCGAATACCACACGACCCAAGGGACGTTGGTTGATGTTCTTCCATGTTAGCCCTTTATTTCATCCAGTTAGATATTACCCACAAGCCACATCTTCTTGTTTGACATGAACAGTTGCGATAAAAGTTACATATACATATACACATCCACAGACAATGAGAAAAGTGGCCCCCACTTCCGAGGAGCAGATGAACAATTTAAGCAGCCCAACATCACTAAAAGTCCCTCGTCACAAGCCTCATTCTTCATTTATTGGTGTCTTTCGCTTCCAAGGTGCCTTGCTGGCCGGAAAGTGCAGTCTTGCATAAAGTGGTTTTGGCGCTCTTGATGTTCTGTCAAAACCTCTAACACAAACAAAGCCTGCAAACCAAATATAGGCCGAGAGGACTAAGCATGATGAAATAGTTCTTTGTGGCTTTTCAATTTGCTTATCAAGGGGAATTAAAGCAGAAGAAAATACAAAATGCAATCTTATTGCTCAAGCACATATCGCAAACCAGCTATCTTCCAACTTAAACTGATTTTTTTCAACAACAGGCCCTTCAAATTTTTTATTTCATCTTTTTATTTGATTTCCATATTAATTACATTGTGGCTTCAAATTATCTCCCTATGTGTGATGAATTTGTTTTCAAGGAATTTATCATGACTGTAATTTAGGGGAAACAATAAAATTAAAAACAAAAAGATTGCTAGGTAGATGATAAGTACCCCTCCAAAAGCATTGTTGTATCTCCTCTGTACTTAGGCCTAACACAAACATACAGTAGTCTTTGTCAGTTTGAAGAAAATATTGAAATTTGCTTCCTGCTCATTGAGCATGCAAAATTGAGTCTTTTTTTTACCTTTGAATATTGTTGTAACAGATGTTCCAAAGTAGACTGTTCTCCTAGGCAAGTTCCATATCCATTTTCTAGGAACATCAATGGGATTGCAGCTGGAATCATGATCAGCAAAAACCTGTATGATAACATTATTTTGCTAGCATAAGTTCACAATTACTTGATACATATAAACTGCAAGACAAGCTGCAATTGCTTACAACTTACCTCATTGACCTGAAAATATGTCCCATTTAGTGGAAAGCTTCCTCTCATAGCAGTCCGGCATGGTATCTGTTCATGATTATATTTTTAACAGTAGTCCAGTAAACATACATGTACTGTTACTCCTCATTTTGGCAGTAGAATCAACAGAATGATGAGATGAATCGTGCTAGTGTTTCTTCTTGGGAAAAAGAAAAAAAAAATCATTCCCTTCAAGCAAGCACTATACAGGCATCACATCTCCAAGGGATATAACTACTAGAATTGCTTGCTAATCCTGTATGCTTTATCTACCAGAATCCATAAACCAAGACATTAGGTAGAAACCCAAGGGGATTGATTTCCTGAAGCCTAGGTGTCAGCACTCCATTCCCTAACAAGAACCAACCCACATCAAGGTAAATACAGATTCAAACTAGTGACAATCCTTAAGCTAGAAGCCTGGTACAGACTATTTAGAATTCTCACATGACATCTTAATTAAATGCCCATTTTCCTCAAAAAGCAGAAAGGAACCATTGGTTCATAAAAACAAACCTCTGGTTTACCTAAAAAACTTGTTTGTATTGGTAATCCATTCTAGAACTTTATTTAGGGATCAATACCATATGTAACATGTGTTGTGTGGTGCCACCCCCTAATCTATGATGCATTTGATCTGTTAACTTGACTAGTGAAATCATTAACAAGGCATAATAAGAAACTCTGCTTTCATGTGTCTCAGTTCCTCCTCTTGAAAACTTATCAGGCTATTGGTTATTTAGTAGATCAAGGAATTGCCATCTATGAAAGATTTAAATACTACCAGAAGAGTGGCTCTGACTGTCTGCGCCCTTGCTTCCCGTATACTGTTGCAAGCAAAGCAAAACTTCTTATTGCAAAGTTCACCAGTGGCTTGAGAGTTGCAGTATAATTCAGGTGGTTGTGTAGATTCAGCAGTTTCACCTGCTATTTCTCTTTCCAATGTTAGTGGAAGGCACTTCTAAGAACTTTCACTACTTAGCTATCATTAACGCAGATATCATGCACTTGCCTGGAATCCATATGGCAAGTAGGTATGGACTAGGATCATCATGCTCCCTTTGGTCCATCTGCAATTTATACCAGCCACAAAAATATTAAACTGAAAATGCCTCATTCATAAGTTAAGAACATACCTCTTCCAAGAGTGGGTGTGAGTCTGGAAGTTCATAGCTGCCAAAAGTAAAATCAGACTGCATCATGGATTATGTAGCATCAAAACAAATCAACTTGTGGTAGCTACAATTAACATCAGTTATGGCAGAAGCCTAGGATTTTGCATGAAGTTTTTTGCTTCTTATGTCACACTAGAGATAGTCCATATGAAGCTTATACTTGTGAGGTTGGTTGCACATACACTTGATGTTCCGTTCTTAGGCGGCTAATGTTCTTTAGCTTTGGCATGGGAATAGAAGCTGCCTCTGGACTTATTGTGACTAAGGCCTTTGACAACTCACTATCTTGAAGATCCATATTGTTTGCTCGCATGACATCTTGTAAATTTTGTGTAAACTCTTTCAAGTTGAGCTTGATGGTTGGAATTTCATCAGGATCTTCATAGAAGGCGTCTTCGATTTCACTTTCTAATGTTTCATTGATTTCGGGTTCTGGTGTAAGGGGCTCTTCAATAATTGGCTCACAATTATTTGATGCAGTTTCTTGTTGCAAGGAGTCCTTTCCTTCAAGCTGAGGAAGAGGCCTTGAATTTAAACCATGACACTGGTCAATCCCCGAGACAGTAGGTATCTCTGAGGTCACCAAGCTTTTCACTTCACCCGCCGGAAGTGCAAGCCTTGCACTATATGAAGGATGATTACATTAATAATCCATTTCTGATCCACAGGCACAGATCTGGAATGCATGCATGCATTCATTCAAATAAAGAATATGAAATTCAACTGTGCATGCTTATGCTATCAGTCACTCATATCAGGTGCAAAAGAAGCATCGTTGGGTTTCCATATCCTACCAGAAGGGTTCGGGTGTTTTGAGATTAAATGATCTCCTGTACAAAACTTAATGTTAAGTTTGGTTCGAAATTAAAAATGCATGTTCAATTCATGAAATATCTCTATAAAGAAAATCTCTTTGAAGACTATTTAGCATCAATGTCCTAAAAAGCAAAAAAGCTTAGCTTTCACTTCCTGAATAATGAACGTCCTACTTGCATGATTAGGTATGTCTTGAACCTAACTGTTTGTTTATCAATGCTAGAATTTGCCCATGTTCTCTACTTGAAACACTTCATATATGTGTTAGTACTCTTGATTTTTTTTGGGGAGATAACATAATCCACATATGGAAATTGTTTAACATATCATGCACCTGGGCATGCCTACAAAAATATCAGTAACATACCTAGCAAATGCACTTGCAAAATGCTTGCATTCTCCTCTCATTGGGCATGCATTGCAGTTTGGCTTGCTTTTTGTACAGAACACCTGCTTGAAACTTAACAGTTCAACTCATGTTGCACCATGAACTGTTAGCCATAAATTTAAATAGAATCTTCTTTCTTTTTTTTTCTAAATTAACCCAGAAAACTTACCTTCCCAAAGGTAATCATTTGATAATGTAGCTCATACCTGTGCAGTTTGAGCATATAGCTAGAGTTAGTTTGCTAATCCAATTGATGCTTAATGAGTAGAAATCATCTGGAAGGCCGCTGTCTGCATCAAAGTATACAATAAGCACTGAATTCTGATGCCCAAGTTTCAAAAACTTACAGAGTCCGTTGATCGAGTGTACATAGACGAGGCCAAAGGTATTTCTGGATAGTCTCCAAGACAGGATACCTTTAAAAACAAGGTAAATTGATTAAAATAATTATGCATACCTATCATAATGATAAACTTTGTAGTGATTAAGGCTAGTCTAAATTAATCCATTCACTCTTACAGTTCTAAGAGGTGCAACTGAAGGGACTCGGGCAAGGGTTGTAGTGGCACCCAGCCAAGTCTTACACATATGCGGCCAACATTTGTATCAACCTAGTTAGGTATATGAGAAAAGGCAGGATGATATAAGTTTTGAATTAAATAGTTAAAGCTAGAGTAGGCAAATGTGAACAAAGTGCTTACCGGGAAAGCTAAATGTTGAAGTGTCAAAAGACGAACACATTCAACACTTTTAAGTCCCAATCCTCGAATGCTTAGGAGGTAAATCCTGCAATCATCCGAATCTCCATTTATTACAATATTGTAGCTATTAAATTTTTTGCATACCAAAGATGAGTTGTAGCATGCATAGTAAGTGTGAAACCTTTTTCCAAGGTAGTGCCCTCATTCATCATCCTTCCCTTAATGAATACCAACCACATAAAGGTTTCTAAAGGTGGTTTTTGCTTTGGGGGATAATCAAAGATAACCAACCAAACACCCTTTCAGGGTTAAGGTATGTTTTTCTAAAAAATAAAAATGAATAAATGAATATAATAATTTACAAATATTTACACATTTAAATTATTATATTAACAATAAATATCAATTATTAATTAAAATATATAATATTAATCAAAACGTAGTTTTAATTAATATTAATTAAATCAACTTTAGTCCACTTAGTTTAAAAGTTTCATGCCAAACAAATTTAACCAACCAAAACCCAAACCCAACTTTACTCTCATCTATCTCACCCCAAACAAACACCATCAAGAGATTTATCATCAGGTAGCCAAACCTTTTTCATTCATTGCTATTAACCATCATTCTCAAGGGATAGGACAAAATTCTTCCTAGCTGTATATACTCTATAGTGTATTCGTGATGCCTAGCATGGAAGAGTGATTGATATGAATTAAGTTACTTGTCTGATTTAGGAAGGCCTGTTATAAAGATAAAGCAAAGTTATACTTGTGTATCAATCATTACTGAACACGTGATTTGACTATAATTGATCTTACTTTGCTTCATCTGGTTCAACATCCCTTAACCATTCAAGGTCAATGCTTCCATGATCCCCAACCAGTCGGTTGAGAAATTCCTGTCAAAAATATTAAACTGTCAGCATCAATTGGACCAAAGTTTAACATTTAAGTGTTGATCACAAAAATATCAGATGAAAACCTCAAATATTCAATATGACAAACTTCTCAGTTCATCATTCATGGAACAAGTTAATAGTCAGAGTGTTTCACTTACTATTCTTCAAGAATTTCAAGGTAATATAAGCAATATTCAGATAATGGCATTTAATTAGTCAAAGTGTAAACTTCCTTGAACACCAACTAATAGGGGTACCTTTATTCTTCCTGCAAGCACATTGTTCATTCCCCGTCCTCGAATGGCTTGTGAAATTTCATTTACATCTGCACATCTTACTGATTCCCAGTCCAGTGAATCCATGGTATCACTAGTTCTCTCTCTCTCTTTGCAGCCACTGTCTACCTGCTTGCGTAACTTATCCCAGTTGAAATTCTTAACAGTGTTCTTTACATCTTTTATTTTCTTTCCTCTTGTAGCATTTTTGGCCCGTTCAAGTGGGACCTTCGAGGAACTTTGGTTTTCATCTTTTGAATATGATTCTATTCCCTTCTCAAAATCTGACAAATCTGCTGTTTCAAGAGGGGCTGTTTTGGAAATGTGGTTTTCATCTGTTAAATATGCTTCTGCTTCCTTCTCAACTTCAGACTTCTCTATAAGGTTATTACATGATTTACCATATGTTTGGTGCATTTCATCATTTTGTTCATTAGTAGTAGATGAAACTTCAACTGGATGTTGATAGCTCTCCATTCTCAAATCTGATTCCCTTCTGTTCGGCATGTTGGCTGCTGCTTCAATGGTAAATTCTGATGAGTGATCACAGATTGTGTCCATGAATTTTGGGCTATTGAACACATTAGGTGATGAAAAGTAAGATTTGCCCTCTACTCCACATTCTGACAACTTTCCTAGGTCACATGATGTCGAAGAAGTGTGTGGCATGCCCAAACAGTCATGGTGGGGATCAGAATTTACTTGGGTGGCAATAGTAGATGACACTTCAACTGGATGTTGATCACTCTCCACTCTCAAATCTGATTCCCTTCTGTTCGGCATGTTGGCTGTTGCTTCAATGGTAAATTCTGATGAGTGACCACAGATTCTCTCTGTTGTGTCAATGAATTTTGGGCTATTGAACACATTAGGTGATGAAAAGTAAGATTTGTTCTCTTCTTCACATTCTGACGACTTTCCTAGGCCACATGATGTCGAAGAAGTGTGTGGCATGCCCATACAGTCATGGTGGGGATCAGAATTTACTTGGGTAGAAATAGTAGATGACACTTCAACAGGATGTTGATCGCTCTCCACTCTCAAATCGGATTCGCTTCTGATCGGCATGTTGGATGTTGCTTCAAAGGTAAATTCTGATGAGTGACCACAGATTCTCTCTGTTGTGTCCATGAATTTTGGGCTACTGAACACATTAGGTGATGAAAAATAAGATCTGTTCTCTTCTCCACATTCTGATGATTTTCCTAGACCACATGATGTTGAAGAATTGTGTGGCATGCCCATACAGTCATGGTGGGGATCAGAATTTATTTGGGCAGCAATAGTAGATGACACTTCAACTGGATGTTGCTCACTCTCCCCTCTCAAATCTAATTCCCTTCTGTTCTGCATGCTGGCTGTTGCTTCAACAGTCAATTCTGATGAGTGACCACATATTCTCTCTGTTATGTCCATGAATTTTGGGCTATTGAACACATCAGGTGATGAGAAATAAGATGTGTTTTCTTCTCCACATTCTGAGGACTTTCCAAGGCCACATGATGTCAATGAAGAGTGTGGCACACCCATACAGTCATGGTGGGGATCAGAATTTACTTGGGCAGCAATAGTAGATGACACTTCAACTGGATGTTGCTCACTCTCCCCTCTCAAATCTAATTCCCTTCTGTTCTGCATGCTGGCTGTTGCTTCAACAGTCAATTCTGATGAGTGACCACATATTCTCTCTGTTGTGTCCATGAATTTTGGGCTATTGAACACATCAGGTGATGAGAAATAAGATGTGTTTTCTTCTCCACATTCTGATGACTTTCCAAGGCCACATGATGTCAATGAAGAGTGTGGCACACCCATACAGTCATGGTGGGAATCAATACAAGGTCCATCCTTGGACAGCAATGTTTGTCTGGGATCATTCACTTTTTCCAATGTAAGAATAGTCTCAACCTCATTCTGCGTTTTTGCATAAATTTGCCAGCAACTTTCTGTTGATGGAACACTCTTATTGTTGTACATGCAATGTCCACAGATTTTTGTCGTATCTTGAATCTGTAAAAGATCCATAAATGAAAAGCTTTCCAAACAACAGCACTTGCTTCCAGTCATCAGTTCTGGGGGTGAATTTGGCTTGGAGATTGAACCAACTTGATCTGTTTGAGTTAAGTCATATGAAGTTCCTTCTCTTGAAACTACATTGATGTCAGAGGGCATCACATCCTCTACACAACTATCCTCATCTTTCGTTAAACTGATACTTTCTTCTACTATAACTGTTCTACCTGTACTATTGTTTGGTGTTTTATGATCTATTTCTATATCCTTTTCATATAGCTGAAAGTCTTGCATTTGACCTTCAGTATCGTTTCTCAGAAATTCCTCGCCATTGGCCATTTTTCCTTCTGTATACTTGGCTTCATGGACTTTTACAGAAATTTGGTTAGACTCCTCTGGAATTGACATTTTGCCATGCCATGTCATGTTATCAAAGGGCTGGATGCATTTATCTTGTTGAATAATTGATTTGCACCATCTTTCTGCATTGAGTTCCCACATCTTTTTTCTTGATTGAAGAGGAAACCTTGCAGCAAGAGACATGAATGCAGAGCTGTGGAATGAATCATGAAAATTTTACATGAGGTTGAAAGCCTGCACCTTCACTAGGATAAGTGAAACATCATCAAACTTATGTAGATACCGAGTTCATCCATACCTTGAAAGATGATCTGATACATTCTGTGTAAGGAAAACACCAACTACAGAGTCAACCACTGATCCTTTCCATTGAGAAAAGCGTCTATCCCCTACAACAGAAATGACTGCTGTAGAAAGGTAGCCTGGTAGAGGTGTTTAACAGCTACAACAGAACTATTGCTACTTTCTAGTAAAAAGATATGTACCCATGCACATAAAAACCCATCAACTGAAAGTAAAAAACCAAAAATCTCAGCCTTCTGGATTCTGCATTTATGATATATGATTACCTATTCAGATGCTCAAATATCTTGTATCTGCATTTATTTGGTAAAGAATTGCCTTTTTTTAACCCATTTTGGTGGGAGTGACTTGACTGCTTTAAGCCTTAGGAGTATCTGAAACTCTATCATTGCCCATTGTTTGTTGTATAGCAAAATTTCTAGTAATTTCTGCCGCACTTAAGATGTTAGCATATCCATGTCAAGTTAACTGGTGAACTTTGGGCTAATGTCAGAAGCTTATTGTTATCTGATTTGTAAATGCAGGAGTCATATTGAAATAAACATACTTTTAGGTAAAGCATGACCAATCTAACAAGGAGGTTCTCTTTTTCCCTAGGTTGTCAAATATTGTTAACCAGGGGATGCCACTTAAGTATGGATACATCATCATCATGTGCACCTAAAGTGTTATTTGCATTTTGTTTATTCATGATCTGTCATTGCACAGAGGGCTAATGAAAATATTCCCAATCTCTATCACTATTTCCTAGATAGGTCAGGGTTGTTTTAAACTTGATTCTTCAGTTTCATTATTCCAGTTATGGTTGATTAAAGTTAGCTAATAGAAATTTTCAATTATGCTTGGTTTCTACAGGGAGGTCAGATATAAAGACTGCCTCTCTCAGTATGAAAGTGCTCCGTAGCAGAACCCATGTAGGTCTTCAAAAACCTTGGGCCATTGTCACCAGGCATGCAAATCAGAATTCTAGTCTGATAAGCATTGCTAGTGTACCTTGTACTAGATGCATCCGGGCAATGAAAGAATCTACACGACCATGGAAAACTTGTCTCTCGTCTTCCCACCACTTATCTTTATTCTTATTCAGGGTATCAGATTCCTCTTTTCCTTCCTTCCACATTAAAAGTTTCCAAACCCTATCTGTCTCTGCATCCAGATCAACCTTGGGCCGAGGTCGCCTTGTAGGAGCAAGATCCAATGGGCCACTTACTGGGACTATCATGGCTCCTTCAGCACAAAGAGCAAGAGCCTCTTGCTCTTCAGATTCTTTATCTATACCCAAATATTTCAGCTTCTGAGTGATATCTTCCACAGGATCCACATACGGGACCATTGCCTGAGACATTGAGTTGGAATAAAGTGATTTCTGAAATTTGTTGCTACTATCAGTGTCATAGATGTAACTGATTTCTATATGATGCAAGTTCTTTCCACAGAGGATTTTGGGGGCTGATCTCTTTGATCTCTTCTTTAGGCAAGTATTTGCACACAAGGCTTTTGCAATGGCTGCCAAGGAATATGAGTTTCGGGCCCGAATTGGCATCTTAGACCTCTTCTTTGTAGTTACTTCTATTTGATCAAATCTAAGGGCACATCCTTTGTCTTGTGATTTCTTTACAGTCATCGACTTAGTTAAATTCGTTATTGTGTACACTTTGAAATGGGAGTATGTCCGTGAAGAAATAGTCTTGTGATCTTTTTGTCCCTTCTCTGTCCTCCTCTTTTTGTGTATCATTGGGAAAAGTGGGGCATGGCATTGAACATCATTAGAAGGCTCCCTATTTGTCACTTTCATCTCAATTACATTTTCTTTCAAGAGAACAACTGGGACATCATCAACACCATAGTGTACTTGATCATGTTGCAATTCTAATTGCAAGACACCATCATCACCAGGGGTACAACTTGAAGCATCTCTCTCTTTAACAACATCCTTCAAATTTTCTGTGAGTCTTTCTCCAATACCATTCTCAACATTCAAAATTGTTTCCTCTGGTAATTCGATATATTCTTCCAACATTTTATTCAAGGAGCGGTTTAAATCATATGCCACTCCTGCTGGTGTGTTCTCCACCATCACTTGAAAACCAGGGTCAAATTGCACAGTTGATTTAGAAGTAGGGAAACTGATAGTATTTATGAGTGTTGCCTCCTGTGATTGAGATTTGCTGTGGTTTATGGTCGAAACCAAGTTCCCCTTTATTGTTTGACTTGGACCCTCCAAATTAAAATTTAGACACCTTCTGGCAGATCTACTTACATGAGTCTCCTTTGGATCAGTTGAAACTGTTTCACTTACATCTGTTGGAATTTCTGAATCATCCAAGCATTTTTTCTTGCGAATATATTTCCTCTTAACTTGTTGTCCCGACCCAGCAACATTTTCCTTGTGTTGTTCTGGAGTTTTGCTTGCTAAATTCATATTTTGCAGACCAATTCTTTCACTTGTCTTATCTGATGAGAGAGCTGTATCATTCTGCACTATCTTTTTGCGCACATATTTCCTCTTAACACGAATGTTTGAATCTTTATGATTTTCATCAGGGATCTTTTCTGGTGCAATAGAATAATTATATCCAATGATTTCATGCACTGCAATTGAAGGGGTATCTGGATCTTCTATGTTTAGCTTCTCATGCGTGTACTTTCTCTCGACACAACTCTCTTTATTTCTAGCTGGTTCTGGGGTCACCAGCTTGGGGGTTGCCGGTTTGAGTGCTTTGGCAGTCTTATCTTCTTGAATGACCTTGGGCCTGTGCCTTTTCCTTCTGGGTTTCTGTCGTGGTGTTTTGCACAATTCAACCCCTTCGTCTGCTTCCTCTACAATTTCTTTATGTGATGGTTCAACTCCATGAAGTTGGATCTCTGGTTGTTGACAAGACAGTTTTCCTTGCTCATCCATAGGTTCATCTGCTGAAGGCTTTAACACCCCCTTCCCGCTCATACTTTCCTCCTCGGACTCGTGTTTTTCATATAACTCCATGACCTTGGGGGGCATGCAATCTTGTACTCCCATGTCCTTATCCGATGTTTTGGCGGCTAAAGGAGACTACATAGCCTTGGTGGTAGGCATACTGAAATAGTTTCTCCAGTGAAGTTAACATTTGTAGGAAAAAGGATGGGGTGTTCATCTGCATGATTCAGACAAGCAAGAAACATATGTTACAGGCAGTTTTGAAGAAGAAATGGAAACCTTTGCAATAATACAGCAAAACTTCATGCTCATTCTGTATTAAAAAATCATCAAAAAAATCATACATGATACACAACGGAGATCAAAATCATCAAATTAAAACCACAGTTACAACAGACCCTATTTTAGGTCGAGTCTAAAGCAAGCCTGCACAATAAAATGTGAAACAATACAATCGAAATAAATCATGGAGTTCAAGAACTTCTCGAACCCTGGAACTCAAATCAATAACATTAGAAACAAATCTAAGAATTCAAAACAATACCATCCATATGAATCATGGAACTCTGAGAACTTCTCTGAATCCTAAATCCAAATGAATAGTAGAATAAAGAAACCTAAGAATTTAATGAGTGCGAGGTGAACTAATATGACATCACCACAAGAACCCAGATGATCCGAGCATGATCGAAAGGACTGCTTAAACCCTAGAGTCCAAATAAGCAATACTAAACAAAAACCCAAGAATCGGATGAGTACGAGGCAAACTAACTCATCAGCGTCCCAATAATTCAGAAAACAGAGAATGACACCGAATCGAAGACAGTAACAGGATCAAAATAGAACACACACATCACAATAACCTAGAAAAGTTCAGAAATGATCACCGGTTTGAATGGAAGGAATCGTTCGTACCTTGCGGAGAACGATGGAGGATCTGGTTCACAGTCCTCAAACCGGGAAGCCCGCAGCTGCGAAATGAGAGGCCAGTGAGGGAGGTAAGAGACGGAGGAGGGTTTACAAGATTTGTCGCTTCTCGAGGGAGAATGTTGTGTCGTGTTAGAAGCTTGTGGAACGTAGTAAACCCTTGTTTGTAGGTGGGTTTTGGGAGAGGGAGGGGGTTACCCCTGTTCGGTTGGGGGAGTGAAAGAGGGTCCCTCATATCTCACTCTTCTAATCGGGGTCTTTTGCGGCGATTCAAAAGAGTGTGATATTTGCCGATGACATCTCAGTCTGCGGTACCGGTTTCAGTGCCTCTCACCCCGTCACGGGTTCGAGTGACGTTTGGGGGTCCTCCTATGGCGATCTGTGCACTTGTGGTGGGGGCCAGTCTTCAAATGGCATTATTCCCCTCACGTTGCTTTCCAGATTCGATCCTGGGTTGACCCGTCCCTTTGGTTCTTTACTAGCACTGGCCTAGCCAGTTGCTCCTAACGTCCAAAAAAAAAAAGAGTTGATATTTTATTAACATGAAAAATAGGTGTAATTCTTTAATTAGTCCCTTTATTATGGTAATACTGTCCTTTTTGTCCCTCTATTCGAATTTGATCCTTACAACTCACTCTATTCTTCCAATTGGGAATTTTCAGTCTCGAGTCCGACGTCTGTCTCCTTTTCTATTTTTACTCGCTGATGTAGCATTTTTTTATAAATGAAAATATATTAAATTTTTTTTTCATTTTTAAACCACAAAACAGGTTTGGATTGGAACTCTTTGGATCTAAACCCACTCACTCACCCCCCGATTCCCGTCCTCGGCCCTAATTTATGAATCCTAAATCATCACCCCTATTTCACTTCCTCGCGCACACACATCACCTCTAATTCATCCCCAATCATCAGTGAAACCCTGCAATTATGCTCAGTGGCGGAGTCAGAAATTCTTCAAAAGGGGGGCAAATAAAATTTTATAAATCAAAGTTTAAATATAATCAAAATTATATTATAAAATAAGTTAAATATCATATCAAAATTATAAAGTCCATTGTATTGAAATATCTCTCCTAAAAATTCATCTACTTAACGTTCAATTAACCCCAATCCAACACAAGATCAAAGAAAAATATGAGAACCCTAGAATCTAGGTAATGAAAAAAAAACCCTAATTCAAACCCTAATCGGTGGCAAATATGAGAGAGATGGCATACCAATTGAATATCCAAACTAAATACATACAAGATTACAAGGGTTATCATCTAAATCTTTTTTTTACACCAATTCGTTCAATTCAAATATAATATCCAAACTAAATTCATACAAATAAAAAACCCCTTTGAATTTAAAAGAAAAAAAATCAAATCAAACAATAAATTAGAGAAAAATAATAATTGATGTAATTAAACAAAACAACTGAAAAAATAAAAGATAAAAAAACCAAACCTTGGATTTCATCAAATCGCTTCGTAGGTGAAAAAAAAACAAGAAATTTGTGAGAGCAATAAAAAATCCCCCAGGAATCAGGGACTGTGAGTGGGGGGCGTCAAACAAAAAGAAGGAAGCAGGGTTACAAAGGTATAAGCGAAATAGAGATGGAACAATGGGCGTGAGTCACAAGGAAGTTAATTAAATATTATTTTATTTTAAATTTTATTTTCTATTCATTATTTTATTAACTTTTTTATAATTTAATAATGATAAGATAAGCCACCTAACATCTAAGTTAAAAGAGATAGATTGAGAAGGGGGGCAATTCTTTTTTTCAAAAAAAAGAAGGGGGGCAATTCAAATTTTAAAAAGATATTACATAATAGAATAAAATATATTTTATAATATAATATATGATTTTTCTAATGAGAAGGGGGCAATTGCCCCCCTTCTCCACCCTGTGGCTCCGCCCCTGATTATGCTCAAGGCCCCAACGAGAAGGACGACATCATTCAACCCGGTAAGGTAACCTTCGCTATAGTTTGCCATTATGAATCTTTCCCCATGTTTGAATTAGATTAAGTTGAAGTTTTGTGTTGTATATGGAATGCATTGTGGGACACCACTTGTTTTTGTTTTTCCCTACATTCATATCGTCATTATTTTCAGTGGATTAGAGGGTACCTAATCCTTTTTTAATCTCAGTATTGTTGTTTGGATTGATCTACTCCAGTTGATTACATGGTATCTGATCAATTAACTTTATTCTTTACAATGATTAATCAGTTGAACATTTTGATATTTGTGTGTCTTCCATTCTTCAATCTATTTAATTGTGTCTAATTCTGTATTTGTTTCTAATTTTTAACTGATACAGTAATTAATTAGTTTTAATTCTCTCTAACTGTATGTGTTGGGGTAAATCGCTACAATTCACCCTCCACAGAAGAGCCAATCACACAAAAATTCGATGCTCTAACAACCTGTTGGAAATAATCTCCAAACACACATGCAAGAACTAGAGCAAGATAGAGAAATTTCACAATCACAAACACAAACAGATTTACGTTGAATCGGCAGTGTGCCTACGTCTCCACGGGGACGGGAACATGGAATCCACTATAAGGAGTAACTCCGACGACTTGAACAAAACTCAAGCTCATCTCCAAGAAAACAACCTCTCACAAAGAGTACAACAACAAGAAGAAGAAAACACAAGAACAAACCCACTATACACTCTACTCATTTGAAGGATCAAACCGAGTTTTCCTAGAGCTTTCAAGTTGATCTCCCATCTCCCTTCTATTGTTGCTTCGAAACACAAAGAGAAAACTTGGCGCGGCAGCAGCGCCACCGCCGTCGCACTCCCTCTCTTTCTCGCAATGAGTCTCTCTCTTTCTCTCTACTTTGTTGTTCACTCTTCTATTCTAATCAATATATTACAATTGAATAGACTAGGCCCTATTTATAGCCCTCTAAAGATATCTCCTATTCTGATATAAATAGGACTCAAATATCTATCTCTAACTTAATCCTATTTCTAATAGGACTTGAACATTATTTCTAACTCAATCCTATCTGTAATCTTAATTAGAGTAGGATTTAAACCCTAGTTTGAATAGGAGTCATTATCCACTTTTGAGTCAAACATAATCCTATGTTGACTCCCAACTAAATGACTTTTACCGAAAATAGGCTCTTACTTACAGTATGTAATTATTGTTGTGCTTTACCTACACTGTTGTTGTTAATGTACTGTAATTTATCATATATTAATCTGCAACTAGTAATTTCTATGGCTAGTGGGGTCTAGGAATCTTTATGTCCAAGTGATTGAATGTTGAACATGATTTCTTGCTAGTGGGGACCAGGAATGTGTGTGAGAGTGATAGAATGCTTAACAAGATTTTTGGGTACTGCGGACACGGAAGAAGTGATAATTAAAATAATATCTCTCAATTTGAGATCTAAGAAACATGTCATTTTCTTATAAAAATGTGCCTTCTCAACATGTCTTTTGTTGATTCCTTCTCTTGCAACATATAACTCCTTGAATTGTTCTGTGTTTATGACTCTCTGTTTTTTTTATAAGTCTATATAAATCTCTAAATTTATTTTCTAAAATTTATCCAATTGTAGATATCTCTATGAGTTAAAAAAAATCCAAATAGGTAAAGAATATTTCAGGAACATGCTTGCTAAAACCATTAAATTGATTTTGTTTTTGAAAGTTATTATTATGATTTAGACTAATTACCTTGCAGGCTTCTACTGTCTCAAGTTCTTGTACTTTAAATTCATTTCCTTCTTCTGTCTCAAGCTTATATGATTTAGATATTTCACAATTATGGTTAAAACTAACCATAATTAGCCATGGTTTGAGACCTATAGTTAGAATTTCAAAAAATTTTAAAACTCTGAGAAGTGATATGCAATTATAAATAAGTCATGTAATCATCCACAAATTATATGTAAATATGAAAAAATTTCAGGGAGGTATATGTAAACAACTAACACAATAAATAAATAAATAAATAAATAATGATAATAATAATAGATAGGTGGTCTCTAGTAAAGGAATTGATGCAGGTGATTAGTCCCAATCCACGAATCAGTTTAGAATGCCAATCAATCATATAAACCTAAACAGTTAATGGCATTCTGTGAAACAAAGTTTAGCTGAGAATCTAGGGAGAGATTTTGCACATTGCCCACTTTCCCATCCATCTGTTGTAGCTAAGTAACCATCATCCATCCACAAAGACAGGGACTTGGAATCCCTTATTGATATTTTTTTGGGAAAATTTCAAAAAAAAACTATGTGGTTTCACTGATTTGCAAAAAAAGGAAAGTGATTTTTTTCCGTTTTAAAATCTGTGGTTTCACCGATTTGCAAAAAAAGGAAAAACCGTGATCGACGTTAACCCCTGCTGACGTGGTAGGGGTATTTTTGTCAAATCACATAAAAAACCCTTTCTCCCCAAATTCATGTTCTCCACTTCATGTCCGCCCTGCCAGCCGCCGCCCCTCGTGACAGCCCCCTCCTCTTCCTCAGCCTCTCTCTCTCTCTCTCTCTCTCTCTCTCTCTCTCTCTCTCTCTCTCTCTCTCTCTCTCTCTAATTCCCCTCCCCCGTCGTCCCCTTCCTCCTTTCCCTCTAATTGATTTGATAGATCCGAGAAGATACTGGCGTTAATGTAATTGAATTGATTTGCAAAACTGTGAGAATACAATCGATTTAGTTGTTATCAAATGAAATGTGCAAGCTTTATCCGAGAAGAGGCTAGCGTTAATGTAATACTCAATGGAATTTTATAGCCAAGATCTAAGCCCAACCTTGTTGAGCTTCATTCTCCTTTTTTTAATTAGAATTTTATGGGAGAGAGAGAGGAAGAGGGGAAGACAAGGAGCTTCATTCTCCTTTTTTTAATTAGAATTCTGTGGGAGAGAGAGAGAGGAAGAAGGGAAGAGGAGGGGGAGGAAGAGGGGAAGAGGGGGGCTGTCACGGGGGCGACGGTGGTGGTGGGAGAGAGAGAGAGGGGGATTAAGGTTTAATTAATTAGGGTTTAGATTTAATTAATTAGTTAATTATATTAGAATTAGGGTTAAAATTAGTATTAGGGTTTAATCAATTGAAATTTACATAATTTGATGAAAATACCCTTGCCACTTCAGCAGGGGTTAACGTCGGTCACGGTTTTTCCTTTTTTTGCAAATCAGTGAAACCACAGATTTTAAAACGAAAAAAAACCACTTTCCTCTTTTTGCAAATCGGTGAAACCACACAGTTTTTTTTTGAAATTTTCCCTATTTTTTTATCAATATAATAAATAATTCTTAATTTGACAACTTCATTCATCACCACTAAACAAAACAACATTAAAATGAAGCCATTGAATCCTAGTCATCTCCTTGTTATTGCCTATGGACTATAAAAGTTCCTTAAGGTGTCAAACAAGCTGGGCTGGCATGGGCACGACATGGCCCCGCCCGGCCTAGTGTACTGTTGTAAAACCTACCCCGGAATAAATATGTACTTTTCCCCAAAAATCTTAAACTGGAAATTTGAAGGGGTAAGTGATGGAATCTTGGGAAATTATTAAGTATTAATTAATCCAAATTAATTAAGTGGGAGAAACCAGACAAGTGTTCGAGTCCCGGGAAAAGTGGATCTGGTCGGGGATTGAGACAACCCCGTGATGCTACAGTGAGCCCGTGACTAAAAGAGTCAATTAAGGGCCGAGATTCGCGGATCTGGGTAGGAGATGGGGACAAGAGGATTCACATCTAGTAATGGCCCATGTGGGTGCACAGTGGTGAGATAGAATTATTGAGACTACAGTAATCATGTGACAGCCTTAGAATATTAAATAAAATAATTGTTAATTACCATTCTGCCCTAGAGCTAGGTTTAATTGAAATCCAACTTCAATTGAAATCAAAGCTCTATCTCTCTCCCTCACGAGCTTCAGTTGAGCCCCCCTCTCGATCTCTCTCACTTCCGCAGCCGCGAGCCCATGCAGCCATGCCACCTCTGCCCGCGCCGACGAGCCGCTCGCCGTAGATCCGCTCCTCGTTGGCCTGTGCGACAACAGCCTCCGCCCCGAGCTCCTTTTAGCCGCACCACCCCGCTCGCTCCCACTGGACGTGAGCCCAGCTCTGCCGCCGGCCTCCACACACGGGACCAGCAGCCTCCACCTCCTCTGTCCCGAGCTGGTGCTACCCCGACGAACTCTGCCTCCCTCCATGCGCCGACTACCAAATCGGGACCACTCCCCGGCGAGCCTGACCAACGCCAGCCTACAGATCTGTGAGCACCGTCGGGCGTCACACCGATCTGCCCCTGTGTGCAGTCCGTCGTCCACCCCTTTTATCCGGAGAGCAGTAGCCCAACTCCGGCTACCCCTTAATTGGTGGGCTGCAGTGAACTGCAGCCCAAGGCCGGCCTTTCCTCTCTTCTCCGGCAACCTCCTTCCATCGCGACGGTGAGGATCCCTAACCTTGAATAAAAATGAGATTTTGGGGCTGTTATGGGGCTTTTAGTAGGAGATTCAATGATAGTATGTATGGGTTGTAGAGAGACATGTAGATTGAATGCCATGTATAAGTATTGTATGAATTATCAAATCCATGTGTAATGGATGTTTTGGTGGAATGTTTTTATATTTTCGGGGCCCGATAAATAGGAGAGATGCCGCCGAAATTTACTAAGAATTCATATATCCTTAATTACTTGTTAATGATTTTCAAGCATGATTAATCTTATAGAACCATCACTTGATGATTGAATCTCCATGTTAGGGATGATTGGGGCTTCATAGGCCCTTCCTTATTTAAAGAAGATTATTTCAATAGAATACGATAGCATTAGCCGTATTCTGGGAGAATACATGAACATTGAAGTTCATAGTAATTATCTAAGTAGTAGATTTGTAAATATACTTGTATTCATATATAGATAAGAAAGTATAATGAAACTGAGAGTTTCAATCTATCTACTAGATCCTAGTTCGGACGCGTGAGACACAACGAGGATCAAAAATTGCTCTCTAAGCCAGGTAGGCTCTCGCACGGGGGTTGTGAGTATTTCTTTCTCCTACTTTGCTTATGATTCTTGTGCTCTTATTTCGTTGAGATGTTTCTTATACATATTTGAGTTGATGAGTTTACTCCTTAAATATTTGCTTTGGCTTGGCTTCCAATCTCAAGGAGATCATTGTTTTTCATATATATTCATGATGTTGTTGCCTTGGATATATACATGTATACCTATTGTTAGGTATTCGGTACTGACAGTCTCTTCTTGATAGGCATAATACACCGAACAGAGGCTCAGTCAGAGAGCGAGATTTTCTAACCATGTATACATGATTGCTATAGTGTTATCCGACTTAGGCCGAAGATGATATCGAGGATGTCGTACGATATTGAGGATATCGTGGTATCATATACGCCAGAGATGCAGTTCATCTGTGAATTTATTCACATCCTTGAGCGATTATGCTTCACTTGCTTGTTTTCACTTGATTTATTTTCTATTCCTTGCTTATGGGTTTTCACCATGTTTATTGCTTTATTGGCGATCCTACTGGGCTTGTTTTATAGGCTCATGCACTTGATTAACATTTTTCTCAGATGACGATGAGGAGTAGGATCGGGCTTAGTTGAGGACCCCTTCAGAGTAGCTGGTCTTCTATTTTACTATTTGAGGTCTGTGTACCTCGTATTTGTACTTGTGAGTGTGTGAGACTTGTTTTATATTTATGTTGCATTGACTGCTAAGGGTGACTTGACTAGATCCTTGTATGGGTTGTGTAAACCCGAGTATTGTACTTTTATTGTATTTGTACGGAGTTGTGTAAACTCCCTTTTTATTATATATTCCGTTGTTGTTATCTCTAGATAATATTGTATAGGAACTCTGAGGCCTCACACTCAAATGGGGACTTATCCCTGTTTGGGTGCGTCCGGTCTATCCACGTGCCCGGGCCTGGGTTCGAGGCGTGACAACTGTAGCACCCAAGCCGTGCTAGGCACGACCCAAGTACGGGCTCGTGCTAGACTACTGGTGTGCAGCCCGCGGGGCGGTAGGCATAGCTGGATCCCAACCGTTAGGGTATGTATTTAATTACTTCAAACTCAATATTGTTTATCGTGCATGCCAACCTTTTTCATCTTTAAATATAGACATTTGTCATTCAGCTTTAATGGACTCCACTAGTAGATAAATAAATATCCACTAAAAGATTAAGTCCACCATTAAATATTGCAAAGTTTGCATGCTAACCTTTGCATGCCGACCTTAAAGATGGCAAAGGTCATCTCATTTATTAGTGGACACCATTAAAGATCAAGTCGACTAATAAATATCCACTAGTGGATAAATAAATATCTACTAATAGATCTTTAAATATCTATTAGTGTCATCTTTAAATACTCTTTCCCTCATATTATGTAGATATTTATTTAAATATGGCGGTGTTCAAGCTCTCGTTCTTCTTCCCCGATTCTTCAAAGTTGAAATTATGATAGTGAAGAGCCTTGTTGGAGGAATTTTTTGAATTTTTATAATTTTTGTAGTATGTTATATGATTTTTCCCTTATTTTTAGGAATTTTTTGAGGTTTTTTTCATATTTTTATGAATTTTTTACAAGTTTTCTTTAATTTTTAATTTTTTAAAAAAACTCTTGCCGGCATGGCACAAGCCCAGCTAGCTAGGCTGCGCCCAGTGCTTGGTCGGCTGTCGACACTGTGTGTGCCAGCACGGGCACACATAGTGCCCGCGGCACGGCGGGCTCATGCCGGCCCATTTGACACCTTGAAAAGTTCCACAGAAGAGCACCAACTAAATTCCATTCCCATTAGTTTCTCTCACTTTCAAAAGAGAATGGTAATATTTGCATCTTGTAGCTTAGTCATTGTGACCATTCTTTGTCTCATATTAAGTTTTTGCTTTTCAAGCTTTTGAATTGAAAAATAAATATAAACAGATTTTCTCTCTAATTCTTCTCTCCTTAAAATAGATGATACATGTACTTCATAGGAGACATTTTTTTTTATTAGATCTTATAAAATGCTAATAAGTTTTTAATCAAATTATTGGAAAGAAAAAACACTAAGTTAGTGGAAAATATGATTATTTAGTCTATGTAGACTTAAGTGACCTTTTTCCTCCTTTATATGACATATAAGACACTCAACTTATCTCTAAATTGACATTAAAGTGACGGTGAGGAGACAATACCTCATTAAAAATCCGAAGGCTAAAGAGAGAAAAAAAAATTATGGAAATCTTTCATCAAAGAACAATGATATGAGGATTCAAATTCTCAAGATTAACTTGATCTCTTGGATGAAAAAGCAAAAGAATACTGATGGATAAATTGAGTTTTCTCTCTCATGGTGATGAAAAATTAGAAAGTTGACATAATAACTCCTCTGGAGAGGAGTAATTATTTTGCATTGCATGTTAAATGTATTGTATTTCACTCCAATATTGTAACCTGAATTTTATAGTAAATGTATTGTATTTCTCTCCAATGTATTGTATTTCTCCTATAGACCCTAATAAGTTATGTTACAATTATTTTGAAACAATATGGAGGTACACATTATTAAGTACCATTATGGAGGGATATTGTTAAGGGAATATGTCAAGTATATTAATGAGTCAATTGTGGATTTTAATCTAGACCCTGATAAATTATGTTATTGGGATTTGTTTGAAGATTTGAAGGACATAGGGTATGGTGAGAGGTCTCTCAATTTCTTTTTGGTGGATGTTGGAGGAACATTGAGAAGTATATGTGATGATGCTGATATTGTAGCTTTAGGTGATTAATTAAGGAGAGATGTATCAGTAGATATTTTTGTGGAAGCATCAGATATTAGGCAGGAGCAGACCTTGCCAAGTACCTTATTGCCTAACTCTAAACTTGCTAGTGTTGGAACTGAGTAAGGATGATGGTAATAGAAGTGGCAGTGCGTCGAGTGAATATGATAAGGAAGTATTATTAGATGTCTCCTTCATTAGTAATAGTTCAGATGAAGATGATGAAAGGGACCAAGCTAGGAAGAAGCTGGACAAATATGTTAAGCTTAAGAAGTCAATGCAGAAGGATGCTAGTGCAAGTGACAAGGAAGATGGAGATGGAGGCAGACCTGGTGATGCTGTAGAAACCAGTACAGGCAACCCTAAGGCATATGCATTGGAGAGGGGGAAAGTAATTGGGTATGAAAGTGATTATATAGAGTCATCAAATCCTGGCAGCTATGAGGAAACCAGTAGGGGTTCTGATGCAAATGATGCAATATGGCATAAGTCTAATAGGAAATACTATGATCCTAATGCCCCATTGGCTGATTTTTCCCTAGATCTTAGATTTGTGGATCTTAAACAATTTAAGAAGGAGCTTGTGGAGTTCTCAACTAGAAAGGGGTTTGAGTTTAAATATACATAAAAAATGATGCACAGAGGGTCAGAGCTATGTGTTCTGCAAAGGGTTGCAAATGGTATGCTCATGGTGTAGTGGGAAGAAGATGTATGTTGTTAAATACTATGCCGCAGAGCACTCATATCTTCTAAAGACTACCAAGAATAGAAGGGTAACAACACATGTGGTTTTGGAAAGATTTGTTGATGTCATAGGTAGCATGCCCTTCATTAGGCCCAACAATTTGGGTTTTTGTTACTAGAAAAGTTTGCAGAAATGCCAAGGGGTTGGTATTGAATAAAACTGAAGAACAATTCATGGAGGATTTCAGGGATCTGTACAATTATGCACTAGAGTTGAAGGAGACCAATCCTGGAAGCAATATGACTATAGTATTTGAAAGGAAGATACCAGATGATCTGCTTGTATTCTAGAAGATGTATATTTACCTAACAGCTGTTAAATAGGAGTTTATTGATGGTTGTAGGAGGCTAATTGGTTTGGATGGGTGTTTCTTGAAGGGGTTACTAAAGGGGTAGCTACTAGTGGCAGTAGGAAGGGATGAGAATAATAAAATGTTCCCTATCACATGGGTTATGGTAGAAAAGGAAACAAATGAGAGCTAGACCTAGTTTATTGAGCATCTCAAGGTTGATTTATGCATTGGGGATGAACTTGGATGGGCTGTTGTCAGTGACATGCAGAAGGTTTGCAAAAACTGAATTATTTTTTTTTTCTTTTAACTAAAACTTTATTTTAATTGCATCATTGTCTTTCCTGTAGGGTCTTATACATGTACTGAATAGACTGTTGCCCTTGATTAAGCATAGGATGTGTGCAAGGCATATCTATGCTAGATGGGGGAAGAAATACCAAAGTAAAGAACTTCATTTTCAATTTTGGATCACTGCTAGGTCCACCAGTGAACCAGAGATGCCGAAAAATTTGCAAGCAATGAGAAATCTAAAAGGAGGAGCACTGGTTGTGGATGAGTTATTGGAGAAGTGGTCGATTAGAGGTTGGTGCTAAGCATTTTTTTTAATGATGTGGTTAAGTGTGAGAATGTTGACAACAACATGTGTGAGACCTTTAATAGGGTGTTGTTAGAAGCCAGGAGCAAGCCTATAATTTCCATGTTTGAAGAAATTAGGAGTTATTTGATGACTAGGGTTGTTGTGAAGAGAAAGTATGCGATAAAGTGGGAATTTAATTGTGGCCCCAACATAGTTTCCAAAATTCAAAAAGAGAGGAAGATAAGTCTAAAGTGGTAGGTTGAATGGAATGGTGGTCCAAGCCATGGGATGTTCTGGGATGACTTAGTGTAGCATGCGAGAGAGGGACATGTTGTAAGATTAGCTAACCAAAGTTGCTCATGTGAGAAATGGGATAAAACTGGTATGCCTTCTCAACATACTGTAAAGACTACCCCTGAATAAATGAAGGGCATGTGACAATTATCGGATTAATTGAAGATCTCATGGAGTGTTGTTATACTCTTCCAAAAGACTTGCTTTAATACAAACAAAGTAACAACACATGTGATAATGGGTCAAAGACCACATGGGGTGACAGTGGACGCTTGCAATAGTACCCATCAATTAACATGGAACTACTATTTTAATATTTCTCCTTCCTTTCTCTACTGTGAGACCACCTGCAGCCTAGGGAGAAAGAAAACAAAACCTTGCTGGAATTCATAGATCTAACTTGCAAAAAGTAGCAATAGTAGGGCATGATGATAATGAGAGAGAGAGAGAGAGGACAACCCATGAACGATTGGCCCTCCCACTGAGAAGCTTAACCATAAAAGAGCTCAAGAGGGGGAGCTTCTTGATCTAAACTTCGGTAAAGCCTCTCCACGACCAAGAGAATAGAGAAGAGGAAGCAAGACTTCCAAAGCTAGTGGTCTACATGATCTGAGAACCTCGAGAAGGAAACCCCCACTCTAATGCCTTCCTCCCTGAAATTTATGTCAATTGGACAACAGTAAGGACAGTGAGGAATCAGAGAAATTTGGAGGCAAACCTGGGGGCTGGGACAGTGTGAGCAATAGAGCTCACTCAAGTAAGACCTAATTAAACTCCAGCATTCATCTAGAGGGTAAAAAACTGGTCAGTAGATGGCTGACCATATTAGAGATAGAAAAAGAAATCCTGAACACCTATTAACAACTTTCTCTCTCGGACTGTGCAGCTGGGATTCAAAGTTGCAATTGGAAATTAGGGTTTGTTTGTAATGGTGATGTGAAGAAGGTGGAGAACTTCTGGAACAACCCAAGGTATTTTGGTAAGCCATGTTGCTTCCTTTTCTGCCTGGAGAATTGAGATTGAATGTATAACTAGGAAAATCGTAACCTCCTGCATCTTAAGAGATGATAGCCTTTGGGCACTAACAATGACATTTAACTTTGAAATGTATGCTAGTTTATTTAATAGATTGAGTGTTTAAATTTTTAGGTTTAATACTTCAGTTTTCGTGTATTTAATGATATAAATAGACTGTCTTTACATGGTCGTATTTGATCATCTCTTAGTATTGAATCTGCAAATTTTTGAAGAGAAATAAGTGTTGTTAACATAAGAGAAAAGATAACTCCAGGATTAACATTGTAGAGATCCTCATTTGTTTTACTTTGTATCAAAAGTTGCTGAACTAGGGATATAGTACCGAGATTACTAACAACCATTCTGCCTTGGCTAAAAAAGACTTTAGATCGTATTTTTTTTTAAAAAAAAAACCTATGAGTATCGTTCAACAACTCATATTAGTTGGTTAACTAAGTAACTTCGTTTTGTGTTGTTGCCTTGAGTTTGAGATTAATGAAAGTACATGAATACTGTGTAGGCAGTAAGAGTTGTGATTTTGCAACCATGTGTAAAGTGTTGGTTAAGTTAAACATCTATGTTGTTATATGACTAAGTATCATAAGTATACACAAGGGTTGATGAATCTGTACGTTCATATCTAGATCTTGATTCGGGCTTGTGAGTTGCGACGAGGATTGGAAAATTGTTCTTTAAGCCAGATAGGCTCCCATATGGGTGTTGTGAGTATTTCTTCTTCCTACCTTGCTTATGATTCTTGTACTCTTATCTTCTTGAGATGTTTCTCATACATATTTGAGTTAAGTGTTCTCCTTAAATATGTGCTTTGGCTTGGTTTTCTATCTCTTTGAGATCGTTATTTTTCATATATATTCAAGATGTTGTTGCCTTGGATATATACATGTATTCCTATTGTTAGGTATTCATTACTGGTATCGGGCGGAGGCCCAGGCAGAGGGCGATAATTTGTGGCCACGAGCATATGATGCTTATACATAATCTCGGTCAGAGAGCGAGATTTTCTGACCATGTATACATAATTGCTATAGCGCTATCCGGCCTAGGTTGATGACGATATAGAGTATATCGTAGTATCATATATATCAGAGATACAGTACATCTGTGAATTTATTTCACATCCCTGAGATATGTTGCTTGCTTATGATTTTGCTTCACTTGCTTATTTGTACTTGGTTTACTCTATTCCTTGTTTATGGCTTTTCGCCATGTTTATTGTTTTATTGGCGATCCTACTGGACCTGTTCTTTAAGCTCATACACTTGGTTGATCTTTTTCCCAGGTGACGACGAGGAGTAGGATCGGGCATAGATGGGGACACACCAAGTAGTTGTCTTGGGCTTGTTGTTTTTCCCTTGAGGCCTGCGTACCTCCTTTTATTGTGAGAGAGACTTGTGACGTATTGTGTTGTTATTGACACTAGGGATGACTTTATCTGGATCCTTGTATGGGTTGTGTAAACCCGGTTGTAGTACTTTTATTTGTACTATATAATTGTATGGAGTTGTGTAAACTCCCTTTTATTTAAAAATTTTGCTATGTATCTGTGTTATCTCTAGATATTATTTGTATAGTAACTTTGAGGCTCTCGCCTAGATGGGGACTCGTCCCTGTTTGGGTGCGGCCGGTCTGTTGACGTGCCCGGACCCGAGTTCGGGGAGTGATACATACCATGGCTGTAATTGTATTCTGTGGTGAAGACCCAGTAAATTATATCTCTGAATGGTTCAAGAAGGAAAAATACCTGATGGCAAACCAGCTTGTTGTCAACCCTTTGAGAAGCAGGATGTATTAGACGACTAATGTAGAAGGTCCATTGTTGTCACCTATAGTTAAAAGGATACCTGGGAGGCCTGCAAAGAAAAGGAAGAGGGAACCTCTGGAAGGACAGAATCAAAGCACAACAAGATTTCTAGGGCAGGGAGCTAGGGTTTTTAAGTGTGGAATTTGCCATGTTGAAGGCCACAATAGAATTCGGTACCCAAGAAGAGTTAATACTGTAAGTTTCTCACATTTCTGTTGCCTAGTAAATTTTTAATCTCATACTGATAAATTTTGTATTCATGTAGGACACAAGTGTTGGCTCCCAATTTGATGCACCTCCAACAACTGCCTAGAAAACTACTGCTATAGCAGAGAGAAACTAGAACACCGCTGCTGCTTATACTTCTGTAAATATTTTAAGAGTAAGTAAAATTTCTCATGCTTCAGTAAATATTTACAAATGAAATGAAATGTGTTTGTCAGTTACAAAATGTTGAAAATGTGTTTCTTAATGTTGTAGGGGGCACACACTAGTCAGATTATTGTTGGCAGGAAACCACCACCAGGTCATTCATCCATTACTGCCACTGGATTGATGGTAATACATTTGGTCTCATTTCACTTTGCCAAACATGTATCATCTCTGGGTTACTAATATATGTTCTCTGTTTCATGGTTAGGAAATAAGGAATAGGAGGGCTAATAAAAAAAGAAAAAATAGAAAGGAGAAGAAGCAAGGCAGCCTACTGCAACATTTGAGGCTCCATGTTACTTGTCAACACAACAAAGTACAACAAGTGCAGGAGATCCTCAAATCTGATTCAAGTTCTAGGGTTCTTTTTTGTTAGGACTTTTTTACTTTTTTGTTGTTGTAATGACATGTGAAACTTAGAGACATGCAAGTTTATTAGTTTTTGTAAATGTATGTCAATTTGGGTCACAAGTACATTTGGGAGCAATTGGTGTTGTTCAATTAATATTATTAATTTGGGATCAATTTAGATTTTTGTAAATGTATGTCAATTATAATCTCAAAGTGTTGTTCAGTTAATATCATCAATGAAGTGTAGGTACAATGTTACTTGCAGTTAATATGTGCACATTTTGAGCAAGTGAATTCCTTTACATGGTTTGCAGTGTTTGCATTGTTTGCATTGCAGAATGAACTTCAGATTTGTATTGAAAAAACAATTGAAAAAAACCAAATTTTCACTAGATTCTTTTTTTGTTTGTATTATGAGCAAGTGAAATGTTACATGATTTTTTCTTCCAATTCTTAATTTCTTTATCAACTGCAAATAAGCATGAAAAGCCAATTGAAAAAAACCAATTTTTCATCAGATTCATTTTTTGTTTGTATTCTGAGCAAGTGAAATGTTACATGATTTTTTCTTCCAATTCTTAACTTCTCCATCAACTGCAAATAAGCATGAAGAACTAATTGAAAAAAAAAAAAAAAAACCAAACTTCAATCCCAAATTTCAATTTCTTCATCAATCAAGAACGATGGAGGCTGCTGACGGTATACCGCGGTAAATGGCCAAGGTGTAGCACTACAATGGCTTGGTAGGTGGCACCGGGGACGGTAATCACGGATGAATGAGCTTCACCGGGGATGAGCTACACCGAGGATGGGGTCGGGGGTGAGTGAGAGTGAGTGAGTGAGAGGGTTCAGATCCAAAGAGTTCGCATCCAAACCCGTTTTGTGGTTTAAAATGAAAAAAAATAATATTTTAATATATTTTTATATATAAAAAATAGGTATAATACCCAATTTAGTCCCTCTATTATATCTAATCGATCCTCTTAGTCCCTCTATTATAAATTGAGTATTTTTAGTCCCTCTAATTTCACGATTGTAAAAATCCATTCCCTAAAGGCATATGTACAGGGACTAAAAAGGCCTGAAAAGCATACGTATAGGGACCAAAAAGGTATGTGGAGGGAATGACATTTTTCAATTGGGGAAATAGAGAGACCAAAAAGTATCAAATTATATTAGAGAGACCAAAAGGGCTGGTTCGGTATAATAGAGGGACTAAATTGGGCATTAGACCATAAAAAATACCACATCAGCAAGTAAAAGGGTTCGGGACTGAAATTTCCCAATTGGAATAATAGAGGGAGCTGTAGGGATCAAATTCGAATAGAGGGACCAAAAGGGCACTATTGCCATAATAGAGGAACTATTTAGGGAATTACACCTAAAAAGATATAATTGTCTTTCATCAATTTCTAAACAACAATTAGTCCATCAATTTCTAAAAAACAATGAGCCCCTCGTCAATTTATAAAATTTGTATGGGTTTAATAATTAATATTAATTATACTTAAATTAATATAATTAATATTAATTAGAATTAAATTAATAGTAATAATACACATTATAGTTTTCCTCACTCATGGTAACCAAACATTATCATTATTTATTTCAGACTAAAGATAGATTGATCAAATACACATTATACTCCTCCTCACTCCCCATTGAACCAAACATAATATTTTTCCAAACCCTCCATCCCCTCTATTATCTATTATCTATTATCTATCTATTATACTCCTATAAGTGGATTGTTGGTCCAACATTTCAATGTGTGTAGACCAAATTACCCTCGATGAGTTATCATAATTCTAATAATATCCAAGTCAATTAAATGTATCTTAAATTTAATTTAGTTTAAAATATTTATGTATTTTAATCTCTATATAAAATTTTTTTTAGGTATGCTATTTTATAAAAAAAATGTATGATAACTATATATTTATAGTTACTATTTTTACAACTCTTTGGATGTACGTTACATTATATTAGATATATATTAAATTGATTTTTTTTTGCATGTGTAAGAGTTATCCTCTTTAACATATTTTATTTATTTAATTTTTAAATATTAAAGTTATTTTTGGTCCTTGGAAGCAGGTCTAATGTTCATTTCCATCCTTAATTTCAAATTTTACTCAATACGGTCCCTGTGTGTTATGTATTCTGTCACATTTGGTCCCTGACGCTGATATAGCGCTGATGTGGCATAAGAATGAAATACATGGTATTTATTTTTTTTATTTGATGTTGTCGTATTTTGATGACATGGCAAGCCAACTAGATTGCTGACATGGCATGCCACGTAGCAAATTTTTAATTTTATTTTTAATTTTTTTATTTTAAAATTTTTATTTATTGATTGATTGATTTATTTTTTTTTGTTTTTTTTTTTGTTTTTTGCTTTGTTTTTGTCTATAAATAACGTTACAGTGTACAATGAAAAAAAAGTTTTTTGTCTAAAATTTAAGCAAAGCAAGCTATAGCATTAACAGAATTTTTCTGTGTTGCGCGGAGGCATCCCACAAGGTAGTGTATTTTTCTTGGTTGTCTCTGTGTGACACAGTAGAATGCTACAGCTTACTTTGCTTAAATTTTAGAATAAAACTTTTTCTTGTTATTTACATTGTAATATTATTTAGAGAGAGAAACAAAGCAAAATATACAAAATAAAAAAAATAAAAAGATAAAAAAAATAAAAAATAAAAATAAAAAATTATATATATATATATATATATATATATATATATATATATATATATATATATATATATATATATATATAAATTGCCACGTGGCATGCCATGTAAGCATTCCAGTTGGCCTGCTACGTCATCAAAATACGACCACATATAAAATTAAAAAAAAATAATTAAATACCCTATATTTCATTCGTATGCCACGTCAGCGCCACATCGGCATTAAGGAAAAACTGTGATGGAATATTTAATACACAGGAACCGTATTGAACAAATTTTGAAATTAAGGATGAAAATAAACATTGGACCTGTTTCTATGTACCTGTTTCTAGGGACCAAAAATGACTTTAACCCTACTTTTTTATTAATTAGTAATTTTTCATGAGAATAGATATTAAATTTAAAAAAATGGTTATTAGTACTAAAATGAGTTTATTAATGGAATATGAATAGTTGGACTTATATTGATAGTTTCATTATATTTAAATCTATATTAATTTATTATTTATTTTATTAGTGGGTTGAATGAGAAATTTATTAGATCTTTACTCATTTAAAACATAAATTAATCCATTTATCTTCAAAGAAAAAGAGGGAGGTGAAGAGTTCCAAAAACGCATATGGTTTTGATTAAGCCCAAAATTTAAAACATTTAAGCAAATGATTAGACTTCCACCCTTCCATCTATCAATTGGTAACCATTCTCTTTGAGGCCATGTCTCCTCCCCTTCAATGGTGAAACCCTCACATCTGCCATAAGATGACAACTCTAACCACCTTCCTTTTTTCCTCTTATTTAACGATTCAAGCCATGAAGAAATGTCTAAGGGCTACAATAGGCCTGTTAGCGACCCTCTTAATTTGACCTTTATTCATTCACCATTGACAACTGTGAATTCTTCAAAATCAATCAAGAGGTAGCTTTTTCGATGATAATGGATGGCTTTCTTACTCGATAGGGAAATTTTTGTTAATTGTTTTATCTTTGCATATCTTTTGAATTTTAATGCTTGGATTTGTTATTTACTATTATTCTATTGCTTCTTATTATGAAATACTATGAACTTTCTATATTGTTTTCATGTCATTGTGGTGCTGGGTTTAACTCGATCAACCAACATTTTTAACGGTTTGCAAAATGTAGATATAGCATTCAAGCATTACAAGCATACAATTGCATGCTCTATTATCACAAGGTTGTGTAAATTTATGACAATTGCTCTCAAACTACTATGACTAGAAGAGACGATGCCTTAAATCTTGGAACCATGTACGGATATATCTAAAAACAATAAGCTTTATTTGTGTGAATTTATACTAACATACCCCTTATCCCTTAATTTATTTTTAATTTCTATTCAAAACTAATAAATCTTAAAATTTTTCCATTAGAACTCTTTTTTTCTTTTTTTTTTCTTTTTTTTTTGCTTTGCTTTTATAAATCTTTTAACAATGTGTCATATATGGATAATAGGTTCTGCATAAGATTTTTTTTTATTTTTTTTGCTATATTGTTCACTACTCAACTTGTATTTTAATTTACATATTATTTTTTTTAAATATGTATAACTTATATTTATAGCTGCTAATCTTTGTATTGGAATATCATTTTTGTATTTTTTTTTTAAGAAAATTGATATCCAAGTGATGCTTGTAGTTATAGTGAATATGATGGAAGTCCGTTCTAAAGTTCAAGTTTCTGAAAATAAATGGAGCCGCCACCACCCCCTCCGATTAGTTTTCGCCGGCGCTCAGGGTACTCTTCCAGTGTGTGAGAATCGTTGTGTGATTGTTTGTATCTACAATCCAAACAACAAAACCAAGTGGGACTCTGGAGCCATGTGATCCACAGCACAGGCTAGCTGTTTGAAGAATTGCTGAAGAGAGTATTCAAACAGCCTGAACTCTCTTAAAAAGGCGAGTGGACGATCTTCACCGAGCTTACAACACTCCTACAATGAGAACCCCTTCAAGAGAACCTACGCAGGCGGGATATATAGCTACCACAACTTCATTAAAGACATGGCAGGAAGACGGCGAACAGCTCCCCAACGCCCATACCACTGGGTAGCAAACACAACGGTGAATGTAGAATAGGACATAAAAAGGATTGATACTCGAACAGGGAGGAAGATAGTGAAAATATGGCAACAACGATGGCTGGAGGAAGAAAGAGGAGGAGCCAAATATGAGCCGGTATCGGAGCGGTACAAGAGACCCCAAAATACGACTACAATACTGACTGCCCGCCTAAGTCCCCGACGACCTGGAGTCTCCTACGCAAGGGTAGCCAACGGCGCCGCCCCACAACAAAGCGAGATGGTAAAGGAGAATCTCACACCAGCTGACCCAATGGAAGAAGGAGAATGACAAAAGGTACGAGGCAAGGGACGCTGCCGCTCCAGCCCGACGTCCCCTACAGTGCGCCGAACAGAACAGAGATGAGGACCCCAGCTCATCTACATACCGGCCGGACCTGTCGAAGTGTGCGGTCAATGCCTACAACAAGGACACATGGAGAAGGAATGCTGACACGCAATCACCTGCAGGAACTATGGCGAAGTCAGACACTAGGGAAGTAGCTACCAAGCACGACCCAAGCAGAAGGGAAGCAAAGGAATAGCAACAAAAGAAAGGTCTCTTAAACGGAAGGGAAGGCTCCATTACCACCACCACCGCTCCAATCCCGAACCCCATCACCACCACCACCGCCGGAAGTACCACCACCGGACGTTCCACGGGAGGGAAGTAAAAGATGAAGAAATGCATCACCTTTCGCTAGCGCTGGACAGAGGAATGATTCAAGAAAAGGAGAAGCTAGAGAAATTCACCATTGTCACGATTGAGAAGGAAAGAGAAGGCTTCTTCGACTGTTGCTGGATCGCGGTGATCTTCAAGCTATTCTGCGACGAGGACTAGGAATGGCCAACAAAACTGTTATGAGATGGATGATACATCATCGCAGGTCCATCACCAAAGGTCGCACGACAATTGGAAAACATGAACACCATTGAACTACCGAAGGTAGCCTTCCGATGCTCGCCGTGGATACCGAACCTATGGAACCCGCTGAGTGCAGATGGCGCTACTTGCTAGATATATAGAGGTACAAAAACTCCCCCTTTTCTGCAGGTAATACGAGATGATCAACAGAATTCTCAAATCAGTGGGGGAAGTGATACATGTGCACGGCCACGGAGGAAGGTACACCAGCGATGCCCAGGTAATGCTACAAATTAGAAGCGGAAGAACATTACCATGCACTATCGCCCTTGACATCTGGAACAAGAAGCACAAAATGAGGGTGTTACTTAAGCGCGGCCAGGAAGGGTTGCCATGGGGTTTCGGGAGAAAGTTGAAGAGAAAACGGGAAGCCAATGTCCACAGGGTATGGATGCCAGAGCAAGAAGGAGAAAAACATACCACCAAGGAGACAAGCACTGAAGCAAAAGAGAGGAAAGGAAAAGGCATCGCTACTGTAGAATCAAAATACTCCCCGGAGAAGATGACCGGAGAACGGCAAGCCACCGGGATAGTGATTAGAGAGGCATCTGCAGGAGGGGTCGCAGGAGCGCCACCTGGAGGGTACGACGACCTCTGTCAAAGCCGGAAAAGATGGAACGCCAGTGTCCTGACGAGGACACGTTTTGCTTGGGGAGAGGGGACCCATCAATCAGGTTGACCTAACCAGAGAATATGATCGCGAGGTGAAGCTAGCGGAAGACGCAGTAATCCCTGACGACAAATGGATCCATAAATGGGCAGGGTTATCAGACCTGATCAAACAAGGGTCGGTCAATCAGTTTGACACAGACAAGATGGAAACCAAAGGGAAGCAAGCATAGGTCATGGGTGGGCCACACCAGCAAACAACACCTATTCCTAAAGAAGGGGCAGACCAGGGCCAACTCAATAGCCAAGCCCAACAAGCGATAGGCTTACCAATGTTCCTTGGGCACCATGGAAAAAACATTGTAACAGGAGATTGCCAAGACCCAAAATCAATGGTAATCCCTGAAGCCCATTAAGCAATGAAGAAGCCCAGTTCAACCTACATTGAGAGCCATCAACTTAATAACCATCTAAGGTTACTATCACTAAATGAACTCAATAACATAGTAGTGGCTGACCAAACCACCAACCCAAAACAACACCCAAAAGCTACTAGAACGTGATACAACTAATGAAAAACAAGACCATTACATAGGAGAGACCCATCCAAATAACAATCATAATTTAAAATCAAACCCAATAAATCAGACCCAACCCAATCAGAACCACAACAAACAACATTCAATAGACACACTAACCCAAAACAACACCCAAAGTGTAGCACCCATCTCCTAATCAGGGGACACGTGTCACACCAGCCAAGTCAAGTGAATGAACCCTGAACCTAAGGCTGTAAAATTGATAATCAAAAGTAAATCAAGAAATTGCGGAAGCTATTAAAGACAAACAACTAATATCATAAACTCTAAACACAAAATACTGTTTAATATAATACCGAATTTAAATACTATCTTAGACTTAATTGTCTCAAATATAGTTCAGCCGTACATAATCAAGAACTACAACACAAGGAGTCAGAGCCAGCTACAGGTAATCTCCACATAAACTCGAGATTAGACAAAGCCCTCTATCTGGTCTCCTGTCTATCGCCTGCATAAAAATATCACGAAAAATGGGCTAAGCTGCTGGAGCTCAGTAATCTGGGAACAATATTGTCGGGTATAGAATCATACCCGTATATCAAATAAAACTGTAAACGCTGAAGCATAAAACTATGCATATATAAGTAACTGAAAATAAATGTTGTAATCTGAAAGTAATGCTGAGCAACTAAAGATGTTGGTCAATGCATTATCTTTAATCTATTTTAATCATGTCAATATGCATAGAAATCTCATGTATGCGTATATCATTATCTGTTTCTATGTATTGTGGATGATTTATGAAATTATCCTTGGTAATCTGTACCAATCGTCTCTACGGTGGATTTCTAATCGCTACAGGAAGGTGGGTAATACGGAGTCATCTAATCTCACAATACTATCATAACTACCTACACATCTATTTCAATACTGCAGGGCCAACGACCAACGGGTAGATCTATCCACGCTATATGGGGCCAAACTTATATACGTACACTAGGCACTTCGAGAGATGGAAAGGGGGTTTTAACTTCATAAAAATGGAATGTTTTTAAACAGATAGTTTGTAAATGAAAATCAAAGTTTTAAATCACCCATTTCCTAACCTAATGTCGTACTCTCTAGCTCTCTACGAGCCACCACTGGTTCAGACAAGTATATCAATAAAGTATAGTCGATATATTTCTATATCTGTTTCTCTATTCTGTTACTGATAACTGTGCATGAATGATCTCCAAAACTTTGGAAAGTTTTCATAAAATTTCTAACTCAAGCTTTTCAAATTGAAATCAATATTGTAATAAAATACAATAAAAACACGTACTGTACAACTAGTTCCTTCATCTAAGTCTAGTAAGAGCTTAGGACTGGCTCGGTCCTTCGGCAGTGACTGACTTGCCTTTGTCTTTTTCTTTTCCCTTTCCTGATAATCGAAATACGGAAATTATGAATACAGAGACTGTATTCTTTACTTAACTTGTACTCTAATTTAAACCTGATAGAGTATGGTAAAGTAATTAAGCTCTCTAAGCATGATTCTTATTTAACATATAATACATGCTTTTAAAATTCATAAATACTATGATTACATTTCATAGATTTAGTTCTATCGCTAAGAATATGATAAAAATAATATTTCTCCATACTCAAGGTATAATAACCCAAATGGTCTCTGTGGTTTAACGAAAATACCCTTTTGGTCCCTTTATTATTTTTCGTCCTCAGGAGATCCCTATGGTTTTTATTTTGGGAAAAAGAAGTCCCTCCGCTTAACGTCTGTGAGTTTTCCCGTCTGAGTTGCTTACGTGGTTTTTTTCATAAATAAAATAATAATTTTATTATGGTATAATACCCCCAAATGGTCCTTGTGTTTTAACGAAAATGCTCTTTTGGTACCTCTATTATTTTTCGTCCTCAGGAGATCCCTGTGTTTTAAGATTTTTATGATTATAAAATTATTATTTTATTTATGAAAAAAGCCAAGCAACTCAGACGGGAAAACTCACAGACGTTAGGCGGAGGGGATCTCCTGAGGACGAAAAATAATAGAAGAACCAAAAAGACATTTCGTTAAACCACAAGGACCATTTGGGGTATTATACCTACTCTTAACTATTCTTTACATATACTTAATCACCACCTTCATAACATGTTATCTAGCATATTAAGCATTGAAGGGGTAATTAACTAAGCATGAAGACATGCAACTAGTGATTAATAGATTCTTAAATCCGATAAATTTTCATGAACAATTGCGCAGCATCCCCCTGTTTATAGGTCCCGAAATTAATACAAACATTCTTCATTTCTGCACAATATCTATCTATAATTCTCTACAAAGCATACCATTCATCATGTCTCCATTCCAAGCATAGACATACATACAATAAGCCCCAAATTCCTTTAATTCATATCACTAATTTAGGTTTCCCCAATCTTAAATTTGTAGGGATTTACTTGAACTTAGATAGTCTACATCGAGTCGAATGTTCCCCTTCAGATCTCACTGGCAGAGGGTGGCCGGAGCTCAGGCTGGTCAGACATGGGTGGCCGAGCGGCGTCGGAAGCGGGCTAGGGATGTGGTCACGGCTGAGGGCGCGGCAGGGCTGCGGAGGCGTGCAGTGAGGAGGCCGCCGGACGTGGCTCTTGGCTGGGCGCTAGGCGAGGGGGGTGCCAGGGCACGGCTTCGGGCTAGGCGCAAGGCGAGGGGGGCACAGCACCGAGCTGCTGGCTGGCCAACACAGGTGCGGGCAGAGGTCGTCGGTGGAGCTCGCCGGAGGATCGCCGGCTCCGAGGGGGAAGAGAGGCATGAGTAGGGTTGAAGAGAAGAAGGAAGGAGGAGAAAGGCACGAGCAATTGAATCGTTGCCCTAAGTTTTTATGTATATAAATTAAAAACAATTTATGTTTTATTATTTTATTCTATTATAATGACTAATCTTTGTAATCTCATTATTTAATCTTATCTTCAACCTAATCAACTAAATTGTCTTTCGAATTATTTTCAACTAAAGACCAAATAACTTTAGTTGATCTTATCTGGTTGTTGTGTTGTCACATGGGCGACCTAATTATCTAGCTTGTCTCTATCCCCGACCTAGATCCGGGAATCCCTGGTCAAACAACCCTAGTGACATGGGTTTAATGTAGCGTAACGGGTTGTCTCCCCTCTCGACCCAGATCCATGTTTCTCGGCTTTTGATTCGGCCAGATCTACTTTATTGAGACTCTAACTTTTGTCCAGTATCTTCCACTTAATTAATCTGGATTAATTATATTAACATTTAAATATTTTTCTCGTTTAATTAATCTGACTCTGTTGACTATCCCTCTCCAATTATTCTAAGTAAAAGTGGCTTGGCCCTACAGTTGTGAGGCCGGATTTCGGGTCCATTTAATCCCGATTTTCTTTAATTTGAGGTTAAAATAATTAATCTGTTTTATGTGCTAATTAACCTTATTTAAAATTTAAAAATTTACTGAATATTTATTTAGAAAAATCTGGGGTATTACATAAAGGCCAACAGAACATGACAACAACAATGCCCAACACTTTGAATATCCTTAACCAAATAACAACCAACAAACAAAAAAAACCCAATAGCCCAAGCCCAGCCCACCTTGAATTACATCAAATTACATACAAATAATCCTCAGATAAATAACCTCATAGACAAAGGAATCGAGATGGGCTTAGAAATCAACAAAATTGCGCTAAGATTCGCCAAAGGAACATAGGCACAAGCACTGGATGATGAAGGGACCAAGACTCGGGAGGGGAAAAATCACTCAAAAACAATAAAAACACAAGAAGCAATAGCAATCAACAAAGGAAAGGAAGATCAAAGAAACACAAAACAACAAAGAAAGAACCAAGACACTGCCACAAAACTACTAAGACCCAGAGAGAGACCGCGCAAACAAAGGCCAGACGAAACGGACACCAACAAACAAAACAAGGACTTTGGTGTAGGAGATCAGCCTTCCCTAATCACAATACCACTAACCCTGGTAAACTGGGACAACCATGAGTTTGTTGCAAAAGGCACCCAGTTAGGGATAGAGATGATCCAAGATCACCCCTTCTTAATCAAATAAGACAAAGGTAGTTAGATTATACAAAAGGGAAAGTGGTGAGCAAATAAGCTCCCGAGCCCCCGAATAAACAAAGGTTCAATTTTTAGTATAACCATGAAAGTTATATCTTGGAATGTAAGAGGCTTGGGGAAGCAAAGGAAACGATTCCTCGTAAGGGACTTCCTGTAACGGCAAAATGTGGACCTATTTTGTCTGCAGGAGACAAAGCTGGAGGTTATCGGTAACGCCATCTGGAGAACTATAGGGGGCACAATGTATGACACAAGAGAGGTCCTACCTGCAAACAATACCAAAGGAGGATGCTGTATGGGATAGAACAACACAAAGTTCACACTTGAAGCAAGTCATATAGGAGACTTTTCAGCCACAGTCATCCTAGAAGATCGAGCCACCAATCTCACAAGAATGTACACCACAGTACATGGACCATGCGAAAGAGCAAGGAAACATGACTTATAGGAAGAGCTCAGAAACATCAGGAACATATGGCAAGGACCATGGCTGATAGGAGGGGACTTCAACTCCACCAGGGGAAACTATGATCGAAACACTTGCACAGCCTCACACGGTGACCAGGAAGAATTCAATAACCTTATCCAGGCAATGTAACTGTATGATCCCCTGCTCACAGGACGTAAATACAATTGGTCGAATGGCAAGACAGTTCCAACTCTAGCCAGACTTGACAAATTGCTCTAAGTGTAGAATGGGTGAGAGACTTCCCCAGGTTAACCCAAGAAGCCCTGCCCAAAATCTATTCCGACCATACTCCTATAAAACTAGAATGTGGAAACAAGGAACTGAAAAGATACCCATTTCGCTTCAATAGATATTGGGCAAAAAGAGAGGGCTTCTGGGATATGGTGAAACAATGGTGGCAAAGCAATGACTACTAAGGTACAGGAGCATATAAACTTGCGAAGAAACTGCCCTAATTAGAACAAAGCTCAGAAAATGGAGCAAAGGGATAGTAATTAACCAAACACAAAGAAAAGAAGACCTACTCAAAGCCATCAATGAAGTGGATATAAAAGCAGAATCACACACACTATCCACAGAGGAAACAGAATCACTTATGGCCCATACCGGAGAATACGAAAATCTTATTCGAGTAGAGGAATCGCTGTAGCGACAGCTGTCGCACATCACATGGTTGAAGGAAAAGTACAAGAACACCAAGTTTTTCCATGCGATCACCAATCAAAGGAAAAATAGGAATTGGATCAACAAGATACACAACCAAGGAAGAAGAATAACGGAACAAGGGGAAATGACTAGTGTAATCACAGAATATTTCAAAAGACTCTTTGGAACACCACTAGAGCAAAAACTGACTGCAAACTGAGGAACCCTCTTTGAGCACCGTGAACCAGTCGACCTCTCCAAGATGGAAGATCCATTCACGGAGGAGGAGATTCATAGGGCTATAAAGGATTTAAACCAAGACAAAGCACCGGGTCCAGATGGATTCCCCATGACCATCTACCAATAGGGATGGAGCTTCATCAAAGAAGACATGTACGAACTATTCCTTGAACTTCACCAAGGAAGAATCAACCTAGAATAGCTAAATTGGGCACACATACTTCTCATCTCGAAAACCAGTCAGCATTCATCAAAGGGAGATAGCACAACTGGTTAGCGAAAACCAGTCGGCATTCATCAAAGGGAGATGTATACAAGACAACATTGTGGTCGCAGATGAGCTAATCCACCAGATGAAACACAGAAGGGGAAATGGAACACTTATGAAGATAGACTTCGAGAAGGCCTTCGACATGGTAGACTAAGACACCTTCCTGGAAAATATACGGGCCCGAGTTTTGGGGGAAAATGGATTGGATGGATTAAAGCCATCCTCCAGTCTTCTAAGGCCAATTTCCACATAGGAGAGGGTTGCGAAAAGGCGACCCTATATCCCCACTTCTATTTGTGCTGATCACGGATGTGTTTACCGTAATGCTATCCAAAGCAGAAGAGGCAAACCTGTTCAATGGAATATCCGGAAGACCAGGGGCATCAGAGACTGTATCCTCCCTGTAATATACAAACGATTTGCTAATACTCTGCTCGGGTGACATCGAGCAATTCCAAACACTCAAGTTCATTTTCTATCTATTTGAAGGTCTGACGTGGCTGCGAGTAAACTACAACAAAAGCTTTATTATCCCAATACGCGCAGTAAGCCACACACCAGAAATATTGGGGGAAATTATGAGCTGTAAAATCCGAAAGCTCCCAATAAGCTATCTTGGAATGCCGATAACTGGGACGAAACCCAAGAAGGCGGATTGGCAAGGTCTCATTGATCGGATCCGCAAAAGAGTAGTCAGATGGAAAGGGAGACTGCTATCAATGGGTGGAAAGATGACTCTCTTTAATGCAGTCTTAATCACCATCCCAACATACTGGATGCCAAGATAAAAGCTACCGGTATGGGTGACAAACCAAATCGAGCGCATCCGAAGAGACTTTCTCTGGAGAGGGGCGGAACAAAACCAGAAAGCATACCGCCTAGTAAGTTGGAAGAGAATCTGCAGACCCAAAGAACAAGGGAGTTGGGGCATCATTAACATCAAAGTTTTCAATGATGCGCTGCTAGGGAAATGGTGGTGGAGAATATTAGGAGAGGGGGCTAGTCTATACAAAAAAAGTATTAGCAAAAATCTATTCACACGACTCCAACATTGATCCCTTCCAAGATCAAGCACGGAGGAAATCACCATTCTGGCATGACATCCTGGAGCAAAAGGAATGCACACTGCTAAACACAACGGTGGACATCGGTAATAGAACACATACCAATTGATGGTTCGAAAATGGACAGACGGACAGGCTCCGATTAACGCCTTCCCAGACCTCCCAGGGATGAACCTAAATGAGTATATGACAATAATTGAAGCACACCGTCTACTCCAAGAGGGCTGGCCAATCTTCAAATCAGGACCACTCACTGAAGAAGGGGCACAACACATACACACCATCACACAAAGAATATAAATCAATGTATAACAAGTTTACAATTTTTTATGTGTTTTTTATATATCACTATATTTTGCTATATATGTATACATAAAAAACAATGTATATAAACCAATATTAATGAAAACAAATAAACTACAAAACATAATATAAATATAATAAATTAAATATTTAAAAATATATCAAACAACTCAATATATCCACATGCATTTCACTAGTATATTTCAAACCGTCTGCAATTTAAGAGACTTTTTTAATTTTTTTTTTATTTTTTATTTTTATAAAAATTCTTGCAGTTTAGTTTGGAGATTTTCTAAATCAATAAAATAATTTTTGAAATAAGCAGAAACTGGTAATTGAAGATTTAATTGAAACTTTCTGAATTTCACAAAAAAAAAAGATTTTATAATAGCTTTTACGGGAAATAGATAATAGCTATACACACTCCGTTAAAATTTATATTTGATTGTATACCATTACCCACAAACAATTAATGTTTATTTTATATCAATAATTTAAATAGAATACATTTAAAACCCTAAAGACTAAAAAAACAATCCCACCATGTTTTTGCAAAAAATTTACAGTCAGTTTTTTGCTACACTAAAACATGATATTTATAAAATTATCAGGAAAGATATATAAGCAGGAATGAGAGTGAGACGAAAAACAATTCACCAGCCTAGCTTACATACAATAATACACAGTCCATACAAACATGGCTCTAAAATTCCTTTATCTGAACACAGACCATTAAGATGCTAATAGAAACACTACCTAAGAGTTGAAGGATACCTCTAGAGGGTCCATCCTCATCTGTTTTGAGCCCCATAACATAATATCTATGACTAATGAAACCTATGCAGCATCAAGGGGCATGATTAAAGGAAAGGAAAATAAATAAAAAGTTAAATCTTCTGTCGCACACCATCACAAGCCAACCCATCTCACCCATCTAAATGCTCGACCAACTCTAAAAGGCAGCTCATAATCTCTTGAGAAACTTGCTTCTCTCCTGGCGTCATCCTTTTCAGACCACGAGTACATCCCACGCTCTTGCCGTGTACCAGGGACGGTATTGTCAAGGACAACAGCAACAAGAAACGCAATAACCATATTTAATGACAGGACTGTGTTCAAAACATAATTTACCTGCAGAAAGAAAAAGAAATAGACCATGTTCAGGGAGTTGGGCCCCAATAGGCATCATCTCATGAATCTAGACTCCCAGAAATACATTAACTGATGGCTGGATATCAATGCTTGCAGTTGCTACAAGGCTTCCATCATGTCAGTACAAAAATGGTTTAACACCAATTCAAATTGTAGGCAGGCAGATTTCAGCATTCAGTTGATATTACACAAAGCACCAGGGTATAGGCGTGAAACAGAAGTAATTGGGTCCAAACATTCAGCTATTAATCCTAGTTAACAAGTCAAGCTCAATCATTCTCCAAAAATGTGAGAATGAGGGAGAGACAAAAAATTATACCATGCCCACGAGTTGATACTGTCTATTTATTGGTGATGGTAACTTCATTAAAAATGAGAGGTGACAAGGATAATGCCATCAAGGCAGAGAAAGTGTAAAGGCCATCTTCACTAAAAATGACATCAATACAGGGAACACAACTTGTCAGTAATTGTTGCTCCTAATATACCATATTGTAATGTTTCTCAATGTCAACTTAATAAACTTGACAAGTACACATACAAAGAAAATGTTTATGGAATACTTGGATGAACAAATTACTTGATCACTGTTCACTAGAGAATTTGAATTGCACATGTTGACTGTAAACTCAAAAAATAACTAGAAAAGTAGCATTACTGAAGGAAGCATCTAGTCTTACTGCTTAAAAGTTAACAGAAATGACAAATTAGTGCTTGAAATTTCTGTCGAGAGACTAATTTCTAGTATTTCTGGTATTATTAGATCCTAAGGTAATTAATTATGTTTTATAACTATCCAGTTTCTTTAAGCTTGATATATTAAATCAATGATTCAGGGAAAGAACAGCTTGAAGGAAAGTATGAGATGTTGATTCTGTGCAAAAATATTTTCAGGAAAAAGGAAACAAATATAATATGATTGTCCTGTTAAAAAAAGGGGCTAAAGCGAGTTAATTCCAGATGGTATTGTCTAGCAGTAATTAAGAGAGTTGCGAGCATACCCCTCCATATCCAGTGTGGAAAGGTCCATGAGATGCAACTATGTATGGCTGGAAGTAAGATGGTACAGGAGAGTTTGCATTGGGAGAGATTCCATATTGCTGAAAATAAGCAGGTACTGATAAGGAGAAAAATAAAGACAGCCCGACTATGATATTATTTCTAGAGCTTCCTGCCTCACTGTAGCGTAAAGTTGACAAGCCAATGGCTGCAAGCATTGCCCACATAAAGCAAAGTAGAGCAGCAACCATTACATCAGGAATTGAAGCAATAAAGCCCCCAACTTTACCTGCAGACATGGGAGAGCACTGAGCATGCAAGCGTTTTGTGCATTTTGACACAATGTGTCAATTTATGAAGACGAATGAAAATTGCTAAGAACTAAAAACAAATTGCGAGCAGACCATTTAATTTAAAGAGTGGGATAAACTTCACTTACCAACTAGAGATAATAGGATCATGATTCCAGCACCCACCTCAACTGCTCTCCTGCTAGCCATTTTGGTTATACCAATGGTATGAATGTTTTCTGTAAGGGTAGTAGAACCAACTCCTGTACCCCAGAGACCAGCCAAAATGCTGGAAACACCTTCTATGGTAATCCCTCTGCTGAGTACACCAGGTGTTGGTGCTCTTGTTGTTGCAAAGACAGATGACGCATGATATGTGCCCACCTAGAAAGCGGACCACACTTGTTATTATAGAAAAAGATGATTGAACTTTTCCTGGTACAGAACCATTACATTTAATAAACAGGAGTGCCCTCGAATACCCAATTGCAACAAACATGATGCATCATTAAAAGAATGACAAATAACTGAAACTCATGAGGACCTATCTACATGTAAATTCGGCAGCTATCATATAGCTCATGGTGTAAAAAAGATAATGTTGAAACGAAAAAAATAAGTTGGTGGGCATCGAAAAAGTCTCTGATGTAAAAAGAAAATTATCAGAATAATGTGATGAGTATTCTTACAGTGCAAATTAACAAACAACCTTTTGAAGTCGAATCTGAATAGAATGCTCCTAAGTTTCCTAAGTGTTTAAATCAGGCACAACCAAAATTTAACCAAGAGTAAAAAGAGGGGGAAACTGGGTGGTTGGCCTCTTAGGAAGTTCTTGTGTTGCACCCTTTCTTTTTTGTCAAAACAATTTAAGAAGAGTTGATGAGATACTCTCTCCAGGTGAGAGGTTAAGAGCGTGAGATGTGTTGGTGTGAAAAACAAAAGACTCATCCACAATTCCAAAAGATAATAATAATAAATAAAAATAAAAACCAAATATATAATGTCATGATTGGTTCAAACGCTCTATCATCATATAACATTGAGATGAACAACAAAAACCTCAAGTAAAACATAAATTGTAAGATTGTTAGAAAGGAACTCACTGAATCAACTGATGCAATTATGGATACTGAACACATAACTAGTGCCAATTTCCAATTAAACACAGGAGTTCCCCATTGTAATGGATATGGAAATCTGAACCATGGAGAAGACCTTAATGCATGAGAGGTATCAACTCGGCAGTATTTCATCCTTGAGATATGCTTCCTACAGTAATCCGATACAATATTTGAGAGTGGAATGTTTACATCGCAACCTTTATAGCTGTATGCTCCCAATTCGGTTAAAAGAAAGGCTAAGGCCCATGTGATGGCAAGACCTAAAGGGACCTGTAAGCAAGAAACAAAATGGCAAATTCAACAATAAATCAACATTATAGTCTTAGGTAGATTTGCATTTGCCTACAGCCACACAAGCTTATGAACTATGATTTTAAAACTACTAAATGTCCATCATACTTACTGTATAGACAAGAAATATGCGGTGACCAAACACTCTTATCTTACGGAGATACTGCATAGAAGATACCGAATCATCAAATTTCTTTCCATAAGTGCACTTTATGAATAATAAAACAAGACCTACTGGAAATAGTACAGAAAACATCAGGTGTTATATTTCAAACACTCACAAGTGCAAAAATAATAACCAGCATCATCTGCACTAAACCAATCTCCAGGCAGGTTCCTACTTGAGTAAAACCATAACTGAAAAAGGACAATCCAATTGCTGTGATGGTAGCAGACGTAACAACAGGAGTGATCAGCCTGAGAGAAAAGGATTTCATAGAGAGAATTAGTTTTTTTACCAAGTACGCTAAAAAATAAAAATTTGAACAAGTCAAAAAAAAAAAAAAAATAAAGCTTTTTCTGGCAAACTTATGTCAAAAAGTTCAGCAATACAATTCAAAGGAAGACTTTCTAGCAACTAAATGTGCTTTAGCAACATTATATATATTAGTAATGTGAGCATTAGATATCCCCTTAAAACAGTCATATTTGGATGAGTCATCTGTCATCTGCCTAAGTCAAAATTTGATCTTCAACTTGTTGTCAGGTGATTGCAAACTTGAGCACTATTCTGCCCACTAAATGAGTTAAATACAGAAAGTAAACACAGGACCATGTCATTGGGATTCTGGTAGCATATATATAAATCAGACATGGGCATGCATACATTGCTACAGAGAAAATGGAAAACAAGAGAATAACATTCTGACATGTCAGAGGGATTTTTCAATCAAAAACAGACATGTCAGAGAGATTTTAATACCAGGATTTCAGTACAAGACATCAGCAAAATGATTACTGAAGATGAAGGCTACTGATGCAGAGGTTAACCATCACCAATGGGGCATGCTTTCCACATTTATATGATAACTTACCCACTACAACATTGCAGAACTACAACAACATAACCAATAATAATTTTATCATACCTTATGAGAAGAGACATAATTCCACTGTATCCAAGTATTGCTTGGAATGCCGATGATATTATTAATGATCCTTGCAATTGCTTCATTATATGTTTGAAATTCTGCAGGAAACATACAATTGCAATATTCAAAGGAGGATTAAGCCCATAAATCAATGCAGATTAGATCAATTGTGCTCAACAATGCATCATTCACAGATCAGATCATCAGAATACAGTTATGCTAAATACACAGATCAACAATGCATCAATTATGCTAAATACAATGCAGCTTGAACTTTAACTAGAATCGTCACAGAATATGTCAAGTAACTTATTCGTCTGTAATTTTAGTGGTGGTACTTTTACAAAATGCAGAAAACTGCTTTAATAGAGGATAAATGGGGAACATCAGGAAGAACAGAAAAAGGATGCAGAATTGGTACCCTTTGCAATGTAAACATGAATCCTTATACAAATAAATAGACCATAATCATAAGAATGCAGCAACAGAAAAAATACGGTTAATAACAGAGAAAAGTATGCATACATTTCCATTCAAACCCTGGAAATCATTTGAGTTTATTATTGCCAATGCGGGTGCAAGAAAGACAAATGACGGGCCTTGTACCAATGGTAGCCTTGATCCAAAAAATGTGTGGAGCAGTGTTGTCACACCTGATATAAAAAGCACTGTAGATACCACCTCCGAAGTCTCTTCCTGTAAACATCACATATTATGTGGACAAATCATTGGCTGAATCAGTAAATTGAATAGAAATTCGGAGTTCCATTGCAATTTATAGAGAACTTCTCACCTTAGTGCCTCCCATTGCTGGAACAATGATCAAAGGGATAAGAATCAGAGACCCCATCATGGACAAATAGTGTTGTACAGCATACAATATTAGAGGAACTGCAAATTGGTGACAAACAAGAGAATGAATACTTTATAGAGCTAAAAAATGATGTTTAGCAAGGCAGGTTAAACACAAACTATGCCTCTTGTAGTCCTCACGTAACTAACTTGTTTCTTGGCATATATTGGGGAACGAAAAAATTTGAGAACATACCTTGATGTTCCACTGTGGAAACAAATTTTTCAGAACAGAAGAAAATTCAAAATAAATTCAGTAAATGATGTCAAACCATAAGAAATATGTTAATGAAATTGAGCTGATTAAACTACTAATCCAGTAAATGACGGCTGGCTGGTGATATGCTTTCCGATGAAGGTTAATTTGCATGGCTATCATGGCTCCCTAAAGCCAATTACAAATGTGCACCCTGCCAAAAACAACTAAGAAGAGACAGTATTGAATGAACCAGTTTCTTTTCTACTTGTGTGTCATCCAGTCTGACATTCAAAGGTTACAAAAGGTAATTTAAGGTTTAGTAAATGTCACAAACTATCTGAACAAGCCCTGACAGGATCCAAGTAACTGGTCAAATCTAACGAAGAAGGGGACAAGTAGGCATTGGAAGTGCTCACCAAGACCTGGCGTGTCTCTGAGTTCATAGTTCATGTGTGTTGGCCGTATTTCAACTTCATCATCATCTTCCATGACTTGTGGCAAAGTGACAGCTTCCTCATCCCTCCTGGGCCTTGACGGCGGAGGAGGTGGTGGATTGGGAGGCCCTGAGCCCAATGACCCATTTGGAGGCGCCACCGGGCCAACATGGCCGTTAGGCGTCGTCGACAGCACCGGAATCGGGCGTGCAGGCCCATTGGGAGTGGCAGGCATCGCCTGGCCATTCGAAGGAGGGACCGAACCAGCAGTCCTCACGCCGCCATTGGCGTCCCTTGCGTTCCTGCCCGCCTGATCCGGCTGGGCAGGGGGGCCAACACGGTCCCAGTTTACCCTCTCGGTATTGGAGGTGGCCGGGAGAGGAGGGGGTATCGGAGGGTTCTGGGAGCGGCCGGCGTCCAGATCCGGGTGTTTCTCGGGCTCCCGGGGCCTCGGAAGAGCTATCTGACCAGAAGTGCTGGGCGTGGAGTCCCCGGACGCCATCGGCCTGAATCCCGTCCTCCGAGCCCAGGAGAGTGGCTGGCGTGGGGCATTCGACTCCACAGCAGAGGCCTGAGCCGGAGGCCACGCGCCGGGGCGCGACCGCCTCGGCGGTTGCTGCTCCTTGGTCGCCATTACTAGCTAGTCCGCAATGCAGGAGGCCAGAAAACCGGATCGGATCCTATCTATACTCCGGCGAAAGGAAATGCAAGGATAGATGGGGTTTTGGGTGGCACTGCGGGCGAGCGCTGATGAATAGGGTTTTAGAAGGTGGGAGAACTGGGGAGTGTGAGGTGAGAGGGAGGAGTACACGGTCCGAAGTTCCTACTTCTAGTAAATAAAACCAAATAAAGTAAAATAAAAAAGACAAGGGTTTTAAAGAAGTGATGAGTGTGAGAGGAGGAGATTGTCTGAAATCGGTCTACGTAATAATGGATAGATGATGATTAATTAATAAGGCAACACTATAATATGGAATGTTTCCAAATCTGTATAATAGATTTGAGACCTTGTGATGGACGGCTGTGATGGAGTATACGGATCCGATTCTGAATTTTCAAGAGGGGAGGGACGGAGGGATGGATAAATAGTTAGTTTGGTGCTGCCGGTCGACTCATGCCCGCATACTGGGCTAGGTTTCATACCAGCTTAGCCTGGTGGTACAGGACAACTTGGGTTCATGGGCTTGGCCTAGCGCGGGTCGCTCACCTATTTATTAAAAATATTTTAAAAATATTTTAAAATATTAAAAATATAAAAATTATTGAAAATAAAAAATTTTAAAATTATATAAAATTAATAAAATTAACGATTATATATAATTGGTGAAATTTTGAGTGTGAGGAAAATGGTTGTTGATTTTCATATATTTTTTATACATACTATAGACTATAGTCTTAAAAACTAGTTTTTTTATAGTTGATCAAAAACATAAAAAAGGTAATTTTCAATAAAGATGAATGATTTTTTATTAAAAAAATATCATTAAAAAATCACAATAAGCTATCAAGCACAGGGGACAAAGCTTCTCGCATGAAGTGCATGGACTGCTAGGGCTGGACATGGATTGAGCTGGGCCAGGTCTGGGCTGGGCTAGACTCAAAAAAACAGACCATGCGTTTGGGCTGATTGGGCCACTTTCAAGTCAAATTTTGTTAGCCCAAACCTTGCCCATCAAAATTTTGTTTGGCCTAGGCCCATACTAATCCAACTCAAAAATAAAATAGTTTTATTTTTTACTAATAATATAAATAATTAAATAAAACATATATTAGACTATTATATAAACAAGTAGAACATAAAGAGGACTAGGGTTTTGGTGTTTTACTTTTCATGTTTTTTTTAAACTATTATTTTTTTATCACAGATATACTATACGGCTTGACTCAATGACTTATCATACGATTGAAGGGTTAAGGGTTAAAAAAGGAAAAAAGTTATTCTCTCCTTGGCTTTCATGGTGTATATATTATATTTACATTATATATATATATATATATATATATATATATATATATATATATATATATATATGAATATGATGTGTGTATATATTTTTTATTTTATTTATTTATTCGGGGCGGGCCGGGCTGAGCTGAGTCAAAATCTAAATAACCCAAGTCCAGCCCAAAATATAATTGGGCCTACTTAGTTTAGCCCAACTCAACCTTTTGGGTCATTTTCCTAAGCTCAGACCCTGTTTTTTTTGGGTTGGGTTTGGGCCAGCCCATGGACCACCCGGCCCATGTATGGCCTGCCATTGGCGACGCTTCGAGGGTTGGTTCCGGCAAGGGCCTCTGCTTCGAAGGCTCTACTTTTGGCGCAGGAGGCCAAGCATTCTGCCAGATGTCCCTACCTGACAACACTGCAATATTTCATTTACGAGTCGTATCAGTTGGTGTCTTGCCAGCCACAAGTCGCCCAAGCTAACTTGACATGAAAGGGTGACCCATGTTGGCACGCCTTGGTTAGTATAGCTAACAAGTCGCACCAAGTATGACCCATAACAAACTGGGCTATGTTGTGTCTGGGCCGACATGATCCTGAACCTAGCTAAAACTAAATTAACATTTAAAAGAGTTAGTAAATAAGGACAACAATTATACTGTGCATACCAAACTCGACCCACCATGTGACGTAACCTGGCTTGGTCATGCCGACCCACCATCCCACCTTTTTCTTAAAAAAATATTAAAAATTAATAAAAATATAAAAATACATCAAATAATTTAAAAAACAATTAAATAAATTATAAGGTATTGAAAAAAAAACATTTTCATAAACATCAAGCCACTTTTTACATAAAAATTTTAAAATTTATATAAAATGGTTAAAATTGACCATTATATATAATTTGTTAGCTGAAAAATCGGTTTAGGTCGAAGTCGTCTCTGGTTCAGGTCAACAGATAAAATCTTCTCCTTTTGGAGATGAAGTCAAAGGTTTCCTCTTGAAGATTGAACTTAAAAAGGGATAAGAACATACGCTGGTGAGAAGGGGGAGGGCCTAGATGCCCTAGCCCGCTCCGACGATTAAGTTAGTTGGAAGTTCACCGGGAAAGAAGATATGGAGGAAGGAGGAGAATTCAATCTCAGAGGGTCAGTCTTTCATAATTGGCTTACCCTTCTCCGTTTGAAGTCTTCTCTCTTTATGCTATTGGAGCTTCTTGGGAATCGGGCTCCGTCCCATCATCTTTTAGGGGTCTTATCCGTCATCATGAGAGAAGGTGTTTAGGTGACCCTTTAGTCTCTAGGATGATGGTGACTGTACCCGGACATAGGGAAGTATGGCGGTTCCCTTTGGGATCCATGTTGTCTTTAGGGGTTGTGTTTGGATTTCGATACGTGTAAGTCAGGATTTGGAGTGTATCACTAGCCTCCCCCCCCCCCTCCACCGAGGTTCCCAAGGTTCCCGATATCTTTATGATCTCAGGCCATGCCGGGCTGGGTTGAGATTTTCCCCCGTGGTAACCGAGGTTTGAGTGTTAATCCAGGACTCAGCATGTGGAGCGGAGATGGAGTTGCACTCTTGGCTTGCCTATCAAGGATGTACAAAAAGTCAATCCGAAAGCTATAAGCCATTGTAGCCGGCGTAGGATGGGCTGCGTATCCGCCTCGAGTATTGTGCAACATTTATGAGCGAACGTACCCCCTCGCCTCTCGATGCGTTCCCCCGGATAGGCAAAGGGCGCGACTATTTGACGTAATGATGGGGTGATCTTGAGAGGCCACATGTCACTTTCTTTGGGGTGGCACTTCAGGGCCGAATCTTGGTTGTTGAAGAAAATATCGGTGGCGGATCTCGACCGTTGAAGCAACTGGAAAACAAGTTAAATTTGGGGCCATGCTAGGGTTTCTCCCTTTCATCGTTTTCGCGTGCCTGCTCTGAGACCTCCAAGAGCTTTTTTGCTTCTTACTTTGCAGTCTTTTGTCTTCTTTTCTTCAGGTAATGGCCCGCTCTTCTCTAACCATTAGGGCGGAGAGGGCCGAAGCCGGGCCTTCTTCCGCGGCAGCGGATAATGTCGCGATAAGTTGCGTTTGTAGCTCTTTCTCCCCAACAAACTAACTCGAGTCTCTAGTCGTTACTATATTAAATACCCTCCTTTTACTTGTAGAGCCTCTGGTCTTGCCGAGAGAACGAATAATCCTCCTGCGGGCGAGATCGCCATTTATATAGACGCTTTAGTTGTCGGTCTTCGACTTCCCTTTCCCCTGATCTTCCCCGAAATTTTAGTATACCATCAGTTATGTCTAACCCAGTTAACTCCCAACTCATGGCGAGTGTTGTGCAGCTTTGTTATGATTCTTCAACATTTCGGATTTAGGCTAACCCTTAGATGATTTTGTCTCCTCTTCTTGTTAAGTTCCCACCCATCTTCCAGCTGGTATTACTTTGGCGCCCAAGAGGTAAATCTTTCCTAGGTCCCGGTTGGTCCTCCATTCAGTGTCATGCTGACCAAGGCTACCACTGTGATCATCTATAAGGGTATCAACTGTGGTAAGCGGGAGGAGGAACAAATCACTGCCTTAGAATTTATAGATGACCTCTTTGTGCTATGCTCGAGGGTTGCTAACCATCTACAAACCTTAAAGTTTATCTTCTACTTATATGAAGGCCTATCATGGCTCAACATCAACTACCATAAGAGCTCCCTTATCCCGATAAGATCACTAGAGGGGAACACTGCGACACTAGCAAACATAATCAACTAGGTATACTCAGACGACTCAGTGTAGGCCTAGTCGTAGAGTCCCATATATAAAGAAAGCTCGGTATAACTCATATGATGCATCTCGCCTCTGAGCTGGAATCGGATGGAATCTGGTCTCCCCGCAATATAGTGTGTGTCATCCACCTCAAAGCTGCAGAGGACCTCCAACGTCCATTCTTGATAAACTGGGGAGTCAATCCCTAATACTCAGTCCCAACACCCAAATGAGATCAGCTCGCGGACCCTAGCATCAATCCCTAGCTCCTGTATGACATCCCAATCAATCTTCCTCGTCTTGCAGAGCTTTCTGGTGGCCAGCATCTCATAGCATGCCCTGAAGCGGTCCTGAAGGAACTGGGGCCTGGAAGAAGATGCGCCCTCATCTCGCTTGTGCTTGGCGGGTGCATTGTTTGCCTTCTTCATCCTCTGAGGCATCTGGAAATAAACAACCATGTAGAAGAAAGTATTAATCCATATCAAAACAAATGCCAAATAAATCCCCCAAGTCTCTCCATATTTTGGTTGTCAGAAGAACCTAGACAGGTTCGTTTGGCTTGTGTCGGTTCCGTCTGGTTCTTAAATCGGGCCAGACAGAGCCGACTGGAAATTAAATGGCCGTCGGAGAGTTTATCCATTAAATCTAGGCGGGGAAACTCTTAAAACATGCATAGGGACGAAAGATAAGAACAAAAATTTTCCCATTACACTCTAAATCCATGCACAATTGTTCAAGAACTAATTTCATACCCTATAAACCCTAAATCGTGCAAGAACTCAATTTAATCCACAAAGAAATAGTTTGTGGAGGAATACATGCGTTTCTCTTGCTTGAACGCCTAGAATGGAGTCCAACGATGAATGGAAGCAAGGAAAGAGCCACGGGGGTGCAAATGTAAGAGGGGAGATGACATGGAAAAGGCACGACAACTAAGGTTTAAAAGAGAGGATGAAATGGAACCCAATAGTCACAACCTTTGAAAGCAGAAAACCATAAGTCAGACGGTTCTATCTGAATTGTAGACGGGATTGTCCGAATTTATTTTCCCCTCAGTTTTCAAAACTGGGAATCAGGCGGACTTAGAGATGGTTGTCTGGAATCCTGTCTAAACCTCTAGGCCTATTTTCCTGAACCAGACGGGTCCATCTAGTGGGAGACGGTTCTGTTTGACCTCATTTGCTTCTCATTTTCCAAAAGCCGAGAGCCCGACAGGGTCAGAGACGCCCGTCTAATCTCCCATCTGACTTGCAAGACAACAGAGAATTAGGCTCTTCATAGTTCCTAAATTGGCTCAATGCAATCTAAACATAAGGATCCTGGATTGACCTCAGATGAATTGAAAATTAGGGAGTTTCATAATGAAATATGGATCATGCATGCCATCAATTTATTGAATCCTAGAACTATCTAACTTGAAGCAAATAGTTGTATAAGGAAAATTTTTCAAACCTTGGGTTGCCTCCCAAGAAGCGGTTGTTTAACGTCACTAGCTTGACGTACCTAGTTCACATCTCATGGCGGTTAATAGAGATGAAGTCCCTTGCTAGCTCTCCCTGGGATACTTCCTTCGTAGTACAATTTGAGTCGATGCCCATCCACCTTGAATGTACCCCTCTCTGCGTGACTTATTTCTGCTACTCCTTGAGGGTGTCCTTTTGTTATAGTGAAGAGTCCCGACCATCTTGACCGTAGCTTACCTGGGAAGAGCTTGAGTCTGGAATTGAATACTAACACTTGGTCATCTTCCTTGAATTGTTTTATCACTTAATCATGGTATTGCTTGGTTCGCTCCTTATACAGCCTTGAATTCTCATAGGCCATATAGTGCCACTCATCCAACTCATTTAGTTGGAGCTTCCTCTTTACACCTACAAGAGAAGGATCGCAGTTCAAGAATTTGGAGGCCTAGTAAGCTTTGTGCTCAAGTTCCACCGGAAGATAACATGTTTTCCTATAAACCAGTGTAACACCCCGATTTTTTTAAGAAAAAACTTTAATCATTATTCAATGAATGCAACATGGGTAATTAAGTCATGATGGGGGTTAAAATAGTTAATTAGATGACAATGAGGTGAATAAGTTAATTATAAAGATTAAGAAGATTTAAAAGAAGTAAAATAGGGAAAAAAATTTGGGCTTATATGTTAAAATGTTAATTAATAAAGAATATAATGTGATTATTCTAAAAGATGGGGACTAAATTGAAAATTCTCATAAAAACCTAAATTCACCGAGAAGCCCAAACTGCGCCTCCTTCTTCCTTGATCGTGAGCCCCATTCCTATCCCGTCTTCAGCGGAGCATCTGAGTACCACCGCGATGCCGTGACAGCCCAGCCCACACTCGACTCCGCCTCCTTCTTCCTCTTCTCTGCGAGACGACGAGGAGATTCTGACAATTGAGCCCCTCTTTCACCCCCTTTCCTCCACCACTGTGTGCAGGCCGGCGACCAGTTCCTTGGAGGTACCAGGCGGCTGTACTTCCCCGGCTGTGATTTGAGCTTTAACGTCGGTGAATAGTTACCCATCAACGGTTAGTCCTGGATGTTCAATTTGGAGATCATTAAATTGGATGAAACGTTCTGATTTGGAGATGATAATCGTAATTTATTGTTGTTAGTCCTGTCGTCGTATATGCATGTATAGATGGGATGCTTGTAAAATTTCAGAAGTTCTCCACTTGTGTTGTCATAGATCCCTGCTAAAGTTTATTGTACATTTAGGGTCTGTTTGGATGCACAATATTTTTTTCTATAGAAATTTCATTCCATAGGATGTGGACATGATCCCTATAGGGAAAGTTACTGGAAAGTTTCCTATAGAATGAGTGTCTGGTTATGCACAGTAAATATTTTATAAGAAATCAATGTTTGTGAATCCTAAATAGGTTCACATCCACACATTTTAAAAACACCAACATCATTGACATAAAGAAAATAACATGCAATGGTTATATTCAGAAAAAGTAGAAGCTTCTTCATCTTAATAGTACTTAGCTGAAAGAAACTGTAGCTCATTCAATCACCATCATCACTATCAGCAAAGACTTTCTTATTCAGATACTCAGCAAGATTATTCAGAAAAACAGAAAGAAGAAGCTTGTCTTAAAAAAAAAAAAGAAAGATTATTCAATCACCATCATCACTATCAATAAAGACTTTCTTATTCAAATACTCAGCAAGATTAGTATCCATTAATTATTCAGAATTCTTCAAACTACAACAGAAAAAACACAACAGTAGCGGTGTGGCAAAACAGAAACTCAGCAAGATTGCAGAAATTAATGTCTTTATGATCACATTTATTCAAACTATTGCAGAAAAAAAAAGAAAAGAATCACATTGTAAAATCACTAATTATATCGCTCAAATTAATACATGATTCTCCACCCATCTCCTCTCAGGCCCTCTCGAGCTTCTTCTCCTATCCCAACTTTGGTTCCCTTCTAGGAAATGATCTTCAATAGTTGTCGAATTAGGACTGGGTAATTCATCGAAAAGATAGTGGCTTTCGAGATTGTCGTCGTCCCAGAGGAGTTCCTTCAGCTCTCGCAAGACGGCGGAGTAGCGATTGGTGAGCAGGTGCGATGGGACTGGAGTGGAGCTTGGAGGAGATGGAGCTGGAGAGGGTTTTGAGGAGAGAGGCGGCAGTGCGGCGATGGCGAGGGAGGCGCTGGAGTAGAGCTTGGGGGGCGCAATGGAGCCGGAGTGGAACGCGGTGCGGTCGATGGGGCCAGAGAGGAAGGGACGGTCGGTGAGAGGGTTGGAGGGGAAGCGGGGGCCGCAGATCTGAGGGTGAAAAGGATGGTCGCCGGTCGGGGATCTAAGGATGGAGAAGAGCTCGCGAAGGAGAAGAGGAGCAGCTCGGTTTGGGCTCATGAAACACCATGGCACGAAAAACGCAAGGAAGCAGAGATAGGAAAAAAAAAAGAGGTATGACCTCTTTTACATTTTACTGTGGAATCTTTAGATTTCATAGTTATTTTTTCCTATAAAAAGTGTAACCAAACGGGTCATAATATATATTTCACAATAATAACTCATTCCATAGTAATGAGGGCTATTACTATGGAATATGGGTGCATCCAAACAGGCCCTTAAAGTGTTTGTCATATTGCCACAGTTCGACAGTGAGACAATGGTAGCATTGTTTGTAGTTTATATGTTGACACTGGGTAGTATGAGAGTATTAAGCTCTAAATGAATGCTATGTATAATGGATGCATGTTTGTATAATTTTGGTAGCCAAAAAATAGAGGAGATGCTGCCGAATTTTTCATTGAAATCATGCACATCATGTATTCGATAAAATACTCCTATGCTGTAATGTTAGAGATTTGTATTTAATTTAGTATTCTTGGCATGTCTACAGTTCAGAATGATTAATATTGTGGATATCATGATTTACACAAGAACTTAAGACAAACCAATGGACAGATTATTACTATCGCTATTAGAGTACATTCTCTTTAAAATGAGGATCAAAACTGTGTTTCCAGACTGTCCCTTTTCAAGGGGCATTTTGGTCTTTTATACTTCCTTGATCGGGGTGTATAATATACCGTTATAAAGATTATTCTTTCTAACGAACTCTAAATCAGTAAAATCGGACTTCTGGATTGGAAGATATAAACAATTCTTTCTGACTACGAAAAAATGATTAGAATTATGCAATTATAGGAATAATAATTTCGGCGTTTTCCCAAATGGCTCAGAATTTGACTCCGATCATCCCGATAGTTCGGGGATGTGTTTAAACTAGGAAAAATAGTACGGGCAAGTGTATAAAAGCTCGGGATCGTCGGTTATAGATTTAAAAAAAAAGCCGATATTTCGGTGAAGTTATGATTAGAGTAATTAAATGCATGTAATGCTTTCCAATTGTTATGAAATGTTAATGGACGGTTAATTAATATGTATCGGATGTGGTAAAGGTGTCAAGGACTTGGCGGGAGAGCCGGGGTCGGGACATTAGATGAGTGGACCAACTGGATATTATCTTATTTGATCGGGTTTTCACCGTGATTTGGTTTAAATGCTTCGTTATGCTTTTCATCTCGGTCTGTGATTGCCGATAGTTTTACCGCTATTTTAGTATAGTGGTTTTCATGCTTGTTATATGCAATATGATTTTAATAGCATGATTAAATATAAGAGAAACCTTAAATAGTAGAGGTTGTTATATGAGTATTGTAGGCTGCACCCTAGCTAGACATATATGAATGATCTAGCGGGGCTTAGGAAAAATCCTAGAGATGAAGTATACGATATCGGATCAGGGAAGGGATTTGTTTTAAATCGTATTCTTTCAAATAAATGTTTTTCAAAAATTGTTTTTCATATAAAACCCTTCTCGACTTTTGAAATGCCCGAATCGAGTACGAGATGCATGCTTGACGACGGTACAGGTTCTGTTGATTGGTATACCATTGCTCGTCAGGCCCAGGTACAGGTTCAGTAGAGTTGTATACCACTGTCTGTAGATCAGGATCAATAGAGTTGTATACCACTGATGATAGCTGGTGTTCATTCTGATATATTCGAACTAGGGGTGCATGCTTATATGATACGAGGCCATTGCATACTTATGATTATGTTATGCTATGTGTTGATTGAGATTGCATATGTGTTTTATATCGGGTTTTCCGATTAGCTTGGCATGCTTATACCGATTTAAGATAATTATGCAAACCACATGATTTGTATTTGATCATATACATGTACTATATTTATTAGTAGAAGTTTTTCGTCGAGATCCAGGTATGTATAATACCTGGCAGTAGTGTCTATACTTACTGAGCTCGTGTAGCTCATACCTCTCCTGTTATATTTTTAACTTGCAGGATCTAAACAGTGATCGAACGAGAGTCGAGGTCTAGTTTCTATGGCATACCCTAGTATGTATTTGTATTAAGAAAAAGACTTGTTATGTATTTATGTCTTCCGCTGTATTTGGGGCCACGTTGCCCAGATATTAAGAGTGTTGTTCTTAAGTTTGGATTTATTGTGTTTGATTATCTGTTTTAAATAGATTAAGTTAATGTTAATTTGAGAGTTTGGATTATATCCTTTGTTATCAGGTTATGAATTATACAGCCTTAGGCACAAGATACCCTTATGTCCTGGTTGGTGTGACATTTGTCTCAATAAAGAGATGGATGTTACATTTAGCATATAAGGGGTGCTCCCTATGAGAGTCTTATATGTTGTTCGATATGCCATAGCGCATCATCCAATTTTCGGACCAATCGTTTTGGTAATGTGCTACTATCTTCTCAAGAATTCGCTTCAGCATTTTAAGTATCTAAGTGACACTAGGTGGGATAGTAGTGCCTAAGTGTAATCATTTTAAGTATCTAGGTTCCATTTTCCAAGAGGATGAGATGATCAATGAAGATGTATCCCATAGAATCGAAATAGGATGACCGAAATGGAGAAGTGTTACCGGTGTGCTATGTGATAAGAAGATGCCTAATAAAGTGAAGGGAAAGTTTTATAGAACGTCAGTTATATCGGCCATGTTATACAGGAAGCGAGTGTTGGGCAACTAAAGTTCAATATATTCATAATACGATATTTTTATGGTAAGAGACTATGATCCAACTACTCGATACAACGATCTAACTTGGCAGAAATGAGGATGTTGAGATAGATGTGTGGTCATACAAAATTGAATCAGATTAGAAATGAACACATTCGACTAAAAGTACATGTTGCACCAATTGAAACTAAAATAAGAGAAGGGCGTTTAAGATGGTTTGGACACGTGCGTCATAGACCCCTAAGTGCCCTGGTTAGAAAATATGATAGTTTGGTAATAGAAGGTAAATAAAGGGGTAGAGGTAGACCCTGGACTACATAGAGAGAGGTAGTATCTAAGGATCTACATTTATTAAATGTTAATCCGGATCTTGTTTTTAACAGAGCTACATGGAGACAAAGAATTCATATAGCCAATCCCATCTAGTATGAGATTAAAGCTTAGTTGTTGTTGTTGTTGCGACATGACAAAAAAATTTAATTCATATAAAATGATTAAAACTAACAATCCGTTTGTATATATATATATATATATATATATATATATATATATATATATGTGATGGCCTTATCATTTGTATGCAAGTGCGATCCTTCTTTTTACTCAACACTTATTTTGAGAAAATCCGTAGTATGGATCACGAAGAACGTCGAAAAATAAATTTAGCATATCAATTTTCATACAATTTAGGAACTTGTAGGGTCTTCATCTTAACGGGTGAAATTTTGAACCAGTAAGATTTCTATAAATTTTCACCCGTTAAAATGAAGACCCTACAAGTTCTCAAATTGTATGAAAATTGACATGCTATCTTATTTTTCGATGTTCTTTCCATCCATACAATTAAAAATCTTTCAAACATGCTCTAGGTGACCAAATGGGAGACGACCACAAATAAATAGTATTTCCGGCCGACCTTACCTTATCATGATTATATATATATATTTATAAATGTGAACAAACCACAAACACTCAATTTTTCCTTATCAGAGAATGGGTTAACAAACTTTTTTTTTGTGGAAGTTAGTAAACATTCATGCTTGTTAAAAAAGACAAAAGTGAAATTTCAAATAAATAAAAAATGTACCTCAAACCTAACTTTTTATAAATTTTATAAAAGACAAAATTATTTTCAATTTGGAAATTTCTTATTAAAATCTAAAATCTAAAGTTTTTTAAAAATATTTTTTTAAAAAAAAACCAATGTGGTGAAGACGGGCTGCACTGTTAGCTGCAAAGGAGTGTGCAGCACTCTAATTAAGGTATGGCCTGTTCGAATGTAGTGCAGTAGTTTCTTTACGGGCCATGCCAAGTCAAGTGTTCTGCTGCCACAGTTCACGCCACCCGCACACGCGTCGCCTCCCCGACTAAGCCCAGGACGAGAGGGTGGCTGGCGCCAGCACAGCCCAAAACCCATCTCTAACAAGGAATAGTTAACAATAGTTAAATTCATTACACTTGAAATAGCCTGAACTAGAACGTTAACAAGTAACATTAACCATACAAGATTTCTTAGTGGGCAAAAGAACCAACAGAAAACAAGACTCAAAGAAAGCTATCTTTCTTAAACAGATTAAATATAGTTACATCACTATTTACAAGTTACATGAAGGTTGCATCCGCCATGAAAACTAATGGTTAAACCCACACTGTTCAGCAATTTGTAGGCATCCAGAATCTCAATGACAGCTCTAACAAGGTGAGCACCATTATATTCCTGTCAATTAGAAAATTTAAATGTTTAAATCGATCAAGAACAACATGACACTTTAGTTTGCGCTAATATTCAAAACCATAACAAGCATGTTTTGGAGCACAAAAGCTAAGTTCAAACGAAGTTATGTAAGAACTTGTCAACAATCTGAAGATTTGATAAATAGAAATGGTCAAACTGCAGATTGGAGCTAACAGAGGAATGAATACATCAATATCACTAATTAACAAAAATAGAAATACTTGAGCAGGTGAAACAGAGGACTGTGTGCAATGCAACTTACCTGACCTAAGGGGCATGAGCTTCTGCCTCTACAGCAGGTTACCAGCATCCAAAATGGTAACAAACATTCTTGAAAAGATAATTACAGGCCTTTCATGTTATCTTTGACATTTCGCTGCGAACTGGCTGAGGTGGAAGAGGCTTAATCAGAGGTTTTAGGGATTCCATAATATTGGAGAATGAAGGTCTTTTCCATGGTTCACTGCCAAAATGCATTAGCAATCAGAAGACGAACACAAGCATGGAATGCAGTGTACAGAAAGAAAGAATTGTATGCATACATACTTGGCCCAGCAAGATTCAATCATCCTAGCCACATGTGGATTCACATCACTAGGAATTTCAAGCCTTCTGCCTTTAAAACCAACTGCAGCAACCACCTGAAATAAATTATATCATGCTTCACTTGTAACAGCCAATACAATTTCAAGGATAAATGTTGAAGTCGCATTAACCGCACATGAACCAACAGTTACATGAGTTTTTTTGCAGAAATCACACAAGAAGTGTTGCATACTGCTCATAATAAAAATCAATTCTTCACCAACTGGCTTCTTTTCACCATAAAGCATAACAGATAATTTGTAGATAATATCAGGCAGTTGGTCATCACTCATATATTCTACTTTCTAGTGAACCAGCAGTTTAATATCTCCATTGAATATTGGGTCACATTCTAATTTTCTTTTAAGTAAAGATTAATCATCTCTTAATTGCTAACCTGAGCTGGATTTAAATTACTCCATGGTTGCTGCAATGTCATGAGCTCCCATAAGATTACACCAAAGCTGTAAACGTCAGATTTCTCATTTGATGGTTCATCACGGAGAACTTCTGGTGCCATCCACTCAGGCTGATGAGAACACAAATGTCAAAGCTTCAGATTGAACTTCCCATGTCTGTTTCCTAGAAACAGAGAATTAGATGCAACTTGAAGAAGGCAATCATTTCCCAGAAACTTACAGTTCCAGCAAGAGATTTTGATGATAAAAAAGTATTTGCCTTCAATCTGGAGAGACCAAAATCACAGACCTGGATGATCATCAACAGAAGTTAAATTTAATGTGAAAATAAATTAATATTCGTGACTATATAAGACAAGCAAGCTTTTCTCAATAGAATAAAAATGGAAAAAGTCAATTTTAAGATCTTATCAAGTAAACAAAAAGGGTAACTGAATTCTGGCAAATAGAAAACCTAGATTCAAACACAACCATGGTGGAGGTTTGGAGAAAATTAATAAGAAATTATAAAGGGAAATCAGTGAAGGAGTTGAATGTGACCTTACAAATAAATTGGAGCCCTGTCATAAGAGTTAACAATCTGGTTTGAAGTTTTAATTACACAAACTATTAGTAGCATAATATTTCTCCGCATGTTTGTTCGGAATCAAGACACAGACTAATACTGTGGGTAGTCACTGAGAAAACTATTCAAACCTTCTACCCTCTTCAAAAAGATAAAGATGATCATCAAAATTCACACTTGTTAATCACTTTTGAAAGTTATATCTTGCATGTATAAACAAAGCTTCCACATCGAAATAAAATATGAAAAGGTAAAAGAGAAACACACTCATAAAGTAAAATGTAGTCTGATAAGATTCAACGACTAGTTAAAAGGGAAGAGTGTTTACTTTCACTGTATACTTTTTGTCAACCAAGAGATTTGGAGATTTCAGATCTCGATGAACAATTGGCGGATTGCGTCTATGGAGATAATTCATTCCTTTTGCCTGAAAAAAATAATCAGATAGTTTCCAGTGATAAAAAATAAAACTTGAGACTTCATATTAGGTTAGGCAATTAGTACTTATACTAATAAAGGGCCTTAAATAGTCAACAGCAAACCATCACACAACATAACAGAAACATTAGAAATCAGAGTGTATAAAATGACATACCACATCAAAAGCCATACTTAACCGACGTTTCTCATCAAGAATTTCTTTTGCGCCAGTTTTATGCAGAAGCCTAAATAAGCTGCCTCTGCAATTTGAGGTAAAAAAAAAAAAACAAAAACTTTAACAACTTGAAGTAGAATGGATCTGCTGCAGTCTTTCAGATAACTGATGATCAAAAAGATGAATATAAAAGACATCAACAGCACCTGGATAGATATTCAGTAACTATAGATAAGTTTGGTGGCTGAGTAACAGCACCCATAAACAGAACAATATTCGGATGGCGTAGGCTTTTCATTATTGCAACCTGAGAATCAGCATAATATAATTAAAATAAAATAAATTAAGTGAAAAGTATACGTTACTGTCTATAATATTGCAGTGAAATATGATCATGCTTTCCAAGACACTCCTGGTAATATCATAAAATGGGCTCTCCATGAGGTAGTAGGCAATGTATAACTCATAAAATTGAACATTAGAGGCCAGAACATAACCATGAACTCATGGTTGTGAGATTAGTCAATTAACCTATTGGCACGATAATACTTTAGAATAACTACTATGAGGACAAGGGGTTCCATGACTCTATCAACCATAATGCAGGATGTGCCTAGACCCAAGTGAAGATTACCCAAAAGACCAAACAGACTGGGAAAAGCACCAACTGATGCCACCCACCCACCCATAGGTACTGCCATATGAGTATTGAATATCTGAGGTCCTGAACCTTGGGCCTAACACTTAGATCTGTACTCAATTTGACACTTTGCAAGCATGCCTTAATCATATTACAGATGATACTAGCCTTGAAAAACCCACATCAAAAACTTATTGCAATACCTCCCTAAGAAATTCTTTAAAGCGCTCGGGATGGAAATCCTGTTCCATTAGTATCTTCACAGCAACATCCTGCAGGTTAAATTTATTTCATAAATGAATATATGACGCAAAGCATCCTTATATTGTGGACACTTATAAGAGCAGTGAAGACACATACTGAGCCATTCCAGTCAGCACGATGAACAGTTCCAAAAGATCCTGAAGATGAACAAAAATAAATAAACTCAAGTAAAGATACCTACCGTAAAATAAAGAAGCTTAATTCATGTGTAAATGAGTGAGATTTCCTTGCAGCCACAAACATTTTTCTAGCTCTGATTAAAAAGAAAAAAGGAAAAAAAAAAAAAAAAGAGGATGAAAGGATACCTGCACCAATTCTCTCTTTCAAAGCAAGATCACTCCATGGAATGTTTAAATCATCCATAGCAAGAGCTATATCACTGTTGGGCTTATTGCGCCCTTGACGATGATCATCAATGAACACTAAATCCTTATTCTTACCAGCTTTTGGCTCTATAGCTGGTGAGAGAGATAGAACATCCTTATTTCCATCTTTTATGATGGGCTTTAAATGGTCTGCCTTGCATGCCATAGATTCTGCAGTTGCATTCTGCAACAGGTTCTGCCCTTTATGTAAATTGGAAATGCCTGCTGGTGCATCTGGTCGAACCCTTTTACCATGAGATTCAGGTGCCTCAAAAAGTTCAATATCACTACTTGTAACAGGTGAGAAATATTTCATGTCCACATATTTCTCATCATAGTTTTTTGAGGTTGACGGACCTGCAGAATCATTTTGAGCAGCAGTAGTGCCTATAACCAATAAAATGTATTATTTTTAAGAATGCCTCTCAGCAGTACATAGTATATACACCATACATAGAAAGTCCAAGATTGCAGATACAAAAGAGATTGAAGTTAATGATTATTAGTTGGAAATAAAAAATAAAAATAAAACCAATGCAAGAGAACTTAAGGATTTAACCACATCAAACACCATACCATGTAGCTTTGTACAACCATGAAATATGATTTGGTGTACTATAGATGCAGAAGATGTAATTATTAGTCCAAATATAAAGAAAATGAATATGTATATTGTAAAAGTAAATAGAGTGGATCTCAATCAGTCTATTATATGCTAAGAATTGGTTGAATTGTCCTACACTTCTAATAAGCATTGTAGAAAACAAGAAGAAATAAAAAGTGAGCCAGAAAGTTATACCATTAGTAATATATGTTTTTCTCCCTAGATAATGGTGCCCAAGGAAAATGTTAGCTATTCAAGGTAAGAATATATCTACAAAAGAGTGAAAACAAGCAGGTAATGAAGGGGAATAGAATAGGACTAATAGATAGGCAATTGTGAACAAATGAGTTATGGTAAAATATAGAAAGAAAATGAGGAAGCTGACACCACTAGGTCAAATAGAACTGGAGTCTATAATCAAGGGGATGCCCTTTAACCTAAATTATAAACTAGGGTACTTTAACAGTAGCAAATACAGATTACTCTATGAATGACAAGTGATCGGCCAATGCAAGTGGCTGTGATTCTTACTTTCTAGAAATTCCAACGCCAACAGCCACATGTAAGATACACAGATGATATAACCACACAGAATGAAACATCACAGTTTTCAACCAAATATAGATGAAAATATCAAAGAGCAATACATAATTCCGATGAACAAAAAGGGCTCATAAATCAAGTGTAAATGAATGACTATATAAAGAACACACCTGTTGAAGTTTCATTAAACATGAGATTAAGTGATTGACAATCCAAGAAATATTGCTTGGCCAAAGACCTGAAATCCTTTGTAATTCCAACTGCTTTATATTTTGGTGGGCGCAAAGGTGAAGAAATTGTGATAGACGAAGGGCCATTGAGTAAAGAACCAGGCTCACATAAAAATCCTGGGTTCCCAATCAGGTCAACTAGATATTCCCTGCAATATAAAAACATAATTATGCCAACACCCACCTTAATTTGAAACACCTCCTCTATCTAGCTAGCTGACATGGATACGAACCCTCTCAAAATCAGAAATTCCTAAAAGGAAACTTAGCAAAAAAAAAAAACATTAAAATAACATGCAACAAAAACCATACCTTTCCAATCCAAAACGTACAAGACAAGAGGAGGCATCATCTCTTTTACAATATTTGCATCCTTTGGCAACTCGACATGGTAGATTGACTGTATCAGCTAACATCTGAAACACAGATTCAATAGTAACTGGTGCGTAAGAATGACCATTGTGTTATCACAATGGAAGTTTGGAGTAATTGCAAATTAGGGTTGATAGGACAGCAATAAACAACGATCCACTAAATCAGCAGGGCAGCAAATCAACAACATATCAGCTACAAATCAGCAGCTAATCAGCAATCCATAGGAAATTGGCAGCAAATGAACAGGAAATCGGCAATAAATTAGCAGCAACAGTCAGCAACATATCAGGGCTAGAATAAGGACTAGAAAGGACATAAATTAACCAAACCAATCACTGCAGCCAATATTCCTCTTTTCTTCATACTTTTCTATATTAAAAATATTGTCTTCAGAGGCTTGTCACCCTCAAATTTCAGACTTTTGTTAGGAAAGTTCTAATCTTAACACATTGATAGTATGGTAGAAACTTTTTTAATAAATAAATAACATGGTATATAGTTCCTTGAAAAAGCTCAAAAACACAAGAGCATTAGGATGGTGCAATGGATGAAAGGACCATGTTTATTAACTGCCAATTCAATCGCATAACTATGTACATATAAGAAAAATAAACGTGTCTTAAGCAGAGAATGAAATATACATATGAAAAATTGAAATAAATACACAAAACAAAAGTTTGGAATTTACTTTGAATAGCAATGCTCGATGCCTGCAAAGGCCAACCGATAGCTTTCCTAGTAAAAGGACAACAGAACCAGAACTAGCTTTGAGTGCCTCGCTGCAATCTTTCCACCGAGGGAACAAGCCATCTTCCTCTTTAAAAGCTGCACCCCTTGTGAAAGAAAAGAAATCTTAGCTATTGAAATAACAAAAAGAAAGAGATCAGTGGTCCAAGCAAACAAGATCAAAGTTTGGGTAGTTCACCCCATACGAGAGCAGACCAGCTTTGCCAGCTGATCCACTACATCCTGAGTGGTAGAACAACTGCATGAAAGAGCTACTACTATATTATGTAACTGCCTTAAATCAGAATCGCCCTGTCTGTCAATCAGAGCCACTTCAATTGACGAATCACTTGGTTGAACAGTCTTTAGTGATTCAATTGACGGAATTCGACTCTCTTCCTGCACATCAGTGCACATCGTCCAGACAAATGGATCCATTCCCTGTATTAAGTAAAAGCCATCCGGAATCTTATCGTAATAAGATAGGCAACCATTAACCTGACACAATAGAAAATTAAACAATTGTGTGAGTACAACATCCCAGTCTGAGACTGAGAATGCAGTCTAAAGAGCAATTTTTCTAAGCAAGTCAGAGAAAATAGATATAAATGGAAAAAAAATTCCAGGAAAAGGAAAGTTTGAGTGTGCTGTTGATAGCTTAATTCACAAAAATAATGGAAATATGATTCTGAGAAAGTTGTGTGTGACTTCATATCCTCTGCCAAAAGATATATTATTTGTTGCCCAATACAACAAAGACAATTCTGGGACTGTTTTGGTATCTCCTCTGCAAACCCCTAAAACTTATTGTCAACTGACATTATTAGAAGTAGCACAGAATTTTGAAGAAGTGATCCCTTGATGGAAAATAAAGGGATTCTCTTCCTATATTATTCACCAACTCAGGATTAAAAATAAGCTGAATGGTGAAAGTACCACGATCCTAGACAATGTTCAGCCAGGATATATTGAATGGGCAATTTGAGTTCTTTTGTTCCCAATACACCTACCCATTACTTTGGATCATAAGCACGAACTTATTGATCTCATAAGAATGGGCAGGGGAGTCTATTTAGGATAACAAGCAATAAACGAGCTCAGTGTTATTGAAGAAAAAGGCAATCGATGAAGATGGATGGAAAGAAAGCGTACCCAGAACCGATGGGAAAGCGCCTCGGCAGATGCCCGATCAGAGGGGAGCATCTGATCCCCGGGGTCCAAGAAATTCGGATCGCTGGCACACGTAGCCTCCGAGCACAGCCTCAGCGCGAGCGCCAGCTGCAGCTGGTACGTCTCCTCTGCCTGCTGCGCCCAGCTCTTGGACGGAGAAGCAGTGGGCCCGATCCCCTCCGCGCCCTCCTTCATCCTCACATCTCCTCCCGAAGGCGACGGTCCAAACCCATCCGGGTCCATGGCAGCCATCGAGAGGGTCGCCGGGAGGTAGTAATCCCCGGAGAGCGAGCTCTCCCCGTAGCTGCTCCCGCTAGACTGCCTCTGCAGGCCGATCGAAGGGTACCCCGCGGCGATCCGCATCCCACGGTGATCGGGATCGGAGGCGATCGTCCAGTCGAAGGGGGCGGGCTTGGGACGGGTCTTGTCGGAGGGAGGGGAGTCGAACTTGGGAGGCGGTTGGTCGTTGGGGTACTGGCTGAGCAGAGAATAGCTGGATCGCCGCCCAGGCATTTCCATGGATGGAGAGGAGAGGAAGGAGACGATGAAAAAGAACCCTAAAAGGCCGCCATGTCTTCTCCGGGGTGTCTAGGTCCACCGCTTCGCCTTCGCTTGCAAGTCTTTGGTATCCTCTGTCTCGCTCGATTATAACTTCTCCATTCCTGTTTACCTTTTTCTTTTATCTTCCATTTCTGCCCCCTCTCTGTTTTGTTTGTTTGTGAAACATGGGAGTCAATTGATATGATGAGTGACCAATTGGCATGGCATCTATGGGCCTGGTCCGATCTGATCATCTATCTATACTTATGATTCGGACTGGGACTGGGCTCGACTGGACATTATTCTTCTACATGATGACATTCCTTCCTGCACAAAAACATGGACCTAAAATTCGATTGGAACAACCCTTGAATGTCTTTTATTTTCACTCAATTTTTATCATCTTTTAAAAATTTGATCTCTCAATTCTTACTCAATTTAGTGTTTAAATTGAAAAATGGTTCAATCAAATCCACCAACTAAAACCATTGATCGTCGGTTTTTTTTTTTTTTTGAAAAAGGTGGATAAACCACATTCATTACTAATGTTTAAAGTATTATTGTTACACGGCTGTATGATTCACATAGGTGTGGCCATTGCTACAGTGGTGTGGCATACAGTGTGTAAGTGTTATGGAGATGTGGTTGGTCTTTGGTGACCTCCTACATCTTCCTGCCCTCTTGAGCCTTTAGGTGTTTGGTGGCGTCACATCTTCTCCTTCCTCCTCGAAGTCTGCATTTGATGGACGTTGTTGGGCCCCCTCGGCTTCTTGTGTAATTGCTAGACTTCGTTTTGCTAGTTGCTCGGCCGGAAGCAGTTATGGTTTCTTAGAGTGGTGTGCTGTTTCTACCCAAGAGAGTATCAGGAAATCGATGACATGGATGAGTTTCTTGAAAACAAGTTGTTTGTCTTGGAAGCATCTCCTGTTCCGTTCCATCCATACTGTCCAGGTGATTTCCATTGTGAGCAGTCGCCGCCCCGGTCTGACTTCCTTCTCCATTAGATTGGAGAAAGAGTCGCTACCCCAGATGTCCCCCACTTGTCGGGGTATTTCCGGCCTCCTTAGGAGTTGGAGGTAGTGCTCCCAAATTTTGGTTATGTAAGGGCATGTTGTTAATAGGTGGTCTGTTGTTTCGTCATCATGGTCGCAAAGGTAACATCTGGTTCTCTCCCCTCTCTATTGTTTCTTTGCTAGGTTTTGTAATGTGAGGATTTTGTCATCCCATGCTAACCAGGCAAAACATTTGATCTTTGTCGGGCACAGAGTCTTCCAAAAGCTATTTCCAAGTGGGCATCTCAATCCTCCATCCACTTTGAAAGAGTATAGTGATTTGACAGTAAAAGTCCCATTGCCAGTTAGAGTCCAGTGGCGTGTGTCGGCTCTCGTCACCTCCCGATTAATTATTCTTTGTGTGATGGTGTGTATGCGTTACGCCCCTTCTTAAGTGAGTGATCATGGTTTGATGATTGGTCGGCCCTCTTGGAGTAGACGGTGTGCTTCAATTACTGTCATATGCTCATTTAGGATTATCCCTGGGAGGTCTGGGAAGGCGTTAATCGGAGCTTGTCCGTCTGTCCATTTTTCTAACCAGCAATTGGTATGTGTTCCATTGCCGATGTCCACCGAATTGTTTAGCAATGTGCATTCTTTTTGCTCCATGATGTCATGCCAGAATGGTGATTTCCATCGTGCTTGAGCTTGGAAGGGATCAATGTTGGAGTTGTGTGAGTAGATTTTTGCTAATACCTTTTTGCATAAGCCAGCCCCTTCGCCCAATATTCTCTACCACCATTTCTCTAACAGCACATCATTGAAAACTTTGATGTTAATGATGCCCCAACCCCCCTGTTCTTTGGGTCTGCAGATTCCTTTCCAACTTACTAGGCTATATACTTTCTGGTTTTGTTCTGTCCCTCTCCAGAGGAAGTCCCTTCGGATGCGTTCGATTTGGTTTGTCACCCATGCTAGTAGCTTGTATCTCGACATCTAATATGTGGGGATGGTGGTTAAGACTTCATTGAGGAGGGTCATCTTTCCCCCTATTGATAGGAGTCGCCCTTTCCATCCGACCACTCTTTTGCGGATCCGATCAATGAGACCTTGCCAATCCGCCTTCTTGGGTTTGGCCCGAGTTATCAGCATTCGAAGGTAGTTTATTGGGAGCTTTCGGATTTCACAGCTCATAATTTCCCTCAATATTTCCGATGTGTGGCTTACCGTGCGTATCAGGATGATGAAGCTTTTGTTGTACTTTACTCAGAGCCCCGTCAAACCTTCAAATAAATAGAAGATGAATTTGAGAGTTTAGAATTGCTCGTGGCCGCCAGAGCAGAGTATTAGCAAGTCTTCAGCATATTGTAGGGAGGATACAGTCTTTGGTGCTCCTGGTCTTCCGGATATGCCATGAAATAGGTTTGCCTCTTCTGCTTTGGATAGCATAGCGGTAAACACATCCGTGACCAGTACAAATAGAAGTGGGGATAGAAGGTCACCTTGTAGCAACCCTCTCCAATGCCTCACATACCTAGTGGGGGTCCCATTGATGAGGAAATTGGCCTTAGATGACTGGAGGATGGTTTTAATCCATCCAATCCATTTTTCCCCAAAACCTCGGGCCCACATATTTTCCAAGAGGGTGTCCCAATCAACCATGTCGAAGGCCTTCTCGAAGTCTACTTTCATAAGTGTTCCATTTCCCCTTCTATGTTTCATCTGGTGTATTAGCTCATCTGCGACCACAATGTTCTCTTGTATGCATCTCCCTTTGATAAAAGCCGACTGGTTCTCGCTAACCAGTTATGCTATCACCTCTTGGAGTTTGTTAGCGAGGACCTTTGTAATAACTTTTATTGAGCAGTTAACCAGACTTATAGGTCTGTAGTCGGTTATCTCCTGCGGAGCATCCGTTTTCGGGATGAGGAGAATGTGTGCCCAATTTAGCCGTTCTAGATTGATTCTTCCTTGGTGAAGTTCCTAGAACAGTTGGCACATGTCTTCTTTGATGAAGCTCCATCCCTTCTGGTAGATGGTCATGGGGAATCCATCTGGACCCGGTGCTTTGTCTTGGTTTAAATCCTTTATAGCCATATAAATCTCCTCTTCCGTGAATGGGTCTTCCATCTTAGAGAGGTCGACTGGTTGACGGTACTCAAAAAGGGTTCCCCTGTTTGCATTCAGTCTTTGCTCTAGTGGTGTTCCAAAGAGTCTTTTGAAGTGTTCTATGATTACAATGGCTAGTTCCCCTTGATCCGTTATTCGTCTTCCTTAACAGTGTATCTCGTTGATCCAATTCCTATTTTTCCTATGGTTGGTGATCGCATGGAAAAACTTGGTGTTCTTGTACCCTTCTTTCAGCCATGTGATGCGCGACCGCTGTCGCCAAAGGGATTCCTCTGCTCGAATAAGATTTTCGTCTTCTCTGGTGTGGGACATGAGTGATTTTGTTTCCTCAGTGGATAGTGTGTGTGCTTCTGCTTTTATATCCGCTTCATTGATGGCTTTGAGCAGGTCTTTTTTTCTTTGTGTTTGGTTGATAGCTATCCCTTTACTCCATTTTTGGAGCTCTGTTCTAATTAGGGCTAGTTTCTTCGCCAATTTATACGCTCCTGTACCTTGGTATTCGTTGTTTTGCCACCATTATTTCACCATCTCCCAAAAACCTTCTCTTTTTGCCCAATCTCGATTGAAGCAAAATGGGTATCTTTTCAATTCCTGGTTTCCGCATTCTAGCTTTATTAGAGTGTGGTCCGAACGGATTCTGGGCAGGGCCTCTTGGGTTAACCTGGGGAAGTCTCTCACCCATTCAACACTTAAGAGGAATCTGTCGAGTCTGGCTAGAGTTGGCACTGTCCTACCATTCGACCAAGTGTATTTACGTCCTGTAAGCGAGGGGTCATATAGTTGCAGTGCCTGGATGAGGTTGTTAAATTCTTCCTGGTCTCCGTGTGAGGCTGTGCGAGTGTTTCGATCGCAGTTTCCTCGGGTGGAGTTGAAGTCCCATCCTATTAGCCATGGGCCTTGACATGTGTTCCTGATGTTCCTGAGCTTTTCCCAGAAGTCTTGTTTCCTTGCTCTGTCGCATGGACCGTATACTGTGGTGTACATTCTTGTGAGATTGTTGGCCCGATCTTCTAGGATGACCGTGACTAAGAATTCTCCTATATGACTTGCTTCAAGTTTGAATTTTGTGTTGTTCCATCCCATACAACATCCCCCTCTGGTGTTGTTTGCAGGCAGTACCTCTCTGGTGTCATACATTGTGCCCCCTATAGTTCTCTAGATGGCGTTACTGGCAACCTCCAGCTTTGTCTCCTATAGACAAAATAGGTCTACATTTTGTCGTTGCAGGAAGTCCCTTACGAGGAATCTTTTCCTTAGCTTCCCCAAGCCTCTTACATTCCAAGATATAACTTTCATGGTTAAACTATAAATTGCCCCTTTGTTTATTCAGGGGGTCAGGAGCTTAGTTGCTCACCGCTTTCCCTTTTGTGTGATCCAACTCCCTTTATCTTATTTGATTAAGAAGGGAGTGATCTTGGGTCATCTCTATCCCTAACTGTGTGGCTCTTGCAACAAACTCATGGTTGCCTTAGTTTACCAGAGTTAGCGGTACTGTGATTAGGGAAGACTGATCTCCTACACCAAAGTCTTTGTTCAGCTTGTTGTTATTTGTGTCGACTGGCCCTTGTTTGCAGGGTTTCCCTCTGGGTCTCGGTGTTTTTGTGGGAGTGCCTAGGTTCTTTCTTTGTTGTTTTGTGTGTCTTTGATCTTCCTTTCCTTTGTTGATGTCTGTTGCTTCCTATGTTTGAGTTGCTTCTGAGTGATTTGTTCCGTCCCGAGTCCCCGTCCCTTCATTATACAGCGCTAGTGCCCATGTTCCGTTGGAGAATTTTAGTGCAATTTTGTTGATTGCTAAGCCCATCTCGATTCCTTTGTCTATGAGGTTATTTATATGAGGATCTTCGGTATTTGGTTTGAGGTAATTTGGGGTGGGGTGGGCTTGGACTATTGGGTTTGTTTTGGTTTGGTGGTTGTTATTTGGTTGAGGATCTTCAAAGTGTTGGTCATTGTTGTGGTCGTGGTTTGTTGGCCTTTGGGTGTTGTTTTGGCCGGTCTATAGAATTGTTTATATATACAAAATACATGTCCCAATCCTAATAGGATTTAAATTCCAATTTAAATAGAATTCATATATATCCCAATCTCGATATATTCAAGATATTTATGATAAATAAATAAAATTTAAATATGTCCTAATCTTAATTGATTTAGGATTCTTTCGAGATAAATTGATAAATTATTTGGTTGCATTTGGACCAAAATACAAATCCCGAGACAATCTCAAGTTTCGAGATAGCCCGAGAGCACATATCTCGAGGAAATCTCAAATTTCAAGATAGCCCGAGAATACATATCTCTAGGCAATCTCATATTCCCAAATAGCCCGAGAGCATATCTCGAGGCAATACAAAACTCAAGATAGCCTGAACACAAATCTCGAGGCGATCGTAAATAGTAAAATAGCACAAATCCCAAGATCCCCGAGAATACAAATCTCGAGGCAATCTCATAGCCCGAGAACAAATCTCGAGTCAATTTGAGAAAATACAAATCCCAAGGCGATGGATAAAAATAATTATAATAATAATAATAATAATAAAAAGAAGAGAGGTTAATTGATTAATTGATTAATTAATTAATTAATTAATTGAATTCCAACTTACGGTAGGTAAGAAGTCATGGGCTGACCCGGCTTGCGATCGTGCCACGATTTCCGTAACACGTTACCCTCTATCTCTCGACCATACCCACACTTCATCATCATTAAATAGGAGAGAAAAGAAAGAAGACAGGGAGAAAGAAAGACACGAGGCAACAGAGAGGAGCTTTCAGAGAAAGGCGTCCGAGAGAAGAGAGCAAAGGAGAAAAGAAGAAGAAAGAGTAAGGTAAAAAAAAAAGGTATTCTGAGATATTATATACTATTATATACTATATATTATTATTATTATTATTATTATTATTATTATTATTATTATTATTATTATATATGATATATTACATACTATATATATGACATAAAGAAGAAGAAGAAGAAGACCGTCCCCTGTTCTGTGCTTCTACGCCGCCGAGTCACCGGAATCCCTATTGCACCCCTTTGTCGCCGAATTGCCACTCGACGGCACCAACTAAGGAGTAATATATATACAGGTATGTACAATATGTGGAGATGGGGGTTGCTCCACTGTGCTCGTTCTCGCTACCGAATCACCGGAGAAAGTGAAGCAGAGTATTCTGAGACGAGCCCCTGATTTTGCCGTCCGCCCATCATCAACGCCATGCCACCGGAGGAGTAGTATATATCTATATTTATATATATGAGGATTGAGGGCCTATCCTGCATCCTTTCACGGCGGCGAATACGCCGCTATATCTAGATCGCCAAGATTATCTTTGTTAGAAGTGGGAATTTGGAAGACAATATTATAATCTATATATAAGAGAAGCAAAAAGGGGCCATCCCTCTGTTTTTTCTTTTCCTGCTGCTTGCTGCCTACTGCCTACTACTGCTGTTCCCATAGAGTCCGATGCCATCAGTGTTCTCCGACCGCCATTGGAGCCCCCTGTTTCTTCTGCACGAACCCCGGTCAGGACTACCGACGGCCGCGACCTGCAACTACTACCCGCGAGCCCTTCATCGCCGAGCTGCTGGAGAAGGCCTCCGCTCCCTATACAGCCGAACCGAGCTGCCAGAGAAGGAAGTCGCTGGAAAACTATGTTATTATATAAATATATGTTCTTAAGAGGAAGGGCCAGTCCCCTCTGCGCTGCTGCACCGACGAGAGGAAGAACCTATAAATATATGTATATTATGCATATTATCTGTGGCTACCAGTGAACTCAAAGTCCAAGCTTTGGATGCACTTGAGTTTGAAGTTCAGAACCTTCAAGATCAAAGGATTGCCTTGCTGTGATGAAAGACCATTAGAAGAAATAGATGACACTGCTGCAAAAGTTTTAAGAAGAAAAGGAGAAGGCTATTGCCAAGTTGTTGGATATAGAAGCTCCATTTCTATATGTATACGAATAAGAAGCAGCCGAGGGATCCACCAAAGAAAGCTAAAGATTGATGTTAGGATACATAAGTTATGGGTTAATGAAAAGTGCTGCACAAGCCATGGGATTAGATATGAGTTTTGTTGTTAGTTTTATAAAAGAGTGCACTCTGATGTCATGTTAAGTGTTAATTGTATGGAATGCCCCTAAAGTGTTCGATGAAATACTTGATAGAATTCGTAATGCAATGCTTGATGAGTTTGTCCTTGGGAATAAATGAGATGTTGATGGCTTATGATTTCCCAGAAATGAGTATAAATTGCTGGCTTAAGCTTGCAAGTGAGAGACCATATAGAGGAAAAATGTCAAAACTCATCAGATGGATGCACAAGCTCAAAAAGACACCAAAAGTGATGAAGCTACAGCTAGCTCTGAGCTACAGCTGAGGCCATATCATCAACATCTCAAAGGCAGCTGTTGTAGTTATGAATAAAACAACAATTTGTAGCAAACTTGTGTGAATCAATTCACGGAGTAGCCATTGATAGATACAAATTGCTGTTGTTAATGTCATGGTCGCACATAAAGAACTTGATTTGAGGAGTTTAAAAGAAGGGCTGCTGTTGTACTCATGGTGAGAGTCTTAAATTGTAATCCTCTAAAGTTGAAGCTTTGGGCAATGAGAAAGTATTCCAAATAATATAATTCATAACATAAGATGCAAAGCCAAGTATGGTGAGAAGTGATAAACCTCTAAATCTATTGGCCAGTCAAAGTTTAAAAAGAAAGGGTGATGGTTGCTCTCTCTCTCACAACTATATTAATGGCAATGACATGACTGCTCCTGCAAAAAATATAAAAATAAAAAAATAAATAAAAGAGAAAGAAGGGGAAATTTGACTACCTATGGCATCATTGTTGACTCAAGTCAAAAAGGGGTAAATTAAAGGGGAAATGTGGAGCTTAACAAGGTAGAAAGAACATGGAAGGCCATGCTAGTAAAATTAAAAAAAAAAAGAGAGAAAGCAAAAAAAACAAAAAAACAAAAAAAAGAAAACTAAAAAAAGAAAACAAAATGAGCCCATTTGAATAAACATTTGAGGAGAGATGACCCATTTAAAATTTGGTGATTAAAAAAAAGGGAATGATAAGATAATGAGGTCATATAAAATAAAGATAGTTGGGCCCACTAACAAAAAAAAGGGAAGGATGGCTGATTTTATTATCATTAATGAAATGGGCATTTTGTAGCTCAAATATTGAAAAAGGGAATTTTGAATTCATATACATGTCCATGTGCACGCATCTCGATGCGACACAATGCCACATATTCTTGAAGCAGCTGATGATATTCAAATCCCAAAACAACACGTATCTCGATGCGATGATGACGAAGCATATATCCTGAAGCGGGCGATGAAATATAAATCTCAAGGCAGTATTCATTTTAAGGCGACCGATAAACATAAATTTCAAAGCAACACGTATCCCGAAGCGGCGACAGGACACTCAATTCGGGATGGTTATTACTATAAATCCCAAAATCTCGAGGCGGTGGTAAAGTCGGCATTTTGAGGCAACCAAAAGCAGCGCAAATTTCAAAGTGATAGAGCATATATTCCAAGGCGAAAAACGACATCATTTATATAAATAAATAAATAAAATATATATTCATATTTATATGATATATATGTAATAAATTATTATGTTTCTGTAATAAATAAATTTATCAAATTTTTATTGTCTCTACTTGTACTTTTGTCCTTAATCGGAGGTTCCCAAGACTTTGTCTGAGGTAATTAATGATAGAGGCTTACCTCTTTTAGGGATGGAATAACCCACAATATTTAAAATATATAAAATAAATGATTTGTGATTCGATGTATCGACTGGTGTCTCTTCATAGACACGATGCCAGGCGGGTATTTTCAATCCCACAAATTCTGGCACGCCCGGTGGGGACTATATTCCTCCTCCCATCTTTGTGTCAAAAGTACAAGTAGAGGCATTGTTCCTATATCCTATGAAAGAAAACTAACGTTGTTATTTTTCTTATTGCAGACAAAATGACATTCAAGAACTCAACCACACTTAGAAGCCCAAAACTCACCATTTTCCTCGGAGAAGGAACTGAAGTCCAACTGCCTAACTGTACCTCCAACACTGGAGCTGCTGGAGCTGAGCTGAGGTTTGGCACAATCTCCAAGTCCATATAGTTCGTAAGGAGGCCTTCATCTTCGGAGGAGAACCTGACGGTTCCACGTCTCCCATCTAGGGGCCGTCGCCCGAACGTGATCATCCCGAAGACTGATGAAGATGTTGCTGCTAAAGAACCTAAGAGAATATCAGCTTTCCAGAGACTGTCCCACTCTAAGAGGGTAGTGTCTCTTGATAATGAAGACGATGAGCCTACTTTCACAGTTATTGCTAAAGGGCGAGAAAGTGGGATATTCCATTCTGATGAGGAAACACCTAAGAAAAGTGTGTTCTCAAGGCTCACACCAAGAAAGGTTAAAATTCCAAAGCAAAAGCTGGATTTTGTGTCTTTCTAGGAGCACAAACACAACCAAGTGGGTTTATTCAACAACTCGTTTGAACCACATAAGGTGGTAAAGAAAAATTCAACTACTGCGGAGCTGCGGCCTCAGCCAAATGAAAATAAAGGTGGCAGACCCCCAAAGTCCCACCATAAGGACTCTTTCAACAAAAATCTCTACAAGACTTACACAGCGTCAAAAAAGCTGCAGTCAGAGAAGATGATGCCGAGGGAGTTCTACCAAAAGAAGAAGCAGTTAATATCAAATACACGGAAGACAGTGTTTGATCGGATAGCTTCTGCACATAATCAAGCTAAGACCTCCGGCTCAAAGTTTCAGTGGAGGAGAGAAATGAAGGATGAAGAAACGTCTGATATGGATATGGAAGTACACACGGTTCGGATAGTTACTGAAGCCCAAGGAGATCCAGTACCCGAACCAGAACAACCAGGAGTGTTTACAAGGTCTCGTAGAAGGGCCACAGACTCTCAAAGTGGGGTTGGAGATGAAGGTTCAAGCCAGATGCAACATGAGGGTCAGAGAACAGGGAGCCTTCCAGTATTTCACGGGCCAATGAATTACAAGGAAGCAGATCCCCTAAATGAAGAAGCGGAGGATGAACCTGCCTTTGTTTATAATGGGGATGATATTACAAGGAGAGTCCAGCAAATGGAGAGACTCCGACAAATGGAAAATCGGGAAGCTGAATATCAATGGCTCAATGAAAACATGACGATGTTGATGGAGTCACTGGTGAAGATGCAGAGACAAATGGTTGCCTTAATGGAAAGTCAAAAAGCACAGAGGCCGAAAAGTCCAGACCCACAACCAAAAGAAATCCCTAGGCCAGGAGAACAAGGGAGAACCTCTCCACAACCAAGAGAAGTTCCTTGGCCAGGAGAGCAAGAGGGAACTTCATATGCCCCTATTCCAGAGCAGTCAGTTGTAATGACCCGGGAAAAGATACAACAGATGGTGGCAGCCGAATTGAAGCAAGCTAAAGGGAAGGAAATAAAGATTGATGGAGATAAACCGTATCCCAGTTATCATGACTTGGGATATAATGTACCTAAATTTAAGCAGTTTGGTAGGATTGACAACCCTGATCAACACTTAGCTCACTTTGTGATAGCGTGCGGAGACACAAGTGCAAAGCCTTCACTCCTTCTCAGGCAGTTTTCTGCAAGTCTTACAGGAGTGGCGTTTGAGTGGTATGCCAGCTTGCAACCTGAGTCAATTCAAACCTGGAAACAACTGAAAGATGCATTTTGGATACGATTCGGGGGCGTAAGTGACAAAATCATAATTGCCGACCTCACAGCCACTCGTCAAAATAAAGATGAAAAAGTGGTGGACTATAATATGAGATGGAGAAACCTGAGCATCAAATGTGAACAACCTCTTGATCAGCCACATGCGGTGGGTTTATTGCTCGGGAATATCGATAGTTGGATGGCACCCTTTCTGAGTACATCCGGCATTACTACATTCCAGGAGTTGATTTCACAAGCTAAGAAATTGGAATGGACAAGCCCGAAGATATTCTCAAATTTTCAAGCTCCAAGGAATGACAAAGAAAAGCTCAAAAGGATAGAAGGTGTCAAGTATACTGCTACAACCTTCAACATTGATAAAGAAAAAGGTGTTGCAAAATCTCACAAGCCGGAATAGGTAAAACCACCCACCTTAGGTGCTGCTGGTAATGAATCAAAGCCTATTCCCTCTTTGAAAGAAAGGATGAATAAGAAGTATTCTTTCAAGAGAGATAAGGTATTGAAGATCTTTAAAGATGCCGTGAAAGAAGGTCTGCAACTTCCTGAATGCAAAAGGCCAGAAGAGCAGAACAAGAAGGATCATCCTAGTTACTGCCCATACCATAGAGTGTTGGGACACACAATTGAAGACTGTTATGTTTTCAAGGATTGGGTTGAACGACAATATCGAGAGGGCAAGATTACACTCTCGAAAAATATTCTATTGGAGCAACCAGCTGAGCATATCAGCTAAGTGACCACCCTAAACCATGAGGAATCATCCCAAGGGGAAGTCATAGTAGTGGGCAACAAAGTAATACTCCCGTTAGTAAAAGATGATAGGCTTCCTGTTGTTCCAGAAGGATTGTGGGAAGTATTCATATCCAAAAAGTCAAAAAAGATGCTAAAGAAGTTGGTTGAGCTCCCAAGGATCACGTGGAGATATTCCCAAGAACCCCCTAAAGGTCTCCTAGTAAAACAAACAAAGAAGAAGAACAAGAAGAAGAACAAGCGCGAACAATCGAAGCGCAAGAAGTCTATTATAGAAGAGTATATCGACTCCCTCGATGAATATGAACAGAAAGAAAGGGTCTTGATCACTCTTAAAGACTATTTTTCCGAAGAGGTCGAAGAATTACTTGGGGAATTAGCTGAAGAAGATGATGAAGATATGCAAGTGGAAACTTGCAGGGTTATTTCTGGAAGAGAATACCCTTTGGATATCCCAGATGATTATGATGATGATAGCTTCTCCGAGCCAAAAGAGTCATATGATCGTCACAGCCTACCCTATATTAGCAAGAAGCAGAAGAAGAAGATGGCTTTCAGGGAAAGAGTGAAGAAGGCGAACGCCAGACTCTTGGAACCACACCAACCAGAAGAGCCAAAGAAACCATATTACACCCTCAAGACACCAAAATATAAGGTCTTGAGGAAGGCGATGCCTGCTGAGGAAATCCCCGCATTCATTCAAAGAGTAACAAAGGAATCATCAAATAGGCAACTACAACTGCATATTGAAGATGCTGAGTGGGACAAGTCCGGGACAAACCCTCCAGAAGCATCAGGGCAAAATTTTGTTTCAGAGGTCGTGGAGTCTTCACCTCCAGCAAAAGCAGCCAATGATAAGGGGAAGTTTGTTCTCCAAAGCATCAAGATTAAGAAGAGTAGGAGGAAGGAGCTTTTTGATCAAGCCATGGAAATGGGACTGGAACTATCTAACCCTAAAAGGCCGTGCTTGATGCATCTTGATAGTCATCCAAACTACTGTCCATATCACTGACTCGTGGGACACACCATAGAGGAGTGCCAGAATTTCCAAAAATGGTTACAAAAACTAGTTTCCAAGGGAAATTTGACACTCACTTATGGCAATTTTGAGGAAAAGGGCGAATGCCGGGCTATAACTTAAGAAGATTCTGAGGATGAATTGAACTTCTCAGATGAAGAAGATGATGAAAGAGATGAAATACTATATCATGTGTATCAAATGCAGCTCAGAGCTGGGAAGGTACTTCAGCCAAGACAGGCATCCAACTCCCATCACAAAAACAAAGGAAAGGCGATTGAAGAAGGAAACCTTTCACCAAAGAAGCATCCGCCCGCCTCGAAGTCCTGGCCCGGGCATCGGCAGTGACCGGCCACACCCGAGCAGGGACGGGCCCCACTTGGATGCGAAGCCTCGATGATCATCAATCACATAAAACATGCACAGCGGAGTATATCAAATCCAAAGACATAATAAAAGTATGTCAACACAACGAAAACAAAAGCCTAAGGGTGCGTAGACCCAAGAAACTCAACATCATAAAGGCCCTACAAGGGTCCTATAATAAATGTGTTCTCACACGCAACAGAAAACTGGAGGTTGACCAACCTCAACAGCAAATCCCAGTAGTCCCACGCGGCTCTCCTGTGTCCCGCGTCCTATACCTCGGATACGAAAAGAATCAATATGCATGAGCTTTGAAATGAAAGCTCAAGTAAATTCTACTACAAGGAATAAAACAAGTCATGTCACAAATATCATATGATAAGCTAAACAAAAGCAAATCAAAGAAAGACATAACAATCAGACCCGGCATGGGATGCACAAACCCTACCGGCCAGCCAACCTGGAGTCTCAACCTACCCCAATGAATAATATTCAACGGTAGGGACTCCGTAACCATAATCATGTCATCCCAAGACAAACAACTCACGCGAAGCTTGTAAACCATCCCCCGGACAGTCATCAGCCTCCGACAAATGTGACTCAACTTCGGTTCTCCACTTAACCCAAGGGTCCAGTAGCGCTACAACTCATACATGTACGTACACGGCCAGCGTATCGTCCCACTGACGGGCATACAGGACAGCCAGAGTATCGTCCCCCTGACAGGAAAGCACGAACAGGGTGTCCACCGGCCCTGATCGCCAAACAGGAGCCACACGCTCCACTGCACCGGGCGAAAGAATCCACAAGAAAATCACACATCGAGCGGAAACAACCACTCAATCAAGCAGGTACCCGCACACCAGTTATGGAATCAACAATTATGGAGTAAATGTCATCCAATAACTCAACCATGTATGTGTGCGTAAGGAACAAATACCAATGGTGAAGAAAACACCCAATAAAAAGAAAACTAGGCAAAGGTACTTGCAAGAAACATAGCAACAATAAGTCCAATAAACACTCCGTAGAGTGGGTACTAGGCAGGAGTACTTACCTGTATCTCAAGAGAAACCCTGAATCAGATAACCCTTCTTCTCACGCAGCTCTCCGCTCAATCCCAAGGTCTGATAAGCGGAACTCACCTTCAATATATTTGCTATATAATTAATTTAATCCAAAACTTTACATCTTTAGATGTCAAGTGGATAGTATTTATGACACAACTGTTAACAAAGCTGCTAAGGTTTTTGCTACTCATTCTAAACCCAAGGTTTAGTTGCAATCGTTTGAACACTTATATATCAACCATCTCCACAGTAGCCAATCAATGCAAAAACCAAAGTTTACCCATATACCTATTACTCTCTTCCAATTTGATTAAGATAAGAAACCATGAGAAGAAACCATGAGAAACTACCTGACTTTTATTGTATACTAACAAATCTGATATTAATAATTTCAAAGTAACAGCTTATTCTTTCAATTCCTACACTTGTGCACTAAGTAGCTTTTAAAAAAACTTGAAACTGCAGCAGTACCTCAACAGGTATGTCTCCCCTTCTGCTGCTCCCCCATAGGTTGTAGATCTTCAGAACTAGAGTTTCTCATTCCCAGATTTCTTCAAGATAATGGTGTACCAGCCGAACACTTCAACAAATGTCTGATGAGTCTAACTTCAGTTCCATATTGGAGAAGTAGATGGTATCGATATGCTTGGCTCTCAGAGGATTCTTTGTAGCTCTTGGTAGTTCTCTCACATTGAACATACGTTTTGTTATTGAGAATAAAAGAATCTATCTCAAGTGTCCCTCAAGCCTTGCATGTTCTCCACCTCCATCTATCCTACAGGAACTCATTCCACCCTGTTAAAGCTGAGCTTGACACGTCACACTCTCTCAATTGTAAGGTTTTTATAAACCTTATTGAAACGAATATTGTGTGTGTTCTAGAGGATAAGCCACGTTTCCCATCTCACATGAATAACTTCAGCCAACAATGACTAACAATCCATTATTTTATGTGGTGGACATTCATGGATGAGATTGCACACACATAGATGAAACCACCATTGTTGACTTCTCCATCACATGAGTTCCCAATCAATGCTAATAGTTCCCTTAAACTTATTTCCTGCATCAATTGATGGTTATGTCAATGAAAACAGCTCCCTCACGTGACACGTAAAGCCATGCAAGGTTGTGCATCCTTTTAGTAATATCACCTTTCACTGCATCTCTTATACTTCAACTTTGGTCTAACAAGTGGTAGGTAACATCATCCATTATATTGAAATCTCCTCCTTGATTTAACAATATATTTTATCTTCACTGATATAGCAAGAGAGCTGACGTACCCTCATGGATGAAAACTATGATTCAATAGATGAATCATGTAGTAAGTGGATGATGATGTCATCCCTTACACTTTCCCTAATACTTGGTGGTGTTGACCTTTGAAACCTCCATTAATGCATACCTTTGAAGCTTCCATTAATATAACCTTTTGAGTTTCTACAAGCCTTTGATTCCCTCTCAAGCTTTCTCTTCTGAAATTTTTATTATTTATTTTTTTCAAGCAACTTTACACACAAGTCCTTCACATTATTGATTATTTGTGAAGACTCCCCATTCCCTATTATTCAAATTTATAATTCGATTTACTCTAATTAAATACTAAATTATTACCACACTTGAGAGGTGGTCTTTACAGAAACCTTCAAAAAAGCCGAACTATAATATTTTGGCGCACTTGAAGAAAGTCCCGTCACTCCTCAGTATGTACGACACACTGATGATGTCAACTAAGGTCAGGGAATCTCTAATACATGCCCTACAAAATCTTGAGGAGTATTAGGCTTGCTTTGCCGAAGTCAATATGAAAGAAGCTTTGTACGCATTTCATACACCTTTAGTATCCTTCACGGATGAAGATTTGCTATTTGGAACTACAGAACACAACATACCGTTATATATGACGGGTTATTGTGATGGGATAAGAATCAACCGAGTTTTGATTGACCCAGGGTCCTCGGTGGACCTAATGACCCTCAACACTCTCCGGGCCTTGGCTCTCGAAATATACTACTTATCTCAGGAGAAGATCATCATTCAGTGTTTCAATCAGCATAGCCAAAAGGCATTGGGGTCCATCACTCTCCCAATTAAATTTGGAAAGATGACATCTGATGTGAAATGCCATGTGATTGACGTAGACGCCTCGTAGAAAGCCCTGTTGGGAAGACCATGGATCCATGAGAACCAAATGGTCCCTTCAACACTTCATTAGTGTGTGAAGTACATGGTAGATGGGGAAGAATTCATGATTGATGGAGAGATCCAACCCTTCGGCATCCATGAAATCTACTATGAAGATGCGAGATACTACCTTAAGCCATCCAAAGGGGGCAAGCCGTCGGGTCCAAAGGTAGGGTCTCTGGTGAATACACCCAAGTCTGCTCCTGTCTCCAAAGAGAAAGCTTCAATATTGCCTCACTTTGGTAGTGACACTGAGTCATCAACAGATGAAAGTGATGAAGACACACACCAAAGCAAAGGCCAAGCTAAAGGGTCCACCCAAGAAAGCACATTCCACATCACAAAGATTCCTGATGGGCTCTACAAATCCTTGGATGATCTGAATGTTAACACCATTGAGTAGTTGAAGACATTCTATGTCCCAACTCGGAATAGAAAGGAGAGAGGCATCCTCTTCTATGAAGCCAAAAGCAATGAAATTTCAAATGATGATATCATAAATATTGAAGAATTAGAAGATGATGAAATGCAACTCATAAACTTCCCTAGCTACTATCCCGACAAGCTCAAGACAGTAGTTGAGAGGTATGGGGGCAAAATAAAATAGTCAAAGAAGTCATATCAAAGCTTTCGTCGGCTGTAGAACCCTGCACATGTGGAGAAGAGAGGAATGGGCTACTCCGAACCTTCCAAGCATTCATGTCACATGACAACGTCAGGGGAAGAGGAAGAAGAAATTAAAATGAAAAGTGCGCTACTTGAACTAGAAGACGGGGGGCAAGCGACAATTGATGAGTTGGTCAAAGTCAACTTGGGGAGTGATGAAGACCCGAGGCCAACATTCCTAAGTACACAATTGTCAGAAGAAGAAAAGGCATCCTTCACGGCCCTTTTGAAGGAGCATATCGAATGCTTTGCCTGGAATTATAATGAAATGCCAGGGTTGGACAATGAGGTAGCCATTCACAGGTTAGCCATTGACCCTAGTGCTACTCCAGTCAAGCAAGCACCAAGAAAGATGAAGTTTGACATAGAAGAAAGGGTGATAGAAGAAACAAAGAAGCTGATTGAAGCAAATTTCATCAGGGAAGAGAAATACCCTGAGTGGATAGCCAGTATAGTGCCCGTGAAGAAAAAAAATGGGCAGATACTGATATGCGTAGACTTCAGAGACCTGAATAAAGCATGTCCCAAAGATGACTTTCGCCTACCAGTTATGGAGATCATGATCGACAACACCTCAGGGTACGAGATGTTCTCCTTCGTGGATGGGTACTCTGGATACAACCAAATCAAAATACATCCAGATGATGAAAAACATACAGCCTTTCAGACACCCATGGGCATATACTGTTATAGAGTAATGCCATTTGGTCTGAAGATTGCGGGGGCAACATATCAAAGAGCCATGACCAGAATATTTGACGATCTAATTCAAAAAGTCGTTGAATGCTATGTGGATGATATTGTGGTCAAAACAAATTCCAAAGAGAGGCATCTTGATGATCTGAGGACTGTTTTCACACGCCTCAGAGAATACAAGTTGAAAATGAACCCCATGAAGTGCGCTTTTGGAGTTCTTCCAGGGAAGTTTTTGGGCTTCATAGTAAGACACCGGGGAATAGAGATAGACCCCTCCAAGATAAAAGAAATTTTAGAAATGCCACCTCCTCAGACACTGAAGCAGCTGCGGTCCTTTCAGGGGCGTTTGGCGTATATCAGAAGATTCATCTCCAACCTGTCCGGAAGATGTAAACCCTTCTCCAAGCTGGCCAAGAAGAACACGCCATTCAAATGGGATGATGAATGTCAGAAAGCCTTTGAAAACATCAAACACTATTTGTTGAATCCACTAGTGTTGGCAACCCCAATCCCCGGAAAACCGTTGATCTTATATACTACTGCATTGGAAGGGTCATTAGGAGGTATGCTGTCCCAGAACAATGAAGAAGGCAAGGAAAATGCATTGTATTACCTCAGCAGGATGTTGATAGGTGCTGAGAGTAAATATACACCAATTGAGAAGCACTGTTTAGCCTTAGTGTTCGCTGTCAAGAAGCTAAGATACTATTTGCTAGCACATAAAGTCATTCTCATATCAAAAATTGATCCACTCAAATACCTTATGACAAGGCCATTACTTACGGGAAGACTTGCAAAGTGGGCACTGATTCTGATGGAATTTGATATTACATACACTCCATAGAAGGCTATTAAAGGGCATGCGTTAGCAGACTTCCTAGCTTCACATCCTCTCCCCAATAATTCACCACTTAATTATGATCTCCCTGATGAAGAGACATTAACAGTGGAAGAAGCAAGCTGGCGACTATACTTTGATGGAGTGTCATCTATAAAGCCGGCACTCATGTCCACGATTCCACAAATCAAGGCTGGGATAGGACCTGTGTTCGTCACACCGGAAGGGGGAATCCTTAGATATGCATTCTCCCTTACTGAGCCATGCACAAATAATGAGGCGGACTATGAAGCTCTCATAGCTGGTTTCGAATTGGCAATCAAAATGGGAATCCAACACATTCATATATTTGGAGACACAACTCATTATTAAGCAAGTCGAAGGAGACTACAAGATATACAAGCCTGAACTTCTTAAATATTACAAGAAGGTCAAAGATCTGATGAAAAAAATCCCCCAAGTACAGTTGAGGAGGGTTTCAAGATCAGAAAATGGAGAAGCTGATTCTTTGACAAAAGTAGCAAAGGAACTGGCGACTCCAGATTATGAAGAAATCCATATAACCATAAGAAATAGAAGACCCATAAGTACGATCCTTGATGATGTCGAAGAGGAAAGTGTTAGGGGCAAAGCGGAAGTCTTCACCCTTGAAATGCTAGAGGAAGATTGGAGGTAACTATTCATAGAATATTTGAAATATGATAAACTCCCAGAGGACAAATCAGAAGGTCTTCAGATAAAACGAAGAGCCTTGAGATTCACCCTCATAATGAAGAAATTTAAGAAGTTATGCATGATGTATACTCCAGAATATGTGGTGCACACCAATCCGGGCCCAAGATGCGACTTAAGATTAAGCGCTTGGGATATTATTGGCCAACTATGGTTAGAGATTGCATCGATTATGCTAGAAGATGCCATCTATGTCAAATACATGGTGATTTCATTCACCAACATCCAAATCCTCTACACCCCACAGTCTTTTCATGACCTTTTGAGATATGGGGAACAAATGTAGTTCGTCCCAATGAACCTTCATCATCTTTGGGATACCGATTCATATTGGCTGCAACAGACTACTTCTCCAGATAGGCAGAAGCTATTCCACTAAGAGAACTGAAGACTGAAAATATCATCAAATTCTTCAGAGAGAACATCTTATACAGATTCAGGACTCCAAGGAGAATTATTTCAGATAATTGCCCTGCCTTCAGAAGCTTCAAAGTTGGGAGATTTGCGCAGCATCACAAAATAGGCTGGCAATGTACCTCCATCTATAATGCTAGAGCAAATGGGTTGGCGGAAGCATTTAACAAGACCCTCTCAAAGCTATTGAAGAAAGCTGTGTCCAAAAATAAAAAGGACTGGCATGAGAGACTCCCAGAGATGCTGTGGGCCTATCACACTACCTATAGGACTCCAACACAGTGTACACCATACTCTCTAGTGTTTGAAATTGAAGCAGTTTTACCCCTCGAAATCCAAATACCCTCATTGAGAATGGTAGTGCAAAATGAAATTTCAAATGAAGATAATATTCGGCTTCACTCAACAGAATCTCGAAGTCTACAAGGCCAAGATGTCTCAGGCCTACAACAAATTGGCTCGGTTTAGGACTTATACCAAAGGAGAAATGGCTCTTGTCCTAAGAAGACCTATCATCACCAATAAACGGGCTGGGGGCAAGTTCAATGCAAACTGGGAAGGTCCGTACGTCTTGGAGATCGTCTATGAAGGAGGCGCGTACCAGCTCATTGATGCTAATGGAGAAAGACCAATGCTACCCATCAATCATCGTTTTCTGAAGAAATATTATGCTTAATGTAAAAATGTTTGCCTATGACGGAACGTCTGGTCCCTTATAAGGGTAGACTAGTCATGTACAATCGAATGTACTTCTCGAGGCAAAACATTAATTTTTATGTACTTTTATATCAAATTCATTCAATGAAATAAAGAGGCATGTGTTTGTCTACGATGGAATGTCCGGCTCCTAGTTGGGGACAGATCGGACATGTACAATTAAATGTGCTTCTTGAGACAAACACATTGACCTCCTATTCCCACAAAAAAAAAAAACAAACAAAAAAAATCAAAAAAATCAAAAAAATTCTCCAAGTGTTCCATCCATTTGCAAAAAAAATAAAAAAGGAGAAATAAAGAAAGGAACTAAAATTTATTCAAGTCTAGTGTTCATAACAAATGTCTCAAAGTCGACTACCAAAGCATAAATAAACTAAGAAATCAAATTAAAGAAGAAAAAGAAGGGAGGGAAGCCCTTTTAATGCCCGACAAATTTCAACAATGATTCTTTTACTTCCTCCAACTCATCGAGCCATCTCGTGAAAACATCAATGAGATGGCATCTGAATGACCTCCTTGATCCGCGGCGAGCTGTGCTTTAGCATCATCCAACTCAACTTGAAGATTCGCTTGTATGTGCTCAGAAGCTTCGAAGAAGTTCGTTGAAGTTGCTATCTTCTCACCCAAAGTCTTCATCATACCTGAAATCTCATAAAGTTTGGTCTGTAGTTGATGATGCCTCTCAGCAAGCTTCTGATAATCCTCTTTATCCGTATTTATTTCATTAGCCCATTCCACCCTGCGTTTGTTTAGACGTTCAAGTGCTAAAGCTTTCTCATGCACACGTGCCTTGACTTGTTGATCACGGATATGAGCTTGAAGCGTCCAAATCCGTATTAGGAGCGGGTTTCGGAGGGGGATCAGACGTCGAGCCATATTGGGAATCAAATCTTGACTTCCTAAAAAAGTCCACCCAGTCCTTAAAAAATACATATTTATTAGCATCCCTTTTTGCAAGCCATTGAAAGACGTCGAAAAGGCTCCTTAATACAGAAAATTCTGAACTTCTTCTATTGTAGAGTATATCATTATGAGGGACGACCTCATCATACATATCACCAACGATCGGAAGCCCCCCAAGTCTTTGGATTTCACGTAACAAAACTCCTACTCCTCCATGCAAAAAGTGGAAGGTGTTGGTTTCCGGACACCACAACTCCACCAATGCTTTGTAAAAATTCAAATCAAGATCATAGAGACCAACTGAGGCCACAATCCCTCCAACTAAATCTAGTCGGGATAATTCGTTAGAATAATTGCTAATGATATTTTTGGCCTAACTAGCATAACGTGGGAAATCAACTAATTTACTTCTAATGAGATTTCTAGCCCCCCACCGTGGTTGATGGTTAAAAATCTTATGACCAAGAGTTTGAAACATATTCAAATCTCTAATATTTCCCTCAGGCTTCAAATAAATTGCATTAATCGTGTTACCTGGATGCCAACGATTTGCAGTCAACCGAGCTGCAGCTATACCGGCAGAAGGACGCTTTACCCACTCCGAGTGCTCCTCTCCTTCATATCTGATCATAGACTCTGACCTGGGACAAAAAACGGGATCTCGACGAATGAAAACCTGACCTTGAGGGACCTCCTGACAACTCTAATTGGTGCCCCAAAAAGGTTGAGAGATATTGGCCATGACAAAAAGAAGGATTTGGGGATTCCTACTTCTCTCACTCAATATATTTTGTGAGAAAAGTATGAAGGGGGCATTTCTTTATATATAAAAAATACATGTCCCAATCCTAATAGGATTTAAATTCCAATTTAAATAGAATTCATATATATCCCAATCTCGATATATTCAAGATATTTATGATAAATAAATAAAATTTAAATATGTCCTAATCTTAATTGATTTAGGATTCTTTCGAGATAAATTGATAAATTATTTGGTTGCATTTTGGACCAAAATACAAATCCCGAGACAATCTCAAGTTTCGAGATAGCCCGAGAGCACATATCTCGAGGCAATCTCAAATTTCAAGATAGCCAGAGAATACATATCTCGAGGCAATCTCATATTCCCAAATAGCCCGAGAGCAAATCTCGAGGCAATACAAAACTCAGGATAGCCTGAACACAAATCTCGAGGCAATCATAAATAGTAAAATAGAACAAATCCCAAGATCTCCGAGAATACAAATCTCGAGGCAATCTCATAGCTCGAGAACAAATCTCGAGTCAATTTGAGAAAATACAAATCCCAAGGCGATGGATAAAAATAATAATAATAATAAAAGAAGAGAGGTTAATTGATTAATTGATTAATTAATTAATTAATTGAATTCCAACTTACGGTCGGTGAGAAGTCATGGGCTGACCCGGCTTGCGATCGTGCCACGATTTCCGTAACACGTTACCCTCTATCTCTCGACCATACCCACACTTCATCATCATTAAATAGGAGAGAAAAGAAAGAAGACAGGGAGAAAGAAAGACACGAGGCAACAGAGAGGAGCTTTCAGAGAAAGGCGTCCGAGAGAAGAAAGCAAAGGAGAAAAGAAGAAGAAAGAGTAAGGTAAAAAAAAAAAAAGGTATTCTGAGATATTATATACTATTATATACTATATATTATTATTATTATTATTATTATTATTATTATTATTATTATTATTATTATTATTATTATTATATATGATATATTACATACTATATATATGACATAAAGAAGAAGAAGAAGAAGACCGTCCCCTGTTCTGTGCTTCTACGCCGCCGAGTCACCGGAATCCCTATTGCACCCCTTTGTCGCCGAATTGCCACTCGACGGCACCAACTAAGGAGTAATATATATACAGGTATGTACAATATGTGGAGATGGGGGTTGCTCCACTGTGCTCGTTCTCGCTACCGAATCACCGCCTGGCCACACCACCGGAGAAAATGAAGCAGAGGAAATCATACTCTGTTCTGAGACGAGCCCCTGATTTTGCCGTCCGCCCATCATCAACGCCATGCCACCGGAGGAGTAGTATATATCTATATTTATATATATGAGGATTGAGGGCCTATCCTGCATCCTTTCGCCGCCGGAGCGCCGACGAACGCCGCTATCTAGATCGCCAGTATGCTGTTAGAAGTGGGAATTTGGAAGACAATATTATAATCTATATATAAGAGAAGCAAAAAGGGGGCCATCCCTCTGTTTTTCCTTTCCCTGCTGCTTGCTTCCTACTACTGTTGTTCCCATGGAGTCCGATGCCATCAGTGTTCTCCGACCGCCATTGGAGCCCCCTGTTCCTTCTGCACGCACCCCGGTCAGGACTACCGACGACCGCGACCTGCAACTACTACCCGCGAGCCCTTCATCGCCGAGCTGCTGGAGAAGGCCTCTGCTCCCTGTACAGCCAAACCGAGCCGCCAGAGAAGGAAGTCGCTGGAAAACTATGTTATTATATAAATATATGTTCTTAAGAGGAAGGGCCAGTCCCCTCTGCGCTGCTGCACCGACGAGAGGAAGAACCTATAAATATATATATATATATATTATGCATATTATCTGTGGCTACCAGAGAACTCAAAGTCCAAGCTTTGGATGCACTTGAGTTTGAAGTTCAGAACCTTCAAGATCAAAGGATTGCCTTGCTGTGATGAAAGACCATTAGAAGAAATAGATGATACTGCTGCAAAAGTTTTAAGAAGAAAAGGAGAAGGCTATTGCCAAGTTGTTGGATATAGAAGCTCCATTTCTATATGTATACGAATAAGAAGCAGCCGAGGGATCCACCAAAGAAAGCTAAAGATTGATGTTAGGATACATAAGTTATGGGTTAATGAAAAGTGCTGCACAAGCCATGGGATTAGATATGAGTTTTGTTGTTAGTTTTATAAAAGAGTGCACTCTGATGTCATGTTAAGTGTTAATTGTATGGAATGCCCCTAAAGTGTTCGATGAAATACTTGATAGAATTCGTAATGCAATACTTGATAAGTTTGTCCTTGGGAATAAATGAGATGTTGATGGCTTATGATTTCCCAGAAATGAGTATAAATTGCTGGCTTAAGCTTGCAAGTGAGAGACCATATAGAGGAAAAATGTCAAAACTCATCAGATGGATGCACAAGCTCAAAAAGACACCAAAAGTGATGAAGCTACAGCCAGCTCTGAGCAACAGCTGAGGCCATATCATCAACATCTCAAAGGCAGCTGTTGTAGTTATGAATAAAACAACAATTTGTAGCAAACTTGTGTGAATCAATTCACAGAGTAGCCATTGATAGATACAAATTGTTGTTGTTAATGTCATGGTCGCCCATAAAGAACTTAATTTGAGGAGTTTAAAAGAAGGGCCTCTGTTGTACTCATGGTGAGAGTCTTAAATTGTAATCCACTAAAGTTGAAGTTTTGGGCAATGAGAAAGTATTCCAAATAATATAATTCATAACATAAGATGCAAAGCCAAGTATGGTGAGAAGTGATAAACCTCTAAATCTATTGGTCAGTCAAAGTTTAAAAAGAAAGGGTGATGGTTGCTCTCTCTCTCACAACTATATTAATGGCAATGACATGACTGCTCCTGCAATAAATAAATAAATAAATAAATAAATAAATAAATAAATAAATAAATAAATAAATAAATAAATAAATAAAAGAGAAAGAAAGGGAAATTCGACTACCTATGCCATCATTGTTGACTCAAGTCAAAAAGAGGTAAATTAAAGGGGAAATGTGGAGCTTAACAAGGTCGAAAGAACATGGAAGGCCATGCTAGTAAAGTAAAAAAAAGAGAGAAAGCAAAAAAAAAAAAAAAGAAAAAAAAAAGAGCCCATTTGAATAAACATTTGAGGAGAGATGACCAATTTAAAATTTGGTGATTAAAAAAAAAGGGAATGATAAGATAATGTGGTCATATAAAATAAAGATAGTTGGTCCCACTAACAAAAAAAAAGGGAAGGATGGCTGATTTTATTATCATTAATGAAATGGGCATTTTGTAGCTCAAATATTGAAAAAGGGAATTTTGAATTCATATACATGTCCATGTGCACGCATCTCGATGCGACACAATTGCACATATTCTTGAAGCAGTTGATGATATTCAAATCCCAAAACAACACGTATCTCGATGCGATGATGACGAAGCATATATCCTGAAGCGGGCGATGAAATATAAATCTCAAGGCAGTATTCACTTTAAGGCAGCCGATAAACATAAATTTCAAAGCGACACGTATCCCGAAGGGGCGACAGGACACTCAATTCGGGATGGTTATTACTATAAATCCCAAAATCTCGAGGCGGTGGTAAAGTCGGCATTTTGAGGCAACCAAAAGCAGCGCAAATTTCAAAGTGATAGAGCATATATTCCAAGGCGAAAAACGGCATCATTTATATAAATAAATAAATAAAATATATATTCATATTTATATGATATATATGTAATAAATTATTATGTTTCTGCAATAAATAAATTTATCAAATTTTTATTGTCTCTACTTGTACTTTTGCCCTTAATCGGAGGTTCCCAAGACTTTGTCTGAGGTAATTAATGATAGAGGCTTACCTCTTTTAGGGATGGAAGAACCCACAATATTTAAAATAAATAAAATAAATGATTTGTGATTCGATGTATCGCCTTGTGTCTCTTCACAGACACGATGCCAAGCGGGTATTTTCGATCCCACAAGAATGTTGATTGATGTGGTACTGAGTGGGCTGGGTCTGGTCTATTGGGCTTGAGTTGGAATTCTGATTGTTATTTGGATGGGGCTCTCCTATGTGGTGGTCTTGATTTGTATTAGATATGTCACATTCTAGTGGCTGTTGGGTGTTGTTTGTGGTTGGTGGTTGGTCAGCCACTACTGTGTCATTGAGTTCGTTTAGTGATAGTAACCTTAGGTGGTTATTAAGATGATGGTTCTCAATGTAGGTTGAACTAGGCTTCTTCATTGCTTGATGGGTTTTAGGGATTACAACTGAGGTTTCGTCTTAGTAATCGCCATTTACATTGGATTTTCCCATTTGCCCAGGGGGACTTGGTAAGCCTATCTCTTGTTGGGCCTGGCTATTGAGCTATCCCTGATCAACCCCTTCATCAAGGTTAGATGTTGGTGTCTGGTGTGGCCCACCCATGAGCTGGGATTGTTTCCCATTAGGTTCCATCATTTCCATGTCCCGCTGATTGACCGATCCTTGTTTGATCAAGTCCGATAATCCTGCCCATTCATGGATCCATGTGGCGTCAGGGAACACCACGTCTTCCGCCAGCTTCACCTCACGATTGATGCAGGAGAGCCCGAGTCAGACTATGCCGAGCTATCTGATTGCACCATTAGAGCTTTGGCATACCACAACTTGGCTGACGACGTAAAGGCGGAAGGTGATCGAGCCAAGTTCGGAATTGGGGAGCACTTTGGACATGTTTCGGTATTTTGGCCATAACTTTGGCTACCGATATCGGATTCACGCGCTCAACCCCAATTCGGAAAGCTCGTCTCGACACGCACATGAGGTCCTTCAAGCTTTGCTCTATGGACCCTTTATTCACCCTCAAATTCTACTGTTTTCCCCGTCGTTTCTTCGTTTCTCGGTGTTTTTTTTTTTCATTTTTGGTAATACTTCATATGCCAATTTAGGATAGGATATGAATCTGATTTGAACTCGGATTTTTAGGAGTTATCTATTTTGTTTAGTTATTTTAGAATTAGATAAGTTTTTCTATTGGACCAAAATTTGCCGATTTGGGCAAATTTGGATAAAAAGATAGAATTTCTAGGTTATCTAGGTTAGTTTTTTAGCTATTTAAACCCGGCTTGTGGGTTGAATTTTATTCATTGATTATTGAGTTATTTTTCTTTCAGAGACTATTCTTCTTTGTTTGTCCTCCCCTTTTCTTGCTCTTCTATCAATCCCCCCTGTTTACCACTGCCCGCAAGTTAATCACTACCCTGCCCGGCGTCAGTTGGTATCAGAGATCATCTTCTTCCTGTGGCCTCGGCATCAATGGCTGGAGGTCATGGTGGCCGTGGTGGTCTTCGTGGTGGACATGTTCCGGCAGAGGAAGGTCCTTCTCGAGACCCAATCGCCTTGGAAGCGATGAACGAGGATTTGCAGAGACAAGTAGCGGAGTTGACCCAAAGATTGGCGACGTGAGATTTGGGGGATCGTGAGGTTTCAGACCACGACTCCGAGTCTACCTTCGTCAACCCCTATTCCCGGCGTGGGCAGTCCAAAGAGCACCGTGCACGAGAGGAGAGTCACGGAGATCTCAGCTTTCTGGTGGAGTTGCCTGAATTTACTGGAACCCTGCATACTGAAGCCTTCATCGGCTGGATGAACGAGGTCGAGAGGATATTTGAGTACAAGGAGGTCCCTGATCGTCAGAAGGTGAAGCTAGTTGCCATCAAGTTGAAGGGCCGAGCATCCGTGTGGTGGGAGCAGTTGCGGCGTTCATGGGATCCGCAAGGCAAAGCAAAGATCGTAGATTGGGACAAGATGAAGAAGAAGATGAAGGGGCACTTCCTCCCCTCCGGCTACACCCAAACCTTGTTTCAATGACTTCATACGTTGAGACAAGGCGCAAGATCAGTAGATGAGTACACAGAGGACTTCTACCAATTGATCGAGCGGAACGACTTATCCGAGACGGAGGAGCAACTAGTGGCTCGATATCTGGGAGGTCTGCGCCAACCATTGCAAGATTTCCTCAGTCTACACTAATTATGGACTGTTTCGGAGGCATACCAGTGCGCCCTCACTGTTGAAAAGCAACAGAATAGAAGACCACCAATCAGGAGCGATCAGAGTAGCCGGACAGCTTGCCCTCAGGCACTCCGCCCAGTCCAGCAAGCACCGTCAGGTAGTTCTAACTCTGGAGTTCATTGTTATAGGTGTGGTGAGCAGGGGCATAAATCACCCGAGTGCAGAAACCTGCTAGTCAGAAGGGCAAGAACCTGATGATTGAAGAGATCGAGGCTGAGGAGGCTGAGGAACCAGTTTATGATGACTATGGAGATGATGATGAGGCTGGTGATGTGTTGATTGGGGATGGCCATGAGACCCTCGTTGTTCGTAAGAGTTTGCTGGCACCCAAGGATGAATCAAGGGAAGACTGGCTGAGAAACAACATCTTCCATACCACCTGCACAGTGGCCGACAAGGTTTGCAAGGTGATCATCGACAGCGGTAGTTGTGAGAACGTGGTGTCTGAAGACGCTGTCCAGAAGTTGCAGTTAAAGACAGAGCGACATTCGAAGCCCTACAATCTATCATGGTTGAGCAAAGGCACCGAGGTAAAAGTAGATCGGCGATGTCTCGTGTCTTTCTCCATTGGGCAGAGGTACTTTGACAATGCGTGGTACGATGTCGTGTCATTGGATGCATGTCACCTACTACTGGGGCGACCATGGCAGTATGATCGGAGCGTGGTCCAAGATGGAAGGAAAAATACTTATTCCCTCAGCATCAAGGGAGAAAAGATCATGTTGGCACCCCGCCGAGAAGAAAAGCATCCTACTCCGGCAACCAATACTAACCTACTTTTCATGTCCAGATTTTTAAGCGGGATCAAGCAGGGCGATGTAGTCTATGCCTTGCTACCTTGCATGCATAGTACCACAGACAAGGATCCAGATCTGCCAATAGTAGTGCGGCAATTGCTCCTGGAATTCGCGGACTTGATGCCAGACGAACTTCCCCCGGGACTCCCACCTATGAGGGACATCCAACACCAGATAGATCTTGTCCCAAGGAGGCTGAAGAATTACAACGGTGAGTGGAGGAGTTATTAAGGAACGGCTACATCCGAGAGAGCATGAGTCCCTGCACAGTTCCAGCCCTATTGGTGCCAAAGAAGGATGGCTCGTGGCGCATGTGTATATACAGCCGAGCAATCAACAAAATCACCATCAAATACCGCTACCCCATCTCCCGCCTGGATGACATGTTGGATCAACTATCCTGCTCAAAGGTCTTTTCAAAAATCGATCTAAAGAGCGGATACCACCAGATCAGAATACGACCTGGAGATGAGTGGAAGACGGCGTTCAAGACACAACATGGACTGTACGAGTGGATGGTGATGCCTTTTGGGTTGTCCAACTCCCCCAACACATTCATGCGATTCATGCACCAGGTTTTGTGACCGTTTATGGGCAAGTTTGTGGTGGTCTATTTCGATGGCATCCTCATCTATAGTTTGAGTTGGTCCTCACACTTTGACCATCTTCGCGGAGTTGCTAAGAACGAAGCGCCTGTTTGTCAGCCGAAAGAAGTGTTCCTTCTTCACCACTTCTGTGACCTTCCTTGGTTTTGTTGTTTCTACTGACGGTGTTCATGCAGATCAATCAAAGATCGATGCAATCTTGGAGTGGCCCAGACCGAGGACCTTGCATGATGTTCAAAGTTTCCATGGGCTGGCCTCGTTCTACAAAAGATTCATACGGAACTTTAGCACGCTGATTGCCCCCATCACAGAGTGTCTCAAGGGGCGTGATTTAAAGTGGATGGATGAGGCCGAAAATAGCTTCCACCTGGTCAAACAGAAGATGACTGAAGCACCAGTTCTCCAACTTCCCGACTTCGACAAAGTGTTCAAGGTCAATTGTGATGCATCTGGAGTTGGCGTTGGAGGTGTTCTGAACCAGTCAGGACGACCGGTAGCTTTCTTTAGCGAGAAGCTGTCCGGGTCAAAAAAGAACTACTTCACTTATGACCTGGAGTTTTATGCCATAGTTCAGTCGCTGAAGCATTGGCGCCACTACCTCATACAGAAGGAGTTCATTCTGTTCACCGATCATGAAGCCCTGAAGTACATCAATGGCCAACACAAACTGAGCAGGCGACACACTAAGTGGGTAGCATACTTGCAGGAGTTCACCTTTACTTTGAAGCATCAAGCAGGAAGCCTCAACCGTGTAGCAGATGCTTTGAAGCTTTCATGGATATGTATGCGGGTGATCCTTCCTTCGGGCGGATCCTTCAGGAGGTAACCGATGGACATCGTCATGATTTTATTTTGCATAACGATTACCTGTTTCGTAGACTGCAGCTGTGCATCCCGACTGTTCATTGCGACAGCAGATCATGAGCGAACTCTATAATGAGGGGCACTTTGGTCGTGATAAGACCTACGCCCTCATAGCTGTAGACTTTTATTGGCCGAAGTTGTCTAGTGACGTGGCACACTTTGTGGAGCGCTGCTTTGTGTGTCAGCGGGCCAAAGGAGTTCTCACCAACGCAGGCCTGTACACTCCCTTGCCAGTCCCTGAAGCCCCTTGGCTTGACGTCAGTATGGATTTTGTTCTGGGCCTTCCTCGTACCCAGCGGGCCTCAGACTCTATCATGGTGGTGGTTGACAGATTTTCCAAGATGGCCCATTTTGTAGCTTGTTGGAAGACTATGGATGCTACCCGCATCGCACATCTTTACTTTCGAGAGACTGTTCGCTTGCATGGTGTCCCTCGCTCCATCACATCCGATCGTGATACCAAGTTCGTTAGCCTCTTCTGGAGAAGCTTGTGGGGAAAATTGGGGACGCAATTGCACTTTAGCAGTACATACCACCCCCAGACAAATGGCTAGACTGAAGTGATGAACCGGAGTTTGGGCAACCTATTGAGGAGTTTGGAACGCCCGATTCTGATATCGGATTTTTAAGAGTTATCTTATTTGTTTAGAGTTTTAAATTTAGATAAGTTTAGTTTTAAATAATAATTTGTCAATTTTAGCAAATTTAGATTAGATGATAAGGTTTTTAGATTAATCTTTTGAGGCTATTTAACCCGGCTTGTGGGTTAGTTTTTCATTATTGAATTTTGATTAATAATATTTTCCTGAATTTCAAAGTATTTTCTCTGGTTCTTTTGGTTCTTCGTTTGTTCTTCCTTGTGATCCATAGGTTGCAGCTAGCCCGCGGGATAATCGCTACCCCGCCCAGCGTCAAAGATCAAGTACGGTGGTCAGGTCTATTGGATTGACAGGTCCCCTCTCACCGAGCGAAATGTGTCCTTGTTCAGACATTGGTATTCCTTATGTTCTAGTTTTGGCAAAGCTTGCCGTACCCTACAGGCGGCGCTCCTGCTACCCCTCTGGCGCCTTGGTACGACAGTCCGAGAGGGGGTTCCTAGCATCATATCGGATATTGTTCTTTGTACCCGTCGATCCCTTCGTGCCTGTAGTTGCCTCTCTGATCACTATCTCGGTGGCTCGCCATTCTCCGGTCATTTTCTCCAGTGAGCATTTTGGTTCTTCAATGGCGATGCCTTTTCATTTCCTTTCCTTTGCTTCAGTGCTTGTATCCTTGGTTGTGTGTTGGTCTCCTTCTTGTTTTGGCAACCATGCCTTGTGGATATTGGCTCCCCGTTTCCTCTTCGATTTTCTCCTGCGACCCCATAGCAGCTATTCCTGGCCGTATTCAAGCAGCACCCTAATTATGTGTTTTCTGCTCCCGATGTCACAGGCGATGGTACATGGTAGTGTTCTTCCGCTTTCTGATGCGGAGCATCACCCGGGCATCGTCAGCGTATCTTCCTCCGTAGACGTCGATGTGTATGACTTCCTCCATCGGTTTGAGAATTCAGTTGATCGTCTCGCGTTTCCTGCAGAAAAGTGGGAGTTTTTGTACCTCTATCCAGCGGGTGGCACAATTCGCGCTCGGCGGGTTACATAGGTCCGGTGTCCACGGCGAGCATCGGAAGGCTACCTCTAGTAGTTCAATGGTATTCATGTTTTCCAACTGCCATGTGACCTTTGGTGATGGACACGCGGTGATGTATCGTCCATCTCAGAATAGTTTGGTTGGCCAATCCCAGTCCTCATCGCAGAATAGCTTGAAGGTCGCCGCGATCCGACGATAGTCGAAGAAGCCTTCTTGTTCCTTCTCAATCGTGACGATGGTGAAGTGTTATAGCTTCTCCTTTTTTTGAATCATTCCTCTGTCCAGTGAAAGGTGATGCATTTCTTCATCTTCTACTTCCTCTTGTGGTACGTCCGGTAGTGTTGCTCCCAGCAGTGGTGGTGGTGGGGTTCGCGATTGGGGCGGCGGTGGTGGGCCTAGTGGTGATGGGGCCATCCCTTTTGTTTCAGAGGGCCTTTCTTTTGTTGTTGTTTCTTTACTTCCCTTCTGTGTGTGTCTAGCTCGGTAGCTACTTCCCCAGTGTTCGACTTCGCCCCAGTTCCTGCAAGTAATTGCACGTCGGCATTCCTTCGCCTTGTGTCGTCGTTGTAGGCATTAACCGCACACTTCAACAGGTCCGACCGGAGTGTAGATGAGCGGGGGGCCTCATCTCTATTCTGTTCGGCGTATTGTGGGGGATGTCGAGCTGGAGATGTGGCGTCTCTTGCCCCGGACCTTTTCCCATCCTTATTCCTCTATTGGGTTGGGTGGGGTGAGATTCTCTCTATCATCTCAATTTGCAATAGGGCGGCGCCGTGGACCACCTTAGCGTAGGAAACTCCAGGTCATCGGGGGCTTAGACGGGCAGTCGGAATTGCAGTCGTATTTTGGGGTCGCTGGTGCCTCTCCAGTATCGGCCCATCTTTGTCACCTCCTCTTTCTTCCTCCGGTCGCCTTTGTTTCCATACTTTCACTACCTTCCTCCCTGTTCGCCTGTCCATCCTTTTTGTGTCCTCCTTTGTGCTCCCCGCCGTGTTCATCGCCTGGTGGTGTGGGCGTTGGGGCGTTGCTCGCCGACCGCCTACCATGTTTTTGATGGAGTTGTGGTAGCCATCGATCTCGCCTCCATAGGTTCTCCTGAAGGGGTTCTCTTCGTTGGAGTGTTGTGAACTCGCCGGGGATCGACCACCCACCATGGAACGCTTAAGGGCCACAACTATTGATCGTTAAACATCTCTCACTACTATGCAATTATAAAAATAAAATGGAAAATTATTGTTATACCAATATGGATAGTGGACTCTAGATGGTGTATGACATGGTATAAAATGTAGCTTAAGTCAGTAATGTTATCAATTAAAAATTTTAAAATATGTGATATTTTTAAATTATAAAATAAATCAAGATTAGCGGAAGCAAATGACGGCGAGCAGAATAGTGATTAACCTGCGGGCTACGGCAACCAGTGGATTGCCAAGAAAGCAAGTAAAGGAGAAGAAAAAACAAAGAAAAAAGTCTCTGAAACTTCAACGAAAATACTTTTATTCAAAACTCAAATAATCTAAGACTAACCGACAAGCTGGGTTAAATAGTTTCAAAATAATAACCTAAAAACACTATCATCTTATTTAAATTGCCAAAATTGACAAATTATTATCCAAAACTAAAACTTATCTTAATTCAAAAATCTAAACAAATCAGATTAATCATAAAAATCTGACATCAAATCAGATTCAAATCCTATTCTAATTTGATAAATAATTTAATACTTAAAATAGCAAAAATATCTAAACAGTAATATGGCAGGAAAAAACCAGAATTTAAATTCAAAGATAGTGCCCACCAAGTCGATCTAGGGGATCACGTGGTGCGCGCAGAAATGAGCTTTCCGGATTGGGTTCGAACGCATGATTCCTACCTCTGTAGCCAATGTTATGACAAAAATACAAAACCACACCCAAAATTGCTCGAATCACGGAATTGGCTCGATTACTTCCAGCCTTTACGTTGATCCGCCAACTCGACACCAACTGACCAAAGCCTTCTGCATCAGTCACCCCGGGTTGGAAAGATCTCATCCTCGAATTCAAAATAATGTCTTTAGAATCGTCTGAAGTCTTCAAGCTTGGTCCAATCTTATGCTCGTAATTGTCATAAATAGATTCACCAATTTCTTCCTCGTAGTCGTCAAAGATGGGAGAGATCTCCTCATTGTAATCATCGTAGATGGGCGAGATCTCTTCATCGTAATCATTGTAGATAGGTGAGATCTCCTCCTTCTCATCTTCGTCAAAGATGGGTGAGATCTCCTCATCATCGTTATAGATGGGTGGGATCTCCTCCTCATCTTCATCGTCATAGATGGGTTGGTCAAACCTCTGATCGCTATGATCATGGTGCTGGACTTCCTCAACCGGAACCTGCCCATAATAACCACGATCAAAATCAATCGCCGCCAGACGCCTTGATAACTTCATGACTTGCCTATGCAAATCCTTAATCATCAAGTATTAGGTTAATTCCGCAACTTGCCTCTATAGATCCTCGTTCATCGCCTCCAGGGCACTCAGGTCACGGTACTGGACTTCCTCAGCCGGAACCTTTCCACCACGTCGACCACCGCGGCCACCACAAGCTCTCTGATACCAACTGACGCTAGGCAGGATAGTGATTAACCTGCGAGCAACGGTAACCAATAGATTGCCAAGAAAGCAAGTAAAAGGAAAGATAAAACAGAGAAGAAAGTCTCTGAAACTTCAAAGAAAATACATTTATTCAAAACTTAATAATCTAAGACCAACCCACAAGCCAGGTGTAACGCCCCAAATTTTCTAAGTGAATAAATCAGAAATTTATTCAAAAATTAATGAGATTACTTAACACAGGGAATAAATTAATTATTTTAAAGCCTAATTAAGAAGAAAAATTTGGGGATATTAAGTTAAATCCAGCCTCGTAACTAATGGGCCGAGGGAAGGCCCTAATGGACCAGGCTGCTTATATTGGAATAGTTAGAGGTAGACGGTAAGGATAACCTCGAATAATTAATTGGGAAGATCGTAAGTGTTGATTAAACAAGATTAAATTAGATGGGAGAATCGGTCATATGTTCGGGTTCCGATAAAGTAGATCTAGCCGAGTCAAAAGCCGAGATTCGCGGATCTGGGTCGGGAGAGGGAGACAACCCGTGACGCTACAGTCAGCCCGTGTCACTAGGGACGTCTGACCCGGGATTCCCGGATCTGGGTCGGCAGAATTATTGATAATTATTAATAAGATAATATTTTTAAATAGTGATGTGACGTAAAGTAAAAGATAAAGTATTATAAAGTATTTAAAGGATAATAGATTTAAAAGAAAAAGGTATTAAAATATAATATACTTTAATTAAAAAAAAAGAAGTCAATGTCTTTATAAGACAGAGACGAGAGAAAGAGAGAGAGAAACAAATCTCTCTCTCTCTCGATCTCTCTCTCCCTTCCTCTCTCTCGCATACTGCACCCTCCTCTTCGAAAGCACCGTTGCTTCAACGCCGGTGCCCGCCATCATCGCCCGCCGACTTGAGACGCTACCGGCCGCTACGCGAGACCGTCGGCGCCGCCTGCCTGATCAGCCGCCCGCGCCACCGGCTACTACGCACCGACGAGCCGCCACTTTTATGATAGCTTCCCCGAGCAAAGACTCTTCGTCCCTAATTTCTCAATATTTCGGTGAGCCCTAACTTGGGGAAAATATCCCTTAAGGTAGTGTTTAATTGTCTCATTTAGGGACAAAATCAAAGGTATTGATGATGAATTTTAGGGAGGGCGGTCGAAGGCTTAGAGAAGGAGATTGAGCATGAGTTGATGAATGTATGCTTAAGTCTTGCAGGGATAAATTTAAGAATTGTGGTGTAGATGAGTGATGTATGATTTTCATGGAATCAATTGTATAGAACTGTGTGTGAATGTTTGTAGAAATTTCGGAGCCCTGCAAATAGAGGAGGTGCTGCCGAAATTTTTGCCGATATACTTAGATTTATCATGCATTAATTAGCAGGTTATTGACTTAATAAAGCATGATGTAGTTCTAAGATAAGTTGATGATGAAGTTAAGTATAGATACTTAGAAGGGAAATCCCGTATTTTCATCGTGCTCTATTTAGTCTTAATTGGAGTATGAGTCAAGAATACAACTCCGTACTTATAGATTTTCGTATTTCGATTCTAGGGAGGGGAAAAGGCCCAGCCGAAGCTGCCGAAGGACCAAGCGATTCCTAGGAATTTGCGAAGGACGTGAGGTGAGGGGACTTCACCGTAGATCTAGAGTTATTTTATGTGAATTATTGGGATTTCGGCTTTCTCGTTTTACTGTGAGTTTCATTTCGGTTTGTGGTTGCCGATCGAATTATGGTTATGCATGTTTAATGTTTTCATGCGTGTACAATTAATTTAAACTTTTAAAGAGCATGAGTAATGACTAAGGAAACCCTAAGGGGTAGATGAAGATTAATTCGTGTATCACAAGCTGTACCTTAGTTAGTTATGTATGGGGGACCCAGCGGGAGGGCTCGGGATAGAGCCCAGATTTCTTTCCTAGTTGATGAGACCGGGCTACGGAAGGGGATTTGTTTTCAATCGTTTTTCTTAAAACCAAAAATGTTTGCGAAAGTCGTTTTTCTTATAAAAACCCTTCCTGTCTCGTGAGAGAGAGCCTGTATCGGATAGGAGATGCTCGCTTGATGTTCATGTAGATGTATGTCTCTGTTCGTCAGGCGTCGGGTTCATGTAGATGTATGCCTCTCTTCCCGGCATCAGGATCAGGTAGATGTATACCTCTAATCCTGGTGATTGCTGGAGTCTTTACGGAGACATTTTAACTAGGGGTACATGCTTATGTGATATGAGGCCCTGGCATGTATACATGTTCACTATGTGCTTGCATGATTGGAGATTTCTTGTCGGGTTTTCTTTGGATTTTTGATCATACTAGCATTTTTATCAAGATTGAAGATAATAATGCTGACTTTCATGAATTGTACTCGCATTGATTATGTTACCGCATTTTAGTACAGATTACGGGTATGTGTAATATCTGCTGGGGTAGTCTATACTCACTAAGCTTGTATAGCTCAGTCCCTTTCTATACTGTTTTCTCTTACAGGATCTAGACTCGGACCTGGATAGGATTTCTTGGCTTGAGCAGAGGTCGAGGTCTAGATGGCTCTGGCGTATCTGTTTCTATATTTAATGTTGTTGGGTTGTATTAAACTTTAATTATGTTTTTATTCCGCTGTATTTGGGGCCATAGTTGCCCATGACTCTGTGTGATGTACTCTACTATGACGCTTATTTGAATATGACTCCCGGTGTGTAACCGGTTATGTTAGATCATATGAACCTTGTTTAGAGTACATGATCCATGATTTTCAGGTTTAACTGTACAGCTTATGGGCTGGGTGCACTCCCGGCCCAGCTGGTGTGACATCGGTTTCATTAGCGAAATGGGTGTTACACCAGGTTAAATAGCTTCAAAAGAATAACCTAAAAACCCTACCATCTTATCCATATTTCGCCAAAATTTGCAAATTATTATTCAAAACTAAAACTTATCTAAATTTAAAATCTAAACAAATCGGATTCAAATCCTATCCTAATTTGATAAATAATTTAATACTAAAAATAGCAAAAATATCTAAACAGTAATATGGCGGGAAAACAACAGAACTTGAATTCGAAGATAGCGCCCACCGAGTCGATTTAGGGGGACCACGTGGTGCGCGCCGAAACGAGCTTTCTGGATTAGGTTGGAACGCGTGATTCCGACATATGTAGCCAAAGTTATGGCCAAAATACAGAACTACACCCAAAATTGGTCCAATCACGGAATTGGAGCGATCACTTCTTGTCATTATGTTGATCCGCCAACTCGGCACCAACTGACCTGAGCCTTCTACATCAGCAAGGATCGATAAATACCTCCAACTATTGCTAGTTTAAACTGTTGTTGGCTTCTACACTATGCGTTGGATTCTTCTAAGCAACCCAATGAGACATTCAGACTTTTTTCCAATAAAAAATATCTCAATTATTAGTTGCATAGTTGAAGCAGCATATCCTCAATTCAAACCAATAGTAGGCAGTTATGGGCAGTTCAAAATATGTAGGATTCACGGGTAGTTTCCTAAATATATGGACCATAAAGTAGTTTCCTAAATATATGGCATCAGATCAAACATTCAAATTAATTTACATTCTCCCACTTAGTCCATATATAATATAATAACCAAGACCTATGAATGATTACTTAAGGAGAAAACACAACATCCTCTGAAAACGAGTTATATTTTCCATGTATTACAATATATTATACCTCTCAACCACTAGCCCAAGTTTCTCAATGAATAAACCTGGGCTGCATTTGGATTGGGGGATTCATTCCTTTACAAAGGGGAATGATTCTCCCTAAGGATGGATACCCACGTTTGGATATCCATCGAAGGTAATGAATCCCTTACAAATGTAAGGGGAATAGGATTCCCCTCTTGAGGGGAATGGCCATTCCCCCAATTGAAATGACTATACTACCCTTGTGATTAAGCATACTCGCCATTAAACAATTACTTACAAACAGGATTGAGACAAAAACTGTTGTTTTTGTATTAGTTTCAACTTTTATGCATACAAATACTTTCCATTAAACATACTTTTATTTACTGATATTATGACTATAATTCATAATTGTTCCATATTTAATTATAATAATTAAATTTGAAAATGATTAAATTATATAATTTATATTTAATTATAATGATTTATTTAATTGAAAAAAAAATAATTAAATTGGAGTATGATATTCAAAATATTTTATAAATGAATAAATTTATTTATTTTATTAAGGGTGTAAAATCCATGAATTTTTGGAAAAGGAAAAAAATATATATATTGTTATTTCCTTGAGAAAAAATATTTAAATTATTTGTTTCCTACGAATAGTGTTATTGTGGGATTAAATGATTTATTTAAATTAAATAGAAATTAAAATTATTATGAGGTCTGTAGGGACCTAATAGTAATTTTGAAAGAATTGAGGGCCTTACAGAAGTTTTTCCCTCTTACAGTCTTGGACCTAAGTGTAATTTTAAAAGTGTTAGGGACCTTTCGTAAATTTTCGTGAGAGAGAACCCTAATAGAGAGAATGAACGGCTGAGATTAAATTATCTCATGCCGCATTAGATCTCGAGACATTATAACGGCTCACGAGAAGCCACGTGGCGATCAGAGATGGAATCCATCTCATCATTACCAAATACGAGGCAAGAGAGGTAGATAATCTGGAAGTGGCCTCACGGTGAGGGTGTTCCTGAGCCGTCCATCTCGTGAATAGATATATCTCGAGACACAAGAGGGAAATCGGCCCGTCAAATTTCGAACAAGTCCTGACGGTTGATCTCGTTCGTTATCGGATATGAGAATGGGAGATTGGATAAGAACCCTTGATCAGGATCAATTGATCACCGCCCTCCATCGCCTGAGAGACGATCCCCAGGCATCGTCCCCAACATCCCTCAGCCGTCTAACGTCTCCAGCCGCCCCGTTGCATCCGTTGGCCGTTACCGTGAGAAGACCGGACGTTGCCGGCGAGCTTTATTACGCGAACGCCACCGCCTTTTCGCGTACTCGTGCCTATATAAGGGACGGTCTCAGGCGTGAGTTGAGACAGAGAGGAATAGCGGAGCTTTCTTCTCCGGCGCCGGTGAGCTAACAGAAGGGAGCTCGATCGTTCCAACGCGCTTCCGAGCTCATGGCACCTTGAGGAGGAGAGCGTAGGGAGGCCGAAAGGAGGAGAAGAGCGGCACCCCGCAAAGGTTGATGGAACAGTTCGCGGTGGTCGTAGCCGAGCACGACGGAGAAGAGACAGAGAAGTTTTTCCGGTGTCTCCAACACCCCCGTCGACAACAGACTCGCAGTAAGTGTCGATAAAACTCTGTAGAATTCGCGGATTTGATTCTTGCATGCATTCGGTCGATGGTGGAGCTCGTCGGAGAGTATGGTTTTCACGGCCGAGAGTTTTCGTTGGTCTTTCATGAGAGAGTGAAGGCCGGAGGCGCCAAGGGAGAGGTCGGCCGTGGACGCAAGGCTGCCGGCGACAAGCTCCGAGCCCGGGCAGGCGGGCATGGTGGCCGGAGAAGGGCCTGAACGCCGGTGGCTCTCGGTCGGGAGTAGAGAGAAGAAGAAGTAGATTTAAAAATAAAATAAAAATAATAATAATATATATATGAAGCTGTGACACAGTAAATATATATATATAGATTTATATATATACATTTCGTTAGAAAAAATAAAAAAAAGTTAATAATATATTAACTTAGTGTGACATGTTAGCTAAACTAATGGATTTAGCTAGCTAATATATTTTTGTTGGGCTAGGATATTAACAGATTATTTGTGACAATAATTCTTATATAATTGTTAGTATAGTTTGTTAATTATTTTTATATAATGTTGGTAGTGTGACCAAATATTGGTTAATCCATTTATTTTTCCTTTTGGCCTAAGATACTAGTTAAATTGTTGTGACAAATAAAGGTAATGAATTTGGAAACTATAGGGTGTGACACATGTTCAATTAACCAATTAAAGATTATAAATCTTTGAAAATGGAACTTAAGATTGGTGATGATTATTAGGTTTGGAAATGAAAGGTTTTAATAAAAGATTAAAACCTTAGTGTAATTAAATTCGAAATGTCTCCATTAATAGTGTTAACACTATTAATCAAATAGTCGTATAGTTTCGGTAACTGTATGGAACTATAACTACGTGACATAATAATTAAGTAAAAATTATTATGAAATATTGAAATGAGGCAAATAGAAATTAATTAATTTCTTAAGTGAGGATAGCTGGTAAGGAAGCTAAATAAATTTAAAAAGGACTATTAAGCCCTAAACAAGGTGGAACCTTAAATTTTAGGGTCAAAAGTTGCCAAATGACCAAAATGCCCTTCCAGGGTAGAGGGGGGGGCTAAGATCAATTTAAATAGGCCCAACTCAACAAAAATGACTAAATAAAAGTCAGACTCGACAAATAGACTAGGGTTGACTAGGTTGACCAAAATAGGTCTAAAAGTCAACTAAAGGACATAGAAACGGGAATAAGGACTGGTAACCCGAGAGATGGTCCTTAGGACCCGTTAGTGGGCCTAAGCCCAACAACTACGTAGGACATGCATGTGAAAGTAGAAGCTTGTAGAAAACTTGACTCTAATAAGAGTCTATGTATGCCAGATACTCTCAGGGGAGACGTAAGGCATTTCAAAGGAGACCAGGAAGACATTTAGTCTCTCTAGAGGTAAGTTCACCTGCCTAGTTTTCACCCGGTGACGGGGTTTCTTGGACTTGCTGTGTATTCCTGTTTCATACCCTGCTGATGCCATACATGCTATTCATACCTGTTTTTTTGAATCCTGTTGAACATGTATGTTTGTTTCCGGGACGTTGGTGTCCATTTGCTTTATATCCTACCGGACTCGGTGGAGCTAGGGAAGCTCCAATTTAGGGATGTTGAGGGACGTGACCCCACGACTTTCGGCGATGACCTTACTAGAGAAGCAAATCTCACGGAAGTCTTACCTGTCGGTGGCATGGTACACTTGGCAGCACACGTAGGAGAGGTAGTTCTACAGGCACATTTGGAGGGTCAAGCGACCATCTAGGTCGGTATTTACATCCAAAAATTTGGACATCTTGGCGGGAGTAAACCTAGAGTTCTCTTAGAACTCACTGTGAGCCCGAGGGTTTTACGTATCGTGGGTCGTACCTTTGACTTGCTTGTGGTAGACTCCTAGGACTATATTGTTGATGTTATGTTCTCGTTGACTGTCATATTTCCTGTTTATGACATTGTGACCTGTAGGGGTACTTACTGGGCTTTCCCTTCGAAAGCTCATGTGTTTTCTCTTTTCCTCTTTTACAGATTCCGAGGTTTAGGAGGGAGAGGAGCCCGAGGGAAGGACACAGGGAGACCAGAGGTTTTAGGAGTCTCCTTTATCTTTTATTTTATGAGCTTTGTTATTTGTAGGACCCGTATAGGGACCTGACTATTTTAGGGCCTATGGGCCCTGTTAACTCTATGTTCCTTGGAACACGAGTTTTATTTAATTTTACGGATTGTTATCTGCTTATTACAATATTAGGCCTTGTATTCGAGTTGAGTTTATCTCTTCTTTAATACTGGCCAGGTGCTGACGATGCTTTCGAGGTCGGGATCCGGTCGAGATTACAAATGATATAAAAATAATTATGCCACAACTCTTCCCATTATTTTTCCATTCTCAATACATTACCTTCCTATTACCTCCCATCGAAACAATGTAATCATTCCCCTTCTTGTTCCTTTCATTTCCATTCCCTTCTCCTTTCCATTCCCATGCCCACTTCTCTCCTTTTCATTCCCCCCATCCAAACGCAACCCCAATGTTTATTCTAGATCAAAACTTTAACGATATTTCTCAATAAGTAAAGAAACAAATGTGTGCACAATAAATACCAAAATGTGAAACATCACAAACAAACAAACATAGTTTCATTAATACTACTAAAATGCATGTGCGTTGCACGAGGACATGTTGAATTGTTTGGCTAATTTTTTAAATTATAATTGATATTTTGTATCTTTTTAATTTTTTTTAATATTAAGTTATATTATTTATTCATGTATATATAGAAAAATATATTGGCATATAAAAAAACTCTAAAATTGATAAATGTTTTATTCATTGATTTACATATTTATATAATATGAGCATATATAGACTTTCATATTAACATTTATATTACATTCATTTTATAGGGCAAATTCTCTATTAGTCCCTGGCACTATTTGATACTATTCCCCACCCAAAATACACACACCCAAAATACTGTTACACTACACCCCTACCCCCCAAGGACCTATAGGCAATTTGGGCACTATTCAAAGGACCTATAATTAATTACTAATTTATATAAACAAATAATTAAAAAAATAGTAATCCTATTTTTTTGAGAAATTCCTAAATTAAGGCCCTCATTATTTAGTTTAACCTTGATCCAATCCCATTTTTTTATTAATTTTTTATTAAAAGTATATATTTATTTATTTTTTATATAGTGACATATATGCTATATTTCTATTTCTAATAAAAAAATCTCAAATTACTATACATTGACCTAAATATAGTAATATACATGTATCTTAAAAATTATAAAGTTATACATTTTTTATATACTCAATTTAGATTTGTATATTGGTTGAGTACATAAAAGATATATATATATATATATATATATATATATATATATATATATATATATATATATTTGTTTGTTTGTTTGTTTGTTTGTTTGATTTTTATTTTTTATTTTTTTTGTTTTTGTTCATTTTTTAGATTCTTCTCCATCATCCCAAATCTCCGTTGATTGGTTAAGCAATTTCTTTTAGCAACTTGCAACATTTCAATCCTGTGTGCACATCAAAACTTAGAGTTCATAAAACAAAATAACATATTACAGTTATAATATATTAAAATGTTTTTTCAAATATTTTTTTCTAATTCATTTATTATAGATGTACTATAACATCCATCTCTCTATCGAGACAAATGCCAACCAGCCAGAGCAGGAGTGCACCCAACTCGAAGCTGTGTAATTTAAACCTGATAACAATGATAATAATCATTTTAATAAACAAATAGAATGAACAAGGTGTCTAAACTTATACAAAGATAACAAAACTGGCGGAAGGGTTCTAGAAGTCTAAACTTCAAATACATAGACTCTATCCTCATCTGCAATGTTAGAGTCATCTATAATAGTACTCAATCTCATTCACCTGCACATTTCACTTGAGTGAGAACACTGTATGTCATGCCCTGAACCCAATCCCAGGCCTCTCGAGCACGTGAGAGACCGGCTGCACCTGGACCAAGGACAAGCTGTCACGCCCCAACCCAGATCTCCAGGCCTCAGGCACGTGCACAGATCGACCGTACCCAAGTAGAGGCGCACCTCACTTGGATACAAGGCCTGGACAATACAAGAACAGATAACAAAATCCAAATAATGACAATAATAACTCAAAGTTTTACAACGGAATATAAATCGACACCCTACACAAATTAATGGCCCTACAAGGGTCCTACAAAACACAATCTCACACACAAGAAAATCAAAGGTCCTCGAACCTTCACTAAGATATCTCGATCTCTCGCGCAGCTCCTGATCCCGAGTCACCTACTCCTCAAAAACCTGAAACCAAAGAGGGAAGCAAGTGGAATGAGCTTTCAAATGGAAAGCTCAGTAAGTACCTCTGCAAGAAATGCAAAGAGGTCAAGAAAAACAATCGTGTAATAGTGATCCAACATAAAGCAAACACAATGAGAACAAGACTAAGTCCAAACACAAGAGGATCTCTATCCATTGAGCATGAGCACATAACAAGGAGTTCAATCAAATAAGAACAATCGAGTCATCTCCTTGGCAGTCATCAACCTCGGTCGATCTTCAATCTTAATCATATCAAGAACCTTGAGTCCGGTAGTGCTCCTACATGTACGTACACGGCCAACGTATCATCCCACTGACGGGTAGACATCCAGAGTTTCCTCCCCCTGGTAGGACTATAGGACGTCCAGAGTGTCTTCCCCCTTGACGCCCCCATTACAATCTATACTGAACGGGAGAATCCACAACACAAGAAGAGTTGAAACACCAACTCGGATGGAGCACCGGCTCATGTGTTTCCACGGCCATGTGTCGATCAACAGGAAGGCATGTTCAGCAATAAGAACAGCTGACATACACACGCTCGGACGGAGTACAGGCTCACTTGTTTCCACGGCCATGTACCTATCAACGGAAAAGCATGTTCAGCCATCACAAGCATACTCAACAAATGCCAACACATCATCATGCATACAATAACATGGAATTTCAACAAAAGAACAAACATGTGTATGCAAATCCAAGAAATAGCATGGTGATACTGAAGTCAAAGACGCTTAAACCAAAGAGTGCAAATCAAGGCATGTATAAGCCTGTAACAAAGGAGCAATTAACCATCGAATGAGGAATACAAGACAAAAGTACTTACAACAAATCAAAGACATGCATAAGCATGGAAACAATAAAGCAAGAGAAATTATCCAACAAATAGGGGAACTAGGCAAGTACTTACATAAAAGAGCAACAACAAAATCAAGAAAACCCATCGCTGGGTGGAAGCTAGGCAAAGATACTTACCTCTATTAGAGATCTAGTCGATTGAACTGAGTCCTTCCTGATGTGTCTCAACACTCAACGTTGATATCTGATAATGGAGTCTATGTAAGAAATGGTACTTGTTCATAAATTCTAGATGCACATACATGGTCCACTATTGGACCATATTCTAGTCTAATGGGCAATTACTTGTATTTCTTATCAGTCTTTTATAAAATACTTAAATTCCCACTCTCCTACAAAAGATTGCTATGTCTTGGTGGTCAGGGTGTCTCATAATAGCTATGGGGATCTTGGTTTCGAATCCTTGTTCCTTCTTTTTATTCCTTTTTATTTTTATTTTTATTATGAGTGAGTTTGTCCCTTTGTGTTCAAAGCCTCCTGTTCTATCAAAATTGATAGGGTATCCCACAGGTTAAGGCCCATTAGCTTTGTTGGGTAGGTCTAGTGTTCAATCCTCCACTCTTACCATTTTATTTTATTTTATTTTACTTTATAACTTGGTTCATAACATTGTTGGACCCAACCTTTAAATCTAATTAGACTCAACCCACTAACTTGTTTGGACCTGACCCCCTTCTAGCTACTTGGTTGAACTCAATCTCTCACTTGACTAGATCTGAGTTACTTGATTAGACCTAACCCAAATCATCTCAGGTTGATTAGTCCAAATCAGACCCAACTTAACCCACTATCCTTGAGTTTGAACCAACAAGCCGAGGCTGACCTACTTGTTCAAACCAGACCTAACCTCTTCAATCCATTTACATTGTAGTTGGTTAGGTGTAACCAACTCACTTTTAAATAAACCACACCCAACTAGTTAATCTAGTTTTACTAAATTAACTTGACTCGACTCAGCCACCTTACTTGATTTAATTGTTTCATTACAAATGGTCTAAGTCTGATTAACTAACCCAACCAGTTATCAAGTTTGTTTTCAAATCATCTCTACCCGCGCCTGAGTCCGGTCCGGAGCAGAGAAGCGGTGCCTCAGTTGCGGGCGACGGCCGCTAGCGAGTGAGTGGCGACCAACCCTTCTCCCCGCCACAAGGTCTCTACCACCCGCGAGTGGTCTGCACACCATGAGTCCCTCCTGGAGTAGAGGGTTGCTGGGTGCCTCCTCTCCTCGCCGGAGCATGTTTGTATACTACTGAGCTCCCTTTTTCCGGCGCCTCGTTTATCGGCAGGGACCAGTGGGAAGGTCTGAAAGAAAGGAAATGAAAACTCTCTCTATCTCTCTTTCTCCCGGTGTCTTGACTACTCTACATGCATGCACGATACTTAACAAAAGATAGACAAGGAAGGGTGACTCACTGTGCAATTCCGGCGAGGTAGAGGTGGCTCGAAGAGATCTCGGTTTTCGTCTCAACGTCGCTCATCGCCTTCGGTTTTGGTTGGCTTGCGCTCTCGCGTTCAACCGGCTTCACTGGTTTTATAAGGTTCCAGGCCCTCTGTCGCGGGGTGCAGTCGACTGGAGAAGATGAAGAAGACGACAGTGCCTCATGGTTGAGGGTGGCCTCTTCTTATAGGGTTTAGCGATTGTTGGTTGTGTATGATCGCGATCCCTCGAATCGGGAGCCCGAATCACCTCCTTGCCTTAACAGGCGACGTTTGAAAACTCGCCATCTTGGCCATCCAGCAATCGTGGAGGAGCTCAGGGCCGCGCGGCCTGGAGAAGGCGTCTACTCGTGCTCCGGGATCAGTACTCCCCATCCGACGGCTTGTATCGCTACTTGCCATCTGATGGTTTGAAACTCGTTATGACGCCTCGTATCTGTGTTTTCCACAAATGAATGGTGTTGATCAAATAAAGATGGACGGACGGATGCCAACCTCTAGCCTCGAACTTACACTTTCATATGAGATGAGTGGCCTGGATCATCCCAGACAACAGAGATTACAATAACGGTCAATATCTAATCTTCCACCCAGACTGAATACAATCTATTAGATGAAAGGGAGAGACTTGTCCGCACGGTGAGGGCATCCGCACTCTTGCCTCCCTGATCGAAATGAACTGACGGATGATGGCCTCGTGATCAGCACGTTCTCTGATCCTCCAATCTCGGCCGTTGACCCTTTCTAATACAGTCCTCGGCATAAGTTTCTCTTTACTTTTGCATTTAACCCCTCCTTTCCTTCCAGGTTACAAAAAGGTCCCTGGCTTGTGAGAGGGAAACTCTTTCGGTGAAGTCCTCAAACTTCTTGAAATTATAATTTGGTCCCTGACCGCCCCAATTTAATCCTAAATTGGCATTTACCAATTTAATCTTTCTCTCCCAATTAAATCAAGTTAATTCTAATCATGGAAAGCTTCTTTAATTACAAGATAATTAAAGAGAATTTCAGAAATCATGTATTCATCAAATAGTTGCCTAAAGAGCAAATAGAGAATCTCAAATTCCAAAAGTTCAACAAATTCAACTAGGGAATTTTCCTTTATTAATCAACGGACTAAAGCAAATAGCTAGAACAATTTTTTTCCCCTAAAATCCCTAGATTTTACACAAGCCCTGGCCCGAATGTAAGGCCTAAAAGTTATATCAACCTGATTACAATTATCACAGTATAACAATAATACTGAAAACCAATCTCTTAATAAGCGGAAGCATAAAAGGGTTCTCCATAAACCTACAACAAACCATGATACATATCGTGTCTCAAATACAACCTAAAATACAGGACAATACTACAAAGTTGATAACCTCACACATAATAAAAAATAAACAAAACCCCTCACGGGGCTACCAACCTGGCCGGGGCATCAACAAAGTCCCAAGGCCCGCACGGAACTCTCTCCTAGTCCATGTCTGAAGCTCCTCTACTCCTCGTCACTTGTATCGAGGAATCAAAAACACAAAGGGGCACTGACTACACCAACTAGGCTCAGTGGGCACCACATACAAAACATGTGCATACAAGAAACATAAATGCAATAAGAAATCCGCAAATATGAACATAGGGCCCACGGCCCAAATCATCATCAATATAGATATACATTTACGGGCCCGCGGCCCAAAATGTCTATAAACACTGAGCTCGTGGCCCAAATCATAATACATTGTCGATCCCCGAGTGGCCACTCGGTTCAAGGCCCTTTCGTGCCCCCGAGAAGCCTGCTCAACCCCCGTGCCGCCCCCAGTCAGTCACCCCGTCGAGTGGAGCATTCAGGCCCGTGCCGTCATACGTCCTAACTCAGATCCTGTAGGAGGCCGAGTCTATCTAACTACCTGTTCTTGCTATGAATCGAGTTAACCCTCAAATCTAGATCCCGGGTGGAATGAGTCTATACAATTACAGATCCACTCCTCGTATCGAGTCGAGTCTCAAACACGAATATGCACATAAAACCTGTACAATGAAAATACATTTCCATACATGCACACATGAAAATAATCATACCTTTACTATGAAAGAGTTTTCATGCATGTTTTATAAAAAGCACATACCGTGTGTTTTTCCATATGGTTACCCACCTGTACTCGCGTTTGGGACCTATACGTCCAAGCTGTCTAGCCGGGTCCTCAACCGCGTTACCACGTCCTAAGACATGGAAACTACCCATCACCAATACATTCATAATTAAATGGAATGTACTATATGTATTTAATTACCCTAATCATGGTTATAAGAATAGTTTGGTCTATATGATAACAAACTTGGATTATGTGCGCAATCCTAAATAACTCTTCATAACTCTTAATCCGCCAGTCGGATTTTGTTGATTAAGGATTCGTTAGAAATATATCTTCATAACTTTCTAATGATATGCTAAACATCCCGATCAGGGTAATATTACTAACTAAACTGCCACTCGAAAGTGGTAGCCTGGAAACTATAACTTCTGCAGCACATTTTGCGCAATTCGAAAGAACTGCTCATATCTCTCAATCCGCAAGTCGGATTTCATTGATCCAGCATTCGTTGGAAAGCTACTTTCATAAAATTTCCAATGATACATTATACTCCTGATCAAAGGTGTATAAATGACTAAAATGTCCCTCAAAATGGACAGCCTGTAATCATATTTTAATGAAAATTTTGACAGCACTTCCTCTATTTCTAGGGTTTATCTTTGTATACAAACATACACTATAAACACTACAATTTATCCATACAACTCATAATCAATAATCTAAATCATTGCACTGTCTCTAATCCCTAGCCCATTCACAGTAAGAATGCACATCTCCAGGCCAAACTCAAAATGAAATTGAGTTTCGATTTTGGTCTACCTGACCACCGGGATTCTCAATTGTTCGCCGGAGTTGCTCCTCGCCGGGATCTCATAGGAAACATGGAAGGAACAATCGGTCACACAAGCGTGCGCCCGTGTGGTCAGGTCGTGCCGCCTATGAGGTTGGGGCTGCGGGCAGATCTGGCCGAGGGGAACGCCGGACTGTGGATAGCGCAAGTAGGTGGGCTTGGGCAGCGTGCAGATCTAGAAGAGGGGCTAGTTCTTGTGAGCGAGCGAGGCGGCGCGGATAAACGGTTAGGTCCCGTCGCTGATCAAGGTGCGGCAAAGCGCTGGCGAGCCGCTTCTGGCTGACTGGCCGGGCGATAGCAGGCGGCAGTGGCTAAACTCACACGAGTGGGGTGCAGCCCGGCCGAGGCTGGACTCGAGTGCGTGGGGTGCAAGTGATAAGTGTTCAAATGAGCATATTTACATACCATATATATACTTATTTTCATGTCAAATGCAATGATTTGTAGCCCACCGGTACTTAAAATGCTTCATATTTTGTAAACAGGGAATAAATAGGCCACCCCGACGAAAAGGAAGCATTTATCAACAAAATGAAGAACAAACGAAGATATTTTGAAGTAAACAGGGGGGTGAACGGCCTTGTGAACGGCCGTTCACACCTGGGCACAAAGGCAGGCACAAAGAGAGTGTGAACGGCCTTGTGAATGGCCGTTCATCTGCCGGTTCAGAGCAAGCTGTGAGGTGAACCGGCTGATGAACCGCCAGTTCACCTGCCGGTTCAGAGCAAGTTGTGAGGTGAACGGGGTGATGAACGGCCGGTTGACTAGCCGGTTCGTAAGCGTGAGTGAAACGGATCGATGAATGTGCCGCTCACGCAGGGCCGTTCATCGTAACTTTTGCAGTTTCATGAGCCCAATCAAGGGCAATGTTGTAATTTTTGTAGTGGAGCCCTAATTCATGGGTGTAAATAGTTAAGTATGAGAGTTAGAGAGGAGGTTGGCTTGGGAGAGAGGCTAGAGGAGAGATTAGGGCTTGGGATGTCATCTCCCCCAAATCTTGATAGTAGAGAACCCTTGGAGTTGCAAGCATTGGAGGTAATGGTGTTCTCCATTAATCTTTCATTGTTTTGTAAGCTTTCCTATTTTGGTTTGAGTTCCCCATTTATGGGGAACTAATCTATTGGTACTTGGGTATGTTGAACTTTTGGATTGAGCATTAATAGCATTGGATGTTTATGATGATTTGTTGGTACCTTCTTCAATGTCTAATGAATGTTATGTATTGATTGTAATTTCATCACTAGAAATTACTTGCGTGCAATACAAGGGTAGAGCTAGCGCCTCCTTGTATTAGGAACTTGCTTCATTAGAGAGTTTCATGAGTATACCGAGGAATCGGGTACTAGAAGGGCGAACGACTCTTTCATACTAATTCACCCCCATGATTCTCCCAATATACATAAATTTCCTTGAGCCTCATATCAAGTCCTAGGAGACTAGCCATCCAACCACCTTGGAAGAGGGGTTGGGTGTAATTTAGAAATCACCCCTTGAGCTTCATATCAAGTCCTAGGAGACTAGTTATCCAATCACCTTGGAAGAGGGATTGGGTATAATTTGGGGACTATTGGCACAAGAAGTACCAACTTTGAGTTATAAACATCCTTGCTCATCTTTAGAATTGAAATCCAAAAGGGATACATACCCAAGTATCCTCTCTTGCCATTGATTTACCCCAATCAATTCTCGATTTTCAGTTCTTACTTTCAACCCTTTTTAGTTCTTTACTTTAGAAAACCAAAACCCCCCAATTTACCATTTAGACTAGGTTAGTAAAGCTTGGTTTACACTTAGCAATCTCTATTCCCTGTGGTTCGACATCCGACTTCCATAGTCCACTTTATTACTTGATCACGACCCGTATACTTGCGGAAAACACACCCATCAGCAAGCCAGCCTGGGAGTGGTCGCTGGTTCTGTGGGCTCTTTAGATCGGGCTAAAGGTGAAGAGAGAGAGAGGCGCGGTCGAGTGGAGAAAGGGCCTCGGGTTGGGGACTGAACAAGAGATAGATAGGGAGAGAGAATGCTTTTTCTCATCCAACTTATAATCATTTAAATTATAAAGTAACTTTTTCCCCATACTTTATTGTCATATGGGTTTAGAAATTAAAGCCGACCAAGATCAACCAATTTTGGATCTCGGTTGTCCTAAGCACAATCATTTTGTCCAATTAGATAGATCAGTTAATTAGCATTTAACTGGTTTCTTTAATTTATACTTATTCCTTAATCTTTCAATCATATAAAATAAAATTAAATAAAATATAATAAAATATTATATTTTACTGTACCTTCATTTTTGTGATTGTGGAATCACAGGGATTAAAATCCAATGCCGACCAAGATCCACAAATCCCGGGTCTTGGTTGGTTTGCCCCCAATTATCTTTTTAAATTAATTAGTTGATTAACTCTTAGTTAGTTTAATCAACTCAATTATTCTTTAACCATTAATCAATCTTAGTAATGATTTTGCACTTTAGCCCTCCCTAATTTCCTAATTCCACATCTTCCTTCTCTCGTTTGTAAATAAACCCTTGGTTTATTTCTTAATCTCATCTAATGACACATGTTAATATTAATTATCTAAAAAATTTAAATTTCCACTATTTCCGGTAGGGGTGGTCTTTACAATCTCCCCTCTTTATAGAAATTTTGTCCTCGAAATTTTCGTTCACATCATCACGAACAGATGGAGGGTATAACTAATTCATCAGATTGTTTCATACATCTTCAATATACTTGGGTTATGAACCCACCATGCTTCCGCTGCGCTACTGTGATGGAAGCATGGAAAACCATATGAATCTAAGCTAAGTCTAGGGTTAGGGCAAATCTGTATGCCATACATAGTTCTAACACATTCCAGAATCTCCAGGGGTCCAACATAATGTGGATTGAGCCTTGCACGCTTCCCGAATCTCATAGCATCCTTCGGATTCACTATGTCTACAGTAACTTGCACGATTTCACTTCATCTTAACAGATAAGAGATCGACATTTTCTCTCATACAAAGCCTCGTACGCTTCTCAGAACCATCTCGTAGGTATCATTATAAGTGGTGCATCCGCATTTATTCTCTGGCAAAACCAGAATAGGCCCTGTTACTAGCATCTGCTCCAGGAACTCCGCTTACAACCCTCGGTCCAGGTGAATGAAATTCTCTTCCGAGTGAGCCTAGTCAGGGGTGCCGCCAGCAGGGAAAACCCCTCTACGAGTCTCATATAGTAGTCAGACAGTCCAAGAAAGTTCCTGGTAGTCGATACACAATCTAAGGGATCTATAAAAATTTATAATCCAAATGAATACATGATCTAGAGTACAAGCACGGGTCCACCCTGTATTTACTATCATCAAAGTCAATAACCATAGTACTCAATACCAATACTCTACTTATAACCCTCATCACACATCGAGAGGGAATAGTTCGTACAACACAATATAAGGTAAGGACCAATCAAGGTTCCAGATTATTACAGATGGCATATTAATACTCAAAATTTGTGACACAACTATCTTATCTTCGACTTCAAATAATCCCTATAATTCGGGCTCGTCGGGTCCCTCATTGGGTCCTTCATCGGGTCTTACATTGGACAACGACGTCTGCTCCTCTTGTCTACTCGTGTCCTGGATCATCTGAATAAACTGACTTTCCTATGGTGTCAGCCTTCTCTGGGAGGGGTATCTGGCGTAGAACGCCAACTTGAATTGTTCCCCAAGTCTCTAATGTGGCACCGCCCCTGAGATGTATTTCATAATTTAGCTAGTCGTCAATACTACCCTCAAGTAGGAAAGCAACGATTCGTACTCTATCTGCATCCTCAGTCCTCATCGCCTGGAACATCTCTTCCATCCTCTGAATCCAATGTTTTGCTGGATGCGGACCAGTAGTCCCCTAAAAATGGGGCGGTCCTATCTTTGGAAGTCTAACACCCTTCTGTGGCTCTCCTGGATGGGAGATGGGCCTACCCGCCTCATGTGAGAGTGTTCGCGTCTCCCTGGCATTTCTTGTTATTATAGGACAAATCAAAACAATCTATTGTTAAGTAAAACTTGTGCAAAGGTAACACTACCAATACCCACACTCTCAGGCTGCTAAGTCCCCTAAGTCATAAGGCAACTAGGATGACTCTAGTGTAATCATTTGCTCTGGTACCACTTTAATCTGTCACGTCCCGTACTCGATCTCGGGCACCTCGAGCACGTGATAGAGCGGCCGCACCCGGACCAAGGACAAGCCCTAGCCTGAATGAAAGGCCTAAAAGTTATATCAACCTAATTACAATTATCACAGTATAACAATAATACTGAAAACCAATCATATAATAAGCAGAAGCATAAAAGGATTCTACATAACCGTACAATAAACCACGATACATATCGTGTCTCAAATACAACCTCAAATACAGGACAATACTACAAGGTTGATAACCTCACACACAATAACAAATAAACATACCCCCCTCGCCCCACGGCACTACCAACCTCTCCGGGGTATCAACAAAGTCCCAAGGTCCGTACGCGACTCTCTCCTAATCCGCGCCTGGCGCTCCTCTACTCCTCGTCACCTGTAGCTAGGAATCAAAAAAACAAAAGGGCACTGAGCACACCAACTAGGCCCAGTGGGCACCACATACAAAACATGTGCATATAATCTATATAAATGCAGTAACAAATCCGCAAATATGAACATAGGGCCCACGACCCAAATCATCATCAATATAGATACACATCTGCAGGCCCACGACCCAAAATATCTATAAATACTGAGCTCGCAGCCCAAATCATAAAGCATTGTCGATCCTCGAGTGGTTACTCAGTTTACGGTCGTTTCCCGCCCCCGTGAAGCTTGCTCAAGCCCTCTTACCGCCCCCGGTCAATCACCCCGTCGGGTGGAGCATTCAGGCCGGTGACGTCAGACGTCCTAATTCAGATCCCATAGGAGGCCAAGTTTACCCGACTACCTACTCTCGCTACAAATCAAGTCAACCCTCAAATCCCGATCCCGGGTGGAACGAGTCTATACAACTACAGATCCACTCCCCGAATTGAGTCAAGTCTTAAACATGAGTATGCACATAAAACCCGTACAATGAAAATACATTTCCATACATGCACACATGAAAATAATCATACCTTTACTATGAAAGAGTTTTCATGCAAAGTTTATAAAAAGCACATACCGTGCATTTTTCCTTATGATTACCCACATGTACTCGCGTCTGGGTCATATTCTGGTCCAAGCTGTTTAGTTGGGTCCTCAACCGCGTTACCACGTCCTAAAACATGGAAACAACCCATCACCAATAGATTCATAATTACATGGAATGTACTATACGTATTTAATTACCCTAATCACAATTATAAAATATGTCGGTCTATATGATCACAAACTTGGATCATGTGCGCAATCCCAAAGAACTTTCCATAACTCTTAATCCACTAGTCAGATTTTGATGATCCAAGATTCATTAGAAAGATATCTTCGTAAACTTTCTAATGATATGCTAAACATCCCGATCAGGGTAATATTACTGAATAAGCTACCACTCAAAAGTGGCAGCCTGGGAAACTATAACTTCTGCAGTACATTGTCCGCAGTCTGAAAGAACTGCTCATATCTCTCAATTCACAAGTCGGATTTCATTAATCCAGGATTCATTGGAAAGTTATTTTCATAAACTTTCCAACGATATATTATAAATCCCAATCGGAGGTGTATAAATGACTAAAATACTCCTAGAAATTGATAGCCTGTAATCGTATTTTAATGAAATTTTTGACAGCGCTTCCTCTATTTCTAGGGTTTATCTTTGTCTACAAACATACACTATAAATACTTCAATTTATCCATACAACTCATAATCAATAATCTAAATCGTTTTACTGTCTCTAATCCCCAACCCATTTACAGTAAGAATGCACATCTCCAGGCCGAACTCAAAATGAAATTTAGTTTCGATTTTGGTCTACCTGACCACCGGGATGCTCAATTATTCACCAGAGTTGCTAATCGCCGGGATCTCATTAGAAATAGGGAAGGAACAGTCGGTCACGTAGGCGAGCGCGTGTGCGGTCAGATCTGGCCGCTAGCGAGGGAGGCGGTCTGCCGAGGGAGCACCGGACGGGTGGCGCTTCCTTGAGTGGGCTTGGCTGGCATATTTGTGAGAGGGCTAGCCTTGGGCGGAGCTAAGCGGTGGCTAGATCGACGGTGAGGTCCCATCGCAGGTGAGGTGCAGGAGGCGCGCGGCTGCTATGGCCTAGCTGGGCGGCAACCGGGCGACGGGCTGCCTGAACTCACGCGTGTGGGGTGCAGGCCGGCCATGGCTGGGCTCGCGCGCATGAGCTATAGGCCCGCCTGGGGGCGGTCTCTGGTCCGGTGGGCTCGCCGGACTCGTTTCTCACCGGAGCTCGTCGGATCGGGCTGAAGGAGAAGAGAGGGAGAGAGGCGCGGTCGAGTGGATAAAGGGCCTCGGGTTGGGGAATAAACGAGAGAGAGATTGGGAGAGAGAAAGCTTTCTCTCATTCAACTTATAATCATTTAATTTATAAAGTAACTTTTCCCCATACTTTATTGTCACATGGGTTTAGAAATTCAAGACGACCGAGATCCACTAATTCCGGATCTCGGTTGGCTTGACAACAATCATTTTGTCCAATTTGATGAGTTAATTAGCATTTAACTGGTTTCGTTAATTTATCCTCATTCCTTAATCTTTCATTCATATAAAAGAAAATTAAATAAAATATAATAAAATATTATATTTTATTATACCTATACTTGTGTGATTGTGGAATCACGGGGTTTAAAATCCAAAGCCGACCGAGATCCACAAATCTCGGGTCTCGGTTGATTTTCCCACAATTATCTTTTGAAATTATTTAGTTGATTAACACTTAGTTAGTTTAATCAACTCAATTAATCTTTAACCATTAATCGATCTTAATAATGATTTTGCACTTTAGCCCTCCCTAATTTCTTAATTCCACATCTTCCCTCTCTCATTTATAAATAAACCCTTGATTTATTTCTTAAACTCATTCAATAACACATGTTAATATTAATTATCTAAAAAATTTAAATTTCCACTGTTCTCGGTAGGGGTGGTCTTTACACTATACAAGGAAATAAATGTATATATATTGAAATAATACGAGTGCTGAAATAATGCTAATCATATGCATTATCAGAAAACCTGAGATAAAACACATGCAATCTCAATCAACACATAGCATATCATACTCATAAAAATAAATAGGCCTCGTATCGCTAAAGCATGCACCCTTAATTCTAGTACCTCTGAATGAACACCAGCCCTCACCAGTGGTATGCCCTCTACCGAACCTGATCTATGTACAGTGGTATGTCCTCTACCGAACCTGTACCTGGATATGACAATTAGTGGTATGCCCTCTACCGAACCTCTGCCGTCGTCACGCATGCATCTCGTATCCGATACGGGCACTTTAAAAGTCGGGAAGGGTTTTATATGAAAAATGATTTTTGAAAAACATTTGTTAGTAAGAAAACGATTTAAAACAAATCCCTTCCCTGACCCAATATCGTATACCTCATTTCTGTGCTCTATCCCGATCCCCCTGCTGGATCATTCAGTATGTCTAACTAGGGTGCAACCTACGATACACATGATAACCTCTACCATTTATGATATCTCTTATATTAATTTATGCTATTTAAATCATACAACAATAACAAATCATGAAATCCACTATACTAATATAATGGTAAAACCTTCGGCAATCATAAACCAGGATGAAATCTCATATGAATCTAGAGTAAATCGAATCACGATGAAATTCATGTATAAAACATAATGTACAGTGGTGTCCACTCACATGAAGTCCTTCGCTAAGCTCTAAGTGTGGCTAGGTCCTTCGGCTGCTCCCACGGGACCTTTACCTTTTCCTAGAATTAATAATAGTAACTAGGTAAATACGAGAGTTGTATTTTCATAACTTTAGTTCTATTGCTTCATACTATGATACACTACAATGTGCCCGCATTACTCTTTACTCTATAATTACCCTTAGTATATGCTTAGCCACAACATACGAACATGTTATCTAGCATGCTTATCTAGCAAGGTTTAACTCTTCTAGGGCATAAACTCATGTAGCAATAAAAGTATGAAAACTTGAAGACATGTAAACTAGAGTTTAATAGGGCATTTACACTTATAATTTTCCATGAAAATTGGACAACATCTCCTTTGTTTTTAGAGCTAAATTCCTTATACAAACACTCACCACAACAATTAAATTCATTTATAAAACTCATTCCAATCTTATGCTTAATTATAAACATACAATCCGGTTTTTATTTCTAATACTAGGGCCACTCATAAATCCTATCTTCAGTGAGTTTGCATCTTCATTCAAATTGGATCATCCACCTATAATTAGACCATCTCCATACAATATCATCGAAAACCCTAAGAATTGAGCTTCGATTTCATAATACCTTCCTCCCTAGGGTTCACCACCACTCGTCGGATCTCCACGAAGATGGAAGAGGTCGAGAGGAGGATGGGCTGTGCAGGCCAGCCACGGCTGGAGTTCGTAGGATTAGAGCCGCCGGTTCTCGTTGGGGAGGAGAGGAATAGGAGATGGAGCTTGTCGGGGCGGAGGGAAGCCGCTGGTTGCTCGCACACACGTGGAGGAGGCGGAGCTGCCGCCGATCATGCAGGGCTCGGTTGCGACCGAGGGGTGCCGTCGAAGTTCGTGCGCGCATGGAGCGTCGGGATTGGCCGCCGATAGAGCGGGCTTGTTCGCCGGAGGAAGGCTGTCGGGAGTGAGGCAGCGAAGGAGCCGGCCAACGCAGTAGGGAGAAGGCACGGGCTCACCGGGGCAGTCGTCTCCAAGGGCGTCGGTGGAGTGGTGAGTAAGCCACGGAAGAAGAAAAATCCAATTCTATTAATTATATTATCCCCTATGTTTTTTTGTCACATAGCCATTAATTAAATTATGACTTCATCCATACCCCTTTCTCATTTTTCCTTTAATTAATGTATTCCTCTTAAATAACATTATCTTAATTAAAATAATAATCAATAATATTACTATAGCTTCACGGATTGCCCGTCTTCCAACCAGATCCTGGAAATCTGGCTTTCAATGCTTCATGGGCGTACTGTGGTATCATGGGGTATGGCACCATATCAGACCAGATCTAATATTCCCGGCTTTAACCCGACCAAATCTACATTATTGGGACTTTAACTTTGTCCGATATCTCCCACTTAATTAATCTAGATTAATTAACACTTAATAAATTTCTCATTTAATTAACCGGGCTTATATTATCCATCCACCTCAAACTATTTCAAGTAAAAGTGGTCTAGCCCAATAATGCCTTCTCTTCGGCCCAATAGTTGCAAGGCTGGATTTTAAGCTCATTAATTTCTTATTATCATTTAATTGATGCTTAAAATAATTAATTTATTTACGTGTCTAATTAACCTCTTTACAATATTTGAGAATTCTGATTATTTATCGAGAAAAATCCAAGGCGTTACATGTACATATATGTAATTTCCTTAAGCATTTGTCTATTTATGAAAAAGTTTTTTCTTTAAAATATATTAAATTATGTTGGTTTTTCTAATTATTTTTTAATACCTGCTCAATCATCCCATTGTATAACTGACCTCTGGTCTTGATATCCATCTCAATAACTCACTTTTCAAATGTTGTTTATTTTTTATTTTTATGAAATTAATTATTTATAACTATTTTCTTTTTTATTTGATATAGTAAATATAATATTGTCATGCTTTTCCAAAAAAAAAATGTCTTCTATTATTACTGTTTATAGGTTGTCATGCTTTTTAAGAAAACTATCTTTTGTTATTACTTTTATAGTATGCATAAAGATATTGGTCAACAAAATAATCCCAAAATAGCAGTATCTTTAGCATCCTGATTTTCAGTCCTTGGAGCTCTTGCAGCCATTAGAATGATAGTATCTTGATTTACACCTTTGACAAAGACCTGGTGTATGGATATATAGGCCCATCTAGGGGTAACCCGACCACATCTCCACATTAGTGTGATATTGTCCACTTGAGCCCAAACTAAGGCCCAAGTGGTTTTGTTCTTGGGACAAGCCCAAAAGGCCTCACCCTAATGAAGATGGGTCCTACTCTTTTAAACCCCTTACACTTCTCTTCCACAAGCAATATGGGACTATTGTTTGAACCCAACATGATATATTTAAATACAAAAAATTAGATGCATGTCAAGATAGGAGAAACAAATTGGTTTATGAATGGTCCAAGTCTGACCTCAATAAAATTCTTGTCCATTGTTAGCTTGTTCAAAGTTAGAATTCCCATCCATTTCCATTATACCCAAAATACCTTATGTCAAGCGATTCACTTCAGGAAGTGTCACTCAACATATAGCAAATTAAAAACACAACCAAAACACTGAAATTTATTACTTTTTTAATATATATATATATATATATATATATATATATATATATATATATATATATATATATATATATATATATATATATATATATATATGATATGGGTATATCTGGTAGAAAAACGTATCAAGAGATCTGGGTCAAGTACACGCCACTTGGCACAATCTCCAACACCCCCAAGTTAAAATCTAAACCGACCACTAGGTATCATCCTAACAAAATCGGAGCCGAACACCGGGCACCATCCCAACCCCTCAAATAGCCGGCCCAGATCCCCACTCAAACTTCCCCCCTTAACAAAAAGACAAGAGCAAGGTATAAACATCGGGAAGACAAACAACAGAAAGAGCAAGTACAAAATAAAATCTCTATCTGGAAAGATCCGACCTAAAAGACAAAATGCCATAACTCATCCTGACACCGAAGGAGACGGGAGTTAAAGAATGAGCGCCCCATTCCCCCCACTTGCCCCACTCGGCCCACTTGCCCCACTTACCCTAACGGCGGATGTGACATTCTCCAAACTCCAATAAAAAAAAACTAATACATGACTCAATAAGAGTTACAAAATAGGGAAGAAGCATAAGACCCAGAAAGTGGTGAACAAATCAACTAAGAAATCTCTCATTCATTCATCAAGCTCCTTTCTACTAACTTGATCGTCGGAGCTAAATCCAGGCAAAAAGACTCACCTTGACCGATTCATTTCCTTGTGCAGGTTCTTCTCACAATCTTGAAGAACAAGCTATTTTCTACAGCCTACTGTCAGCATCCGCACCAAACAAATACAAATATCAACTGTTGGATTGAATCAGTTCTAATCACGAGAGAATACCTGTTTTTAGCACCAACAGTTTCGCGCCTTCTGTGGGGATTCTTACAAAAGCCAAATGACAACCATTAGAAAATCGAAGCGTATCCAAGGGCAAGAGGCGAGACACAATGGAGCAAGCGTGCTTAGCGAAACCATAGAGATAGGGAGAAACTGTAACACCCTTCTCCTAATCAGGGGGCACGTATCACACCAGCAAGGTTAAGGAATGAACCCTAAACCTAAGGCTGTAAAATTGGTAATCAAAAGTAATAAAAGTAACTGCGGAAGCTATAAAGACAAACAACTCATATCATAACTTCAAACTCAAGATACTGTTTAATACAATACCAAATATAAATACTGTCTTAGACTTAGTTGTCTCAAATACAATACAACAGTACATAATCAAGAATTAAAACACAGGGAGTCAGAGCCAGCTATAGGTAATCTCCACATAAACTCACAATTAGACAAAGCCCTCTATCTGCTCTCCTGTCTATCGCCTGCATAAAAATATCACGAAAAGGGACTGAGCTACTGGAGCTCAGTAATCTGGGAACAGTACTGTCGGGTATAGAATTATACCTGTATATCAAATAAAACTATAAAAGCTGAAGCATAAAACTATGCATACATAAGTAACTGAAATTAAATACTGTAATCTGAAAGTAATGTTGAGCAACTAAAGATGCTGGTCAATGCATTATCTTCAATCTATTTTAATCATGTCAATATGCATAGAAATCTCATGAATGTGTAACTCATTATCTGTTTCTCTGTACTGTGAAAGAATTCCAAAATTACCCTTGGTAATCTATACCAATCGCCTTTACGGTGGATCTCTAATCGCTACCGAGAGATGGGTAATACGGAGTCATCTGATCATTTTAATAATGTAACGCCATGAAATTTCCTTAAATAAAACATCATTCTACAATCAAAATCTAATTGAGGCCATAAAAAAAATAATGGTGAAGTTAATTACTAAAAGGTCATGTTTAATGATATAATGAGAATGGTCTTTAGTTGAGTCCATTTATAATTAATTTTGGGAGAAGGCCTTGGTGGGCCGGACCAGTTTCTCTTATCCTAGCATAAGCAATAAAAAAGGGATCATTATAAATTAATTTAGATGAGAATAACCTAATAGATAAAGACCTAGTTTAATGAGTGATTAATCAAATAAACAAATTTTAATCGGGCCAGCAATGTAATTGTTTAAAGGGGGTAGTGGGCTGGTTTCAATTGTAGAGATGGTTTTTCCAACAATTAAGATTAGGTTAATGAAATGATTTAAATTACTACCAAACCTAATGGTGACAGCCCTCCTTGACGGACTGTTCAAAAGAAAGGAATTTTTTTCTCCTGTGCGCGCGTGAAGGATCAGCGAGGAAACCGGATCTGGTTCCCCTTCTCCTTTTTCGTGGGCCCACAGCCATCTTGGGATGCCACAGGGAAGCGGAGAGACTTTGATCACCAGTGCATAAGTAGGAGAGGAAGAGTCTCCTCTTTTTCCCTTTCGATCGGGAGACCAACGAACCCGCGCCTTTCTTCTTCTTGAAACGCGAGCCACCTTGGAGCGTCGGCGTGCGAGCTCAAGTCCGACGAACCAGGCCGCCCCTACTCTCTCTTCTCCTTACGGGCTGTAGCACCGCCCTGCGTGCCGCCAGCCTTTGACGCCGCCGCCGGGCTGCGCAACCGACCTCTCCGTTGTACCTCAGGCACGCGTCTACGCCGATGAGCCCCGACGTCTTGAATTTCAGCGTTGACAGGAGGCAACCGTTCCCCTCTCCTTTGCTCCCCTCACGCACGTGTCTTCACAGTCAACACCAATTTCCTTGTCAACCAAGCCGAGCCTGAGCCACTACAACAAAACAAGAAAATAGCTACGGCAATATCCGTCGCTAAATCATGAATTTCCGTCGCTAAAATAATTTAGCGAGGGAATAGCAAGGGCAAAGTGTCCGTCGCTATATTGATCCTAAACGTCCGTCGCTGACTATTAGTGAGGGATTAACAATAGACTATATCCCTAGCTATTTAGCGAGGGCAGTATACTCTGTCCAGTCCACACTAAATTCTCTCACAAACATCCTCTTTATTCGATAGGTTTCAAGGACCTAGCGAGGGATTAGCCATAGCTATTTAGGAAGGGTAAATACGCCGTCGATATTCCATAGCTATATTCCGTCGCTGAATCTTCCCTCTAGCAAGGACTTAGCTAGGGATGGTCGTAGCTATTTAGCGAAAGCTTACATACCATTGTTAATTTTTTTTTAATTAATTCCCTCGCTATTCCGTAGCTATTTCATTACTAATCATTTGCCACCAATATATATATATATTAATTTATTGGTTCCGTATAGTACAAAATTAGCTGCCAACTATAAATTCATAAGAATCTGAAATAAAATTTAAGCTTCAACATAAACATATAGGAAAGAAAATCCAATTAATGCAACAACTGAAATTTATATAATATTATTCAATTTTTACATAAGATTCTCATCCACCTCTTACATATAGTATTCAGTTTTCAAATATGATTTGATATGGTTAAATGGCAGCACTATAATTTAATAAAGTTGTTTTCAATGATTGATTTTCTCATAGGATGAGAATCAGAAAACATTGTGATAGTATTCATATAGTTACAATTACATACAAACCTCACAACAATTAAGCAAAAACTATGGATTGAAGAATGGAAAGCTTGAAGGCATTCAAGCTAAGAAACCAAGTCTCTCTGCATTCTTCTTGGCCAATCTGATAAGCCCCTACCTCTGCTTATTATTAGCTCCTATGGTCTTGCAAAACTCAGTGATTACCTACGAACAACACAAACACATCTGTGAGATAGCACTAATTTATTCAACAAAGATAAAGAATTAGAGGGAGAGTGGAGGGAATGGCTTTGCCTCTGAGCTGGTTGAACCTCTTCCGGCCAAACACATGAATTTAAATGCCAAAAAGAAGAATCAATTCCATGAGAGGGAATATCTCTGTAACAATAGGATTGGTTTTTCTCCATTGACATCAATCTAAATGGCAAAAAGAAGAATCAATTCCATACAAAATGGATACATTTTTTATTTGGTTTTAATTTCATCAATTTCTAATACCAGTTTATCGCACATCAAGTACAAACTCATATCAAGACTGCCAGATTGTGATTGTTAATGTTGTCAAGTTACTATGTGAAAATCTTATATATAAGATTTTCACATAGTAACTTGACAACATTAACAATTACATACTGTGGCAGATAGTCGTTCACAGCTTGCAACTTCTCAAATTTAAGAAATGTTTCGAAAAATAGTATGAATCTAGTTCTTAATTTCAAAATTCCATACACACAAAGGGATTGTTTGATAGGAATGGTAAGCTCTGATTTGAAAGCAATATTTCACCTTTGTGCTAAGCATGTGAATGAATTACACATTGAAGAATTCATATCAAAATATTGAAATTTGTCACCTTGTCTAAAATGGGGAACTCGGCTTTGAACCGAGTACATGCAAATTGTTGAATCTCCTCATTGCTTCCTGGCTCTTGTTCAGCAAATTGGTTACAGGGGAAAGCCAAAATCTCAAAATCTGCATTACCTTTTTATCAGTTCCCATGCATTCACTTCCATCATGATAGAAATTCATAAACATTAAAGTGAGAGAAAAAAGAAAACAAGAGCAACTTGTCACATATTTTACACAGCTCTTTGATTTTTAGTGCATTGTGGTCTACCAATTTTCTTATCAAAAACAGTCATAAGCACATGATGAAGGCCTTGAGGGAGTGCTACAACTCACCAATAAAAGAAAGGTTGCCCAACCTCTCTCTTTGAACATTCATCGAAGTAGAAGTGCAAGTTATGGCCATACCGATGCCTTTGATCAATCTACGGCAAAATATAAAAGAAAAGTTCATAAAAATTCAAGTAGAAAAAGAAAAGAAAATCAATGTATCACCACTCCAAGGCATATAATACAGACTAGGAAAAACCATTTTTTGCAAAATTTGACAATTTGATTTTTCTACTTCAATTTAAAATTAGAACCAGGTCTGATTCATTCCAAGGTTTTTCTTTTTCAAGAGAAAACATATAGAGAAAGATTAATTACTTACAGCTTCGATCCAATGTTGAAAGGCCAGTTTCAGGGCCCTCTCGTCCTTGGACAAACCATTACCCACCTGTTAGAATGCAGACCATAAGAGTACAAACTCATAAGCATCAGCACAAAATCATTCAAACTTTTCATTCATTCATTGCCAAAAAAAAAAGTAAAAAATCAAATATTTTATGAATAAATAAAAAAGAAGATAAACCTTGAGTGTTTACCACTTAGATAGAACATTGAAAAAACAATAGCCATGGTGTCATTATAAGAATATAGAACATAAACTAAGTTACAAATTCCTAGCCAATTTTAATTTTCTGACTTTTACTGCAATAGAGTTATATAGCAGGGAGTTTTTACATGATGTTTGAATAAAGAACTCAAACACATATATATTAAGAGTATATCAATCAGAAGATCAAGCATAAGACATAACAATCAAAGCTCGTTTCATTTGGATGGAAAGACAAATAATTCTCTTCTTTCTTACAAATCTTAAACTGAAAATGTATATATCAAAGTCATAAAATTGATAATCAGAAAAACAGAAAACTAGCATCAAAGAATTCATCATGTTTCATCAAAACCAGAGAACAAGTAGTCCTGTGAATAGGAGAGGTTTTAGAGATGCTTGAACTCATCATAGTTGTTCTGAATATACAAAAGTCAGTAGTGGACAACATGTGTTTGACTTCCATCTCTTGAAAGTGGAAATATTGAATTCAATCTGAACTATTTTTATCTTATATTAGAATATATGAATTGCATGTCTCCAACTCTCTAGACTTGTGCATCCATGTACCAGAGATATGACTCAAACATCCTTCCTATGTACAAGTTCAATGTTTCAATGGACAATAATGACTCTCTTTTTTTATTTTTTTTCGCAAAAATATCAATTTCCACTCTCTTTCCAATTCAAGTTTTTTGCTTGTGAGAGCTCGAACCTCAATGGAAAAAATGTTGTGGGTTAAAAAAAAAAGCAATTATAAAACAGTATATTTTAGAAAAAAAAGTTAAAGTTGAAATTTATCCATTAGTTAATTTATATTTTTTCTTGGGGTGTTTTTGTGAATAGTTACTAAGTTCAAACTTTTATAATTAAAATCAAGACGGACTTGACCAAATTTATTAAAACTAATTTGGAGCAAAAATCAGTCACTGTATCACTATAATTAAGATAGGGATATTAGTTTGTCTATGATAGCAAAGTGTGGCAACTCCTTTTAATGGAATGGAAAGGTTTGGTAATGCATTACATCCTGTTAAATCATTTGCATCATTTAAGTAAAAAAAAAAAATTTAAAAGCCAGCTGAGACAAACCAGTCCATGGCAAGCAGATAAGTCTGTGCCAATATCCAAAATTTAAATTGAAAAGTAGAGTGCATGATTCAAAAAATGGTGCATAATACTTTAATAGGAAGGACTTTAACATCTAATATTCTATTGACTTCTTCCATCCAACATTAAAGTTTAGATGCAAACTTTGTAAATATATAAGCAAGAAAACATGCTTTTAATCTCATCATTATTTCAAACAAAAAGAATTTCAACACTACAAGAAAATGACGTTTTACCCACGAAAATTTGCCCACGGACACGTTTTCTGGGTAAATACCCAGGGAATACCCACGGAATAGCAAGAAAGTGATAAACTAAAGATATATCAACTTTACCCAGGGAATAGACATGAATTTACCCAGGGCTTTACCCAGGAACCATATATCCGTAGGTAAATAATGCGGGTAGTTCCCGCATTAAAATTGCCAACGGCTTTCCCAGAGAACTCTTGTGTGGGTACAATATCCGTGGGTAATCTGTGGGTACCTATTGTTAAATATAATATACCCACGGATTACTCAGAGAAAATGTTTGTGGGTACTGTTGTCATGGGTAATCCGTGGGAAATTAAAAGGGGACTTTGGTTCCACAATGTCACCCGCGAATTACCCAGAGATATGTTCCATCGGAAGATATACGTAGGTAATCCCTGGGTAATAGGGTATGAGAAGTTTTATACAAATTTTACCCATGGATTTCGCATAGGAGTTTCTATAGGTAAAGGAACCGTGGGTGATCCCTGGGTAATAGGATATGTTTAAAAAATTATTAACTAAAAAAATCACTACGATTATTGGAAAAAAGCTAACTATAAATAATAATAAAATTCAAGTTTTTTATAAACATTGATTAGTTATATTTAATTTAAAAATAAATATTTTAAATATTAATTATAAGATTATTAGATGAAAAACCAATCTATAATAGTATTAAAATATTATTATACTTTATTTATTTTAAATTTAAAAAGAAAATAATAATCTTCTTGGGTGTAATCTCTTTCAAAACCCCAGAAATCCCCTTTTCAAAACCCTATCTCCTCTCTCTCGCGCGTTCACGCTCTCTCTCTCTCTCTCAATCCCTCCCCGTCGACGCTCCTCCTCCTCCTTTGTGTGCTTCTTGCTCTCCTCCGGCCTTTTTTGCAGTTTGGCGCTTGAGGCTTTCAAGAGGAAGTAAGTGAAGACCCACTCTAGTGTCTTCTCATCTCTTCTCTTTCATCTTCTTTTGGAGGTTTGGGGTGGTGGTTCATGACCCCTCACACCAGCTAGCCGCCTTAATTCTATTATAAATAACACCTTGAGTTGTGCTTCTCTAGGACTCATGCACGCTTTGCACATTCCTCTCTTTCGCCATCGCCGTCCAGGACCAGGAGAGGAGGCTCTCCAGATCCCCCATCCTTTTCTCTCTATATCTCTCAGTGAGGTATCATCCATGAATTCTCTATTCTTGATCCTTATTACCGATGGATTGCTTCTATTGTGTTGGGTTTCTTGCTGTTCCATGTGTTACATCGTTATTTCTTTGGTTTGTGGTTGTTTTTTTAGGATGTGATGAATTTGGTTTTAAAGATTAGGATGTGCTTTTTGGAATGGATAGTGTTGTGATCTTTCAGATCTTTTGCTCTTCTAACTGTTTTTCTGTGATTGTGTACTTAATTATAGTCTCATGAATTTGAATCTATTCTGAATATTGGTTGTAATCTCTTCATGTTGGTACTTTAAAGTACACTAAACCAATTATTTTGCATATGCTCACATCACATGAGAACCACCAGTGTACCATCTCTTTTGTGATCCCATTCCTCTCCTTTTAAAGAAGGAACTTTACTATGTTCACAATAAAGTTGATTACATACATACATAAGAAAATTCTGTTACTGTAATCCACTTCATCGTCGAGCTTAATTATATATAAAGTTTAACCTTGAAACTGGTTTTGACTATTAATCAATAGAGTAAGAAACTAATAGAAGTTTAATTAACCATATATTCCATGCAAAAGAAAAATAAATAAATAAATAAATATTCTTCTACCCCACAATTGATTTTGGTTTAAGCTATGAGTTCAATTGTTATCTACTTAAAAGCTAATCTTTTTTTCCAGACATTGTGTACTTGCTTAACCCCTCAGGCTCATCATCAGTCACCTCTTTGGAGGTGCAATGTAGGACAAAAGGGTACCCAAACCAGACTGGTTGTGGCTTTACAAACAGTCCTTCTTAGTTTAAAATTTAAATGCTATTTTCTGTAACCTTAGATGCTGAAAATATTTGACTTTTAATCTACAAGGTTGCCTCCCCAATGTGTTTTAGTCAAATTGATTTTTCTCATGTAATTTTGTGATGGTTTTTTCATGAAATCTGATATGGTTGATTCCCTTTTTTTTTTGTAATTTTCTAAGCTGACATGTCAAGGCCTTTTCAAGTGATTCATCAATTGATTTTGCTCATGTAATCTTGTCATAGCTTTTTCATGTATATACATATATATTTGGAATTGGCTTGGCTGATGTTTACTTTAATTTCTAATGCAGCTTGGATACACCAAGAAGCAGGAGGAAAGGCATTTTCTTGGTGTCAATGGTGTGCAATTTTGACATTCTTTTGTGCTCTTTCACTCAAACAAGTGGACTATTTTAGCAAGCTCTTTGACAGTGAGATTGCTTCAAATATATGTATTTAAAAGTATATTTGTATTTGTATGTATTCTGACATTATATATGATAACTTGTGAATAGTATTACTGTTCTAAATAAATTAATGTTAGAATTGATGAGTTTGCTTTTACCAAACAATAATTTTAATGTGCTGAACACGCAATACTTAGCAGCAAAAAAATCATATTCTAGTACTTGCTCTCTTGATTGTTTGATAATAAATATTTCAAATGATAAAACAGGAGTCAATTTCTTGTTCAACTGAAAAAAAATTCAAAAAATCGGCGAAGTATTGAAGGGCCATCATCTGATACTAGAGGATCAGTATCCTATGCTGAACATGGGAAGAGACTTGTAAGTATAAATACAATTTGTTTTCATGTTGAATTGTTTTATGCTTGTAACAATATATGGGTTTGTGATTGTTGTAGTATAAATATAATCAAGTTACATGTTCAATAAGTTTGTGCTTGTTGAAGCACATTGAATTTTTCCTTTTGTTTACAAATAATGTTTTTTATATGTCTTACGTTTCATGTGCTTTTATTGTTAACCAAATGATCATAGCTGAAGTGTATATTTTGTGCTTCTTATAGGCATCTTCATTAGGTCGGATTCCTACGCCACATGAGTTGTTTTTCTATACTCATACGAAGAAGCATGATGAACAAACTTTTATTGATGAAAAGTCTAAATCACTCAATGTAAGTTTTTAAAGTCTTTTAAATCAATGTAATTTATTTGTTTTCTACTTTTAATAATTTATTTTTAGTCATTTATTAATATATTTTATGTTGTACATATGGGATAAAGTATTGAGTTTAAGAGATGCATCTCAAACAATCTCTGGATCTGGAAATGATAATCCTCCTCCAATAGATGAGGTTTCACTTTATTACCAGGCAGTTGGTGGTGAGAAAAAGGGAAAGACGTACGATCTTGGATCTCAAGCTTCTTCTTATTATTGTGTTGGTGGTACAAATGCAATGAAGTCAACTGCAAGCTCTTATGAGACACAAAATCAAGAAAAACTTCAAAATGGGTTGGCAACTTTGTACAACAAGTTAGAGACTCAGGATAACGTGATAGTTAGCTTGAAAAGAACCATAGACATGTTGTGCAATCACATCAATATACCTCCTCTCAACCACAAAGTACAAGTAACAATCAGCAAGAGGAAGGCGGAAGTACAAGAAATGGAGATGATGGTGACGATCCTAGGATTACTTAAACATTTCTATTTTTACTATTTTATTTTGCTTGTCTAAATACTTATATATTGTTATGGTGATGTCCTAAATGCTTAAGTATTGTTGTTTTGCTTACACATTAATGGAATTTGTTGATGTCTTAAACACTTATGGAGTGTTATTTTTATTAAAATGTGAGATATTGTTATTTAAAATATATTTGAATTTGTGATTTGATGGTTATAGGTTCAATAAATTACCCATGAAATGCCCAATATTTTTTTAATTTCATATTACAATTACCCAGGGATTACCCAGGGATTTCATATTATTAACAAGAGATTTACCCAGGGATTACCCAGGGATTTCATATTAGTAACAAGAGATTTACCAGGGATTACCCAGGGATTTCATCTTATTAACAAGAGCTTTACCCAGGGATTACCTAGTGATTATCCAGGGAGTATAGTAGATTTACCCAGGGATTTCCCAGGGATTTATTCTGGGTATTACAAATAATTTACCCAGTGATTTCCCAGGGCTTATCCGTTGGTAATTCCTGGTTTTTTATCGAATCCTAAGAATTAATTACCTTGGGATATAATGTCACGCCACAACCTAGATTCCAGGCCCCGAACACGTGAACAGACTGGCCGTACTCAAGTAGAGTAAAGCTCAGCTCGAATACAAGGCTTAAGTGTAAATAAGCAGATAACAAGCAATAATAAAATCATACTCCAAGCTCAAGTCCAAATGAACAAAGAGTTAAAAGGGTCTGTAGGCCCTATACAGAGTCAGGTCCCTACACGGGTCCTACAAAATAACAACTCTCAAAATAAAAAGATAACTCAAGGAGACTCCTAGACCTCAATAGCTCCTAACACGGTCTCCTCAGCAACTGCTCCCTAAACCTCGGGATCTGTAAAAGATAGAAAGAACAAATGCGTGAGCTTTCGAATGGAAAGCCTAGTAAGCACCCCTGCGGGCTATCAAAGACATACTAACAACATGTCAAATAACATAGAGGGATCTCAACCCCAAGGAAAACACAACCCTAGGAGTCTACCACAAACAAATCCAACGGTACGACCCTTAACAACAGAAGCTCTCAAGCTCTGTGTTGAGTTTCAAAGAAAACTCAGGGTTTACTCCCGGTCAGTATACTCAGCTATGCGCTGAAGATACGACCCTCTGGTCGTTCGACCCTCCGTTCGTAAGTCGGTAGTACCACCTCTCGTACGTGTCGACACGGCCAGCGTATCATTCCCACTGACGGGTAGGACTACCAGAGCATCACTCTCTGGTACGGCAAGCAGAAATGCCAAGGTGTCCTATCCCTGAACATTTCCCTATCGGAGCCCCCACGCTCCACTGAGTCCAGGCAGTAGACCACAACAAACATGGATACCAACATCCCGAAACAAACATACATACTCAACGGGAATCTAAAACAAATAAAAACAGCATGTATGACAACAATAAAGTATGTATCAACGAGGCATCATGTCCAAAGAAAACTCCGAAAAGTGGGTAGTAGGCAAGTGTACTTACACATGTATCAAAGATAAATCAAAGGTAAATCAAAGATAACGGTACTAGGCAGAAGTACTTACCTCTGGTAAGAACTGAAAACCTTTCTAGTCTCCCCCTGAAATGTCTCTAAGACCCCTCGAAAGTATCTGGTAATAGAGTTTCTATTAATGCCAAAATTTTAATAAAACCCTACGTTTCTAGATGCAAATGCACAACTTTCGCTTTCGGTGGGCCTAAGCCCAATTAAACGGGTCCGTAAGACCATCTACTTGGTTACCGACCCATTTCCCTCATACCCAAGTCTTTAGTGGACCCTCAACCCAAACGTGGTCAACTTTAGTCAACCTATCAACTTGACACTTGTTTGTCGTAGAATAAACCCTAATTGATCACCTTTAATCAACTCAACTCAATTGGGCCCACCAACTAAGCCCAATAGGTTGCCTAGCCTTACTTGGTCAAGTTCTACTTAAATTAGAAAAATCATACTCTATCACGTGGCTAGCCATGTCCCAAAGGTTAAGGCCTAACCATGCCATATAGGTGAACTAGGGTTCAACTTCTATCTCCCACAACCCTTTATTTTATTATTTTTTTTTAAAAAAAACTTTACCTATATATATTTTTTTCCTCTATATTTTGGTTGTACCCACTTATTCCTCTAGCCCAACTTAGTTGGGTCTCACTATGAACCCCACCAATTATCTTTCCTTTAATTGATTTTATTAAATCAATTATCTCAATCAATTATCTCCCAATCTAGGTTCGAAACCTTGGTATTGGTTTTTTTTAATCTACTTAGGTATTAATTATTTAAATACCTAAGTATCAACTTTCAATTAATCTATTTAATCAATTAAAAAAAATCATCAACCCTGGTTGGACTCACCCATATAGGTTAGCCATCTTGGTCAAACCCAATTAACTTAATTCGACTAAAGAATCTATGCATTTTGTCACACTTTAATGAATCAAAAATAAATTCATTTCTAATTAATTAACCATTAGTTTACTAGTTAATTATTATTTGATATATTATTATTATTTTCTTTTTTTTTAATATTACTTCTTCTTCTTCGTTCTACTCTCAGCCGAGCTCCACCATTGTCGTCTCCGGCGTGAAGACCACCCGTCGGACTCGGCCCACCCCGGTTTCTTGACCTCCGACGACCGGCGAGGGTGATTGCCCCCTCCCCGGAAGATTGATGGCTCCACAACACTCCCTAGTACCTCACTGTCCCAACCGAGCACAGTACCAACTCTGGCGAGCTCCTCACAACGCAGTAAGCATGCATGGTCTCTAAACGCTACAGCGGGGAAAGAGGGCACTTACCAAGGAATCGTGAGCGACGAACAATGCCTCCTAGAATCGCTCCAACGACCGGTGAGAGCTTTGTCTTCTCCGACGAGCTCAGCCGCGCTCACAACGCGTAGCACCACCTCAACCTCCCCGTCTCGGTCTCTTCCTTCTCCTGAAGACGGCCTAGATGGTCTTGCCCTCGACAGAGGGTGCGAACCAACGTTCACCAGCCGAAGTCTCCTTCTTCTTCTCCGACTGTCACCTCAACGGAGCTCCGAAGACTGTGCCCTGAAACAAAGGGAGTGGCTGCCCTTTTATAGCCTCCAAGAGGGCCAGGCGAACGGTTGTCAACGCAAAACTGTCTCGCAGGCTGACGGCCGGCTTCACCGCGCGTAACGCCCGGAGGAGACGGCGAGACCCCCGGTGGCGTTCGCGGCCGGGCGAACGGCTCCCGATCACACCTCGTGATCGCCACTCAACGGACGAGTGGTAACTATCTCTTGATCGTGGTCCAACGGCTTCGATTAGTCCATAGAGCCTCGGATCAACCACTTAAACGATCAATGGTCGTGATCACTCGGAGACTGGACGGCCAGATGAGATTACATCGCCTCAACCTTGAGACAAATCTTGAGATAACCGGACCTTGTCAGCCCGCACCTTGCGGTCACTCTCACCGACTTCTTTTTCTTGATGCCTAGTATCTAAACACGATTAGATAGATTTGTTACCAGACCGACAAGTGGCTCCACATGGGCCGTCATAACTCCCCGAGACCAGCTGCGATCTGAGATCTTTTAATCTCATCCGCTCATCTCTTCAATAGGGTTTTCATCTAGACAAGTATCCAGAGGTCCCTGAAAATTTCCTAGGTCACATTCTGGTCGATTCTTTGAGAGAGGGGACTATTTCCTTTTAGTCCTTAATACTTTACAAAATTACCTAAAGGTCCTTTTGTCTCCCAACTAGCATTAATTTGCATTTTAATCAAATTAATTCCCTTATTAAGATTTTCAATCCCCCATCCTTCAAACTTAAAACAACAAATAAATCAAAGATTTATTTTATGGAAATATTAGAATATTTATTCAAAAAAAATTCTTGGATTTTACATATAAATTATTTACCCACGGATTTGTCCGTGGGAACGTTACCCCACAGATGAAAAATTCCGTGGGTAATGGTTTACCCATGAGCGATATAGCTAGGGACCACTATCGTGGGTAATCCCTGGATAAGATGTATTACCCAGGGATTTTGGCAGTTTTACCCACGGAATTGTCCGTGGGTAAATCGTTATTTTCTTGTAGCAAGAACACAAAAGATATAAAGACACAAATTCGCTAAAATCTGAGAACTGCCAGTAGCTTTAAGTAATAAATCATGCTTTCTCACCATTATCCAAACAAACAAAAATAAAATAATAAAAAAAATCAGGAAGAAAAAAAAAACTCAAGTGCACAAATTGTGAATTTGCTCTTCCATAAGTCAAAAATTTCAAGAACATGAAGTACAAACTAAGAAATTTTCAAATTATGGAACAACCTTAAGCTTAATCAATAAATCATTCTTTCTCACTCTAACTCTGTAAAATCCATGAATTTTATTATTTTAAATCCCTTGATTATTAGGGATGTAAGATAAAAGGGGGTTAAAAGAAATTAATTTAATTAACTTAATATGGGGTCTGTAGGGACCTAATATAAATTTTGAAAGGATTGAGGGCCTTAAAGAAGTTTTCCCTCTCACAGCATAAGGACTTAGATGGAAATAAAGCAAGTGGAGGGACTTCAGGATAATTTTTCTACAAATTTTTGGTTGGACGGCTGAGATCATCTGATCTCTGCGAGAGCAGATCGCGAGGGGGCAACACTGGTGATCCAGGAGGACACGTGGCGCGCCTACACGCGCTCATCTCATCGAGCTGATCTCGAAGCATTGTGGAGTCATCCGTGAGGCCACGTGGCGAAGTGAGATGCCCCCATCTGGTAGAGTGTCGGATACGAGGCAGGAGTGGGTGATCTAACAGTTGAATCTTGATTCAATCAAAGCCGTTGATCAAATGAGTGTCAGACCCGAGACAGGATGATCCGATCTGGGCGGTTAGATGGGATTGTGGCGATCCTCGCCGTCCATCTGAGGGAGCCTATCTCGAGGCACCTCCACCCAACTGCTGTAACGGCTGCGCACCAGCCGGCAACGGCCGCACCGCCGCCGCCTGGCTCGCCGTCTCCTCCAGCCGTTACTGGCGAGAAGACCGGCAGCCAACCGCACCCTTTCGACTCCCCGGGACTCTATATAAGCAGCCTTGCTGTCAGGTAAGGAGGAGAAGGAAAAACGGAGAAGAAGGGGAGAGCAGCGCCGGCGAGGTGATCGGAGAAACTATCTTCGCGCCAGAGGAGCAATCGCCACCGCTGACACAGCCGGAAGCTCGAGACAGAGGTAGGGAACTCTTTCCCACGCTTAATTTTTCGTATTAATGGAGAGTAGGGTGGGATCGAACTCGCCGGAGTGGAGGTAATCGGCCGGAGGCCGTGAGGATTGAAGAAGAAGCCCAATTGCTTACCAGAGGGTGCACCGGAATGCTCGGATCGAGACGGAGCTGCGCGTAGGGGTCACTGGCAGCGACCACCCTGCACACGAAGATGGATTCTCCGGTGACCAGCCCCGGCGAGGCTCGGTTGAAGAAGAAGAGTAGTTTAAAAAAAGGAAAAAAATAATTATTTTAATTAATTAAATCAGAAGTAATTTAATAAGTTAAAATGATTATTAAGAACTATGGTTTGTGACAATTAATTTGTTTAATTGTTGATATAGTTTTGTATGATTTTTTTAAACATTAGGAGTGTGACAAATTGGAAATCAAATTAATTGATTTGGATGGTAGGTGTGACAAATATTAGATTAATTATTTTGTATAGTTGAGAATAATTGATAGGACCTTGCTAATGTGACAATTATTTTGATTAATTGTGGAACTTAGGAAATGTGACAAATTAATAGAATAATTTAGTTGATTAATTCGTTTCTAGTTATGGAAGCGTGACAAAAATTAACTTGTTACATAGTATGATTTAAAAATTATTTAGTATGGTTACTAAATATTTTTGGTAGTGTGACACGTGATTAGAATAATTAATTATATGAAATTATTCTATGAGTGACAAGTTAATTAGTCTAAGGTACTTAAGATAATACATGGACCGATTAAATGGGAATTAAGCCCATTGTTTAGGAAGCCCGATGGGCTGGGCTCGAATAACAAATAAACTAAGGATTTGTTATGAAATAAAAAGGGAGAGAAGAAAAGTCTATCTTAGGTCACTTGGGTGGTATATTAGGGTCATAAAATTGCCCAAATGACCAAAATGCCCTTCCTTGGTTAAAAAGGGGCTAAGGTCAAGTTAAACTGTGTAATGGGCTTGAAACGGGCCCAACTCAACTAGAATGACCAGAAATGACTAAATAGGGTTTGGACTCGACAAGTAGAGTAGAGTTGACTGAGTTTGACCAAGTTGGATCAAAGGTCAACTAGAGGACATGAAAACAGGAGATAAGGGCAGGTAACCCGAGAGATGGTCTTTAAGACCCGTTAGTAGGCCTATACCCAATAGAGACGATAGACATGCATATGTAATTAGAGACTCGATAAAATCTTGACTCTAATAGAGCCTATGTATGCCAGATATTCTCGGGGAGACGTAAGGCATTCCAAGGGGTTCTAGGAAGACTTTTAGACTCACCAGGAGGTAAGTACACTTGCCTAGTTCCCACCCGGTTTCGGGTTTTCATGGACTTGCTTATGTTTTCTTATTACATGCCTTACTGTTGTCATACATGCTATTTGTATCTGTTTAAATTCCTGTTGAGCGTGTATGTTTGATTACGGGATGTTGATATCCCTGTCTGCTTTGGTCTACTGCCCGGACTCAGTGGAGCTAGGGAGCTCCGACAGGGGAATGTTCAGGGACAGGACCCCCTGACATTTCTGTTTGCCTTGCCAGAGAGGCAATTCTCTGGTGGTCTTTCCTGTCAGTGGGCATGGTACACTGACCGTGTTAACACGTATGAGAGGTAGTTCTACCGACTTGCGACTGGAGGGTCGAACGACCAGAAGGTCGAGCTTGCAGCAAGTAGCTGGACATACTGGCCCGGAGTGATCCTTGAGTTCTCTTTGAAACTCATCACAGAGCCTGAGGGCTTCTGTATCAGGGGTCATACCTTTAGATTGTTCCTGGTAGACTCCTAGGATTGTGTTTATTGGTATTGTGACCTCATTATCTGACATATCACCTATTTTATATCCTTGTGACCCCACAGGGGTACTTACTGGGCTTTCCATTCGAAAGCTCATGTGTTTCACTTTTCCTCTTTACAGATTCCGAGGTTTAGGAGGGGTGGGGTGGAGCCTGAGGAGAGGTCACGAGGAGATCCAAGGTCTGGGAGTCTCCTTTTTCCTTTGTTTTGTGAGCTTTACTATGTGTAGGACCCGTATAGGGACCTGATTTTGTATAGGGCCATGGACCCTTATGACACTATGTTTCTTTGAACTTGAGTTTATTTATGGATTGTTATCTGCTTATCACATTTAGGCCTTGTATTTGAGTTGACCTTGTCTCTTCTTGAGTACGGCCGGTCTGTTGACGTGCCCGAGGTCCCGGATTCCGGGTCGGCGGGTGACAAACTCCAAATAAAAAAATTTAAAAAAAATCAAAGAAATAGAAACTTTCCAGAAAAAATAATAAAATAACACAAAGTACATAACATGAATATTCTCTCCATATGTCAAAAAATACACATATAAAAATCATAAACTGTGAATTTGCTCATATTTTAAAAAATAACATTATCTTTAGGCAAGAAAATATTGCTCACCCATAAACAAACACAAAGAAACAGAAATTTTCATTGAAAAAAAAAACTAAATAAAATCAACAATAGCATAACAATAACAACTAACAAAAACAAGAAATAGATCAAGAGAATACAACCAAGAGTTATTGAACCCTAGATTGAAGCAAATATGAATTATAGTGATACAGATGATTTAACAGGATGTAATGCAGATGATTTAATAGGATGTAATGCATTACCAATTAATCCACACCTTTCTCTTCGAGCACTACCTCTCTTGGACTCGCAGCCGGATAGAGAAGTGGTCGCCAAGGAGGAACTAAGGTTTCCTGAAAGGGGAGATGAAATCAATGAGGAAGGATCGCAGGGAACGATAAGGAGGAGGAGAGGAGGGTGCGATCTAGGGTTAAGAGTTGGGGGAAGGAGGAGATGGAACTCGCCACCAGTTTTCAGTCTATCCTGCGCTAAGTCAGGAAGAAAGGGTTTTTGGTTTTTAAAATTTTCTTTTTCTTTTAATCCCAGCCAAATGAAAAGAATTAAGGACATGAATTTTTACATTTACATGGACCAGATTAAAATCTTGTTCTTAATATTTTATGAAAATTAAAATTTTGGGACAACTTAAAATCCAGTCCTAATTAGTGTATTTTTAACTACCAGTATCGCATCCAGTCCTTAAAAGATGGTCCTTAAAAATTATTTTTCTCGTAGTGTGAACAAGATAGTTCTAATTCACACACTATAAATATCAAGATCTATCATTGCATGTATACGTGCATGATTTATTACTTATTAAACTTACATCCACAAACTTGAACCCCCGGAAGAACAATAGGCACATTGAGACATTATATCAAATACTATATAGGCATTCTCAATTATCCCAGTCCTATATAACAAGACAGCCATAAAAGTTCTGAAATCTACAACCAATCATACTCATTTATAGACTAATTCCATTTCACTCCTAATGCATTTGATTTCTATGTATAAAATTAATTGGAAATCCTTAGAATTTCTCCAATCTATAATAAACCACAGCCTTACCTCATGTTGTTTACTGGAGAATTTCATAACATAGTTACTGCTGCTGGAGGGATCCAACCTTGGCCGACAACTCCCACAGTTTGAAGATGCTCACTACTGCACCTCTAATTTCTTGCTGGAGATGCTGCAAAATCAGTCCCGAGATTCAACCTTTCTTCACACTTTCTAATCGAGAAGGACAAGATCACGAACATGCTTCACCTTCTCCGCACATGGATGATTTCTCTCAAGTTTACTGTTGTTGTCCACTAGGAAGGAGGCTGGCTTTAAGATCAATGGAGAGGAGGATGCCGCCAGGCTGCGGAACTGTAGCTCAATCATATAGCTTAACCCACCAGCAAGGAGAGATTAGAAGCCATACCGAAACAAAGCCCTAGATCGCACACGAGGGTGAGAGTATAGTCAAAGCCTCAAAACAAAAAGGAGGGTTAGATTTCTTTGAATCAATATCAAAATAGCACACAGAGAAAGAGGAAGGTCCGAACCTATAGCCGAGGATGAACGGAGACATCAGAGAGCCAACAAAGGTCGAGAACCAACAGTCGCTGGCAAGGAGAGCTTAGAAGCCACATCGAAACGATGCCCTAGATCGCTCACGAGGAGAGAGAGTATAGTCTTTGAAGCACTCTACTAAACACTTAATTCTTTTTGGTGGTGTTATTAGTTGGATCCCATTCGAACCCACCAACTTTGAATCCGGTTTGCAGTTAGATCCAAGTTATGATTTAATAGTAATTTTAATATTATTATTAAAACTGGTTTATTTAAGGGCAGTGAAAGAGGACTTATGAATTATTATTATTAGTATCAAGGTTATTATTATTATTATTCTTATTATTATTATTATTATTATTAACTAATAATTACGTGTTGAATTGTTATTATAATAGGTGGACCGGTAATAACAAACGATTATATATACTATTTTATATATAGCTTCCCAGAAATATTAATTTTGATGTTTAATAATTATTGGGGATAGATTATAAATAATATGTATTTAAACATTTATAATTTTGCCCTTATTAAGTGGAATAAACAAATGATGGTTGATTAAAGAAGTTTTTTTAATATAACTAATTTAATTCCAAGTATGTGCACCAATTGGAAAAATTAAAGGTTCAAACTTATTCAATTATAGGATTCGAAGAACAAATCTCCAACTTTTTGAATATTTATGTTTTAGTTAAAAACTAATTGTAAACCGGCCCTGAAATAAATAAGAATATTTCCCAGAGTTATTAAATGGAAATTTAATATAGTAAGCGAAGAAATTTCGCGAAAATCATTAAGTACTAATTAATCTGGATTAATTAAGTGTTAATTAATCCAGATTAATTATTGAGAAAAAACAGACAAATATTCGAATCCCGAGAAAGGTGGATCTGGTCGGGGACTAAGACAGCCTCGTGATGCTATAGTATGCCCGTGACGAAGGAATTGAATAAAAGCCGATATTCTCGGATCTGGTCTGACGAGTGACTGACCCCGTGATATTACGGTGCGCCCATGCCACTGGAATCATTGACCCGGGATTTCGCGGATTTGGGTCGGGCATGAGGACGAAAGGATCATGACAGTGGACCCCGCCATGAGATAATTCAAGGACCCGTGGATGAACAGTAAACATGTGACACTTAAAGGATTTTTAAATAATAAAAATAATAAAATATATGTTTTTATAGAACAAAAGAGGACAGAGAGGATGAAATGTCTTCATCTCTCTCTTTCTCTATCTGAAGAGTTTTAGATCTAGAAACTCCTTCGACTGAGCGCATCCACGCCGCCGAGTTCCCCGCCGGCCGCTTAGAGCCCCATCACCGCCCCCCACCACCCCAGCCGGAGCCCACGCAGCTACGCCTTAGCCTCCCCACCACCTGCGCGCGCCGCAGCTTCGCATACACCCAGCCGGGCCTACGTGCGACTCCGCCGGCTTGATCCGACCGGGCGGTGCTCTGACGGAGCCCCCAGCCCCACGCTCGGCTCCCCCACGACGCCGCTCACCGGCTGCGACCTGAGCCCCTCCCACGCGGGCTGATGGACCGCCCAGCCAGGCCGTCGCCTACACATGCGTCGGCCTACTCCGGAGACCTGAGGTCGGTCCGCCTCCTCCCTCCCCTCGCGTACCCGCGCGCTTGCATATGCACCAACTAGCTCCGGCGAGCCTCGCGCAGCGCCACCAACGACCCAGCTCCACCATGCGACTGCCAACCTTCCCCTCTTCGGCGAGCAACAGCCTGCTTCAGGCCGGGCTCGACTTCCTTCTGCCGCCTCAAATCTCCGGCCAGCCCTCGTGAGTATTTTGGAGTCGATTTAGAACTGAATTGCATGGATGTTTAATTGGGTTCATAGGGCTATGGAATGAAAGTGATTAAGGGGAAATTAAGGTTATTAGAAGCTCTAAAACACTCTTAGTATGAAGTTAATGGAATTGTATGTATGCTTTAATTGATGTATGAATTTTGAAACCCATGTGTAATGGGTACATTGGTGAATGATTGTATAATTTCGGGGCCCGATAAATAGGGAAGATGCCGCCGAAATTTTCTTAGAATCCATACATTTTTAATCATTGTTTAATGTCTTTCAAGCATTATTAAGTTTAGGGAATCATCATTTGCTGAGTTAATCTCCATGTTAGAGATAATTGAGGGATTCATGGGTAATCGTATTTCGTATTTAGATAGGAGATGCTTAAGTGTAGAGATACTGAGATTTACTATCTATTTACTAGATTCTGATTCGAACGCGTGAGACGTGACAAGGATTAGAGGATTATTCTCTAGATCAAGTAGGCTCTCGTACGGGGTTGTGAGTATTCCTTTCTCCTACCTCATATATAATTTTGATACTTATATTTCTTGCGATGCTTCTTCTTACATATTGAGTTGAGTTTATTCCTTATACATGTGATGGTTTCCAATCTCAAGGAGATCTTTATTTTCTTATATATTCGAGATGTTGCTGCCTTTGATATATATATATAGGAATACCTGTTGTTAGGTATTCGGTACTGGCAATCTCTTCTTGACAGGCATGATACATCGGGCGGAGGCCTAGGCAGAGCAGACGTTGCTCACATACAGGCTCATTCAATGAGTAGTATTTCCTGATCATGTATACATGTTTGATATAACACTATCTGGCGTAGGCCGAAGACGGTATGAGTGATACCGTAGTATCGTATATGTCGAAGACACAGTACATCTGTAAATTTATTTCACATACCTGAGTTGTGTCGTTGGCTTGTGATTGTGTTTCATTTGCTTTTGCACTTGACTGCTTTCTATTCCTTGTTTATGGCTTTCGCCATATTTATTGTTTTGCTAGAGATCCTACTGGGCCTCTTCTTTGGCTCATGCACCTGATTGAAGTTTTCTCAAGTGACAACGAGGAATAGGGTCGGGCCTAAACGGGGACTTATCGAGTAGGTGACTCGAACCTGTTATTTTACTCTTGAGGTCTGTGTACCTTCTTTCATTTGTGTGTGTATGTGAGACTTGTATTCTCTTTGTTGTATGGACTACTAGTGGTGACTTAGATAGATCCTTGTATGGGTCGTATAGACCCTAGTATTATACTTGTATGGAGTTGTGCAAACTCCCTTCTTCTTTCTTATATAATTATGTTGTTTTATCTATCTCTGGAAATTGACTATAGTATAGGATCTTTGAGGTCTTGCGACTAAATGGGGACTCGTCCCTATTTGGGTGCGGCCGGTCTGTCCACATGCCTGGGCCGGGTTCGGGGCGTGACACTAATAGCTTTAATTTTGTATATAATTTGTAAAACAAATAGTTAAAAGTCAAGATTTTTAATATATATAAGGAAAAGTTAAGTATTTTACAGATAAATAATTGCCTTTAATAACAATAATACTAATATAGCAAAAAAAAACTGTTGCTAACAATATTTATGTATAATAATAATAATAATACTAATATCTATTTGTAAAAAGAAAAACAAATCCATTGCTAACAATATTTAATTTCATAGCTAATATATGAAAATATAGTTTAATATAAAAATATTACTTTTCACTAACGGAATTGTCTTAGCAAATCTATCGCTGAAGTCACAACCTTTTTTCAATCACGTTTCCGTTTTATCATCGACGGAGTTTCTGACAGAAACCATCACCAACGGAATGTTTCATTGGTGACTACATTAAATTCCGTCGCTACTATGTTCAACAATGGGAAAACCTCTCTGTTGGAAATCCTTCCCAAAATCCGTCGATGATAATTGTTTCACCAACGGAAAAAATTCTGTTGGAAAAATTTCGTCTGTGATGCTATACTTTTCTTGTAGTGTCGGGATCTAGTAGATGGATTGAAATTCTCAATTTTATAATACTTAATTACTTCACGCATGTCACGCCCCGACCTAGATTCCGGGCCTCGAGCACGTGAATAGATCGGCCGTAGCTGAGTAGAGACGAGCCCCACTCGGATACAAGGCCTGTGTAATCAAAAGCAGATAACAAATAATATCCAAATATCTCAAATAACATAAAACAATCCAATAACGGAAAATAGTCAAAAGGGTTTATAATCCCTATACAATGCCAGACCCTATAAAGGTCCTAATAACACAGATCTTTCATACAAAAAGAAAACAAGGACGATGTCCTCGGACCTCGGCAGAATCAATTCTGCCCTCCCCTAACTTAGCTCCCGAGCCCGAGTCTTCTACTCCTTAGGATCTGAAAAATAAGGAAACAAGAGAATGAGCTTTCGAATGGAAAGCTCAGTAAGCACCCAACAAAGATCACAATGAAACAAGGTATGACAAAGAACATATCATTAATCAAAATCAACAAACAAGTGGGAACCACGTTCCATACCATCAAACCCTAGGGGTCTCGAACCTATCACAAGGACCTAGTCAACGGTAGGGACCCCTAAACTATCGATAGCCCTCAGGCTCCGAAAAAAAGATCAGTAGTATCCCCCGGTTAGCGATCAACAGCCTCAGCTGGAAACGACCCTCCGGTCGTAAGTCGGTAGCGCCACCTCCCGTGCATGTTGACATGGTCAGCATATCAATCCTATTGATGGGCCAGACAACCAGAGTATAACCTCCCCTCTGGTATGGAATGCCAGAATGTCGTGGTGTCCTCGTCCCCGCACGTCCTGCAATCGGAGCCCCCATATGCAACCAACCTAACAAAGGTTAACATTTATCTAATATCCTCTTCATCTCACGGTATCATAAACTCAATAACTTACAACCTTTTTAGCACATGTAAAGCCTTAGACTACTCATGCTTGCAACCATAAGACTTGCCATTCTCCTTAATCACTAATCATGAACACCAACCATATGCATGACCTTAGAATCATCCAAACAGTTTAGTCAAAACCTCAAGGGCAACACACTTATACCTTGAATTCATAGGTCAACGACACCAACTATGGAGGATAAAATTAAACCTCTCCACATTTACAGTCAATCTGAGTTGGTCATTAATGGGGTTCCTCTCACTTTCTCTCTCTATACAAATACCTCACTCCTTCTAATAACCATGCGTATGAGTAGTTCTATCCATGCAACTACCCTAGCTTCCATACCATCATTCTATTCATCACCCAAAAACATTATCATCTCCAGTAAAACATCAACTAAAGAATCAGGAAAACCCCCTTGATATTATGAAAGTCAGAGCCTGACTATCCATCTGTTAGTTATGCAAACACCTACGCATACTAGGCCTAGAAATGAGTTACAAAGATGAGAGGAACTCATCGGAGCAGTGGCGTCTCACTCTCGGTCTCTGAAGGCGTTACTCCGACAATCAGCTTCCTCTCGAAGGCGAACAAAGGCTTCTCTCCTTAACTGGACTCGGTGCGACGCTCACCACTACCAACATCTTGCAGGAGAACAGGGAGAGAAAGAGAGATGGTGAGATTAAGTAGCATATGGTGTTCGCCCAAAATATTATCAAAGAAGAAGGACTGGTCGGCTGAGCCTTTATACCAAAATCCCCTTACCGTCCTCTGAGTCGGTGAAAACACTGGGAACCCTTGCTGCTGGCCATCTCCGGTAGCCATGCGCTTGGTCTCATTCCCCTCTCTTTGGTCCCTCACGTTGAAGAGAGCTTCTCGCTGCCGCTCAGATAAGATCGCTACTAGGATTTCCCTGTAGACCGTGTGCTTATAGGACGCGACGGAGGAGATAGGATGGGATCGCGATCCCCTCCTTTGATCTCGGCTATTACGCATACGAATAAGATTTCCACCAACGCTGGCCGGCTCGATGATCGCGGGATTTCAGCGAGCAAGCCTCATCCTCTCATACGTTCTCTCCTTCAACGTACTGTCATGCGGCGAACTGGAGACCCTCAGATCAATCAGTTCTCAGTCCTGGCCGTCGGATTCGAAGAGGGGAAATCACGTGCATGGTTTTGAAATATTCATTTGCAAAAAAAAGCCCTATAGTCCTTGCTATTTCGTGCACATCACTCTCTCTCTCTCTCAACATTTTAGTAAAGAGGCCCTTTAATCTCATTAATTTATTTATCCTGATCATTAAAATTTTAATTCCTTTAGTCTTTTTTTTCCAAATAAATTAAAGTAATTAAAGTCTTGAGGGATTCCTTCAACTTCTAAAATAATTAAAAGGAAATTAAACACCATTTATTCATAAAAATTCTTGGATTTTACAACACATAAATATGAATATGAGTTTCTTTTCCACTCTACTAGTTAAATAGCTATTATGAACTTCAAAGTTCACGTATTCTCCCAGAATACGGTTAACGTGATCGTATTCCGTTGGAATCACAAGTTATAAATAAAGAAAGGCCGATGAGGCCCTAATAATCTCTAACCAAGAGATTAACCCAATTAATGATGCTTGAAAGCCATTAAACAATGATTAAATATGTATGGATTCTAAGAAAATTTTGGCGACTTCTCCCCTATTTATCGGGCCCCGAAATTATACAATTATACAACAAAACACCATTTACACATGGGTTTTATGATTCATACATTAATTAGATCATACATTCAATTCTATTAACTTCACACTAAGAGTATTTTGGAGCTTCTAATACCCTTAATTTCCCCTTAATCTCTTTCATTCCACAGCCCTATTAACCCAATTAAGCATGCATGCAATTTAGTTTCTAATCAACCCTGAAATACTCACAAGGGTCGTGCGGTTGCTTGCCGGCGCACAGCAAGGGTTTTGGTCGCCAGGGAAAGGCTGGTCGGAGACCTGAGGCGGCGGAGGGAAGACAAGTCCGGCCTGAAGTAGGTTGTCGCTCAGGCGAACTCGGGGCTGAGTTGCGAATGGTACAGGCCGGCGTGGGGCAGCGGCTTCGAGGCACAGCCGGTAGCGACTGCTGCAGGTCGGCGGAGGTGCGCAGCAGGGACGGTCCGGCAGGGCTGGCGGCTGTCGGCTCACTCGCCGGAGAAAGGAAGTGAGGGGGCGTGGGAATGCGCGGCTGGGTGCTCGCGCGGGGCGGAGCAGCGGCTGTCGACTTGCCGACGCGTGCACCGGTAGCAGGCGGGGTGGAAGCACACAGGCGGAGTTCGCCGGGCGGCGTGGCCGGAGTTGGGCAGAGAGGGAGCCGGGGGACCAACAGGAGGAGGCTCGATGGCCAAGTGGCAGGCGCAGGCAAGCTTGCTGACGGGTTGCGCGTAGGCAAGGGAGAGGGATAGGTGAAGAAAAGAGGGAAAGGAGAAAGACACGGTGAGAATCGAATTCGATTTTGATTTCTTTCCCTTGTCCTCATGCCCGACCCGGATCCTCGAATCTCAGCCCTTTATTGATTCCTTTAGTCACGAGTTCACTGTGGCATCACGGGGTTGTCTCATCCCCAACCAAATCCACCTTTCCCAGGACTCAAACATTTGTGTGTTTCCTCTCAATAATTAATCTGGATTAATTAACACTTAATTAATCTGGATTTATTAGTACTTAATAATTTTCCCCAAATTTCTCTCTTACCATATTAAATTTCCATTTAATAATTATGGGAAATATTCTTATTTATTTGGGGCAGGTTTTACAGAAAATATTTTCAAGGACAAAATTTCGTTGGTCGTTCATTTGTGATGCGACTATTTTCTTGTAGTATATAAACTCTCTACCATGCGGTCTTTTCTCTTTTTTCCTGCTAGCGCCAAGATTTCCCTTGCTCTTGTTAGAAATAAAATATATATAATGGAATAATGGAGAAAAAAAAACAAGAAAATATGATGAAATTATGAAAGATAAAATAAGATGAACCAAACAAGTTTCAAGGCACGAAGGTGACAACACTTTCTTTTAGACGAATTTCTCCTCCTCTGATTAGAATCACGATTGCAATGTGGTGTGTGAGAAACGCCTTCAGGATAAAATGAAGCCCTTTGATTGTTGTTGAAAAGCGAACTTGTACTATTCATCTTCAACCTGAAAACACTCTTGTATTTGTCTTTGATAATGTAGAGAAAAACAATGAGAATCAAGAGAGGGAGAGAGAATAGAGAATATGAAATTTGATTGCCTTTCCATCACATAGGACTAGGCTGTATATAGATCGAGCCTCAAAAGACTTCATCATAAGGTTGCATCTCTTGGTAACATCATTTCATGAGAAGAAACATCCTTTAGCAAATAGTTATACATAAAAGGCAAGGTTGTTAGACCAGGATCGGTCCGGCCAGTTCAACCGGAAAAACCAGGAACATGCCATGTGGCTGATCCAGGCATGCCCCATAGACCCAGGTTTGAATTAAACCGACCATAACCCGGTGACCAAGCCAGTTCAACCGGGTCATAGTGTTAGGGTTAATTTAAAAGTTTACAATTTTTTTCCAACTTCTTTCATTCACGCCCTCGAGCCCTCGGCCTCTCGTTCATCGCTCCATCGGCGATTCTCCAAAGCTCCTGCAACGGTGTAGCCCTGCTCCCTCAGTGGACAGCACCACCGCTGCTCTAGAAAAAGCACCACCGCTGCCGGAACTCACATTGGGTTGGTGACGAGTATGAGCGGCACGAAGAAGATGAGTTCCATGACCAGCCTGGTGAGCGTCGGCCCAGAAAGCATGAGAAGGATCCCCCGGAGACGACGAGGGTGAGGAAGCCCACCACCTGGGCCGAGTTAGGCGCTCTCTCATGAAACCGCCTGAGAAACTGGTCACCTCCTTGCCGCTCCGGCATCTCGCTCGACTGGGCCTTAACTGAGAGAGAGAGAGCTCTGGAACCGGATTGAAAGAGGAGCGGTGGAACACGTGGGAGGGGATGCTGCTCCTTCGTTGCGGTTGTCATGAACGTTTACACGTGTGGAGCGCCAAGCGGCTCGGTTTTGGATTCCAAGAGACTTTTTCTATATTTTAGAGCCAATGGTCAGCGATTTTGGTGCATTCTATCTTAATAATTTAGATAGTTTGCTGTTGCTGTTAAATATATACTTAAACTTCCAATAATCTCATGATTAATTTTTTAATACTAGTTTATATTTTTATTGTAAATTTTAATATTTTTAATTAATTTGTTTTGTTTAGTGTGTTTGTTTCGAACCTTGATTAAATATAAATATCAAATTTAATTAATTATTTGTTTAATTTTTATTATTATAATTACCTTGTAAATCATAGTTATTATTAATTATTATAAATTATTTTTTAATATTTTATTATTTACCCGGTTCAATCCCGGGTTGACCCCGATTGAACCCTTGAGTCAATGCCCCAGGCCAAGTTTGATTACCTTGATAAAAGGAGACATCCTTCCATGTGTCTTTTGGTGAAGACCTTTAGCCTTAACACCTTTTAGACTAATACCTATTCAATAACAATGAAAGAGAATAATATTTCATGTATAATAGTACCTTTTGGTTCAACTTAAACACCAAATCAAATAATGTTATATGCATTTTTACTCTCCATTTAATTCACAAGCAAAAAAACATAATTGTTGAAAATATCCAATAGCTCTATCTCTCTCTCTTTAGATCTCTTTTTTGAGCGCCATATTAGAAATAGTAGTAGGACCACACTCATAAACAAGAGGAAGATAAAGATATATTGATCTACTAAAGCATAAACAAGGATGAAAGAAGGAGATTACCAGAAGAAACACAAAAAATTATTTTTCTCCACTCTTTCTGTTGCTACTGGGGACTACTCTTATATATTATATTGTATAAACTCATCCAAACAACTTCTTTGTTAAAAAAGAACATACAAATTTTTCATATTAAGTACCAATTTAAAAAATAGCAAATATCTCTTCCTAAGTACCTCTTTGAATTTCTGATCAACCATACATACTTCATAAATTAAGTTCAAAATTTCAACACGCCAAACATCCCCACTCCCTCCTCTCTCCATCTACTCGGCTTTCTACACAGTGGCGAACACACTGTTGCATCTCTACTCCCTCGGCGCCAACCAGCACAAGCTTGTTTCCACACCAACGAGCTCCATGCCCTGGTCTAATTCTTTCCCTGATTGCTCGCCTGACTTGCCCCCCTTTCCAATCCTTCTCTTCTTGAGATTAATCTGGTTTTGATTTTGATGGTTTTGTTTTCACTGTTTAGGGATTTGTTTGATGCATAATTTCTTTGTGGTGATGAATATCATATCCTTCATGTTGTTGATTTGTTTGATGCTTGATTTTAAGTTGAAATTTTGGCGTTCTTTGATGTTTTGTTTTTTTGGTTGTTATGAGCTACCTGCTTGTTCTAGAATACCCTTTGTGAGATCCCTATGTTGTATTGCTTGAAATTATAAATAATCTTCACATACGAATATACAATAAAAGTGATAGAGATGGATCAATTACAAAAACATTCCTAGTTAATTACTGATGATATGTAGAATAGGCTCCACGGAACAGAACTCAGTATATTCCATTTACGGGGACTTGCGATGCTACACACGCATCAAAGTGACTAGTTATTTCTTTTATGAAATGGTTAGTATGCTCATCTTTGTATTTGTTGATGCTAGAAACTGGATCTGTCTTGTAATCTGGTCCAGGTTTCTGTCAACGGTTGAGATTTATTTTTGGTGTGGACGCTTACTTTGATTTTTGTGATCTGATGTAGAACCTGAAAGGAAGAGTAAAAATGATCGGAATTGGGCCTTTCTGCCCGGATTTAACTCCGACGGTCAAGTTAGTGGATAAGGAGTGGATGAAGTGTAGTGATGGAAAGAGTAAGAAGTCTCTGCCTTTTCTATCAAATTCCTCCTCTTTTTATAGAGTTCTAGAGGAATTTTTGAGTTTGGTTTCTTATTATTAAAATTGAGGCGGTTAGAAATATCTATCTGTATAGGTGGACTGTATCAGGGCAAGTGTATATTCTTGTCTTAAATGCCTGTCCCGTCGACTTTCATGGCATTTTATGGTGTTTTGTCATTTTGGTCGGATTTATTCTGACAGGAGATATTTTCTGTACTTTTACTGTGATTTTGGTCGGTTTTTTGTCAGAAGAAAGATGGACGTTTCGTTCTCTTCTTTGATCAGGGGGGAAGTTTGCTTTCGGGAAGCGGGGTGGAAGGTCGGAATTATTCTGACAGGTGTTTAGCTTAGCATAATACCAAGTGGCTTGAGGGGATGGTGCCATGTGTCACGCGGGATTAATGACACGTGTTTTACTAGATATCTCCATATCATTAGTCCCCCCCAAGTATATATGTTTGTTGATAAGTCTGAGTGATAAGCAGACGAGGTTCGTTTTTTGCTCGGCTTGAGAACGAACATTTCCTTTAGTTAACAAATACTATTATCTTGAGAGGATAGAACACGTGCGTTTTAGCGGGTAGTTGACACCTGTTCATCTTATCTAAAATCTTGAATTGTCTTTTCATTAGTCTGGATCGAGGGGTGGATGCAACGAATCTTCTTTCTGGGAAGATTTGTTATTCTGATAGGATTCTTATCTATTTAAACCATTGTGGGGGTGGACTATACTGTTCATCTTTCATGTTTTGCTTATAATGGCTTTTCATTATCGCTCATCTTTTCTCAAGGTTTTTCTTCCGAATATTTCCGCACGATATATAAGGATTCCTTCTTATTTTTGCGCGCGTCTAGAAGCGTTGGGAATGAGGATGATTAACTTAGTTGGTCCAAATGTTTGTGTGTGGCAGGTTCTACTTGATATCAATGAGGATAAGGCCGATATGCGGTTCGAACAGGGATGGAGGGAGTTTCATACGGATCATTCTTTAGTTATGGGAGATTATTTAGTTTTTTCCCATCTGGGGGGTATAAATTTTGAAGTGGAGATCTTTGGGATGGACTATTGTCGTAAAGAGGTAGACCAGGACGTTCGACCTCCTGGTTGGGTTGAAACTCCTAGTGGTACTGAGGACAGCGCTGATGGGGGAAGTCCGTGCGTTACTTCCGAGTCACTTCCGTGTGATTCATCTGGGTCATCTATTGGATCGATTTGGTAGATGAACGGATTTCTTATCTATGTTGAGGTTTCTTTGTAATTATTTGTACGTTTGTTTTTCTTATGGTCTTCTCTCTTTAATGTAATATTTCTTTCCCTTTGTTTTGTGTTAATTCGAGTCTTGGAAATCGAACCTTCTTTTTTTTTTGGGCATAGGTAGGTTCCCAGAAGTCAAACTTATAATAAATGCCGTTACTTTGGGAAATAGATATGGTCCCTTCCCAAGGGGTAGGGTTTTAACCTAGTGGGGGTTACCCCAGGGTGAACAGCTTCGTGAGGTTCCTTTATAAACGGGTTTGGGGTAAGATATATGTATTTTCAAGTTCGTTTTGAGTTATTTTCTAATGGCTTCTCCTTTTCATCCATCTTTCTATAGAGTGTTTGGTTTGAGAGGTTCCATTAGATGGCTTAAAATTCCGTCGGCATTCCATACAACTATGAACCAAGTGAATGACGAAGGTGTTGTTTTGGAGGGACCTAGCGGACACGTGTGGAGGGCGGCATTAATTCGAGATGAAGCTCAGGGAGAAATCTGGTTTGGGGATGGATGGTTAGATTTCCTGGTAGATCAGCGTATGCAAGTAGGTGATCTAATGATTTTTACTTATATGGGTGGGGCTTTCTTCAGGGTGACAATTTTTGGGAGGAATAAATGCCTGAAGGATTGGCCCTTCTTTGCTTTTCCTTCTCATGAAGATCCGGATTCTACTGAAGATGAAAACGAAAGGACAGAAGATGAAGAGACTGATTCTGGAGAGTCGTCGGATTAAGCATTTGTGTTCTTTGTTGTTTTGTTCTTCTTTTTTTTTGTCTGCCATTGGCCTATTATTGGCCACTGGTTTTGTAGTTTGTAATTATCTACGTCATTTTATGAGCAAAGTTGGGGTTTGGAAACTTGTGTGTTGATGTTTTCTCTTTCCTGAAATGACGATGTATCTTGAGGAATGTGTAATTGTTTCTAGCGTTTCATAACGAGCTTTAATATTTATATTCTGTAATTATTATATTTCGTAATCTTTATTGAGATTCGCGAGGAAATGGTGGTGTGCTCGACTTAGTGGGCGAGCATTTTTTCCCAGGTGGGGCAGATACTATTCCTCATTTAAGGCGAGGAGTGGCGTGGCACGCATGGGTCAATGTGACAGTAGGCAGCATGGTACCCTACTTCCTTGGCTGTCAAGCGTTTGGTGTGCCGCTGTTTGGGGTAGAGATCGTGACCGTTCAAAAGAGAATTATGGCCTTTGGTCCTGATAATCTATTATGGGCGGTGCGATTCGATGTGACGTTTGGTATGAATGGTCGCGATCTAATCACATGGCATGTTTTTGGAGGGTTCGATTTGGCCTTCCCCTTGTGATCTAACGGTTAGGATCTTCTTTATTGGTTTTATGAGTAAGGGTCAAGGGTTTTTCTTTTCTTTGTATCATCTTCGCGCGACTTCTCTCTGTTTCGTTCGTGGTTCTCTCTTCTTCTTCTTCTCTCGCGATTTTTTGATTGGCGTTCTTTGTTTGACGTTTTTCGTTAAGGTAATGGAAACTAATTCCATGGACTCTAGGATTCCTACACCTTCCGATTCTTCTCATGACTCTTCTGCGACGCATTCACTATTGTCCCCTCATTCACCGTCTCCTTCTATTTCTGTTGCTTCTATTTCTGTTCCTGCGCAAGGCGGCGATGGGGTCCATTGGTCCAGGGTTTGAGGGTTCATCCAGCCTCTTCTAGGGTAGAGGGTGGGGGGTCTGAAACTTTTTTAAGTATTTTAAATCTGCAAGAGGTTGATGAATTGGTAGATCGCTTTCAAATCAGTCTCTCTCTTTCTTCGGTTAGGGTACCTTGTTCTGGGAACGGGCTAGTTCGCCTAAGGAGGGTGACATAGCTATCTATCAAGACTCTTTGCTGGGTGGTCTCAGGCTTCTTTTTTCTGATTTCGTCAAGGAAATTTTAGAGTATTATCAGTTATGCCCTTCCCAGTTGACTCCGAATTCATGGAGATTGTTGAGTGGGTTTGTTATCGTTCTCAACAACTATGGTGTAAAGCCGACCGTTCGCTGGTTTCATCTTTTGTTTAATTTGTATATTGAGACGGACACTGATTGGTATTATTTTTCGGCTAGTTCTAAGAAGAAATTTCTAGGTAAAGTTCCTTCTTCTATCAAGCGATGGAAAAGTAAGTTCTTTTTTGTAAGTAGTAAATCCGAGTGGGACGTCCGGACTAAATGGGAAGTTCCTCGGACGGATAATATTTGTGAGGAAGGGATGACAACTGACGAGAAGTCCATATTTGAAAGTTTTAAAGGGATTTCCGGGGTTTCTATGGATACTTATTTGACGAAGGAAATTCTTCTGAGATGTCGTTTGTTTGTAGCTGCTGGTAGGACTTGTTTGTACTTTTATTCTGTAAATTTTGAGCTTCTGACGATGAAGGATTTTAATCATGCTTTTGTAGGTGAATCGATGGGTGATTTGGATCTTGCAAAGGGTATTCCAGCGGATTTCGAAGGTATCACTGAAGCTCTTTTACCGCAAGGACGGAAGAAGAAAGAAGATACTTTGGGAAAAGAAAAACGAGGGGAAAGTACCTCTAGGGAAGAGAGGAAAAAGAGAAAAAAGGAGGGGAAGAAGGATGATGGTCCTTCCGAGGTAAAGAAAGCTAGGAGCGATCCTGCCGTAGGTCCTCCTAAGAAGGGTGAAAAGAAGAAAGATAAAGCCGGGGATAAATCAAGTCAGAAAATTATGGAAGATCGGGTGAGTTCGCCCGGTCAAGAAATTATTCCTGATCCCCCGGTTTTGGGTCCTTCTGTCCTTGGGGATTCTCCTTGTCCTGATCTTCCGATTTTAGTCCCTTCTGTTTCTAGATTGGTAAAGTCTTGATTTCTAAGTCCATTAGAATCGGAACAATTTATGATCGAAATGGTTTTAAAATAACTCAGAGTTTTTTCCTATTATTATCATTTCATTTTCATTTTTTTTGTAGGGGGATGTGGCAGAAGCGGAATTACCACTAAGACATAGTAATTTGTCTCTCCTAAGAGGGCCATCAACTATTGAAAAGGGGTCGTCTTCAGATGATCTCCCTTTTCGGGATCACATGTCTGTGGGAGACGTTTTAGAGGCCCTGCGGCCGGTTACTAAGCGGCTTCAAGAGGCCGGAAAAGAGGATGTTGCTATTCAACTTCTTCGTTCCGCTATGATACTAAGCATTGTTCCTTTACGTTTTTGCTCACCATTTTATTATGTTCGGTAATTTAGTTTCTTTTCATTCGTTTTAAACTGCTCATTGGGCGGATCGTGCTGGTCGTCTTTTTTGGGAGGAAATTGCAATCGATAACTCCCGTTCGAAAATGATCGAAGAAAGTAAGGCGGAAATTTCCAGTCTAAAAGCTAGGGTGGCCGTTTTAGAGGAGGAGAAAGATAAAGCTCTCAAGGTAACCGGTCTGGTTACCGAAGAGAAAAATGATCTCCTTGTAAAATTTATTGCTGCGGAGGCAGAGAAGAGTGAGTTGTCAGAGAAATTTTCTTGCCTTCAAAACTCCTTTCAAACCGCTGAAGTGATAATGAAAGAGCTTCAAGATATTGTGACGGGCTTGGAGAGAGATCTCGAAACTGTTAAGGAAGAAAGGGATGGTTTCAAGAGGGACTTAGCTTCTGAGAACGAAGCTTTAGAACTAGCCCAGCAAGAGATAGAAGATTTTGAGAGTCAAGTGGATGAACTGCAAAGTGAAATTACGCGGTTGAAGGTGGAGAGGAAGGATGCGGTGACGAAAATTTATTCTATCGTTCAGATTATTGGCTGGCATACCTCTCCTAGGACAGTTCTATCTATGGGATTGCCTTCCGTTTTGAAGGCTTATGTAAAGATAAGGGATAAATTGCCGGGTGAAAAGTCCCAGACTGAAGCGTCAAATCCTCCGAGTGAAGGGGCTCAAACTGAAGCTTCAAATCTTCCCCCGAGTGATGTAAGAAGGAGCGAAGATTGTCTTCCTAATGAAGATGATGCGAATGTCAACACAGGGGCGGAAGATGTTGGAGCGGGGGCTTCTACTGTGTTATAGGGTGTATCTTCATTTTATAGTTGGTTTTTAGTTTTATAAATTGTGTCTTGGTCTTGTCTTTGTTCTTTTGCTTTGTTTTTGCTATGTAATATGACTTCAAGCTTGAAATGCAATGAGAAAGTCAAACCTTTTCTTTGATGACGATTTATTTTCCGGGTCTTAGATATAAGAACTATTCGTCAATCCCCTTTGATGCTTTTTTGTCTTGCGTGATGGTTGACTGTAGTTTGTCTTGGCTTAATGAGGGGACTTTTATTCGAGGTTTTTTGACTCGGCCCGGTGGCGGGACTTTTAGTCAAGATTTTTGCCTTGACTTTGTGTATGATGAGATTTTTGTCTCATTTTTGTCTTTGAGGTGAGATTTTTGCCTCATCTTTGACTTTTAGATGAGATTTTTGCCTCATCTTTGATTTTTAGAATGAGATTTTTGCCTCATTTCTTTTGGAGATGAGATTTCTGAGTGAAGGATTTTTTTTTTTTTAAGGAGCTTAGATTTTTCTACAGTGTTCACTAATAATAGCGAAGTAAGTGCTCGGCATGGTATGGGCGTTTGAGGGTCTTTCCATCAATATTGGTGAGCCAGTAGGTGCCTGTCCGAACGATTTTCTTCACAATATATGGACCTTTCCAGTTTGGGGTTAGTTTTCACGTTCGGCTTTTGTTGCCCTGGAATTGATTTTCTCTTAGAACGAGATCTCCGATCTGGAAATAAACTTTCTTCACCTTGGAGTCATAAAATCTTTTCATTTTTTGACGATATGTTGCTGCTTTGATTTCGGTGGCGTCTCTTCTTTCTTCGAGGAGGTCGAGTTCTGCTCAGAGTCTTTCTTCATTGTCAGTTGGCGAAAAACTCTGTGTTCGTAGGGTAGGTTCCCCTATTTCTGCTGGGATAACTGCTTCAGTGCCATAGGTGAGGGCAAAAGGGGTTTCTCCTGTTGGAGTTCTCGTAGTTGTTCGGTAGGCCTAGAGAGCACTCGGAATTTCCTTTACCCAATTTGTTTTATCCCTCAATACTCATGTTTTGAGAGTTTGTAATAGGGTGCGATTTGTTACCTCTACTTGGCCGTTGGCTTGAGGATGCGTTACTGAAGTGAGTCTTCATTCAATCCCGAGCTCGGACAGAAAGTTTTGACGGCTCTGTTGTCAAATTGACGTCCATTGTCAGTGACGAAGGCGAATGGGATTCCAAATCGACAGATTATCGTTCGACATAAGAATCCTTGACATGCTTTTTTGTTATTTTGGCCAAGGGTTCAGCTTCCACCCATTTGGTGAAGTAGTCAATGGCGACGATCAGAAATTTCATTTGCCGAGTTGATGTAGGAAATGGTCCTAAGAGATCAACTCCCCAAAGTGCAAATGGTCTTGGGCTTATAATTTGGGCGAGGGGCGTTGGCAGTCGCCTTTGTATTTTGGAATGTCGCTGGCAGGCATCGCATTTCCGAACGAACTCTACTACTTCTTGAGCTAAAGTTGGCCAATAATATCCTTGTCTAAGGACTTTGTGACTTAAGGCTCTACCTTCCAGGTGGTCTCCTCCGATGCTTTCATGAATTTCTCGAAGGACATAATTGGCTTCCGTTGGCCGTAAACATTTCAGAAGAGGTTGTGTATACGACCGTTTGTATAGATGTTCTCGAATTATGCTGTAATGGGCTGATTTGTTGGAGATGCGATGGGCCTCTTTTTTTTTGGGTGGGGTGGGCCCACCTTGTAGATAATTCTTGATGGGATCGATCCAACATGGTTCTTCTTCCAAGTTTTGTACTTCTTCTTCCAATTCTTTGATAGTTTTTGTCTGGAGGTATTTGAGGTTGAAGGAATGTTCTGCATCGTTACTGAGCGAAGTTGCTTTCCTTGAGAGTGCATCGGCTTCTCCATTTTGGATTCGGGGAATTTTCTTGATTTGAAAACGGGCGCAGTATGGGATTATTTTCTTCACTACCGCTTGATATTTGATCATATTTTCTTCTTTAGCTTCAAAGCTCCCCGTAGTATGGCTAACAACCAATTGTGAGTCAGAATAGGCGCTTAAGTCTTGTATGCCGAGTCCTCGGGTTAAGCGTAGTCCAGCAATGAGAGCTTCGTACTCGGCTTCATTGTTGGTTGCTTTGAATCGGAATTTAAGAACTGTAGAAGTCTTCCATTTTGAGGGGGAATATAGGACAAAACCTGCTCCTGATTTTTCATCAGTTGCCGACCCATCTACGTATAGGGTCAATGGAATGGATTGAGAATCTTCTTCATCCGGGTTTTCGGGTGATAGTGGATTTTCACTTGCAGGATTAGTTAATTCCACAATAAAATCCGCCAATACATGAGCCTTGATTGCCGTCAGCGATTTATAAGTAAGATCGAATTCTCCCAGCTCTACTACCCATTTGGCCAGTCTTCCAGAATTTTCTGGTTTGTGAAGGACTTGCTTTAAGGGTTGATCGGTTAAGACCGTGACTTTGTGAGATTGGAAATAGGGTATCAATCGTCATGCCGAGGTGACAAGGGCAAAGGCTAACTTCTAAAGAGAAAGATATCTTGACTCGGCATCACTAAGGATCTTACTTGTATAGTAGATAGGTCTCTGGATTCCTTCTTCTTCTTTCAAAAGAACTGCACTAACTGCTCGGGTGGTGGCGGCGAGGTACATGAAAGTTCTTCTCCAGTTTCTGGTTTGGCCAGCAACAAGGGTGATTTGAGATAGTCCTTGAGTTCTTGGAAGGCTTTTTCACATTCTTCAGTCCAATCCATTTTTGGCGCTTTTCATAATGCTCGGAAGAGTGGAAGGTTCTTTTCTCCGGCTTTTGAGATGAAGCGTTCAAGTGCTGCTAGGCGTCTATTTAGTCGTTGAATCTCTTTGAGGTTCCTGGGTGACTTCATTTCAAGGATAGCTTTGATTTTTTCAGGATTTACTTCTATGCCACGCTGAGTCAGTATGAAGCCTAAGAATTTTCCTGAGCGGACGCCGAACGCACACTTATTGGGATTTAGGCGCATGTTATAAATCCGAAGGGATTGGAAGGCTTCTAGTAGGTCAGTCAGATGGTCTTCTGTCTTCTGGCTTTTTACTAGAATATCATCCACGTATGCTTCTACGTTCCTTCCAATCTGTTCCATGAATACTTTGCTTACAAGTCTCTAAAAAGTGGCCCCGACATTCTTTAAACCAAACGGCATTACTTTATAGCAGTAGGTTCCTTTGCTGGTAATAAAGGAGGTTTTTTCTTCGTCGGTTTTGGCCATTCGGATTTGATTGTAGCCTGAAAAGGCGTCTAAAAAGCTCAACATTTCATGTCCTGCTGTGGAATTGACCAGATCATCAATTGAAGGTAAAGGAAAGGAGTCCCTTGGGCAGGCTTTGTTTAGGTCTGTAAAATCGATGCACATCCTCCCTTTTCCGGTGGGTTTTTTGACCTGGACTACGTTAGCCAGCCAATCATGATAATCCACTTCCCTGATGAATTTTGCCTTTATGAGAGTGGCCACTTCTTCTTCTGCTGCCCTTTGCCTTTCCGGTGTAAAATTTCTTCTCTTTTACTTTACCAGTTTGAAAGAAAAATCTATGCTGAGACGGTGTTCGATGATGTCTCGTTTTACGCCTGGCATATCTTCGGAAGACCAGGCAAAGAGGTCGGAATTCTTTTGTAGTATTGCCATGATATTCTTTTGTTGCGCTGTTGTCAAGTCTGTGCCAATCTTGACCGTTCGATCGGGTTTTGTTTCATCCAATGGGAGTGTGAGCAGCTCTTCCACTAGAGTTGGTCGAAGTTCTTCGTCTTTGTTTTGTGCCTTAATTCTGTTAACCAGCATCGCTTCTGAGGCTTTTTTGTTGCTTTGATCCTTGCCTTTTAGTATGGAGGCATAACACTGGCGGGCCAAGGGCTGATCTCCCCTTACTTCTCCATTGTCATTTTCGGTCGGAAATTTCAGCAGAAGGTGGTAGGTGGAAATCACTGCTTTCAAATTATTGAGAGTTGGTCTGCCAAGGATGACATTGTAGCTAGATGCGCAGCGAACGACCAGGAAATTTGTCATTACTGTGGATGATCTAGGTGAATTCCCAATGGTGACTGGAAGGGATATTATTCCTTCAGGTTGGATCACTCCTCCGGAAAATCCGACCAGAGAGGATTTTACTGGGGGCAAATTATCTGCGACAAACCTCATTCTTTCAAAGGCGCTCAAAAAGAGTATATCTACTGAACTTCCACTGTCGATAAGAACTCTATTCATCTGAAAATTAGAAACTGTTATGGTAACGACCAGAGCGTCGTCGTGAGGGTGGCGTACTCTGCCAGTGTCATCGTCATAAAAAATAATAGGGGGTGTTGGTCGGGATCTCTTCGGATGTTGTGTTTCTTGGGTGACTCCAACCATTCTAGCATAGGTCTTGCGGGAAGCGGAACTTTCTCCACCGCATCCTAGTCCACCACTAATGACACCGACCGTTTCTTTTTCTATTTCGATAGGTTTTGGGGATTGTGGCCTTCCATCTTTTGAGTTGAGATCAATATACTGTTCGAGCTTCCCCCTTCTGACGGTGTCTTCAATTGCATTCATCAAGTGCGTGCATTCTTCTATATCATGACCTCGAGCTCGATGGAAATTGCAATATCTTTTGTTGTTTTTTTGGTGGTCGGGATTTCTTGTAGGTTCTGGCCACGTTAAGATCTTCTTCTCTTGGATCTGCATCAGGATATGGCTTCGGGTTTGGTTTAAAGGGGTATGGTGATCATACCTTACTATCTTCCCAACTCTTGGGAAATCTCGTGGTTGGAGCATGTAATACTGAGGGTGAGGTGGATGTTCCCTGCCTCGATTGATCTCCCTGCGCGTTCCTTCTTATCGGGTTTCTCTGAGTCTCCTTTCGGGATTTCGAGGTGCTTTTCCTTTCAATTCTTCTCTTGATTTTTGTTGAGCCTCTTCTTCCCAGCCTGCGTGAATTTCGTCGGAATTGATGTATTTTTGGGCATGGATTACGAGGTCAGGCATGGTTTTTAGTGGATCTAGGGTGAGGGAGAAACGGAAAGGGGATTCTCGTAGGCCTTCCATTAAAATGGTAACAGCCATACGATGGATCAGATCTGCAATGTTCGACGCCTCATTAGTGAAACGATCAAGATATGAGCTAAGACTTTCTCCTTCTTGCTGTTTGATACGCATAAGGGTAGATGGATTTTTCTTCTGCTTTGAATAATTGGCGAAATGGATAAGGAACAGATCTGCTAATACTTGGAATGAGGGAACTGTCCCAGACGGAAGGTCCACAAACCAATCTTGTGCTTTCCCCTCTAAAGTGGCCGGGAAGGCTCGGCACATGCGGGCATCGGTTGTCCCGGAAAGAAGCATCTTCGAGCGGAAAGATTTTAGGTGGTGGGATGGATCGGTTTTTCCCTCATAAGTAGCCATGGTGGAGGATCGGAAATTGTCGGGTACCCGCTCTTCAAGTATTTCTTTTATGAAGGGAGAAATTACATGAGGGATGTACCTTTTTGGTTCTTTATTCCTGCGGGGCCAATTTTTGTCTTTGTGTTCTTACATGAGAAGGCGAATTTGTATCCTTGAGTGCTTGGTGAGGTTTGATTCCGGTGCCGAATTGAGGGAGGTTCTGAGCTGGCGGAGAAGAGGGTCCTCTCTCTGTGTTCTCTTCCCGGTCGGGTTTCTTTACGGGTGCGAGCGGTGGAACGTCCCCTGCTTTCAGAATTTGTCGGATGGACGGTTGGGGCGACTAGAGCAGTTTGAACTGGGGGAGGTGGAGCTGGAGATGGGGGGATGGTTCATATTTTGAACAACTTGAGTTAGATGTTCCAACTGTCGCTCCATACTTCGATATTGTTCTTGGATGACCTCGCCTTGGGGTGAAACTGGTAGGCTTCCTCTATTCGCTTGGACTTCGCCTGGTACATCGGTCTCATTACTGAGTACTCCTTGTTCCTGAATACGTTTTGATTTTCTTGTAGTCGCCATCTGGCTTTTTGTAAGGTCCCCACAGAAGGAGCCAAACTGTTGATGTTAGAAACTGGATCTGCCTTGTGATCTGGTCCAGGTTTCCGTCAACGGTTGAGATTTATTTTTGGTGTGGACGCTTACTTTGATTCTGGTGATCTGATGTAGAACCTGAAAGGAAGAGTAAAAATGATTGGAATTGGGCCTTTCTGCCCGGATTTAACTCTAACGGTCAAGTTAGTGGATAAGGAGTGGATGAAGTGTAGTGATGGAAAAAGTAAGAAGTCTCTGCCTTTTCTGTCGAATTCCTCCTCTTTTTATAGAGTTCTAGAGGAATTTTTGAGTTTGGTTTCTTATTATTAAAATTGAGGCGGTTAGAAATATCTACCTGTGTAGGTGGACTGTGTCAGGGCAAGTGGATATTCTTGTCTTAAATGCCTGTCCCGTCGACTTTCATGGCATTTTATGGTGTTTTGTCATTTTGGTCGGATTTATTCTGACAGGAGATATTTTCTGTACTTTTACTGTGATTTTGGTCGGTTTTTTATCAGAAGAAAGATGGATGTTTCATTCTCTTCTTTAATCAGAGGGAAAGTTTGCTTTGGGGAAGCGGGGTGGAAGGTTGGAATTATTCTGACAGGTGTTTAGCTTAGCATAATACCAAGTGGCTTGAGGGGATGGTGCCATGTGTCACACGGGATTGATGACACGTGTTTTACTAGATATCTCCATATTAGTATTGAATCTCACTTCTCTTTAAGGTATAATCAGATCAGATGATGTACAATTCCTATCAACTTTTTCAGAAGAATTCTTTCAAGCACTATGCAAGTGAGATTGTTGATTCTCCTGTTTTGGTGTTTTACTTGTATTTTTTATTCTCATTTTGGTTATAGTTAGGATAAAGAAGTTACCCAACAGCCACCATGACTTAAAATATGTTTTTTTGGGTGGTTGTTAAAATTTTTCAAATAAAAAAAGAAATTATAGAAGGATAGAAATTGCCTAAGAAACACAATGATAGAACGTGGTTTAAAATTGTTAAATTTTTTAAAATAATTTTTTTTTTTTTAAATATCAATTTTCTGATTTTTTTTAAAAAAATTCTTTTAAATCAAATGACTCATAACCGTTTAGTTATATAGATAAAAGAATGTCTTTTATTCATTTTTATCCTTTCAAGCGGATAAAAATTTTTAATCATATATTTTATTCTTGCAATTCAATATTCTTTGTATACGCTTTTAATCCATAAATATCTCAGGCCATAAATATTTCTGCAGAAAAGACGAAACACTCTGTATAAATTGTTCTTGGTAGGACAATAGGGGTGATGAAAACTAGGTTTAATATCCAAATTAGTCTCTCTATTATACCGAATCGACCCTTTTGATCACTCTATTATAATTTGAATCCTTAGATCCCTCTATTTTCATGAGAAATGTCAATCTCTTCTTTCATCATACCCTTAAATATGTCTTTAAATATATTTTTAAAAATTGATATTTTTTAATTATGAAAATAGAGGGATACAGAGTGATTCAATATAATAGATACACTAATTTAGGTATTACATTAAACTTGAAACTAGAAAGCTTTCTACGGATGAAACGATTTGAGACATCAGTGTCAGCCACAGAAACAAAGTCGCACCCGTGAAAGACCTACCATAACACAAGTTATACAACCCAAGCCAACCATAACAAACCATTTTGATATTTGACTTTATAAATAATATAATTAATATAATAAAAAGTCAAAAGAAAATAGAGAAACTCGTGGGCGGTCGCCACTCGCCAACCCTCGGATGGCCTGTGTTTTCAATAAGCAAGTCATTACTCTTTCTTTATGCACATTTCTAATAAGCAAGGTCCACTCTCAATTAAACATGAACCTTATTTCATGTGTATGTATTGGTTTCCTTGGTTTGCCTGAAAGCACAGCGATGTACACCAACCATAAATAACCCCCCTAAATATACATCAAATACCTACCAAATATCGATGTGGCCAGCACCAAATGTTACAATTTATAAATAATCTCGAATCTTATCAAATATATTTTTATATTTTTTCTAAACAGCCAAGTTGATAATAAATAAATATATAGATAAACAAAAAGTAAAGTTGAAAAGCCCGTGGTGGTTTGGCGCTTTTCAATGGGGTCCACAGGACCTTGCCACGTCATCCCGTTGGCGTCGTTCTCGAAGCTTCCCAAACTAGTTTAAATACCACCCAACCATGTTTAGTCCCCACTTTCTCTCTCCATTTCCGTTCTTCTCCGTGACCTTGTAGTTTTCTCCGGGAACTCCAGGATGTCGGCCTACTGCGGCAAATACCACGGTTTGTTTCGTTTTCTTTCATTTTATTGATGTTCTTGATCTGCTTCGTAGTCTCAGAAAGGTTTGATCCTTTTGGTTTTTTTCATTCAGATGAGAAATAGGACGATTTTCTGATAGATCTTATGGATCTCTTTCTCGATGTCTCTATTTCTTTTCATCTGAATCCGATTCGCTTGGTACGATGGTTGTAGATATTTCTAAGTTGCTGATTAAGATCGAATAGATCATTCGAGTGTTTAGGTCTCAGATCTACTTCTCTTTTCATGTGTTCATCCACTGATTAGTATTGAATGGACCCTGAGGGTGCTTAGATCTCAGATCTATGTCTCTTTTATATGTTCATCCAATGACTAAGATGGAATGGATCTTGAGGTTGCTTAGATCTTAGATCTCAGATCTATTTCGCTTTTATGCGTTCATCCACAATTGCTCATCTTGTCTGTTTTATTATTTGTGATTTCATTTTTCATGCCATTAGATCTTCAGATGTGTTGCTTTTTATACCTTACTGTGGTGTTTGATTCATGATTTTTGTCCCAGTTCTTGCCATCTTGAGAGGAAAGGGATGATGTTAATATTTTCTATTTTGTCTAATATTTCTGTTTATATTGACAAGACATCCAACCTTCATCTTTGCTTTGAATTTGGAGAGAACTATTTTTTGTTTTAATTGCTTCTCTATCTGTTATGTTACTTTGTACACGTCTACCCAACTTATGTGCTGTAGAATGTGAGGCGTACTATGATTGATGATTACTTTGTATGCTTTCTTTCCTGAATTGATTTCTATTTGGGGTTATGGTTTATTTCCTGAATAGTAGCCTCTCAATCTAATGGTTTATGAATGTTTTCTTCTAGTCCTAGGTACACGTTCTTTTTCAGCATGTTATTTATTAGTTCATCATCTGTTTTGCAATGTTGAAAACTATTTTTCTATCATCCTGTTTATGCGGTGGTATCTTGAGTTTCATGTGATCATCATATTGGTTTGCTGATTTCAGTGATACTTACATTCTAGTGAGCTAATAGATGTATCCTTTCTCCTGTTTTGCTCCAATTAACTTGGAATTTGTCTCTCTATGGATGGATTGATGGGAGCTGGAGGCTTCTACAGCATCTTCACTCAGACTAGTATCTCTTATGGGTTTATTCTTCTCTTGCAGATGAACTCATTGCCAATGCTGCTTACATTGGCACCCCAGGCAAGGGAATTCTTGCTGCTGATGAGTCCACTGGCACAATCGGTAAGCGACTAGCTAGTATCAATGTGGAGAATGTGGAGGCCAATCGCCGTGCTCTTCGTGAGCTTCTTTTCTGCACCCCCGGTGCCCTCCAATACCTCAGTGGTGTTATCCTCTTTGAAGAGACCCTTTACCAAAAGACTGCAGGTGGAAAGCCATTTGTTGATGTTCTCAAGGAAGGCGGTGTTCTCCCTGGCATCAAGGTTGACAAAGGCACCATCGATCTTGCTGGAACCAATGGGGAGACCACCACCCAAGGCCATGATGACCTTGGCAAACGCTGTGCTAAGTACTATGAGGCTGGTGCCCGCTTTGCCAAGTGGCGTGCTGTTCTCAAGATTGGACCCACTGAGCCTTCCCAGCTCTCTATTAACTTGAATGCTGATGGTCTTGCCCGATATGCCATCATCTGCCAGGAGAATGGCTTGGTTCCCATCGTGGAGCCTGAGATCCTAGTTGATGGTCCGCATGACATCAAGCGGTGCGCGGATGTCACAGAGCGTGTACTTGCAGCTTGCTACAAGGCACTCAATGACCACCATGTTCTCTTGGAAGGAACTCTGCTGAAGCCGAACATGGTGACACCTGGATCTGATGCCGCAAAGGTCGCACCAGAGGTTGTTGCTGAATACACTGTGCGTGCTCTCCAGAGGACTGTACCGGCAGCAGTGCCAGCCATTGTCTTCCTTTCTGGTGGTCAGAGCGAGGAGGAGGCCACTCTGAACCTGAATGCCATGAACAAACTGAAGGGCAAGAAGCCATGGTCCCTCTCCTTCTCCTTTGGGCGTGCTTTGCAGCAGAGCACCCTCAAGACATGGCAAGGCAAGGAGGAGAACATCGAGAAGGCACGGGCTGCATTCCTCACAAGGTGCAAGGCAAACTCCGAGGCTACACTCGGAACCTACAAGGGTGATGCTGCCCAGGGAGCTGGTGTGTCTGAGAGCCTCCATGTGAAGGATTACAAGTACTAGTTTCCTCCCTCAGCTTGGGAATGAGGACCTTAGGTTTCTTTATGTATTTTATTTCTGCATTTTTTCTTTGGAAGCTTTGGTGAGTGGGGAATGGTTTTCCTAAATAAGTCGGAACTTGGCATGCAATTGCCTTCGATGATTTTGTGTTTTATTAGTGTTACAACTTAATTGGTTTTCTTATCATAAGTCTTCAGTTTTTTTTATCATGGATACTTTATCCTGCTGATTATGTTTACTCAAGAACATCACATGTCCGATTGGTGGATCTGTTTATATTCTTCTTATGCTTGTTGGATTTATCTGATGAATCTGTCGACTCTAAGCAGGTTATTCTGTGATTCCAACATCTCAGTTTTGTTGAGAATGTCTTAAGATGAGCATAATTGGTCTTTATTTGAAAGATCCTGATATCCTCTTTTCTGAGGGCAGGATTCATTGGGAGAGAAAACACTTCATAGCATGCAAAGACAGGACTTAAAAGACATACATATCTCACTGCAGTGGGGGCTCATAAATTGAGCTCCCAGAACAATCACCCCCTCTGTGATTAACTGTCAAGCTGAAGGCTTGATAACAACAGGTGGAAACTGAAACAGCAGGATCTTATCAATGGCCGCAGCGAAAGGGCCGGCAAAAGCAACATGGCTTGGATGGTTGGAGTAGGCAGCAAAATCTTCAGCACAGTTGAACGTCAGTAGGAAGGCATGAGTGAAGCCCTGCCTGAGCATCTCCTCACTCCCCACATCTTGTCCCCTGTTCCGTGAAATCACTCTCCATGAACAACATCTATATAATGAATGAAATGATAATTTGAATACTCTCACCATTCAAACCCCTTGACAGCATCTATCTCGGTGACAAGCTTCTTCATCCCCTCAAGCAACTCCTCCACCACCACGCCTTCCTTGAACTTCACCAGAACTAAATGCCTCAGCTCTCCCATGGTTCCCTTGAGTATTCGAGTGAAGAGTTCTGATGTGCAGTAGCTATATATATATATATATATTAAGAGATAGAGAGAGAGGCTTGATTCCCCCCTGACTTTGAATTACAGACAGCAAGCATCTCTTATTATATATTGATAAAGAAAAAAGGAAAAGAAAAATAGTGTGATAGCCTGATAGGGCACATTAAGCACATAGCAATGGCAATGTAAGGAGCCCACCAGGCTATTTGTATATAACAAGTTCATCCCCCTGGCTAGCTGGTCTTTGCTGGAACCATCATATTTTCTATCAGCATGGTTATTATCAAAGTACTTCCATCACATGCCCATTCCTTTTATTCAGCAATTTTTCTGATCCCACCACCTGAACAAAGAGATGCTTATCCTTTCTCCCACCACACCCTTGCCCATTATCATGCTTATGAATCATTACGTTTCAGTTACTCAGATCCATTAGCTTCCCAAAAGGGAGTGAATTATACCGGGTGAATATCCTGGTAAACCTTGGTTTTTCTCTGTGCCGGGCCGGCACGGCCCATGAACCTATTAGGGTCGCCCCGGTACGAAGGACCGTTCAGTTTGTAAGGGCTCGTGCCGGGCCTATAGCTAATTTTAAAAAATTTAAAACAACCCCAGAAATCTTTGAAATTAAAATAATAATAATAATAATAATAATAATAATAATAATAAATTTTTAGGAAAATACAAGATATTCAAAAAAATCATAAATAAATAAATAAAATAAAAAAATCGAAAAAGTTCTAAAAATCCAAAAAATCCCAAATCAAATCAGCAAATTGCAAAAGAAAAAAAAAACCAGAAAATCTTTCAAACCACTAAAAAAATCAGAAAAATATGAAAAAATGAAAAATTATCTATAGGTCTCTGGCACTGTTTCCAATAGTTAAAAATCTAAAAAAAAAAATCCAAAAAATCAAAATAAACTTAGAAATTTTCAAAAAATACAATAAAAACCCATAAAATCTTTTAAAACCCCAGAAAAAATAGAAAGCTTATAAAAAAAACTCCAAAACTTCCTTGAAATTCCAAAAAAGAAAAAAAAATCCAAAATAAACTTAGAGATTGCCAAAAAAATCCACAAAATCCCACAAAAATCTAAAAAAAGAGATGACATTGTAAAATTTCTAGAAATTCGTAAAAATAAACTAATAAAAATATTGTGATTTATTTGAAAAATATGTCACTATATGTTTATGTCATAAATTTCTAAATACAAGTACTAATTTCCAATCTCCAAAACTAGAAATCTTGAACTTCAAGTCTTCAAATCTTCGTGTAACTTTTCTTCGAAGTTTATTCTTAGTCTAATCTTTCAGTTGTTGTGTCTTCTCTAGTATCGCTTCTTATGTCATGTCCTTATTGATCTTTTAGTTCATTTTCGACATCTAACTAGTCCTTCAAGCATATGCATATCGCTAAAGAAGCTTGGTTTAGCCGGCTATTTTGTCGTCTAATACCATGTTCCTTGCACTAAAAAAAAACTCTGACGCTACTGTGGACACCGATGGAGCAGAGTTAGAAGATGACGTGCTATGGCAACTAACACAAGATAATTATTATACCCTTGTGTTTTCTGCCATGATAAATATTAAAATTATTAATTTCCTCTGAAGTGAGGAAATCATTAAAATTATTAATTAAATAATAGTTTAATTCATAAAAAAAAGTAGTAGAAGAGGGAGAAGAAATACTACTGTTGATGTCGGGATATGCACTTCCTTGGGATTAAATCAGATCCAGATCAACGAGGAGAAATCTGTTGAAATGGAAAAACTTCAAGAATTTGGAGGGAAAGGTCTGTTGTGTGGATGACTCTTTGAACAGGCTCCTTACTAGTTGAATTGTCTGATGCTCCAAGTATCAGACCTTCAGAGATCACATCTTGTCAGGGAGATAATCTATAGAGAAATGAGGACCCAACGCTCATGCCTCGGGGTAGCCTCTGACGCCCAAGTCAGAGAGGATCTAGAAAAAGGGGAGAGCTAGAAGGAGAGTAGAGAGAGAGAAGCTCTTGTTCAGCGATCGTTCTAAGTGGAACGAGAGTAGCATACCAGGTACTCAGTTAGATATAGAGGTGAGTAGAGGTCCTCATTTTGTGTAGTGAGCTCAGGCAGTTAGGTAGTTAGGCACTTAGAATCCACTTGAACATTAGTAGAGTGCCATCATGGATCCAAATAGACTCTATCTCGGATATAGCTGGATGTCAGGTTGGAGACATCTATAAAAAGTCTTTGGGGCCTTCTGGGGCTTTTCTGGAAGGCTGATCTCTACTGTTAAGAAACTAGTAGTGGATGGAGGATTGTTAGATCTTCATTTGAGCCCTTATGATTATGTCACGTGTACCTCAAGATTTTCTACCCCATAACATTTGCCCCCCAACTCTTAAGGCCGATCTATCTTTGATTAATTCGGCTTAGAGAGTTTTAATACTAACCAATAATGTGGGTTGTGAGCTTTTAAGTATCCAACTATGAGCAATTCATTTCCTCTTATGTAATTAATGTTGGGTGGTTAAACACCAGCAACTATGCAGCGTAGTGGAGCAGGAGATGCTCTCCTTTTACTATATATGTAGGGTTTGTATAAGAAGTAGGGAAAAGAATATATCAGTAAAGCTTTTCCTCTTTCTCCCTCTATTTTTCTTCTTTTCGATCTATTCTCTCCCTCCCTCCCTTCTAGGATCCAATACTCGCTTGAAGAGTGCAACATATACCCCTGCAGCTAAGCGAATATCATTGGTGCTTTTATTGAGAGCTTCCACATATTGCTTCCATGGAGGAGTTCGACGCTCATAAGGCCGTAAAAGCATTACAGACGCAGTTGGACAATCAAGAGTTGGCTCATCAGTCCATACATCAGCTCATAACAACAATGGACGCGCGCTACAAAGATCTCCATGCTCAACTCCTGGGCTATGGCCTCTCTGGAATGACAACCTGACCACCACCGCCACGCACACTTAAGCTCCCCACTGGGGGGTTGGATCTCAGCCCAGTCCTTCATATTAAGATAGAGGTTCCCAAGTTTGACGGGACTGACCCTCACGGTTGGGTTTTCCACATTGAAGAATTCTTTGAATTTCATGATACTCTAGCCGCGCTGCTCTTGTGTATCATCGCGTTCCACTTGGAGGGCTGCGCCTTCGCCTGGTACCAGTGGATGCAGACTAACCACCTGCTCACCACTTGGCCAACCTTCTTACTCAACCTCAAGCAACATTTTGGCACCTCCTTGTTTGAAGATCACCAAGGGGCGCTCTTCACGCTCATCCAAACCTCCTCAGAGACGGATATCCAAGCGGCCTTCGAAGACTTAACGAATAAGGTCACTGACATCTTGGAGCCGTTACTCATTTCTTTTTTCATCACTCGTTACGACCGGATCTACGGCAAGAGTTACTTATGACTCAACCTGCCACTTTGATGGAGAACTTTGCACTAGCACGTGCCTATGAAGCTCGCGGAGAAGAGGCAAAATTTGATGGTCGCAATGGGTATATTGACCATCGAGACACCCCATTATAGTGGCAGCTCCGTCGAAACCCAACCAGGCACCCCTCCTGACATCGTCTACACCTAGACACACATCATCCACCATGCCACCAAAGAGCACGGGCCCTCCAACTCTTTTACCACCACCCCACCTGCCGATCCGCAGTCTGTGGCCCACCGAACTCCAAGAGAAGCTCTCCAAAGGCCTATGTAATTAAAACTGTGACCAAAAGTGGAGAAACGGTCACCATTATCGCACCAAATATCTGTTGCTTTTAGGCACAGCCAATGATGAGCTAGAGGAAGTGTTGGATGATGGTGACCCTTCAGCGCCGAAAGTCGAAGTAGTCATCAAGGATATTTCAAGATTCAACGCGTTAGCGAGTCAAGGGAACCCGCGATCTCTTCGCTTGGTGGGAGAACCTGCAACCAGCATGTTCATGTACCTATCGCCACGTGGTAGCACTCACAACTTTGTCAAACCAACCATCACTGAAGCCTTGGGCCTCGCCATCCAACCGGCTACCTCGTTCAAAGTTTATATTGGCAACGACGATTTCTTGGTGTGTTCAGTTCGTTGTCCTCAGGTCACCCTAACCATGCAAGGGCATGCATTCCTTATTGATCTCTATGTATTACCGATAGATTGCCTAGATATAGTGTTGGGGATCCAATGGTTGCAAACACTTGGTAGGGTATCTTATAACTACACTGAGTTGACTATGGAGTTCTGCTGGGAAGAAAAACCCTTGATCCTCTACGGTGATGGAACACAAATACCCCGAGCAGTCACATTCCATAAGTTTCAAGCTTTCTTACATCATGGTGAGTTCTTGAGCTTATATGAGCTCCATCAACTTCCGAACGACACCCATCAGCCAGTCTCACCTCCACCAAGTTTTGCTAATCATGAAGAGCTTGTACTACCACCAGGCCTTCCCTTGTAGGTGGAATGTTTGCTGAAGAAATATGGAGTGATATTTGGTGCCCCAAGCCTCCCACCACATCCGGCGATCAACCATAGGATTCATTTTCTTCCCAACACCAAGTTCATCAATGAGGGACTATACCGGTACCCTCATTTTCAAAAGAATAAAATGGAGAGGCTAGTCTGGGACATGCTCAAGCAAGGAGTCATTCGTTCGAGCCAAAGCCCATACTCGTCTCTAGTGCTGTTGGTTAAGAAAAAAGATGGTATGTATCACTTCTACATAGATTACATGGCCTTAAATGCGGTAACAATTAAGGACAAATTTCCCATTCCCACCATCGATGAGCTTCTGGACGAACTCGGCGGAGCGAAGGTGTTCAGCAAACTAGATTTGCTCACCGGTTATCACCAGATCCACATGCATTCAAGAGACATCTACAAGACACCAGAACTCATGAAAGGCATTATGAATTCCTTTTAATGCCATTTGGTTTAACTAACATGCCTTCAACTTTTCAGGCAACCATAAATCGCATCTTTGCCCCGTTCCTGCGCAGGTTTGTCATTGTCTTCTTCGATAACATACTCGTCTACAGCGCCACCCTAGAGGGCCATGTTAATCATCTGAATCAGGTCTTAGCAAGTCTTCAATCTCACTGTTTCTTTGTCAAGTTTTCCAAGTGTGTGTTTCTCTAGGAGTCCATTGAATACTTAGGGCACCTGGTCACTTCTTCCGTCGTGCGCTTCGATCCTCACAAGTTGGAAGTTATGGTGTACTGGCCTTAACTTACCACTCCGATGCAACTAAAGGGGTTTTTGGGCCTCACCCGCTATTACTGTTGTTTCATCCCAGGATAAGCGTCTATTGCCGCTCGTCTAACAAACTTACTGTGCAAGGATAGGATCGCGTGGTCTGTGAGCGTCTCTACCACATTTGAGGAGCCTAAGAAAGCTATTGTGGGCGCCCTCGTTTTACAACTGCCTAATTTCACCGAGGACTTCATTGTAGAGACGAACGCTTTGAACGTGGGTATTAGGGTTGTCTAGATGCAAAAGGGCCACCCATCTCCTACTTTAGCCAGAAGCTGGTCCCTCGGTTGCAGAACACATCCAAGTACATCAAGGAGCTTCATGTTATCGTAGAGGGGGTGCACCAGTGGCATTAATATCTTCTCAAGTAGTTCTTCATCATTCGCACGGATCACAAAAGCATCAAGGAAATATTTCAACAGGTGGTCCAAACCCCTGATCAGCAGGTCTACATACGAAAATCGCTTGGCTACCACTTCCCGATTAAATACAAGGTTGGTCAAGGGAACCTCACAGTGGATGCCCTTTCCCGCGTTGATGCAGGAGGCTTGAATCAAATGTTGGTGTCGAGTTGGCGAGTCAACGTAAAGACGAGAAGTTATCGAGTCAATTCCAAGATTGGGTCGGTTTTGGGTGTGGTTCGGTATTTTGGCCATAACTTTGGCTACCGATATCAGAATTGGGCGTTCAACCCCAATTCGAAAAGCTCTTTGCGCCGCGCACGACATGGGGACATCATATTACAGAGAACTTTAGTTATTTTATTCTATTTTTAGAAATATTTAATCTGTCGAATTAGGGTTTTCGGTATATTTTCTATTTTTGTTAATATTTCATATTCTAAATTAGGATAGGATTTAAATCCGATTTAATCTCAGATTTTTAGGAGTTATCTTATTTGTTTAGAGTTTTAAATTTAGATAATTTTAGTTTTAAATAATAATTTATCAATTTTAGCAAATTTAGATTAGATGATAATGTTTCTAGATTAATCTTTTGAGGCTATTTAACCCGGCTTGTGGATTAGTTTTTCATTATTGAATTTTGATTAATAATATTTTCCTGAATTTCAGAGTATTTTCTCTGGTTCTTTTGGTTCTTCGTTTGTTCTTTCTTGCGGTCCTTGGATCCGGCTAGCCCGCAGGATAATCGCTACCCCGCCCGGCGTCAGTTGGTATCAAAGCTCATCATCTTCCTGGGAAGCGTCATCATCGACATCAATGACTGGTGGTCGTGGTTGTGGTCGTCGGGTTGGACAAGTTCCAGCTGAGAAAGTCCAATACCGTGACCTGAGCGTCTTGGAGGCGATGAACAAGGATCTACAAAGGCAAGTCTTCGAGTTAACCCAACGCTTGATAATCAAGGATTTGCAGAGGCAAGTCAAGAAATTATCAAGGCGTCTGGCGGCGATGGATTTTGATCGTGGTTGTCGTGGGCAATTTCCGGCTGAGGATGTCCAGCACAATAATCATAGCAATCAGAGGTTTGGCCAACCCATCTACCAACCCATCTACGATGATGATGTGGAGGAGGAGATCTCGCCCATCTTCAATGATGATGCGGAGGAGGAGATTTTGCCCATCTTCAACAATGATGTGGAGGAGGAGATCTCGCCAATCTATGACGACTACGAGGAGGAAATTGGCGAGCTCGAGGAGGAGATTGGTGAGCCCATCTATGATGATGATGGGACTAGCGTTGTGTTGGTATCTCGTTGGGAGAAAAACCCTCCTGGCCCAGTACCCAACACTACTAACCTACTTTCTGTCTCTAGGGTTTTGATTGAGATCAAGCACAGAGATCCAGACCTACCAACAGAGGTACAGTTGAACTCGGGGTCGAGTTCTTTCCAACCCGGGGTGACTGATGCAGGAGGCTCGAATCAAATATTGGTGTCGAGTTGGCGGGTCAATGTAAAGACGAGAAGTTATCGAGTCAATTCCAAGATTGGGTCGGTTTTGGGTGTGGTTCGCTATTTTGGCCATAACTTTGGCTACCGATATCAGAATTAGGCGTTCAACCCCAATTCGGAAAGCTCTTTGCGCCACACACGACTTAGGGACGTCATATTAGAGAGTTCTTTAGTTATTTTTTTTTCTATTTTAGAAATATTTAATCCATCGAATTAGGGTTTTCGGTATATTTTCTATTTTTGTTAATATTTCATATGCCAAATTAGGATAGGATTTAAATCCGATTTAATCTCGGATTTTTAGGAGTTATCTTATTTGTTTAGGGTTTTAAATTTAGATAAGTTTAGTTGTAAATAATAATTTGTCAATTTTAGCAAATTTAGATTAGATGATAATGTTTGTAGATTAATCTTTTGAGGCTATTTAACCCGGCTTGTGGGTTAGTTTTTCATTATTGAATTTTGATTAATAATATTTTCCTGAATTTCAGAGTATTTTCTCTGGTTCTTTTGGTTCTTCGTTTGTTCTTCCTTGCGGTCCTTGGTCCTGAATTTCAGAGTATTTTCTCTGGTTCTTTTGGTTCTTCTTTTGGTTCTTCGTCTGTCGCTACCCTGCCCGGCGTCACGCGTGCAGGAAGATAATATACTATAACCTCCGCTGGCTTTCTTGCTGCAAACTTGTTCAAAGCTAGCCGCCCCATTCCAGATCTCCTTGCCAAGTTCTGACAAGAGACTGCCAACATAGAGGATCTGATCACCCTGCATCGGAGGTTACAGATCGCACACTCTCTCCAGCTTACTCGGTGCATGATGGACTATTACTTTATATGCAGTGCTATTACCTTAGTCTAATGTAGTCGCTGAAGCTCGCCTTGCTCCATGAGTTCCATGTCACTCTTGTATCAAGCCACACTGGAGTCAAACGAACCTTAGTGTAGCTTTCCTCTATGTTCTTTTGACCCCGGATGTGCAGAGATGTGGAGGATTATGTGGCTACTTGTGTTGCCTGTCAACAAACCAAGTACTCCACCCAAGCCCCAGCGTGGTTATTGCAACCACTGACCATTCCCACCTTGGTTTGGGATGAAGTTACCATGGACTTTATTGATAAGTTGCAACCATCTCAAGGCTTCACCATCGTCCTGGTAGTGGTTGATCGCCTCGCCAAATCCACACACTTTGGACCCCTTCCTACCAAATTTACTGCTACTCAGGCAGCAGAGTTGTTTGTCGAGAGGGTGGTCAAGCTTCATGGGTTCCCTAGCACGATAATATCTAATCGTGACCCTATCTTTGTGAGTAATTTCTGGCGAAAGTTGTTTGAGTTCAGCGGAACAATACTACGCCACAGAATTGCCTATCACCCTCAAATTAACATGTAAACAGAGGTTGTAAACTGCGGCCTTGAGCAGTACCGGCGAGCTTTTATACATAACAAACCTTTGGTGTTGGTCACCTTCCTCAGTTGGGTGGAGTTCTGCTACAACATGAGTTATGACAACAATATCAAAATGACGCCGTTTCAGGCTCTCTACGAATGGCCACCACCCATAATCCCAGCGTATATCAGGGATTCAGCCTCACCATAGGCGTTAGACACATTACTGTAAGAGCGAGAAGGTATGTTGTGCGCCTTAAAGGGACTCTCCGCAAGTGTCACGCCCCAACCCGGATTTCGGGACCTCGAGCATGTGAGCAGACCGGTTGTATCCAAGTGGAGACGAGTCCCACTCAGATATAAGGCCTAAGTAAATCAAAAGCAGATAACAAATATAATCAAAATGTCTTATGATATCATAATTAAATACTCTCAGAGTTCTACGACAAAGTTTAAAGTCAGGGTTCAAAGTACCCTACAAAGGTCTATAAAAAATCAGGCCTGAAACGGTCCTACAAATTAAACCTCACACACAAAGAAGACCCAAGGTCCTTGAACCTCGGCAAGCTAGTCCCAAACCCTCGCCCAGCTCCTGAAACCAATCCAGCAAGTCCCTCAATCCTGAAAGAGAGGAAAAAGAAAGTGGAGTGAGCTTTCGAAAGGAAAGCTCAGTAAGTACCCTACAGAGAATACAATGAAGCTAATCCAGATAACAATAGATAATAAAAAATGACATATCAAGGAAACAATCAGCACAATAAACCAATCATATGGGGCCCCTAAATTCAACCAATCACATCTCCACGGTTAGCACAAGTGCCGCATGCCTCGATGATCAAGTGCCGGACAACAGGTGGTTATGCTCAACGAGCCCGCTCACTCCACTGACGCATACCGACCCAACCTAAACACAAGAACTATGAGTCTAACAGTAATGTCCCGGTCCACGGTGGCATGCTCAGTGAGCATCCAACAACATGTTATACAAACAACCAATCAATAGATATGGAAGCAACAAGCCAAGTGTATGCAAGGAATCAACAACAGAGATCCAAGGCATCATAAAAACATGCACAAGCACGAAACCAACAAAGAACATACCAAATAAGGTAACATCAAGGTCAAAGAAACCCATCATTGGGTGAGAGCTAGACAAAAGTACTTCCTTCTAATTGCAATCCAACCGACCGATCTATATTTATCCCAACGAAGCTCCACGCTCCTCGTCGATATCTGATAATCACATGTCCACTCTCAATGAATGCACGTGTGTTTAAGACTAATCACTCCTATAATGCAAGTTCAACTACATGGATCCGACCCATTAACAGCCCAATTTCATTAATATCACTATCTTAACCTTATTTAATACACCCAAACCATAACCATATCCCTTTAGACTACCAGCCATATAACCAAACCTTTACTGAAAACCTCTCCTGTATTCCCATAACAAACCACCCATGAAAGCAAAATCACAGCCAACTACCATCAGCCAACCAAAGCAGATCACCTCCCCAAAACCAAGCCCATTAATAAATCCAGATCCATAATCAACATGTTCCAACTCTTATGTCTAATGGCTTATTACCAACTACTTAATCAAAATTCAAAACCAACCCAAACAAATTTGAGCCTGGTTAACCCAAACAATTGAGTTTAAAATCAATCAACTCATCTTTACTCAAAGGAAAAAACTCATCTCACTAAAACCTCAGAAAACAAATTAAAAGAGACCTCAACAAAAACCCTTGTCCATAGCCCACCAAACCGGCATAGAGGCCCAACAAGACACAAAGTTCTCATGTTCAACCTGAACTGGGATGAGACCCTCTCCATCTCCATCCCCTGAATATGAATCCTATAAACCTAGTACCAAGCACCAAATAGACAATCACACCAAACTCACCTCTCTACCCAAGCCTTGATCAGACCCATAACTTACTCCTGAAGACTCCCTCTTCTAAAGATTAGGTCCAAGCACAACGTCTTCGTCAACTCCATACAATGACCTAGCCCTTGCGAGCTACTGTCCAAACCTTCATAGAACTTCAAACTGACCAACAAAGAACGTCTAATATCCACCTTAGTTAACAACAAAAACCATTCATGTATAATATTATCACCTCTCTGTCATACTCATAAACCCACCTAGCAATTCTCTGCAGGCATCTAATAACACACCACTAATCATTCATTGAACCCACATCATAGTTTAACACTAGAACACCATGCCCTGAGCCATATCTAAACCTAGCTCTTCCTCTCTAAACACCAACCAAGCCCCTTGTCCATAAACTCATCCATTCAAAGACACCAACAGTGTTCACCAGACAAAATAGAGACCATCCCTCACTCTGTCTCCTACCGATGAGCCTCAAAACCTCAATACTCATGTTCCCATACAAACAAGATTCCAAGCCTCATCTATAACCTCCAATCACAAAGAACCACAACCTCCCAGATTTTCTGCAAAAATCCTCATTAGATAAATTAATCCATCAACCAAACTCACACTACATTTTCAACCCACCAATGAGTGATTAACCGTTCATGCTTTCGGGTTTAACTTATGAAACACAACTCCTATCACACAATCTCAACAATCATGCATGTATGTTATTTAAAGTAAACTCCATGAATTTCCATGATAACTTCTCAGGAGGTTTCTAGAAAGCTTACATGTGGTTCACAATGCTATGCATGTTGGTTTTCATCGCCGGCGGCGCTTCAAGACCTCTGGCGCCCGACTCCTCTCCCTCTCTTTCTCAATCTCCCCCGAAGAAGACGAACATCCTCCGCCGCTTAGAAGAATCGTTCTAGGTTTTTTTGGAAGACAATGATCCTTTTATAGAGACTCGATGGCGATAAGTGCAATCCCGTTGATGAGAGGTTTAAACAAAATACGCAAAATCTTATCTCTTTCCAATCTCCATGTGAAATCATGGCTGCCCACTCCAAATTAAAATAATCACGTGCATGACTTTCTCAAGCAAATTTTTATAAAGAACCCTCTAAATCTTTTATATTCTCATTTAAACCCTCCTTCCGAAACTTAGTGAGATGTAAGTTTTATGTTTAATCCCATACTTTTCCAAATAACTCTCACATGCATGGTTCCTAATCCCATAGAAACAATGCACGCATCTCTCTCTCTCTCTCTCTCTCTCTAGAGAGAGAGATAAGCTGTAACGCCCCGCCCCCAAAATCCCCGAGCCTGCGGGCACGCTACAGACCGGCCATACCCGAACCGAGCCGAGGCCCTGTTCAGATACGAAGCCTCGATGATCAACCATACATAATCACATGCACAAAGCGAGAAATATATATATATATGTCCCTGGGTTACAACCCTAGTGTCATATCATACAGGCTCCTACTCGGGAACCTAAAAATGACTCTCACACTATAATGCTGACAAGAGGTACCCACCTCAGCTCTCAAATCCCTGCGTCGTGCACGGCTCCTCGAGGTCCCGCAACCTAATCCTCGGGATCTGAAAAAGAGTGTCAACAAGTGTATGAGCTTTCAGAAGGAAAGCCCAGTAAATGATCTCACAATAAATAGATATATCATGCTATCAAACCATGAAGTGCTGAAACAAAAGCAAATCAAATAAGCATGACTAAGACATGACCGCGATCATGTCTGATCTATGAGTATATCTACAATCACTCATGAGTCGTCATCCCCCGTGCAGTCACCAGCTATCGCCGATGTCGACCAACTCAGTCGATCGGACTTGCAAATCCGGTAGCGCTACTATCATACATGTACGTACACGGCCAGCGCATCGTCCCACTGACGGGCTATCAGGACAGCAGAGTTCCATCCCCCTGCCAAGGAAAGCATGAACGGGGTATCCACCGGCCCCGAACGCTAACACGGAGCTACAGTCCACTGCAACGGGCGGAATAATCCACAAGAGTAACACAAGTCAAGTGGAAACAATATCTATCCAATCTAACACACATACACAGGTGGATTCTCACAACAAACATCCAATCTACAACATGTATGCATAATCCACAGAGATCAAAAAATCAATCAATCAGGAGATCAATGGAATATCAATTAACAGGCCAATAGCGAGATCCAAAGAACACTCCGTAGAGTGGATACGAGGCAAGATCACTTATATATATTCGTAATCCAAGCTTCACTCAGCTACAACCTCCTCTCGACGCGCTTCCTCGCTCGACGTAGAGAACTGATAGACACAATTCTCATTCAATACGCGCACGTGTGTCTAATAATCACTACATCTACTATGCGTGCTCAAACAAATGGACACGGCCTATTCATTAACTCAACTCAACCGAACTCTACTCACACTACGTGTTCGTACCCGACTCACCAAACCAGTCCATAATCTTACTTAGTCTTGGTTAACCCAAACCATTACATCTAATTAGTTAGCCTCAACTAACTTAATCACCAATCACATTAACCAATCATGAACTCATGATCCCTTATATCAAACTGAAACCATCTCAATGAGAAATCAACACCATTATCACTCACCACCCTAACTTCATTTCATTATCCGCTAACTAAGTCTCCAAATTAATAACTTGTCTTTCTATTAAGTATATCAAGAGATGAATAATTGGTCCCTCTAATATCTCATCAACGTTAAGATAGGAAAAGCAAACTTGAGCCTTATCATTTGTCTTTCCAAAACCATAATTATGTTGACTAATTATTTGTCAAACCCTCTAATAGTCAAAGGAATGAAACACACTCTCTTCTCCTCTACATCATGCTTTCACGCTAATTATAAAGGATAATAATTACAGTCATGCTTTTTCTTAGCTCTATGTAATTGTATTAGATGTTTCTAAACATCAAGAAAGTTGTACTCCAGTTGAATCTAAGTAGAAGCATCCTCCTACCTATGTATTAATGTTTTAGTTTTGCCTTCACACAAACCATACATGCATACTTTTCAAACTACACACTACTCATAAATACATGCATGGAAACCTTAAACAAGGTTTAGGACTCCTAACGATGACTAGCAGAGGTTTGAGAGGTGTTTACCGAGAAGACGAAGGCTTGCGGCGTTCCTGAGGGTTCTTTCTCACTCTCTTTCTTTGTTTCTTTCTCACTCTCTTGTCTCCACTGAAGAAGGGTAGTGAGCTTGAGGAGAAGGAACTATGTTTCTTATGCTTGAGGGGGCGAGAACGAGAGCTTCGAGGCTATAGTGTTTGATGGCGACCCAAGCTACCTGCCTCTTCTCTTTACCCGGCTGCGATCGTGGAGTTAGATTCGCATCAATCCATGGACAGTAGAGGGGTTGGCTTTGTGCTGAAAGCTTGTTGCCTTGGAACCGCCTCACGTCCACGATGAGCGGTTGTCCGTTCCCACTGTCATTCGCACATCTCGACGCGTGTTGTCTATTCAAATCTTCACCCCAATCATTGCATTCATGTAGAGAGATAATAAATCAGCACTTCATAGAGAGAGAGATGAAAATCCGATAGACATGCACGTACTGATGCAAAACTTCCAAAAAGACCCCTCTATTACATTTAATTCCATCATAGCACTTGCCTGTTAAACCAAGAGAGATAAGGACCCCTTTTGCATCTAAGCCCACTATTTCTATGATATTGCCATTTGGTCCCTCTTTCTTTAATACTCAACAAAAATCCCTTATGCAATTAAGTCCCTCTCTCAGACTTGTATACTAAGAAGCGTATTTGCTAATAAGCCCCCAACTTTATCTAATCAAGTGAGAGAGTGAAATTTCTTTAAAAAAACTTCAAGTTTTCTACATTTATTCAAATCATACATGCATGAATTCTCATGGCATGGGTGAAATCTTAATAAGAACACCTAGATTCTTTCACAGTTATATACAAGTTTATGCCTATTTTATTCATGAGAGAATGCATTTTTTTTTATACTCTAGCCCTCCATTCTTTTGAGTATCACATGCACATCCCTCCACTCACCAATTTCCATGAGAAGTAAATTTCCAATCAACTCCCCCATTAACACTCAAATTAATATAAGCAAGAGATTAATTCTAAAATCATTATTAGAAAAGTATTTAGTAGATTTAATCGGGCCGAAAAATAGTGGGTCTTACATAAGCTATGTTCAATAGAATCAAAGAAGCCCCATCCACCTGCATATATATATATATATATATTATTTTTTTATTTTATTTTACTTTTGAATTCAAAACACCTCCTATCCGAATTTTATATATACATATATATAAAATTCCCATCTATCAAATCATACATTCATTGCCACTTTAGCCCAAACACCCATAATATATTTTAATATATATAGATAGGTAGCCCCCCTTATCATGATGCATTCTTCATCATGATGCATTCCTTATTTGTATATATTCTTAGCCATGTACTTCCCATGCATTCCCAAATATAATTTTTTCTTACTATATATATGTATATATATATACTCATGAAAATTGTCATTTACATTTGAGTCCTTTACCTCAAAATTCTTTATATGCAAATACCAAGGTGCTTATAAGGTGAATTCTAAGAGACCTTGGGTTAAAACCCAAGGCAAGTTTACTTGGGCCTAGTGACCGGTCACAAGAAAACTTTTACAAAACCATAAATCAAAGAGCCACCATCTCTAATTTCACTATCACTTTATACTAGTATCCTTGGGAAATTAATGATTGTGTACTATATTGTGACTCAAACTGTCTTATCTATTTCTTTATGAATGCTTGTCCTTTATGTTCAAAATCTGTACATTAAATGGGGAAAAAAATAAAAAGATTGCAGTGCATGAACTCATATTTTTTTTGGATTAAATGTTTTGGGAACTATTTGAAGGTTTTTACTTCTGTCAAGCTCAAAGTGGGGATTTCTTTAATCATACTAAGCCTTATAAAGGGCATCCAACAATATCACATAAAGGATTAATCCAACAAAATTTTTAAAGCTTTTTCCCAGTATTTTAAATGGATAAGGTAAAAAAAAGTAGAAAATCAATATTAAAGCATGGGTAAGGACTTAGTCTCAAGGAGGTCTCATTTTTTCTATATTCAGGATGCAGAAACAAGCCAATGAATTAGGTGTTGTAATACCTATGAGTTTATTACTTTATTCAAAGAAGCAAATAATGCTCATTACAATTCAGTAGCCGTAATTTTAATTGATGCTGACGGTACTGATCTTGGACTCTAGAGAAAATCTCATATGCTTACCAGTCAAACGCTTTTCGGTAATATTCTGCAGTGGTTTCTTTGCAATGTGTCATTCCATCTGCACAAATTTGATGTTGTTTTGAAACTAAATAATTTTTATTATTATTGTTTTCTTTCTTTATCATGCATGCACCTTCTAAAATTTGATTTTATCATTATATATTTGTGAAAAACTAATTATTTGACACATCTCATTTCATTCTTTGCTTTTTTTACACGATGAGATTGACAGCCAAAGTTTAAGATAAACTTCATTAATTGAGTAAAGTTTAGGTTTATAAAATTTCTAGGGTTTGTGTTCATCTTTTGCATTATGTTCAATCCTGAGGGTAGACATTTATATCAAGTGTTCAATGGGAGCAATTATACATTTGTTATTTATTTATAGAAAGTTGTGCTTTCTATCAAACAACTGTATTTTTTTATTTATAATTATCGCTTGGTCACTATTGTGATGAAAATGTTATTCCTTTTTGTTTCAAACAAAATAAATTTGCTGACATAAGTTTTTCATATGTAAGCTTTGTCGATGATCAACAGGTCCAAGTTTGTCCAAGGTTGGGTCCAGCTTAATAACAATTCTATTATCAATTGATTGTCGCCTTAAGATTAAAAAATTTTGTTTATTCTCTGTATGTTTGGTTTTAATTTTTGGATAAATTGACACTGATTTCATGTGGTTAGATGAAAAAAATTAAATTATTTAATTCAAACCAAATAAATACATTCTGAATGGTGTGGTCATGTAAATACCAAACAACTTATTTCATAACTATCTCTAATATTATTATTACCATACATTCTTCACCATAAAAGGTGAATAAACTTAAGCAATAAATTAAACAACAGAATACAAAACAAAAAAGAAATTTAAAACCGAAAGACCTTTAGAAGACTCTTCCTCTGCAGTGTTGAAAAGTTATTTAAAAATATTTTTTCCTCAAGATCATTAATTTTTTTAAATAAAGAGGATAAACAATATACGTATTACTATTGAACATTAATTTATTTTTTAACTAATTACAAAAAAATTCAATTAATTTTATTAGTTTGTTCAAATAATATTCCATTTTAATTTAACATCAAACTAAATTCAATGTTCATTTTAAAGATCACAGAATCTTACATTAGTAGAAATCCATTTTAATTTAGAAAAAGATGTTTCTAACAAATTAAATTAAAAATAGCATAATAAGTTTCAAAAATGATTTTAATTAAGAAAAATTGCAACCGAGTCTTTCATATAACTATTCACGGTTTTCCGGGGTGTCCCGGTACATATGGAAATGGTCTTTCACCCATGTGATACTTGCCCTTGAGTGACATCCTTAAAGTCGTCTCCTCCTTTTGACTCTTCCAGTCGGTTGACTTGGTTAGAAGTCAGGCTCCTCTTGATCGTGGATTCCATCGGCCCTTGCTTCAGCTTTTTGGTGGCATTGGCTGTGTCAAACCAAGAAAGCAGTAGAAATTTTATCTCTTGGATACTTCCTTGGCAAGCGCGACGTTTGCTGCGGAAGCATCGTTAGTTTCTTTCAAGCCAGGTGCTCCAGGTTTTAGCTATGACTGCCAAGTTGCATCCTATGTGTACATCCTTTTGGAGCTTTTTCCATAAATTGTGGTGACCCCAGAGATCCCGCATTAGTCGAGGTCGTTCCCCTATATTGAATAGTGAGTAGAAGTGTTCCCATATTTGTATTGTTAGAGGAAGTGTAGTAAATAGATGTTCTACAGTCTCTTCCACTTCGTTGCCGAGATAACACATGGTATGGTTCTCGTTTTATCCTCGTTTGGCGAGGTTATCCAAGGTGAGCAATTTGTTGTCCCAGGCTAGACAAGCAAACAACTTTTACTTTTTAGGGCATAGTAGTTTCCATATGTTATTCGGGAAGCCACTGCGCATACCCCCATCCACAATGAGAGAGTACAACGACTTTGTGGTGAATGCAGCGTTCATCTCCAGAACCCATCTCCGTTTATCCTCTCTGCTTATGGTGGGTGCTCATATAGCAGTAAGTAAACTATCTAGTTCCCCAACTCCTATTTGGGCAAGGGGTCCCTGTTTGAATAGCGAATCCCCCCTTTGTACCAAAGTCCTTGCCTCTTGCAGAGATACTATATGATCTTTAATCATATGCTGCAGGGTAGTGAGATGTTCTCGGTCTTGCCAGTCCATCTATTTATCATGCCAAAAATTTACTGTATCCCCCTTCCCGGCATAGATTTTGATTCCCATTTCCAGTCTTCCACTTGGCGCTTAGGCCTTTCCAGAATATTACTAGCAAATGGCCCTCACAATGTAAATAAGATATTACTAATAAATGACCCTCAATAGAATATTACTAGCAAAAGACCCTCACAATATTAGGGTATGAAATATTCAAATTTTCAAGATTTTTTATATTCACATATTTAGTAATTTAACTTATTTTATCTTTTAAATTATTTTAAAAAGAATATTGATATGGTTTGGGGTTTAAAATAGTAGAAATTTAGATAAACTTAGATGAATACTTTTTAAAATTATATTTATAGTATTTTAAATTTAAAATAATAGAAAATTTTAAAATGTCAATTTAATTTCATGTTTGTTTAAACTTTTTCAAAATTAAAATTATCCAAATCACTCTATTGACAAATATTTTTTTAAGAAAAATTTTCAAAATTAAAATTAACTAACTCATTTTTTTCGTACATAAATATTTTTTAATATTAAAAAAATCTAAATTTATCAGAAAATTCCAAAACCCCATATAAGTAAATTTTATTTTTTTTGGATTTTTTTAAAATTAAAATTAGACTTCTTTTCAACTAGTAATAAAAATAGATTTGGTTTTTTTTTTTGATATTTTTCCTGAATTTTTGGATTTTTTTTGGACCATCCCACCCAATTAGTGAAGAGCTGCACGCAATATCTAAGTGTATCGCACCTGAAAAATAAAACTTGGGTGCGAGCCTTTACAAAGGGGTGCGACGGTGCATTATATCGAAAATTGTGAATCCACACCCAATTAGTGAAGGATCACGCCTACTATTTTAGGTGTGTCGCACTTGAAAGATTGCGTTACAGGTGTTATACTTCACCAATTGGTTGCGACACTTCACAAATTGGGAACGGCGGAGCATCATATCGAAGATTGTTGATTTCACACCCAATTTCTAAAGGCTTGCACCAAATATCTTGGTGTGTCGTATCTGAAAAATAAAACTTCAGGTGCGACACTTCACAAATTGGGTACGAGTTTGCACAAATTGGGTGCGGCGGAGCGGTACATCGAAGATTGTTGATTTCACACCCAATTTGTGAAGGGTCGTACCCAATATCTAGGTGTATCGCACCTGAAAAATAAAAGTTTGGGTGCGACCCTTCACAAATTAGGTGCGACCCTACACAAATTGGGTGTGGCGATGCGTCACTTAAAAGATTGTTGATTTCGCACCCAATTTGTGAAGGATTACACCCATTATCTGGGTGTGTCGCACCTGAAAAATAAAACTTCAAGTGCAAGCCTTCACAAATTGGGTGTGAGTCTGCACAAATTGGGTGCAGCGGAGCGGTACATCAAAGATTGTTGATTTTGCACCCAATTTGTGAAGGGTCACAACTAATATATCTTGGTATGTCGCACCTGAAAAATAAAAGTTTGGGTGCGACACTTCGCAAATTAGGTGCGAGCCTTCAAAAATTGGGTGCGGCGGCGTGTCACATAAAAGATTGTTGATTTCGCACCCAATTTGTGAATAATTGCACCCATTAACTAGGTGTGTCGCACCTAAAATATAAAACTTCAGGTGAGAGCCTTCACAAATTGGGTTTGAGCCTGCACAAATTGGGTGTGGTGGAGTTGTACATCGAAGATTGTTGATTTCGCACCTAATTTGTGAATGGTCGCAACTAATATCAAGGTGTGTCGCACCTAAAAATATAACTTCGGGTGCGACCCTTCATAAATTAGGTGCGAGTATTCACAAATTGGGAGTGACGAAGTATCACATCGAAGATTGTTGATTTCACACTCAATTTATGAAGAGTTGTACCCAATATCTAGGTGTGTCGCACTTGAAAAATAAAAGTTTGGGTGCGACCCTTCACAAATTTGGTGCAAACCTTTACAAATTGGGTGCGGCGGCGCGCCACATAAAATATTGTTGATTTCGCACCCAATTTGTGAATGGTCGCATCCACTATCTTAGTGTGTAGCACCTGAAAATTAAAACTTCGTGTGCGACCAATCACAAATTGAGTGCGAGCTTTCACAAATTGGGTGCAACTAATTTATCACCACTAATTATTCGTTAATTTTTAAAAAGATGAATTAACAATTAATATCATAATGTTTAATATTAAAAACTATTAAAAAGATAATAATAATAATATTTTAAAAATATTATCTAATTTATGAATTATAATTTAATAATATTTTTAACATTATAAATATTATATTAATATTATAACATAAAATATTCATAAACCTACTTGATTTTCGTGACCGGACAATGCCGGTCACAAAATCCAAGTAAACTGGCCTAGGGTCATAACCCAAGGTCTCTTAGACCGCACCCGCTTATAATCCCATGAAACCTCTAAGTCCAATTTGCATTAAAGACCCTCCATACTAGGGTATTTCCATCTCACACTTAACTGATAATTATTAATACCAAAATTCCATTTTTTTTTATAAACTCCCATATAGGGAATTTAGTTAATTAATAAATTAATTAAAGAATAACTAGGAACTTTTATTACAATTAAAAATTCAACTAAGTCCAATCTTGGGGGACTCCCATTTATTAATCAACTAATTAAGGAAAATAATATTTCCCTAAAATTTTCGGATTTTACAGCAGGGCACAGCGTCGCATGGCGTAAAAGGCGAATGCTCATTGCCGCGAGATGGAGCTGGCAGTTGGAGATCGAGTTTTGGTGTGTCTACAACCATGTTGACAACAATATTGGCTCCTCGTCCTTTTCCTAAGCTTGCTCGGTGGGTTTTTGGTCCAATCACGGTGATAGAGAGAATTGGGCCAGTTGCTTATCACCCATGGTTGTCAGACCCGGCCCGGCCCGGCCGGTTGAACAGGAAAAATCGGGAACCGGGGGGTGGGCCGGGCCGGGTAGGCCCCTTGAACTGGGGGTGATGTGGCCCGGATGTCACGTCATCGACCCGGGCGGTTGGACCGGGACCTGGCCGACCCGGCCTGGGCGAGTGAACCGGGCCTGAATTTTTTTTAATAATTTTTTTTAATGGAAGTTAAAAAAAGAAAGAAAAATGATTAAACAAAAACCTTGGGTGCACGGGAGGTCGCAAATTGACCTGGCATTCGTGTGCGCATCACGCGCTCGCACATGAGTTTCGTACGTCCAAGTCAACCCGAATCCAACATTTGCACCCCCCTGTGCGCGCACATGAGAGAGCCTTTTCACCAACAAGGCTTATTGGTTGGTAGAATAAAATCATATTTAAAGAGAGTGAACGTTTATCTATAGGCAATGTGGGACTAAATACTTCAAAGTCTTTGAATACTTGAAATCAATACTTTTTTTAAAAAAAAAGTCCATAATAAGGCCCAAAATGAGATGGGCTTCCAAAAAGTTTTATTTGTATACCTAGTAACTATGATTATATTTTAATTGTGTATTTTAATATTTTTGACTAATTTTTTTGTTTAGTATGTGTTTACTTTGAGTATGGACTAAATATAAATATCAAATTTAGTTAATCAATCATATTTTTTATTATTATAATTTTGTTTTATATCATATTTCATCATTATTAATTATTATTAATTATTTTTTAATATTTTATTATTGACCCCGGTTCAACCCCGGTTGAACCCCGGTTGTACCCTTGACCCCTGACCCCTGAGCTTGGCCGGGTCTGACAACATTGTTATCACCTAGGCCTACTGTCACGCCCCGTCCCCGATTCTAGGCCCCGAGCACATGCACAGACCGGCCGTACCTGAGTAGAGTCAAGCTCAGCTCGAATACAAGGCCTAAGTGTAAATCAGCAGATAACAAACAACAAATAAAACATACTCAAGTCCAATAGAAAATAGAGTCATAAGGGTCCATAGGCCCTATACAAAGTCAGCTCCCTACACGGGTCCTACATAAAAACAACTCTCAAAAAAACACGGGAGACCCTAAGACCTCTGATCTCCTAGACAATCTCCCCAGCACCAGCCCCCAAACCTCGGGATCTGTAAAAGAGAGAAAGAACAAATGCGTGAGCTTTCGAATGGAAAGCCCAGTAAGTACCCCTACGTGGTCACAAAGACATAATAAAGCAGCATGTCAAACAAAAGGGGCCACATCCCCAAGAAGACACAACTCTAGGAGTCTACCACAAGCAATGACAATGGTAAGACACCTAATAACAGAAGCCCTCAAGCTCTTTGTTGAGTTTCAAAGGAAAAACTCAAGGATCACTCCCGGTCAGTATATCCAACTATGCGCTGTAAACACGACCCTCTGGTTGTTCGACCCTCCGGTCGTAAGTCGGTAGTACCACCTCTCGTATGTGTTGACACGGCCAGCGTACCATTCCCACTGACGAGTAAGACAACCAGAGTATCGCCCCTCTGGCGCGGCAAGCAAAAATGCCAGGGTGTCTTGTCCCTGAACATTTCCCCAACGGAGCCCCCACGCTCTACTGAGTCCGGGCAGTAGACCCACAACAAAAACAGGGATACCAACATCCCGAAACAATCATACATGCTCAACAGGAATGAAAGCAAAAAGATAGCATGTATCAACAACTATCAACATGATAACAACAAAGCCAAGGAAAACTCTGAAGAGTTGGTACAAGGCAAGTGTACTTACCTTTTACGGATACTGGTGTCCTCCCTAGTCTCTTCCTGGCGTGTCTCTAGGTTCCACGTCGTTATCTGGTGATAGAGTTTCTATTAGTATCAAAATCCTAATAAAACCCTAAGTTTCTAAATGCACATGCCTTATTCCCTCTCTCTCTCAGTGGACCATAGTCCAGACAGACGGGTCCCGCTCGACATTTCATGGAGATATTATTTCTCCTTTTCCAGACTTAAAACTATAGGTTGACTCTCCCTTTTCATCATGGTCAAACTGGAGTCAACCGACCAACTTTGGCACACCCTTGTCGAGTTATTCAATCGGGTCTAACTACATACCGTTAATTCGGGCCCATTCTTATGGGTTTTGTAAAAATCCAAGGATTTTATTGGAATAAAATGAGATAATTCCTTTTAAATTGGATTATTGGTTAAAAAGGTTTCTCCTATTTAATTAAATGATTTAAGTAAGTGGGAGAAAAGGGAATTAAAAGATAAAAACCCCAATTAGGTTTATTTTGGATCATTGAGGACCTAGATGTAATTACAAAAGTATTAGGGACTAGAAGTAAATAGCCTTTTCTCTCAGTTGAAGGACTAAAATGTAACCTGGAAAGGTTGTAAGGACCTCTGGATGATTTTCCAGAGTAAAACCCTAATACAAAGGGTTTGACGGCTAGGATTAGAAGATCTGAGATGAAGCTAATCTCGGAGCGTTATAACGGCCCATAAGAAGCCACGTGTTGGATCCAGAATTAATCCATCTGATCGTGGTTTCGATCCGAGGCACGGGGAGTGGGTTGTGTGAGGACGACCGCACGGTGCGGACGGTTGTGAGCCACTCATCTCGTGGATGTGTTTAGTTCGAGGCGATGAATCGAAATCGGCCCGTTGGTCGCGATAAAATCTAGTCGTTCATCCAAAGGGGTGCGTGATGCGAGATGTGCTAGTTTAATTGGGGCCGTTGGTGATGATCAAATGATCCTTACCCTTCATCTACGCAGGCGGATCTCGAGGCAGGGAGGGTGGTCGTTTCCCTCCGCCAGGCGAGCCGCCGCGAGCGCCGCCTCCTTCCCCGGGTGTTACGCGCGGAGAGCCCGCTCGTCGGACAGAGGCTTAACTCCGGAACGTTGGCAAACGCTTCGGCTGCTCTCGGCCTATAAAAAGCCCCTCCCTGGCTCCTTCTCAAACACCGAGAAGAACGAATTCGTTGACGTCACCGGTGAGGTTGGCCGGAGAAGACAGGAGGAGCGTTCGGAGCTCTGATCGCCATCAAACATTGCGGGGAGCTTGCGCAGGCAGGTATGATCCTTCTCTGTAGGTTAATTGCAAGGTTAGCATGCATATAGTGGTAGTTAGAGCTCGCCGGAAATAGGCTCACGGCCGGTAGTGAATGGATGGAGGGAAGTGTCCTGGGAACAATTAGAGTGTGTAGGCACGTTCTTCACTCGAAGGGGAAACTCGTGGCATGGTTTTCAGAGAGAATGGGCTCTCGAAATAAGGATTTCAGTGCTGCGGCATTCTTCTCCGGCGAAGGTGTGGACAGAGAAGGGAGGAGAGGTTGACGGTGATGATTATGGTCTTTAAGAAGTTCTGGATGAGTGGAGAACTCGATGCAGGCGGTCCCCGGCCACCGCATCTTCTCCGACGACCACCGTCGGAGCTCCGTCGAAGCTCTGTTGAGAGAGAGAAAGAAAAAGAGAGAGAGATGGAAGAAGAAGATGATTAAAATAATAATAATAATAATAATAATAATAATAATAATAATAATAATAATAATAATAATAATTAAATAGTTAATCATTGATTAATTAGATAATAAGGTTTTTTTGACATTATGAGATGTGACAATAATAATATAATATATAGAATAATAAACTATGCTTAGAAATGGAATAATTTTTATTTCATTGTGGTGTGACAAAAATGCATGGTTTATTAAAAGATAGGGTTAGCTAATTCTTTAATGGGATTGATTTAAGTTAATTGGGTTGAACCAAGACGGCTAACCTTTGTGGTTGGGTTCAATCGAGTTTGACGATTGGATTGATGGATTAAATTAAATCCTATACCAAAGTGATTTGGTGGGTAAGGGTAATAAGCTAAATACGAATGGTTGAGCTCAAATAACCCTTTAGATTAGTTTTTTTTTGTTATTAAATAATAATAAGATATAGTAAGTGAAAAAGGGGTGTTGTTAGAGGAAACTGAACTTAAGGACACTCAAGTAGCATGGTACGACCTTAAACCTTAAGGTCATAGCCACTTGTATAATAGAAATGCCCTTACTAAGCTAAAAAGGACTAAGGAAAGCTAAATTATTTAATGGGCTTAGAAGATGGGCCTAATTCAACTAAGACATCTATAAATAATCAATTAGGGTTCAGACTCGACAAATAAAATAAAGTTGACTAGGTTGGACCGAACTTGGGTCAAGAGTCAACTAAAGGACATGGAAATGGAAAAAAGGGCCTATAACTAGGGAAATGGACATTAGGGCTCGTTAGTGGGCCTAGGCCCAACAAGAATGATAGGCATGCATGTGCAACTAGAGGTATAGGGATTTATTAGAATCTTGACTCTAATAGGAACTTTGTGTGCCAGATACTTTCGGGGAGTTGTAAGGCACTCAAGAGAAAACTAGGAGGACATCTAGTTCCAACAAAAGGTAAGTACACTTGCCTTGAGCTCACTCTTCGGAGTTTTCTTTGGACTTGCCTATATCTTGTTTATAGATATTTTATTGATTCCTTACATGCTATCCATGCTTGTTTTCAATTCCTGTTGAGCATGTATGCTGTTTTCGGGATGTTGGTACCCTGTTTGCTGCGGTCTACTGCCCAGACTCAGTGGAGCGTGGGGGCTCCAATAGGGAAATGCTCAGGGACAGGACCCCTTTACATTTCAGCCTGCCGTGCCAGAGAGGCGATTCTCTGGTGGTCTTACCCGTCAGTGGGAATGGTACGCTGACTGTGTTAACACGTATGGGAGGTGGTACTACCGAATTATGACCGGAAGGTCGAACGACCAGAGGGGCATGTTTACAGAGTGTAGCTGGGTTTGCTGGCCGAGACTGACCTTGAGTTTTTCTTTGAAACTCAACACAGAGCTTGAGGGCTTCTGTTGTTAAGGGTCGTGCCTTTGAATTTATTTGTGGTAGACCCCTAGTGTTATGTTTTCTTGGGATGAGGTTCTTTACTTGACATGATTATACTATGTCTTTGTGACCCGCAGGAGTACTTACTAGGCTTTCCATTCGAAAGCTCATGCATTGTTCTTTCTCTCCTTTACAGATTCCAAGGTCTAGGGGGCTGGTGCTGTGGAGAGATCATTAGGAGATCCAAGGTCTGAGGGTCTCCCTTGTCTTTTATTTTTGAGAGCTGTTATAGGACCCGTATAGGGACCTGGTTTTGTATAGGGCCTATGGACCCTTCTAACTCTATGTTCTTTTGAACTTGAGTTTATTTTATGTTATTGTTTGTTATCTGCTTATTCACATTTAGGCCTTGTATTCAAGTTGAGCTTGTCTCCTCTTGGGTACGGCCGGTCTGTTGACGTGCCCGAGGTCCCGGGATCCGGGTCGGGGCGTGACAGATTAAAGTGGTATCAGAGAAGGTCTCAAGTTAAGAGCAGATAACAAAACCCTAGATTCCCTTAGCCAGTTGCATAGACTGAGTGCGGGTCTGGGGTAGTATAGTTAGTGGTACGTTAGATTGATGCCTGGTTATACCTGCAGGATGTCGGGACCTGCGCACCGTCAGGATTCGTCTTAGGACGAGGTGGAGTCAGTTCGTGAGAACACTCCACCACCCAGTGCTGACTCTTTGGATCTTTCAGAGATCCTTGCTGAGATGAGGAGGACTGTGGAAGCCACCAATCGGAAGATTGATAGGCTCCAGTCCACAGTTGAGATGCTCGTCCGGAGACATAGGGACGAGGGTATGAGGGTCCCTATTGTTCAGAGGCCAGTGGATAGTGAACCCGAGCATTCCGCCGAGGCGAGTTTGCCGAGCCCGTGACTATCGCCGGAGTTTGGGAGTACAAATAGGGGCTAGAGCTGGAGGTCCATCTTCCACCGTGATTAGGATCGTCTGGTATCAACATTGTGGTAGATATGGACACCAGATGACGGAGTGCAGGCACTCTCCTCTTTGGTGCCATAGCTGTGGTAGTACTGAGCACTTTGCCTTTCACTGCCCAGGTGGTACACCAGGACCTAGTGGGGGACCCCAGGGGTCAGGAGGACATCTGCCCCTCGTTGATTACACCCCCTTATCTCCTGATGGACACCACCTAGATTGAGTCTAGTTTATCATGTTTCGAATAGTTGTAGTCTTACAAACTCTTGGTGTTGTACGAACTGCTTATGTTGTGTTTTCTTTTCCGAAGTATGCATTTAGTGGAATAAAAGTTTGGTTATCGTTATCTTCCTTGCAATTTTTAACAGCTGAAATATGAATCAAACACGTGGAGGCCGTGGTGGTAGAGGTAGGGGTAGGGGTAGGCGAGGGCGACCTCGTTGAGTAGATGTGCCACAGCCACCTGTGGAAGAAGTACCCCAACCTCAGGATTGGGAGGTACCCCCACCTCTGGACGAAATGGAAGTGGAGCAGGAGGTTCCTGCTCAGTCCAACGCTGAGGTGGCTCAGGCAGAGGGCCAGGATCCAAGGGGGGAGGCACCCCCTATGAGCATGTTAGACCTCATGCGTGAAATGATGGGGTTAATCCAACAGACCAGGCAGCAGCGAGCACCGCCTCCACCAGCTACCCCTACACCTAGCAGGGGTTTACTTGGGGAGATTAGGAGACCTTCTCCCCGGCCTTTGGAGGGAGCCGCTGATCCCTATGTGGCAGAACAATGGATTAGGGAGATGGAGAAGACCTTTGAGGTCTTCCAGTCTACAGAGGCGGAGAATATTAGGACCGTTGTTTATATGCTCCAGGGACCCGCTGAGGATTGGTACTTTGGAGAGATCAGACTGAGGAAGGGTGAGGCCTTCCAGACTTGGGAAGAATTTAGAACTACATTCTTCGCCGAGTATTTCTCTCGGGGACACCTGGTGCAGTTGGGACAACAGTTTTCTCAGCTTGTTCAGGGAGGCTCTACTGTGGAGCAATATGAGACAGAGTTTAACAGGTTGGCCCGTTTTCTGCCTAATATGGTCCCTACTGAGGAAAGTAGGGTAATGAAGTTTGAGGCCGGACTGCGGCCATCACTGAAGAAAATTGTGACCAGCTACATGTGCAAGACCTACACAGAGGTTGTGGCTAGGGCCAAATACACAGAGGCCTCTTATCAAGGGGACGCGCAGGAGTCGTCCCAAAAGGAGAAGAAAGATAAGGGATCTCATACTCAGGGGCAGTCATCGGGGAAGAGTTCTGGAAGACGTAGGCCTGATAACAAGTATCGACCTTATGGCAAGCCTACAGGGTCTACAGCCTCGTCTGGAGGCAAAGGGTCAGCAGCTAGCGTGACCCACACCCTAAGATGTTTTGAGTGCAAGGGACCGCACAAAAAGTCACAGTACCCTAGGCTGACTGAAGGATGTTTTCTTTGTTTGGGCCTGGATCACCAGAAGGCCGAATGTCCTCAGCGTAAAACTGGAGAGAGTGTGGTCGGAGGAACCCAAGGATCGCAGCAGGCCTCCCGACAGTCTGTGGGACCACCACCGAGACCACAAGGTGGTGATAAGAAGGGGAAGGCGACAACAGGACAACCTTCCACATCAAACCAACCTCAGCAGCAACAGAAGCCCATGACCCATGGAAGGGTCTATCATCTAACAGCAGGACAACCTTCCACATCAAACCAACCTCACCATCTCTGTTAGCTCATTTTACGGCTGCACATTATTTGATCCGGGTGCCACACACTCTTTCGTATCTGCACGATTTGCACGAAGACATACTTTGCCTGCCATAGATCTACCCCATAAGATGAGTGTAGATACCACGGTAGGAACTGCGAAGTTGGTGAGGAGGATAGTACCGGCATGCCCAATAGTGATCAAGGGGTGTGAATTACCTGCAAACTTGCATGTAATGGACCTGAAGGATTACGATGTGATTCTCGGGATGGACTGGCTCTCTTCGGTATACCCAGTAGTGAACTGTCGTGGGAAGAGAGTTGTGTTCAGGATGAAGGGAGATAAAGAGTTCACCTTTAAAGACAGCCAAACATGCTCCCTAGTACAAGAGATTTCAGCCCTACAAGCTCGGAAGTTACTTAGGGGTGGGTGCATAGGCTATTTGGCCTCTATTTCTGAGGCAAAGCAGGATAGGGAGATCGTAGTTGCAGATGTTCCGTTAGTGAGGGAGTACCTGGATGTATTTCCAGAGGACTTACCGGGACTGCCTCCAGAAAGAGAACTAGAGTTCTCAATTGATCTAATTCCGAGAACAGCTCCTGTGTCTAAAGCACCTTACAGGATGGCGCCTGCGGAACTTAAGGAATTAAAGATACAACTGGAGGAGTTATTGGATAAAGGCTTTATAAGGCCTAGTTTGTCACCTTGGGGAGCACCTGTTCTTTTTGTCAAGAAGAAAGACGGGTCGCTGAGGCTGTGCATCGACTATAGGGAGTTGAACAAGGTTACTGTGGAAAATAAGTACCCCTTACCTAGGATTGACGACCTATTGGATCAGTTGCAAGGAGCTCAAGTATTTTCCAAGATTGACTTGAGATCCGGATACCATCAAGTGTGGATAAAGGAGACGGATGTTCGAAGAGTGCTTTCCGTACTAGATACGGGCACTATGAGTTCTTGGTAATGTCGTTTGGGCTTACCAATGCCCCGGCAGTATTTATGGATATGATGAACAGGGTATTCCTTCAGTACTTGAACCAGTTTGTGGTGGTTTTTATCGACGACATATTGGTTTACTCAAGTAGCCGCCATGCACACGAGGAGCACTTAAAAATTGTGCTGGAGACTTTGAGGGAGCATCAGCTCTATGCCAAATTCTCCAAGTGTGAGTTTTGGTTGGATAATGTTGCCTTCTTGGGTCACGTGGTTAGTGGAGCTGGAGTTTCAGTTGACCCCAAGAAGATTGAAGCTATTGTTGATTGGAAGAGACCAACCACCTTACGAGAGATACGGAGTTTCCTGGGGTTAGCTGGCTATTACCGGAGATTTGTTGAGGGTTTCTCGGTTATAGCAGCGCCTCTGACCAGATTGACCAGGAAGGTTACCAAATTCATTTGGACCGACTCCTGTGAAAAGAGTTTCCAGGAGTTGAAACAGAGACTGATATCCGCTTCAGTCCTGGTATTGCCTTAGAGTAATCACGGGTATACAGTCTATAGTGACGCGTGCAAGACTGGCCTGGGATGTGTATTGATGCAAGACGGTCGTGTGATTGCTTATGCATCACAGCAGTTAAAGCCTTTTGAGGAGAATTACCCTGTATACGATCTCGAATTGGCAGCGATCGTGTTTTCTCTAAAGATCTGGCGACACTTCCTCTACGGTGTACCTTGCGAGATCTACACTGATCATAAGAGCCTCAAGTATATATTGACCCAGAAGGAGTTGAATATGAGGCAACGACGTTGGATGGAACTAATAAAAGACTATGATCTCAGTGTCCACTACCACCCAGGCAAGGCTAACGTGGTGGCTGATGCACTGAGTAGGAAGTCTGGTTATGGAGTTGCCGCTATGTTGACAACTCAGAGGACGTTGCTAGAGGACATGAGAAGGCTCGAGCTAGAGGTTGTTATGCCTGAGATGGATGTGACATTGGCCAGCTTGCATATCCGACCCTCGTTGTTGGAAAGGATTCAAGTTGCTCAGAGGCAAGATCCTGATTTGGAAGAAATCAGGGGACACATTGGCCAAGGAGAGCCGACAAGATTTAGAGTACACGAAGATGGTACTCTTAGGTTTGACGAGAGAATTTGTATTCCTAATGTCCCTGAACTAAGAAAGGAAATCCTTGAAGAAGCTCACTACTCGAGCTACGCTGTTCACCCTAGAGGTACCAAGATGTACAGAGGGTTGAATGATCATTTTTTGTGGAAGGGTATGAAGCGAGAAGTCGCTGAGTTCGTGGCTAAATGCATCACCTGCCAGTTGGTGAAGGCGGAGCACCAGAAGCCAGCAGGGATGTTACAACCTTTACCCATTCCAGAGCGGAAGTGGGAGCATATTAACATGGATTTTGTAACAGGGTTGCTACGTACTCAGAGAGGTCACGAGTCAATCTGGGTCATCGTGGACCGATTGACTAAGTCGGCCCATTTTATACCCTTGAGGACGGGAGCATCCCTAGAGAAGTTGGCCCAGCTATACATAGACCAGATAGTCAGACTTCATGGTGTTCTAGTGTCGATTACCTCTGATCGAGACACTCGGTTTGTCTCTAGGTTTTGGGAGAGTCTGCACACAGCTCTGGGCACAGGCCTGGCGTTTAGCACAGTTTTCCACCGACAGACTGATGGACAATCCGAAAGGACCATCCAGGTGTTGGAGGACATGCTGAGAGCATGCGCGTTGGATTTTACAGGAACTTGGGATAAGCGTTTGAGTTTAGTAGAATTTGCCTACAACAACAGCTATCAACAAGCATTCAGATGGCTCCGTATGAGGCACTCTATGGAAGGAAGTGTCGAACCCCCATATGTTGGGGAGATGTGGGAGAAAGGAAGCTTGTAGCTGAGGCGACACTTGAGCAGCCAGATTTTATAAAACAGACCGAGGATCATGTTAGGATGATTAGAGAGAGACTTAAGGCTGCTCAAAGTAGACAGAAGTGCTATGCAAATCGTAAGAGGTCTGACCAGGAGTTTCAAGTTGGGGATCTTGTATTCCTGAAGGTATCTCCTATGAAAGGGGTTGTAAGATTTGGAAAATGTGGGAAACTTGCTCCACGTTATATCGGACCCTTTGAGATCTTGGAGCTCATAGGAGTGGTGGCTTATAGGTTAGCCTTACCTCAGGACCTTGCCCAGGTCCATGATGTCTTTCACATCTCAATGTTGAAGAAATGTATCCTTGATCCGACGCGAGTGATTCCTCAGGTCCCTGTCGAAGTTCAAGAAGATATGTCCTATGAGGAGTGCCCAGTAGCTATCTTGGGCCGGGAGGACAAGCAGCTAAGGAATAGAACCATTCCCTTTGTTAAGGTGAGGTGGAGTAACCACTCTGATCGAGAGGCGACTTGGGAACGTGAAGAAGATATGAGAAAGCATTACCAGAGTTATTTACTTCTTTGTAAGCGGTGTCGAAATTTCGAGGACGAAATTATTGTAAGGGGGGAGGATTGTAAAAATCCAAGGATTTTATTGGAATAAAATGAGTTAATTCCTTTTAAATTGGATTATTGGTTAAAAAGGTTTCTCCTAATTAATTAAATGATTTAAGTAAGTTGGAGAAAAGGGAATTAAAAGATAAAAACCCCAATTAGGTTTATTTTGGATCATTGAGGACCAAGATGTAATTACAAATGTATTAGGTGTAGAAGTAAATAGCCTTTTCTCTCAGTTGAAGGACTAAAATGTAACCTGGAAAGGTTGTAAGGACCTCTGGATAATTTTCCAGAGTAAAACCCTAATATAAAGGGTTTGACGGCTAGGATTAGAAGATCTGAGATGAAGCTAATCTCAGAGCGTTATAACGGCCCATAAGAAGCCACGTATTGGATCCAGAATTAATCCATCTGATCGTGGTTTCGATCCAAGGCACGGGGAGTGGGTTGTGTGAGGACGACCGCACGGTGCGGACGGTTGTGAGCCACTCATCTCGTAGATGTGTTTAGATCGAGGCGATGAATCGAAATCGGGCCGTTGGTCGCGATAAAATCTAGCCGTTCATCCAAAGGGGTGCGTGATGCGAGATGTGCTAATTTAATCGGGGCCGTTGGTGATGATCAAATGATCCTCACCCTTCATCTACGCAAGCGGATCTCGAGGCAGGGAGGGTGGTCGTTTCCCTCCGCCAGGTGAGCCGCTGCGAGCGCCGCCTCCTTCCCTGGGCGTTACGCGCGGAGAGCCCGCTCGTCGGACAACGGCTTAACTCCGGAACGTTGGCAAACGCTTCGGCTGCTCTCGGCCTATAAAAAGCCCCTCCCTGGCTCCTTCTCAAACACCAAGAAGAACGAATTCGTTGAAGTCGCCGGTAAGGTTGGCCGGAGAAGACAGGAGGAGCGTTCGGAGCTCTGATCGCCATCAAACATTGCTGGGAGCTTGTGCAGGCAGGTATGATCCTTCTCTGTAGGTTAATTGCAAGGTTAGCATGCATATAGTGGTAGTTAGAGCTCGCCGGAAATAGGCTCACAGCCGGTAGTGAATGGATGGAGGGAAGGGTCCTGGGAACAATTAGAGTGTGTAGGCACGTTCTTCACTCGAAGGGGAAACTCGTGGCATGGTTTTCAGAGAGAATGGGCTCTCGAACGAGGGATTTAAGTGCTGCGGCATTCTTCTCCGACGAAGGTGTGGACAGAGAAGGGAGGAGAGGTTGACGGTGATGATTATGGTCTTTAAGAAGTTCTGGACGAGTGGAGAACTCGATGCAGGCGGTCCCCGGCCACCGCATCTTCTCCGACGACCACCGTCGAAGCTCTGTCGAGAGAGAGAAAGAAAAAGAGAGAGAGATGGAAGAAGAATATAATTAAAATAATAATAATAATAATAATAATTAATTAAATAGTTAATCATTGGTTAATTAGATAATAAGGTTTTTTTGACATTATGAAATGTGACAATAATAATATAATATATAGAATAATAAACTATGGTTAGAAATGGAATAATTTTTATTTCATTGTGGTGTGACAAAAATGCATGGTTTATTAATTAATTAAAAGATAGGGTTAGCTAATTCTTTAATGGGATTGATTTAAGTTAATTGGGTTGAACCAAGACGGCTAACCTTTGTGGTTGGGTTCAATCGAGTTTGACGATTGGATTGATGGATTAAATTAAATCCTATACAAAAGTGATTTGGTGGGTAAGGGTAATAAGCTAAATACAAATGGTTGAGTTCAAATAACCCTTTAGATCAGTTTTTTTTTTTTGTTATTAAATAATAATAAGATATAGTAAGCGAAAAAGGGGTGTTGTTAGGGGAACTGAACTTAAGGACACTCAAGTAGCATGGTACGGCCTTAAACCTTAAGGTCATAGCCACTTGTATAATAGAAATGCCCTTACTAAGCTAAAAAGGACTAAGGAAAGCTAAATTATTTAATGGGCTTAGAAGATGGGCCTAATTCAACTAAGACATCTATAGATAATCAATTAGGGTTCAGACTCGACAAATAAAATAAAGTTGACTAGGTTGGACCGAACTTGGGTCAAGAGTCAACTAAAGGACATGGAAATGGGAAAAAGGGCCTATAACCAAGGAAATGGACATTAGGGCTCATTAGTGGGCCTAGGCCCAACAAGAATGATAGGCATGCATGTGCAACTAGAGGTATAGGGATTTATTAGAATCTTGACTCTAATAGGAACTTTGTGTGCCAGATACTCTCGGGGAGTTGTAAGGCACTCAAGAGAAAACTAAGAGGACATCTAGTTCCAACAAAAGGTAAGTACACTTGCCTTGAGCTCACTCTTCGGAGTTTTCTTTGGACTTGCCTATATCTTGTTTATAGATATTTTACTGATTCCTTACATGCTATCCATGCTTGTTTTCAATTCCTGTTGAGCATGTATGCTGTTTTCGGGGTGTTGGTATCCCTGTTTGTTGCGGTCTACTGCCCGGACTCAGTGGAGCGTGGGGGCTCCAATAGGGAAATGCTGGGGGGAGAACCCCACGACATTTAAACTGCTTGGAGTGCCAGAGAGGCGATTCTCTGGTGGTCTTACCTGTTAGTGGGAATGGTACGCTGACCGTGTTAACACGTATGGGAGGTGGTACTACCGAATTATAACCGAAAGGTCGAACGACCAGAGGGTCGTGTTTACAGCGTGTAGCTAGGTTTGCTGGCCGGGAGTAACCTTGAGTTTTTCTTTGAAACTCAACACAGAGCTTGAGGGTTTCTGTTGTTAAGGGTCGTGCCTTTGAATTTATTTGTGGTAGACCCCTAGTGTTATGTTTTCTTGGGATGAGGTTCTTTACTTGACATGATTATACTATGTCTTTGTGACCCGCAGGGGTACTTATTGGGCTTTCTATTTGAAAGCTCATGCATTGTTCTTTCTCTCCTTTACAAATTCCGAGGTCTAGGGGGCTGGTGCTGTGGAGAGATCGTTAGGAGATCCGAGGTCTGAGGGTCTCCCTTGTCTTTTATTTTTTATAGCTGTTATAGGACCCGTATAGGGACTTGGTTTTGTATAGGGTCTATGGACCCTTATAACTCTATGTTCTTTTGAACTTGAGTTTATTTTATGTTATGGTTTGTTATCTGCTTATTCATATTTAGGCCTTGTATTCGAGTTGACCTTGTCTCCTCTTGGGTACGATCGGTCTGTTGACGTGCCCGAGGTCCCAGGATCCGGGTCGGGGCGTGACAGGTTTATTAAGCCCATTAGACTTGAACTAGCCCTATTTAGTCAGGTCTCACAATGATCCAAATACTAAATCCGAACCATGAACCACACCAATCGATTTAATTAAGTCAATTACCTTGTGACTTAGATCCAAACCTTGGTTCTTTTAAATTAATTAACTCATTGACTTCATTTTGGCCCAACCATCAATCTTAGCCTATTAGTTTAATCAAATAAAAATAATATCACACTTAAATAAATCAAACTATGCTATTTAATTAATTAATAACTGATTAGTTGTCACAACTTATTGAAGTCATTAAACTAATCCGCTTGATTAATTAATAATAAACTGTGACTAAAATAATTAGTTAAAATGATTAATTAATTAATTATTTAATTATTCGTTTCTCTCTCTCTCTCTCTTTCTCTCCCGGTCGTGCCTCGCCGGAGAAGACCGCTGGAAAAAGCCCAACTCCCTGTCTGGGGACCTTTCACCGCCGGAGCTCCATGCACTACTGAGCTCCGTCTCGGCCGAGGCATCACTTTGCGCCCACCGACGGCCATTAGTTCCCTTCGGGATGGACTGGCTTTCTTCGGTATACGTAGTAGTGGACTGTAGTGGGAAGAGAGTTATGTTCAGGATGCCGGGAAATAAAGAGTTCACCTTTAAAGGCAGCCAAACATGCTCCCTAGTACAAGAGATTTCAGCCCTACAAGCTCGAAAGTTACTTAGGGGTGGGTGCATACGCTATTTGGCCTCTATTTCTGAGGCAAAGCAGGATAAGGAGATCTTAGTTGCAGATGTTCCGTTAGTGAGGGAGTACCCGGATGTATTTCCAGAGGACTTACCGGGACTGCCTCCAAAAAGAGAACTAGAGTTCTCAATTGATCTAATTCCGAGAACAGCTCCTGTGTCTAAAGCACCTTACAGGATGGCGCCTGCGGAACTTAAGGAATTAAAGATACAACTGGAGGAGTTATTGGATAAAGGCTTTATAAGGCCTAGTTTGTCACCTTGGGAAGCACTTGTTCTTTTTGTCAAGAAGAAAGACGAGTCGCTGAGGCTGTGCATCGACTATAGGGAGTTGAACAAGGTTACTGTGAAAAATAAGTACCCCTTACCTAGGATTGACGACCTATTGGATTAGTTGCAGGGAGCTCAAGTATTTTCCAAGATCACCGGCCAAATCCTCCTCTCCGGCGAGCTTGAACCGGCATCAATTCTTGTACAATGTCTAAAACTTTTAACAGGAAAAGCTTTGTTACCTTGGTTCCGAACTCCTGGTGGCGTAAGCGGGGGCGATTGTCCCTCCGAGGCGAAAATCTTCTTCTCCGATCACCCTCTCCGACGAGCTTTGTGTTCTCGGAGTTTGTCTTCTTCCCCTTTGCTCAATGACGGGGCTGCTCTTATAGAGCTTAAGGGATATGGAAGGACGGGTGGTCGCTGGCCTTCTCGCTCGCAATGGCTGGAGAAGGGGGAGGGACGAGTGGCGGCGCCGGCTGCCATTTCCGAAAAGGGCGCCGCCGTTGCTGAGAGAGGCGGTCGTGCCTCGGGATGAGCTCTCATGGATGAACGGTGATCACATGGGTCCAATCCAACGGCGATAACATAATGTAATGCCTCGGATCTATAAGCGCCTCAGATCAACGGTCGAGATCGACTCCATCTCAACGGTCCGATCTTCCGCATCTGCCTTGCATCCAGCACCAACTCAGATGGACGCTCCATGATCTACCACGTGGCCCCCCTGGATCTACTACTAATCCCTTGCGATCAGCCACGATCTGGATGAGCGCATCTTAGCGCGCCACATGGCTTCAAAGATCTTCTAATAATGCTTCGAGATCAGCTCTTTTCTGAGATGATTTAATCTCAGCCGTCCATTCCTTAGTATAAGGGTTTCCTCAGCGCTTTTACTCTGTAGTCCCTCTGTTCCTTTAAATCACATAAAGGTCCCCCTTCTGTGGGAGGGGACTACTTCCCTTAAGTCCTTCATCTTTTAAAAATTCCCAAAAGGCCCTCACAGACCTCTTTTAGCTTAATTTATATTTTTAAATCAATTTACTCCCCTTTTTAAACATTTATTCATACAACTAGAGTAGCCTAGGGACTAATTTAACTTAACAAATTATTTAACGCAAACGTTAGAATATTTTTTTATTCCAATTTTTTTTCTTGGATTTTACACCTACCCTAGGGGTATCGGATTCATCCTGTCTTTCATATCTCAGTTCTGAAGCTATTCGCGGAGCAACCGTGGGTGAAACTTGCCCCCTTCGCTCGGTCACCGCGAGCTCAGGGCCGGTGTTCCTCCCCATCGTTATTTGTTCCATCTGCCTCGTGTTAGAACATAGCTTATCAATTCTACCGTGTTCTTCATGCCACCTATCAATTCTACCGTGTTCTTCATGCATAATATTTTGACAAACATAACCTGTCTTTGATACCACTGTTAGGGTTTTTAGAAAATTAAAAGCATGTATCACATAAATGACGCGGACGAAAATTAAAATTTTCAACCCCTAGCCCAATCGGATCTCCCTATGTTTATCGAAACACAAGCAAACAAGGTTGAAGAGTATGTACCTTTTGATGTCTATGCCGAATTCCTTTCTCTGAATCGAAGGGTATGTTGCATCAACCACAATAGTCCGCAGACGGAATACCTCTAATGGTGATCCACGCGAAGATAAGAAGAAGCAACCTCAAAGGCGAAGGGACGTTCTTCCACGCAAGGTACTAGCTATGGTGGAAGTTCTTGAGAGGATTTTTAGAGAGAAGAGAAAAACTATTGATCTCTATAAATTGTTAAGAGGCGGCTATCTCTTTTGACCTGGAATATCATATATTTATATGCCTTCCTAATCAGATTAGGGTTTGGTTTTGGATCAAGCATTTGATTGAAGCCTAAATCAAATTTGGCTTACAATCTAATTTGGCTTATAATCAAATTTGAGTTATAATCAATTTTGGCTTATAATCAAATTTGGCTTACAATCTTTCTCTCCCTTTTAATTCTCTCTTTCGAGGATCCATTCCCTAAAACCCATTTCACACCTCATTGATATCTTCTATGCGTGTGACCCATTAGGTTTCCAGTTATGTTGGCCATTCATAATCAACCATTGATTACGAATAGATCATGAGTGACATCTAGCAATACATCATGACCCCTAATTGACCGGTAAGTCAAGTGGTTTGACATGGAACCCTTTAGCAGCTAATGTTATTGTGCAATTCATTCTTTACTATCTTATACCAACTTGGTTCGAAGTATGGCCTATGTGTTAACTCCCACTAGACTAACTATGTCACACCTAGCCCAAGTGTTAGTTCCTTGTCTTATGAGATCCATTACTCAAAACTTATATCATCGAAGATCATCTTTATGACAAGTTACTCTAGCCAGAGATTCCTGTGTAATGACCCGATAAATGGTCATAGGTATACTCTCCTTCTATCACAAGTGGTAAATCCTCTATTGGCTACCCAAATACCTTCGAATACTTCAAAGCTGTACACAATCACCACCCTGTGAGTAATCCCTGGAGGGGAACGTAGGAATGACGTCAAAGTACAAATTCCATATCCAAGGTAACTTGTGTACCTCAATGGCAGGTCATCCAATGAACTTGCTACCCTTGGCAAGCATCACATGTTCGCTCAAAACATCTCCATGCTTACAGCTTGTGAGAACAACTGCTTGACGGATCAATGAGCATAACATGTGCTAGTCTTGTTGGATTAATGATGTCATGTCTCATTGATCCTTCGACTATGGATATTTAGATACGTATATAATTATACATGATAGGAATTCCACATTATGATCTATATCATAATTTCCTTCATGATATCTATGTTGTATCATAGACTTCATTAATTAGATTTACGATCTCGTATCATATTTATAGTAGTGAACATCCAAATAATGAAGGAGCCTTTTATTAAATAAATAAATTGGTACATAAAGTGCCAAAGGTGATTGTCTTTAGAGCACCTCTCCAACACTTCATGCCTTGGAGGTAGGGCTGTCAAACGATCAAGCATTTCGTGAGCAACTCGAGATCGATTCAATAAAAGCTCGAGCTCAGCTCTGAATTTCGAGCTTTCGAGCCAAGTTCGAAATTAATTTCGAGCCGAGTTCGAGTCTTGTCGAGCTCGATTGAGCTCAGATTGAAAGCTCGAAATTTAATATTAATATATTAATATATAATATAAATATTAATAAAAAATAATAAAATATTAATAAATATTATAATATATGAATAAAATATTTAATATTTAGTATTGATATATAATATATAATATAAAAAATTTAATTTGTAAATAATTTTTTAATTTCAAACTAAATCCGAGATTTCAAAATTATAATTGAGTTCTTAATTTCGAGCTTTTGAAATTAAAATCGAGCCAAGCTCAAGTAAATTTATTCGAGCTAAGCTATTTCGAGCCAAATTTGAGCTGGGCCTAGCCCGATCAAGCTCGGCCCATTTATAGCCCTACTTGGAGGCAAGCATGGAGAAGTTTCATGGAAAGTTCTAGCCATGGAGCCAAACTTGGAGAAAGCCTTCCCATGAAGAAGAGCTCCTTATAAGCTTCATGTCTCAGAGACAAGCTTGGAGAAGCTTTATGGAGAGGTTCGGCCATAGAATCAAACTTGGAGAAAAGCCTTCCTATGGAGAAACGCTCCTCATGAGCTTCATGCTTTAATGTCCAACCCCCTAGCCTTGAGAATATCTCCTTTGGTCTCGTACCTCCTTCAGCTTCCTCCCCCTAAATGTGGCCATGGTTCGGGAACTGGCGGTTCCAGTTCCTGAACCGCCGGTTATCATTATGTCACCAGGAAGTATCAGTTTACCTTTCTCCATTCTTTTTACTTTTTTCTGGATTTTACTTGAGCTTGATTACGTATATTGACGACAATGCAATGTTTCAAGTGTGGAGATGGGTAGTTACCTATCCACTTATAGAGTTATTGCAAATTTCTAAGTTTGGAGATAGGTTGCTAATAGACTTTTGAAATTTATTGTAAATCTTTCTATACAAGAGCATTTTGGGCATGCACCGATGATGGCATTGTTAGAGAATGTATTATTTACTCTATTCTTTGTGCACCATCTTCTCACCCAAATTTTTTTTTGGAATTCTACTATGACATTCTATGGACATCTAGAGACAATCCTTGTGCAAAACCCCTAGTGACAATAGATAACCCATTTTCATGTTTCATTGACCTTAATTGATAAACATTACTCTCAATGGCTCTAAGAGGATCCGTGGCACTAGTTGAGCCTCTAACCCTCCATAACTTAACCTAGTGGACAAGTAAGAGAAGAATAAAATAGCATGTACATAGTAGTTTAATTGCTATCATAATAAAGACAGTGTTCCGCTACTTGTTGTGATGAAGTAGTTTGTGATCCCGGCCCCTAATCAGGGTGTTCCCTAATATGAAAATCACTTCTAAGTATGAACACATCCAGATAGAGTTGTAACCCTCTTAGTACTCGGGTGCTCTGGTGCCTAAACAGCATGTGCATCCTTAAGAAAAGAGGGCCTATACTCTACAATGATCTTTAGCATGGGAAAGTCGGATCCATTAGGGATACCCTTGTCACGCCCCGTCTCGGATTCCAGGCGCCGAGCACTTGCACAGACCGGCCGTAACCGAGATGAGTCAAGCTCAGCTCGAATACAAGGCCTAAGTGTAGATCAGTAGATAACAAGCAACAATAAAATCATACTCAAGTCCAAGAGAACATAGAGTCATAAGGGTCCATAGGCCCTATACAAAGTCTGGTCCCTATACGGGTCCTACATAAAAAAAAAACAACTCCCAAATAAAAGATAACTCAAGTAGACTCTCAGACCTGAATGGCTCCTAACACGGTCTCCTCTGTAACTGCTCCATAAACCTCGGGATCTGTAAAAAAAGAGAAAGAACAAGTATGTGAGCTTTCGAATGGAAAGCCCAGTAAGTACCCCCGCAGGGTCACAAAGACATAAGGTAACATCATGTCAATAATGGGACCACGTCCCTAAGAAAAACATCTCTAGGAGTCTACCACAAATAAAGACAACGGTAAGACCCCTATCAACAGAAGCCCTCAAGCTCTGTTTTGAGTTTCAAAAGAAAAGCTCAAGGATCATTCCCGGTCAGCATAACCAGCTATGCGCTGTAAACACGACCCTCTGGTCGTTCGACCCTCTGGTCGTAAGTTGGTAGTACCACCTCTCAGATGTGTCGACACGGCCAGCGTATCATTCCCACTGACGGGTAGGACCACCAGAGATTCGCCTCTCTGGCGTGGCAAGTAGAAATGCCAGGGTGTCCTATCCCTGAACACTTCCCTACCGGAGCCCCCATGCTCCACTGAGTCCGGGCAGTAGACCTCAGGGATACCAACATCCCGAAATAAACATACACGCTCGATAGGAATCATAAAAAAAAAAAAGAAAGCGTGTATGAAATCAACAAAGCATCTATCAACAAGATATAAGCAAAGCCAAGAAAACTCCGAAGAGTGAACTCAAGGCAAGTGGACTTTCACAAGTATCAAAGATTAATCAATGGTAACGGTACTAGGCAGAAGCACTTATCTTTAACAGAAACTGGAAACCTTCCTAGTCTCCTCCTGTAGTGTCTCTAAGACTTCCTGAGAGTATCTGATAGTAGAGTTCCTATTAGTGTCAAAATTCTAATAAAACTCTACATTACTAGTTGCAAATGCAAAACTCTTACTTTTGGTGGGCCGAAGCCCAACTAAACCGGTCCTTAAGTTCATCTACTTGGTTAGCAACCCATTTTACTCACTTCCAAACCCTTAGTTGACTTTCGACACACACTTGGTCAACTTTAGTCAATTTCGGTCAAATAGTCAACCTTACTCGTGTTTGTCGTGGCACGAACCCTAATTGGTCAATTCTAGACTTCTTAGCTAGATTGGGCCCATCTATAAAGCCCCAAAAAGTAGTCCAGCTTCACCTTGTCATATTCTTTTTAATTAGAAAGAGCTTCCTTTTCCATCTTACTTGACTAGTTAGTTAACTAGTTTAATTTATGGACCAAACCCATGTTATCTTAATTAGGTTCATGGTCCAAATTAATTAGGTTGATCAACTTTACATTGATAGATTAGGTTGGATCAATTGCTTAATAGACTAATCCTAGTCTTCATTCTTATTCGTCTTAATCACCCATGATCACTATTAATTTGGACCCAAGCCCATTGATCTAATTAATCAATTGAACAACTCACTAGTCAACTTGTTAATTGTCTAAACTTAGTCAAATAACTTATTTAAACTTATCTAGTATATTATGTTATTTGATTAACTATTCATCAACCTTTTAATTAAAATAATAAATTAGTTAATTTATTAATTAATCAATTATTATTTCTCCTTCATCTTTCTCTCTCGCGACCGACACCAACCCTCGTCGGACTCCTCACCGGCAAGCGGTTGGCGCTCCACCTTAGCCGGAAAACTCGTCGTTGAAGACTTCCGCCCACGGTCAGCTCCTCCAGAGTACTGTCGGCCTCCCCCCTACTCGCTGGAGCTCCCAAACTCACGGCCATGCGCTCATCTCCTCCGACGAGCTCACACAAGCACCATGGGCGCATGCAAACCTCTCTAAACTACGCAGCAAGGAAAATACCACTTACCAGAAGGTTGCTGATGACGAGACTGCGCCTCCAGTGATCTCTCCAATGGCCGTCGAGAGCTCTGTCCTCTCCGACGAGCTCGGCTGCGCTCACCACGTGTAGCACCACAATTTATCCAGCCGTCTCAGCCTCCTCCTTCTCCTGGAGTTGTCCTCGGTGATCTCGTGCTCGTCCGAAGGTACGAACCAACGACGATCTCCCTCTGTTTCTCCGACTGTCACCTCACCGGAGCACTGAACTTAGCCCGCCTGTGCCCTGAAACAGTGGAAATAGCTGCCCCTTTTATAGCCTCGAGGGAGCCAGGCGAACGGTCGACAACGCAAAACCGTCTCGCCGGCTGACGGCCAGCTTCTCCGCGCATAACGCCCGGAGGAGACGGCGGACCCCCGGTGGCGTTCACGGCCAGGCGGACGGCTCCCGATCACCCCTCGTGATCGCTACACATCGGATGAGTGGTAACGATTGCCTGATCGTGGTCCAACGTCTTTGATTAGTCCATCGAGCCTCGGATCACACACTTAACCGATCAACTGTCATGATTACCCGGAGACTAGATGGCCAGATGAGATTACATCGCCTCAATCTTGAGATGAATGACCCTTGTCAGCCCACACCATACGGTCACTCTCACCGACTTCTTTTTCTCGATGCCTCGTATCTAAACACGATTAGATGGATTTGTTACCAGACCGACACGTGGCTCCACATGGGCCGTCATAACTCTCCGAGATCTACACCAATCTGAGATCTATTGATCTCAGCCGTTGATTCCCTTCTATTAGTGTTTTCATCTGGCAAATTATCCAGAGGTCCCCGTTTATTTTTAGGTTACATTCAAGTCCATTTTCTGAGAGAGGGGACTATTTCCTTTTAGTCCTTAACACTTTACAAAGTTACCAAAAGGTCCTTCTGACTCCCTCAACTAACCCTAATTAGGGTTTTATCCTTTTAAGCTTCCATTTTCCCCATTTAACCAAAGGTCATTAGTAGCCAAGGACCTAATTAAGAAATTATTTGAAGGGAATAATAGAACATTTTATTTCTAAGATTCTTGGATTTTACAGCCCTACCCGAAATGAAAAAAAAAAGAAAGAAAGAAAAAAAAAAGGGTTTTGTTTGTACATAACTTGAAGTTTCTCTAACTTGTCCACTATGTACTCAATAGAGGGTTGGTTGTCTTGAGTTTAGGGCCTCAAAAATCTTCTAGAGTCCATTGAGGGAATGCTTATCTAGCCAGGACTTTTGAACATGGTATGTGGAGTGAAGATGGGTACCTAGGGTCGTGAGAAACCGAAACACAAGATGTAATCTAGGTCCCGGTATGGAAATACGAGAATACATCTTTGGATGGTGAGCTTGGAATAGGGTAGAACCAATTATTTTATAGCCGGAGGTTGAACACTTATCAATTCCTTTGTTTTAATTGTTTTATTTGCTTGAGGACAAGCAAACACTTGAGTGTGGAGATATTTGATGAGTGTTCAAATGAGCATATTTTTAATATAATTTTCCTATATGTTTTGCATGCTATTTTGATGAATTATTACCCTCTGGTCCTTAAAAAGCCTCACATTTTGTAAACATGGCATATAGAAGCCACTCCGGGAGAAATGAAGCATTTTGAGGTGAAAAAGAGGCCAAACCAGTGCTATTCTGGAGCAAACAAAAAGGCATACAGGGTGCATACGGCCGTATTCTACTAGACAGAGTGAACGGCCTGCACATCGATCCTTCCTGGATGGTATACACCCCGTATGAGTTCATATGGGGTGTTATACAGCCGTATAATAGCCAATATACTCGAACCTGCACCGTATACTGACTGTTATACCGCCATATATGTGGCACTGATCTTCATATGAGGTGTTATACGGCTGTATACGAGCCCGTATGTTATAACCCTCTCTTATACTGCGGACCCAAGCAGGGGTATAAGCGTCATTGTCATTCCTAAAACCCAAAGATGGGGATATAAATAGGAGGTTTTAGGGTTTAGGAAGGGGAGGTTGGCTTTAGAGAGAGTTTATCATTGAGATTAGGGATTGGAGGTCTTCTCTCCTAATCTTTGAGAGAGACAGAAGGAAGGAGATAGAGAAGAGGATCAAACTTATAGAGCTTCCAACAATATTCTCCATCATATCTATTTTTTATTGTATTCTTGTTGATTTGGATTGGAGTTCTCCATTTATGGGGAACTAATCTTATAGATACTTGGGTATGAGAAACCTTTGGATATTGCATTAATGACATTGATTTCTATGTTTTGATTGACTGGATGTATGCTTGAATGTCTATTGGATGTTTTGTATTGATTGAGAGATTACTTGGGTGCGATACAAGGGTTAAAGCTAGCGCCTCCTTGTGTTAGGAACATGCATGCTCCATTAGAGAGGGTTGTGAGTACGCCGAGGGATTCTGGTGCTAGAAGGAGAGCGAATCTTTAATAAGATTTAATCCCACAATCCTTCCAAGATATAGGTTCCCTTAAGCTTAAGACAATCCTAGGAGATTAGTTATCCAATCACCTTGGGAGAGGGATTGGATATAATTTAGGAACTCTTGGCACAAGCTAGCATCTCCAATCATCTTCATAGACTTCTTTATGTATCCTTAGATTTAAATCCAAAGGGGACTCATGCTCAAGTATCTCCCTCTCATGCTATAGTTTTCTCTCAATTAATTCTCGATTTTCAAAGTTTGTCTCCAATATTTTAATTCCGTAGATTTAAACTCAAAAACTACCAAATCTTTGATAAGACTAGATAATAGAAGTTTAGTTTACACTAGTAATCTTTTCCCTGTGGGTTCGACACTCGACTATAATAGTCCACTTACTACTTGATCACGATCCGTGCACTTGCGAAAATCCCATCAAGTTTTTGGCGTCGTTGCCAGGAGTAGAATTACTAGTTAGGCTAGGATTTTATTATTTTCATGTTTTATTTTATTTTCTTTCTTTTAATTTCTTGGATACTCATCTTTTCATTATTTTTATTTGCGAGATACAACATGGTGAGCCCCAAGAGTATGATGCTAATAAAGTTGGCCATATTGGACCAATTGATCGAAGATAATTTGGTCGCACAACACAACAACCTACTGCAAGAACAACTGTTTGCCATGCGACCTTGCGAGGAATCATGCATCACTTGTCCTCCTCATACTCCACGAGGGGAATGTCTCATAGAATATCAAGGAAGTACATGGATGACGGAGGACATTATTGCAGAAGAGTTGTGTTATGAATCACTACAAGACGAATATGATCAGTTCTAGGAACCTATGACCAAGCAACGTGACTACGATATCATTCACAAACCAACATTCTCACCATCGCCGGTGAAGCCAAATGTAGGTCACCATTTTATCCAAGGAGGAGAAGACACGGATATCGATTCAGCAGGGGACTTGGGACTTAACACTTCCACCCCAAAGTTAGAAGGACAATTCACCCTAGTTTCAGAGGGTGAAAGTGATGATACCGATCACACTCATGAAGGCCATCAGGTTCTGGAGATAGGAGAGGAGCTTGATGAGTTGGATAGCAATGTAGGCAAATTGAGACCATCAATCGAGGACCCTCCACAGTTAGAATTGAAGGAACTACCCAGCCACCTCGAGTACGCATTTTTGGCCGACAATTCGAAACTCCCGGTCATCATCGCTTCAAATCTAACACAGTCACAGAAGGAGAAACTATTTCTAGTTCTCAACAAGCACATACGGGCAATAGCTTGGAAGATTTCTGATATGAAGAGAATTAGTCCATCTTTTTGCACTCATAAGATCCTAATGGAAGACAACTACAGGCCCTCAGTGCAACCACAACGAAGGGTAAATCCGAATATGAAGGAAGTAGTCAAAGCAGAAGTCATCAAAGTTTTGGATGTCGAGATAATATACCCTGTTTCAGACAGTGCATGGGTGAGCCCTGTACAAGTGGTGCCAAAGAAGGGAGACATGACCGTAGTAACCAATGAGAAGAATGAATTGATTCCTACAAGGACCGTCACCGGTTGAAGGGTCTGCATCGATTACAGAAAGTTTAATGATGCTACTAGAAAAGATTATTTCCCACTACCATTCATTGATCAAGTGCTTGAGAGGTTAGCCAGTCACTCCTATTATTGTTTCCTAGATAGATTTTTAGGTTACTTTCAGATACCCATTGCTCCCGAGGACCAAGAGAAAACCACCTTCACTTGTCCTTATGGCACGTTTGCCTATCGTCGCATGCCTTTTGGATTATGCAATGCCCCTGCCACCTTTCAGAGATGCATGCTAGCTATCTTCGAAGACTTTGTGGAGAACACTATGGAGGTGTTAAGGATGATTTCTCAGTTTTTGGGGATTCTTTCGACTTTTGTCTAGCAAATTTGGAGGAGGTGTTAACTAGATGTGAAGAAACTAATTTGGTCCTAAGTCGGGAAAAATGTCACTTCATGGTACAAGAAGGGATTGTTTTAGGACACAAAATCTCGAATAAGGGCATTAAAGTGGACAAGGCAAAAATTGACACTATTGAGAAGCTACCACCACCTACTTCGGTCAAGGCCATCAGGAGTTTTCTCGGACATGCAGGTTTTTACAGGAGATTCATAAAGGACTTCTCCAAGATATCCAAACCGTTAACCAAGCTACTGGAGAAAGATGCCCCATTTGACTTCAACAAGGAGTGTTTGGCAGCCTTCACCTTTTTGAAAGAGAAGCTTTGTCGGGCACCTATTCTCCCTTTTGAACTCATGCGTGATGCAAGTGACTAGCAAAAGTCTGACAGAAACACAAGCCAACTACACTACCACCAAGAAAGAACTGCTTTCCATAGTCTTTGCTTTCGATAAATTCCGCCCTTAGTTGGTCCTCTCTAAGGTCGTGGTCTATACCGATCATTCTGCATTGCGTTATCTGCTGACTAAACCAGATGCTAAGCCGAGGTTGATCAGATAGGTCTTACTATTACAGGAGTTTGATTTGGAGATTAGAGATAAAAGGGGCGCAGAAAATTTGGCCACTGATAATTTATCCCGATTAGAGATCCCGAATAGAGACCCCATACAGGAGGGGTGATTAGAGAAGAATTCCAGGAAGAGCCCTTATATAGCTTGCAAGTGGTGCCGAATCAGCTACAAGTCGTGCATGGGGAAAACAAACCTCCTTGGTTCGCCGATTTTGCCAACTATCTCGTGGCCGGTGTTCTCCCAAACTCTTATGACTATCAACAGAAAAAGTGATTCTCAGAGTTGAAATATTATATTTGGGATAATCCACACTTATTTCGAGTTTGTGCCGACCAGGTAGTGAGGAGATGCATCCCGAGAAAAGAATGATGGAGGATTTTGGGAGACTATCATTTAGGACCCGCAGGTGGGCATTACAGTGCGAATAAAACAGCCAGAAAAGTCCTTGATTCTGGTTTTTACTGGTCCACCCTATTTCAGGATGCCAAGTTGTATGCTCAGTCGTGTGACAGTTGCCAACGTACCGGTAATATCTCAAGCCACGATGAGATGCCACAAAATGCAACTCAAGTATGCAAAGTATTTGATGTTTGGGGAATAGATTTCATGGGGCCCTTCCCGAACTCTCATGGGAACATGTATACTTTAGTAGCAGTGGATTATGTTTCTAAGTGGGTGGAAGCGCAAGCCCTACCCACCAATGATACTAGGAATGTAATCAAGTCCTTGAAGAGGCTGTTCTCTCGATTTGGTACACCAAGAGCTATAATTAGTGATCGGGGAACTCACTTTTGCAATGTACAATTCAGTAAAATTCTCAAGCGTTCTGGGGTAGTGCATCGGACATCAACTCCATACTACCCTCAAACAAGCGGTCAAGTGGAGGTTTCAAACCAGGAGCTGAAGAAAATTTTGGAAAAGACGGTTACACAAAATAGGAAGGATTGGGCTGAAAGGCTAGATGATGCACTTTGGGCCTACCGCACCGCCTACAAAACGCCGATCGAGAGCACACCCTATAGACTTGTCTATGGAAAAGCTTGTCACGTCCCCGTTGAACTAGAACATAGAGCATATTGGGAGATCAAGTTTTTAAACTTTAATCCAACTCTCGCCGGTGTTGAAAGGAATTTTCAATTAAATGAACTTGACGAGTGGCGTTCGTCAGCTTATGAAAACTCTAGACTGTATAAGGAGCGAGTTAAGCTTTATCATGATCAACTTATAAAGCAACCAAAACAGTTTAGGGAAGGAGGCCGCGTCCTCTTGTTTAATTCCCAGCTTAAATTATTTCCAGGCAAGCTACGATCTAGGTGGTCTGGCCCCTTCACCATAACCAAGGTATATCCTCATGGGGCCGTCGACATCAGCCAGGTCGGAGGGGAGCCGTCCAAGGTAAATGGGCACCGCCTCAAGCCATACTATAAAGAGTAGGTGACCATCTGCACGTTTATGAACCCCCATAAGGTAACTCGAGGTACGTCAAGCTAGTGACGTTAAACAAGCGCTTCTTGGGAGACAACCAAAGTCTTGGAAAGTCTTGTTTTGTTTCAAATTTTGTTTTGTGTTAGTTAGAGTTGTTTGGAATAACCTGATGATGTGTCTCATTCTCCGCATTTACATCATTAGACTCATCTTTCTAGTTGCACTTTCATGAGCACCATATTGATAATTCCTGTTAGGCTATGTCACGACAATCAAGAATGACCTTTGGTGTTGGCTTCACAAGCCAACTCAAGTCCTGTACAGAGGGGTATACAGCCATATACAAGCTGTATAGATGTCTCTGAAGACCATATGGGGGTTTATACGGCCATATATTGGCCCGTATAGAGGACCCTTTAATTGAGCTTAAATTACCAGGTCCATACGGGCATGTATATGGCCATATATTGGCATGTATACAACCCAAGTACCAGCATATAGGGGTTTATACGGCCATATATTGGGTCGTATACTCCCCCATATTCACATTAAGCGAAATCCAGGGGTATACGGCCTACCATACGGCCGTACAAGGGCCCGTATGCTTTTAACTGTGCACCGGTATCTTCTCCATCTTTTCATTATACTAATATGCTCTTAAGTATTCTTTTTTCAGGTACATTGGTGAAGTCTAACTTTCAAAAGAACAAACACTCCATGGCCCAGAACAACCTATGCGTGAGGATACCATTACTACTCCCCCATCAACATTTTCGGGTTGCCTTACCATCAACACCACCTCGAATGGAAGGCCCACGCCCACGTATTGAAGACGATGAAGGGGATCATGAAATTACTACACTCACTTGCGCATTCACCGTTATGGCAATTAGTAGAGCAGTTATGGTACCACCACCGCCACCCGTGGACCACGCTCCATTACACACTTCACCGGCATCCGATGAGCAGCCACACATGGACGACTAAGAACCTTTATCTAGACTTGTGTTTATTTTGTTATATTTTCAGACTGTTGTATTTTGTGCACTTGTAGCAAGGGCTCTCCCTGCTAGTCTCATCCTCTACTTTTCCTTCCTGTAGTTTTTACTCTCTTAATTTGTCTTGGAGCTATGATGATCTCCCTTCCTTTGCAGATTTACGCACAAACAAGAGACACCCCGGTAAACTTCTACACGATCAAATACTCAACCACCGAGGTTATCATCATGTCACCGGGAAGTCTCAGTTTACCTTTCTTCATGCTTTTTACTCTTTTCTGGATTTTACTTGAGCTTGATTACGTACATTGAGGACAATGAATTGTTCTAAGTGTGGAGATGGGTAGCTACCCATCCACTTACAGAGTTATTGCAAATTTCTAAGTTTGGAGATAGGTTGCTAATAGACTTTTGAAATTTATTGTAAATCTTTCTATACAAGAGCATTTTAGGCATGCATCGATGATGGCATTGTTAGAGAATGTATTGATTTACTCTATTCTTTGTGCACCATCTTCTCACCCAAATTTTTTTTTGGAATTCTACTATGACATACTATGGACATCTAGAGACAATTCTTGTGGAATTCAAAACCCTTAGTGACAATAGATAACCCATTGCCATGTTTTATTGACCTTAATTGATAAACATTACTCTCAATGGCTCTAAGAGGATCCGTGGAACTAGTTGAGCCTCTAACCCTCCATAACTTAACCTAGTGGACAAGTAAGAGAAGAATAAAATAGCATGTACATAGTAGTTTAATTGCTATAATAATAAAGACAGTGTTCCGCTACTTGTTGTGATGAAGTAGTTTGTGGTCCTTGCCCCTAATCAGGGTGTTCCCTAATATGAAAATCACTTCTAAGTATGAACACATCCAGGTAGAGTTGTACGTACCCTCTTAGTACTCGGGTGCTCTGGTGCCTAAACAGCATGTGCATCCTGAAGAAAAGAGGGCCTACACTCTACAATGATCTTTAGCACGGGAAAGTCGGATCCATTAGGGATGCCCTACCCGAAATGAAAAAAAAGAAAGAAAGAAAAAAAAAAGGGTTTTGTCTATACATAACTTGAAGTTTCTCGAACTTGTCCACTATGTACTCAATAGAGGGTTGGTTGTCTTGAGTTTAGGGCCTCAAAAATCTTCTAGAGTCCATTGAGGGAATGCTTATCTAGCCAGGACTTTTGAACATGGTATGTGGAGTGAAGATGGGTACCTAGGGTCGTGAGAAACCGAAACACAAGATGTAATCTAGGTCCCGGTATGGAAATACGAGAATACATCTTTGGATGGTGAGCTTGGAATAGGGTAGAACCAATTATTTTATAGCCGGAGGTTGAACACTTATCAATTCCTTTGTTTTAATTGTTTTATTTGCTTGAGGACAAGCAAACACTTGAGTGTGGAGATATTTGATGAGTGTTCAAATGAGCATATTTTTAATATAATTTTCCTATATGTTTTGCATGCTATTTTGATGAATTATTACCCTCTGGTCCTTAAAAAGCCTCACATTTTGTAAACATGGCATATAGAAGCCACTCCGGGAGAAATGAAGCATTTTGAGGTGAAAAAGAGGCCAAACCAGTGCTATTCTGGAGCAAACAAAAAGGCATACAGGGTGCATACGGCCGTATTCTACTAGACAGAGTGAACGGCCTGCACATCGATCCTTCCTGGATGGTATACACCCCGTATGAGTTCATATGGGGTGTTATACAGCCGTATAATAGCCAATATACTCGAACCTGCACCGTATACTGACTGTTATACCGCCATATATGTGGCACTGATCTTCATATGAGGTGTTATACGGCTGTATACGAGCCCGTATGTTATAACCCTCTCTTATACTGCGGACCCAAGCAGGGGTATAAGCGTCATTGTCATTCCTAAAACCCAAAGATGGGGATATAAATAGGAGGTTTTAGGGTTTAGGAAGGGGAGGTTGGCTTTAGAGAGAGTTTATCATTGAGATTAGGGATTGGAGGTCTTCTCTCCTAATCTTTGAGAGAGACAGAAGGAAGGAGATAGAGAAGAGGATCAAACTTATAGAGCTTCCAACAATATTCTCCATCATATCTATTTTTTATTGTATTCTTGTTGATTTGGATTGGAGTTCTCCATTTATGGGGAACTAATCTTATAGATACTTGGGTATGAGAAACCTTTGGATATTGCATTAATGACATTGATTTCTATGTTTTGATTGACTGGATGTATGCTTGAATGTCTATTGGATGTTTTGTATTGATTATGATTTCTCTACGTTCCGGGATGCCCGGAGAGATTACTTGGGTGCGATACAAGGGTTAAAGCTAGTGCCTCCTTGTGTTAGGAACATGCATGCTCCATTAGAGAAGGTTGTGAGTACGCCGAGGGATTCGGGTGCTAGAAGGAGAGCGACTCTTTGATAAGATTTAATCCCAGAATCCTTCCAAGATATAGGTTCCCTTGAGCTTAAGACAATCTTAGGAGATTAGTTATCCAATCACCTTGGGAGAGGGATTAGATATAATTTAGGAACTCTTGGCACAAGCTTCTCCAATCATCTTCATAGACTTCTTTATGTATCCTAAGATTTAAATCCAAAGGGGACTCATGCTCAAGTATCTCCCTCTTATGCTATAGTTTTCTCTAAATTAATTCTCGATTTCCAAAGTTTGTCTCCTATCTTTTAATTCCGTAGATTTAAACTCAAAAACCACCAAATCTTTGATAAGACTAGATAATAGAAGTTTAGTTTACACTAGTAATCTATTCCATGTGGGTTCGACACTCGAATCTAATAGTCCACTTACTACTTGATCACGATCCGTGAACTTGTGGAAATCCCATCATGAACCCAACCGCCTAGACAAGGTTCTTAGCGGTTTGGTTCAGGTTCGGTTCTGGTTCCGATTCCGGCGGTTTCTTTCAACGGTTTAGGTTTGACGGTTCATACGGTTCAGGTTTTTTTTAAAAAAAATTAGTTTTTTGTTAAATCAAATAATCTAATATTTTAAATTAAAAATAAACATGAATTATACGATAAGTGGGAAAAAAAAGTACAATATTTTTTTAAAAAAATTCAAGAATTAATTCTATACAATATTTTATATAAAAAATAAAAGTATAAATTCAATACAATAAATTGTAAAAAAATACAAGTACGATATGAGAGAAAAAAATAAAAAAATAAATGGCTTGAACTTATTTATATTAAGTTGCCTACGTATCCTCTCGGGGTATAGAGGAATCAAAACCCACGTAGTTCTTTTATTTTTATTATACACATTTTACATTTCCCACATTTTCTAATTGGCTAATTGCATGTTTCAACTTTCATCATCAGAGGAAGCTGCCATTGTTGTACCAGAGCCATCATTTACTCACTCGTCTGATGATGATGAATGTGTAAGGTCATCTTGACTTCGTAGTCTAGCTATTTCCCAATCATCGAGGCAAGTTTGTGCTTCCAATGATTCTGGACCCAACCTTGATCCTCTTTCGTCCAAAATGTTGCCTCCATTACTAAATGTTTGTTCAACTGCAATGGTTGAGGCAGGAACTGCAAGGAGTCGTTTAGCAATCTTGGCTAAAGTAGGAAAAGTCTAAGTGTCTACTCCACCATTCCAAAATTAGAAAATTTGGACCTGCATTATCACCAAACTCAAAAACTGTTGTTAGATATACTTCGAGCTCTGAATAGGAGCCTGATGTTCTAGGCTTCTTCCTCCTTTCTAAAATTTGTTACCCCATTTAGTGAATTTCGAGGAGGATGGCGGTAAAGAAGGCTCCACTTCATCTTGTGTAGAAGGTGAAGCAAGTATTTCACATAACTCATTACACAAAGTTCTAATGCTAGTAACTATTAACATTACATCAATATCTTCGGCATTAAACCCCAACAAATCAAAATAATAAGTATTCAACATCTCTATTCAACCTTCAAATATACATCTAGGATCAAAAACCATATGTAACACCCATCTCGCTAATGAGACAGATGTCACACCACCTGGGCCGAGAGTGCACCTAACCCATAAGCTGTGCAATTTAGACCTGGAATCAATGATGTACTCTAAAATAAAATCCATAAGAATAACATAACCAGTTACACACCGGAAGTCATATTTAAACCCAATTCATAAATAGAGTATAACACTCAGAGTCATGGGCAACTATGGCCCCAAATACAACGGAAGGAAAACATAATTAGAGTCTAATACAACTCAACAACAATAAACATAAGAACAGGTACGCCAAAGCCAGCTAAACCTTCATCCCTGCTCAAGACACGAACTACTACCCCGATCCAAGTCTAGATCCTGTAACAGAAAAACAGTATAGAAAAGGGCTGAGCTATACAAACTCAGTGAGTATGGACTACTTTGTCAGGTATTACACTTACATGTCATTTGTACTAAAATACTGGAACGTGAACAATGCAAGTATAAATCATGAAGGTCAGCATAATTATCTTCAATCTTGATAAGAATGCTAACACGATTAGGAGAAAAACACACAAGCAATCTCATATCATATCAAGCATATAGTAAACATATATATGCGATGGCCTCTATCATACAAGCGTGCATCCCTAGTTAAAATGTCTCCAGAAGGACTCCAACTCATATCAGGAACAGCGGTATACCTCTACATGATCCTGATAACCGGAAACAGCGGTATACATCTACATGAGTCCGGTACTTGACTACCAGTGGTATACATCTACATGCGTAGTCAAGTATCAATCCCGTATCCAATACGGGCCCTCAGAAGAGACAGGAAGGGGGTTTTTATAAAAAGAAAGACTTTCGCAAACATTTTTAGTTTTAAGAAAAACTATTGAAAACAAAACCCCTTCCTTAGCCCGGTCTCGTCTACTAAAATATACGGGCTCTATCCCGAGCCCCTGTTGGGTCCCCCATACATTAACTAACTAAGGTGCAGCTTATGATACATGCAATAATCTTTAACTACCCCTTAGGATTTCCTTAATCATATCTCATGCTCTTTAAAGTTAAATCAATTATACAAGCATGAAAATACAATGCAAGTATAGCAATAAATCCTTCGACATCCACAAATCAAAATAAAACTCATAAGAATACGATAAAGCCGAAATCCTGATAAATACACGAATTAAATCTAGATCTACGGTGAAGTCCCCTCACCTTAAATCCTCTCAAATTCTCTAGGTCTGGCTGGGTCCTTCGGCAGCTCCCGCTAGACCTTTTCCCTTTCCTAGAATCAATAATAGTTCTAAATAAATACGAGTTCGTATTCTACATACTTAGTTTTATTTCTTTAGAATACGGAAATCATATTCTTAAAGTATACTCTAATCTAAACTCATTTGAGTACAATGAATTCATAAAGATGACTAAAGCATACTCCTAATTAACAAGTATTTTTATTTTTCCAAAGAGCATAGAAAATACGATATTTCTCAAATAGAGGGATTAATTCTAATCATCCTATCGCTATCAAGAAGTTCCTAACATGCTCTTTAATAGTAGTCAACGACTAAACTTAATCATGGAGTATTAATCAAATATATTTGACAAAATTTCGACAGAATCCCCTTTGTTTTTAGGGCTCCAAAATCTTATACAAACATACACACATAACACAATCTTATACTACATACTTTATCAGCTCATACACAAGCCCTAACCATTCAATCCCATCACAGAGATCAATCTCACAATAGGTTTAGGACTTAGTTCGTACTACATCCCTATACATTTTATCTTTAATTGTTCTTAAGTTTTCCCCACCAACTTGAAATTATATCTGCAATATTTCAAGTATCAGGTGGTCGTGTCGCTGCTCTGAGTTCGTCGGGGTTCAGTCTGCTTGCGTCGTGGGAAAATAGGGGCAGGGCGGATAGAAGGGTGGCCGGGCGTCGAGGGTGGCCGTAGTAAAAGCATAGGCCGAGCGGCTTCGCAATGGCGCTGCTTCAGGCGGGTGCGCGCTTAGCGGCGGCGCTGGTCTCGCATGAGGGGCGTTTGGTAGTTCACGCATAGCGCCGGGCAGAGGGGCGGCATGGAGCTCGCAGCAAGGGGTGCGGACTGAAGGGGGGGCTGACCGGCGGCGTGGCGAACTCGGGCGGGGGCTCGCTGGCCGGTGGGCATGGGTGCGGGCAAAGAAGCATAGGGAAAGAGGGAGAGATCTCTCTCTTCTATTTGATTTTCTTTTCCAATCAAGCCCTAACTTTCTCTAATACATATATATATATATATATATATATATATATATATATATATACATTGTTTTAATTAACTTAATTAATCAATTTTATTTCTTTAATTAATCTATCTCTAAGCTTTAGTTTAATTAAACTTATCCTTCTAACTTTATGTCCCATTAATAAGTTAATTCGATTAATCTATATTATTTATTTCCCATGATTGCAATTATCTTTAATCTTTTAACTAAATTAACTTATCATTTAAATAATGTCACATGGGTTCAACTTAATTAACTTATCTCCAATCTTTATGTCACATCGTCTTTTAATTATTATTATCTTATAATAATTCATCGACCCAGATCCGAGAATCTCGGGTCAATGATTTCAGTCATCACCGGCGCGCTGTAGCCTCACGGGGTCTGTCTCTCGTCAGACCAGATCCGCGAATACTGGCTTTTGACTCGCCCGATCTACTTTATCGGAACTCTAACATTTGTCTGGTTCCCATATTTAATTAATCTTGATTAATTAATACTTACGAAATCTCCCAATTAATTAACCGAGGTTATCTTCACTATCCACCTCCAACTATTCCAAGTGTAAGCGCTCTGGCCCAATAAAGCCTTCCTTAGGCCAAATAGTTGCGAGGCTGAATTTCAATTCATTAACCCTCGATTTTCCTTTAATTAGGCTTGAGAATAATTAATTTTATTTTATGTGCTAATTATTCTCATTAATTATCGTGCATTTTCTTATTTATTCACTTAGAAAATTCAGGGCTTTACACCATAGTAGTAAGATAAATATCGAGAATAGTTTTATAATAACCCAACCATTTTTCTCTCATACCATAAACCACATCATAAATGGGAGGATGTTTGAGTCCCTCCATTAAAGCACCGTTAATATTAATTGCTTCAATTAAAAATTGATGAGAAGTTGGTTTGTATACACTACTAAATGTATGAGTAGCATCATTAAAAACATGAAAAATATCTAAAATAGTAGAACATATTTCCCATTGGGTTGGCAAAAGAGTATGTTGTACAATATAAGTAGATGCAAAAGAACACAATAAATGTCTATACTCATAAGATTGATCAAGTAATTTAAATGTTGAATTCCAACGAGTAGAAATATCTTTTGAAAAAAGTTTTGGTTTCATTCCATTTTGTTTACAAAACTTTCCCCATTCTTTCATAACTTGTGGATGCACCCAAATATATGAAATTACTTTTCTTATTGGAGATATATGTTGATTGAGTTCATTAGCCAATGTATCTTGTACACATAAATTTAAAATATGACATGCACAACATATATGAAAAAATTTTCCACCAAAATTCGGTTGACAAGTCATATGAAATTACTTTTCTTATTGGAGATATATGTTGATTGAGTTCATTAGCCAATGCATCTTGTACACATAAATTTAAAATATGACATGCACAACATATATGAAAAAATTTTCCACCAAAATTCTGTTGACATGTCCTTTTTAACTCAAAAAATGGAAGCGGTATTAACTGATGCATTATCAAAAGAAATTAAAAAAAAAAACTCTATTTACCAATCTATATTCTTGCAAAATATCTAAAATCATTTTACATATTTTTTCGACGGTATGCCTATCATCAAAACATCTATATGCAAGTAATCTTTTTTGTAAAACATTATTTTCATCAACCGAATGACAGGTTAATCTCATATAAGAATGTTCACACCAATGATCACTCCAAATATCACTATAAAGAGAAACATTAAAATCGTTGTTTTGAAAATATTGTATTAATTCACTTTTACGTTGTTTATATAATTTTAAAAGATGTCTTTTCAAAGTAATTGTAGGTACTTTTTTAAAACTAGGATTTACATAATTTTGACAGAAATTGTTAAAACCCAATTTTTCACCAATGCTAAAAGATAAATGATCAATAGCAACCATCGAAGCTAATCCAGTTTTACATTCCATTTCATTATAATGAAATAATTGAGTAGAGTTAGAAGGAGAAGCAAACACGGTCATTTGAGATTGTCCTTTGCTCAATCCAATCTTAAGTGGATGCTTTACTTGCAAATGTTTGGTAAAAGTTCCATAGCCATCTCCTTTTGAAAATTTGTAAACTTTATGACAATAATTGCAAGAAATGTCGAACTTGCCATCTCCTTTCAGTGTCTTTTTGAAATGAATTTTGAAGATGTCGGAATTTGAATCTCTCCCACTTGTCAGCCCTTGCAGTTGTGATGATGGTGGTGGATTGCTTTCACTTCCTTGGGTTGGATGTTCTATTGGCATATTATGGTCATGATCAAAATGTTGTGTCTCACCAAAACCACTTCTAGAGCTTGCCATTTTTTTTAAATCAAAAAAATTATAAATGACTAGTAAATTAAAGAGAAAGAAAGTATACGTAGTGAGAAATTGAGAGGAAATTGGTGCGGAGAAAAAAATAAAAAGATTAAGAGTATTAATGGAAATAAAATTGCAGAAATAAATTAATAGTATAGAAAATATTGAGTATATGAGAATTTAGAGACTAAGGTTGCAAGAGAGAATTAGAGATTGAGAGAATGAAGGAATTGGAGATTGAAGTGAGCTATTTATAATAAAAAAATGTGAGTTTTTTTTTTAAAAAAATCAAATGAAATCAAACGGTCACATATACAACGGTCACTCAACAGACTAAGACTGTCATTAAATAATACAGATGTGAAACTCATGTTCATCAAACGGTCACATATACAATGGTCACCACTAGTCTCGCATTTCGAGATCCCTGCTATCCAATAATCGAATCTATACAACGGTCACAAGATTTGAATTTTGAACCGCCGGTTCAACTGCTGATTCAACGGTTTTGGAATTCTAGAACCTGAACCGAACCATGTATGAAGGTTTAGGTTCCGGTTTCAGGATGATTACGGTTTTTTCTGTTCCGGGACGGTTTTGTCCCGATCCGGTTCCAGTTCGGTTCCACGGTTTCGGTTCAGAATGGCCACGTCTACCTCCCCTTCTTAACATGGGTCACCCCACCCTATATTCCACATGAGAGCCATGTGTCAAATATCCATATACTTACCTATTTTACCCGTATCATTTGCTATAGGGTGATTTTCACAATTTATTTTTTTATAAATAATATATGGTCATTTTTCAGTATTTTTTAGCCATTTAACTATTTTGCTACTATCTTTCAACCTAGGGATGGCAATGGGACGGGGCGGGGGCGAGGCGGGCCTCTACCACAACCGCCGCCAACCCTCCTTCTTCCAGGTGGTATTTTCAATACCACAACCACTACCACGGTTTTTCCTCATTCCCTGCCCCGCCCCGTCATGATATTAACAAAATGATTTTAAAAAAAATGAAATAGAATGAGTTTTATTTATTTTTTATTTTTTATAGAAACATGGGAATACAATTAGTGAACAAATAAAATAAAAAAAGAAATTCATTGGACTTTGGGTTAGGTTATGTAAATAGTAAAGCTCATTTCTAACATGAGTGATGGGCCTAAACCATAAGCCCAAACATTTTTGTAGTGGGACGGGGCGGGGCGGATTTAAAATGGATGTTTGCCAAATCCGCCCCGCCCCGCACTCTTTACAAAAAATCCCCGCCCCGCCCTGCCCCACCTCGTGCGCAACTCTCTAATAAAAAAAAACCGCCCCATTCGGGGCTACCAGAAACCACGGATTGGATTGGGTTTTGCCATCCCTATTTCAACCCCGTGCACCCTAATTTTATCATAAAAAAGTTATGTTTTTTAATTAAAACCTCTAAAAAGACTTAAATTATTATTCTTCATTCTGCAAGTGCAGCCGACCCACCCTATCATCCATTCTATGCACTATTGCAGTATGGGCCCATACTTTGTTTTTATATATATATATATATATATATTAGTGTTACTATGGGCCGGTTGCAGCCGGCCTCATAGTAACACTACTCATACATATATATAGGGTAGTGATAGGATGAGGCGGTCGCGTACTTATATATGTTAAAAATATATATAAAATATATTTTATATATTTTATAATGTATTTACATATATATTGATTTATCTATATATTTTAAACAATATATAGAGATATATATATAATCTTTACATTATCTTATCCTCAATATATATATATATATATATATATATATATATATATATATATATATAATATAAATTTAAAAATGATATATACATATCTATATATTGTTTAAAATATATAAATAAATCAATATATATGTAAATACATTATAAAAAATATATAATATATTTTTTATATATTTTTAAAATATATAAGTAGTGATAAGATGAGGTCGGCCGCAACCGTGCAAGTGCGGCCGGCCTCATCCTATCACTACCCTATATATATTTGATTTAGTGGATAAACCACTAGTGTAAATATTTTAAAAAATAATTAAATTTAAAAAAAAACCCAAAAATATGTACATGCTTCGTAGACGCATGAGGCCTTCACTGCAGTGGATAGCATCTCTTGGGCCTAAAACAATCCACTGAAGATAGCTCCACGAAGATCGTGTTACCCGCACCGTAGCTCCTCGTTGCCTTCACCGAGTCTTCTCCTGCGAATTGAGCTAAGCGAAGCGAGATGCATTGGATCAGAGCCGATGCCTCCGATTTTGGAGGAGATCTCCCGATCCCTAGAAGGCAATCCCTCTTTTTCTCAACCTATCTACCTATCTATCCTTTTGATTTTCCTCGTAAATCTTCAAAGAACCAAACATCACTGATGTTCTTCATGTTTGTGGATCGGCAGCGGGCACACGGCGGTGAGGTTGGGGAAATCCAAGGTGGTCATCTTCGGCGGCTTCGCTGACAAGAGATTCCTCGACGACATCGCCGTCTACGACATCGGTCCCTTTCTCATTCTTTCATGCTTTCATTCATTCATTTGTGAGATAAAACTCAAATCTGTGTTTCTTTTATCTCAGACAATAGACTTTGGTTCACTCCCGAATGCACTGGAACCGGGTCGGATGAACAAACCGGGCCACCTCCGCGAGCCTTTCATGTTGCTGTCTCCATTGACTGCCACTTGTTTGTCTTTGGCGGTCGTTCTGGCAGCAAGAGGTCTGTTCAATGTCCCGTTGTCAGTAACTTTACTTTGTGTATTGGAAATTCAACCCAAAACTCATGCTTGCTAGCTAAACTTGGATGTTAAACATGCTTGCCTGATATGAAAAATACATGCTTTTTCAGGTTGGGCGACTTTTGGATGCTTGATACTGGTAATTGCAGCTTCTTTTTAATTCTTAGTGATGTCATTCTAATTAATGTCTAGAGTACTACTGCTTCTACATGATGATGAGCTAATCTTGGGTGTTAAGCATGTCTAGTAACTTGATTAGCTTGATTTTTTTAAGTTCGGGATTTCTACTTCACATGATGATGATGTGCTGCTGCTGTCTGCTGATGATCTTTTGTTTCTCTTGATAGATATTTGGCAATGGTCGGAGCTTACTAGCTTTGGTGACTTGCCATCACCAAGGGAGTTTGCTGCTGCTTCAGCTATTGGAAACCGAAAAATTGTTATGTAAGCTAGCTGCTCTCTTGCTAGACTGGCATAAAATTAAGTATCAGAATCTTTAAGTTAGTTAAGAACCTAATGCAGGTATGGTGGCTGGGATGGCAAAAAGTGGTTGTCTGATGTCTACATCTTAGACACAAGTAATCTCTCTCTCTCTTGCTGCTTTCTTTCCACTGACTCCTTTCTCTTTTTCATGTTATAAGTTCATGCATGACTACCGAAAAACATCCTGGATTCAGTGAAGTTGTCATGCACTACATGTCGACTTATTTATTTGATGTTTTTTCACTTTATCAGTATCACTTGAGTGGACTGAGTTGTCAGTTTCCGGATCAGCACCTTTACCTAGGTGTGGACATACAGCCACAATGGTCGAGAAGCGATTGCTCATATATGGTGGCAGAGGTAAATTACCAATCAGGTTGGTTTATTTCAAATTTAATGTGTTGTCCTTTTTCCTTACAATCGTTGGTTTTTGGCTCTTGTGGATCAACCCTTATCCATTCTTGAATCTTGAAGTTTAAGATATATCTTACAGAAGAGATAGTAGTAGTCTGTTGTATAGAATCATATTGTTTCAAAGGAGCAAGTAGAGATGGAAAAGTTTAATTGATTCATTTGTCTTTCACACTACTTTCTTAATCTTCCAAATTTTGTCTTATCAAATTTTCAACCCAGCAGTATAACTGATCATTTGAAATTGCTTTCTAGATGTCTTGTATGAAGACAACCGTAAATAGATTTATTTGATCCATCAATCTTTTAGTTGTTTTACTGTTTGTACTTTTAGACTTGAAATCTCTATCTTATTTGCTTCATGCATCACAAATGTCCATGTGAAACTATTCTGAGATGACGGTGAATTTCTACACACCAGTGCTTACTCTAATCTTTTATTACTTAATAGGAGGTGGTGGACTTATAATGGGTGACTTATGGGCTTTGAAGGGTCTTATAGAAGAAGGTATTCCTTGTATATAAGCAAAGCCATTGCTTTGTTGCAATCTTAGTAAGCTTCCTACATGTTCAATTCATTAGGGTGGCTTTGAATTGGGTAGTAGTTTAATCATCTTGTTCGTTTGGATCTTAATGTTAATGTTTGTCATGAGCAAGAGAATGAGACACCTGGTTGGACTCAATTGAAGCTTCCTGGACAACCTCCTTCACCCCGCTGTGGTCATACAATAACTTCTGGAGGGCACTATGTAATGTTTCCTCACATATTTGGTCCAGCATATTTGTATTATTTTATTTATTATTATCATATATCTCGGTTAGGGATGTGGTACAATCTCATTGTTTCTTTTTTCTGTTATTATGGAATGATTGCTTAATGTGTGTTTTCAGCTTTTATTATTCGGAGGACATGGGACCGGAGGTTGGCTAAGTCGATATGATGTCTATCACAATGACTGTGTGATTTTGGATAGAGGTAAGCTTTGAAATAACATTGTTGTTCAGTTTAGTCTGCAGTTATGTCATTGTCAACCTTTTGTCTGACTTAAAAGGTTAGCTGCAGTGGCCCTTCGCTGTGACTTCAATATGATCTGCCATTCTTCATGTTTTACAAGTTTATGACAGATCTTTCTTTGACTGTTTCCTATTGTATTCAACTAATTCGGTTCATTTCAGTTTCTGTTCAGTGGAAACGCTTGCCTACAACAAATGAACCTCCGCCTGCTCGAGCATACCATTCCATGACCTGCATTGGTGCACGCTATCTTTTATTTGGTGGGTTTGATGGCAAGACCACCTTTGGTGATTTGTGGTGGCTAGTTCCTGAAGGTATTTGTATTGTGGGACCACGTTGGCCACATCCTATTAGAGAGTGCTTTTGTTCTAAATTCACATTCTGCCTGCTATGGTTTTCTAAACTCATGAGATCTTGCAGTAACTCAATCCTCAAAAAATGACATCACAGATGTTACTGATTTCCTGCCCCATTCATCTTGTTGCTTAAGAATTCACCATATTCTGATCCTATTCCTAGGACACAATGGTATGCCAACACAATCATCAACTTCAAACTTAGTTGAAAGAGCCATCCGTTGTCTCATTTCATACAATTAAAACTTGACTTCTTTCAATTGTAACTCATTCAGCTGAAATCTACATGTTTTTTTTTAAAGTTCTTTGATATGTGATTTGCCTGATTTAGGTTACTGTTCTCCTCTCTTTTATTTTATTTTTTTTCTTTTCATCTTTATTTAAGTAGGCTCTTCATGCATTAATTTACCTTGTTTTGTTATAGAGTTGAAAATAGCATGCACATTCAGGTGCTCTGATTCATTCTTCACATGCAGATGATCCCATTGCTAAGAGATTGCCATCAGGTCCAAGTGCTGTCCCTGATATTAAACAGACAATGACACCTAGTGATTCGTCTCAATCTATACATAAGGTAATATGGCGAGTGACAAAACATTAACGCAAGCATTCTTGGCTTACCTTTTCCATTCTAAGGTGTAAACTACAGAGTACATCCTACACAGAGTCCAGAGACTCTGGTGGAGGAAATGGATGATGAAAACAGCCACATATAATACATGTTTTGCAGGAGAGCGAAATGGAAGACTCACCTATTATGGTGTTACAGAAAAGACTTGGAATTTCAGTTTCTTCCTCAAGCCCTGATTTAAACTTTGTTGATGAAGCTGATGACAAAGAACTTGTTGAACTTTCCTCAAGGGTTGCTGGGGAAGCACTGCCGGTTAGGGATCAAGTTGCAGCCATTGAGGTAATGTTTCAGCATATGTTTCATGATGTCTGATTATAATTTCCTCCCTGGAGTAATATCTGTCATGTTTGCTTGAATTGCAGTCACTTCGTCGTCACTGGAAAAGTTGTTCAGCGAGTTCAATACAGTTGAGGGAGCTTGGTCCATTGCTTAGAGATTATCAGCGTCTCATTGTTAATCACTATATGTGAGTTATCTTCCTTCTCTGTAATACTTAAAAATGGTTTATATGATCTTATATGCTATTTGCTAGCTGCCATGCATTGCTAACCTTTGGAACTGCCATGCATCCACAACAGTGGAAATTTTGCCTCTGAATCAGCATTTACTACACATTCTCCTTTTGGTCAAGGAATTCACCATCAATTTTTCCATTTGAAAAGTGCATCCCAGGTACCCTTTTGCCTCTCATTCTGATGTTGTTTCTTTTTTGCTTGTATTGGTGTTCAAAACATTTTTACCTGCCAACATTTAAAAGAGGGCACACAGTTGAGAATCTTGTAAGTTTTTCTGCTATAAATTCTGATGATTATCATTATTATCTGTTCAGCTGCGACTTGTTGATGTTCCAAGATTGATAAGTGAATATAGAGAGCTAATCCCAAGTTGAAGGGTTGGTTATTATTCTCCTTGCAGTTTCAAGATCGTTGTGATGAATCAAACCATAATTCTATCCCGTTTTATGTTTTGTCTGTAGATCACTGACTGTGTCAGTGTGTGTTTTATTTGTCAGTGGCGTGAGTAAAATCCAATTAAGTGGAAGTTGTATTAATATTTTATTCAAACAATAATCCATCAATATTAACCATTCCTCTGCACAATCTATGTGATAGTATGGAGAATAGGAGGGAGGGAGAAAGAGAGAGGAGTGAAGATGACCCTGATGAGGCTGAGAAATTGGAAGGTGATGGAACAGCTCCCATTGACCGTACTACTGAGGCACCTCACCTCCTGACACAACTCCTCATCTATCACGTGACATCTTTAATACTTTGGCATAGGATCATAACCATTGGGCAATGGCAGGCAGCCACCGTCCTTCCTCTTTATTTATCCTTTGAAGAAACCAAGTTCTAGGTTACCTAATTAATAACACTATTCATCACTCTGCCCTCATCCACCCATTAGAAAGTGGATATCATATATATATATACATGCTTTCCATATCTTTATTAGAGGAAAACAAAAGATAAAAAACATAAAAGAGATGGACCAGGAGGCAAGAGGCACACGATTTGCAGGATTCTCAAACTTCTTGTGATTCCACCAAGTTCCCGAATCAAGGCCTTGGTACGGGTGCAGGGAAGTGCCCACTTTCAAATGCAATCCAGGCTCACTGCCATTCTATCTATATATTTTTATTTCTACAGCCAATTAAGATATTGAAAATAGGAACAGAATGGGAGAGTGTGTTTATATATATATATATATATATATAGTGGCTGAGGTATCTTGTCTGGGGGAGCTGTAAACACACAAACACGGCAACATTTTATCCAAAACGTACGAGGACACTGTTGAACATACATTTTGTCCAGATACTGTGGCTTGAATAACTGCTGTTAAGCTATGCCTTCATAACTTACATCGTGATCCAATGAAACTATACTTATCATCAATGATTCATTGGTGAAGAACCCACATACAGACTGAAAGCTAATTGATGGAACAGGAGACAGAACAGTAACATAACTATATATACATATATATTGATTCCACATCACGTGAGACAGAACGGATGAAAGTTTTCTTAATATATAGATACATACAAATACAAGCTAGCCACATGACTAGATGATGACTTGGCTGCTTGCAAAGGGAGTGTTTCATTTATGTATTATTATTATAATAATGTATTCAAGTTACGTCAAGTCAAGCTGTGAAAAAGGTCGTTGGTGGCCCAAACACCAATCTATTTCATTCATTAGTTTACTTTCATGAAAAGACAGTTCACAGCTGAGATTAGGAGGAGGCGTGACCATGAGTCCTGCAATGCCATGAGACGAGTCATGAGAGGAGACTCCCTCTTTCCCACACATCCAACATATTTATTTATTTATTTATTTATTTATTTTTAACAGTTTAATTGAAAGAAAGGACAATAAATAATAAATATGAATTTAAAGTGGATGGGGTTGGACGGTGGGAATCTCTTTGAGATCCGTACAAGCAGCTAGCTTCCCCCACCCCAGTGACCCCACCCACTGCTAGCTTTATGATTTGGCCATTCTCTTCTCTTGCTATAATTATATGAATCATATATCATATCTCACTCACATCAAAATGTCTGCGTTTCACGTGACCGTGGGGTCTATCATTCTTTCTCATGAACAGAACTTACTCATTCATTTAAGAATAATATAGGTGGTGTTAGTATGCACGTGCATACGTACAATACGTATATGTTTAATGAATAGCAGCTAATTAATGCTGAATGAATCAATGAATGAATGGAATGGAATGGAATGGAATGGAATGGGAGGGTGATTATTGCACTATTAAATCAATTAATTGAATAGAAATAGAATAATGGTCTAATAGACGAGGAGGAGATGATGGGACCGAAAGGAAGGGACTGCTTACTGCTTACTGCTTACTGCTTACTGCTTACTGCTTGGCCATAATTGACTGCTGAGTTTGCCACTACATCCGTACGTACTTACCTCTCTCTTCAAAGATTCCACGTTTTCAATGCTTTTCATTGCGTCTCTACGGCTCCCTCAAGATACTCTCCACGATGAAACTTTTGTTTTGTTTTTTTCTCTTTCTTTCTCTTCCTTCTTTACCAAAGTAATATATCTATATATACATTAAATTAAACAATGATGAATAGGGGTACAAAGGAGGAAGTTTAGTTGAGGTGGATCAGAAGAGCATGAATTCGGGCATAAGAATCCAAACTCAAAGTTACACTCCTTATTGAATAAGGAAAGTTTGCCCTGAGAGCTTCAGCCAAGTCTAAATAAACCTAAAATTTATTTTTTAAAAAAGAATTATTAGTTATAACTAATATAATATAATAGATATATATATATATATATATATATATATATATATATATATATATATATATTGTTAACCGAAAAATTAGTTGGGCTAGGATTGGCTCCCAATTTCGGCTAACTGTTGATGTCTCCTTCGGTGAAAACATGTGTCAAAGTTGTCCCCGTGAATGATTTACTTGAAAATGGGACAAGAACAAGCACCAGTAAAAGGGGGGAGGACCTAGATGCCCAAACTCACTCCGACGATCAAGTTAGCTCGAAGGTTGCTGGAGAAAGAGAAGAGAATAGTGGAAGAGAAGTATTTTGTCTCTTGTCCAGAATGAGCTTACCCTCCTCTCTTTGAAGTCTTCTCTCTTTATGCTCTTGGAGTTTCTTGGGAACCAGACCCTATCCCATCACCTTTTCGAGGGTCTCATCCACCATCATGAGAGATGGTCCAGGAGTCCCTTTTGTTGAGGGGGAAAGGTGCTGGTACTCTGACATGGGAGGCATGGTTGTTCCCTATGGGATCCGTGTTACCATAGCCATTTAAGACCTTGACACGTGGAAATTAGGATTTGGGGTGTAACACTAGCCTCCCCCCCCCCCAATGTCGGGTTGGGTGGAGGTGTTCCCCTAAGGTGCTGCAGTTAGAACGCCAGTCTCGGGGTTCGTTGTGTGTGGAGTGTGAATGGAGTTGCACACTTTTAGCTTACCCATCGAGATTGTACCAACATGGGGGAAAGTAAAGGTCAAATCGAAAGCGACATGCCATTGTAGCCGACGTGGGACAGAGTGCTTATTTGCTTTGAACGTTGCACAACGTTTATGAGTGAGCGTGCCTTCTTGTCTTCCAATGCGTGTCATCTGGACAGTAGCGGGTGCGTCTGTTCGGAGTAATGATAGGGGTGTTCCTAGTGGGACACATGTTGCTTTCTTCGGGATGATGCTTCGGGGTTGATCTCGACTGTTGAAGAAAGTATTTAGGGTGGATCCCAACCATTGGAGGAGTTGCGAAGCAGATTAAATTTGGGACTTTTCTAGGGTTTTCCCCTTCAAGGTTTTTGCTTGCGGGCCTTAAAGATTTCGGATTGATTTCCTGCTCCTTCTTCTTTCACAGTTCATCTTCCTTCTTTCAAGTAATGGTTGATTCTTCTTTAACCATTAGGGCGAAGGGAGCCAAAGTTGGGCTATCTTCTGTGGCGGTGAATGACATCACGATAAGTGTTGTCCATAGTTCTCTTTCCCTTGATGGGATGAAACGAGCCTCCAACCGTTTCCATATTCGATCTCCCCCTTTTACTTGTAGAACGCCTGGCCCTAATGAGAGAGACGACAACCCTTTGGAGGGTGAGATTTCTATCTACATAGACACCTTAGCCGCCGGTCTTCGACTTCCCTTGCCCTTGACTTTTTCAGGAGATCTTAGGGCATTTCTAGTTGTGTCTAACCCAGTTAACCCCCAACTCCTAGAGGGTGTTGTGTGGCTTTGTTATGATTTTCCAACATTTTGGATACAAACCGACCCTTAGATGGTTTAGCCTCCTTTTCTCATTAAGGTCCCACTATTCTCCCGGTTGGTATTACTTTGCTACCTGAAGAAGAAAGTCCTTCTTTGGTCCTGGTTGGTTCTCCATCCATAATTGGAAGGACAAATTCTTCTTTATTTCCTATAATCAACCTTGGGGAGTTCCGACTTCCTGTGGGCCCCGAGATTGAAAACCAAGGCTGAGATTAAGGAATCAGCCAAGGAGGAAGAACAATGGAAGGTTCTCTGAGGTTTTCCTAAGGTCCCTCTTGATAAAATCATCACATCGGAGAACCTCCAATGCCATGGCCTCTTCTTAGAGATGGGTAGGAGGTCTTGAGTCTTGCTTTTCAAAGCCGAATCTGACCGTGTACTGATTTTGTTTTGCGCCTGCAGGTCCCGGAATGGATAATGATGAGTTAATGAACTCACTTCTCACCCAAGCCGAGGTTGTTCAAACCGAGGCTGATAAATCCAGGACCTCTCAGGCTGAGGCCGCACAATCCAAAGCTGCACAGTTGGAAGTGCACCAGTTGAGGGTGCACAAGTCAAGGCCCCTATTCCAAGTTCACTAAAAGAAGAAGAAGAAGAAGAAATCCGAGGGTCGCTCAAAGAAGGAAGCCGGGGAATCAAGTCATTCGAGGAAGAGGGTACAAGATAGTTCTCTCGTGTCTCCAAGGGTCGATCCACTTTCACTCCCAACTTTTTCGGTTTTGAAGGTTTCCTGTCCCATGCCAGCTGCAAGAGCGAAATATACCATCATGTCGGTGGGAGTGGAACCATTGACTGGTGGACTTGAAGCTCCCGATCTAGTGTGGGTAACGGATAGAACGTGGGGTTCTCGAGGTACTAAACAAGTACATCTCCCTGAGGCAGAAGCTACCGCCCCTGAGTGGCTCGGAAATGTATTTCTGAGATATCCTCCGATCCCAACATTGTTAGGCGATCCTATGAGATGGTCCAGGATTCTAATTTCGAGGCCAAGATGGAGATCCTAGTGAATCATCTTTCCTCATTTTCCTTGTTGGTATGTACCCTTGCTTTGCCTCTAAATGTTTGACTCGTGGACCTCGTTGTCATTTTCTCGGTCGTTCTATTTCAAATTGGTTTCTTCCTGGACCATGCCGTAAGGCACTTTCGAAGGAGGATCGTATCCTTAAATCGGTTTAACGAACTACTGAAAAGTTAGAGGTCGAGATTGCCTAGCTGAAGAAGTTGGGGTATAATCTCCAAGTGGCCTTGACTTCTTCTGAGGAAGAGAAGAAGCGCAATCTGTGTGGATGGGAGGCGACTTCGCCTGAACTAGCCGTTTTGCGCCAACGGAGAGACGAACTGCAAACTCAAGCGGAACTCTCTCAGGTTGAGAAGACAAGAGAAGAGGGGGACCTTACCAGAGTTGGGAATCCTTGGAGGCCTTGCAGAAGGCTTATGATGATGAGAAGAAAAGGCAAGAGGTAACCATTAAAGAGGGGGTGGAGGCCAGGATTGAGAAATACAAGAAGGGTTATCGAGGCTCCGCCAAATGAACTCGGGACCTAGGTGATGTAATAAAGCGCTATGTCGGGTCTCTGGAGTTCTATGCCTCCCTCCTGGAAGAAAAGGCTAAGGTAGCGGAGCAAGTGGTGCTTGCATCTAAGACCGGCAAGGAGTTCAAAGGGGGGCTCCTGAAGGCTTGTATGGACAGGTTCTCAGTCTTTCAGACTGGTAGAGCCAAATGCTCATGCTTACTACCGCAAGTGCACGGGTCAAACAAGTAATATAATGGACTAAGAAGTCAGGTATTAAATCCACAGGGAATTGTAAGAAATACTAGTACTAGTTATTTATCTACTATTTAACCTGAACAGAGTGGTGATGTTTACTAATAGAAGTGTTGCAATTAAGGAAGAGAAACTGGAGTCACTATGAAGTAAAAAGCAGGATGAAATTTAAAGATAATCAGTTAGGAAAAGGGATACTCAGGTATGAATCCACCTTGGGTTCTTAACACAGGATACAAACAATACCTCCTACTTGTTGATCAAATGGGATTGGACCAAGGGTTCCTATATCGCTTTCATTCCCGCTGTGGCGGTCGAATTACTAACATTGAGTGGGGTTTTAGGGAACCTATTTCTTGGAAGAAATGTAGAAATAAGATATATGAAAGAGTTACTCCCCTTAATGACCGAGTTCTCGATATATTTACAGTCCTTTCTATTGATGTAGTTCTAATACAAGGGGGTGTTGGCTTCTTCCCTTGTATAAACCTATTGAATACTAGGGTTGTCGCAACGTAAGCATTCAATGAAATGAATACACTTAATAAATCTCAATCCACATCTATTAATCAAACAAGCAAGAGACATTATCAAACATTAAACTTAACCCAAAAATTCATCAATACCCAAGTATCTAAAGCGTTAGTTCCTCATTAAAGATGAACACATAGCAAACACAATAATGACTACAGTAAACATTCATCAATACCCAAGTATCTTCCGGAATGTTCTGGGTGAGACCGAGGTGAGGTTGATCTCAACTTGTTGGTCCACTAGTACTTAACTGGCCCCTGGGGCTGAACTGCAAGTTATCCTCTTCATGGTGCAACAGTTTTTTGTTTAAGAAAAGTCTCCACATATGGCACCAAACTGTTAACCGAAAAACTGGTTGGGCTTAGAGTGGCTCCCAGTTCCAGCTTACTGTTGATGTCTCCTTCTGTGGAAGACAGGGTCGAAGGTGTCCCCGTGGATGGTTCATTTGAAAATGGAACAAGAACAGGCCCTTGTGAGAGGGGGAAAGGGCCTAGATGCCCAAGCCTACTCTGATGGTCAAGTTAGTTGGGAGGTTGTAGGAGAAAAAGAAGAGAATAGTGGAAGAGAAGTATTTGTCTATTGTCCGGTATGAGCTTACCCTCCTCTCTTTGAAGTCTTCTCTCTTTATGCTCTTGGAGTTTCTTGGGAACCAGACTCCGTCCCATCACCTTTTCGGTGGTCTCATCCACTATCATGAGAGATGGTCAAGGAGCCCCTTTTGTTGAGGGGAAAAGATAGCTGTACTTTGATATAGGAGACATGGCTACTCCCTTTTGGATCCGTGTTATCTTTATAGGCCGTATAAGGACCTTTACATGTGAAGATCAAGATTTGGAGTGTAACACACACACACACACACACACACACACACACAGATATATATATATATATATATATATATATGTATATATATATATATGTATATATATATAGTGTTAGGATCAGGCGGCCGCACTTGCGGCCGGCTTGATCCTAACACTACTATACACACACACACACACACGGATGATACAGTTCGGTCGCCTGGATTACTGTGCATATAAGGTCGCCTCCCATTTGGCCATTTGGAGAGTGTTTTAAGGATTTCCAACCATAGGGATGAAAAGAATATCGAAAAATAAGCTAGCATGTTGATTTTCATACAATTTGGTGAGGTGATGATCCTCCAATTTAACGGTTCTTATTTTATAAAAATCTTAATGGTTGAGAATTTCAACAAATAAGATGAATAACCATCACATCACTAAATTGTATGAAAATTAACAAGCTAGCTTATTTTTTTATGTTCGTTCCATCCGTATGGTTGAAAATCCTTAAAACACTTTTCAAAGGGCCAAATGGGAGGTGACCAAAAATACATAGTAATCCAGCCGGCCGCATAGTAACATGACTATATATATATATATATATATATATATATATATATAATGGGATGCTTGTTTTACATACCAAAAATAATTTAAATTTGAAAAAAGAGAATGAGAAAACTATAAGTGGTAAGATTTATATTTCGAAAATTTTGAAAACTTGAGTTTCATAAAAAAAAAAGTAATTGTAATTTAATTTTTTTTCTTTTGAAATGTTTATAAAAGTTATCATCAAATGAAAGTTTGAAGATAAATTTATAACTATTAAACATTTATACGAGAGTTTATCAAACAAATCAAGATTTATTTGACTTCAAGTCAGTAACTTTGTGAGTCTAAAAGTGTTCACTAAGAAAACAAAATAGTTGGCAATATGCCGACATTCTTTCACTGGGTCTCACCAAACTTAGCATGTTTGGATTTTCCTAAAAAGAAGGAAGGGTTTAGACTCATTATAGGGACAGCAGAGCAATAAACCAGGCAAACAGTCTTTTTCCTCCACTCGCTTGTCCATCCACAGTTCCACTGCTAGCTATAAAGTCAAAACATCCATCTTTATGATCATTATTATATTATTTCAGCTATATATCAACAAACCACAGGTGTGGTGACACGAAGGTTCGTAACCTCTTTCCAGACCTCAGTGGTATAATCACTTATCTGTTGTTTGCGTTATTATTATTATTATTATTATTATAGGAATTGAGAGAGATTTAATTTGGTGTCTTTTTGTCATCCAAGAGCGAACAGATACATACACCACAGGGCACCTTCTGAAGAGACAGATCCTTCTGATCTCTCCCATACTTGCTCCACCAAACCCCCTCTTCAAAAGTAAAAGTCGTCCCCCACTTCCCATCCATCCCATCCTTGGCCCTTGGCCTTGGGAGAAGAAAAGGAAAAAATAGATCCAGAAGAAACTGAAACTGAAACTGAAACTGAAACTGGGAACTTAATTCATTATTTTGTATCTGATGGGGATTGGGATATAAAAGCAAGCAGTGGAAACCACAAACACAGCACACCCAGAGCCATTCGTTTCCTACCACTCACCATACCATCCATTCAACTGCTGTCCCCATGGACATGGACATGGACATGGACTCCCAGCAATGGGGAACCCAGCAGGAGTCAGATCATCAGCAGCTCCAGCACCAGGCAAAAGTCCCAAAGCTTCAACTTATAACAGATGAACAAGAGATCCATGCCTCTGCTCTTCCATTATTTGCAGCTGCTCCTCTAATAAGCACCAGAACAACAGCACACTCTCTCACCCCATTCCCACTTGATTCAACTCACACTAGATTCTCCTGTGAGTTAGTTTCCATTCTTTTTTATTTTATTTCTTTGGCTTTCCTTTGCGCCTTTCCTTAACATTTTACTGTAACATTCAGGGGGTGGAGGAATTGTGGGTTTATTCAGTTTGGCACAGTGGCAGGAGCTGGAGCTACAGGCATTGATCTACAAATACATGCTGGCCGGAGCACCAGTGCCTTCAGAGCTCATTCTCCCCATCAAGAAGAGCCTTCTTGCTGCACAACCGTACTACTACCAGCACCATCAACTAATTCACTACCAGCATCTCCCTACAGCCAGTCAGTAATCTATCCATCTTTCTCTCCCTCTATATATATATATATATAACAATGTCTGCAGGACCTTGATGATCTTGCCCTTTTTTTCTTTTTATCACTGATCAGTGCTGCAGGGAGGGTACTGGGGGAGGTGTGCGATGGACCCGGAGCCTGGGAGGTGCCGGAGGACCGACGGCAAGAAGTGGAGGTGCTCGAGGGAAGTGGTGCCGGGGCACAAGTACTGCGAGCGCCATGTTCACCGTGGCCGAAACCGTTCAAGAAAGCATGTGGAACTCGCCACAACCACCCCCACCCCTTCCACCCCACCAACCAGCAAAGACATCACCCATTTCATGACCCTCAACCACAGGTACTAAGAATGCATGCATGCATGCTTGCTTGCTTGCATATCCTAATAAAAGGAACTATTTATATATATATATATATATATATCTATAACAACTGCTGATGAACTATATATATATATCTCTGGCCGGTTTCATTTTTGAGTAGTAGAGGCAAAGATGGTGATAATGAGATCTGCTCAAAGAGCTTCTGCTCCAACCATTCTTCAGACCAGAAGGACAGCCATGTTCTAAGGAAGTTCTTCAGTGAGAGGCCGAGATCACAAGCAGTACAGCACGAGAGCATCACAAGTACTGGGACCCAAACCCTCCTGTCAATCTCCATTCCTGGGAATCCACCCTCTTCGGATGTCTCCCTGAAACTATCCACAGGGGGGAGTCTGGTGTCAAGCAAAGACAATATTGGCGATGGTAATGGAGGAGGGTTGCATCCCAAGGAACCTCCATCCAATGCTGCTAATCATGCTAATCTTGCTAATAATGCTAATCATGCTGGTAATTGGTCTGGGTGGGGGAATGGCAACCATGGAGAGGAGGGGGCAACTGGGGGGCCACTTGCGGAGGCACTTCGTTCTTCAATCTCCACTGCATCACCCACCAGTGTTTTGCAAAAGACTAGTGGAATCTCTGCATCTGAGACTAGTAGCATCAGCATATGACACTGAGAGTAGAGTGGTTTCGTGGTGTCTTAATTACTTGTTGCCTGTTTCTTCTTGGGAGTTTTTTTTTTTTTTTTTTTTAAATTTAATTTTAGGTTTGCTGTTTGTAAGTCAACTCTCTGGTTTGTGATTTGTGATAGACCATCTTAGTGCTCTGCTTCTCTTGAAATCTAATTGAATGAATGAATGAATGAATGATTTTATTTTATTTTTTTTTAATCTACAGATGATGCAAGGGAAGAAGACTGACAAGGCTACATTAACTAACATACTGAGATGTAAATAATAAATAAAACGAGGAACAAACTGTTGGAAATACTAATATGACTGTCAATACAAAACTACTTCCAATGAATTACTTTCGATTATAAGGATATATATAGGATTTTATAATGCCGACCAATTAACAAAGAGATTCATAAAATACCTAGACAGGAGAAGTAATAAAAAGGCATGTTTGGGGAGGAAATTTCATCATTCAGGAGGTTTTTAGATTTTTTTTTAGGGTTAATTTTTCAGGTCGGTACCATACTATGGTTGAATTTCATTTTGAGTATCAAACTTCAATCTGTATCTTTTCGGGTATCCTGAATAAATTTGCTTTCACTGGGCGGGTATCCGAGGGTTTCCGACAATTAGATGCTGACGTTTACGCCGAAATTGCCACGTAATCGCTCGCGTGACACGTCAATCCTATTACGTCGGAATATGTCTGATATGAACATAATCGCTGGTGTGGCCCGTTAGTCCATGTGGATGATGCGCTGGCATGACACATAATCTGTAATAGACGTACTCTCTATAGCATTCCCTAATTATGAGTTTATTAGTTAAAAAGTGGGATTAAAGAGATAATTATGGGATTAATAATTAAGAACTAAAATAATTAAAAAGAAAGAAAATAAATGATGAAATAAAGTTATGGGAACCGGACTTACTTATATGAGTTCATTTTGAATAGCAAGGGTTGGAACATATATAGTGTCATTTTCATTGATTACCAATGATACATTTTTCATGGATGACAATTGCTCATATATATAGTTAAACCGGTTTTACAAACAATGTTGAGGGCATGGCACACATGCATGGTTTCACAACATTAATGAAATCATGTCCTTTGACCAAGTGTAAAAGAGAAAATATTAAAAAGTATTAGTATTTTATTTATCAAGCTTGATCTTTTAATAGTCAATAAGTATGACATCATGGTCCATTATGGAGACTTCATGAAACTTTTGGTGCTTTGACCATGACTGGTGCATTGAAATTTAGAATTTATGGTGATGATGTCATCACAAATTACACTCTATTATCTTCTCCTCCGTGTCTTCTTATTCACTCCCACTTGGATATAATAGATTAGAGTATGCTTTGAGTGATCTTTGAGGACCGGTTGACTAAAAATGAGATGGAGCTTGTGGTGTAGATTAATTAAATGAACTTAAGTTGGTAAGCCTCAAAAGTAAATCTATGAGTTGGTTTACTCTCAGTAGGAGGTGTCAGGTACTAAATAAAGACTGAATGTAGGCTTATGACTGCATGAACACCCATTTAACAGTAGACTCTCTCTCATTAGTTATTTGTTCACTGATAAAAGCTGGCAGCTCTTATGCACTGTGGATAAGCAGGAGATGGCAATGCACAAAGAAAAGAAAGTGATAGATAGTTTCATGTGTTACACCTCATGGTTAGCCTTTGCACCTCATGATTAATTCTCTTTAGGTGTCCACACGACCTGGGAATACAAGGGATCATCTCCATGCCAGTAGAGAGGAAAGGAGATTAAGGTTAGCTCTTCGTTGGTGGCTAGGCTTTGAAAGGAGGTCAGGTTCTATTGTGCTTCCTCTGGTGTTGGATAAGGACCCGCGACAAGGCTTAGACGAAGCTTTGTGCGATCCTGAGGCGAAGTTAGTGCGAGAGGGTGGTGACATCTAAGTGGTGAGATTTTCCATACTTTTGTGAGAGATAACAATAGTGTAAAGAATTCTCTTTGTTTGGAGTTTCAAATGCCCTGCATAGTGGTATGATTAACAGGAGTTTGAGTTTTATGGGGATTCATACTTTTGGTTTGCTAGTTTGAAGTTGTTAAATACAATAACTCCTAAGCTCTTAAATAGATAGGAGTATGCTTGTCTTGAAAATCTACTAAGTTGGGAATTAGGCTGTGATTCAATTATTTAACCATGAACTTTTAGGTTGCTGAGGCTTAATCGATGGATAGGCCTTGGGCTTAAAGGATTGGAGAACAATGAAAAAAATATATATATAAAATACCATTTAATAGGAAGACACATAGGGTTAGTTGACTGAGTTGGTAGATCGGCCACGGCCTACTACAATTAACCACGTGATGGTCGTTGTTTCACAAGGAATTTGCGGAATCAAAGTGTGGTTGAACCCAATTATTGGTCTAACACGTGGGGTGTTGTTAATTAAGAGTAATGTTAATTACGTGGCGGAGATACTAAGATTAGCTCTCCGTTTACCAGGTATCGGCTTAGAGTGTAAAGCCGTGGTTGAAGGAAGTACCGACCGACCTTTGGATACCCCTGAGAGTATAGGTAAGTACTTTCGGCTCTCTGTAAGTACTCTTGCCTAGTACCGCCCAGTGGTGGGCTTTCTTGACTTTGCTGATTCATGTTTCTTGTAAGTTCTTTAGCATCTCTCCATTCTAGTTGATGATACTTGATTTCATGCTTGTGCACGTAAGTGCCTTAGCCTAGTTTTCAAGATCATTGGGTATTTTTCTTCACAATTGATATTTGTTCCTTGCGCACACATACATTGTTGAGTTATTGGGTGACATTTATTCCATAATTGTTGATTCCATAACTCGTGTGCGGGTTCTTGCTTGATCGAGTGGTTGTTTCCGCTCGGTGTGTGTTATTCTTGCGGAATCTTCCTCCCGGTGCAGTGGAGCGTGTGGCTCCTGTTTGGCGAATAGGGCCGGTGTACACCACTCGTGCTTTCTCGAGGGGGACGATACTGCGGCATCTGTGTGCCCGTCAGTGGGACGATACGCTGACCGTGTACGTACATGTATGAGTTGTAGCGCTACTGGACTCTTGGGTTCGTGAGAACCGAGTTGGTCGACATCGGCGGAGGCCGATGACTGCCCGGGGGATGGTTTGCGAGCTTCGCGTGAGTTGCTTACTGTCTTGGGACGGCACGGCTATGGTCATGGATTGGGAGTCCCCACCATTGATTGTTTTCTTCGGGTGGGTACCGGACTCCCGTTGGTGTGGTTTGGTACGGATTATAGTACCTGTATTGTTTGACTCGGTCATGTTTGTATTTTGATCTGCTTTTCTTTAGCTTATCTTATGATATACGTGACATGACTGTTTTACTCCCTGAGGTACTACTTGAGCTTTCATTTGAAGCTCATCCACTTGTTGATTTCCTTTTTCAGATCCCGAGGAGTAGAACAAGAGCCATAGGAGTGCCGCGTGAGACCTGCGGGGATTTGCTGGGATTACCGAGGTTGGCTACCTCTTGTTTTTATCATGTGTGAGGGCATGTTATAGGTTCTTTGTAGGAACCTTGTATATCGAGACTCTAGAGTTTGTATACCCTTAGATTTTAATTCCGCTGTGTAGATATATTTTTATTATGTCTTTGGATTTCATATACTTCGCTGTGCATGTTTTATGTGATTGATGATCATCAAGGCTTCGCATCCGGGTGGGGCCCGTCCCTGCTCGGGTGTGGCTGGTCTGCCACGTTCCCGTGGGCCCGGGACTTTGGGGGCGGGGCGTGACATAATCTGTAGCGTGATATGTTTACGCCGGAATATGTCTGATATGTAGCACAATAAAAAGGTGAAATTAGTTTTCCCAGTGGATTACGTGGCAATTCTGGCGTAAAAGTCTGCATTTAATTGTCGAAAACCCTCGAGTACCTACCCGGTGAAAGCAAATTGATTCAGGGTACCCGAAAAGATACAAATTGAAGTTTGATGCTCAAAGTGAAATTCGGCTATAATACGGTACCCACCTGAAAAATTACCCATTTTTTCGATTTTTACAAATAGTAGATGTATTCTCGTATTTTGAGTTTTACTTTAATTAGGGTTTTGCGTTTCCCTATGAATAGTTGATAGTAATCATCATAGAAGGCATCCTTTTGATCAATAAAATTTTTCTTTGAATTTTCACATTAAATTTACTTGAGGATTTCAGGCTTTTCTTCATCCGCTCGAGCGCTATTGAGCAAACACTTGTTTATGTGTTTTATGAACAAGATCTTTTTTTTCTTCAGTTTTGTTGGCTGTGATTCAAGCTGTCACGCCTCGAACTCGGGCCTGGGCACGTGGACAGGCCGGCCTCACCCAAACAGGGACGAGTCCCCATCTTGGCGCGAGGCCTCAGAGTTCCTGTACAATTATTATCTAGAGATAACCACAACGGAATATATATAAATAATAAAGAGGGAGCTTACACAACTCCATACAAGTACAATAAAAATGCTACAACCGGGCAATACAACATAAATATAACAAGTCTCACATTCTCACAAATACATATAAGAGGTACACATACCTCAAATAGTAAAGTAGAAGGATCCAACGACTCTTAAAGGGGTCCCCAACTAAGCCCGATCCTACTCCTAGTCGTCACCTGAGAAAAACATCAATCAAGTGCATGAGCTTAAAGAACAGGCCTAGTAGGATAGCTAATAAAGACATAAATATGACGAGAAGCCATAAGCAAAGAATAAAAGTAAATCAAGTGCAAAAGCAAGTGAAACAAAATCACAAGCAAGCAACATGTCTCTGGGATGTGAATAAATTCACAGATGTACTACATCTCAGGCGTATTTGACACTACGATATCCTCGATATGGTACGATACCCTCGGTATCGTCTTCGACCTAAGCCGGGTAGCGCTATAGCAAACATGTCTACATGGTCAGAATATCTCAGTCTCTGACTAAGCCTCCGTTCGATGTATCAAGCCTATCAAGAAGAGACTGCCAGTACCGAATATCTAACAACAGGTATACATGTATATATCCAAGGCAACAATATCTCGAATATATAAGAAAAACAATAATCTCCACGAGATCAGAAGCCAATACATATTTAAGGAGTCAACTCAACTCAAATATGTATAAGAAAATATGGAAGACAATGATCTCCTTGAGATCGGAAGCCAACACATATTTAAGGAATAAACTCAACTCAAATATGTATAAAAGGCATCACAAGGAATAAGAGCACAAGAATGAAAATAAACAAGGTAGGAGGAAGAAATACTCACAACCCCCGTGCGAGAGCCTACCTGGTTTAGAGAGAAAGTTTCTGATCCTCGTCGCGTCTCACTCGTGCGAACTGGGATCTAGTAGATAGATTGAAACTCTCGGTTTCATTATACTTAAATACTTAATATCTATATATGAATATAAGTATCTTTACAAATCTACTACTTAGATCATTAATATGAACTTCAATGTTCATGTATTCTCCTAGAATACGGCTAATGCTATCGTATTCTATAGAAATCATCTTCTTTAAATAGGGAAGAGTTCTTGAAGCCCTAATCATCCCTAACTTGGAGATTAAACCATTAAGTAATGGTTTTCTAAGTTTAAACAGGCTTGAAAGCCATTAACAAGTAATTAAAGATGTATGAATTCTATGTAAATTTCGGTGGCATCTCCTCTATTTATCGGGCGAAAATATACAAACATTCTACCCAAACATCCATTACACATGGATTTCTTAATTCATACATCACTAAGCATCATAGCTTTCCCATACAAGCATTTACCATATACTTATAAGTTCATACAACCCATGCATACAAACTTAATCTCTACAAATATACACTTAGTTGATTCCATAAAACTCATGCAACCTCATAATTTCAACATTTTGAACCAACCCTTCCATAATCCCAAGCAATTAACCTTAATCTCATTCTTCATATAAAGTTAAGAATGCTCACTGTGCTTGCTCGATGTGTAGTCCCAAATTCGCCGATTTGGGGAATTTCTGGTCGAAGAAAGGGAAAACAGGCCGGCAGCGTCGGGCGGCGCAGTCCAGGGTGGAGATGTGGGCAGGCGGCCAGATCTGGTAGCAGCGGCAGCGGCCGCAGTAAGGGCACGCTACAGGCCAGCCGGGTGCTCAGTGCACGCAGCCGGGCGCGGGGCGCACGGTAGAGGGGAGCAGGGCGTGCTGCAGCGGGTTGGCGCGGGGCTGCGCTGGGAAAGCGGATCGCACAGCGCAGCCGAGGCCGGACGACATTATTACGGCCGGGCTGCCGGTCAGAGGCAATGTGTAAGGGCAGGGAGAGGAGGGAGGAAGAGGGGAAAGGTGGTGACGATGAACTTAGGGCTTCAATTGATTTATATCAATTGAAGCTCAAGCCCTAAGTTACACCCAATTTTATTTTAATTAAAATAAAAATATTTCCTCTCATATTGGGATTACATAAGACCCATTGAGTCTTGCCACCCTATGTCCGATCAGATCTACCAATCTCTGGTCCAAAAGAAATGCCTAACTCAAATGTTTGGCTTCTAGTGTTTAGGCTTAACCGTAATTAATTAATCTAATCAAATCCTATGGTTTAAATGAACGCAAATTAATTTAGTCATTTTTGCAAAAAAGTCCCCCTTTTTAATGTGATTAAACCCTCATGAGTTATTTGCATAATGGTCCTTACACTTAGGAAACCAATTATAATAGGCTGGCCCATCGGGTCCCACAGTCCGACGGTGATTTATTATTTTCTGAAAATTAAAACTAGTACAGTGATTATAGAGGGGCAATTCTTACAAAAGCTGCATATATAATGGAGATAAGTCATGGAGAAGTTGGTTTGAATTTTAGATAAGGATTGAATAAGCCTTATCTTGTTAGATATGCAACCTAGATTTCAGGAGTTGAGTTCCTAGTTATCAGATAGTGGTTAAGTCACGTTTTTCTTTTGTTAATTTATTTAATAGCGTTATTCTAATGAGATAAGGTTATCTATTCCTTTGTGATAAGATCTATTCTTCCATTAATAAAGCTGCAGTCTTTTCTCCACTTAGATTCTCCTTTTACTCCAACATTTGGTATCCGACCTAGTGTTGAAAATCTATGGCAAATACCGGCAGCGTTTCCCTACCTTCTTTGTAGATCTTCAAAGGGGAATCCTACGAGTATTGGAAGGACTTTTTTCAAGTCACAAGACCACTGGGACCTTGTGGAGCATGGCTACACCAACTCTGAAGACGATATAAAGATGAAGGAGAACCAATGACGAGATTCGAAGGCCCTATTTCTTATTCTACAGGTTATTCATGAATCCATCTTCTCCCGGACAGTGGCGACCGATACGTCCAAAGAGGCATGAACAACTTTGAAGATGGAGTTTCAAGGCCCATCAAAAGGTTTTGGTGGTGAAGCTCCAGATACTTTAACATGATTTCCAGACTGCAAGAATGAAGAATGATCTCGATGATAATAAGCATCATCAACTAGATTAGAGGTTATGATGACCTCATCTTTGATCAGACGGTGATGGCGAAGATACTTTGAAGCTTGTCTCCACGATTTGATCATGTCGTGGCGGCCATTGAAGAGTCTGAAAGCTCATGATGCCAAAATCCTCAGGAGATGCATATGGTGCAAGAAACACAGATGCAAGTAGAGGTCGAGGAAGAGGAGCATCAAGAGGAAGATTCAATGGTAGAGGCAGAGGCAAAGGAAGACACACTGATGCAAGACCGCATGGTGATAAGAAGCAACATGGCATCCTCAGAAGAACCATAAGCGCAACCTTCAATGTCACAACTGTAAGAAGTTTGGCCACATCAAAATTGAGTGTTGGTACCAAGACAAGAATGTGAATATGGCTAAAGAGAGCAATGTAAGCAATTTTTTTGTTACTCATAGTGACACTAACCCAACTTTTCGAGTATGTGGCTTCTCGACAGCGACTGCTCAAACTATTTGACAGGAGTACGGGAGCTATTTGAAGAGTTAGATGAAACTCAGAAGCATACAGTGAGGTTGGGTGATGATAAGAATGTTTTAGAAGAGGGCAAAGGCGCAGTGGCTCTCATGTCATCAAAAGGGAAGGTTAAGCTACAAAGAGATCTGCAGTATGCACCAGGTATAGCCCATAATCTTCTCAGTGTTGGTCAATTATTGCAGAAGGGTTATATAGTCTCATTTGAGGATACAAAGTGTTGATATGAGACAAGCAAACTGGTTTTGAAGTAGAAACTGTTCATATGTCCTCTAGTCGAATGTTTCCTCTCGATGTTTCAACTGTTAGAGGCCTCAGTTTAATAGCAAAGCAAAGTGATAATTCCAACCTTTGGCACCTACGTTATGGGTATCTAAATGTAAAGAGTTTTGCAGCTCTTGAATCATAAGAAAATGGTCAAGGATCTCCCTCATATTGATGACATCCCATTATGCGAAGGATGCATCTATGGCAAGTAAAGCCGGTCATCTTACCCTTCTGGTCAAGCATGGAGAACATCAACTCCACTAGAACTTGTGTATGTTGATCTTTGTGGACCAATGCAAACGACTTCTCTTGGAGGTAAATCATACTTCTTATTTCTTACTGATGATTGCAGTAGGATGAGTTGGGTTTATTTCATTAAGTTCAAGTCTCAAAGCTTTGAGTGCTTTTGAAAATTCAAAACCTGAGTGGAGAAGCAAACAAGGTGCCACATTAAGATGCTTCGATCTGATCGGGGAGGAGAGTTTGTGTCCAAGGAATTCAATAACTATTGGGAAGAACATGGCATCAGAAGACAACTAACAGCTCCATATACTCCGGAACAGAACGGGATCGCGAAGAGAAAGAACAGAACGGTGGTGGAGAGGGCTCAAAGCATATTGAAACCTCCCAAATGAATTTCGGGGAGAACAATAGCTACAACAATCTATATTTTGAATATCTCACCAACAAAAGCAGTGGCAAATCAAACTCCTTATGAAGCCTTCATAGGTATGAAACCATCTGTCTCTCATCTGAAGGTATTTGGATATATAGCATATACCATGATTAATAGTTAATCCCATCAAAAGCTTGATGTTGAATCACAAAAATGTGTATTTGTTGGGTATTGTATGGAAACCAAGGCGTATAAGCTATACAATCATGTAACAAGGAAGGTAATAGTGGGTAGAGATATTATCTTCAATGAAATAGAAAGTTGGAGCTGGGGTGATTCAAAGGAAGTGTAACACATCCCTATTGAGATAGCATCTATTCAACCCTTGACTCTTGGAGAATCAACTGCAACCAATCCGAATGGAAGCATCACCTCACGCCAGTTGGAGATGAACACAACAGCAGCCCAGCGTGTGGAGACCACAACAGCAGCAGTGGCCCAGCACTCGATCACCAAAGCCCAACAGCAGCAGCTCAACACCCAACAACACCTCAACGGCCAGCAGCAACACATCATCACAACAGCAGCCGCTCAACATACCCAGCCGCAGATCAACCTTCAGTTGGAGATCAATACAACAACAACAGCTCGCCAGCAGGTCACCAAAGTAGCAGCAGCTCGCTACCTTCAGCAGCTGACCAAGAAGCCTATGATGAAGCTGGTCCACATGGCAAAGTTCGATCTCTCAGAGAGATCTATGCAAACCCAAGCAGTGTTCCCTCTGATGATGTTCCTCGTGGCAAAGTCTGATCTCTCAGGGAGATCTATGAAGACTGCTCATTTGCTCTTTCTATTTTAGATCCTGACTCCTATAAAGAAGATGCACAGTCCAAAGAGTGGAGGAAGGCAATGTTAGAAGAGATTCACTCTTTCCAAAAGAATTAGACTTGGGAAATAACAAATCTACCAGAAGGTAAGAAGGTTGTGGGTTCAAGTGGGTATCAAGACCAAGATGAATTCAAGAAATCGACTTCGAAGAAACCTTCTCACCGTTGGCTCATTTTGAAACTGTACGAGTGTTCCTCTCAATTGTTGCACAACGTGTAACGCCCCGAATTTTCTCTAGTAATTACCTTTTAATTTCTAAAAAATAAATCGGAGTTTATTAGCACAAGGGTTTAATGGGCCTTGTAATAATCCAAAGCAAGTATGGCATGGGCCCAAGAAGAGAATGGGTTATGTATATGGACCCTATTCACACACACACACACACACACACACACACACACACACACACACACACACACACAAAGGGCCTTGATGGGCTTGGCCACATTAACCTCTCATCTTGACATCCATGTCCATATAACCATAAGAGAGGGATTAATTAGTTAGTTAAGCTTTAATAATACATGTTTAAGAAAAAGGACATCAATTATTAGAAGATACTATTTCGGATCCGAAAAAACTGTATCTGGTTAGGTTAATGAGCCAAAAATTATGGATTTGGTAAAACCTTTTTTGACTTAACCCATGTGATATTATAGTTGCCATTAAACCCTTTTAATTGATTAAGTAGTTAGAAGCTGGAGAGAAAATCACCCCCCTCATCCTTCGTTCGAGCTTATCCTTCGTTTCATTCTCTTCTCCATCTTCACCCGAGCTTCGGCTGATCCCCTTCTCCATCTACTCCGGCGAGACTCAACCCACTGTTGATCCTAGCTAAGAGAGAGAGAGAGAGAGAGAGAGAGAGAGAGAGAGAGAGAGAGAGAGAGAGAAGGACCGACCCTTGTTTGCACCCGCGAGCCTCTAAGAGTAAGAACCCTTGACGAAGCCGGCGAGGTTGTCAACCATCGAAGAAGATCAGAAGGTCCTTAGTGGCATCTCACAGCGAGATGGATGACTATTGGGTGTATCCTACAGTCGGAGTGAAGTGGTGCTCTAGCTCACCGGATTCTTAAGGTGACAACGGCTGGATTCGGTGTGAATAGCGACTCTGATTGGGAAACCACGGGCCACGGCGCAACCCCCGTTGACCCGAGCACTGACTCAGAACACCAGGAACACCATAGAGCCTATTTGGAGCACCGGTAAGCAGCTGCAGTCCTCCGGATAGATTTAACCTATTTAATTAAGTGAGGAATGGTTTAGAGTTCAAATTATGAATTGGATTATGCATAGAAAATGCTTATTTGTTCAATTGGAAGCTAGGATTTTGCACTGCTATGTTGCAGGGTAGTAAACTCCTATGCATATCAACTGTTCGACAAATTGTTATAGTGAAGTCATTGAGCTTGAAATGCCTTAATGAGATTTGTAGTAGTTTGTAAATCATCCTGAGTTCATTGTCGTGATAGTATAATTGAAAACTATAAGTTTAAGAAGTTTTCTTATAATGCTGTAATGAAGAGTTTAGACATGCACGTTATGGTGGTATATGTATAAACCTGCAGCCAAAACCCACTATCACCTTTAAGATTCCAAATACCAATTAAGGTTTTTATGGCCATGTTTGATAATGAATTAACCATTGTGTTAGTGTATTAACACACATTTGTTATATAAGGATAATCTAGTGGATTATTAGGCCTTTAAGCACACATGTTCTGGGTTAATTAGATAGGCAAAGGAAGGGAGGGAAAAGAACCTTCAAATTCAATGCTAGTATTTATTGTTGGTTATTATTTTAATTACTAGGAAAGGGTAAAGGCGCAACAGGAGCTGCAGAAGGACTGAGCCAACCTTAAGAGCTCACTAGACTAGGTAAGGAGACACAACTGTACATATCTCATATTTTTATTGAGCTTTCGTAGTGCTTGATTTAAATTGAATAGCATGTTTCTTATTATTTAAACTTGTGAAATGTCTTGGGTATTAAAAAAGCATTGAGTTTATTGATATATTTTTGGATTGGAAATATATTTCAAAAAATGCATGCGAAGAACAAATAAACAATGCTAAAATAGAACGAGAGAAATAGATAGACATATCGATGAACTGCACTATTCTTACATACTTGCCTGCACCATGGGTGGCTCTATGACCGAGCCAGAGTGTACGATACTAGGTTAGGGAAGGGGTTATTTGTAAACTCTGATTTCGGTTCCAAACTATCTGTTTTCAAATTATTCCATTTTCAAGAAATAAAACCCCCTTTCCATACTCGTAGGGTGGCTAGTGTATGTATATACATTATAGCCCGATGGTTGTTTGAGTTGGTTCCAACCGGGAGGCTCGGGTGTTTGAGTTGGTTCCACCAAATCACATTCTGGTTCTGCAGTATCGAAGTAGGGGTGTAGGCGACATTGATATTATTGATTTATGATCTGATCCCACATTTTCTACCTCTCGACTGTTGATATATTCCGATCGTGGAGGCTACTAGTGTTTGAGTTAGTTCCTCCAGGATGATTGTGGAATCGTTCACGGTACCGATGATTAAACTGTTGAAAGAAATATGTATGTGAATTTACTCGAGAGTTCTACTTATATTGGCATGATGTATTTAGATTGAAGATAATGCATTCACTAGCATGTCATATGATCAATATTTGTCTTGCTAATCATGGTAATCATTAATATTGCTAATAATGCTAATGTTGGTAATTGGTTTGGGTGGGAAAATGGAGAGGGGCAACTAGGGGGCCACTTGTGGAGGCACTTAGTTCGTCAACCTCTACTGCATCACAACTAGTGTTTTGCAAAAGATTAGTGGAATCTCTACATCTGAGACTAGTAGTATCAACATATGAAACTGAGAGTAGAGTGATTTCTTGGTGTCTTAACTTGTTGCTTGTTTCTTATTCGCTATGACACAACAACAGGCTGATGCTACTCCGGATGACATCTCAGATAAACAAGATTGAGTAACCCTAGTTGACTCTGACGTCCTCGTGGTAGGTTCTATCTGTTGACTCGTGTATGCTTTATTTGAGAGACATTTAGTATTTATATGGTTGTATCTGAGGCGGTATTACCCAGATATTTATGGTTTGTATTTGAGACTTCTCGACCTGTTTAGATTAATTGCTTATTAAGAGGTTGTTTTCATCTATTCCCCTTGAGTTATCATTCTTACCATGGTATTTTATTCGAACGGCTTACAGATTGGGCGCACTCTTGGCCTAGCTGGTGTAATACCTGCCCTAGTAGAGGGGTAGTTATTACATCTATGGTCTTTGCACTGAAGATATGGCGACACTATCTCTATGGTGAAGCCTGTAAAATCTTCACTGACCATAAAAGCCTGAAGTATTTGATGACCCAGATAGAGCTCAACATGCGTCGAAGGAGGTGGATGGAATTACTGAAGGATTACAACTGCACATTCGAGTATCACCCTGGGAAGGCGAATGTAGTGGCCGATGCTCTGAGTCGGAAGATGATGGCGTGATTGGGGACCACTAGCCTTGCCCAACTCCACGATTTGAGATCCACTGGAGCGCGACTTTCGGTAGATGAGCTAGGGGTGCTATTAGCGAACTTCCATCTTCAACCGACGTTGATTACACAAATCAAAGAAGCTCAACAGTAAGATTACAAATTGATGCGACTGGTTGCGATCGAAGATGAGGAATAGAAAGGTGTATTGAGGTTCCGCAAACGCAGGAAGCTGAGCCCACAGTATATCGGGCCTTACGAGAGAGTAGATGGAGTAGGCCCTGTAGCCTACCGACTCGAGCTACCAGAGGAACTGTCAAGGATACACAATGTGTTCCACATATCGGTTCTACGAAAATGCCTCGGAGATCAACATCAAATTCTGACGGGACCGACAGTAGAGTTGGCTCAGGATTTGACGTATGTAGAAATACCGGTACATATTCTAGACAGGAGAGAGCAAGCCCTACGAAATAAGATAATACCTCTGGTAAAAGTATTATGGAGTCATCACCAAGTGAAGGAAGTCACTTGGGAAAGGGAAGATCTGATGAGGGAATAATATCCTTATCTGTTTTAGATGTATATGTATGGAATTTCAGGGACGAAATTTTTAAGGGTGGGAGAATTGTAATGCCTCGAATTTTCTAAGTAAGTAAATCAAAAAATTCTCAAAAATTAATGAGATTAATTAGTACGGAAAATGCATTAATTATTTTTAAGCTCAATTAAAGGAAAATCGAGGATTAATAAATTTAAAGCTAGCCTCGCAACTAATGGGCCTAGGGAAGACCTTATTGGGCCAGGCCACTTAGACTTGGAATAGTTGGAGGTGGACGGTAAAGATTACCTCGGTTAATTAATTGAGAGATTTAGTAAGTGTTAATTAATCACGATTAATTAAGTAGGGGAACCAGACAAACATTAGAGTTCCTATAAAGTAGATCGGGCGAGTCAAAAGCTGATATTTGCGGATCTGCTCTGATGAGAGACAGACCCCGTAATGTTACAATGCGCCTGTGATGACTGGAATCATTGATCCGGGATTTCCGGATCTGGGTCCATGAATTATTATAAATATAATATTAAATAAATTATTTGGATTTTAGTGGGGGAAATAGTTTAGATGATAAGTTTAAATAATTAAAGGGGATTGGAGATAAGTTATTGTAATAGAATAAATAATAATAAATCCTTTTTTGTTATAAAAACTATAGAAAATAATAAAGAAAAGTAAGGCAAAAGGAGAGCAAGATAAGAGAAAGTAGAGGAAGCTTTTCTTCTTCTTCTTCTTCTTCTTCTTGTTCTTGTCTTTCAACTCTTTGGATATATCATATATATAGAGATTACAAATTGAAACCGTAAAAGCATTTGGCATATGAAATGCCAAGAGTCATTCCTTCGTCAAATAAAATACCAAGAGTTAAGAGGAGTTGAGAAATCCATAATGGATATTCATTTAAATATTTCATAACACTCCCCCTTGAATGTCCATTGTATAGAAATCTGTCTCGTTAAAACCTTACTAGGAAAAAACCCAGTGGGAAAAAATCCTAGTGAAGGAAAAAGAGTCTGACTTTCCCCGATATAAGCTTCCCCTGTCTTTGCCTCATTAAAACCTTGTCAGGAAAACCCAGTGGGACAAAACCATGACGAAGGAAAAAGAGTACAACGCGTATATGACTCCCCCTAAAGAGAACATTATTGAATATCCTGGAGGCGACGCATCCCAATCTTGTGAACAAGTTTCTCAAAAGTTGAAGTGGATAATGCCTTAGTGAATAAATCTGCAGGATTTTCACTTAATTGTATTTTCTGAACATTAATATCACCATTTTTCTCAAGATCATGTGTGAAAAATAACTTCGGTGATATATGTTTTATTCTGTCGCCTTTGATGTATCCTTCTTTCAATTGAGCTATACAAGCTGCATTGTCTTCATATAATATTGTTGGTATATCCTTCTGGGATTGCAAGCCACAAGTTTCTTGAAAATGGTGTGTCATTGATCTTAACCAAACATATTCACGACTTGCTTCGTGAATTGCAAGTATTTCTGCATGATTTGAAGAAGTAGCAGCTATGGTTTGCTTCATAAAACGCCATGATATAGCCGTTCCCCCATGTGTAAACACATAACACCATGATATAGCCCTTATGATTCGTGTGTATAAAATAAACCCATATCAATTGTTCCTCGAAGATAACGTAGTATATGTTTAATACCATTCCAATGTCTCCGTGTTGGTGCAGAACTGTATGATAATAAATTTATAACAAAAGCTATAGCTGGCCGAGTACAGTTAGCAAGATACATCAAGGCACCAATTGCACTAAGATATGGTACTTCCGGACCAAGTAATTCTTCGTTATCTTGTTAATGGATATGCTTTATCTATAGTAAATCTTTGCAAAACCCTTTCTGTATATGTTGATTGGTGGATAAGAATACCACCCTTTAAGTGTTCGAACTGCAGGCAGAGACAAAATTTTGTTTGCCCCAGATCTTTCATTTCAAATAATCAACGGTATTTGGAAGCTCTTCAGGAGTTCCAATTATATTTAAATCATCAACATATACCCCAATTATCACTAATCCCTTTTTCGGATTTCTTTGTGAACACACATTGGCAAATAGGGTCATTCTTATATCGTTCATTTAACAAATATTCACTGAGGGGATAATACCACATACGCCCAGATTGTTTCAAACCATATAAAGATCTTTGTAACTTAATTGAATACATGTCTCGGGAATTTGAATTGCATGGTTCAGGCATCTTAAGTCCTTCTGGGACTCTCATGTATATATCATTATCCAACTGACCATATAAGTATGCAGTAACAACATCCATTAACTGCATTAGTAATTTTTCATGTACTGCAAAGCTAATTAGATAACAAAACGTAGTCGTATCCATTACAGGGGAGTACGTTTCTTCATAATCAATACCAGGTCTTTGCGAAAACCCTTGTGCAACGAGCCTTGCTTTATATCTAACAATTTCATTTTTCTCGTTTGGTTTTCGCACAAATACCCATTTGTATTCAACAGGTTTAACATCTTCAGGTGTTTTAGTTATGGGTCCAAAAACTGCTCGTTTCATGAGACAACTTAACTTTGCCTGGATTGCATTTTTTCATTCTGGCCAATCTTTTCTTTTTCGACATTCCTCAATAGATTTAGGCTCAGAATCTTCATTTTCTTTCAAAAGATCAACTGCCACATTATATGCAAATATATTGTCAACAGTTGTCTATTTTCGGTCCCATTTTTTTTTTTTTTTTCCATTTGAGACATAATTTATGGAAATTTCCTGATTTTCCTCATCAATTTTAGGATCTTGAACTTCTTCTGGAATTTTGCTATCATTTATTTCAATGCCCGTTTTCTCCCCCTTTTCTTTATGATCATTTGTTCCCCTTTTCTTTCGAGGATTTTTATCTTTTGAACCAGCTGGTCTTCCACGCTTCAGGCGTGCTTTAGATTCATTTGTTATAAAATGTCCTTCTGAGACATCAATTCTAATAGGGACATTTTTCACGGGTACATGTGATTTTGTTATCCTTTTTGTATTAGAGAATGCATCTGGTAGTTGATCTGCAACTCGCTGTAAATGAATTATTCGTTGAACTTCCAGTTCACATTGTTTTGTGCGAGGATCAAGATGATTTAAACCAAGAGCATTCCATGTAATTTCTTTTTCCAACATTTTCATTTTTTCATTTTCTCCCCCTAATGTTGGAAAAATTGTTTCATCAAAATGACAGTAGGCAAATTGAGCCGTGAAACATCCCCTGTCAAGGGCTCAAGATATTTAATAATAGAAGGGGATTCATATCCAACATATATCCCTAATCTTCTTTGGGTACCCATTTTAGTCCTTTGTGGGGGAGCATTTGGGACATACACTCCACACCCAAAAATTCTCAAATGGGATATATTTGGTTCTTGCCCAGAAACCAATTGAAGCGGGGAGAATTTTTGATAACTTGTTGGCCTTATACGCACAAGTGACGTGGCATGTAAAATTGCATGTCCCCAAGCAAAGACAGGAAGCTTTGTTTTCATTAACAAAGGTCTAGCAATTAATTGGAGGCACTTTATAAATGATTCTGCCAAGCCATTTTGAGTATGAATATGAGGAACAGGATGTTCAACTTTTATTCCAATGGACATGCAGTAATCATCAAATGCTTGGGATGTAAATTCACCAGCATTATCAAGCCGTATTGTCTTAATGGCATGATCAGGAAAATGTGCTCGTAATCGAATAATTTAAGCCAACAACCTCGAAAATGCCAGGTTTCGAGTTGACAATAAGCAAACATGAGACCATCTCGTTGATGCGTCAATTAATACCATAAAATACTTAAATGGCCCACATCGTGGATGAATTGGTCCACATATATCACCAGGAATCCTCTCTAAAAACATAGGAGATTCAGTCCCAATTTTATTTGGTGATGGGCGGATAATCAATTTGTCTTGAGAGCATGATGGACTTGAAAATTCATTTGATTGAAGAATATTCAGGTTCTTCAATGGATGTCCATATGAGTTTTTAATTATTTTGTGCATCATTATTGATCCAGGATGGCCTAACCGATCATGCCAAAGAATAAATTTATTGGAGTCAGTAAACTTTTGGTTTACGGTAGCATTTGCTTCAATCATTCGAATATATGTATAAGAAATTTCAGATGACAATGCGGGCAATTTCTCCAATACTTGCTTATTACCTGAAGTAATAGCAGTAATATATAAATATTCTTTGTTTCCCACATTCGACGTATCTATATGATACCCATTGAGACGTACATCTTTAAAACTCAATAAATTTCGTTGGGACTTTGGAGTATATAATGCATCAGTTATAATAAATTTTGTTTCTCCAGGAAACAATATATTTGCTCTTCCGGAGCCTTGATTCAAATTTAAATTGCCCGATATTGTATTGACACTGGTTTTACCCATTATTAAATGGGAAAAATATTTCTTGCTCTTAAGTATTGAGTGCGTTGTTGCACTATCAACAAGGCATACATCCTCATCTTTGATGTTCAATCCAACCATGGATTTAGCAATATCCATATATTCTGCAAAATAAATATAAAGCCCACATGAAAATTCACTTGATAAAAGAAGCTTCTGGTTCTTTAATAGATGCCACCATGAATTTTCAATGATTCTTTTTCTTTTATTGGTGCTTGATAAACATTGACAAGGTGCTTCGATGTACGACAGGTACAGGATCAGTGCCTTTCTTTTTACTCCATATCGATAACCACTCTATCGAATATCTTTAAAATTGAGTAAGTTTCGTTGTGATCTACTGGAAAACAATGCATCACTAATAATGAATTTAATTCCTTCAGGGAACATGATATATGCTCTTCCAGAGTTATCTATTAAATTTGTGGTACCAAACATGGTGTTGACATTAGCCTCAACATGACATAGAGTAGAAAAATAGATTTCAATTCTCAAAATGGTGTGTGTTGTTGCACTGTCTTCTAGACATAGATCACCACCATTGAGTTTGGTAAATGCCATAGAGGTTAGTAGACCAAGATGTCAACAAGATGCTTTGGCGTACGACAGGTACGTGACCAATAGTCTTTCATGCCACATATATAGCAAGCCTCTTTCAAATTATGAAATCAATCTTGTGTGTTTAAGGCTTCAAGCCTTATTTATTTGCACAAGACTCTTGTATTGATCCTTAAGCCAAATTATGAAAAATAATATTTTGGTTAGGCTTCAAGCCTTAATTGATGTGCACAAGACTTCAAGTCTTTCCTTTAGCTTCATGTTGTAATTTTTTTTCAATGAAAATTAGAAAATATAATAGAGCTTTTTGCTTATATAAAAATGCAAATTCAATTCAAATAGAAAAACTATGAATATAATTACCGACACAGAGATGTCACTAGAAAAATCCTTCGGCAGGACTACGACCCTGAGGCCGATAGTGAATTTGGTTCACACGAGAAGAACAAGGAGGAATTGTTGCATGTAGAGAACATTTCATGCTGATAACGTGTTATAAAAACTATAGAAAATAATAAAGAAAAGTCAGGCAAAAGGAGAGCAAGATAAGAGAAAGTAGAGGAAGCTTTTCTTCTTCTTCTTCTTCTTCTTCTTGTTCTTGTTGTTGTCTTTCAACTCTTTGGATATATCATATATATAGAGATTACAAATTGAAACCGTAAAAGCATTTGGCATATGAAACGCCAAGAGTCATTCCTTTGGCAAATAAAATACCAAGAGTTAAGAGGAGTTGAGAAATCCATAATGGACATTCATTTAAATATTTCATAACATTTTTAATATATTTATATATATACACATCTTTAGAAGAGAAACTTAGGTTTAAGTTTCAATTGAAAAGTTTCAATTGAAGAAGAGAGACTCGTGCTTCTTCTCCCCTCTCTCTTACACAACCCCTTGCTCGCGCCCCTACCGAAGCCGATCGTCAGCCCGCCACCGGCCTGGAACCGCGCCGCTCCGTCGTTCCTCCGCTCCTGTCCGCCTTCCTCGGGCCAAGTGGCGATTACTTACCACCACGCAGCGTCGCCCCATTCTTGAGTGCGCCCCGCCGCCCAGTCTGAGCCGCCGGCCTCTCCTACGGTCCGTCCTCCCCACGCGTCCTGCAGCCGTGTTGTCTGCGCCCATGACTACCGCCGCGCCGCCACCCCCGTCCGGTCGACCCCAGCTGTCCAGCACCGCCCTCCACCGGCTGCTCGCGATTGCAACTCCGGTCAGCCAAGCCCAGCTCCCCCTTGTTCAGTCCTGCCTGCGCGACAACCACTAGTCGGCTAGCCTTCTTCGTCCCTTCATTTCACTCCGGCGACATCAATAGCTCCAGCGAGCTTTCCTTCCCCTTGTGAGTTGGAAATTGGGGGAAAACTCTAATTTGTTTCATGATTTGGACTAAATTGGGGTTGTATCCTGAAGATTAGTAAAAGGATTAGAGTATTAATGATGCCATGGACTATATGTTTGATGAAGTTTATTTTATATGATTAGTATATTAATTATGGTGATTGGTTGTATAATTTTTTGGGCCCTATAAATAGGGGTGGTGCCTCCGAATTTTTCATGGAAATCTATAAGTATAAATTCCCTATTAGTGTTCATGATAACATGCTTAAGTGTGATTAGTTTCCATGATTAACATGCTTAATGGTTTCATGCTTTAGATTAATTAATCTTGGCTAATTAAGCATGCTTAGGGGCATTCTAAGGATCTTAAAGACATGGAATGCATGATAAGTGGGGAAGCATGTTTTAGTGAGGTTGATGTCTTTATTATGCTCCTTAAAGTCTAAATAAGAGTCTAAATGAAGAATACAATTTCCATATTCTTAAATCTCCGTATTCTGAAGTAATAGAACTAAGTTATGGAAAATACGAACTTCGTATTTACTTAGTTACTATTATTAATTTTAGGAAAGGGAAAAGTTCTCGCAGGAGCTTTAGCAAGACCCAGCTAGACCTACGAAAGTTGTGAAGGACTTCAAGTGAGGGGATTTCGCCGTAAATATAGATTTTTTTCATGTATTTACCGTGATTTCGGTTTCTCATATTCTTATGAGATTTATATCAGTTTGTGGATGCCGGTGGATTTCTAGTCTCCATCTTAGCATTGTGGTTTTCATGCTTGTTATATGCTATGAAATTGAAATAGCATGATTAATTTTAAAGTGAAACCTTAAATGGTAGAGATTGATATACATCCGTGTCGTGGACTGCTCTAGACAGAGACGATTGATCCAGCGGGGATCAAGATAGAGCCCATAAAGGATAGTAGATGATATTGGGTTAAGGAAGGTATTTGTTTTAATCCGGTTTTCTTAAATAAAATTGTTTGCAAAATCGTTTTCTATATAAAACCCCTTCCCGACTCTTTTGGGTGCCCGAATCGGATACGAGATGCACGCGTGACGATTGATACAGTTTGGTTGATTATAGCACTGGTCGTCAGGCCTCGGGTACTGGATCGGATTATCCACTATCTCCCGATCATCAGAATCCGTTTATCCGGCTGATGACAGCTGGGTTCATTCAGAGTAATGAACTAGGGTTGCACGTTGATACGATATGAGGCCATTGCATATATATGTTTACTATATGCTTGATATGATATGAGATTTGCTTGTATGCTTTCTTCGGATTTCTGATCGTGTTAGTATGCTTATAAGGATTTAAGATAATTGTGCTGACCTTCATGATTTATACTTTCATTGTTCATGTACTAGTATCTTAGTATAGTTCTGTCGAGAAACATGTATATATAATATCCTGGCGGGGTTGTCTTTACTCACTGAGCTTGTATAGCGCAGCCCCTTTCGATTATTGTTTTATTGTTACAGGATCTAGACATGGATCTGGATAGTAGCTCGTGCCTCGAGCAGGGATCTAAGTTTAGCTGGCTCTAGCGTACCTGTTCTTATGTTTAGTCTTGATGTGTTGTACTAGACATTAATTATGATTTTCTTCCTCTGAATTTGGGGTCATAGTTGCCCATACTTTATATGTTGTACTCTATTATGACTTGGTTTGAATATGACTCCTGGTGTGTAACCGGTTATCTTTATGTCATATGGATTTTATTTAGAGTACTTCATTGATATCTGGTGATTTTAATTACAGCCTTAGGCACAGGATACCCTCCTGACCTGGCTGGTGTGACATTTGTCTCAGTAAAGAGATGGGTGTTACAGTAAGAGAAGAGTTGACTGCAGCTCATCAGTCATAAGAGAAGAGTGGACTGCAGCTCCTCAAAGTGGAAAGATACCCCGGATCCAAGTAGAGAATGGTCTATGATCCTTCTATGTGGTTGTCTGGATGATTGCTACGCATCTTCCCACTTTTACCCTATCATATATATATATATATATATATATATATATATATATATATATATATATATTAGTCATGAGTCTTATACATCAAGTGTTTTATGTATGAGACTCACACTTAACCTTATATATATATTTTTGGGTCTTTTCCCTAATACACATCGCCATTCTATTTCTATCATGGTATCTAGAGCCAGCTACCGCTATTAAGCCCCTCCTCGTTTTTTTTTTCAGATGCTCACCAAGGACCACCTCTTCTTTGCCGGGAAACCTTTCTCGTTCTCTAGCCAATGAGATTTTGGCCTCATACCCTACTGGTCTCATTTCTTCGGTGAACCTGGCTTCGACGTCCTTGTCCAGCGTTGGCTTTCTACACCTTTAGGCAAGCGTTTGGATCTCGGCTTGATTCGTGGGTTTTGGGTCCTGTGGTTGGATTTCTGATAGTCTGAGGGGGGATCTTGCTGAGTTTGGAGGATTTTCGCACTCTACCTTGAGAAGGAGATTGGATATTGTCTGTGGTACAACGATCTCTCCATCAACTCTGTAGCTTCAGTAAGAGCCAAGACTGATTCTTGATTTGTGGGACAATGGAGGAGTTTTGTTGCTCGTGTGTTTATGAGATTGATTGGTCTTGGTTGATCTCCGTGGAGGTGTTTTGCTGCTCGTGTATTAGTGGAATTTATTGATCTCAGTGGTGGTGTCTTGCATAATAAATGATTTAATTGATCTATTGATCTCAGTGGAGGTATTTTGCATAGTGAATTATTTAATTGATCTCTGTGGAGTTATTTTGGTTTTGGAGTTATTGAGATAGCGATTTATGTGCTCTTACAAGAGTGGAATCACAATGGTGTCTTCTTTCCACACTCCTAGTTTTCTCACTCTGGTTGATGTCAAGTTGAGTGGTACCAAATACAAAGAGTGGTTTATCACAGTCCGAGTCATTCTTCTTGGACTTGATTTGTTTGGGAATGTTAATGGCACATCTCCGCCACCCTCCGAGTCTTTCACTTTCAGTTCTGATGGTTCTGTATCTAACATCTCTGTTTCCTCTAATCATCGTGCTTGGTATGCTACTGATCATTGAGCTATGACCTTCATCTATCAGACATATGAGCTTGATGTTCGAATGGAGATTGGACATCTTACCACAGTATGTAAGATGTGGGAGTATCTGCGCCATATGTTTGAGAAGTCCAGTTCTGCTCGTCAGTATGATGTGAGATGTAGGATACTGTTCATATTTAGCAGGGTAAGCAATCAGTTCAGGATTATGTTACTGAGTTGCAGTCTTTTTTGCGTTCGTTTGACTATTTGGAGCCTTCCAGTTGCCTGCATTGTACGTGGTGCTAGACTCATACACGATCTCTATAGAAGCAGCGGACCTTTGAGTTTCTGATGCGCCTTCGTCCCGATTTTTCAGTCGGTTCATATTCAGTTGATTAATCGGTAGCTTGTACCTTCATTTGATGATGTGGTTTATAGTGTCATTTTTTAGGAGACCGGGCGGCCACTCTCTCTGCATCTCGGTCTTCTTCAGTTGACACAGTTCTTGCTATGGTTTCTCCACGTCACTCTGGGACACCTGCACTTTGTACTCAGCGTGCTTCTTCTGTCATATCTTCTCCTTCCACTCAGTAGACCTCATCTATCGGTCCTCAGCTTTTGTGCCGCTACTGTAAGTGGCCAGGGCATATGAAGGCTTACTATCCCAAGCTTCAACGTAGACAACTACAGCAGCGTTGCCAACAATGTTCTCGTGGTACTCCACATTCTTCTTATGCAGCTTCTGTCGAGGCTGTCACACATAACTCTGCTTTTGACTTTGCTTCTTAGCTAGCTCAGCTCATCGAGCAGATGCATGCCATGCATCGCGCTATGCAGTCTAGTTCCTCCTCTGCTATGTCTACAGCCTCTGGTATGACTTCCTCTTTATTGATCTTGGACTCTAGTGCTACTCATCATATGACATCGGATGTCATTCACATAGTTGACCTTTCTCCTCTCCCCTCCTCATCTACTGTTCGTACTTCTAATGTGACACTTTTCTTTCTCACGTAGTGTGGTCGTCTTAACTCGACTTCACTTGACCTTCCCACAATTCATCATAATCCAAGCCTTACCTTAAATCTTATTACTGTTAGCAATCTTACTAACTAAGGTTGAATGTTACCATTTCCTCTTCTGGTTGTTTTGTGCAAGACCATCTTACAGGCTGGAGGATTGGGACCGGGAGTAGAGTTGGCAGCCTTTATCATCTGAAGCATCTTCGTCTACCCTCATCCATTTCTGCTCCTGTTAGTGCTCCCGATATAGTTACCTCTGTGTGTTCTCCCGACTGTTGGCCTTGTCGTTTGGGTCATTTGTTAAGCGAGAGCCTGAAACTGTTTGCCAGTTCAGTTAGTCTTGGTTCTGTTTCTTCGAGTCCATTATCTACATGTATGGGTTGTAGGTTAACCAAACATGTGGCTCTTCCATTTTCTTCTACTGAGTCTATTTCCATTGCCTCATTTGACCTTGTACATTTTGATATTTGGTACCCCGCTCCTTCCTTCTCTCTTGGAGGTTTCTCTTACTATATTTGTTTCATTGATGATTTCTCCCATTACACTTGGCTCTATCGTATGCGTTCTCACTCTGAGGTGTTTCCCATCTATCGTCAGTTTGCGGAGATGGTTTAGACTTAGTTAGTTCGGTAAATGTATTAATATTTTCCGTTCAGACTTAGAGTGTCATTCTACATTTTTCTGTGACTTGCTTTCATCTCATGGCACCCTTTCTCAACAGTCTTGTCCTTACACGCCTGCTCAGAATGGTGTTGCCTAGCGAAAGCATCATCATATTCTTGAGACCACCCGTGAGGTAGTTATGATATCAGTTTAACTCATAAATGGCACTCCCTCCTCTACTCTCTCTTACATCACTCCTTATGAGCATTTACTCTTGTGCTCCATCTTATGGTCATATTCGTACCTTTGGTTGTGTCTGCTTCGTGCTTTTGCCCTTTATTGAACGAACTAAACTTTCTCCACGCTCTGCTTTGTGCATTTTTCTTTGTTATAGCTCTGAGCACAAGGGTCATCGCTGGTTTTTTTATTTTTTTATGATCCTACATCTTGTCGTCTCCTTATTTCTCGTCATGTCACTTTTCTCGAGGACACTCCTTATTTTGTTTCTTCCGCTCAAGATTTTTTCTTCCTCCAGTCGTCATCTGCTCCATCTCCTCTATACCCCTCTGTTGTCCTTCCAGGCTCTTCTCTACCTATCCCTTCTGTGCCTCTTCTTACAGTCTCCTTTGAGTCTCCATCTGTGTTGCTACCTCCCCTCTCCGGGTCAATTGATGCATAAGGTGATATTCTCAAACTTTTGTCAAGCCCTTCCTTTCCTAGAGATGTCGTTGCTGCCCCTCCTCGGCGCTACCCTGATCGGATATACCAGCCTCCTGCTATGTTTGCCCTTTCTACTTCTCATACTTACTCCACTAGTTTTCAATCCTTTCTTGTAGTTGTCCACTCTCATTTTGAGCTCAGATCCTACCGTAAGGCAGCTCAGCATCCCCACTGGCAGCAGGCTATAGGAGAGGAGCTCGGTGCTCTACAGCGAATGCACACCTGGGATCTTGTTCCGCTGCCTTCTAATGTTACTCCTATCAATTGCAGATGGGTCTATAAGATCAAGATGGGTGCTGATGGCAGTGTCGAGCGCCATAAGATGCGTCTTGTTGCTCGTTGTTTTACTAAGGAGTACGACATTAATTATGAGGAGACTTTTGCTCTTGTAGCGAAGATGACTACTGTTCGTCTTCTTCTCACGGTTGCTGCAGCTCGTCAGTAGCCACTTTATCAACTAGATGTGACTAATGCCTTTTTACATGGGGATCTTTCTGGTCAGTAGCCACTTTATCAACTAGATGTGACTAATGCCTTTTACATGGGGATCTTTCTGAGGAGGTTTACATGGATCCTCCACCTGGTTTTCCTCATCTACCTCAGCATGTTTGTCTGCTACATTAGGCTATTTACAGACTAAAATAGGCTCCTCGAGCCTGGTTTGAGCGTTTTTACACTGTGGTTCTTATATTTGGTTTCATCGCGAGCTCCCATGACTATGCACTTTTCACCTGCCAGACTCCCCAGGGTCTTACTCTTCTTTTTCTATATTGGATGACATGGTTATTTCTAGTGATGATGCTGACACTATTCTTTCTTTGAAGCAGCGTTACAGCAAGAGTTTCAGATAAAAGATCTTGGTCATCATCGCTATTTTTGGGGCCTTGGGGTGGCTTATGCTCATTGTGGATAATACGTAGTGTCTTAGCAAAAGTACATCTCAGACATTCTCGGTCAGGCATGTCTTACTGATCTTTGTACTGTTGCTACTCCTATAGAGCTTCATCATCGCTTTTACACTTAAGATGGTAAGCTTCTTCTAGACCCCAATCGATATCGTGCGATTTTGGGTACTCTTGTCTACTTAACTATTAGTCAGCCGAACATTGCTTATCCCATTTGTGTACTCAGCCAGTTTGTTAGTGCTCCCCGCTTTACTTATTATGCAACACTTTTGCTTGTTCTTCACTATCTCAGTGGCACTATTACCCGCTCCATATTATTCTCTTCTACTTCCTCTCTGGAGCTTCGAGCTTATTTTGATACTGACTGGGCGGGTGACTCTACAGATCGACGATCTACCAATGGTTTTTGTGTTTTCCTTGGTGACTCTCTTGTTTCATGGAAAAGCAAGAAATAAAAGACTGTTGCCCTTTCTACTACTGAGGCTGAGTATGGTGCTATGTCTTCTGCAACCAAAGAGGTCCTTTGGCTTCGTCAGCTTTTGATAGACTTTGGTGTTTCAGTTACTACTTCGACTCCCATTTATGGTGACAACCAAAGTGCCATCAAGATTGCAGGTAATCCAGTTTTTCACGAGCGGACAAAGCACCTTGAGGTTGCCCTTGACTTTGTTCGCCATCTTTACCTTACAGGCACACTCTCTCTTCCTTATATTTCATCTATGCAGCAGATTACAGATCTCTATACCAAGGCACACATCCTCTCCTATTTTCAGTTCTCACTTGGCAAAGTCTTAGTTTATGATCCACCGTGAGTTTGAGGGGGCGTGTTAGATGTGTATATATATATATATATATTAGTATGAGACTCACATTTAACCTTGTATATATACCGAATCCATGCGATCCCAAACTCATTCTGAGGAGCCACCTCATCCACAACGTAAGCTCTCTACCAAGTCGACTAAGGGACACAAAAGGTATGCTCCCTACGCTGTTCCCAGTTTATTCCAAGTATTCTGCAAGTACCCCTACCGCCAAGGTTCCGGATGCCTCCAATAGAGACTTCTAATGGGACCTAAAATCCCGTAGACCAGCTGGAAGCTTTTAAAGCGGTGATGCTCCTTCACGGGGCCCGATACAAGATCATATAAAATGCTTTCCCGGGCACTCTGTGAGGCCTGGCCCAAACTTGGTTTTCTTGACTTAAGCCCAAATCCGTCTTGTCTTTCGGAGACTTGAGCGAGCTTTTCATATGCCACTTCGTGAGCAGCACAAAGCAGCAAAAGACCTCAACCATGCTCATGAGAATCAAATAATGGGAAGTGACGGTGACGTCCATAGGTTCAACATGAATTTATTGGAAATTTCCTTAGTGGACCAGACCTTCGCGATGGTGCCATTTGTAGAAGGGTTATGCAGATCCTCTTTCCAATTCTCTCCATTAAAGAGGCAACCGAAAGACTTATCAGACCTTCTCACCCTGGTCGAGAAGTATATTAACGCAGAGGAAGTCTAGGCTTCTAAACGAGAGGAAAGTCGGCCAAAAAAGGCCAAGAAAGAGAAAAATCTCGTGCCAGAAAATCGTAAGGCGTTCAACGGAAGAAGGTTCCTCCGAGGGAAGATAACAACATGCCAGGTACGGGGTACCGCAACTATATACCCCTGAACACCAGTAAAACTGAGATCCTTATAAACATCGAAGGCCCGAGAGTACTCAAATAGCCCGAGAAAATTAAGAACTTGGGAAAGAGAAGGGATAGCACTAAATACTGCTTATCCACCGTGATCACGGGCATGATACGGACGAATGCATCTAACTTCGAGATGAGATATAGAAACTATTCCATAGGGGATGCCTGACCTAGTATCTGAAGAAGAGCCAGAACAGGAAGGACCCCTCCTCTCCTTCAAAGAAACAGGATCCTATCGGGATTATTCAAGTGATCATGGGAGGACTCGCAAATGGAGGGGAGAGCAGCTTGACTCGAAAGAGATATTCATGGATGTCCTGAAGGAGTGACCTGCCAAGGAAAAGAAGTCTTTCCGAGCTACCCACCATATTCTCTGATGACGACTTAAAGGATATCAAGTGATAAGTGAATTGATAAGTGTTCAAATTGCTATATTTGATTATCATAATTATATACACCTAGCATGTGATATTGATGATTTGGAGGTTGCCGGTACTTAAAATGTGTTATCTTTGTGAATCAAGACAGACTGGGGCAACTCGATGAGAAAGTTAGGGATTTGAAGCGGATTTAGCAGAAGAAGGCTAAAAAAGAGAACTAGGTGGACCCGTCTGGTAATAGGTGGTCCTGTCTGTAGTAAAGGAGCTAAATTCAAACGCTAGACAGACCCATCCAACTCACAAACGGGACCATCTAATCAAGATGAAACAAAAGGGTCCAGACCTAATTTAGTAAGCGAACCCGTACGAGTTATCAATGGGGTTATCAACGGGGTCGTATGCGAAATATACGGGGTCGTTCATTCATACAGAACCAAATTTGAAGATATAGACAGACTCGTCTACTACCCGAAGGTCCAGTCTATAATGGGCCCTCAAGGCAGTAATGTTAATCTGTTGAGTCTAAGGGCCTCCTAAATTGCATTCCAATCCTGATGGCACTGAGGGCTATAAATATTGAAATTAGGTTCTGAAGGATAGCTGGACAACTCCATCACCACCCTTGGAGGCTCTCATCACCCATCATCACCACCATCCACCACTCAGAAGGAATCAACCATCATGAAAGGGCACACCAGAGCAAGGAGAATTACTGGACGACGATGGAGTATCAGGGGAGTATATGCAACGATCCTCGCCAAGAGCGTTCGGAGTAGCATATCACTGTCTTATGTCTTTTATTGTAGTCATTATTGTATTTGCTATGTGTTCCTCTTTAATGAGGAACTAACCCTTAAGATACTTGGGTATTTATGAACTCTTGGATTAAGTTTAATATATGACAATATCTCTTTCTTGTTTGGTTAATTGATGGGGATTGAGATTTATTGAGTGTATTCATTTCATTGAATGCTTACGTTACGATAGCCCTAGTATCAATTGGTTTATATGAGGGAAGAAGCGAATGCCTCCTCGTATTAGAACTACTTCAATAGAAAGGACTGTGAATGTACCAAGTACTCGGGCATTAAGGAGAGTAACTCTTTCATCTATCTAAGAAATAGATTCCCTAAAACCCCACTCAATGTTCGTAATTCGGCCGCAATAGCGGGAGCGAAAGCGATATAGGAACCCTTGGTCCAATCCCATTTGATCAACAAGTAGGAGGTATTTTCTGTATCATGTGTTAAGAAACCAAGAGGGATTCATACCCAAGTATCCCTTTTTCTGACTGATTATCCTTAAATTTCATCCCGCTCTTCACTTCATGGTGACTCCAGTTCTCTTCCTTAATTTCAACACTTATATTAGTAAACATCACCACTCTGTTAAGGTTAAATAGTAGATAAATAGCTAGTACTATTGCTTATTACAAGTCCCTGTGGATTCGATACCCGACTTCTTAGTCCATTATATTACTTGTCTGACCCGTGCACTTACGGTAGTAAGCATGAGCATTTGGCTCTATCATACATAATTATACATATATTTCTATCATATTTGGATGTACTTATCCCATTGTCTTGCATAAATCTCTCTATTTTTTGTACTCCTTTGGGTTTGTTTTGTCAATGAGCAGGTAAAATAGATACCCGGAGCAAAAGGAATGAGAAACGAGATAAACCAGATGAAACTAGCTGATAAAGGGCTTTACAGAGATGTGCACAGCCTAGGCGTACCTGTGCATGGGCGTGCATTTGCCCGTCCACCACTCTGATTTCAAAACACGTGAGATAATGCACACCCGTGACACATTGAATTAAAATCTATATAAACCATCGAGGACATGGAATTCAAGGACTTTTAGTGGATCAGTTTTCGGTGATTTCAACGGCTTGGGTTTCAGGAGAAGATTGAAGGTAGAGAAGACATTAAGCAAGGGAGTGACCCATGTTCTCAATTATGCCTTTCTCCATTATCTCTGTTATGGTTTTCTATAGTATGAGAGGCTAAACCCTTTTATGGTGCCTCGGATACATGAACCCTATGATGATTTGTTATTGAATTCCTTTTATTATTGGTTTTTTCCTTTATTGACAATTCTTGTGTGTTATCTTTACATGCCCAGGTCATACACCTCTTTATATTGCAGCGAAGCACATAGGTGTCTACGGCTATGATCTACATGTCTATTTGTGCATTAGCCCATATCTCTCTCCGTTTAGGTCACAGTTAGGCACTGGTAATTGAGTCCAATTAGTATACTGAGCGATCGGGTATGGTATCTAGAAGGTTTAGTTGTCAAACTCTCCAAGAACTAGCCAACAGATAGCCAATATTAGGAAATCGACCGTTAGTAAGGGATTCCTAGAGGGATTGTGATCTGAGGTGTCACGCTTCATCTCTAACTGCCCACAACCTACCAACTGTTCTTGTTAGTTCCGTTTTCGGATAATTAGTAAGACTACCAAACACTTCCCATACTATGTTGCAGAAGATAGTTAGTACTAGTAATCCAGTCCCTGTGGATTCGACTACCAAACCGTCGGGTACTATACTACTTGTTCAACCCTTTATACTTGTGGGTGAATCGCCGCGCACCCTATGCGTGCACCATCAAGTACCCCCAAGACGATGCGTTGGTGGTAACGGTAAATATCGCCGGGTACGAAGTCCGAAGAGTCTTCATAGATAGCGAGATTTCCTCTTTTAGGACATATACGAGAAGCTAGGGATCGAAAAAATAGCACTGCGCCCGACGAGGTCCCCACTGGTCGGTTTTGTGGGAGGGGCGATCCAACCCGAAGGAACAGTCACCCTCAAGCTCACAGCGGGAACCTCCTCTCGGCAGTCAGTAGTGACCACAAACTTCTTGGTGGTTCGATCCCCGTCCAGGTACATTGTCATACTGGGAAGGCCGACTATGAATGCGCTCCGAGCAACCGAATTGACATACCACTTAGTTATGAAGTTCCCGACCAAGCATGGATACGATGAACTTCACGGAGACCAGTAGGTTGCATGGATGTTCTACATGGCTCTCCTTAAGGAGTCAAAAGTTCGGAGTGAAGGAAAGGATGGTCAAACCATCTAGGACCAGCAAGAGGAGGGATCTTGAGGAAATATTGTGCCCCTTTAAACATAAGTAAAATATTCTTCTGTTTGGAGATCGGGGAAAACCTTACTCATCACCCCCGAGGGTTGTTTGAATATAAGCGTCATATTCAGATTCCTAAAATTGATTTTGGTTTTGAAGTCTCGTTCTCGGGTTGAGAAGCGCCTGGCGCCCTCGTTCAAAGTCCCGTTCTTGAGTCGAGAAGTGCTTAGCGCTATCGTTCACAGTCCTGCTCTAAGGCCAAGAAACGCCTAACACTCCATTCAAAGTCATGATCTCGGATCGAGAAGCACCTTGCGCTCTCGTTCAAAGTCCTATTCTCGGGCAGAGAAGTGCCTCGCACCCTCTTTCAAAGTCCCACTCTTGGGTAGAGAAGTGCCACACTCTCTCATCCAAAGTCCGGCTCTCGGGCCAAGGAGTGCCTCTTGCTCTCATTAAAAGTCTCGTTCTAGGGCCGAGAAGCGCCTCAAACTCTCGTTCAAAGTCTCACTCTCGGGTCGAGAAGCGTCTTGCGCTCTTTCTTAAAGTCCCCAAGAGGACTGAGACACACTCACGTGCTCGAGTCGAGATACAAACACCTACTCGGCCATTAAGTCCTTACACGAATAATAAATGGATAATTATACATATATTTCGATCATATTTGCATGCACTTATCCCTTTATTTTGCATCAATTTCTCTATTTTCATACTCCTCTGGGTTTGTTTTGTGATTGAGCAAGCAAAATAGGTGCACTGAGCGAAAGAAATGAGAAACGGGACAAATTAGGACGAAAAACACTGAAAAAGAGCTTCACGGAGGTGTGCACGGTCAAAACACAATTGTGCACGGCCATGCACCTACCCATGTATCTCTCTGATTTCAAATGTGTCAAATGCGTCGCTTGGTGACTTGCACGGGAGTGCATTGGATCCGCAAGACTATGCCAAAATTAATTTGAAGCCGATATAAACCCACCGAAGGCATTGAATTCGGGGACTTTTAGAGATTAGTCTTCGGTGGGGTTTCCGAGCGACAGCTTGGGTTTCAGAGATGATCGAAGGCGGAGAAGGCATCAAGCAAGGGAGTCACAAATTTTTTTTATTATGTCTTTCTCCAATATCCTTGTTAGGGTTTCTTATAGTATGAGAGTCTAAACCCCTTTGTTGTGCCTAAGGCACATGAACCCTAGGATAACTTGTTCTTGAATTTCTTTTATTAGTGGTTTGTCGTTTATTAATTCTTGTGAGTTATCTTTGCATGCCTTTAGTTGATTTATGTGGTTTCTTTGCATGAGCCCTGGTCATATACCTCGTTTTATTGTAGCGAAGCACGTAGGTGTTTATGGTTATGATCTATATGTCTATTAGTGCATTAGCCCATATCTCACCATGTTTAGACCATAGCTAGGCACAGGTAATTGGGTTCGATTCACATACCGAAATATCAGATGTGGCATCTAATGGTGCAATTTTCGAACTCCCCAAGAATTAGTAACGGATAGCCAAGAATAGGAAATCAAGCATTAGTAAGAGATTCATAGGGGATTGTGATATGAGGTACCGCGCTTCATCTCTGATCACCTACAATCTACCAATTATTCGCATTAGTTTCTTTAGTAGGTTAATTTGTGAAATCTCCAAACACTTCCTATATTTCTTTTAGGTTAAAAAGCGAAAGATAGTTAGTACTAGTATAACAGTCCCTGTGGATTCGACTACCCTACCTTTGGGTACTTTACTACTTGATCGACCCCGTGACACTTGTGGGAGTGTCGCTGCTCACCTTGTGCGTGCATCAAGTTTTTGACGTCGTTACCGGGGACTAGCAACACCAGAAATATTAGAATTTGTTACTCTAGATACTTTACTTTATCTTGTTCGACTTTATCCAAAATTTAAAAAAATTCAGATAATTAAAAGCACAAAAATATTTTGTCTTTCGGGTCTAATTTCGCTTTTCTTTCTATTCAACTGCTTGTGTATGACCAGAATCAGTGTTCCATATCTAGTGGAAGTACTTGACCCGGACTTTGAGTGTTACCTACATCATCAATTAAGAGAAGCCCTCACCAAAAAGACAACAATAGTGGAAAGAAGTACAAAAGTCAATCAACCAGAACCAATGCCGGCACCAACCCAATCCATATCAGACTATGCAAGGCCGAACTTAGATAGCATCGGCTCAAGCATCATCCCGCCACCAATCACAGGCTACAACTTCAAACTAAAGCCTCATGTCATCCATATGGTTAAACAGTCATACCAGTTTGATTATTTCCAGGATGAGAACCCATACGCACATTTGCAAAGCTTTATGGAGATTAGCGACACTATTTATGTAAATTAGGTATCTACGGACACCATCTTCCTAAAGTTGTTCCCCTTCTCAGTCAAGGGACGGATGAAACAGTGGTTAAATTCACTACCTCATGGGCCCAACTGACCTAGAAATTTTTGATGAGGTATTTTCTGCTAACAAAAATAACAAAACTGCAAAGTGACATCTCTTCCTTCAAACAGATAGATATGGAAACCTTATATGATACATGGGAGAGATACAAAGATATGCTCAAGAAGTACCCACAACATTGTATAGAAGATTGGATGCAAGTCCAAACTTTTTACAACGAGCTGAACATAGCTACCAAAAAAATGCTGCACGCATCAGCAAACGACTCACTTTGTAGTAAGGACCCTGACATAACCAAGGAACTCACAGATGAAATAGCCACTAATGAATATCAGTGGAGTTCTGAGATAACCAAACTGAGTAAAGTCGTCAGCATACATGAGTTCGACGTGTTGACAAACCTTGCAGCCAAGGTAGAGGTAATAAAACAGAAATTGTAGTACATTAGCTGCTAGCAGTAAGCATCGGTGATGATGTGCAATGCATGTAGGAGTAAACCAGAAGAGAATCAAGTCGAAGAAGTGGAATTCGTAGAAAGAGCTCAGAACAACCCGTATAGCTCTACATACAACCCTGGATTGAGGAACCACCCCAACTTCTCCTACAGCATCCCACTGCAACATCCAGGGTAACCAAGAACAACTCATCCTCAAGCAAATCAACTGCCAGCCCAAGGTAATCAGCGACCACCACAAGATAAGAAGTGGGCAGGCTTGGAGAACATGATTGCACAGTAAATCCAAGCAAATGAATCATGAGCTGTCAAGCACGAGGAGACGATGAGAAACCAGCGATATCTTTACAGAATCTCTATCATCAAGTCACCCATATAGCTAAGTCATTGCCAGAAATAGCAGTAGGTACTCTACCGAGTAATATAGAAGTCAACCCAAGGGAGTTTTTCAAGGTCATTACTCTCAGAAGTGGAACAGAGCTGGCACGACCGCAAGTCAAGGAGGCTAGAGAAATACCTGTTGCACTCCCTAAGGAGGATGGTTAGAAACTGAAGGAAAGCTGGGTATGAGCAAGAGAAAGGAAGCACCTATGGTTCTTGAAAATAAACCGAACGTACCTTACCCAGCCAAGTTGAAAAAGGACCAACAAGATGAGCAGTTCATTAAATTTTTGGACGTCTTCAAGGCACTACACATCAACATTCCATTCATAGAAGCACTTGCACAGATGCTACGATATGAGAAATTCTTGAAGGAACTACTCACCAACAAGACGAAGTTAGAAGAAGTATCCATGACAATATTGAATGAAGAGTGTTCGGCAGTTCTCACCAACAAGCTCCCAAAGAAGGGAAAAGACCTAGGGAGTTACATTATCCCTTGTACCATTAAAGGATTGGTTGATGAAAAGGCTTGGGATAACATTGGAGCAAGAATCAATCTTATGCCTTATAAGATATTCCAGAAGCTGGGAATTGGAGAGCCAAAGCCAATAAAGGTGACACTTCAGATAGTAGATAGGTCAATCCGTCACCCTCGAGGGGTAGTTGTGGATGTATTAGTAAAGGTCGACAAGTTTATCTTCCTTGTGGACTTCTATATTTTGGATTTTGACGATCAAGTAGAGCTGCCCCTCATCCTTGGAAGACCCTTCCTGAAGACCGTGCAAGCACTATTCGTTATTAAAGATGTTCGAATGGCCCTGAGGGTTAGAAAGGAGGAAGTAGTCTTCAAACTCAAAGATGCCATGTGACATCCCATGGAACTCGATGACTTGTGTTATTTCATTAATCACATTGATGACCATGTTTCTAATTTTATGCAAGATGAATTACTGAAGGACCAACTTGATGACTTATTCAAGGACGCACCACCATCTTGGGAAGATCTTGTTGAGGAAATAAAAGATCCTGAATAAGAAAGATCGATATCTCGGGCAAATAAAAGGAAAGGGTGGTAGAGAAAGTTTATAAAGAAGAAAAGAAATCACACTCCCCATCCTGAAACTCGATAACTAGGGCCACTCAAGGTTAACCACAATGAGTATGAATTTATTGGTTCCTTGAATGTACAGATCATAGGACGTAACCCTAATGGCGGGGAAGGCGAGGGTTCCATATCTTTGACTACCCATTAAGCTCAATAGGTACGTCAAGCTAATGATGTAAAACAAGCGCTTCTTGGGAGGAAACCCAAGTCTGGTTAGTTTTCTAGTTATCGTTTTAGGATTCAATAAAAATACAGTAATGGTAAACTATTGATAAGCGTTCAAATGAGCATATTTTCATATCATTTTCCTTTATGTCTTGCATGCCATTTTGATGAATTGTAGCCCTCTGGTACTTAAAAAGCTTCATATTTGTTAAACATGGCATATAGAAGCCACTCCGGGAGAAAGGAAACATTTGGAGGTGAAAAAGAGGCAGAACCAACGCTATTTTGGAGCAAACGGGAAGGCATACGGGGTGCACACGACCGTATGCTACTGGAGTGCATACGGGGTGTTATACGGCCATATACTAGGTCGTATACTCACACCTGCACCGTATACTGGCTGTTATATGGCCATATACTGGGCACTGAGCTTCATACGGGCTAGCATACGGCCTTATACGAGCCCGTATATCGTAACCCTCCCTTTTTATTGCGGACCCACGTAGGGGTATGAGCGTAATTTTCACTCCTAAAACCCTAAGCTGAGGTTTAGGAGGGGGAGTTTGGCTTTGGAGGATATTATCATTGAGATTAGGGATTGGGGGTCTTCTCCCCCAATCTTGGAGAGAGAGTGAAGGAATGAGATAGAGAAGAGGATCAAACTTGAAAAGCTGCCAACGGTATCATCTATCATGTCAAGTTTGATTGTATTCTTGTTGATTTGGATTAGAGTTCTCCATTTATAGGGAACTAATCTTATAGAGACTTGGGTATGAGAAACCTTTGGATATTGCATTAATGACATATTGATTTCTATGTTTTGATTGATTGAATGTATGCTTGAATGTCTATTGGATGTTTTGTATTGATTGTAATCTCTCTACGTTGCGGGATGCCCGGAGAGACTACTTGGGTGCGATACAAGGGCTAGAGCTAGCGCCTCCTTGTATTAGGAACATACTCCATTAGAGAGGGTTGTGAGTTCGCTGAGGGATTTGGGTACTAGAAGGAAAGCGACTCTTTAATACGATTCAATCCCATAATTCTTCCAAGACATAGTTTCTCTTAAGCTTAAGACAATCATAGGAAATTAGTTATCCAATCACCTCGGGAGAGGGATTAGATATAATTTAGGAACTCTTGTCACAAGCATCTCCAATCATCTTCATAGATTTCTTTATGTATCTTTAGATTTAAATCCAAAGGGGACTCATGCTCAAGTATCTCCTTCTCATGCTATAGTTTTCTCTCAATTAATTCTCGATTTCCAAAGTTTGTTTACAATCTTTCAATTCCTTAGATTTGGATTCAAAAACCACCAAATCTTTGACAAGACTAGATAATAGAAGCTTAGTTTACACTAGCAATCTATTCCCTGTGGGTTCGACACTTGACTCTCATAATTCACTCTACTACATGGTCACGACCAGTGCACTTGCGGAAATCCCATCACCTATTCTTTTTTATGGTGCTCTCAATGATTTTGTAGTTCTTAAGTGTTTAACAATCAAATCTTTGACTCTAGAGTCACAAACACACAGGTCCAGGGAAAATCTAGAAGAAGGAAGGAACTATGAAACAACAGGGAGATGCATGGGTCAGTGCACGATCGTGTATCAGGCTGTGTACCTATCGGGAATTCCAACTCACAAAGGCTATTATTGCGCATGCCAATTCAAAAGGGATATACGGGTGTGTACCTCGGAGCGGTGAACATAGTGAGGCTAGAGAGATGCACGGGCAACCACATAGCCGTGCATCCAACCGTACACTTCTCAGGAAACTCAAGACACAAGTGCCTGAATTGCACATGGTCGAGCAAGCAAGATGCACGGGCGTGCACCGGCGGTGGCGAAACAAAGAGATGCACGGGTGTCTAGACGCCTGTGTACCTGACCGTGCACGACATAATACCCATTTTTAACCTAATTCGTGCCATGATAACATATCGGTCATCGTCTTCATCTCCAGTCCCTCACCTCGCTGAAGCTCACCTTTAATCTCATCGAGCGTTGTTAGACTCCTCCCACACAGCCTCCCTGGATCCCTTCAAATCTCCTTCCAATTTCACCAACCTCTCGCACGACTGTATACCCTCTCCTTCCACCAAACCACGCCGGACTGCCGTCATGTCACTGAAGAAAGCCGCCAAGGAGCAGTCCAGACGGAAGAAGTATCACGAGGAGTCCAATTCAAAGCCCTGACCACCTCCATCCACTACCACGCCACCGGAGTTGACCTTTCCGATGTCGATGCACGCCAGTCGATACTACCGTCTCCGTCAGTTTAGATTGAGCGAGGCCTGACGCATTGATTTGAGCATACTAGAAAAGATTGGCCTCTCCACGGACATTTGCAGAAATCTGGAGGTCAGAGGCTAGACCCGCCTCTTCAACATTTGGGAGACAACGTATTGGGAGCTGACCCTGGAGGATATATCGATATTACATATCGCCAGCGGTCTAGTTTCATAGCATCAGACAAGATAGAGTTTCAACTCGATGGCACTATATTTCAGATAAGCTATACTGAGTTCGCTATCCACTTGCGGCTCTATGATGTCGATTACATGATGACATCCGAGTACCAGGCTCTGAGGATAGATCGGCCAGCAGGAGAGCCATAGGAGTCCTTTTAGAGGAGGCTCAGCACCGACGCTTATTACGACCCGCGGCGGTCGAAGGCACCCACCCTCCATTCCTTCTACCTTAGGTACATACACATAATACTTAGCCACTCGATCACAGGGCAAGGACTGAGGACAAGAGTCGTTAGAACTTGAGACTTCCTATACCACTAGAGAATGAGGGACAGGTTCCTACTCTACTTAGGATGGGTTGTTGCCTAGCTCCTCATAAATCAAGCCTCTCATACCAGGGTTGGAGCCATATTTGTAGGACCCTATATCATGAGTCTTGCTCGAGGGATGGATGTCCTCTAAGACAACATTAACAAATTGTGGACGATCGTGGGGAGCTCCGTCCCGGTCACCATGGATACACTACGATCGATGGGTATGCTGTAGGCCGCACACACATCACAAGGCATCAGATACTCGGCCGCAACCCCCACTGAGTCCACAACACCCGTGGATTAGCTAGAGCTTCAAGATCCGGGAGTCTCAGTCGGTTCTAGTATAGTACCTCTGCCAGCATCACCAGGGCTTACTCAGGCAGACAGAGATGCCCTGCTCCTATGGCTGGTAGGCACTACCCAGCTACTGCTCGAGCGCGGGAAGATTCAGTATCAACCCCCACCACTACCATCAGCACTCACCACAAGAGACACTGGGGTGGCAACAGGAGATGGGGTCGATAGAGAGGACTCCAGCGATTACACTGCCGACAGTGACGGAATGGAGGACTTCGCCTTATGAGCATCACCTTTATCTTTTACTTTTTATTATCACTTTTGTATTTCTATTAATTGAGTCAGTCTGTTGATTAAACGCTTTAGTCTTTCTATATATTATGGAGCCCCACATTTTATGCCTTCTATGTTCTCAGGATATGTTGAAATGCACACTTGGTAGGAAACACAACGAAGAGGACTAGACACATCATGACACTCATTAAGCTAAGTCCATATTCTCTCCTATTATTTTTTTCACATGATATATTATTTCTATGCATATATTGTGTGCATTGGGGACAATGAACAAGTTAAGTGTGGGGGAGGGATTAATTGTTGAAAATTATATTGTTTATGATGAGTGCTGATTTAAGATGATCTATGAGCAAATTAATAGGAGTCCTCTTTTGAGTTTAGTCACCATTAGTGTTGGGGGCTAAATTTTTTCAAAAGTGTACTATATAATTTTGCATTTACCAGACACCCTGAAAAAATTTACATCACAAACCCTGACTATGTTGTCACTTGTCTACTTAAGTTTTGATTCTACCTAGTTTGTAACCATTAGTTTATTTATTCATTAAAAAAAAGAATAAAAAAGGGAGAGAAAATAAAACGTGCGAAAGAGAAAAAAAAAAGTAGAAGAAAAACAAAAGAAAAAAAATCTGGAAAGTTGGATCCATTAGGGATGCCCTACAGGTCGGAAAGTCGGATCCAACATGGATGCCCTACGGAAACGATGGAAGAAAGAGCTATCACCTGTGAAGCGTGAAAGCCACTCTTGAGTAGTCGAATCATGGGCATCACAAATGTCTACTTGATGACCTACAGGGGGAAAAAGTTACCTTATGAGATATATGCATCTACTACCCAACTAGAAGAGTCGAAAGGAGTCGGCTTTAGTCAATAAGGTCTATAACTAGTGGCCTATGCTTGAGTCAGTAAGGGACACCATGGGAAGGGTCACACACACACACACACACACACACACACACACACATACGTAGGGGGTGTAAGTACAAGACAAAACCTATTTTTCGTAAAAACTATTCATAGCACTCAGCACTGTGTTTTCCCAGGCACCAGAGGGACTCCCAACTATTTCGAGATCGAAGATTTTGTACTTATCTATTTTTCTCATAATTTCTATGCATTGGGGGCAATGCACAATTCAAGTGTATTTGAAGGGGAGGGGGGGGGGGGGTAGGGGGGTATGATAAGTGCACAATTATACATATATTTCTATCATATTTGCATGCATTTATCTCGTTGTTTTGCATCAATTTATCTCTTTTTTGTACTCTTCTGGGTTTGTTTTGTGATTGAGCAGGTAAAATAGGTGCCTTGAGCGAAGGGAACGGGAACCGGGACAAATCAGGACGAAACACGGTGAAAAAGAGCTTCACATAGGTGTGCGCGATCAAAACGGAATTGTGCACGCCGGTGCACCTACCCGCGCACCTCTCTGATTTCAAACGCATCATTTGCGTCGTGCGGCAACTTGCATGAGCGTACATTTGATCCGCACAACCGTGCCAGATTAATTTGAAGCATATATAAACCCACCGAAGGTATTGAATTAGGGGGCTTTTGGAGAACAGTCTTCGGCGGGGGTTTCCTAGAAGATCAAAGGCAGAGAAGGTATTGAGCAAGGGAGTCACCCAGGTTTTCTATTATATCTTTCTCCAATATCCTTGTAAAAAGAGAGGCTAAACCCCTTTGTGGTGCCTCGGGCACATGAACTCTAGGATAACTTGTTCTTGAATTTCTTTTATTAGTGGTTTGTCGTTTATTAATTCTTGTGAGTTATCTTTGCATGCCTTTGCTTGAGACCTGGTCATATACCTCGTTTTATTGTAGCAAAGCACGTAGGTGTTTATGGTTATGATCTGTGTGTCTATTAGTGCATTAGCCCATATCTCACCATGTTTAGAACACAGCTAGGCACATGTAATTGGGTTCGATTCGCATGCCGAGAGATCGGATGTGGCATCTAGATGATGTAATTTTTAAACTCCCCAAGAATTAGTAACGAATAGCCAATAATAGGAAATCAAGCATTAGAAAGAGATTCCTAGGGAGATTGTGATACGAGGTACCGCGCTTCATCTCTGATCACCTACAATCTACCAATTGTTCGTATTAGTTTCTTTATTAGGTTAATTTGTGAAATTTCCAAACACTTCCTATTTTTCTTTTAGGTTAAAGAGCGAAAGACAGTTAGTACTAGCATACCAGTTCCTATAGATTTGACTATCCTACTTTTGGGTACTTTAATACTTGATTGACCTCGTGCACTTGTGAAAGTTTCACCGCGCACCCTGTGGGTGTATCAACGAGCAGAGACACGCTCACATGCTGGAGTTGAGATACGACAACGTACTTGATAATGAAGTCCCGAAGAGGGTCGAGTCATGATGACATGCTCGATAAGTCTCATTAAGTCCCCAGCTAGGTCCGAGCAGGTGGGAATTCACTGCTCGAGTCAAAAACCGCTCAGAAAAAGTTGAAAAGGATCCAGATACAGTCAGAACCTTGGTAGGCAATCCCGATAGATGGACATGGAAAGATACCAACCCACCGTGACCCAATCGTCTCTCTTGACGGGAGTGGAAAGGATGACCTTCTAAACTTGGGTAGCATGTATTTATCCTGGTGTGATTGGACCGTCGCTCTAGACAAGAGTAGAAACGATGATTAGAAAAGCCCGCGGGGTATTGGCCAACCCGTCGAGGCTGGATCGTCACTCTGGCTGGGAGTGGAAACGATAGTCAGAAAAATCCGCAGTAAAGAACGCTCCCCACAGCCAAGTCGTCCCTCCCAAAAGAAGTTTATACGACGTCTAGCAAGGCCCGGGGAAAAGTCCTCTCTCAAGTCAAGGACCAATTATAGATAAAACAGTCAGACCGCTTCTCAAGACACAAAGATAGCTATTTGAAAAATCCGCAGAAAAGTTTATTCGAAAATCAAAATCAAATATGGATAGAGATGAAAAGTTATTGGGTGAATGCAGGATTAGCATAGCAAAGCCCAAACTCATTGCTAACAAATTAGAGGAACTATCCTCGAGACTACAATAGAACCAGAGGCTACGGGACCTTAGGTCAATAAGATGATAGTCGGCAAAGGACGTTATGAGGGCTTCCCATTGATAGTCAAGAAGTGAATCCCAAGAGTGAGCAAGGAGGTAACCCAGCAGACTTTTGGAAGATCTAAACTAACGACCCTAATCTCCTTGCATGGGACCAGCTCGGTGAGATCAAGCAACCCCAAGGAAAACCCCTGCACAAGGATGAAGCTCCTATAGTAAGGGAGAGATCCTAAAAGGGTGCAGGTTCCTAGAAGACCACAGTAAAACTCTCACATGCGCCGCCTCTAAATGAAGAGTAGCCCCCGAATCTGGGTAGAAGACATTAAGGCTTTGGCTGCTGAAGACAAAGGAACGAACAGATACTCCCAAGTGGAAATAGGACCCGTCTCTCGTGAAAAGATTAAGAAAGCTAGTGTGGCACAGAACCAAGAGATGGAAAACTGCAAGCAGTCATGGGCCTCTTTATAGAACCCTCAAGGGAAGAATCCGACGGCTGAACCCCCCCCCCCCCCCCCCCCCCCCGCGATAGATTACATGTGGACCGCAATGACACTAAGACCCATGAAAACCACATGAACGCTCAAGAAAAGAAATTGTTCAGAGAAAACCACAAGGTCCGACATCACTCCCAAGAAGTCTGAGGAATCATTTCGAAGAATGGTAACACATATAAACCCTATGCGAAACAAAAAAGGTATTGCAAACAGCTTTATTGATAAGTGCACAAATATACGTATATTTCCATCATATTCATATACACTTACCTCGCTATTTCATATAAATTCCTCTACTTTTGTGCTCCTCTGGGTTTATATTGTGATTGAGCAAGTTAAATGGGTACCCAGAGTAAAAGGAACAAGAAACGGGATGAAACAGGGCGAAACTAGTCAAAAGGGCACTTCATAGAGGTGTGCACGGCCTCAGTATAATTTGGCACGGCCGTGCACACGCCCATGACCTTCAAGAAATTTAAAATGAAGAGATTAAGCTACGGGAGTTGGCACGGGCGTGCGTGAGATGCGCACGGCCGTGCCAAATCAGATAAAGTCCTATATAAACCCGCTGAAGTCATAGAGTTCGGGGACTTTTGAGTGGAGCAATCTTCGACGGGTGTTGGAGCGACGTTAGGGTTTCAGAGGAGATTAAAGGCGGAGAAGACATCGAGCAAAGGAGTCCCCATGTTTTCAATTATGTCTTCCTCCAATACCTTTGTCTATGTTTCCATTAGCATGAGAGGCTAAACCCCTTCGGTGGTGCCTCGGACACATGAACTCTAGATGATTTATTAATTGAATTCTGTTATTTATTGGTTTTGCTTTATTTGATAATTCTTGTGAAGTTTGTGCTTGATTTATGTGATGATACCTTGCATGATCCATGGTCAATTACCTCGTTAGATTTTAGTGACATACAGGTGTGTTTAGGGTTTTGACTTACATGTCTCTTCTATGCATAGATCCATATCTCTCTTACTTAGATTACAACTAGGCATAGGTAACAAGTTCGATCCGTATACTGAGATATTGGATACGGCGTCTAGATGGCGCAACTACCGAACTCCCAAGAATTAATCAATGGAAACCAATATTTAGAATTCAGTTATTAATAAAGAAATCTTAGGGAGATTGGGATCCGAGGTGCCACACTCATCTCTGATTGCTCGCAACCTACCAGTTGTTCGTGTTAGTTTCTTTAGATTAATCAATCAACATAACCTCTTTCATAGTTTTGAACTAGGTAATAAAGATAGTCAGTACTAGTGTCCAGTCCCTGTGGATTCGATAACCCTATCCTTGGGTACTGTATTACTTGATCGACCCTATACACTTATGGATAGTTATCGAGCACCCTGTACATGCATCAAGTTTTTAGCGCCATTGCCGGGGATTGACAACGCTAGGAACAGTAGGATTTGTTCTTCTAGTTACATAGTCTAGTTTACACAAAAAAACTTTTATTTTTGGGTTTGATTTCGGTTTCTTTTTATGAAGGTATCGATGCATGACCAGAAGCAGGACTCCATATCCAACGGAAGTACCTAATCCAGATTTTGAGCGCCACCTTCGTCGTCAAATACGGGAAATTGATCTTTAAAAGACGGCAACAGCAGAATCTAGCGCAAAGTCAATCAACCAAAACCGATAGCGGCCCCAAACCGATCTATACGGATTTTGCAAGACCGAACCTGGACGGCATCAGCTCAAGCATCATCCCACCACCAGTCATCGGGCACAACTTTGAACTGAAGCCCCATGTTATCCAGATGGTTAAACAATCGAGCTAGTTTGACGAGTTCCAAGATGAGGACCCATAAGCACACTTGCTAAGTTTCCTGGAGATCAAAGACACAATCTCAATAAATGGAGTTCTCTTTAAACAGAGTATCCTCGGACACCATACGCCTCAAGTTGTTTCCGTTCTCAGTCTGAGGTAGAGCTAAATAGTGGCGACCTCTTTATCACACGATTCCATCACAACATGGGCACAGTTGGCCAAGAAATTTCTAATGAAGTACTTCCCACCGGCCAAGATAACAAAGCTACAGAGCGATATCTCTTTTTTCAGACAATTGGAGATGGAAACGAGAGATACAAGTACATGCTCAGGAAGTGCCCCCAGCATGGGATAGAGGATTGGATTCAAGTCCAAACCTTCTACAATAGACTGAATGTAGCCACCAAATAGATGGTGGAACGTGGATGCAATAACAGCTCTGACAGCTACAGTGGAAGCCCTCAGCAAGAAGATAGATAACATCAACATCCAACAACAAACACCGGTGTGGATGTGCAATGGATGTGGGAGCAATATAGAGGAAGGGAAGATTGAACAAGTAGAAGAAGTTGATTTCGTAGGAAGATCACAGAACAATCCATACAGCTCCACCTACAACCCTAGATGGAAGAACTACCCCAACTTCCCCTATAGCAACCTAGGACAACCAAGGACAAATCCACCCCAAGGGAGCTAGCCACCACCTTCAGGCTACCAACCACCAGCATAGGAAAAGAAGGGAGCAAGCTTGGAAAGCTTGATCACACAATACTTTACACAAAATGAAGCATGAGCTGCAAGGCATAAGGAGATGATGAGAAACCAACAAGCATCCCTGCAGAATCTCAAGCACCAAGTTGCTCAGATAGCTAAGACATTGGCAAAAAGACCAACAAGGACACTTCAAAGCAACACAGAGGTGAACCCAAGAGAATCCGTCAAGGCTATCACCCTTAGAAACAAAACAGAACTAGCACCATCAAGGGTCAAGGAAACAAAGGAAGCACCCTCTGTACTCCCGGAAGAGGACAAATCAAAAGGTGCCAAAAAGATGACCACGGGCAAGGACAAGCAAGAACTCATGGTGCCCTAGTATAAGCCCAAGCTACCCTATCCGGCCAAGTTGAAGAAGGACCAATAGGATGAGCAGTTTAGAAAATTCTTGGATATTATCAAGGCACTACACATCAATGTGCCTTTCGTGGAAGCACTTGCACAAATGCCACGATATGCAAAGTTCGTGAAAGAACTACTCACCAATAAGAGAAAAATGGAGGAATTATATCTAGCAACCTTGAACGAACAATGCTCGGCCATCCTCACCAACGCACTACCAAGGAAAGAAAAGGATCCATGGAATTGCATAATTCCCTACACAATTGGAGGATTGGTAGACGAACAAGACCTAGCTGATATTGGAGCAAGCATCATTTTCTCATACCATACAAAATACTCCAAAAGCTGGGAATTGAGGAGCCGAAACCAACAAAGGTGACACTTCATATGGCAGACACATCAATCCGTCACCCTTGAGGGGTAGTTGAGGACGTACTAGTAAAGGTCGAAAAGTTCATCTTCCCTATGGATTTCTAAATCTTGGACTTGGACGACCAGGTGGAAGTACCACCCTTTCTAAAGACTGCACAATCACTGTTCGATATCATAGACGGTTGAATAACATTAAGGGTCGGAGAAGAAGCAGTGGTCTTCAAACTCAAGGACGCCATGCAACACCCCATAGAGCTTGATGACACTTGTTACTTCATTGATCATACGGATGACTATGTTTCTGAATTTATGCAGGATAAACTATTGAAAGCCAACTAGATAACCTGTTCAAGGACACACCACCCTGGGAGGACTCCGACAAGGAACAAAAAGTGGAGGCACTAACAAAACCGATGACTCGAGAGAGAAAAGGAAGGCATGGTGGCGAAAATTCAGAAAAAGGAGAAAGAATTGTGCTCCTCCCCCTTCAACCCAACGATCGGGACCACTCAAGACTAATCCCTGTGAGCATGAATTCAGTGCTTCATTAAATATACAATTTGAAGGGCTTGATCCTCCCGGTGGGGAAGCAGAGGGGCCCCATCTTTTTGAGCCTCACTAAGCGTAAACAGGTAAGTCAAGCTAGTGGCGTTAAACAAGCGCTTCTTGGGAGGCAACCCAAGTTAGGTTAGCTTCTAGTATTATTATCGCTTTAGTTCTTAGTTGAAGTACAACTGTGGTTAGATCTACAATTAGATGATGTTCCAATTAATCTGGTGATTCTCATGTGTTTAATGAGTAAATATTTTCTTCTGGAGTCACTAACACACAGATACGAAGGAAATTAAATGAAAAATGGACCGATATAGCAAAGCAGAGACGTGCACGGCCATAGTTGAGTTTGGGACAGTCGTGCCAAAGGGCATGCATCTCTCAAATTTTTCCTGTCACATAAGACTATTACGCACGACAGTGCATCTTATTTGCATGAGCGTGCCACGCGGGGCAGCGAACGCAACAAGTACAAAAGCTTCGGTACGGCCTTAGTTCAATTCAGCACGGCCGTGCCGAAGAGTGTGCACCTATCAGGATATCTCCTCTCACAGTGAACACTACTACGCACGGCCGTGCATCTCATTGGTATGACCATACGTATCTTGGCGACAGAACTAAGGTATGACATGCCCTCGCGCATGCTCGTGTGCACGGTCATGCGCAAGTCGAAAAGGCGTCTAAAACCTTAGATCGCTCGACCGACTCTTCATTTGCCTATCTCCTCCTTCGCACGATCGTGCACCGCAGCCTTTGTTCCCACCGGTGCTCCTCCATCTCCATTCATTGCACGGCCGCGCACCACCTTCTCCGATGAGACACCACTATTGAGAGCACCATGCCACCAAAGAAGCTATCAAAGGAGCAGCCAAGGAGGAAGAAGCAGAAGTGAAAGGGGAGCTCCCAACCTCAGTCACCCTCATCCACAACCACCCGGCAGGAGCTCACATTCAAGACGCAGATGTTCACCGCCAGATACTTCCATCTCCGTCAGCTAAGCTTCGGCGAGGCCCAACGCATCAATTGGGGCATACTGGAGACAGTAGGCCTCAACGCCGATGTACAGAGGCACCTGGACATGGGCGGTTGATGGTGGCGCCTCCTAGACATTCAGGAGATAATATACCGAGAGCTAACACTAGAGGTGCTCTCGACATTCCAGGTTGCCAGAGGACTTATCACCTGGCACATACTAGACAAGATCGAGTTCAGGTTGGGTGGCACCATGTTTCAGATGAGCTACAAAGATTTTGCCATCCAAATGGGCCTCTACGATCGAGAGTTCACCACTACCCCAGAGTACCATTCCCTGAGGATAGACAGACCGGTCGGGGAGCCTCAAGAGTCTGTATGGAGGGAGCTTAATTAGCACGGATCGACATCACAACCCACGCCTGTAGAAGGCGTCTATTCTTCACTCTCCGGCCCTCAGGTACATTCATCTGATCCTCAGTCACTCCATCAAAGGGCGGGGGTGAGCACGGGGGTCGCGAGCACCAGGGATTTCCTCTACCTCTAGAGCATGGTGGATGACTTCCCACTTCACCTGGAATGGGTCGTAGCCGAGATTCTGATACATTAGGTGACCCACACCAGGATCAGACCGATGTTCTCAGGGCCGTATGTCACACGACTGGCCCGAGGCATGGATGTCTTGTCACAGCACGTAACGAGACAGATGATGATCACCGGGAGCTCCTCCATAGTCACCATCGACACATTACAGGCGATGGGCATGGTACGTTCCACACGGACGTCTCAGGGCGTCCAATACCGCGATCCTCGCCCCGGGTCCGCGCACACACGGAGGCGGGCGGCAAAGAAGCGGCCGGCGGGGACAGAGCGCCTCACCGTCACCAGTAGCAGGACCGAGTACTTCATCCCCTCTAGCAGCTCCTGCACTTACCCAGGCAGACAGAGACGTCCTCCTCATCTAGCTAGTGCACACCACATAGCTATCCCTAGATCTCCAGAGTATAGTGTATCCACCCCCACCACTACCATCGGCACCAACCAGAGGAGACACGGGGGCCACAACCAAAGATAGCCCTGCTGGAGAGGACACGAATGGGTAGGACTCTAATGATTCCTTCGATAGCACCGAGGAGGAGGACCTCGGCTTATGAGCATCATCTTTATCTTTATTTTATTTACCACATTTGTATTTTCTTTTTCCTTGAGTCAGACTGTTAATAAAAGGGTTTAGTCTTTCTATATTCTATGGAGTTTCACTTTTTGTGCCTTCAATGATCTCAGAAAAAGTTAAAACTCACACTTGATAGGAATCACAATGAAAGGGATCGACACATCACGATGCACATTGAGCTAAGTTCACCCTTCTCTCCCACCTTGTTTTAGCATGACATATACTTTTTAGTGCATATATTGTGTTCATTGGGTACAATGCACAGTTTAAGTATGGCGAAGGGATTAATCATTGGAAATTATATTGATCATGATAAATACTGATTTAGGATGATCTATGAACAAATTAATAAGAGTCTCTTTTGTGTCTAGGTCAACATTAGTGTTGGGGGCTAATTTTTTTTAAAAGTATACTATATAATTTTGCTTTTACCAAACACCTCATAAAATTTTGAGCACAAACCCTGACTGTGTTGTCACTTGTCTACTTAGGTTTGGATTCTACCTAGTTTGTAACCATTACTTTACGTTATTTATTAAAAAAAAAGAAAAAGAAGAAGAAAAAAAAAGAAACAGAGAAAAGAAAAGAAAAAGAAAAAAAAGAAAAAGAAAAAGAGAGAAAGAGACTGGAGAACGGTTGGCCTATTCCATTAGGAATGCCCTACCGACCGGAAAGTCGAATCCATTAAGGATGCCCTACCGGTATAGAAAAAATGGTAGAAAGAGCTATCACCTTTGAAGCTTGAAAGCCATATTTAAGTAGTCGGATCTTGACTATCACAAATGTTTATTGGATAACCTACCAAAGGAAAAGGCTACCTCATTGGATGTATGAATCTACTACCCCCAGCCAGAGAGAATTAGGTAAAGAAGTTAGTAAATAAGGGTTAGACTAGACGGGCCAGGTTTGAGTTGGTAAGCGGCACTATAGGAAGGGTTACACACACACACACGTGGGGGGTTTGAGTGCAAGGCAAAACCTATTTTCTATAAAAAAAACTATTTATAACACTCAACATTATGTTTTTCGGGGCACCGGAGGGACTCCCAACTATTTTGAGATTTGAGATTTTGCACTTATCTATTTTTTTTATATATTTCATTTGTTTGAGGACAAGAAAAAGTTCAAGTGTCGGGGTATGATAAGTGCACAAATATACATATATTTCCATCATATTCATATGCACTTACCCCGCTATTTCGCATCAATTCCTTTATTTTTGTGCTCCTTTGGGTTTATTTTGTGATTGAGAAGGTAAAATGGGCACCCAGAGTAAAAGGAACAAGAAACAGGACGAAATAGAGCGAAGCAAGTCAAAAGAGCACTTCACAGAGGTGTGCACGGCCTCAGTACAATTTGGCATAGTCATGCACACACCCGTGCGCTTCAAGAAATTTAAAACAAAGAGATTAAGCTGCGGGAGTTAGCACGGGCGTGCTTGAGATGCACACGGTCGTGCCAAATCAAATAAAGTCCTATATAAACCCGCCGCAGTCATAGAGTTCGGGGACTTTTGGGTGGAGCAATCTTCGGCGAGTGTTCGAAGCGACATTAGGGTTTCAGAGGAGATTGAAAGCGGAGAAGACATCGAGCAAGGGAGTCCCCATGTTTTCAATTATGTCTTCCTCCAATACCTTTGTCTATGTTTCCATTAGCATGAGAGGCTAAACCCCTTCGGTGGTGCCTCGGACACATGAACCCTAGATGATTTATTAATTGAATTATGTTATTTATTGGTTTTCCTTTATTTGATAATTCTTGTGAATTCTGTGTTTGATTTATGTGATCATACCTTGCATGATCCATGGTCAATTGCCTCGTTAGATTCTAGCGACACACAGGTGTATTTAGTGTTTTGACTTGTATGTCTCTTTTATGCATAGATCCATATCTCTTTTAGTGAGATTACAACTAGGCATAGGTAACCAGTTCGATCTATATACCTAGAGATCGGATACGGCGTCTAGATGGCGCAACTGGCGAACTCCCAAGAATTAATCAATGGAAACCAATATTTAGAATTCAGTTATTAATAATGTAAGACACCGATTTTTTTTTTTGAAAAAAAATTTATTATTTATTAAACTCTCCACTGAAAGCCTTAATATAATTATATATTCTTAGAGGGGGTTTGATGAAAATTGACCTTATAATATTATTTAAATAGAATGAAAACCATAGCCACCTCTGTTTTATTTTTGTTTCATCGGTGGTGGTGCTCTCTTTTTCTCCTTCTCTTTCTCTCTCCCTCTCCCTTTTTCTCTCTCTCGTGGATATCTCGCTCTGTTGCCCAGACCACAAGCGGAAGAACATCAAGGTGTGCCCTCGATTGATCCCCATATATACTAGTTGGTTCTAGATGAAATTTTGTTGGAATCAGGGTTAGAAGGGTAGATCTAAGGTTTCTCTCATTTGATGGTAGGGATTTATGTTGGATTTGATTAAGGTTTAATGGATATATATATTGGTGTTGCTTTTCTTTTAGATATTGATATATTTATTAGGTTTTGATTTATGATTGATTTCAATTAGTTCATATTTCTGGTTTTGATTTCATTGTATTTTAAATTATCATATTCTTTTAATTTATCAGAAGCGAAGAGATTTAGGTGGCGTTTGGTTAGATGTAACTGGAAATGCAGTGGATTTACAGTTACATTGTAACTTGAAATACATGTATTTCGAAATACAATGCAATTAAATATGGTGTTTGGTTAGGTGTAACTGGAAATACTGTATTACAGGAATTTGTGTTTGGTTGGAGGGATTTGTAAATCTGGAATTTGAAAACATGTTTTTGGCTTTCAAGTTAATAATAATAATAATAATAATAATAATAATAATAATAATAATAATAATAATAATAATAATAATAATAATAGTAATAATAATAATAATAATAACAACAACAACAACAATAATAATAATAATAATAATAATAATAATAATAATAACAATAATAATAATAATAATAATAATAATAATAATAATAATAATAATAACAATAACAACAACAACAATAATAACAATAATAATAATAATAATAATAATAATAATATAATAATAATAATAATAATAATAATATAAAAAAACAATAATAATAATAAAACAATAATAATAATAATAATAATAATAATAATAAAACAATAATAATAATAATAATAATAATAATAATAATAATAATAATAATATGATTGTGATTATTATGATTATAACATTATGTATTTTTTCCATTTGTAAGGCCACATGACATAGCATGTGGCGTAACTCAAGTGATGTATTTGGTGCTTACAACCAATTTGGATGTAAGACCAAATACATTTAATTATTTCAGTTAAATCTGAGTTTCAAGTTACATCCAAACAAACGTTGGTTTTGTAATTACATCGTAACTCAAGTTACATTGTAACTGCAAAACCAGTGAAACAAACGCCACCTTAGTGTTTCCACCATGTCTTGGATATCTCTAGATGCCTTTGTTTTATGAATGAGATAATGTTTTTGTTTGAGTTACTATCATCTGTGTTTTGAAATCAAATGTTTGTAAAGATGTTTAAATTAAATATTGATTTATTGATCCATTTTTTTGAATTTCATTGATTTAATTGGATATAAATTTATACCTATAGTTTTGAATTTATAATGGTTTTGTATTTAAATTGATTTAGATATTTTTAATTTGAATTATAGTGGTTTATAACTTGGAGCTATTTTGAGTTATGATATTTATTTTAATTAGTTATCTATTTAGATATTTACTTGTTTAAAAATTTAAAAATATCTATTTGTTTCTTTTTGTCTGCTCAATTATTTATTTTTTGGTTTTTTATTTATTTGTTTGTTTTAATTAATTAATCATTTATTTAGTGATTTTTGTATTTTAAATTATTCTTTATTTATTTACTCAGTTTTAGCCTTTTGAACTCTAGTGCTTTGGATATTGGGTTGGGTTGTAGGAATTCTCATATTTTAGAAATTTTAGTTAGAGTGTCCGAATCTTATAGGATTGATTCTCTATTCTTTTAGGACCTTTTGAGGAAGCTTGAAATTTTCGTGGAAACTAGGAAAGTTGTTTTGGAACTTAGTCAGGTAAGTATTTCACCTAAATTAAGCAAAGTATTCTTTATCTTACCTATTTACAGAAATTACTTTTATTATAATTTAAATTGTTTACTGATTGTATTTTATATTTCAAAGAAACCGTAATCGATCTATTTTCTATACGAAACTGAACCATGCATGTATGTTTGGATTTAGAACTATTGACATTTGTTTGCCTGAAACACCTTCTGACATAGATGTTATGTTTGCTATGGTTTATTATTTCGCAAGAATCATTTTGATTTTTGTATACGTCTCCAAACAGTCTATGTTTTGACCCATGTCAATGGGGGTTATATATTGACAGTGTCGACAAATTTTGTTTGTGAACTAGTTCAACCCGTGCTGTCGGTTATAATAGTAGCCTTCTTCTTTACCGTGCTGTCGGTCACAATAGCAGCCTTCTGTTTCCCCGTGATGTCGGTTATAATGTTGTCGGTTATAATAACAGCCTTCTGTTTCTGACCCGTACCACCGGGGTTATTAGTGGTCATAGAAAGTTTGGGAGACTCTAGTATTTTGCTATAAAACAAACTTTTTGATAATATGTTTTTATGATACTTTTGGAGATTGTATTTCTTATGAATTTATTGAATTATTTCTAAATTGTTTCTTTTACTATTTTATTCTACCATGAATCAACTTTATTTCTAATATAAAACACTGTGTGGTTCATTATTTTTAGTGGATTCTTACTGAGCTCCCAAGCTCATTAATCTCTGGACTTTTTTTTTTCAGATCCCGTGGAGTAGGTAGTTATGATATTTTGAACTTGAACTTGAATATGTGGAATAAGTTCAAAGTATTTTGTAGGACCTTTCCTTGTGTTATGTGGCCTTAAAATGATGAACTTAGAATTTGACTTATATTATTATTTCAATAAAATTTATATTATCCAGGCATTTGTAGAAGGTGTGAATAGGTTATGAGGCCTTGCATACACAGTGGGGCCCATCCCCACACGTATGCGGCCAGTCTGCCAACGTCCCATCTAGTTTCAGGGCGTGACAAATAAAGAAATCTTAGGGGATTGGGATCCAAGGTGCTACGACCATCTCTGATTGCTCGCAACCTACCAATTATTCGTGTTAGTTTCTTTAGATTAATCAATCAACACAACCTCTTTCATAGTTTTGAACTAGGTAACAAAGATAGTCAGTACTAGTGTCCAGTCCCTGTGAATTCGATAACCCTACCCTTGGGTACTGTATTACTTGATCGACCCTATACACTTGTGGGTAGTTATCGAGCACCCTGTACGTGTATCATTTATTACACCAAAAATGGAAATGATATTTATGACAAGAGAATAACGATTTAGCTAAGGGAAGCTAGACTCGGGCGCTAGGGCAGAGTCCATGGCCTGGGGAGGAGCAAAGGTGGCGCTACCGAGTAACTCTTGTCGATCCCCCAAGATAGTGGAGGCATTCTTGGGCGCTATGGTAGACCCGACCTCTGATTTCTTATACCCAACCAAGGTAGGTAGGGACATCTGCGAAGATGACCCCCTGTCAAGAGAAGATGACCCACTATCCGACAGTTCTTCCTCGGAAGGACGAGGGAGATGGCGAAGGGCCTCTTTGAAACCCATCATGGGTAGTAATAGGTTGCTTCTTTGGCATCCATGAAAATGTTGGGTCTCCACTAAAAAATGTAAATCTAGAAGTACTTTTCGCTCATCAAGGTCTCCATCTCAATTGCTATCCAAGTAACCAACAAGTTGGAAATTGTTAAAGTGTGAAAAGAGTAGACCAAAGCTTAAAGTACCTTGGATGTAGCGAAGGATCCTTTTAGCAACCTTCCAATGTGTTCCTTTTGTCTCCTCCATAAAACGGCTTAGTAATTCAATACCATAAAAAATGTTTGGCCTTATACAAGTCAAGTACCTCAAGCATCCCAACAAACTCTTGTAGAGTGTAGGATCCAACACCTTGCCTTCATCATGCTTTGATAATTTTACTGCAAGATCTACCGGTGTGCTAATTGGATGGCAATCCTCCATCTTGAATCTCCTCAGAACCTCCTTTGCATAATGTTCGTGTGTAACAAAAATGCCATCTTTAAGTTGCTTGACGTCTAATCCAAAAAAGTAGGACACATGTCACATGTTCATCATTTTGAACTCCTTGGCCATAGCATACTTGAAGTCTTTAATCATTTGTGGAGAATTTTTTGTAAAAATCATATCATCCATATATAAAGTGACATATAAAATATTTTCATCTTTTTTCTTCACATACAAAGCATGTTCATAAGGACATTGTATAAAGCAATCATCTTTGAAGTATGCATTAGTTCTAGAGTTCCAAGCTCTAGGTGCTTGCTTCGTACCATAGAGAGCTTTTTCAACATCAAAACTTTTCTTTCTTGCCCCCCCTTTTGCCACACCTATTGGGTTGTTCAGCATAAACTTCCTCCTCCAAGAATCCATTGAGAAACGCTGACTTTACATCAAGTTGAAAAACTTGCCATTTGAATTTTGCGGCTAATGATATCATCAATCTAATGGTCTTCATCCAAGCAACGGGAGTAAACACCTCCTCTTAGTAGATACCGTCTTGTTGCTTGTAACCTTTTGCGACAAGTCTTGCTTTGTATTTTTTCTATTTCTCCTTATGCATTTTTCTTGATTTACAAACCCATTTCACTTCAATTTTGTGCCCCTTTGGTAGAGAAGTAAACTCCAAGTTCTATTTTTTTTCAATAGATTTTATCTCCTCATCCATTACCTCTGTCCACTTCTCATTTTTTATAGTATCTTCAAAAGAAACAACTTCTTCATTAGCAAAAAGACAAATGAGATTAAGGGAACTTATCACTTAAAATAAGTCTTGGATATTTCTAGTCTTTTGTGTTGTTGAACTATCTTCCTTTGATATTCATGATGATGATGATGATGATGAAGACAGTGATGTTGGAGAAGATAGTGGTGTAGAGTCTCCATCTTGCACATTGAGTTGCTTTTCTTCTTGCATCGCAACCATATTGGTGCTCCAATTCCAAACACAATCTTCTTGAAACTCCACATCTTGACTTATAATAATTCTCTCATCCTTTGGTTCATAAAGTTTATAGGCCATGGATTTGCATCATAGCCAATAAAATGCATGAAATAATCATCTTCCAACTTGGTTCTTCTTTGATCCGATACATATGCATATGCTAGACAACCAAAAACTTTCAAGTGAGAAACATTCGGCTTGAAATTACTCCATGCTTCTTGAGGTATTAGCCATTCCAAATTATTTGTGGAGCATCTATTGAGTAAATAGACCACACAATTGGTAGCCTCCATCCAAAATTCGTGCAACATTTGCTTTGCTTTCATCATGCTTCGAACCATGTCATGACGTATGGTGCGGTTTTTCCTCTCTGCGACATCAATTTGTTGAAGGGAATAAGGTGTCGTCAATGACTTCATTTGCTATGAAATTAACAATACTCCTTTAACTCTTTTGATGTGAATTCTCCTCCACGATCGAATAGCAACACCTTGATTTTATAGCCATTTTGGTTCTCCACCAAAGCCTTGAACTCCTAAATTTTTTAAAGGCCTCTAACTTCTCTTTCAAGAAGTACATCCAAGTTTTTCTACTAAAATCATCAATAAATGTTAGAAAATAATAGGGACCCCCAAATGAGGTCAGAGTAATTGGCCCGCATATATCAGTTGGATAAGTTGAAGAGCCTTCTTTGCTTTATTGAAAGACTCATTTGGAAAGCTTTTTCTTGAGTTCTTTCCAAGAACACATTCTTTACATATATCACTTGATAAATCGATGTTGGGTAGTCCCTTCACCATCTTCTTGCCATGTAAAAGATTGAAAAAAAAGGGCAGCCTTACCCAGCATTTTTGCAAGAGGCTATTTCCATGACTCAAATCCATGACCTCCAGGTCACATGGTGACAACTTTACCGTTGTGCCAAGACTCCCTTCTTGGAGATAGAAGCTTGAGAGCACCAAAATTTATATGCCCATACCTCGCATGCCAAAGCCAAGAGCCATCTTTCATGAAAGAACTTAAACATCTAGTAACCACATGGTTGATATTTAGTACAAACATGTGATTCTTGGTCATAGAAACTTGTGTAATCAACTTATTTTGCTTGCTCACCTTCACTTTAGAAGCATCTCCAAAAGATACATCACCATCCATAGATTCATCAAGCTCCAGGAAGATGTCTTTGTGACTACACATATGGTTCCTCACTCCGGAGTCTAAGTACCACATGTTTTGATTTGTAAGTTCTAACGTAAATATATATATATTTTCATATCAAATTTACATGCACTTTGCATATCATTTTGCATGGTTTCTTCCACTTTTGTGCTCTGTTAGGGTGTTTTGTGTGGTTGGACACAAAAACAGGTACTCAGGAGAAAAAAAAAACAAATTCTGGATCTATTCGGAGTGAAAAGGGTGGAAGAAGAAGTAGCACGGTCATCAACATGGGCGTATCCATGAGCGTATGGATTTAAAAGAGGATTAACTAAAGATCGCGCCCAAATTTCCTTGACACGGCCGCGTACTTGATGACACGGGCGTGTAGCGGCCGTGTACAAGACCGTATATGTATCGAAAATGTGTTAACAATGATTGCATAAGACTCCAGAGAGGCACACGCTCACACACACCCTCAGACACGGTCGTGTGACGTAAAATCAAGCTCTATAAAAGATCGTCTGATATATTTTGCAAGGGGACTTTTGGCGAATCTTCTATCGACAGCTAGGGTTTTGAAGAGAGGCTAAAGGCGAAGGAGACATCGGGCCAGGAAGTTTATAATTATTATTTGTCTTCCTCTCTAGTTTTTGTGATGTTTATTGTTAGTATAAGAGGCTAAACCTTTTGTGGTGCCTCGGGTCCTTGAACCTTATAATGAACTTTTGATTATTTCCTCTTTTTAATACTAGGTTTCCTTTCTGATTATTCTTGTGAATTATATGTGTGTGTTGAACTCTTGTGGTTTGTTAGTGCGAAAGCGCCGACCACATAATTAGAGTTGCTTAATACATGACGAGAAATCACGGTCAAGCTAGATCCAAGCATAGATAATAGGGGAGGCCGCAAGCCGAGAGATCGGGTGGTCGCTATGTTGTCACACAACACCAACTCACTCTCCAGATTAGGGTAAAACCTAATAGTGGGAATCACAGAACCTACGCTCATAGTTAGCATAATGCAGTCATACGACGAAGTCGTTGTATGGGACTAGGGTTTGGTTGTCACGAGAGATCGGGGTCAAACTAATTTAGAGTACTCCAAGGTCCAAGAATATATCAACTAGGTAGCCTGTATTAGGAAATTAATCATAAGGGATTCTTAGGGAGATTGAGATCCATGGTGCCATGTTCTCTTGACTGATAATCTTAGATTGCCAACTATTCACTTTAGTCTAGTTCTTTTTAGATCTTTAGTTAGGATTAGAACACCACCTATATTTTTAGGCTAGATAATAGGATTCAAAGTAGTACTAGCTTTGCCGATCTTTGTGGATTCGACTATTCTACCTTCATGGTACTTTACTACTTGAGCGACTTTGTGCACTTGCGGATAGCATTACGCATCACATCGCGAAAGCACATCATCTCCTTCATCTTCCTTCTTTACATAATTGGCTCTCCCTTACACTTGATTAGTTTGATTAAACCAACACTCTGAAGAGTACTGACCATATTTATCGCAATTATAACATTGAATATTACTTTTATCATACCTTCGGCCTCTACCTTTTTGTCTTCATTTTTGAGGTAGCCACGTCCTTGACTACGACCAGAAGCTCCACCATGGTCTTGACCATGACCATGTCCATAGCCACTAGCACGACCTCCTTGGCTTGTTTCACTTTAAATTCTTCCATCTTATCATTGATGAAGAGCTTGCTTTGTTGAACTTGATCCAAAGATTAAAGGATTTTCTCCACCACCCGAATTTCATCGAATGTATAGCCATTTCTTCTTAATTGATTCACAATGGTCAACACCCTTGTGAAATATGTGGATATGCCTTTCGATTCCTTCATATGTAAAGATTCAAACTTACCTCTAATGTTTTAAAGGCAAACTCTCTTCACTTTGTCATCTCGTTTGTATGCATTTTGTAAGATGTCTCAAGCTTGCTAGAGGTGGTGGCAACCTTCTTGAAAGTGGCCTCATCTAGGCTTTAGTAAATTAGGAAAAACACCTTGTCTCTCTTCCTCAACTCCACAATCATCGTCCTTTGGTTAGCGATAAGAGTATGATTATCTTGAGACTCCTCGTAGCTTCTATCAACAATTTTCCAAACATCCTAACATCAAAAGAATGCTTTTATTTAGATACTCTAATTTTCAAAGTTGTAGGCAAGACTAAGGATGGAAAGCATACAAATAACCATCTTCAAAAGATCTTTCTAACTCTGATACCACTTTGTTTTTTTTTTTTTTTTTTGGTAAGTTAAGAGCTAAATCATAGCTAACAGGTTACAGAGTTTGGGTTCCTGCTACCCCTAATATATGATTGCAGGAATGAAATTTCAAAAGGAGCAGTCGGTAGATCATCCACATAAAGAAAGTAGGCAACTTTATGTCTTCCACGATAACCATTCTTTTGCCAAATTATCTCCAGTTCCTCTATTTCTTTCTCTTAGGATCCACTTGATAGACCATCTCTCCAGAGAGCTAAGTATGCTTTTGCATCTTGTAATCTTGTCTCTTGACTCCTCATTTGGGTCGTTTTTTGAAGGAAACCCCACCTCCGAGCGATAAAGAATGCGTGTGAATTTGCACTTGTTTTGCTCCTTGCTTTAAGCGGCATCTCAGTCCAACTCGATTGCCTCAATTTCTCCTTCATAGGGTGATTGACATTCCCATATAAGGCTTTTGCATATGAAAGCTGGCGATTATTAGGAATGATGATAATGCCTATACCAACCCACGCTCCATCCTTCCCGCGCGGCATCTCTGAGCAGGATGGTAGTATGATGCAATATCTCCCATTGATGCACATTTTGTTCCTCCATATCTTTGATGCTTTTGTGGCCATATGATTTTCCATAATCATTGATATGGAATAATTTGCTATTCTTTTTTAGTTCAGGTTACTATTCCTAAAAATTTTGTTGCATCTCTCCTTCCATATAAGCTGAGCCCGGTAGCTATGGCTTACATTTCATCTAGGCCGATTCAGTTACCAAGTTTTCCTTTCCTCCGGCCATTTCCCCATGGAGAGGTCCTGGGGCCAGATCCCAATTTTGAAATATCCTTCCCTCTGAAAGCTCTTCCAAACTGCTGGGCAAATAAACATTCTTGGAACAAGTGGTAAAGTAGTTTCGGGCATGCAATTACACATTGGACATGGGTGTGAGGGACCAATGCCAATGTGATAGAGAAAATTTCTTGTTGGTAGCTTTGGCATGTAAGAACTTCCATAGGAACATGATGATTCTAGGCATTGCCTTGAGTCTCAGAGTTTCTTCCACCCACCCGGATGTGGGATTGATCTTTACTGTCTAAGTTCATCATATATTGCGGTGAGAAAGAGATCGCCTTTGGTGTTATGTGACCATTTCCATTTACCCTCAGAGAATCATGGTTTACATATTTGGTGCTAATAAATTAAGTTAACCATACAGGGGAAGATGAAAGACAAACATGTATAATTCCAATTCCCATTTGTAAGAAGATTTCCAACATTTGCATTTATGCTCAGATTACGCATCCATATTGATATAGGTAGGTGACAAATTAATTGGAGTATTGAATAGCCAAGGATCAAACCAGACGAGCGGTTATGGGGTATATCGGCCCATAGCAATATTACTCCCGATTTCTTTGGCGGTATGGATTAGGCCCCTGTAGGTCCATGAAATTTTTACATTTCCTATTGGATTGCCAAACATCAAGTTTACCATATTTACTTATCATAAATTTAATCCAGATTTTATCCTCTTGATTTAATAGTTCAAACACAAGTTTGGCTAGAAGTGATTTTTTCATTATCCTCAAGTCCTTTACACCTAGACCACCCTCGATTTGGGGCATGTGATTGTGCACCAACCAATTAAATGAATTCCATTGTTATTAGTGCATTTGGTTAGACAGGATAGAATTTCCTCATAAGTTTGGTAATACCATCAAGGATTGACCGCGGGGGATTGTATAAATTACTCAAACCAAACAAGGGAATTGACATAATTGTAGCATTTACTAATGTTACTCTACCGACCATAGAAAGGTGCATGGTTTTCCAATGTATGCGAGTTTACCTTCTACTTTGGTGACTAATGATTTGAAGTAATCCGCAGGGGATTCTAAAGGGGAGATCAGCCAAAGGTACTTGAAAGGAAAGAAGGGTTTTACATTTTATGCTTAGAATTTCAAGGATAGATTGCTTGATTCTAAGATTAATCGGAGGGGAAAAACATATGATTTAGACATGTTTGGTCTTTGACCGAGAAATAATGGTTATGCAGTCTAAACACAGTTTAATGGCTCTAGCATTTTTCCTTGATGCATGCCCACAGATAAGTAAGTCATCAGCATAGAGAGTATGATTAACATACATGTTTTCATTGATCCGAACACCCTTAAACAGGATGAATAGAAAACAATGATGAGATAACTTTGAATACAAGGACATTACAAGTTGTCCAAATACATGGATAATAAATTACAAGGCTTTTAGTCTTTCTCAAACACCTTTTCATTAAACCCCTCTTAAGCATCCTTTGAAGATACATATATTTCTTAATGTATTAATCAAGTGCTTGTTCAATCCGTGCACCTTTTCAAATACCCTTTCATCAGTTAAGTTTAATTTCCAACCAAAACAATACCTCTTCACCCTACTTTTTATAGTTTATGATGATGCTTCATGATGCAGTTATCTCCATCAAAAAGGTCCACCAGCTTCTACTTGTAAACTAGTACCTTCTACCTGTTTTGGAGGTGGATGAACTATCTATCTCTTCTGGAAGTTGATAAACTTGATGGAATAGCCAAAGACGAAGAAGAAAACGAGGGTGAACCCCAAGTGAGCTAATGCCACATAACCGAGAAAACTATGCTCGTAGCCCAGTTTGTCTCTTAGGAAGTCCTTCAAAGGCATACTGGATTGCCCTGGTATCTCAACAAGGTGCTCAAGGTCCCCCAACTGTGACGCTGCAAGGCCATATATTGTCCATGCCAATGGGGTCAACCAGTAGTACCACCTCCACCATATTGGAATCAACTGGAACAAGGGGAGAGACAGCAATTAGACAACATACAGCATTTTCCAAATATCATTGATTTCGAAAGTTTGAGTCAGTAAAATTATTTGGTGTATATATATATAGATGTCTTGGAGAAATGACAAACCGGCCGAAATATGAGGAAACCAGAGAACAAGTTCCATAAGCTGAAGAAAAATGAGGATAGAATGGCAGCAATCTTGAAGCCGGGAGTGAGAGCCACCGCCATCATACCGTAGAGAGTGAAGTATACCATACACATGAAGACGAGGTACAGGAACCAAAGGAATTTGTCTGCCTGCCAACTAAACCCAATCATGGGGTAAAGGAGCAGAGTATAGAGAAGACTTTGCAGAGCTGTGTACACTAGCTCAATGCTCACCTGCGAGGTGTCGAATACAGGGGTTAGCTAAAAGGTATCTTAGCAGCTATTTGAACTCAGAACGATACATTTACCAACATCCACATTTTAGGTTATGATTCAAAGAACAGGTTCAGAATGGCTATAAGTTTCAGGATATGATTCAAGACTAGCTTGGAAAAAGAAAAAAGGAAATTGGTTAACTCACTTGAGCAAATGCATATGACAAAGGTGAGTACATCCCTGCTGCTTTTTCCCGGTAAAAGACTGTTCTCTCAATGGCCACAATGGGCTGCACAGTGTTACAGTTTGTGGCTCCAAGGAAGAAAACAGCACCATATAAAGCGCCAAGAAGATTGAACACTTCTTGCTGCTTGTTTCTGATTAAACATAAAAAAATTGAATCATCATCAATGCTATCAACCATTCTCTTGATTTTTGCTTGTGCAACATGTTTGCAAGAAATGAAAGATAACTTCACTGAAATACGATGCTGATGGCTTAAACCACAACTTGGATAATTTTTTATATCTATCACACCTAAAAGCCAGTTCTTCTGGTAAGGGGCATGACATTGCATTAGCATTTCCCATTTTCCTTCCCAGGAGACAAGTGAAAAGTGATGTATATATAGGAAGACGTTTAGGACCTTGAAAACTTACAGCTTTTGGAACTTGTTCCAGAAAATGGTACCAAACAGAAGGCCAGTAATGAATGTGGTGAAAAATCGTATGGCATTATATTGTGGATCTCTCCAATAAGACCAGTGCTGTTTCCAGAAACAAGCCAAGCATTGTGTGATAAAGCTCTGTGCATGCTTGGCAGGAAATGAAAGATCCTTTGATCCTGGTGCTGGATTGCTCAATTCCTTGATCAGTAGTTGATTTTTTCTGAATGATACCAAGATGATGTAAGCGTCTGGCTTCAAATTTCAATATAACATCATATGCATGTATGCTTACTGATAAAGAGAAGAACGTCCATAAACTTCAGCAAAATCTAGATTGAGTTGAGCTTCAGCAGAGGGAGATGTTATTTCCAACATCCATGTTGCAGGGTTGCACCCTTCAGTTATTTTCTTAACCCCCGGAATTGCCTTGAACAGAATTTTATTTGTGAGATGTATATAATAGAATGCAGACTTAAGTAAAGACAAGCATACACTGACTCTTCGCAATAAACATTTCTACCATCGCGGCTAGAAATTTTTTTTCAAATTTTGAGTTGAATCACAATGGACACCAGTAAGATTGGGTTGGGCAATAGCAAAGGAAAAAAATATTACAAAGATAGTAAGATGTCAGCTGGCAATAGGGGTCAGATCGTGCCAAGACACTATGGAGCCAATTGTTTTAAGGAGGAAGTTAGGTGCTTCTAAGCATGTCAAACAATTTCAGTTAGTAGTTTTTCTTTTTAGAACAAATTTTCTGAAGCCAGAAGGAAGGACCATTAGAAATCTAGCTTTATAGCAGTTGTAGAAACTTACTTCAAAATACTCTATAAGATTAGCAGAATGATGTCCAAGAGGTCCTGCATATATGACTTGCCCTCCCCTCTTCATCAAGAGTAACTGAAAAGTGAAAACACAAAATTATCAAGCTCCCTGAGAAGGTTGTGCAGGCTTAAATACAAAGTATGGATTATAAATAATAGGAGAGTCAAGTAAAGAAAATGTAAACCTCATCGAAAGCCTCAAAAATATCAATGCTTGGTTGATGGATAGTGCATACGACTGTCCGTCCCGTATCCACTGTATTTCTCACTGTCCGCATAACAATAGCTGCAGCTCTAGCATCAAGGCCAGAGGTTGGCTCATCCATGAAGATGATAGATGGATTCGAGACCAGCTCTACAGCTACCGTGAGCCGCTTCCGTTGTTCAGTGGATAGGCCATCTACCCCTGGAAGACCCACCAAAGCATCTCGTAATAGATTAAGCTCGATCAAATCCATTACTTCTTCCACAAACATCTACAACAAAGCAATGAAACAAGGATGTAGGATTCTTTTCAGTGTGATGGAAAGTTAATATTTCAAAAGAAATGGTCAAATAAGAGAAGCCAGTTTAATTAACAAATTGGATCACCATGTGTATTGCATGACAAGAAGGAGAAATCTTTTGATCCTAACTCCTAGATCATAGCCTCTTTAAGTGTGTATTACTCCTTAGTTACATCTGAATATTCTAGAATGAATAGAAAAGAAAAGATCAAGGAGAAGGTAGCATGCCTTTCGTGTCTCCTGGTCTATTTCTGGTGCTAGTCGTAACCATGCTGAATAAGCAAGAGATTCATAAACAGTAATATGCGGGGAATGGATATCATTCTGTTCACAGTATCCACAAACCCGAGCAAATGTCGCTTGCTTTTTAGGGTAACCTGAGATATTGACACTTCCTTCAGTGTAACCTCCTGTTTTTCTCCCTGCCAGCACATCCATCAATGTAGTCTTTCCAGCTCCACTGACACCAACCAGTGCAGCAAGGACACCCGGCCTGAAAGCACCACTTACATCATGGAGTAGCTGGAGACGAGTTTCCTCAATTCCTTGGATCTTCATTTCCTAAAAGAAAAATGAAAAATATATATTGAGCTATGATATTGATCTCAGTGTGACTTCTCTGCCATATTCAGTGACCAAACTAGCAGAGAAGAATCTAATGATGCTCTGATTGTTTAACTTAGAAATGGTGGGCTTAGATAACCCTCTCATTTTCCCAAGTACCTATATTTACCAACAATGATCTTATGCCACATTCAGGATAAAGAGAATCTTTCGAAGTATCACAGCTGTATGCCAATATAAATTGACTTACAGAAGGCATGTCCACATAATAGTTCACATGATTGAATGTGAGCGAAAGAGGCTGGAAAGGCAAAACCATTCCTCTCCTAGCTTGATGGTTCATTTTGCAAGTACTCTTTGAATTTCTCCTTTCCAGAGAGCTCGGAACATCAGCATCTGCAGAAAATCCACATCATGTTAAAACCAACAGGTGGTCAATCATGCAAACTTGGCAGCATCAGTTTCATTCACTATCCCTCTCATACTTTATCTGAATAGGGATGATGAGGTCAGCATATCAACCTTAGGTTGAAATGGCTCACCTCAATAATCATAATAAATTTATTGCACTTTTGTAGCATTAATTCATCAAAAGCCAACCCTCAGGTTTTAATTAAAATTTCAAACTACATGATAGTTAGCAACAGTAGTTCTTTATGAAGATTAGTGATGAACTTAGAATTGAAGAGGTTAATCAGAACAACCTGAGATACTTGCTGCAGTAGATGCTTCACTACTCTCTGTCATTACAGAGCTCTGTTTCATATTCGGTGCTAAGTTCTTGGTGCTATTATCCTCAGTGTCCTCACATGGAATAAGTGCTCGAGAATTTCCAAGAGCTTAAATAGAGAAAATAACTTCAAGAACGGATCTTATAAAAAAGGAGCATTTGAAAACCAGCATATGAATTTATAGACTTACGATTTAAATATTCCAGTGCAAAAATGAAACAGATGTTGAAAACAAAAGAGAACCCAATGAGAGCTCCAATAGAAATCCAATACCAGTAATCATCTGTAAACATGCCCCTAGACTTGAGAACAGCCTTTCCGATTGTTGGGGCATCAATGCTGGTGTCATTGTTTGGCTGACAAAAAGGAAGCGTATCTCCTTCTTTAGCAGGGATTACATGACACCATTGAATGAAAGAACTTGGTATCAGGAAAAGAACTTACAATGCTCCATCTAGGATCGAGAAATTCATTGATAGATACAGCATTCTGACCATACATCATTGGGGAAATCCAGTAACCCCATATCCACCACGGCTGAATTTCATCTGCTTGCAGAAGGAAACCAGTGAAGTTTTATGTACAGGCATCATAAAATGTAAAGAACTAATTCATATTCTAATAACCAATGCTTTTAAACTTCAGAACTTAAGTATGTTAATGGAAAGGATCCTCCTCAAGTGTAATAAGTAAAGAAATGGCAGTTAACCTTTAGAGATTAGAAAGCCGCCTAGCACATAAACAATGAGCAAAGCAAACATTCCGAACGTATTGCCATTAACCATACTTCTTCCAGCAGCAGCAATGAACCGGAACAGAGATAGAGCCATTTGATGTGTAAAAAAGAATGCCAAATACTGTCGAAAAAACCTGGGGAAGAAGGCATAAAGAAAATGAAACGTGTAATTAACCAATAAACCGATGAAATCAATTACCAAGTCCTATAAAATAATAGACTTCTCACAAAAAGATTAAGATGTATCTGCAAATTGAAGCGGAAATCAAAGTTAAAAAAAATAAAAAATTAGAAGATAAATATAAAAAAAACTGATGTCTTTTACCGGCTTGCAGCAGGGGCAAAACCAATAGTATAATAAGTAAGAACAACCCAGATTCCGGATTCCAGTAGAGAGAGAGGAACCTTTAGCAGCCAGTAAGATAGTCCAAAAGCCCAAGGTGGATAAAACAAGAGATCCCTTTGTTTGTAGAAAACAGGAAGCCTCTCCACTGTCATTGAGAGCTCTGCCATCCCATTGAACATCACATTAACCAAACTATAAAATACAGCGCCAAAGTACTTTCCTCCATCAGCTATTGTTTCATGGGGCATTTCTGTCCTAAGAAATACAGTCATGGCTACCACTGACATTATTGTGATTTGAGTAGTCTTGAATACATAAACAAAGGAATTGCGTTTCATCAACAACCATTCTCGTGAAAAGCATGCCTTCAAGAGTTCCCAACTAGAGATGCCATACTTCTTTTTTGCCAGCACAGAAGGATGAGCTCTAGATTTATCATAAGGAATTCTTAAATCTACCGAGAGCTCTTCCCCAACATAAAATGACTTGAAGGATTGAGCAAACTCAGACACTGAGATATAATGATAAGGCTGATTCTTGAAAAACCAGTACTGCTCCTGATCCTTTCTTGAGGTTACCTCTTGAAGAAAATCAGCAGTCCCTTTCCTTTCAGGACATTTGAAACCCGTGAACTCAAAGAACTCCAGAACTTTCTCACGAGGACCTTGGTATACAATCTGTCCCTCGGACAGTAAGATAATATCATCAAAAAGATCAAAGGTCTCTGGTGCAGGCTGAAGAAGAGAGATTATCACTGTTCCATCCATGACATGGACCATCTGTCTGATAAATTTGACAATCTGAAAGGTAGTGGAGCTGTCAAGTCCATTAGATATTTCATCCATGAACAAAGCCCTTGCAGGTCCAGCCAACATCTCTCCTGCATCCAAATAAAGTATTTTATTTGCCTCCCTGCTAATCACGTCTATTTAATGAAAGTTATATATATTATAACTATGGTTATTTCCACAGCACTTTGCTTAGTTATAATGAAAGAATCATGTCTTAGAAAAAAGCATATTATGGCTAGTATTCTAAGTAATGCTTATATTTCAGAGTATAATGGAATGGTGTTTAAGGACGAATAGTTGTCTTGGTTTGAGTCCATGCAATATGTATACCGCAGATGGGCTGCAAGACTTAACATAGAGTGGCTATTCCTCTACTAAAAGACGCATGAGAGTGAAAAAAGAAATTACATTACTAAATCTCGGACATAGTTTATGACTTCTCATGCGAAGAGTAAATAAGGAAACAAAAGATTTTTCTATAGGATAACAATTTTTTTCATTTTACAGGAAAAGATAATTCATTTACAGGCTTCTTATTCTAATTTCAGTAACTATCAACTCATATAATCATCCAAGCAATGCCGTAAGCCCCAAGTTCAAGTGCAGAAAATAACATTTGCATAAAATTTTTGCTCAGATTATGTCAACATAAAATCTACTTGCCTATATTAAATTCCTAGCCTATATGCCTCAGAAAGGAGCATTCTACACCAATCGAGCTGTATAAACTAAGAAATTTTTCCTTGTAATACAACTGCCTATAGTAGGCAATGTCTCTCCTGTTGACCAGAGGCCCAGTAATCCTGTCTTTTTTTCCCCTTTTTGACCTGAATAAATTGGGGCCAGGACTTAAATCCTCTCAAAAAGATATGGGTGCTATACTTTTTTTCGTAAATTTTGTGGCATATAAAAAACTTATACCGGTTGTGAGACGCTTTTTTTGCCCACCAGAAATACCCCTTCTCATATCATCACCAACCAGTATATCAGAACAAATATCCAAACCAAGCACCTGCACTGCAGAATATTAGCAGCTAAACATGACCTGAGATGGATGCAAAAATAACATGTACTTTCTGCTTTCGAAAAATGGCAAGTCAAACCTTGAGGATATAATCAGTTGCCAGATTGGTCTTCAGCCCTTCCATAGCGGTTGCCTTCATGTAAGCATCAATCTCAGGATCTGGTTTGATGCCTGCATCCCTCTCTCGTCTTGACAATTCTGACAGCATTTCGTATCTATTTCCTACACCCAAGCAACGTGCAGAAAAATCTAGAGTCTCCCTAACAGTCATTTCACCATTATGAAGGTCGTACTGACTAATGTATGCACAAGTTCTCTGAGGGACAAATTCTGATAACTCATGACCACAATATGTGATTTTGCCAGATCTCTGAAAACAACACGACAGTGTCAAGCTGATTTTAAAGAAGCGCCATATATTAGACACTATTAAATAACAGAAAAACACCTTACTGCAAAGCCCCAATAAACACATAAACATTGAAATATGAAGTACACTTACCCTTAGCTTTTTATCAAGCTTCCCAGCAAGAGACAGCAAAAGAGTTGTCTTCCCTGAGCTTGGGGGTCCCAAAAGCAATGTCATCCTGATGATTATTTCAGTATTAACAATGCAACAATAGCTGGTATAATCTTCTATCAAATCAACAGATAATAAGGATATGCCCTACTTAAAAATCCACAGTCAATTCATAAGTAAATTGTCCTCACTTACTACCACACATAAATTCAATTCCAGGAAAACTCATTAGAACTTGTGAGCTACCTTGATGGCCTTAGGATCCCACTCACGCCTTTAAGTATCTTGTTTACCCTTTTCTTTGACGGAGAAAGCTTGACTAAGCCAGTTATTCCCTAACAAATACCCACAAAACTCTGTTAACAGATGGAGATAATCAATACAAAGAGAATAAAGAAAATGCTATATCTATTCACAGACAAATGCACCCTCACACAGAGAGAAGGAACATCATACAAGATAACATAAACTAGAATCCACTGAATTTCTAGTTGTAAATAGATGGAGAAAGATGAATAACTTCGATACAAATGCATTTAGAGCCGCACTTGATGAATGACGTGAAAAAAATATGTTCAAAAATTCCTTGGAGCACAATAGCAAATCAATAATCACATTTCTGACTATAGTTAATTCACACCGTTTCCAGTTCACAGTTCAACAAGCCATGCCATTTTTAACTCTGGTTTTGAAAAGAGTAAAAAAAGAAAAAGGAGAAAACAGAGAGATTATACCTCCAATGCATTCATGGTGACATTCAGCAGAGTGGGAAGGGCTCTGCTCCCAACATAAGCATCTGCCTCCGCCGTTAGATCCTCAAAGCGGACTTCAATCTTCGGAAGCTCAAGCCCGACCCTGTATTCAATGAATGACACCATTACAAAAGAACCCAATTTTATTCAGGAAATAAAAGAAAGAGATAAAGAACAGTGATCCAAACTGATCGATCCGGGCTCTGAGCCGACGAAGGAACCGCTCGTTATCTTCTTCCACGACCTTGAGAATCCGCTCCATGAGAACCTTCTTCTCTTGAATCCCAAGCCTCCGGACGTCGACCTCGTTGCTAGAGACCTTCCCATTATCATCAAATTGCCGTAAAATCCCTTTGGTCATGCGGTCAGAGGTCGGGAGCTTCTCGATAGCCGCCCATCTGAGCGCATCCTCATCATCCTCCTCCGGCACGCTCCTCTTGAACACGTCCGACGGGTCCCGGAAGCTCGAAGTCACCCAGCTTCTCCTGCTTCCGCTGGACACGCCGAGCTCGTCGGCCGCCAGGATCCCAGCCATCGCAAGAACACGATGATGCTAAAACCCCAGAAAATTTCAAAGACTACCAAATCTCGATCTCACGAACGAATTTCTTCTTAGAATGCTCACATTCGGAGCAGAAGGTGGCCGGAGGATCACCGGATTGCACCGGAGACGAGAGAGGATTTGGGGCAACGCGAGGGAGGAGGAGGGAAGCATGGGAGAATTTATATAGAGGATGAGTAGAGAGACAGAGAGAACGAAGAAACGCAAGACATTGCGACGGGGTTCTCATGATTTATTTTTTTTTATTTTATTATTATTTTATTTAAATTCCCCACTACTTCTAGCTCGCTTCTACTCTCTCACTCTCGACGATGCTGCTGGCGCGCGGGAAGAAAAAAAAGAAGAGGCATGGAACGCACGTGAGCAGCACGCCGGAGTTTTTTTAGAAAAACCCCTGTAAATCCTTATAATTATATATTAAACCCTGTAAAAGAAATTTATTAATATTTAGAATACAAATACTATAGGGTTGGGTTGATATCTTGAGTGGGTACTATATTATACCGTGTATCATTTTGAGCACTAAATTTAATTTGTATCATTTTTGTTTCCTCAACTTCGATTTCACTTCATTGGAAGGTATACATATGTAAAGTATATAAAATAAAAGTAAAAAATGACCAAAGGGCCCTTATAATTTATATTTTGATTTTTTTGATAAATTATTCCCAAATTCAAACTATTATTCTAACCCTAATTACATCCCGGAACGAGGGGTGGCCACGCGCGGCAATGGAAAATGCATAGTTATGGCCAACCTCGATTTTGGATGGTTCAAGGGTAGGGTTTGGGTTAAAAATAACTCCCCGCCCTATAAATGGGGGAGCAGTTTGGGTAATTCACTTGGTGAGCACAAAGCTCCCAGGTTCAAGTCTTCATATTTGTACACGCACTGTGAGAGGTTAAGGGTGCTCGTCAACTAAGACCACGTCCCTTGACATAGCCTCTAGGAAGGTCTTTATGGCTTATGTCAAAAAAAAAAAATTTTCTAAAAAAGACTTTCCAAGGAGGGATCAAAGCATGTGTCTACTGTCCGCATTTATAAATGTATGTATAAATTTATAATGCATATGCTTGCATAATTTGAATGAGACTGATTGTTTTTAGTGGTATAAAAATAAATTATTCAGTCTAAAAATTCAGTTGGGAAGTCACATCAAAGTCCTCCTGATTACACTGAAGGAGAAAGAAGAGATGATTGAGAAGCAAAGGAAGTTTGTCTCTGTTGGGATTGGCATCTTTTGATCCTCACTTTGAGTATCCTCAGCATCCTCTTCATACTTCATTGAGATTCTGGATGCATACTGCCAGCCTGACTGACAACCCATGAAATACTTTAAAAGGAATAAAACATCTTTAATGCCTTTATATTGACTTCTTGGGAATTTTTTTTGTATCTTTATTCTCCAGACATCAGACATTGGTTGATTTGTTGATTAGTTGTTTAGTTGTTTAGTTTTAAATTTAAATAGAGCTTATAATACCAAGTAGTTCAATCCATGCTGTTGATCTGGTAGTTGCTGCTGCTGCTGCTAATATTAGAATTATTGGGTTTAACCCTTCTTGTTGACTTATTGAAATTTAAACAAATGGTTTTGGTTTCTATAATAGTGCATCATGTTCCAATTTCAAAGCAGTTGACGTTACCATGTTGTGTGGCAGTCATGCATGAAAGGTTTGCCGACGAGAGATTAATTAACCAATTTTCTAGGACAAAAGATGCACTATTTTGTTTATAGAGAGAATTTTATGAGGAATATTGTTGCCGTGGAAAATATTCATGCGAGACAAATATCAACATATTATCAATGGAGGAGGAACCTTGCTTGCTTCAGAACAAAACGTATTGATTGCATTAATGAAGATAAGGGGATTATTAATTGACATGAATACTATGCTTGTAACAAAACTAGCTACCACAAAGACGAAATCTTCAACCCTAAACATAATGTAATACCAGATCAATAATGACTCTAAATACATGGATAAATGATGTAGGTGCATGTATCTTTATTTTGTTCATTGTATTGGACCATTGGTTACAAGAAACACCATCCATCTGTTTTAAGTATATAAATTCTATGCATGATTTTATATATAGAAAAAAAAAGGTCAAGTGGCAACTTCTATGCAAACTCCCACATTGTAAGGTTGTCCTTGTTTGGGAATGATAAGTAAAAATAAGGCATGGAAAGAAGAGAAGAGAAGATACTCCGTTATCTCAGGGATCTTGATCACTTATTCATCATAATATACTCACTAGAGAAGAAGGTCTTCCATGTGCCAGAGGAGACAGGATCAAAGATATGGCTTTTTTTTAAAAAAAGGAGTTGTGTAATAATCCTCATGTTGTTCTCTGTTCCAATGTTGCTCATGCAGTGAGAGTTCTGAGTAGTATATAATTTGTTTGGTTGGTTGTTATCAGACAAGAAAAAGATATGCAGCGAAATCCACCTCTTTAGCACACAAACTAACTATGCCGACATGAAAATCCAGACTGTATTGTTGCATGTGTACAAACCCACAGCCAACTCCTCCATCCAGAATAAGTGTACTTTACCCATGCGATGAGGGGCTCCAAATAGACTTCTACGAAAACTAATTTTGCATGCGATGAACATAATGGCATCACAATAAGTGTACTTAATTTATCCATGTAATTCATCATGTTCCCTAGTGTCCATGTTCAGATAAAAGATGACAAGGCATGCTCCAGCAAAGTCTATGCTCTCTGAGTAGTGGCGTTGTTCGTGATAACATGACGGACTGAAAGAATTCAAGAGATACTATTGGGAAAATTAAAAGTATTCCCTGAATTGCAGCCTGTTGCTTTATATATATCACCGGAGCTTAGGGCTTCACATCATAACCTAACATCCCCACACTGCTCTCAAACATGATTATACTAACAAGTGGAGAAAAAGAAATAGGATTGCTGCAAACTGCGGATCAACATATACATACAACAATTTGGCATCACAACAAACATCCCTGACACTAACAAGAACAAAAACAAATAAATGCAAGAGAGAATATGCCAAGTTACAATGTAATCTGCTTTACCCAGTTTCCCCTCCTGTATAATCCCTTAATCTCACCATTGGTCCTGAAATTCCAACAATCCAAAGAGATTTTTTTCACCTCACTTCAAATGGTCCAGAAGATATCCATTGGATGCTTGATCTTTTTATTCACCTTTTACCACAGCACAATGTCTAGAATAGCTCAAACTCAACATCATCTCCATGGGTCCTGAAATCCAAACACTTGCCTTCCTTTTTCTTTCGAATACCAACTTCCACTTGTGGTGTGCCAGGATCAAAACTGCCAGGAACCTCGGGTGGTGCGGCACAGCGGATCAAAGCCCAATTAAGACCATCAAAGAAAGGGTGCTGTTTAATCTCAGCGGCACCCTTAAGAAATCCAAGCCTGTTTTCTGGTTCCTTTGATAGAAGCCCTCTGACCAAATCCCTGGCATGGAAACTGACCGCTGGGCTTTCTGGAAATCGCAAGCTCTGAGAAACAGCGTTAGCCAAGGTTTCTTCATTTCCAGCTCCCTTGAAAGGTGTTCTGCCAAATAGCAACTCATAGAGAAAAATCCCCAAGGTCCACCAATCAACAGCACTCCCATGCCCGTCCCCTCTGATGATCTCTGGGGCCAGGTATTCATGTGTGCCGACAAATGAGTTGGAACGTGCGTCAGTGGGCTCCACAACAAGCTGAGGGAGCTGGCAAGGCTGTGCAGCCAACTCTGATTTTAGGGTGGAAGACACTAGGCGAGGTGTGAAGCAGGAACCAGGAGCCCAGGATGGCTGAAGGCACAGAGGATCAATGCACGTGTTCTCTGAACAAGGTCCTGAAGGCTTCTTCGCTGCTGACTCTTGTACGCCCAGTGACGATGATGTGAGAAGGGTTGGGCTAACTGAACACCTCAATGAAAGATCAAAATCAGACAACATGATATGACCATCATCTCGAACAAGAATGTTCTCTGGTTTGAGGTCTCGGTAAATCACCCCAAGCATGTGTAGGTACTCTAAAGCAAGAAGAACTTCTGCAACATAAAACCTGCAGAAAATGATTGTGAAAACTTAGCCAGCAGCAGTAAATATATACATATACGTCTAGCATAAAGAGAAACATATAATGCATGCCCATATATACTATCTATCCAGACTAGCTTTTGGTAGCCATGTTACACACTAAAACACGGGCACAAAGCAGAGAATTGTTCTATTACAACCACTACAAGCATAGATGCATCCATTCTAGGAAAATGAAACTACAGCACAAATGCCATTGCTCAATATTCAAAACACAATGCTTGATAATTTTTTTACTTCGACATTCTGCACTGAGCAAGTTACATGGGTCCATTCTAAGTAAACCAATACAGGAAGCATGTTACATTACATTATCATGAAAATTGAAGATGCCTAATGTGTCCCACTTGTATACCTTCTGCAACAGTAAACCCTATGACAGCGATTGGTCAATTGGAAAACAATTATAAATAACACTTAACCAACAGATAAATCAAATAATGGAAAGGCTAACTAAAGAAAACAGAAGAACCAAATTCATTGGAGCCAGAACATCAAATTAGGGATTATATGTACACACATTTTAGTGCAAGAAATTAAAATAAAGTCTCTTAGGTTCATCATTCAGCATCAGAGGATTAAAGGCAGCTACCTGGCAGCTGGCTCAGAGAAACTCCTACCAGGTTGCTTCTGACGGAGGACATGCAAATCACCACCTGGACAATACTCCATAACTAGGCATGCAAGATTATCAGTTGTGAAATGGGCATACAGAGACGGGAGAAATGGATGATCAAGAATTTCCAATATCTCCTTTTCAGTCTGTGCTCGAAGGATCTTTTTTCTGCTAAGTAAGAATTCAATATCCATGACTTTCAAGGCAAATAAGCAATCTGTACCGGAAAGCTCAGCAAGATAAACAGTACCAATGTCTCCACAGCCAAGCTTTTTAAGAAGCTTGAAATTCTTTAAACCTATGCTTCCTTGTTGCAACACAATCTGGCGGATGGCAACCCATCTTACGTCCTTCGACATATGAGGCCTGCATCCATTAGTGCTAGAACTACTCTGAAAGCTCTCATCAGTGATGCTTGTACTGCAACTATAGTCACCTAGACTACTTTTTGAGCTCTGAGAGCATTCCCCCTTTTCGCGTGATCTTGAATTATCATTCACCTTTACATTGATGGCTCTGCCAACAGTAACATCTGGGGTAAAATCAGCTTTGCTCACACAACTTTCATCGGTTTTCAATCCAATTTTGGCATTCAAACTTGCACTGGATACTGGAGAAATAGATTCTTTCCCACAAGAAGGTTTGTTTTTACCTGAAATTCCACCAGCTTTATTGCTCTCCAGACATCTAGTGGGAGTTCCAGGTGCTGAGGCTGATTCCTTGTTTCCTTTTCTATTACAGTTTGTCTTGCTTCTAAAAGTCGGCTTTATCAAACGTGAATTTCCACCAGGCTTCCTTGATTTTGGACATTTCTCACTTTTTCCTTTTAATTTTGGATCTTCAGGTGAGGAACTTATTACAACTTCCTCCATAGCAATTATATCTTTTATTCTGGTTTTTGAGTCTTTGACAGGTATCATCAAATGTGGACTGCAGGGAGCAGAAACCACACTTTTATTAGATGGTTCCATCATCCTCACTTGACATTTTTCATTGTTTTTTCCAGATAAATTCATAGGGTTCTTTTCAGGCATTATAGATATCTCAACAATTTCTCCTTTATCTTCATTTGATTGAAAACCAGATTCACTTGCTTGAACTACAACAGACGCATATAATCTTTGGATAGTTCCAGCTTCAGACAAGCCTGTGGGACCTACGGGATTTGACAATCGCTTCATAGCTGCCATTTCTGATGCCTGAGAAATACATAGGCGTCTCAGTGCCTGCTTCAGTGATACAGATTCAGACATACCTATTACGGTTGCTTGAGATACACTGGTTGTAACAGGCTTCTTTAATGAACTTTTGTGTGACATTTTCATACACACTAATTGAGGACTTCTTGATTAGTTTTCAAATCAGTTGCTTCAGTAAGCCAACCAACCATGGAATAGCCAGGAGATTTTCTAACTATTTCACCCTTTCCAAGTGTAATACTTAATGGAGTGGAGCCGTTAGAAAGGCGGTTGAGTGGGTTAATTTCATCCTTCGATTCCACAATCGCACAAATACCGTTCCATAATTCCATTTATCGGGCAACTCTACCAGCTGTCTAACCTGACCAAAGTAAACTAACCCATCACTGGCAAAGCCCACTGGTGACATGTAAAAATGTCAAATTCTGCCGCATGTTGTTTTCACAGATATTTTCCAAAATTAACTCAATCTGGGTTTTTCAAAATGTGGGACAAAATGCATCCAAATTCTGCAGAACTACCAACCTACATCATAATAACAGATTGCACCTCATGCAGAAATAATCAAGATATCCAAATCCTGTGATGAAACAATTTATTAGCTTGGAAGACAATCAATGACAGTAAGATACATAAAAGTACGTTCAAGTAATTTGATCAGCAGAGCTAATGCTAAAATGAAAACGCATCAGATATAAAGTGGCAATCAAACTATTCAACCTGCATCCATGGTATCTAGTATCTACATAAAGGTGACAAGCATGACAAAACAGAGTACCAATATATAGTGCTGCATTTCTAGTTGGGAAACTTTGGCATGAGGACTGAGAAGAAAGAGCATTGGATGACTATCTGGTAGGCATTACTATCTACCTAAAGACTCCAACAATGAAGCTCATGAAACTTGAACAACCCTATTAGGATTTCCAGGACTAGGAAAAAAGGCTGCTGATAACATTTGAACCATACCTAGCCTGAACAACAATTCATAGTGCTCTTTGTGTAGCTATATTTGAGTAAGCACAGAGTCTACAGACAATCCGATCCACTTAAATCTAAGAAATCACAGAGTTCATCAGTGTAATTCCTAAAATTCTTTGTGATTAAGAAAGCATTCTTGGAAACATCAAACCTGTGTCTCCGACAGATCATATCCAAGTAAAAAGTCTTTGTAAAACTAAAATCTTGAACTTGAGAACCTTTGGAAGGAAAGCTCTCATATAGTATTTTCAGATGCAACTAACTAGTAATGAAAGCTCTCATACTTCAAACAACACTCCATACCACTATACCTTAAAATCACATCACAAAACGATCATGAAGACATTGTCCCATACACACTATATTGCCTATTTAACTGAAAGAACTCTGGCCCTAATTCGATTTTAAGGCGGACCAGACAAAAGCTAGGAATAATAATAAAAATAAAAATAAAAAACCTTATGGTCAAAATGTATACAAAGACAGAGATTTCCCATGTAAGGCATACAGCCGAGATCAAAACTGTCTCTTTTTTCCCTAATCAAAATGTCACATTAACTCTCGAAAACAGATCCAAAATATTCCAAACCAGAAGCAAAGAGTGACGGATCAGAGAACATTTCCACATTGTCTGATGATCAAAATAGAACAAAACATCACCAACAAAACCAGCAACAAATCCGTAAGATTTCAAGTGGGAACAACAAAAAAAAAAAAAAAAAGAGGGGGAAGCAAGAGAAACTCGTACCTCCGATGATTTCCAGTCCGCCATTTCGAGCATCGAATCAGATCGACGGATATTCCGATGCCAGAGAAGGAGATCGGCGAAATGTTTTCTAGGGTTAGGGTTTGAAGGAGTAGAGAACGACGGGGGAGAGAAAGCGGCGGAGAGCGGAATGCACTTCACGAGAAGGGAGAGCAGTGTCAGTGTGTCGCTCACTGTGCTTCTGAAACTCAAAATTGCAGTAATAATTAAAAAATAATAATTTTTAAAAAAAAGAGAGGGAGAAAAAGAAAAAGAGACGAGGGTAAAATCGGAATATGAATAGAAAAATTTCAAAAAGGAAGGACATGAAATTGATCTTCCATTATTTCGGTGCCCCAATGCGTGTCCGATGGGTCCCATCCATTTGTTCGGTGCGCCTATTCATATTCGAGATCCGCTGTGGAAGGTTGGACACCGGAAAGCTGATGGGGCACATGAACATTGGTTCTTTTAGTGGGCTCCACCATATGATTCTATTATAAACGAAACTAACCAATGGAAAGAGTACACGTAATCACAAAACTGTTAGGAAAGAGACAGCTGGATGAAGGGTGGCCGATAACGGGCTAGATTTTTGGTTGGGCTTTAATTAAAGAGTAACGGAATGAGAAATCACATGGGAATCAGAGCCATGAGTCCCATAGACTCAGACGTCCCACCACTCCTTTGGACGTACTTGGTTAGATTGGATCCTGCCCAACGGTGCTACCTATCTATTTTTTTTTCTTTTTTTTATAATTAAAAATTCTTTTAATTTTTTTTCACCATGGAAAATAATTTGCATCAACATTGGATTCTGACTTTCTCTCTCTCTTTTTTTTATTTTAATTATTAAAATGGAGAATTAATTGCAAAGGGACAATTTAAACTCAATTAAACATATTAATTTAATAATTGAGTTAAATATTTTACATAAGTTATTTTAAGAAAAAAACAAATGACTGAAGCTTAATTAAAGCGGCATAATAAATAAAATCTGTTCTTTGGATTTTTTTTTTTTTTAAGTTTGACGTGCAATTTTGATTGTAATTGTAGTTAATAATCCTGAGAAAATAGTTTTTCCTTTTTTCTGTGTCAACAAACTCCATTTTTTTAATAAATTTATTTTTTAACAAAATCAAGACTAATATTCGACAAACCTTTTGATATAAGCAATGCCTTCAACTTGATGCTTTAATAGTCATAGTTTTTCTTAGAAGAAGCATGCTTCAGACCATGCTTCACTCACTCAACCTCTCATCTATTAGAGCACTTACACCCTTCACCCTCAATTGCCCGGACAAGAATTGCCATGACAATTCACTCATCCAAAAAAAAAACTTACACCCCTCCCCCTCAATTGCCCGGGCAATTACTATTCATAAATAATTTTTTATATTTTTAGTTGGTTAAATATTAGTTTTTATTTGTAATAAACTTAATTAAAACAAATGTTAATTAAAACAAAGCAAGTACATTAATTAAAATAAAAAATTACATTAATTAAAATTTAAATAAAGTACATTAATTAAACACGATAATCTAAGCAAGTAGGAGGACATCTAATCATCAAACCAATTTGTAGATGTATGATCTTCATCTACATTGCTAGGGGTGCCTTCATTCGTGTTACTAGGGGTGGCTTCATTAAAAAGTCTTCTTCTCCTCATAATTTCCATACGTTCCGCTTTCCAAAACTCTTTCCTATCAGGAGAAAATGCCGAGCAATCCATGGCCATAACCTCTCGATCCCTTAGATCTTGTTGTAGTTGACGGGCGTAGTCTTTGTCCTTTTGGAGTGTCTCAAATCTATATCTTTCAAATGCATCTTTTTCTTTATTTCTTTCAAGATTGAGTTTACCCGTTGTGGCTAATTCCTCAAGATACTTACCCCTGTCCGGATTATATGAACCAGCGGCTTGCTTTGACTTCTTTCTTCCTGCCGGTCTAGCCACTCCACCGGATTGTGACGCCCTCCTACGTACTGGTGGTGATGTTGTAGCAGCATCAGTTGGTGTTCCCTCATTACTAGGGGAATTAAATGTTGTTGGCTCTTGGGATGTTGGCGCCCATTCAGTCGGTGTCACATGTTCAGACTAAAATTCCTGGATAATCATGAATCTTGGATAGCTCTTAACATTCCCAACATTGAAAATGCGCGAATTCCTTCTTTGCCATAGCATTGTACCAACGTTGTGCTTGAATTTGCTAATACAAATAAGTAAATTAAGTTAGTATATAAAATTAAAAAAAATGAAGTTACAATTAAAAAAAATGAAGTCTGTTAGAAAAATGTAAAATACCTCGTCTCCAAGATTGGTGCCACTTTGATAATTTTCCGACGCCTTTTTCAAAGCATCCCTCCAATATCCTAGCGATTTATTCAACATTTTCCATCTACTAGAAAGACTCATTTCAGTGCGAGGAGAATTCGGTGCATTCGATATGAAGCTTTCATGAATGAGGTTCCACAATTTTGCATTCTTCATCTCATTCCCCGTCACCGGATTATGAGCAACTTCGCCCCAACACCGACACAACAATACATCTTCGGTGGTGGACCATGAGCTACCCGAAGACGCCATCGAAAAAACTATATGTTTCTCGGATATAAAGAAAAAATGAGAATGAGAGTGTAAGATGAGTTTTTTGTTGATATGAATGTGTGAGAAGTTATGAAGTGGTGTGGGATATTTATAGGAAAACAAATTCTGAATTATTATTATTTTATTTTTAAAAAAATAATCATTGTAAAGATATATCCGTTGGCTTTATTATTAAAAATAAATATATCCGTTGAGATGAATGAGAGTGTAACTGCTGAGATTTTTGCATTTTTAAAAAAAAATTAAAAAAAAATAACGTGGGCCCCACCCACCTGCCCGGTTAAGCGCCCGGGCAAAGGTTGCCCGGGCGCTTAACCGGCCGCGTGGGTCCCACGTCTTGCCCGGGTGAAATCACACACGCTGTCAACATGTTCTTTTGCAAAAGTGCTGGAATAGCACATCGCCTTGCCTTCCACCCGCGCGGTGGAAGTGCTCTTATAGTAACTATTTTTTCTTGTGAAAGTTAATAGTTACCACTAAAAATTAGGAAATTTGACAATGTTGGCAAAAAGGATGTCGCTACTAATTCTTTGCCCCCATGGATTGGTCTATAGAGAATTAAGATCTTGATTCTTTAATTTCTACTACATTTCAAAAAATACCCTCTCTTACTCTATGGTGTGTTTGGAAATTAATGAGATATGAGATATCTATGGGATATCCCCTTTCCTTCACCAACCTTAACAAACAACAATAATATACCAATGGCATAGAGGGCCTATTGGTACATTATTACTTTGCTAAGAGGTTCCACTCTTCTGAGAAGAATTTAGGATAGAGCCCCCCTCTTATAAAAGTGAGAACTCAGGCACATGAAGTGTGCTCTGCGCCTGACCCCATCCATGACTTCCCTCGTGAGGGCATTTGTCACCTTTGTCAAAAAAAAAAAAAAAACAAAACAAAACAAAACAAAAACAAACAAATAACTATGACATGACACATGGGAATAACATTAAGAACTAATAATATCTTTAATCTACATTTCCAGTTAAACTAATTATCAATTTAATTGTACCCCTACCTCGTGAAATAATCGCAATGGTTTTTCTTACTTGGGTGATAATAATGTACTTGGAATTTGACATATGATTGACATATTAATATGCTACATTTGTATCAAAGCAACACAAGATTAGTTAACAATCTCTGCACAAGGCATGACATTCGTGTGCTTGTAAGTCTTTATCTATTAAATGTGAGGATATAGAGAGAGATGTGAGTTTAGAGCACCTTTGTTTTTTTTTTTTTTTTTTGTTGACTGGGAAGAGCTTGTACAAGCTGGATAAAAAAGATACAATAAAAGAAAAAAAAAAAACTAAGTTGCGCTAAGGAGCAAAAACATCAAAAGTGTAATCCTGTTGCAGCAATCTTTTCCTACAGCCATCTAGGTTTGTCACCGCCCCTGTGGAATAGAGATAATCCAGGATTGCTTCTTGCATGACTTGCTATAGTGTCAGCTAGAAGGTTGAATTCCCTTGGACAAAATTTCAACTCCATCTCAGGATGATCTACCAGAAACTGTTTAATTTCTTGAACATCTTCCGAGTTTAGAGCACTTAGAACCCAATGGATTCTGCCGGGCCAAAGGACTAATGGCGGCCTTTCAAAAAAAAAAATACACTGAGAGAGAGTTTGCCTGGCCCACCTAACAGGGAAGACGCTCGGGCTATGAAACGAGTAGGAGTGTGGGGCCCATTATTTTTTTATTTATTTATAAAACTTATGGTTTTTAAAAATTATTAAAAATTTATTATGAATTAGCTTTTCTTAAAAAAAGCCCCTCGATTTTTTGAATTTTTATTTTTTAGTCATGAATTTATGAATTAGTTTATATGTTTTTTTAATAAAATTAACCTATATGTTTTGATAAAGTATATATAAAAATAGGAAAATGAGTATTTTTAAATTGAGTAGATAATTGAATATCTACAAATACACTACATATTTTAGATATTGACAATTCAATAATTAAGTAAAAAATAAAATAAATTTCAGTTTCCAACAACATTTAGTGACACATGACAAATATGTAAAATATTAGAAAGAACATTTAAAATATTTTTAAAAATATTAAAATTATTTGAAAGTTATTTTGGTGACACGCAACAAATCCAAATTAACTAAAAATATAAAATAATTTTTTCAGAGGTTGTTTGGTTACCCGTAAAGATTCACATATAACTTGAATTACTGTATTTTGACTTACTTCAAATGTTGTTTGGTTTTCGTAATTATAAATGCTGCATTTCATTTTTCACTGTTTGGCTTGAAGTACTCTGAAGTAAGTGATGAAGTTACCCACATAATTAATTTTTTTATATTTATATTTAATTTATAATAGAAACATTAATATGAATTTTAATATCACACCAACCTACAAAACATCATGTTCGTTTTATACATCAATAATGAATTGAATTATATAATAGTGATTTTAATTTTTAAATAGATGTTTTAGCTCATCTCTATTCAATTGTTCACGTTAAACTAAATTTTGTTGTTGTTGTTATATAATCCGAACTTTATATATAATTTTTGTAAAAGATAATTCTTTAATATGATTTTAAGAAACAAAATTTTTGTAAAATAAAATAAAATAAATTATTTTTTAACCCTATACTTTAGTCCAAACTTACTTTTAACATTTGTAATATATATATATATATATATAAAGTAGTGATAGGATGAGGCCGGCCGCACTTGCAACCGCCTCATCCTATCACCACTTATATATAGTAAATATATATATAAAAATTATATATTATATATATTTTTTATAATGTTTTTAGATTTATATTGATTTATCTATATATTTTAAACAATTTTTAGATACGTATATATAATTTTTAGATTATCTTATCTTCAAAATACATGTATATATGTACATATAAATTTAAGAATTATATATACATATCTAACAATTGTTTAAAATATATATATAAATCAATATAAATCTAAAAAACATTATAAAAATATAATATATAATTTTTATATATATTTACTATATAAGTAGTAATAGGATGAGGCGGCCGCAAGTGCGGCCGACCTTATCCTATCACTATATATATATATATGTGTGTGTGTGTGTGTGTGCGGTCGCCTCCATTTGACCCACTTTCACAGTGTTTTGAGAAAATTCAACCGTATGGATGAAAAAAACATCAGAAAATAAGCTAGTATGTCAATTTTCATACAATTTGGAAACTTGTAGGGTCTTCATCTTAACGGGTGAAATTCTGAACCGATAGGATTTTTATAAATTTTCACCCATTAAGATGTAGACCCTTCATGTTCCCAAATTGTATGACAATTGACATGCTAGATTATTTTTCGATGTTCTTTCCATCCATACGGTTGAAAATCCTTAAAACATGCTCCAAGGGCCAAAATGGGAGGCGACCGCAATTCAACAGTATTCCGACCGGCCAGGCGACCTTACCGGAATAGTATTCCAGCCGGCCTGATTGTATCATGCTCGTATATATATATATATAGTTCTGATAACATCAGGCTGGCTGGAAAATTGCTGAATTCAGGTCACCTCCTATTTGACCACTTGGAGAGTGTTTAAAGGATTTCCAACCGTACGGATGGAAAGATCATCAAAAAATAAGCTAGCATGTCGATTTTCATCCAATTTGGTGAAGTAATGATCCTCCCACTTAACGGTTTATGAAAATCGACATGGTAGCTTATTTTTCGATGATTTTTCCATCCGTACGATTGGAAATCCTTCAAACACTCTCTAAGTGGCCAAATGGAAGGCGACCGCAATTCAACTGTATTCCGGGCACCCTGATATTATCATAACACTCTCTCTCTCTCTCTCTCTCTCTCTCTCTCTCTCTCTCCCTATATATATATATATATATATATATAATTTTTCAATGTTCTTTCCATCCATATGGTTGAAAATCTTTCAAACATGCTTCAGGTGGCCAAATGGAAGGCGACCCGCAAATAAACAGTGTTTCCGGTCGACCTTACCTTATCATGATTATATATATATATATATATATATATATATATATATATATATATATATATATATATATACATATATACCGAAGAACCAAAACACTTTCAGCCAAAGCATCAACGTGACATCTAACCTACAAGCTGGCAACCTATCCCCATAGGGTAAGACAAACTCGTATAAGGGAAAAGGTGGCAGGAGGGAACACCATGCTCTCATGATGGCTAATTAGATAGGGGCCCGTATCCCGAGGAGCAAAGCTTCATACATAGAGAAGAAGGATCAGGAGGGAAGGTAAGAAACAAAACAAACCCTGAAAACTTCTCTACTCCTCCTCCTTCTCCTTCTCCGATCAGTTGACTGAATTGACCGTCGAAGTGGACAAAGGCAACAGAGCCCTACCTTTCTCACCGGCTTCTACTTTATCTTTGTCCCCATTTTAGGTGAACTCCAGGAGAGAGCATCCACCTTCAAGGCTTCCATCTAAGAACTCATCATCAGTTAGCTGAAGATCCAGGCGGTCCACGTGGCATAACCAGATCTTTGGTTAAATGATTGGCACAGTTAGTAGGGACTTTATTTGAATGAAAAGACATGGAATCCTTGGAAGAGAAACCTCGAGGCTCCATCCCAGCTCCTATAAACATCGGAGGTAGATCAAGGCACCCAAGAACGCTGTCGGTGCTTGGAACGAGAGGTGGAGGCTCTAACGCAAGCCTTAGAGAAGATGGAAGTTTTAGTCTGGGAGCTATCCGCACCCCGGGGCCTTCATCCTGGGAATTAATAAGCGAGCTCACTAAGGGGATCTACATCATCACTGGGGGGCCAAGTGGGGAAGGGGACAGCACCGCTGCCTGAAAGTCATATGCCCACATGCCCATCTGAGTGCACCCATCAAAGAAATTTAAGGCGGGACCCCTATTATATTCTTGGGGAAAGACTCTGGGAGAGTCACCCACCCCCATGATGATGCGATGGTCATTACTGTCATTATCACAGACTCGGAAGTGAGGAGGGTTCTCATCGACACTGGAAGCTCGATCGATGTCCTCTTCTGGAATGTATACGAGCAGATGGACCTCGCGGCCCGGGGATTGAAAGCAGTGAAGACCCCCTTGGTCGGCTTCACGGGGAGTACAATATAGCCCTAGGGGGTGGTCGCGCTCCCCCTCACTGTCAGAATACATCCGCACGAGGCCACTGTCACAACCAATTTCTTAATGGTCTGATGTACTTCGGCCTACAATGTCAGCCTAGGACTGCCGACGCTCAACGTCTTGAAGGAAATCGTCTCCACATATCACCTACTCCTGAAGTTCCCCACCCAAAATAGATATGGGGAAGTAAGAGGTGACCAGACGGTTGCCCGCCAATGCTATGTCGCGCTCCTCAAAGGCAAGACCATGGGAGGTACGGACAAAACTATGGCTATTAAAGCAAGAATCGAAGCTGAAAAGCCAAAAGAATGGGCAACACCGATCGAGGACTTGGTGAAGATCCCCATGAATGAGGAGCTCCCCGAAAAACTATATACCTTGGGTCGGAGCTTTCACTCGAAGCCTAAGCCGAGATGATGCGCTACCTACAAAAGAATAAGGACATATTTGCATGGGCGCAGGAAGACATGCGGGGCGTAAACCATAGTGTTATTGAGCATCACCTCAATACAAAACTAGGATTCAGTCCTGTGATCCAAAAATTGAGACACTTCGCCCCTGAGTGCCAATAAGCTGCAAATCAAGAGATGAAGAAACTGCTCAAAGATGGTTTCATCAGGGAATTCCATTACCCCGAGTGGCTCTCAAATGTCATTCTTGTAAAGAAGCCCTCGGGGAAATGGAGAATGTGTGTGGATTTTATGAATCTAAATAAAGCATGCCCTAAGGACTACTACCGTCTTCCACTAATTAACGGTTTAGTCTATTCTACATCGGGCCACGAGATGCTGAGCTTTTTGGATGCCTTCTTTGGTTATAACCAAATCAAGATGGTGATAGAAGATGAGGAAAAAACCTCCTTCACCACCGAGAGAGGTACTTACTGCTATAAAGTAATGCCTTTCGGTTTAAAAAACGCAGGTGCAATCTTCCAAAGGCTGATAACCAAGGTTTTCGAGAAGCAACTCGGGAGGAATGTAGAGGCATATGTGGATGATATCCTTGTGAAAAGCAAAAGGGCAGACCAACATATCGTTGACCCGCAAGAAACCTTCAGGGCGCTCTGAGCCCATGAAATGCGCCTCAACCCCGAAAAATGCTCTTTCGGTGTCAGATCTGGTAAATTTCACAGTTTCTTGATCACTGAAAGAGGCATAGAATCCAATCTCGAGAAGATCAAGGCGATACAAGACATGAGCTCACCCACGACCTTAAAAGAAATTCAAGTATACTGAATGGCCGCTTAGCTGCCCTGGGGAGCTTCATATTAAAAACAGGGGAGAAAAGTTTACCATTATTCCGAGCCCTGAGAAAAGCCCCCAAGACGGAGTGGAATGAAGAATGTGAGACTGCCTTGAAAAAACTTAAAGGATACCTCAACTCCCCCCTGCTGCTTGTCAAACCCCAACCCGAGGAGAGTTTATATCTATACCTGGCGGCAGCCTCGTATGCGGTTAGCTCAGTACTTCCTTGAGAAGACAAGGGAATTCAAAAGTCTGTGTATTACAATAGTAAAGTGTTAACTGACCCTGAGATCCGATATCTACCAACGGAGAAGCTCGCATACGCCTTTGTCACCTCGGCTCGCCGCCTGTGACCCTATTTTAAAGCCCATAAAATCATAGTCCTAACTGACCGACCCTTGTAGCATATATTGTAGTGACCCGAGATGTCGGGGAGGTTGATCAAATGGGCTATCGAGTTGGGAGAGCATGATATTCAATATAAAACACGAACCGGAATCAAAGCCCAAGCGTTGGCAAATTTCATTGTAGAACTGATTGGGTCAGCAGGCGGTGTCCAGCACGGTAGCGACGAGTCTGAGTTGGATCCAACAAATAGGTGGAGCTTGTACGTTGATGGGTCATCGACTGGCAAAGGCGTAGGAGCCGGCATAGTTCTACACTCATCCACCGGATAGAGGACCACAACTGCACTTAGCTTTGCATTCAAGACCACCAATAATGAGGCTGAATACGAAGTGCTCATTTCTGATCTACGCCTTGCCCGAGGCCTTGAAGTACAAGACCTCCAAGCCCACACTGACTCCTAGCTAGTGGCCGACCATTAGAGTGATGAATTCAATGCCTGCGAAGAGAATATGGCTAGATATTAGGCCATTGTTCAACGTCTCGCAAAGGGATTCCAAAGCTTCCTCCTAGTCAAAATTCCCCAAACGAATAATGAAGCGATAGACTTACTATCAAAGCTAGGGCCATCCTCAAGTCTAACGACGTTACTCCTGTCAACATGCAACACTTAGATAGTAGGACCATTGATGCTCCTTTTGCGGAGGAAATGCAGGAGATTGCGATGGAATCTTGTTAGATGGATCCCATCTGACAATACCTTCAGGATGGTATGTTACCGGCGGACCCGAAAGAAGCCAAAAGGGTGGCTTACAAATCCGCCAGATATGTCATCATGGTGGGACAACTGTATAAAAGATCATACTATCATCCTTACTTGAAGTGCTCACACCCAGTGGAAGCAGAATACGCCCTACGGGAAACCCATAAAGGCATCTGTAGGGACCACATCAGGGGAGAAGCACTCGGGCACAAAATTCTGAGGCAAGGCTTTTACTAGCCCACCTTGTCTAAAGATGCCAAAGAGATGGCCAGAAGATGCGACGTCTGCCAACAGCATGCCAAAGTCCAAAGACGCCCAATTGTACCGTTCACTTCGATGGTTAGCCCCAGACCCTTTACTATTTGGGGGGTTGATATCCTGGGGCCATTCCCCGTAGCTATACGGCTGCAGAAGTTCATCACAGTCGCTATCAATTATTTCACTAAATGGGTCGAAGCTGAACTACTGGCCACAATAATTGAAAGGGCTTGTCCAAAGTTGTCTTCAAGGCTACCGTATCTAGATTTGGAATACCTGTGGCCATCATTACCGATAACGGCCAACGATTCGATAGCCGGGGATTCAAGAAGTTCTGCTCGAAGCTGGGAATCGATGCCAGACGAACGTCAGTCATGTACCCGCAAGCCAATGGCCAGGTCAAAGTCACGAACCAAACCATTCTTCAAGGGTTAAAAACCCGGGTGATACAAGTTGGGTAGATAAACTTCACAGCACCCTATGGGCGTATCACACAACTTGCCGAACACCTATAGGAGAGACCCCCTTCAGCCTCACTTATGGCATCGACGCCTTTATCCTGGTATAGGTGAGACTACCGACCCCGCACATTATAAATTTTGATCCAGAAACAAACAGCGAGCAACTGCGCACCAAGTTGGACCTCCTTGAGGAAAAAAGGGAGGTCGCAAAAACTAGGGCAACAACATATCAACAATGGACTCGCAAATTTTATGATGCGAAAGTCAAGGAAGTCACTTTTCAACCCGGGGACATGGTCCTACGGCAGAATAAGTTCCAAGGGAACAAGATTAGAACGGGCAAGCTAACTCCAACATGGGAGGGACCTTATGTTGTAACAGACGTTGTCTGGCGGGGAACGTACTACCTAACCAGCATGGGGGGACAAAAGCTTTCTCGGCCCTTTCATTCTGAACACTTGAAGAAATATTATCAATAAAGCTCCAAAGTCCCTTTTTTTCAAAATAACCAAAATGACCAATTTTCTAAAAATCATTCTTATATTTTAAAGTCTCTTCACAACAAGGTTCGAGATCTCATGCCCTGTGTTTAAAGTCCCTCTTTTCAAAAGGGTCGATTTTCTAAAAATCGTTCTTACATTTGAAGGTCCCTTTGCAACAAGGGTCGGGATCTTTTAAACCCCATATTTAAAGTCCCTCTTTTCAAAAGAGTCGATTTTCCAAAAATCATTCTTACATCTAAAAGTTCCTTCACAATAAGGGTCGGGATCCCCACACCCGAAATTAAAATCCCTCAAAAGGACAACATGACACCTAAGAGCGTGTTAGCTAAAGCCTCACAAAGGAGTGTGACCGTCATAGCGGCACCCGGGAGGGTGAGTAGCATAGTGACACCCAGGAGCGTCGACACCATGGCACCAAGGAATGTGTATGCTAACGGCTCACCCAGGAGTGTGACTGCCACCTCGGCACCCGCGAGCTTGAGTAGCGTAGCGACACCCAGGAGCATGACCGACACTACGGCACCAATGCACCACGACACCGAGGAGCGTGTCCACTAACGCCTTACCCAGGAGCATGACCGCCATAGCGGCACCCGGGAACGTGAGTAGTGTAGTGACACCCAAGAGTGTGACCGACATCACCGCACCCAGGACCGTGTCCTCTAACACCTCACCCACCAGCGTGATCTCCATCGCGACACCTAGGAACGTGAGTAACGTAGCGACACCCAAGAGCGTGACCGGTATTGCCCCACCGGTGGAAGAAGCACACTACCCGAAGATATGTACTATCTATGGAAATGAGCGGGGGAGAAGTAGAGGAAGATAGAATGCAATTATAAAACAAAGTGAAGTAAAGAGACCTAACACAGTGGTAGGAGCACTTTTTATTAAAATCGGTAGTCTAAATACAGACACACTATACATATTACAAAGAACAAAAGACTGATCATCCACCACAAGAGGGGCCCAGGACAGGGTATTTGATTTTCTCTTCCCGTCGTATCTTCTTTCAGAACTTTAAGGCTTCCACATAATGGAATGTCCTAAGATCAAGGTCGAGATGAATGTGAGCCAAAGTCTAGAATACAGAGAAACCGTCCTTAGCACCCTTTTGGCGACCTCCTTGAACTCCTCACCGAACCATCTAGCCACAACCTCATTTGTCGCCTTTTGACGTTCATCATCAAGGAAGGCCCAGAATTCCCGAGATTGGTGATGATTCTTTATCGCCAGTTGTAAATCCTCGGCCCATGAATGGGAACCCAAGTAATCCTCGATGCCAACCCCAATGAGTTCATCTCACCAGGCTTCCTCGACTTCACGGGCCTTCTCAACGGCTTCCAAGGATTTTTGGGTCACAACCAAATCCCAAACGATAATGTCCTTTGTCTTTTGAAGAGTCCGCACAAGCTCGTTGGCGGAAGCCAATTCATTGGCTATCATCTCTTTCTCACCTAAGAGAAATTCCGCCCGAGCCCCCAGCTTATTACACAACCGCTGCGAGACCTCGTATCCTTCCTTCCAACGGTCTTGGTCCTCCTCAGTACGCACCAAATGTGAAATCCAAGGATTTTAGGGATTATTTTGTTTTGCTTTTAATTAGTTATTTTCTTTAATTGTTTGGTTAATAAGGGAAGATTTTCAAAGTTTTAGAATTTTTTATTTATTTTGGAATAAATATTCTCTAGTTATTCTTTGATTAATTAATTAATTAAAGAATAATTCCCTAAAAATTGGAATTTAATTGGATTTATTTTTATATAAATATTTTATATAGTTAAATAGGAATGAATGCAGATAGATAGGTTTCTGAGATTTGAATTAAATAAAAAAAGGGTGTATGAGAAAACGCGTCGGTTTGAATTGTGTCAAAACGCGTGATGGATGCTTCAAGATATGTTAAATATATATATAACTATATATGTTTATATATTTAAATAGAGAGATATAAAGATAGAGAGAGTTATAGAAAGAGTTATAGAGAGAGAAACCCCCTTCAACTTATATTCGTTTGCGATTCAAATCGGCCAGCAATCTTTGGGGATTTAAACGAGGGATAAATCTTATCTGATCTCCTCCAAAGCATATATATATATAGATAGGCGATCACCAGAACCCTAGTGCCGCTTTTATTTTCCGTCACTCCTCTTTTCTACCCGTACACTTTGAGGGGGAGTCGGTCGTCGGAGAGGAGCCTTGGTAGATCGCGGGCTTCTAGTGACTCTTGTAAGTTCCCCATTCCCTGGTTTGAGGTTTATCTCTATATGCATGAATTCTGTGAAAGTTGGGAACTAATAGAATTTCTTGAGAATAATAGAAACCATAATGATGTTTACTTAATATTTAATGAGTATGGATCTTCTCTGATGTTGGGGACATGTGTTATGGTGCTTAGATTGTGTATTTGGAAAAGAGGACATGGATGTTAAATTTCAGTTGGGTAGGCATGCATGTTCATGGGTGGGCTGGCTAAGTTGGTGTCTTCCTGTGATTTGAGGTATAGGTGTGTGATGATCGGTACATAGGGCTGCATACATGGGTTTGATGGTGTTTTTCAAGTACTATGTTTTAGAGAGGGAGGATTATATTTGCTGATTTTAGATTAATAAGCTGGTGGTAACGGTGGATTATAGATTGGTTGTTGGGTGTGTGTATATATATATATATATATATATATATATATATATATATATATATATATTATGATATTAGTAATGTATTGGGTTCTATTATCACAGATGTAAGGTAAGTAGAGGATGTAGTTCTCTGATTTGTTTGTTGGTAAATAGATACATTCAGGTGAGGATATTTGATGAGAAGGGAATGTTAGGTGATTTGGTTGCTGTTTATACAAACAAAATAATAATAATAATAATGATATATATATATATATATATATATATATATATATATATATATATATATATATATAATAATAATAATAAAATTTAGGGTGCTCATTGCAAAAAGGAAATTAAAAAAAAATTAAAATATAAAATATAAAATTTGGTCTTATTCAATTGGTGACTGGTCTACCGCATCGCTATGATGATCGTGCCACCAGATCGTGGTGAGGAGTTACTCTCCCTCATCCTCATCCTCAAGAAATTGTTTATAAAAGAGGAGGGATGATAACTATTGAAAAGGGGGGTAGAAAGAAGATGGCAGCCCCAATAGGAGAAGGAAGAAAAGAAGAAGGTTTCCCCTTTCTCTCTTGCTGCTCCCCTGCGATGTCGAGCCACCCAAAGGGCCACCTCCGCCGATCGTTGCAGGTCCGCGCCTGAAGCACCCCTAAATCCAGCCGCTAGTCCGCTCCTGTGCCCCCTGCTGTCAGCCCGCCACCATGCCACCACGCCCGAGTGGGGGCGGCTTCGCCCGGTAGGTGCTAGCCTCAGCTCAAGTCCGCCACACTTCTTTGCCCACTCCGCCCGGTGGCTGCTGTCCGCCCCTCCAGCTTCCCCTGAACCTGATCGCTGCCCCTTTGCTGCCAAGCTATCGCCGCCGGAGGAATCTGAAGCCCTGCACAGCCCTCCGCCACCATGACGCCACCATCTACCGCCACTGTGAAGATGGGTTGCTGAGAAAATGGTTGCTGCTCAAGAAGGTTGCTGAGAAAATGGTTGTTGCCTGAAGCTTGATGCTGATGAAATGGTTGTTGTTCAAGAAGCTACTATGCTGCGAATTCCGCTGCTGTCGGACTATTGCTGCCTTTGCCGAAGCTGCTTCGCTGCTGCTGTTCAGAGATAAGGAAGAAGAATCTTCAGCACTATGAAATTTCTGCCAAGAGCAATAAATTTTGAGAAGCCATTTTGACCTGCTGTCATTATAAATAAGGAAGAAGTTGCTGCTATCATCCAAGATGCAATCTTTAGTTGTGAAAGCAAAGAAAATGTGGAGAACCTACAACTGCTGAATGTCAACCTTCGTGATCAGAAAGAGAGCTTGAATGAATCTGGAAGACCTACAACAAGTTATGTTAAGAGGTTTTCTAAAATTGAGAGTAGCTGATTCCAAGTTCACCTCTGATTAGATGGAAGACGCTCAATGAAAAATTGGGGTGCAATCTGTTTATTGCTGAAGCTGGATTATTTCATAAGCTTGCTGCAGAAATCAGCAGACAAGAATGTCAATTGTAAATTTGTGGAGACATACTATGAAGATTATGTCAATTGCTTGGGTTACACAAAATGCCCATTACCTGTTTGATGAAATCCCCAAATATCGATATCTCTGCACAAAGACATAGAACTAGATACATAATGCAATACGGAGCTGGCCATGGAGCGTTCAGGTGATATGCCTTGTTGAATTACTGTGAAACTGCAGAAATGTTGCTGCTCTCAGTGATGCATAGCTAGCTATCTTCTGTTGCATTCGAATTTGATGCAAGATTTGGATTCGAAAGGAAGTGTTTAAATGATATGGTAGATGATCTGCCTGACCATATATGAAGTTGTACATGGAAAGGATAAATTGAGGACATCACTAGCAATTGCAGCAATGACAAATCCAAGTTAAAATCCAAACAACAGTACCCTCTCCTTCAGCTCCTTTGGCAACCACAACCTGTCCCAAAATGACAGTCATCACTTCATTTTCAGTGCTACTGCAATGAAGCGCAAAAAATGATAAAACATTGTCCCATAATGCTGTGCATCAAAACATAATTCAAGTCTTCGTTTGGCAGACTTCTTAGCTCCAAAGGGAACCAAATAAGGCTCATGACAAAGAGGCTTGACCTGCAGAAGTATATGCAATAAAGAAAAGAGCTTCTGCCAAAAGAAAATTGCCAAGCTACATTATAGCTACATATTGTGAAATCTGATGAAATAAGCTATAAATTGATTGAAGGAGGAACGTTGATGCAAAACTTGCTTCCAATTTGGTTGGAGGCCTTGCAAAAATCATTTCAAAAAAAAAAAAAAGAATACGAAGAAGATGATGCCATTGCTGAAGATGTCGGATCGCTTGGCGTTACTCGCATTCTTTGAAATTGCGGCATCGAGGTTGCGATTGTCGCTACTTTGTCAAGCATCGCGGGCTACCGATGCCACTACTATTGCTGACTGCTGCTGCGAGATGGAGCTGCTGCCGCACTGGAAATTTATTGCTATAGGCTGCGTTTAGTTTACCTTCTACTCAATTTATTGTTATATCAGGAGTTATTTATTTATTTATTCTTTGTAAAAAATATCTGCGAGAAATTTACATTTTGCATCAGCTACTGCCAGATTCTTTGGGGAGCTCTTGCTGTTTGCTGCGAAAATAAAAGAAGTGGTTGTTGTTGTTGCAAAAGACCAAGAAACTACTGCTGCTGCTGAACCTTGCTTGGAGCCGTTGTTGCTGTTTCTGCCAGAGAGATAAGAAAAAATACGAAAAGTTGCTAGCTGCTGTAGAAACTCTGCTGCCATACTGATTTGGGGAAATTACAAAAAAAAAATGAAGGCTATTGTACCTCATTGAGGGATGGCTGCTGAAAATGCTGAAAAATGCTGCAGAAGTGGCTGCTGAAAATACTGAAAACTGCTGAAAATTGATGAGATTGTTGCAAAAATAGCTGTTATAAAGACCCATTTTCAAAAATTGATAACTTCTGCCTGAGAACTCCAATTGAGGAGAAGTTTGCGGCATTAGAAACTAGATATCAAGATCTTTCCAAATATATATAGCGCAGCTCCTTTCGGTGGCCCAATCGGCTCAAATTTTGATAAATAAAAGGGTCAATTCCAGCAATTCTGCCACCGGCAATTCTGCCAATCTGATTACCCATTTTCAAAAATAGATAACTTCTGCCAGAAAACTCCAATGGAGGTGAAATTTGTTACGTGAGAAACTAGACATCTAGATCTTCAATAGTAATATACAGCACCGACCCTTTTGGCAACCCGGTCAATGCATATTTTGGTGGAGAAAAAGACTAGTCCTTGCAGCCTGGCCAGCTTGACTACCCTTTACTCAAATGCCAATAACTTTTGCTAGGGACCTCCAATCGAGACGAAATTCACGGCATCCGAAAATAGACTTTCAGATCTTTCCGACCATGTGTGGTACACCCCCTATCAGTGGCCCAGTTGAGAGCAGTTCTTGATGGAATGGGAGTCAATCTCTGCAGTCCTGCCAGCTCGACCACTCCTCGTTCAGAAATTGATAACTTTTGCTAGAAAACTCCGATCGAGATGAAATTCATGGCATCGGAAAATAGACTTCCCGATCTTTCCAACCATGTATGATACAACTCCTATCGGCAGCCCAGTTGGGAGCAGTTCTTGATGGAAAAGAAGGCTAATTGGCGGCCCAGTCGATACGGACTCTAGTTACAAAGCCTTCCAAAATCTCAAGGCAATGATATAATAGCGCAAGGCGACCGGCGGATTGTTCCAAATGGCGGAGCTTATATTCCGAGGCAGAGAGTGGCGTCATAAATAAACAAATAAAATATATATATATATATATATATATATATATATATATATACATATATATATGTATATGCTGATATGTAACAAATCATTTTATATTGCAATGAATAAGATTATTCTTTCTCATTATCTCTACTTGTACTTTTGCCCTTAATCGGAGGTTTCCAAGACACTGTCTGGGGTAATTAATAATAGAGGCTTGCCTCTAATAGAAATTGAAAGAACCCATGAAACAAAAAATGATATTTGTGCTTCGATATATCGTTTGGTGTCACACGATGCGAAGCGCGTATTTTCGATCCCACAGTTGCTAGTAGTGGTGCTTTGATTCCAAGTGGTTAAATAGTGGTTGGATTTAATTTTTCAAGGAATTGCTAACAGAGGCTGGTTTATATATATATATATATATATATATATATATATATATATATATATATATATATGTATGTGCAAATAAGTACGGTTATGAACTTTAGATGGTTGACTGGTTTCAACCCTCTACTTTCATAAGGTTGGTTCTTGGTTGGTAATGGATTTTGAGTGGAGTTGATTAAATAAGTGAATTCTTGGATTTCAGTGGGTTGATTTGAATCACTTTTAACCCAAGTTGAGTTAATTAAGTCAAGTTAGTAAGGTTAATGAGATTGGGATTATTTAATGGGCCGGGCCCATTTAGTTGTACATGCATTATAGATTATACTATTTGTAAACACTTGTGCATGTGTTGAATGTGGAGCTGTGTTTACCAGTTATTACCGAGCGTTTGGTTGGATTGCGCTTAGAAGTAAGTTACTCTTGCCTCGCTCCTACCCATTGTTTGGGTTTCTTGTGTTGATGAATGCTAGTTATTGGCATGTCTTTCTTTATGATATCTCTTTTTTCTTGGATGCATGCACATACATGTTTGTTTTGCTCTCTTTTCTCGTATGTGTGTGATTGATGTGCTTGTGGTAGTGTTGTTACTACTTGTTTATTTGGAATGCTCTGTTGGGCTTACCGACCCGTGGGCCGACACTTGATCATGGGCACATGATCTTGTGTGCTGGTCGGGAGGTATGCGCCAACTGAGTTTGTTCTTCCACCCTGTTCAGTGGAGCGTAGGGGCACCGGTTTGGGGAACGTTCAGGGACAGGATACCCTGGCCTTTCGGCTTGCCATGCTAGAGGGACGATACTTTGGTTGTCCTAGGGAACGTTCAAGGACGGGACACCCTGGAGTTTCAGCTTGCCATGCCAGAGGGACGATACTCTGGTTGTCCTGCCTGTCAATGGGGTTGGTTCACTGGCCGTGTCGACACGTGGAGAGGTGGCGCTATCGAGGTACGACCGAAGGGTCGTGCAGCCTGAGGCTGTGTTGCTGTCCGGGGGATTGTTGCTGAGCTATATTTTTGGAAATCTCTTCTAGAGCCCCGAGGGCTAATGCTGGATAGGAGTCGTACCGTTGCAGATGTTTGTGGTAGACTCCTAGGATCTGTTTGTGGGGTGTAGCCCCGTTGCTTGAAGATTCTTGGATTTTGATATCATGTTTCATCATATTGCTCACATGTCTTTGAGATCCTTGTAGGGTACTTACTGGGCTTTCCATTCGAAAGCTCACTACACTTTTCTTCTCTCATTTTAGGTCATGAGGAGCAGGTGACTTGAGCTCAGGGACGTACAAGAGTCGGGGTGGGATTTTGCTGAGGTCGGAGGATCTCTTTGTTTTGTATTTTCTGTGTGAGCATTTTATTTAGGACCCTGGTAGGGCCTGGACTTGAGTAGGGCATATGGACCCTTTATGATTTATTTTTTATTTTCGCTGTGATTTATCCTGAGGATATTGATTATTGTTATTGGCACTTTTGATTATTACTTGATATTTGCTTTGATTATTTAGGCCTTGTATTCAAGTGGGGCTCGTTTCCACTTGGGTACGGCCGATCTGTTTACGTGCTCGAGGTTGTGTAATTCGGGTCGAGGCGTGACACCAAAGATGTCTGAAGTCCCTCTACCAACTTCCTCAAATCCATCACCTCAGCTTTGAGCGACTTTATTACTTCATTAAAGGTTTTCTCCTCATCCACTTCGCGACGAAGACGACGAACAGTATAATCCAATAGCTGGTTAGCTTGAGAAGGAAAATGATATCATGAAACAAGGCACGGGTAGGAAATAAGATGGAAGATGGATATTATACCGTTAGGTTGAGAGAGGAAAGGCAGTCCGCCAACAATTGCTTGGGCAAAGTGTCTAGCTCACTCTCCAAATTCGGGAAATTAATACCTCCTAGGCCCATAGCGACCTTCAGTGAATTACCCGAAGTATCCGAAATACGGTCCTGAGAGGGCATCGTCCCCACCCCAGCCAAGACAATTACACCACCCCAAGAAGTCCCTGCCAATGATAGTTCTGAGATTTCAACCCCTGGAGCAGGCAGAATAAGTCGAGAGGAATCAATTATCATTACATCATCCTCCTTACCTACCTTGGTCATCGTAACCAGAGAAGCTTGTCTCCCTAACTCTAAAGCCGGGATCTCCCCTTCTCCGTCGCTCAAGGAGTCGAGCCAATCATCGTCAGGCTTCCCGTCTCTGTTGCTGGACTTACCCATCGACTTCCTCTTTTTTCGACTCAATGTAACAGCAAGAGAAATGTGGGCCATGGGAATAAGGGAGCCTACTAGCTTGTCCAGATTCCTCCTAGGACCTGCCGAAACAAGACAATATAAAAACATCAAATCGGGAACCTGGCAAAAAGGTGAAATATCCAACTCTCCCTACTCATTGTCAAGAAAAGACCATGGTTCCTAAGGTTCTCTAGGGCCAGGATATAATCCAAAGGAACTTTAGACAAACTTTGGAGAATTTCTAGTTGAGCCTTCTCCTCGGTTGATTCCCTTCTCTCACAAGAGGTATTCACATTCTGCCGCCTATACCTAAGGGGAACTTTCCAGGGCCCCTCACAAGAAACAAAAAAAGGACTTGTCTCTCCACTCGCCAGAGGGAGATGACCGGGGTCCCAAACAAGGCTTCTCGGGACGGGCAAAAAAGTAATACCACCTCGGAAAAGGAGAAGGTTTCAGAAGGAACAAAAGGCGGAACCAACACAAAGTTGGTTCCAAACCCAACGACTGGAAAATCATAACAAACCCGCATAGGACCTTCCAAGAATTGGGAACCAACTACGTAAGGCACAATTGGTGGTAAAGAAGAATTTTATAGAAAATGGGGGCGAAAGGAAGTCGAAGACCAGAAGATGTGGCATCCATATGGAATGCGAAACTTCATAAAGCCTAGGAGGGTTATCCGCCCTCTCGTCAGCCCTAGGAAGCCTACATGTAAACTAGGGAAACCTAAGAAGGGACTCACGAGCCGCTCGCACGAGCTCGCTTGGGGACAAGAAGCTGCTAATCGTGGCAATTCCAACCCCCTCAGGCATGACTTCCCTCATATTTACCCTTGATAGACATCCTCTTGTATTCATACAAACCAAACCAAAATACCACTTACACTGCCTTAAATATGATTTCATTCCTCAGAGTGAAAAATACAACAACAAGATAGGTTGAGGATTTTGTTTATCTTGGTTCTTATTATCTCCAATTCAATTTGAATATCTTGGATTATATCCACAATAATGATTATAGTATATTAAGTTGTGCCTACTCCTACCTGAAATCAGATGAAGCCTTGACAAATTTATTGTGTTGAAACAAAAATTCCTGATAAGGAATCGTATGACTACAACTATAATTTGTAGCCAGTTTCCTTTTTACGAATTCATCTCAACCATATAATAAAACATCTAAATTTTCATTTACACAAATGCAAGAACACAAGCATGATCATTGAGTCTAATATTCCTTTATTTCATTTACAATGTTTTCATCTTAAACAACGACCAAAAGATCAGAATTTTCATAGCATGGATACAAGAACAAAACATGGATAATTTCCATGCCTAATGTTCCTTTATTTCATTCATCAGGTTCTAACCCTAAATAGAGGCTACAGATTTAGAATTTCACAACTACAATAACGCACTGCATGATCTTCATATCCTTTTCTTTTGTTAGTGCGAAAACCGATTCCTCCTTGGGATCGAACCTCATCTCCAACCAAAGGTTGAGATTTTTTTTGTTGAGGGGTTTGTTAACAATTGCTTGAGAAGATGACGAGCCGCTCTTGTCCGCCACGAGTCCTATGTAGGAAGAGAGAGAGAGAGGGTCGGGGCGAGCCTTATTACCCGATTTAGCTCCGACGATCAAGTCAGTCGCTAGAGCTTGGAGTGGAAGGAGAATTTTTTAGAGTTTAGTTGTTTACCTTCTTCTTCATTTCTCCCCTTCTTCTCTCCCTCTATTGGGTTTGGTGCTTGTTCCCTTTTTTTTAGAACCCTTGCTTGTCGTAATTATTTCTAACAAGATATCCTCAGCACCTTATCTCCAGGCAATTCCTTTTCCCCATACCTTGATTTCGCAGCTAGCTTTCCTCCTAAAGAGGGGGTATGAGGTGAAAATCAGGTCGGTCGGATGGGCACTCAGGATGTGTCCATGTGTTCGACTAGATATACCCATATCATTACTCCCTCCTCCCTTTTACTAAGTCTGTTTACGTCCGAGGCCGAGTGATACATGAGTGGTTCTCGGACTTTGGTCGGCTTGGAAAGCTATGCATTGGGTCAGTTGGGTCGGTCGTGGTTTTGAGGTGACTCGACAGTTTTTAGGGGCCATGGTCGATTGCAGTCTGAGTCAGACTGATCTTCAACCGAGTGTTCTACAAGGTAAGTTGAGCTGGTGGGATGTGACCTTGGTCATGGATGAACTTCCGAGTTGGGGGGATTCAAGGGCCAAGGCTAGCACTTATCTCAATCTTAGCTGAGTACCGAGGTGACCGTTTCTGAGACGTCAAAGGGCCAAGACTAACACTTATCTTAGTCTCAGCTAAGTGTCGAGGTAACCGTTTCCGAGATGTTAAGTGTAGCATTCAAGGTCTCGTAACTGAGATCACTTTAAAGCTAGTCTTTATGGCGATTTTCGAACTGCCAGACCGCGTTTATAAATCAGCGTAAATGGGGTTAACGCTTTCATTTCTCAGTGAAACGGAGAAACCAATCTCGAATGGCTTCTTCTTGTTGCCCGCTCTTTTTCATGGTGTTCCTCCAGGAGAGCTCCACCCATCATCTAAGGATTCCACCTACGTTCCATAGATACATGGAGCAAATAGAAGTCGGTACTATAAATCTGAAGGGTCTGAGCGGTTGCATATGGAGCATAGTACTGGCTAGAGATCAAGCCTTAGGAGAAGTGTGGTTCGAAGAAGGGTAGCAGGAGTTCCTCATGGACCATCATGTGGTTGTGGTGGACTTTTTGGTTTTCATGTACACTAGAGGCGTGAACTTTAAGGTAAAGGTCTTTGGGCGAACTTCATGCCTGAAAGAGTAGGCCTTCATTGCCCAGTCACACTGTAAAATCCAAAGATTTTAGGTTATTAATTTTCTAATTATTTTACTAAAGTCTTTGGTTAATAAAAGAAAGTCCCCAAGGTTGGATCTAGTTAAAATTTTGTTGGGATAAACATTCTCTAATTTATTTAAGTAATTAGATAATTAGAGAAGTCCCCCGTAATTAGAATTTATTGGAGTTTATGAGAAAAGACGGATTTAAATGGTTAATGCGCTAATTAGGGTTAATTGGGGACCTTTTAGCAATTTCAAGGAAAAGCTAGATTTAAGTAGAAATTGGTTCCCTCACACACAAGAGGACTTACATGCGAATTGGGAGAAATAGGAGGGTTCTTTACTAAATTCACATGGAAGCCCTGCATACTAGTATGGAATTTCAGAAGAATCCAGGGACTCTTTACTAAATAACCACTAAAAACTAGCATAATAATTTAGTAATACTTCAGGGGGTTTATGTAAATTTGACATTACTATAATTCTATAAATAGAGGAGAAAACCCTAGCCGTCTCTAGGTTTTTATTTCTCGCCGTCGACGGCCAGGGCCATGAGGGAGAAAAGAGGAGTTCTCTTTTTGATCTCCAAACAATCTCCGCCAAAGATTAGATCTTTGGTATGATTCAGGTTAGTCTCTAAACATATTAAATGATTTATGTTATTTTAGATATGGATTTATAGGTTTTGGGATCCAAAATATTGAAGGTTTAGTTTTATATATATATCTTGAGATTAAAAGTTCGGAATAATTGGATGATCTCACTGACACGTAGAATCAAAATAGAAAACAATGATAAGTTTAGAATCCTTTCTGTCACCGGATCGTATTCAAATAAATTTATCCATATTCGTCCTGTTTTTAGGAATCTATTGAACTTTGTCTTAATCCGATCGGCTTTACGGATTAAAAGATACAACAGATTTACCAAAACCCTGCAGAAAACCTGCAGATTTTAGCAAAATTTGGTCAAATTTTCTCTGATTTATGATCTTTAAACTTTTTTTTCAGATTCTAATCTTCTTCATGAATCTAACAAATTTAATTTTATTGAAATCCGATTAGTAGAATAAAATTTATGACCAAGTATTTGAGAGTAGGAAAATCTGTGAATTTTGCCAGTCTGAGATGTTGATTTCGGGGGTATTTTAGGTATTATGAATTTCTCTGATCAGAGTGTATAATATATCATTGGAAAGACTATGAAAAGATCTTTCCGATGAATCCTAATCAATATAATCGGATATCTGGATTGGAAGATATGGACAATCCTTTCCAACTGCGCAAAACTGGCAGAAATTCTACATTGTGTGTGGGCATATAAATTAATTGGATCCTCATAGGTGATTAAGTGGTTTGGGTTGAGCCTATTTTAAACTCAAACTGGATTAAGATCAATTGGGTTAATTTAGTTAGTAGGTTGGGTTAGATCTATGTTAAAGCAAACTAGGTTTAGTTAAGTGGTTAAGTTGAATTAGGTTTGTTTTAAATCAAACCGAGTTTAGTCAATTTAGTTATATGAGTTGGGATTGATTTGATCAAGTAATATTAAATGGGTTGAAACAAGTTAATGGACTTGGGTCCGGTTTGGTTGGATTCAGTTAGTTGGGAACTGGGTTAGTTTAGTCAAGTTAGGAGTTGGTCAATAGCTGCAGTCTGGCTTCCCCATTAGAGGGATAGCTGGGTCTTCTGTAGTTCTCCGATCGGGATATACAATATACCATTAGAAAGATGAGGGAAATCCCTTTCTAACGAATCTTAGATCAGCTAGATCGGGTTCCCGGATTAGAAGTTATAAGCAGTTTATTATAACTGCGCAGAATTATCAGAATTCTGGATTAACACTAATGATAATAATAAATCACTTTGGTTATAATAATAGTACTAAGACATGGTTGTCATTACCAGATTTTGACATAGAGATGCGTCAGGAGAGAGTTCCATGTGACTTCGGACATCATTAGTTGAGGTAAGTACTTTTGCCTAGTACCCGTCTAGTGATGGGCTTCCTTGACTTTGTTCATTCATGTTTATTGTAAGTAACTTTGGTTTGTTTCCCTCATTTGTTGGATGATTTCTTTGTAAGTTTCTTTTCGTAGCTTCCACCAAGATTTAGGTTTTTTTGACTTTGCTTTTGCCATGTATTTGTAAGTACACTTGTCTTGCTCTCATCCATCTTTGAGTTTTTTTTTAATGTTCGATGATTTCTATTTGATAGCATGCCTGTTCTTTCATGATGATCTGTTTATTGGTTACATGCACATACCTGCTTGTTGTTTGGTTTCCTTTCCATGTATGTGTATGATTGCTTTGTGTGAGATAGTGTTTAATGTGCATGTTTGTCCGTTGACCGACACGTGGTCGTGGCAACATGTGAGCCTGTGGGCTGGCCAAAATGACGTGTGTCAGTTGCACTATTTGTTGTTGAATGCTCTCTGAGCATACCCACTTGTGACCAGGACGATACTGTGGAGACTCGTGGTGCTTGTGTTTAGGTTGGGTAGGTATACGTTAGTGGAGTGAGCGGGATGGCTGAGCATAGCTCCTGTTGTCCGGCATAAGACCATTGAGACACGCAGCATTTGTTTTGTCTGGGAAGGTGTGTGTCAGTTCTTTTTGTGTTGAAGTTCTCCCACTTGAAGATTCTCCTACTTGGTGCAAATAAGTTGCGGGCGTTCAGGGGGAGGATACTCTGAACGTCCTGTAGTCCTACCAGGGGGAGGAAACTCTAGATGTCCACCCGTCAGTGGGATGATATGCTGACCGTGTACGTACACGTAGGAGCGCTACCAGACTCGAGGGTCTGGATGTGATTAAGAGTGATGATTGGCTGAGGTTGATGAGCACCGGGAGATGACGTGAAAGTTTTCTTGTCTATTGTTTGTTGTATTCTTTGTTACGAGATTATCAGATAGTGATTCTTGTGTCTGACCTTGTTTTCCGATATATTTATGGTTTCGTATGGATCACTATTTCTTGGTTGACTTCATTGACTTCTTTGTATTTCATGCGGGGGTACTTCATTGACTTCTCTCTTTCAGGTTTGAAAGATTAGTTGATTAGATCTAGGAGCTGCGCGAGGGATCGAGATAGCTTGCCGAGGTTCGTGGACCTCAGGATTTCTCTATGAGTGAGATTGTACTTTTATAGGACCCTATAGGGCCTGATTTTGTATAGACCATTATCGGGTATTTTAAACCCTGACTGGATTATTGATTCCGCTATAAGAACTCTGATTATTGTTGATGTTAATAGATTTATTTTACTGCATGCTTTTGATTTACATAGGCCTTGTATCTGAGTGGGCCTCGTTTCCACTTGGGTACTGCTGATCTGTGCACGTGCCCGAGGCCCTAGAGTTCGGGTCGGGGCGTGACACACACCATGGAGCAGCTATCCTCAATGAGGGTGGGGAGGAGGGAGTGTGGTCGAACAACTCCCTGCAGTCGTCAGCTGCGTCATCATAGAACGTTTCGGTTGTAACAGCTGTATCTCTTTTTGCGCTACTTGTTATTCAAGTACTTTACTAATGTCGTACTAAGTGTCTATTTGATATGCATTTCTTTTTCTATTTTATGTGGCCTAATAACTATCACTATTCCACTCGTATCTTTTAGTCGAGTCATGTAGGTTCGTACCAAAAGCACTCGAATCGTCTTAAGACTCGAGTCTTTCTATATGTTTTCTTACTGAGTGTGGCATAGGCCTAGAGAATAACGGGTTTCTGGGTTGGCCTTCGTCTCGCATTTATGGTTGGGCGACTTTTGGCTGTGACCAGAGCGTTTGACCCAAGCGTCTGGTCTGAGCCATGTATTGCATTTAATGCGGGGTATTTCTCTCTGTCCCACATCATGTTTCTCGAAGCGCCTGGACTGAGAAGGCATGGTGCGGAATGGTTGGCGTAATAATGAGCGCAACTCTCAGTGTCTCCGTGTCATGCGCCTAGAGTGGTGTCATTCGATGGGACGATCTGGGTCGTTCGAAGTGATTCGACGATTAAGAGGATCGTCTCTTTTCGGATTTAAAAGGGACTAAAAGAGGACAGGACATCATCTTCCTATTTTGCGCCTCGGTTCCTGTGATCGTTGCTCACCGGCGTCTCTCTCGATTTCACTTCCTGATGACTTCGAGCTCTCTCCACTTGTTAAGGTAATAGAGGTCTGAGAGCTCTATGGCTCCTTCTTCGCCTCCTTCTTCCCCTGTTTCTCCAAAGTCTAGAGATCCTCCTATGGTTCGGGGTTCTAGAGTTCATCCCATATCTAGTGCTGTTAAGGGAGGGTTTGAAGCTTTTCTAAGTATCCTTAACCAAGAGGAGGTGGACAGGTTAGTTAGGCTTTATAACATTCACTCTCCCCATTTTTCCTATAGGATCCCTACCTCCCTTGAGCGAGCCAGTAATCCTAAGAAAGAGGAGATAACCATCCATTAGGACACATTAGCGGTCGACCTTAGGCTCCCTTTCGCTGAGTTCTTTCAGGAAATCCTCGACTATCGTGAACTTTGCCCATCTCAACTCTCTCTGAAATCGTGTTGGCTTCTCTTTGGGTTTGTGATTGTTCTCACCACTTCAGTATGAAGCCAACCTACGTTGGTCCCCCCCTTTTTTTTAGTCTAGGTCATCACTCTGAGACTGACTGGTACCACTTCTTAACCAGTTCTAAAAGATATTTCTTGGGCGCGGTCCCCAATTCAATAAAAAAATGAAAGTTTAAGTTTTTCTTTGTCTCTTGTGAACCTAAGTGGAGGGTACAAACCAAATAGGATATCCCTAAAACCGATACTGCCTATAAGGGAGGCATGACCTCTGAGGAGGAGAAGCAATTCGAGGTTTTTCGAGACTTTTCTGAGGTTCCTGTCGAAGAATTTTTGAAGACTGGATACCTTCGAAAGTGCGGGTTGTACTTAGCCATAGGTAGGGTTCCCTTGTGTCTCCCTTTCATTATGCAGGGATCCTAGCTTGTCTCCAACTCTGTCTTTTTCGGCTCTGTATGTGAACCGATGAAGCTTGAGGAGCTTGTCTATTCCTTGCTCTCCGCATTCAAGAAAGCCCCTCCGAAGCTTTCAGGGCAGAACAAGAGGAAGAGGAAATAGAGAACTGAGGAGTCCTTGAGGACGGTTGGAGAACCTTATATTAGAAGGAATAGAGTCGCTACGAAGATGTCGTCTGAGGATGTTGAGGGTCCAAGGGAGGACGAGAATCGCCCAGTGAAGAAGCCTAGAATGATTTCTCTAGCTCAGGAGGATGTTCGTCCCTTGGAGGAATCACTTGTCCTTCTGCCGGAGAGTCCTTTATCCGGGGAGGACCACATTCCTTTACAGAAGTTGTCTTGGAGACAAATTCGTGGTGCAGGGGAATCTCTCCCAGAAGCCACTGCCGTCGATGCCATGGTGATCCCGCCCTCACCCGAGCTAGAACTAAGGGAGACCCTTGATGAGCTAGTTATGGGGGTAGGAGATGGAGGTGTTAGGAGACTGTACTAGCGGCCCACAGAGTGTCCTCCCTCTCTAGTGGTTGGGAAAAGGGATGCTAAAGTCTGTGTTATGGGCCTAGTCTTCGAACAGTCTAAAGCCTTCACTTTAGAGATCGAGGCTCAGACTCTAGAGAAGGTTGACCGACTTCAGTTCTCAACTGAAGTTGAGGCTGTAGACACAGGGGTTGAGCCTCCCTCCCAAGTGGGCTCTCTCAAGGATGGTAAAAGGTCGAGGGGAGGTCCAAATGGTGGGTTGAATATAACTTTGTCGGGTTAAAATGACTTAGGTCACTAAACTATTGACTTTTCAAGGTAATATGATAAATTTGAGTGTATGTCAGGATAGATAACATACCCCTTATGGCGGTATTTTTTTTCTTTAGGATGTTATTGGAGCGATGATTTTGCATGTAACAGTTATTATCATGAAGGATATACAAGAAATATTTTGTAATAGACATGGGTGGGTTAGCCAAAATGTTATGGGAATTGTGTCATTTAACATTCAGTTCCAATTTGTGTGTGTGGGTTGGGAGGGCTCATTGATGGACATACGAGTAATATAACATTGTTGGATAACCCGTTGAACAACTATAGTCCACCAGATATGAGTCTTAGCACATCGAGGCGAGGATGCACTATGCAATTACATCCTTGGTATTTAGTATCACGGGGATCTACGTGTTTTCTTTGACTACACTTGCAATTTCTACTTACACTCCTCAAGGATTTGCAAGACAACTTTGGTGAGTAAAAATATTTTCCTTAAATTTCATGTTTTTATTTTACTATTCAAAATGTTTAATATATTATAATATGTGTATTGCAATTAATCTTCATGGTGAATGGCTTTGATCACTAATAGTGATGTCCTTTTAGATGTCATTGTATACCTTGATAGGTTACAAGACATTCAGAGACATTGTCATCAAGTTACTAGTTATCTTCCTCTTCAAGTACTTCTGGACGCATATCAAACAGATCTGACTTCACTTGGACAGATTTCATGCCAAGAGAGCAGACATAAAAATGCGCGCTTGTAGACAATATGATAATGAGGTCAGTCTATCCACAATAATGACATTAATGAGTCTAGTCAAATAGAGCCCATGAGTCAGTTGACATAACTTAAGGTTAAAAGTGTAGTAAATAGATATAGACTAACACATAGGCGGAAACTCTAAGGTATTAATGTGTTTGTATGTTATCACTCTTATTTTGTAACTATTATAACTATTATGAAAGTTATGTAATGTGAATCATTTTGTTATTGCACTTTTATTTGTAATTGGTTCATATTTGTTAAAACTATCAAGCTATTCTATTAGCATCATAATTTTGTTAATTGTTCCATGTTTATGGTTATGTTATCAATTTATTTTATGAATTATTTCTATCTGTAGTTTCTAAATGTATAGAATATTTATATTTAAATATAAGTTATTTGTGTGTAAAACATTTATAATTTGATGCATTGTATTTCTCTGATAAAATGGTTGTTTCGCCTTTTTTTTCTAATTCAATATACATAAACAAACCTTTAGCTCCATAGAGTTCGGAAAGGGGTTAGGCCACAAGAGCAAAACAACCTTCACAAATCAATTGGGATGGAACAAAATGCCTATGATATGTTGTCTTGCTCTAGAGATTGGGGTTTTGAGGTCTAGAGCAATACGACCTTTGCTCCAAAGACTAAGGTTTTTAGATTATGAAGCATAACAACCACAAAGGTGACAAAGTGGTCCCTTGGAGCCGGCTGTCGGTTGGAAAGAGTTGACGTAGCGGTACCCAGCAGAGTCACACCCCATCCGGAAAGCTGATGTGAACGGTTCATTCAATTTGAGAGTTAAAATATCTTAATTGAATCAGAACCGTCCATTCAATGTAGCCAAAAATTGAATGGACGGTTCTGATTACTTGAGTTTCATTTGGAACCCTAGCTGCTCCTGAGCGCCGCCAACTACAGTAAGGAACCCTCGCCGTCTTCATCTCCTCCTCCGACAGTCACATCAGACTCTCACCTCCTCTATGATGGGAGACAACAACAAGGAAATCAAGAAATAGGAGAAGAAGAATTGGGAAGGAACCCTACAGTAAGGAACCTTCACCGAATTCCAATTTTAGGGTTTCGGTTATTGGGCTTTGAGTGTTCTTCTATTAGAATTGGGAAACTCTTCACCAGATGTATTTTCATTTATTGATTTCGGTTTTTGTGTTTGGAAACATCTGATTTAGGGTTTTGATCCCCGTCGGTGAAGAAGAATTGGGGATTCGTTGAAGAATCAATGGATTGATAGCCCTGCAACGGCGGTAAGATAGGGTTTCTGATCAAGGGTAGGATCCGAACTAGGGTTACGACGAGAGGTCCACGGGCGATGGGGGAGTTGCGTGCGTGCCTTCGCAGCTTCCAATGTTTCTTGAGGTGTTGGATCCAAACCAGGTGGATCCTCATCCATCCAGACTTTGCACCAGCGACAGGCAACGATCTATGGTGCCAAGTCCGCGCTGAGGGATGCGGGAAAGGTTGGTCAGCTTTGGCGAGGCGGTAGATCCCGGTGAAGCAAAACGGGAGAGACATATTTAGGGTTAGGGCTAAATTTAGTTTGTTAATTTGATTGGATTGTTAATTTGATTTGATTAGATTAGAGAGTTTTGTTTGGTAGTTTGATTGTAATTAGTTTAGTCATGTTATTTTATAATTTGATTGTATTAGTTGTAAATTATGTATTAATGGTAATTATTTATTTTAAAATTTAATGCCACATTAGGATACTATGTCAACATGTTTGAATTCCCATTTAAAAATTATATCATTATTATTTTTAAAAATTTGCCACATCAGAATGTAACAAAAGTGAGTTAGCATGGGTACCTCCACGTCAGCGCGTTCCAACCGGCAACTGGCTTCGGGGGACTACTTTGTTACGTTTTGAAAGTTGGGGGACCGTTTTGTTATAATTTTAAGTTGAGGGACGAAAGTGAAATCAGCCCAAAGTTTAGGGACCATTTATGTAATTAACCCCCTAACTTTTACCTTATCAAATATTGCTTTGCCTCAGAAACTTGGGTTTTGGAGTTTGGGAGCAAAACCACATTTCAAAGGCCATTTTGCTCCACAAACCCAACTATAGAGCAAAATAGCATGTTGTTTTGCTTCAAAGGTTGGGATTTTTTAGGTTCTAAAGTATTTTGCTTCACGAAGTCCAATTATTGTTGTTTTGCTCCAAAGGCTAGGGTTTTGGAGTGCTAGAGCAAAACAACCTTTGGAACCTTTCAAATGTTGTTTTGCTCCACAAAGGGGGTTAATTACTTAAATCGTCCCACAACTTTCACGAAATTTCACTTTTGTCACTCAACTTTATTTTTAACAAAATCGTCCCCCAACTTTGAAAAAATAACAAAATCGTCCCTCGAGCCGGTTGCCGGTTATACATGGCTCGACGTATGTCACCACCGACTCGGCATGCCACCCAGGATCGCTGACATGACAGCAAATAGTGAACTTTTCGTCCGAAAGTGTGATGTTTTTCACGGAAGGTCCCTCAACTTTACTAAATTTCACGTATGGTCCCCCATGCCCACTCACAGAAACCTCTTTGCTGAGTCAGCATCATTTTCCCCTCCTAAAAGCCCTCCTCGAGAACGCACGCAACGTTTGTTCGATGTCAAAAACCACCGCGTATTGCACCTTGACCTCGCCGGACTCATCGCCTCGCCATGCTCGTCTTCTCGTGTCGCGCTTCCTTTCCCGTTGTTCGGTTCACTGCCGCCTCGCCTCGCCATTTGCTTCGTTGTGTTGCCTCTCTAGCTGCTTCTCCTCTGGTGTAGGGTTTTCCGACGAAGATGAAGAAGATGGAGCAATGCTCGTCAGCAACGTGGAAAATGCCAAAAGGTCTGTTATTTTGGGCCCTCAAATCCCTTGTGGTCCCACAATTTCGGGTTATTCCCAAAGTTGAGGGACCTGAGGTGTAATCAACCAACCAATTTCGTTTGTTGTTGATGTTTAGGGAGTTATTACGTAGGTTTAATTGGATAAATTTCTGTTTATGGCTAAAGATTTGGATTTTGCTCACCGTTTAGGGTTTAATTATATAATACTTCCCTTGTAATACCCTATCCCGACATCGGGACAGAATGTCACACCAACTGGGCCGGGGGTGCACCCAGCCCATAAGCTGTGTAATTTAAACCTGTTAATCATGATATTCACACTAATAAACATGATTATTAAATAAAGTATTTACAATCTTATACATAGTATACAATCTTGCGGAAGCGTTCTAAAATTTAAACATCAGGTAAGGACAGACTATCCTCTTCTGCTAAGCCAGAGCTATCTACAGGGGAACTCAATCTCGTCTACCTGCGCATTTCACTTGAGTGAGAATCACTATACAAGGAACAATTATACTATCAGATATAAGAATATCGTAATAATGCCAGTCGTAGACATGGATCACGCCAATGTCCAAATAAATTAAAATGATATGCACATATGCATTTTTTTAATCATTTAACATCAGAACGGGAGATGAATTCCACACATGTCATGGTCCTCCCAGGTTGGACCGTATCAACAACCGTGGGGTGACAAGCTATGGAAACAACTCCTCGTCTGGGGAAATAGATCAATTCCATACATGTCATGGTCCTCCCAGGTTGGACCGTATCAACAACCGTGGGGTGACAAGCTGTGGAATCAAATCCTCATCATCTCTCATATTAGTGTTATCTACACCTTTACTTTCATACAGCGGCACCAGAGTGGAATAAACCAACACCCAATATCTCTCCGATCGGATCAACTCATCGACTGTGAGCTATAAGAGCATATACGTATACTAAGCACCCGACGGGTACGGGAAAGGGGTTTTGTTTACTTGAAATCGGGAGGGTTTGAAAAACAGATAGTTGGACAAGTAAAAACAGAGTTATATAAAACCACCCCTTCCCTACCTAGTACCGTACCTCTGGCTCTATCGTAGAGCCACGTCTGGCGCAGGCATGTATACAAGTATGGTGCAATGCACTAATATGTCTATCATGGCAAATTTCTAAAATGTGTATATGTTTTCACATGCTTTTCATAAACATAAATTTCAATCTCTGAAATAAATCGATAAATCATATTTGAAAGCTTGAAGCATTTCATGTAAAGTAGTATTTCTATAACATGAATTCTACAGGAAATCAATACGATAAAATATGAGAGAAATACAATATATTTACAGTTGTGTTCCCTCACACCATTCCAAGTATAGTGCAATCACTCACCTGACGTCCTTTGCTATCTTAGCTTGACCCGAATCTCCTGCGTGTTCCCCTATTCGTTTCGTCCTATACAAGTATAAAAAATGTATTTAATATACTTGTATTGCTTTAGAGGTTTTAACTACCCTCTAATTTCCATTATAATAATACTAGAGTAGGATTACCCTTAACGGTTTCTTAATTCATATTTAACACCCATTCGACGTCCAAATACAAGAAATGCAGAAATCTGCCTGTTATGCGCAGTCTGACCGTTTTGTCCATAACTTTCATTCTAGACATTGGTTTTCTCCAATATAGGGCTTGTTAAAAAGATGACTTCAAGACCTTTCCATTGATATATAATACACTACGAACGGAGTAGTCTACAGGATGCAGCTGTCCCACGAAGGAGACAGCCAACTGCAGGACTGTCCTTACATTGTTCATAAACTTTTATTAACAATTTTCCTAATTTATCCATGACCCCAAGACAATGTAATTTAGGGCCTTATTAACAACATAATAATTTAACTCTCATTAAATACTAATAGCAAGGAGAATTCATGTCCCTTCTATACTCTTAACCAAGAATCTAATAATGAATTCTCCAAGACCACAACACTTTCCCCTATCTTGTAGCTTCCAAATTTTCTTACAAACATGCATTACTAAATTCACTAATTCTTACTTGTAAAATAACCATGAATACATGTTCATTCCACTAATTACTAACATCTAATTGTCTCATGGTTCTATGTGACAAAACATCAAACACTTGATGAGCATGTTTTCTCTTAACATGAACTTATGTTTCTAAAGGATGAAAAGATACAGAATTGCTCAAATAAAGGGCTTAGCTCTCTCTTCACCCTTATCTCAATTTAACGGCTTCTAACATGCTCCAGGAAAGTGATTAAATGCTAACTATGATCATGGAAGATTAATCAAGCATTGTTACTTAGAATTTCTACGAAAATTAGGCAAAACCACCCTTGTTTCTTTAGGGTTTAATTTAATACAAACATTCACATTTGAACACTTAATTAATCTTATGATATACATGACTTCATAACATCACCATTTCATCCAATTATACATCAACCTAAAACCTCACATAGGCATTTCTACAACCGCAAGATGGGCAACATTGATTTTCAAATCATCAACACCTCCCCTTGATTTCTCTTCTCGAAATTAATACACACATGCACACTTAAACACTTAACCAAACTCATAGAATACATGGTTTCTTAACAATTACTTCCCCCAAAATCATTTCATATAAACTCATGCAATTCATCAAAGTTCCAAGCCTTAAATCATGAATTTAATCTTAAATCTCCCAATCAAATTAACATTCATGAAGTTAATCATTCAAACCTCTTTCACTTCACCTCTATGGATCTCCTCGTCAAGCACCACCACTTGTCGGCGAGGGAGGTCGGTGCTAAGGTTGGCCGGCGAAGCAAGGAAAGGAGAGGAGGTGTTGTTCGTCGGAGCTCGGGTCTCGCCGGACTGAGGTATAGAGGGGTGTGGACAGCAGGGCGCGCAGCCGCGCTGCAGGGGGACGCCGGAGGGGTGCACCGGGCTGGTGGGCGTGAGCACGAGTGAGGGCGGCTCGGGAGAAGGGCGAGAGATGGAGTAGGGCACGAGAGGAGGGGGGGGGGGGGGGGATCAAAGAGGAGTTGAAGAAATTAGATTTTCATTTCACATCTAGGATTTTTCTTATTTAATATATAACCTTTCTATTAATTTACATTATCTCCCTTTTTTTTGTAACACTTGGCTTCAGTGATTACACACCAAGCCCAATTAAACATTAGCCCAATTAATTGTCACACTTCCTATGTCCCATTGTAGATCACTAATAATTAGATTTTCATATTCATTTATAGTTTCCTATGACCTAATTAAATAACCTACATTTATTTATTTATTAATTTACTTGTTTCTCTATTAAATCATTCTTTAAACTCCTAGCCATTTGTCACAACTAGTTCCTTTCTTACTCTATTAAACTAAGAGCTTCTAATAATTGATTTATATGTATATATATTACTCCTCTAACTTAATAACATCAATTAGAGATAAAATACTATATCAACATAGTATCTTGTCACATGCCTAATTTTGTTAAATCTCCTCACACTCTTATGTTTTGGTTGGGCCCAAATCAAAATTATTGGCCAATTCCAATTCCATTTATTTTCTTTATTCATAAATTCTTGTTTATGAACTAATAACCCCCGATTTATATTTTAAAATTAAAAATAATTACTAGAAAAACTGGGGCGTTACATCCCTAATTTTCAATTTCTACTATCACAGAGTATGAGGAGGATCCTAATAATCCATTTATACTGAAATTGCACTACAATGGAGATATGGGGGACTGGGGTTATTTTTTTGGAGAAGTAAAGGTTATGGAGGTTGAGTATGATACCATGTCATTGATAATTCTAGATATGAAATTGCAAGAACTTGGAGTTGAGTGACTTATTCAGTATAAGTGGAAGGTTGCTTCTGAAGAATTTTATGGTGGACTTAAGCCATTAGACAGTGATGCAAGAGTGTTAGATATGTGTGTTTATGGGTCCTACCATGGTGAGATAGATGTATATGCTCAACACTTGACACTTCCTGTTCTTGAAAAAGAATTCTCATTCGTAAAATCAAAACTGCCAAAGTCTTCTGTTGTGATAGAAGAAATTGAAGAAAAAAATGGGGCTGGGTGCAGTGAGGCTAAGAGAAAGAGCATCAATGAGAGAGGTGAAGTATACATGGCTTTTGGGGAGCAGACAATGTTGGCTGAGCAGGGGGGAAATATGGTTGAACAAACAATTGTGCAGGAGCAGGGGAGCAATTTGGCTAATTTGGATGATCATTGTATTGTTTCTGAGCAGGGCAAGCAGAGGGGAAATATTTCTGAGCAGGGGGAGCATGGGGGCAATTCAGATGATATTGATGCTAGTATAGCTGCTATTATTTTTGATATTGCTGATATTACTAATCAGAGAATGTCTGAGCAGGAGGAATATATTGTTAAGCAGACAATTATGCCTGAGCAAGAGGAGCAGGAGAAGCAGGAGGAGTAGGGGGAACAGGGGGAGCAGGGGGAAAATGTGGGTGCACAATCCCATGGGATAAGTGCAGCAGATGTTGAATTGCCTGATTTTCATGACTCTGATAATGAATTAGTTGATGGGGATGAAGATTTTCAGAGGAATATTGAACAAGGTCAGGCAGATGTTGAAAGGACCTGCAGTGCTGGAGGAAACTCTCAACCCATTCCTTCTTATGTTCCAGATAATGCCTTGATAGGTGACTCTGGTGGTGATGATTCAGATTTAGCTCCTTCTGATGACTTACATAGTGGGAGTGACTTTGGAAGTGATGTTGCTGAAAGACCTAGAAGGATGAGGCTTTTAGAATTTGACAGTAAAAAGGACATGAATGATCCTTTATTGAAGGTTGGGATGTTATTTAGAAACATAGAGGACTTCAAGAATGCAGTTAGGAGTCACAGTATAAAACACAGATTTGAAATAAGGTTTGTGAAGAATGACAATAGAAGAGTAATTGTGGAATGCTACTCCAAATGTGGATTCAGGATACATGCCTCTCCACAATTTATGAAGGAGAAAAACAATCCCACATGGATGATTAAGACATGTAATTTGGTCCATACTTGTGGCAGGGTGCATAAGAACTATCACTTGACTTATAAGAGGTTGGCCACTATGTATTTGGAAAAATTCAGAAGCTGTCCAGCATGGAGCATTGAGGGACTGATACATTCTGTGAAGGAGGATTTGGGTTATACAATTACAAAGATGAAAGCATGGAGAGCCAAAGATTTGGCATTGAAAACCATTTATGGTGATGTTGCTCAGCAGTACACAATTTATACAGGTATAGGGCTGGAGCACTATTAATTTTAAATGGGAAGAGGGCAGATGGAGGGGAATATATATATGCTTGAAAGCATTGAGAGATGCTTTTCTATATGGGTGCAAGCCCTTAATATGTTTGGATAGTGCTTGGCTGAAAGGTGCATATGGTGGTGTGTTACTGTCTGCTGTGGGCATAGATCCCAATGATTGCATTTTCCCCATTGCTTGGGCTGTTGTGGAGAAAGAGAATACTGACACATGGAGATGGTTTTTGCTTAATTTACTCATAGATTTGGACCTATTTGATAGCTCACAGTGGACATTTATGAGTGATAGACAAAAGGTAAATTCAATATTTGTAATCTTTTGATAGCTCATAATGGAACTCTTTTATTGAACATTTGTTGTGTTTTCTTGCAGGGTTTAATGAACACTGGCAGAGATCTATTCCCAAACTCAGAGCATAGAATGTGTGTTAGACACATATATCAAAACTTTCGAGAGAAATTCAAAGGGAAAGAGCTGAAGGATCTTCTTTGGAATATTGCTAGGGCCAGCTATCCTGAGAGAATGGAGTATTACTTGGATGAGATGGAGAAGAAGTCAAGAGAAGCAAGGCAGTGGGTAAGAGAAAGGCCTTCTGAGAATTGGTGCAGATCTGTATTCAAAACCAAGGCCAAGTATGACATTTTGTTGAATAACATGTGTGAATGTTTCAACAAATATGTACTTGATGCTAGAACAAAGCCTATTGTTACAATGCTGGAAATTATAAGGACAAAGTTGATGACAAGGCTATGGAAGAAAAAAGAAGAAATACAAAGAAAGGGAGGCTTGTTGTGCCCCAAAATTCAGAAAAAAATTGGATAAGAATAAGGACCATGCCATATTATGGGAACCTGTGTTCTCAGGAGGCCCCAAGGTGCAAGTGAGAAGGTGTGGATCACAATTTGTTGTTGATATGGCAGAAAGGACCTGCAGTTGCAGAAGATGGGACCTCACTGGTATCCCATGTATGCATGCCATTGCATGTATACATGGCAACAATGAGGTGCCTGAAAATTATTTTGATGCATGTTACTATGTGATGACATATGTCAAAGTGTATGGGCATATTATTCAGCCAATTGATGGGGTAGACATGTGGCCTCATCCACAAGAACCAGTCCCTATAGTTCCCCCTGATCTATTAGAGAAGAAAAAAGGAAGGAAGGTCTTGGCTAGGAGGAAAGAAAGAGAGGAGCTTGAGATTGTTGTAGCTGCAGCAAAGGGAAGGGTTACTAAGCATGGCAGAGTCCAAATGACATGTTCTTCTTGTGGACAAATAGGGCACAACAAAAGGAGTTGTCAAAGAAAGAGGGCAAGGGTTGGGGAATCATCAATTGCCTCTACTACAGAGCAACCCATGAAGGATGTAAGTATTTGATTTATAATTTAATGGCTCGGTTAAAAAAATTATGTTCTGACAAATGGCTCTGTTTTTTTAATTTTTCAGGGATCTAGTGGAGGGTTAATTCCACCTACTTCTTCATAGCCATGACACTGTTTTATAATTCTGTTCTGTGATGACAAATGGCTCTGTTTTTTACTTATGAAAGAAACTTGGTGTGGTTTTATAATTTAATGTGAATGTATTTCTGGCTCTGTTTTATAATTTAATGTGAATGTAAATGTAAATGTGAAAGTATTTCTGGCTTTGTTTTATAATTGAATGTGAATGTGAATGTATTTCTGGCTCTGTTATTTTGAGTGAATGTGAATGTAATGAATGTGAATTTTCATTGAATGTGATTGTACAATGAATGTGAATTTGGTTTGCAAGCAGGATTAAATTGTTGTGAATTTTCATTATGTTGTGAATATGAATTTTCATTACATTGTTTTAATTTTATTATTAATTTGTAAATATTTTGGTAAATCATAATAAGAAGAATTTGTAAATGTGTTTGCAGTTGTTTCATGTGTTCACTGCTTTGATTGGAATGTGATCCCAATATAAAAAATGTGTTAACTGCACTTTTTTTGAAAATTTATAAAGATGAGGGACCTTTCATGCAATAACTTAAAGTTGGGGGACCATACGTGAAATTTAGTAAAGTTGAGGGACCTTCCGCAAAAAACATCACACTTTCGGGACGAAAAGTTCACTATTTGCTGCCACGTTAGCGATCCTAGGTGGCATGCTGAGTCAGCAGGTAACCGCCACGTCAGGCCATGTATAACCGGCAACCGGCTCAAGGGACGATTTTGTTATTTTTTTAAAGTTGGGGGACAATTTTGTTACAAAATAAAGTTGAGGGACGAAAGTGAAATTTCACGAAAGTTGAGGGACGATTTAAGTAATTAACCCTCCACAAAGGTCTACAAAGGCTACACAAACCGTTTTTTTCTTCACAAAGGCTTAAGTTGAGGGACGTCCTGTGTAGTTGAATTTCTTTCATTTGTTTCCATTCCTCCCATTTTGTAATAAGTTTGTTTTTTTTATTGCTTTAATTTTTTGTGCTTGCTATAAGGTTATTAAACTTGCATTTGTTTTCTCCCTTAATCCACAATTTTGACTAATATGGGGAATACTTAGTTTGAATTATTATTATTTAGTAAAAAATAATTTTATTAAAAAAAATTAAAAAATGACCATGTTTTATGGCATAATGCTTCATACGGCCTGTATAATTGGGATGAGTTGCTCATTAAATTATGATTTGATTTTTATTTAAATCAAATGGTTTGCTCATTAATTACACAGGACGTCCCTCAACTTAAGCATCTTCCCGTTATGGTCCCTAACTTTTGTTTTGTAACACAACTATCCTCCAACTTTAGATTTGTAACAGAATGGTCCCTCGCTTCTGCTAGGTTTGCTAGAGTTAGCCGACGCGGGCGGTGAAGAGGCTGACTCACTTCCACCCATTTAGCTGACATGGCAAATTATAGCCTATATTTCATATAAGGTCCCTCAACTTACTATGTAGTCCCATTGTAGTCCCTCAACTTATTATAAATAAATTTAATAAAAACTCAGTTCTTCTGGCAGCATCCTGCAGTCAGAGGGAGAATTTTGTGTTTGGGATTTGTCTTTTTTTTGTTTTTTTCCTTCATACAATAAGTATAACTTATTGTTAATAATAAAATGATTAAAAATATATATTATACTATAATTATTAATATTAATCTCAACTTTTAAAATGTAATAGAAATTTTGGTATAATTTAAAATACTTAATTAGGTACATTAATATACAGGGTAATATCAAATAGTGCAATTTCCGTATTAAATATTAACATTTTAATAAATTATATTATATATTATCATATGCTAAATAATATAAATACAAAAACTAATAAAATATTTAATATTTAACAATAACTATAATTTTAAATAATAATATGTTAAAATTATAGAGTTAAAATAATTAATCTTAATAAAATATTAGATGGTATTTGGTTGCTTTGGCAAAGAAAAGAGATGGAGAATTTTTATAGTTTCTTTGGAGAGATGAAATTAGATAAAATAAATTTATATATATAAAATTATAAATATCCTAATTTAAATTATAATATTTAAAAAATAAAGTAATACTAATTATTTATAATTAGATAATTAATAATTACAATTTTAACTTAACACTACAATATCTCATCTCTATCATTAATATATAATTATTATATATTAAAAAATATTATTTTGAAACATTATAAAATAATTTATATAATCCTTATTTTAAATTATAAATATGATAATTTCAACAAGATAAGTTATTAAAAAATAATATAAAAATAATTAATGATTAATATATGATATATTAATTTAAAATATTACTTACTACTATTTAATATTATTTAATAAAAATAAATTGAAAATATATTAATTATTTAATACTATAAATTTATAATATATATTAATAAATATAATATATTAATTTAAAATATTACTTAATACTATTTGATTTGTTCATTTTTGTTCAGTGTGCAGGTATTCAAACACTTGACTAAATTGTCAAATCAAAGTTTAGGGATCATATACGTTATTTATAATAAGTTGAGGGACTACAATGGGACTACATAGTAAGTTGAGGGACCTTATATGAAATATAGGCTACAGTTTGCCATGTCAGCTAAATGGAGCCTCTTCACCGCTACGTCAGCTTCGCTCTAACCGGCAACCGGCTTGAGGGACCATTCTGTTACAAATCTAAAGTTGGAGGATAGTTGTGTTACAAAACAAAAGTTAGGGACCATCATGGGAAGAGGCCTAAGTTGAGGGACGTCCTGTGTAATTAACCCACTAAGCTCATGTTAGGGATATAGTTGATATGCCCTAGACCCAATCTCTTGTGTAATGATTTGAACACATTTCAAACAATATAGTTTGATTAATATATGGCACTAACTTTCTTTTGTTATCATATTAGTTGTTTAATATGTTGATGTTCTTGATTAAATTTAGAGACTAGATATTATGATGGAGATCATAATAATGAGAGTCAAGTCTTAACAATTTAATCTAAATTGTTCTTGATCACAGGATTATTAAGCTTAGGACATTAGTGATCCGGTTAGATCAATATATGTGTGATAGTCTCTATAAGATAAAGATTAGCTGATCTCATTAACTAAATCACATATATAGATGATGCATATGGAGATATGATCATTGAACTAACTCAATTAAGAATTCCTAATGGTTATTATTACCATAAGTTGTCAATAGGATATTCTTTTGAAGAATGCGATATAATAGTTTCCTTTGACCTGAGATCATCATAGTAATTAACAAGTTATTTATCATACTTTGATTCCGGACACCTATTACCTAAGGACGATAGTTGAAAGGATATTGGGTATGATTAAATACTTGTAGGATTAATGATTGATCAAGATGGAATCTGTCAACTCTTGGTAATGAGTTTGAGCTCTATGTTGTCATTATTTATAACGACTACATTAAGACCTTGGCCAGGGCAAACGAATGAAGAAGAAAAGAGTTTCTTAAGTCATTCGTTGGTCGGTTATAATTGACATGAAACATAGTTGGTAACCTATAGGGATTTGACATTCCAACCATATCCTAGGGTTGACCCGGAGCTTTATTGACAGAAGGAAAATATTACATTATTCTTCAACGGGTTCTTAAGAGTAATTATATACTTCATGCTATCCGATCATTAATGAGTGTTTCTAGACGCCAACCTTGATTAGTAAAATAGTATGACTAATTTACTACAGGCTTATTATTGAACCTATGGGGTCACACACTAACGAGTGTTCTAATCTTTGCCATAGGATTAATTGTTTTATTATTTGATGATTAAATTAGATTATTTAATTTATCAAATAAATAAAATTTTTAGTCCAAATGGAATGTTATTATATTCTTTACTAGCATAGAGAATATAAATAATATTATGGACAAATTGAATAATTTATGCATGTGGTGGTTTAGGGAAACCAAAGGCCACAAGATGGTTTGAAAAAATCCACAAAGGGTTTTGGGAAGACCAAAAGCCACATATAAATAATTAATGGTTTTGGTTTTGGGAAAACCAAAAGGCATCTTGAAAAACCAAAAGGTTTTGGGAAAGCCAAAAGTCATGCATGCTTGATGGTTCTGGTTTTTAGAAAACCAAAAGATTTTGGGAAACCCAAAAGCCTCATGCAAATACCTATATATATGTAGGCTTGCATATGGGTTAACACAATAACAAGAAGAGATACAATCCATCAAGGGAAGTGAGAGTCACAACATATTGTTCAAATTGTCCGGGGATTCCATTTGTCAAAGGGTTGATAGCAAAGGTTGGTCTCGGTGTGGATACGCATAGGGTCTTCGCATTATCGAAGAGTTTTAGAAAAAAGGGTGAATCCCCTTCCAAGGTATGTTCTAGATCCGATCTTTAACAAGTTAAATAAATTTTAAATACAAATAGATCTTCCATTGGATTATTTCGCCTTCCGCTGCGTGTTTTGAACACCGAATAATCCTACAGCTCAAATATATGCAAGAAAAAAATAGTTATTATACTAAATGTGATCAAAGCATATTGCAAACATTCCTATCTTGTGAGGTTGAATAATAGGCATACTAGATTCAATTTTTTTTCCTTTTAAAAAGATATTAAAAATAATAATAAAATTATGATATAAAAGCCTTATATGAAATCTAGATTAATTAGGTTGTGGATAAATAAATCAAATGTGACAGGGATAAAACTATATATCATGATAAAGATAAAAAGAAAATTTCACTCTAAACAGCTTATATTTTTTGCGTGTATTTTTCTCCTATCACATTTAAACAAAACAATATATAAAATTAATATAAAACTGAAAAAATGGATGGAAAAGTTGGATCAAAACCATTTGACAAAGGTTAAAATTACTGTAGGTCACTAAATTATTAACTTTTATCACTTTAATCACCAAACTTCAATTTGTGTCAAAATGATCACTTCGCTTTAATTTCATTTCAGCGGCAAGTCACCCATGTGAATTCCGACCCTCCAATCCAATTAAATTTCTTATGTGGCTGCCGGAGATGCCGACTTAGCTTATTATTTTATCCAAAAACCAAGTCAGCATCCCCTTTCTCCTTTCTTTCTCTCTGAAGCACCAGTGAATGCCCTAAACCTAGATCTTACTGGGAGAGACAGTAATGGGACGAAGCAATTCGAAACACTAATCATCAACTTCAAACCCTAATAATCTTTGGGAGAGATAGGAAGGGGATGAAGCATCAGCTTCGAACCCTAATCATCTTCGGGAGAGGATGAAGCATCTTTGGGAGGGTTAGTGTACTTTCATTTGTGTTTGATGTTGTAGTTCGTTTGTGTTTGAAGCTGAAGATGATTTTACTGAACTTTGAAAACCTCTATTTTGATTGAATCGATTTGAAGATGAATTATTTGAAGCTGAAGCAGTAGCTGAAGATTAAAGCTCTGTACTTTGAAGACCTCTATTAAATTGAAGGTGTCCAATTTTTGTACTTCATTAAATTGAAGGTGTTCAATTTTTGGATTTAGAGGAAGTAATCAAAACAAATGAAGACAACTAAATCCTGAAGAATAGTTGCAAAAACTGCAAATTGTCCTTTTATTAAATTGAAGGTGTTCAATTTTGTATTTTCAGTAAATTGAAGTTGTTCAAGTGTAGTAAAATGCAAAAACTAAATTGCTGAATCAATTGAACAAACAACACAATTCTAAAACTAAATTACTGAATCAAGTATTTGGTTTTTAATCAAAGACAATTCTAAAACAATTAACACAGTTCTAAAACAATAGATGCTCGGCTTCATCCTCTCTAGAAGAGATTAGATTAGGTCTTTGAATTATGTCGTTGCCTCTCTGAAACACAACAGAGAAAAGCCACGAGATTAGGGCATTCACTGGTGCTTCAGAGAGAAAGAAAGGGGAAAGGGAATGTTGACTTGGCTTTTGAATAATATAATAAGCTAAGTTAACATCTCCGGCGGCCACATCAACAATTTAATCGAATTGGGGGTTAGAACTCACATTGGTGATTTGTCGCTGAATGAAATTAAAGTTGAGTGACTATTTGATACAAATTGAAGTTTGGTGAAGTGATAAAAATCAATAGTTTAGTTATCTAAGTAATTTTAACCGGATAAAGATATATTCAACTAAAATTATTATTATTATTTAAAAAAATAATCTAAATCATCTTGTAATTATATACTTAAATTTACCGCCCTTCGATCCCTAGAGTGATCAATTCTTTCGATTTTCTATCACGTTTGATCCCTCTCTGATGGCAGAGAACGGAAACACCGCTATGGAGCCGCCGCCGCCGCCGTCGCCGCCGACGATGACGACGACCGAGAAAGGGGACGACGAGGAGGCATTGATCGGACCCGGCCCAGCCCCGCGCCCCCGCTCCAAGCGTCCCCTCCAGTTCGAGCACGCCTTCCTCGACGTCCTGCCCTCCGCCCTCATGTGAGCAACCCGCTCCTTTGATGCTCATCCTTCTATTCTAGGGTTCTTCCTGTTTTCCTAGATTTAAGCTCCCCGGTGTGGTCTATGAGTTTGATGTGGCACAAACGAATATTAAAATTATAATCTTTTTGCAGGTATGAGAAGAGCTACATGCATCGGGATGTTGTGACCCATGTCGCTGTTTCGGCGGCTGAATTCTTCATAACTGGAAGCGCGGATGGTATTCATCTTTCATGTCTTATTGTTAGTTTTCAAGCCACTAGCTAGTATGCTGAACTGTTCCTTTGTGATTTTTCTACTCGTTAGGCCACTTGAAGTTTTGGAAGAAGAAGCCTATTGGAATTGAATTTGCTAAGCATTTTAGGTCTCATCTTGGTCCGATTGAAGGCCTATCTGTGAGTAGACATCCACGTTTTGCATTTTGGGGCTTAGTTTTTAGATCTGTAACATGTCAGTGAGATATTTTATGCACAAGGGATGTTTTGTTTATTTGTCTTATTTATGATTCAGTTCTGGATTTAGCCTTGATATGTTATATTTTTGCAAGTGGAATATGCTATTTATTTAGTATTGGTCGCTGATGCAGGTGAGCGCTGATGGATTACTTTGCTGCACAATTTCAAATGATCACTCTGTGAAGATATATGATGTTGTCAACTATGATATGATGGTCATGATGCTGCTTCCATATTTTCCCGGAGCGGTTGAATGGGTTTACAAACAAGGGGATGTTAAAGCCAAGCTGGCAATTGGTGATCGGAATTCCTCCTTTGTTCACATATATGATGCTCATTCTGGCTCAAATGAACCTATAATATCAAGAAAGGTTTTTGTGGCCTTTTGCAGCTTTTCCATTACATTTCATATTAAATCTCATAACTTGTGTATGTGATCTTTTATGAATAAATTGTTCTTGCAGATCTGCATGGGGCCTGTAAAACTGATGAAGTACAATCCTGTGTATGATACTGTGATATCAGCAGATGACAGAGGTGTCCTTGAATACTGGTGCCCTAATACACTCCAATTTCCTGAAAACGGGTGTGTGCTTAACTATTACTTGGTATTTAGCTTCATCTTTTTGCATTTCATTCCAATTATGTTTCCAGATGCATTAAGGAACATTTTTTGTTGTATCCGCCACTTGGAGCATTGATTAGCCCTGCATATGTTTTAATTGAGCTAGAAACTTTCATACTTCATATAAACTTTCCATTTGTTCTGGTTGGTTTTTGAAACCTTCATTTTTGTAGTATCTGTTGCTGGATATCTCAAGTTCACATGCATGGTATCTTCTGGGGGTGTTTGTGCAGCTGGACTGCTTGTGTGTGTGGGCATTCTATTGTATTCATTTGTGCAAATTTTGTTTTTCTTCTAAGTTCTGACTGAGTTCTCTCTCTAATATCTACATGCAGTGTAAGTTTCAAGTTAAAAACTGATACAAATTTGTTTGACATTGCCAAATGCAAGACAACTGTTTCTTCAATTGAGGTAGTCTATCTGCGCTCACACGTTTAATTTCCTCCAAATGATCTTGTGCATGTAATGCAAAACAAAACATTTTGATGTGGTTTCAGGTGAGCCCAGATGGCAATCAGTTTGCTCTAACATCTCCAGATAGAAGAATTCGGGTGTTTTGGTTCAAGACGGGTAAATTAAGGCGGGTATATGATGAATCTCTTGAGGTGATCCCATCTCTACTGAATGCTATCTTCTTATACAAAACACTCTGTTTTACGTTATTGTTCTATTGATTGGTCTTGAAAGATTCCAACAAAGTGTTCTGCTGAATTCCATCTTATGCTAATCATTTAACTTTTTTATTGTTCTGCTGATTAGGTGGCCCAAGATTTACAAAGAAGTGATGCTCCTCTATATCGGCTTGATGCCATTGATTTTGGGCGAAGAATGGCTGTTGAGAGAGAAATAGAAAAAACAGAAAGTGCTCCGCAGCCCAATGCTGTTTTTGATGACAGTTGTAACTTCCTTATTTATGCAACACTGTTGGGAATAAAAGTAAGTGTTCCTCCAATTCTTCTAAATAGAAATATTTCAAAAAAAAAAATCTATTCTACTATAATTGTATCGCTCAGGTTAACTTTTGACCCTATACTATAATCAATATAATTTTATCATTCAGTTTAACATCTGACACTATCTTATAATCAATATCCCATTAGCATGGTTGATGAAGTACTTTTACATTAGACAGTATTTGCACTTCAATATGACTAGGTGGAGCCCATACTTCAAAATTACTTTTTGATTTTCTGGAGCCTGACTGGCAATTTGACTTAAAAACACAACAACAATTGCTTCTATGGTTCTTCCTTGTAATGCTTGTAATTCAGCAGTTAAGCTATTTTAGTTAGTAATTCAGTATAACATAAATTTTATTTATGTTCCTGATGAGATTAAAAGTGTGTTTCTTTTCATCTTTCAGATTGTGAATTTGCATACCAATAAAGTTGCCCGGATTCTTGGAAAGGTGGAAAACAATGACAGGTTTTTAAGAATTGCCTTATACCAAGGTGACAGGAACAATAAGAAAGTAAGGAAGATTCCCACCTCGGCCGCAAATGTCAATGAGAGCAAAGAACCTTTTTCAGATCCTACTCTTCTATGTTGTGCTTTCAAGAAGCATAGAATATATTTATTCAGGTACTGCTTAAGGGGTTTCTAATTTGACATTTTCCTTGCGTTACTGGTTGGTTTTCTGATATATGATTGTAGTTATCTGCATTATTTGTTATTGAAATACAAGACATCTGCTTGTGAGATAGCCTCTCTACCATGGAAGATTTTTGTATTCTTTGTTTTGTCAGTTGAATAAAAAATAACTATACAATGGTAATTAAAACCTGAGAAAATGTATTTACATGTACAACAAAGATCTATTTGATTGTATTTGGAGTCCTAAATGGGTATTTAACTTGGTTGTTTCTGCTTGGCTGCTTCTCTGGCCAATGTGTAGTTATCAAGAGCAACTCTTCTGAATTTTACTTTGAACAGCCGGAGAGAGCCTGAGGAACCAGAAGATGCAACTAAGGGGAGGGATGTTTTCAATGAGAAGCCACCTCCTGAGGAGCTTTTGGCCGTATCTGATATAGGAAAAGCTGTGACCACATCTCTTCCTGACAGTGTGGTGATGTTTCTTTTCCCTGATGAGCATGTTTTTTTTTTCTTTTCTTTCCTTTTTTTTTTTGGTGTGTGTGTGTGTCTTTTTAATCCACCTGTATTGTAAGTCTTTTTTTCATGTGCATTATATTCATCACACATTAGTATTTTCACCTAGGCCTTTGCTATCCATTGTCTGCCTGGATCTTTCCAACTTGGCAAACTTTATATAAAATATCAAGCCAAGTCATTCATTGACAGGACTCAGCATGTGAATACTTTTAATATATAATTAACTGCATAGGTTACCAATAATTCTGAGCCCATGGAGTCCTGAGGCTGAGATGACTAGCTTTTGGTTTGAGAAGATATTCATATCTTCCTCAATGGACAATTTTTGAAATCATGCCATAATTTTTGTAGAGGCTTTCTATAACTTCAAGCCTTTGATGAATTTCACACTGAAGGGTTTGTATTAATAACTGCATTTATATCATGTACTTTACGCTCTGCTAAATTGTACTTGAAATTCTTCCTAAATTATATATTATTATCATTTCATTCACAGGTCCTGCACACATCCCTTGGTGATATTCATATGAGATTATACCCTGAAGAGTGCCCAAAAACTGTGGAGAACTTCACTACTCATTGCAAAAATGGTTATTATGACAACCTTATCTTCCACAGGGTAATCAAAGGATTCATGATCCAAACTGGGGATCCTTTGGGAGATGGCACTGGTGGGCAGTCTATATGGGGTAGGGAATTCGAAGATGAATTTCACAAAAGGTAAAACTTGCAACACAATCTCATTTGTGAAAAATTGTTTTATACCATCTTTCTGAAGTTGAATGACACAAAAATAATTGTTTCTTCGTGAGCTCATTGCATGCCTGTTGGAGACACGAGCTGATGAGTGAAATTACATTTGTTAATTCATCAGTGTCCACTGCCTTATCCATAATTCATATGATCATTTAAATACTGATTTGAAATCATTCAGTGATGCATTAGTGTAGAACCAAGATGTTACTCTGTAGGAGTCTGTCGGAACTTTCATTCCAGCTTAATCAGAAGTCTAAGCAAGACTAGGTATGGTCTGACTTTTTTGTTAATAATCAGGGGAAGTTCTCTAAAGTGATAGCTCTTGTCCTAAATATAGTATGGTTTCATAAAATCACTCCAACAATCTACAAATAGTTACTTGTACAGTGTGCAATTTGCATCTCTTATGTGTGCAGATATCTCATGCCTTTTTTGGAGAATTGTGAAGATATTTCCTGCTGCAACCCATATTGATCTCATTTTCCTACTGCAAGCCATGTGTTTTTTCACAACAATGATATGCATATCTGTTAATATGTTCTTCATGTTTGCAGTTTGAGACATGACAGGCCTTTTACTCTGTCAATGGCGAATGCAGGACCTGGTACCAATGGCTCTCAATTCTTTATTACTACAGTTGCAACCCCGTGGCTGGATAATAAGCACACGGTGTTTGGCCGGGTTGTCAAGGGAATGGATGTAGTTCAGGTAGGAAGTTACATTATTCTTGTAAGAACCTTGGTAATCTTTTTCCTTGTGTTCTTGAATACTGACTTCAACCTATACCCTAATTACCTTGGACAGGCCATAGAGAAGGTGAAGACAGACAAGAACGATAAGCCATACCAGGATGTTAAAATCTTAAATGTCACTGTTCCCAAGGTTTAGGATCTGAATCTTTGTCGATCAAAGCATTGCCCATGCAAATCAACTGCTAATGAAAACTGCACCAACCCCGAGAAAATACAAATTTGACAGATGATAGAGTAGAAGATTTTCTTACATGTCTGAGACTCCTTGGTCAGACACGGGTTTCTATTTTGGTGCCCCTTAGCCCTTTTGTACAAGTGTTTGTAGTAGGCCAGCACTGATGTGTATGATATTTGTTTAAAATTAATTTTGGATACAGGCTACTTTGTTGTATGATAATTTATACGGAGATGAGGGATTAAACTAATTAATAATTGCTTGGCTTGATAATTTTTTTTTCATAAAAATCATATGTATTGATAGGGGTAAAAGTGAGAAGACGTGTGGCTTCCACTTAGCCAGTCATGTGGAAGAGCTTCGAGAAGAGTCTGGAAGAAGATAACTTCGAGAAGATTTTGAAAATTCGGTGAGTTTTCTAGAAGGGTCTCCGGTTGATTGATGCTCGACTGGCAAGCTAGCTGGCGTCAAACTGGCACTGATCTGGAACCTAATTGGCACATAAGTGGCCAAGTGAATGCAACTGAATCTTTAAAAGGGAGAAGAATATATCATTTGAGAGATGAACACTCGACCACCCTGAGAGTTTCTCCTCTCATTGTAATCTCAACTTTCTCTCTCGTAGCTTTTTGATCCTTGTAACCCTACCAATACGTAAATTTGCTCATACTTTAGAGCATCATTGTTTTTTACTTATTTGGTCCAAAGAATGGATTCAATCTTGAGACAACCAATTTTAGCACCAACATGTATATTGGAGTTAGGGGTGGAAATGGGCCAGGTGGCCCATGGGCTGGCCTAAACCCAACCCAAAAAAATAGGATATGGGCTTAGAAAAATGACCCAAAGGGTTGGGTTGGGCTAAACTAAGCAGGCCCAATTATATTTCGGGCTGGGCTTGGGTTATATAGATTTTGGCCCAGCCCAGCTTAGCCCGGCCCGAATAAATAAATAAAATTATATATATATATATATATATATATATATATATATATAATATACATCATTATATATATATATAATGTTAACCTGACCAAAACCTTAGTATTTGTTTTATGGAACAATTAGTGTTGTATTAAGAATGTTGAACTTGTTCTTGAGTACTTATTTGTTTAATACTTTTTTGAATCATTTGGGTTATTTATGTTCTACTTGTTTATATAATAGTCTAATATATGTTTTATTTAATTATTTACATTATTAGTAAAAAAATAAAATTATTTTATTTTTGGGTTAGACTAGACTGAACCTGGGCCAAACAAAATTCTGATGAGTCGGGTTTGGACTAACAAAATTTGACCTGAAAGTGGCCAAACCCAGCCCAAACGCATGGGCTGGGTTTTTGAGTCTAGCCCAACCCAGACTCGGCCCAGCCCAACCCATGTCCAGCCCTAATTGGAGTATAAATAACTTCAAAATTATAAATTTTGATTTTTTATGTTTTCTCACATGGTCCTCAGTGATTTTTAAAAAAAATTAGATATAGATCTTAGAATTCTTAAAACATGCACATGCTGCAATAGGGGTTTTGTCTGGGCTAAGGTTGGTGTTGATGTTGTGGTACTCCATCCGATGCGATATTATTCCTTTAAATTAGGTCCAGTGGTTCATGGCTGCTTTTATAACGCACATCCAGGGTGACAAAAAACAGTAAGCATCAAAGAATAACATAAGAATATGGCACAGAAAATTTTACTTTACTAGGTCTATCAAGTAAACCGAAATTAAAGCAGACAACTAAGGCATTAATAGCATATCCCCATTACAAGGTTTAAAAAGATCACAAACAGCACAACCCAGTAAAGCCATGCCACCTAAATTGTTCATAATAAAAAACCATAAAATAGCAAAAAAGAATGAGAGACTGCTAGCCTACAACCAAGTACTTGGCATCATTGCAGGTGCAGAACTCTCCCCTCTCCTAAGAAGACAAATACTGTGTGAAAGTACGACCTGCTGGGCTCAATCAAACAAACTGAAGCCCATGTCCTACAAAAAAAGGGAGACCCACAAGTTAAAGAAGGAAAATCACAAAACCCGGTCATTCATATTTGAATTAGGTTAAAAGTAAGCGAGTTACAACCCTCTTTGATGAAATAGAAGCAAAATCTGAAATCAACAATCCAAATAGAAATACTCACATCATCTGATTCTTCCTTCTCTTCCACTTTCTCTTCTTTTTTGGGTTCAGCAGCAGGAGCAGCTGCAGCACCACCTGCACCTCCAGCAGGAGCAGCAACTGCAATAGCAGCACCACCACCAGATGGCACTGATGCAAATTTCTCCCTCCCAATAGCAATAAGTTCTGTTATATCTTTGCCTTTGACTTCAGAGAGAAGGAACTCAATCCTATCATCATCAGCTTCAGCTCCCACTGTTTCATGAAAGCATTCTTAAATTACTTCAGATGCAAACAATAAATAAAAATTCCAATAAAAGTACCCTTGAATGAACTGTAGAAGATCTGTGAAGCAGCAACATTGCTATGATGCAATCCAGAATGAAAACAAATATGCAATGGGTCTCGAAACCCTCTAGTCAATGGCACAAATGTATAGACTTGGGCACCCAAATAATCATTATCTTCATTTCAGACTCAAGTATCAGTGAGAGACTGAACTTCATAATGCACTCAAGGTTTCAAAAGGCGAAAACGGGTACCGAAGCGTTTCGCTTTAGCCTCTCGAGACGTAAGCCTTGAGGCGAGACGAGGCGTAAGCCTCAAAAATAAATTAAAAAATAGCAATATATATTAGAATGTCAATAACTCAAGTATATTAAATAAAAACATTCACAATATAGTTCATAAAATATATATATATATATATATATATATATATATATATAGTAAGAAAGCAAAGTCGTCACTTAAATACATTAAATAAAAACACCCATAATATGCATACTCTAAGAAAAAATAAAATCACGTGTAAGCACAAGCTTGACACTTTCCGGGAAGTGTCACATAACCATATGTTAATATAGTAGGGTTTCCATGAAGTGAAGCATCTTAACTCGATTTTCACATGTTGTCATTTTCCTATTCTGGATTTTTTATTTCATTATATTTATTATTATAATTACATGACATAAAAAATGTCCTTATTTATTTATTTATTTTTAAGAAGGCATGGTACAAGGTCTAAGAATCCGGTCATCAGTATTGACAATACACCTGTTTATCAAGATGGGAGCCTACTGTGGCGACATCAAAACCTTTGCCATTGTCGGCCTTGGCTCCAAACCTCTCCACATCTTCAAAAAAGATTTTAAAACAGAGGCTTAAGCCTCATACGCCTCTGAGGCGTAAGCCTCACTCAATCAAGGCTTAAGCCTCGATTCCCCCACTATGAGGCGCAAGCCTCTAAGGCGTTTTGTGAGAGCCTCTAAGCCTCAGAGGCGTAAGCCTCGAAAGCTTTTGAAAACCATGAATGCACTCATATGATGATCTCACATCAGGCAAAAACACTCCAAGTTTTACTTCTCAGTGGGGGCGAGCAAGGGATATATATAACTCAAAGGTCGACACTCTTAACATGGTGTCAGGTATCAGTATGATAATCAAAGGATCTACCAATTCATGTCTCTAAAGCAGGTAAAACTTTTAAAATTATACTGCCAATATCGGAAAAAAGAACATGGAAACACAAATAAAATAGGTGAACCTGATCCTAGAATTTTCTTCAAATCATCACAAGTTGGGGTGAGATTTCCACCAAGCACAGCAAGTAAATAGGCAGCAATGACCTTCATTCTGACAAAAATAGAAAACATCAAGTTACAAAGATAGCACAAAAAAAACACAAGATAGATTATAAAAATCATGCAGACAATATAAGAATGTACTAGGGAGATCACAGTATTAATAATTACAAAAGCTGTGACAAAGGGACGAAGAAGATAGATCAACAAATGGCACACACAAACTAGGTCATACCTATAGTTGGAATAGCCGGATTAAGAACATAAAATTACAGTCATTTGGATTGAATAAATATCAGAACCTACCTGATAAATAAGACATCTACCTTTCATGTGTACTCAATTCTAGACACATGACAGACAGTATAGATCTCAATGAATCATGCTCTCAGAAACTAGGAAACATCAACCAGTTCTTGGTACAAGTTTCTTCATATTATCCTCAATAGTGGGTGCTGGATGTAAGAGCTCATCTCAAGAAACTACAACCATTCCATACAAATCAACAACAACAATACTTATTTTTAACACAAAATCTAAGGAAATAACAAACCACATATGACTAAATATTAGCAGGAAAAAATACATCTTTTAAACATTCACTAAATCAAAAACCCACAAAACATGCAAAATACCTACGATTTAGCAAACATCTACAACTTCGTGGTTAAGTCTTCACCAAAAATCAACATAGCGAAACTAAAACTAGATGCAAACACCATTTACATTAAAAAAGATCAAAGCACGCAACAGTAGAGTACTACTAATGACACACACACACACACACACACAAAACGAAAATAACACACAAAGAACGCTAGATCTAAAGATCAATCAACAGAACAGATGAAGGAATAGACCAGGAAAGAAAGAACAAAGACAGGTGAGGATTATTACTTAGAGATAGAGCGAGAAAGAGATCGGATGAAGGAGTCCGCCGCCGGGGGGCTCGAAGCTTGTCTAGGGTTTCCGCAGGGGTGAAGAACGGAATGAGGACTTGAAATCTATTTATAGGAGGGAGTACTTGGGTTCATCTATTTGCTGACGAGCTTGTGGTTATCATCGTGATGGTTCATTGTAAATCGAACGGTCAATAATGCTATTTCCAGTGATACTAAACGAGACGGGTTCCAAACTTGGACCTCACCGACTCCAGGTTGCGTCCTGGTCTACCACCACGACTTGATTGAACCGCACCAACTCAACTTTCAATATCATCTTATTGATAACATAATTAATTTATCAATTAATTGTGTGATTTGTAGTGGCCATTGAGAGTTCATATAATATGAATTTTCAAAATAATTTATTAATTAATTGCCTCAATTTAATATTTTTTAAATATGGATAAATTGCAATTGCAATTCTATTATATATATATATATATATATATAGATATATATATTATATACAAAAAATAAATTATCTTTCTAGTTCAAATGAGTTTTTTGCGGGTAAAAATCTTGAAAGGTTACCAAACTTTGCCCATATTTCACTTTGGGTACCAAATTTCAATTTGTATTTTTTTTTGTTACTCTACTTCTATTTGATTTCAAAGGGAGGGTTCCTACGATAAACCAGTATAATTATCTGACGTAGTTGCCGGATTAGCTATGTGGAAGGTATTGAAATCCTAATTCACAAAAATCCTAACTAATTGAACAACATTTGAACCTTGATTTCGATTGTTGTTTGTTTTGAATTTGTCCAAATCAAGATTTAAATGTTGTTTTTTTTTTCAAATGTTGCTCAATTAGTTAGGATTTTTGTAAATTAGGATTTCAATACCCTCAATGTGACTAATTTGACTGCCACATTAGATAATTCTCGTCGGTTTCCCTTGGGTACCCTCCCGCTGAAATCAAATTGAAGTAGGGTGACCAAAAAAATACAAATTGAAGTTTGATTCCCAAAGTAAAATATGATCATATTTTGGTGACCTCTCAAGATTTTTACCCTTCATATAACAATACATGTAGTAATTCTCATGATGGGTCTATCCGGCATAAGTTCTCCAACTTATACTCATGTGTTGACTCGAAATCTCATGTCCATGACAACTCTTGTCATCAGTCACTACACATACTAGTCTCATGTGCATCATTGTTGTCCCAGATTCCTCAATGATACTTAACTAGGGACAATTTTAGAATAGTAAACTATTCTAGGGACATTATTATCAATACTTTTCCTACGCAGATATTAAGTAAAGCATAATAATGGAAAAAACCTTTATAAATGAACATGAAAACGCACAAAATCAATCATCTCATGATTGGTCTCTAGGGCATACACTAACAATCCTCTCACTTGCACTAGGACCGATCTCTAATGTATATAATACCGATGGAACTAGTATGACGATCATGTCTCTACTCTGTCAGAGGCTTGGTCAGTGGATCGGCAATGTTATCTTTTGTTGGCACTTTGCATATTTTAACATCTCCTCTCTCCACAATCTCTCGAATGAGATGGTAGCGCTGAAGTATGTGTTTGGATCGCTGATGGAATCTATGTTCCTTAGCCTGTGTAATGGCCCCATTGTTATCACAAAAGATTTTAATAGGCTCGGCTATGCTAGGAACCCCTCCCAGCTCAGTCACAAACTTTTTTTATCGAAATAGCTTCCTTTGCAGCCCCACTGGCTGCAATATACTCCGCCTCTGTAGTAGAATCGGCTATTGTCTCTTGTTTGGAACTCTTCCAACATACAACACCACCGTTCAGGCAAAACACATAGCCTGACTGTGATCTATAGTCACCACGGTCAGTTTGTAAGGTATCATCTGTGTAACCCTTTATAGAGAGTTCTTCCTCACCACCATGGATCAAGAACATATCCTTAGTTCTTCTCAAGTACTTGAGGATGTTCTTGACTGCAATCTAGTAACGCTCACCTGGATCAGACTGATATCTGCTAGTCATACTTAAAGCATAGGAAACATCTGGACTAGTACATAGCATAGCATACATAATGGATCCAATGGCAGAGGCATATGGAATCTTATTAATGCGCTCTCTCTCCTCTGAAGTAGAAAGATTCATACCCTTTGAAAGAGTAATCCCATGATACATGGGCGAGTAACCTTTCTTGGATTCCTGCATGCTGAACCGATTCAGCACTTTATCTATGTATGTACTCTGACTCAAGCCAAGCAAGTTTCTTGATCTATCTTTACAGATCTTAACTCCCAACACATAGGATGCTCCACCTCAATCCTTCATTGAGAAACACTATCCCAACTATACTTTAATAGACTGTTGAATAGGAATCTCATTCCCAATGAGTAGTATTTCATCTACATACAATACTAGGGAAACAACTCTGCTCCCACTAACTTTCTTGTATACTCAAGGCTCGTCTTCGTTTTTAATGAAACCAAACTCTTTGATTGTATTATCAAAACGTATGTTCCAACTTTGAGAAGCTTGCTTCAGTCCATAAATGGACCTGTGTAGCTTGCACACCTTTCCAGCATCCTATGGAATGACAAAACCATCTGGCTGTGTCATGTACACATCCTTATAAGGTTTCCATTAAGGAAAGCTGTTTTGACATCCATCTGTCAGATCTCATAATAATGATATGCAGCTATAGCAAGGAGAAACCTAATGGATTTGATCATTACAATTGGAGAAAAGGTCTCATCATAATCTATACCATGAATTTGCTTGAAACCCTTTGCAACTAATCGCCCTTAATAGGTATGAACATTTCCATCCATGTCAGTCTTCTTCTTGAAGACCCACTTGTACCCGATAGGTCTAGCATCTTTGGGTGGATCCACCAAGGTCCATACCTGGTTATTGTACATGGATTCCAATTCGGATCTTGTGGCCTCAAGCCATTTCTCAGAGTCTGGACTCGACATCGCTTCTTCATAAGAAGTAGGCTCATCCAGATCCATGAGTAAAACATCACCATGCTGTGTCACGAGAAATCCATATCTCTTGGGTACACGAGGTGTTCTCAAGGATCTACGTGGTTCCTGTGTATCTTGAGCCACAACACCTTGTGGCAACTGTTCATGTTCCATCATAGAATCTGTGCTTATTTGAGGTTCCAAAACTTCCTGAAGTTCAATTTTGCTCGTACTAGTCGTTCTAGAAACAAACTCTTTCTCAAGAAAGACACCTGTCCGAGCCACAAACACTTTGTTCTCGGTGGAAACATAAAAGGAATATCCTTTAGTGAGCTTAGGGTATCCTACAAATATGCACTTATAAGATTTCGGTTCAAGCTTAGTTGACGTCTGACTTTATACATAAGCCTTTAATATGAAGACCCTACAAGTTCCCAAATTGTATGAAAATTGACATGCTAGCTTATTTTTTGATGTTCTTTCCATCCATACAGTTGGATTTGGAAAAAATACTCTCCAAGTGCCTTAAAATGAGACGACCTTAAATGAACCGTAATCCGGCCGGCCTTATGCTAACATTTCCATATATATATATATATATATATATATATATATATATATATATATATATATATATATATAGGCCGGCTCACTGTGCTGATCTAGCCGCCTCCCATTTTGGCCCTTGGAGCATGTTTGAAGGATTTTCAACCGTACGGATGGTAATATTATTGAAAAATAAGCTACCATGTCCATTTTCATATAATTTGGTGATCGTTTGATCCTCCCACTTAACGGTTCTTATTTTAGGAAAATTTTAACGGTTCAGAATTTCAACTATTAAGTGGGAGGACCAAATGGTCACCAAATTGTATGAAAATGGACATGCTAGCTTATTTTTCGATGATCTTCCCATCCGTACGGTTGGAAATCCTTCAAACATGGTCTAAGTGCCAAAATGGGAGGCAACCGAACTGGAACAGTGTTCCGGCTGGCCACATAGTAACATGCCTTATATATATATATATATATATATATATATATATATATATAGACACACACACACACACACACACACACACACACACGAGAGTGTTACTGTGTGGTTGGCCGGATCACTGTGGAGATCCGGTCTCCGCTCATTTCAGCCCTTGGAGTATGTTTGAAGGATTTTCAACCGTACGGATGGAAAAATAAGCTAGCACGTCCATTTTCATACCATTTGGTGACCGTTTGGTCCTCCCACTTAATGGTTGAAATTCTGAACCGTTAAATTTTATAAAATAAGAACCATTAAGTGGGAGGACTAAACGGTCACCAAATTATTTGAAAATGAATATGCTAGCCTATTTTGCAGTGATCTTCCCATCCGTATGGTTTGTAATCCTTCAAACATGCTCCAAGAGCCGAAATGGGAAGCGACCTCATTTCCACAGTATTAAGGCCAGCCGGATGTTATCACTCCCAGGGACACAAGCTTCCCACGACTTCAGGGTGTCTGGTTGCACAGAGGCTGAGAGGTGATAACCGAGACAGGGCCGCCTAGTCTTGTAAAATAAAAGAAGTCCAGGAGCTCTCCCCTTGGACTCTCCGACGCTCAAGTTAGTTGGGTGGAGGTTAAATACATATGTGTGTGGAAGAGAGGAGAAGAGTTACCTGCCTCTTGCCAAGGGGGTGTGATCCTCCTAATACCCGGATTGGCATCATGGGTTTGCCTGTTCCTCCTGTCCCTTCTTGCGGCATGTCAGGTGTAGTCTCCCGACCAACCACCTTGTCAGGCACTCTTCCTGCTAAGCGCGACGCCTGGCAGGGGCGGCGACTTCCGTAAGTGTTAGTATGGTACTTGCCTTCGGGTGGATGGGAAGGGAATCTCCACGTGTCCCCTCCCCCAATTGGGTCAGCCTACTGTAGAATCTTCACGATTCGTGATGCATGAAATGTCAGATTTGCCCCCCCCCCCATGTCGGTAGGTCCTTGGCCTCGACAAGCCTAATAAGCTAGGTTTTAGACATACAGGTCGAATCGGGGTCTTCGACCCCGGGTTCTGTTCGCGTTTGACTTCGGACGGGGATCGGAGATCGTCATGACATTCCTCGGGTCGGCCATCCTTTGGCGGTCCCCTTATCTCGACTCGGCTTCCTGTGTGGGACTTGGTGGTGCCCTGGGTCTACTGGCTTGAAAGGTTCCGATACTATTTACAAGGAGCGAAGTGAGGATAGGAACCGTCATGGGGATCTAGACCCCCATTAATACGATACGGCGGGGCTATAATAGGCGCGCCTTTCTAGGGCTCCTTCAGAGGGAGTGGATAGTCGTACTAGTCCACATGGCCATTATCCAGGGTGTAACCTTGTATGTTGCGGGATCCCACCCACCCGGATATGCTGACGACACGTCTCCCCTTTCATTATTTGACTCCCTTTTAGGTCTTCCTACTGTGTTGTCCCTGTTATTATTTCTAATAGCAATTTCTGGAGACGTCGAGGGTATCTCTGCTATGGACCCCCCGTTTCACTAGCGAGATCAAGGAGTCGGATATAGCCAAACTCGTGAAGCTTTTGGGAGTTCCCTCCCCTTTCGAGTTTCGACTACTAGAGCCCACATAGAGGGCGGAGCATCCTGGGTATGGGATGTTAACCTCTATTAGGAGTCCTTCCAAGCGGGGCTTTGACTCCCAATACCTGAGTCCATCCAGAAGGTTTTCAACACCTTCAAGATAAGCCCTGGCTAAGTACATCCCAACGGGTTAAGGACCTTGTGTAGCCTGCCCATCCTCTTCAAAAGGATGGGGATGAAGCTCACTCAACTGTGGGTGCAACTGCTTTTCCAGCTGAAGAGGAACCCTGGGTCTAAGAGCAACTGAGAATGTGGCTTCCCGAGAGAGGAAGTACCCTTTTCTGGGCCGCCTTCCCTTGAAGTGGGATAAGTGGAGGTCCCAATTCTTTTTCGTTTCCGATGGCGGCCAGTGGAGCGTTCCCTCAGAGTGGGCCTCTCCCCTTTTAGACCTTGACACTTCGACCTAAACTTGACGGACAAGGAAGCGAAGCAGAAGAAGGCCCTCATGGCTTCTCTCCCTCCCTCTCGACCTTTGGAAGGCCTTCCCCGAATCAGACCTTGTAGTAACGGGGCTTTCCAGAGAAGGTAAGCGTTTTCTTCTTTCCCACAGTCTTTGGAGGGGTGTTGGTCCTAACATGTCCTTCCTGTTCCCCCAGGGGTTACTCCTTATGAGGCCTTCCTCCTGAGGTTGGTGAAGGAGGGTCCTCAGGGATCTAGAGCTATAGTTACTGGGGCGTCTCCCTCGCGGAAGTCCAAACATACCGGCGGGGATGGTTCACGGCCTAAAAAGAGGTCTAAGCTTTAGGCGGATCGTTGGCTGCAGGCGTCCCCTTCTCTGGAGCCGGAGGCTTCTCCGGTTCCTACACCGGACCCGTTGGAGGGTACCCCAGATGTCCGCGTCCCTTCTCCCACTACGGAGGACCGCGAGGTAGGTTCCCCGGTCCTAGTTGAGGGTTGACATGAGGGGAAGGCGCATAAGGAGCAGAGCTCCCCGGGGCTTGGTGACGAAGTGGAGCCATAAGTGTCATTTTCTTGGGGCGCTCCGTCCCATCCTGGCGGGGGTATTCCTGGGCCTCCGTCTCCTACTTCACTATTCACCGACATTCCCACTGCCGCCGCCGCTTTCTTGGGCATCTACAAGGATCACGTCAAGGCTTCGATTAGCGCGCTCAGTCAGGGGGACTTGGCACACTGTATAATGATGGTTGGGGCCGAGGTACTCTTAGATCCTGGTTTTTCTCTTTAATTCCTCCTTTTTCCTTTCGCTAACCATCCAGCTAGTTCGTGCAATTAATGCTTATGTCGGTCTACTCAATACTTAGGCTCTTATAGGGCACGTCGTCCTCCAGCTCCCCGAGTGACAGCCTGAGCAGGGCCGAGGCAGAGCTAGTCTGAGGGGGGCGTTGATCGAGAACTTTGAGAAGACGTTGGCTGAGTTCTCTTATCGTTAGGTATGACTTGTTCTCTTTCTGGCCGCCTTCGGGTGTACGCTCGACTTACTCGTATGGAGTGACTTCCCCGCTCAGGCTGACCTTGTGAAGGAGGCTCGTGGTTTTGCGAGGGACCTCCAGGCCGAGGTGGACACCTTCGGGAGAGCGCTTCACACAAAGTTTGGGTGGTTGTAAGAGGTCGTCAACGCCTTGTCCGGGTGCATTGAGGAGCGTGAAGCCGAGATCGAGCGCCTGAAGAAAGAGCACGCGTGTTCCTTGGAGCTGGCTAGGAAGGGGGAGGTTGAGAAGTTCAAGGGGTCCTTTACCTTTAAGGAGACTATAAAAGTCGCCCTGTTTGTGGCTTAATTAACCCCTTAAATAACCCCAATTATGTTTCGAGTAATTAAATCCTCCATCTTAGTAAATTCTAATATTATGAGGGGTTAAATTGTGATTTGTGAGCTTAACATCAATGGACACCATTAGGGGGATTTAAACGGAAAGGAGCCAAATTAAAATACTAATTTACTTGAATTGGTAGGGGTTTAATTGAGAAATTAACATACAATAGGGTTTAAATGCAAAATTGGAACAAAGCTGTGAAAGGGATTTGCATATGGCATTGATTAAATCTGAGGGCTTTTGTAAAAAGCCACACTCACGCATGAGGGCATTGAACACATGAACAATAGCTGATGAGGCAACAACCAAGATGAAATGATAGAGGATGATACAAATCGTCAGACAACGGAGAGCGTGATACGTGGTCAAGTCGTGGTGAACAAATCATAAACAAAGCATGTGGAACTGTAGTGAAATGGTTTCCTCAGAAGAAACCATTATCCATGAGCATTGGAAACGCCACGTGGGAGGCAGCTATTAAACCTCACGCAGGAGAAATGGTTTCCCTAGACTGTGCTTTTATTCTTGCCACGCGATGCCACTATCTGTTGTCCATCCGGGACAAGAACTCAGAGCCGAGGCAGTGCAGCTAGAGTGCGTTTAAGTCTCTCCTTCAACCTTTGAGCGTGTAGCTGGCCTGAGGATTGATAGTACTGGCTATCGGATTCAGTATGTTGGCGGAGTGGCGTGTGGCAATGAATGGTCTTGTTATCTCAAGCTACTTGACGCCGCCCTCCCCGCGGTTATTTGGAGTATGACAGAGTGTTGCCCTTTACTTTCCCTCGGTAAACCGCCTTCCTCTCTCTGAACTGAAGCTTCAAACCTCTCCCTGTTGCCCAGAGAAGCGGATAGAGAACTAAGAAGATTGGGAGCATCGCGGGACTACTAGGAACTACCAGAGACTGAGGCAACCTTACTACAGTGGAAACGACACTAAAGGACTCACGTCAGGGTCTTGGAGCCAAGGATCGCACTCCTTCGAAGTACGCCAGTAGCACCAAAACACTATAGTTCTTCCCCACGAGCTCGGGTTATCACCCATCATGTTGAAGGTGAGTTTATGATAATTATCCAAGAAGAGAATAGCCTCTTGAAACCCTGGCTAGTAGTTCCATGGTTTGCATACATATATGAGAACCATAAACATGTCATAAACCTGTTACAAGGGAACTACTATGCTAATTAGTCATGGATTACATGGTGTTGTTGTTTTACTTAAGGGAGAATGGTTGCTTGTGGGTTTCTGAGTTAAGGTTGGAATAATACAAAATGTGTCAACCCTCTTGGAATCAACTGTAGCCAAGTAGTGGTTGTCGGATCGTCATGTCCCTAACTAGGAAACCTACACCTCTAGAAGCATTGCTAGTTGAAGAGTTATTAGCACTCGATAAAAAGAACTTGGTGTGTAGAAGAAACTCTAAGCCCTTTACCTATTTAATTATTTGAGTTTGAATGAATATTTCACTAGGTATCACATGCATGTACGAGAGGAACCATCTAATGATCTTTCATACATGAAGATGGCATATTATATATATACATATATGCCATATGTTTTGCTGTAAGGGTTCAGAGACCCCTGACCCTTAAATGATAATATACATAAATAACCAAGTTGGTGTGGACCAATCGGTATGAGCTATGTGACTATGAATTAAATAAATTAATCACCTATCACCTAAAAGCCCATATTTTATAAATAAATCTTGATTTTGCTAAGTATTATAGTTATGCTTTATTAAGTACTTTGAAATGGATTATTTTGGTATATGGATAATCGAAGTCATGCATGCCTCCTTGATTCCTTGATTTTGATTGAGTTGTGTATGACCCATTGGATGATTGCTTTCATTTGATATGTACTTCATGCTCGCTGACCATGCCTACCCGTGAGTCAACCCTTAGTCGTGGAAATACGTGAGCATGCGTGCTAGCCGGGTAGACATGTGTCAACTGTCTTATTTTTGTAGATTCTCTCGCAAGGTGCAGTATTGTGAGGAGCGTGGTTCCTATGGATGACCAATAGGGGAGGACACCCTGGCGTCTAGAATCCTGCCAGTTGGGAGGATATACTGGTTGTCCCGTATACCCGTCAGTGGGGTGGTACGCTAACCGTGTACGTACATGTTTGTGAGTTCTCATGGATTGCTTACCATGATCTCTTGATTGGTTTACTATTTATGGATTGGACTCCCCACCACTATGTTTTGCTTATTTGAGTGGGTTGAGACTCTTGATCTTCTTGGATTGTATGGATTGTGATCCCCGTACCGTCTGTTCATATGATTTGGACATGTTCATCGATTTACGCCATACTATTTTGGATCACTTTTCTTTGGCATATATTGTTCTATTTGTGGCATGACTTCATTATTTTTCCTAGTGGGTGCTTACTGGGCTTTTTTTTTTTCAAAAGCTCATCCACTTGTTGATTATCCTTTTCAGATTCCAAGGAGGAGTAGGACCCTAGACTTGGGAGACGTTACGCGGGCTTGCTGGGATTGTTGTTGAGGTTTGCTAACCTTTAGTTTTCTTGTGAGTGAGGACATTTTGATGTAGGACCCTTGTAGGGCCATATATGTTTTTGACGGTGTAGGGTATATACCCTTAGGACTTATTCTGTTGTATACTCTTTGTTTTTATTTTGGTGCCAGACACTTATTATATTTATGATTTATTTCCGCTGCTTATCTGATGTGTGTTTTCTGATTAATGAAGCCTTGTATCTTGGTGGGGCCCATCTTTGCTCGGGTACGACCGGTCTATCACGTGCCTGGGGCTCCGGGATTTGGGTTCGAGGCGTGACGAAGATGATTGTTAACTGCCGGGTGGAAGCTTTGGTGTAGTTTAAGGCGTCACCTGAGTTTAGGATCCTTCCTAATGAGGAGACCCTTTCTAATTTACACAGGAGTTTCGAAGCCTTCCAGGACCTTGCCCGCCTTGGCCCAATTGTGAACCTTTTGAAGATTAGCCATGACGAGGCAGTGAGCCTTCTTTGTGGACAAGGGGGAAGCGATGACAAGGAATCAAGCGAAGATAAGGGTGACTCATGGTCAGGTATTTCGGAAGTGGAGGGGGACAGCTCTGACGGCAAATTAGAGTCCGGTTCTCTCTTAGATGGATCATAGAGTTTAGACCACAGGTTCGGCGGGTCGCCCCCCAGTCAATAGTTTTAGACTTTAGTTATACTTTTCACTTTATGTCCCCATATTGGTGTGTTAATATAAAGAACGCTTTTAGTCTTTTCTATTGAAGGGGTCTGATAAGTGTTCAATTGGGCATAATTTCATATCATATTCATGTATATTTTACATGCTATTTTGATGAAATTATAGCCCATCGGTACTTAAAAAATATTGATTTTGATGAACATGGCATAATAGCGATACATCGAGAGAAAGGAAGCTTTTAAGGAGAAATTGAGATCGAAATGAATTGATTTTGAAGAAGGCACAACTTCATACTGGCTCCTATACGACCTATATGAACCTGGGCATGGAAACCAACTTTGTATTAAGTCTCTCAGGACCGTGTATATCCCGTATGGCTCATCCTACAAGCCATATATGGTGTAATATGGTTTAATATATAGTCGTATGAATGCACATGCATGTCATACGGGATCGCGTATGGCCATATGAATGCTCGTATGGCGTAACCCTCCCTTACACTGCGGACCTAGGCAGGGGCAGAAATGTAGTTGGTACTCCAAAACCCTAAGTGGAGATATAAATACGAATGATAAGGGCTTTGGAGTGGGAGAACCAATTTGGAGACAGGTTAATCCTTGGATTAGGGATTGGGAGCTCCATCTCCCAATTTTGGAGAGAGAGAGAAGGACATTGTATTGAAGGAGAAGTCAATAGAGCCACCAACAATGTAAGTAACTGTGTTTCTCATTATGGTCCTCTTGGTTTGTAATCGTTTTGCTTTGGATTGTTGTTCCTTATTTATGGGGAACTAATTTTGTAGATACTTGGGTGTGATGAACCCTTGGATTATGCATTAATATGATGTTGATTTCTATGTTTGAATGATTGGTTTAGCTTTGTGAGTCTATTGGATGTTTTTATTGTTAAGTTAGTCTCTCTATGTTGAGAGAGCTCGGAGAGATTATCGTAGTCCATACGGGGGAAGAAGTAAGCGCCTCCTCGTGTATAGACCGACTCCAATAGAGGAGATTGTGAGTACACCGAGAGCTTGGGTATTAAGGAGAGCGAGCCCTTAATATGACTTATTCCCATCTTTCCAAGATATAGGTTTCTTAGATCGTAATGTAATTGACGGAATTAGGTATTAATCGCATTGAGAGAGGAATTTAGTACACCTTAGGAACCCTTGGCCCAAACCTACAAATCATCAACATAGAAATCTCTAGCTATCCTATAGATAAAATCCAAGGGGGGATTCATTACCCAAGTTTCCCTTTCTCATGATTGATTGTCATCAAGGTTAACTCCCGTTTCCATAGCTTGAGTTACGAATTTCTCCAGTTTAGATTCAGTTCAAAAACACCCATCTTTGGATCAACTAGATAATAGATGAGTAGTTATTACTAGTACTTCGTTTTCCCTGAGGATAGATACCCAAATTTTTGATAGTCCACTCTATTACTTGATACGACCCGTACACTTACGTATTTTATGCATCAGGGTCTGTCATACCTGACTTTTTCCTTTGCTTATCCCGTATTCCCTTTTAGCTGCCTCGTTTGTTGCGCTTCTTTGCAGGGAGGTTTTGTGCTTTATTAGACTAAGTTAGTAAAGGCTCCTAGGATGATGAGATGAGTGGCGCTCGTTTTGGGAGGAGGGATGGTTTCCTTCGCAACGGGTCGGGCGATTTTTCTGTTGGTATTTATATCGACTCTTCGCTTACACTCCCTTTGCCTAGAAAAGGTCACGAGAGGTGGTCTTGTAACCTCATTCCTTCTAGTCCCGTTATCAACTTCCTATGGAGTTATCGTTTCCCCAACTGGATAGGTCCTTGTTGTAACGCCCCTGTTTTTCCTGTAAATATTGTAAAAATATTAAATTAATGTTGATGCTTATTAATCTACTAAATAGTAGTAACATGAAAATTGAGGCTAATAGGCTTTAAAACTCGCAATAGGGTTGCAAGGTAATGGGCCGGGCCTAAATGGAGAAATGAGGGATAAGTGAGTAATGTTAATAAGAGATGAATATATAATATTTGATCTAGGCATGTGACGATTAATCTTTTCATGTGCCTAAGTTGGGAATTAGTAATGGTCATAAAGAACAAGTGACAATGTCAATAGCTAGAGCAGTGACAAAATAAAATAAATAATAAAGCCTAGGTTTATCTTGATAAAGGTGTGACAAACTAAGTATAACAAATATATTTCATTTTAATAACCCAACTTAGGCTTGTGACAAATGGATTAAAGGGTCATGGGCTGTGGAGCTATAGATGGCTGTGAGATTAAAGGCAGGGCTTGTGTGGTCTTTTGAAGAGAGATTAGAAAAGAGGGAAAGAGAGAGGGCTGTGAAGGTGGGGAGAAGAGGGCAAGCAGGAGGTGGCAATGAGGGAATGAATGAATGAAATGGCAGCTCTGGAGGTCGATGGTGGCCCGAGCAGGAGCTGGCGGCATGCATGCGAAGGAGGACGCGTGGCTGCCACAGGCGCTCCCAGGTGCAGCTGCGCGTGATGCGTCAGAAGGGAAAAACAGAGAGAGAGGCAGAGGGAAGGGCTGGAATTCGGGCCAGCAGGTTCTGGGGACTGACTCCGGCCATCCTCTGCCCCCGAGCTCACAGCAACATCGACATCCCTGCGCCTCTATTCTCAGACCTCCGACGCGCACCGCCAAATTTCACTTAAGTCGTGACTCCAAGAGTCTCGCTTTGAGTTGGTTTCCGGCCACCAGTAGATCCCACCACAACCGGTTTGAGAGGAGCAACAGATTTCAGCAAGGTACATAAGGCTCAGTTTGGTTGATGACTGGTGTGAGCTTGGTGTTGTTGTTGTGGTTCAGATTTGTAGCAGCTATGGTGGTTTTGTTAGTGTATACATGTATCTATATGAACTCAATGCAAGGAGTATGTTTTGTATGAATGTTGTTGTACACTTTGGGAACTCTAAATGGACAGGGAGATGCCTTGTTAGCAAGTGGCATTTGTGCCTAGTAACTGTTTGCTGAAATGTCTGCTAAGGTTGATGTTATGCTGTTTGTTTGGTATGCAATCAGAAGTTAGGTATCACTTGGTGATCGGTGAGATTGTTTTAGTTGGACATATTGTTGAGAACCTAGATTAAGTTAAGGTTGTTAATGCTGTTAATTTAATCACTGTTGTAGGGCTATGTCTTTGTAGTATACAATATCTAGAAGGACAACTGATCTAGGAACATGAATTAAGTGGAGGTGCCTTGCAACATGGTTGATGTTTTGCTCATAAGAATTCTTGTTGAATTTCATTACATGGGTGGATGTTCAGTGTGTAGATATGCATGATGTCTGGGATGGTGCCATTAGCTTGAGCTGTTGCAATGTCCTATGTAAGAGTAACAAGTTTAGATTTGTTTCTAAGAAAGACCAATTCATGGCTGTTGATAGTTGACGATATGGTTGATGAGAGTTGAATTGAATAGAACTGATGCCAATAGAATAGCTTAGCAAAATGCCAAATTATAACCATGGGTTTGGTTAATAATGGAACTTAACATTATCTGTTTATCAATTTGCTACAGGTCCTTTTTAAGAGAGTTTCATATTGTATTACACTTGTTGACAATAGTTATTGAAAAGCTAAGCCTACTCAACCCAAAGAATCACCGTAGGCTTCAAGCAAAGTGGATTTAAGCCCATGAACCCTTAGAAGAGAATTAACCAAGATGAGTTCATATAGTATGAACTAGTACTTATTCAGTTACAATTGTGAAAAAAAAAAATATTATTTGATCACTAATAAATAATCTTAGGGATGGTAAGTTAGTCTTGAATAATTCATCACTATTTATGGGCCTATGTAATTTATGCTACTAAATTAATAATGTATTGGAATAGAGTACTATTTAGTTCCTTGAGACTTCTTGATGAGAGTTTAATGGTTAATCCATCGCAGGAATTGCTTTGTTACGAATTTCATGTTCTATCGCGAATATGATATGTTTGGGCGTTGGGCCTTCATCTTAGTAGACTTGGGCCCATGCTTGCGTAGAAATATTGTCGCATAGGAAGTGGTGTTCCAATAAATTAGTATTTATTAGATATAATTGTGTGTACTAGGTAAAGGAAAGAACGAGTCGAGGACTCCAGGAAATTCTAGACAGACTTGGATTACTTAGGACTACAGGTGAGTGGACCTACTGTATATTCTTGTGTTTTATCGAGATTTATCGTGTTTTCAGTATATCCTTATCGGCTATGATCTATTCTCGGTTTTGAGAATGCTTTCGATTATTTACAGCTATTGTAGATTGATGTTTTCTGCATATGACTAGCTGTAGATCATTGAGACAGACATGAGATAGATATAGGACGTGAGCATCGATCTTTGCTTCCTGTTAGACGATCCTTGCAAGGCAGATGCGGCTCCGTTGAGCTAAGACCAACGTGATACCGAGTAGGGGAAAGGTTTTCTTTGATTTTAAAATGAATTTCTGGCATCAAAATCTTGTTTTCAAAATGAATTTATCTTAAACCCTTTCCCAACTCTTTGGAGTGCTCGGTACCACGAGTGAAGACCCAGATCGGGGGAAACCTCGCCGGCCAAGATATGTACCAGTCGGGGATACCCACGGCTATTTATCCGAGATCTTGCAAGTTGATCCTCTGAGTTGCATTCTTATCGATAGACGCTCACATATCTAGACATCTCATGAGACATGCATGTGCATGTTTTCAATCGATGACTCTTCGGGTTTTTCTCGGACATTGCATTAGATAATCATCCTGCTTAGGAGGTTAATGCATAGACGTCCATGCTTTACTGTATTTTCTACATGTATATGAGTAGAGATTACTTTCCATATACATGATTATATTTGAGGCACAGTCTCATTGGACTCGACAAGAGGGGTCACATATCACTGAGCTCTGTAGCTCAGTCCCTCTTTCTTACTCACCTTGTGCAGGTAGCGGACAGAAGTTCGGGTGCAAGCTAGGCACGGTGAGATGTGAGGTCTTAGTTGGCTTTGGCGTCCCACAGTCATTTTCCTTTCCGTTGTGTACTCTGTAGATTATATGTTTATTTCATATTTGACTTTTGGAGACTAGACCCAGACGTGTAGTCTGTGGAGATCTGTGTCAGATTGACTCTTTTGTTTGGAAGAGTTCCAGGTTTATTATGACTTAATATTACTGTCTCCAGATTATTCCGCAGATTTTTAGATCAGATTTGACAGCCTTGGGCTCAGGATACGCACCTGGGCTGGCTGGTGTGACACCTGTCCTCATTAGGATCAGGGTGTGACACTTGTTCCATCCTCAGAACAAGGTTCATCATAATTAATCGATGGGCCTTAGCCCTTGCAGTCTCTCCAAATGCGGTCTGCTTACTAAGTCAAGCTGAGGTTATGCTCTAGGGTCTCTCAAAACCTTGAAGAACAGAAGAGAGAGCGAGACCTCCTCCAGTTGGGGACTTAGCAAAAGCTTCCAAGGAGTTACCTCTCAAGAATTTTCACTATTATCTCCAGGAAGGGTTTTAGCAGGTGTTCACCCTCCTGGGATGCTTTCGTCCCTTCGTCTCTCCTTCCAGGGGTGCCCGATGACCTTGGATTGTTGCTTGCCCGTGGTATGTGCAACGCTTTTTCTGCGTGCACAAAGTCTGAGATGGAGCCGGCAGGGTACAACAATAGTGTTACAGCCGACCGCTGCCCCAGTTTTGGGTGGAAGGCCTCCTGTACAGCTATTCAAGAAGCATCTTTCAGTCGGTCTCGGCGATGTCACGCGGTCGGCCATTCTGCTTCCTAATACGGGTTTGTGGGGTTGAAGGCTCCTTAGATTGTCGCCTTATACCCAATCGGAGTGGCTTTTAATTTCACAAACTTGTTTCAGGAGGCTACTCATTGGTTTTGGGAAGCTTTCTGTCTACAGTCCCACTCTAAGGATTGTAACTTTTAAACCTTTTTCGAACCCTTTTCCAAGGTATGAATAAAAGTTCGTTGTTTTACTCCTATTTGTGTCCTTCTTTCGGACTTATCCGCTAACTCCTTCTTTGGGTTTATTTCTCCTATCTTTGTGTCTGGCGCTAAGCGATACCTCCTCAAGGTATCTCCCCCTCGAGGATAGCTGACCGATGCTTTCAGGGTGGAGTAATTGCGTAGGTGGATAACATTTTTTCAAAAAAAAAATGGAGGGACGTTATTTTGTAGCCGTGTCTGGGGAACAGTTCCCTACTTGGGATTGTTACCTTTCCTAGTGAGGGAGCACGTCCTACGTGTCGGTTCTTGATAGGCTGTGTCCCCCCGAGTTCCTTGGGACTATTGCATTTCCTTCTCTTTTAAAGCCCTCACCTAGTACCCTCCTCCCCCCCCCTCACCTAGATCCCGGGGGGGGAGCAGGTGTCTTGCTTTTGCGAGAGCCTTCTTTGGGCCCTCTCACGGAATGGGCATCAAGCGTGTGTTGAGGCCTTAGAGAGGTATTTTAGCGGCCACTACGATATTTCTGGGGGAACGAGGCTTCGGGAGAAGGAGAATCCTGAGCAGACAGGCCGATAACCTCTTCTTCTTCAAGGTCCTCGGATTAGGAAGATCCCACCATGGTTTCCCTGGTAGGAGTGGTGGTCCCCCCTGCCTAACACTCGCTTCCCCTGTTGCAGCATTCACTCCTCATACCCAATCTCAATCCCGGGTGGTTGTGCATGCTGAGCTCACAATCCAATAGCTTAGGGAGGCACATTCCCTCAAGCTGGAGGCTCTGAGGTTGAAGAAGTCGAAGTTACAACAAAGACTAGAGGTGGCCATCAGTGCTGTAATGGTGGTCGAGGAGGAAAGGAAGAACTTCGTGGAAGTTTACCGGGAGTCGAGGGCATACCAGAAAAGTTTAGAGGAGGCCGCCTAGACGGACGCCCATGAGGGTTTCAGGATCAGCCAGGAGGTTGCCAGTCTTCACCTGGACATGCCGCTCGACTCACTAACGCTCCAGCTGGCGTTCTAGTATCTTCCTTGCAATCCATCTTCCTCTTATTCGTCGTATGTTATTTTCTTTCCACACCTTCCTAGTAATATTTTAGTAAATGAAAAGCTTTTATTTAGAAATGCACTCTACCTCTTTTACTTCTCCAGGCGTCGCGAGTTGAGCTTCAAGAGTGATCTTTCTCCAACCCCTTTCTTCGCTTACGCGTTCCTTCGGCGCTGGGGTATGGGGACCTCTATTGAGAGACTAACTAGGCCGTGGGCGCAAGAAAATGGGTTGCTACAAGATCCGACCCTGAGTTGCCCTGACACACATTTTTCAACTCAGGGTAAGAGACAAGCACCGGGTACCTAGGGTGCTTGACCCCTAATAGGAGTTGTTGGAGACTCCTGCCCCAAGGGGGGCCGGTATACGACACTTGTGGTACCCATCCCTGAAGAGGTGTGGTTGGAGACTCCGACTCTAATTAAGGTGGGTTGGTATATGACACTTGTGGTCCCCGGCCCTAAAGAGGTGCTGTTGGAGACCCCAGCCCTAAAGAGTGCCGATATGCGTTACTTAGGATGCCCGGTCATGAAGAGGTGACGTTGGAGACTCCGGCCTTGAGGAGGGATGGTATACTACACTAGTGGTACCCGACCTTAAAGAGGTGCCGTTGGAGACCCTGGCCCTAAAGAGGGCCGATATGCGGAACTCGAGGTTCCCGGCCCTGAAGAGAGATCGTTGGAGACCCCGACCCAGAACAGGGTTGGTAGGCAGCACTCAGTGTGCCTAGCCTTCAAACCGTTGAAGTAACCTAAATGGATAAAGGAGGGACTCATTTCGGGAATGAAGATGCCTAATTTCATTCAAGGAACGAGAAGATTAAAGCTATGGGTAATAGGTGCTCCGAATTGAAGGGCTTGCTGAGCTTGCAACCATCTAAGTCAGCTAGCCGGTAGGTGCCGAGGTGGATGATCCTTGTGATGACATACGGGCACTTGTTGTATATGGGCTTTGGTCGCTAGATGGTTGCCACAAGTCCCTTCATAGATCTCTAGGAGCACAAAGTCAACTTCCGTTGGCCTTAGATATCTAAGGAGCGACATGGTGTATAACCTCTTATACAGTTGACCCTCAAACAGGGTAAACCTTGCAGACATGTTCACTAACTTCCTGGTCTCACTCTGGTCTATCAGAAGCGTGGGGCTTTCGGGTAGTCTCAGATGGAGTCCATCGAGCATGGCTCCTTATGGACTTCAGACACTTTCTGTGGCTCCTGCTCATCAATGCTCCGCTCCGGGAGTAGTTGAAACTTGACAAGGTATCTCAAGTCAACCCCTTAGGCGGATGCGAGTTTTGACAAGGAGTCACCCTCGTCATTCCCTGACCGTGGTATTTTTGTGATCCGGAAGTGACTGAATCGGGGGATCTGCCCCTTGACCACCCCCTTATACCTGGCCATAATCCCTTCCTTGGCCACTAGCTGTGAGTCCGGCCACTAGCTGCGAGTTCGTGTACGCGTGTAGGTGTTTCACTCCTAGCCCCAACACTAGTTTCATGCTTGCGATCAAGGCTTCATATTTGGCCTCATTGTTGGTGGCCTTGAAGTCGAACCTTAGGGCAGTGGTGGTCTTCCACCTACTCAGAGACCTTAGCAATATTAGCCCTGCTCCCAAGCCACTCCTCGTTGAGGAGCCATCGACAAGGAGGAGCCACGGGTCCGCAGATTCTTCATTATTTGGAGGCTCCTCTTACTAGGGTCCGGATTTTTCCCCATTGAGGTCATTTATGCAACAAAATCCCCAGGGCTTGCACCTTGATTGCGAACCAGAGCTTATATGCGAGATCAAACTCATTGAGCTCGATGGCCTACTTCAACAGCCTTCCGGAGGTCTCCGACTTTTGTAATATTTGCCTTAGGGGCTGGTTGGTTAGGACTGTTACCCGATACGTTTGGAAGTAGGGTCGCAACCTCCGGGCAGAAGTTATCAGCTCATAGACCAACTTCTTAATGGGTAGGCACCTCGACGTCGGGTCATTTAACACTCTGCTGGCGTAGTATATTGAGCGCTGGACTCCGTCCTCCTTGACTAGGGCTTAGCTCACTGCCTCAGTGGAGGCCGTGAGGTACATGAGAAGCTCATCTCCCTCTCGCGGCTTGTTTAGTAACCAGGGGGGAGCTTAGGTACTCCTTTAGGTGCTGGAAGGCCCTCCCGCATTCCTCCATCCATTCTACCTTCGGAGCTTTCTGGAGTGCCCGGAAGAACGAGAGGCTCTTTTCTCTCGGCTTCGTGATGAAGTGGCCCAAGGCCGCTAGTCTCCCGTTCAGCCTTTGGATCTCGCAAACAGTCTTAGGGGAGCTCATCTCAAGGACCACCATGTTATGGTCTGGGTTGGCTTCGATTCCACACTGCATCAACATGAAACAGAGGATCGTCCTTGACCTTACTCCGGACGCGCACTTGTTGGGGTTAAGGCGCATCCTTTAGTTGTGGAGCATCTGGAAGGTCTCTCGTAGGATGGTGATGTGGTCGTCGACCTTCTTGCTTTTGATGAGCATATTGTCCACGTATGCTTCTACTTTCCTTCCTAGATGGTTTTGGAAGACTTTCGTTACCAAACTTTGGAAGGAGACCCCTGCATTTTTGAGGCCAAATATCATGACACGGTAGCAGTAGGTCCCCTTCTCCGTGATGAAAGATATCTTCTCCTCGTCAGACTCATCCATCTTTACTTGGTTGTATCAGGAAAACTCATCGAGGAAGCCGAGCATCTCGTGGCATGCGGTGGAGTCCACCAACTTGTCTATCATGGGGAAGGGGAAGCTGTCCTTATGACAAGCTTTATTAAGGTTGGTGAAATTGACACACATCCTTCACTTCCCGTTGGCCTTCTTTACCAAGACTAGATTGGCCATCCACTCGGGGTAATGTATTTCCCTGATGAACCTAATTGTCAACAGCTTCCTAAGTTCTTCTTAGATGATCGTCTGCCTCTCGGGGATGAAGTGCCTCCACTTCTGGATCACCATCTTGTGGGCCGGTCTAGATTTAATTGATGTTGTATCACACCCCAGTCCACCCCCGATATGTCGCTAGTCCCCTACGTAAAGATATCCGCATTGCTTCTCAAGAAGGCTAAAATGCCTTCCCTGAGCTCTTCTGAAGCTCCGACCTAATTTGTACTATCTTGTCAGGCCAATCTTCGGACAAGGGGGACAATGATGAGTTCCTCGAGCAGGGTAGACTTTGGGGCTGACCCGAGTCTATTCTCCATCGTGTTATCAAGGTCCAATGGTTTGGCTGCCTTCTCTACCATGAGAGCTCAGTAGTAACACCGCGCTACCTTCTGATCTCCGCGCAGCTCTCCACATCCCCATGGGGTAGGGAACTTCACTAGGAGGTGACATGTGGAGATCACCACTTGCAAGGTATTTAGGGACTGCGTTGTAGACCGATGAAGACCTCATAACCAAAAAGTCAAAGGTCATCGTGACATATCGCGGGGGAGGGGGGTACCCATGGTGAGCAGGACCGTCGCCGTGCCTTCGAGTTGGACGGTATCTCTGAAGAGCCTGATCACCGGGACGCTGGTTGGTCATAGTGTCTCGGGAGCTAGGCCTAACATCTGGTATGCTTCCCAGAATATCACGTCCACTGCACTTTTACTATTAACCAGGACCCACCTGATCACGTAGGGGGCTATGTTGACGGTGACAACCAAGGCGTCGTCGTGAGGGTGGGTGACCCCCCTAAAATCGTTACCAAAGAAGGCGATAGGCTACATCACACGTAGTTTGTTCCGATCGCGGCCCCCGTCAGGTGCACCTCTGGAGTCTCCGACAATCATCAGTGTTGCTGGGCTTTTAGTTTAACTCGTCCCCACGGATGACACCAAACTGTTGATGCTCAAAACGCTCACGATCCAGGGGGACCGATTTCCGCTGAGAGGTCAACTGAGAAAACGGTCACGACTTCAGGTCATCTAGTGGCACAGAGGCTAAGAGGTGATTGCTGGGACGGGACCGCCTAGTCCAGCAAAACAAAAAAGTCCAGAGGCTCTCCCTGTAGACCCTCCGTGTAAAACCTACCCTAGAAATAAATATGTATTTTCCCCAATAATTAATTTAAACTGGAAATTTGAAGCGGGTAAGCGATGGAATTTTGGGAAAATTATTGAGTATTAATTAATCCAGATTAACTAAGTGGGAGATACCGGACAAAAGTTAGAGTCCTGATAAAGTAGATTTGGGTCAGGTCAAAGCTGAGAAATGTGGATTTAGGTTGGGGATGGAGACAACTGCTACAGGATGCTATGATTATGACTTGGTCAAAAGCCGGTTTTATTGGATTGCGTTGGGAAAAGAAACGCCAACGAGTGAAGCTATAGTGACACCTTTAATTATCATTTTAACAAAGCATTTTATTTAAAAGAATAAAGAAGGTGTGAGAGAGAAAGAAAGAAAAGATTCTCTCCCTCTTTCTCTCTAGTTCCAAAACCCACAACCCGTGCCCTAGATCTACCCGCGCCCTCGCTCCCTCCCACCGGCGGCCTCCCGTCTCCAACGAGTCTTACAAGCCCCGAGCACCACAGGCCGCCCCTCGACGCCACCCGACTCCACGCGCGCCAACCGCGGCCAGAGCTCCTCCCACACGCGTCGACGAGCTGCCAACCGGCTTTGCTTGTGCCTTCTGCCCGAGCGCTACCTATCTTCCCTTGCCCGAGCTTCCCTCTGCCATGAGCGCCCAGGTCCTTCCTCCGCCCGGCAGCCCAACCACAACTGCGCCAGCGTCGCATACGCCCAGCTCCAGCCTCTTTGCCTCGCATGCCCTAGGGCCAACGACTAGCGCCACAACCCGACTAAGCCACTTTCAGGCTTGGTGGCTGATAATGCGTAAGCCTAATGCTTATACTTATACCGCAAGTGTAGGGTCGTATCAAGTAATAAAGTGGACTAATGAAAGTCAGATGTCGAACCCACAAGGACCTTGACCACTAATCCTATCTAATTATCTGCTACCTAGTCTATCAAAAGATGGATGTTTTTCTAATCTAATTGCAAAAAGGGAAATTGGCTCTAGAACACTTGATGAAGATAGTGATGACAAACAATCAGAGAAGGGAGATACTCGGGCATTGAATCCCCACCAGATATTTATAGATTGATGAAAGTATGGATTTCATATTGATGAATATGAGGTATGGACCAAGAATTCTGACAATGCTTTCACCCCCTCTTTCAAGGCGAGTTACTAATCTACACTCGTGAGTAGTTCTAGGGAACCCATAATCTTGGAAGAGTTATATAATCCATTTTACAGAGTCTCTCCCCTAAACACCCGATCTCTCGGCATGTTCATAACTCCCACCTATTGAAGTAGATCTAGGGTATATAGAGGGAGCGTTATCATCTACACCTTCTATAGATCTAGATTGACACTTAGAGCTGTCGCAACGTAAAGCATCAATACCATACAAAACATTCAATAGGTTCTCAAACTCTAAAATATTCATTCAAATATAGAAATCCATACTAACAAGATTAAGCATAAATCCGGAGGTTCATCATGCCCAAGTATCTAACAAGTTAGTTCTCCATCAAAGGGGAATACAAATCCAATACAATCAAAGAGGAAAAGATGAGAATCATGATAAGAAACACTCTTCCCTCCACCATTGGCGATGACTGTTGGCGGTGTCCCTTCAATGCTTGCCATCCTCTCTTTTCTCCCAAAGTCTTCAATGGTACCTTAATCTCCAAGATGGAGAAAGGTTGGGAGCCCCCAAGGGGATGATGATGTTCAAGATCCAAAAGCTTCCCCCTCTAAACCCTAAATCGGCTATTTATAGTGTCCCCATTACTACAGATGATTAGTAACCCTATTAGTCAGATTCAGACTCAAATCAGCAATAAAACTGGCTTAACTCACAATTGGGCATGAGGCATACGGGCGTATTTACGGCCGTATGTGTGCTTGTCAGCTTCTTCCCCAGGTTACATGGTTGATGATACGGCTGTATGTGTACCTATTAGCTCTTTGTATTTCAGGAGGTGTGTGCTCAGAGTTCTCATACGGGTGCTCACGGCCGTAAGTGTGCTCGTATCTTTATCATACTGGGGCTTATGGCCGTAAGCTTACCCGTATGGCTTCAATAATTTATCTACTAGCTTCTATTTGTATTGTATTTCTTCTGTTTTGCTCTTGAAGCTCCTTGGTGCTCTGAAAATAAGAATTAACACAAAATAAGTATCAATGGGCAAGAATTACTTGAATTCGCATGAATAATGTACATTGGATTGATATAAAAAACATGATCATTTGAATGCTTATTAGTGACCTCTTTTTCCCTCGGCCAGTGACAAGAATCCTAAACTGAACTCTGGCGAACTGATTCTCAGCTACGGTTAGTACGGCGATTATGATTAGTTTGGAATTCATGAGTAAATTAGAGATTTAATTGATGGAGTACTGGTTGTATGTGTTAACTGATAACTAGATTAGAATTTTCAAGAAGTTGAGATGAATTTTAGAGGGAATATTTGTGTGTTTAAGTTATAAGAATCCAAGATTTTGGGTGTGTAGATTGCATGTATAATTGTATAATTTCGGAGTCCTAAAAACAAAAGAGACTGCCAAAATTTCCCTTGAACTTATGCATTCTTAATTGCTTGTAATGGTTTTCAAGCATGATTAATCATAGAGAACCATCACTTTATGATTTAATCTCCATGTTAGGGATGATTAGGGCTTCATGAGCCCTTTCTTATTTAAAAAAGATGATTTCAATAGAATACGATAACATTAGGTGTATTCTAGGAGAATATATGAACATTGAAGTTCATAGTAATTATCTAAGTAGTAGATTTGTAACGATACTTATATTCATAGATAGATATGAAGTATTTAAGCATAATGAACTGATAGTTTCAATCTATCTACTAGATCCTGGTTCGGACGCATGAGAAGCGACGAGGATCAGAGTATTTCTCTCTAAGTTAGGTAGGCTCTCGCACGGGGGTTGTGAGTATTTCTTCCTCCTACCATTTTATGATTCTTGTGCTATTATTCCTTGTAATGTTTCTTATACATATTTGAGTTGAGTTTACTCCTTAAATATGTGTTGGCTTCCGATCTCGAGGAGATTACTGTCTTTATTTTCTTATACATATTTGAGTTGAGTTTACTCCTTAAATATGTGTTGGCTTCCGATCTTGAGGAGATCACTGTTTTTCTTATATATTCAAGATGTTGTTGCCTTGGATATATACATGTATACCTATTGTTAGGTATTCGGTACTGGCAGTCTTTTCTTGACAGGCTTGATACATTAGACGGTGGCTCAGAGAGAGAGTGAGATTTTCTGACCATGTATACATGATTGCTATAGTGCTATACGACTTAGGCTGAAGACGATACCGAGGATATCGTAGTATCATATACGCTTGAGATGCAGTACATCTGTGAATTTATTCACATCCCAAAGCCATGTTACTTTCTTGTGATTATGCTTCATTTGCTTGTTTGCACTTGATTTATTCTCTAATCCTTGCTTATGGCTTCTCGCCACGTTTATTGTTTCATGCAATCCTACTGGGCCTATTCTTTAGGCTTATGCACTTGATTGATGTTTTTCTCAGGTGACGACGAGGAGTAGGATCGGTCTTAGACGGAGACACACCGAGTAGTTGTCTCGGGCTTGTTTTTTTTTTTCCCTTGAGATCTGCGTACCTCCTTTTATTTTGAGAGAGACTTGTTACTATATTTGTGTTGTTATGGACTACTAGGGGTGACGTGACTAGATCCTTATATAGGTTGTGTAAACCCGAGTATTGTACTTTTATTGTATTTGTACGACGTTGTGTAAAGTCCCCTTTTATTATATATTTCGCTGTTGTTATCTCTAGATAATAATTGTACAGGAACCTTGAGGCCTCGCGCCCAGACGGGGACCTGTCCCTGTTTGGGTGTGGCCAGTCTGTCTATGTGCCCGGGCTCGGGTTCGGGGCGTGACACTCCGACCCTCAAGTAAGTTGGGTGGAGGTTGAATGCCTGTGTATGTGTAGAAGAGAAGAGAAGAGTTTCCTACCTTTTTCCATAACAGTAGTGACCCTACTTTGATTGGAGATCCCAGGATAGAAGTTCAAAGAGAAGGTATCTTATTGGTTGACTAGGAGAGCACATTATTTATTAAAGGTATACTCTAACCCCATTCCTATGACAAGCACTCTCATGAAGTGGTTTAAGGTTGAACTTAGCTCTTAATGAGATCAAGTATTTAAGTGAGATATGACAGTACAAATATCTTTGGAGATCTTTGATGGGCGTGTATTGTGATATGCTTAAACCGCAAGTGCACGGGTCGTATCAAGTAATAAAGTGGACTTGTGAAAGTCAGATGTCGAACCCACAAGGACCTTGCCTACTAATCCTATCTAATTATCTGCTACCTAGTCTATCCAAAGGTTGATGATTTTCTATTCTAATTACTAAAAAGAGAAATTGGCTTAAGAACAATTGGATAAAATTGTGGTGACAACAATCAAAGAAGGGAGATACTAGGGCATTGTATCCCCTCCGAATAATTATAGATTGGGGCAAATATGGATTTCATATCGATGAGTATGAGGTATGGACCAAGAATTCCTACAACACTTTCACCCCCTCTTTCAAGGCGCGTTACTAATCTTCGCTTGTGAGTAATTCTAGGGAATACATAATCTTGGGAGAGTTATGGGAATAATCTATTTCACAAAGTCTCTCTCCTAAACACCCGATCTCTAGGCGTGTTCATAATTCCCACCTATTAAAGTAGATCTAGGGTATATAGAGGCAGCGTTATTGTCTACACCTTCTATAGATCTAGATTGACACTTAGAGCTGTCGCAATGTTAAGCATCAATACCATACTAAACATTCAATAGGTTTTCAAACACTTTAAATACTCATTCAAATATAGAAATTCATACAAGCAAGGTTAAGCATAACTTCGGAGGTTCATCATGCCCAAGTATCTAACAAGTTAATTCCCTATAGAAGGGGAACACAATACCAATACAATCAAAGAGGAAAAGAGAAGAAACATAATAGAAACTACTCTTCCCTCCACCGTTGGCGATGTCCCTTCAATGCTTGTAAGGAGCCTCCAAGAGGGTGATGATGTTCAAGATCCCAAAAGCCCCTTTTCTAAACCCCAAATCCGCTATTTATAGGGGTTCAACTCAATGTAGATGATTAGTAACCCAATCCTTAATATTCGGGCTCGGGTTAGCATAAAACTGGATTAACTTGAGTCTGAGCGCGTGGCATACGGGCTGTCTAACAGCCGTGAGAATGCCCGTATGCTTCATCCCCAGGTCACACGGTCTAGGATACGGCTGTGAGTTCACCCATGTAGCTCTCTGTATCTTCACGCTTGTGTGCTCAGAACCTCCATACGGGCTCTTACGGCCGTGAGCTTGCCCGTATCTTTATCACATGGGCACTTATGGCCGTAAGCCTACCTGTATGTCTTTAGATGCTGCAGAAGCTTCGATTTGATCTGTTTTTCTTATGTTTTGCTCTCAAAGCTCTCCGGTGCTCTGAAATTGAGAATTGACACAATTTAATTATCAATGGGCAAGAGTTACTTAAAATCACATGAATAGTATACAGTGAATTGATATAAAAATATAATCAATTGAACGCTTATCAATCTTACCTATGTGGAGACTACTGTTAGCCCACATTTATGAGAGTGCTGGTTAACTCTCTAAAATCTCCATAAAATGTTATCGAGCGCATGGCCAACAGGCGAAGTAATGCGCCAACCCGTTTTGCTTCAGTATCACATAGGATCTCTAGTTTTGTTGAATTTTGATTCAAGGAATGTAGTTCAAGACCTACTTTACTACAATTCCATCAGTTGGAAACTCTACTAGAAAACCAAGGTTCAAGTCCCTAAGGATAGCTCAATTTATATATGATCTTATGTAAGCCCAATGAACTCAATAATAACATTTGATTTCTTTTATACCTTCCGATCCTAAAATCTTAAACTCTGAGGATTAATAAAACTTCTCAAGCATTGCGCCTTAAGTGATAAATAAAACTATTTAAAGTCAATTTACTCTGAGTCTTCTGTATATTATGTTGATTAGTGGCTTTGCTTAATTTCGGGGTTAGTAGGGGCCGTTGAAAATGAAGTGGCTAGGCCATGGACCAACCGACTTCATCTTAATAAGCCCAAATAACAAAGCCTTGTATTTTCCATTATATCATCCTTGATTGTTTTGTCACCATTGGAACACGTTCTTTTATGCAACCCCATTCTCTCTTGAAACCTGAATGAGCTCACTCTCCTTCTCTTTAACATGTCTTGTTCCTCATTCTTGAAACCCTAGCAAACCCTTCCCAACTTCATTTATTGGTTCATCAAGTGGGTGATACTAAAGCATCTCCTTCTCTCCGAGACATGTTAAGAAAGGAGAAGACCAACCCACGGGGTTAGTTGTACCCTACTGACCAGGGAGATCGTAGGACCTTGCACGGAGGGGAGAAACTGATCTTTAGGGCAATGCTCATGCACACCCCTTTTCCCAGGCTTGATGTTCCTAACTTCTCTTGATTGCATACATTCATTATTGATTTCAATGAATTTTTTTATTTATCAGTGGTTATAATCAAGGTTGTTAGACTTGGACTGACCAAGCCGATTCAACAAGAAAAACCGAGAACCGGCCATACGGCCGATCCAGGTATACCCCATAACCTGACTTTAGGTTGAAACGGCATTAACCAGGTGACCCGGTTGGTTCAATAAGGAACCAGTTGACCCGGCCGAGTCAAACAAGTCATAATGTTAGGGTTAGGTTAAAAGTTTTTCAAATTTTTTTTATTTTTTCCTAATTTCTTTGTTCTTCTTTTACCGTTTCATGCTCTCGAGACCTACCCGGTCGCTCGTCCCTCCATCGGCGTGAGTCGGATGTGTCTTGCATAGTCACTTATCGGCGTTGTCGCTTGTTGCTCATCTCCAGCTTGTCTCTCAGTCACTCAATCGCTTGTCGCTCCATAGCTTCTGCAGTGGTGCAGTAGCATCCCTGCTCGCTTCAGTACTTCACCAAATCACTACGGTTTGTGATATGCACTACAAGAAAAGTGTAGCATCACAGACGGACTATTCTGTCGTTAAAGTGTTGATTCCCGTGGGCAATGGCCTACTGCGATGATATTTTTCCGTTAGAAATTCGGTCGCTGAAAACCAAGTCGCTAATGTTGTTCCGTTGGAAAGAAAATATCTGTCGGTGTTGATTATGTATTACCAACGGAATTAACCGTCTGTAGTACTAATAAAAACATTTGACTACCGTCAGGGAAGATTCTTATCACCTACGGAAGCCCGTCGTAGAAAACCTATTATTTGCAACAGAATTCCGTCCCGGAAAATGGTTATCACCCACGGGACAAAGGTCGGTATATGTAAATTCTGTCCTCGGTTCATGTCGCTGAAAATAGTTATTTCCGACGGAATTCCGTCGGTGAACATTGTAATCCCCGTTGGTCTTTCAACGTTTTAAGCCTTCTATTCCAATAGGATTTTGTCGCGGAAAATTGTTCTCACCGACGGAAAAAGGTCGTTGATAACATACTCAAATTGGATTTTCTGTCGCTACAAATGATAACTTCCTACGGAATTCTATCACAAATAATGACTAAAAGCTTGTATTATCAAAAGAAATCTGTCACTGAAAGTAAACATCAATGACGGAATTTTGTCACTGATTGGTCGCTTATAAGCTAGTACTGATTCTGCTTTTCCTGTTTTATTTTCCTGTAGTACATATATGAACTAGATTACACATCTAGAAATTTACAGCACACACATAATTTAACGGTCTCAACTGTTCATTATCAAACATAACTATAAGTCTTTAAAACAAACTGTTCATACTGACAATTTACACAAACTGTTCATAATGATAGTTTATACAAACATAACATTAGTCTCAACTGTTCATAACAAGTCTTTAACAGAAGGAAATGTTCACCAAATTGACAACTTACGCATCAGAATCAGACCCTTGCATTTCTTTGTCACCATCTGCGCCTGTAGGTTGAGAAGGACTGATGGAAAAATTAGAAAATAGGTTACGAGGATTTAACATCTCCATAATATTGTGAAGATATTTCATGATTGCATCTTGAGAGTTCTCCAAGGTATCGAGCTTGTTCTTCACAATATTGACTTCTTCGTGCAAATTATCATCATTAGTGGGGGCTGGTCGATTTTCTACTGTTGGACTGCATGCCGAGTATGATGTGGAGCCAGCATTGATGGACGTAGAGAAGATATTCTTGCCCCGTGGCGCGGTTCCGAACCCATAGACATGAGTGCGTACATTCTCTAGCCCTCCAATTGCATCACTCCAAGCCTGTGGGTCAAACTCGGGATGATTTGTTTCATCAGGCCCATACTTTTGCGTCATTGAAGAAGAATAAGTTTCCTACAAGATTCATCACTCGTGTTAGTTCCACACAAACATAATGTGAAAAGAATTACAACCTAACTTGATGCAATCTTCAAGATAATATAATTTATAACAATCATACACATTAGACTAATTATTTTAATATGTTTAATAAACATATACATAACAATTCATGAAGTAGGGTTAATAGTTGGTTAACAGTTCTGCATTTCCACTATTAGAAGTAAAAGGAAAAGGAGTCTACTCATACAATTTGGAGTGATACACAACAGTGATAAGCATGGCTGCATTTAGTGAGTATTAAACAGGGTTGCATTCCTACTGTATTAGTATGTGATACACAGTCAGAGAAGTGAATTCAATGCCAAAGTACATTCATTTCCACAATCCATAGAAGATAGATACTCTCTACTTACATACAATCTTCTAGCTATAACTTTATTCTTTAATGCCAATTGAAGAAGATAGAAAAGTCTCCTGCATTAATGGTATAGAAGAAGTTTAAACTATTTACATGTCATAGTTTAACTATCCACTTTGTGATCATAAGCATGTTGGCTTTCATAATTAAATAAAATTTTGATAAAACAACACTTACACTAACGGATTTAGACTTGTTGTCAACATAATCACCGCGACCTTTGTCGCGTTTGTGGGTGCGATCAAACAATTCTCCATATGTTGGCTTTCGATTAAATTCTTTTGCCTACACCATAACAAGCGAGCTTTGCAATGTCAGAAGCATAACTTTAAAGAAGTTGCATACCAATCATACACACTCAACTATAAGGAAGCACAAAAGTAGTTAAACAGATAGTGAACAATAATAAATTGGCATGTATATGAAGCATTATGGTTCATATATATGAAGCAATTAACTGTCAAAATTGGCATCTTATAAATTAGCATTATGTTATGCAGACTTGGCAAACCTGGCATCTAAGAATTCACAATCAGTAACACGTCAGTCACACATGTTGGTCACACATAAAACAGTCAGAAAGTTTCAATCCATGCTTTAAAAAATGATTTTTGAAAATTAATCTCGTCAAAGAATCGATTATAGCAGCTATATCAATTAATCCAATCAATTTGTATGACTCATATAAAGATCACTTTTACTGAAAATTGATGTGGAATACATACGATCCTCTCCGCATGAAGCATAAAAGGAATTGATCCACCGGTATGTTTTGTAATGCATCCCTCTTTTTCTGTGTTCCTATTTTGTTTGTTTTTAATTGATTTATTTTTCCAAGCTTCAGTACTCCATACATTAGCAACCAATCGATCCCAAATGTCAACTCTAATCCAACCTTCCTTGTAACCTTTGCACTTTGCAATATCATTAACTTCAAACCGTTTCATTGCCCGAGTCCTTTCTTCTTCCAACATTCCTCTCAATCTTTCCAACAAGAGTATGGTCTCGCACCTTGTTTAAAAGGAGCAAACCCATCAGTGCACAACCCTAATCTGATATTCCGCGCTTCATTAGCAAAAGACTCATGTGTGCGATTGAAGTGTTGCCATGGCTCTCCTTCAACAGGATGATGTAGCACTCTCAGTGAACTCCGACTATGTGCATGCCAAGTCATATTCTTTGCAGTATCCTTCAACATGAACAACCTCTGGAGCCTTGGTATAAGTGGGAAGTATCGCAAGACCTTATAAGGTTTTCTTGAGACCCTTCTCTCACTCGTATTACTTGGTTTGTATCGAGGATGACTGCATACCGAGCAATACTCTAACGTTTCAAATTCTTTAATAAATAGCATGCAATTGTTCTTACATACATGAATCTTCAGAAGGCCAAATGCTGCCATCTTCCTCTTCATCTGGTAGTAATTCTCAGGCAAATTGTTGTTATCTGGTAATAGACCCTTTACAATAACCATGAGATGATTAAAACAAGATTCACTAATGTTGATCTCAGATTTGCAATTTAACAGTTGTGACATAGCCGATAATGTCGTGTGTTTTGTACAACCAGACCACACGGGTTCGTCGGCATTATTCAACAAAGAAAAAAACGATGTTGGTCTTAAACCAGGCTCATGTTCCATGGGCATTGACTCGCCATCACCATCCCCTTTTAGAGTCGACATTAGCGTAAAAAGCATCCCTAACCATATTTGCATATGGATTTTCTGCTTTAACACCAAACAATTGCTCACTAACCTCCTCTACTCTTCTAGATGATTGCCCAATACCAGACAATGGATCATTACAAAATCCACCGTAGTATAAGTGTCGCCGCACAACATCTTGTTCAAGGAATGAATGCTTTTGACAATCCAAACACGGGCATCTAATTCTATCAGAACTAACAAACCATTGCTCATTAATTGCAAATGTTATGTAGTCTTCAACTGCTTGGATATATTGTTCAGTAATATATCCATTCTCGTCCAAACGAGCACATGTCCAATATCCATCCTTAGCCATTGTGCAAAACCTAGATGGTTTCAAACATTTTATGGTCATATTGTGCTATTTTCACTAATTGTGAAATATATGTCCTTCATGAAAATGTGTTTTAGCGTATAGAGAATCATCAAATAAATCTTACATGCAGATATTGGCCTAATAATATAATTACACGAACAGATAGATGTTTGCATTATATTTCTACAAATAAAAAGACATTAGAAACAAGTTAATCTATACTTAAGTTAATTGAGTTTCAAATTATATCCAGTTATTTAAATCAAAATCTGGATAAAATTACTACCTTCTCTCTAAAAATCATACAAGTAATTATGTTATAATTAATGCTAGATGCCTTTTGATTTTTAACTTGCTTTATAACCTTTGAACTATGTGTCGGTATATGGATTTTGGGCATGTGGTGGATAACTTTGAACTAGCCTATTTGAAATTCTAACATTAGCACTATTTGGATGTGTACTATTATATTTTATTTTGAAATTATAAATTAGTTATAATTATTTCGCTTGAGATTAAAATTATTTTGTTTTTCTTTTATGTCTCCAAGTATGATTGTGTTCATATTTGTTAATATAATAGGTGCTAGCATTGACAATATTGTTAACATGTGTTTGATATATATGGCCTAGATAGTTTACTAGTTATTTTTAAACCAGTTGTATAATAATTTTTAATTAGATTTGATGTTTTTCATGCACAGTTTGATTTATCCCTACACACATAAGGACTGTAAGATTTACACACAATCTAACCAATCTAGGACTTGGGATCAAATTAATCTCAAACCAATTCATTTTTAACTTACTAAAATTAATTAAGTAGTCTAATAAGTTGTCTAAACTTGTCCTAATGGAATTTTTTTGAGTTCACCGGCTGTCTGCCCACCAAACCCTTAATTAAAAATTATTCCATATGCGTGATGAGAACATTTGCAATAGTAACTCATCTATGACCAATATATATCTACACATGTTTCACAAAACTATATGTATATGTTACGGAGATATTTGGTAAAACACGCGTCCCTTACCTAAATGGCCACCTGTCACACACAGGGCTACGTCCCTTTGGCCACGTGGCAATATCACCAAACATTCTAGCGAAATTCCGTTCGGCAAATAAGAGTGAGGGTTCAACCCTACAAATAAATCCGTCGGAATTACAACAACTTTCTTAAAAACCGTCTCATAAGGTGCCTATAGCCACCTAGGGAAGAAAATATCTAACGCCTCTACAGTAAGTAGATCTTATCCAATTGCCTCTACAGTGGGCATATATTTTCTACTTACCTACATAGTACCTACATAGTAGGCACAATAGGCAGATATTTTCTTACTGCCTCATGAGATATTTTCTTACCGCCTTACTCACCGCTTTTCCTACTGCCTTTCAGGATATTTTCCTTAACCGCCTTTAATTTGTTATAAAAGAAAAACAATGATAGTAAGAAAGGGGACCCGAAAAGAAATTACACGAAGACTTAACCTATGTCTAAAACTTCCTTCTCACAAGTTTTCTGACTTAAGCATCGGAGTTAAATCATGGCAGAAAGGCCCAATTCCGATCACTTCCTTCTCCCTTTTACAGATTAATCCCAAGATAAAGAGCAGACAATTCCGATCGGCATTCTAGAGCACCTCCTGTTCAGAATCTGAAGTAAATGTCCACATCAACTATAAATTTCAACCGTTTGTCAAAGGCTGAGACCAGATTACGAGGCAACAGCAACCAAAGCGTGAGGTGGACCAGTTTTTGGCATCAACAGTTTAGCGCCGTCTGTGGGGACTCTTACAAAAAGCTAAATGATTACTACCAGAAGATCTAAACGAATTCAAGAGCAAGGAGCGCCTAGTAATACCGAAATACCCGGTGAAATCCGGAGAGATGGGGAGAATCCGTCGGAAAATCCACCCATCTTACCTCCGTCGGAAAATTCACCCATTTTGCCTCCACCGGACAATACAGGCATTTTATCCCAAGAACCCATCCCAGAATTTTATCTCAACATGCAGCAACAATTAGAACGATTGGCTCAGGCTGTTCACACTTTGGCCCATCCACCACCTCCACCCACAAAAATTCCATCAACTATGTCGACAGCCCCACTAGCTAATTCCGAAAGCCGAGGGAGGACAAGGACTCGCACCCAGGGAGAAAGAAGAGAGAGGACCGCCTTCTCTGCTAGTTCAGAACCTCCCTCCGTTCGCCGTCGAGAGCAAGCTGCCACAAGAACAGAACGGAACACAAGAACGGAATGGAATAGTCCATCTGTTCCAACTGTCGATAGAAGAAGAGAACGACAAGGCCCCTCTCAAGGAAACCGGAAATCCGAACGGCATGTTCTCAACATATGCTCGCCTTTTATCAAGGAAATATTGGAGGAGCAAGTTCCTGATAGTTTCCGACCACCTGCTATGATTGCATATGAGGGCAAAACCGATCCGTCTCATCACCTGAAATCTTTCCGATCAAAGATGCTGCTTTCTGGAATCACTGATGCTCGTATGTGCCGAGCTTTTCCCGCCACCTTAGAGGGAAAAGCGCAAGACTGGTTTGTCGATCTTCCATCTAGCACAATTCATTCGTTTCAAGTTCTAGCAGATCGCTTTCTAGCTTATTTTGCCAATTATTCAAAGCAAAAGAAAACTCCATCTACCCTTCTGCTCGTTAAGCAACGAGGGGGTGAAACACTCCAAGCTATTTAAATCGTTTCATAGATGAAGCAGCAAATGTTGCGGAACTTATTCCGCGAATGGCTGTAACCATCTTGATGGAGGGTTTGCTAGAATCCCCTTTTCGTTTCTCCCTCACTTTGGATCCGCCAAAAACCCTCCCTGCTCTCATGATCCATGCCCAAAAGTACATCAATTCTGACGAGATTTACACGGGTTGGGAGGAAGAGGCTCGACGCATCCCAACAGAAGTCCAGAAAGGAAAAGCCATCAGAATGTCAACAGAAGACCCACAGAAATCCGAAGGGAAGGAGGATCACGTAAGGATAATAAGAATGAGAATAGAGGTCTGGAACCTGCAACACGCCCTCAACGACACATGCTACAGCCCAGAGAACCTTCAAGAGAAGGGAAAATAGTCAGATATGATCACCATACCCCACTAAATCAGACCAGAAGCCATATCCTTATGCAAGTTCAGGATCAAAAAATCTTGACATGGCCGGAACCTGCAAAGAATCCCGAACGACAAAAGAATAGTAAAAGATATTGCAAGTTTCATCAAGTTAGAGGACATGACACAGAAAAGTGCACTCATTTGGTGAACGCCATAGAAGATATCGTTAGAAGAGGACAACTGGAGCAATACATCAACATTGATGTTCAAGAGGAACCTGAAACCTCACAGCCTGAAGGAGAAAAAGGAGAGATGGTCGGATTTATTAGTGGTGGTCCTGGGTGTGGTGGTGAGAGTTCCGCCTCTCAGAAAAGCTATGCCCGAATGGTGGGAGTGGCGCAGGAAACAGAAGCGCCACAAAGAAGGTCTCGGCCTAGGGCTCCCATCATATTTTATGATAATGATGTTAGCAGGGTTCGCCACCCTCATGACGACGCCCTAGTCATTGCCATCATGGTTTCCAGTTTCTGAATGAAAAGAGTTCTGGTAGACAGCGGAAGTTCAGTGGATATTCTTTTCTGGAGCGCCTTCGAAAGAATGAGGTATGACGCGGATAACTTACTCCTCATAAAATCATCTTTGGTAGGATTTTCCTGAGGAGTGGTACAACCAGAAGAGATGATCACATTACCAGTTACGGTAGGAAATTCGCCAAGATCATCAACGGTGACAGCAAATTTTCTAGTTGTACGCTGTGCTTCAAGTTACATTGTGATTCTTGGTAGGCCAACCCTCAACGCCTTGAAAGCAATAATCTCTACTTATCATCTTCTACTCAAATTTCCGACCGAGAGCGGCAGTGGAGAAGTAAGAGGGGATCAACCCTTGGTACGACAATGTTATGCCTTAACCCTCAAAGGAAAAACTCAAAACAGAGGCAAAACAAGAGTTTCAGAAGCCATGTTGATCAACAGAATAGCAGAACGGGAAGATGAAGAGCTCCGGCCCACACCAGTTGAAGAATTGCTTATAGTTCCTCTAGACACAACTAGAGTGGAGCGCACTGTGCGAATTGGTACGGATTTGACAACAGCACAGCAAGAAAATCTCATGGTGGTACTAAGGACAAATTCTGACCTCTTCGTCTGGTCATCAGAAGACATGCCATGCGTAAAATGTGATGTCATTGAACACTGCCTCAGCATAGATCAGTCGTTCAAACCTTTCAAGTAGAAAAGGAGAAATTCCGCCCCAGAAAGGCAGAAGGCTGCAGAAGAAGAATTATCAACCCTTTTGAAGGCAGGATTTATCCGAGAGGTGAACTATCCAGAATGGTTGGCTAATGTGGTTATGGTAAAAAAGTCGTCCGAAAAATGGAGAATGTGCGTGGATTTTATGGACCTAAATAAAGCTTGTCCAAAAGATTCCTTCCCCCTATCTTCAGTTGATGGTTTGGTTGACTCTACGGCGGGGCATGAGATGCTGAGTTTCTTAGATGCCTTCTCAGGCTACAATCAAATCTGAATGGCTAAAGACGACGAAGAAAAAACATCCTTCATTACTAGCAAAGGAACTTATTGCTATAAGGTGATGCCGTTCGGTCTAAAGAATGCCGGAGCCACCTTTCAGAGGCTCATAAGTACAGTCTTCAAAGAACAAATTGCCAGAAATGTCGAAGCCTATGTGGATGACATCTTGGTGAAGAGCCGAAAAGCCGATGAGCATTTGTCGGATTTACAAGAGGCCTTTCAGTCACTTCGGACTTATAATATGCGCCTAAATCCGAACAAGTGTGCCTTTGGTGTCCGATCAGGGAAATTTTTAGGATTTATATTGACTCAAAGAGGAATAGAAGCAAATCCAGAAAAGATCAAAGCCATTCTTGACATGGGATCACCCAAAAGTCTTCAAGAAGTACAACGGCTTAATAGACGCCTAGCAGCTCTTGGAAGATTTATCTCTAAAGCCGGAGAGAAAAATCTCCCACTCTTCCAAGCCTTACGTAAAGCACCAAAAATGGAGTGGACAGAAGAGTGTGAAAAAGCCTTCCAGGGGCTTAAAGATTATCTCCGATCGCCTCAGTTGCTAGCCAAGCCGCAAGAAGGAGAAGAACTCTATATCTATTTGGTCATTTGCTCCTCGGCGGTCGGTCTGATTCTATTAAGAGAAGATAAAGGAGTTTAGAAGCCTGTCTATTATACAAGCAAGATCCTTAACGACGCGGAGTCAAGGTATCTACCACTTGAAAAGTTAGCCTTCGCCCTTATCACATCCGCACGGAGATTGAGGCCTTATTTTCAAGCTCACAAAGTTACTGTGTTGACTGACCAGCCCTTAAAGCAAGTTCTCCATAAACCTGAAAATTCTAGGCGTCTGGCCAAGTGGGTAATAGAATTGGGTGAGTTTGATCTCACTTATAAGACCCGAACGACAATCAAGTCTTAAGTGCTAGCAGATTTTATCGCGGAATTAACCATTCCCGCGGAAATTCCATCACAAGATCCAGGAGAAAGCCCTAGCATTCCATGGTCGTTGTATGTCGACGGATCAACAACTGAAGAAAAGTCAGGAGCTGGCTTCGTCCTTTATTCTCCTTCTAAATGGAAAATTGCAACAGTTCTTAAGTTCCAATTCCGAGCGACCAACAACGAGGCCGAATATGAAGCCCTCATCGCAGGATTGCATCTTGCCTGGGGGCTCGGAATTCAGCATCTACATGTATATTCCGACTCACAGCTAGTCGTTGGCCATACATTGGGCAGTTTTGAAGCAAAGGAGGAGAACATGGTCATATACCAGGCAGTGGTGAAGAAAATAGCTCCATGCTTTGCTCACTTCCAGATTGAAAAAATCTGTCGAGTACAAAATGAAGAAGCTGATGCTTTATCTAAAAAAGCCACTGCACCCAATGGAGATACAGAATCCTCTTTCAACCTACAGTACCTTCCCACAAAAACTATTAACGGATTGGTAGGAGAGGTACAAAGTGCAGCAGAAGAGTCAAGTTGGATTGATCCCATTAAAAACTACCTGCAAGGTGGACTTACGTCATCCATCAAAACAGAAGCCAGACGGATTTCTTACAAAGCCGCTCGGTACACTATGATTGGTGAAAATCTATACAAGAGGTCTTTTACGCAACCATTCTTACGGTGCTTGCGTCCCACAGAAGCCAACTATATCCTTCAAGAAATTCATGAAGGCATCGGAGGAGGTCATATAGGAGGCAAAGCCTTGAGTTACAAAGTCCTGCGACAAGGCTATTACTGGCCAACACTAACTCAAGATGCAGTGGCGTTCGCCCGAAAAGGTGATGCTTGCCAACGGCATTCTAAGATTCAAAGACGACCACCAACACTGCTTAAGCCAATTGTTAGCCCTCGACCGTTTGCTATCTGGGGAGTTGATCTTCTAGGGCCATTTCCTACTTCGACTCGACAAATGAAGTTTCTGATAGTTGCTATCGTTTATTTCACTAAATTGGTAGAAGTTGAGCCCTTGGCCAAGATCACGGAGAAAGCTTGTCAGGGATTCTTATGGCGAACGGTTATCTGTCGATTCGAAATTCCGGTCGTCTTCATCTCAAATAATGGGCCACAATTTGATAAAAAGGCTTTCAAAAGTTTTTGTTCCGAACTCGGAATTGAATCCAGGTTAACTTCTGTAACGCATCCTCAAGCCAATGGCCAAGTGGAAGTAATGAATCGCACCTTGCTTCAAGCTCTTAAAACCCGGGTGTCCAAAAATGGAGCTAATTGGGTTGAGGAAATTTCAAGCGCTCTTTGGGCTTACAGGACAACCACAAGAACCCCCACAGGAGAAACTCCATTCTCTCTTACTTATGGGGCATAAGCTGTCATCCCTGCAGAAATAGGAATGCCTACCTTATGGACACAACAAACTTTCTCATCAAAAGAAAATGAGAAGAATCTCCGAGTGGAACTTGATCTACTTGAAGAGCGAAGAGAAGCTGCGGAAACAAAGACAGCCATCTATCGCCAAAGAGTAAAAAGGTTCTACGACACAAGGGTGAAAAGAGTCTTCTTCCAAATCGGTGATCTGGTCTTAAGAGAAAATGAATTCCAGGGAAACAAAAGCCGAACGAGGAAGCTAACTCCTAGCTGGGAAGGCCCTTACTTCTTCTGTAGAATTGTCCGAGCGGGCACCTATTATCTGGTAAATATGGAAGGAAAAACGCTCAAACGTCCATTTCATGCTGAACACCTGCGACGCTACTATCAGTGAATTCTGTAGCCGTCTCCTAAATGTTTCATGAAATAAAGCTTAAGTTTTTTTTTCAAATAAAGATGAGGTGAAAATCCCATTCTACAAAAATGAGGTGAAAATCCCATTCCTAAAAGATGAGTCGAAAATTATCCTACAAGGATAAAAGACAATTCTCGTCCAGAAACAAGGGGCAAAAATCCCGATCGAAATATGAGGCAACAATCTCATTTACAAAGGCAAGGGTCTTACTCAACAAATCAAAGTCCCACGATTGGACTAAGAAGAGAAGAACTCGCTATGAGCTTTACAAGCCAAATGAAGAAAGAAAGACTTTACAAAGGACTTCTTAAATGGTTAAAGATAACCACGACTCGGAAATAAATCTTCACCAAAGTAAAGGTTTGTGTTTCATTCATATAAAGTAGAAATTACATTCAAAATGCCTAAGTCTTCACAAAAACATTCCATAAAACAAAAATCCCTAAGAGCTAGGGCCTTAGGGTTATCATACGGAGGAATTTGAGTTGGAGGTGAGGAGGAGGATGGGCGGGGAGCCTCAAGTCTTTATGTCTGCTTTGCTCCTTCAATTCCGTAAACCTCTTTAAGACTCCAGCAAGCCCCATCGCTAACACTTCTGCAGGAGGAACATGATGGCCCACCTGTTACACTACTGAATATATACGGGTGGCCCCCTCTTTCGCTTTCGCCCAAAGCCGAGCGACCTCCTTCTCTAGCTTATCCACTCGTTCTATTAAATCTTTAATTTCTTGCGAGTCGGATTTAGTAGCTTTTTGTCTGGAAGCTAAGTCTTCCTTAAGTGTGTCACGCTCCCCTTTGATTTCCTCCAACTCAGCCTGAACGGCGGCAAGTTCAGCAACCTTCAACTTTAAATCCCATCGGGCTTCAGCTCGCTCATCTTGAGCGGATTTAAATTCCTCTTTCAAGTTGCTAGAGTCATCTTGTAAATTTTTGATATTTTCCTCAGCAGTATGAAGAGAGCCCTCGGAAATAACCAGCTTGGCCGCTAGATCATTTTTCTCTTTTTCCATAGCAGCCAGCTGTTGAAGCCGCTCGGCCTTATCTCGCTCAAGAGCATGAATAACAGCGAGCTGTTCCTTCTCCTTTCCCTCTAAAGCCGCCACCCTAAAACTTAATTGGGCAATTTCTGCCCCACTCGCTTCCATCTTTGCCAAGTCTTCTTGACAAAGATTGTTGACTCGATCCACCCATTGAGCAGTCTACAGAATAACAAATGAGTTATGGGCGATAATACCGAACTAGGAAGTAAAAGAATTACAAGAATAGTCTTTACCAGCATAGCCGAGCGGAAAAGTTGGCAAGTGGCCTCTTCCCTTCCAGCCCTTCGAAGTCTAGCGGAGAGCTGTTCGGGCCTCATAGCCATCAAAACATTCTTCACGGAAGCAGCATCCCGAAAAGGGATGTCTTCAGAAGGCAACTCCATCCCCTGAGTCGCCGGTCCTTTGAGGACCAAGTCTACCTCCCTTAGTTTGTCCAGGAGAGCTGCTTCTCCTGCCTCCACCTATAAAATAAACCTAAGTCAAAAATACTTAGTGAAACAATAAACAACCTTTAGAAGTGGACCCTTACCTCCTTAAGGAAGATATCTTCTGGTCGACTAGAAGAGGGGCCCTCTGAAATTGGCGATAAAGCAGGGCGAACCTCTTGCTGAGGCGAATTCGCCTGTTCTTCCGTAATTCTGGGACCCGATGCGTCCTCAGAATTCTTCCTCTTCGTCCTCCTCTCCCGTGAGGACCTTGCAGCGGGGTCGCCTTTAACCCTCTTCTTGGAAGAGTCAACATCTTTTTCTTCCTTTTCTTTCTTTCTTCTGTGGAAGTATCAGCGCCCTTGCTGGATGATACCTCCTTCTTCTTTCGCCCATGAGGTAAGGGTGGATGAACTTCACCTTCGAAGGAAGCTAGGATGCCCTTAACATAACTTAAATCTTCGTCCTCCATCGGATTTCCTGCAAGAATAAATTTCGAAGTGAGTTAGACATCACGATTCAAGATTAAACTAAGTTAGACGCACAAACAAGTCCTACCAGTAGCTCCTATTAAATGACACCTAAGGAGATTTTCCTTAGTTAAGAAGGCATCCATGTAAACCTTGGACATCCCCGTCATTGACTTAAGAAGAACCTCCTCTTCTTTTGTCATCTCCTCACAAACAATATCCGTTCGGGGAACCTCCCACTTGGTTCGGACATCCCACCCGGACTTACTTTTGACAAAGAAAAATTTACTCTTCCATCGCTTAATGGAAGAAGGGACTTTCCCTAGAAACTTTCTCCCGGGACGAGCCGAGAAGTAGTACCAATCGGCATTAGACTCTAAACACAGACTAAATAGCATACGAAACCAACAAACAGTCGGATTTACTCCATAGTTCTTAAAAACGATAACAAAACCGTTGAGCAACCTCCAAGAGTTCAGAGTTAACTGTGAAGGACACAAGCGATATTCTTCCAGAATCGCCTTAGCAAAACTAGAAAGAGGAATCCTAAGGCTACCCAACAACGCATCCTGATAGATGGAAATCTCCCCCTCCCTAGGAGAACTTGCCCTCTCCCCAGAACATGGAGCCCTAACCTCAAACAAAGACAGATCTATCTCATACTTCTCTACCAAGTCATCGACATCCTTCTGCCCAAGGAGGCTTATAAAGGTGTCAGACCCCCTACCCATCGCCCTAGAGGCTGGATGAATCTGCAAACCCTGGACCGGAACATCCCTAGACCCGCCCGGAATCGCGACGGAGACTATGGGTTCGGACGGAGAAGGGATCGAAAGAGGTTTAGAAGCAGCAGGTTTATGAGATTCATGAAAAGAACCAGAGATGCACTAGAGTCACTAGCCATACCTTAGAAGAAAAAGAGGTGAAAGAACGCAAGAACTTTAGGACAGAGCTCGTCGGAGAGGAAGATACTATTGCGATTTTCACAATAAAGCCTTCTCTGCCTTTACGATTTGTTGTATAAAAGGGAGACAAATTCCTGGCCGTTAGATCCCAACACTACGCCCCGATCGGACCGTTGAACCAAAGGTCCCCAAATCCAGACCGTTCAGATAGCCATCCTCACTTCTCCTTAAACGATTCAAAATTCCATCCACATCAGCATACCAAACGCCGCCTGACACACATGGGTAGTCGCGCCCATCATGATGTTGACAAACGCGCACGCCACGCACGTCGCGCCACCATCTACCTTTAATACTAAACAGTAGGATAGACACGTGTCTTATCAGGGAATAACAGGCACTGTATAAAAAGTAGAGCCCATACCATAGAAGACAAAACACATGCCCCAACATAGGATCACCAGTGATTATTTAAGGAAGGTACCAAAGAATTTATAAGCTAAATGACAACCTTTATTTATTCATGTTACAAAGATAGTTGCAAACAACAAACAAAAAAAAAAACAAACAAACAAACAACCCAACAAGTCCTAGCAAACATTATTCTCCGTCGGAATTCCCTAGTTAACAGTCCACGGATCCATCCGAGGACTCGCTCGGATAAGACTCGGAGGAGATGCACGGACTTCCGCAACCGTCGATGTCCTCGTTATCACTAGGAAACCCCGGCAAAGCACGTGGGCGAAGATTGGGGTCCACCACTTTGCGGCATGAATCGCTTCCGAATATTTCAACTTCGAAGCGCATGCCCCCTGCATAAGTAAAAACTAGAAGATCCCCCGCCTCAACATCATGATCAACATGAAAAATTTCCCACCCTTCCTCAAAACAAATTTCACCTAAATCCGTGTCAACAGCCAAAAGAGACTGCCATACGCAGCCGTTCGGACTTATCAAATGAACGACTCCAGTCCTCAAGCCCTCTAAATGTTCATAAAAAGAGGTTGGAATTCGCAAATGACGGGAGGATTGGGTGAAAGTGAAAAATTTGAAGAAAGACAAGCGCTGCGCCATTATACAAAGCTACAAAGATAACAACAGAATGAATAAAAGCACTACCCATACAAGCTCCTTAAATAGAAAAACCTATGGACACTATAGGCGAAAATTCTGGAGAAAGATCTACCTCGATTCAAAACAACGAAAAGACAACACAGCAGGTGTCAGTCGCCTATTAAAGCACATGCGCCTTATCATCCTAGAGACAAAATCTACACCCACATAGACATGCCAACTAAGGAAGATACTTGCTCTCGAACCAAGCGAAGAGTACGCTTAGCTTACTCCTCACTTAGATTTTTCGAACAAGTACACCTTGGGGGGGACTAGTGTTACGGAGATATTTGGTAAAACACGCGTCCCTTACCTAAATGGCCACCTGTCACACACAGGGCTACGTCCCTTTGGCCACGTGGCAATATCACCAAACATTCTAGCGAAATTCCGTTCGGCAAATAAGAGTGAGGGTTCAACCCTACAAACAAATCCGTCGGAATTACAACAAATTTCTTAAAAACCGTCTCATAAGGTGCCTATAGCCACTTAGGGAAGAAAATATCTAACGCCTCTACAGTAAGTAGATCTTATCCACTTGCCTCTACAGTGGGTAGATATTTTCTACTTACCTACATAGTACCTACACAGTAGGCACAATAGGCAGATATTTTCTTACCGCCTCATGAGATATTTTCTTACAGCCTTACTCACCGCCTTTCCTACCTCCTTTCAGGATATTTTCCTAAACTGCCTTTAATTTGCTATAAAAGAAGAACAATGATAGTAAGAAAGGGGACCCGAAAAGAAATTACACGAAGACTTAACCTATGTCTAAAACTTCCTTCTCACAAGTTTTCTGACTTAAGCATTGGAGTTAAATCAGGGCAGAAAGGCCCAATTCCGATCACTTCCCTCTCCCTTTTACAGATTAATCCCAAGGTAAAGAGCAGACAATTCCGATCGGTATTCTAGAGCACCTCCTGTTCAGAATCTGAAGTAAGTGTCCACATCAACTATAAATTTCAACCGTTTGTCAAAGGCTGAGACCAGATCACGAGGCAACAACAACCAAAGCGTGAGGTGGACCAGTTTTTGGCATCAACAGTATATATAGTTGAAGATTAGATGCATGCATCTTTTGACAACGAGTGAAAGATATATATATATATATATATATATATATATATATATATATATATATATATATATATATATATATATATATATATATATGGGGCAATTAGCTAGGTCCAGTGCTCATTGCCAAGATAAAAGCAAATAATTCCATAGTGCTAAATTTGCATGTATAAATTTGTTGTTCTTGCATTAAGCCACATGAAAGTAGAATTTAGGTATTGATTCTAATAAGGACATAACTTAGTGAAATAAATCATAACATAGAAAGCTTTATTTACATCAAATCAGGATGAACAGATAAATCCTTCATTGCAATTAAATTGTATGGAATAAACTTTGATAAATTTATATAAAGAAACTCTGATAATTTCCGTGCAAAGCAATTAGTTCAAGAGAAATGCAGATGTATCAAAAGGAAGACAAAGAACAGGGAACTTACAAGTCAAAGTTACCAATGGATTGGTAATTGACACAAGATTGACTTGATTCTTAAAAAAAAAACAGTAGCTTCAAGCACCTGTAAATAGAGAAAAGATGGAAAAATTATTGTCCAAGAACGTGCATCCAATAGAAATTTCAATTGAATAAACGACACCATATATCTATAAAAATAGTATGAAAAATATTAAGATGATGAAAAGGAGTAAAACAAAATCAACAATAGAAAGAAACCCTCTACTCAGAGTGAATAACATCAAAATGTAAAACATCAAAAAAACAACTAAAACAAAATAAAACACAAATAAAAAGAAGAGGAAAAAAACCGAAAACAAGAAGGGGAAGTGTAGGTAATGATTCTAAGATGCATGTTTGGGGGTTGAATGGATGAACAGATAAATCCTTCATTGCATTTAAATTATATGGAACAAAATTTGATAAATTTATATAAACAAACTCTAATAATTTCTATCCAAAGCAATCAGTGCAAGAGAAATGAAGATGTATAAAAAGGAAGACCAAAAACAGGGAACTTACAAGTCAAAGCTACCGATGGATTGGTAATTGATACGAGATTGTCTTGATTGCTAAAAAACAACAGCTAACATGCACCTTCAAGTAGAGCAAAGATGGAAATATTATTGTCCAAGCAAGGGCATCCAATGGAGATTATATCGAAGTAAACGACACCATATATCTCAAAGAACAACATGAAACATGGAAAATATTAAGAAGATGAAAAGGAACAAAACAAAATGAACAATAGAAAGCCACCCTCAAATCAGTGTGAATAACATCAAAACAAAAAACATCAAAACACATCTTAAGCAAAATAAAACACTAATAAAAAGAAGGGGAAATACCAAAAACAAGAAGTGAAACTGTATAAAATGATACTAAGATGCATGTTTGGAGGTTGAATAGATAACGGGATTATTGAAAAATGTACATAAAAGATAGATGTGAGATGGACCTAAAGGCCTTGGAAATTGAGCTATAGGTATTGATTCTAATAGGGACATAATGTCACTAGAGATGTCATGACCTTCCTGTAACACTAGATGCAAACCTAATGAAAAGAAACATAGGAAACAAGCATAATGAGCAGATGAGCCCACAACAAAAAGGATGATCTTGCTTGTTCAACATTCATCAAGAACTTATCAAACTAAAAAATATTTTCATCTTTTAAAGGGAGAATACTAATTCAACTTGCAAAAGGAAACACAAGCACAATTAATCATGCTACTAATACTGGAAGCAAAAATTACTATAGAAACAAGTTGTTTGAAACATAACAGAAAAATTAGTTTCAAATTTTTTGGAATAAAGGTTAACACAAAATGATTTCCCAAGACACATTATGTGGATTGGAGCACAAAACCAGATGTCTAAGTATTAATAAATAACTTGATTATAATATAAAACTGTCAAAGAAATGTGTTGCCTTGAAGACTGTTGATGAAAGCAAACCACACACAACATCCTTCAAATTTTCAAATACAAGATAAGGAGAACCTGAATAAAGTTTTCTATCACTAAGAAACATCCAGCAGTTAATGAGATCTAGAAATATAATTAAATATGATAACTTGTACAATGAGTCACAAGACTTCACATACTCTATGCCTAAGTCTTTACGCCTCATTTGAAAAAAACAAGCTTCTTGGGTAACATTAGAACTACTAACTACCACAACAATGCAGCCCACACTTACTAATGAAAATTTATAATTTGTCTTATAAATTTGCTTTGAACTCTCAAATCTGAATGATATCTTTCATAAATTAAGGGGGACAAACCAAATATAGCAAAATATTTGTGCAAACAAAGATGAAGACAGGATTCCTTAGAATTGATTTCGAAAAAAGAACAAAGCTACGGGAAGTTGGTTCGAACCTGCAGCCGAAGATGAACGGAGACACCGGAGCGCCAACCAAGGTGGAGAACCAACGCCGCCGGCAAGATCAGAGCCCTAAACCCTAAATTGAAAAAAGCCCTAGATCGCTCACGGGAGAGTAAGGAGAGTACTTCAACACTTGGCTTTTTGTTCTTTTCGAGGTGTTATATTAGTGGAATCCGGTTTGCAACTGGATTCGGGTTTGGATCAGGTACACTATTGGATCCGGGTTTTGATCCAGGTTGGGCTTGGATCCGAGTTTTAATTTTAGATTTAGTTTAATATTAATATTAAGAATGATTAATTTATTTAATGTTGTGAAAGAGGACTAATCAATTAAATTTATTATTATTTAATAAAGATAATAATAATAATAATAATAATAATATTATTATTATTATTATTATTATTTATTATCTTCTTAGTATTAATTATTATCTTTAGTAATAATTAATACGCGAACATGGAAAAATATTTATATATATAAAATTTTAGATACATACGTTTTCATTAGGATCTAATATATGTAAATTTTTTTATAATTTGAAAAATTTAAAAAAAAACTTAAAGATTTTTAATATATCAGGAAAAATTAGGTATTTCTTAGATATATATTAATAGTAGTAATAATAATACTGCTAGTATAGCCACAAATCCGTTGTTGTCAATTTATCATTTTGTCAATAATATAGGTCAGTATACTTTCACCCCTTATAATTTCATACGTTTCACCAACGGAATTGTGGCAGAATATCTGTTGCTGAGTTGACAATATTTACAATAAAAAAATTACGTTTCTTTCCTAATGACTTTCTGACGGAAGCAGTCACCAACATAATTTTCTGTCTTTAATAATGTAATATTCTGTCACTACTGTGTTCAACTGTGCCAAAAACATGCCGTCGGAAATACATTCTTAATTCCGTCTGCGATATTGGCTTCACCAATGGCAAAAAAGTCCGTAGGAAATATTCCGTCTGTGATGCTACACTTTTCTTGTAGTGATGTTATAGACATGTAATTATTGATTTTCTATGCGACATTTTGAAGAACCATGGTTTATTCTGTTGACCATCACTGTTTTGAAGCTTTGATATATTAATGCCTTCCTGGTAAGATGAGAGTCTGGTTATAAATTATAAATTGTTATGCTTTGTCATCCTGAGATCATTGGTTAGCTTCTAAATTGCTTTATAATTTATAAATTATAAATTATCAAAGATTTATAACAAAGGAATCTTTGTTTTGAGTGTGGTACAGAGGTTCTTCTTATAAACTTATGCCCAAATTAAGGACTGAAAACCTGCCAATACTTGTTCCCTTCTTCCCCAAATTTTTAATGTCTCAAATAAGGTATGATCATTCATTAGATAAAATAATTACTAAAAAGGAGAACTAAAAACTTGCTAATTGATGCCCAAAGGACAAGCATAAGTCAACATACTAGTTTATGGAAATGTATGTGGCCAAATCTTTTGAGATGGCATACAATTGACCAGTAGCATGCCAATACTTGTTACCTTCTTCCCCAAATTTACAGTATTCTGTTTCATGGTATCTAACACGTCTACATTGATGAGAATTTAGAGCAACAAAAATTAGATTAGCAAATGAATTTATTAAGTGATCTATTACTATTGCAAAATTCAAATATACATAACATTTCTAAAAAAAGGACAACCTTGTTGATGTGATCTTAAGTTCTTAACTCATAATAGTATGTGGCAGTGACACACTATTTTTTTGAAAAATTTACTAAATTATAAATTTCTCCACTTCATTTTACCCTCTTTTGTAGTCTTAAACATGTACATTTGAAGTTAAATTTATATAACTGCAACATCCATTGAAGAGTTCAAACTTGTTAAATTTACAACTTATATTGGTTAATTTTCTTTGTGTAGGATCCAGAGGTTGGCAATACACAATCGTCTAGTTGTTCAAGTGGCAATGTTTGTTTGAAAACTGATCCTGCTTGTCAACATTTCAGTGTATCTAATGATGATAGAGGGAAAAAGGTTTTCTCATACTTTTATTGTGGATCAAAATATCAAGGTAGGGGAATTAATAGAACGAAGTATCATCTAGCTGGCATTCAGGGAAATATATCAGCTTGTAGAAAAGTTCCTAATGATGCTCGCAAGCAAATGACAGAGTTTATTAATTCATCAAAATAAAAAGAGAAGGATTCATTTGAAGATGCGTATGAAGAAGTTGAAGAGGATGATTTTTAGGAGTTGAACTCTCCAACGAAGTCACAATAAAAGACAACAACAATGGATAAATCTATAGGTTATGGTTCCAAGGACAACTCCAGAGTCTCAACCAGGAATAAGAAGTGCATTTGCTAACAAGCAAGCTATTCAAAAGGCACATATGGCTTTTGCACGGTGGTTTTTTGACTCATGCATTCATTTTAATGCATTAAGGTCATCTTACTTTCAGCCTGCATTGGATGCTATTGCTAGGATTGGATCTGGATATAGAGGCCCATCTTATAACAATATGAGGATTCATTTACTAAGGAATTCTAAAAAAGAATGTCAGTTACTTGTTGATAACTGTAGAAGTACTTGGGTTAGTTCTAGATGCACGATTATGGGTGATGGTTTAAGTGATCAAAGACAAAGAACTTTGATTAATTTTTTAGTGTATTGTCTTGCTGGTATATCCTTTATAAAATCTGTTGATGCATCAGATATCGTTAAGGATCCTAGAAATTTGTTCAATTTGTTTACAAAGATTATGGAATGGGTTGGGCCTTCAAATGTTGTACATTTGGTGACTAATAATGCTAGTAATTATGTTGTTGTAAGTATGTGATTTTCAATATTTTAGCTTGATTTAGCAATGGATTTATATATGTCACCTACTTAATTATGCTTCTTTATAACATAGTTTGTTATATTTTGTCATTATTGTAGGAAGGCTATTACATGAGAAATATAATTATATTTACTGGTCTCCTTGTGCTGCACATTGCCTGAACTTGATCTTGAGAGATATTGGGAAGATGGATCATATGGTTGACCTTGCCTCACGGGCTTCTAAGGTAACCATTAACCATTTTTATGTACAATCATATTTATCTGTTGAGTTGGTTACGAAAGAGAGCTGGATGGAAAGAAATTGTGCGTCCAAGATCAACTTGTTTCGCTACTGTTTTAATCACTCTAAAAAGCATTTATGATCACAAACATGATTTGCAAGCTTTAGTCACAGATAAATATATTGGTCATAGATTGTCGTTATCCGCCATGGGTAAAATGGTTAGTTCTATTATTTTGGACAATAAATTTTGGGAGGATTGCTTGTTAATGGTGTAAATAGCAGCTCCAATAATTAAGCTACTTGGCACTAGGGCTGTAAAACGATCTAGCTATTCATGAGCAACTCGAGCTTGGCTCGGTAAAAGCTCGAGTTCGGCTCAGAATTTAGAGCTTTTGAGCCGAGCTCGAGCTCCAATTTCGAGCCGAGCTCGATCGAGCTCGGCTCGAAAGCTCAAAATTATATTTTAATATATACTATATAATATATTATAATATTATAATATTTTATACTATATTTATGTTTTTAATAGTTAATAAAAATCAACCGTTGGATCTTTGATCCAAAGGCTCACATCATCTTGTGTTAAAATTAGAAACCCTAAATAGAAGCCAAAACCCCACCCCATTTTCAAGACGCCACCCTCCACCCTCCACTCTCCACCTCCAGTCGGACCAGTCCACGACCGTGACCCGCGTCCACCCTCCACCTCCATGCTGGAGTCTCCAAGTCTCCGACACCGCAGCGTGCTTCCACGGCAGCGCGCGTCCACAGCTGTATGCATCTATGGCAGCGCGAGTCCAGCGCGTCCACGGCAACGCGCGTCCATAGCCGCGTGGGACCACAAGCCACGGCTGGCAACTGCGCATCCACAGGTTTGTCTAAACTCATTCTTGAATTACTATCTCTTTCTCTAAACTCATTCCAACTTTCATTTTTTTTTTATAATGCTAATGTTTTATTAACTGTTTTGTCAATTTGTAGGGATGTCAACCCCTATTTCTCAACAATCAAGTGCAAGTGTTAATGAGTCAGAATTTCAACATGAAGAAGAAAATGAAGAAGTAGAAGTGGAACATGGTGAACCAGATTTGAAACGAGTCGGAAAAAGATTTCAAAAGTTTGGGATGTCTTTGAGGTAATTGAAGAAAAAGAGCATAGTTTCTTTGTTAAAAAGCACAAATGCAAGCATTGCCACCGAAAGTATACTATTTCTAAATCAGGCACCACAACCCAACTCAAAAGACATTTAGTAGAATGTCCATATTATAAGAATGTTGCAAAAAAGCAAAACACCATCAATTTTCTACCAATCGAAAATGATTTTGAAGGCATGTCATCATATATTTCTTACCCTTCTACTTCTTTTGACATGATGAAAATTAGAGACATCATTACAAAGATGGTTATAGTACATGAATATCCTTTCAACATGGTAGAGCATGTTTGGTTCAATGTATTATTGTAGACAATGAATCCACAATATGAGAGAATATCAAGAAATACAATAAAAAATGATTGTATAAAAATGTATGAACATGAGAGAGAGAAATTAATCAAGACTCTAAAGAAAGTTGATAGGATTTCTCTCACATCCGACACTTGGACATCTAATCAAACTATTGGATATATGTGCTTGACTATTCATTTTATTGATTCCAATTGGAAGCTACAAAAAAGGATTATTAGTTTCTATGAGTTGGAGCCACCACACCCCGGTCTTGCTATTTCGGATGCAATTTTTGATTGTCTTCTTGAATGGGGGATCCAAGATAATATTTCTACAATTACTTTGGATAATACATCAAGTAATGATGTTGTTGCTAGACATTTGAAGTCTAATTTTGAATCTAAAGGCAAACTTCATTTCAAGGGAACGTTTTTTCATATTCGTTGTTGTGCACATATTTTAAATTTGATGGTTCAAGATGGCCTTAAGGAGATTGAAGAAGTAATCTACAAAATACGAGAAAGTGTCAAGTACTTGAAAAAGTCACCGGGCTGGTTGCATAGATTTGGTGAAATTGCTAGACAATTGAACATATGTACAAAGAAGGGTTTGTGCATTGATGTTCCAACTCGTTGGAACTCTACTTATAATTGATTGATGGTGCTATTGTTTTCCAATCAGTTTTTGATCAATATGCTGTTAGGGATGCCAATTAAAAGTGGTTGCCATCATTTGATGATTGGGAAAAAGCCAAGAAAATTGCTGAATTTCTTGAAGTGTTTCATGATGTTACTCATATTTTCTTTGGAATTGTGTATCCTACAACTAATTTATTTCTACCAGAGATATGGAAAGTAAAAGAAGTACTTGATTCACGTGCAGAGTCATCTAATTAATTTATGCAAAGAATGGCATTGCTGATGCATGGTAAATTTGATAAATATTGGGGTGATTGCAATATGCTTTTGGCAATTTCAGCTATACAATGAGGTTGATCCAAGATATACAATGAGGTTGATTAATTTTTGCTTTCATAGAATTTATTCATATTCTGAGAGTGAAAGAAACATTCTTGAAGTCAAACAAACTCTTTGGGAGATATATGAAATGTATGCAACTAAGCAAGCCTCCCTTTCTACTTCAGATGGTACACATCATGGAATTAGAAACATTTCAATGGCATCTTCAAGCAACACATGTGGCTCTTATGGTAAAAAGCATAAAAGCAAAGGTAGATCAAAGTTTGATGAATTTATAAAACAGAATGATACTTTACAACCTATGAAGAATGAGTTGGAGATTTATTTGAAAGAAGATGTGAGATTTGGTATTGAGGCTGATTCTATATTTGATATTTTGGCTTGGTGGAAGGTCAATGTTGTGAAATTTTGTATTCTTTCAAAGATGGCTCTTGATGTACTTTCAGTACCGGTTACTACAGTAGTCTTAGGGCCTGTTTGGATGCACAGTAAACTTTCCTATAGGATTTTAATTCCATAGGATGTGGACCTGATCCCTATGGGGAAAGTTACAGTAAATTTTCCTATGGAATGAGTGTTTGGTTACGCACAGTAAAAATTTCCTATGGAATAATTTTAATATTAAAAAAATATTTTTTTTTCAAAAATAGCCCGTTAGGATTTTGAAAAAATATCCGGTTGTAAACTATTCATTGAAAAATAGCCGTTATATACTAGCTAGTTAACCATTTTTCCCTATTTATACCCAACACTCTTCTTGCAATAGTATTCATTCACAAACTTATCTCCTTGTCTCTAAATTTTCACACATCCAAGGCAGGTATTCAATATGGATTTGGATCATTGGAGAAAGGATTAATAGAAGATGATGGCAATTTGTGTTCACCATTTCACAGAGCTTATTTCACGGAAGTTGAGAAAGTCAACCTTGTCATACCTCAATACTTACAGAGTGCTTTGCATATGTAAGAGAAATCCTTGAAAGTCATGAGATACGTTGTAAGAGAGGGAGTTTACGTTATGGAGCCTCGTATTTTTCCAAGCTTAGCGGCTAATTGTTTAAGGGAAAGGTCTCTTCTTCAAGGCTTCGAAAAAGAGTTCTTTGTAGAGAACAATTAAGCGATGTTTGTGTACACTCTTGCACATAACGCTAATGTCGTGGCGTACAAGGCGCTTTCAACATTAGTGAGAAGCAGGTTAGCCGTTATTTTGGTAAAAGTGCTTAAAATGCTATGACTATACTTCTTTGGAACATATATACAACCTCCATCAACAATTACATCACCAGTTATCCAAAGCAATAGCAAATTTTTCCCATATTTCAAGGTATGAAAGTATAAATTATGATTTATTTTCAATTTATTTAATATATTTTTTTAATTATGGGTTAATTTTTGTAGGATTGTATTGGTGCCATTGATGGAACACATATTCCGATCACCATTTCTGCCGAATTGCAAGATCCTTACCGAAATAGAAAACAAACATTATCCCAAAATGTCATGGTTGCTTGTGATTTTAACTCCACATATATATGTCAGAAATTTTGGTTGGGAAGGGTTAAACCACTTGATGCTAGGATACTTCAGCATTGATCGACCAAGGCTTCAATGTCGAGAGATAAATATTATCTAGTTGATGCGGGGATATCACGAATACCCCAAGTTTCATTGCTCCATACCGGGGTGTCGTTATCATTTACAAGAGCAAGGGCAGCGCCAATGCAAACCATCCAATCATAGAGAACTATTTAATGTCGAGACATACGCAGTTGAGGAATCATGTTGGAAGCGCATCATTGGTGTCTTGAAGATGAGATTTCCTATACTCAAAGTTAGACCTTTCATCCAATAGATTCTCAAACTGATATAGTGGTTGTTGCGTGTGTCTTGCATAATTTCATCCGTATCCACAATGAGTGCCGAAGTGACATTGAGGAAATTTTGGTTGGAGATGAAGAAGCTGCTATCCACGATGGAGATGATACATTATGGAGATGATATTAACACAATGAACTTTGAATGTAATGCGGTGTGCTCGTAAGAGAGATGAAATAGCATTGCAAATGTGGAAGGATTATTATTGTAACTATCGTAGAAATGTAGTGTGAAAGATCTGTAAGGCTTTCATCAATGTTGTACTTTTAATTCATTATGTTTTATTTTTTAATGCATTATGTTTTATTTTTAATGTTGACTCAATATATATGTTACAAAGATAAATATCTCCAAGGATTACATCATACATAAACATCCAAGACATTGTTTCAAACATAAACATCTCAAACATAAACATCCTACATAAACATCAAGACATTGTTTCATAAGTAAACATCTCCAAACATAAACATCCTACATAAACATCAAGACATTGTATCAAAAATAAACATCTCAAATTTAAACATCAAGACATTTGTTCTTCTAATGTTCCTTAATCCATTTTTAGAAAGCATTACTGAAGCCATTCCACTCTTTGTTGTTCTTCCTTAAGATGTAAGAAGATTTCACGATTGTCGACATCTTTAAAAATGTTGTAACTTTGACAATGTCTTCAATTGGAAAAAGATCACACACTTGGTTAAATGTGGTGATGCATTCTCCTATGGTACATTTTTTTGTTCTACTTGATTCATCCCTCATAGCACCAATGTATCGATCGGTCTCATTGCTGACGCCTTATCTATGTATTGTTCTATGAATACCTCTTGTCTGACAGTTTTCCTCTTCCGGGTCCTTCTTTTCCTTTTCCCTTTCCCTTTCATTACTTGAATTTTGAAGCGGTGAAATGAGCGGTTGGGTGCATGGAGGTTCCACTTGGCTAAAGTCACCACCCTCTTCTTCTATTTGGGAACATCCGGTGATTGAATGGGGTCATTTGGGCGAGAATACTTGGGAGATGGAGTGTCCATTGATGCACTATCAATGTTTGCATAATATTCTACACCACGAGGCGTCTTCCTTCCGCATATCTCCCTACATAATGCATAAAGACTTGATTAGAAAATTTTAAAATCTTATGAGTGTCGTAAGTAAACAACACATTCTTACCCTCATAAATCTCTTGCAATGGTATGAAATATGGAAATGGTCTTTGATGCCATCTCCTTGCTTCTTTATTTCTCTGCGTATTATGACAAAAAATCATGTAAAGAAAAATATCTCATATAGTTCATTGCTAATGATATAAATATATATACCTCAAGTTGTGGTGCCCAAACATCATCAGGGGCTGATACCATGTTTTTTTCATGATCCCATCCAAACCCACTTAATTCAGAAAACCACTTTAGAAGCTTGTAGATTTTCTTCATCTCTTGCTCTAATACTTTGACTTGGACGACATTGCAGTTCATATTAGGGAATTTATTTACCATGTCACGTAAAATTTTATTCCAAGCCTCTTTGGTCCATCCATTTTGTGAGCGATATCTTTGGAACATTATAATCACCCAATAACTTGACTAAATGAGCCCTATGACTTTCATTCCATTTTAGCTCTTGTTTGGTCTTTTCTTGATTTGCCATATGTTACGAAATAGGAAAAAATAAGGACCAAAAATAAGTTCCTTTATGTGCACCTTCAAGATGTAAACATAGCGGGAACAAAATTAAATAGATATGAAGATGCTAAGATGTACACATGGCCGAGCGAGATTATACCCATCATCCCCATATCTTCATTCTAATTTATAATCTATAGTCTAAGAAAAATAAAGAGGCGGTGTACTCTATGATTCCACTTGTGTTGATTGCTTAAAAGCTATAGAGGTGTTAAAAATCAAAGAAATCATATAGATGCTACTTAATGCCAAGAGCTGTCACTTAGGCTATCTAGGGGAAACAAAGATCATAGTCTTGAGTTGATTTATTTTAATTGAGGAGTACATGGCTGCGCACTCCAGAATTGCATGAATTTAATTCGAAGTAATATGGCAAGGAGAACTAACTTTTATACATCTCACAAGGCATATAATGGCATTCAAGAAAAATAACAATGAATTCAAAGTGGAGAATATATTTTGTTGGTTTACATTCAACAAATTATCATCTATAATTTTTGACTTGCCAGTATTTCAATTCAATGTTAATTTTTTGCTATCCATAAAATTCAAAACTGGTAGAATCAAATAGCATCTTCAGTAAAAAACCAGAAATAGAAAAACAAAGAAAAGAGTACTCTAATCAAGTTATATCTAAGATTCTCTAGTAATAAAACATAGAATGACAAAATACAGGGCATTAAGAACTGGGTGGAGAGCCAAACTCAAGTCTATGTCATAAACCCAGAAATAAACACAAAGAAGTTATATAAGATTCTCCAGTAAAACATAGAATGACAAAATAACAGGGGGCATTAAGGGGGTGGAAGCCAAAAACTCAATCTCGCTCTCTCTCTCTCAAATTAACAATGGAGATATTCATTAAAATAAACTCATGAAATCGGTACATCAAAGTAGGAAAATACAAAGGCATTTCAATAGGTGAAAAAAAATATGGAGGAGGATCTCAAAAAATATTTCTTGAAGAACAACCATCTCTTGAGAAAACATTCAATCCACAACCCCTAAAACCTAATTAAGAATCCCAGGATCTTCAAAACCTTGAAAAGCTACATTTGTGAGGATGATCTCAAGAAAGCAAGGACAAAGACTGTCCGAACCTAAGAAGAGGTGGATCGGATGCGGCCGTGGGTAGCTTCGTGGTGGAGAAGAGGTTGCTTTCGCCGGCCCACCGTAGGAAGCTTGAGGTTGAGAGGGGCTACTAAGCCGGCCATGTATGTGACGGTGGAGAGGATCGTCGTCATGGGAGAAGCTCGCGGTGTGGTTGGAGAAGCGGAGCAGACTCGAGACTCGCGGTTGGAGAAGCGCTGGTCTCTCGCGATAAACAAAGGAAAAAAAAAAAGAGGTTTTACCGGAGTTTTATTTTACTATGGAATGAGCCCATTCCATAGTTATTTCTTCCTATAAAAAAGGTGTCCAAACGGGCCCTTTATGTAAATTCCATAGTAATGGCCCATTCCATAGTAATGAGGGTCATTACTATGGAATGTGGGTGCATCCAAACAGGCCCTTAGAGTATGCATTCAGTACTGGAGGTAGAGTGCTAGACAAATATCGAAGTTCTCTTGCTCCTAAGACAGCTGATGCACTAGTTTGTACTTCGGATTGGCTTAGAGCCGAGCATGGAAATATGAAATCCAAGGTAAAAATTTCAATTGTTTTCAATTTATTTATATCATTACTTTTAATTTCTATAACTTATCTTTATTGTTTTTGTTTTTATTTTTGTTGTAGAATGAAAAGGAAGAAGATGAACTTTGGATAAAGATTTCCGAAAGTAATTAATGTTTCTTGTGATTATGCTAGAAGGTATAATTAATTTATAACTAAAGCATTTTTGTTATTAGTATGCCTTACTTTGTATTTATTATTATGTTTTAGTGATCTTTATGTTTTTCTTTATTAGAATCAAAGGGTAGATGATCAACTTGGTTAGTGGTTTGTATGGTAGAAGGTATGATTATATAGTTTTAAGTTTGAACTTTAACACTATTATTTGATTAGTTTTCTAATGTATGATTAATTTATTTTGTTCTAGTGGCTATTGGATGATCAAGATGAAGCTTGCAAGTTACAAGTTTATAAATGATCAAGTCTTCAAAATCAACACATCATCAAGCTCTTTATGTCATCAACTTTTAAGTGTTTGGTTTATGATATTTAAATTTGACTATTGATGATTTATGAATTTGTAATGTTCATGAACTAAGTTGCTCTTTAAAGTATTTTGATAGATTATAAACTTTATCATGTGTTTTTGTTTTTGTGTTATATATGTGTTAAATATAATATAGGTAAAAAAGACACTTGGATGTTTGGGTTGGTAAATAGATTGATTGATTGTGAATTTTACAAACTTTGTCATGTGTTTTAGTATTTTGATAGATTATAAACTTTGTCATTTGTTTTAGTATTTTTGTTGTATTAAATATAATATAGGTAAAAAAAACACTTGGATAGTTGGATCTTGGATGTTTGGGTTGATAAATCGATTGATTAATTGTGAATTTTACATTGATGTTTAAAAGATCATATTTTCATTAAAAATATTTTTTGTTTATATTTATATCTATGAGAATTGAGAATCGATTTTTAAATTTCACTTTTATTTCGAGCTAAATCGAGCCTAGCTCGAGCTTTCGAAAGTAAAATTGAGCTGAGCTCGAGCCAACATATTCGAGCTAATTTCAAGGTCGAGCTAGCCTATTTCGAACCGATTTCGAGCTGGGCCCAGCCCGATCAAGCTCAGCTCGTTTACAACCCTACTTAGCACAGTGGATAATGATGAAAAGCCTTCTCTTGGTTATGTTTATGAGGGAATGTTTAGGATTTGTAAGGGAATCATGTCTATCTTCAGAGATAGACAAAGATTATATGATCCTTACATAAAAATTATTGATGAAAGATGGGATAAGCATTTGATGCACAACATTCATGCAACAACTTATTTTCTGAATTCTGCATCTTTATATAACCAAAGTACATTCATGGAAACTCCACAAGTAATGCAAGGCCTTCTTGACATGTTAGAGCAAAAAAGCATACATAGCAATAGTGAGAAGGCAATGGAGGAGATCAAAATATATCGAGATCGACTCGGGAGTTTCAGTCGTAAATCAGCTTTGTCAACAACTAAGAATATGCAACCAAGTTTGTGCTAGATTCCAATTTGTACTTAGTTTTAAAGATTAATTTAACTTATATCTTGTTATTTACTTATGTGTTTTACTACCTTTTATAGATGAATGGTGGAAATTGTTTGGCCATAGCGCGCCTTACTTGAAAAAAGTAGTTATTCGACTATTTATATAACACCCATCTCGCAAATGAGACAGATGTTATACCAGCAGGGCCGGGAGTGCACCCAGCCCATAAGCTGTATAATTTACACCTAATAATAATCATAATGATCAAACTACTATTCATAAGAAATAGACAAACTATTTAATCTTATACAGAGTTTACAAATTCACGGAAGAGTTCTAGAAGTCTAAACCACCAGTGCACATAAGCACTATCCTTATTTGCTATGTTAAAGCCATCTACTGGATTACTCACGCTCACTTACCTGCGCAAGTAGTTCACTTGAGTGAAAATCACTAATATCAGGAAATAAATATATATAATGAAAGATTTACGAATCCCAGAAATAATGCTAAGCCTATGCACTATCTTCTCATTAGATTAACATGCCAAGCATTTCAGAAAACCCGGATAAAGCGCATATGCAATTTTCAATCGTCATAAGCATATCACAATCACATAAATATGTACGTTGAGGCCTCGTATCATACAAGTGTGCACCCCTAGCTAAAATGTCTCCGGAAGGACTCCAACATCCATCAGGAACAGCGGTATGCCTCTATATGATCCTGATAACCGGCGCTACATAAGTCCGGTACATCCCGTATCAGAGACAGGAAGGGGGTTTTTTATAAAAGAACGACTTTCGCAAATATTTTAGTTTTAAGAAAAACGGTTGAAAACAAAACCCCTTCCTCAACCCGGTCTCGTCTACTAAAAATACCCGGGCTCTATCCCGAGCCCCTACTGGGTCCCCCATACATTAACTAACTAAGGTGCAGCTAATGATACATGCAATAATCTTTAACTACCCCTTAGGGTTTCCTTAATCGTATCTCATACTCTTTGAAGTTAAATCAATCATACAAGCATAAAAATACTATGCAAGTATAGCGATAAATCCATCGGCATCCACAAACCGAGATAAAATTCATATAAACAAATACGACGATAAAAACCCGATCATATAAGTATTCTAAGTATAATGTAATCATTCACCTGTAGTCCTTCGCTAAATTTAGGTTTGACGCGGTCCTGTTGAAGCTCCCGCGGGACCTTTACCTTTTCTTGAGATTTCAGATGCTCCTGCGTGGGCTTCCCTCGTCGGCTCGCCGCTGAACACGAAGGAGGAGAAGATGGTGGCTGCTCCGGTGTGGTGCCAAGCTCTGACCTGAACCAGGTTGGCAAGTAGTTGCATTGCGGTGCGCGAGCAGAGGGGGCAAGCGCCGGAATCTCAGTCGGCCGGTGGTCGAACGCACGTGAGAAGGACAACGACGGGCTTTTATAGGCCGGCGTGGGTAGCTCGCGGCGCGATAGGGAGGGGGGGTGTGGTTATGGTTGGCGGCGCTCGTCGGAAAAAGGAAGACACCAGCTCTGCCTTATGGATTAGACTCCACGCTTTCGGCTGGAGGCAGGCGGACCCGGTAGCCGCGACTGCCGAGCGGCAGTCTGGGAGAATTTTGTCGGAGTTGTTCTCGCGGTTGGAAGGGGCGGAGGCGGCTCACAGCCTGGCTGGCGGACAGAGGAGCCAGCTCTCAGGCGTGGGGGCGCGGTTGACGGCGTACAGGTGCGCGCTTTTGTCTAGGGGCGGCTGATGGTCCTCGGGACTGGCGGTGTGGCGGAGCAGCTGCAGCGAAGGAGCGGTGCTTCAGGCCGAGAAAAGGGGCGGGGAGCACTGACAGGCGGAAGGGCGGAGTCGCTCGGGTTGCCGGCGTAGCGCGCAGCCATGCAGAGCTAAAGGGCGCAAGAGGCAGGGGGGGCGCGCCGACCGGTGGCTCGCCGGAGGGAGAGGCAGCGCCATTCCTAGGGCACATCCCTTTTCTCAAATCGAGAGAGAGAGAGGGAGATGAGAGAATTTCATTTCTCTCTCCTCTCATCTCCTTATATTATAAATTTATTTATCAAAAAATATCTATTAAGTTAATAATTTAATTAAATACTATTTTAAATCGATTAATTAATCTTATCTTATACCTTTAATTAATTTGACTTACCTCTTAAATATCTCCCCACTAAAAATAAAAATAATAAAACTCTCTCCAAAACTTAAAACTTCTTAAAAGTTAATTACTTAACTTATTCCTAAGTTTTGTCGCATGGCCAATTAATCTAAATTATCTCTCTTCCATTATCCCTTTTTCCACTAAGTTATAATAAATAGATTATTTGTTAAATTTTTATCTCCCCACTATGTACTCACATGTGTCTCTTTAATTAATCTCGATCAATTAGGACGTAACGTTAATCTCAAATATAAATTTACCGGGCTTATATCATCACTCTCTTATGCTTGGGTTGGGCCCAAATCAAAATTATTGGCCCATTCCCATCCATTTTATTCTCTTTATTCCCAAATCTTTATTTATGAACTAATAACCCCCGATTTATTTTTCAGAAAGTTAAAAAGTAATTACTAGAAAAACAGGGGCGTTACAATTTAGTCAAACTGCTTCTTCATCAGGATGTGAGCGCAATTGGAGTCTTTTTGAGCGAATCCACACTAAAATAAGAAACAAATTGGAGCATCAAAGGTTAAATGATCTTGTTTATGTGGCTTACAACTTGTGCTTAAGAAATAGGTATTAAAAACTCTCGTTTATAATTTAATTATTTTTAATTTTACAATTTTATTGCTTACACTTTTAAATTCTCATAAGCACAATATAAGAAAAGGAGCTATGATCCAGTCGATTATAACTGTATTGATAAGACAGATTTTTGGGTAGAAGAAGAACTTCCTCCTGAGCTTGATTATGATGAAATCATGGAAGATATTGTTTATGGAGATTATGCTATTCCTATCCTTGATGATCATAATGGTCAAGGTTAGTAAAAGCTTTAATATTAAATATATAGTCAATAACTTAATAGCGAAAATTTCTTTTTGATTAATAATATAATCCTTCTAATATAAAACTTTTATTTTGTATATTAGATGATGTGGACATCCAAGAAGATGACAATTTGCAAGATCTTGGTGATGTTGGTGGTAATGCAAGCAATGATACCCAAGATTTTGAGCAAAGATTTGATAGAAATGATGATATTAATTTGAGTCTTGATCCAAGTTCATGGATGTAATTCATGTTGGTTGTATTTAAATACTTGAGGAATTGTGGTTATCTTTGGATTATGTATGTTTGAATATTTTGTTTTAAATTTTTAGTTGGTGTTTGTTTGTTTTGAGTGTGGAATTAAGCTTTAACACATGTTAGTTATATTTGAATACTTGGGCAATTGTGGTTATGTTTTGATTATGTACTTTTCATTATTTTTGATATGGTTGGTGTGTGGTTGTTTTGAGGGTAGAATTAAACTTTAACTCATGTTACGTGTATTTGAATATTTGAGTAATTGTGGTTTCCTTTTGATTATGTATCTTTGACTATTTTGTTTTGGTTGATGCATGTTTATTTTGAGTGTGGAATTAAGCTCTAACTCATGTTTTTTTTTATTTGAATAGTGAATACTTGAGTAATTGTGGTTATATTTTAATTATGTATTTTTAATACTTTCGAATAATTTGTTTGGTTTAGTGTGTTTGTTTGAGCATGGATTAACTATAAATATCAAATTTAGTTAATCATGTTTTTTAATTTTTATTATTATAATTATGTTTTATATTATATTTGATCATTATTAATTATTATAATTATTTTTTAATATTTTATTATTGACCCCAGTTCAACCCCGAGTTGACCCCGGTTCAACCTTGACCCTTGACTCCTGGCTTAGCCGGGTATGATAACCTTCCAACAATCTTAAGCATAGACACACAGATATTGATTTGATCAATAGATAAAAATAGATGAAATTACTATAAGTTAGTTGTCACGCCCCGACCCGGATCCCGGGACCTTGAGCGCGCCAACAGACCGGCCGTATTCAAGCAGAGACAAACTCAACTCAAATACAAGGCCTAATAAGGTGATAAGCAGATAACAATCCATAACATAGAAATAAACATAGAGTCATCAGGGTCCATAGGCCCTATAATAGTCTGGTCCCTATACGGGTCCTACACATAGTAATGCTCTCAAAATAAAAGATAAAGGAGCCTCTCAGACCTCGAATCTCCTCGTGACCTCTTCTCAGGCTCCACCCCCTTCCTAAACCTCGGAATCTGTAAAAGAGGAAAAGTAAAACACATGAGCTTTCGAATGGAAAGCCCAGTAAGTACCCCTGGGGGTCACAAAGAGATAAATATGAGATATGTCATCAAACGAGGTCACAGTACCAACAATATAATCCTAGGTGTAACGCCTGCCCCGAAATAAATAAAGACTTTTGATTATTATTAAGTCTTAAATGGAAAACTTAAGATTTTAACGTCATGTAATTCGAGGAATTTATTAAGTGTTAATTATTGGGAGTTAATTAACGGTAAATTAATTCGAGTTACTTATCGATGAGAATACGGACGAGATAACATCCCAGGGAAAAAGTGGATCTGGTCGGGGATAGAGACTACCCCGTGATGCCACAGTAAACCCGTGACTAGAGAAAACGATTAAAGCCGATGTTCTCGGATCTGGTCTAACGAGGGGCAGACCCCGCCGCTTGGCAGAACGCCCATGCCACGAGCATCGTTGACCGAGATTCACGGATCCAGGTCGGGCCCGGGGACGAGAGGATTATTGCGATGGACCCCACTTAGAATAGTAGACCCGTGAGTGAACAGTATACCCGTGAATGCATAGTATACATGTGCATGAACAGTAATCATGTGACTTGAATAAAAAGTGAATAATAAAAATTTATAATATATAAGTTATTATAAGGCAGCATGTGAGGAGAGAGAGAATGAATTTAATTTCATTCCTCTCTCTGTCACGAAAAACTTTGATTTAGAAATCCTCTCTCAACGTCGTGAGAGCTTGCAGCGCCTCCACCTCGCCACGCCCCACGCCGTCGGGCCTCCCGCCACGGCCACCCACCCTCGGTAGTTGCCCGGCTCCCGCAGCCCCTCAGCGCGGCCACAAGGCCGGCCGCCACCCTCCTCCTCGCGGAGCCTTCCGGCCAGCGCCCGGCTGAGCAGGCCCGCGCCCGACCAGCGTCGGCGTCCTGACGCCCTCGCGCCTTGCCGCCGCCGCATCCCGCCTCGCTGCCGCGCCTTGCAGCGCTGATCAGCCAGCGCCCTCCGTGTAGCAGGCGGCCTTGCGCGCCAGCATCCGTAGGCCTACGGCCCGATCAGCGCCCAGCGCTCACATCCCGCCGATTGGCGACGACGGTGAACACCTAAACTTAATTTGAGGGGACCTAATTAACGAATGGATTGAACCAATGAATGTATGAATGGATTATAGAAGTTAAGTAGGTGGAAATCCAAGTGTATTGGATGTGGTTGTGTGTATGTTTGTAGATTGTCGGAAGCCGATAATCAGGGGAGGTGCTGTCCGATTTCCATTCGAAATCAATTTCAAGCTGCCCCTCTAGGGTTCAGTTTGGGACAGCAGTAGTACCCCAATCACATTAATTAATACGCCATTAGAAAGGTTATGGAATTGGCTTTCTAACGAGAGCTAGACCGGAGAAATCCGACTTGCGGATTAAAAGTTATTGGCAGTTCCCGGTGACTGCGCGCTAGAGTGAAAATATGGGATTTTGTAGGAGACTTGTGCATCCACCTTAACCATTTAATTATGCATGATAGTAAGTGTCGAGTATAATTAACTAGGTTGTACTTTATTGGCTAGATCCTGATCCGGACGCGTGAGACACGACGAGACTTGGGGGATTTCTCTCCAAATCAGGTAGGCTCTCGCACGGGAGGTTTGTGAGTATTCCTTCCTCCTACCCCGATTTGATTTTGTACTCTTATTTCCTCGAGAGGTTCCCAATATATATTGAGATGGTTTTCCTCATATACATAGGTTTTATATCTCGAGGGGATTGTTGCTATCATGTTTTCTTAAGCGTATTTGAGTAGAGTTTACTCCTTAGATGCGTATTGACTCTCGATCTCGATGAGGTCACTGATCATTGTATATTGGGATGTTCTTTGCCTTGGATATATATTTATACCTGTTGTTAGGTATTAGTACTATCAATCTCTTACTTTCAGGCATGATACATCGGACGGAGACCCTGGCCGAGGGTGTATAATATCTGGTCACCCGGCCCCGGCAAAGGGCGTATAATATCTGGCCACGAGCACTTGATGCTCCATCGGATGGAGACCCGGCAGAGGGTGTATAATATCTGGCCACTTGGCTCAGTCAGAGAGCGGCATTTTCTGACCATGTGCACATGTATGCTATAGCATAGTCCGGCTTAGGCCGAAGACGATACCGATGGTGTCGTAGATGTCGTAGGCATCTTAGTATCACATATGCCAGAGATTGAGTACATCTGTGGATTTTATCCGCATTCCAGTTACTTGTTACTTGCTTGTGTTGTTGTTGTACTTGTATAATTGTACTTGCTTTGTTCTGTTCTTTGTTTATGGCCTCCGCCTCTTTTATTGTTTATGCGACCCTACTGGGCCTATTCTTTAGGCTCATACACTTGATTCGTGTATTTCTCAGGTTCGGACGAGGAGGAGTAGGGTCGAGCATAGGCGGGTATATACCGAGTTGCTGACTCGGCTACTTCTATTTGTCTTGAGGTGTGCGTACCTCTTTTATTCTGTGTGAGACTTGTATTTTAGATTTCTTTGTTGTATGGATTTCTAGGGGTGACTGGATTGGATCCTAGTCTTGGGTTGTGTAAACCCGATATTGTACTGTATGGAGTTGTACAAACTCCCTTATTCTTTTAGCTATGATTCCGCTGTTATCATTAACTCTGAATACTTATTGTATAAGAGTTCTTAAGGCCTTGCCCCTGATTGGGGACTAGTCCCTGTTTGGGTGTGGCCGATTGTCTACGTGCCTAGGCCGTGGTTCGGGGCGTGACAATTAATATGGTATCAGAGCGGTACAATTCAAGTCACCCTAGTTATCTCAGCAACTTAGGAGTCGAGTCTTTATCTTGTTGAGAGAGTGGGTTGGGCAGTGTACTGACAACTTGAACTTTTCTATCTTGTAGAAGTCATGCCTCCGAAACGAGGGCGGCCAAGCAAGCGGGCAGTGAGCCCACTCCCGAAGCCCATGCACTGGCAGGAGTAGGCTCCAGTCGGTTTAGATACGGCGGCCCCATGCAGCGCCGCCCCTCAGACCAGCGGGTGCCCGAGACCTGATGCACCCATGACATGGGGTTATCCTGGCTACCCCAAAATACCTGTGTTATCCGGCTACCCCGGCTACCCCGCAGGAGGATACCCCAGTTTTCCAGTAGGGGATATCCCGGACCAGCAACGGGTGGGTACCCTGGCCCGTCTACCGGAGCGTATCCTGGTCCCGCACCAGGAGGACACCCTGGTCCTGCACCAGGGGCCTATCCAGATCCGACCGCGATGTCAGGCCTGGTGCAGGAGATGACGAGGATGATGCGTGACCAGCGTGGCGGAGCAAAGCAAAGAAGTGGGCAGAGCATGGCAAAGAAGATGTGATGACTTACCTACATGCCCCCGCAGCCTCCTAGAGGAGTGCGAGGCCGCGCCGTGGTAGTAGTTTTCTGGCAGAGTTTCAGAGGCATGGACCCTCACCCTTTGAGGGAGGTACCGACCCGTATGTGGCAGAGCAGTGGATAGATGAGATCGAGGCTACCTTCCAGGCTATGCAGAGCCCAGAAGAAGACATGGTGAGACTAGCTACCTACATGCTGAAGGGTCGCGCCAGAAGTTGGTACAAGACTGAAGTAAAGAATAGAGGTGAAGAAGGCTTTGGGTCTTGGGAAGAGTTCAGAACCGCCTTCTTCGACAAGTATTTTCAATGGCGCATGTGCTTTGATGACTCAGTAGTTTTGACCTTACGCGTGAGACTAGGACTGTCGACGAGTATGAGGCCGAGTTTGAGCGGCTATCCAGGTTTGCCTCTACCCTTGTGACTGACACACTGTTCAAGGCCCGCCAGTTTGTTAGTGGCCTGAGGCCCAACCTCAGGCGTTCCGTGACGCCATCTTTGAGATGTCCCTTCCACGAGTTGGTGGAGATAGCCAAGGACGCTGAGCTAGCCTGGCAGGAAACACAAGAGCCACGCAAACGAGAGCAGAGCAGTGACAAAGGAAAGAGCTCCAGGAAGAGTGTGTCTTAGGGGCGATTCAGGCGCTCAGAGGTGAGCGCAGTCCCAATACTGGCCAGATCTTCCTCGTCGTCCGGGTCCAGAGGCAGGGGATCGTCAGGGAGGAGCCCACGTCCTCATTGTACCCGTTATGGGGGCTCCCACACTAGAGAACAGTGTTGGCACCAGGCAGATATGTGCTTCCGATGTGGTAGCACCGAGCATTACAGAGCCGATTGTCCCCTCGAGCAGGCCGGGTCGCCAGGAGGAGATGGGTCCCAGACAACACCAGACAGACCCCCACAAATACCTGGAGGTTCACGACAGCAGGCCACGGAAGACCGAGGTCAGAGAGGAGGATCCAGAGTCGGGAAAGGGAGGGGGAAGGCAGCAGGTTCCCCTTCTTCTTCTAGTCGGCCAGTTGCTCAGGGTCGGGTTTACAACCTGACCCAGGAGGATGCCCGAGCCTCTCATGAGGTGGTTGCAGGTACTATCACCGTTTGCTCTTACTATGCTTGTACACTGTTTGATCCCGGGGCGACACATTCTTTCGTGTCTACTTCATTTGCCCGGAGAAATAGTTTGTATGTAATTAAACTATCACACAACCTGCGCGTCGATACCCCAGTGGGAGCGGCAAAGATCGTAGATAGGTTGGCACCTCAATGCTCAGTCGTGATCGAGGGTCACGAACTCACTACCGACCTACACCTGATGGAGATGCGCGACTACGACGTGATCCTCGGCATGGATTGGCTCTCCTCAGCTTACGCGGTGTTGGACTGCAGAAGGAAGAGAGTGCACTTTCGATTTCCAGGTGCCGAGGAGTTCGTCTTCAAAGGCAGTAAGGGTTACACACTAGCTCGGGAGATATCTGCACTTCGGGCCCGGAAGCTGATCAACAGTGGTTGTGCTGGGTTTCTGGCATCGATCACAGAGACAAGGGATGCACAATATACGGTGGCACAAATTCCATTAGTCCGCGATTTTCCGGATGTATTTCCAGATGACTTGCCGGGACTACCCCCAGAGAGAGAAGTGGAATTTGGCATCAACCTAGCCCCAGGAACGGCATCCATATCCAGAGCCCCTTACCGAATGGCCCCTGCAGAGTTGAAGGAACTGAAGCAACAACTTGAAGAACTCCTGGAGAAAGGCTTCATTCGGCCGAGCATGTCACCTTGGGGAGCCCCGGTACTGTTCGTCAAGAAGAAAGACGGATCCATGAGATTATGTATCGATTACCGTGAGCTCAACAAGGTGACAATCAAGAACAAATATCCTCTACCGAGGATCGATGATCTGATGGATCAGCTACAAGGAGCACAGGTGTTCTCCAAGATAGACTTGAGGTCTGGGTACCATCAAGTACGGATTCGGGGCGAGGATATCCCGAAAAGTGCCTTTCGCACGAGGTATGGGCACTATGAATTTCTAGTGATGCCGTTTGGGCTTACCAATGCCCCAGCGGTGTTCATGGATTTGATGAACCGTATATTCAAACGATACTTGGATCGGTTCGTAGTCGTCTTCATTGACGACATTCTGATCTACTCAAAGAGCAAGAAGTTACATGCAAAGCACTTAAAATTTGGTCTTTGGAGGCGTGAGGCATGAAGAGTCAGACGCCAAGTTTTCCAAATGTGACTTCTGGCTAAGTAGCGTGGCTTTCCTAGGACACGTCATCAGCGGAGATGGTGTTTCTGTGGATCCCAAGAAAATTGAAGCAGTAGTAGACTGGAGTAGACCGAGCACCGTCAGAGAGATCAGGAGCTTCCTGGGATTAGCTGGCTACTACAGGAGGTTGTTGAGGGATTCTCCCGTATAGCTTTACCCATGACCAGGCTGACTCGGAAGGGTACTCCTTACATCTGGACGGGGGACTACGAGCAGAGCTTCATAGAACTGAAGAATCGATTGGTATCTGCGACTGCCTTTAGCCCTACCCGGAGAGCGTGCGCGGTAATGCGTGATCTCTGATGATGCTTGCAAGACAGGCCTGGGGTGTGTTCTTATGCAGAATAGGCGAGTCATTGCCTATGCTTCAAGGCAATTGAAGCCGCATGAAGAGAACTACCCCACACATGACCTAGAGTTGGCAGCAGTGGTATTTGCCTTGAAGATTTGGCGCCACTTCCTGTATGGCGTGCCATGTGAGGTGTATACAGACCATAAAAGTCTGAAATACATATTCAAAGTGTAAGGAACCGAACATGAGGCGTAGACTGGCCGGGGCCGATCAAAGACTATGACCTCAGCATTCACTACCACCCAGGCAAAGCTAATGTGGTGGTTGATGCATTGAGCAAGAAGGTTAATTACAGAACTGCCGCAAACCTTACTGATCAGATACCTCTTTTAGAGGAGATGAAGAGGCTTGAGCTGGAAGTGATTGAGCCGAGCTCGGAGGTGAGCATGGCTACTCTATGCATACGGCCTACCATATTGGATAGGATTCGGGATAACCAGGGGCAAGATAGTAGGATGGTGGATATTTTGAACAAGATGAAACAAGGCTTGCCAACACAGTTCCGGATCCACGAGGATGGCACAATTAGATTTGGGAATCGGATATGTGTACCCAATATACCAGAGCTCAAAAGAGACATTATGGAAGAAGCACACTACTCGAGCTACGTGATGCATCCCGGGGGTACCAAAATGTATCGTGGATTGAAGAACTACTTTTGGTGGAACGCCATGAAGAAGGAGATAGCTGATTTTGTGGCTCATTGCCTTACCTGCCAGCGAGTGAAAGCAGAACACCACAAGCCAGCAGGTAAGCTACAACCCCTACCAATACCAGAGTGGAAATGGGAACACATCACGATGGACTTCGTGACCTGCTTACCTCGGACTCAAAAAGGAAATGAGGCTGTGTGGGTGATTGTTGACCGGCTGACTAAGTCGGCGCATTTCTTGGCATTGACACGTAGGAAGGATTTGGCAAGACTGGCCAAGTTGTACTTGGACAAGATCGTCTGTCTACATGGCATACCAGTAACGATCACGTCCGACAGGGATCCCCAATTCGTCTCAAGATTTTGGGAAAGTCTACATGAAGCCCTGGGTACTCGATTGACGTTTAGCACTGCTTTTCATCCACCGACGGATGGTCAATCGGAGAGGACAATCCAGATTTTAGAGGACATGCTAAGGGCAAGTGCCCTAGACTTCTCAGATTCTTGGGATGAGCACTTGACAATGGCGGAGTTTGCCTACAACAACAGTTATCAGGCAAGCATCCAAATGGCGCCATACGAAGCCCTATACGGACCGGCCGTGCCGATCTCCTATATTCTGGAATGACGTAGGAGAACGGGCTTTCGAAGGACCTGAGGAAGTGCAGAATGCAAAACAAGTAGTAAAAGTTATCAGGGAAAGGTTGAAGGCAGCTCGATTCGTCAAAAGAGCTATACTGACAAACGTCGCTCCGTGCTGGAATTTCAGGTGGGCGACAAAGTACTTTTAAAAGTATCACCCATGAAGGGTGTGATGAGATTTGGACAGCGCGAGAAGCTGCCCGCAGTACATTGGACCTTTTGAGGTATTGGGGCGAGTTGGAGTAGTGGCATATCGGTTGGCCCTACCTCCGGACTTGGCCCAAGTTCACAATGTCTTCCACGTCTCCATGCTGAGGAAGTGCTTGACCGACCCATCTCAAGTCATAGAGTATGAGCCAGTGGAACTTCAGCAGGATTTGACTTACGAAGAGCTGCCAGTAGAGATACTTGACTACAAGGAGCAACAACTAAGGAATCAGAGCATCCCTTTAGTCAAGGTAAGGTGGAACAACCACACTAGTGGTGAAGCTACCTGGGAACGCGAAGCCGACATGAAGAAGGGCTACCCAGATCTGTTTGAGTAATCTCTGATGTGAGTTTAGGGACTAAACTTCTATAAGGGGGGGAGATTGTAACGCCTGCCCCGAAATAAATAAAGACTTTTGATTATTATTAAGTCTTAAATGGAAAACTTAAGATTTTAACATCATGTAATTCGAGGAATTTATTAAGTGTTAATTATTGGGAGTTAATTAACGGTAAATTAATTCGGGTTACTTATCGATGAGAATACGGACGAAATAAAGTCCCGGGGAAAAAGTGGATCTGGTCGGGGACAGAGACTACCCCGTGATGCCACAGTAAACCCGTGACTAGAGAAAACGATTAAAGCCGATGTTCTCGGATCTGGTCTAACGAGGGGCAGACCTCGCCGCTTGGCAGCACGCCCGTGCCACTGGCATCATTGACCAAGATTCGCAGATCCAGGTCGGGCCCGGGGACAAGGGAATTATTGCGATGGACCCCACTCAGAATAGTAGACACGTGAGTGAAAAGTATACTCGTGAATGCATAGTATACATGTGCATGAACAGTATTCATGTGACACAAATAAAAAGGTAAATAATAAAAATTTATAATAAATAATTATATATTAAGGCAGCATGTGAGGAGAGAGAGAATGAATTGAATTTCATTCTTCTCTCTCTCTCTCACGATCTGAAAACTTTCAGATTTAGAAATCCTCTCTCAACGTCGTGAGAGCTTGCCCGCGCCTCCACCTCACCCACGCCCCACGCCGTCGGGCCTCCCCCCGCCGCCTCACGCCGGCTGACCAGCGGCCATTGCCCGGCTCCGCCGCCCCTCCGTCAGCAGAAGTCCGGCCGTGGCGCTTTACCCCTCCCCTGGGAGCCTTCCACGCCACCGGCTGGCCGCAGCTGCGCTCACCCGCACGCTGACGCCCTCGGCAAGGCCCACGCGCTTGCGCCTGCGCTCAGCGTCCCAGCCTCCGGCCTCGCATACGCCCTTTGCGCTGCGATCAGCCCCTTTTCAGCCCTCCCGTGCAGCCCAGAACCTTGCGCCAGATCCGTGGGCCTATACCCGTCAGCCGCTTGCGCGCACATCCCTGCCGATTGGCGACGACGGTGAACACCTAACCTTAATTTGAGAGGGGGGGGGGACCTAATTAACGAATGGATTGAACCAATGAATGTATGAATGGATTATAGAAGTTAAGTAGGTGGAAATCCAAGTGTATTGGATGTGGTTGTGTGTATGTTTGTAGATTGTCGGAAGCCGATAATCAGGGGAGGTGCTGTCCGATTTCCATTCGAAATCAATTTCGAGCTGCCCCTCTAGGGTTCAGTTTGGAACAGCAGTAGTACCCCGATCACATTAATTAATACGCCATTAGAAAGGTTATGGAATTGGCTTTCTAACGAGAGCTAGACCGGGGAAATCCGACTTGCGGATTGAAAGTTATTGGCAGTTCCCGGTGACTGCGCGCTAGAGTGAAAATATGGGATTTTGTAGGGGACTTGTGCATCCACCTTAACCATTTAATTATGCATGATAGTAAGTGTCGAGTATAATTAACTAGGTTGTACTTTATTGGTTAGATCCTGATCCGGACGCGTGGACGCGACGAGACTTAGGGGATTTCTCTCCAAATCAGGTAGGCTCTCGCCCGGGAGGTTTGTGAGTATTCCTTCCTCCTACCCCGCTTTGATTTTGTACTCTTATTTCCTCGAGAGGTTCCCAATATATATTGAGATGGTTTTCCTCATATATATTGGTTTTATATCTCGAGGGGATTGTTGCTATCATGTTTTCTTATGCGTATTTGAGTAGAGTTTACTCCTTAGATACGTATTGACTCTCGATCTCGATGAGGTCACCGATCATTGTATATTCAGGATGTTGCTGCCTTGGATATATATTTATACCTGTTGTTAGGTATTAGTACTATCAATCTCTTACTTTCAGGCATGATACATCGGACGGAGACCCTGGCCGAGGGTGTATAATATCTGGTCACCAGGCCCCGCCAAAGGGCGTATAATATCTGGCCACGAGCACTTGAGGCTCCATCAGACGGAGACCCCGGCAGAGGGTGTATAATATCTGGCCACTTGGCTCAGTCAGAGAGCGGCATTTTCTGACCATGTGCACATGTATGCTATAGCATAGTCCGGCTTAGGCCGAAGACGATACCGATGGTGTCGTAGATGTCGTAGGCAACTTAGTATCACATATGCCAGAGATTGAGTACATCTGTGGATTTTATCCGCATTCCAGTTACTTGTTAGTTGCTTGTGTTGTTGTTGTACTTGTATAATTGTACTTGCTTTGTTCTGTTCTTTGTTTATGGCCTCCGCCTCTTTTATTGTTTATGCGACCCTACTGGGCCTATTCTTTAGGCTCATGCACTTGATTCGTGTATTTCTCAGGTTCGGACGAGGAGGAGTAGGGTCGAGCATAGGCGGGTATATCTGGGGATTCTTTGAATTCGGCTACTTCTATTTGTCTTGAGGTGTGCGTACCTCTTTTATTCTGTGTGAGACTTGTATTTTAGATTTCTTTGTTGTATGGATTTCTAGGGGTGACTGGATTGGATCCTAGTCTTGGGTTGTGTAAACCCAATATTGTACTGTATGGAGTTGTACAAACTCCCTTCTTCTTTTAGCTATGATTCCGCTGTTATCATTAACTCTGAATAATTATTGTATAAGAGTTCTTAAGGCCTTGCGTCTGATTGGGGACTAGTCCCTGTTTGGGTGTGGCCGATTGTCTACGTGCCTGGGCCGTGGTTCGGGGCGTGACACTAGGAGTCTACCGGAAAACAAATCAAAGGTACGCCCCCCGATACATAAGCCCTCGGGCTCTGTAATGAGTTTCAAGAGAACTCCAGGTTCACTCCCGGCCAGTATGTCCAGCTATTTGCTGTAAATACGACCTTGTTGGTCGTTCGACCCTCCGGTCGTAGGTCGGTAGAACTAACTCTCCTACGTGTTAACATGGTCAGTGTACCATGCCCACTAACAGGTAAGACCTCCAGAGATTTGCCTCTCTGGTAAGGTAGACAGAAGATGCCAGGGGGTGCTGACCCTGAACATTCCCCTGTCGGAGCTCCCTAACTCCACTGAGTTCGGGCAGTAGACCATAGCAAACAGGGACACCAACGTCCCAAAACAACCATACATGCTCAACAGGAATCTAAAACAGATGCAAATAGCATGTATGACAAGGCATGTAATAAGAATACATAGTAAGTCCAAGAAAACCCGAAACCGGGTGGGAACTAGACAAGTGTACTTACCTCCAGGTGAGACTAAGAGTCTTCCTAGAGTCCCTTGGAATGCCTTACGTCTCCCCCGAGAGTATCTGGCATACAGAGGTTCTATTAGAATCAAGATTCCAATATTTGTCTATGTCTCTAGTTTCACATTCATGTCTACCGGCTCTGTTGGGCCTAGGCCCACTTACGGGTCCTAAAGACCTTCTCCTGGGTAACTAACCCTTATTCCCAGTTTTCATGTCTCTTAGTTGACCCTAAACCCATCTTGGTCAAACCCAGTCAATTTTCCATTCATTTGTAGGGTCTGAATACTACTTGATCACCTCCTAGTCAATTTAGTCGAATTGGGCCCATTACTAAGCCCATGAAACGACTTGGCTTCCTTATCCCCTTGTCTCTATTGAAATAACTATTTAACCCCCTGTTAAATAATTAGTATTATATCCGATTTTCTTCTTAGTTCTTCAACTAAATATATAAATCGAAGTTAATCAACCTTAGTTATCAAAAGAAAATCGGTTATTCGTTCTAGATATTATTTACCTAAATATCTAGATACAACTTATTAATTAATTCTTGCACCGATTTAATTAAATCCCCTTTTAAATCATCGACTAATTTCTTGACCCATTATATTTATATATATGGCAATGCAAGTATCATACTAACAACTAAGCCCCACTTTTTTGTTTGTCTCATCAAATAATTAGCTAGTTAATTACCTAATTAACTATTAATTATGATGAACAAACTATTTAAATAATTTTCTCAATTATTTTCTCCATAACTTATTTTAGTTTGTCAACCAAAACTATTGTCTCACAAATGTAATTATACCACTAACATATTATTATTATAGAACAAATACCTTAGTTTGTTACATTAACAATGTCACAATCTAATTAATCAATTAAATCCAAGTGATATAAACTACCTAGGTTGATAACACCTTTAGTCAATATGTCACACTACTATAGTTTCATAGAATTTTTCTCAATCATACTAGTTTATTAATTAAATAATTTTTGTCACATTGCTAAATTCCATATAGCTATTTTAATTATACAAACAATTAACCAATTATTTGTCACACTTCCATTGTCACGCCCCGAACCCGGATCCCGGGCCTCGGCGCACGCGACAAACGCCGCGTGCTTATAGGGTCGCCCCTAGAAGCACGCAAGGCTAAGTAACATAAGCAGATAATTAAATCAGAGTTTAAAATTATAAATCAGTGGAAGAAATATATATAAGGTTTTTATAAAACCCTAGCAGGTCCCGAAAGACAACTCTCACTCAGAAAGGAATAGAGGCCTGCAAACCTCAGCTCAACATATCCCCATCGCTGCTAGGTTGTCCTGCGGAAGCTCTCTCCTGAATTCCGCTCCTAGCTACTCGCAAGGTCCTCATCTAGTCCTGACCCTACTCCTCATTGTCACCTGAGAAAAACATCCATCAAGTGCATGAGCCAAAGAAAGGCCCAGTAGGATCGCAAATAAATCAATAAAGGTGGCGAAAGCCACTAGGAAAGAACAGAAATAAAAGAAGTATACCATAACCAAAGAACAGAATAAAGCAAGTGAAACAACATCACAAGCAAATAACAAATCTCAGGAAAGTGGATAAATCCACAGATGTACTCAACCTCTGGCATATGTGATACTAAGATGTCTACGACATCTACGACACCATCGGTATCGTCTTCGGCCTAAGCCGGGCTACGCTATAGCATACATGTGCACATGGTCAGAAAATGCTGCTCTCTGACTGAGCCAAGTGGCCAGATATTATACACCCTCTGCCAGGGTCTCCGTCCGATGGAGCATCAAGTGCTCGTGGCCAGATATTATACGCCCTCCGCCAGAGAACTTTGGTGGCGGATATTATACACCCTCGGCCAGGGTCTCCGTCCGATGTATCATGCCTGAAAGTAAGAGATTGATAGTACTAATACCTAACAACAGGTATACATATATATCCAAGGTAGCAACATCTTGAATATACAATGATCAGAGATCTCATCGAGATCGGAAGCCAATACGTATCTAAGGAGTAAACTCTACTTAAATACGCATTTGAAAAACATGAAAGCAACAATCTCCTCGAGATATAAAACCGATACATATGAGGAAACCCATCTCGAATATGTATTGGGAACCTCTCGAGGAAATAAGAGTACAAAATCAAAGGAGGGTAGAAGGAGAGAATATTTAATGCAAAGAATAGAATATCGACAGACTGCTATGGAGTACCACCCCCCTCGACCATCCCAGGTGCAAGTGGGATGCCAGAGGGTACTCCACTGGCCATATGCCATGGAGTATCACTCCCACTGGCCATATGCCATGGAGTACCACCTCCTGGCCATCCCACAACAACACAAGAAAAATGTCAAGGGGTACTCCCTCAAAGCAGATCATATCAGAACATACAAGCTCAAACAAATGCAGCAAGCATAACATGTCAACAGACAGAGCAAGTATCAAAAGATGGATTCCAACATCCATCTAGCACAACATCAATGTAAATCAATAGAATACTATGAGTTAGAACTACTCACACGGCCCGTCACGACATCCTACCTTTTAAGCTCTTGGGCCTACTTGGGCCCGATCCTCCCGATCTGGTCTTAGACCACCTCACCATGTCCTAAACATGGTAAATGTTCGTCATATAACATTTCATAGCAATATGAATGCATTACATGCATTTAATTACCCAAATCGTGAGTTTACCGAAATATCGGCTTTTAAATTTATAACCGATGGATCTGAGCTCCTAGACACCTGCCTCGCACCATTTTTATTAGTTTAAATATGTCCCGAACTATCGGGACGATCGGAATTGAATTACGAGTCTTTTTGAAAACATTGGAGTTTATAGTTCACTCTTTGTCGGTAGCTACAGTAACTATCAAAAACTTGAAATCAAAACCTCAATTTGAAGCCTGAAATCTTTATCATTTCATCCCAAACTTCTAGTGTATTATATTCACAATATTAACTTTCATTTCCATGAATTTGACTCATTATCGTCTCTTATATGTTTCTTAAAAATGAAACAAAACCCATGTTCTGCAGGTGCTACAGTAATTCCTGCACTTTTACTTAAGCTTCTAATCAAGCTCTATTCCTCATTATTCTCTAACATATGCGTTGCTAATACACTCATTCATTGAAGTATAAATCTGCAGTTCTATTGCAAATCAGCCCAACAAGTATTAAGTCATGCATCAAATCCTTATATGATTACTTCAACTATCCATTTGAATAAACACTTCATCTTGTACATGTAACTACGCTACTTAAATGGGCTGACTTCCTTACTAAGAACACATCTCCCTATCGATTATGCACAAATTTGTTTGTTCAACCATTCAGCCAACTCCATCACCGACTAAATCACTCAACAAGTGTTCACCTTTGTTTCACAAGTGCAGTTGGGCAGAGATGGGGCAGATTCTAACCAGTTTTAAAAGATTAAAACTATAACAATCAAAAAGGTATTCTCTTGAACTACACCTAGATTACAGTCCAGGCCCTCTCTTCTTCCCATTAGCTCATTAAGGCCTCCTAATTGCATGACTAGTTCTTAGAGGCAATTCATCGAACAGTTGGCGTGCATAGTCACCAACAACCACACATAATCGAATTATTCTAATTCCCTCCATCATACAAATCATGCATTCTCATGAGTAATTCAAGGGATCTTAATGTCTATCTCTGTATTTCATGAGCCCAAGTTTTAGAGGTTTGGAGCGACTCTCTCTCAAGTTTAAATCATACAAGAATACTAAAATTGGCTTCTACCTCATGAAATAGAATCAAGAATACCAAGTAATGATCTAAATCTCATATATATAAATCAGGAGAGCTCACCTGTAAACAGAAGCCTTTATTTGTTGTTCAAGCTGAAGCTTTCTCGTGTTAGCACATGGATGAAACATAACTACTTATAAGCGGTGCTCTCTACTTTCCTCAATAGCATGAAGTACGGACATCAAGACCACCACCACCAGCCCCAAATCTCCATCCAAGCATAGAAGAAGGTTCTAACATGCTCTTCTTAAAGAATTTAATAACTAATCATGGTGTGATTAAGCTACTAAATAAATCCGATGAAATTTTGGGCGTCTCCTTTGTTTATAGGGCTTTAGGTTTTATACAAACATTCCCCATTCAATTGTCTATGAATAAAAATAAAATCCATGGGAGTCGGTCTCTTTTGGGCATTTCCTCAAACATCTTATGTGCATATTTTTAATCATCACTACTACATAGCAAGCAATAAGGGCTTAAAAAGTTCATCTCATTTGCAATCATCAAAACCAATAGAATCCCATCAAATGTGATGTTCACCACTGAATGTCCATCACATTTGCAATCTTCAAGTTCAATCTTTCTGCTAGAATTTTCCATAACCATCCTTCTTCTGTTCTATGAGATGTTCAACACTGAATGTCCACCAAGAAATTCACTTGGTAAGGAAAATAGATACTATAGTTTTCTTTAACACTATTCCAAATGTCTCTGAGGAACAATGAAAAATTCCATCTTATCCATCAAATTCATTCTCTTCAACTGACCAAACTAACATTACCCACCCCATGTAGTTCATTCTTCTTCACTACAATCTTCAAAATCTTGCAACATATATCGCCCTTCATACAAACTCATCAATCAAACAATCAAAAAAAGGAGCAACCTTTGTATGAATTGGAGAAATCGAATGAAGTAAGCTTACTTCCTATGCGACTCTAGCATTAAATCAACAATTTTACATGCATGTCAAATGTTCACGTAGGGTATTCCTCCAATTAGAGCTCACGAGAAGGGAAGTAGAAAAGGGGTTTGACCGGACTGACTCCTTTGGTGAGGTTTGGGAGTCTTTGCTTGGCGTCTTGGCCGGAGGAGCAGTCGTCGGGGCAGAACAAAACAAAGGGTGGAGGAGAAGAGGGCGGCGGAGCCGCTTGGGAGTCTTTGATGCGTGGCTTCGGGGCGGCCGAGGACTACAGCGAGGATCTTGCACTGGCAGCGAGGCCGTGGGGCTCCATTGGCGCCATGAGCGGGTTGCTTCAGCCTTGAAGTATGGCCATAGTATGGGCTGTAAAGTGGCTGGGCGTGAGGCAGGGACGTGGGTTTGTGGCGGCCATGGCCGGCTTGGGGAGATAGGTCTGCCGGGCGTGGGTAGGGCCGCGAGGTTTGATCACGAGCATGAGGGAATTAGGGATTGTGGGAGAGGGAAATGAGAGTAATTGCTTTACTCTCTCTCTCTCTCCTCTCATCCATTATTAAAGTAATACTATTACTTTATTACTATTATTATTTAAATCCTAAAGTTGTTACGTGGCTACTATTTATGTCACATGGTCCCTTGATTTAGATTATCTTTATATTAATGTCCCGACCCAGATCCGGGAATCCTGGGATTTAAATCTTTGTCCGTTTTTATCAATAATTAGCCTGAATTAATTAACAATTAATTAATCTAGCTTGATTAATACCTTGAAATTTTTCCTAAATTTCATCGTTTACTATATTAAATTTCCATTTAATAAATTCTGAGAATAAATAAATAAAAATCCTTATTTATTTCGGGGCGGGTGTTACAATCTCCCCCCCTTATAGGAATTTCGTCCTCGAAATTGAAAAAATCCATATACCCTCAACTTCAGTGTCTAGACTCATTATATACTTCTACTGCGCACTCTGATCATGTATTCGATACCGATACTTCTTTATTGATAATATGCCCTAATAAGGACAAGCTTCTAAGTCCGGAACTGTACTCAGGGAACTTAGCATATAGTCGATCCTATCTCGGTCTCCAACAAAATCATCAACTTGAGTAGGAGCCTCCAGCTCCCACTCCATGGCCTATGGGGGTGGACTTACCGACCTCCTACGAAGTCATCTTCGTCCCCTTGGCATGTTTAGTACATTAGACAAAACTATATATCGGTCTAACTACTCTAATGAGTACTCTACCCAGACCCACACTCTCAGAAAGAAATCAGAATCAAAGTGCTAATCTTTCTAAATCACTAGGGTCACTAAGGTGTCTTTTATCTGCTGCTCCCTGATATCAAAAGATGTTTGCTCACGGTAAACACCTTCTGATATAAGTTTCGCTCTGATACCATTTTATTTGTCACGCCCCGAACCCGGATCCCGGGCCTCGGCGCACGCGACAAACGCCGCGTGCTTATAGGGTCGCCCCTAGAAGCACGCAAGGCTAAGTAACATAAGCAGATAATTAAATCAGAGTTTAAAATTATAAATCAGTGGAAGAAATATATATAAGGTTTTATAAAACCCTAGCGAGTCCCGAAAGACAACTCTCACTTTCGAGAAGGAATAGAGGCCTGCAAACCTCAGCTCAACATATCCCCATCGCTGCTAGGTTGTCCTGCGGAAGCTCTCTCCTGAATTCCGCTCCTAGCTACTCGCAAGGTCCTCATCTAGTCCTGACCCTACTCCTCATTGTCACACCGAGAAAAACATCCATCAAGTGCATGAGCCAAAAGAAAGGCCCGAGGGATCGCAAATAAATCAATAAAGGTGGCGAAAGCCACTAGGAAAGAACAGAAATAAAAGAAGTATACCATAACCAAAGAACAGAATAAAGCAAGTGAAACAACATCACAAGCAAATAACAAATCTCAGGAAAGTGGATAAATCCACAGATGTACTCAACCTCTGGCATATGTGATACTAAGATGTCTACGACATCTACGACACCATCGGTATCGTCTTCGGCCTAAGCCGGGCTACGCTATAGCATACATGTGCACATGGTCAGAAAATGTCGCTCGACCGTAGCCAAGTGGCGGATATTATACACCCTCTCGCCAGTGGTCTCCGTCAGATGGAGCATCAAGTGCTCGTGGCGGATATTATCGCCCTCCGCCAGGGCCTCGGTGGCGGATATTGTACACCCTCGGCGAGGTCTCCGTCCGATGTATCATGCCTGAAAGTAAGAGATTGATAGTACTAATACCTAACAACAGGTATACATATATATCCAAGGTAGCAACATCTTGAATATACAATGATCAGAGATCTCATCGAGATCGGAAGCCAATACGTATCTAAGGAGTAAACTCTACTTAAATACGCATTTGAAAAACATGAAAGCAACAATCTCCTCGAGATATAAAACCGATACATATGAGGAAACCCATCTCGAATATGTATTGGGAACCTCTCGAGGAAATAAGAGTACAAAATCAAAGGAGGGTAGAAGGAGAGAATATTTAATGCAAAGAATAGAATATCGACAGACTGCTATGGAGTACCACCCCCCTCGACAATCCCAGGTGCAAGTGGGATGCCAGAGGGTACTCCACTGGCCATATGCCATGGAGTATCACTCCCACTGGCCATATGCCATGGAGTACCACCTCCTGGCCATCCCACAACAACACAAGAAAAATGTCAAGGGTACTCCCTCAAAGCAGATCATATCGTAACATACAAGCTCAAACAAATGCAAAGCAAGCATAACATGTCAATGCAGAGCATGTATGAAAAGATGGACTCCAACATCCATCTAGCACAACATCAACAGAAATCAATAGAATACTATGAGTTAGAACTACTCACAGCACCCGTGCGACATCCTACCTTTTTCGCTCTTGGGCCTACTTGGGCCCGATCCTCCCAGTCTGGTCTTAGACCACCTCACCATGTCCTAAACATGGTAAATGTTCGTCATATAACATTTCATAGCAATATGAATGCATTACATGCATTTAATTACCCAAATCGTGAGTTTACCGAAATATCGGCTTTTAAATTTATAACAGATGGATCTGAGCTCCTAGACACCTGCCTGCACCATTTTTATTAGTTTAAATATGTCCCCGAACTATCGGGATGATCGGAATTGAATTCTGAGTCTTTTTGAAAACATTGGAGTTTATAGTTCACTCTTTGTCGGTAGCTACAGTAACTATCAAAAACTTGAAATCAAAAACCTCAATTTGAAGCCTGAAATCTTTATCATTTCATCCCAAACTTCTAGTGTATTATATTCACAATATTAACTTTCATTTCCATCGGAATTTGACTCATTATCGTCTCTTATATGTTTCTTAAAAATGAAACAAAACCCATGTTCTGCAGGTGCTACAGTAATTCCTGCACTTTTACTTAAGCTTCTAATCAAGCTCTATTCCTCATTATTCTCTAACATATGCGTTGCTAATACACTCATTCATTGAAGTATAAATCTGCAGTTCTATTGCAAATCAGCCCAACAAGTATTAAGTCAAGCATCAAATCCTTATATGATTACTTCAACTATCCATTTGAATAAACACTTCATCTTGTACATGTAACTACGCTACTTAAATGGGCAGCTTCCTTACTAAGAACACATCTCCCTATCTGATTATGCACAAACTGTTTGTTCAACCATTCAGCCAACTCCATCACCGACTAAATCACTCAACAAGTGTTCACCTTTGTTTCACAAGTGCGGTTAAGAGGAGATGGGGCAGATTCTAACCAGCTTTTAAAAGATTAAAACTATAACAATCAAAAGGTATTCTCTTGAACTACACCTAGATTACAGTCCAGGCCCTCTCTTCTTCCCATTAGCTCATTAAGGCCTCCTAATTGCATGACTAGTTCTTAGAGGCAATTCATCGAACAGTTGGCGTGCATAGTCACCAACAACCACACATAATCGAATTATTCTAATTCCCTCCATCATACAAATCATGCATTCTCATGAGTAATTCAAGGGATCTTAATGTCTATCTCTGTATTTCATGAGCCCAAGTTTTAGAGGTTTGGAGCGACTCTCTCTCAAGTTTAAATCATACAAGAATACTAAAATTGGCTTCTACCTCATGAAATAGAATCAAGAATACCAAGTAATGATCTAAATCTCATATATATAAATCAGGAGAGCTCACACAGAAATGTAAGCCTTTATTTGTTGTTCAAGCTGAAGCTTTCTCGTGTTAGCACATGGATGAAACATAACTACTTCGCAAAAGCGGTGCTCTCTACTTTCCTCAATAGCATGAAGTACAAAGCATCAAGACCACCACCACCAGCCCCAAATCTCCATCCAAGCATAGAAGAAGGTTCTAACATGCTCTTCTTAAAGAATTTAATAACTAATCATGGTGTGATTAAGCTACTAAATAAATCCGATGAAATTTTGGCGGCGTCTCCTTTGTTTATAGGGCTTTAGGTTTTATACAAACATTCCCCATTCAATTGTCTATGAATAAAAATAAAATCCATGGGAGTCGGTCTCTTTTGGGCATTTCCTCAAACATCTTATGTGCATATTTTTAATCATCACTACTACATAGCAAGCAATAAGGGCTTAAAAAGTTCATCTCATTTGCAATCATCAAAACCAATAGAATCCCATCAAATGTGATGTTCACCACTGAATGTCCATCACATTTTGCAATCTTCAAGTTCAATCTTTACGCTAGAATTTTCCATAACCATCCTTCTTACGTTCTATGAGATGTTCAACACTGAATGTCCACCAAGAAATTCACTTGGTAAGGAAAAATAGATACTATAGTTTTCTTTAACACTATTCCAAATGTCTACAGGAACAATGAAAAATTCCATCTTATCCATCAAATTCATTCTCTTCAACAGCCAGCAACTAACATTACCCACCCCATGTAGTTCATTCTTCTTCACTACAATCTTCAAAATCTTGCAACATATATACGCCCTTCATACAAACTCATCAATCAAACAATCAAAAAAAAGGAGCAACCTTTGTATGAATTCAGAGAAATCAGAATGAAGTAAGCTTACTTCCTATGCAGCTCTAGCATTAAATCAACAATTTTACATGCATGTCAAATGTTCACGTAGGGTATTCCTCCAATTAGAGCTCACCGAAAGGGAAGTAGAAAAGGGGCTGACCGGACTGACTCATTTGGTGAGGTCCGGGTCTTTGGCGGCGTCTTGTGCCGGAGGCAGTGTCAGCCGAGAACAAAACAAAGGAGTGGAGGAGAAGGGGCGGAGCCGGGCGCTGAGTCTGATGCGTGGCTTGGGCGGCGCCGAGGACTACCGGGGAGGATGCTGTACTGAGCGGAGGCCGGCGGGCTCGGCCGGGCCATGAGGCGAGTTGCTTCAGCTGGGCGCTGGGCGCCTTGTAGTGTGGCGAGTGGCTGAGGCGTGGGCACGGGGCGCACGGGTTGGGGGGCTGGCCGGCGATGGCGGTCGGCGCGGGAGATAGGTCTGCCGGGCGTGGGTAGGGCCGCGAGGTCTGATCGCGAGCATGAGGGAATTAGGGATTGTGAGAGAGGGGAATGAGAGTAATTGATTTACTCTCTCTCTCTCTCTCTCTCCTCTCATACATTATTAAAGTAACACTATTACTTTATTACTATTATTATTTAAATCCTAAAGTTGTTACGTGGCTACTATTTATGTCACATGGTCCCTTGATTTAGATTATCTTTATATTAATGTCCCGACCCAGATCCGGGAATCCTGGGATTCAAATCTTTGTCCGTTTTTATCAATAATTAGCCTGAATTAATTAACAATTAATTAATCTAGCTTGATTAATACCTTGAAATTTTTCCTAAATTTCATCGTTTACTATATTAAATTTCCATTTAATAAATTCTGAGAATAAATAAATAAAAATCCTTATTTATTTCGGGGCGGGTGTTACAATCTCCCCCCCTTATAGGAATTTCGTCCTCGAAATTGAAAAAATCCATATACCCTCAACTTCAGTGTCTAGACTCATTATATACTTCTACTGCGCACTCTGATCATGTATTCGATACCGATACTTCTTTATTGATAATATGCCCTAATAAGGACAAGCTTCTAAGTCCGGAACTGTACTCAGGGAACTTAGCATATAGTCGATCCTATCTCGGTCTCCAACAAAATCATCAACTTGAGTAGGAGCCTCCAGCTCCCACTCCATGGCCTATGGGGGTGGACTTACCGACCTCCTACGAAGTCATCTTCGTCCCCTTGGCATGTTTAGCTGTTAGACAAAACTATATATCGGTCTAACTACTCTAATGAGTACTCTACCCAGACCCACACTCTCAGAAAGAAATCAGAATCAAAGTGCTAATCTTTCTAAATCACTAGGGTCACTAAGGTGTCTTTTATCTGCTGCTCCCTGATATCAAAAGATGTTTGCTCACGGTAAACACCTTCTGATATCAGTTTCGCTCTGATACCATTTTATTTGTCACGCCCCGAACCCGGATCCCGGGCCTCGGCGCACGCGACAAACGCCGCGTGCTTATAGGGTCGCCCCTAGAAGCACGCAAGGCTAAGTAACATAAGCAGATAATTAAATCAGAGTTTAAAATTATAAATCAGTGGAAGAAATATATATAAGGTTTTTATAAAACCCTAGCAGGTCCCGAAAGACAACTCTCACTCAGAAAGGAATAGAGGCCTGCAAACCTCGACTCAACATATCCCCATCATTTGCTAGGTTGTCCTGCGGGAAGCTCTCTCACGAATTCAGCTCCTAGCTACCGCAAGGTCCTCATCTAGTCCCGACCCTACTCCTCATTTGTCACACCGAGAAAAACATCCATCAAGTGCATGAGCCAAAGAAAGGCCCAGTAGGATCGCAAATAAATCAATAAAGGTGGCGAAAGCCACTAGGAAAGAACAGAAATAAAAGAAGTATACCATAACCAAAGAACAGAATAAAGCAAGTGAAACAACATCACAAGCAAATAACAAATCACGGGAATGTGGATAAATCCACAGATGTACTCAACCTCTGGCATATGTGATACTAAGATGTCTACGACATCTACGACACCATCGGTATCGTCTTCGGCCTAAGCCGGGCTACGCTATAGCATACATGTGCACATAGTGGGGAAAATCTTTGCTCTGACGGTAGCCAAGTGGCGAGATATTATACACCCTCTGCCAGGTCTCCGTCCGATGGAGCATCAAGTGCTCGTGGCGGATATTATACGCCCGCCAGTGGGCAGCGTGGCGGATATTGTACACCCTCGGCGTGGTCTCCGTCCAGATGTATCATGCACGAAAGTAAGAGATTGATAGTACTAATACCTAACAATGTATACATATATATCCAAGGTAGCAACATCTTGAATATACAATGATCGAGAGATCTCATCGAGATCGGAAGCCAATACGTATCTAAGGAGTAAACTCTACTTAAATACGCATTTGAAAAACATGAAAGCAACAATCTCCTCGAGATATAAAACCGATACATATGAGGAAACCAATCTCGAATATGTATTGGGAACCTCTCGAGGAAATAAGAGTACAAAATCAAAGGAGGGTAGAAGGAGAGAATATTTAATGCAAAGAATAGAATATCGACAGCATCGCTATGGAGTACCACCCCTCGACAATCCAGTGCAAGTGGGATGCGGAGGGTACTCCACCGCCATATGCCATGGAGTATCACTCCCATCGCCATATGCCATGGAGTACCACCTCGCCATCCCACAACAACACAAGAAAAATGTCAAGGGGTACTCCCTCAAAGCAGATCATATCGTAACATACAAGCTCAAACAAATGCAAAGAAGCATAACATGTCAATGCAGACGAGCATGTATGAAAAGATGGACTCCAACATCCATCTAGCACAACATCAATGTAAATCAATAGAATACTATGAGTTAGAACTACTCCACAAAGACCCGGACATCCTACCTTTTCGCTCTTGGGCCTACTTGGGCCCGATCCTCCCGATCGGGTCTTAGACCACCTCACCATGTCCTAAACATGGTAAATGTTCGATCATATAACATTTCATAGCAATATGAATGCATTACATGCATTTAATTACCCAAATCGTGAGTTTACCAAATATCGGCTTTTAAATTTATAAATGATGGATCTCGAGCTCCTAGACACCGCCTCGCACCATTTTTATTAGTTTAAATATGTCCCGAACTATCGGGATGATCGGAATTGAATTCGAGTCTTTTTGAAAACATTGGAGTTTATAGTTCACTCTTTGTCGGTAGCTACAGTAACTATCAAAAACTTGAAATCAAAACCTCAATTTGAAGCCTGAAATCTTTATCATTTCATCCCAAACTTCTAGTGTATTATATTCACAATATTAACTTTCATTTCCATCGGAATTTGACTCATTATCGCCTCTTATATGTTTCTTAAAATTAAACAAAACCCATGTTCTGCAGGTGCTACAGTAATTCCTGCACTTTTACTTAAGCTTCTAATCAAGCTCTATTCCTCATTATTCTCTAACATATGCGTTGCTAATACACTCATTCATTGAAGTATAAATCTGCAGTTCTATTGCAAATCAGCCCAACAAGTATTAAGTCATGCATCAAATCCTTATATGATTACTTCAACTATCCATTTGAATAAACACTTCATCTTGTACATGTAACTACGCTACTTAAATGGGCAGCTTCCTTACTAAGAACACATCTCCCTATCTGATTATGCACAAACTGTTTGTTCAACCATTCAGCCAACTCCATCACCGACTAAATCACTCAACAAGTGTTCACCTTTGTTTCACAAGTGCAGTTGGGCAGAGATGGGGCAGATTCTAACCAGCTTTTAAAAGATTAAAACTATAACAATCAAAAAGGTATTCTCTTGAACTACACCTAGATTACAGCCCGTGCCCTCTCTTCTTCCCATTAGCTCATTAAGGCCTCCTAATTGCATGACTAGTTCTTAGAGGCAATTCATCTAAGAGCTTGGCGTGCATAGTCACCAACAACCACACATAATCGAATTATTCTAATTCCCTCCATCATACAAATCATGCATTCTCATGAGTAATTCAAGGGATCTTAATGTCTATCTCTGTATTTCATGAGCCCAAGTTTTAGAGGTTTGGAGCGACTCTCTCTCAAGTTTAAATCATACAAGAATACTAAAATTGGCTTCTACCTCATGAAATAGAATCAAGAATACCAAGTAATGATCTAAATCTCATATATATAAATCAGGAGAGCTCACCTGTAAACAGAAGCCTTTATTTGTTGTTCAAGCTGAAGCTTTCTCGTGTTAGCACATGGATGAAACATAACTACTTCGCAAACGGTGCTCTCTACTTTCCTCAATAGCATGAAGTACAGCATCAAGACCACCACCACCAGCCCCAAATCTCCATCCAAGCATAGAAGAAGGTTCTAACATGCTCTTCTTAAAGAATTTAATAACTAATCATGGTGTGATTAAGCTACTAAATAAATCCGATGAAATTTTGGCGGCGTCTCCTTTGTTTATAGGGCTTTAGGTTTTATACAAACATTCCCCATTCAATTGTCTATGAATAAAAATAAAATCCATGGGAGTCGGTCTCTTTTGGGCATTTCCTCAAACATCTTATGTGCATATTTTTAATCATCACTACTACATAGCAAGCAATAAGGGCTTAAAAAGTTCATCTCATTTGCAATCATCAAAACCAATAGAATCCCATCAAATGTGATGTTCACCACTGAATGTCCATCACATTTGCAATCTTCAAGTTCAATCTTTCTGCTAGAATTTTCCATAACCATCCTTCTTCTGTTCTATGAGATGTTCAACACTGAATGTCCACCAAGAAATTCACTTGGTAAGGAAAATAGATACTATAGTTTTCTTTAACACTATTCCAAATGTCTACAGGAACAATGAAAAATTCCATCTTATCCATCAAATTCATTCTCTTCAACAGCCAGCAACTAACATTACCCACCCCATGTAGTTCATTCTTCTTCACTACAATCTTCAAAATCTTGCAACATATATACGCCCTTCATACAAACTCATCAATCAAACAATCAAAAAAAAAAGGAGCAACCTTTGTATGAATTCAGAGAAATCAGAATGAAGTAAGCTTACTTCCTATGCAGCTCTAGCATTAAATCAACAATTTTACATGCATGTCAAATGTTCACGTAGGGTATTCCTCCAATTAGAGCTCACCGAAAGGGAAGTAGAAAAGTGACGGGACGGCTCCACTTTGGTGAGGGTGAAGTCGCTGTGTCTGAGGCCGGGCAGTCGTCGAAGTGAGACAAAACAAAGGGTGGAGGAGAGGGGCGCGAGCGGTGAAGTCTGGTGCGTGGCTCGGGCGGCGCCGAGGACTACCGGCGAGGATGCGCGCAGCTGCGAGCGGAGGCCGGCGGGGCTCGAGGCCGGCGCCATGGGCGAGGTTGCTTTCAGCTGGCGGCTGAGGCCTTGTGTGGCAGTGGCTGAGGCGTGGGCACGGGGCGCACGGGTTGGGGGCTGGCCGGCGATGGCGGTCGGCGCGGGAGATAGGTCTGCCGGGCGTGGGTAGGGCAGCGAGGTCTGATCGCGAGCATGAGGGAATTAGGGATTGTGAGAGAGGGGAATGAGAGTAATTGATTTATTCTCTCTCTCTCTCTCCTCTCATACATTATTAAAGTAACACTATTACTTTATTACTATTATTATTTAAATCCTAAAGTTGTTACGTGGCTACTATTTATGTCACATGGTCCCTTGATTTAGATTATCTTTATATTAATGTCCCGACCCAGATCCGGGAATCCTGGGATTCAAATCTTTGTCCGTTTTTATCAATAATTAGCCTGAATTAATTAACAATTAATTAATCTAGCTCGATTAATACCTTGAAATTTTTCCTAAATTTCATCGCTTACTATATTAAATTTCCATTTAATAAATTCTGAGAATAAATAAATAAAAATCCTTATTTATTTCGGGGCGGGTGTTACAATCTCCCCCCCTTATAGGAATTTCGTCCTCGAAATTGAAAAATCCATATACCCTCAACTTCAGTGTCTAGACTCATTATATACTTCTACTGCGCACTCTGATCATGTATTCGATACCAATACTTCTTTATCGATAATATGCCCTGATGAGAACAAGCTTCTAAGTCCAGAACCGTAATCAGGGAACTTAGCATATAGTTGATCCTATCTCAGTCTCCAACAAAATCATCAACTTGAGCAGGAGCCTCCAGCTCCTACTCCATGCCTATGGGGGTGGACTTACCGACCTCCTACGAAGTCATCCTCGTCCCCTTGGCATGTTTAGTACATAGACAAAACTATATATCGGTCTAACTACTCTAATGAGTACTCTACCTGCACCCACACTCTCGAGAAAGAAATCAGGAATCAAAGTGCTAATCTTTCTAAATCACTAGGGTCACTAAGGTGTCTTTTATACTGCCGCTCCACGATATCAAAAGATGTTTGCTCACGGTAGAAACACCTTCTCGATATAAGTTTCGCTCGATACCATTTTATTTGTCACGCCTCAACCCGGATCCCGGCCTACAAGACGCGACAAACGCCACAGGCTTATAGGGTCGCCCTAGAAGCACGCAAGGCTAAGTAACATAAGCCGAGATAATTAAATCGAGTTTAAAATTATAAATCGCTGGAAGAAATATATATAAGGTTTTATAAAAACCCTAGCAGTCCCGAAAGACAACTCTCACTCGTAAAGGAATAGAGGCCTCGCAAAACCTCACTCAACATATCCCCATGTTGCTAGGTTGATCCTGCGGAAGCTCTCTCACGAATTCCGCCTCCTAGCTACTCAAGGTCCTCATCTAGTCCTGACCCTACTCCTCATTGTCACCTGAGAAAAACATCCATCAAGTGCATGAGCCAAAGAAAGGCCCAGTAGGATCGCAAATAAATCAATAAAGGTGGCGAAAGCCACTAGGAAAGAATAGAAATAAAAGAAGTATACCATAACCAAAGAACAGAATAAAGCAAGTGAAACAACATCACAAGCAAATAACAAATCTCAGGAAAGTGGATAAATCAACAGATGTACTCAACCTCGGCATATGTGATACTAAGATGTCATTTACATCTACGACACCATCGGTATCGCCTTCGCCTAAGCCGGGCTCACGCTTATAGCATACATGTGCACATGGTCGAAAATCTTCCTCGACCGAGCCAAGTGGCCGATATTATACACCCTCTGCCGGTCTCCGTCCAGATGGAGCATCAAGTGCCGTGGCCAGATATTATACGCCCTCCATGAGAACTGGTGGCCTTGAGATATTGTACACCTCGGCGAGGTCTCCGTCCGATGTATCATGCCCGAAAGTAAGAGATTGATAGTACTAATACCTAACAACAGTATACATATATATCCAAGGTAGCAACATCTTGAATATACAATGATCGTAGATCTCATCGAGATCGAAGCCAATACGTATCTAAGGAGTAAACTCTACTTAAATAATGCATTTGAAAACATGAAAGCAACAATCTCCTCTAGATATAAAACCGATACATATGAGGAAACCCATCTCGAATATGTATTGGGAACCTCTCGAGGAAATAAGAGTACAAAAATCAAAGGAGGGTAGAAGGAGAGAATATTTAATGCAAAAGAATAGAATATCGACAGCATCGCTATGGAGTACCACCCCTCGACAATCCCAGTGCAAGTGGGATGCGGAGGGTACTCCACCGCCATATGCCATGGAGTATCACTCCCATCGGCCATATGCCATGGAGTACCACCTCCGCCATCCCACAACAAATACAAGAAAAATGTCAAGGGGTACTCCCTCAAAGCGGATCATATCGTAACATACAAGCTCAAACAAATGCAGCAAGCATAACATGTCAATGCAGAGCATGTATGAAAAGATGGACTCCAACATCCATCTAGCACAACATCAACAGAAATCAATAGAATACTATGAGTTAGAACTACTCACAAAGACCTCTGCATCGACATCCTACCTTTTTCGGCTCTTGGGCCTACTTGGGCCCGATCCTCCCAAATCGGTCTTAGACCACCTCACCATGTCCTAAACATGGTAAATGTTCGATCATATAACATTTCATAGTAATATGAATGCATTACATGCATTTAATTACCAAAATCGTGAGTTTACCGAAATATCGGCTTTTAAATTTATAACAGATGGATCTGAGCTCCTAGACACCTGCCTGCACCATTTTTATTAGTTTAAATATGTCCCCGAACTATCGGGATGATCGGAATTGAATTCTGAGTCTTTTTGAAAACATTGGAGTTTATAGTTCACTCTTTGTCGGTAGCTACAGTAACTATCAAAAACTTGAAATCAAAAACCTCAATTTGAAGCCTGAAATCTTTATCATTTCATCCCAAACTTCTAGTGTATTATATTCACAATATTAACTTTCATTTCCATCGGAATTTGACTCATTATCGTCTCTTATATGTTTCTTAAAAATGAAACAAAACCCATGTTCTGCAGGTGCTACAGTAATTCCTGCACTTTTACTTAAGCTTCTAATCAAGCTCTATTCCTCATTATTCTCTAACATATGCGTTGCTAATACACTCATTCATTGAAGTATAAATCTGCGATTCTATTGCAAATCAGCCCAACAAGTATTAAGTCATGCATCAAATCCTTATATGATTACTTCAACTATCCATTTGAATAAACACTTCATCTTGTACATGTAACTACGCTACTTAAATGGGCAGCTTCCTTACTAAGAACACATCTCCCTATCTGATTATGCACAAACTGTTTGTTCAACCATTCAGCCAACTCCATCACCGACTAAATCACTCAACAAGTGTTCACCTTTGTTTCACAAGTGCAGTTGGGCAGAGATGGGGCAGATTCTAACCAGTTTTAAAAGATTAAAACTATAACAATCAAAAAGGTATTCTCTTGAACTACACCTGCATTACAGTCCAGGCCCTCTCTTCTTCCCATTAGCTCATTAAGGCCTCCTAATTGCATGACTAGTTCTTAGAGGCAATTCATCGAACAGTTGGCGTGCATAGTCACCAACAACCACACATAATCGAATTATTCTAATTCCCTCCATCATACAAATCATGCATTCTCATGAGTAATTCAAGGGATCTTAATGTCTATCTCTGTATTTCATGAGCCCAAGTTTTAGAGGTTTGGAGCGACTCTCTCTCAAGTTTAAATCATACAAGAATACTAAAATTGGCTTCTACCTCATGAAATAGAATCAAGAATACCAAGTAATGATCTAAATCTCATATATATAAATCAGGAGAGCTCACCAGAAATGTAAGCCTTTATTTTGTTGTTCAAGTTTGAAGCTTTCTCGTGTTAGCACATGGATGAAACATAACTACTTCAAGTAAGCGGTGCTCTCTACTTTCCTCAATAGCATGAAGTACAAAGATCAAGACCACCACCACCAGCCCCAAATCTCCATCCAAGCATAGAAGAAGGTTCTAACATGCTCTTCTTAAAGAATTTAATAACTAATCATGGTGTGATTAAGCTACTAAATAAATCCGATGAAATTTTGGCGTCTCCTTTGTTTATAGGGCTTTAGGTTTTATACAAACATTCCCCATTCAATTGTCTATGAATAAAAATAAAATCCATGGGAGTCGGTCTCTTTTGGGCATTTCCTCAAACATCTTATGTGCATATTTTTAATCATCACTACTACATAGCAAGCAATAAGGGCTTAAAAGTTCATCTCATTTGCAATCATCAAAACCAATAGAATCCCATCAAATGTGATGTTCACCCTTTGAATGTCCATCACATTTGCAATCTTCAAGTTCAATCTTTTCGCTAGAATTTTCCATAACCATCCTTCTTACGTTTCTATGAGATGTTCAACAACTGAATGTCCACCAAGAAATTCACTTGGTAAGGAAAATAGATACTATAGTTTTCTTTAACACTATTCCAAATGTCTACAGGAACAATGAAAAATTCCATCTTATCCATCAAATTCATTCTCTTCAATGACCAAAGAACTAACATTACCCACCCCATGTAGTTCATTCTTCTTCACTACAATCTTCAAAATCTTGCAACATATATACGCCCTTCATACAAACTCATCAATCAAACAATCAAAAAAAAGGAGCAACCTTTGTATGAATTCAGAGAAATCAGAATGAAGTAAGCTTACTTCCTATGCAGCTCTAGCATTAAATCAACAATTTTACATGCATGTCAAATGTTCACGTAGGGTATTCCTCCAATTAGAGCTCACCGAAAGGGAAGTAGAAAAGGGGCTGACCGGATGTACCATCGGTGAGGCCGGGTGCTACGGGCGCGCAGTGTGCCGGAAAGGCAGTGTCGCTGGGCGCATAAAACAAAGGGTGGAGGAGAAGGGGCGGCGGAGCCGGCGCGGGGTGCTGGTGCGTGGCTCGGGCGGCGCCGAGGACTACCGGCGAGGATGCGCTGGTACTGTGAGGCTCTGGGCTTCTACCGGGCTCAGCGGCGGTTGTTTCAAGGGCGCTGGGCGCGCCTGCGGGCGCCTTGAGTGGTCAGGCGCGGCACCTGGGCATCGGGTTGGGGGTCAGCCTGGCCATGGCGGTCGGGCGGGGAGATAGGTCCGCCTGGGTAGGGCCGCGAGGTCTGATCACGAGCATGAGGGAATTAGGGATTGTGAGAGAGGGGAATGAGAGTAATTGATTTACTCTCTCTCTCTCTCTCTCTCCTCTCATACATTATTAAAGTAACACTATTACTTTATTACTATTATTATTTAAATCCTAAAGTTGTTACGTGGCTACTATTTATGTCACATGGTCCCTTGATTTAGATTATCTTTATATTAATGTCCCGACCCAGATCCGGGAATCCTGGGATTCAAATCTTTGTCCGTTTTTATCAATAATTAGCCTGAATTAATTAACAATTAATTAATCTAGCTTGATTAATACCTTGAAATTTTTCCTAAATTTCATCGTTTACTATATTAAATTTCCATTTAATAAATTCTGAGAATAAATAAATAAAAATCCTTATTTATTTCGGGGCGGGTGTTACATCCATAGTTTCCAATTAATTAAATAACTGTCACATTCCTAAAGTTTCAAAAACTATTTCAACTAATTAATTACTACTAAATTAATTAATTAAAATAATATCTTTATTATTTCTTTTTTATTCTTTCTCCTTCTTCGTTACTCTCTCTCTCTCCCACTTCGTCGCCCTCCCGAGCCTCGCCGGAGAGCACGCTCCCCATCGCCGGCCGCTCTCCCCCCTGGAAAAGCTCACTGTCTCGCCGGATGCCACCTAGGAGCCTTCTTCTCGCGTATCCTTCCCCTCCGGAGTCCCACTGTCTCGGCCGAGCTCGGGTTATTTTCCGGCGAGCTTGGTCCGACGTCACCAACCATGCATGAACTCTATTAAGCCTAAGGAGGAGAAAGGAACCTTACCGAGAAGATCGCAGACGATAAACAACACCCACCAGAAGCTTCCCAACACATACAGCGAAGGCTCCTCTCGTCTTCCGCTGAATCCTTGGCAGTGTGGAGGAGTAGCAGCCTTCTCTCCCTCTTCGGCCTCCTCTCTTTCTTCCTACGCCACCACCGAAGATCACGTGAGCTTCGAAGCCACTGAAATGATCGAAGCTCCTTCTCATAGCTCACCGGGCGCCGGAGAAGAAAGCTCCACGGTTCTTATTTGCTGCTTGCATCCCCAACTCACATTTCACCGGCCCCTTTATAGGCATGAGTAGGCGAAAAGACGGTGGCGTTCGCGTGGTATTACTCGCCGGCAATGTCCGATCTTCTCGCGGTAACGGCTGGCGGAAGAAGCGGGGCTGCCGGAGACGTTAGGCGGCTGAGAGATGGTGGGGACGGTGCCTTGGGATCATCACTCCGTTGATCAACGGCGGGGATTGAACAGATCGCATCCAACAGCCCCACATCAGCCCTCCTGCCTCGTATCCAGCAATCCTTAGGATGAAAGGCTGGGATTTAAAACAATCTAACGGCCAAATCTCTTCTCATCGTCTCGTATCCATCACTAGCTCAGATGGACGGTTATAAATGATCCGCACGGTAGGGTTGTCCTTACCCACCCCTTTCACCTTGCCCTGCGTATACGGTATCGATGAGATAAGATTCCATCTCGGCTGCATACTTGTGGCTCTACGAGAGCCTTAGTAATGCTCCGAGATCGGGATTCATCTGAGATCCTTTGATCTCAGCCGCTCATCCATCTCTTTATAGATTTTTCTCTTGGAAAATTTACCAGAGGTCCCTGACACTTTTGAAATTACATACAGATCCAAGACTGTGAGAGGGAATAATTATCTTATAGTCCCCCAAACTTTTCAAAATTACCAGGAAGCCCCTCTGGTCACCATAAGCCCTAATTAGGGTTTTAAATCCCTTTTAAACTTAATCTTCCCCATTTAACTTTCTAGGGAAAATTATTTAACTTAATAATTAGTTTTAAGAAGACTCTAACACCTTTATTTCTTAAAACTTTCTTAGATATTACATTAGTGAATATCAATTTGTGTATCTCGCTTAATTAACCTTCCTTAACAGAGAAGGTAGGGTACCTATTATTAAATCACAGTGTTTTTAAACCCGGAGAGGACCGGTCGGTCGAACAGACAGAACTGGGAACCGGGCAGCAATCCAGTCCGGATTTCTGTGGATTGTTGACCAGACGTTAACCTGGTCAAACCCATCCAAACTCGCCGAACCGGCCGGTTGGACCAGAATAGGGCACACACATTTATTTTTCTCTCTTTGTTTTTTCATTGGTGAAGAACGCTAAGATGGGCCAGATGGCATACGAGGTTGCAAACCAGCAAGGCGACCTGGCAACCAAGGACCAGCGGGAAGCAGCACGTCCCCGTGCTGCCGATGACCAGAAGCTCGACGTTGACCCAGAACCGGTACTCGAACACGAAGATGTAGGCCAGAGTGGTGGGTAAGATCGCGAGGACTTGGAATGACTAGGAGAATTCCAGCCAGAGAAACGACATTTAGAGATGGATCGAGTGGTAGAAGAGGCGCGAGAAGGTGGATGGAGACGAGGGTGCGGAGTTGGGTCATCCGATTCAAGTCAAAGCTAGGTTTTGGCCGCCTTCGCGAGTCCTAAGCTCCACCAGTTTACTTTGCCCACTTGTTTTATGTATTTATTTTTATTAAAAATAAATTATTAAGTTTAATTTATTTAACCTATTATTATTCTCTCCACTTTTAAGCAATGATTAAGTAATATTAATTAAAAGAATTGGGAGTGATTAGGGGATGGAGTGGGCCGAGTGGCCACATGAATATTCATGATGTGTTGAACTTTGACACGTGTTCTTTTATCATGCATGATGAGTGGGCTCATTGAACATTTATACATTTAATTAATATTTATTCAATAAAATTTAAGTTTTAGATCCGCATTAATTCAAATAAACCAAATTAAGTTATAATCACATTAATTGAGTATGATTATGAACTACTTAATTTCTATCAAAGTAAAATAAATACTTAATTTTATTTTGCAATTCATAAATTAATGGAGAGCCACATGAATATCCATGATATTTTGTAATACATAAATTTTATAGGTTATTTATTTATTTATTTATGATTTTATCCGGTCCAACCGGAATGGGTCATCCGGTCAAACCGACTGACCAGTGACTTAGTTGTGAGACCGGTTCGTTTCCCGGTCCGATTTTAAAAACATCGGTAAATCATGATTTATTCAAATGAACAAAAAAAAAACAAAGAAGGTAGAGTGGATGAACCATTAAAATATGTTCAAATACTTGTCGGTTTATAACAAATGAAAATTTTATTTTTTTTCATTTCTAAAACTAATTTTCTAAAATTTTGAAATATTTTTGGAAATTTTTTTTTTTTTTGTCTCCCTCGTCCTGTCACCTATGCTGTAAGAGAAGAGAAATTCAATCAAACCACCTATTACCACTCCAATGAAACTCATTCCCAAAGCTCAACAAAAAGATATCAAGATTCAAGCACACATAAATTAGAAGCAAAAAAGGAAAGGATTAATTGGATTGGTGTTAGTAGTGCTTTGCATTGGTGATCTTGATGACAAGGCCAGGAAAGACATCATCAGGGTCTTGGATATGAGGGTTCTCCTCCAAGATGAAAGGATCTCCACACTTGTCACTAATGGTGTGCAACGTCTCTCCCTCTCCGACCACGTAGATCTCCTCACAGGGACGACCATTAATAATGCTCATCCCCTGGAGCTGGAGCTGCACATCCTCCCCTTCACTCGCAGGGGCGGAGCTACATGGATGAGAAGGGGGGCAATTGCCCCCCCTGTCATCCAAAATTTTATTTAATATAATATAATATATTTCATATTCTATTATATAATATTATTTTATTATTTAAATTGCCCCCCATTGTTCTCTCAAATCTATCTTTTTGAACCTGATGCCATGTGGCAGTGGCAATATTTGGTTTTATTAAATTATAAATAAATTAATAAAGTAATGATAAAAAACAAATTTTAAAATAAAATAATATTTTAATATTTATTTTAACTCACAAATCACAATCCCAAATACACAAATGATAGGTATTTTTTGCTCCTCCCGCTGTAGGCATGATGTTTTTCTTCATCTACAGAGCGACCAAATCCAAGTTTTGGTTTTGTTTTTTTTAGGGCTAATTATTTATTAGTCCTTCCTACTATTTGATACTATTCCCTACTATTTCCCTACACACTACTATACTCCATCCCTACAACACCCCTACCAATGGAATCTAGGGACTAATTGTTCATTAACAAACTATAGAAGGACTTTGTGTTATTTATCTATTTTTTTTATCTTTTATTTTTTAATTATTTTGTTTTGTTTAATTACATCAATTATTTTTTCTTTGCTTTGTTGCTTGATTTGATTTTTTTTTCTTTTACATTCAAAGAGGAGTTTTATTTTTATGGATTTAGTTTGAATATTCAATTTGAATTGAAAGAATTGATGTACGAAAAAGATTTAGATGATAACTCTTGATAATTTTAGTTTGAATATTCAATTGGTATGCCATCTTTCTCTCATCTTTGCATCCAATTAGGGTTTTTTTTGTTATTAAGATTCTAGGATTCCCATGATTCGATTCTTTCGCACCTTTCTAATTTTATGATCTTATGTTGGATTTGGGTTAATTGGAATTAAGGTATAGGAATTTTAAGATTTATATTTTTTTTTTGCCCCCCTTATCAATAATTTCTGGCTCCGCCACTGTTCACTCGGTTCGTAGTAACTGGTGAGCAAGAGAAGAATTGTTATAAGGAACATGGCACAACACTGAGCAACCCTCTCCATTAATTGATGATACTGCAAAGCTGACAGAGTAAGAGTACTACTGATTGATGAGGAGCTTCAATATATAAGAACACATGCAATTGAATTAAGACTGGCAGATGATTAATTTTTGATGAATTGATGATTATGAGTTGTTTTGAAGCAGTTGGAGGAGAGGAGTTGATGGCAGTTCTTGTCTGGGTTTGTTGGGAGTTGGTGTAAGTTCAACGCTAGCTAGTTTCCCAGATGAGAGTACTGGAGCTAGCGGAGGTTTAAACAGACCATTCAAGTCATTGTAGTAGTTGGTGGTGGTCGGAAAGTGTCAGTGAGGAATCACAATTAGCTGCTGGATTGTTTGGATTTAAAAGGAGAGATATGTTGTTACACTACAATATATTGGTTTACATATATGCTTAAACAAATTCACAGAATGTTGTTACAGATTAAGCATGGTCACTGAGGTTCTTTTGGATAGAACAGTATCTGTTTCTTTTTTTTGAGAAATCAGTATCTGTTTCTTTTAAAATTGATAGTTTTATCTTTTAAATGGCAACGGTTCTGAATGCAAGGTATTTTTTTTATTATTAATTTTCCATTCATATCACAATGCCACCATCAACAACTATCTAGGTACTATAACAACAATCTGCAACAATGTCTACTGTACTTCAACTTTAATGTATATATATTAAAGTGCAACAAAGCTGACTATAATATTATAATATACTTGTAATGAATAGAAGGTCCCTCTAAAATCAACAAATTCACAAATAATCCACCCAAGTTTGATGTTTCCCAAAAGGTGTAGTTTCCTAAATGGTCCTTCTATTATTATGGTCATAGTGCCTTTTTGGTCACTCTATCTGAATTTGATACTTTCAACTCCCTCTATTATTTCAATTGGAAAATCTCAATCCTCAGTCTAACACCGTTTCATTTGTCATTTTCGTCAGATGACATGTCATTTTTTATATCTGAAAATATATTAAAATATTTATTTTTCATTTGAAATAACAAAACCGATTTGAATTACAACTAAAGATTACTTTTTTAATAAATATATAATTATAATAATTACAACTAAATAGTACAACAAAAAAATACAACTAAAGATTAATTAGTTATTTAACAAATAATATAATTACAATTATTATAATTAAAATAATACAATACAACAAACACTACAATTAAAAATTGAATGATTTACAAAAATATAATTAATAAAACAGGTTATCCTAATCCTAATCTAACCCTAACCCTAATTCTAACCCTAATTGTAAAATCAGCAAAATTTATGAAGTTATTAAATCCCTAATTGTCCCCTAATTATGTGGTTAGTCAATGGAATTCCCCAACCTTGAGTTTAATCGTAATTTTAATGAAAATGAGGAGTTCAAATGGTTAATTGCACTATTAGTGTTAATTGGCATTATGAAGGACCTTTTGATAATTTCTAGAAGAGTTTGAAATTAAGTGAAAAACTGTCCTCTCACAGGGCAAGGACTTGCATGCAATTTGAAAAGAGTTGAGGGTGTAAGTGCAAATGACCACGTGAGCCATGTATGCACAAAATTACAATGGTCAGGGTTAAAGAATCAATTGAGTATTGATTGTGAGGCAAGGAGATGAAGACACGTGGAGCAACCATCCATCGTCCATAAAGGAATTGGTTTAAGTTCGAGGCACGAACTTGCATCAAGACCATTCATCTAATCTCATCATGCAAGAATAGATCCAAGCCATCTCATAAAGTGGATTAAGTTCGAGGCAAGAACTTGAATCCAAGCCACAAATCACCTCATCAGCGTGATACTAATCCAACAGTCCATATCGATGAATGGTTTAAGTTTTAGGCACGAACTTGAATCCAAGCCACTCATCCATTCCCATCATGAGGGTTGGGATCCACCGTCCATCTATGCTATTGCTTGATCGGAGGCGAGATCATTGAGAGCTCTTTAACAGGAAGATGCCTCTCCAAACCCTAGCCGCCACTAGCGTCCGAGAGCTCTTTAAAAGGGCGACGCCTATCCAAACCCTAGCCGCCACTAGCGACCATGAGCTCTGTCTCTCCCTCTGAGTGCGCCACCATCTTCCACGCACCTCAGACGATCGGAACTGAAGTAGGAGGACGACGTTGAGGGATCACATCTCAGGAACCTCACCACCTGAGCACCACGACCAACTATTTTTAGGTGAGCTTCTGGCCCTCGTGTGGTTTTGGTTATGATTCTACAAGTCATAGGGGTTCAAGTTTACTTTTAAGCATGAAATCGATCCATTAGATACCTGGAATTTCATTACTGGCTGTCAGATTTCGAGAGACATTTGAGTACTTGTTACTCCTCTGATTGTGGAGTATAATATACCATTAGAAAGGTTAGGAAAATAACTTTTTAACAAATCATCGATCAATAAAATCCGATTTGCGGATGAAGAGATATGCACAGTTCTTTTAGACTGCACACAATATGCTACTGAAATTATGTGGTTCTAGGCGGCCAATTTCGAGGGTCATCTTAGCCAATTATAGTGTTATGATCGGAGTGTATAATATATTGTTAGAAAGCTTAGGAAAAGATCTTTCTAATGAATCCTAGATCAGCCAAATCAGGCTTCTGGATCATAGTTTTTCAGACCCGGCCCAGACATCAACCCGGTCAAGGCTCTGGGTCTCAGGTCAACCGATTCAACCGTTGGGTCAGTCAGGTCAATTTTGGGTTAATAAAAATATTTTTAAAATTAAAATTATTTTTTAAATGTGTAATAAATAATAATCATTAAATAAATAACTTGAAAAAAATGCAAACATAACATAACTTAAAAGTTAAAACCAATAGACAACAAAACTTCAAAATTCAAACTCCACATCAAACTAATCCACGATAAAATTTTAAATTTAACTTCAAACCAAACTCAATCCAAAATATAACAAAATTTCAAAGTTCAAACTACACATCAAATCAATCCAAAATAAAAGTTTAAAATTAACATCAAGCCAAACTCAATGTAATACATAACAAAACTTCAAACACTCATGATCAAACCAATCCACAGTAAAAGTTTAAACTTAACATCAAACAAACCTTAATCCAATACATAACAAAACTTCAAATTACACATCAAAGTTTCAAACCAAACTTAACATAACATTTAATCAACACATAATACAACTTCAAATTTAACATCAAGTCAAATTTAGCCCAATACATGAGAAAACTTCAAATTAAACATCATCACATATTCAATCCATCGATGGCCAAGGAGGAGAAGTCGAATTGGTGCCAAGATTTGCTTCAATATCATTTGTCTCATCATCATCATCATCATCATCATCATTAAGAATTGCATCTATATTCAAATCATTTGCAATATATCAAAGATTAAACATTAAACTCTATATGTATTTTATGATTTTTTTTATGGATAACAAGATTAGAGTCAACTAATCAAATTTATCTAATTATAAATTAGAAATAATCAACATACCATTGTCTTGAATATTAATGTCACAAGAAGCAAGATGTTGCGTAAAATCCTCTAATTCAGAGCTTGATAAAATATTAGGCTCTTCTTCAAGCATCCAATCTCCAATTTCCTCAAAGTCTTCAAAATTAAGAGGATCAAAATTGCGGCTTTCAAAAGATTCCTTAAAAAAAACACTTGATTAGTCTTTCATGACTACAAATGTCATTGCTAAATATTACAAAAATTAGAACTTGATAGTTGATAACTTGATACCACTAAGAATTGTAAACAAGCATAATTTATAAATAGTACCTTTGTTGAAGTCGCAAATTATAATGCACGTATACAAGATCATTCAACCTTTGATGTTCTAATCTATTCCTTTTCTTTGACTGGATATGTTCAAATATGCTCCAATTTCACTCACAACCTAAAGAACTACAAGTTTGACTTAAAACACGAATTGCTAGTTTTTGCAAGTTTGGTGTCGATGTCCCATAATATAACCACCATTCATCTGAAAATAAAATATAACATTTAACTTGAGCATACACAATAAAAATATACAAACAAAAATGATGAAATCATGAAGGATCTTATACCTGGAGCCATCAAATCACAATCGGATATAGAAGACCTTCAACCAAAATCTCCTTGAGCTGTTCTAAAAAACTTCATCTCACTTGTCAACTTAGTCCTCAAATTAGAATCTTCATTAGAATATCTTTCAATGACATCTAGTAGCCCAGATATAGCATGCTTATGCTTTTCCATCCCTTGGTTGTTATATTGGAATCTAGGAGTCAACCAATAACCAACAGTATGAAGATTTTTGTGTAATTGCTTATCCCATCGAGAATCAACAATCTTCAAATAAGGTTCAAACCTTTTCTTTCTCCTTTGAAATATTTTATCCATTTCTTCTCTAGCTTTGTTAATAGCCTTGTATATAAAACCCATAGCAGGTCTATCATCACCATCAACAATGCCCAAAACACGCACAAGAGGCTCAGTGACTTTCACAATGACGACACATTCTTTCCAAAAATAAGAATCCAAAACAAGATCAACAAATTTTTTTCCAACTCTTTCCTTAGCATATGTTGAAGTAGTCCACTCTTTTGATGTCACCATAGCTTGAAGTGCATTTTTTTTTACCCAAAATACTTTGCAAGGCAATAAAGTTGGTTGGAAAATGAGTTGGTGCAGGACGAAGTATTTCTTTCCCATTTGTATAGTTTCTCATCAAATGCAAAGCAAGACAATGATTGTATATGTACTTTGTGATTTTAGAAGCATGATCAACAATATTGCATACTTCATCAAACTTTCCAATATCCTGCAATATCAAGTTTATGCAGTAAGCTGCACAAGGAGACCAATAAAGTGTTGGAAATTCTTGTTCCAATAACCTTCCCGCTGCTACATAATTTTGCTGCATTATCTATAACTATGTGAACCACATTTTCTGGACCAACAAATAGCACAACATCTCTGAATAATGTATACAACAAATTTGTTGTTTTGGAGGCATCTGAAGCACCCACAGACTTTAGAAACACGATACCTCTTGGACAATATACCAAAAAAGTTAATTAAGGTACTTCTGCATTGATCTGTCCACCCATCTGCCATAATAGTAAACCCGGTTTCTTTCCATGTTTGTCGATAGTCATCAACATATTTTTTTTTTGTTTCCTCCACATTTTTTGCTAGCAAATAGCCATGAATATCATGGATATTAGGGCCTTTATAACCAACTCCTATACTTCCCACTGCATCAATCATAGGTTGGAAGTACACAGAATTAACTATATTAAAGGGAATGGAAGCATTGATCATCCATTTGGAGATAACAAGATCACATCTTTCAATAACTTCTTTACTTTGTAGCATACTTTTAAGTGTTGGTTGCTCTCCTTTAGTAGTTCTTAGCATTAAATAATCCCCAATGCCCGTGTATTTTTTTTCTTTATTTGTTGAGCTCATTTTGTCATACTTCCTCCTTTAGAAGACCCTTTCACATTGAATCTAGGAGTAGTGCTTGGTGGAATTTCTTGAATATCATCACATTGTGAGTAATGTTGCTCATCATAATCTCTAATGCTTGGATCATATAGATCTTGCCTCTCCTAGAACTCTTGTGTCTTCCTTTTTTTTATGTATGACTTTCAATGTTTTTTTGCATTTCATAACAAACATCGGGGTGCACTTTCTTGTATCCTTCTACTTCACCCTTAATCCTGGCTAGATATTGTTTAAATCTATTGATCCCACCTCCTCCAAACACACTGTCATAATATAAACACATTATCTTTCCTTTTGACTATATCAATGATTCTACAATGTCCCCAGGCTAGGTCTGTCTTCCCCTCTTGGAACTTGTGTTTAGAGAAGAATCTTGAGTGGATTGCAGTGTAGCATTTGACATAGGTGTATCACTTTGTGGCGTACTACTTGACTCCATGTTGAAAACTTATAAAATATATTTATGAATTTCACATAAAAATATGATCATCATAATGAACATTTATTGTAACTATTTCTATTGCCATTATCCCATGACTTGAATTTTTTTTTTACAAATACTCTTATTTCCTACATTGAGTAAAAGACAATAAAATAACTTCTCTTCTTTCTCAAATACTGTAATTCTTTGTTAACAAAACAAAGTACACCAATCATAAGCTATTATCCAAGTCCAGCAATAGTTTCACAAACAAATTATTATGAAAAAGTCAACAAACAATCATTTTAGAACAAACAATTGCTAAATCTGAGGGAACCAAATACACATGTTTACTTCAAATGATCTTTAGATCCACAGAATCATAATTAAAACCGAAATTTGGTCTTATATTACCAAACTATCATAATTTTTTTCTACACAATCTTCAGGAATGCATGAAAGATAAAACCAATGCCACCAATGTGAAGGACATGAAAGATGAAACTAATAGGATTGGTTTAATTGCAAGAGGTTAGAGATAAGCGTATGATCAAGGATTCAAGACTGCTCAGTTTGATGACCTTTTTGTTTGCCAACAAGATCTAGAAGCTTGAGAACAAACAATCAACAACGAACAAACAACCAACAAAAGATTAAAACAAAATAAAACCAAAGGCAACAAAGTTACAAAGAACCAAAGGGAACCTTATCGAAGGACAGTTCGGAAGGAGGAGCAACGACAACAACAACACTGGCGATCGCACAAGTAGATCGGGATTCCGGAGAGGCAGCAAGATAACCGGCGATCGCACGAGTAGATCAGGGTTTCGGAGAGGTGGAGAGATTTAGCCGTTTAGGTAAGGGATGGGATTTCGCCATTTAGTTTTTTTTTTATAATAAAATTATAAAATTACTTATTTGTCCCTTAACATATAAAAAAATTTGAAAAACTTGAGGATGAAAAGGTCATTTCAAAAAGCAAACATTGCCCCGGTCGGGTCACCGGGTTTGAGCGGTTCAGACCGGGTCAAGCCGGGACAATCCGGGTCGCTTACATAATTGGGTTAACTAGTGACCAAGACCGGTTTAAGCACCGGGTTGACTGGTCGGACCCCCGGGCCGGTCCGGGTCTGAAAACTATGTTCCGGATTGAAAGATATGGATAGTTCTTTCTGACTGCGCAAAACTGTCAGAATTGTGCAGTTATATAAATAGTGATTTCGGTATTTTTCCAAACGACTCGGAACTCGATTAAGATCATCCCCATAGTTTGGGGATATGTTTAAATTAAGGAAAATAATGCGGGCATGTGTCTAAGGGCCCGAATTCATCGGTTATAAATTAGAGAGCCAATATTTCGGTAAATTCATGATTAGGGTATTTAATGCATGTAATACATTTCTATTGTTATGAATTGTTGTGTGATGGTTGATTATCATATATAGGATGTAAAGCGTGGAGCCATGTTAGTGAGGGATACGGACTAACCGGATAGATCTTGATACATGTAAGTACTCTTGCCTAGTTCCCACTCTATGACTGAGTGTTTATTGGATTTGTTGTTACCATATTTTGATATGTTCTTGCTTTGATTGGATACACACATATTTTCTCTTCTGCTTTATTGGATTTCTATTTCCATGATAGTGTATGCATGTTGATATCTTGGTGATAAGTGTTCAAATTACTACATTTCTTTATCATAATTGCACACACTTAGCATGTGATCTTGATGAATTGTAGGCCGCCGGTACTTAAAATGTGCTATTTTTGTGAAACAAGACATATTGGGGCAACTCAATAAGAAAGTTCAGGATTTGAAGCAGATTTTGAAGAAGAAAGCTAAAAAAGAGAATCAAACGGTCCCGTCTGGTAGCCCCATCTGTAACGCGAGACCTCCTTTAATCTGCTGAGTGAACTAGACGGGAGGTGAGAATGACTATTCCATGAACCGTCTGAAGTAAAGAAGATAGAAGCTAGACAAACCTGTCCAATACATGGACGAGGCTGTCTATACAGAAGAAATCTGGATATGAACTGAGGATGACCCCGTCCAACCCATGGACGAGGCCGTCTATACAACATGGAATAGAAGGGATCTATATCAGAAACAAAGGACGAACCCAACCAAGGTATGTACGAGTTTGTCCACCTAAAAGGCAAAAAGGAGTCAATATAGATGACGGTGTCGTGCAAGAGAAAGACGAGGTCGTCCATCTCCAGAGAAATTCCAAACTCCAGAATGATCCGTCTAGTGTTCAATAGTCCTGTCTGTATTGAGTCTTCAAGTCAGTAATGTTGATCTATTGAGCCTAAGCGCCTCGTAAGTTATATTATGATCCTGATGACGCTTGGACTATAAATATTGAAGACTAGGGTTTTGGAGAGCAGCTTCTAATTCCATTCATTACCCTTGGAGGCTCTCATCTTCCACCACCAACTATTCACCAGAAATCAGCCGTCTTGAAAGGGCACACCAGAGTAGGGAGCTTCACTAGGCGGCAAAGCAGTAGGGGAGTATACGCGAACGGTCCTCGCCAACAGTGGAGAAAACAACGTATCATCATCTTATGTTTTATTTAGCTATCATTACTGTAATTGCTTTGTGTTTCTCTTTAATTAGGAACTAACTCCTTAGATACTCGGGTATTGATGAACTCTTGGGTTAGGGTTTAATGTATGACAGTATCTTATACTTGTTTGATTAATAAATTTTGGATTGAAATCTATTGAGCGTCTTCATTGTATTAAGTGCTTATGTTGCGATAGTCCTAGTATTCAATAGGTTCATATTGGGGAAGAAGCGAACCCCTCCCCATATTAGAACTATCTCAATAGAAGGGATTGTGAGTGCACCGAGAGATCGGCCATTAAAGGGAGTAACTCTTTCATACGTCTTATTCCAGCAATTCTTCCAAGAAGTAGATTCCCTAGAGGCCCACTCAATGTTAGTAATTTGGCCTCGAGAGAGGGAGTGAGAGCGAAATAGGAATCCTTGCTCCGACCCCATTTATTCAATAAGTAGAAAGTATTGTCTATATCTTATATTTAGAACCCAAGAGGGAATCATGCCCGAGTATCCCCTTTATTGACTGACTGTCCTATTGACTCATTCTGGTTTCCACTTTACCGCGATCTTGATTCCCTCGTTTAAATTCAGCAAGTATTATTAGTGAAACACTACCCTTATGATTAGGTTAGATAGTAGATGAATAGCTAATACTAGTACTTCTTATAGTCCTTGTGGATTTGATACCTGACTTTTTAGTCTATTATATTACTTGTCCGACCCGTGCACTTGCGGTAGTATTGGCAATGATCAAGTTTTTGGCGCCGTTGCTGGGGACTATCTTAAACTATTAGGAAAACTAGGAGTTTACTACTTTAACCATTAGTTTATATTTCATTTTCTTCTTTCCTTTTCTTTCATTTCTGTTATTCCATTCTATATCCTTATTTGTTACGTGAAATTAACTATTTCTCGTGCTAATCAATTTCTCTATCTGTATTGCGAGGAAATTGTGCATGACCCGCTCAAGGCCAACATGTACATGTCTTGTAGCAGAAGATCAAGAAATAGAGAGGACACTATACAAAAGGCTCAGAGAGACTGAAGAGCCAGAAGAAGAAAGCTCCTCCAAGGCAGAGAATTCAGTTTCAGTTGAAACACCGGTTGAACTTCACAATCCACCTATCATGGCGGAAGGAAGGAGAAGACTTTCAGAATATGAGAGGCTTGACTATACTAGAGAAGAATTCAGCATTCACCGACTAACAGTGAATATGAATAACTTCGAGATTAAATCCAGTGCAATAAACATGATCCAGAACCAATGTCAATTTGATGGGAGACCAGATAAGGACCCACATGCTTATCTGGTGTGTTTTATACAGATCTATACCATGTTTAGAATCAACGGGGCATCCAATGATGCTATTAGGCTGCAGTTATTCCCATTTAGTCTGAGAGACATGGCTTACGAATGGCTCACATCATTGCCCGCAGGAAGCATTCGGACTTGGAAAGAGATGCTGGACAAATTCCTCATAAAATACTTCCCACCTAGCAGAGCTGCATAGATACGAGCAGAGATAGTCTCATTTAAGCAAGGGGAAACAAAATCCATGGCCGCGGCATACCAAAGATTCAAAGCCCTAGTCCATCACTGCCTTCATCATGAACTTGAACCAGGATCAAAAGTTCATTCATTCTATAATGGCCTCAACAACCATACTCGGCTGCTGGAGGTTCACTTGGCAGTAAATACCCGAAAGAGGCAGAAATTTTTTTTTGAAGACATGGCCAATGAAGAGTCTCTATGGTCATGAGTCTCTGCGGTCATCCATAGAGAGATAACCTAGTAGTGTTGGTGCTGTCACTAAGAATAGTGAACCAGATCTTGTAGCTCAATTGGTTGAATTATCCAAGAAGTTTAATCCCCTGACATCCAGTAGTAGTTCAGGTTCCATGGCAGCCATCTCCTGTGGCACCTATGGAGGAGGGCATGATTCGTCTCAATTCCCCATCGCTAGTATTGAATTGAATCCAATGGAAGAGGTACAGTATATGGGGAATTTCTCAAGACCTCAAGGGACGTAATTTAAACTATAAATGCCGAACTTAAGTCACCCTGGTTTGGCATATGGATGTTCTTCAGGAACTGCCACACTCCCGGGATTCACTCAGCAACCGTTTAGACCCCAAGCACCAAAATTCAGTGTTGAGGACGTCCTAGATAAGTATATGGTTTCGACAGACGCTAAGATCTAGAGTATCAACACTAATATGAGGAACCTGCAAGCAAGTATGCAAAACTTTGAAAACCAAGTGGGACAATTAGCAAGGATTATTTCAGAAAGGGCCCAAGGCAGCCTCCCAAGCAACACTGAACCAAATTCCCTAGAGCAGTTGAAGGCTGTAACTTTAAGAAGTGGAAAGGAGGTAGAGTTGTTAGTGAAGACTCCTCCCACCAAGGCACCTCGGATGGAGATTGGTGAAAGTTTGGGCACTGAGAAAACTACTGCTGAGAATGACGAAACTAGGGAAAAAGGGAAAGAGGTGGAAAAACCTACCCATCCTGAGTGTCAACCCAGAATCCCTTATCCGGAGAGATTAAAAAAGGATGAGGAAAATGCTCAGTTCAAAAGATTTTTGGAAACGATCAAGCTGTTGCATGTCAGTTTACCACTGTTGGAAGTTCTTTCATACATGTCGAAGTATGCTAAGTATATGAAAGAGCTGCTCACCAACAAAAGAAAATTGGAAGAAATCGCAGCTGTAAGTTCGAGTGAGTAGTGTTCCGCAGTTGTGCAATCTAGGTTACCAAAGAAGCTAAAAGACCCTGGAAGTATGGTAATTCCTTGTGTGATCGGAGATGGAATTGAAGAGAGTGCTCTGGCCAACTTAGGAGCAAGTATTAAGGTCATGCCCTATAAGCTTTTCATTAAGCTTGGGCTGGGAAAACGACAGGTCACCAGAATGACTTTGAAAATAGCTTACCAGTCTGTGAAGCGGCCAGAGGAGTAGTATAGGATGTATTTGTTAGAGTTGACAAATTCGTGTTTCCTGCTGACTTTGTACTCCTGGACATGGATGATAACGTAGAAGTACCTATCATCCTTGGCAGGCTATTTTTAGCCACTGTAAGAGCTCTCCAAGACTATGAGGCAGGAAAGATATCTCTGAGAGTTGGGGAGAGTGAAGTGGTCTTTGAGCTACCATCGACCATGCGCCAGACAATGAGTCATGATGATACTTCTTATTGTATGGATGATATTGATTTAATTTCTGTTGATTGTGTGCAGGAGGTATTCGCCATGGATCCACTAGAAGAATGCCTTGGTCAATTGGATGCAGGACCAGAAGAAGCTGTAATAAACATTCTGCTGAGAAAGGAAGGAATGAACCCACTTATCCACATTATTTCTTGAAAAAGAAGGACAAGGATAAGAGAAAAGAAGAAAACTACCACCCAAAACAAGGTAGGGCACTGTGCAAGTGCCCAGCATGGTGAGTCCCCTATATTTTAGGATTTTCTTTGTTATTTGGAAGTTGTCTCAGGGGGAGGACTGGAGAAGGTATTCATACTTTCAACCCACAATGAGCTAAAACCAAGTATGTTAAGCTAATGACATTTAAATAAGCGCTGCTTGGGAGGCAACCCAAGGCTTGAAATTTTTTATTTTCTTGATTCCTATTACTATCTGTTAGGTAAGTAGGAGGTCAATAACATATATGGAAAGTCTGATCCTAAAATTTCTGATGAATTTCTATAATTTTTAATCTGTTGGGATAAGTTTTATTTAAGCCTCATTCAAAGAATGAGTGTTTGATCTACAATTGAGGCAATCTGAGACCCGTAGAATGTCCACAGCACCTTGAACATGAACCGAGAATTAGTTTAGACGGGTCTTTCCGGATGTTGGGCGGTACCGTCTACAACGAGGGGTTAACTGTTTAGAGTTACACCACCGTCAATTGTCGAGATGCTCCGTTTGGACAGTAAAAAGCAAATTAATACACGTTTCTAGACAGGGTCGTCTATGAATCAACCGGCTCCGTCCGACCTATCGGTTGAGTTTGAGAACGGGATGGACCAGTTCCTCCCACGAACGGGACAAACCTGTTCCTCCCATGAACGGGACTGTCTAAAATGACAGAATCAGGATTTGAAAAGTCGCGATGGTTCAAAACCTTGTTGTTCTATATTAGACGACCTATGCCACGCCTCTCCCATCTATTCCCAGCTTCTGTATACACTCGCAGTGATCCTCTAGACACCCCAACTTCTATCCTCAGAACCCTCTGCCCGTGAAAATAGCTAGGTACGTGTTTATCTGCAGTTTTAGTGCTCTGAACACTCTCATGCAGGTCTGTAGGGTTTTATGGCAGCGATTTTAGTTCGTTTATGAATGCCTGCAAAATAGGAACCAATAGTTTAAATGTATTGCTAATTCCTTGTCAAATATGCATAATGTACTAGTTTCCATGTTTTGAATTGTATGAATTTGCTTCGAGACGGCCATCCGGCCTTGCGCGGCTCTGTCTCGCGCGATTTTGGGCTCCCCAGCGAACTAGGGGGTCCAGTATGAGTATCAGACGTACCGGTCTACAATTACTAACAGGATGAAATTGATCTGCTATACTATTTATTTTATTTAATCAGTCTACATTGCAGATGGCCCCAAAACAGGCTACAACCAAACGTCAGTGTGTTGAGGTAGGTTAATCCTCTACTCCTGCATTCCTTCAGACCCATTTCCAAAAGCGGTACGAGCAACTAGCGAACAAGGATTTCTATAGGACCACTGTGATTGACTTATGGGAGGGGGGGGGTACTCCAGGAGCTTGGAGTGGCAGATCAGGTCCACGAGCTGATATCTTTTGGGGGCTGGGAGCGTGCGCATGCTATCGACTCCCCAATGTATGTATAGCCGATGTTGGAGGTATTGAGTAGATTTGAGGTGGATAGCTCACACCACACAGAGGAGAGGACCGACGCTATAAAATTCCAGTTTGTAGGCCACTTACATAAAATGAGTTATTCAGATTTTTCCTTGGCCATAGGATTATACAACAGAGACTTCATTGCGACACCCGAGTATAGGGCGTTGGCACTAGATTTCCCTATGACCCCGACACCTACTGAGTTTTGGAGATCGATTACCGCCGGGGCAGGTGATGGGGTGAAAAAGGCCTCATTTATTTCTGATGCTATTCACCGCTATCTACACGCAGTTATCTGTCGTTCGGTGACAGGCCGAGATGACAGTACAAGCTCTTATACATATGCCAACCTGTATATGCTTCATAGTATCATCTGGAGATACCCAGTCCACCTCGATACATTTCTCGCCGATTACATTGCCAGGTAGGGCCAGTTCCCTCGCCTGAAGGCCATATTAGCTAGACCGTACGTCACCAGGCTTCTTACAGGCATGCATCTGCTCGATGACACGCAGCGCAAGACCGAGGTCATTACTGTCTAGCCGTTAGGGTTCACTACACTGATTTTCGGTTTGGTCCGACAAGCTGGTGATAGATTTCTCCTTATACAGCGGGGAGCTTGTAGCAGCACCAGCCCCGACAACGGAGGCACCGCAACGAGAGGTGGATGTAGAGGATGATACGACAAGAGAGGATAGATCTCCTCCCGTTGCACCATCATCACCTCCTGCCGCAGAGCCACAGCATGTGATGCCACAGTCTGCCCAGCAGATCATTCTAAAGGAGTTGAGGGCATAACAGAGACAGATTCTCGAGACCCAACAAAGATTAAAGGCCCGCATCTGGGATGAGCAGCGCCACGTACATGTAGAGCAAACATTGGGGAATGCGTAAGATTCTGACTATGCTCTTAGAGCACACACCATCGCCAGCACTGTATTCACCGTCATACTTATCAGTAGGGTCGATCCTGATCCATACACTGCCTTCTACAAATCAGGAACCGTCATTAGCGTTCCCAACACCCATATCACCGACATCAACCCCTCTAAAGGAGGAGTAGTTCTTTGTATCGATGGATCAGGATATGTTATATCTTGTATCAATGGGTAAGGCCTTATCCCTGCTCTACTATCTATCTTTTCTCTTATATTTCAGTACATTTCAGACTTGATTATGTTGTCTTTTATTTTTCTTGAGCTGTATTGATTCCCATATACTCCGCAAGTCATGCGAACACACAACGTTTGGCCCACATTAGACTCCCCCAAATTCACGAGTGCACTTTGGAAATCATCTCAACGGAATAGAGAAGTCTCAGTTTATCCTCTCTTCTGTATTTATTACTGCCATATTAACTACATGCTTTACTGTTGCATTGAGGACAATGCAAATTTTTAAGTGTGGAGATGGGTAGGTTGTAGTCTTTACATTCATTGCAAAATCTTAAGTGTGGGAATAGATGAGTAGCCAAGAAATTCATTGTAATTTTTTTCTAAATCCATTGTAAATCTTGTATCATACACATGCTTAGTGTATACCGATGATGGCACATGTGAAAGAAATCTATCAGTTATGCTCTCTACTCTGAGTGAACACCATATGAAATTTTTTTTTAGATTCTCCTATGAAACATCATGGATACTTAGAGAAAATCCGTGTGACAACTATATTGTGTAGAGACATTAGATAACCCATTGCCATATTTCTCTTGACCTAGGTTGCTAAGTATTATTTTCAATGGCTCCAAGAGGTTTCGTGACACTAGTGTAACTTATAGCTCTTGTAAATAGTGCTATAAAAACGAAATAAACATTGTACATATAAGTTACAAAAATAAGAACCAAGATAGTACTGCTCTGCTACTTGCAGTGACGAAGTAAGCTTGGGTTCTTGGCTCCTAATAAGAGTGTTCCTCAAGCCAAAAAGTCCCTTGCGAGCATGAGCGCGTATACATAGAGTTGTAATCTTATGAGTAGTTGGGTGTTCTGGTACCTGACCAGCATATGTGCATCCCTCAGAATGGGAGATCTACACTCTATGTTAATCTTTGGTTATCGGGAAATTAGGATCCATTAGGGATGCCCTACCGGAGTGAAAAAAAAGAAAAGAAAATATATAAGAGAGAGAGAGAGAGAGAGAGAGAGAGAGAGAGAGAGAGAGAGAGTAGCGTAAGGGTTTATTCCCCATACAAAACTAGTTGTTCTTGCACTTAGAGTCCCAAGAAGCTTGTAGAGCCCACTGAAGATATGCTTGCCATTCTAAGTCCTTAGAAACATGGTATGTGTAGCAATGGCACAACCAAAAATTGTTGATAAGGGGAGCAAATAAGAATTTGTAAATCAAATTTCAAATATAATAAAAAAATATACAATAACACAGGTTAAATATCATATCTAGTTTGTAAAAAAAGTCTTTTACATAAACAACTAGTACAAAACATTAACAAGAACAAATTCATAGTTGACATCTGTCAGTTTTCATATTTTGAAAACAATGAAAAATTAACTCATTATCCATATAATCAAAGAACAATTTTACAAACTAGATATGATATTTATAATTATAACAAATAAAGAACAATTTTCAAACACAACCCATGGAATTTTTCATGCATAGCCCTACAAAAGTGAAGAATTATGCACATACCATATAAAAGTCATATTTGCTTGGCCAATTGTCAAGAGTAACTAGTAATGTATTTTTTAAACAAATTTCATTTTACCTTTTTTTATTAGGTTAGATATGAGATTAGGGAAAATTTGTGAGGCCGAAACAGGAATTTCAAAAACTTTCGGATCATAGGAGTTTATACATAAATATTGATGTTTTGTGGGGGTGAACATGTAAATATAATTTTATAAGAGTGTATATATAATTATACACTCTTTTAGGTGTGAATATAAAAATGTCTCTATCATAACTTATAAACAATAGAATGAAAAGAGGGGCAATTAAAATATTAAAAAGTAAAGATATCCTATATTAGGATAATAAAATTTCCAAATTAAAAGGGGGGCAATTGCCTCCCTTCTCCTCTATGTGTTAGGAATTCGGCGAGATTCCTTCAGATCGTGAGAGACAAAGCAAGAACAGAAAAGAAAACAAGCAAAGAAAAACGCAGAGTTTTAAGAAGTTCACCCCAAAAATAAGGCTACGTCCACGGCCGCTGGTTGTTTCACTAATTTTCAACAGAACAAAAAACTTTACAAGGATAAACAATTTATAGGGAAATCAGAAACCCTAATATAGTGGAAATACCCAAAATACCCCTCAAAAAGTATGATCAGGCTCCACACAACAAAAGCGTGGCTGGGTGTCCAGTATGATCAGGATCCATACAACTTAACAATCTCCCACTTGGAGACTGATCTCATCCAAGTTTTCAAGCTTCAAGTCCTCAAGGAAACACTATTGAACGACAAACCGGCGACAAAGTTCCCACTCATCAAGTACCCAATCCAACTGAAGCCTTACATAGCTTCAGTTTGTCAACAGTAATTGCTTTAGTCAACATATATGCTGGATTTTCACTGCTTGGAATCTTCTCAAGAGCCAACACTTTATATTCTAATAAAGTTCGAATGAAGTTGTACCTCAACTGTATATGCTTGGTTCTTGAATGAAATACTGGATTCTTAGCAAGATGAATGGCACTTTGACTATCACTGTACAAAATACTATTCTCCTACCTTTTTACCAATTCAGTCAAGAAACCTTGTAACCAAATCATCTCCTTGCTGGCTTTTGTAACAGCAACATACTCTGCTTCTGTTGTAGAAAGAGTAACAATTTTCTGCAATTGAGAAATCTAACTAACTGCAGTACCATTCAAAGTATAGATGTACCCTGTAGTACTCTTCCTATTATCTGTATCTCCAAAGAAAAATCAAAGATCTACATAACCTCGGGTTTCAAACCTGCACCTGTGAAGCAAATACATGTATCTGATGAGCTCTTTAGATATCTCAGAATCCACTTGACTGCCTCCCAATGCTGCTTTCCAGGCCTACTCCTGAATCTGCTCACAACTCCCACTGCATGTTCAATGTCTGGCCTTGTACACACCATAGCATATATCAAGCTGCCAATAGCTGAGGCATAGGGAACCTTGCTCATGTAGTCCTTTTCTTCTTCTGTCTTTGGTGACTGTTCTTTGCTCAGTTTGAAATGACTGCCCAAGGGTGTGCTCACAGGTTTAGCTTCATTCATATTGAACCTGCTAAGAACCTTCTTCACATACTCTGATTGTGAAAGCTTCAATATTCAATTAGCCTTGTCTCTAATGATTCTCACACCTAAGATTTGGTTTGCAGCTCCCAAATCCTTCATTGCAAACTGTTTTGACAATTGTTTCTTTAGATAATTAATCTCCTCAATACTAGAACCTGCAACGAGCATATCATCCACATACAACAGTAGGATGATATAGGAATTGTCAAAAAACTTAACATAGCAACAATGATCAGCTTCACATCTTTTGAACCCAATTTTATGCATAAAACTGTCAAATTTCTTGTACCGTTGTCTTGGGGCTTGTTTTAAGCTATACAAGCTCTTTCTCAGTTTGCAGACTAGATTCTCTTGTCCCTGAACAACAAACTCTTCTGGTTATAGCATGTAAATGTCTTCCTCCAAGTTACCATGAAGAAATACCGTCTTCACATCTAACTGTTCAAGATATAAGTTTTCTGTAGCCACTATTCCCAATACAAGCCTGATTGTTGATATCTTCACAACTGGAGAGAATATCTCTGTGTAGTCAATTCCCTCCTTCTGCTGGAACCCTTTAACAACTAATCTGGCCTTGTAACGTTTGCTGCCATCATTGTTGTGCAAGGCCTTCTTTGTTGTTGGCAATTCAGTCAATTCCCATGTCTGATTTCCCAACAGGGAATCCATCTCATCCTTCATGGCTAACTCCCACTTGCTTGAATTCTCATCTTGCAAGGCTTCATCATAGCACTCTGGCTCACCACCATCAGTCAGCAGAAGATAATTTAGAGAGGGTGAATAACGCTGTGGGGGTCTAATGTTCCTGGAAGATCTACGAACTTCAGCTACAGGTGTACTCTGAACTACCTGTGAATTTACATTCTCCTTATCTTCTTCACCCTTTTTCTGAACAGTGCTTTTAGTCAATTCATCTAAATTGACAAACTCAGATTTCTTTTGAACTATCTCTGTAAAATCTGACAGTACGGTCGACCTATCTTTGTACATAGTCTGTTCATTAAACACCACATTTCTGCTTCTGATGATTTTTCTGTTTTGTTCATCCCAAAATCTATAGCCAAATTTCTCATCACCATAGCCAATGAAAAAACATGTTTTTGACTTTGCATCAAGTTTACTACGAGCATTAGAATCAATATGAACATAAGAAACGCAACCAAAAACTTTTAAATATGAAAGCTTCACCTCTCTACCGCTCCAAACCTCCTCAGGAATTCTGAACTCCATAGGAACTGAAGGTCCTCAGTTTATCAAGTAAGCTGCAGTGTTAACAACATCCGCCCAGAATGTTTTTGGTAGTCCAGCATGCATCCTCATACACCTAGCACGCTTATTGAGAGTTTTGTTCATGCGCTCTGCCACACCATTCTGTTGTGGTGTCCCAAGAATGGTCTTCTCCATCTTAATTCCCTGTGCAGCGCAATACTCACTGAACCCCCCATCTATGTACTCTCCTCCATTATCTGACCTCAAACATTTTACTTTCAGACTTGTTTCTGTCTCAACCATGGCTTTCCACTTCTTAAAAGTCTCAAATACATCAGATTTATTTCTCAGAAAATAAACCCATACCTCTCTGCTTGAGTCATCAATGAAAGTAATGTAGTACCTTGACCCTCCAAGGGATGCAACCGGAGAAGGCCCCCACAAATCAATATGTACTAACTCCAGTTTTTCAGCTTTCGGTGTCCTGCTAGTTTTCAAGAAGCTCACCTTTTTCTGATTTCCTAGAATGCAACTCTCACACATGTTAAAATCAATGGACTTCAAATCTGGTAGCTTTTCTTTTGACAGCAACATCTTCATCCATTTCTCACTCATGTGACCAAGCCTGCGGTGCCATAGATTTCTAATAGTACTTGCTTCAGTAACTGCAACTGTATCTCTTGGACTTGAGGTTATATACAGAGTTCCAGTCTTCTGTCCATGAGCCAATACTCTACCTCCCTTTGTAACTTTCCAAGTACCACCAACAAATAGTATTGCATGTCCTTCATCATCAAGTTGTCCAACAGAAATTAAATTCCTTCTAAGGTCAGGAATATGCCTAACCTTCTCCAGTAACCAAACAGATCCATTGGGTAACAATATCCGGACATCTCCCATACAACCAACATCCAAAGCTGAACCATCAGCCAAATACACCTTACCAAAATCACCTGCAGTGTAATTCTGTAAGATTTCTCGGTGTTGAGTGGTATAAAACGAAGCTCCTGAATCCAAAACCCAATCATCAAGTGGACTGTCTACTGCAAGAAGTAATGCATCTTGTACCTCTTCTGTGACAACATTAGCAGAATCATCTTCTTCATTCTTCTTCTTTGGACTCTTGCATTGGTTCCTAAAATGACCAATTTTCCCACAATTCCAGCATCGTTCTTGTTGGCCAGATCTTGATTTGCTTCTATTCCGATTATAATTTCTGGATTTTGATCTTCCCCGATCTGAATTTCTGTTATTATTTCTGCCTCTTGTCTCAAGATTTAGGGCAGAACCTGATCTTGAGGTTTCACCTGCATCTCTTCTTCAAATCTCCTCGGACAGAACTAAATCTCGAATATCATTGTACTTGAGCTTTTCCTTTCTAGTAGAGTTGCTTACTGCCATCCTCATTGCCTCCAAACTGTTTGGCAAAGAGGCCAAGACGATCAGAGCACGAATCTCATCATCAAAATCAATTTCTACAGACGATAATTGATTTATGATAGTATTCAATTTGTTCAAGTGTTGTGCTACTGATGTATTCTCTGCCATCTTCAAGTTGAACAGTTTCTTCATCAGATGCACCTTGTTGTTTGTCGACGGCTTTTCATATATACCAGACAACGCCTTCATCAGATCTGCTATAGTCTTCTCCTTCACAACATTGTGTGTAACAGATCTAGATAGAGTTAACCTGATAACTCCCAATACCTGTCTGTCAAGAGAAGCCCAATCCTCAGCCTTCATCTTCTCAGGTTTTTCTCCAGAAAGAGGCAGATGCAACTTCTTTGCATGGAGATAGTCTTCGATCTGCATCCTCCAATACGCGAAGTCATTGCCATCAAACTTTTCGATTCCATATGCCTTTCCTGCTTCCTCCGCCATTACTTCCACTCAAACCGAACCTAGCTCTGATACCAATTGTTAGGAATTCGGTGAGATTCCTTCAGATCGTGAGAGACAAAGCAAGAACAGAAAAGAAAACAAGCAAATAAAAACACTGAGTTTTACGTGGTTCACCCCAAAAATAGGGCTACGTCCACGGCCGCCGGTTATTTCACTAATTTTCAACAGAACAAAAAACTTTACAATGATGAACAATTTATAGGGAAATCAGAAACCCTAATACAGTGGAAATACCCAAAATACCCCTCAAAAAGTATGATCAGGCTCCACACAACAAAAGCGTGGCTGGGTGTCCAGTATGATCAGGCTCCACACATCTCAGCACTATGTAGCTCCACCACTGATGTGGAGTGAACAAGCTATATCCAGAGTTATATTGAACAAGTCACGTGATCAATCTAAGTCTTGAGTTGAAGTAGGAGAATGCACATGTTGATTGTTTACTAGAGTAGAGCTGAACTGACTTTCCTTTACCTAGAGATTGAATACTTATCATTCCTTTAGGGGGCGTTTGGTATGCAGCTTGGGAATGGGAATGACTCCTTACACAAGGTCATTCCCATGTTTGGTTCTGCAGGAATGGGAATAGAGGGGGAATGTAAGGGAATGGCTTCCCCTCAAGTGGATGCTTGGCATTACCCCCAAAATTGGGGGGAATACTCATTCCCGGAATGGGAAATGTCCCTTTTGCCCCTTAACTCAATCATGCTTCTGTTTTCTCTTTCCTGAAATCGTGGTGAGATCCATGAGCGATTCTACCAAAATCTACAACCCTAGTCCTTCACCTCCCAGCTCGCCTTGTTTCCGTCACCATCGTCGGCACCGGCTCACCAGGTCACAATCGTCGGCCACACTAGATCTCTCCGCTAATCGCACCGATCGGAGAGGTGAGCTCTTGTTCTTCTTCTATGTCATCGTCTTAGGAGATCTATTGCGATCCTGTCTTTGCTTTTCTAGTTTTTGAGGATTGTTGATCTATCCATGTTTCTCTGATTCTTGGTTTGATCTGGTATCCGCATTGCTGAATTTATGCCATGTTTCCTTGGGTGCGAACGATTAGGTTGAGATTAGATCTTGTGCTTCGTTTATTAGGTTTCTTGATGGGTTCTTTTGATCGGTTTTTTGTTCGTGAATTATCAAATCGTGGCAGGGATTGAGGTATTTTAATTTGTTTTTTAAAAAAATGATTGATAATATTATGAATATGTTCTTCAAATTGACAGCTTAGGAGTTGATAATGGTGTGATCAGTAGTTTTTATTATGCCATTCTACTGTTGTTGAATATGTAAACATTCTTCTCTCTCCTTAACTTTCTGTTTTTTGAAATCATGTGAGGATGTCAAAGTAGTATTGTTATCTATGACCTTGCTGCATAGCTGATAATAGTCTATTGTGGGGAAACATGGGATTTGGTAACACAGGAAATAAACAAAAATAATCTATGTTTCAAATTCAGTTGGCTTTTGATGCCATGCTGAGATAAATGTTAATTGATCTTAAGTACAAGATAAGGTTTATTTCACTGAATAGAGTTACAGAACAATGACTCATAGTTTAAAAAATACAAGATCAAGCTACAGTGATACTTCTTTTGTGGATGATTTGGATAGACATATACATGATGTATAGCACAAGGAAGCTTAATTTTATATTGTTATAGTCTGTTTTTATTTGATAATACACACAGAAAACAGAAACTTAATCTAGTGAATTCAACAAAACTTTCAATTTTAATTATGTATATATTAGGGTGCACACCCCCAAACAAACTAAACCTGTTAAGCTAGTATTTCGTTGCACTAGTTTCAGTTCATGTGACAGTTGCGATCTTTCTAATAAGAACATTTACATGATTGAAAAATAAAGCTTCACAGGATAGCTTTCACACTTTGGACGAGAATTCATTTATTTTTTGCTCTAGTCTTTTTTCCTTCAATGTTCATGTGTTTCTTTTGTGTCCAAATCAGTTTTAGAATTTATTAAAATTTATTAGAATTTATATCTTAATACATAAATTTGGGTTGACATACACTATTTCAACTTACATTTAATTGATGATGTTGAATATGTGGATGGTTAAATACCATCAAAAAACTGATTTTTTTTTTTTTTCTAAATTTTTGCACGGGGAAAAGAAATGAATTAATTTTGTTTGGTAATGTTTTTGGAAATGAGATATTTTTTGTATGTCATTCTCTTGATAATGTGAACTTGTAAATGCACCTGAAATTGTATACTTTGGTTTATTTTACATGTTGTTTACAAGATATTCTCATCCTCAAAGGATCATTCATCTTGGTATTGATATATGTGTTTTTGTTAATCTAGATTTTGATAATATGACCAAGATTAAAGAACTTTGGGTATACTTTGCAATGATATTATACTTCTTTTACGTACTTAGCGTCATGATCACTACTTGTGCAACGAAGCAACGTAGTGATAGAAAAAGAATGATCCAACATGAGATCGTGTCCACATCTGTTAGATGCCGTAAGCAACATGAGTATCTCCGCCGCCTAGTTTATGAAAGTGATATTAAATTCATCGATAAACTACGAATGGATCGACGTTGCTTTCATAACTTGTGTGAATTGTTAACTACAACCGGTGGGATACGAGGCACAATAAATATTGATGTCCAAGAGATGACTGCGATGTTTTTAAACATTATAACACATCATGCCAAGAATAGAGTAATTAAATTTGACTTTCTCCGATCGGGCGAGATAGTTAGTTGACATTTCCATGCGGTGCTAAAATCAGTTATTCTTTGTCACTCTGTTCTTCTGAAGAAACCAGAACCTATACCCGAAAATTCAAATTACTATAGATGGAAGTGGTTTAAGGTAATAACCGTCTGTCCAAATGCTATGTTAGTCCTATATATAATAAAACTAAAAACTCATTTTTTTTCCAATGAAGAATTGTCTTAGAGCATTAGATGGAACACATATTCGTGTGAATGTGCCCAACGCTGATCGGCCAAGATATAGATCAAGAAAATATGAAATAACTACTAATGTTCTCCTGGTTTACAGTCAAGACATGCAATTTATATATGTCTTAACTAGCTGGAAAAGTTCGGCTCATGACAGTTGAGTTCTTAGGGATGCCGTAACAAAGCCCAATGGATTGAAAGTTCCAGATGGTATAAAAAAACGTTTATATTGTTTTTTGGATCCTACCAATAAATAGCATGTAAATAATTAAATAATATGAAATGTTTGTCAATCTACCAGGTTTCTATTATTTAGTGGATGCTGGGTATGCAAATTGCCCCGGTTTTCTTGCACCTTTTCGAGGACAACGATATCACTTAAGTTCTTGGGCCGATGGACATCAACCACTTACACCTCAAGAATATTTCAACATGAAGCATGCTACTGCAAGAAATGTCATTGACAAAACATTTGGTCTTCTAAAAAGTCATTGGAAAATTTTAACTTGCCCAAGTTTTTACAACATAATCACTCAACGCCGAGTTATTAATGCATGTTGTCTACTCCATAACTTTATTAGAAGAGAGATGATAGAAGACCCTGCAGAAGATGATGTTGTCAATCTAACCCAAGAGGAAAACATGGAAGATGATATCGAAAACATTACAGCTGTTGAACCAACAGATGAATGGACACAATTTAGACTTACCATGGCGGAAAACATGTTTAACACTTGATGTAATATTTTATGGTTTAATGAAGCTAGTTGACAATTTTATGGTCTAAGTCTTGTATGTTTATAGATGAAATATTTGTTTTGTGCTTACATTTTGTTTTAGTCTTTATCTTTCAATGTTATGGCTTAATGAAGCTACTTCACAATTTTATAGTTTAATGAAGCTAGTTGACAATTTCATGGTTTAAGTCTTGAATGTTTATAGATGAAATATTTTTTTTATCTTACATTTTGTTTGAGTCTTGATATTACAATGTTAAGGTTTAATGAAGCTACTTGACAATTTTTTGGTTTAATGTAGCTAATTGATTGACATGTCTTTTTTATCTTGTATGGAAGCAGATTCACAATCAAGGGGTAGGGGCCAAAACAAACACTATTGGACCATAGAAGAATATAAAGCCCTCATTGACGCCTTAGTTGAGTTATCCACAAATACAGCGTGGCGGTCAGAAAATGGGTTCAGAAATGGGTAACTTACCCAATTAGAGAGGATGGTGAAGGAAAAGATCCCGACAAGCACATTGAAGGATGTGCCAAACATCGAGTCTTGGGTCAAATTATTAAGAAGCAAGACTAGTGTAATTGCTGATATACTACAAATAAGTGGTTTTGTTAGGAACTATGAGAGATACACTATCGAATGTGAAAAAAGTGCATATGATGAGTATGTTAAGGTATGCATAATTTTATTTAGTAATTATGTTTATTATGCAATGAGCTCTATATGATTTTTGTTACTAACTTCAATTTTTGATGCCATGCAGACCCATAAGGATGCAACCGGTCTTTATGGAAAAGTGTTTAATTTCTTCAATGACCTTGCACCGGTCTTAATTTGCAAGAGATAGAGCAAATGGCAGTGCAAGAGGGGATATTGGAGATGATGCCGAGCAGTATTTAAATGAGAACATCACTTTGGATGACGACCCGGGCTTCTCCCCAATGGCAACTAATGAGTCTTTTATGCCTACTGATGCGATGAATCCGCAAGTGTACGGGTCGTATCAAGTAATAAAGTGGACTATGAAAGTCGGGTTGTCGAACCTCAGGGACCGAGAAGTACTAGTACTACCTAGTCGTCTATTATCTAGTCTAAACAAAGATTGGTGGTTGTTTGAACTAATCTAAACTAAGAAAACCTAAAAATTGGATATCACTAATGGCGAGATTGAATCTTGGGGTAAATCAATTATAGGAAGGGGGTATTCGGGCAATGAATCCCCTTTGGGTTCTCATTAAGATAGATAATGAATGCGAAGATCACTAGTTGCAATGGATTATACCAAGGGTTCTTATCGTGCTTTCACTCACTCTCTAATCCCGAGGTGAGCTACTAATCCTAGTGCCCTTACCGATGATGTTCTCGAACCTATGTCTTGGAAGGATTATGGGAATAATACATCGAAAGGGGTCGCTCTCCTAAGTACCCGGGTTCCCGGTATACTCACAATCCTTTCTATTGGAGATGGTCTACACACGGGGAGGCGTTCGCTTCTTCCCCCATATGGACTATGAAAATCCCTCCGGGCTCTCGCAACGTAGAGGATTCACTACATTAAAACATCAATAGATCTCAATCATGGAAAAACAACTAGATAATCATTAACAATCAAAATCAAAGTTCATATATAACCCAAGGCTTCAACATGCCCAAATACCTAAACTATTAGTTCCCCATGAAAGAGGAGCACAAATCCAATACAAATAAAGGAGAAAACATCAAAATAAACACAAATAAACCTCCCTCCGATGTTCCCTCCGCTGTTGGCATGCCGATTGGATTGTTGATGATGACTCCCTTCAAGCCCTAGCTTGTTCCCAAGTGGATCCCTTCAAACCCTAGCCATTGATGAACTCCAAGATCTCCAAGACGGCCCTAAAGGTGGCCAAAGGCCAAGAGATGGCCTCCTTAACCCTAAAACATTGGTATTTATAGTGGTTCCCCCTTTAGGGTTCGTGTGGGGCCAAATCATGTAACAAAATGGATGCGGTCGGGCTCGAGGAAATAGGTCCATCACGGGCCCGGTATAAAGGTATATAGCCCGTATAGCTTTCAGGACCCTTCATACGGGCCTGTATATGGGCTGTATAACAGCCCGTATAGCTTTCAGGCCCCTTTATACGGGCATGTATACGGGCCTTATAGAATCCCTTATGGCTGGATCTGTACCGCGCAGTCTTCATCAAGCACTCGATCAGATGACCAATTCTTGTCGGATTGACCTGAAATTTTAACCAAGTGTTCGTAACTTGTTTATCTTTAATCTGAACAGTGGAGATTCGATTTAGAGTCCTTTATATTTTGTAATAAATTTATGATCTTTGCTGCTCTTTCAGGACTGCTGCAGTTTTCTCTAATTGCTTCCTTCTTCGCTTCAAATGATGTAGAATTTCTTCCTTTTTATTCTTGAGGCTCTTTAATGCCCTGTAGATAAGAATTTATACTAATTAAGTACCAATGGGCTAAAATTACCCCAAAATGGCATTAAAACATATAAGAGAATGATGGGAAAATATGCTCAATTGAACACTTATCACCTACGCATGAACCCATTCATTCTCCATTGCCTATGGGACAGAGACAAGTACATCAAGAGCATGTCAGAAAAGGAAAAGTATTACGGATCCATCAATGGAGAAAATGCCTCAAAATTTCCAGAAATTTGTGGAAATGGTTGGTCCAGGATTAAAATCCCTGGCTGAAGCTGCTATTCGTGAAGAGGCCCATGATGAAGCTCGTGAGAAGACCATTAAAGCTCGTGAGAAGGCCATTGAAGAGAGGAAAAATCTACTGTTTCAGGAAATTTTTGAGATTGATGGTCTTTCTGCTGATGAGGCATTGTTCATCTTACAGGTTTTGACCAAAGATGATGATGAGCTGAAAAATTTTTTGAAGTTGCCCGACAACATGAGGTTGCGTTTCTGTCATTTACTTTTAACAAAGATGTCATTTAGCCCACCTAATAACTAATGTTATTAGTTTATGGCTCTTGCGTTTTTATGTTTGTTGGTTGTTTTGTTGATGGTTAAATTTAGTTGACTGTTGTTTAATTTTTTGTTGGACATCTTATGTGTTTTTATTGAATTTAGCTGAATATTGTTGAAGTATCGGACAATTTAAAATATCTGTTGAAGTATTGTTGAGGTTTGTTGATTCTATTAGCTTTGTGCAAGGGTGTATGCTGAATATTATTGAATTTAGTCTGACATTGTTATACTTTATGGCTGATATGGATTACTTACTCCGATAAATATGTCTTCCTGCCTATGTTTTACAAGTATACATATGTAAATCCATGAAACAGGGTGATCTTGGTGGCTGGTTTTTTGTTATTCTTATTTGTTGTGTTGTATGTTGTCTCGAAACGGGTTGGGTTGCTTGCCCTGTAGAGAAAGCTCCTTGCTGCTATTATGTCAGGTTCTGTTAGAAATGATGGATTGAGGATGGAGTTGCACAAAATGGGAGCTGGACAGTTCTTAAACCAAGAAATAGTTCAAGTAGATCTCATTCCTGAGGTGTGAATCATATGTGAATTTGCTTGTTTAAAGCTCTTCGTTGGCTTTGTTTAGTCACATTTTTACTTTTCAATGTAATTGAGTCTTTATACACTTCTGGCTTCGAGCTTTCTTCAATGGAGAAAGAATTACTTCTCACTAAAATGTTCTATCAGCTTTGTTTAGTCTCCAAGTGAAATAGCATCAATGGCTTGAACACATTGTTAAGATGTGAGAAGCCTCACCTTTTTTTTATTACATCATTTAACATAACATCTAGTACATTCCATATTTTAAAAATAATTATTTAAATATTTTTCATAATAATTAATTTATTATAATATTTAACTATTTAAAAAATAGTTATCATTTAACAAATCTATTATTATTTACATAATATATGTTATTTGCATAAGGGGCACAAGTGTCATTTCATCACATATTTTTTCTTTTACTTTCCTCATTCCCAAAAAACTACCATTCCAATCCCTTCCAACCAAACACACTTTTCATTTCCATACCTTTCCATTCCTCCTCATTCCCATTCCTTCTCATTCCCATTCAACGAACCAAACGCACCCTTAGTTTTATTTTTAATTGCTTGAGGACAAGCAAAGGCTTAAGTGTAGGGATGTTTGATAAGTGTTCAAATTACTACATTTCATCATCATAATTGTACACACTTAGCGTGTGATCCTGATGAATTGTTGGACGCCGGTACTTAAAATGTGATATTTTTGTAAAACAGGACATACCGGGGCAACTCAATAAGAAAGTTTAGGATTTGAAGCAGATTTTGAAGAAGAAAGCTGAAAAAATGAATCAGACGGTCCCGTCCGGTATATAGGCGGCCCCGTCTGTAACGCGAGACCCCCTCTAATCTGCTGAGTGAACAAGATGGGAGGTGAGAGCGGCTATTCCATGAACCGTCTAAAGTAAAGAAGATAGAAGATAGACGGACTCGTCCAATACATGGACGATGCCGTCTATACAAAAGAAATTTGGATTTGAACTGAGGACGACCCCGTCCAACCCATGGACGAGGCCGTCTATGCAGCATAGAATAGAAGGGGTCCATATCAGAAACAAAAGATGAACCCATCCAAGATATGGACAGGGTCGTCCACCTAGAAGGCAAAAAGGAGTCAATATAGATGACGGGTGTAGTGCGAGAGAAAGACGAGGTTGTCCACCTCCATAGAAATTTCAGACTCCAAACGGACCCGTCTAGTGTTCAACGGTCCTGTCTATATTGAGCCTTCAAATCAGTAATGTTGATCTATTGAGCCTAAGTGCCTCGTAAGTTGTATTCTGATCTTAATAGCGCTTGGAATATAAATATTGAAGACTAGGGTTTTGGAGAGCAGCTTCTAATTCCATTCATCACCTTTGGAGGCTCTCATCTTCCACCACCAACTATTTACCAGAAACCAGCAGTCTTGAAAGGGTACACCAGAGCAGGGAGCTTCACTAGGAGGCGGAGTAGTGGGGGAGTGTACGCGAACGGTCCTCTCTAATAGTGGAGAGAACAGCGTATCATCACCTTATGTTTTATTTAGCTAGCATTATTGTAATTGCTCTGTGTTCCTCTTTAACGAGGAACTAACTCCTTACATACTTGGGTATTGATGAACTCTTGGTTTAGGTTTTAATGTATTTTATACTTGTTTGATTAATAAGTTTTGGATTGAGATCTATTGAGCGTATTCATTGCATTGAGTGCTTACGTTACGACAGCCCTAGTATTCAATAGGTTTATATGTGGGAAGAAGCGAATGACTCCCCATATTAGAACTACTTCAATAGAAGGGATTGTGAGTGCACCCAGAGATTGGGCATTAAGAAGAGCGACTCTTTCATACGTCTATTCCCGTAATTCTTCCAAGAAGAAGATTCCCTCCAGCTCCACTCAATGTTAGTAATTCGGCCTTGAGAGAGGGAGTAAAAGTGACATAGGAACCCTTGGTCCGACCCTATTTAATCAATAAGTAGAAAATAGTGTCTATATCTTATATTGAGTACCCAAGAGGGATTCATGCCCGAGTATCCCCTTCATTGACTGTCTGTTATGTTGACTAATTCTTGTTTCCACTTTACTGTAATCTTGATTCCCTCTTTTAAATTCAGCAAGTAGGATTAGTGAAACACCGCCCTTCTGATTAGGTTAGATAGTAGATGAATATGTAGTACTAGTACTTCTTATAGTCTATGTGGATTCGATACCCGACTTCTTAGTCCATTATATTACTTGTCCGACCCGTGCACTTGCGGTAGCATTGGCGACGATCAGTTGGCATTCATTTATAAATGTTTGTGCTTATTGAGTATGCCTATCTATTAACCCACACGTGGTCGTAGAAACACGTGAGTTTCTACGCTAGCCAAATAGGTGTATGTCAGTTGTTCTTGTGAATTCTTTCGCCCGGTACAATGGAGCGAGGCTCCTGTAGATCGTTCAGGGTTGAGGACACCTTGGTGTTTTGATGGTTCCATTCCAGGGGGAGGATACTCTGGCCGTCCAACTTGTTAGTAGGATGATACACTGACCATATCGATACGTACGAGAGGTGGTGCTGCCAACTTCTGATCGGATGGTCGTTCCTAGCTGGGGCTGATGTTGCTGACTGGGGGATATTTGATAGTCTTCTTTGGACCACTCTTTCAAAGCTTGAGACTGTAGTTTTGGTTAGGAGTCCCTATCGTTGATGATCCCTTGGGGTAGGTTTGAGACTCATAGGTGTTGGATGGTGTGGGGTGTGGTCCCCGCTTGTTTGACTGAGTCATGTTTATTTATTTGCTTTGCTTGTTATTGGTTTATCTTATTGCTTATTATATGACTTCCCTGTGTACCCAACGGGGGTGCTTACTGAGCTTTCCCTTCGAAAGCTCATCCATTTGTTCTCACTCTTTTCAGATCCTGAGGAGTAGCTGACTCAGGCTCAAGAGCGACACGTGGGTGGGAGATTATTTGCTAAAGTTTGTGAACATCTTATTTTATTGTGAGTGAGAGTATGTTTTGTAGAACACTTGTAAGGCCTTTACATTTGTAGGGTGTATGTACCCTTATGATTTATCTTTCGTTGTTGACTCTGATTATTTTATCATGTTTATTTTGATTTTTCGTTGCTTACCTGTTATATGTTCGTGATTACCTAGGCCTTGTATCCGAGTGGGGCTGGTCTCTACTTAGGTATGGCCAATCTGACTACCTGCCGGAGACATGAGATTTGGGTTGGGCGTGACACTAATTTTGACCCTAACCCTGTGAAGCAAACCGGCGAGATGCACGTCGGTATCTCACCAATGATTGCGTTCCTAGTGAGATTTACCCCACAATTGTAATCTGATCCCTCCTTCTTGTGTTGTCGATTCCTTCTGCTCATCGTTGCTCAGATCAGCATCCTTCTCCTCGAGATCCACAATCGATCGGCCGAAGAGAGGAGGGAAGGATCGCGCAGGAGAACCCAAAGGGAATCGATCGGCTGCTCATCAATTTTGATTATGGATTTCATGCTCAGACAGATACTACAAAGGTGGAGGGAGAAGGGTGACGACGCCCATCGCGCTCAATGGGGAAGGTGCTACCGTCAGATGTACCGGCGGGAAACGTGGCAGTGTACATGGGGAGTGGCCACTAGAGGTTCATGGTACGTGCGGCTCACCTCAACCATCCTGTGTTCCGACAACTCCTCGCGCAGGCCGAGGACGAGTACGGCTTCGCTTCGAAGCAATGAAGAAAATTTTAAAAAAAGTAAAAAAAAAAAAAGGGTTGTAGGCTTGTTGATTTGCTGCTTAATCGGGGGATGTGAAGAATGGGGTTTTGTAGAGGAGAAGGCTCGAGAGAGGGAGGGGAATAGGTAAGGTTAGGGTTTGTTAATTATGGTTTATTAAAAAAACCTAATCTTTAGTTGTAATCCAAATCCGTTTTGTTATTTCAAACAAAAAATAAATATTTGAATATATTTTTCATATATGAAAAATGCAACGTCAGCCAGTCAATATGGCAAATGAAACAGTCATCGGGCTGAGGACAAAGACTTCCTAATTGGAATGATAATGGGAGTTGGAAGTATCCAATTCAAATAAAGGGACCAAAAGGGTACTAGGGCCATAATATAGGGACCATTTAGAGAATTACACCTTTCTCAAAACATCCATGCTTTTTACATCATTGATTTTTAAATCATTCCATCTACTAACATGGTTATATTTGCCCATATATGATGAAAATGCCCTTCAAAGCATGAATTTAAAACAATGTGGTGGATGACCACCCCAAGGTTAAATCCACCATTCGTCCTAGTACTTACTTTACCCTAATGTTCATTTCCATGCCTATACTTTGAAAATATTCAATACGGTCCATGTAATTTGCGTACTTGGTCCCGTATTTTGCTGGCATTGCATGCTAACATGGCATTTTTTTTATAAAATGATAAATTAATTTTTAAATGGGAATTTAAAGCATGCTGATGTGGCAATTTTATTAAAAATAATTGTTTATATTGTTATTTTACTAAAAATAATTCATTTGAAAAATATTTTTTTAAATAATTTATAATATTATTACTGTTTTTAAAATTATTTTTTAAAAAATAATTAATTATATTTAAATTTTTAAAAGTGCCATGTCACCATACATTAAATTCCCATTTAAAAATTATTTTACCATTTAAAAAAATACCACATTAGCATTCCCCGTCAACAAAATATGACCATGTGTAAATAAAAAATTAAAAAAAAAGGTTGTATTTCATCCGTATTCCACCTATGCTGCTACGTCAACATCATGGATAGTATTGAACAAAATACGCATAGTACAAGGACCGTATTGAACGTTTTCAAAGTACACAAATGGAAAGGAACATTGGGGTAAAGTATAAGGACGAATAATGGATTTATTCCTTTAAAATAATGTAGGTACATAAATAACCTAAAATGTGATGAAAATGCCCTCCAAGGCACGCATCAAAGGCTGGGCGGTTGTAATTTCCAGGAGGTGCGATGCAATCGCCCAAACAACCCCCTTACCCTTCCAACCGGCTCATTTTCAAAATAGTAATCAGGAACGCTCTTCAATTTCTCCAATCGCTGCATCCTGACGACACCATCTTTATCCTCCTAAAGCGCTTGCGACAGTCGGTCTGCCGAAGCCCTCCCGTTATTTGCTTCTCCCAGGAGATCAAGGCCATTTTTGGGAACCTTAGAAAGCTGCAACCTAAGGTTAGGTATGAAGCACGCTTCAACACCCTGGGTCGTTATTTTCTTCATACACTTGTGATGGAAGATTTTACAAACTAGAAAGTGATTTTGGGTTGCTCGTGTTGTTGGGACTTCCTAGCATGAAATTTGGGGTTTAGGGTTCTTTTTTGTCTTTCAGATTTTGGGTGTTTCCCGAAGAGGATGGGTTTGTTATACTCTTATTACGAATGATATCTACCAATGTTTCTATTTAAAATCTGGTGTTTCCATTTATTCACAACAGTTCCCATTTAAGTATCATAGAATCCTTCGTAATGCCTCCCGCTTGATGCAGGCTACGGAAATATGACGATGACTAATCTCCTCAATAGTAGGTGCTACTTGGTTTTGGTAGTGGAAACACTTGCCGAGTTAAAGGAGCATATGATTGAGAGGCATTAGGAAATCATTCGGAGGACACCCTTGGACTCATTGATGGAGATTGAACTTGTTTTGCAGGAGAGGGGAGTGCTCGATGCCTTACAGAGGTACGATGAGTGAACTCGAAAATTTAGGATCAGAGAGAGCCTTCTACCCTTCAGACCCCAAGACGTTACTCTTATCCTTGGCCTTCGCTGCGATGAGGAGAGGGTGGTTTTCCAAAAGCAAAAAAAAAAAACAAACAAAAAATAATCAGTATTTGAAGAAAAATATCTTGGCAGAATCTACGATAGGCACCGAGGTACCATACAAAAATCTTCTTCGACTCGTCCGAAAGAAAGGAGGCGAAGAGGAAAACTTCATCAAGCTATTAGTGGTATACCTCCTGGGAACAATGTTGTTCCCAAACACCTCATGTGCGGTTCCAAATTGGATTGCAGACTATGCGAACGACCTGGCTGTACTGTACTCACAAGTGGCTTATGTATGACGTCCCTAAGACAGCTACCTGCATGCATTCAAGGTGTTCCGGGAAGGAAACACAGACATGGTATCTGAGAGGATGCGTTGTCGCCCTCAATATATGGCTCTACGAGGTGATTAGGACCTGGAAGAAGCTGCATTTTGAGAGGACACCAAGGATCCTCAGCTATGGGGAGAACAACATTAGAAAGCAAGTGTCCTTTGGTCCCCTAATGTTATCGCTCGATGGAAAAGAGGCACTCCACCTTTAAGTTTCCTTTAAGTTATAGAAGTTCTCTTTTAAAGTAGTGTGTTTTTGTAACGCCCCGAATTTTCAAAGTAAATAAATCAGAAAATTTTTGATAATTAATAAGATTAATTAACACAGAAAATAAATTTATTATTTTAAAGCTCAATTAAAGGAAAATAGAGAAATAATAAATTTAAATCCAACCTCGCAACTAATGGGCCGAGGTAATGCCCTAATGGGCCAGGCAGCTTACACTTTGAATAGTTGGAGGTGGACAGTAAGGATAACCTCGATTAATTAATTGGGAGATTTCGTAAGTGTTAATTAATCAAGATTAATTAAGTAGAAGAATCAGACAAATGTTCCAGTTTCGATAAAGTAGATCGGGCGAGTCAAAAGCCGGTATTCGCGAATATGGTCTGACGAGAGACAGAACTCGTGAGGCGACAGTACGCCCGTGATGACTAGAATCATTGACCCGGGATTTGTGGATCTGGGTCGGTGAATTATTTAAAAGATAATATTAATTAAGAGTGATATGACATAAAGGGGAATAATTTAGAAGATAGGTTAATTAAACAATTAAGGTCATGTGACAATAGGAATGATAAGGTAATTAATTAAAAAGTCTAAAGTATGTTAATTAACGAGATGAGATATTAAAGCTAGCTCTTATAATATATATAGATGGACAAGTTGGCAGACTTAGGGCTGAGAAGATAAGTAAAATCAATTGATTTTGAGAGAGGTCGTGCTCCTTTCTCATCCAAGCCCTAAGCTTCTTTTCACTACCTCCACTCTCTCCCTACTCACCGCCGGCAAGCCTCTACTTGCGTCCGCCATCTTTCTGAGCACCGCGCCGCCGAAGATGCGCCCCTGCACGCGAGCCGGGCCGACGACCTCCCTCGTCGCCCTCCCCGTGCGGTCTGCAGCTGCGCTATTGGCGCGTGTGACTGCCGCCAGACTGGTCTCTGCCGCAGCACCTTGCCGGCTGCGCCGCCCTTTCCCTTGCCGTCCCCCGCCTCTGCTCGACCCCCCTCCGTTCAGATCCGACGATCTACGAACCAGACAGCCCTTCGTCACCCTTCACGGCGGCCAGCACGGAGCTTCGACGATCTCGCAGTCTGGTTGGCCTACAAGTTCAATTGAAGGACATCTAGTAAAAGATATGTATGCTGGGCTGAGTTAAGGCGGGGATTAGTGGTTGATGAATGGATGTATGAATGCATGACTGAAGATGCCCTATTAACGATCATGTTGACATGCTTAAGTTTGAATAGCTCCATGATTATCATGTTTAAGTATACATGCTTTAGATTGATCGAACTTGCAAATTAAGCATGCTTAGAAATATTATAGAAGTGTTGAAGCATGTAATGCTCGTTAAGTAGGAAAAACATGATCTTATGAGTTTAATGTCGCTAATATGCTCCTTGGAGCTTAAATGGAATTTTAAGTCAAGAATACGATTTCTGTATTCTTAGATTTCGTATTCTTAAGCTATAGGACTAAGTTATGGAAAATACGGACTTTGTATTTACTTAGTACTCTCGTTGATTCTAGGAAAGGGAAAAGGTCCAGCAGGAGCTGCAGAAGGACCGAGTGATTCCTATGAATTTGCCAGGACTTCTAGTGAGGGGACTTCACTGTAGATCTAGATTTAATTTATGTATTTATCGGGATTTCAGCTTTATCATATTCTTGTGAGTTTTATTTCGGTTTGTGGATACCGAAGGATTTATTGCTATATTTGCATTGTGTTTTCATGCTTGCATAATTGATTTAACTTTAAAGAGCATGCGATATGATTAAGGAAACCCTAAGATGTAGTTAAAGATTATTGCATGTATCATAAGCTACACCTTAGTTAGTTAATGTATGGGGGACCTAGCAGGGGCTCAGGATAGAGCCCAGATATTTTAGTAGACGAGACCGGGCTAAGGAAGGGGTTTTGTTTTCAATCGTTTTTCTGAAAACTAAAAATGTTTGTGAAAATCATTATTTTTTTAAAAACCCCCTTCTTGTCTCTTGTGAGGGCCCGTATCGGATATGAGATTGATACTTGACGTACACATGTAGATGTATATCGCTGGTCGTTAAGTACCGGACTCATGTAGATGTATACCGCTGTTTACGGTTATCAGGATCATGTAGATGTATACCGCTGTTCCAGATGGGAGTTGGAGTCCTTCCGGAGACATTTTAACTAGGGGTGCACGCTTGTATGATATGAGGTCATCGCATATATATGTTTACTATATGCTTGATATGATATGAGATTGCTTGTGTTTTCTCCAGATTTCTGATCGTGTTAGCATTCTTATCAAGATAGAAGATAATTATGCTTACCTTCATGATTTATACTTGCATTGTTTATGTTTCAGTATTTTAGTACAGATGACAGGTATGTTTAATACCTAGCGGAGTAGTCCATACTCACTGAGCTTGTATAGCTCAGCCACTTTCTATACTGTTTTTCTATTACAGGATCTAGACTTTGATCAGGATAGTAGCTCGTGTCTCTAGTAGGGATCAAGGTCTAGCTGGCTCCGGCGTACCTGTTCTTGTGTTTATTGTTGTTGAGTTGTATTAGACTCTAATTATGTTTTCTTTCCGTTGTATTTGGGGCCATAGTTGCCCATGACTCTGAGTGTTGTACTCTATTTATGACTTGGGTTTAAATATGACTCTCAGTGTGTAACCGGTTATGTTATGTCATATGGATTTTATTTTAGAGTACATCGTTGATTCCAGGTTTAAATTGCACAGCTTATGCGTTGGGTGCACTCCCGGCACGGCTGGTGTGACATCATTCTCATCAGCGAGATGGGTGTTACAGTTTTTGTTTATTATATTGACTTCCCGTTTAAATTTTGGTGTTTCTGCGTAACTTCAGGAGTTTGTGTTTAATATTCTTGCGTTGTATTTAGTTTCTTATGTTTCTATTTAACATAGGACACTTAATTCTTTACAGTTTTCCGATTTTGTCCCCGTTACAAAAGAGGAAAAAGCCATTGTATTAGTCGTGCGGAGGGACGATCAGCGGCCCCGACCAGTGAGAAATAAAAAACCTACCACTACAGCCCCCTTCTCATGGCAAAGAGGAGAGGGACACTGCCAAAAAAAAGGGGCCGAGAATGCACCCCCTTCCAGAAGCACCCCGCATACCACCCAACATTGTTCTTCCATGGATAGTTTGTGAAGGAGGCCAATGGACGACGACATTGCAACCCGCCTTCTAAACGCAAATAAGGGGTTTGCGAGAGACGTTGGCCACATCATTTCCCGACTGGATGTAATTGAGGAAAAGAAGCAGGTCGTTGATGTACTGGCTCTGACGGCTCCGCCGCCTCCACCACTGGTATTATTACCTCCAACGGGGAAGCGAGTGAACAAAATTGCCTACAGGCCTCGCTGCAACCTGCGCAAGGTGACCCGGTCTTAGTCTACAAAGGCCACTCGCCCCAAAACCCCGCTACAGAAGAAGACTTCCCGCGAGGCCAAAACATTGAAAGATGTTGACGACGATGACATGGTCACGCTTGGCAACATAATCGAATAATTGACAAAATTGAAGCACGAAAAGCCTACCCAGAAGGACGACACATAGGTCGTTGATCCAATGGCCGCGAACAATAAAGTTCCAACCAAGTCCGCTGAATCGCCGACCGTTGTCCCTCTACCCACTACTACCTCTGAACCTACATCAGATGAACCAATGAATACCGATAATGAACCACCGACCATACATACCTCCGTATCGATGGACTCTGAACCATAGGAGACCGGATCTGAACGACCAACCGCCGACATTGAGCCATAGACCGTTGTCCTTCTACCTACCGACGCCTCTAAACTACTGGCCGATGAACCAACGAATGCTAGAAATGAATCACCGGCTATACATGCCTTAATGTCGACAGACTCTAAACTACAGGAGGTCGATATTGAACGACCGACCACCAAGGCTGAGCCACAGGTTTCCTCCACTGAGCAACCAGTTTCCCTCGCCCTTCTACCGACCACCTCGGTTCAAATGCTGATCGCGACCACCGATCGGGTGACGGACGATGTGATCCTGACAGAGGATTGTATGGCTAATGAGGACTCGAATCCAGTGAAGATGGATTTGATGCCGAAAAAGAAACATCCTGCCATTTTCATGCGGCTTGACAAGCCGGAATAGACAACAATTGCAATGTTTCTCAACTTCAAAATTGACAAGTAAGTTTTCCACTTATGTTAATTAGTTTCCGTTTATGTTTTTTCGTTTCCGCTTATTTATTATGGTTTCCATTTACGATACTCAGTTTTCGCTTAGAATTTTGTGTTTCCATGTATGCTTCTTGGTTTCCACTTGAAAGGTTTGCTTTCCGTTTAATATTTACCTTTCACATTTACGTTTCTATGTTTTCGTTTAGCATTCTCTCTAGGATCATCGTATCGAAGAACAAGTGGTCATTCACCACTCGAGACTATTTATATACACTGCTGGAGGGGAAGACAATGTTTCCCGACAACGTCATGGACGTGTTTGTGATGATCGTCCTTGACTCTTTGAGAAAACTTCCCTATCCCTTCAAGAGGAGGGCCATAATCACTAGGTCGTTGGTACTTTTGATGTCGAAGCAAGACCAGTCCGCAGAATCTGCCCTGAAAATGATGGAGTGCACGCCTTCCCTGAAGCTGAGTTGGTCCTTTTGACCATCATTCTTAATAAGCACTTCCATCTTGTCCTCCTCGACAAGAAAAAGAGGGAGTATGTTCATTACTCCTCACTGATTAGCCCTATATACGACGCCAACGCCTGGGAAATGGTAATACGACTCACTGACTTTTATTTTTTGCTTTGGCTTTTTCTAAATGGTCCTTATTCTAATATTAGCGGACACTCTTTGACACATGCCTTACATTGAAGCTTGGAGAGAGTGAAATGGCGACGTACAAACTGACCCACGATAGCATATGCCCACAACAGAAGGACGGGAGCATCAACTGCCTTGTCTATGTTATGCAGTTCATAGACCAGATTCTATATGGAGAGGAACTCCGTCTCCCCACTTCGTACGTACCTCTCATTCGTTTGTGCTACATCGCACGCATACTGATATATGGACGACATCAAGTGCGGCAGTGGGAAATCTAAAGCGTGCAAGATAGAAGAGACGCACACTGAAGCGTGATTTGTCATAGACTAAGATTGTTTAACAAAGATTGTTTCTTTTTGGTGGCGTTTGGTTGGATGTAGTTTCAAATCCATGGATTTTGAGTTACATTGTAGTTGTAAATCCATGGATTTGAAAATACAGGAGTGTCAAATCCAGTGTTTGGTTGGATGTATTTGGAGTGCTGGGTTATAGAATCTTGTGTTTGGTTAGAGAGATGTAAATGTGGATTTGAAAAGTATGTGTTTTGTTTGATGTATTTGGAGTATTGGATTATAAAATCTTTGTATATGATCACTCATGGTGAGGTTACCCCCACCTTGGTGATTATTAGGTTTTATTAATAATAAAAGACCATTTGAATGTTTTAATTAAAAAAAAATTAAATAACTATTATATATATTCAATAAAATAAAAATTATTTAACAAAATTTATTGTTTGTTATTTTTTCATTTTGTTAAACTGAAAAGTTATGAACAATGAATACCTCAATTCACGGCACAACAAAATTAATAAGTTATGAATACCTACAAGTTGGTGACAAATTGCATGTTCAAAATAATGATGTTCAATCAAGGACATTGCTCTTGCTTCTAAAACATAATCAAACGCAAGCATTTATTGAATTCTTCAAAGATCCATTACACAAGCATCCTACAGTTCATGAAATTACACCATACCAAACTGCAAAACACACAAGAAAGCATCCTACAGTTCATGAAATTAGAGGAAAACAACAGTAGAGTTTAGACTTAAAAAAAAAAACAGGACATTGGGACAATCAAAACATGGCTAATATTGCCACCCTCCTTGATTTCCCAATGACATAAAAAATTCTTCTGCCCAATACATTCTAAGCTCGTCATCTTTTGCTAAGAAAGATATTGCTCTATTTTCATCGGCCATTAACCAATCATATGCCGTGTTGATCTCACGTCCAGAGTAGCCATATGCTTGTAATTTCCTGCACTCATTAACTATCTCTTTTGCAAATGACAACTTTTCACTTGCAAATGATGACTTTTCAGTTGTGGTATTCATTGTTGCAAATGTCTCCTTAATCGTGCTATTCATTTCTTGTATTGCCTCAACTTCGGATATCAACTTCCTCTTTCCTTTTCCTTTTCTTGTTTGAGTGGAAGTTGTTCTCCTTGGTTCTGGGCTTTTTGACTGTATATGAATTGGTATTGAGGTATTTGCATGAGCCTTTGTCTCCTCAAAAGACATGTCATCAAGATCAATTTGAGGTGATTGACGGATGTTGATATCATACATATTCGTTCCAATTTCATCTCCAAAATGAATAGCACGCCGTCCCGTGGCCTGATCATTTCCACAAAATATCTCCAGCAAGTCATGATCTTCGATTGTTGAGTTTAGGAATGGTTCATCTTATGGATGGATCTAATATGCATAAACAAGTTAGTAGAGGTTTTAAAAGAGAAATTGGTTGAAATAAAAAAAATACGAAACCATTAATAAAAATTGATAACAAGTAAATTAATACCTTGATATACTCCTGATATTCTGAATCTCCCATGATTATCATCTTCTGCTTATCATCCAACCCATTCCACTTAACTCTTTCAGTCTTCTGATTCGTGCCCATCGTCTTTTAAGTGTCCATAGGTGGTTGGACACATTTGCGTCAGAAACTACGATGCCGAATTTTTCTTTCATTGCTAGAATTGTTGCGTGGAGTGCTTGTGGTTTGAAGCCCTTATCGACCTTGAAGCCTTGTTCAACTTGAGAAGCCATGAATCGTATAAAGTAGCGGCTTTCAGTAGAGGTCCATCTTTTATTGCCACTACTTCTCTTGTTAGGGCTTCTTACTGTTGATGTTTGGCTATCCTTCGAAAATCTTACGCTGTCCATTCCTACACATTTTCATAATCCAGTTACAATTACTCAATCAAATAATATGAATCTGATTTTACACATTTTCATAATCAAGTAACAATTTCAGTTTTGCATGAATATTTCAGATGAAAATTTCAGATGCAGTTACCCTAATTCCAAAAGCAGAATATAAATGCTATCGGACTATAGAATATAAATTTCAGATGGAAATTTCAGAATACAAGCCCAAGAAGAAAACCAGTAAACATAACAAAAGGCAAAACACACAACTTAAAGTTCTTCAGTAATTATAATCATATAAGCATGAGATCCTACTGATGAAAAAAAGATCAAAAGATCAAAAAGATCAAAAATACCAAAAGAAAGTTATCCTGATTTTGAACAGCCTGAAAATTCATCCTGATTTTGAAGCAAATTTCTGATTTTCAGAACAGCCAGAAAATTTATCCTGATTTTGAAGCAAATTTCTGATTTTCAGAACAACCAGAAAATTCATCCTGATTACCAAAACAACCAGAAAATTCCATGCATAACAGTTAATATAACAGTTAATAAACAACAAATTTCTGATCCTGCTCATTAGTGAATTCGGAAAGAATCCATTTGAAGCTTAATAAACAACTGTTTTCCTGTGCCATTATCAAGACAAGTAGTACAATAGATGATCCAAAAAGAAAGTGTATTTTGTTACATATAATAGTAAATAAAAAGTACTAGTTCCCAGCCCACATATTTAGTGCAACAACTTCTCGGCGTGCCACCCATTCTTGGGCCTCTTCTCTTAGCTCCCTCGTGCTACTTTGTGAGGGTGCCCGATGAGGAATCCATTCTTCCTCCGATGGTATCAACGCATCTTCACCCCCAGTTAAGATGTAATTATGTATAATACATGTAGCCAAGACGAGATCAGTTTGAGTTTTGAAAGGAAAAAACGGTCTAGAAGCGAGAATTTTGAAACGACCCTTGAGAGACCCAAATGCACGTTCAATTGTTGTACGGGCCGATGAGTGGCGAAGATTAAAAAGTTCTCTATGGTTTGTCGGTGCCCGCGAACCAAACTCTTTGAGGTGGTATCTGACACCCCTATAAGGGGATATAAATCCTGGTCTTGTAGCGTACCCCGCATCAACCAAGTAATATTTTCCTAGGAAAAATAAGGAGAATGATAGTTTAGAAAATACTAATGATTATATTATTGCCATATGTTAACCCATATTTTGGTTGAGAAAATGAATACCTTCAGGGACTGATAGGTCATTCGGCTTCTCAAGCGCATCACGTAAGACAAGAGCATCGTGTGCTGAACCTTCTCAACCAGCAAGGACATAGGTAAACGTAAGTCAAAGTCCACGGCAGCTAGCACATTTTGTGTCGGGTATGGTTTTCGGCCACGAAATGCTGCAACTTCAGATGTAGGAACATAAGCATGTACATATGGGTCCCATCTAGCGCTCCAATACAGTCCTACCATTAATATTATATAAGTAAGAATTTTGATAGGGCCATGAATTCAATCTAAGTAGAAAAATAAACCAATACCTTGAAATAAGGGTATAATGTAGCCCTTGATGCTATATATGTCGGGGTTTGAGTACTAGGTGGGTGCACGTACTCATCACGCAGCTGGCCAATTGCATAGAGCACATGCTTGAAGTACCTGCTAATAGTCTCTCCAGACCTAAGAAAATAATGTGCGATAACGCGATTGCATTGGTTATGTCCTATAATGTGTAGGAACATCAGGAGTTGTTCTTCGATGGTAATGTGCAACGTATCTCTCATAAGACCATTTCGTCTCATTATAAGGCAGAGATTGAAGAACGTGGATCTATTCATACGAACCATGTTGATACTGGTCGTGTTATCCCCGTCTAACAACCTGGACAAATATTGTAGCCTTATTTCTAACCGATTACGCGAGGGTTCTCTACAAATTCTGCGTCGCTTAATTCGTAGATGTAACATGACAACATGAGCCACAGATAAAAGTATTGTTCGAGCAACCCTCAACTTATTCTTTTTGTCATTCATAGCCATCTACACATTTAAGAAAAATACAAAGATGAAAAATTATTCCAAGGGATTGGAAAGAATGTAAAATCTACCTTAATCATTTTATTCACAAAACTCTACACTATTATCATAATTTGAGTCTACAAAATGTGAAACATTGAACATAAACATTTGTTAATTATTTAGTTGTAGGTGAGAGAATTCTATCCACTGATTTCTATGTCCTCCATGTCTACTGAGCTGATTACCTGAAGTTAACATGGGAAAAGTCCACCTAATATTTTATCCTTGGATTCAATGACAAAATCATGTCAACTGCCAAATTTAGTTACCTATCATGCATCACAATAACTCTATAATTGAATTCAAAGTTAATTAAAATATCATTATCGAAGAACTTGAGATTCATGCACATTTCCAGGAAAAATTTATGCACACCAATTCAGCAGTGCAAAAACTTAAGTTTTGATGATTTGTTTAATTAAATGATATGAAATGTTAACTCTAATAATCACAAGTAAAATGTCATTAATAACTATCACTAAACTGTGCACTGATTTTATATAGCTTGATAACTTAGAACTGATTTTGTTTCCATTTTGGCAGATGTTCAGAAGTATGAGCAACCATCATTCAAACATAAATATTGTTCTATCTGCTGAAGAATTCAACAAGCTCAAGAATATGCAACCCTGCAATGCCACTAATGAAGATCCTAATAATGTCTTCATATCCAATCTTGAATGCTCATTGTCTCAAATGTAGGTATTTTGGTGCTCAAACTAATTTTCATGGTTTCATATATGTCTAGCTTCTATCACATCCAAAGTTTCTTATTATGTTCAAGCAGATCTTGGCTCTTATATGAATTCTGAAAGATGAGAAGCATCATATAGCCAAATAAAACCAAAAAACAAAAATTGAACAAAGAACAAAGATAATCAATTACTTTGGAGATGAATACCTTGAAGAAACAGTAGATCTGAGCACTGGACCGCCTTTGGATGACTGGAGAAGAAGAAGAAGAAGCGGATGAAGAAGGAGAAGAAGGAGAAGGAGACGAAGGAGAAGAGAAGAAGAAAACCTACCTTGCGTCTACTCGATCTCTCGCTCTCGTCGAACGAAGCACAGATCTGGCCGGCTTCACTAGAGCGGAAAGAACAGCTCCGGCTTTGCAGGGGAGGAGAAGAAGGACCGCAGCGCTCGCGCTCGAGAAGATGGGATGCAGTGACCCTCGTGAATCCCTCACGTGAGAAGCACGTGAGGGATTTGAGAGATTGGGGTTGGTTTTACGGCCAATTCGGCCGCAAAACCAAATCGCACAGCTGCAGTATTTCGAAATCCCATGACTTTTGAAATCATGCCAAACAAACACCGGATTTAAAAAGGTGAGGTATTTGAAAATCCCTATCCCCCCAAATCCCACCAAACAAACACCCCCTTTAAGTTTCTGCAAATCCTTGTTGGGATGGAAATGTGCCTCGGTTGAAGGATATGCTCTCCCAGAATGAATCCCTCCTGTTGGTGCATATATCATAAGTGAGCATGGAATAAATCTAACCAACTAGCACTAATCTTTAAGCGGAAAGTAAAATCCTTAATTGGAAATATGATATATTATGCGGAAAGTCAAAATATTAAATGGAAACAATGAAAAATAAGCTGAAACCCATATATTAGAGCGGAAATGGTGTTTTCTAAGCGAAAACATGAAATACACAAATAACACATAAAGCATTGACACTCTGACAGAAACATGAAATACATGAAATACACGAAATAGAAGAAATATCATATGAAGCATTGATACGTTGACGGATTGTTTAGTTCATCCAAGAGAAGACACGATATTTCTGACGGTAATGAGGAGCCAGAGGGTACGTCCACCGCCTTTTCAACTGTATGTGTGGCACATATATTGTTAAACATAACAATGAGGTCAACGACAGTGGTGTTAAACATGTGGTATATGTGACATATATACTGAAAGTCCACCTCGGTATCAATTGGGCAAATAGTTCGGTATGCATCTGGTGTGATAAACTTTACCCTTACACGGGAAACTTCAACACCCCATCGCTCACATATCTCGGTTAGTACTGACACCCAAGAAGTCAACACGGTAAACTGCAATATTCGTCCTTCCCCTTATATTTTGTAACTACACAAAAGGTCTCCATTGTCAACCTGCAGAAAGAGCACCTTACACTAACATAGTTTTCAACTACACGAGATATAAAAAATGTTTTTGGAAAAACGTGAAAAGAACTCACAACAAAGGTGGATGTTTTTCGGGTAGCCTTGGCCAGTAACTCACCGAGGAAGAGATGGTCACAGAGCTTGTCACCCTAGCAGAGCAAATGAATGGTAGAAGAGAAAAATTTATCTAAGCCAGATGGAAACAAAAGGGAACAAAAGGGATTGAGGAAGAAGAAGAGCAGAAGGCTTACAAAAAAAGTTGCAAAACATACAAAAAGTAAGTGAAAAGATAGCAAAAAGCTAATGAAGTAATAAGTGGGGTACAACATTCAAAAAGGAGAGACATGACGTAGCGGGAAAAGTCCCCACCACAATAGGGGCAGAGTTGGGAGTACAAAAAACGGAGACTGACGGAGTGAGGTTGAAGGGTTGAAAAATAAGTTTTCCAAAAATGAGAGACTATCTGGGATATTTAAATGTCAAAGGGACTGACTGTAAAGTTTTGAAACTTCCAGGGACCGATAATTAATTTTCCTTAGAATATAATATCGACTTTTGGATCATAACTTTTTTTTGGCATAGGGGATAAACCCCTCCACAAAGGGATGTCAAAGGGCATGGCTTTAGGTGAAGAGCGCTCTTGACCCCTCACCGTGTGCATACAAAATATATGGGTTCTCGAATCTTGGAGTTTTGTGCTCACTAAGTGAATTACCCAACTACTCCCTCCGTTAAGGAGATGAGGACTCAAACCTAGGAGTTTTGTTCACCAAATGAATTACCCAACACACAGGACCTGAGACATCGTCAGACCAATGGTCTTTTGGTAGGATCATAACTTTTGACAACATATTATTATCATATTGTACTTTTTCCATTCCACCAACAATTGTAATACATTGATTAAGTCATGTTAATTTTTATTATAAAATATATAAATATATTGACAAGTAAGTTGATTCACACTTTTTCTTTTTGATTTTTGATCTGTTTATTAAATAGTCCAAATACGGGTCAAGTATAAATGGGTTGGATCAAAACCCAATCTAGTCAACACCCAATACACCAGCTAGTTTTTAACACCTCTTTTTAAGAACAGTGTTCAACCGGCCTAATCTTATCATGAGCATATATATATATATATATATATATATATATATATATATAGTTTGAATAGGAAATAAAGGTGGAGTAAAACTTTTTTTATTTTTTATTATTGAGTTCAGATCCAAATACACCAATAATATTTTTTCTAAATAAAAGATATTTGCCTATAAATAGAACAACAAGGGTCTTTAATTGGACTAAAATAAATATTAGGGGTAATATTATCTTATTCTAAATAAGAGCCAAATATAAATCAATGCACCTTTTAAATCAAATTCCAACTGTACTGACATTAAGTGAAATTATCTTGATATTAAATCTTAATTAATTATTTAATGTAATAAAAAAACTGTTGTAGTAACTTAATTTAAATTAAAACTTTATTAAATTTAATAATAATAATAATAATAATAATAATAATAATAATAATAATAATAATAATAATAATATTAAATCCTTGGACCAGAATGAAAAGAGTGCAAACTGGAGAACAAGATTCCTGATCCTTCTTTTCTTGTTTTCCATAAAAAAAAAACATTTTATATTATTAATTTTATTATTCCACTTCCACACCCCCTTCGTTTCCGCTTTTCCTCCTAATCTCTTGTGAATGTCCCAATCTCTCCAAATCTAATTGAAATCTTTCCATTCTCAACCACTGCGACTGCGAGCAAAATAAACACTCAAATTACCTTCATTTTAACTTTTTATTCTTCAGGGGCGACCTTGTGAACTTGTGCTAGGGTTTTGCCCAGGGACCCAATTTAGGGTTTTTAGTCCATGGTCATGAATCTCAAATTCCTCGCTTTGCTGATTCCTTTGGAGTAGGAGTGAGGTCAGGGCGAAGATGATTGCTGAGAAGCCCAATTGGATCAGGCATGAGGGGCTGCAAATCTTCTCCATTGACATCCAGGCCGGCGCCCTTAGGTTCGCCACCGGCGGGGGCGATCACAAGGTGGGGTCTTTTCCATCTTGGCATGCTTTATTTTGGCCAAATTTTGAGTATACTTTTTCAAGTCTGGATTTTTAAGTGTTTCTTGTCAGCTTTTGTTTGTATGATCTTTGTAGGTTAGTATGTGTCCATAATTTTTGAATTTTCTCAAATTGCTACATCGTTTTGTAGTGTAAAAGATGAAGTTGTTGTTGTTGCCATTGTTCTTGGAGGATCTTGTTTAAGTTTGCAACTTTTGCTTGAATTCATTGCCAAGCTAGCGGTGATTTAGCAAACTTTTCGTGCTTCTGAGTATGTAATGTTAGTGTTTAAGCTGACTTCTTATGATCAAAGTGCCTCTAAGCTACACCACAGTGGCATATATCAATCCTAAGTAGATCCACTAAGTTTATTGGTTTTACATGGCACTATGAAGTATTCACACTTTCAAGTCAATCCAAGGATTAAGTCCTAAGTCAATACTGATAGTAGGAAACAGTGGTTGTGAAGTTCTATACGTTTGTTGTGCTTGTGCAGCTTTAGTCTACCAATCCTACGTTTACGGATGGGCCGACTTCAATATTTTCTAAGCTTCTTCATGAAATTGCTCTCATTATAGGTTCGCATATGGAGCATGAAATCAGTGGGCATGGATATGAATATTGACAATTCAAATCAAAGGCTCCTGGCAACTCTTCGTGATCACTTCGGTTCTGTCAACTGTGTTAGGTGGGCTAAGCATGGTAGATATCTTGCTTCAGGGTCTGATGATCAAGTGATTTTCATTCATGAGAGAAAACCTGGATCCGGCATAACTGAATTTGGTAGCGGGGAGCCTCCAGATGTAGAAAACTGGAAAGTGATAATGACATTAAGGGGTCACACTGCTGATGTGGTAATTACGGTCCCCCTCTTATTCTGATATCCACTGATTTGAATGGATCTGTTGTTTATTAATTCTGTTGTTTCTTTACCTTAACATCTTTCTCACTGAGTAAATTCCCTTCAATGCTTGAAGTAGGTGGATCTCAACTGGTCTCCGGATGACTTAATATTAGCCAGTGGCAGTTTGGATAATACTGTTCACATTTGGAACATGACCAATGGCATTTGTACTGCAGTCTTGAGAGGCCATTCCAGCTTGGTTAAAGGGGTTACTTGGGATCCTATTGGATCTTTTGTAGCAAGCCAGTCAGATGACAAGACTGTAATCATTTGGCGCACAACAGACTGGAGTCTTGCCCACAGGACAGAGGGACACTGGTCAAAATCTGTAAGTCATTATGGTGATGTTATTATGTTTAATTGGTTTGCTTACTATGCTATTTGTACTTTGTCTTATCAAGAGATTGCCTCCTTTCAGCTTGGGTCGACATTTTTTAGGCGTCTTGGATGGTCACCTTGTGGCCATTTCATCACCACTACTCATGGCTTTCAGAAGCCTAGACATTCAGCTCCTGTTTTAGAAAGAGGAGAATGGTCTGCCACTTTTGATTTTTTAGGGCATAATGCACCTGTTATTGTGGTAAAGTTTAACCACTCCATGTTTCGTAAGAGTAATTTGACCAACCACGAGGGAAATGCTCCACCCACTGGATGGGCCAATGGTTCCTCCAAAAATTCAACTAAGGAAACACTACCGTATAATGTCATTGCTATTGGAAGTCAAGATCGTACTATAACAGTGTGGACTACAGCAAGTGCCCGTCCTCTCTTCGTTGCGAAACATTTCTTCACTCAAAGCGTTGTTGATTTATCCTGGTAAAGCACTTGCTCTGGTTAATTTCAACAGGAATGATTTGTGAATATCTTTCTCACCTATTATGTATTCTTTTTTTCTGCATTTTGGATTGAGGATACAGGAGCCCTGATGGGTATGCACTTTTTGCCTGCTCTTTGGATGGGACAGTGGCAACTTTTCACTTTGAAGTGAAGGAACTGGGGCACCGTTTAAGTGACAGTGAGTTGGATGAGTTGAAGAGAAGTCGTTATGGTGATGTCAGAGGAAGGCAGGCAAATTTAGCTGAAAGCCCTGCACAATTGTTGTTAGAAGCAGTTTCTGCTAAACAGTCAGGCAGCAAGAAAGGACCACCTGACGCTCAACAGAATCAGATTCATGAAAAATCTTCTGCTGAAGCAGCAAATCAAATTGTCAGCCAGCCAATTCCCAAGGCTTCCACGACCCAAGTTGAAGATGATAAGAAGATTGGTGGTGCTAGTAATGATGGTGTGAATAAAATTGCACCCACCCGCATTTCTAGTCCCGTGAAACAGCGGGAATATAGGCGTCCAGATGGACGGAAACGAATAATTCCAGAGGCAGTTGGAGTTCCTGCCCACTCAGAAAATATCTCTGACCCTGCTCAAGTTTTAGATTTTTCTTCCTTAGGTTCGGAACAGCAGAAAGATGATCAAGGACTGTTTCTTGCTGATAGTGGAGTAAGGGAAACTTCTTTCAAGAGACCATTTAGTGGAGCGTCTGATGCTGGCAGGTGCAATAACTGTGGTTCTAAAGATCGGTCTGGGGTGACTGCCAGAGTTAACATCAGTGAAAGCCTTGTTATAGAGAAGGCACCTGCCTCAGCCAACAATGATGGTAGAATAAATGTAGAGCATTCAGGTCTTGTGGGCTTGCCAGGTTCTTTAACATCATGCAATGTTCTTTCTATTCGGGTATTTGATAAGAAAGATGGTGATGGTAGTCTACCAGTCTGCTTAGAAGCTAAAGCAGTAGAGCGCTCTGTGAATGATATAGTTGGTGTTAGAAATACGTTTCCGACAAAAGAAACTGAAGTTAGATGCACAAAGGGAACCAAGACTCTCTGGTCTGATCGAATATCTGGAAAAGTAACTGTCATGGCTGGAAATGCCAATTTCTGGGCTGTTGGCTGTGAAGATGGTTGCTTACAGGTATTCAAATGGCTACCTTCTACTAAGTGGTGGTAATTTTTGAATTGGCATATGAAGAACCTATAGCTTAAATGAGACTGGTTCATCTATCGTTAAAGATCTATCTTATTCGGAAAAGGCAGCTTAAAATAGAGAATTTGAATGATAATACTGATTGTTATCTTTGTTCAAAACTAGCGACATCAAAGTGTTTTAAGACTGACAGGATCAAACAAATGACGAATATCCTTTGTTCATAGTATGGGCCTTAATTCTGCTATATGTTTTCATTATCAGAATACTTTATTAGATGAATTATTAACATGTTAACTGGTAATCTCTTAAGTAAGAATTGGGTTGAGGTGTGATGGGAAAATTTTAGACTGTTATTTTGATGCATCATTTATTTGTTATATTGTTTTGGATTTAAAATCTATTCCTTTGTAACAAACATATATTGTTTTTCTTATCATTGATATGCATTCTTCACAAATTCTCTCGTGAATGCCAATACCACATTATTAACCAACATAGTAAGCAATGACCTTGTTTTACTATCTTATAAAATTGGAATTAAGATACTAACTGAATCAAACACACACCTGCCTTCTACTCATAAATTTCTTTTTTTAATCTATCCAAATTATGTATGCAATTGGGGTGCTATCAATACCTATTGTTTGAATTAGTAAATATAAAATCTGGTGATGCAAAAATATTTTTTTTCATATTGTTGAAGGTTTATACAAAGTGTGGAAGACGAGCTATGCCAGCTATGATGATGGGTTCAGCAGGAGTTTTTATAGATTGTGATGATTGCTGGAAGCTACTGCTAGTTACTAGAAGGGGGTTGTTGTATGTCTGGGATCTTTTCAAGAGGACATGTCTTCTTCAGGACTCTTTAGCTTGTCTGGTTACAGCAAAAGAAGATTCATCTGGAAAGGATTCTGGTATGTATTTCATTGACATGTTCTGATTTTGTATTACTTAGTAGTTTTCCTCAAGTTTTGTATTGATAATTTTGTTAAAACTATTATTTTGAAGTACCAATTTAGTTTATGTCCTGTCTCTCCAATTTACTCTTATGGGTTTGCAATGTCATTATCAGGCACCATAAGAGTTATATCAGCAAGGTTCTCAAGATCTGGCTCACCCCTGGTGGTTCTTGCTACTCGCCATGCATTTCTTTTCGATATGAGCCTCATGTGCTGGCTGAGAATAGCTGATGATTGCTTTCCAGCTTCAAATTTCGCAAGCTCTTTTAGCTTAAGCTCTATCCATTGTGGTGAACTGGGCAGTCTGCAGGTTGATATTGGAAAGTTCCTAGCTAGAAAACCATGCTGGAGCAGGTTTGTTACCATCTGAAGGCTTTATTTTTTCTTGTGCCTTCATTACTTCTGTTTTATACTAGAAATGGCCACCTTTATTTGGCTTCTATTTAACCATCTTTTGTTTTTCAACCTTGTTCTTCAGGGTGACAGATGATGGTGTGCAGACACGTGCTCATTTGGAGGCACAGCTTGCATCATCATTGGCATTGATGTCACCTAATGAATATCGGCAGTGCCTTCTCTCTTATATACGGTTCTTGGCAAGGTCAGTATGCTGTTTTTTTCTCTTTTCTGTTAACTTGGTTGTTTAGCTTTTAATGTAGTTTCTCAGTCCTATATTTATTTCTTTTGATTTCTGCTTAACTTAGCTACTGGCCATTGTGAGTCATGAGCTACTATAAATGATTCTGCTGCCTGATTGTTTCACAATAATAAAGCCTATTTCACTCTTTTGCAGAGAAGCTGATGAATCTCGCTTGCGTGAAGTCTGTGAGAGCTTTCTTGGACCTCCTACTGGAATGGCCCAAGCCTCATCATCTGATTCAAAGAATTCATCATGGGATCCTTGTGTACTGGTAAGTCTCTCTGGTTTTCAGATAAATTTTCTGTTTCTTTAATGAAAAAGTGGGTTTCTGGTTTTCCTCCTGAAAGTTTCATATCCACATACAATGCCGTAAACATGCTTGCCCTGAATTGATATTAGATTGTTCTGCTGAACTAAACCATTATTTAGTTTGAAATGAATTTGCTACACAGGTGTTAGCATGAATATTTTTTAGGGTAATTTTAAAAAAAAAGTTTCACAGATTTGCATAATAGGAAAAGTGGTTTTTTTTCGGAAAAAATCTTATGGTTTCTCAAGTTAACAAAAAAAAAAGGAAAAATCGTTAATTTCCACTAACGGTGTTAAGTTGACAAAGGTATTTTCGTCAAATTTTATAAAATAGATGCCGAAAATTATATAAAAATTGCCCTAACTTGGATTTTTTTTTAAATCTCCATTAGTTTGAGAGATCAAAACAAAAAAAATGCCCCTACCAACTAAGCATGAGTTAACACTGTTAATAGGAGTTAACGGTTTTTTCTTTTTTTTTTGTTAACCGGAGAAACCACAAGATTTTTTTCAGGAAAAAAACCACTTTTCCTATTATATAAATCTGTGAAATCACATAGATTTTTTTAAAAAAAAATTTATCCTATTTTTTAAGATTTTCAAGCAAGAACCAACTTTGTAGTCTGATCTTGATCTCTAAACAGTTATTTTGGCTAATCCGCCTTTACTGCAGGGAATGAAAAAACACAAACTTCTCAGGGAGGATATCCTTCCAGCCATGGCATCAAACAGGAAAGTCCAACGGTTGTTGAATGAGTTCATGGATCTTCTATCTGAATACGAAACTGTCGAAATGAACATCGATCAACCAGATCCTTCCCCACCAACAACAGACATGGTTTCATGAAGTTAGGTTCAACTGTAGGAGGTACTTGTAATTTGTTAATCTTGGCAAGTTCACAGGAAAAAAGAAAAGACATGGAAGTAGTGTAGCCTATTTTCTTTCAATGCCCGACTCGTTCATAATTCATTCCTCACAAATAGATTGACAAGGAGAAAATGCGAGCAAATGCCAACCCTTTTATTTCCTTCTTTTTGCTATAAGTTCATGTTCTCTTTATCTATGGGCGCTTTAAGTGGTCTCACCAAATGTCAGTAAAATGATGTTGGTGCATTCAACAATAGTCTAATCGTATACAAGTCAGTCTGTGTGCTAACCTTGATGATGAATTGGTTGGTAGATGATCTTTCAAATTTAACGACATATTATTTGTGAAGGGCCCTATCGCTCATTAAAATGGGAAGACAAATCTCATGTTAGTTTCAGCTTTGCTGTAGAAGCAAATTGGTTGATTTTCATTTTTATTGTGCAGAGATGTGTATGTTCAAGGAACCAGCAGGCACGGCACCACAAGCTCCATTCTTCCTTCTTTTTATTTTATTTTATTTTATTTTATCTTTTTTCTTTATATTCAATATGATTTGATTCTGTTGGAGAATGAGAACTGAAATGCCAAAACTTGTTTTTCTTCACTTGGTTCTCCACCCTGATAATAAATAGGGTTAAAGTCATTTTTGGTCCTAGAAATAGGTTCAATGTTTATTTTCATCCTTAATTTTAAAATTTGTTCAATATGGTTCGTATATATTATGTATTCGGCTGATATGGCGCTGATGGGGCATATGAATGAAGTACATGGTATATATTTGTTTTTTTTTAATTTTACATGTGGCTGTATTTTGATGACGTGGTAGGCCAACTGGATTGTTGACATGGCATGCCATGGGGCAATTTTTTTAATTTTAAATGTTCAATTTTTATTTTTTATTTTTTTTTATTTTTTAATTTTAATTTAAATTTTTTAACATTTAATTATTTTTTTCATCTGTAAATAACATTATAATGTGCAACGAGAAAAGTTTTTTTAGAATTTTTTTGTGTCGCGCGAAGGCAGCCCACAAGATAGGGTATTTTTTTGGGTTGCCTCCCTGCGACACAAAAATATTCTATTAATGCTATAACTTACTTTGCTTAAATTTTGTTTTAAAAAAAACTTTTTCTCATTATAATTAAAAATTAAAACTAAAAAAATTAAAAAATTAATAAATAAGAAAATATAAAATATAAAAATTTGCCACATTGTATGGCATGCCAGCAGTCCAGTTGACCTACCACGTCATCAAAATACGACCATGTATAAAATTAAAAATATAAATAAATATCTTCTATTTTATTCATATGTCACGTCAACATCACATCAGCGTTAGGGACTAAATGTGACAGAATACGTAATACATAGGGACCGTATTGAATAAATTTTGAAATTAAAGATCGAAATAAATATTGGACCTATTTCTAGAGACCAAAAATGATTTTACCCCTAATAAATATTCAAGGCTGTTTTTGTGCCGAGTTTTATAATTCAGCATGGGTACTCCAATAGCTTGACTCCTTGTCCATTTTTTTTAGCACAAAATTCATTTATTGTTTGATTTTTAGTCTAACAAATAGTATGATCAATAAATTTTTTAGTCTAATAAAATATAAAATATAATCAGAAAATATTAGAAAACAATCAAATTTCTAAAACAGGATGGTTATCCGTGTTAATTAAATCTGACCAAAATTACAAGTTTATATATATATATATATATATATATATATATATATATATATATATTATTGTATGATTTTTGAACTAAGGAGCTGAATTTTATTGAGGCAAACCCTATTCGATGTCAATTTGAAACTATTTTTGAGCTGCTAGAAAAAGCAGCTCAACTCTGAGTATTCATCAGACATCAGAGAGACGTAAATAAAATTCTCAGTGATCCATTTCATGTCTGTTGTGTTCGGTTGAAGGTTATCCCACCTGGGGATAGAAATAAGTTTTGAAAAATTTTGAATTGTTTTGGAGAGAATTTTTAAACAAATATAGTGGGTTATATCTTTAAATCTTAGTTAAAAGTTTTGGGGGGAAATTTTTTTTTATGGGGAATTGTGTTGAAGGATAACCCCCAACCAAACATGGTTGTTAATAGTTTTTATTTTTTTTTGATAAAAGTGAATAAACCCTCCCCTGCCCCTTCGGATGAGGTGAAGGAGGGTGTCATAAAATAAGATAAAATATTGTAATATTTTCCCCAAATGCATGTTTGGATCAAAAGGTTTGGGGAAGGTGAGGTTTATAGAGGTAAAATGGAGGTTTGAAAACATCCATTTTACCTCCAAATCGGGGGTTTGGAAAGGTTTTGATGTGTAAGATAATTAAAATACCTTTTAAGGTTTTGACGTGTAAGATCACTAAAATAAATTAATAAAACTTATTTTGAAAATAAAAGATATTTTCCTATAATAATAAATAAATAAATGTATTAGATTTTACTTAGTCATTTAATTGAATATAACATTGAATATTAATTGAATATTAGTATATAATATTAAGTAAATAAATCTATTAGTATATAATATTGAATATTAATTGAATATTTGTATATAACATTAAATAAATTCAAACTCTTAAGTTATTTCTTCAAAGGGTATTTTTGTATATTAGCATATAACCTTACCTTATGTTACTTTCAAACAAAATACTACAAGGTTTGAAAACCTCTTTTTACTTTACCTTTTATCCAGACTAGGTACTATTATCAGACTATGTAGTGTTTGGTTTGAAAGTAATGGAAGGTAAGGTTGTATACTAATATTACAAAAATTCCCCTCCCGTGAGCTGGCCTTGTTACCATTGATCTCAGAGCTACCTACTCCTGAGGAGAGCATCGAAATAGAAAGCAATATGACAACACGTCTCATTACTTCTGTGGGTAGGAACAAAAGAGCAGAGGAATTCGTTAGTGATCCTCTGCAGGCCCAACCTCAGTCCCTAGATGTTTCGGCAGAAGCCCATGCCCGCTTGGTGGGCAGAGTCACACAGGCACTCAAACCCAAAGTGGCTCCACCAAATGGAGATCAACCCATGGAGGGAGAAATGGTTGAAAGAGAGAAAAGCTGTGATGAAATTGATGAAGATATGCCACTTGCAATAGTGCAGAAGGTTGTGAAGTTGGAAGCTTTGGCAAGGCGCAGTAAGCCTATGACTGGCTCAAGTATGAAGAAAGGCCGTGTGGACATCCCAGCTGGAGATCCATAAACCCCTTCCTGATAAGGATGTTTCTCAACCTTTTCTTCCCGGTTTTGATTATGAATTCAATTAAAATTCTCTGTTGGAACTGCAGGGGTTCATCGAATCCTAGGATTGTCAGTAGAATAAAGTCTCTCATGAGAAATCTCCAGACAGATATAGTGTGCCTAGTGGAAACCCGAGCAGATGATCGGGCAATCAAGTTTTGTAAGAAGTTTTCAAAGTCATGGGAATGGGCTACCATCCCAACACAAGGCATGTCAGGAGGTATCTCACCCTCTGGAAACAGAGGGTAGGTATTGTCATTCCCATTGCTATATCTAGATATGCCTTACATTTGGTAGTTTCATCTGATAAACCCAAGGAGTGGATTATATCAGTAATTTATAACTCTCAAAATATTTAGCTTCAAAAAGCCCAATGGTTAGACTTATCAACCCTCTTTGACCTTAACTTACCTTGGGTTATGATGGGGGATTTCAATGCAATTCTTAATTCTGAAGAACACATGGGAGGTTCCTTTGACCACTATTCTACAAAATCCAAGTTATTTAATGACTTGGTAGCATATAATCAGTTTTTTGACATGGGTTTTTGTGGATCATCTTACACCTGGTGTAACAACCAACTTGGATTAGCTAGGAGGTGGGTTAGACTTGATAGAGTACTAGCTACTAATGATTGGCTGGCAAATTTTGAATCCTATTTTGTAAAACATCTCCCTAGGACTGCCTCTGATCATTCTCCAATGTTTTTGAAAGCAAAACTGTATTCCCATAAAAGGCAGAGGGTTTTTCAATTTGAAAATTATTGGTTTGAACATGAAAGTTGTCATCAAGAAGTAACCAAAGCCTGGTTGTCTAGAACCAATGCCTCTCCCATGCATGCTTTTAATCACTATGTATCTAAAACAAGATCTTATTTATCCAAATGGAAAACAAAAGGTCTGCCATCCCTTGATAAAGCCATTACAAAAACTGAAGAGGAAATAGCCTTTTTGGAATCATTAGAACCCACTCTAGGTTATTCTGATCTCAATAGTATTGCTTTAAGAGGATTGTATAATAAACACTCTGCCCTTTTAAGGCAAAATACTATTAAATGGGCACAAAGGGCTAAACTAATGTGATTGAGAAATGTGGATTATAACACTAGCTTCTTTCATAGACAAGACAAAATTAGAGGGCATCAAAATAAAATTTCAGCTATTCTTGATGACCAGGGGACTCTTCAAACTGAGCAGATTGATATAGAGATGGCTTTTTCAAATTTCTATACTAAACTCTGGTCCTCTACTAGTGATATTCCATTGGAAGCCTTGATCTCTAGCTTACCAAATGATTTGCCAACCTTATCAAATAGAAATAGAGAGAGCTTATCCAGATCAGTCACCTTAAAGGAAATTTACCAAACACTAAAAACCATGCCCAAGGGTAAAAGTCCAGGCCCTGATGGTTTCAATGTTGAGTTCTACCTTTTTTATTGGGATTTGATAAAAGAGCCACTTTTCCTTGCTATCCAGCACTTCTTCCAAATAGCTTGTCTTCCAAAAGCTTGGGGTAGAACATATGTGGCCTTGATCCCCAAGAAGAATATGTCAAGTAGCGTGCAGGATTTTAGGCCTATCTCACTTTGTAATGTATCTTACAAAATTATCTCTAAGCTACTTGCAAACAGATTGAAAGCATGCATTAATGGACTTATTGGGCCAGAACAATCAAGTTTTCTAGCTTGTAGGTCAACTACTGATAATATCATAGCAGTACAAGAGATTGTGCATTCATTAGAATATGATTCCCAATCCCTCCGTAGGATGATTCTAAAATTAGACATTGAAAAGGCATATGATGTCCTAGAGTGGAATGCCATCCTTGCCACCCTTAAGGTTATGAACTTTCCTAAAATATGGATAACTTGGATTAAAGCATGTATATCTTCACCCACTTTCTCCTTCCTAGTTAATGGACAACCTACAGACTGGGTACATAGTGAAAGGGGAATCAGGCAAGGTGATCCCCGCTCGCCCTACTTATTTATATTAGTTTCCCAAAACCTAACAACTTTCCTTAACCAAGCTATGAACTTAAAATTAATCCCTAGTTTTGATGATAGACTTGCAAACAACTTCAACCATTTATTGTTTGCAGATGATTCAATCATCATCACCAGGGCTTCCAGGGCAGTGGCTTGAAATTGTAGATTATGCTTGGATATATACAACAGACTTACAGGACAAAAGATCAATTTGGCCAAATCAACTATTCATTTTCCTACATGGATTAACAGAAGAATTAGAGGATCCATTGAAGCCATTCTAGGAATGAAAATTGGTGCATTTCCCTTCAAGTAATTTGGCGCTTTGATTTCACCTAAGAGAATACCTGTTAGCCATTGGCAACCATTAATTGATAGAACAAACAGTAGTCTCAATGCTTGGAACCCCACTGCTTTATCTCTTGCTGGTAGAGCAATCCTTGTTAACACTTCCCTAATGTCAATCCTTGTTTACTCCATGTCTTGCTACCCAGTCCCAGATATTGTTCTAGACAAGGTCTCCAAAATGGCTAGGAAGTTCCTCTAGGGGTATGGTACTGCAGGTGGCACTTTCCACTCTATTGGTTGAAACACTACTACGCTTGATAAATCTGAGGGAGGTTTGGGAATTAAAAACTTAAGACATGCAAAAGTAGCCCTTATGGTTAAAAACATAGTCCACATGTTAAACAAAGATGATAAAATCTGGGTGAAGATTGCTACACTTACGTATGGTATGTTCAACCCTTGGAATAGACCAAATCCGAATTCATCATCATGGTTTTACAAAATGCTCTACAAAACTGCATCTTCCATTAAATCCTTTCTATGGATTAATAGCTGCAATCCATCTGATATCAGCTTTTTAAGTGACCCTTGGTTATATGATATTCCAATCTCCCTTAAGCCCACTTATCTCAATATGGAATTGCCTACTGAAAATATAAACATCTTTGATTTTGTGCTAGACAGCAAAATTGATATTTCTGAAACTGTGATTTGCTTTGGGCATGATATTGATTGGGACAAGGTAAGTAAAATTAAATTTGATGTTGATATTGAGAATCATTGGACTTGGTCACCTAGTGGTTCACATAGTAAGATTGCTAGAAATGTATATGAATTCCTGAACCATAGCCAACATTCTGAAATAAGTAATTGGAAAGGTTGGCAGAGCCTTTGGAGATTACCTGTTGCTCCAAGGGTAAAAGTTTTTCTTTGGAGACTTATGCATGGTAAAATTCCCACTTATGAATTCTTATACACACTGAATATTGGACCACAAACACTATGCCCTCTCTGTGGAATTACATATGAAACTTTGGAGCACCTAATGCATTCCTGCAGATTTACCAAGCAGTGTTGGTCTTATGTATCTGATCATACTAATATTGATACTTATGTTTTGGAGAATATCTTGAGTGGGGAGTGGATTTTAAACCAAAATGTGACAGTGGGCAACAGGCATCTCCATGTTAAGGCCCTTGTGGCCACCTGTGCATGGACTATATGGAAGGCTAGATGTGACTTAGTCTTCAATAATAGGAGGGCTGAGCCTTTCCAGATTTTTAAACAAGCTCTCACCACCACACAGGGACATCTCTGAAAGGCTTAGAATCAGCTCATGGAGTATCTTAACTTATCATTTCATAACAATTCTGTCACCATCCTTTGTGATGTTTCTGGGTTGCTGACTCTATTTTTTGTGGTATAGGCTTTGTGGTGATGAAGGGCCAAAGCAATGTTATGATTGTTGGATGCTTAAGCAAGAAGGTGGACTCAAGCTTACAAGCTGAGATTCAAGCAATAGGAGCTGCACTGGAACAATGTCATTCAAGAGGAGTACAACCAAGAAGAGTTTTTATTGATTGCCTCCAAGCACTTGAGCTGATTTATAAAGAAGAACTGGATAGCAATGGAAAATATTTGGAAGATGTCCAAATTATAAGGGGATTTTTAGATCAAAATCAGATGCTGGAAATCAATTATTGTCCAAGAAAACTGAACATAGTTGCTGATGGATTGGCAAGTTATGCAAGGAGAAATCCACAATTGTCCCTCTTCCACCGCGGGGCAGACAAACCAAGATGGATTGAGGAATTAATTGCCGATTCTAATCTATGTTTTTAGTTCCTTTCTAGTTCCTTTTGGAAACCGTTTCGTTTTATGTTTTCTTAATTAGCTTGTAGAAGCTCTTATCAGTAAAAGAAAAAGGCCCTTTAAGAATTTGAGATGAATATAACAAATTTATACATGTGGCTAGCCAGTCATCAGCATAGACGAATCTAGTTTCCCGTTAGTCATTGGCGGCGGCGGATCCGGCGGCTGGCCGGCCATCAGCGACGATAGATCTGATGGCCAGCCGATCATCAGTAGCGGACCGGTGGCCGGGCGATCATCGGGTGGATAGTGGCGGTGGGTGGTGGTGACTCTGGTGAGTAACAATGGTAATTTGATAAAATATAAAAGAGCAGTTTACTTCATAAAAAAAAACCTCCTCAACCCCTGATTTGAAGGGTTGAGAAATGGAGGTAAAATGGGTGTTTTGAAACCTCCATTTTACTTCCTAAAACCTTACTCCCAAAATAACCCCCTCCCCAAATATGATTTTGGGGAAACTTTACTCTATCTAACTTTACAAACCTCCAAATAACCCCCATCCAAGGAGGCCTAAAGTGTTTGTTAATTAAAAGCATGGCAAGTGACAACACAACCAAAAATTCTGAACAATATAAAATAAACCGAGATCACCACATGATAGATTCTATTTAGTTCATGGTAATAAGAACTTTGGAAGCTTCTTTCAAAGTTCTCTATCTTGTTTCCCACCATTTTCAATTAAAAAAAGAAAAGAAAACAATGATCTCTCGAACTCTCCCAATGCTAAGGAGAAGAACAACTCTGACTCTGAGAGCCACAACAGTAAGCCATCTCCACTCTCTCGCGCTTCAACTGGAAACTACCAACGATGACCATGAAAGTCCTGAGTTGAGCCTCGCTGAGACCAACCGCTTGTTGTTCGCCTACTCCAGGAGCAATCTCAATCTACTAGTCCTCAATCTATTCTTGGAGACTTATCGGCAGGGCAAGCCTGTGGATGATTTGACTCTCTCCTGTGTTGTCAAGTCCTGTGGTTGTTTGTCCGATTGGATTCTTGGCAGACAACTCCATTCTTGCTGCATCAAGTGCGGATGGGGAGCTGGAGTCAGTGTCGGCACTGCTTTGATAGATATGTACATGAAATGTGACTTCGTGGAAGATGCAAGGAAAGTGTTTGATTTTATGCCTGACAGGAATGTGGTCTCCTGGACCTCTTTGATCACTGGGTACACTCAGAGTGGATTGCAAGATGTTGTCATGGATTTGTTTACCCGAATGCAAATGGAGAGTGTTTGGCCTAACCAGTTCACTTTTGCCAGTGTCCTATCATCCGTTGCGGCTCGGGGTGTTGTTTATGAAGGGAAGCAAGCTCATGCGCAGATTATTAAGTTTGGGCACCAATCGACTGTTTTTGTCAGCAATTCCCTGATGAATATGTACTTCAAGTGTGGGTTAGTTGAAGATGCTCTAAGAGTTTTTGATAGTATGGAGAATAAGGATGCTGTCTCCTGGAATTCGATGATTGCAGGGATGGTGTTGAACGGGTCTGATTTTGATGCACTGAAACTGTTCTGTGGAATGAAACTTTCCGATTTGAAACCAACTCAATTGACTTTTGTCACTGTGATCAAGCTATGTGCTAATCTGAAAGATCTCATCTTGGCTCAGCAGCTTCATTGCTGCGTGGTGAAAGATGGGCTCGAGTTAGATGTTAATATATCGACAGCATTGTTGGTGGTCTATAGTAAGTGTGGAAAAATGTCTGATGCTTTTGAGTTGTTCTCTGCCATGTCAGGAGCTAGAAACGTTGTGTCCTGGACTGCGATGATTGGTGGATACATCCAAAACGGGGAACTTCATCGAGCTGCTGTTCTGTTTTCTCAAATGATGGGAGGAGGTGTTCGGCCAAATGACTTCACCTTCTCAACCATATTAACTGCTTCTCCTTCCATTTCTCCAGCTCAAATCCATGCACAAGTCATCAAAACAAACTACCACAATGTCTCTTCAGTTGGAACTGCCCTTCTGGCTGCCTATGCTAAACTTGGGAGCACGCAAGAAGCCCTTTCTGTTTTTGGGGACATCGATGTGAAGGACATCGTTGCCTGGTCTGCAATGATGTTTGGCTATGCCCAAGCAGGGGACTCGGAAGGTGCTGCCAAGCTGTACTCTGAAATGAACATGAAAGAAGTTAGGCCAAACGAATTCACTCTATCAAGTGTTATTGATGCATGTGCCAGCCCAGCTGCCTCAGTTGAGCAAGGGAAGCAGTTTCACGGCATTGTAATCAAGTTCAGATACCAAGGTTCCATTTGTGTGAGCAGTGCACTTGTTACAATGTATGCCAAGAAAGGGAGCATCGAGAATGCTCAGAAGGTCTTTGAGAGGCAATCAATCAGGGACCTGGTATCCTGGAACTCAATTGTCTCTGGTTATGCTCAACATGGCTATGGGCACAAGGCTCTTGAGATTTTCAAGGAAATGGAAGCCCATGACCTTGAAATGGATGGTGTTACCTTCCTCGGTGTGATTGTAGCTTGCATGCACGCAGGCCTGGTTGAAGAAGGGCAGAAGTACTTTGATTCAATGATAAGGGATCACCGAATAAATCCAACAATGGAGCATTATGCTTGCTTGGTAGACCTCTACAGTCGTGCTGGCAAACTTGAAGATGCTTTGAATTTCATTAAAGGAATGCCATTTCCAGCAGGACCGACAATCTGGCGAACACTCTTGGGGGCTTGCCGGGTCCATAAAAATGTAGAGCTTGGAAAGCTTGCCGCAGAACAACTTATGTCACTTGAGCCACAGGATTCTGCTGCTTATGTGTTGTTGTCAAACATCTATGCATCGACAGGTAAATGGGAGGAAAGAGCTAAAGTAAGGAAGCTAATGGATGAGCGGAATGTGAAGAAAGAAGCTGGCCGTAGCTGGATTCAGATCAAGAACAAGGTGCACTCTTTCTTAGCATCAGATAGATCACATCCTTTATCTGAAAGCATATATGAAAAGCTCAAAGAAGTGACCATGAGATTAAAGGATGAAGGATATTGTGCCGATACAGACCTGGTACTACATGAGGTGGAAGAGGAATACAAGGAAGCCATGCTCTCTCAGCACAGTGAGAGGTTAGCAATTGCTTTTGGATTGATATCAACACCTCAAGAGACTCCCCTCCAGATTGTGAAGAACCTAAGGGTGTGCGCTGATTGCCACACGGCAATCAAGATGATATCGAAGTTAGAGAGAAGGAACATTGTCGTGCGGGATTCAAATCGATTCCATCACTTTAAGGATGGTTCTTGCTCTTGTGGTGACTACTGGTGAATGGCTTAATCAACAAAAAAGAACTTCCATTGAAATGCATATCTGTTGGAGTTCTAACTATGATCTGCAGATATATATGGATCTATAAATTAATGAAAATTTTGGAAGCATGGAATGCCAGAAATAAGATCTCAATCTCAAGCCCTAATTTTTTCAAGAAGATCAGCTCTTCTCAAGGTTTTCCGATTAAAAATATTTATTATTGTCTAATGGATATAGAAGTGAAGTCAAAACGGGTTTTGCCGTTACCCGTAAAAGACAAGCTAGATCCGATCCGGTAAGGCAGCACAACTACAAGAGAGGGAGAGGGCATCGAAGAATAGAGTGAGTGAGCGCGAGATGGGGGGCAAGCGGGGGAAGCAGCAGCGGCCGCCGGCGAGGCCTAGGTCCCGAGTCTCGTCTTCTTTCCTCGATGACTCCGAGCCCTTGCCCTCCTCCGCCTACGATCTTCCATCGCCTCAGGACAAAGGGAGTGAAGCAAGTGAGGAAGAAGATGACGGAGAAGCTGAGGACAAGTGGAATGATGGCCCGCCGTCCAAGTTCGAGCTTTATCAGCGATCCGTTCAGGTTTTGATCCTTTTTTTTTTTCCTCTAAAGGCGTGGTCTTTTCGAGGTAGGGTTTTGTTATCATTGATTTGATTGTTTGGCAGTCGCCAAAGGGAGACATTAGCTACATGCAGAAGTTCTTCTTGATGTACGTCGGTGGGAGGATGCCTCTACACATGCAAGAGGACTTTTGCGGCACAGCCCTCCTTAGGTATAAGCTTTCTATTGTTTTTTTGTTTTTTTTGTTTTTCTCTTTTGATATTCTACAATTTGATTTTTTGAGTTCTTGAGATTGAGCTAGGGTTAGGGTTTTTGTTTCCCGTCATGAGGTGAATACTTTCTATGCTGATTAAGCTTCAGTTGTTTCTTTTCCATTTGGACTATGCTAGTTCACATATTTGTCAAGTATTGTATTATCTTGATTCAAAATACTGAACTTTTTTCTTGAGTTCATTCAATGCAATTCAAGGCTTCATTGTTGGTAAGAGAAGAACATCTCCAATGCTGTTATTTTTTTTTTCTTCTCTTGTGTTCTTGATTGTGTATGGAGTGAGGCATCACAAACTAGATATATGACTTGCAGCTGTGAGTGGATTAGAAGTGACCCGAGACGAACTGCTGTGGGTCTAGACTTGGACCTTGAGGCACTCAACTGGTGTTTGGAGAACAACTTAGTCAACAGTGGAGTTAATGGGTGTTCTAGGATCTCCCTTTTTCATGGAAATGTTTTGAAGCCTCAGGAGGCCTATCTTGTCAATCAAATAGTTGAAGATCCTTGTGTAAATGTAGGCGATGTTACTTCTGAAGTTGCCTTGCTGACTGTAGGTTCTGAATCTGGGAAACAGGTTTGTTCCATCAGTTCAACCATGAAACAGGTGGTGCTGCCAGGAAGAGACATCATTTGTGCTTTCAACTACAGCTGCTGTTGCCTTCAAAGGCGCAGAGATCTGGTATTATACTTCAGGCATGCTCTTCATGCCCTGTCAAAGAAGGGTGGCATATTTGTTATGGATGTATATGGAGGTACATCATCTGAATGCAAGCTGCGTCTTCAAAGGAAATTCCCCAACTTCATAGTAAGTGATAAGGCCTAATATGACCAACAAAATAATATTCCGGGTAGCAAAAATTGGTTCTGTCTGAATATTGACTAAAATGAGTAGGCATAATGTAGAACCAGTATTAAAATTCTGAAAAATTTTGAGTTTATGTCAATTGGCAAGAAAAACCATATGTTGATTTGTAGCCTTGCTTGATATGCAGTATGTCTGGGAACAAGCAGATTTTGATATCATCAACCGCAAGACAAGAATCAGCCTTCACTTTCATATTGGAAAGAAGCATGTAATACGACATGCATTTTCATATGACTGGCGATTGTAAGTTGTCCTTTAAATTCTTATCTTCTGTTTTCCCTGTGATTTTGCTGTCATTGATTGATATATCATGCGTGTTGTTGGTTTGTTGATATTGATTTAGTCTCACAATTATTTGGCTTTGATTCTAGTTCCGGTGGACAATTATTTGACAATAATCAAGTCAGGTTTGCCTTTTCCACAAGGATAAGTTGTGGAGAATGGAGATTCTAACCTCAAGACTCTAGAATCATTAGTGAATGCCAAATTTTGTTTTTGTGCTTTTATAACATGCTATGGTGTCTTTTGTCTCTTGTTGATTCCTTTTTTAGGAGCAATGTCCTAGTTGGTGATCTAATGTCATTAGAGCCATCAAAGTAGAAGTGCTCACAAGCAACAATCTTTGTACATCAGTTAGATTTTCACAGGATACTGCCTCCTGTAGATGATGCAAAATTTGTTTGTGCAGGTGGTCACTACCGGAAATAAAGGACTGCCTTGAAGAGGCTGGTTTTCAATCTGTGCATTTCTGGGTCCGAAAGATGCCAAACACCAGCGATATCGGAAATGCGGTAGAATATAGTGCCAGCTATGATTTGAAGTATGAAGAGATATCATCCTTCCAGCAGGAAGATGCTTGGAATGCTTACGTTGTTGGTGTGGCAAACTTGCAACTCTGAAGACCACTTCTATTTTCAATCCAGTACCACAAGCTACTTGTGCCTGGTTCTTGTTGCACCAATTTGAATCTGACACTACTTTCGTGATGTATCCCACCCAATTGACTGTTAATCAATAACGATTTTTTTAAAGTTGTGTACCAGTCCATTTCATGAAATGGAAGTTAACAGACGCATTGAGCTACTAAAATCCAATCAATTCCTTATTGGAGAGACGCTCAAATTCCCAGAACAATGTGTCATGTACAGGTATGGTACAGCCCACCAAAAAGATAATAGTATAATACATCATTTGAGATGTTCTGGATTATGATCTTTCAGCTTGAAAAGGGAATTATACAAGAACTGTATCAAGGTACAAAACAAAGTTGGCCTTGATGCTTTAATTAATCTAGGTTATAAACAGATCCAACTACTACGTAACTCAGCATCATTCCTTTCAACCAGCCGTTGAAACCGCCTCATCACCATTGTCTAGCTCCTGTTCAACTCCTTTCACCTGCAAATGAAATTTAGAGATTCCTAATGAAAAATGTTAATGACTTATCCCGTCAGGTTATGTTTGATGCTTATTGTGGTTTCTAAAACCAATTACATCCGATCTTGCTTCTTACAGACACCATAGACTGCTGAATGATGCACAGTTGCTAAAAAATGTACTTTAACAGCATTACCTCAGGGACATAATGCATGAGCATGTTCTCAATGCCAGACTTCAATGTGACAGATGAGCTTGGACAGCCACTACAGGCCCCTTGCATTCTTAGCTTCACTATACCAGTTTCTCTGTAAGGGAACATAAAAGATGCAGGATAATTAGAAGCACTCACAGCAGAAACATGGTAGTGAGTGTGCCGTGTATGATGCGCGCGCGCGCGCCCGCACGTGTGTGTGTGTGTGTGTGTGAGAGAGAGAGAGAGAGAGAGAGAGAGAGAGAGAGAGAGAAACTCGTCAAAGCCACAGTATTCAATGTCTCCACCATCATCTTGTACTGCAGGCCTAATCCTGGTTTCCAGTAGTTCCTTGATCATTGCGACAATTTCTGAGTCATCCTACAAAAACATAAAACAGTAAACATCATTAGAGTTAAGTACATGAAACTTGAACTCATAAATCAGTTGGCCTTTGAACTTCAAATTTGTAGAGTGGAAGACAATTAATTCCACTAAGTTAACAGAAAGCACAACAGAGGCTAGCCAGTTGATAATAGCATAACAACACCAATCAAACTTAAATCAAGTAAGAAACAGGTAGCAATACATTGAAAACAATAGATCTAACAAGGCAAAGCCTAAAAAAAACAAGAGAAAAATCTTGGACCAAAAAAAAAAAAAAAAAAAAATCTACTAGAGGCCAGAAAACTAGTCATAATAAGCCTCCTGGAAATAAAAATTGAAGAAAAGAGTGTCCGAGTACATTTATGGTCATATATATCCAAGCCTATAATAAAGACCTCATCATTAACTTTAAATGAATAATTTAGCCATATTCAACTAGATACTTGGCATTCTTCAAGAGATGGTGTTTGGATTTTCCAACCTTCTTCATCCAAACACCTTTTGGGGTTAGGTTTGATATTCAAAGAAGATTTAATTAATTAAAAATAGAATTATTTATTAATATCTACTAAAACTATTATACTACTAGCCTAGTGCTACAAAGCTATCGCTATATGCGGGATCCAGAGAAGGGTCGGATCACTTGGGTCTATTGTACGCAACCTTACCTTGCTTTTTTTTTGCAGGAAGCTATTTCCATAACTTGAATCCGTAATCTCCAGGTCACATGGCGACAACTTTACCATTGGACCAAAACTCTCATTCAACTATTATACTACTAACAAACAATATTTATTAATTTAAAACAAATTAAAATTATTTATTTTAATTAGTATTAATTAAATAAAAGGGGAATCTCGACGCAACGGTAAAGTTATCGCTATGTGACTTGGAGGTCACGGGTTGAGTCGTGGAAATAACCTCTTGCAAAAAATGCATAGTAAAACAACGCACAATAGACCTAAGTGGTCCGACCCTTCCCCGAACCCCGCGTATAGCAGGCGGTTTATAGTACCGGGTTGCCCTTTAGTATTAATTAAATAAAACTTTACTCAACTTACTTTAAAAGTTTCACTCCAAAACATATTCAAACTACAAATCTCAACCGGAACTTAAACTCATCCAACCAAACACCACCCAAAGGTTTATTGTAATCTTAGACATACATCATCATCTCTAAACAAGATCTATTACAAACAGGCTCATATATAATCATCAAAGCACTGTATACAGATTGATTTTCTTCATGCAGAATTAATTCTAACCTTCCGTCATCAACCTAAAAGTGTTTTTCATATTAAAGGGATAGAAACAAAAATTGATTTGTACACAATCTAATTGTATCATAAGATTTGCTTGATGGTTAAGAGTGCAGGCAAGACCTGTGTAATATGCCTTCTTTTGCTAATGTAACAAATTCTATGGAGTCAAAACTAAAAAAAAAAAAAAAAAAAAATTCATGGAAGGAAATGAAGTTGAAGTGGAAACGTTCAAAAGTCATTTCAATATAACATTCATGCATAATAACTAGAACTTTACTCAGAAAAAAAAAAGATCATAGGAGACATACCTCCTTAATTGCTGTGTCCATAGAAGCTGCAACATTTGAATCAAGAAAGAGTGGTTGTCCAGATGAATAAAAATCCATAATTGCTGCAAATATTTCAGGTTTCAGAAAATCCCAAGTGGCTTCCTCTGATTTTGTTACAGTCACAAAGTCAGACCCAAAGAAGACTCTTGTAATCCCTGAATCAGCAATGTGTAATAAATAAGTAATCATATAAAGTCAAAAACCACAGCAGGCATAAAAATAAAAACAGAAAGATATTCTTGTTGTATATTAATCAAACATAGTAATATCTTAGGAAAAAGCAAATTAAGAAATAAAAATAAAACAAAAAGTGTAATGGACTAGTAATACAAACAAACCACCTCTAAGCATTACATTTGTGAATTTTGCTACTAACCAATGCAAGCTTTATACTTGACACCAAAATGCAAAATGGAGGCCACATCAACAAAAGTGCAGAAGAGACATACCATCAATGCCAAACAAAGATTTTGCTAGCGGCGAGTTCATCGCTACCCGGGCATTAGGAAAATCTGCACTTCCAACCTCCATAACTGCCTTTCCAGGATAAAACATGAGAGACAAAGGATTTGGAGTTGATTGTGTCTGGATAAACATGCATCTCTTCTGGCCTGAGCATACAAACATCAAGTGAAATTTAGTCCCACCTATGAGATATGCAGGAACAGAAAGAAAAAGCTTTTTCAACATCTGTGAAAAGATACAATTTTGGGATATTTATATGACCATGAACTGTCCGTCCATACATGAGAAACACAAGGCAAAATCCTAGATGCAGAAAACAATCAACTATTCCATAAGAGTTAAAACTAGTCATAAAATTATCAAATTTATTAAGGTAAACACATACAGTGCATGCTATATATTCCTCAAACACAATGAAAAAGAATTATGTATACTAAAAAGCAGTTCTTTTTCACGCTCTTTCGTTCCCTTCCACTTGATAAATAATGTCTAAATTTTATCTAAAGAGACAAAATGTTCAGGTGAATGAAACTAACAACTAATGCTAAAGATCAAGGATTTCAAATCATTAAAAAAAAAAACAGCAGATTTGATTAAAAACCAGGAAAAGAGTAAGAAATCAAGAAGAAACGAAGAGATTCACCAAGATATGCACTCCATGGAGCCAGAAACGATGGCTTGGAAGGATTGAGAGGATAGAAAGGCGCCGGCTTCGAAAGAGGCGACGAGGTTGCGGAGGAGAACAAACCAACAGAGCTGGAGTAGTTCCTTTCGATCAGGTTGGAGGTTGTTTCGGGACTTCTGAGAAGAACAAAGCAAGATCTTCTAACAAGCAACCTCTTGAATCCCTTTGTCGCCATCATCGTCCTCGTCTTCAACTTCTCGATTACCAATGACCTCGCCAGCCAGTATAAACGGGTCCCTTTCCTATATAGTGGGATCCGATAAGTATAAGATCCGACCCGAAACAACAGCGGGCCCATCTCGACTCGAGTTCTATACGGCCCAAAAAGCCCACTTGTTTATTATTATATATATATATGCATGAAAATAAATATTTTTAATTTATATAAATAAAATAAAATCGTTTCCCTTGCGGCGAAGAAACGATGATAGAGCGGGATTCCACATGAAATCCTATCCGTTGGTCGAAGAGAATTCCCCAGAACGAGAGGTCACGCAAACTCCTTCCCCATCACCGCGATTCACTTCTCCGCCCCAAACCCTAATTCCGATCTCATCCATGGAGCTCCACCCGATTAGGGTTAGGGTTTCTCATCTCTAGGGTTTGCTTTCTCGAGGGATGGATCTCCCTCCTGCCTCCATTATGGATCCGTCCGGGGATGACCTCCCGGCGCCGGATTCGTGGGAGATGGCGGATCTCGATGAGAGCATGAGCCGCCTCCTCCTCTCTACTTCGAAGAAGGCTCTGACCGCCGCTGCTTCATCCTCGCCGCCGGGAGACTTCGACGATGACGCGCCAACGATCGGTGTAGCTGCTGCGACCGCGGTGGATGGCGGTGATCGGGGTCGAGGGATCGAGGAGGATGCCGTTTGTCTGGTTGATCAATTCCTCAGGGAGGCTCTGGAGAAGCCGCGTGAAAGGCTATCTAGTAAGGGATCTGTTTGCTTTCCTCTTTAAGTACGGATCGATTTTCAGTATGTTTCATTGATTTGATGTGCCTTCTATTCTTGAATTTTCGACAGCCTGAGTTCTTATTCTTGGATTAATTATAAGGGGCAATTGACCTCATTGTAGTTGTTATGATCAATATGTACTCTAGCAAATTAGGAAGACTTAAGATCTCAGGTTACACTGCTCGCTTGTATGATGTACATACTGAGAGATAATTTAGAGATTGTATAGTGACCGAATTAGTTGCTGACTCTAAGCAGTCTACAGCAATATGCTACTTCTGATAATAAACTGTTGGAACAATAGTCTGATCCATAATCCAAGGGTTGCAATAATAGTCATCTATTGCGTAAGAAATTAGAATTTTCCCGACCAAGGGTTCTTGTGTTGATATTCTGATGTCTGGAGTGTTGAAGTCAGAGGGAGGAAAGTGGTGGAGAACACAATAGGAAAGCTGTTTTGTTATTCTAATGCCATGTTTGGATGGTGGTGAACTTTCTTAATCTACACTGATAAAACAAGCCTGTTTTCCATTGGTAAGAACTTTTGTTTTTTAGAGCCCTCATCAGACAACTATAATTTTAATACATGTTATGCACAATCAGCTCAAACAGACCTTAAGAATATGTTAAGAATTCATTTGATTTAACTTTTATCAACAGCTAAGTTAAATTCTCTAATAGAGCCCTTATGATCTCTTGCAGCCCTGATACTAGTTTCGAAGGTTGATGAGGCATGCATATATGCTTGAATAATTCAATTTACCCTTTTATGATTGTTCATAGTAAAGACATTTATAGAATTCTTTAGCCGTTGGTGACTTCACTCTGAAATATATTTGTATCATATATCATTACAATAGTTATCCCACGTTGTGCTTGTAAAGAAGTTACCAAAAAAGAAAAAAAAAATCACTCACATTGAGCCATACAATTTGCATGACAAATCTCCATGTTGCTCAAATTTCAAGGTATCTTCTGAGAAAATTTAAGATATAATAGAGAAGATCTAGTTCTGCCTTATTCTCATGGATGTCTGCTATTTTATTAGATTATTTTGGAGAAACTGATGTAAATATATCTTCAGTCTGGTTATTGTACTGTAATTGAGTGAACTTGTAAATTAAAAAATTTATGTTCTTTCATCTCTATCTTACTACAAAAGCTTGATTTGTATTTGTCCTTCCATCCTGCTAACTATGCTCTACATTGTTCAGTTTTACGGATGGAACAAGATATTGAGAAATTTATTCGAGATCCTACTCAACAGGAGCTGGAATTTCAAGGCCTTCCAACTTCTTATCTACGATTGGCTGCCCATCGAGTGGCCCAGCACTATTATCTTCAATCAGTAGCTATTCCAGACAACAGTTTACCTGATGGATCTGGGTCTCGGATTGTTCTTCGTAAAACTACTGAGTGTAGGTTCCCACTTGTTCGTCTTGCAGATATTCCTATCAATCTGCCACAGGAAGATGGACATAATGTTGTTAAGGTTGCAATCAAGCAGCGGCCACAGAAGCGCACACAAACTATGTGTGGTCTAAATTCTCATTCTTCCAAGACAAATTATCAAAAAAGTGTTGAGGAAAGAAAAGAGGAATATAACAGGGCTCGGGCACGAATATTTAACAGTAATAACAGTAGCATTGGCATCCCACCAAAATCAGAAAGTGAATTAAAAGGTGAACCAATTCTGCCGGAGAGTCTTGAGGAGTATTCCTTGGTACCATCTGTTCCAGATGAGAAATCCATGGTTGAAGAACTTGAAATTAGTCGCGGGAGGAGTTTTGGCGACTCTTCAATTAGTAGCAACCGAGTAAATAGAAATCGGATAGAGAAAGAACCTGTTGTCAGTAGATATAAACCTGGCAACAGAGTAGCCATTTTTCGGGATCGTGAGGTAGATCGCAAGGATCCTGACTATGATAGGAGTTATGAAAGGTATATGATGTCTTTTCTGATGTTACCAAGCCATTGATGGTTCTATAGGGTTTGGACTTTATATCTAGTACACCTTTGTGTATGGGGTAATTTCTTTCTTGATGAAATTCTGAAGAACCTGATGGTGATTTCTTGTGCGTTATTTGTTAATATGCATATGCGATAATTTAAACATTTTTGTCTTATTCCTTTTCTGGTTATGATGCTCTCAGTCAGAGGTGGTTTTTTTCTTATAAAGAATAGTTGGAGGATTTGATTATGTGCATTAAGTATGGGAATATGTTCTAGCACTGGACATAAATTCCACCAAGACAATTTTGAAAGAACATGTTAATCCATTCCTTCATTGTTCACTAAGATCTCTAAGCAGCTATATGTGTGTGTTTTCAGGTACATGCAAAGATTTGACCCTGGATTTGGATTCAATGGTGGAGCCTATACCATACAACCAATGTATTCCCCTGCTGTCAATTACAATACTGAATTTCCTCAGCTTGGTTCTGGTCATAGGCCTCCGGTTTCAATTGATCACCATCCTAGGCCCATACCTCAACATTTACGACCTTGGTCAGCAGCTTCATCTCCTGTAGGCTATGGTCATCCGGAAGGTGTGATGGGGCCATTTGGTCCAAATCAAGTCAGTGCTCATGCTATGCCTTCAATTTATATGCATTCCCAATATTCTGTGCCCCCACGTCCTGGAATGCCATTTGTCCAGTCCCATGAACATCTTCAGCCTTTTTCTCAGGTATGCACAGTGCTGCTATTCAGTACATTCTGTGCATTTACGTGCTTTACATGCAGGGCCACCAATCCTAGATTTCCTTATTTTGATAAAAAAGATAAAAATGACTTCCAGTGCATGATTAATGATGGCTTTCGTTGTCATGTGCCACCTTATTGAGGTTTGCGTACTCATGTAATTGGTTAAACAACAAACAGTCATTATAAGTTTGTAACATTTCTGTTTTCAACCTCAACTATTTAAATTTTACAAACAGCGGTAGATTTATGAATTGGTTGTTTATTATTCATTACGAAGGGGTTAGTGGTTCAATTGGAGCATTGAGTCATTGTATTAGTCGGTAATTTTTATAATTAGGAAAAAATGTTGCACTGTAGGTTATTCGTGCTGGCTATTTGCTTTGGATCCTTTGCAATTTTGAAATCTGAAGTATCTGTCGGTTTTAAAATATTGTCAATAAGTTCAACTTCTTATTTTTTCATCTTGATATTTTGTACTTCAGACTAAGGTGATATTCTAATCTTTACTTCCCTTGCAGACTCATCAGCAGCCAACTGAGCAGAACTTTGGATTAGCCCGGCCCCGCTAAGGGGCTTGGGCATGCCTGCACCTGCCAGCCAATGGACCCGGAGCTTGAAATGTGGATGATTGATTACAGTTCAGTAGTGTTTCACAATTGGTGGCAGGGGGATTGCAGGCATAAAGAACTGAGGACAGTCGGAACAATGTGCCTTGCCTATGTGTTCCAGCTTCCTCAGATGTTATTGGTGCTTCTTGGACCTCAAATCCAGCAAGTACATTTGATTGCCAATACCATCTATTCTCTGACTGAGATCAGAATCCTGTTTTGTAACTTTTGGGAGGAGGAGGAAAGTTAACGTTCTTCAGCAAAGATGTATATATTTGACTCTAGTTGAAGGTTAGATATCAATTACATCCCTTTTGACAGGCTGTCTGCCTGAATTCTTTCAGATATCTTTCAGTGTGTTACACTTTTTATTTAATTTATTTTTTATTTTATTTTTTGACCTTTGGCAGCATGATAGTCTACTACTGCTTTACGACTGATAGCACTAAAGAAATTGGTTCCTCTTCATTTCGGTGGACTTTCAAAGGAAGACGAAAGACTTGGTTTCTGCTTGCCGTTGTCATGGTGTGCAGTAGTGGGCAAATACTTGCTCCGGTCTTTGTAGTTCGCATGAATGATTTAAATGAGCACCTTCCTGTATCATATTCATCTTTAACTGTATTTAAAGACTCGCATACTACCGCTGATCTCTCTTCCAGAACATACTTTCTTACAATTTAACTATTTGAGATGGAGTTATATTTAATTACAGTTTGCAACTCTCCTTTATTTCATGTGATAAAATTAACTGATAATATATGATAGGAGGAAAGATGGTAAGAAACGTGGGATCCTTCAGAGTCACCCGCGTGTTGACACCAAAGAGTCCCTCACTAAGACTGGATCGGCCCATATTAGACTTGCCTATATCACACCGATAATCTCTTACACCATATCGGATTAACTGCACAATATCGGGGACACAATTATGACACATCGGATCGGGGTGGCCCGATGAATCATCAATGCAGTGTGCATATTGGTATACGACACCAACTCATCAGCCTAGAAATGCTCTTCGCTTCGTCCGTCTAAGGTGCGTTCCAAACTCATTGGAATGATGCCAGTTATTTCTAGAAGAAGCTTAGCTGCCACCAGGCTGGCCATCTAGAAGATTTACAGCTGTCAACAGCTCAGATCCAGCTGGATGCTTAGCTGGCAAAGCACGTGGCCGAATTCTTTAAGACACGTGTTAAAAAACCAAGCTTTTTCTCCAAGCCACCGATGCCTATAAAAGGTAGTAACCCCGACTCATTCGGGACATGAAATTACAGACAGCGAAGCCTAGTCTCTCTGAAGATTGATCCTCTGTTTTCCTCTTCACTTGTACAAATGGCTTTCAAGGCCCAGACATTAGTGAATTTTGTCCTTTCATCCATGGTTTTTTTCTCTACAAAGGGTTTTCCACGTTAGATCTTTGTCTTCTCTTCTTGGTTGATTGGTTTTCTTTACATTTTCTCACTGTTCAAAGCCCTACAAATCAAACAAATTCAACCGTTGGCTTGGAATTGGGTTTGATCTCAAAGCAAATCCGATTTCACAGTCAACAGTTTGGCGCCGTCTTTGGGGAGTTTGAGCAAGAAGTCCATGGCGGCTGTAGTGAGAAAGTTGAAGAGGCTTCAACACCAGGAAGAAAAAGGCGAAGCTCCACTGGCTTCTCCATTAGAAGATGTTCACGCACCTGGAGATGTCCCAGTAGCTCCAGAAGGGGTGGAGGTACCCCAGAAGAGCAAGGGAGTCGTTGATGACAACGCCCAGATCAGGGCTATGGCGCTGGAGATTGAGGAACTGAAGCATGCTTTGCATAATGTACAACAACACGTTTCCCAAACCAACGTGCCACATGACGCCCGACCTTTGAGGGTAGATAAGGAGGGATCGGCAACTCACCCTCCCAAATATCAGGCAATGCACTCTCCGGAGAGAGATAGGAGTCTCGGGTCCTCTACCGGAAGTTCAAATCCACCTCATTCACATCGGATCCCTGACAACCGAGATCGGAGAAGAGCTAGGAGGGAAAGGAGAATCTCTATATCTCCAGCTCGACATGCTGCAAGAAGAAGAGGCCTCTTACCGATGAACCGTCCTTCCAGGCGTCGATCGACCTCAGATCGGTATCTGTTGTCCCCTGATCGTTTACCACACCAACACTCACCAGGGTACCGGTCCCCTCGCCGGCGTTCACCCTATTATCCTCATCGCTCGCTACGATGATATATCACTGAGAGTACCACAACCCACTTCCCCGTTCATCAGGGAAATCTGGGAAGCCCCATTCCCAGATCAATTTAAGCCTCCGAATATTCAGAAGTTTGACGGTTCATTGGATCCACTTGAACACCTTGAATGGTACTCAGATGAAATGATGATTAATAGGACCTCAGAAGCCATGATGTGTCGTGCCTTCCCACGAACACTAACAGACATTGCCCATGATTGGTTCCGGAGTATACCCCCTGGGACTGTATATAGCTTCCAACAGCTCTCCGATCTTTTTCTTCAACGCTTTGCTAGCAACAAGAGATTGAAGAAAAATTCGATCATCCTCTTAGGTTATAAGCAAAAGCCGATGGAGAGCTTACGCGACTATATCCGTCGCTTTAACAAGGATATTACCGGGATGGCGGATCTCAGTTCTATTATGGTAGTGGGGACCGTAATCAGGGGGCTGAATGAAGGACCATTTAAAGACTCCCTCACTAGAGATGTCCCTCGAGACATATCTGAATTCTTCGCAATTCCTGAGAAATATGTGGCCTTAGAAGAAATGAAGGCCAGCTGGGAAGAAGAAGACCTTCTCAAAATGGAGGAGTTCCACAGCAGAGAAAACCCCCAAAGAGGGAGTACAAAGATCCTAAACAGGGAATCCTGAAAGAAGATAGGTCTTGCAGGGAGGGCGCACGGAACCAGGGCGAACCATTGCGGCATGATGACAGGAGACCACCTCATCGGCAAAAGTATGACCCAGAAAGAATGGCAAGGTACCATAATTACTCCATCCTAAACACCTCCAGAGAGGACATCTTGCGACAAATTCAGGATCAAAAAATCCTGAAACCACCGCAGCCGATGAGAGATAATCCCAAGAGAAAGAAGAGCAAGAAGTTTTGCCAATATCACCAAGACAGGGGACATTCTACTGATGAATGCGTCTATCTGAAGGATGCGATAGAAGGCCTCATCAGAGAGGGGAAGCTCGACCGGTTATTACAAAAGGAACAGAAGATTGAAGATCCCTCTTCTGCACCACAGGTCCCTGTGAGCGATACTCATGTCACAGTAATCGCTGGGGGACCAGGATATGGAGGAGAAAGTTCTACATCTAGAAAGAATTATACCAGAATGGTAGGAACAGTGCAGAACGTCCTACCACTCAAAAGGCCTCGCTCATCCATGGAGATTCGTTTCTCCGATGAAGATTTGAAAGGTGTTCATGACCCTCATGATGATGCCTTGGTGATCACTGCAAGGATCAGAGTCTTTACGGTCGAGCGGGTCTTGGTGGATACTGGGAGTTCTGTGGATATTATTTTCTCTTGTGCCTTCGACCGAATGAAGATATCGGTCGAGAGCTTGAAGCCGTTGAAGTCCCCTCTGATCGGGTTCAGGGCATCCCCCTCCAACCCGATGGTATGATCTCCCTCCCCTTATCCCTTGGTACCCCCCCTCGGACAACTACTATGAACATTAATTTTCTTGTTGTTCGTTGTCCGTCAAGCTTCAATGTCATAATAGGGAGGCCATCCATCAATTTGATGGAAGCAATCCTGTCGATGTACCATATGATGATGAAATTCCCGACGCTAAACGGTTGCGGAGAGGTGAAGGGCAACCAGTTGGCCTCCCGAAAATGCTACACTACTATGCTCAAAGATTTGGGGAAAGGAAGCCACAGTGTGAAAGAAGCACTAGTTGTTGAAGAAACAATAGGGGAAGATGAAGAAAGAGAAAAACGGAGGCCAACACCTGTTGAGGAACTGATAGCCCTTCCCTTAAAAGAAGAGCAGCCTGAGCGAACCGTGTAACTGGGAGCGGAATTGAAGCCTGATCAACAAAGTGAGATCTTAGATCTACTCAAAAGCAATTCCGATGTGTTCGCCTGGACGGCTGAGGAGATGCCTGGGGTACCCCGGGAAGTCATCGAGCATCACCTCAATGTTAATCCAAAATATAAGCCTGTCGTACATAAGCGAAGAAACCTCGCTCCAGACCGCTTGCAAGCAGCTGAAGAAGAAGTTGACAAATTGATGAAAGCAAACTTCATTAGAGAAGTGAACTATCCCGACTGGTTGTCTAATGTGGTGCTTGTAAAAAAAATCCATCTGCAAGTGGCGCATATGTGTAGATTTCACTAATCTTAATAAAGCTTGCTCTAAAGATTGCTACTCCTTGCCTCACATTGATAATTTGGTAGATTCCACATCAAGATATCAAATGCTCAACTTCCTAGATGCTTTCTCTGGGTACAATCAGATTCGCATGGCCGAATCCGATGAAGAAAAAACCTCCTTCATCACTGGGCGAGGGACTTATTGATGCAGGAGGCTTGAGTCAAATGTTGGTGCCAGTTTGGCGGGCCAACGTAAAGACAGGAAGTTATCGAGTCAATTCCAAGATTGGGTTGGTTTTGGGCGTGGTTTGGTATTTTGGCCATAACTTTGGCTACCGATATCATAATCGAGCGTTCGACCCCAATTTGGAAAGTTCTTTGCGGCGCGCATGACATGGGGACGTCATTTTAGAGATAATTTTAGTTATTTTTTTTCTATTTTTAGAAATATTTAATCCGCTGAATTAGGGTTTTCGATCTTTTTTCTATTTTTGGTAATATTTCATATGCCAAATTAGGATAAGATTTTAATCCGATTTGATCTCGAATTTTTAGGAGTTATCTGATTTGTTTAGAGTTTTAAATTTAAATAAGTTTAGTTTTAAATAATAATTTATCAATTTTAGAAAATTTAGATTAGATGATAAGGTTTCTGGGTTAATCTTTTGAGGTTATTTAACCCGGCTTGTGGGTTAGTTTTTCATTATTGAATTCTGAATAAAAATATTTTCCTGAATTTCAGAGTATTTTCTCTGGTTCTTTGGTTCTTCGTTTGTTCTTCCTTGCGGTCCTTGGATCCGCCTAGCCCGCGGGATAATGGCTACCCCGCCCAGCGTCAGTTGGTACCAAAGCTCGTCATCGTCCTCGTCGGGTTGGACAGGTTCTGGTTGAGGAAGTCGAGTACCGTGACCTGAGCACCCTGGAGGCGATAAACAAGGATCTACAAAGGCAAATCGCGGAGTTAACCCAACGCTTGATGATCAAGGATTTGTAGAGGCAAGTCAAGAAATTATCAAGGCATCTGGCGGCGATCGATTTTGATCGTGGTTGTCGTGGGCAGTTTCCAGCTGAGGAAGTCCAGCACCATAATCATAGCGATCAGAGGTTTGGCCAACCCATCTACCAACCCATCTATGACGATGATGTGGAGGAGGAGATCTCGTCCGTCTTCAACGATGATGTGGACGAGGAGATTTTGCCCATCTTCAACAATGATGTGGAGGAGGAGATCTCGCCAATCTACGACAATTACGAGGAGGAAATTGGCGAGCCCGATGAGGAGATTGGTGAGCCCATCTATGACGATGATGGGACTAGAGTTGTGTTGGTATCTTGATGGGAGGAAAACCCTCCTGGCCCGGTAACCAACACTACTAACCTACTTTCTGTCTCTAGGGTTTTGATTGAGATCAAACACGGAGATCCAGACCTTCCAACAGAGGTGCAGTCGAACTCGGGGTCGAGTTCTTTCCAATCCGAGGTGACTGATGCAGGAGACTCGAGTCAAATATTGGTGCCGATTTGGCTGGCCAATGTAAAGACAGGAAGTTATCGAGGCAATTCCAAAATTGGGTCAGTTTTGGGCGTGGTTCGGTATTTTGGCCATAACTTTGGCTATCGATATCAGAATCGAGCGTTCGACCCTAATTCAGAAAGTTCTTTGCGGCATGCACGACATGAGGACGTCATTTTAGAGATAATTTTAGTTTTTTTTTTTCTATTTTTAGAAATATTTAATCCGCTGAATTAGGGTTTTCGGTCTTTTTTTTTTGGTAATATTTCATATGCCGAATTAGGATAAGATTTGAATCCGATTTGATCTCGGATTTTTAGGAGTTATCTGATTTGTTTAGAGTTTTAAATTTAAATAAGTTTAGTTTTATATAATAATTTATCAATTTTAGAAAATTTAGATTAGATGATAAGGTTTCTGGGTTAATCTTTTGAGGTTATTTAACCCGGCTTGTGGGTTAGTTTTTCATTATTGAATTCTGAATAAAAATATTTTCCTGAATTTCAGAGTATTTTCTCTGGTTATTTGGTTCTTCGTTTGTTCTTCCTTGCGGTCCTTGGATCCGGCTAGCCCGCGGGATAATAGCTACCCCGCCCGGCGTCACTTATTGTTACAAAGTTATGCCTTTCGGCTTGAAAAATGCAGGTGCCACGTTCCAAAGACTAGTGAATAAAGTCTTCAAGCACCAGATTGGCAGAAATGTGGAAGCCTATGTGGATGATATATTGGTGAAAAGTGATAATGCCAAACAACACACACTTGATCTTCAATAAACCTTCAATGCTCTTCGGATGCATGGAATGAGTCTTAACCTCAACAAGTGTGCATTCGGTGTACGATCAGGCAAGTTTCTTGGATTTATGCTCACTCAACGGGGTATTGAGGCGAACCGTGAGAAGATCAGGGCTGTTCTGGAAATGAGGTCCCCAAAAACTATCAAAGACATACAAAGGCTTAATGGCCAATTAGCACCTCTGGGAAGATTTATTTCAAAATCTGGAGAAAGAAACCTTCCTTTCTTCCGAGCCTTGTGGAAAGCACCCAAGGTTGAGTGGACTGAAGAGTGTGAAAGGGCATTGATGCAGTTGAAGGAATACCTGCAGTCACCCGCCTTATTAGCTAAGCCCCGACAAGGAGAAGATCTTTACATTTATCTCTCTGCTACTAACGCAGTGGTCAGTTCAGTTCTGGTGAAAATAGAAGAAAACTTACAAAAACCTGTCTACTATACAAACAAAGTTCTCACTGATACCGAATCCAGGTATCTTTCTTTGAAGAAATTGGCCTTTGCTCTGATAATCTCCGCTCGACGGCTCCGCCTATACTTTCAATCTCATAAGGTCCGAGTGTTGACCGACCAGCCGCTGAGACAGATCCTTCATTGGCCCGATATATCCGACCGATTAGCCCGATGGGTGATAGAATTGGGGGAGTATGATATTAGTTATGAGCCCAGAACGACCATAAAGGCCCAGGTACTGGCTGACTTCATTGCTGAGCTCACCACAACGGATAACGATGAAGGGATGGATCAAAAGTTATCCGAAGAAAAGGAAACTTCATCCGATCAGTGGGTCTTACATACTGACGGCTCATCGACTAGTGATGGTTCAGGAGCAGGCTTGATCCTAAAATCACCGTCAAGATGAAGTACATCCACTGCTGTGAAGTTGAACTTTAAAGCAACAAACAATGAAGCCGAATATGAAGCTATGATTGCGGGTTTACAATTAGCCCGTGGCCTTGGAGTTCAGAATCTACAAGCTAATACAGATTCTCAGCTAGTGGTTGGACATCAAGCTGAAGAATTTGAAGCCAGAGAAGAAAACATGATGAAATATAAGGCTTTAGTGCAAAAACTGACCTCCAGCTTCCAGAGGTATTGCATTTCAAAAATTCCCAGAGCTGAGAACCAAGATGCTGATCTTCTCTCAAAGCTTGCTTCATCGGATGCAGATATCAAGTAACCGATCAATGTTCAATACTTAATGACAAAAACTATTGAATGCCGACCGATTGAGGAGTTGATGGATATCGATGATATCCCGTGTTGGATTGATCCAATCTTGAATTACCTTCGGGATGGAACCCTCCCCCAAGATCTGAAAGAGGCACGAAGAGTCATCACCAGATCATCCTGATATAGCGTAATGGATAGCCAGCTCTACAAAAGATCATACACCCTTCCACTCTTGAAGTGTCTCCGTCCTTCAGAATCAACTTATGTCCTTCAGGAAATCCATGAAGGGATCTCCGGAGATCATTTGGGAGGAAAAGCCCTTAGCCACAAAGTTTTGCTACAAGGGTATTATTGGCCAACCTTTGTTAAGGACTCGATTGATTTTGTCAAGAAATATGATGCATGCCAACGCCACTCAAACATCCAACGGTGACCAGCGACCCGATTGACAACTATCGTGAGCACAAGACCTTTTGCTTTATGGGGAGTAGATATACTTGGCCCTTTCCCAACAGTTGTTCGGCAGTTGAAGTTCCTAATTGTGGCAATTGATTACTTCACTAAATGGGTAGAAGCTGAGCCGTTGGCCTCCATTACAGAAAAAGCTTGCCAAAGCTTCCTGTGGAAATCGGTGATTTGTAGATTCGGCATCCCAGTGGCATTTATCACTGACAATGACCACCAATTTGACAACCCAACATTCAAAAAGTTCTGTACTGATCTCGGAATAGAGTCAAGGCTCACTTCCGTCACACATCCTCAAGCGAATGGGCAAGTTAAGGTAACTAACAAAACTTTACCACATAGGCTGAAGACTCGAGTTCTCCGGAACGACTCCAGTTGGGTGGATGAAGTGCCGGGGGCCTTATGGGCATACCGAACCACTGCTCGGACCCATACAGGAGAGACACCTTTCGCACTAGCTTTCGGAGTCAAAGCGGTCTTGCCCACAAAAATATCAGTCCCTACTCCGCGGACACAGTATTTTGATCCTGTAGTCAATGAAGAGCGGCTCAGGGCTGAACTTGACCTTCTGGAAGAAAGGAGAGATTGTGCCAACATCAGAGTTGCGGCATATCGTCAAAAGGTCAAGAAATTCTACAATACTAATTAAGGTGAAAGAGATTACTTTTCAAATTGGAGATTTGGTATTCTGAGAGAACAAGTTCCAGGGTAATAAAAGCCGAACAGGGAAGCTAAACACCAATTGGGAAGAGCCATATATCATTAAAGAAATTGTAAAGCCAGGGACATATTGGCTTACAAAAATGGATGGGCGGAGTCTCAAACGCCCATACCATGCTGAGTATCTACGGAAGTACTATCAATAAATTTGATTACTTCTCTGCAAATCATTAGTTTCCTTGTCACTTTTACTTTTAGATGAACAAACAACGTACATGAAGATCGCTAGGAATGCCTATCACAACCGCAGCTTACACACGAAGATATAACAACTGCAACCTCATCAAAGTAAAAAGAACCAAACCAACCTTCTACATACAAAAAGGATCATACCGATCCGATACACCGAAAAGGATCATACCGATCCGATACGTCAGAAAGGGACCATACCGGTCCCAAAATATCAACGAGCCATACCGATCCCCAAATGAAGATGGCCATATCGGTCCTTCATTAGAAAAGACCATATCGGTCTACTACAACAATGGGTCATACCAGTCCCTACGAAGAGGACCATACCAGTCTGACGCATCAGAAAAGACCATTCTGGTCCAACACATAACATCAAGAAAACTACACCGACTCGCTATACCAATGGACCATACCGGTCCCGTACATCAAAAAGAATGCATTAGCCTTCTGTAATAATGACCATATCGGTCTAACGCACCAAAAGATTATGATCAACCTACCATTGAAAAACACACCTACCGGTTTTTCACTCCAGGAAAAATACAACAAGAATCGTCATAGCTGCTCAACTGCCAAAAACTATTTCAACTCTCCATTTCTTAAGCAACTGAATATGCACGCCCTCTCGGGAGAGTCACATCAACCAAAAAAGGAAGAACAAGAAAGAAAAAGAGAGAAAGAAAAGAGGAAAAATTATCCTTCATACTGAAATGTCGAGACATATAGATACAAAATAGACAAAGAGAAAACATTTCAGAAGATCCAAAGATTCAACTGACAAAGTACATACGATTAAGAGAAACAAATTAAAGAGAACTAGAGGCGTCAGAATCAGAGCTGACAACTGGATTTCCTCCGGGAATAGTCGTCAGTGTCATCGCCTTCTAACAACCATCTCTTCCAAGGATTTGAACCTCAAAGCATTCGTACTTATCAAGAAAAAACACAAGGAGGTCTCCTTCAGTCAACTGATGATCGATCATGAAATCCTCCCATCCAACAGTTAACTTAAATTCCCCGAGTTCTACGGAAGAAGATAGAATAACCATCCAGATACCCTCGCTCGGTCTGCGAACCCTCTTCCATCCACCTTGCAGAGATGCCATGTTTCGATGGAAGGCCCTAGGAATCCACAACCTTCGAGTATGGTCGCCGGGGGAAAAGAACCTGTAAAAGGAGGGGCGACCGTTACTACCAATGTCGCCACTACTACTCATGATGATCAGGAAGATAACCTGTAAACGACCTCTCCTCCTCTTCCTTTATACCACCTGCCAGAGAAAGGCTCAAAAAGTGCAATTGATGCCTAGGCAAGCTGAACCGTCCTACTTCATGACGACTCTTCGATCGGGGTCATCATTAAAGAGGGCGATTCGAATCCCTTGACCCGCGCCTCTGAGCCAAGGAGATATTATGTTTCCGAGGCATGCTGAAAAAACTTTAGAATCAGTCTCTAAGCAGCAACAAATGCGGAGGATACCAAAGAGAATTAATTTGTTTGAAACAAACAAGTTCCCAACAGTTGAATATTACACAGAGGACCAGACCAGTCAGATACACCAAAAGATCATAACAATTTATTATGGCAAAGAGGCCATGACAGTCCCATACAAAAGAACCATACCAGTTCACTATATCAACGGATCGTGCCAAAGAACCTACGACCGAACAGATCATCTACATCCGAAAAGCTGCATTAACTCCCCACATCGGAAATTATATCAAGAGGCGGAACAAAATCCTACTTCTTGGATGATTTACGTCAGCCGTGAAGCAAAAAAAAATGGGGGTAATTCATTTCCTGGACCCTTAAGACAATCAAGTCGTAGACGACAGGAGGAGGATAGAAACGTGGAAACACAAATTTCATTGATAAATTCAAAAAAATACAAAGGAAATATCCAAATTAAGGAAAGTCAGATGAATCCTCATCGCTAGTAGAGCTCGGTGCAGTAAAATTTGGTGCCCGGCCAGGAACAACATGAAGAGTAGTTGTTTTCTGACACCCGTCCCACCCAAGGATATGAACCTGGAAACATTCATCCTCGAGGAGAACAAACAGAAGGAGATCCCCTTCATCCACTTGATGATCAATCACGAAGTCCCGCCATCCTTTTGTAAGCTTAACTTCTCCAACTTCCCTGAAAGTTGATAACGCTACCCACCAGTAGTTGTTGCTCGGCCCCCGCAGCCTTATCGGTCCGTCAAGAATGGACATCATGCGCCGATGTAAAGATCTAGGAATCCATAAGCTCCGAGTATGATCGCCGGGAAAGAAGAATTTGTAAAAGGAAGGATGACTGTTATCGCCCATATCGTTCGGACTAATATTCTACAAGGAGCCAACGTTCCCTGATTCCCCTTTTATACTATCCTATCAAGGAAGCCAGGGGAAAGCAGTTAATGTCCAAGCGAACTGAAGCGCCTTTATTTATGATGACTCCTCGATCAAAGACACGACTTATGAGGACGATTCGGATCCCTTAAGCTGCTCCTTTGAAACGACATGCCTTTCCTTTGAAACGACGTCAAAAAGACGATATGGTTTCAAGACTATTAACAGATTCTCATCACTTATCGAGAAAAACGTGATGAAGTGTCTCGGAAACAACTGTCTAACAATGATCAACCAAAAGAAAATTCAAAGAAGATCGACCGGATCAAATTACACGAACCCCGAGGAGCGGAATATCGTAAAAAGAACATAGTTTTCAAAACGATCGAAATAAAGATCTACACATATAATTAGCAGAACAATGACCAAGTGTACAAATACAAAAGAGCAAGGAACACTGTCAATCACCATATCAAATCCGATATCTAGAAAGAGCCGTATTACAAAAGGTGAGTCAGTAATATCATCAAGGAATGACGTCCTAGTTCCCAGAAGGATCATCGATTACAAGACCAAGACCCCCATTGATCCTCTCTTCTGGATTCAGCTCCTCCCAAATTCTTCTGATAAGCGGAGCATAAGGTTCACTATGCGGCCCCAAAATAGGCATGGATCCTATCGTTGCTCTGCGATCTATTGGCAGCTTCTTAACCCATTTCACCAATTCAGCTTTTAAAGCCTTGAATTCTTCACGAACGGCCTCTGCCTCAGCTCCACCTGTGTTGACTAAGGAAGTCAACCAAGATTCACCAAGAGGCAATTAGAAGAAAAAGGAGAAACGTTTTACCTTTACAAGAACATCTGGCTCGTAAGATTCGAAGGGAGGATTGGAATCCTGCATCTCTAAAATCAGGGGAAACTAGTTCAGCAATGCCCACAATTATAAGTAAGCCGTCTTTCTGATAAACAAAGAGAAGGATCAAGAATGAAGACGATACTCACCGTCCCTCGATCTAAGCCTCGAAGACTCCCCATCCGACTTGGGACCAGAAGTATCCCTCTCAATCACATCTCCAGGGATCTCATTAGACGAAGGAGCGACCGTGATTTCCTTTACTAAAGACAAAATAAGGAGAGTAAAACACCATTCAAAAAACAGACAAGAAAGATAAAGAGGATCTAGAAAGTTAAATTCTGACCAGTAATAGCTTCTACTTCCCTCAGGTGCTCATCAGAAACAACTTCTGGTCCTTTAACACCCGACGATGAACCAACCAATTCCCGAACAACTGAAGAATCCGCCTCATCGACCGCCCCCGACGAACCAACATCTTTGGCATCGACCATGGAAGCCACCTCATCGACCATAGCATCTGGTCTATCGGGAGCATCAGCCTCCACAACTCGTTCACCTATAGGGTTAGAAGGTTCATTGGAGCGACGATCAGGGTCAATTCCTTAACAACCCTGTCAACTGCAGCTTCATCGATAATCGGCTCATCCTCAGCAGGAACAGGGTCATCTGATTAAACGAAATTCGAAATAGGAAAATCAAGGAATCCCGAAACAATGAGAAAGTGGAATAAAGATACAAAGTGACGCACCTCTGGGGCTAAGTTCCTCTTCTTCAGAAATCGGGGAAGACGGTTGCCTCGACATTTCTTGAAATACTCTTCTACAGTATCCGCATAGCTCAAGTTCTTAAAGATAATAGAAGGATCTGCGGATTGGAGGTCACTAAACATTTTATGCACATCTTCTCCAAGTTTCTGCAGTTCATCTTCAGATATTTCTCCCGCCCTCTCCGCTATCACCTCCAAAGCCTTGACTTGGGTTTCCAATTCAACAACCCTCTAATTATACTACCCAAGTTCACTCTGGCGGGATAATAAGTCAGCTAGAGCCTTATCCTTTTCTGCTTGGACCTTCGTCATATCGGTCTTGGCATTGAAAAGAGCAGTTTGAAGAGATGCAACTTTTACGGTAAGAACGCTCGTCTCAATCTTCACAGATCGGACCTCTTCTTCAGCACTTTCAGTTCTTTCATTCAAGATAGCATTCTGCTCCTTACACGAAGTGTTGGACTGTCTAAGAACAACGCATTCATTCACAACACTCGATAGATCGGAGGAAAGAATCTCCTTTTCCTTCTTAATCTTGTCAAAGTTCCGCGACAAGGCAGAAACACTTTCTTCCGATAAACGTACAGATTCTTGGAGGGCATCGCGCTCAGCTTCAAGTGCTTTTGAAGATTCTTCAAGTCCTTTACAATTCTCTAGGACTTGGTCCCTTTTGTCAGCCATCTTGATAATTATTTCGTCCTTGCGAAGCAACTCTTTTATCAATCGAGCATTCTCGGCCTGTATCTTCTCCAAACGAGAGAAAAATTCAGAATTCTCTCTCTTGACACATTTTTCGACCTGATCGACCCATTTAAAAGACTACAAAAGAAATGCACGGATATAAATTTTGAGAAACATGGAGAAGAGAACAAATGAGGGTTATCCTGCAAACACTCACTGAAGAAGGGCAGAGACGAAGATGTCCCATGGACTAGGGACCATTGAATTGATTCAAATGGACGTCAGCTATCCCACCTCCCCAAGCGCGCACGGACTCACCAATCGAGTTATAATCAATAGGTAATATGGAGTCGCGACGGTTGATCCGTTTACGATCTCTTGCCCCAGATGCTCCAAAATCAGCTTTAGAAACTTCCTCGTCGGACGCTCGACCAGTAGTACATTCTGTTAAATAGACGTTATTCAAGAAACCCCCATATGAATTCAATTGAGGCGTGAAGAAGAAGAGAAGATATACTTGGAACGGGAGGAATATTAGCTATCTCTTTCCCCTTTCAAGTATTGCCTACCAAAGATAACCCTTCCCCCAACCAACAAGGAACAAAAGCTTGATCAGTTACAACAACAAGTTGGGAGAGGAGAAATCCCACATCCGAAGACACGGGAGGAAAGACCTCAGGAATTGCGGAAGAAGGGTCAGAAACCGTCGCACGAGCAAGAACATCCCCGACGTCATCATCGTCGACCAGCACCAACCTCCTTTTAGTTGAGACCGGCTCGGTGACCGGAATTGAGAGAGGAGCCACAACAGGCACATCTACAGTTGAGTATTTGATTCTCCGATCAGCATCTGGGAGATCGCGGTTCCTCTCATCGGACATGATTGGTTCATCGCGCAAAGGCTGTCCCCTCTTCCTCGATGATAACCTTTTCAAAGGTTCTTTTCCCTTCACAGTATTGGTATCGGTCCCGACAGCAGGCTCCGAAAGACCCACCTTTATTAATGCCTCCTTACAGCGTTCACCGGAAATCTTCTTTGCCGCCACTTCCGAGGGAGCCCCACTGGATACTTGGCCCTTAATCTTCAAGGTGGCCTTCCCTTTCTGTTTCTTGGCTCGTGAGACAGCCCTCAATCTATCAGCGATGTCTACTCCCTTATCAGAAGGCATTTCGTCACCTGATAATTGAAGAAAATAAATTGTTAATCCCTGAACCAGTAAACCGATGAATCGGTAAATAACATGAGAGGTCCTAAGTGCCCCTGCCCATAGCGGAATATAAACCGATGTCACGAAGTTGCCGATCAGTTAAATATTCGTTAATTAGACCGAGATGAAGCCCCTTTAGCTTCTTCAATATCTTCACTTCATCGAGACTAAGTTTTTCCCTATTCGCTACGTGGGTTCGAGAAATACCCCACTTAATGGGAAAACCCCATCCCTCGCTGCAAGTGACAAAGAAGAATTTGCTCTTCTAGTCTTTAATAGAGCCAGGAATGGAACCAAGAAATTGTCTACCTTGCCTAGCTGACTCTCTCTCAGATATGTATGAGTTTATACTCCCAAGCGCAAGAGTTGTCAAAGTTTAACAAGGGTGAGTCCCAAGATCATTTACCACAGGGAGCAATGAAATCCAAAACAGGGAACTTTTTAGATACAAAAAGGGAAACGGTAAAGAAGATGTTTTCGTAGTTTTGAGATAAAGTTTGCAAAGTTTACAACATAAATAGGATAAAAACAAAGGTTGGATAACAGTTGGAGGAAGACGTAGACTCAACCTTCACTATCTCTCAAATCAGGACTACTTATGGATCGTCAAACACCCGCTAGCTAGCATCCTTGTCACTAGAACCCTAGTCTAGGAAAATATGCAATCATACCATGTGAAGACACAAAGGTTAGAAGCCAAATGGTTTGTCAAATCTTTGTTTCTAGGCATGGTAGAACCAAGAGTCACTAGCCATGGGCAATCGGATCATCAAGGGAATCTATACCCCTAAGTATTCGATGGGCTAGCCTCAAGGTTGGCAACGAGAAGATTAGAGGGCTCTATACCTATAGACCTCGCAGCCGTTAGGAGACTTCAACTTAAGTTCTGATAGAAATAGAGGAATCTATACCTCTAATTCTATACAAAATATCAAAGCTTTCCTAACTAGAGGGATGGTTCTTGAGGGATCTATACCTCAAGTAACAAAGAGAAAGTGAAACAAGATCTTAAATCAAACCAAACTTTTCATTAACACCAAACCAAATCCAAGAAAAAGCAATCTGATAGAAAGAAAGATCGGGCAGAGATCTACAAGTGCTTAAGTATACATATGGTCTAAATCACAAAGATTAAAGAAGAAAATACAAGCTTACAAATATATGAAAAAGAAAACCTAAATTTCTTTTTCTTTCTAACCGCCAAAAGCCTCCCCCCCCTATTCTCCCGTGCCCCCTTTTCAGTCTTCAAAACAAAAGATCCATTAAGAGGCTTAACGGGTTAATAGGACATTGAATTCGGATCCAATAAGCCTTTAACAAATCAGAAATCCAGAGGGCATTTTCGGCAATCAAACTCTATTTTTTTGAGAATGACTATTTCTGGAAAAGTTGTAGATCTCTGAATGATCTTTCCAACGGTACCTTGCGTCAGAAATTTTGATAAAACCACCAAAAGTTATCGCCGATTTACTGCATCTCTGTCTGCAGCTCTATAAAAAATCAGCCAATTTCAAGCCGAAATTATGAGATGAAAACCTCCACCAACGAGAACAGTCTCTGATACAAAGTTGAAGATCTTCAAATTGTCTTTCCAACGATACTTTGTACAAAAGATTCTAATAAGAATGGAGCAAGTTATGATTTTTTTACTTCAACCCTAAAAAATACAAAATCAGTAACATTAGTGATATTTTGGTTCTCGTTTGGGATGCCAAATTTTGACCTGAACACAATCTAATCAAAAAAAGTATATGAGCATTAAGTACACATTGAAATACATGTGTTAGGATATTTAACTGTAATTATCTGACATTTATGCTATTGCAAAAAAAATTGTCAAACACACGACACATGATCACTCAAACATGTCAAACACACCAAATTAACACCAAATACAAGCTAAGGGTGCAAATGATCCAATTATATAAAATTCATCATAAATATGCATAGATAACACAATTCAAGCATGATTTGGATATGAAAATCAACCAATAGAATGCAATATAAGCACCCAATCACACCCCCCAACTTGCTCTTTGCTAGTCTCTAGCAAACTTGAGCAATCCAAAAGATATATAACGGATAAAAATACACAGCTTTAAAATTGCATGCATAGCAAAACTGAATACATGTAGAGGAAAGCAAAGGTAAATCAAACTTGACAAGTTGGACAAGACTTAGATAGGTAGTCCGCTATCCTGTTCAAATAGACAAGACAAGTATGGCTTCATACATAGCTGGTGTGATGCATGTGTGCAGAACAGGGAGAAACAAGTACTTTGAAGAAGATATAAACAATAAGACAACTCTCACATGCCTCAATCCACATAGTACAGTATACACATCTTCCAATACAAAACTCGCACAGGGGTGGCTTTCACACTACACACTATACAAAGGTTCACTGATACTCAACCTAACTCGGTTGATTTTCTTTTCTTTTCTTTTCTTTTCATAAACACACAAGGTAGGTAGCCCTTTCCCCTGCATCAAACTGGAGGTAACCTACACCAGTTTTACTTGTCTTTTTTTTTTTTCACTTTTGGTGGCAACCTAACTCGGTTGCTTTTTTTTTGTTTTTTTGTTTTACTCTCATCAACAACTTTACATTTCAATGGAAGGCTTGAATAAGGCAGCAAAAGCAAAAGCATATCTAAATCAAAATACAAGTCTCCCTTGTGTTAAAATAGTTACAACTAGAGGTAAGCAAGCCAACCTATCTTGAAATTGGAACAAGTAAGAGGGTTGATTATGCTAAAAACAGGTCCACACAAGTCAAGAAAAATTGACCTTCTCCACCTTAACATGTACAAGAATTGAATCCAGCTAGCATGATATCACATCCACAAAGTATACATTAATGGACACTCAAGCTTGGGCAAACAGAATGCATAGAAAGGTAATAAAATCTCCCCCCAACTAGCATAGGACAAGTCCAAAAATCATATAACGGTTCCATAGCATCATCACAACATACATTCCACACATGGCATCAATCATGTATAACAAGTACTCCTCACCCCCAACTAAAAGTCAATGCATGAAAATGAATACCAAGAAATAAAGGTGTGGAATAAAGGGAAGTGTACCTGCTCAATGTGTGGATAGAGAGGAGGCTCAAGCTGTAAGGAATGTCAAAAACAATATAATACAACTAGTACTATACACAATAAAGCATACTACTAGAAAATAAACAAAACAAACAACAAATAGAAAACAACTATCTACAAGAAATGGTCACAAAGGCTAAGTATAAACAGGTTCACCTAAAGGCAAGGCAGTAAATCCAGGTGAAAAATCAGCTTGAAAAGGCTTAAGCCTTTGACCATTAACCCTAAAAGTATTTCCGAGTTTTGGGTCAAAAATATCAACAGCACCATGAGACAAGGCTTGTTTAACAATGAAGGGTCCAGTCCATCTAGACTTCAGCTTGCCTGGAAACAAATGAAACCAGGAGTTATATAACAAAACTTTCTGATTCGGCTGAAATGTTTTCCTAACAATGTGTTTGTCATGCAATGTTTTCATACGTTCCTTGGACAATTTGGAGTTTTCATAGGCGTCTCGCCTTAACTCCTCAAGCTCACATATCTGCAGCTTCCTCGCTGCACCAGATTGGGCAACATCAAAATTGAATTTCTTTACAGCCCATAAAGCTTTATGCTCTAGTTCCACTGGTAGATGGCAGGCTTTGCCATATATTAACCTGTATGGAGACATACCAAGTATGGTCTTGTAGGCTGTCCTATAGGCCCATAATGCATCAGTCAGTCGCAAAGACCAATCCTTACGTGAGGGGTTCACAGTCTTTTGCAGAATCAACTTTATTTCTCTATTGGCTAGCTCGGCTTGCCCATTAGATTGAGGATGATATGGAGTGGACACCTTGTGGTGGACTCCATACTTCCTCATCAACTCAGCAAAAGCACGATTACAAAAATGGGTACCATTATCACTAATCAGTGCTCTAGGCATACCGAATCTAGCAAAAATATTTTCCTTTAAAAATTTAATCACAACATGATGGTCAGCTGTTTTGCAAGGTATGGCCTCAATCCATTTTGAAATATAATCAACAGCAACAAGTATATACACATTCCCAAAAGACATTGGAAATGGTCCCATAAAGTCCAAACCCCAACAATAAAAAATCTCAAGTTCTAAAATGGGTTGTAAGGGCATCATGTTGCGTCTAGTAACACATCCTAGCTTTTGGCATGCTTCACATGATTTGCAAAAATTAAAAGCATCCCTAAACATGCTGGGCCAATAGAATCCAAACTGTAGAATTTTTGCTACAGTCTTGTTAGCAGAAAAATGACCTCCACAGGCATATCCATGACAGAAAGATAAGACGCTAGGTATCTCATCATTAGGAACACATTTCCTAACTACTTGATCACTGCAATATTTAAATAGGTAAGGATCATCAAAGAAAAATGACCTTGCCTCTCGCTTAAGCCTCTTAGTGTCATTATTATTCCAAGTAGGTGGGGTCTTACCTGCAACCAAATAATTAACAATATCAGCATACCAAGGTAAAGTATGAATAGCATATAAATTTTCATCAGGAAATGAATCAGAAGTAAGGATAGAAAGTGGTGTTGTGACATCAGCAACAGTAAGCCTCGATAGGTGATCAGCTACAACGTTCTCCACTCCTTTCTTATCTTTAATAGTGATGTTGAATTCTTGAAGGAGCAAGATCCACCTTATTAGCCTTGGCTTGGCATCTTTCTTTTTCAACAAATACTTGAGAGCAGAATGGTCAGTAAAAATAATAATAGTTAAACCAAGTACATTTGATCGAAATCTCTCAAGTGCAAAGACTACAGCAAGCAATTCCTTTTCAGTGGTTGTGTAGTTCTTTTGAGCATCATTCAAGGTCTTGTTCGCATAACAAATTACATACGGGAGTTTGTCCCTTCTTTGTCCTAAAACAGCCCCTATTGCCGTATTACTAGCGTCACACATAATTTCAAAAGGTAAATCCCAATCAGGGGGCTGAATAATAGGTGCAGTAGTCAAGAGGGTTTTAAGGGTATCAAAAGCATTATGACACTCTTGACTCCAAACAAATTCAGTATCATTTTTCAGCAAATTACTCAAGGGCTTTGAAATTAGGCTGAAATCTTTGATAAACCTCCTGTAAAATCCAGCATGTCCAAGAAAAGATCTAATATCCTTAACACTCTTAGGAACAGGAAGCTTAGAAATAACTTCAATCTTGGCTGGATCAACCTTAAGCCCTCCCTTGGACACAACATGTCCAAGGACAATACCACTTGTCACCATAAAGTGACATTTTTCCCAATTGAGGAGCAGGTGCTTCTCCTCACATCTACCCAATATAGTAGCTAAGTTTTTCATACATGAATCAAAAGAATCTCCAAAAATTGAAAAATCATCCATGAAAACCTCGAGAAAATCATCAAGCATATCACTAAAAGTACCAAGTATGCATCTCTGGAATGTGGCAAGGGCATTACAAAGACCAAAAGGCATTCTTCTAAATGCAAAAGTACCAAATGGACATGTAAAAGTAGTCTTCTTCTGATCCTCAGGAGCAATGTCAATCTGGTAATATCCTGAATATCCATCTAGAAAACAATAGTATGCATGCCCTGCAACCTTTTCTAGGACTTGGTCAAGAAAGGGCAAAGGAAAGTGGTCTTTCCTAGTGGCAGCGTTCAATTTCCTATAATCAATACACATCCGCCAACCACTAAGGGATCGAGTTGGAATCAACTCCCCTTTGTCATTCTTAACTACAGTCAAGCCTGACTTCTTAGGGACAACTTGGGTAGGACTGACCCAACGGCTATCAGAAATAGGGTAAATGATACCCATACTTAGTAATTTCAAAACCTCATTCTTCACTACTTCTTTAGTAATAGGGTTAAGCCTACGTTGCATCTCACAAGATGTCTTCGCATTGTCCACTAAAAATATTCTATGTGTGCAAATGATAGGACTTATACCTTACATGTCTGACATCGTCCAGCCAATAGAGCTCTTATGTTCACGAAGTGTTTGAAGCAGCCTCTCCTCTTGATCATCCTCTAAGTGAGCAGAAATGATAACAGGGAAAGTATCATTTGGTCCAAGAAAGGCATACTTGAGCTCATCAGGTAAAGGCTTCGATGTCAGCTCAGGATATTCTTTAGAAGAAGGCTGAATTGTTTTCTCAAAATGTGGGATAGGTTCAAATCTTGGAGTCCAAAGCACTCTTCCTGTAGAAACAAAACAAGAATCTTTAGCAGTATCAAACTCTAAATCAGTTTTATCATCTTTCAAATCTGAAGCATGATCAAATAATTTTAAATTAGCAAGACCATTTACAACACAAGATTCATCAATATCATCAACAAACATGGATTCTACAAGATTACTCTCTTGAATTTCATCAAGATCCCTAGGTTGCCTACAAGCATCAAACACATTCCATTCTAAAGTCATGTTACCACAACTTAACTTTAGAATTCCACCTCTACAATTAATCAAAGCATTTGAAGTGGCCAAGAAGGGTCTTCCTAAAATGATAGGTGCTTGGCAAGTAGGACCTTTAGTCAACTTCACATCAAGGACAACAAAATCCACAGGATAATAAAATTTATCAACTTGGACTAAGACATCCTCAACCACTCCTTTGGGAACCTTAATAGACCTGTCTACAAGCTGGAGCATAATTGAAGTAGGTTGAAGCTCTCCTAGGCCTAACTGTTCATATACATCAAAAGGCAACAAATTGACGCTAGATCCAAGATCTAACAAAGCACGTCCAAATCTTTCTTTGCCTATTGTACAAGCAATTGTGGGAGATCCAGGATCTCTATATTTAGGAGGAGTACTAATCTGAATAATGGAACTAACTTGCTAAGCAAGATAGGCTTTGTTTTGAACATTCAACCTCCTCTTTACAGTGCATAAGTCCTTTAAAAATTTAGCATAAGAAGGAATTTGTTGAATAGCATCTAACAAAGGTATGTTAATCCTAACTTGCTTAAAGATTTCTATGATTTCAGCCTGATGCTTGTCTTTATGCATAGGTGCTAACCTTTGAGGAAATGGAACAGGAGTAGAATGTACCTCATTGTCTTCTAGAATTGACTTTTCTAAAGATTGAGGTTCAGAGTTTACCACCTCCTTTGGTTCCTCATCCGGCTTTCCAATCACTTTCCCGCTCCTCAAGGTAGTAACCGCTTGCACTGGCTTTGTGTTGGAGGATTCTCCTCCTTCTTGGCAGGCCATCACGGGGTTGTGAGGGTTCGGTTGAGCCTGAGCAGGGAATTTTCCTTTGTCCTGCAAAGCACCTACAACAGTAGTTAAATTAGTTATAGCACTTTGAACATCATGAATTGCTTGCTTTGTCTATGTCATGTCTTGCTGCAGTTGGGCATTGATAGCTAATTGAGTCTGCATAAATTGATTCAAGGTATCCTCTAAGCTTGGCTTGGGTACTTGAGGTCTAGCTTGATAATTATATGCAGGTGCAGCATGTTGCTTGAAGTAAATGGGTGCTTGTTGATTATACTGGGGCTGTTGTCCTGAACTATTAAATTGATTAAGAGCAGTCCCCTGATGATTCCTCCAACCTACATCATAAGTGTTAGAAGCAAGGTTGGGAGCAGATTTAGAAACAAAATTAACATTTTCACTTGACCCATGCAAAACTTCTTTGAATGCTGGGAGTGTAGGACAATCATCAGTGCTATGACCCTGTGTATCACATATAGAACACTTCAAATCAAGGTTAGATGACTGAATTTCATTCACTTTTTTCAATTCCAAAGCATCAATTTTTCTAGCAAGCATAGAAAGTCGAGCTTTCAAATCATCATTATCTCTTAATGAATACATACCAAGGGAATGTTCTACAGGTTTTGTCCTATCATGTGGATCAACTGAATCCCAAGACTGGGCATTCTCAACAAGAAAGTCAAAATAGTCAAAAGCATCATCAGGTTCTTTAGTAAAGAACTCTCCATTACACATAGTCTAGATAAATTGACGCATTTTAGGATCCAAAGATTCATAAAAGAAACTGACCAAGCGCTAGTTCTCAAAACCATGGTGAGGGCATAAATTCAAAAGGTCTTTGAATCTTTCCCAACACTGGTAGAAAGTTTCCTGTTCCTTTTGCTTGTAATTTACAATCTGCCTCTTAATAGCAGTAGTCCTATGCAAAGGGAAGAATTTCTTAAGGAATTTAGTTTGCATTTCCTTCCAAGTGCCTATTGATCTTGGCCTCAGTGAATTAAGCCATGTCTTGGCTTTATCTTTGAGAGAGAAGGGAAAGAGTTTTAATCTTATCACTTCCTCTGTGCAAGATCTATACATAAATGTTGAACAAACACCCTCAAACTCCTTAATGTGCAAGTAAGGGTTCTCAGAATCCATTCCATGAAAATGTGGAATTAAGGGTATCATACCAGGCTTAAAAGTAAAGTTGTTGGCATTTACAGAAAAAACAAAACATGAAGGTGCACTGGCACGATTAGGCTGAAGGTAGTCACGTAGTGTCCTACCTTGTTCGGGATTGAATCATGAGGTACAGTGTCCTCATCATCACTCCCATGTACAGATCCGTGAAATGACATATTGCTAGCAGTTGTAGCAACTGTCTTACTATCAAGTAAATTGTGTGACTGCAAACGTGTCAATCGATTCGATGAATCTCTAACCCAAATATGCATACACAATCACACTAAGAATTTAAAAACAAGGACAGAAGTCACCAGGTAAAGATAATATGTAGCTGTAGACGACTCTGGCGCACCTCCTCGTCGATACTTCTTTTTGTTTTTGTTCCGAGTTGAAAATTTACCGATTGCTCCCCGGCAACGGTGCCAAAAACTTGACTCTCTCTCAGATATGTATGAGTTTATACTCCCAAGCGCAAGAGTTGTCAAAGTTTAACAAGGGTGAGTCCCAAGATCATTTACCACAGGGAGCAATGAAATCCAAAACAGGGAACTTTTTAGATACAAAAAGGGAAACAGTAAAGAAGATGTTTTTGTAGTTTTGAGATAAAGTTTGCTAATTAATATATAATTAAATAACTATATATAAATAGTAAAATATATATTATAATTATAATACATATATATATGTATTTGGAGTGTGACATTATATATATATATATATATATATATATATATATATATATATATATATATATATATATATATAATATATAAATATATTGTATATGGTCACTCATCTTGGGATTTGATTTTACGGGATTTTGTTTTATATATATTATATAATATTTATAATATATATAAATACATTGTATTTCAAACTCCACTCAACCAAACAGTTGATTTGCAAAGTCACTGGATTTCAAACTACATTGTAGTTGAAATCCCTCCAAACAAACAACACCTAAAATTAAAATTATCTAACTGATAGACTCCTCTAAATATACAGATAGATACCTACCTTTAAAATTAAAAATTCTCCCGTTTAATATATTTTTAAAATTATAAAAATCTAAAATTTTGAAAAGAAAATTCAAAATCCCAAGAGAATTTTCTTAGTTTCTTATATCTAGAAGAAAGTTGGTATATATATTTTATCTTCAAGAGAAAAATATAGATATTTTAGTAAAAATAGAATATTAGTTTGATTTCGGATCAAACTCAGATAGGATTCTTTATCGGATCGAAGTCTAAAATCATATTTTGGGTCTGATTGCTTTGAGATATGAACCCCCACCAACCGCATAAATTCTATATTAATCTCAAGATTCATCTATAAATAGCCCCCAAACCAATTCGATGGTGCAATACCCCTTCTCTTTCAGCGATCTATCGAGGAGGAGAAGGAAGGTGTTCGAAAAAGATGATTCGGTCACTTTCCCAATAAGGATGGAGATCAAGGCGATGATGGTTCGCGATTCCAGTTGGTAATTTATCTTCCTTGATTTTCCTTTATCCGATTTAAGATGAAAGTTCTTGAATCTCAAGGATGGCCAAGAAGTAGAAGGTAATTAAGGAGATGACATATATTATATAATGATTCTTTGATGCTGTGATTCAGTTATTTCATGCATATTGGATGGTTTCTTGATGTTTTATAGTCGTGCTGATCATATTTTGTGTAAATATTCGTTAATCTCAGATTGTTCAATCATCCTTGGTTATTCATGCAATTGACTTCTTTCTTAATGTTTTATAGTCTTGCTGATCATATTCTATGTAAGTATTCATTAATCTCATATTGTTTAATCGTTCTTGTCCCTAGGTTATTCATACATATTGATTTGTTTCTTGATGTTTTATCTATCTATCTATTTATTTATATTACTAAGCAAAAATGGGTCTAATTTTAATTTAAAAAAATCTAAAAAAATTATGTTGGTATTTTAAAATTTTCTCAGAAATTTGGATGTTTAATTTTAATTTTGATATTGATCCGCCATCTACTCATTCTCCTTCTGTGTCTCTCTAGAATTCCTCCATGCAAACCAATCTGGTTTGTTTGGCTTGGGGCTTATTTTATTTGTAATTAGAGGTTGAAGTTGTTAATGTTATGGCAGGAGTTGCACAATAACAAGAGGTTATTAATGAGGGTTCTTTGTGATAAGTGATTTGATTTGTGTCACTAATTGTTCCCCAAGAATCGTTTGGAAGCCAAACATAACAAATTCCATTAGTGTTTATTTATTTATTTATTTAATTTATGTTTATTTGATTTAATTATGTTATTTTTGATTTATTCATCTATTTCATTTTCATTTATTTATTAAGTAAATTTTATGTTTCATTTATTTATTGTGTTTTTTATATATTGATTTTATATGTTCATTTACTTATTTTTATTTCTTAATATTACTTTTAATAAATTATATATAAGACTGATTAGGTAGGTGACAAGTTAATTAATGGGAAAATTATCTATAGGTCCCTAGCACTGTTTTTAGGGACCTTAAAGTCAAACACACACACACAACACTAAATAATAAATAAACACCCGCAAGGACCCAAGGCAATTAGGGCACCATTTTAGGGACCAATAATGAATTAACTATTAATTATATTAGTTTCCAAGACATGGTAATCTAATACGATATATAGTTTACTCATAAATTATAAGGCTTTGCCGGTCTAAATACTTTATGAATGTATCAAGAGAGTTAGTTACTTTATGATTACAAATAAATTAGCTAGACAATATAGGATGTTATTGTAAAAGAGGAGACAACTTACAAATCATGAATATGGCGATCGTATTAGAAAAAAAACGCAAATTCTTACGTCATATAGAATGACACAAATACGATCAAGAAGGGCACAATTGCATCATGTCAGTTCTGCAAAAGGAAAGACTGTTGTGTATGATAATGGTTATAATACAAATTATCAACAACCACAACCAAATCATACTAATAGACAAGGTGGATATCATGGAAGAAATAGATACACAATTGGGCGACGTGATAAAGGAAAAGAAAAGATGATAGATGTTGAATCAAATACATCAAACATACAATTTTTGAACATTTTGTATGGACAAAATTCCATGGGGAGAACTAACACGGATCCGTCTTATGGTAATTTCAGTGGGAACACCTCAATAACTATGAAGAACAAAAAGGTAAACCTATATTACAATATCTTTCATTTTTATATCATGTATTAGTTCTATAATGTAATTTATAAATTTCATTGTTGAGTTTGAAGAAGACATGGAACGTAATATTAATGTTGAGGGAGTAGCACAACATACTATCACAAATAATCATAATTCTCGAGGTATGCCTACATAATTTATATGACACATGCAACAATTGTCATACATTTGTTAAACATTAATTAGTATGTATCATAGGTAATTGTCGAAAAGAATATTTTCAACATAGATGGGAATTTTCTCATTAACGGATAGAATGTATCTATTGCAAGGCATTTGTCACGCCCCGATCCAGATTCTAGGCCTCGAGCACGTACACAAATCGACTGTATCCAAGTAGAGGTGTACCTCACCCGGATACATGGTTTAGGTTAATCAAGAACATACAACTTACACTACATGCTATCCAGATTTGGAAGATAATGCACAGACATACATGCTTTGGTTTTTCTACATATATGAGTACAAATACTTTAATATAAATGTTTATACATTTTGCTGACTGCACTAACTTATGTTTTGCATGATAGTAGTGTTCACAATTCACTGAGCTTTTATATCTCAAGCCCTCTTCTTACCTATTTTGTACAGACAGTAGACCGGGGTCTAGGTAGTGACATGTGCCCACGGGCGAGGCTAGATGTTCTCTGGCGTCCCTTAGATGTTTATCTTTATTATTATGTTGTACTTTTATTTGGAGACATAACTTATTTGGACACAGATGATATTCTGTGCTATGTTGTATTTGTAATACTTGAACCGTTGAGTTTAAGTTTATGTTATGACATTTTTAAATTATTGTCTCCATATTAGCAAGATAGGTTATTTGTTTAACACCCTTAGGCTCAGGATACCCTCTTGGGTTGGCTGGTGTGGCATCCGTCTCAGTAGGGAGATGCGTGTTACATGTAAAGCTTATGTTTTAACAAATATTATGTGGTAAAGTTTATGTTTGAACGAATGGTATTTAAAGTTTATGTCTGAACGAATGTTATGTTGTAAAGTTCATGATATATGTTCCTATGTTTGATCGCCAAGCCTATGTTCATGATATCTTTTCCTATGTTTGATACTTCATACTCTTAGTGTATGATTTATTTTCAGCTTTAAGTATTTGGATGTAGCTAATCTCAGAACATCTAAACTTTCTCTCCTTCGGCTTGTATAATTTAATGATCACTGTTGTATGACTTAAATAATAAGTCAATTATATGAGCTATAAAATCCTGGGTTGTTAAGTAGAGACTTGAAAATACAAATTCTCAAAAATAGAAAAGGAAAATAATATGCCCGTCCAATGGCAAGTGTGGTTGCAGCTGTCCTAATAGGATATTGATCAGAAGAAGTTGATGGGCGTGATATTATTCTTTATCCAAAAGCTGGTCCATTACAAAGAATCAAGGAGACATATTATAGCTATATAGCATTGCAATATCCTTTATTATTTCCCTATGGAGAAGACTGTTAGTCAAATGCAATATCATACAAAGAAAATCGAAAGAGGCAGAAAAGAAGAGACTCCATATCAATTAGGGAGTTTTATTTTTTTCAATTACATGAAAGATATAATGAAGCAAAAACATTACCAATCAGGAAGATTGTTCCAACAATATGTTGTTGACAGTTATGCTGCTATTAAAGCTGAACGTCTACAATAGGTTAGGTAGAATCAAAAAAGTTTACGAGTTGTATTATTTTGGGATTTACAAGATGCTATAAATGTAACACCCATCTCTTTCTCAGGAGACACGTGTCACACCAGCAAGGCCAAGGGAATGAACACTAAACCTAAGGCTGTAAACTGCTAATTAATTGTAAAACAGGTAGCTTGCGGAAGCTAATAAAAGAAACATATTATAACATAATCTCCAAACTCTAGATACTGTTTAGTGCATCTTCAAATAAAATATTGTCTCATACGTAATCGTCTCAAATACACTCAATACAATACATAACATAACTAAGACGTGGGGAAGTCAGAGCCAGCTACAGGACATTTCCACTAGACTCGCGATCAGACAAACCCTCTATACGGTCTTCTGTCTATCGCCTGCAATAAAATTGTCAAGAGAAAAGGGGTTGAGCTACTGGAGCTCAGTGAATTGGGAAGAGTACTGTCGGGTGTAAACTGAACCCGTATAAATAAGTAAAAACTGTAAATCTGAAGCATAAAATATGCATATTAAATAACTGAAATTAAATATTGAAATCTGAAAGAAATACATACTGGTCAATGTATTATCTTCAATCTAATTTAATCATGTCAAATGCATAAAAATCTCCTGAATGCAAATCTGGTTTTCTGTTTCTCTGTCCTGTGAATAATTTCTGGAACCGACATTTCCCTTGGTAATATGTGCTAGTAACCTCCACGGTCGAGTCATACTCAATCACCGGAAGGCGGGAAATATGGAATCATCTAATAATCACAAGACTGTAATCTCTAACTACACATCTACTTCAATATTCTAGAACCAGCGGCCAATGGGTAGATTTGTTCGCGAGGTCATCTATATACGTACACTAGGCACCCGAGAGTACGGAAAGTGGGTTTTAATTTCATAACCTAATGCCATACTCTTGGGTGCCTAGTGTACGGAAAGGGGGTTTTAATTTCAGAATTTAAATCACCCCTTTCCTAATGCCATACTCTCTGGCTCTCTACGAGCCACCACTGGTCCATACAAGCTATCAGTAAAGTGTAATCTATATGTTCTGTATCTGTTTCTCTTTTCTGTTACTGATTACTATGCATGAAATGATTTTCTAAAACTCTAGAAATTTTCATAAAATTTCTAGTTCGTGCTTTTCAAACTGAAATCTATTATGTATAAAAATATGGTAAAATAAGCAAACTGTACAGTTTGTTCCTCTCACCTGAGTCTGGTCCGAGCTTAAGTCTAGCTCGGTCCTTCGACAGAGGCTGACTTACCTTTGCCCTTTCCTTTTCCTGATAATCAAAATACAAAATTTATGAATACGGAGACCATATTCTTGACTCGTACTCTACTTTAAACTCAATAGAATACGATAAAAATATGAGATTTATTTTTCTTACAAACTATACTTATTTTCATAATTATCATAACTTGGAAATTTAAGCATGCCTTCCATGGAAAATTAAGGGTCTCTAACATTGTAAAGACCACCCCTTGATGGTACAGTATGAATTTAAAATTTTAAATGATTAATTATTTGGTAACTAATCACTATATAGAAATACCATAGAGTGGAGGGTTCTTAATGCAAAATATTGTGGAAATGACTTGAATGTAATAGAAGATTAATATAAGGCTGATTTGCATAATGAATTTAAATCATTATGAACTACATCGAAATGAATTCTCAGATGGGAGTAGAGATGAAAGTGGTTGGAGATTCATTATCTTTTCTCATGAAAACTTAGGGATCTAATTTATTAAATCAATACTAGATAGTGTTAAAAGGAGATCTTTATTTTATGGATAAAAGTTTGCATGAGATTAATACCTTCAACCTTGCCTTAAAGAAATTAAAAATAAAAATAATAAGAAAAGAAGAAGCCAGCTAGTTTGTCACATGCTATTATGAGGGAGAGGTTTGAATAAATAATTGAAATAGGCCATGACGTCCTAGTTGACTAGTGGTAAAGGGTTATCAAGTGCTGGGAAGATTGAGAGGATGAGGATAATGAGAATTAGAGGGTAAATATTAATGAAGACATGTGGCAAATAAATGAGAATAAAGTGGAGAAAAAAAACGCGTGGCTCTAGCAGTTAAAGCCGCGAGAGCACTCTTTTTAAAGAAACGGTTTCCCCAAAGGAATCAGGTTTCTACCGGGAGGAAGCGCCACGTGCAACACTCTCGCGCCATCTCCCCTAAGGAAACGGTTTCACCCGAACCTGCCTTTCATTGACGCTGTACATGGAGTGCTTTAGACCGTTCATCCGGACCGAGTGCTAGATGCAAGGAGATGGGCAAGCCGTTTTCATTTTATTCGTTCCTTTTCTCTGCTCAACTGTTAACCAAGAATCTAAAGGTATTTAGTCACACGTACTACCAGATTCGTCGCCGAACGCGAAGGAAATTTAGCAACGTTGAGTTGTGATCAGATCTCTATAGCCTCGAAGCCCTCGACACATCTTCTCGTGGCGTAAAGAGCATGAACTTCTTCTACTCCAAGACCAAATGCTTTCTGCCAGTTGAAAGTAAGAGAGAGAGAGAGAGAGAGAGAGAGAGAGAGAGAGAGAGAGAGAGAGAGAGAGACCCTTATGACCAGGAACCGATAGAGATCTCGATCACAACTGAGAGACGACGGACGAGGAGAGGTGGTGGTGTCGGACGATCCCCCACCGTTGAACAACGGCGAATGCGAGAAGCACTACTAAGATGGACGGTGATGGATTGCATCTCTGACTCTCCGAACAACCAACAGATCTTGTGGTTGGAGAGGAAGCTCGGACAACCGTGAGTAAACCAACACCGACTACACCGGAGGGGACTCGGGGCGGCAACGAGTAAGTTGTGGTCGCCTCGACTCAGTAACAACGAGGGAAGGGCTCAGTCCCGGCGACGGTGAGCTTTATATGTCCACACCTCCTTCGATTTCATTTTAGTTTTTCGAGGCATGCACGGGTGTTTGTTGATGGATGGGTGCAAGTACATAAAGGAGAAGGATTTCTGGTAGGAGATATGGATATTGGTTTGAGAGTAATTTAAGCCTTCCCTTATTTAATCACTTGAGGCCTTTATGAAAACTTTTGTTTGACTTTAAAGTTGTGGTTAAAATAATCATTAAAAGATGATAATCTCTAGTACTGATGGTTATGACAAGGCATATAGGAGGTGATTAAAGAGAGAGGTTTTGATGGTTAGTACCTTGATGAAATGCTTAATGAACCATTAATAGGGAATGAGATGGTTAATATAAGTTAAATGATAACTATGAGTTGTTTGGGTTCATTCCACTGTTGATTGGATTTACATCCATGAATGGGTTGTCGCCTACCGCAAGTAATGGAAATGCTCTAAATTATACAAATGCAGCAGATGGAACCCCAGTATGAGTTAAGCATAATACCATGTACAGAACTAGTTCATACTAACCTAAGCTGAGATTGGGTTGCTATTATATAAGCCGTAACCTTGGGATGACTTAATGTAGTAATAGAACTTATGCTTAGTGAGTTGTTGTGTGTGTTGGGTGTTCTATTTAGTGTTGTGTTGAAGAATGAAGGGGTTTCATGACTCTCTTCTGCCTATAGATGCTCAGTCTGAGTTTTGGGGCAGAGAGGTGATATTTAAAGTATGGACTTATAGATTTATGGTATAGAGAAGTTGTGAGTGTTGATGGGTGTTCAACCACATGTTACTGAGGATTGTTGTTAGAGCCATGGATGGCTATTGATAGTTGTTTGATTAAGGATAAGGGGTGAGTTATCCAATTGTTGCCAGAATACCAAGATGGTAAGCATGAGTACATAATCGTGTGTGAGTCAAGTAATTATGTAGGAGCATATTTATTATTTTATGTTGGGAAGCATATTAAGCTTAAACTCTATTGCCAGATCTTGACATAGAGCGGGAAAGTGCATTGAGAGGGGTTTAGCTACTGAGTAGAGACATCGTTGATACAGTAAGTACTCTTGCCTTGCTTACCTTCATTCGTTGATTGGTTATATCGTTGTTGTCATGCCCCGACCCGGATTCCGGGACCTCGAGCACGTCAACCGACTGACCGTATTTAAGCTGAGACAAACTCAACTCAAATATAAGGCCTAAAAAGGTGATAAGCAGATAACAATCCATAATATAAAACAAACTCGTGTTCAAAAGAACATAGAGTCATCAGGGTCCATAGGCCCTATAATAGTCTGGTCCCTACACGGGTCCTACAAATAGTGATGCTCACAAAGTAAATGATAAAGGAGACTCCCAGACCTCGGATCTCCACGTGACCTCTCCTCAGGCTCCACCCCCTCCTAAACCTCGGAATCTGTAAAAGAGGAAAAGTGAAACGCATGAACTTTCGAATGGAAAGCTCAGTAAGTACCCCTGCGGGCCACAAAGACATAAACAGGCAACATGTCATCAAAAGAGGTTACAACATCAACAACACAGTCCTAGGAGTCTACTAGAAACAATTTAAAGGTACAACCCCTGATACAGAAACCCTCGGGCTCTGTGAGGAGTTACAAAGAGAACTCAACGTTTACTCCCAGCCAGTATGTCCAGCTATGTGCTGTAAGCACGACCCTTTTGGTCGTTCGACCCTCCGGTCGCAGGTCGGTAGAACTACCTCTCCTACGTGTTAACACGGTCAGTGTACCATGCCCACTGACAGGTAAGACCTCCAGAGATTTGCCTCTCTGGTAAGGCAGGCAGAAATGCCAGGGGGTCCTGTCCCTGAACATACCCCTATCGGAGCTCCCTAGCTCCACTGAGTCCGGGCAGTAGACCATAGCAAACAGGGATGCCAACATCCCGTAACAACCATACATGCTCAATAGAATTCCAAAATAAATAATGACGCATGTATGTTATCAAAGAAGCATAAGATATCAATGCATAAACAAGTACAAGAAAAACCCAAAGCCGGGTGGGAACTAGGCAAGTGTACTTACAAAATGAACATGGTAACAACAAGTCCAATAAACACTCCGTAGAGTGGGTAGTAGGCAGAAGTAACTTACCTCCTGGTGAGACCAAAAGTCTTCCTAGATTCCCTTGGAATGCCTTACGTCTCCCCAAGAGTATCTGGCATACATAGACCCTATTAGAGTCAAAGCCTCAACAAGTTTCTATGTCCCTAGTTTCACATGCATGTCCAATGTTCTTGTTGGGCTTAGGCCCACTAACGGGTCCTAAGGATCTTCTCCCGGGTCGCTAACCCTTATTCCCCAGTTTTCGTGTCCTTTAGTCATCTCTGAATCTATCTAGTGGAACCTAGTCAACTCTACACCTTTATGTCGGGTCTGAACCCTACTTGATCATCTCTAGTCAATTTAGACAAATTGGGCCCACTATTAAGCCCATTGAATGACTTGGCTTACTTGTCCTCTCACTTCTATCGGGTTAACTATTTAACCTTTTGTTAAATAATTAGTATTATAACCAATTTAACTAAATCTCCTTTTAGGTTATTGACTAATTTCTTGACCCATTTTACATAGGACAAAACAAGTTTCATACTAACAACTCACCCTTTAATTTGTCTCATCAAATAATTTAACTATTGACTATGATGAACAAATTAATTAAATAGTTTTCTCAATTATTTTCCCCATGATTTATTTTAGTTTGTCAACTAAAACTATTATCTCACAATTTTAATTATACCTCTAACATAGGTATTGTTATAAAACAAATACCTTAGTTCGCTACACTATCAAAGTTATTCTTATTGGTTAATTAACCAATTTAATTTGTCACATTTCCTAAGTTCCACAATTAATCAGAATATTTGTCACATTAGAGTAATTTAATCATACCCCATACTCAGCTATCCTAATAATCGTCACACTAGTAAGGTCCCATATAGTTATTCAACTATACAAGGCAATTCATCAATGTAATGGTCACACTACTTTAGTTTCATTTAAATTAATCATTCCTAAGTTTCTGTTTTAATTAAAAACATTACACTGTGTTATTTTAGTTTTTTTTTATTCTATCATCTTCTTCCTCATTATTCACTCTCTCTCTTGCGCACGCGATTTCGCGTCACCTGTGACCGACGAGCCTCCAGGCGGCCGGGACTTCTCCCAAGTCCCGTTCTTCCTCCCCGAAGTTTCTCCCGGTGCACCGTGCTCCCTCGACGGTCGTGGCTCCTCCAAGCTCCACCACGGGGTTCTCGGCCGACCACAGCCTCGTCTCCGATGAGCTTTTACGTTGACAATGGGCATGCAACACTACTTTAACAACCACGAAAGAGAGGTAAACTCATCGTGAAGTTGTGGTCGAGGGTCTGTCGGCACCGTCTTCTCAGCAAGCTCCCCGGAACCTGGCGAGTCCTTCCCTGACCTCCGACGAGCTTGTCCGGGCTGGTAATGAAACACGTGCTCCCCCTCCTTCCTCTGTCTTGATAGGCTCCTTCACCACAGCCTTCTCTCGCAGAACCCTACCGCCGTGGCCCGGCCAAGATCCGCCAGTAGCTTCGAGAGGCTTCTTCTCCTCCGCGGTGGTGAGTGCTGCAGGACCGGGGGCTCCCCTTTTATAGAGCTCGGGGTAGAGAGAATCCCTCCAGCCGCTCGCAGTGAAGGTAGCTTGAGACGCTGCACCTTCCTCGCAGCCGTTATGAAACGCCGGCGACGTTCGCGCGGCGGCAGGTCGGCTGAGGGGCTGGCGTTTCTCAGTCGCCTGAGCTTCAGCCTCGTGATTGTAATCTCCATCAAGATCAACGGTCCAGCATGTGACTAGCAAACCACCCTCCATCTTGCCTCGTAAACAGCTTTCTTCCAGTTGGAGGCTGAGATTTAATCCTCAACCAACGGCTAGATCTTGACCCCGTGTCTGGGATCTGACACCTATTGGATCAAGGACCGTGATTTAAACAGATCAACGGCCAGATCTCCTCCAATTTCCTCGCATCAAACACTCGCTCTGATGAATGACTCTTGGAGAACCACGTGGCTCCACTGAGGCCGTAATAATGCTTAGAGATCGGCTCTAATCTGAGACCTTTTAATCTCGTCCGTTCATCCACTACTATAAGGGCTTTTAATTTAATTAATTTTTTTTTTCATGGCAAATTATCCAGAGGTCCCCGAAATGTTTTTAGGTTACATTCTGGTCCATTCTCTGAGAGAGGGGACTATTTCCTTTTAGTCCTTAATACCTTACAAAATTACTTAGAGGTCCTTGAACTCCCAATTATCCCTAATTGGTCTCAAAAACTAATTTAATTCCCTTTTTAAAGCTTTCTAATTTTCCATCCTTCAAGCTTAAGGAACTAAATAAATTATGAATCTTATTTTGTAGAATATAAGAAAATTTTTATTCCAAAAATTCGTGGATTTTACAGTTGCTTTCTAGATTGCATGCTTGAGCATGTAAATACCTTGGCCTAGATCTCTTATCATTGGATGTGTTTACATTATTGATATGCTTGGCTTTTGGTATATACATACATATCTGCTTCCTTGGATGAATATTCTTTGATATATGAATCCATATCCATGTATGTATGTTTGTTCGATTGTATGATTTTTTTCACTCGATGGGTGTTGTTCTTGTTGATTCTCCGCCCGGTGCAGTGGAGTGTGTGGCTCCTGATTGACGTTCAGGGCCGGCGGACACCCTGTTCGTGCTTTCCGCCGTGGGACGATACCGTCGTCCTATATGCCCGCCGCTGGGACGCATACGCACCGTACGCATATGTATGTCTGAGTAGCACTACGGACCGAGGATTGACATCGGCTTAGGTTGATGACTACACGGGGGATGGTTTGCAAGCTTCGCTTTAGCTGTTTTTCATGAGTTGACATGAATTTAGTTAGGGAGTCCCTACCGTTGGATAGTTTTCATTGGGGTAGGTCTGAGACTCCAGGTGGTATGGCCGGTGTGGGTTGTGCTTCCCACGCCGGGTTTGATGGTCATGTTCTTGATTTGGCCATTCATTTGCTTATCTTACATTGAGTTTGACATGACCTTATTGTGTTCCCTGCGGGGTACTTACTGGGCTTTCCTTTCGAAAGCTCATGCACTTGTTGACTTCCTTTTTCAGATCCCAAGGAGTAGGACACGGGTCGTGGGAGCGCCGCGTGAGACCTACGGGGACTTGCTGGGATTACTGAGATTGGCTACCTCTTGTTTTTATCATGTGCGAGAACATGTTATTATAGATTCCCTTTAGGATTCAGACATGTTATGACTGTAGGGTTTGTGGACCCCTGGATTTATATTTGATTCCGCTGTGTGCTCATGTGTTGGACGTGATGATGTTTTATTACATACTTCATCTGTGTGTGTTTTTATGTATTATCTGAGCACTGAGGCTTCGTGCCCGGGCAAGACCCTTGCTCGGGTACGGTTGGTCTTTCGCATGCCGTGGGCCCGGAGTTTTGAGGGCGAGGCGTGACAAACATGCTCTTCTTAAACAATTAAGGCTGCATAATTAAGAGATTTTAGCATGTAAAATCGATGAATTTTTGGTAGCACCTCCTCTATTTATAGGTCCCCGAAAATATACAATCATACACACATAACAAGATAATTAAAATGATTAATAAAATGCAATACATGGCATCGACATCTAACTATCTGACAACCCTATTATCCCCAAATTACTCCTACTTTTAATGCATCCATTGAAGGATTACTTATAATTTTTTCTTAACTACTAATCTGCAGGAGTTTACTTGAACTTGTTGCTCGATCCTTGCCGGAGAGAGAAGCTTGAGACTTGGTTGTTGGCCAGAGAGGAAGGCCGGCCGATGATCGGTGGTTGGATGGAGCTCGTGGCAGAGCAGCTGGGCTGCAACCGCGTCGGACAGGGAGGGAGAGGAGGTAGGAACGCCGAAGCTGGCAGCCCGGTGAAGGAGGGCGGCGGCGTGGCTGAGCTGGGTGGCACGACAGGGAGAAGGGAGGGGCGGCGGGACACGGCGAAGGGGCCTGGCGGGGGCAGCTGCCATCGGAGGGTTTTTCGCTTTGGAACACGGCCGAGGGGGGTCTGGCCGGCGATGGGATCTCGCGGTGGTGCGACTGGGCTAGCCGAGGGCGCAGGTAGCCTCACCAGCGAAGCTCGTCGAAGAGGGGATAAGGTTGGCTGATGGTGGAGATCGAGAGGGAGAGAGGAAAGTAGCTTTCTTTTCTCTCTCTCCTCTCATCATGTATATATATCTATAAGTTAATAAGATATTTTAATTTAATTTAATTAATGTAAGTAATGTCTAAAATCATATAATAACTTATCCTTTTTAAAAAATAATTTTGATTAATTTATAATATCTTCTAAAATATCTTCTGCTACAAGATGAACAACTTTTTGTTGATCTTATCTTGTTGTTGTGCAGTCACGAGGGCGACTAATCTTATCTTTTTGTTGATCTTATCATGTTGTGGAATTTCAAAAGTGAGGATTGCCAAATGTTCTTTTATTGGTTACAGTTAGCAACTACGATAAAGCTAAGTTGGGAGATGATGTAGATCTACTTATTTTTGCTGAATTACTTGAACGAAGTCGGGATCCTGAAGCTTATTCTTTGGTTGTTGATTACATGATTCATGGACCATGTGGTGCTTATAATCCACATTCCCCATGCATGGTTGATGGAAAATGTAGTAAAAAATATCTAAAGAATTTTGGAATGAAACTACATATGATGGAAGTGGATTTGTACAATATAGAAGACGAGATAATGGTCATACTGCAATGAAAAATGGTCATGTGACTGAAAATCGATGGGTTGTGCAGTACAATATTGATCTACTCACTTGGTTTAATGCTCACATCAATATTGAAATAGTTGCTCATGAAAAATATTCAGATATTTTTGTAAATATGTCAACAATGGCAATAATCGAGCAACTATTCTTATCGAAGATAACAATGTGCTTGATGAAAGCCATGGTATGAATAAATTTAGAAATATTGATAAAGAAAAAAGTTATCTTGATTGTAGATATGTCTCTGCTATAGAAGCGTGTTGGAGAATATTTGCATTTGAATTGCATGGACAATATCGAACAGTTGAAAGACTTCCTTTCCACTTGCCATATGAACAAAGTGTGATTTTTGAAGATGATGAAAATTTACAAGATTTCATAATGAGAGATAATATTGACCGAATACAGTTAATCCAATGGTTTGAAGCAAAAAAAATTATGAAATTGCAAGAAATCTAACTTATGTATAATTTCCTACAAACCGGGTATGGAATGCAAAAAAATAAAAAATGGAGTATAAGAAAGCAAAGATTACGTGTGGGAAGATTGTATTATGCTCATCCTTTGTCTGGAGAAAGGTTTTACCTAAGAATACGTTTAAACATTGTGAAAGGTGCTACATGTTTTGAAGACCTACGTACTGTTGATGGTTTTACTTATCAAACTTTTAAGGAGGCTTGCAATGCACATGGATTGTAAGAGGATGACTATGAATTGTATGAATCCTTTGAGGAAGCTATTGTTTCGGCAACACCAACACAATTAAGACATTTGTTTGCATCATTATTATTGTTCTGCAATATTACATATCAAACTTCTTTATGGGAAAAATATTGGAAAAATTTGATTGATGATTTCTTTCACCTTATAACCAATCAAGGTGCAAAAAATTTACAGAATATAGAACCTGAACAGTTGAAGCAAAAGGGTTTGTATGAGCTAGAGAAAATCTTGACCACTAATGGAAGATCACTCCATGAATTTCCACCTATGCCAATAGTACTTGAGGTTGAAAACAATTATTTTAATAATAGCCTCATACGTGAGCAACTAGTCTATAATGCAGAGATGAATATAAACAACTATTTTGAAAACTAAACAATGAGCAGCGTAAGGTGGTTGATTGTATCTTAGAGAGTATTCGACTTTGAAATGGAGGAGTGTTTTTCATAAATAGAAGTGGGGAACCGGAAAAACTTTTATATGGAAGGTTTTAATTGCTAGATAATGAAGTGAATGGTATTGTATTTTTGCTTATGGAGGGAGAAAGAACAACACATTCTAGATTTAAAATACCATTGAAACTGACTGATAATTCTATATGTAACATTTCCCAACAATCAGAATTATCTTAGTTAATTCAGAGGACATATTTGATTATATGAGATGAGGCACCCATAATTCATCGAAATGCTCTTAAGGTAGTTAATCGAACTTTTAGAGATCTTATGAAATTACAAAATGTGAACTCTGAAAATACAATCTTTGGTGGAAAGACAGTGGTGTTAGGAGGTGACTTAAAAAAAATATTGCTTGTAATTAAAAAAGGTGGACGGGAAGCAACAATATCAGTAGGATTACAATGATAAAAAAATATGGTCTGCATGTATTGTACTAAATTTATACACTAACATGAGAGTTGCCATCTACAAATACACAGACACAACTTGAAATGTCAAAATTTGCTGAATAGTTACAAAAAATAGGTGAAGGATTGGACGAACAAAACTCAATAATTGCAAATAATGAAGAAGATCTGATCATTTTCCCTGATTATATCATAATTAAGCTTGATAAGGTAAATAAAAATCATTTGATTGTACATACATATCCAAATATTCAAATGAAGTATAATGATTGTGGTTACTTACAAAAGCGAGCAATTTTATCATTGAGAAATGAGGATGTGGATGATATTTATAAGAAGATTGTGTCTATGCTACAAGAAGATGTAAATAAGTTATTAAGTGCAGATTCAATTGTCTCATCTAACACAAATGATCCTACAGAAATTGAACAACCATTAGCTTTAATTTAGGGGTTTACCAGTACATTTTTTAGAACTTAAAGTTGGGGTACCAGTGATCCACATACGAAACTTGAATCAAGCGCTTAGATTATGTAATTGAACAAGATTGGTTATCAAAAGAATTGGAAAAAAGGTTTTGGAAGCAAAGGTCACTAGCCAAAATGTGGTACTCGTCCCTCGAATAACTATGTCTCCATCAGATGTTGATGCGCCCTTTGAACTAAAAAGAAGACAATTTCCATTAAAATTGGCATTTGTAATGACAATAAATAAGATTCAAGGACTAACACTTGACAATGTCGGTTTATATTACCTCAACCTTCTTTTAGCCATGGCCAATTATATTGTAAAATCCACGATATTTTAAGAAATAAATGTATCGAAATTCTCCTCAAAATTACTTATTAAATAATTACCCCGAAATATTAAACAGAGGATTTAAATGGGGGGAAATTAAGTTAAAGAGATTTGAAACCCAATTAGGGTTTATGGGAGACAGAGGGACTGAATTGTAATTTTTAAAAGTCTGGGGACTAAAAGATAATTTTCCCCTCCCTCAGGCTTGGACTTAGTTGTGACCTTAAAACGTTCCGGGGACCTCTCATAAATTTTCGTGGGAGAAAACTCTATTAGTAGAGGATGAACGGCTGAGATTATATCATCATTGATTGTAACAAATCACGGAGCGTTATAATGGTTGTGGAGGAGCCACGTGTTGAGCTGTGATTTAATCCATCTGATTGTGGATCAGATGCGAGGCAGGAGAGGAGGATAATATGGGGTGAACTCACGGTGCGGGTGGCCGTGAGCCCCTCATCGTGTGATCGCTGTTAGTACGAGGAGATGTGAGGAAATCGGGCCGTACATGGAAATTTAATCTCTGCCGGTCATCTCAGAAGATAACGGACTCGAGGCGAGCTGATTTGATCAGGACCGTAGAGATCAATGGTTTGATCTCTGGCGTCCATCCGTGAAGTGGTGATCCTGAGGCAGCGCCTGCCTCTTCCCCGTCGCCGGAAACGCTCGCGCGAGCCTCGCCCACTCCCGGTCGTTACGAGCGAGGAAACCGACCGTTGGTCAGCGTGGCGTTCACGAACGTCCGCCCGTTTGTCTGGCCGTGGAGGGGCCTATAAAAGGAAGGTCTTCACCTCCCTGTCCTGGCACTGCAAATCAGAGGGCTCCCAGTTCCGGTGAGGTTGTAGACGGAGAAGGAGTAGGTGTCCAACCAGGGAGTGCACCCTCGTTGAGTTCGTCGGTATCCTGAGAGGCGTCTAGCGAGGAGGAAGTCGCAGCGGCGGGGGAAAAACCGACGAAGCCATCCTCACGGCTGAGCTCGTCGGAGAAGACAAAGAACACGGCTGTCTCCGATATTCACCGCGCCGTCGACGTCGGAAAAGCACCTGGTAAGTACCTATCACCTTGCTGCGGAGTTTTTTTTTTTTTTAGCATTGTATGCATGAGAGGAGTTCGCCAGTGATGGAGCAACGCCCAGCCGTGAGCTCCAATGGCTTCCAACGAGAGGACGGAGGCCGACGGTGCTCCAGAAGGACCGGTCGCGATCGTGAGGCTCTCAGTGATGGGGGAGGGGGGGAACCGAGCACAGGCAAGCGCTAGGTGTTCGCTGACAGCTTCGGTGAGATGGTGGTGACGGTCGAGCGCGAGAGAGAAAATAATAATAATAATAATAATAACTAGTTAGAATATTTCCTTGAAAACTTAAGGAATGTGACAAATAATTGATAAAATGCTTTATATAGCTAGATTAATTATAAAAGACTTTATAAGTGTGATAAAAACAATTAATTAATTAGCTAGTAAGGTGAATAAATAATTTGAATATGTGGGTGTAACATATTCAAATTCGATTAATCAACTAGGTTGATTTAAAGATCTTGATAAGATTTAGATCTTGGTGGTATGATAAATTAATAGAATAATTTATGGGATGATATAATTATTTCTATGTGTGACAAAATGAAATTGGTTAATTAACTAATGAGAATAACTTTGATAGTGTAACAAACTAAGGTATTTGTTCTATAATAATACCTATGTTAAAGGTATAACCAAATTTGTGATACAATAGTTTTAGTTGACAAACTAAAATAAATTATGGAGAAAATAATTGAGAAAATTATTTAAATAGCTTGTTCATCATAATTAATAGGTGATTATTTGATGAGACAAGTTAAAAGGGTGGGGCTTAATTTGATACTTGTTTTGCCCTATATAAGATGGGTCAAGAAATTAGTCAATAATTTAAAAGGAGGTTTAATTAAATCGGTGTAACCACTTAAATACTCTAAATTGTAACTAGATATTTAGGAAAATAATATATAGAACGAACAACCTATTTTCTTTAGATAACTATGGTTGATTAACTTTGATCTATGGATTGAATTGTGGAACTAAAAAGAAAATCAGATATAATATTAATTATTTAACAAGGGGTTAAATAATTATTTCGACAGAGACAAGGGGACAAGTAAGCCAAGTTGTTTAATGGGCTTAGTAGTGGGCCCAATCCGACTAAATTGACTAGAGATGACCAAAAAGGAATCAAACCCGACATGTGAGTGTAGAGTTGACTAGGTTTGACTAAGTTGGGTCCAGAGATAACTAAGGATGTGGAAACAGGGGAAAAGGACCCGAAACCCGTGAGAAGGTCTTTAGGACCCGTTAATGGGCCTAGTCCCAACAGAGACAATAGACGTGTATGTGTAACTAGAGACTCGTTGAAATCTTGACTCTAATAGAGCCTATGTATGCCAGATACTCTCGAGGAAACGTAAGGCATTCCAGGGGATTCTAGGAAGACTTCTAGTCTCACCAGGAGGTAAGTACACTTGCCTAGTTCCCACCCAGTTTCGGGTTTTTCCTTGGACTTGTTTATGCATTAATATCTTATGCTTCTTTGATATCATACATGTTATTTGTATCTGTTTTAGATTCATGTTGAGCATGTATGTTTGTTTCGGGACATTGGTGTCCCTGTTTGCTATGGTTTACTGCCCGGACTCAGTGGAGCTACGGGGCTCCGATAGGGGAATGTTCAAGGACAGGACCCCCTGGCATTTCTGCCTGCCTTGCCAGAGAGGCGAATCTCTGGTGGTCTTACTCTGGCGTGGTATTAATCAATCGCAGTTAACACGTATAAGAGGTAGTTCTATCAATTTACGACCGGAGGGTCGAACGACCAAAAGGTCATGCTTACAGCAAGAAGCTGGACATACTGGCCGGGAGTGATCCTTGAGTTCTCTTTGAAACTCATCAGAAAGCCCGAGGGCTTCTGTAGCAGGGGTCATACCTTTAGATTGTTTCTGGTAGACTCCTAAGACTGTGTTTGTTGGTGTTGTGACCTCATTGGTTGACATATTGCCTATTTATGTCTTTGTGACCCACAGGGGTACTTACTGGGCTTTTCATTCGAAAGCTCATGTGTTTTACTTTTCCTCTTTTACAGATTCCGAGGTTTAGGAGGGGGTGGAGCCTGAGGAGAGGTCACGAGGAGATCCGAGGTCTGGGAGACTCCTTTGTCTTTTATATTGTGAGTATTACTATGTGTAGGACCCGTATAGGGACCAGACTATTATAGGGCCTATGGACCCTGATGACTCAATGTTCTTTTGAACACGAGTTTATTTTATATTATGGATTGTTATTTTCTTATCACCTTTTTAGGCCTTGTATTTGAGTTGAGTTTGTCTCAGCTTAAATACGGTCGGTCTGTTGACGTGCTCGAGGTCCCGGAACCCGGGTCGGGGCGTGACATATATGTTGCTCTGTCAAGGTGTACAAGACAGAGTGCTAAGAAATATTCATTAAAGAAATGATTTATTATGACCTCCTAAAATATCAAATGCAAGAATAAGCTATATCTTCAAGATACAAGTAAGTTCGCCCTCATTTTCAATTCTACAGTGAAAAGTACATTAGAGGCATTTTGCACATACATCATATGAAAGGTTTTAATAAATAAAAGACATCTTTTCATACAAATTCCAACCAATAATCATATAAAAAATTTTCATACATGTAATCTAAAATTTCATAATATATATTAAATATTTTTCATGTTATATTATGATGCAGGAGAGCCCGAGTCAGACGATGCCGAGCTGTCTGATTGCACCATGAGAGCTTTGGCTTACCACGACTTGGCGGACTAACGTAAAGGCAGAAGGTGATCGAGCTAAGTCCGGAATTGGGGAGCACTTTGGACACGTTTCGGTATTTTGGCCATAACTTTGGCTACCGATATCGGATTCGCGTTTTATGCCATAGTTCAGTTACCTCATACAGAAGGAGTTCATCCTGTTCACGGATCATGAAGCCCTGAAGTACATCAATGGACAACACAAACTGAGCAGGCGACACGCTAAGTGGGTGGCGTACTTGCAAGTGTTCACCTTTACTCTGAAGCATCAAGCAGGAAGCCTCAACCGTGTAGCAGATGCTTTGAGCCGCCGCAATTCTCTTCTCACCACAATGAGCGCCAAAGTTGCAGGGTTTGAAGCTTTCATGGATATGTACGCAGATGATCCTTCCTTCGGGCGGATCCTTCAGGAGGTAACCGACGGACATCGTCACGATTTTATTTTGCATAACGGCTACCTGTTTCGTGGCCTACAGCTGTGCATCCTCGACTGTTCATTGCGACAACAGATCATGAGCGAACTCCATAATGAGGGTCACTTTGGTCGTGATAAGACCTACGCCCTCATAGCTGCAGACTTTTATTGGCCGAAGTTGTCTAGCGACGTTGCTCACTTTGTGGAGCGCTGCTTTGTGTGTCAGCGGGCCAAAGGAGTTCTCACCAACGCAGGCCTGTACACTCCCTTGCCAGTCCCTGAAGCCCCTTGGCTTGACGTCAGTATGGATTTTGTTTTGGGCCTCCCTCGTACCCAGCGGGCCTCAGACTCTATCATGGTGGTGGTTGACAGATTTTCCAAGATGGCTCATTTTGTAGCTTGTCGGAAGACTATGGATGCTACCAGCATTGCGCATCTTTACTTTCGAGAGGTTGTTCGCTTGCATGGTGTCCCCCGCTCCATCACATTTGATCGTGACACCAAGTTTGTTAGCCTCTTCTGGAGAAGCTTATTGGGGAAAATTGGGGACGCAGTTGAACTTTAGCAGTGCATACCACCCCTAGACAGATGGCCAAACAGAAGTGGTGAACCGGAGTTTGGGCAACCTATTGAGGAGTTTGGCTAGAACTAAACCGAAGCAGTGGGATCTGGCACTACCTCAAGCCGAATTTGCCTACAATAGATCAAAAAATTGGACTACCGGCTTGAGCCCATTCGAGGTTGTCTACGGGCGGAACCCATCAGGAGTACTTGATCTCACCCCCGTCCCACGAATTGGTCGTGTTCACCCCCGAGCTAATGAGATGGCGGAGCACCTTCGGGTTATTCATGAGCAGGTCAAGTCAGCTATTCAGGAGAGTAATACAAAGTACAAGATGAATGTAGACAAACGGCGGCGTCAGGTGCTGTTCGATGAGGGTGACTTAGTGTGGGCTGTCCTCACTCGAGATCGCTTCCGTGTGGATGAGTATAACAAGCTGAAGGAAAGAAAGATCGGACCCTGTGAAGTGCTGTAAAAGATCAATGACAATGCATACCGGTTGCGCCTTCCCAGTTATTTGAAGACCTCTGACATCTTCAATGTGAAGCATCTGAGCCCTTGTTTTGTGGAGTCGACTGATCCTATTACGAACTCGAGGGTGAGTTCTTCCAACCCGGGGAGGCTGATGCAGGAGAGCTCGAGTCAGACGATGCCGAGCGTTCCGAACCATGAGAGCTTTGGCATACCACGACTTGGCAGACCGACGTAAAGGCGGAAGGTGATCGAGCCAAGTACGGAATTGGGGAGCACTTTGGACACGTTTAGGTATTTTGGCCATAACTTTGGCTACCGATATCGGATCGCGCGCTCAACCCCAATTCGGAAAGCTCGTCTCGACGCGCACGTGGGGTCCATCAGCTATGCTTGATGGACCCTTCCTTCATCCTCAAATTCCACGGTTTTCTCCGCCGTTTCTTCATTTCTCGGTGTTTTTTTCCATTTTTGACAATACTTCGTATGCCAATTTAGGATAGGATATGAATCCGATTTGAACTCGGATTTTTAGGAGTTATCTGTTTTGTTTAGTTATTTTAGAATTAGATAAGTTCTTCTATTAGACCAAAATTTGCCGATTTGGGCAAATTTGAATAAGAAGATAGAATTTTTAAGTTATCTAGGTTAGTTTTTTTTTAGCTATTTAAACCTGGCTTGTGGGTTGAATTTTATTCATTGATTATTGAGTTATTTTCTTTTTTAAAGTTTCAAAAACTTTTCTTCTCTGTTTGTCCTCCCTTTTTCTTGCTCTTATATCAATCCCCCCTGTTTACCACCGCCCGCAGGTTAATCACTACCCTGCCCAGCGTCGTATTACCTTATATATTTATCTATATTACTAAGCGGGTGTATATTAATTTTAATTTCAAAAAATATAAAAAACAAATTAGGTTGGGATTTTGGAATTTTCTCTCAGTTTTGAATATTTTAATTTTAAAAAGTCTATCTATCATTTATCTATATTACTAAGCAGGAGTAAATATGTTATACATATTTTTAATTTTAAAAAATTTCAAAAGAAAAATTAGATTCATACTTTCAAATTTTTTTAAAAAATTTAGAGTTTTTAATTTTAGAAATTATAATAACTACTTATAATGACACACAACCGTTCTTTGTCACACGATAATGTAGATTCTCAATCCTTTGAGGATTCACAAATGAACCAATCTTTATCACATTAGAGCACAGGCGAGATGGATCATGCAATGGGGGTCACGAGTGTACACTTGAAGATTTAGAGCGTTGTTGTGGGAGTCAACGAAGGTTTGACGAAGAGTGGTGGATTCAACATATCTCACAAGGGCAGATATTGAGCATCTCAAAGAGATATGAGAGAAGTTTGTTATGTTTGTAATCGAACAAATGTGGGTGAAAAACATAGGAATTTTTTTTGTTATTTCGATTGATTTAAAAATTTAGGATTTAGTGAAATTTATATAAGATTGATTTGCTGAAATTCATTTCAGATTTGTTGAAATTTAGGTATTATGGATTGAATTTTAATATCTAGCAATAAAACTATCACATTGTCTAGGATTTATTTTTTTTTAAAACTTGAGCAACATGAAGGGCCATTTGCTAGTATATATCTATGAGAGTATATTTGTTACATTTAATTTTAATTTTAAAAAATATTCAAAAAAAAAAAATTTTGGATTTGAAATTTTGTCAAAATTTTGGATTTATTTTAATTTTACAAAGTCTATCTATATTATTAAGTGGTATTTTTAATTTTAAAAAATATCTATGCTACTTGAAGGGAGTATTTTTAAATACTTAGTAAATGCGATGGGCCAATGTATCCAATTATATTAAATAATACAATAAAAAATAATATTTATTAAAACATATTATATAAATATATAATATCTTTATATATATATATATATATATATATATATATATAGGGGGCTGTTAGGATCAGGCCGGCTACAAGTGCAGCCGGCTAATCGTAACAGTGCTTATCTAATATATATATTAAATTTTAATATACTATATAGATATATATGTATTTTTGTATATTTTTGTTTTTTTACGTATATCTATTTTTTAAATTATCTTATCCTGAAAACTAAGTTATATATCTACACATATCTATAATAATTACACATATGTAAACAAAAGAACAAAAATATACGTAAATACACACACACACACACACACACACACACACACACACATATATATATATATATATATATATATATATATATGTGTGTGTGTGTGGTCGTATTACAGTTAGGCCGACTATAACACTGTGCATTCCCACTCGCCTCCCATTTGGCCCATTGGAGCATATTTGAAGGATTTCCATCCGTACGGATGGGAATGTCATCGAAAAATAAGCTAGTATGTTCATTTTCATACAATTTGGTAACCGTTTGGTCCTCCCATTTAACAGTTCTTATTTTATAGAAATTTGAACGATCCAGAATTTGAACCGTTAAGTGGGAGGACCAAACGTATCACGCCCCGACACGGATCTCGGGACCTCGGGTATGTGCACAGACCGACCATATCCAACTGAAGACGAGCTCCATTCGGATACAAGGCCCATTATATCATAAAACATGCAATACTGTAAATTCAAGCTTCATAAATATCCAATATAATTACAACGGAATCCTTAAAAGGGGGTTCAGTCACTCTATACATATAAGGCCTTGTTTGGAGGATTGGTTGTTATGGTTTCATAATGTATGGTATGGTATGGTATAGTATGGTATGGTATTGTAAGTATTGTTTATCATGTTTGGAAAAATGGTATGGTATGATATGGTTAATTAGTTGTTTGTGTTTGTTTTGATGGTATGGTATGGTTGTAGAAATAATAAAATGACCAGAATACCCTCAAACACAAATTAATATAAAATCATGTTAAATTGAAAAAATTGGTTATATATCCTTCAAAGTTTAATAATTACATATTTACACCTGAAAAAATCATAATTGCTTGTATATTATTGAATTATGGATATGCCCCTATTGTTAGGTTTCGTTGATAAAAGTTAATAAGATTATCTTAACAATGGTTACAACTTCAGTTAAGCGTTGGAAAATTTCCAAAATAATTCTCTTTATATATCTCAGCTATTTTAAATTTCATATTTTTAAAGGGGGTATTTGTAAATTTACAGTCAAACAAACTTCCAGGGTATATATGTAAAGGGTATAACGGTTATTTCGCATGTTTACCGTTTGTTAACTGACATGTTTTCATCTGATTAACCCTAGGGGTATATATGTAATTATACTTATAATTTAGAAGTATATATGTAATTATGTTTTATTCAGGGGTACACCTGCAAAAAACCATATTAAATTGAATGATTTATGATCACAAATTAAATTCAACTAAAGTATAAATAATTTTTATTAAAATCCTACAAAATATATATCAAATTATTAACCATTAATTTAAAATTGATAAATTTATAATAAAATTAATATACAAAATTAACAAAAATAAGACTTTTTTGTGGAGATTATAACTTTCTTTGATTTTACTAGGGTGGAAGAAGGGATTGAATTAAATTAGTAGGGATATTTTTGGTAGAAAAAAATTAAAACAATGAGAAACCACCAAATCGGTTGTTTGAAAAATCCAACAAAAATAGAAGTTTTTGAACCATTGGAAACCATTAAAAAACCATAGAAAACTATACCATCTAAATGGAAATGAAAACAAACAGGAAAGTAAACCATACCATACATTACGAAACCATGGCAAACCATAAAACAAACAAGGCCTAAGGGTTCTACAAATTTTCTCTCACAAAATCATATTAGATTCTCAAACCTTGGTAAACTAGACCAATCTCTTGCGCAGCTCTTGGAATTTCTCCAGCCAATTCCCCAACCTGAGAAAAGAAGAAATCCAGTGGAATGAGCTTTCGAAAGAAAAGCTCAGTAAGCACCCTCGCAGAGGAAATACAAGGAAGCCAAAAGAAAGTAATCAAACAAAAAGTGATCCAAACATATACTTATCAGAACACAAGAACAAAAACAAGAACCACTACAACAAGCGACAGTCAAGAACTCTCTCATGTCATCTCCCAGTGCTCATCTTAAACACATCCAGACCCTTAAGTCTGGTAGCGCTCTAACGTACACGTACACGGTCAGCGTATCATCCCACTGACGGGTAGACATCCAGGGTTCCCTCCCCCTGGTAGGACTATAGGACGTTCAAAGTGTCCTCCCCCTGAACGACCGCAACTTATCTGCACTTAATGGAGAATCTTCAACACAAGATGTAACGAAACACCAACCCAAATGGAGCACAGGCTCACGTGTTTCCACAGCCACGTGCCGATCAACGGGAGTGGTATTTTCAGCTACCTTAAGCATGTCAACAAGCATACACTAACATAGAGGTTCAACAAATCAGTAAAGAACGAATTCGTGTATGCAATCAAGCAACAATACAGCACATAGTGCCTTTAAGGCCGACCACAGAAAATCAACAATAACGATATCAACCACTTTCAACAAGAAACATGAACAAAGATTCAAAGCCAAGGAAAAACCGAAAACTGGGTAGGAATCTAGGCATGAGTAACTTATCTCTATCAATAATCTACTTGAGATCCCACTTGGCGTGTCTCCACTCTCTACGCCGAAATCGGATAACAAAACCTATTTTTAATAATAGTACAATTATTCATGTCTAGATGCACATGCAACTCTCATTAACGGTCCATAGACTAACCATACGTCCACACTTATGTAGAACGAGTCCCACTATTTTTCTAAACATGACACTATACTCTAGTGGATGGGAGGTTCCGCTATTATTATGGGGTCTTGGGTTCCAATTTCAATGGCCACAAGTTTTATCTCCTCTCTTTTTATTTTCTACTACTATTCTGGCCCACTAGTGAGGCCCACCAAATTGGACCAAACCCACTCCTCTTTATCTGATCAAACGTAATAGACTTGACCCCACTTAATTAAATCAACTCGGACTCAACTCTTAACCATTGAACTGATTAGACTCAACCAATGATGAGTGGTTTCCGCAAGTATACGGGTCGTGATCAAGTAATAAAGTGGACTATGGGAAGTCGGATGTCGAACCACAGGGAATAGAGATTGCTAAGTGTAAACCAAGCTTCAATAACCTAGTCTAAATGGCAATTTGTGGGGGGGGGGAGTTTTGGTTTTCAAAACTAAAGAGCTACAAAGGATTGCGAATGAGAACTGAAAATTGAGAGTTGATTGGGGTGAATCAATGGCAAGAGAGGATACTTGGGTATGTATCCCTTTTGGATTTCAATTCTAAAGATGAGCAAAGATGTTTATGAATCAAAGTTGGTACTTCTTGTGCCAATAGTCCCTAAATTATATCCAATCCCTCTTCCAAGGTGATTGGATAACTAGTCTCCTAGGACTTGATATGAAGCTCAAGGGATAATTCCTAAATTACACCCAACCCCTCTTCCAAGGTGGTTGGATGACTAGTCTCCTAGGACTTAATATGAGGCTCAAGGAAATTTATGTATATTGGAAGAATCATGGGGTGAATTCGTATGAAAGAGTCGTTTGCCCTTCTAGTACCCGATTCCTCGGTATACTCATGAAACTCTCTAATGAAGCAAGTTCCTAATACAAGGAGACGCTAGCTCTACCCTTGTATTGCACACAAGTAATTTCTAGTGATGAAATTACAATCAATACATAACATTCATTAGACATTCAAGAAGGTACCAACAAATCATCATAAACATTCAATGCTATTAATGCTCAATCCAAAAGTTCAACATACCCAAGTACCGATAGGTTAGTTCCCCATGAAAGGGGAACTCAACCCAAAATGGAAAAGCTTACAAAACAATGAAAGGTTAATAGAGAACACCATTACCTCCAAGCTTGTAGCTCCAAGGGTTCTCTACTCTCCAGATTTGGGGGAGATGACCCCCCAAGCCCTAATCTCTCCTCTCGCCTCTCTCCCAAGCCAACCTCTCTTCTAAACTCTCATACTTAACTATTTATACCGATGAATTAGGGTTCCACTAAAAAATTACAACATTACCCTTGATTCGGCCCGTGAAACTGCAAAAGTTACGATGAACGGCCTCGTGAACGGCTTGTTCATCACCGCTCACCATCCGCTTCGAACCGGCAGGTGAACTGGCGGTTCATCAGCCGGTTCACCTCACAGCTTGCTCTGAACCGGCAGATGAACGGCCATTCACAAGGCGGTTCACCCTCTCTTTGTGCCTACCTTTGTACCCAGGTATGAACGGCCGTTCACAAGGCCGTTCACCCCCCCTGTTTACTTCAAAATATCTTCGTTTGTTCTTCATTTTGTTGATAAATGCTTCCTTTTCGTCGGGGTGGCCTATTTATGCCCTGTTTACAAAATATGAAGCATTTTGGCACGCGTTACAAATCATCAGTGATTTGACATGAAAATAAGTGTATATATGGTATGTAAATATGCTCATTTGAACGCTTATCAACCAACTAGTCCAACCAATTTGACTCAATCAAATAAATTTTAAAGTAATCCCAGACCCAATCTAACTGTGCTTAGTTGACTCACTCAAATCCATTAAACCTGGTTAGCTTAGATTTACACTTGGTCAACCCAACTCGAAACAAATTAAACTTGGTCAACTAGTCAATTCGCTTGTTTTAATTGGACTTGGGCTCACCAATTTCTAAATTGATTTGGTTTGAAATTAAACCTCAAAACATGGATGTCCCAAACAAATCCAAATTAATCCCAACTCAAACCCATTACTTGATCGTGCGGACAAGTTAGAGGTTAAACCAAACCCCTTAACAATTTTAATGTTATATCAAATTGGCATTTAAAATTATCACCTAACCCAAACCTAGACTCAACCACTTGATTTGCAACCAACACGCTTAGTTTTAAATCATCTAAAACCCGACATGTGTCAAACCACCACCCCTAGATGTGCTTCAACTTAAAGTGATTTTTCAATTAAGGATCACGCAAGCGTACAGACAGCCTCAAGATATGTATCCCCATCGAAAAGTGAGGAGCACCAGCGAGCATCCTCCAACTAGGGTGATCGCCCTTCCCCTTTTGTCGAGTTTCCAAATTGCCGCTCATCAGACGTCAATGATGGATACTCAGACCTATCTCTCTCTCTCTCTCTCTCTCTCTTTCGATGCTGGTTACTATCCTTCTACATGCATGCTCTTGTCCAGCAAAAGTCAGTTAGAGAAGAAGAAGAAGGACTCACTGGAGATGCGTTGTCGATTCCTTCACGGCGAAGTCTCCAGCATGTCCTCGGCTGCTTCTAAAACGCCCCCTCGCCTTGGCGTGTGGTTTTCGCCCACGGCCACAACGCCTCCCTTCTCCTCTCTTCTTCACGTAGTGGTATCGCCGATGGAGTCCTGCAGAGACTCAGATTTATAGGCCAAAGGTGGGGTTTGGACACAAGATTCATCGAGGATGGCAAACCTTATCTCTGTTTAAAATTTTATTTGTTTAGATAGACTTGATAGAGATCGCCGATCGGCATCAGCGGCGGCCCACCGGATAATAGATCTTTGTGTCTTGTGTGATTTTAATAAAAACCCCTTCAATTTTCCATATTCACACCTGATGTGTTGCTCAAGAAGGCAAATAATATTTCCATTTAAACCCAGTCCTTTCCTATTTTCACAAATAAGTCCCTGTCTTTTTAGAAGTTAAGAAGAATGCAAATTCTTTTGAAGTCCCCGAACTGTTCAAAATTTTATAATCAGGTCTCTTGATTTGAGAGAGAAATATTATGCTCCAGTCCTTGTTCTTTCCATATTCACCATCTAGTCCCTTGGGAACCACAATTAATCAGATTATGGTTTAATTATTTAATGCTTCATTTTACGAATTCATATCGTATCTCTTTTCATAACTCAAATCAAGTTTAGATCTTTATCTAATCAAACTCATACCAATGGGTATTTGTTTTTAAGTATATATCTTAAACCACTAATTACCTTATCTAAAGCTACCTATTAAGATATATTCTCTTATCAAACTTCAATCATGTTTAAATTGTCAAATTTGACTTTTAATCAAATTCTTATTATTATCTAGCTACAAGATATTCGTTTTTAAATCCAAGATTGGAAACACGGTTAATAAATCGTAAATAATAACTAGAAGACTTTATAAATAAAATTCAATTACAATCTTTGGGAAAAATCTCCCTTATTTTTCTAATATTTTGAAAAGAAAAATTTCAACCTAATAGTCAATAAAATAACTCCTAAAAATTATGGGCTTCACAATCCTCCCCTTAAAAAGTTTAATTTCTACCTGGTCAAATTCATGACGCACTCATGCGTACTTGTCTCTTCCCTGTCTCGGGTGACGCTTGTACCCCTTCCGTAACAAGTGGTAGACTTTCGTCCCATGAGTCATTGGTCTTTGATGGGATGATGATGATTGACTTGCCGCATTCGCTTTTCCTTTCTTATCCCCGCAAAGATGTTAAAAAGCCCTTGCGGTTGGTGCCACCATTGTCGAGGCACTAAAAGACCGCTGGGAACTCCATGGTGTGTCCTTGCTTTGCTCCATGCTCTATTTGTGGACACTTTGTGCAAGCGGTGCTCTAAATTGCCGCGACACACAAACAAGCTCCAAAGAATCTAACCGACACTCAAATTGTTTATGTGGTCCCTGACGCGGAAGCATTTCTGATCCTCCTCCCCGTTATGCACATGATTTGGAAGTCGCTTGCTATAGGCTAGTACTTGCTCTCTTTGATTTTGATCTTCCAAGCTCTTCCAAAGGATTTTCCCTTATCATTACATTTTCCCACTGCAGTCCGTTTCTTTTTCTTATGAGATGGTCCCAAGTTGCAAGGGATCTTCCCCTCGCTAGATGCATCATGCTCTTTGCTCGTTTCACCACCTCATAGCGTAACATCGAGCACATATGTCAACGCCACAATTTCTTTCAGTTTCTTTGCGAAACCGCCTTCAAATCCTAAGTGACTTTGTTTCATTCCTGGGCAAGGACCTCCATGTCAACCGTAGAAAGCTGATGCGCTTGTTCTAACTCAATCATGTGATTGTTTCCTTGTCACATGTCACCCTAACGAGCGTTGAATTGTTGTGCCATTAGAAGAAGCCCCTTCCTCGAAAAGTACTTCACAAAGAAAGCTTTCTTGGGGTTCAACCCTTCCACAAGTCCTCGAATGGTGATCAGACTTCCTTCCTATTTCAAGAGATCTCCCCAAGATACCAATCCTTCGCCTTTTAAGGGACGTAGGCCGCTCGACCTCTCGGGGTCCCTACTGGTACATATTGAAAGTCTTCCGAAATGCCGCTGAGATCCACATCTCGCCTTGGTAGTAGCACGGTATATCAAACGGACGGGAGAAGGGCCTCTTGATCTCTCCCATCAAGCCCGCTAGATGTTGACGCCGCAGTGGGAGGCCGGTGGTGGAGGTTGTGCTTTGTCGTTGTTGCCTCTTCCCGGATGTATCCCATCATTTCCAATTAACTCCATCCATGGTTATGCACAAGAGGTGCCTTAAGTCCGGGCCCTCTACTCCACAAGTAGTCAAAACGAAGACCGACTGAGTGTTGAGCTCCGCCAACCTCCATCTCAAGTGGAGGCATCTCCTATGCCCGCGATGTCCCGCGACCGAGGTCAAGTAATATACCCACGCTTGGGCCGCCCCTCACCGATCCCCAACTCACCATAATGCCTGATGAGATATCAACATACAAATCTATCACTTTCGGGTACCATAACCCATACACGTATTTTAACGAAATGGTGATAAATTCCAACTATAATTTAAAATAATAGTCAAATTTTAACATATCAACCTTGGGTGTCGACTGACCCCAACTAACTAACATAATTCACAACCCTATTCTTAGATGGAATTAATACTAATGTTGCACAGGTAGTGGTTCTCTCCTTTAGAACTGAATTACATAGCTACGCTTCTTCCAAGGAGGGACATTCGGACAGTGGGCCCTGTGGTGGTCCGTATTACCACAGTAACGATACTTAGGAAGAGGATGCCCGCAATCCACAATAAGGCCTTCACAGCAAAGACACCACTCTGATATACAAAGTTCGTCTTCATCATGAAGGGGTCCTCCACAATAGGTGCACCTGATCTCATCCTTATTCTTCCTCACGGTGGAAATGTAGCGGCAACCAAAGTGTTTAGTGCTTCAATCCAGTGGTGGTAGCCCTCTTACGCCTCCTTCTCCCGGTTACTTCTTCTTCCGAGCTTTCTACCTTCACTAGTCCCTCCACCTTATTCTCTCTGATGCTTTTCACATCTTCATCCACATCTTCTAAACGCTTCTCGCTTACTTCTATCACCCTCCGAAGCACCGCTTCTCTACATCCTCCGTGCCTCCACGCCTACTTCTATCCGCTCTCCACGCCCATATAATCGTTTTTCTGTCAAACAACGACACTCTTAGTCAATTTCGTAAGCTACTTAACACTCAATCATTCCTAATTGTCTTATTCACTAAGGTAACTAGGGTGTCCGTTATCTGTATGCTCTGATACCATATCTTATGCCCTCACCAGATCTCGAGACCCTAGCACTAACGAATGAGACCGGCCGTATCAAAGTGAAGATGAGTAAAATCGATACAAGAAAAAGTTGTATCATAAAACATGCAACAATCAGAATTCAATCATAAATTCTAGTTAAATATAAATTCTCGACAACGGATTCCTTAAAAGGGGTTCACTCTATACATATAAGGGTTCTCAAATTTTCTCCTCACAAAATCATATTAGATTCTCGAACCAAGTTCAACTAGGACCAATCTCTCATAAGTACCTTTGGAATTTCTCCCAGCTACAAAGAGAAAAGAAGAAATTCATTGGAATGAGCTGAATCAAAGGCAAGAGAGAAGCTTGGAAATACAAGGAAGCCAAAAGAAAGTAATCAAACAAAAGTGATCCAAAACATATACTTATCGTAACACAAGAACAAAACAAGAATCACTAACAACGTTTACTAGTCCAAGAACTCTCTGTCATCTCCCAATTGCTCATCTTAATTACACCCAACCCCTCTTAAGTGGTAGCCTAACGTGCGCATACTGCATAGATCATCCCATGAAATCGGGTAGACATCCGTGGTTCCTCCCTCGGTAGGACTACAGGACGCTCAAAGTGTCCTCCCACTTCTAACCATCGTAACTTATCTCGTGAAACTTAATGGAGAATCTTCAACACAAGATGTAAATTTAAAACACCAACTCCAGATGGAGTACAAGTGCTCAATTTCGTACCATGAAATTACAATCAACGAGTGGTATTTTCACTACCTTTAAGCATGTCAACAAGCATACACTAACATAGAGGTTCAACAAATCAAGAAAGGACCTAATTCGTATGCAATCAAGTTCAACATACAAAGATATAGTACCTTTAAGGCCGAACTCACGTAAAAATCAACAATAACGAGACAATGAACCACTTTCAACAAGAAACATGAACCTCCAAAGATTCAAAGCCAAGGAAAACTCTAAAACCGTAGGAATCTAGGCATGAGTAACTTACTTCTATCAATAATCTACTTGAGATCCCACCTAGCGAATTAGTTCCACTCAAAAATCGGATAACAAACCTATTTTTAATAATAGGACACTATTCATGTCAGAGATGCACATGCAACTCTACAACGGGTCCATAGATTCAAATCCATACGCCCACACTTATGTAGACCGAGTCCCACTATTTTGAACGGGAGGTTCACACTTATTATTATAGGGTCGCTTGGGTGTGCAATTTCAACGGCCACAAGTTTTATCTCCTCTCTTTATTTTCTACTACTATTCCGCCTTCACTAGTGAGGCCCACCAAATGCTTCCTGCACTCCACCTCTTTATCTGATCAAACCTAATAGACTTGACCCCACTTAATTAAATCAACTCGGACTCAACTCTTAACCATTGAACTGATTAGACTCAACCAACTAGTCCAACCAATTTGACTCAATCAAATAAATTTTAAAGTAATCCCAGACCCAATCTAACTGTGCTTAGTTGACTCACTCAAATCCATTAAACCTGGTTAGCTTAGATTTCCACTTGGTCAACCCAACTCGAAACAAATTAAACTTGGTCAACTAGTCAGACCCGTTTGATTTAATTGGACTTGGGCTCGACCAATTTCTAAATTGATTTGGTTTGAAATTAAACCCAAACATGGTTGTCCCAAACAAATCCAGCAGAATCCCAACTCAAACCCATTACTTGATCGTGCTCAACCCGTTAACAGATTAAACCAAACCCCTTAACAATTTTAATGTTAATCAAATTGGTTTAAAATTATTAACCCAAACTGGACTCAACCACTTGATTTGCAACCAACACGCTAGTTTTAAATCATCTAAAACCCGATTAACAGGTCAAACCAGTCAGCCCCACACCTCCCCTCGTCTTCAACCTCGGTAGGGCTCACGGTGATCGCCGAAGTCTTGTAGGCCGAGCGATCTCTGAGTATGTGTCCCCCATCGAGCAAGGTGCACGTACACCGCGAGCATCCTCCAGGCAGAGGGTGATCAGGTTCCCTTCCCTTTTTGTCAGAGTACCAGCTCTTCGGCTCGCCGTCGCTCATCAGACGTCAACGATGGACACTCAGACCTATCTCTCTCTCTCTCTCTCTTTCGACGCTGGTTACTATCCTTCTACATGCATGCTCTTGTCCGGTAAAAGTCAGTCAGAGAAGAAGAAAAAGAAGGACTCATCGGAGATGCGTTGTTGATTCCTTCACGGCGAGTCTCTACAGCGGTCCCGGCGTTCTTCAGAAAAAGCTCCCCTGCGTCTTGGCGGTGGTTTTCTGGCCGGCGGCTCTCTGTCAACGCTCTCCCCTTCTCCTCTCAGTTCTTCACGGCGGTAGTGGTGCTGCTTTCAGATGGAGTCCAGCGTAAGAGACTCTGTATTTATAGGCGCTCGCAGAGGGGTTTGGACGAGATTCATCGGACTGGATAAACCTTATCTCATTGTTTAAAATTTTATTTGTTTAGATAACCGGATAGAGATCGTCGGAGACGCGTCCTCGCGGCGGCGCCGCTCACTGGATAATAGATCTTTGTGTCTCGTGTGATTTTTAATAAAAACCCCCTTCAATTTTCCATATTCACACCTAGTGTTTCACTGTGACGCAACAATATTTCCATTTAAACCCAATCCTTTCTTATTTTCACAAATAAGTCCCTATCTTTTTATAAGTTAAGAAGAATGCAAATTCTTTTGAAGTCCCCGAACTGTTCAAAATTTTATAATCAGGTCTCTTGCTCTGAGAGAGACATATTATGCTCCAGTCCTTGTTCTTTCCATATTTACCATCTAGTCCCTTGGGAACCCCAATTAATCAGATTATGGTTTTAATTATTTAATCCTTCATTTTACTAATTCATATCGGATCTCTTTTCATAACTCAAATCGAGTTTAGATCTTTATCTAATCAAACTCATACCAATGGGTATTTGTTTTTAAGTATATATCTTAAACCACTAATTACCTTATCTAAAGCTACCTATTAAGATGTATTCTCTTATCAAACTTCAATCATGTTTATATTCTCAAATTTGACTTTTAATCAAATTCTTATTATTATCTACCTACAAGATATTCGTTTTTAAATCCAAGATTGGGAACACGGTTAATAAATCGTAAATAATAACTAGAAGATTTTATAAATAAAATTCAATTACAATCTTTGGGAAAAATCTCCCTTATTTTTCTAATATTTTGAAAATAAAAATTTCAACCTAATAGTCAAAAAAATAACTCCTAAAAATTATGGGCTTCACAAAACGGTAACCAAATTATATGAAAATCTACATGCTAGCTTATTTTTCGATGATCTTCCCATCCGTACGGTTGGAAATCCTTCAAACATGCTCTAGGGGGTCAAATGGGAGGCGACCGGGAATGCACAGTGCATCCGGCCGACCGCATCTCATCAGCGCCCTATATATATATATATATATATATATATATATATATATATATATATATATATATATATATATATATATAATACTATGCGGTCGGCCTTATCACCGTGCAAGTGCGGTCGCCTCATTTTTGCCCAGTTGCACAGTATTTTGAGGAAGTCCAACCGTATGGATGGAATGAACATCGAAAAATAAGCTAGCATGTCAATTTTCATACAATTTGGGAACTTGTAGGGTCTTCATCTTAAATGGTGAAATTTGGAACCAGTAAGATTTTTAAAAATTTTCACCCGTTAAGATGAAGACCCTACAAGTTGCCAAATTGTATGAAAATTAACATGGTAGCTTATTTTTCGATGTTCTTTCCATCCATACGGTTGGAAATCCTTAAAACATTGTGCAAGTGGCCAAATAGGAGGCGACCTTACTTGCACAGTAATCCGGCCGGTCTTATAATATCATCCTCATATATATATATATATATATATATATATATATATATATATATATATATATATATACAGTCCCGATAAGGTGCGGTCGGTCGGATCACTGTGCAGATCTGATCGACCTCCCATTTAGGCCCCTGGAGCAAGTTTTAAGTATTTCCAACCGTACGGATGGGAAGATCATTGAAAAATTAGCCAGCCTGTCAATTTTCATAGAATTTGATGACCGTTTGGTCCTCCCACTTAATGTTTGAAATTCTGAACCGTTAAAATTTCCCTAAAATAAGAACCATTAAGTGGGAGGACCAAACGGTTACCAAATTATATGAAAATTGACAGGCTAGCTCGTTTTTCGATGATCTTCCCATCCGTATGGTTGGAAATACTTAAAACATGCTCCAGGGGCCAAATGGGACGCGACCGCAACTATGTATAGTTGCGGCCGGCCTGACCTTATCGCCACTATATATATATATAATATCTCCAGAATACATTTATATATGTGCATATAATTTTAAAAATATATATACGTATTTATATACGGTTTAAAATTTATAGATAAATCAAAATATATCTAAAAATGTTATAAAAAAATTTAATATAATATAATATAATATAATATTATATATATATATATATATATGGCAATACGTATTCTAGGGATGTCCTTAGATTTCTAATCTAAGGATGTTCCTTGATTAGCCGTTGGATTAAAATCCAACGGCTAATTTGAAAATCCTGCTAGAGAGAGAGAGAGAGAGAGAGAGAGAGAGAGAGAGAGAGAGAGATATGTGGTGCCCTCGCCGTCCTCCACCCTCTCTCGTCTGTCTCCTTCTCCCTCTTTCTCTCCCCGACCTCCTCCCCCTCCCGTCTCCGCCTCCCTCCTCGTCCCCTCCGCCCACCGCCGATCTACTCCGCCTTTTCTCCCTCCTCAGCTTTCACCTCTTCCACGACGCCACCATCCCCGTCTCCCTCACCAGCCCTCACGTCCTCCAAATCCTCCTCTCCCCTCCTTCGGAAACCCTCGACACCTTCTCCCTTATCTCCAAGGCTGCCTTCTCTTGCTCCCCTGCCGACTCTAGCCATAACTAAGTTTCCTCATACTCCTGCACAATGTTGAGGAGAAGCTCTGTCCGCTCCTTGCCTTTTTTCAAGCATTGGGAGTTTATGAAAATCAAGTGGGGAAATTGTTGCTGCTCAATCCAAGGCTCACTGATTTACAACATTGAAACGAAGTTTGTAAAGATTGTTGGGTTCTTTGCAAGCTTGGGATTTAGCAAAGATGGAGTTGCTTTGGGAAGATCTTGGTGAGGAATCCACACATAATGGGTTATGATGTTGAGAGAAGGTTGTTATGAGGCAAGCGAAGTTCAGGGAATACAAGTTCGCCGCAAATGTAACGCAAGGAAAAGGCTTCGATGGGTGCACTCAAATTCAAAGACTTTTAGCATCAAATGATGCGCTTAGTTATGTTAATTTTATGTTAATTAGTGTTTTAAGGTATCCTTGTAATTAAGTAGGACGTGGGTTTGTGATAAAGATCTCAAGTAGCTATTATATGCGTAGCCACGACGCTGAAGTTGTTTGTAGTTATGCCTCAGAGAGGCCATACTCTGTAATTCGGCTACAACTGCATACATAAGCAGTGTTGAATGAATGAGAAGGTAGAAAATCATTATCCCAATTCCTCTTGTCTTCTTCTCACTCCCTTTCCTTCCCTTCCTTCTTTTGCTCCTGTCTTCTTCCTCACCTCTCACTGTCTTACATGCTACAGCTTCAGCCAACAATGGAGTTTCTGAAATCAATTGGATTGAAAGATATTGAATTACAGAAGGTGGTGGTGAATTTTTTCAAGTTGTGTGTAGGGATGTGGAGAAAATCCTGAGACCAAATTTTGAATTTTTGAAGAGATGTAGGTTTAATGGTGTGATCAGATTGCAGTGGTGGTGGCAGGGTATCCTCCTGTTCTGATTAAGAGCATCAAGAATTCTTTGGAGCCCAGATTGAAGTTCTTGGTGGAAGTGATGGGAAGAGGGATTGGTGAAGTTGTAGGTTACCCGGAGTTCTTTGGCCATGGTTTGAACAAGAGCTTGGAGTTTAGACAGAAGTTGTTGATGATGAGAAATATTCATTACAGTTTGAGTGAGATGTTGGACTGTAATAAGAAGAGATTCATTGTCAAATTTGGCATTTGTTGAAGCGCTTTGCTGAGTGTTTTCCTTCTGAATTTCATTTCATTTACTCAGAACACTTCTTGAATTTGCTTGGATGTAATTTCTTTTGTAATTGAGGAGAGATGTGAATCAATCTAGTGCAAAGCTTTTCAGAAAAATTTATGACCACTGATCCATGACATTTCATTTAATGAAATCCTAGGAAAATGGCACAAACTGTAGGTTTGTATTAACAAGGATCACAAGGAAAAATAAAAAAAAGGTTAATATATATATCCCACAAGTAAAATACAATTATTCACAATAAAAGGGTTGGATGAGTTATCTTCTGATTTTAGCATCAAATGTGTGAATTTTCTTAGCTAAAAAACTTTGTATACATGAGAGACAAAATTCAGCACACTCTAAAAACATTTTGTAAGGCCAGAGAGAACTTCATCAGCAACCACAATAGCATGATAGTGAGAATTGAAGAATATGAATTTCATGCTATGTGCACAAGGCCACAAATTTATTTTCAGGTAAAGAGATGGTGCACAATCGGAGTAGGTTCTCTATTAAATCAGCATAAAATATCATTTGTTTTTGCATCTTTGTAGATGAGTCTTAATCGGGGTTTCTTGTCGGGGTCGAGGGACTTGACATAGGCGGCAATGGAGAGGATGTGGGGGCGGGATCCGGCGGCTGAGGGAGGCGAGGTAGGCGGGGAAGGAGGAGGCAGCCTTGGAGATGAGGGAAGAGAGGTCGAGGGTTTCCGAAGGAGGGGAGAGGAGGAAGGTGTGGAGGACGTGAGGGCCGGTGAGGGAGACGGGGAGGGTGACGTCGCGGAAGAGGTGGGGGCCAAGGAGGGAGAAAAAACGGAGGAGATCGGTGGTGGAGGCTTTACCCGTGGGGCAGAGGGCGGAGCGGATGAGGAGGGAGGCAGAGACGAGGAGGGGGAGGAGGTCGGGGAGAGAAAGAGGGAGAAGGAGGCGAACGAGAGAGGGTGGAGGACGGCGAGGGCACCACATCTCCCTCTCTCTCTCTCTCTCTCTCTCTCTCTTAAATCTAAATAGCAGGATTTTACAGATTAGCCGTTGGATTTTTATCCAACGGCTAATCAAGGGACATTCCTAGATTTCTAATCTAGGGACTTCCCTAGATTACTAGCCCTCTATATATGTATATATATATATATATATATATATATATATATATATATATATATATATATGTTAGTACTAAAATCGGATTTGCCTCAGGATTGAACCCAATCTCACACCAATGGTTAAATTTGTTTGATTTGGGCAGACAAATCACAAGAACGAGGAGAAGATTATCCAAGCACGCAAGAGGAGGCAAGATTCACGTGGAAAACCCCATGAAACAGGGAAAAAACCACGGTGCTCATGAGCAAATCCACTATTTATTCTCAGTACAATAGAGAAGAAGAAGAAATGGGGGAGAAGCTTGGAGGCTGGAGTCCATGGAAAAGGAGAAGGGGAGCTGGGTCTTCAAAGTGACAGGGCTTCGCCCTTGGGAAGGAGCTTGCTATAGATGGGGGTCTCGTCCTCTATTTATAAGCTGGAGGAAGCTTGTAACCCAAGTTTGCCAGCTCACGTCCAGCTGTCTATTCTTCTAGAAGCTCCTTAGCCATAAGAGAAAAGGAGTCTGTTCGGAAGCTCCTCTTCTTCTGGGAGGCTGTTCGGAAGCTTCTCATCTTCTAGGAGGCTCCTCAGAAGCTCCTCTTCTTCTAGGAGGCTCCTCTTCTTTTGGGAGACTGATATCCGAGTAGAAAATAGTCTATGATCCTTCCATGTGGTTGTTTTGATGGATGCCACGTATCTTCCCACTTTTACACATATCATCAGTCCCTCCTCAAATATGCTTACGATGAGTTAGAGTGATGAGCGAATAATCTTCGGTCATTAGTCGACTCAAAAAGCTAAGCATATGATAAGTTGGATTAGTTGTTTTGAGCGTTGAGTTTCATTCTAACATGGACGTTCAACCTATTGGGGGGATATTGTCGAACTTGGATGTTCGGCCTTTTGGGAGGCACGTTAACAAATGTGGGTGTTCGACCCTTAAGAGGGACTTTACGAGCCAAGGAGCTCGGCCCTATGGGGGGAGTTTATCGAGTGTTAGTGCTTGGCCCATTAGAAGGACTCTTGCGAGCCTTGAAGCTCGGCCCCTTGGGAGGACTTTTTAGATAGCTCGGCCTTGGCCTTGAGATCTGTTCAACCGTGTCCCTGAAAATCTGATCGGCCATTGCATCGGGAGTTGTTCGGCCATGGCTTCTGAAAGCTGTTCGGCCATGGTTCTGGAACTTTGTTTGGTCATGGCCTTTAGACCTTTTTCTGAGGGGGAAGGTTGATGGGTCGTGATCGAGGCGCAGACCACTTTTCCGAGGAAGAAGGAGAATCATAATCTTACAATCGAAGCACAAAGATATTTTTTCGATGAGGAAAGTGAAAGACTCCCAGTCAAGGCGCAGAGTCATTTCCCGAGGAGAGGGGGGGTGTAGCCTCGCGATCTACGCGTAGAGACATCTCATGAGGGGGAAAGTGAAAGGCTCGCGGTCAAGGCGTAGAGCCATTTCCTGAGGAGGGGGTGTTGTAGTCTTGCGATCAACGCGCAGAGACCTTTCCCAAGGAGGAAATTAGTGGCTCGCGATCAAAGAGCAAACACACAATTCCGAGGAGCCCTTCATTGGAGCTTTTCTCTAGAGAGAGAAGGCCATGAATCTTTGAACCTTCTTGGGGAGCCTTCCCTGAGGAGCACTCTCCTCTTCTTTAGAAATACTCTCCTCTCCCTTTGAGCCTCCATGGAGTTGGTCGGCCTTGGCCTTAGAACTTGGCATGGGCTCGGTTCGGCCTGGGAGCCTTAAATGAATGAAAGAGAGAGGGAGAGAAAGACCATACCTTCATTGGAGCTCTTCTCTAGAGAGAGAAAGCCATGAATCTTGGAAAAGAAGAGCTTCGTAGAGAACATGCCCTTGGTTATGCTTGGAACTTCTCACGGCAACACAGCTTCTTGTTCAAGTCCCCACGGACTGCGCCAAAACTGTTAGTGCTAAAATCGGATTTTCCTCAAGATCAAACCCAATCTCACACCAACAGTTAAATTTGTTTGATTTGGGGGGAAAAATCACAAGAATGAGAAGAAGATTATCCAAGCATGCAAAAGGAGGCAAGATTTACGTGGAAAACCCCATGAAATAGGGGAAAAACCACGATGCTCATGATCAAATCCACTATTCATTCTCAGTACAATGGAGAAGAAGAAGAAATAGGGGAGAAGCTTGGAAGCTGGAGTCCATGGAAAAGGAGAAGAGGAGCTGGGTCTTCAAAGTGACAGGGCTTCGCCGTTGGGAAGGAGCTTGCTGTAGATGGGGGTCTCGTCCTCTATTTATAGGCTGAAGGAACCTTGTGACCCAAATTTGCCAGCTCACGTCCAGCTGTCTATTCTTCTAGAAGCTCCTCGGTCATAAAAGAAAAGGAGTCTGTTCGGAAGCTCCTCTTTTTCTGGGAGACTAGTATCCAAGTAGAAAATAATCTATGATCCTTCCATGTGGTTGTCTGGATGGATGCCACGTATCTTCCCACTTTTATCCCTATCAATATATATATAGATATATAATTTTGATCTCAATTAAGCTGAGGTCAATCGGGTCGAGTTTTTACTAAGCCGAACACAAACTACTCACAAATAGCTTATTCGTTTGACAGTCCTATCAATGGCAAGACATCCAACATAGGATCAGTTAAAATTGCAAAATATTATTAGTTCACCCAACACATCCCCTCCTTCGATGGCATTGTAAATGAAAATTCGAAGGTTAGTTGAATACACTCTTTGTGGGCAAAGTAAGAAAAAAACAAAAAAAAAAAGAAGCAAACAAATAAACAGTCACAAGGATGCTGCCTAGTAATCCACCTGTAACTTCTTGTCAATGCCTGTGAAAGTTTTGAAGAAACCCATGAAATGGTTGTAGGCGATATCAATATCTTCTTTTCCGCATATCTCTCTTATACTGCATTAAGCTCACAGAAGTTAGCAAGCTTCAGCTCCATAGGTAAGTAGCCCAACTAAGGAAACCCTCTCCAAGGGTATAAGATTACGTAGAATATACCTGTGCATTGAGAGTTGAGGAATTCCACAATCTACAGTCCGAATACCGACCCCTGTTGCAAGGATAGGGCCGATAGTAGATCCACATCCCATATCATTTCTCACAACAAATTCCTGCAAGAATGAAATATGGGCCACCATATGAAAAATTCTGCAGTGTTTGCATGAACACTAATATTGAGGAACCTAGACATGAAATATTCACATTGACCCTAATCAGAATAGTTGATAATTGAGCATATTGAAGTAGTGATAACCAAAATGGATATATCATTGGCTAATAATACCTGCACTGGGAGGTTGTAAGCCTTTGCTACTTCTTTGAAAAGGAATGCTGTTATGACACTTGTGGCATACCGCTGATTGGCATTATGTTTAATAACAAGTCCTTTTTGAAGTTGCGGCCTGTGGTGCTCCTCATGTTTATCTGAGAAATTTGGGTGCACGCCATGAGCCATGTCTGCAGAAACTGTGGATAAAGGGAAGTTCTGGTCATTCAGGGCCACAGTTAAAAATTATAATGAAAAGACTCATTTGAGCTAGAAGTTCAATAGAAAATCACATGCTCAATATTAATCCACAAAGGTAAAATAACAAAATATACAGGATTGGCTCAGATGTGCTTATCAATATGGCATCAGTTTATCAATCATCAACCAAACAGAGAGTTATTCTAGGACCATACCAAGAAAAGATGAGCGAACTGTACGCTCAAAAGCACTCTCACCAATGTACTCCTGGGCCAAACAATCTGCAATTCGTCTCATGGCTTGGAACATGGTAGGGGCACCTGCTCCCTGTACTGAATTTGATCCTACCTGTATAAGTGAACCCCACATAATATTATCACCATTGCAAAGACAGTCTATGTTCGGGCAAAAGGAGAAAAGATAGCAGTACAAAATAAATGGAGTAAGAGATACCTCTTCATTATCAAACAAAGCAACCATTCTGACAGCATGTTCATTTGCTAAATCAACAGGGACCTTGCATGCATCGATAAGTGCCCTGAGTGCACAATAGCATGAAGCAAGGTTGTCAAGTCTACCAGAGAAGATGAAGTCATTTTGTCCACCTCCAAGGGCGCTAGGCTGAGTATCACAAACATTTAATTCTATATCCATGATGTCTTCACTGTCACACCCAAGCTCTTTAGACAAAACCTGAATAAAATAACCAAATTGAGAAATCAAAACCTCCAAAATTCAACACTACAGAAACTAACATGATAACCATTACTTTATCTTTTCCACCATCTTATTTGAAATCATTGCGTGGCAGATGCAGGTTATTCAATGGAAATACCTGAAGAAGTAGTGGATGATGAGCACTTCTTGAAAAGCATGATGGAGTTGTTTTTTCATTTGATTTAACCGTTGTATCTTCAAGCTTGGTCGCAAGGAGTGGAATAAGGTGAGTCTCGAGGTTTGGTTTAAAGCCTTCTGTGTTCACTAAGCTATATTAAAGATAAATAAGCATGTCGACACTTGCAGATTTGTAACTAAAGCAAGAGTTAGAAGTAGAGCATAAAATAAGCTAAGAACTTTATAAAACCCCGTTAAGCAATAATAGTTAACGATGAAACACGGGAAGAATGAGAAGCAACCGGTCAAGATGGATTGCCAGAGTTGGTACTCGGAGAATGGGTCTCTTCACTTTGACAAGTTTGTGGATAAAGCAACCATCAGCATCTTTCACAATGACCCTCCCAGCGACACTTAAATCTCTATCGAACCATGTATGCCATAAGCCACTTCCATATGTTTGCACATTTGCCATGAGAAACCCCGACTTCGATGAAGCAGACCTAGGTTTTAGTTTTAAGCAAGGGCTATCTGTGTGTGCAGCAATAATGTTGAACCCACTACCTATATTATACCTGAAAAATAAAGACCAATGCCTTATGCCATCACTTCAATTGAGACTGAGATGGATTCAACAATTGGCAAAAACATGAGATAAATATGGACGTGGAGTTTGGATTATCAAAATTCTGCAATGGATCTGTAACTTCAAAGAACCACATAACAGGGTCAAAATGATTGACACCAGTGAAAATAGATATTGTTTTGCAAATGAGCCAGCTTCACTGGTAAAAGAACTAGGTCATCTTCAACTAACATGCTATGTCCAGAGATCTGGTAATCTTCCAACAGCTACTGATTTGGAATACATATGTTAAAATGGACATAGGTATAATGACCATAAATAATGCGCTTTTCACATCAGAAGAGAAAATTTAAACTCACTTCTCCCCTATCGTAAAAGCAACCAAGCAGGACATGTTCCTGGTAAAGAAGTAGCGACCACCGGGCTGAAGATCCCACTCATCATTCTCATTCAACAAATGAAACCCAGCTGCAAGCAGCTGCCTTTTTGCCTCAGCTGAAAACAAAAATCAATACCCATTACTTAAATTACCTCAAAAGAGACATCTTGGTCTTGTGACAAATGCCATCGAAGTGCTATTCAAACCGTCAGATATGAAATTCAATAACTTCCATTCTATTCAGAAATCAAAGTGAGTTCTCGTTACGGTAGAACTTAGCAAGCAGAAAGCTTTTTTGTGATAATTAAGAGAAATCCGTGAACAAACGCACAAATGCACGCTTCTACTCAAGGAAAAGAGAGCTAGGGTTTGGAGCCTTTTACCAGTGGCATGAAATTGGGTCCAGGACTCGTTGAGGTAATCCAGTAGATCGCCCACGATAGACTGCGAGCAATCTCCATCCCCGGAACTTGGCTGAAGCCACATCACAATAGGACAAAAGAATCGATATTAGAATTAAAATAGGGGAACTTTCCTGGATATGGATATAGTAGCGATCGGATTAACCTGGATCTCGGGATCGGATTGGGAGCAGAGAAGCCGCCAGCCGTGAATTCTCCATGGGTGCCGTGGCCGCCATGAGAAGCGGCTTGGATGGGAGAGGATAGATGGGCACTTGAGGAGGGACGAGGGCGTGAGGGCGGCGTGGGGGGAGAGCTTGAGGAGCTGATGCCCACTAAACGCCATTGCCACTACTTTCCTGCTGCTCTATCTGCATTTCATCGATAGAAATTATGGTTGCTAAATGCTAATTAAGATTATTAAACATATACAAAATTATTATTATTATTTTTACTTGATCGTTTAAAGCAAATGCAAAGTATAAAAATCAATATTTAGAAATATACAAAAAAAAATCTAAAAATTTCTTTGCATAATAATTAGGGGTGTTCATTCAACCCGAATAAACCAAAAAACCGAACCGAAGCGTTTGACTTTATAACATATAACCCGACCCAAATCAAAAGAAAAAACACAAATTATATCAAACATATTCTATGTCCTAACTCCTAACAAATAGGCTTATAGCCAACTAAAAAATATTTTCTCTCTCTTTGGAGCAAATGGTGTTGGTTGTCAAATATGAAATTTTTTGTATTTTGTAAAGAGTATGCTCAACCTAAGGACCAGTTGACGCCGGACATGGTAGTGATTAACCTGCGGGCGGTGGTAAACAGGGGAGATTGATAGAAGAGCAAGAAAAAGGGAGGACAAACAGAGAAAAAAAGTCTAAGAAAAATATAACTCAATAATCAATGAATAAAATTCAACCCACAAGCCGGGATTAAATAGCTAAAAAACACTAACCTAGATAACCTAAAAATTCTATTTTCTTATCCAAATTTACCCAAATCGGCAAATTTTGGTCCAATAGAAAAACTTATCTAATTCTAAAATAACTAAACAAAACAGATAACTCCTAAAAATACGAGTTCAAATCGGATTCATATCCTATTCTAAATTGGCATACGAAATATTACCAAAAATAGCAAAAAATACCGAAAAACAAATAAATGACGGGGAAAACAGTAGAATTTGAGGATGAAGGAAAGGTCCATCAAGCAAAGTTGATGGATCCCACGTACGCGTCGAGCCGAGCTTTTCGAATTGGGGTTGAGCGCGCGAATCCGATATCGGTAGCCAAAGTTTTGGCCAAAATACCGAAACGTGTCCAAAATCGACTCAATCTTGGAATTGACTCGACCACCTCCCGTCTTTATGTTGACCCGCCATCCTGGAAACATCTGACTCGTGCCTCCTGCATCACCAGTGGTCTAGCAGTATCTCTTGTCCCATGCGTTGGCTAATTCACTTGATTAAACATGCTCTCAGGTTCGAGTCCCCACCTTCGTAAATAAGAGGGGGGGGGGGAGCAATTTGGGTAATTTACTTGGTGAGCACAAAGCTCTTAGGTTCGAGTCCCCATATCCGCACGCGCACGGTGAGGGGTCAAGGGTGCTCGTCACCTAAGGCCACGCCCCTTGCCACGCCATCTGGGGAGGTACTCCATATTCTATTAGTTACAAGCACTGAGTTATCTTGGGATCTTCTAGAGTGACACCTTTCTTGATTGCATTGTTATCCATTGCTTTGTACTCCATATTCTTCAAAGCAAGTTCTACTCCGTAGCCACCCAAATGTACCGCATTTGATATACCAAGGCCATCACAATAGTTGGTTATATCAACTGGAACATCCCTATTAGGTAATTCGCCAAACACCTCAAGGGAAACTTCAACAACAACTTGCTTTGATTTCAAGCATTATGAGATGTTATTGATGGATTGTTGCAATCTTGTGAGTCCTTCGTTTTGTTGAACAATCTTTGCGTGGAACTTATCGACAATAGCCTCAAGAACGTCCAATTATCTTGATTAATCCATAGAGGAGAGTAGATCGATGAAAGCACCAATGTAACCGATTGTCACACCCCTCGACCATCCCTGGACCTCGAAAGCACGCATATTGCATCAAGTCAGATCTAAGTGGAGACGAGCCCCACTCGGATACAAGGCCTAAGTAAATCAAAAGCAGATAAAAAATATAAATAAAATGTCTAACAAGTCATAAATAGTAATGTCAGAGTTATACAGTGGAAATCTAAAATCAAATAAGGGTTCAAAATACCCTACAATGGTCTATACAAGATCAGGCCCTACAAGGGTCCTAAAACTCTCACATACAACCTGAGGTCCTCGAACCTCTCCAACCTGTCCCAATCCCACGCGCAGCTCCAAATCCTTATTCATCTGTCCCTCTTAACCTGGAAGGGAGAAAAAAGAAGTGGAATGAGATTTGGAAAGGATAGCTCAATAAGTACCCTGTAGAAAATCACAATGATGCCACAACAAATAACAACAGATAGTCAAACAGACATATCAAAAATGGTCATCACAACAAGCCAATCAAACAGGGCCCCCTAAACTCATCCAATCATACCTCCACAGTCAGCACAAGTGCCGCGCGCCTCAGTGGTCAAGTGACGGATGACAAGTGGCTATGCTCCATGGGTACGCATACCCAATCCGGACACATACCGACCCAACCTAAACACAAGCACCACGAGTCTCAGCAAGCATCCAACAACAAACTTATACAAGCAACCAATCCACAGATATGGAAGCAACAAACCATCCAACAGATATGGAATCAACATCAAAGGACCAAGGCATCATAACAACATACACAAGCACAAAACCAACAAAGAAACACCAATCCAGGTAATAGCAAGGTCAAAGAAACCCATCACTGGGTGGGAGCTATGCAAAGGCACTTACCTCAACTGGTAAACCAACCGACTGATCCGTGTCCCTCTCGACATGGCTCCACGCCAAAATCTGATAACAATAACCCTGACTTAGTATTATCACCAAAATAACGTGTTTATTGTTCATGTTAATGTTATTGTAAAAATTTCAGATCATTCTGCGCAGTCCCAGAGAACTGCTCATAACTTCTGATTCCGGAACCCAATCGAGCTGATTTAATGTTTGTTGGAAAGATCTCTTCCTCATCTTTCTGACGGTATGTTATAAGGCTCTATTGGATAATCACAGGCTACCCAGCTATCCCTTGAAGTGGAAAGCCAGTCTACAGCCATTCACCGTTTCCAACTTGACTAGACCTTAACATAATTTATCATCACCAAATCCACAAGAATAATTTAACTCAAATAACTCAACTACTTCTACAATACAAGCCCAACTGAATACAAACCCAACCTAATTGTCTTTATAAGCTGATTGAACTCAGTTCATGTACATCCTCAAAAGATCACCCAAATCTCTCCATAGAGTTCATATATATTCATGCATCTTCATTACTGTTATCTAAGTAATCTAGACCACGAACACACTCTCAAACCATCCTAATAGTTAACTCTGAACCATCACCACCAATAGGTAGGAGAAAGTCTTGTTACTATATTCCTTCCCTCTAGTTCTCCACCCACTCTTATTCCTCATCTGACGGGCTTGTTTTAATTTTGTTTGAATTCCACCTCTAAATCCCATCTATGTGACCATGTTACCCTCAACCTCTCATGCACATATTAGTGAAATTAGTGTTGCACTTAAAGAATTATCTCTTCACCAAACGTTAGTGTCACTTGGCTTTTCATATGCACACCAGTACATACCCCCATTCTTCAACCTTGTAAGTTCTCCCTCATAACAATGCTAGCACCTAGACCTCATGCTTTTCCATTTCCTCTCATGTACCTTGCACCCGTCTAATCAAGTCTGTAAAATCTTGCAAATTATGCATGCATGTCTGACTCGGTTTGTTATACACATCCTTGCACTGATCACTCAGACAAGATAATCAAGCATCATTATTTTAAACCCTTTGACCTCTCTACACCCCACATCTCATACTATTATTATCTCTTGTTCTTATTCAGTTAAGAACTCCAAGTCATTCTTTAACCTTTTCATTTACTAATAAGATAAAACTATGCATGCATTTCACAGGAGCTTGAAGCAAAGGGTCGGATGTGTTTAAGTTAAGACTAGGGCTAACACTGAGAAAGAGTTAGAACACTCACCATGTTTCTAAACAACCACTCTAACTCCTCAATTACAAGACTGCCTCTCTATGAACATGCATTCTTTTCTAATATAACAAGAGTTTAACTCCTAACACAAGATTCATGCTACACTATAGGGCACTACGGCCTACACAAACAAATCCATGCCGAGACAAGGAGGAGGGGGTACTTACCCGGTGGTTGTCGGAGGCACAGAGAAGGAGAAACATGCGTTCTGGACACTGGGGCAGCAACTATGTCCGCGATGAGGGCTCTGGTGGCGACAGTAGCGCGAAGGATCTCCACTCGGCATACTCTCTCTCTCTTTTCTTTCTTTTTTGTAGAGGTGACGGCTTGCTAGGGTTCTAGGGATAGGTCTCTACTTATAGAGGCTTGCAGATAGGCTGCGGAGGCGATCGCGATCCCACAGATCGTAGCTAACGAGCAAAGATCTTATCCTTCCATCGTCGGTCAACGTTGTTCGCGGAGAAAATCGGGTTAGGATCTCTCTCTCTCTATAACTCTCTCTACATATATCTTTATCCATATATATATATATATATATATATATATATATATATATATATATATATATATATATATATATATATATATATGATAGGGGTAAAAGTGGAATGACACGTGGTCTTTTATTAGACAAACACATGGAAGAACCACAACCCATCATCCACCCAACATAGTGTTGGGATAATGTATAAGACAAGAGCTGATGTGTTGAAGGCATTATCTTTGATGAAGCCGATATCTTTGAAGCCGATATCTTTGAAATTTGAAGAGATGAGAATTTGAAGTTGATATCTTTGAAGCCGATATGCCAAGGGTGATGAGCTGATGTGTTGAATCTGATACGCTGAATCCAATGGTGATGTCTTTGAATCGATGTCTTTGAATCCGATATATGTTGAATCCGATGGTGATGTCGAATCGATATCTTTGAATCCGATATGCTGATGTGCTGAAAGTAAGGCAAGCAAGGGAATGGTTGTTGAGTGTCACTCAAGTCAAAAGAAAATGTGTCTTGGAAAACACGCCAGGATGGTAGAAAAGAATGGTAGAACATGAAACTAGGGTCACAAGCTTCCTCCAGCCTATAAATAGAGGATAAAGCCCCATCTACAGAGGGCTCTTTCCCAACAAAGAAGCACTTCCACTTTAAAGGCTCAACTCCTCTCCTCCTCCATGGATTCTAGCTCCCAAGCTTCTCTCCCACTTCTTCTTCTTCTCCAATGTAATGAGGAATGAATAGTAAATTCAGCTCTCACAGCTAGAGCTCATGGTTTTCCCCGATTTGAGGGTTTTTCAAATTAAATTGGTGCCTCTCTTCTTGTTTGCTTGGTCTCTCTTTGATTTTCTCATTGTTCTAAGTCCCAATCTCAAAACAAATTCAGCCGTCAGTGCGAAATCAAATTCGATCTCGAGGCAATTCTGATTTCAGCATCAACAATATATATATATATATATATATATATATATATATATATATATATATATATATATATATATATATATATATATAAACCCAAGGGTATTTTTGTCTTTTGGAATAATCGAGGAATTTCCCTATTTTTATTGGTGTTTTATTAATTGAAGAAAATTCTTTAATTTGGTAAAAGGGGAAATAAATGGGATTAATCGATTTAGATCCTTAAATAAATTATTGGGTCTGCGGAGGACCAAAGAATAATTTTATTATTATGGAGGATTAAAAGGAGAATTTCCCTCTCTTACGTACTAATACAAATTGGAATGTATGGAAATAACGAACAATGCAGGGTTCTTTCCGCAAAAGTGACAAACTCATGCATGGATGAGTGGGAATGTTGGAGACCTCCAACCGCGTCAACCGCGCCCTCGCCGGCCAGTGCGCGTCGTGGCGAACCGTTTCTCCGCGTTTGGCAACAACCGGATAAGGACGAAGCGAATCGCAGCCGCAGGATCTCGCTGATTATGATCGCGTCGAAGGTCTCCCACTATCGATAAACCCTAACGCCGCTACCTCTCTTCTTTCTTCCTTTCCCTGGCCTGAACAACCCACAACCACAGCCTTTGTTACTATATCGGGAGACAGAAGACAGTGAGGTGGAAAGGAAGGAGGCAGGGTTAAAGGGTCTCATCAACACTTACTGGAGTTGGACGACAGCACCGGAGAAGGCCTTCCAAGGACACTGGGAACGAAGGTCCCTTCGAGTAAGATCTTCTGAGTTTTCTTTTTATTCTTTGGAAGCATGAATGGGTGGGTGGCTTTTATAGGTGGATCTCAGGGATGATTCGGGTTGCTTCTGATTCTAGAACACATGGATTAGAATGTTTGTGATAAAGGAGTTCAAAGAAGTCTTGGTTCTTGTTCAGGTTTGGGAGAGGGATGAGACTTGGTCTAGATGCTGGCTTGGGTTCAATGGTTGCTGTTTTAGGGAACAGTGGATGAATGAGGTCTTGGTGGAGGTTCTTTTAATTAGTTACTTGAACTAGAGTTTGTTGAGGGTGTGGATGAGCATGAGAAGCTCATGTATTTAATGGCTATGAGGCTTAGTCTTAAGTGATAGCCTATGATCTTATGTGTGAATGTTGATATTGGGTTAGAGAGAGTAGCATGATATTTTGGGACTTTTAAGGATTCTTGGTTGTGATCATGGGTGTTCATGTGATGTTTGGTTGTGGATAAGGTTCAGAAGATGACTTTTTTAGGAGGTGATAATTGTGGATTAGTTCAAGAGTAATGGAAGGCATGGTTGTTGGCAACCATGTTTTTAATTTATGGATGAGTTGAGTTGAATGGATCTTTGGAAACATTCAATGATGAGTTGGGATTCTGACATTCTCTTTGAAGATAATATTAATTTGAAAGCATTCATGGGGTTGATCTCTTATTGTTATTGGGATGAATAGTGGTCCAGGCTTGTGTTTATTATGAGACTATGGGTGATGACCTTTAGAGGTCTTGAGGATAATAGTTAGAGAATATTTTGTGATTTTATGTGAGTGTACACATGCATTTGATACTAAGTAAAAGTGGTAGATTTCAGGGGATTTTATGCATGCTGGTGGTCGTGTGCAAGTCTTGTGAGAGTGCTATATTGAAGAGGGAATAGGATTTCATGTAGACTCATAAGAGACTATTGCTTTGAAACTATGGATGCTATATTGTAAGAGTAGTGTTTGACAGCACAAGTAAGGGTGTACAGTTGCTGCTTTTGAGATCATGTAAAGGCCGTGATAGTTAGAGGACTGATTTATTTCAGATATTGTTTGACTTTGTGTTTAAAGGGGGTCTGTGCATGATTGTGAGGGGGAGCTTGATGATAAACCATCAAGTAGTCATAATTATTGAATAAAGTTGTACTCTAGAGAAGTTTGGGTTCTGGGAAGGCATAAGATCTAGCTTTGATAAACTTTGGTATTTAGTATAAGGTTTATAGATTTTGGTTGATAAGCATGGCTGGGGACATGGTCATGGTGTTGTCTCTTGTTAGAGGAGAGTTAGAAATTTATTTATTTGAAGTTCTGACGATGGATTCGGTGTGGGAGGCTGATATTGAATTGTACTCTAGTAATTATTCATTGGTGAAAAGTCTGGCTTTTGGAGTTTTATTAAGTATATCTGGATTCTTTTTTTTTTATATTATTTTTTTGGAAGAATTAAGTAAGTGAGAAGCTTGGTTTTGTTTTGATTCTGAAATAGAAGAATAGTAGGCTGGTGTGGTAATTGGGCTTGGGCCTAGTGTCTAGTTAGACTTGAAAGAGTTTTGGGAAGGATGGCTTGTGTAGCTTAATTAGAATAAAGAGAGTATTTATTAAGTGGGTTATTAAAGAATTGGTTATTAGTGGACTGAGCCCATTAGTTGACTTGCATTGTAGATGAGTGTTTTTCGAACCTGTGCATTTCTGAGACGGTGTTTACGATTTCCAGGTGTTGTCTCGGAGTTTGGATTTGCGTCAGGAGGGACGCGAGATAGTTGACTTGATTCGTTATTGAGGTAAGTCACTTTGCCTCGTTTTCACCCTTGAATGGGTTTCTTTGTTTTACTGTATGCTATTAGTTAGCATGATTTGTTGTGAGTACCTGCTGTTTGATTCCATGCACATACATGTTTGATTGTCTCTTTCCTGGTATGTGCTTGGTTGCTTTGCTTGGTAGTGTTTGATCTACCGTTTGTTGAAATGCTTAGTTGGACTATCCACCCGTGGGCCGACACTTGATCATGGGCCGGGAGGTACGTGCCAACTGAGTTCTGATCTTCCGCACGGTTGCAGTGGAGTCCGAGACTCCGTATCCTTGTCAGTGGGTTTGATTTGCTGGCCGTGTTGACACGTAGAGGTGGCGCTACCGACCGCGACAGGTTCGTCGCTCACAGCCCGAGGCTGTTGTTGCAGTCCGAGACTACGTTTCCTTATTACAGCCTGAGGCTGCCTGTCCGTGGGAAGTGTTTGTTGAGCTATTCTTGGACTTCTCATCCAGGGCTCTAAGGGCCGTAGCTGGATGTTAGGATCTGTTTGTTTGTATTGGGTGTAGCCCCTTTGTTTGATGATCCTATATTTTGATATCTGTTCCAGCTGACTATTGTGATTCTTGCAGGGTACTTACTGAGCTTTCCATTCCAAACCTCACGACTTTTCTCTTCTCTCATTTCAGGTCCTGAGGAGTAGGTAGACTCGAGTTCAGAGACGGCGAGAGTTGAGGCAGGATATTGCTGAGGTTGGAGGACCTCCCTAAGTTGTTTTTCTTTTGTGTGAGAGAACATTGTCATTTATTTTATTAGGACCCTTATTTGATTTCATATTGTTTCCGCTGAGATTTTATGGATTATTTATTGGTTATTTTCTGATTAAAGTATTATCTGCTTATCATTATTAGGCCTTGTATCCGATTGGGGCTTGTCTCCTTTCGGGTACGGCCGATCTGTCGACGTTCCCGAGGTCCCTGGAACAGGGTCGGGACGTTACATATATATATATATATATATATATATATATATATATATATATAGGGTCAGGATCATGTGACACACTATTTTGACACACCATTTGACATCCTTTTCCATTCTGGACCCTGAAGCATGTTTGAAAGATTTCTAACCATGCGGATGGGAAGATCATCGAAAAATAAGCTAGCATGTCCATTTTCATACAATTTGGTGATCGTTTGGTCCTTCCACTTAATGGTTGAAATTTTGAACAGTTCAAATTTCTATAAAATAAAAACCGTTAAGTGGGAGGACCAAACAGTCACCAAATTGTATGAAAATGGACATGCTAACTTATTTTTCGATGATCTTCCCATCCGTACGGTTGGAAATCTTTCAAACATGCTTCAGGGGCCAGAATGAAAAAGGATATCAAATGGTGTGTCAAAATAATTTCTCCCATGATCCTGACCTATATATATATATAAATATATTTATATTCCATATGGTGCACGTCCCCAGCCATACCCATCTTCTCCCAAAAATCACCCACCCCATATATATGTGTATATATATATATATATATATATATATATATATATATATATATATCCTACTTTATCTATGGGGTTCATATAATATTTTTCATAGATAGGTATATATATATATATATATATATATATATATATATTGCTCATCCATTTAATCATCTCTTAATTTTAATGCAACTTACTATGTAATACTTATTTCTTAATAAATATACAGCCAACCCACTAATCATATTATATATATATATATATATATATATATATATATATATATATATATATATATACTAAGATCCATCAATCAAATTGTTTTCCTTTTTAAATATTCGAATTAAAATAACATCTTATCCTTATCTCATCTCTCCCTCCTCTAGACGTGGCCACGGTTCAGGAACAGTCGGTTCCGGTTCAATGAAATGTTGAACCGGAACCGAACCGCCTGGACAAGGTTCATGGTGGTTCGGTTCTGGTTCTGGTTCCGGTTCCGACGGTTTGGTTCAACGGTTCCGGTTTGACGGTTTATACGGTTCGGGTTTTTTTTTTCTTCAAATTTTAGTTTTTTGTTAAATCAAATAATCTAATATTTTAATTTAAAAATGAACATGAATCATGCTATAAGTGGGAAAAAAGTACAAGATTTTTTTTACAAAACTGCAAGAATTAATTCAATACAATATTTTATATAAAAAATAAAAGTATAAATTCAATACAATAATTTGTAAAAAATACAAGTACGATATGAGAAAAAAATAATAATAAAGGGCTTGAACTTATTTATATTAAGTTGCCTACATATCCTCTCAGGGTATAGAGGAATCAAAGCCCACGTAGTTCTTTTATTTTTATTATACACATTTCCCCACATTTTCTAATTGGCTAATTGCTTGTTTCAACTTTCATCATCAGAGGAAGCTGCCGTTGTTGTACCAGAGCCATCATTTACCCACTCATCTGATGATGATGAATGTATAAGGTCATCTTGACTTCGTAGTCTAGCTCTTTCCCAATCATCGAGGCAAGTTTGTGCTTCCAATGATTCTGGATCCAACCTTGATCGTCTTTCCTCCAAAATGTTACCTCCATTACTAAATGTTTGTTCAACTGCCACGGTTGAGGTAGGAATTGCGAGTTGTTTAGCAATCTTGGCTAAAGTAGAAAAATTCTCTGTGTGTCTACTCCACCATTCCAAAATTGGAAAATTTGGACCTGCATTATCACCAAACTCAAAAACTGTTGTTAAATATACTTCGAGCTCTGAATAGGAGCCTGATGTTCTAGGCTTCTTCCTCCTTTCTAAAATTTTGTTACCCCATTTAGTGAATTTCGAGGAGGATGGCGGTAAAGGAGGCTCCACTTCTTCATCATGTGTAAAAGGTGAAGCAAGTACTTCACATAACTCATTACACAAAGTTCTAATTCTAGTAACTATTAAAATTACATCAATATCTTCGGCATTAAACCCCAACAAATCAAAATAATAAGTGTTCAACATCTCTATTAAACCTTCAAATTTACATCTAGGATCAAAAACCATAGTAGTAAGATAAATATCGGGAATAGTTTTATAATAACTCAACCATTTTTCTCTCATACCATAAACCGCATCATAAATGGGAGGATGTTTGAGTCCCTCCATTAAAGCACCACTAATATTTATTGCTTCAATTAAAAATTGATGAGAAGTTGGTTTGTATACACTACTAAATGTATGAGTAGCATCATTAAAAACACGAAAAATATCTAAAATAGTAGAACATATTTCCCATTGGGTTGGCAAAAGAGTATGTTGTGCAATATAAGTAGATGCAAAAGAACACAATAAATGTCTATACTCATAAAATTGATCAAGTAATTTAAATGTTGAATTCCAACGAGTAGAAATATCTTTTGAAAAACGTTTTGGTTTCATTCCATTTTGTTTACAAAACTTTCCCCATTCTTTCATAACTTGTGGATGCACCCAAATATATGAAATTACTTTTCTAATTGAAGATATATGTTGATTGAGTTCATTAGCCAATGCATCTTGTACACATAAATTTAAAATATGACATGCACAATGTATATGAAAAATTTTCCACCAAAATTCGGTTGACAAGTCCTTTTTAACTCGAAAATGGAAGCGGTATTAGCCGATGCATTATCAAAAGAAATTGAAAAAACTCTATTTACCAATCTATATTCTTGCAAAATATCTAAAATCATTTTACATATATTTTCGGCGGTATGCCTATCATCACCACTTAAAGAAATAATTAGAAAATTTTTATTCCAATAAAAATTCACTCCAAATCTGTGATTAATAAAAGAAACCAATATGGAGTGAATTTTTATTGGAATAAAAATTTTCTAATTATTTCTTTAAGTGGTTAGAGATTTCCCAAACTTAGATTGAATGACATTTATTTATATAGAAAAAAGTTAATAGTCTAAAATCTTCGGGTTTCACATAATGTATGAAACACGTGACTCACATTACCACATATACAACGGTCACAAATGTTCAGGGTTTTAAAAAATAAAAAAATAAAAAATATTATTTCAACTCAAGTCACTTTACTGACCGACTGAGATTTCGACTCTGTCTTTGACTATCTGCAGTAGTGCAGTGAACAGTCACACACAAGTCACAAGATTTAAATTTTGAACTTTGAACAATGGTACAAATACAATATTTGAAATTTTGAACTTTGAACCGGCGGTTCAACGGTTTTGAAATTTTGGAACCTGAACCGAACCTTGTATGAAGGTTTAGGTTCCGGTTTCAGGACGGTTACGGTTTTTTCGGTTCCGGTTCGGTTTTTTCCGGTTCGGTTCCACGGTTTCGGTTCAGAATGGCCACGTCTACCTCTCTAGATGTGGCCTCGCTCAGAACCGAGTTCGATTCGCGTGAACCGGTTCAGTTCAAAGAAATCTTGAACCGGAACCGAACCGCTTGGACAAGGTTCTTGGCGGTTCGGTTCCGGTTCCGGTTTCGGCGGTTTGGTTCAACGGTTCCGGTTTGACGGTTCAGACGGTTCGGGTTTTTTTTTTAATTTTAATTTTTTGTTAAATCAAATAATCTAATATTTTAAATTAAAAATGAACATGAATCATGCGATAAGTGATAAGTGGGAAAAAAGTATAATATATTTTTTTTACAAAAATGCAAAAAATAATTCAATACAATATTTTATATAAAAAATAAAAATAAAAATTCAATACAATAATTTGTAAAAAAATACAAATATGATATGAGAAAAAATAAATAAATAAAGAGCTTGAACTTATTTATATTAAGTTGCCTACGTATCCTCTGTATAGAGGAATCAAAGCCCACATAGTTCTTTTATTTTTATTATACACATTTCCCCACATTTTCTAATTGGCTAATTACTTGTTTCAACTTTCATCATCAGAGGAAGCTGTCGTTGTTGTACCAGAGCCATCATTTACCCACTCTTCTGATGATGATGAAATATACTATTTTAATTTTCAACTCAAGTTAAACGTCACATTCACAGACCAACTCAGATATTAAGTATACAACGGTCAATACACGTATTAAGATTTGAATTTTGAGCCGGTTCAAACCGCCGGTTGAACCGTCGGTTCAACGGTTTTGAAATTCTAGAACCTGAACCGAACCTTGTATGAAGGTTCAGGTTCCGCTTCGAGGATCTGGTTATGGTTTTTCGGTTCCTGCCTCGTAATGACCACGTCTATACCTCTCTCTCTCTCTCTCTCTCTCTCTCTCTCTATATATATATATATATATATATATATATATATATATATATTATATTATATTATATTACCCCTCCATCAAATCATTACCTTTTTACATCTAAGCCCCCTAATAGCTTTTTAGTACATGCAAGTCCTTCCATTAACGTTTGCATCAAAGATTTCCATGAAAATCTCTTAGTTGCCATATTAATCCTTAATTAAAGAATTAGTCACTTTAATCCTCCATTTACCATCAACTTTGGGGATTCTTTAATTAACAAATTAATTAAAGAATTTAGAAAATTTCATTGTAAACCAACCTTGGGGACTTTCATTTATTAATCAGTTAATTAAGAAAATAAAATAATTCCCTAAAAATCCTAGATTTTACAAGTATGCTCAAGAGATAATCTACTAAATGACTCAAAGCTTGCAACTAATAGATGAACAAGCTTCATTATCATTCTCATCACAAGTAGCATTCAGAATATCCAAAACAATAGATTCAATAGCAGCAAATGAAGTTCATCTCTAGAGAAACAAACATGTAGCTAAGAAACATGAAAAGCAAATTAGAAATATAAGATAATTGAGAGATGATCACTACAAGAATAAAAGCATTTAGGCGGTTTTAAAAGCATTTTGCGGCGGTTTGAACCGCCACGAAATGCTCTCGGTAGAGGTTAACAAAACCGCCGCGAATATGAGCGTTGGGAAGCATTTCGTGGTGGTTTTGAATGCATTTAGAGGCGGTTTTGGAACCGCCGCGAAATGATCAAGGGAGCATTTTTTTTATTATTATTTTTCAAGTTTTTTTTTTTTAAAAAAATTCCTTTTTTGGAATTTATTTTTTAAAAATTTTTATGTGGCGGTTTCAAAAACTCCGCATGATGAAAAGAACTATTTATTTAATAATAAAAAATTTATAGATAATTCAAATATAATTAAAATAAAGTTATATTTACAAAAATTTGTTCACACATCTTTAATTTATAATCAATACACGAATACTAACAATGAAAAAATATTCATTTACATTTCCACTAACCAAAAAGAGTGGAAGATGCTCTTCAGTTCTCACTGTTTGAAACCAGACCCATGCTCATATTATTCTAAACAATGATGGTAGTTTCATCGAATTCTGAGAAGAAAACATCCCTTATGTACTGGTTCTTCTTGATCTTATGCGGTATTGCTAGGCGAAGAACAACTTTTTATGCAGCATCAAACACCAACTTCACATTCTATACAATTCAAGAAAACAGATTCTAAATCAGCATAAACTTAGTTATCAGTTCAAATACATCTAGATCTCGCTTTTTGTAAGTTTTGAACTTAATTTATACTGTTGAGTTTTGGAGCTGCAGTCAATGTATGCCGCCACTCCAATCTTTTTCTTCGGTTCTTCACCCTAAAATTCAAACATATGAATTGTTTTAAACAAAACACTCAGAGAAAGATACTTGAAATAATTTTACATGGATAAACCACATTAATTGATAAAGGTTCTTAGTAAAGCCTATTACAGATTGCATGAATAAAACTCACCTACGAGGTTGAAATTGGAGTTACACTTGGGTGATCATGCAGGACATATGGTACCTGGATTTTGAGATTTCATCTGTTGAATCTTTGGTCACTCTCACTGTGCTTGCTCCATCATCAAAAGAATTATTTTTATTTCTCAGAGTTTCAATTCCTTTCATATGAAACTTTTGGCGTTCTCTGAGAATGAATTAGTAATGGCATATAAAAGGTTAAATCATCATAATTTTCAAGTGAATAACTTAATTCTATTTAGTTAATCTTCAGTAGAACGGTGTGCTAAACAAAACACAAAATCCCACCTTATTCTCCCCATAAGTCTTGGGCTTTTTTGGGCATTCTTGATGAACCGGTGTTTGAGAAATTCTTTGGCACTTGGTCTCTACATGAAGATTGTAACAGAAGCTTATGCGTACAAGCACAATACCAAAGACTTGATATAAAGATCAGAAGCCCAAGTATGGAATAAAAATTGAATTTTATAGGATAACATCATAAAAATTTCCAATTTGATCACAACATGTTTAATTTATTGCTTAGCCCCAAGTGGTAGCAACTATTGCTCTTGAAGCAAATATGATAAAGACAAAAACCAAGAAAAGAAACAAATAAACCATTTTAAAGAAAAATGGAGGTTTGGTGTACATATATAACCTACCGAATATCCATGTGTCAAGATCAATCATTTAAGTCACATTGTTTCTCCCCTATAGTAGGATAGTAAACTACATCACTAGGATACTAACTACAAATAGAACTCCAATAAAGGTGGAAAATGCATAGAGCACATTTGAACAAAAAATACAAAGATGTAACCATTAAGTTTTTCTTTTCAAGCAAATATAAAGCTAAATTGAGTAGCTATTAGGAAAAATAGCTATAAAGAAAGATATTCAATTAACTGAATCAGTGCTTTTTATATTTTTATTCTTACCACACATGTGATCTTCATGATTAAAAACACCAAAGTTCATGATATTTTTCAATAAAGCAATAAAGTCCATTAAAACGCATCTCATTATATAGAAGAACAATAACATCCTAAATCTTAAATTCGGCAAAGCATCCAGTTTAACATTAAAAACTAAAAGAACAAGAGATCCAAAATGAAGTATAAACAAGTAGAGATATGTCTAGTTATTTTCATTTCTAGAATGTCAAAAAAAAAATAAGAGATCCAAAATGAAGTATAAACAAGTAGAGATATGTCTAGTTATTTTCGTTTCTAGAATGTCATAAAAAATAATTGTTGTGCTCCAAATCAAGGGTAGTACTGATCATAGATATTTTCATTTCTAGAATGTCAGAACATAAAAAATAACTAAAAATATTAAAAGTATTGTGAACACTAATCAAAAGATTCAAACATCAAGTAATTGTTGATGTACTCCAAATCAAGGGTAGTACTGATCATTCCATTATGCAAACATAGTAAATCATTTTGAATTTTACTCAAAGAATGAGCATAGGAACAACTGAAAACTGGAAAACAAAAAATATCATGAATTTAACTTTACTTCTCTGAATTTAATTTCACAAATAATGAGTAACTTGAATTGCACAGCAGGGGAAGAAGCATACCAGGAACAACTGATCTCCTCAGATGAGGGACGTTGGTTATGATCCGGGAGCCGATCTTCTCTATTAGAAGTGGATCTTGTGGTAGCGTCGAGGAGGAGACAAAGAGGAGCAGTAGTAGTGCAGCTCTTCCAAGGAGGAGAAAGGGTTTCTTTGGAGAGAGAGAGAGAGAGAGATCAAAAGATCAAGCATGGCGTGCCGGTGGCGTGGAGAAGATGGAAGCGATAGGGTCGGCGGCGTGGAGAAAAGGGGGAGGAGAGAGAGAGAGAGAGAGAGAGATGACGATGTGGAGAAGATGGAAGCGATAGGGTTAGGGTTTAAATGTAAGTTAATATATTTAACTTTTTAATAAAGAAAAATAGGTCACGGATTTTGATAAACTGCCCTTTGCAATGGTTCTGAAGGAACGACCACTAATTACATTAAATTAGTGGCGGTTCTCACAAATCCGCGCTAAATGAATCCATTTAGCGGCGATTTTGTCAAGACCGTCGCAAAATCCATGGTATTAAGCGTCGATTCGTTAAACCGCCGCATTAACCACCATGACTACTGAAATTAGTGGCGGTTTTTTAAAACCGCCGCGAAATGGCCGTCGCCAAATGACTGATTTCTTGTCGTGGATCCCTCCATCAATGAACGTTCCGGCAATGAGGTCTCGCGCTCTCTCCGGTGCCTCCTGCTCTTCTGGCGAGGTTCAGGCCTACTGGTCCTTCTTCTTCGATGCCCCTTTCCCAAGCCACTAACTTCCTTTTATATCCTCCTGCCTTGGGATCAACTCTTGTGATCTACTAAAGTGATCTACCGAAGGGATACATAACTTGATGATTTATTACATTACCCCTTCCATCAAGCTTGACCTTGCCCTCAAGGTCAAAGTTGAAATATCTTTGTTTTCTGCCACTACAAGCCGAAGGCCAACCTCATTCTCAACACGCGAATTCCAATTTTTAAAGCAGATATCTCTACCTGGAACTCTTGGTAGTTGGTAGCCAAGCACTATAGCCTCACACAACCTCCTAGCACCACTTAACTTGTCTGATGAATAATTTGTCCCCTGCCACTATTTTATTCAATATAAGAGTAACCACCTCACTACTATTGATTCTCCTCAACACCTTTGCAGATGCCAAATAGTATCTCTGCAATTTAATGGTCACCAAGAGCACTAGTATGGTGACAAACTAGATTTGCGGAGTAATAGCAGATAAGACACCCAGGTTGCTGAATGCATTCAAGGTAGCATTGATGTTGAAAGCAAAGTTGAATGGCATATCAAGATCAACAATGCGTGAATCTGAAGAGATCTGACTAAGTATCCTTCCCAAAGGAATCGAGATGAAGAATAGCATAGGAGCCTGAAAGAGCAAATTCTGATAAGTGCAGTATTATACATATTCTCCTTATCATACTTATATGCACTTATCTCGTTTTAAGGCATCAATTCTTTATTTTTGTACTTTTGTGGGTATTCCTTTGTGATTGGACAGGTAAATAGGCGACCAGGGCCAAAGGAACAAGAAACGGGATGTACCGAAGAAAAAATAGTAAAAGACCACACTTGCAGAGGAGTGCACGGCCGTGATTTCACTAAACACGACCATGCTTATTAAGCATGAGCGTGCTCTAAACCATGCAACTCTCTGTTTGAAGATGCATCAGTCACGATATATTTGCAAAGAGCACGGGCATGCTCCAGATAAAACACAACCGTGCTCAAGCCAACATGGGCGTGCTCCAGATAAACACGACCGTGCTTTATAGATTTAAGATCTATAAATAGCCGCCGTGTAACCCTAGAAAGTAACTTTTGGCGGAGCAGTCTTGGGCGATTCTCGCTGCGGCGGCTAGGGTTCCAAAGAGGAATTGAAGACAGAGGAGACAATCCGGGGAGGATTTTTATGCCTTCCTTTTAAATTAGTCTCCTCTTGTATCATAGTTATGGTAGTCTATAGCATGAGAGGCTAAACCTTCTGTGGTGCCTCAGACACATGAATCCTAGGATGAACTTGTTGATTGATTTTCTAAAATGTTTGGTTTTACTTTATTAATAATTCTTGTTAGCATCTTAATTGTTTGTGTTTGCAACTTTGTGTGGTTTTACTTGCATAAGCCCAATCATCTATCTCCTCAGGGGATAACATTAAAAGGATATTGTTTATATTCGATGGTTGTGTGGTTATCATTACATTAGCCTAGAGTTATTACCTTTTTGGATATCCCTGTGTGGTTTTCATGTGCATAAGCCTTGAGTCATTACCGTAGTGGGAAAGTGCATCTAGCACCCTCAGTGTTCGTGCGGTGATACAGAACAGTTAGAATATTGCATTAGCCTGGGGATTTATCTAGATAGGTTGTAGTCAGAAATAGGTGTTACGGTTTGTGCATAAGCATCACGAGAGATTGGGTGTTGCGCTGAGACATGTAATTGCTACATCGTCCAAGAATTGTTAGTAATTAGCAAGTAATAGGTAATCAGTCATTAGTAAGGGAATCCTAGGGGATTGTGATCCCATGTGCCATATCTCATCTCTGATTGACCCCAATCCCCTAATTGTTCACATTAGTATTTTAATTAAGATATCCAATCTCACCAATCCCCAAATTGTTCACACGTAGTTTAGTTTAGGCTAGGTAATAAAAGAGAATTAGTACTAGTGTCCAGTCCTATGGATTCGACTACCCTACCTTTGGGTACTTTACTACTTGATAGACCCCATATACTTGAGGGAAAGTGTCAAGCATATTTTTGCGTGCATCAAGTTTTTGGCGCAGATGCCTCGAACTGGTAGTTCTAGGAATACTAGAATTTGCTATCCTAACTATTTTGTTTTATTTAAAAAAAACACAAAAAAAAAACAAAAAAAAACAAAAACTTTTATTTTCGTTTTTGATCCGATTTCTTCATATTTTCATGATACTAGTGCATGACCAAAAGTAGAGTCCCATACCTAGCGGAAGTACCTGACGCAGATTTTAAACGTCATCTTTATCGTCAATTTAGAGAAGCCCTTCTCCAAAAGACGGTAATAACAGACTCGAGTTCAGAAGTTAGTTAACCAGAACCAATGGTGGAACCGACTCAATCCATATCTGATTATACAAGGCCAAACTTGGACAGCGGGCATCGGCTCAAGTATCATCCCACGACCGGTCACAGGTCACACCTTCGAACTGAAGCCTCATGTCATTTAGATGGTCAAGCAATCCTTCTCGTTCGATGATTTCCAAGACGAGGAAACATATGCGCACTTGCGGAGTTACTTGGAAATCAGCGACACGATTTGAGTGAACAGGGTATCAACAAACACCATCCGTCTCAGATTGTTCCCCTTCTTAGTCAAAGGACAGGCAAAACAATGGTTAGACTCGCCTCATGGTCAATCACAACATGGTCCTAGTTGACCGAGAAATTCTTGATGAGGTATTTCCTATCGGCCAAGATAACGAAGCTGAGGAGCGACATCTTTACCTTCAGACAGATAGAGACAGAGACATTGTATGACACATGGGAGAGGTATAAGGAGATGCTCAGAATATGTCCTCCGCATGGTATAGAAGAATGGATGCAGGTTCAGACGTTCTATAATAGACTGAACATAGCCACCAAGCAGATGTTAGATGCAGCACCAAACGGTTCACTTTGCAGTAAGGATCCTGACACAACCAGAGACTTAATTGATGAGATGGTCACCAATGGATACCAATAGAGTTCTGAGAGAACCAAACAGAGTAAGGTAGCCGGGACACATGAGTTGGATGTGTTGCACAACCTGGCAGCCAAAGTGGAAGCAATAAGCCTCAGATTGGAGAACCTCAGTTATCAATAATCCATACAAGTGATGATGTGTGATTCATGTGGGAGCAAGCCAGAAGAAGGGAGCCTTGAGCAAGTGGAGGAAGTTAACTATATAGGAAGGACCCAAGGCAATCCTTACAGCTCCACATACAACCCCGGATGGAGGAACCATCCCAATCTCTCTTACAATATACCGGTGCAGCATCTAGGGCAACCAAGAGCAACCCCAGTTCAAGGGGACCCAATGTCAGGGGGCCACTCAAGTCAACAAGAGAAGAAAACCCCAAGCTTGGACAACTTGTTCGCACAATACTTTCAAGCAAATGAGACTCGACTTGCCAAACATGAGGAGATGATGAAAAATCAGCAAGCAACACTCCAAAACCTGGAGCACCAAGTAGCCCAAATAACGAAGTCACTAACAGAACGCCCGGCATGCACCCTTCCGAGTAACACAGAAGTCAACCAAAGGGAATCTGTCAAGGCCATCACACTCCGAAGTGGAAAGGATGTGACCCCATTACAACACAAGGCTACAAGAGACACTCTTTTCAACCAACCCGAAAAGAACAAGTCTAAAGATGAAGATAAGATGGGGACAGATAAGAGAAAGGCACCAGAATACAAGCCCAAGTTACCTTACCCAGCCAAGTTGAAGAAGGACCAACAAGATGAATAGTTTAAAAAATTCCTGGACATGTTCAAGACACTACACATAAATGTCCCATTTGTGGAAGCACTTGCTGAAAGGCCACGGTAAGCCAAGTTTTTAAAAGAATTGCTCACCAATAAGAGAAAGCTGGAGGAGGTTTCCAAAGCAATACTGAATGAATAATGCTCAACAGTCCTCACCAACAGTCTCCTGAAAAAGGAAAAGAATCCAGGGAGTTACATAATTCCCTGCACCATTGGGGGATTAGTGGACGAGAAAGCCATGGCAGACATTAAAGCAAGTATCAACCTGATGCCTTATAAGATACTCCAAAAGTTAGGGATAGGAAAGCCGAAGCCAACAATAATGACACTTCAGATAGCAGATAGATCCATCTGGCACCAGTGAGGGATTGTAGAAGATGTATTGATAAAAGTTAATAAGTTTATATTCCCGGTGGACTTCTATATTCTGAATCTTGGTGATCAAGTAGAGTGCCTCTCATCCTTGGAAGACCGCTTTTAAAGACCGCACAAGCACTGTTTGATATCAAGGATGATCGAATGACATTGAGAATTGGGGAGGAAGCAATAGTTTTCAAGCTCAAGGACACGATGCGACAACCCATGGAACTTGATGATTGTTGCTATTTTGTCTATGTTATTAATGATTGTGTTTCTGACCTTGTGCAGGAGGAACTATTTAAGAATCAACTAGAAGTTCTACTGGAGAACGATCCACCCCGAGACGAATCGTTTGAAGCAACAAAGGAGCACAAGCAAAAACCACCAGTGCTAACTAGACAAAGGAGGAAAACCTGGCTGACAGACTTGACAAGCAAGAGAAAGAACCATTTGCCTACAACCACAACAACAAATTCAACACCACTCAGCTATAATTTCTGTGAGTGTGAATTTATTACTTTTATGAGTGAACAATTTGCAAGACATGGCCTACAAGGCAATGACGAAGGAGAGCTAGACTCGACTCTTCGTACCATCTTGAGCTTCAAAGTACTTCAAGCTAATGATGTTAAACTAACGCTTCATGGGAGGCAACACAAACTCAGTTAGTCTTTTTTAGTTCAATTAGGTTAACTTAGGATTTTAGTTAGGAATACATTAGTGGTGAAGTTCAATTACTTGACGATGCTCGTTCTAAAAGGTTTAATGACTAATATTTTTATGTTTGGAGCCACTAACACACAGGAAGAAGGATCACATAGCATAGTGGAGGAAAAAGCAACAGATAGTTGCACGGCCAGGAGCACGGCAGTGCTCTTGGTCATCCAACTCTCGAGATATGAAAAGGCGAGGGGTGAGTATTGTAGTACTCTTTGCACGACCGTGCTTATTGAACATAGCCGTGCTTATTGAAGCACGCTCGTGCTTAAAGGGCGTGCTCGAGCCAAAGCCCTAAATCTAAATGCCGAATTTGAGCCGCTACACTCCTTTAGCACCCCCGACCCACCTCCTTCACTCCACAGCCTCGACCGAGCGCCACTAATGAAGCCCCATAGGAGCCCGTGAACCACGTCAGCGACCGGCCGTTTTCCACCGCGGGATTCACCGTCGCCTTTGTCAGCTAAGCACGGACGTGCTCCGCCTTAGCACGTCCGTGCACCCTTCTTCTCCGGAGATCACCACCACCATGCCACCAAGGAAGAAGACAATATCAAGGCCCATGCTGCCAGCGAAGAGGAGGGGAGGAGAGGAGAGGAAAGCTCTCAGTCGCCGGTGGAGTGCACATTCACCGTGCCTATGCACGTAGGGTGATACTACCGACTCCGCCCGCTCGACTTTGGCAAGGCTCGGCATATAAACTGGGATACTCTTTGAGAGGTGGGCCTCACCGCAGATGTGCGGAGATTCCTGGAGGTGGGAGCCTGGGATCGCCTCCTAGCCATTAGAGAGAGGACATATATGGAGCTGACTTTGGAGGTATTGGCCACCTTCACGCTCGCTAGGGACTTCGTCTTGTGGGATCGGCCTGGTCAGATTGAGTTCTAGATGGGCGATACCATGTTCCAGATGAGCTACATAGACTTGGTTGTCCGATTAGGGCTCTACGACATCGAGTTCACTACCACAGCAGCATATTGAGAGCTCCAGATCAACAGACTAGCAGAGGAGACTACGGAGTCTGCTTGGAGGAGGCTTAGCACAGAGTCGCATTACGACCCTCGGCGACCGAATGTCTCCACCCTTCGATCCCCAGCCCTCCGATACATCCACATAGTACTCAGCCATTCGATCACAGGTTGAGGGTTGAGCACGGGAGTCGTCAGCACTCGGGCCCTTCTATATTTGTAGAGTATGATGGATGGATGACGCACGCACATATATGCACAAAACTCTCCTGCAAGTATACAGGGTCGATCAAGTAGTAAAGTATCCAAAGGTATGGTAGTTGAATCCACAGGGACTGGCCACTAGTATTAGTTGTCCTCTATCACCTAGTCTAAACTATATGATGAATTGTGTGATCAAACTAATTGAATATCTTAACTAAAAGTTAATGTGAACAATTGATGGATTAAGGGTAATCAAAGAAGAGATATGGAACCTTAGATCACAATCCTCCTAGGATTCCCTTGCTAATGATTGATTCCCTATTATTGGCTGATTACTAATAATTCCTGGATGATGTAACAATTATACTTTTCAACGCAACACCTGATCTCTCATGATGCTTATGCACACCATAACACCCATATCCTGCTACAACCTATCTAGATGAATCCCCGGGCTAACTGTCTATTCTAACCATACTAAATCACTGCACAAACACTTGATAGTGCTAGATGCTCTAACCTACTAGGGTAGTGACTCAAGGCTTATGCAAAACAAACCACACAAGGATATCTGGAGAGGTAACAACTCTGGGCTAATGTAATAATAACCACACAACCATCCAACACAAACACAAACATGCTAATGCTATCCTTTAAGGAGATGGATGATCGGGCTCATGCAAGTGAAACCACACAGAGTTGAAAACATAGAAATAAAATGCTAACAAGAGTTAATAATAATGTGACCGAACATATTAGGAAATCAATAACAAAATGTTCATCCTAGGATTCATCTGTCTGAGGCACCATAAAAGGTTTAGCCTCTCATGCTATGATCTATCATAATAGAGATACAAGAGAAGGTTATATAATTAAGTATAAATATCTTCCCTTGATGATGCCTCCTCCGCCTTCAATTCCTCTTGTGAAACCCTAGCCGTAACTGCGAGAATCGCCTCAAGATTGCCCGCCAAAAGTTGATCCGGAGCCCCCACCCAGTGATGATCAATATATTGCTATCATGAGGTTTATACAGATGCGAAAAGATAAAACATGACGTGCCTAAGTTGTGTTTATCTTGTATTTATCTTTGGATAACTTCTGGATAACTTTGAAATTAATAAAACGCATTTTCAGATAATTTTGAGATGAGCACGGCCGTGCTGAACATAAGTACGCCCGTGCTCTCCTTTTGCACTATGTTTCTCGAGAGTTGCACGGCCCTGAGAACAACTGTGCTTAGGGCAGTTCTCTTTTTCAGCTCTGCGCAGTCTTAATCAAGTACTTGATCGGATGACCAAACCAAGTCGGATTGACCTGAAATTTTAAGTGGTTGTTCCTAACTCCTTTTTATTCAATCTGAATGGTAGAGATATGATTTGGAATCATATAGATATTTTAATAAATTCCGGACTTCTACAGCTCGTTCGGATTGCTCACAACTTTATCTCCTCTCTTTTCCTGTTCCTTTGTTGTAAAACACCTTCGAATTATCTCGATTTTCACTTCCTTTGTGCTGAGTACCTATTTACCAGTTCAATCACAAAACATACCCAAATGAGAACAAAAATAGAGACATCTATGCAAGTAAATGACATAAGTGCAAGCAAACATGATAGAATATATGTATATTTATGCACTCATCAAATACCCCTACACTTAAACTTTTGCTTGTCCTCAAGTAAAGAAAATACTACCTATAAGAAATAGGATGAGTGCATGATCACTAATCTCAAAATAGTTGGGAGTCCCTCTGGTGTATGGGAAAATACAGTGTTAACTGTCTGAAAGTTTTTATGAAAAATAGGTCTTACCTTCCACTCGAACTCCCCACGTGTGTGTGTAACCCTTCCTATGGTGTTGCTTACTAACTCAAGTTTGGCCCAGCTAGTCTAGACCTTATCTTATTCACTAAACTACTTTTCTCACTCTTCTAGCTGGGGGTAGTAGCATCATACATCCAATGAGGTAGCCTTTTCCCCTGGTAGGTCATCAAGTGAACAATTGTGACGGCCAATATCCAACTACTCAAGAGCGGCTTTCACGCTTCAAAGGTGATAGCTTTTTCTGCCATCTTTTCTATATTGGTAGGGCATCCTTAATGGATCCGACTTGCCGGCTGGTAGGGCATCCTTGACAAATCCGACTTTCAGGTTATTCTAGCCATAATAAACGTATTTTCCTTTTTCTTTTCCTTTTTATTTTTGTTTTGTTTTCTTCCCTTTTATTTTTCTTATTTTTTTTCAACATAATTAGAAAATATCAGCACTGTCTAACGGTTAAACTAATTGGAGTCCAAACCTAAGCAGGCACGTGACAACAAAGTCGGTTTGTGCTCAAAATCTTTGTGAGGTATCAAGTAAAGACAAATATATATATATATATATATATATATATATATATATATATATATATATATATATATATATATAGGGAGGTGTTACAGTCAAGCCGACTGTAACACTGTGCATTCCACTCGTCTCCCATTTGGCCCCTTGGAGCATGTTTGAAGGATTTCCAACCGTACGGATAGGTGGATCATCGAAAAATAAGCTAGCATGTCCATTTTCATACAATTTGGTAACTGTTTGATCCTCCTACTTAACGGTTCTTATTTTATAGAAATCTGAACGATCCAGAATTTCAACCGTTAAGTGGGAGGACCAAACGGTAACCAAATTAGATGAAAATGTACACGCTAGCTTATTTTTCGATGATCCTCCCATCCGTATGGTTGGAAATCCTTCAAACATGCTCTAGGGGGTCAAATGGGAGGTGACCGGGAATGCACAGTGCATCCGGCAGACCGCATCTTATCAGCGCGCTATATATATATATATATATATATATATATATATATATATATATATATATGAGGGCAAGTAATCTACGTACATCCCTAGATTCCAAATCTAGGGACGTCACACAATAACCATTGGATCAAATCCAACGGCTACTGTACAAGAGGCTCACGTCTCCTCATCCTCTACTTGGATATCACCGCCCTCAAGTTCCGTGGACCTTCCTACTTTGACTGGCTCATCAGCCGAGCTCTCCTTGGCGACGACGCAACCGCACTTATCATCGGAACCGACCGAAAGCCAAGACCTTCTCTTCGAGCTCACTTTCCTCCCGGATAGAGACGACGCCATTGATGACAATCTCCGTGAAGAGAGGGAAAAGAGTAGAAACAGTTGTCATCTTATCACGCGCGGCAAAGGCAAAGCCTTCTAGCATTCATGATACTTGTCAGCCAGCCACGCTCCCACTAATCCACGTCGCTCCTATATCCTTTCAACCTTCTTCTCATGAACTCTGCCCTCATACAAATGAGCATGCACCATGGAAGCCATGTTTGGAGCTCGAAGCACCATGCTGAAGATCAACGTGAACAAGTCCCTCCCCTTGCGACCCACCAACACCAGTCTTCGCTTCAAAGGTATACATACATCTCTCTACTTATTTAGCTTGATCTTCATTCATTCAAGAGTTAAATGAGTGTGTGTTTGACTTCCAGGCCAGGGATGACACTTCCTCCTCATCTTCAAAAGATGACGAGAGAGAACTAAGAGACAAAGCCAAAGAGGTGGGGGAAAAGGCGAAGGATAAATTGAGCGGAGGAGCCTAGAAAGTCGAGGAAACCCGAAAGAGAAGCTCGTTAGAAGATGGAGACTGATGGATCTCTGGTGTTTGGATCTCCAGCCAAAGAAAATCAAAGCCAAAGGAGGGATTAAGTCCGTGGGAGAGAAAACGAAGGAGAAGCTGAAGGAGGGAGTGTTTAAACCCAAGCACTAGGAAGGGACTGAGATGGGAATGGAGAAGACGAAGCAAGGGACAAGTAAGGTTGTGGAGATGACGCAGAGCTTGGGTGAGAAAGCGATGCAGACAGTGCAAGGAGCCTGGGGAGCGGCCAAGGGAACCACACAGAAGATCAAGGAGACAGTGGTGGGAAAGGCGGAGCAGAAGGATGGTCATGATGATCCTGGAGAGCCGGCGATCCTAGACAAGGTCGAGGAGGAGCTGGGGCTCTCGCTGGAGATAATGAAGGTGAGAAGGCACCTCCTGAAGGAGAAGGAGAGGCAGCGGCCGTTGAATTTTGATCCAATGGTGAATATAAGGACGTCCCTAGATTTCACATCTAGGGACATACCTAGATGATGTATTGCCTATATATATATATATATATATATATATATATATATATATATATATATATATATATATGAAAAATTTGGCACCTAACACTAATGTCAACCAAGACTCAAAGGGGAGTCCCATCAATTTACTCATAGATCTTCCTAAATCAGCACCCTTCATAAGCAATATAATTACTCACTGATAATCCCTCGGCCACAACACTTAAATTGTGAATTGTCCTCAATGTACACAACATATGTACTAAAATATGACATGCATGTGATGGCAAGATGAGAGAGAGGGAAAGTGGACTTAGCTCATTGTGTGTCGTGATGTGTTTCATCCTTTCATTGTGTTTCCTGCCAAGTGTGAATCTCAATTTATCCTGAAGAACATTGAAGGCAAAGAAAAGGTGAAATCCCACTAAACTATTATTAACAGACTGACTCAACTAAAGTTAAAAGTACAAAAGTGGAGAAAAAAAGATGAAAGATGCTCATGTTCTGAAGAAATTATCCCCCTCGTCGCCATCAGCGTCATCCTTGTCATCAGATGCGGCCGCATCCTGGGGATCTACTCCAGTCTGTGTCATGGGTGTGGCAAGAGGCCATGGTGGCAAGGGACAATCAGTTCCATGCTGCCGGAGGAAATAGTCGACTCCACCCACCTGCCAATGAACTAAGGCGTTGTCGGCCTCGATTAATGTGGTGGCTGATGGTGGAGGTGGTGTAGGAGTTGGTCATGTTGGAGGAGGTGGAGGTACTGTACTCGGTCCTACAGTTGCTCCCAGGCCCTGTGGCTCTGTGGGGGCTATGTAGTGTATCTGATCCCCTGTGTTGTGTGCCTCGTTTACAAAATCCCCATTGCGCGCATTGTCTCGATGGTGATAGGGATGGATCTCCTGACTATTTGCATCCCTCGAATGATCTTGTCGGAGAGGACGTTTATCCCCCGTGCAAGTCGCGTAATGTAAGGACCCGCGAACAACACTCGGATCCTGGGGTCGGATGCATGATGCATCAGAAGCTCTGCCACGAACCATCCCAAGTGGAGAGGGAATCTATCCATCATGCTCTATAAATATAGGAAGTCCCGAGTGTTGATGACTCTTGTGCTTAGTCCTCTCCCAATGATCGAATGGCTAAGGACCATATGGATGTATTTGAGGGCTGGGGACCGTCGAGTGGAGGCCTTCAACAGCCTAGGGTGAATCTGTGCTGAGCCTGCTCCAAGTAGACTCTGGAGTCTCCTCTACTGGTTTATCAATCCGGAGATCTTGGTATTCTGGCGTAATGGTGAACTTGGCATCGTAGGGTCCCAATCGGACGACGAAATCTATGTAACTCATCTGGAACATCGTTCCACCCAACTGGAACTTGATTTGATCAGGTTGGTCCCACGAGATAAGGCCTCTAGCGAGGGTGAAGGTGGTCAGTACCTCTAGGGTCAGCTCCTTGTATGTCTTCTCTTGGATGGCTAGTAGACGCCCCCAAGCTCCCACCTTTAGATACCTCTTAACGTCTGCATCGGGGCCCTCCTCTTGAAGAATGTCCCAGTCTATGTACCGGGCCTCGCTAAAATCGATCCGACGAAGTCTGAAGTGTTGCCTCGTGTGCATGGACATGGTGAATGCGAGCTCCTCCAGTGGTTGAGAACTCCCCTGTCCTCTCGTCCTCTTTGCTGGGGGTGTGGGTCTTGTGGTAGTCTTCTTTTTTGGCGACATGGTGGTGGTGGCTGGCTGGAGAGAAGGAATACATGGTCGTGCTAAAGAGGAGCACGGCCGTGCTCGTGCTTTGGTGTTGGGGCGGACGCTGCTGGTGAAGTTGCCGGTCTCTAGTGTGGGCTTCGGTGAGGCTTCGTCGGGGAGACACTTGAGGATGAGGTCGCGGAAGAGGTGCGGCGGCGTGGCTCTTCGGCTTTCGGTTTTAGGGTTAGAGATGTGTCGCTCAAACACGCCCTTTAAGCCATTCTTGCTCTTCGCAATGTTGAATATTGGAGATGTGCACGGCTTGAAGCACGGGCGTGCTTGTGCCCATGCTTATTTCCCCAGTAGAACACACCCGTGCTCTTTGGAAACACGGTCGTGTCTAGTTGTTCATGCTTTGTCTTCTCATATCCCAAGAGATGCACGATCGTTCTCCTAGTCGTGTAACGCTCTGTTGCTTCTTTCTGTTCTCCACGCTTCATTGTCATCCTTCATCCTGTGTGTTAGCGACTCCAAATATGAAAGATTAGTCATTAAACCTTTTGGAACGTACATAATAAAGCGAGCATCATTAAGTAATTGAATTTCACCACTAATGTATTCCTAATTAGAGTCTTAAACTAACCAAATTGAATTAAAAACTAATCGAGCTTGGATTGCCTCTCAAGAAGCGCTTGTTTAACGTCACTAGCTTGACGTACCTTTATGTTATCCTGGCTCTTTGATGATCAGAGCCGCAACATCCTTTCAAGACCTTCCCCTTTGTATGCAATTTGCCGCTGCTTTGAAATCTTGATAGGCTAGGCATCTAACTTAGTATCTTGCAGGGACACCCTTTCAGTGATCATGGAAGATCGTATACTTTGAATCCACATTACCCGTAGCAACTGTTTTAGTAATACTGAGTGATATCTTCATTCAGTTCTTTGTGTTGTAGCTTATTTACTGTGCCATCTGTCGATTTCTTGAATAATAAAGTTTTGTTCCAAGGGTTCATAAGTCACAGTGGAATCTATGCTTGGTTTGATCGAATACTATTCCTCCTTGTTAGGGTTTATAGAGAAGAGTCCCATACTTTTTACCTTTTCTTGGAACATGGCCTTGATTTGTTCATTCAGCTCTTAAGGTAGTACCTACTGAGAAAAAGGAGGAGGATGAGTGTCTTCATTGTCCTTACAAGATGACGGAATCTCACTTAAGAAAAGTGTGCTCAAGGTGCTCTAGTAGCTTCTTAAGTTTAAACTTTGGGGACTCCTCAATGGATCGTCTCAATCATATCCAAGTCCCCTTGTCATGATCTTCACCTGGGTTGGCTTCAACAAAAGTTTCCTCGACTTCCTCCGCGAAACACTTCCTAGCCTCTACACCCATGCTTTGGTTGAGGTTTGTCTCAATGTCCTGTTGAGGCTCCTGATTTTTCGTATCCCATTCATTCAAGAATAGATATGTGCTTACTTTGAACTTGCGTACCACTTTCTCCAAATCCAATTCCTTGACCTCTCGAGATTCTAGCTTTGAACCGCTTCTCTGTTACAATCAATATAATATGCTAAGGTATCTTCCAATGACAGTTTCCCATCCTGCAATGCATCAAACTGAGTATGATCTTGGTCTCTTGAAAGGAAAGACATTGTTAATATGATAAAGAATAACAATTGCACTCATCTGATGAATAAATATACATATATTTTATCTTGTTTGTATGCACTTATGTCGTTTCCTTGCATAGACTTCTCTATTTTTTCGCACCTTTGGGTATGTTTTGTGATTGAACATGTATATAGGTATTTGGGATAACATAAGTGAAAATCAAGATAATTTGAAGGTGTTTTATAACAAAGGAGCAAGAGAAGAGAGAAGGAGATAGAGCTGTGAGTAGTCTGGACGAGTTGCAGGGTTCCAGAATTTATTCCAATAGATCCAAGACTCCAAATCAAATCTCTACTCTTCATATTGATAAATAAGGAGTCAGGAATACCTAGTTAAAATTCCAGGTTGATCCGAGTTGATTTAGTCACCCGATCGATTACTTGATGAAGACTACGCAGACTTGGAATTTCAGTCCGATTTATCCCGAATTATCTCAAGATTATCTGGACCCACTTCAACTCAAACCAGAAGTTATCCAAAAGTGGGAGAACGATTATTCTTCAGATTTCTAGCCTATATAAATCTTATGGAGGAGGAGATTAAAGGATCTTTGGGCGGGGGCTAAGAATCAACTTTTGGCGGAGTAGTCTCGGGCAATTCTCGCTGCGACGGATAAGGTTCCCTAGAGGAATTGATGGCCGAGGAGGCACTATCAAGGGAAAATTACTATATCAGGAGGCACTATCAAGGGAAAATTACTATATCTGACTATGTACCCTCCTCTTGTATCTTAGTTATGATAGATCATAGCATTAGAAGCTAAACCTTCTATCGTGTAAAAGACACATAAACTCTATGATGAACTTGTTGATTGATTTCTTAATTTGTTCGGTTTTACTTTATTAATAATTCTTGTTAGCATCTTGCTTGTCTGTGTTTGCAACTTTCCATGGTTTCACTTGCATAAGCCCGATCATCTATCTCTTCAGGGATTAACATTAGCAGGTATTGTTTGTGTTGGATGGTTGTGTGGTTATAATTGTATTAGCCCGGAGTTGTTACCTTTCCAGATATCCATGTGTGAGTTTCTTGTACATAAGACTTGAGTTATTACCCTAGTGGGAGAGAGCATCTAGCACCCTAAGTATTCGTGCGGTGAATCAGAACAGTTAGAAATTACATTACCCCGAGGATTTATCTAGATAGGTTGTAGCCAGACATAGGTGTTACAGTGTGCATGATCATCACGAGAGATCGAGTGTTGTGTTGAGAAGTGCAATTGCTACATCGTCTAAGAATTGTTAGTAATTAGCCAGTAATAGGGAATCGATCATTAGCAATGGAATCCTAGGAGTATTGTGATCTGAGATGCAATATCTCATCTCTGATTGACCCCAATCCCCCAATTGTTCACATTAGTCTTTTAATTAAGATATCCAATCTCACCAATCATCACACGTAGTTTAGTTTAGGCTACATAATAAATGATAATTAGTACTATTGTCCGGTTCCTGTGGATTCAACTACCCTACCTTTGGGTACTTTACTACTTGATCGACCCCGTATACTTGCGAGAGAGTATGACGCATATTTGTGCGTGCATCAAGTTTTTGGCGCCGTTGTCGGGGATTGGCAACACTAGGCACTTTAGAATCTGTTATTATAGTTATCTTATCTTATCTTATCTTTTATCTGAAAAATTAAAAAAAAAATCAAAAAAAATAAAAAATGCAAAACTTTAAACATTTTTTTTATTTAAAAAAAAATAAAAAAAAAACCATAAAATTCAAAAAAAAATAATAATAATAATAATAATAATCAAAAATCCAAAAATTCAAAAACTTTCCTGATTTTGGATCATCATTATCTTTTGTGCATAATTGAATATTCTTTATCAGATTACCAATGTCTTTTCTTTTAGAAATCAGGATAACACTCAGTTTGAGTTTGATGCATTGCAGGATTCGCAACCGTCATTGGAAAATATCTTAGCATATTATATTGATCGTAGCAAAGAAGCCGTTCTTTGGCTAGAATCTCGGGAGGTCAAGGAATTGGGAAAGGAGACGTGGATACAATTGGGACCATCTATTGAGGAGCCCCCAGAGTTTGAACTGAAGAAGTTACCAGAGTACCATGAGTACACTATCCAGGAGCGAGATGTGGAGGACCTCCTTAAGCATGCACCACCATCTGGTAAGGACAATAAAGACATTCATCCTCCTCCATTTTTTTAGTGGATACTGCCACAAGAGCTGAATGAACAAGTCCAGTCTATGTTCCAAGAAAAGGGAGAAAATATAGAACTTTGCTCTATGAACCCTCACAAGGAGGATGAGTCTTCGATCAAACCCAACATAGATGCCACTATGATATATGAACCCTTGAGGCAAAACTTTATTATTCAAGAAATCGACAGATGACAATTAGTTGCAACACAAAGAGCCAAACAAAGATATTACTTAGTATTGCTAAAACAGTTGCTGGGGGTAATGCGGATTTACTGTAGACGATCTCCTATGATCACAGAAGGGGTGTCCCTGGAAGATGCTGAGTTACAAACCGAGCCTATCAAGACTTCAAAGAAGCAACGAATTGCATACAAAGGAGAAGGCCTTGAGAAGGATGCAGTGGCTCTGATCATCAAAGAACCAAAATAACAAAAATGAGTCCAACTAGAGACCTAAAATCCACAGCTTCTTGGGAGGCAATCTAAACTTGGTTAGTCTTTTTTCTTTTAGTCCTTTTAGGTCATTCTAGGATTTTAGTTAGGTATATATTAGTCGTGAATTTTATTCGCTTGCTGATGCCCATTTATTTTGTGCGTTCCAAAAAGTTTAACGACTAATCTTTCATGTTTGGAGCCACTAAGACACAAGAAGAAGGATGACAAAGTAGCGTGGAGGAAAGAGAGAAACAATAGAAAGTTGAACAACCAGGAGCACTGCTGTGCTCTAGGCCATGCATCTCTCGGGATATGAAAACGTGAAGCGTGAATAAATAAACAACACGGGCGTGTTCTACTGGAGAAATAAGCACGAGCACAAGCACACTCGTGTTGGAAGGTGTGCTCTTCTTGGGAAATCAAGGATGAAAAGAACATAGCCATGCTTATTGAACATGGTCGTGCTTCCAAAGATCTTGTCAAAACACGAAATTGTTTATATGGCATGCTCGAGCTATAAAGCCTAGATCTAAAATGCCGTCACTCGAGCCGCCGCGACTCTTTAGCGACCGCGAACTCAACCACAGACCCCCTCTAGGCCAGCCGCGATGATATCTCACCAGAGACCTTAGGACCCCGTCAGCAACCGACCTACTTCCACCGCAAGTTCCGCGGTCGACTTCAAAACCCGAGCACAACTGTGCTACCCTTTAGCATGACTGTACACTCTTTCCCTCTGGCGAGCCACCGCTACCATACCGCCAAAGAAGAAGACCACAACAGGGCCCAAGCCCCAGCAAAGAAGAAGAGAGGAGAGGGGAGCTCTCAACCGCTGGTGGAGCCTACATTCACCGTGAATATGCAAGCGGGGCGACACTACTGACTCGGTCGGCTCGACCTCAGTGAGGCCCGACACATAGACTGGAACATTCTTCGAGAGGTGGGCGTTGCCATAAACGTACAGATATACCTGGTGATGGGAACATGGAGCCGTCTCCTATCCATCAGATAGACTACTTACAGAGAGCTGACCTTTGAGATGAGCTACATAGACTTAGCCTTCCGATTGAGACTCTACGATATCGAGTCTACCACCACACTAGAGTTCGTGAGATCTCAGTGATTGGAACATGCAGAGAGGAGACACCGGAGGTCGCTTGGAGGAGGCTCAAAGACGAACCCACCCAAAGACCTCCACCAGCTCCACCATCAGCCACAACATTCACCGAGGCTGACCGTGCCTTATATAGTTGGTTGGTAGGTGGAGTCGACTACCTTCTCCGACAGCAAGGAGTTGATTATCCATTACAATCATAGCTTCGTGCCCCACCCACGAAACAGACTGGAGCGGATCCCTAGGATGCGACCGCATTTGATGAGGAGGATGCCACCGATGGCGGCGATGGGTATGATTTGTTCAGCACATGAGCCTCATCTCTATCTTTTTTTTTTTTCCTTTTCACCACTTTTGTACATTTTACTTTAGTTGAGTTAGTTTGTTAATAATGGTTTAGTCTCATTTATGCTATGGAGCTTCACCTTTTCCTTGCCTTCGATATTCTTCATGATACATGGAGATTCACACTTGCCAGGAACACAAAGAAAGGATGAGACAAGTCACGACCCACAATGAGCTAAGTCACTTTTTCTTTCCCAATCATGCTCTCACATGTCATATTCATTTTAGTGCATATATTGTGTGTGTTGGGGACAATGTATAATTTAAGTGTGGGGGAGGGATTATCATTGAGCGATTATATTGTGTATGAAGGGTGCTGATTTAGGATGATCTATGAGTAAATTGATGGGAGTCCTCTTTGAGTCTAGGTTGATATTAGAGTTAGGTGCCATATATTTGAAATATTTCATATATATATATATATGTATATAGTCTTGCCTTTACTTGACACCTGACAAAGATTTTGAGCACAAACCTTGATTTTGTTATCACTTGTCTGCTTAGGTTTGGACTCTAATTAGTTTAACAACTAAAGAAGTGCTGATGTTTGTTGATTATTTTTTAAACAAAATAAAAATAAAAAGAAAGATAAAATAAAAATAAAAAGAGAGAGTGAAAAGAAAAAAAGAAAAGAGAGAGAGAGAGAGAGAGAGAGAGAGAGAGAGAGAGAGAGAGAAGATGTTAGAGCGGATGGCAAAACCGGAAAGTTGGATCCGTCAAGGATGCCTTATGGGCCGGCAAGTTGGATCCGCTAGGGAGGCTCTACCGGTATAGAAAAGATGGTAGAAAGAGCTATCACCTTTGAAGCGTGAAAGCCGCTCCTGAGTAGTAGGATCTTGGGCATCACAAATGTTCACTTGATGATCCAAAATCAAGAAAGTTTTTGAATTTTTGAATTTTTGAAATTTTTTTATATTTATTTTTGAATTTTTTTTTTCAATCTTTTAAGATAAAAGATAAGATAAGGTAAGATTAAGATAACCAGAATAACAGATTTTAATATTCCCAGTATTTCTAATCCCCAACAACAACGCCAAAAACTTGATGAACACACAAATATGCGCAACACTCTCCCGCAACTATACGAGGTTGATCAAGTAGTAAAGTACCCAAAGGTAGGGTAGTTGAATTCACAAGGACTGGCCACTAGTACTAGTTGTCCTCTATTACCCATGGTTGTCAAACCCGGCCCGGCCCGGCCGGTTGAACCGGAAAAACTGGGAACCGGGTGGGGGACCGGGCCGGGTAGGCCCCCAGAACCGGGGGGTGGTTGGCCTGGCCAGAACAGACCGACCCGGGCGGTTGGACCGGGAAACCGGCTGACCCGGAACCAGCCCGGCCCGGTAATTTATTTATTTATTTATTTTTTTATTTTTTTGTAATGGAAAGTGGGGGAAAAAAACATGGATCAACAAAAATCATTGGAGCACGGGGAGCCTGAACTCGACCCGACATTCGTGTGCGAATGACGCGCTCACACATGAGTTTTGGATTTCCAAGTCGATCCGAATTCGACAGGCTTTCAAAAAGTTGTATTTGTATACTTGAGTAACTATGGTTATATTTTAATTGTGTATTGTAATACTTTTGACTAATTTGTTTTGTTTAATATGTGTTTGTTTTGAATATGGACTAAATATAAATATCAAATTTAGTTAATCAATCATATTTATTATTATTATTATTATTATTATTTTATTTTATATCATATTTCATCATTATTAACTATTATAAATTATATTTTAATATTTTATTATTGACCCCGGTTCAACCCCGGTTGAACCCTTAACCCCTGACCCCTGAGCTTGGCCGGGTCAATACCCCGGGCCGGGTCTGACAACCTTGCTATTACCTAGTCTAAACTATATGATGAATTGTATGATCTAATTAATTGAATATCCTAACTAAAAGTTAATGTGAATAATTGGTGGATTAAGGGTAATCAAAGATGAGATATGGAACCTTAGATAACAATCCTCCTAGGATTCCCTTGCTAATGATTAATTCCTTATTACTGGCTGATTACTAACAATCCCTAGACGATTTAACAATTACACTTTTCAACGCAACACCCGATCTCTCGTGATGCTCATGCACACCGTAACACCCATGTCCGGCTACAACCTATCTAGATGAATCCTTGAGCTAATGGACTATTCTAACCGTACTGAATCAACCCACAAACACTTGATGGTGCTGGATGCTCTAACCCACTAGGGTAGATGACTCAAGGCTTATGCAAGATAAATCACACAAGGATATCTAGAGAGGTAACAACTCTGGGCAAATGTAATAATAACCATACAACTATCCAACAAAAACACAAATATTCTAATGTTATCACCTGAGGAGATGGATGATCGGGCACATGCAAGTGAAACCACACAGAGTTGCAAACACAAACAAATAAGATGCTAATAAGAATTATTAAAAAATTGAAATCGAACATATTAGGATATCAATAATAACAAGTTCATCCTAGGATTCATGTGTCTGAGGCACCATAGAAGGTTTAGCCTCTCACGTTATAATCTATCATAACAGAGATACAAGAGGAGGTTATATAATTAAACATAGATATCTTCCCTTGATAACGCCTCCTCCGCCTTCAAATCCTCTCGTGAAACTCTAGCCTTCACTGTGAGAATCGCCTCGAGATTATCCGCCAAAAGTTGATCCTGAGCCCCTGCCCAAAGATGATCAATATATTATCTTTATGAGGTTTATATAGATGGGAAAAGATGAAACATGACATGCTGAAGTTGTGTTTATCTTGTATTTATCTTTGGATAACTTCTGGATAACTTTGGGATTAAGAAAACTGGTTTTTAGATGATCTTGAGATGAGCACGGCCGTGTTGACCATAAGCACACGCGTGCTCTCCTTCTGCACTGTCTTTTCCGAGAGTTGCACGGCCCTGAGCACGGCTGTGCTTAGGGCCGTGCTCCCTTTTAGCTTTGCGTAGTCTTCATCAAGTGTTCGATCAGATGACCAAATCAAGTCAGATTGACCAGAAACTTTTAGTTGTTATTCCTGACTTATTTTCCTTCAATAGGAACGGTGAAGATATGATTTGGAGGTTTTTAGATATTTTAATAAATTTCGTACTTCTGCAGCTCCTTCAGACTATTCACAACTCTATCTCCTTCTCTCTTCTCTTGTTCCTTTGTTGTAAACCACCTCCAAAGGATATTTAACAGGTACCTATTTACCCGTTAAATCACAAAACATACCCAAAGGATATGATGCACGCGCAGAGTGCACGACAACTACCGACAAGTGTATAGGGTCGCTCAAGTAATAAAGTACCCAAAAGGTAGGGTTTTCGAATCCATAGGTACTGGAATCTAGTACTAAATATTTTTTGTTATCTAGTATGAAACTATGAAAAGGTTGTGTTGGTTATTGATCCCAACAAAAGCTACAGTGAACAGTTGGTTGTAAGAAATCAGAGATTAAGTGTGGCTCCTCTGATCTTAATCCCCTAGGTTTCTTTTATTAAAAATCAAATTCTCATTATTAGTTCTCTATTAGTTGGTTCTTAGGAGTTTGATAATTGTGCCATCTAGATGCTACATCCGATCTCTCGTCATGCAGATCGAACTCATTACCTATGTCTAGTTATAATCTAACTAAGATAGACATGAATCTATGCATATATGAGGCATGCAAGCAAAACCCAAAGCACGAACATGCTTTGCTAAACCTAGCAAGGTATGTGATCATAGCTCATGCACGATACAATCATATCAATCAAAACATAGAACCACAAGAATCATCCATGAGAGAAACTAATAAATAATGAATTTAATTACTAAAAGAAATTCTAGGGTTCATGTGTCCGAGGCACCACTGAAGGGGTTTAACCTCTCATGCTAATGATTACATCAATAAAGAAAATAGGAGAATACATAATTAAGAAACAGGGCTTCCCTTGCTTGATGTCTTCGCCTTCGATCTCTTCTACTTTGACCAACGTCCGGCTTTCGAGCTCTCGTCCAAAGCCCCACCTAAAGATGCTTTAATCTCCTCCTCCATAGGGTTTATATAGATTGGGAATATAAGGAAATGTGGTTCTCCTACTTTTGGATAACTTTTGGTTTGAGTTGGAGTGGGTCTAGATAATCTTGAGATAATTAGGGATAAATTAGACTGAAATTCCAAGTCTGCGCAGTCTTCATCAAGTGATTAATCGGGTGACCAAATTAACTTGGATCGACCTGAACTTTTAACTGGATATTCCTAACCCCTTATTCTTAAATCTGAACGGTGGAGATCTTATTTGAAGTTATATATCATTTTAAATAATTTCTATAATGTTGCAGCTTGTCTGCATGCTGTGGTTGTCTTATGTACGGGCGTGCCAAGCATCTGCACGCCCATGCCAAATAATTTTGATGAGTTTTGAGTATCGAGATGTGCACAGACTTGTGCACGGGTGTGCCACATTGTAATATGGCCGTGCACATTTATGTAAAGGCCCTTTTTGATTTGTTTTGCCTTGATTTGTCTCGTTTCTCGTTCCTTTTGCTCCGGATATCTATTTTAATTGCTTAATCACAAAACAAACCAAGAGAAGGACAAAATAGAGGAATTGACACAAACTATCTAGATAATTGCATACAAATATGGTAGAAATACATGTAAATTTGTGCACTTATTAGGAGAACAAAAATAGAGAAATCTATGCAAGTAAACGACATAAGTGTATACAAACATGATAGAATATATATATATATTTGATAAGTGTTCATTTGATCATAATTTTATATCATTTTCTTATATGCTTGGCATGTAATTTTGAAGACTTTTTGCTCACCGATACTTAAAATGTATTAATGTTGATAAACAAGGAAAAATACCAAGACCCTGAAGAAAAAAAGCATTTCGAGAGAAACCAGGACCTCAGAGCACCTAGAAGGGCCCATACGGGCTGACATACTGTCGTATACTAGCACCTGAAAGGCATACGGGCCATCATATGGCCCGTATACAAGACCGTATGGAGGTGGATGGAAGCCATACGGGCTGATATATGCCCGTATACGGGCCCGTACATAGTAAGATTTCAACGAATCTGCCGACCTAGAAGGGGGCAAATTGGTAAATCTCACCCCTAAAACTCTAGAGGTATAAAAACCGACTAATGAGGGTTTAGGGGCAGGCTAGCAACTTGGGGAGAGGGACTAATCTTGGGGAAAGCTTGGAGATTCTCATCTTGAAGCTATTGGAGCAAGAAGAGGGAAATCATTGGAAGAGGATCAAGAAAGCCATCAACGATGTATGCATTAGTATTATTCGTTATGATTTCTTCGTTTGTCTTCATCTTTTTTTTGGATTGTTTCCACCATTTCATGGAGGGCTAATCTTGTAGATTCTTGGATTATTGATGAACCCTTGGATCTGTTTTAATTAATGTTATTTCTCTATCTTTGATTGTTTGGTTGAATTTCATTGAGTATATTGGATGTTTCAACGTATGTGAATCCCTCTACGTGCGAGAACCCAGAGGGATTTTCCTAGTCCATATGGGGGAAGAAGCGAAAGCCTCCCTATGTGTAGACTATCTCCAATAGAGGGGGTTGTGAGTATACCGAAAACCCGGGTACTAAGGAGAGCGAGCCTTTTAAACGTATTATTCCCATAACCCTTCCAAGACTTAGGTTCCCTAGATTATCATCGGTAAGGGCACTACGATTAGTAATTCGCCTCGAGAGAGGGAGTGAAACCACCATAGGAACCCTTGGCCAAGGATCAACCAAGTGTCGAGATAGGGAATACCATTCATCTTTTAGAAGTCCAAGGGGGATTCAATTGTCCGAGCATCCTTTTTCTATGATTGTTTGACCTTAAGAGCAACTCGATTCCCATGTTTGTGTTTTCAATTGATTACTTTCGAATTAGCATAATCAACCACCTTTGAATCCACTAGATAGTAGATAAATAGTGGGTACTAGTACTTCCATCTCCCTGAGGATCGATAACCCGACTTTCAAGTCCACTTTGTTTCGCACCAAGTTTTTGGCACCGTTGCCGGGGAGAATTGGATTATTAGGAAAGCTAGGAATTTACTACTTTAGTTATTTTGATTTTTATTTCTTTACTTTCTTTCTTTGTTTTGTTTTTCATTCCATTGAAATTTTAGACACTAATCTTCACTTTTTGAATATAATGTGAGGGGGCCACATGGCTATATCCAGGAATAAATTATTTAAAAAGTTGGAGGCAATAGATTGGTGGATTAAGGAAAAGCTAGGCATCAATCCACGAGTTCATTAGGGGATCAATTGTTGGAAGCCATTCAATTTGAGGAGGTGTATGCTTTATGGGGGTCAGAAACTAGCCCGATACTAGGGGAGACATCTCAAGGAAGATCATAAGATGAAGATGCACAGTACAATCATGACTTTCTAATTTAATTCTTAAATAGACAGAATGAAGTCTTTTTGCATTCAAGGGGGTTAGCCAAAGAGGAGAATCCAAATCAAGATCGAGTAGCTATGAACATTGACCTCATACAAGATGCGAAGCACAACAATACACCCTCAGATTTAGAAGAAGAGTCCATCATTGAATCAGATGAAAAATTGGATGAATTGGATGAGAACTTGAAGAAGTTAAAACCATCAGTAGATGAGCCCTCGTAGTTGGAGTTGAAAGAATTACCTAGTCATCTCGAGTACGCCTTTTTAGCCGAAGACTCAAAGCTCCCGGTTATCATTGCATCTTACCTGACAAGTCTACAGAAGGGGAATTACTACAAGTCCTTAAGAAACACAAGAGGGCCATAGCATGGAAAATATCTGACATCAAAGGGATCAGTCCATCATTCTGTACCCATAAAATTCTTATGGAGGACAACTACTGACCTTCTATCCAACCTCAAAGGAGGCTAAACCCAAATATGCAGGAGGTGGTCAAGTCAGAAGTGGTCAAGCTCTTAGATGCCGGAGTTATTTACCCCATCTCCGACAGTGCATGGGTGAGTCCCATCCAAGTGGGTACCGAAGAATGGAGGAATGACGGTGGTCACCAATGAAAAGGATGAATTGATCGCCACAAGAACTGTCACCGGCTGGAGAGTTTGTATTGATTTGATTATAGGAAGTTGAATGATGCCACAAGGAAGGATCATTTTCTTTTACCATTTATTGATCAAATGCTTGAGAGACTAGCCGGACACTCTTATTATTGTTTCCAAGATGGTTTTTCCGGATACTTCCAAATTCTCATCGCTCCCGAAGATCAAGAGAAAACCACATTTACTTGTCCCTACAGTACTTTTGCTTACCGTCGTATACCTTTTGGGTTATGCAATGCACCGGTCACTTTTCAACGATGTATGCTAGCTATTTTCGAAGACTTTGTGGAGAACATTATGGAGGTATTTATGGATGACTTCTCGGTCTTTGGAGATTCATTTGACTTTTGTCTCGCAAAACTAGAGAAGGTGTTAATTAGATGTGAAGAAACCAACTTGGTGCTAAGTTGGGAGAAATGTCACTTCATGGTCCAAGAAGGAATTGTTCTGGGTCACAAAATTTTGAGCAAGGGTATTGAGGTGGATAAAGCAAAAGTTCACAACATCAAAAAGCTACCTCCACCAACTTCAATGAAAGCCATCAGAAGCTTTTTGGGGCATGCCGGGTTCTATAGGAGATTTATAAAGGGCTTCTCTATAATACCCAAACCATTGACCAAATTACTAGAAAAAGATGCTCCCTTTGAGTTTGACGAAGGATGCCGAGCGGCTTTCACTATCTTGAAGGAGAAGCTTGTACAAACTCCGATAATGACCACCCCAGATTGGAACCTTCCATTTGAGCTCATGTGCTATGCAAGTGATCATGCAGTCGGTGCAGTTTTGGGACAACGGAAGAACAAGCATTTCCAACCTATCTATTATGCTAGCAAGACTTTGACGGATGCCCAAGCAAATTACACTACCATCGAAAAGGAGCTTCTTGCCATAGTGTTTGCATTTGATAAGTTCCGACCATACTTGGTGCTTTCTAAGGTTGTGGTATACACCGATCATTCAGCACTGCTCTATCTCATGACTAAACCGGACGCCAAACCAAGATTGATCCGTTGGGTACTACTATTGCAAGAATTTGATTTGGAAATAAAGGATAAACGAGGTGCCGAGAATCTAGCCACTGATCACTTATCCCGATTGGAAAACCCAAATAGAGACTTGTTGAAGGAGAGGGATATCAAGGAAGAGTTCCCGGAGGAGTACTTATACAACCTTCAAGTGATACAAGAGAAAACGCAGGAGATTAGTGAGGAGAAGAAAACACCCTAGTTCGCGGACATTGCAAATTATCTAGTTGTTGGATCTCTTCCAAAGTCCTATAACTATTCACAAAAAAAAGAACTTTTTCTCAGAACTGAAATACTATACATGGGATGATCCTTACCTGTTTCGCATTTGCGCCGATCAAGTCATAAGGAGGTGTGTCTCGAAGGAAGAAGGGCTAAAAATTCTGGAGCATTGTCACGCAGGACCTGCAGGTGGGTATTATAGTGCAAATAAAACAACAAGGAAGATTCTCAATGCGGGGTTTTATTGGCAAACTTTATTCCATGATGCACAAAGATATGTCCAATCCTGTAATAGGTGACAACGATTTGACAATATATCTAAGCGAGATGAGATGCCATAGAATTTGGTTCAAGTGTGCGAAGTATTTGATGTTTGGGGGATTGATTTTATGGGTCTTTTCCTATCTCTCACGGAAATATATTTATCTTAGTTGCTGTGGATTATGTTTCCAATGGGTAAAAACATAACTAGTGATGCAAGGGGAGTGGTGAGATTCCTCAAAAGATTGTTTTCTCATTTCGGGACCCCAAGAGCCATCATTAGTGACTGAGGGACACATTTTTGTAACGCTTAATTTGCTAAGATCCTAAAGCGGGATAATGTAGTCCACCGCACCTCTACTCCATATCACCCTCAAACAAGCGGGCAAGTGGAAGTATCCAACCGACAACTGAAGAGGATCCTTGAACGGACAGTCACACATAATCGGAAGGACTGGACGGATAAATTGGATGATGCACTTTGGGCCTATCACACTGCATACATGGCACCAATTGGTAGTACCACCTATAGGCTTGTCTATGGCAAAGCATGTCATCTACCGGTCGAACTTGAGCACAAGGCTTACTAGGCAACCAAATTCTTGAATTTTGACACCTCACTCGTTGGCGCTGAATGGAAGCTCCAATTGAATGAGATTGAAGAATGGAGATTGTTTGCTTATGAAAATTCAAGGTTATACAAATAGCGGTTCAAGAAGCGTAATGATCAAACACTAAAGCATCACAAACAATTCAAGGAAGGAGATCATGTATTGTTATTCAACTCAAGACTCAAACTTTTCCTAGGAAAGTTGCGATCTAGGTGGTCCGGACCTTTTACCGTCACCATGGTTCATCCATACGGTGCAGTGGAAATTCATCACCATGAGACGGGTACATTTAAGGTAAACGGCCATCTGCTCAAGCTGTACCATAATGTAAACTTTAAGGGAGGAGCCAATGAAAGTTTCAAGGTATTTGAACCCCCATGAGTTAAGGTGAAGGTACATTAAGCTAGTGATATTAAACAAGCGCTTCTTGGGAGGCAACCCAAGTCCTAAAAATTTTCCTAAGTTATAATTTCTTTTGATTAGTTAGATTGTATGTGTTTAGAATAAATGAATGAGATGTTTCATATCCGTTTTTATAGTATATTGTACAATCTTGCTTGTTGTCGATTCATTCATTGCCCTAGATTCATAATTTTCATTAGGTAGCATGAGGAGGATTCGAATGGTGTCCTGGATTGGTTGTATAAGCCAAACCCAGGCCCAGACGGGGTGCCATACGGCCTGTCATATGGCCATATGACTCCTCCAGTGGGGTATATGGGCTGTCATACAGCCCGTACACAAGGGTCGAATGACCCAGCCAGTGGCATATACGGGCTGATATACAGCCAGTATATGGGCCCATGTATAGCGGGTTTGGGGCGTTATAAACACAATTTTCCCCATTTCTTTTTCAAACCCTAGATGACCCCACTCCCCTCCACGTCGACTCGAGTCCTCTCCTCATAAACGCAGCCTAAACTCTTGATTTGGGCACTCGTTCTCTCAAGGTATGATCTCTAATGCATTGATTTGTCAATTTGATCCATCATCACCATGTTTAGACCCCTGGGGATTGCATGAATGTATTTTGAATGGATTTGAGATGATTATATGCTTTTTTGCGTCAAATTTTTATGGGAATGCGTTGATTTAAGGCATGTTTAGAGTTTAGGAAGAGAAATGCGAGTAAATGGCATGTAAATGAGGATGTATAAGCCGTTGGGGTCGGCACCGCCGTACCCAGGCGTATACGGGCTGTATAGCAGCCCATATGGTCCTCAGGTGTACCTATACGGGCAAATATACTCCAGTATGGAACCCCATATGACTCCCAGGTGGGGTCATAAGGGCTATATACCGCCCGTATGGATGCCCGTATAGGGCCCATCAAGGGTCGTAGTATGTAATTTTTTTTTATTTATTTTTAACTAATCTCTTAACTACTCCCATTCGCACTAACACCCTTTTCGATTGTTTTGTAGATATGCCGAGAAAAGTAATAACGTCCAAGAAGCGGAGGACCGGGGAAGGCTCCTCCACCACACCACAATTCAAAGAAGGGCGCTTCTTCCACCGCTACCAAAGGCTAGCCGCCAAGCTCTTTGGGCGAAGGCAGTACATTGATTGTAGCCACCGAACTGGGGATCGCGGACCGAGTGTAGAACATGCTCATGGCGGGTGGATGGGACAAGGTATTCTCCATCAACCACGAGACCTTCTATGAGGCAACTCTCGAGGTCCTGAGCACATTTGAGGCCGATCAGGTGCCGTCCAGGAGCGCTCCCTCACGGCGATATCCTTTCAGCTCTTTGGGGCGAAGAAAACCATGAGCTACACCCGCTTCTCGATGCTCATGGGATTCTACGATATAGAGGCCCTCCACACTCGCGAGCATCACGAGCTCCTCACTTCCTTCCCCGAGCATATCGTTACACCTACGCGCTACTAGCTCCAGCTTGGGGGATGCCATGGAAACCAAAATGCGTCCCTCATGACTGATCCGGTCCACCGCTTAATCCACGCATTAGTCAGGCGCTCCATCATGAGGCGAGATGACAGCACCGGGAAGGTCACCATCACCGACCTCTTCATTCTCTATAGCATCTTCGAGCGGTTACCTATCCATTTATGGTACATACTCACCGATTACTTGGTGCACCAGGGGACCCATACTCGGTTGAAGACCATCACTGCGGGGCCCTACATTACCCGCCTCATCATTAGTATGGGCCTTGAGGAGAAGACGGAGGAGATGAAGATACTCCAGCTCATGACCGCCCTGGGGATAAGCACCTTATGCCAGATGGGGCTCGTCAAGCACTCCGGGAGCCATTACATATTGTTCGGCCAGAGCGACGACAGCTCTGAGGATGACCAGGAGTCCAATTCAAAGGACTTAGACATCCCATCTCCCGCAGGCGAGTTTCCATCCTCAGTGAGCAGGAGTTGACTCGAGCGGCTAGAGGAGCAAATCTCGGACATTCGTGCCACCCAGGATACTATTCTTACGGAGTAGCGTCGCTTGGGCGACCAGTCACAAAGCTGTCTATCTTAAGCGGGCATCCAACTTTGTACCTCCTCCAGCACAGGGACCCCCCAGAGCAGCACTCGAGGCACCAGCAAATGACCCAGCAGCTTGAGGGCTTGGATATTTCTCTTTCATTGTGTTGATTAAACTTTATTTTCTTGTACACTTTTTATATTTCTTGCTTGTTGGACTTATGATTTTATTTTTGCACCGTGTATGGCTAGCAAGGGCATCACCCTGCTACACTTATCCTTTGTTTATTTTCTATGGTCTCCTCTACTTTCCTATTCTTTTCTTTGGAGTTATGATGATCTTTCCCTTACTTTACAGAAGTGGATCTTGTATCAACATCCCCCGATAGTAGCCAAGAACCAACTTCATGGAAATCGATTGGCACACCAAATTAATCGGGGAAGTTTTAGTTTCTCTTTCACCATGCATAATTTTTTTTTGAAATTATTGTGTATATTGAGGACAATGTACAATTTTAAATGTGGTGATGGGTAGCTACCGGGTCCATTTTTTAGTAGGACACTTAACTATGGCCTAATTTCTTTTTGATCACCGAACTTTGATTTGTATCAAAAAGGTCACTTAACTACAATTTGTGTTCACAGGGCAGTCACTCAAGGGATTCCGACCAATTTTTGTTGACGTGGCCGCCGGAGAAGCCACGTCAACAGTCCAGTCGGCAGTCCAGTCAGCATCCTCTTTTTATCAGAAGGATTTGTCACCCTCTGTCCGAAAGAGAAACCCGATAACCTAGGATTAGAGTTGGCGGTGACCTGGAGACGAGGCAGGTGGTGGAGTGGTCGGCAGACGGAGGAGAGGTTGAATTGAACTAGCTTACATGTTTGGAGCTTGAAAGAAAGGTTCGGAGCAAGGAGGGGGGAGAAGCAGAGGTTGGTGGTTTATGGTCTGTGGAGCTTGTTATCAAGAATCATGGTAGATATGTGGTTTAGGGTTTAGAGGAATCCTGATGTAAGCCTTGTCCTCGTCGAATTGTTTCTGCAATGGTGTGCATATTTCAAATATGTGGATTAGTGCTAGATGGAATAGGGTTTAGTCGATTGAAGCTACTTCTGTAATGGTTTGTGTTTCTTTTTAGTAATGTATACAGTGATATAATGAATCAATGTGGATGTTGTTTTTATAGGATCTCTGTTATGTATTGAATTAGTATTCATTTAGTTGATGAGGAATTTTTAATGTGAAGCTGTCAAAAGTTAATAAGAAACATTATCTGATTGATCCTGACAGAGCTTAATCAGAAGCAAATTAAAATTTCCCGAGAGAGCTTAATCAGAAGCAAATTAAAATTGAACCTTGCAGAGCTTAATTAGAAAAAAAGATTATGAACTACAACCAAATTGATCCTATCATAACATCCGAAACAAAATTGTACCTGGCAGAGCTTAATAAGAAAAATTGAACCTGCAATTTTGCTTAATTAGAAGCAAAATTGAACCTGTCAATAAGAAAAAAAATTATATGGACTACAACAAGGCTTAATCTGAAACAAAATTTAACCTGACAAAGCTTAATCAAAAGCAAAAATTTTATAAAGCACAACAAAATTGATCCTGTCAAAGCTTAATCATAAACATTAATTCTCACAAACATTATCTGAACTACACCAAAACCATCCTGCTGAAGACTCAATTTGAGAATTCTGTGCAAAAAGGACAAGATTATACATACATTAGTGCAAAAAAGTACAGGATTATTTGAAGTACACCAAAGCCATTCTGCCAAACTTCAAGTTGACAATTTACAAAATGTTTCCAAAACTGTCATTGAAACCTAGTGGCTTACAGTTTGTGCATTTTCCCAAGCAAACATATACATGAGGGTGATAAAAAAAGGAAGATTTTGTAAAAGCATGCACACTGCAAAGACTTCCTTCAAGAACTCCTCCCCTTTTTATTTTGTTGAAGTGGTAGGTGCTCTAAGTCCTGGTGGAAGCCATACTTTCCTCTTCTTCATAGCACCTCCTGCAGCATTAGAAGGCCCTGTTTCCTGTGCACTTGTTTTTTTTTTCCCTTTGATGTGTAATTTTGGCCTCTGCAAACTAATTGCAACTGTTGGTGTTTCTGTGGAGACATTTCCCTGAGCTCTGGTTATTACCTACAATGTTTACAAAAATAATTTAGTACATTGATGTACATCCTGGCCATTAAATAACTTTCTTACCTGTGATGTTGGATTTTTTGAGACTTGTTTTTCAGATGTAGCTCCCTCAGTTTGACTGCAGCTCTTTAAAGAATCAACCTGGTTGTTTGAGCACAAATCAATTTGGGATCAATTTCAATTGAATAACTTTGTAAACAAAGCTTAGGAAAATAATACCATTTAAAAATGCTCCTTCAGAACTTGAGTGTCAATTGTATCCATTGGATGGCTATCACCTGCATCTCCTTCAATTGGTTGCCCTTGTGGTTGGGCACTTGTACTCTTATTGTTTTCCTGAGACACACCCTTAATCAAGTCATGATCAACTAATGCATGCACTCAAGATTAAAAAATATAGCTACAAACTTACATGAACACCATGATACCTCTTGTTGTGTCCTACTCCACCACATATGCTGCATTTCATCACAACCCCCCTCTTGCTAACTTTATTACCTTTGAAGCCACTTTTTTCTTCACCCACTTCTTTTCTCCTCATTACAGTCTTCCTACCTCTTCTCTTACTCATTGCTTCAGGGGTAATCATGGGCCCTTGGTCACTCTTAGGCCAGAAATCCCTATCATGGGTGGGGTTTAAGGTGTGGTTGTATGTTTCTAAAAGAGTCTTCTTCTCATAACATTTATCCATTTAGTTTTCAGGTTTCTCTTAGTTATAGAACATGACTGATATTGCATAGCTACATAGTATACCTGTTAGCTATCATGTTCTACAAGAACAATTACCTTCTTCTTTATCAACAACAAACTAGCCTTCAGGCTCTACAACTTGGTACTTATTACCCCCAGACCAGGTTGTATTGTGAGACCAACTAAATTGCCTGTTTTTTTTTCTAATTTCTTAAGTATTCTAGGGCAATGGATGCTACTGCATTTTTCATATCATCTCTCCTTTTTTTATTGTAATCATCAACTTGCTTCAGATCATCTCATTCAAGGCAATTTTGCCCTTCAACCTAGCTTCATGTGGTTGTTGAAGCATTCACACATATTGTTGACAGTATATCACACTTGAACTGTGTCTGAAAGTTTGACCTGCTCCAATGCTTAGGCTCTATCTTTTTTCATGTAATTATAGGCTCCTACATGCATCCCATTGAGTGCTTCCATTTCTTTCTCAAATGCAGGGATGTGAGTGGCCCTAGCACATTGCCTAACTTGGTCTTTTAGTGCTTTTCCCTTAAAAGTCTTCCTAAAATTGGTGTGGATGTGTCTAACACAAAATCTATGCTCACTATGGGGGAATAACTCTGTAATTGCTGGCATTAAACCCTAATTTTATCATTTATTAGACACATCATCACCACCGCCCAATGTAATTAAAGACAAAAAAAAGAAGAGGAGAATGAATCAGTAAACTGTTGTAATTTACCAATAATGGATTAAACAAGGTTGAGTGTAAAGAATCATACCTTCTGTCTGTCACTCATGAATGCCCATTACTTATTGTCTCTGATATTTAAATCATCAGCTAATAGATGCAAAAACCATGTCCAATTCTCCCTGTTCTCTTTGCTCACCACAGCCCAAGCAATAGGGTAGATGCAGTCATTTCATCTATACCTACTGCTGATAAAAACTGACCTGCATATAACCCCTTCAGGAAGCATCCTGATAGCTCTCAAAAGAGAGCTATTTAGATGACATATTATGCTAGGTTGAGACCAAATATGGCCATCTAATGATCTATTCAAGAGCCAATTTGGGTTATTTTATATAAACTATACCTCAACTAGCATGTACACTTGTTTTAGTGAATTTCTATACTAAATGGATTAATTTATGCACTAATGCAAGTGTTTTTAATATTGATAGATGATGAGAACAATGGATAGCAATAAGGATGATCTTGAGCAAAAGAGATAGGTGTTCTATGACAAAGGAGCATAAGAAGCAAAAGGAGAGAGGATTGTGAGCAGCCTGAAAGAGCAGTTGAGATCAGGAATTTACTGGAAGTGCTAAAGGTCTCCAAATCCAATTTCCTATGGTCAGATTGAAGATAAACAAGTCAAGAACACTCAGTTACAGTGTTGAAATGGTCATCCGATCGTTGCATTGATGAAGACATCGTAATGCAGACCGCATAACATTGCGATGTTAATCACGGACATCGCGATGTTAATCGTTACAGAGCGTTGATTTTCACAGAAAAGACAGATCGCGATGCTGCTTGTCGACATAGTGATGTCGGAGGCGCTAGGCTATAAAAAGGGGCTGTTTTGCTAGTGTTTTCCATCTCTCGTTTGGGGGCGACGGTTAGGGCTCCAAAGAGGCGATCCGGAGAGTTTCAAGGCTAAATCTTTTGGGGAGAAGCTCAAAGCAAAAGGAGAACCTATCTCTTATTGATTTCTAGTATTTTAATCCTTCCTTTGTACTTAGACATGGATGTTTACCTTCTTATTTGCATCATTATGAATCTTTCTTTGTAATGTTAGCTTGAACATCTTTGCTATGGTTGTATGAACTCTTTGACTTGAATCTATATTATCTTTGGCTTTGCTTTGTTATCATGATTGTGGATGTGCCTTTGAATCTATTATTTTCATTCCTCAATTGTCGAGAGAGATTGAGTATCTTTAACTCCATGCACTATGAGAAATCTAGGCTTGAGAGTAGAATAGAGAATTAGGGTGGACGGAGTGACACCGATTTAACCTATCACTGAGAGATCAGGTTAGGCAATTCCATGGTAGTGATAGAGTGTTGTCCTATAATGTGTCTAATGTACCATAGAGATATGGACTTTAGATGCATGATCCTTAGAGATGAGGTCATGTAGGATGCACCCGGAGTGCACACAAGCACAACACTTTATCAGTAACACACCCATATCCACAACCTTGATAACTTAGTAAGCCAAGGAGAAAATCAATGCAAGTCATTAGAGCCATACAACCCTAGAAGCATATCATAGAGAGTAATCCCTCACACCCTTCGTTATCTCACCACATCCTATGAGTAGTTTAGTTTATGTTAGTAACTTTTTCCACTTATTGATCAACTGACTTTACCAATCAACTTAGTAGGTTAATGTTCATCTAAACCTAGTAAGCCTTCCCTATGGATTTGACCTGGTACTCACCAGAATTTACTACTTGCGACCACGTACGCTTGCGTACGGAGGCTTGAGTGCTTGCACTCAAGTTTTCTGGTCAACACATCCATCAAGTGAAATGATCCTTCTGCATCCTGCAAGGAATCCAGCCTAAGTGGAGCCAGGCATACATACATGGCTTCAAAGGCTTCTTCTCTATTTTCTAAAACTATTGATGTAGTAGGATGTGTCTTCCATAACTCTAATTTGTAATCATACAACCTCAACATCTGTGTCTCCTCATCACCATCAAGAAGCCTTATTCCCAAAAAGAACCACAGAGGGAAAAAAAAAAAACGGGGAGACATCTCAAGGAAGATCATATGATGAAGATGCACAGTACAATCATGACATTCGAAGGGAACTCTTAAATAGACAGAATGAAGTCTTTTTGTATTCAAGGGGGAGAACCTCTTCAAATGAATTCTGATGAACAATGGAGTTGTGACCGTAGAGTGGAAGAATGGGTTGGTGTATAAGAGGATGAAGAGGTAGAAAAAGCAAAGCCGAAAACACTTCAAGAAATTCTCTACCTCGAAGCTGACTTGCATACAAAGCATAGAGGAGACATATCCGGGATAAAAATAGAAGCAAGGAGGATGGTTCAATCCAAGGATCCGCCCAAGCTATGACTAAACAATTCCCGGCCCAAACTATTCCCATGGAGGTGTAAAGGTAATTGGTCGGACATCTCCATAAAAGCACTACCCCAACAAGTATGTATTTTGTTCTTTGGAAGTAGCTATGCGAGATTTAGCAGGGAGGAGCACACCCTTTTCAAGTCTCCATGAGGTAAGAATAAGGTACGTCAAGCTAGTGACGTTAACTAAGCGCTTCTTGGGAGGCAACCCAAGATTTTTAGTAAAAAGATTTTCTCAGATTTGTATCTTTGTTAGTTCTAGTTTGTTTTAGTATGTTCAGTAAAATGATATTTCTCTTGAGCTCTTTTGATCCCTTCAGGTCTCTCATGATTTAGAGCATAGACATATTGGCCATCAAGAATATCCACCCCGAATTTTAATCAAACATAGAATTATCATCAAGGAATCGTGGAAGTTTAAGTTTGCCCTTCTCCTTGTTTTTATTGCATATTGTATACTTTTCATGGTTCATTGTGTACATTAAGGACAATGTACATCTTTAAGTATGGAGATGGGTAGCCATCCATCTAATTTTAGATGCATTGAAAATCATTAAGTGTGGAGATGGGTAGTTGATTTTTGAATTCATCGCAAATCTTGATGTGTATTTGCATGCTTAATATATACCTGCTTTGTTGCAAATGTTCAGTTTTGCTCTACTTATTAGTTTACACCATGTCAAGTAATTTTTTTAGATTCTCCTATGAAACATAATGAATACTTAGAGGAAATCCTTGTGACAACTATATTGTTTAGAGACATATGATAACCCATTGTCCTGTTTCTTTGACTTAAATTGCTAAGTAGTATTTTCAATGGCTCCAAGAGGTTTCGTGACGCTAGTTCAAACTTCTAGCCCTGTAAGTAGAGTTGTAGGAAATAAATGACTATTACACATAGAGATCATGAGAATAAGAGCTAAGATAGTGCTCCTCTACTCTTGGTAACAAAGTAAGCTCAGGGTTCTAGCTCCTAATCATAGTGTCCCTCAAGCTGAAAAGTCCCTTGTGAGCATGAGTGCATATATGTAGAGTTGTAACCTCCTGAGTAGTTGGGTGTTCTAGTGCCTAACTAGCATGTGCATCCCTCAGAAAAAGGAGATTTACATTCTATGTTAATCTTAGGTTACTGGAAAGTCGGATCCATTAGAGATGCCCTGCCGGAATCTATATGAAAAAAAATATATGGAAAGAAAAGAATAAAAAGAAAGTTTATTTTCCTAAAAGATAGTCGTTTCGTACTTAGGACCTCAAGAAACATCTAGAGTGCACTGAGGATATGGTTGTCACTTTAGGACTTAGGAACATGACATGTGGAGTGACCAAGCTTTGTCTAGAGCTATATTAACAAATATCACTGGATGAATCTGGGTTCTGAGTTAAAATAGGAGAATGCACATGTCAATGGTAAAACTTTGAGTAGAGTAGAACCACTTATTCTTTAGATGGTGGTTAAACATTATCAATTCTTTCGTTTTAATTGTTTTGTTTGCTTGAGGATAAGCAAACGCTTATGTGTGGAGATATGTGATAAGTGTTTTAACATTCATATTTTTATATCATATTCATGTATATTTTGCATGCCATTTGGTGAAAATGCAGCCTATAGATGCTTAATAAGTGTTACTTTTATAAAATAAGGCATATTGAAGGTGTTTCAAGAGAAAGGAGACTTTTGAAGGCTTTTCGGAGGCAAAAACGTCAAAGTTAGGAGCTATAAAGAGCCTACAAATGTTCCAATACATTATGGTGAAGTTCCTCAAAGATTTGGAGCCAAAACAAGGTTTTCTAAGAGGCATACGGGCTACCATACAGGCCGTATGCTACAGTAATTTGAGTTGCTACAGTTATTTTAGCTTTTTCCCATATGACCCGTATAAGCCATATGGGGTAGTATAGGGTCTAATATACGGCCATATGAAGGAACCTGTATTCCATACGGAATATTATACGTCCCGTATGACTCAGGGAGTGAATTTGCAGGTATATACGGGCCCATATATGCTCGTATAGAGGCTCGTATGGGCCTAGTTTTGGGTCCAATTTACACCCGATTTTCCCATGATTTGGCCCCACACAAACCCTAAACGGGTGAGATACTTTACAAAGGCATTTACCCCTATAAATACCATTGTTCTAAGGTTACGAAGGCATCTCTTGGCCATTGGCTACCTTTTGGGTCTTCTTGGAGATCTTGGAGTTCATTGATGGCTAGGGTTTGAAGAGATCCTCTTGGGAACAAGCTAGGGCTTGAAGGAGTTATCATCAACGATCCAATCTTAGCAACAACAGCGGAGGGAACATCGGAAGGAGAATTAATTGAGTTTATTTTGATGTTTTCTCCTTTTCTTGTATTGGATTTGTGTTCCCCTTTCATGGGGAACTAATATTTTAGGTATTTGGGCATGTTAAACCCTTGGGTTATGTATAAACTTTGATTTTGATTGTTAATAGTTATCAAGTTGTTTTCCATGATTGAGATCTATTGGATATTTTAATATATGTTAATCCTTCTACATTGCGAGAACCCGGAGGGGTTTTCGTAGTTCATATGGGGGAAGAAGCGAGCGCCTCTGCATGTGTAGACCATCTCCAATAGAGGTGACTGTGAGTATACCGGGAGCCCGGGTACTAAGGAGAGCGAGTCTTTTAGATGTATTATTCCCATAATCCCTCCAAGATATAGGTTCCCTAAAACATCATTTGTAAGGGCACTGGGATTACTAATTCGTCTCGAGAGAGGGAGTGAAAGCACCTTAGGAACACTCGGTCCAATCCATTGCAACTAGTGACCATCATATTCATTATCTATCTTTATGAGAACCCGAGGGGGATTCATTGCCCAAATACCCCATTTTGATTATTGATTTACCTCAAGATTCAATCCCATCATTAGTGATATCCAATTTGTACATTTTCTTAGTTTAGATTAGTTCAAACCACCATCAATCTTTGTTTAGACTAGATAATAGATGACTAGTTAGTACTAGTACGTCTCGGTCCTTGAGGTTCGATACCCGACTTTTCAAGAGTCCACTTTATTACTTGATACGACCCGCACACTTGTGGATTTTGCGCATCATATCCCCGGACTCTCCGACGATCAAGTTGGTCTAAGAGATCCGGGAAAGCAAGGGAGAAATCACAGGTCTCTCTCCAAGGGATTTGGATTCTATGAAATGGGGATACCTCTACCATGATCGGTCCCGCAAGGGAAATCCCCGGGTGAGAAGGTCTCCGTTGTCTGGAGAGCAATCTACGCCGTCAAGGCAGTCTCCAGCCTCGTCGCCAAATCCATCGCCGTTATGCCCAACAGCCGGGAAACGAAGGATCTCGATCGAATCCTCGTTTCCGAAGATTCATACCCCTAGGCACCGACTTTCAACAAGGTCTCAGCGGCCGTCTCCGAGACAGCCAAGGCGGGGTACGTCGACAAGGTGGGCGGTCATTGACGAAAAGAAGGGATAAAGGAGAGATTACAATGGTCAATTTTATGAAACAATGCATTGAGATCTTATTACTAAGTGATCAAACGGCTGAAATAGAGAAGGGAAAATGAATTGATATTTGTCAAACTGTTATTGGAGGGGGATACCACAACAGATGGTATCCCAGTTTCATACAATCCTAACTTATCAAAATGAAAAGTGAGGTGTTTAAGGAGGCGAGAGGGTAGAGAGAGAGGGAGCCCAGGATATCAGAGTCTAGAGAAGAAATGCCCTCTCTCTCTCTCTTTATTGAACCCCCTTTTATATCTTTCTCTAGCTCCAGTAACGATGTGTAGGACCATCTAGGGGCACCCCCACATTCTGCACTAATAACGATATTGTCTTCTTTGGGCCGGAGTCAACACGGTTTTGGTAATAAGCTTAACCCAAAAGATCTCGTTACTACCAACGGCCTCTTGGCCTATTGGTATTGGGTCCCTTGCATAGAGTGTTGTTGGCTGGGAGAGATCCTGGGTTCATACCCCACGACTTCAAGGTGAGGGCATGTGCGTTCGTCACGTTGTTCGCCCCCTGACGGGTTGGCGCTTGTCGCCTTCGTCATGTTGTTTGCCCCCTAACTAATGTTTAAAGCCGGTTAAAATTTCCTATAGACCTAAATCGAATCCACCCTAAACACTTGTATTCCTAACACAATATTCTACACACATATATACACACATTTTCACCCATTCTATATTGGACACTTAGGAGATACTTACCTGGCACCTTATGAAAAACGGCAAAACTATTCTTTTACTAATTTTTTTTCTAAAATTTTATATATATATATATATAAGCCAAAACAAACCTATTAAAAAAAATCATAAGTGCTTGATCTATGAAATAGGTCTTTTTGACTACGACGCTTCTGTCACCAGTCAGTCAGCTATCTAGTTTTATGTTAATGAATTAATTAATTAATTAATTTCAATTAGCTGCGCATGTGATATGTACTATTTTTATCCAAAATTTTCAATTGTTTAAATTTGGTTTTTATCTTGTTAGTCATTTCACTTGCCATAATTCTCTGGATCCTTTTGATTCGAATGCTCCGGTGTATTGTTTCAATCTTCTTCAGAGGTTTAACTAATTGAAGTAATGTTTTATTATTTATGATGATTTTTGTTTAATTAAATTATCAGTCATGGTAAGGTTGCATACAATATACCCAAATGATTTGACCCTTCTTCGGACCCGAAACAATGCAGGAGTTTTGTAACATCGGGCTGCCCTTCAAATGTGTTTGTCTGTCTGTCTCTCTGTCTATCTATATAAATACTCACCCCTTTGATTTTGTTGAATAGGAGCCTATATGTAAGCCAGTTTAGACTCTAGGGACTAAGTCATAATTTCTAAGGAATTTAATGTAACACGTTAACTATGAAAATGGGTCTGCCTCGAGATCAACCCCAATTCCAAGTCAACCGTTAAATTTGTTTGATTTGTAGGGATTTGAACAACGAGAAAGTGAAAGAAGAATCAATCACACAAGAAATTGAGGCAAGGATTTAACGTGGAAAACCCTTTAATAGGGAAAAAACCACGGAGAAAAGAGAGAAATTCTCATTGATCTGGACCTTGAAGGCTATTTTACAAAGTGAAAATTTAAAAGAGTGGATCAGTTCCCAGTGAAGATGAGGCCATTGCTAGTGCCGGTGTTGGTTAGAATCTTCTTTTCTATTCCTGTTTTTACTTTTTTGCTAGCTCTATGGTTAGCATTTCATTTTCTTTTCTTTCGTCCTTAGAAAGAGAAACCACCATTGATCCCGTATCCGATGCGATTCCTTGCGATACGGTTGAAGAGTCTTCAAAGCATGGATCAAAGGCAGGTGAGTGTGCCCTTTCCTTTCGACCCCCTTTTTTTTTCTTTTTGTGAAGGAGTGACTTACCTAAAATCGTGGGCATTGCTGAACTAGTTTCTGCTGACTTTAGAGATGCAGGATTCCAATCCTGCCTTCGGATCTTAAGGGCTAAACGTCCCCATATAGGTAAAATGTTCTCTTTGTTTCTTGTTTCTTCCCGATATTCTTTGATCGACTTCGATAACCTCCCCGGTGGAGCTAAGGCTGAGGCCGTTCGTGAAGAGATCAAAGCTCTGGAGGCTGAGTTGATAAAATGGGTTAAGAAGTTGCCAAGGAATTATAAAGCTGGAGCTGGATCGATGCCTATTTTGGGACCTCATAGTGAACCTTATGCTTCATATATCCGAGAACTTTGGGAAAAGTTGAGTCCAGAGGAGAGGGCCGGCGGGGGACCAGTGATTGACAACCTTCCAGAAAACTGGGACCTTATTCCTTGACAATATCATTGAACTGTTTTTGTAACATGTCTTTTTTTGGATATTAGGTCCGATACACTGTACGGTATTATCATTTGTCTTTCTGTCACTTGAACTTTTTAGTCATAGCTTTATTAATCACATAAGTCAAAGTTTGTTCACTTCCTTTAAGGAATTAGATCCTTCCCATGATATTCTAATGTTTTGGGTTTCATGTGATTCGATTTAGTCAATCTTTCTTGGATATCTCCTTGTTTTGACAGTTATTTCTTAGAGGCTTCAATGCACCCTTTTCTATGAATAATAAGAATATGCCATACGTCTTGGAACTATATTCCCTTTTTGACGTCGCTTCAAGAGATTGATGCGTCTTTTCATAAGAACGACTCAAGGGATTTAAATCGTCTTCATGAACTTTATTTTCAATCAAGGAGTCACCATTAATTTAGGCACTTAAATTCGTCTAGATGTCAACCGCTCTCCCTTGGCTTTCCTTCGAAGATAGTATAAAAAGGGAGGTATGGGGGCGTTGGTCCTTTACAAATAGCTAGCTTGAACGACATGGTTAACAACAGCTCCTCTTCTTTCTACAAGTTCTTCCTTCCGGGCGATCATACTCGCGATCTGTGGATTCCTCGATCCTTTCATGAACAAATGACATTTGTCGTTAACGAGCCCATAATTATAAAATCCAAGGAATTTTGGGAATAAATATGTTGAAATTTTTTCTTTAAAATTACTTATTAATCAAATAATTTCCCCAGAGTATTAAACATAGGATTTAAATCAAGTTTAAAAGGGTTAAAACCTTAATTAGGGTTTATTGGTGGCCAGAAGGACTAATTTGTAATTTGGAAAATTACAAAGGACTATTGGAAAATAGTCCCCTCTCACAGGCTTGGACTAAAATATAACCTAAAAACATTCCAGGGATCTCTAGTTAATTTTCCTAGAGAAAGTTCTATTGAAAAGGTGTGAACGGCTGAGATTAGAAGATCTCAGATCGTAGCAAATCGCGAAGCATTATAATGGCTCACATGAAGCCACGTGTCGACCCTGGAATAAATCCATCTGATCGCGGATCAGATACGAGGCAAGGAGAAAAGGTAGGGTGGGAGTGATCCCACGGTGCGGGCTCACGGGAGCCACCTGTTCAGAGATGAGTCCCAATCTCGAGGTGATTTGAGAAGAACTGGCCGTTGGTTGTGACGAGATCATGACCGCTGATCTGATGAGTGTGCGATCCAAGGTTTCCTAATCTAATCTGGACCGTTGGATGTGATCCATCCGATCCTTACCATTGATCGTCAGCGTGACGATGTCGAGGCGCCAGCTTCTCCCCCAGCCGCCTGAAACGCTCGCGCTCTCTCCAACGGCTACTCCGGCCGTTTCGCACGAGGCCGTCGGCCGTTAACGGCGAGGCGCTTCGTGTGGCCGTCGTTTCGGCTGGGCTCCGAGGCCTATAAAAGGGGCCACTGCCCCATTGTCTCAACACACCAGCGAAAGCTCGGAGAAGGGGATTCCGGCGAGCTGATCGGAGAAGGGAATCCCAGCTGTGGGTGAGTTTCTGTCGCCACCAACATCACCAGAAGCACCGGAGACAAGGTATGAACTTTTTCCCATTTATAATTCCATGTTTATACCTTTAAATTATATATGAGGGCTCGCCGGAGGGGGTGAGTGTAGACGTTAGTGGAGCGGCGCCGGGAGAGGGTCAATAGTGGTACTGCGATGTGCAAAAGAAAGGAGTCGTGAGGCCGAGTGGAAGCTTCTGGTACCCTTTGCAGGCGAGGGGAGCTCTCGGGTGAAGAGGTGCCATCTCCGGCGAACTTCTCCTGAAGGCTCGCATGCAGGAGGAAGGAGACGCGACGTGAGAAATGTGGCCTGAAAACGGGATTTTGGCCGGAGGAAAAGCTCGGAGCAGAGGAAGCTTGGCCAATGCGTCCCTCCGGCGTCGTTGACGGAGCTCCGGCCGGCCACTGTCGCGTTAAGGGAGAAGAAGAAGGTTGTGAGAGAGAGAGAGAAAAAAATAATAATAATAAAATAAAAGAAAAGTTATTGTTTTATTAATAATTTGAAACTATAGTGGTGTGACAAATTAATAGATTTATTACTAATTTAGAACTATAGTGGTGTGACAATTAATAGATTTAATAATAATTTGAAACTATAGTGTGACAAATATTATCCCTATGTTCGGGTCGAATTAAATAAATTAGTGTGACACATACTTAGTTGTCAACTATAGTGTGTTAATTAAGAAAATTTATTAATTTGTTAATCATAGTTAGTAGTTAATTTGATGATTAACGAGCTAATTGTTTGATTAGACAAATTAATAAAAAAGGAATTGATTATTATAGCGTGACAATAATAATCAAATAATACCTATGATGGGGGTATAAATAAATAAATTGTGGGACAAAAGTTTAGTTGGCGAACTAAAACTAAACTATGGAGTAAATAATTGGGAAAATTATTTAATTAGTTTTATAATCATAATTAGTAGTTAATTAGATAATTAACTAGCTAATTATTTGATTAAATTATTGTGACCATTATTTTTGTCCTAATATAAGGTGGGTCGTTTAGTTAGTCGATTATTTAATTAAATTGAAAAGCATATTTAATTAAATCGATTAACATGTTTTATCTAGATATTTAAGTAGGAAATATCTAGAACGAACAACCGATTTTTCTTTCGATAATTCAGGTTGATTAGGTTCGATTCATGGGTTTATTTGGAGGAAAATGAAGATCGGATACAATAATTAACAAAAAGGGGTTTAATTAATTCGGTAGAGAAAAGGGCACAAGTAAGCCAAAATGTTTAAAGGGCTTAGAAGGGGGCCCAATTCAACTAAATGACTAGGGATGGTCAAGTAGGTTTCAGACCCGACAAGTGAACGTAGAGTTGACTAGGTTTGACTAATATAGAGTTTTAGTCAACTTTAGGACAAGGAAACAGGGAAAAGGACTGGGAACCCGAGAGATGGTCTTTAGGACTCGATAGTGGGCTCAGGCCCAACACAAACGATAGGCAAGCATGTGTAATTAGAGACGTAGAGATTTATTGAAATCTTGACTCTAATAGGGTCTATGCATACCAGATACTCTCTGGGAGTTATAAGGCATTCAAGGGAGACTAGAAGGGCTTCTAGATCCAACAAGAGGTAAGTACACTTGCCTAGTTCCCACCCGGTTTCGGGTTTTCTTTGGACTTGCTTATGCCTTAAATTCTTATGCTTCAATGATGACATACATGCATCCATGTTTATTTCTAGATTCCTGTTGAGCATGTATGGTTTGTTTACGGGATGTTGGTATCCCTGTTTGTTGTGGTCTACTGCCCGGACTCAGTGGAGCGTGGGGGCTCCGATAGGGAAATGTTCAGGGTCAGGACCCCCTGGCATTTCTGCCTGCCTTGCCAAAGAGGCGATTCTCTGGTGGTCTTACCCGTCAGTGGGCATGGTACGCTGACCGTGTTAACACGTATGAGAGGTAGTTCTACCGATGGCGACCGGAGGGTCGAACGACCAGAAGGTCGTGCTTGCAGCAAGTAGCTGGACATACTGGCCGGGAGTGATCTTTGAGCTTCCTTTGAAACTCATCACGGAGCTTGAGAGCTTCTGTTATTAGGGGTCGTACCTTTGGTTTGCTTCTGGTAGACTCCTAGGGTTGTGTTTTTCTTGGGTTTGTGACCTCATTGTTTGACCTATTGTTTACTTATGTCTTTGAGACCCCGCATGGGTACTTACTGGGCTTTCCATTCGAAAGCTCATGCGTTTTGCTCTTTCTCTCTTTTACAAATTCCGAGGTTTGGGGGGGTGGAGCTGTGAAGAGGTCATTAGGAGATCCGAGGTCTGGGGGACTCCTTTATCTTTTGTTTTGTGAGCATTACTTTGTGTAGGACCCGTATAGAGACCAGACTATTTATAGGGCCTATGGACCCTTGTGACTCTATGTTCCTTGAACTTGAGTTTATTTTATATTATGGATTGTTATCTGCTTATCACCTTTAGGCCTTGTATTTGAGTTGAGCTTCCTTTAGGCCTTGTATTTAAGTTGAGTACGGCCGGTCTGTTGACGCGCTCGAGATCCCGGGATCCGGGTCGTGGCATGGCAGATTAAAGTGGTATCAGAGCCAGGTTCTCTAGATAGAGCAGATACCAGAACCCTAGATGCCCTTAGCCAGTTACATAGACTAAGTGTGGGTCTTGGGTAGTATAGTTAATGGTACGTTAGATTGATGTTTTTGATTTACTTGCAGGATATCGGGACCTTCGCGCCATCAGGATTCATCCGACGACGAGGTGGAGTCAGTTCGTGAGAACACTCCACCACCCCGTGCTGACTCGTCAGATCCTGCAGAGGTCCTTGTGGAGATGAGGAGGACGGTCGAAGCCACCAATCGAAAGATTGATAAGCTTCAGTCCACGGTTGCTGTGCTCGTTCGTGGATTGAGAGACGAGGTTGTTGCTCAGAGGCTAGCGGACAGGAGCCCGAGGGTTCCACTGGTACAGGAGATAGTGAGCTCGAGTATCCCTCCTCGGCGTGTGTGTCGAGCTCGTGACTACCGCCGAAGATTGGGGGTACAGCTTAGGGATAGAGCTGTAGGTCCGTCGCCCACCGTTCTCAGGATTGTCTGGTGCCGACGTTGCGGAGGATATGGACACCGCATGGCGGAGTGTAGGCGCCCTACTCTCTGGTGCTGTAGCTGTGGCAGTACGGAGCACCAAGCTTTCTACTGCCCATTTGGTGCACCGGGTCCTAGTAGGGGACCAGAGGGGTCAGGAGGACAACGGTCCTTTGTTGACTACACTCCACTGTCTCCTGACAAGCATCACCTGGATTGAGTTTAGTTACTGTTGTTAGAATAAATGTAGTCTTACAAACATTCGTGTTGTATAAACTACTTACGTTATGTCTTTCAGTATGTTTTGTTTTCAGCATGTTGTCTTTAGTTGTTGCGTTTAAATTCAATAAAGAGTATGTTTTAATCATTACTTGTCTAGTTGGGAACAACGTAACCTTGAAATTTTTAACAGCTGAACTATGAATCAAACACGTGGAGGCCGTGGTGGTAGAGGTAGGGGTAGAGGTAGGCGAGGGCGACCTCGTCATGCTGATGTGCCACAACCGCCTACGGAAGAGGTACCCCAACCACAGGACGGGGAGGTACCCCCGTCTTTGGATGAAATGGAAGTTGAGCAGGAGGTGCCTGCTCAGTCTAACGCACAAGTGCCCTAGGTAGAGGGCCAGGAACCAAGGGGGGAGGTACCCCCTATGAGCATGCTAGATCTCATGCGTGAGATGCTGGGGCTAATCCAGGAGACTCGACAAGAGCGAGTACCAGCTCCATCAGCCACCTCCACGTCTAACAGAGGTTTACTAGGGGAGATCAAGAGACCCTCACCCCGACCGTTCGAGGGAGCCGCTGATCCCCATGCTGCAGAACAATGGATAAGGGAAATGGAGAAGACCTTCGAGGTCTTCCAAACTACTGAGGCGGAGAAGATCAGGACCGCCGTTTACATGCTCCAAGGACCCGCAGAGGACTGGTACTTTGGAGAGATCAGACTGAGGAAGGGTGAGGCCTTCCAGACTTGGGAAGAATTCAGAACTGCGTTCTTCGCCAAGTACTTCTCACGAGGACACTTAGTCCAGCTTGGACAGCAGTTCTCCCAGCTTGTTCAGGGAGGCTCCACTGTAGAGCAGTACGAGACAGAATTTGACAGATTGGCTCGTTTTCCGTTTTCTGCCCGACATGGTCCCGACAGAGGAAAGTCGGGTAATGAAGTTTGAGGCCGGACTGCGGCCATCACTTAAGAAGATCGTGACTAGCCACATGTGTAAGACCTACACTGAGGTTGTGGCTAGGGCAAAATATACTGAAGCCTCTTGTTAGGGGGACGCCCAAGGGTCGTCCCAGAAGGAGAAAAAGGACAAGGGGGCAAATAGCCAAGGCCAATCATCGGGAAAGAGTTCTGGAAAGCGTAGGCCTAACAACAAGTACCGGCCTTATGGCAAGCCAACTAGGTCTACAGCCTCATCTGGAGGCATGGGGTCATCCGCTAGTGTGACCCAAACCCTGAGGTGCTATGAGTGCAAGGGACCGCATAAGAGGTCACAGTGCCCAAGGATAACTGGAGGGTGTTATCTTTGTTTGGGTCTGGATCACCAGAAGGTTCAAGGAGGAACCCATGAATCACAACAAGCTTCCCGACAATCGGTTGGACCACCACCAAGGTCACAAGGTGGAGATAAGAAAGGTAAGGCAACTTCAGGACAACCTACCACACCAAATCAACCTCAGCAGTAGCAGAGGCCGATGACCCATGGACGGTGTCACGTCCCGTCCCGGAATCCAGGTCTCAAGCACGTGCATAGACCGACCATACTCAAGAAGGGACAAGCCCATCTCAAATACAAGGCCTAAATGTGGGTACACAGATAACAACCATAATACAAAAACAAACTCAAGTTTTATAATAAACAAGAGTTAAGGGTCCATAGGCCCTATACAAAGTCAGGTCCCTATACGGGTCCTATAAACAAAAATACCAAAAACAGAAACAAAAGTAGAGAAAAACTCTCAAACCTCCTAGTACCCCCCTCCCAGCAACGCAGCTCTAAATCTCGGAATCTGTAAAAGAGAAGAACAACCTGTGAGCTTTCGAAAGGAAAGCCCAGTAAGCACCCTCGCGGGGTCACGAGGACATAATACAACAAAATGTCAAGTAAAATAAACAATGGCTCAACAAAAACATAATCCAAAGAGTCTACCACAAATAAGTCCAAGGGTACGACTCCTAACAAAAGAGCCCTCAAGCTCAATGAGAGTTTCAAAAAGAACTCTAGGATACTCTCAGTCAGTTAACCCAGCTATGCGCTGATAACTTGACCCTCATGTCACCCGACCCTCCGGTCGTATACCGGTAGTACTACCTCTTATACATGTCGACACGGTCAGCGTATCAAGCCCACTGACAGGTAAGACAACCAGAGCATCGCCCCTCTGGCACGGCAAGCAGAAATGTCAGGGTGTCCTGTCCCTGATGATTTCCCTATTGGAGCCCCCACGCTCCACTGAGTCCGGGTAGTAGACCCATCACAAACAGGGATACCAACATCCCGAAACAAGCATACATGCCTCAACAGGAATCCAAACAGATAAGGATAGCATGTATGAAAGTAATAATGCTTAAAGCATATTCAGGTTCAATGAAAACCCGAAATCGGGTGGGAACTAGGCAAGTGTACTTACCTCTTGTTGGTTCTAGGTGTCCTTCTAGCTTCCTCTAGTGTGCCAACAACTCCCCGAGAGTATCTGACATACAGAGGTCCTATTAGAATCAATATTCCAATAATTTTCTATGTCTCTATGTGTACTTGCATGTCCAACGTTCTTGTTGGGCTTAGGCCCACTAACGGGTCCTAAGGACCATCTCTCGGGTTACTAACCCTTATCCCCTGTTTCCATGTCCTTTAGTTGACTTTAGACCCAACTTGGTCAAACATAGTCAACTCTAGTCACTCTAGTTGAGTTGGGCCCGTTTCAAGCCCATTACAAAGTTTATCTCGACCTTAGCCCCTTTAAAACAAAGAAGGGCATTTTAGTCATTTGAGTAATTTATGACCCTAAAGTTTAAGGTCCTATCCTGTTTAGGGCTTAATTAGTCCCTTTGAATTATTTAACAACCTTACTAAATAATTTATGTAATTAAGCCAATCTTATCGCAACCAAATGATCAAGTTCAAGTAAAATAATCAATTAACTTTAGTTAAACTCTTTAACTAAACAAGTTAATTTAATTAATTTTGTCACACTAGTAAAGTTGCCACACAATCTTTTTAATTAACTTAATTACTTGATTATGTCACTTTACTATAGGTCCCATATAGTCTTTGTATCTATATCAATTTAATTAATTGATAGTAACATTACTTTAGTTAGAGACAATAATCATTTTAATTAAAATCATTATATATTATTATTATTATTATTATTATTATTTTATCATCTTCTTCTTCTCTACTACTATCGCGACCGAGAGCCCGACGGCTCCGGTCTTCTTCTCCGGTGGTTCCGAGCACCTGCCCGTGCTTGGACACTGTCGCAGCGAGTCCCACGACTACAACCGTCACCACCGGGGCGCCGCCGAGCTCCATACGTCCGCTAGCACCTAGTGAAGCTCTCGACCGGCTTTCTCATCATCTCCGATGAACTTCTCCCACAGCGGGATGCATGCAAGATATAAAATAAGGTGCCGTAGAAGGAGAGGGGTCTTACCGGAAGGGCTGTCTTCGCCGGTAAACTTCCCGCAACCATCGGTCCGGCCATGAAGCACTTTCCACTTTTCCGGCAAGCCCAGCCGTGCACCTGTTATCACTGTAACTCCTCCTCTCCTTCACCTGCCTCGGCCTTCTCCTTCACCGCAACCCTTCTCTGCCTGCAGCCGGAGACCGGTCAAGATGCTGGTGTTGCTACGTGAGGCTTCTTCTCCTTCGCCTGTCTCCTTACCGAAGAGAAGACAAGTTCTATTAGCTTGCAGTGATGAGACAGAGGGAATGACCCCCCTTCCCCTTCCCCTTTATAGCCTCGCCAAGCCGCATGAGCGGTGCGGCCGCTCAAAACGCCTCGCCGGCTGGCGTGCCTTCTCGTAACGCCGGGACCACCGACGTGGCTCAGCGGCGCTTTGGTGGTCGGGAGAGTAATCGGCGCCTTGGGATTAGCTCTCCAACGATCAACGGATGGATTTAATAGTTCGTATCCAACGGCCCCCAAACCAGTCACATGCCTCGTATCTAGCAATCTTAGGATGAAAGGCTTTGATTTAAAAACCATCCAACGGCTAGATCCCTTCCTAACCTGCCTCGTATCCAACACTAGCTTAGATGGACGGTTATAAATCACCCGCACGGTAGGGTCGTCCTTACCCAACCCTTTCACCTTTGCCTCGTATCTGGTATACGATGAGATGGATTCCATCTCAGCTCGCCACGTGGCTCTATGAGAGCCTTTATAATGCCTCGAGATAAAGCACGGTACGAGATGATTTAATCTCAGCGGTTCATCCTATCTTTATAGAGTTTTCTCGTGGAAAATTTACCAGAGGTCCTCCATTAATTTTTTTAGATTTCAATTTTGTCCAACCATGTGAGAGGGTGCAATTATCTTTTAGTCCTCCAAACTTTTAGAAATTACCAGCAAGTCCTTCAAGTCCTTCTGGTCCCTATAAACCCTGACTAGGTTTTTAAATCCTTTTTAACTTATTTTCCCTCACTTTTAATTCCCCATTTAAACTCTAGGGAAACTATTTAATTTAACAAATAATTTTTAGGAAAATTCCAACAGATTTATTTCCTTAAAATTTCTTGGATTTTACAATCCTCCCCCCTTACCAAAATTTTGTCCTCTAAATTTCAACAACGCTTAAACATCAAGTAAACAACTCTGGGTAACGCTTTCTCATATCTTCCTCGCGTTCCCAAGTAGCTTCCTACTCTGTGTGGTTACTCCACTTCACCTTAACAAAAGGAATAGTTCTATTCCTTAACTGCTTGTCTTCACAGCCCAAGATAGCTAATGGGAAGCACAGGCATCAGCTGATGTCGTGGCAGGTACCATTTCAGTTAGTTCATTCTATGCCTGCACTTTATTTGATCCTGGAGCCACACACTCTTTCATATCTGCACTATTTGCACGAAAACATACATTGCCTACTATAGATCTACCCTAGGAGTTGTGTGTAGACACCCCGGTGGGAGCTGCCAAGTTGGTAAGGAGTATTGTACCGGCATGCCCCGTAGTGATTGAGGTGCGGAGATTACTTGCTAACTTGCACGTAATGGACCTGAAGGATTACGATGTGATCCTCGGGATGGACTGGCTCTCTTCAGTCTACGCGGTGGTAAACTGTCGTGGAAAGAGAGTAGTGTTCAGGATGCTGGGAGATGAAGAGTTCACCTTTAAAGGCAGCCAAACATGTTCCCTAGTACAGGAGATTTCAGCTCTCCAGGCTTGGAAGTTACTTAGGGGTGGATGTATTGGGTATGTGGCCTCTATTTCTGAGGCAATGTAGGATAGGGAGAACGTAGTCTCTGATGTTCCGGTAGTGAGGGAGTACCCGGATGTATTTTCGGAGGAGTTACCAGGATTACCCCCAGAAAGAGAACTAGAGTTCTCTATTGACTTGTTTCCGGGAACGGCTCCTGTATCTAAGGCTCCTTATCGGATGACGCCCGCGGAGCTTAAGGAGTTGAAGACACAACTAGAGGAGTTGTTGGATAAAGGCTTCATAAGACCTAGTATGTCACCTTGGGGAGCACCTGTTCTTTTTGTCAAGAAGAAAGACGGGTCGTTAAGGTTGTGCATTGATTATAGGGAATTGAACAAGGTGACTGTAAAGAACAAATATCCTTTACCAAGAATTGATGACCTGTTGGATCAATTGCAGGGAGCTCAAGTATTCTCCAAGATTGATTTAAGATCTGGGTATCATCAGGTGAGGATAAAGGAGACGGATATTCCAAAGAGTGCTTTCCGTACTAGATACGGGCACTATGAGTTTTTGGTAATGCCGTTTGGACTTACCAATGCTCCGGCAGTCTTTATGGACATGATGAACCGAGTATTCCGACAATACTTGGATCAGTTTGTGGTGGTTTTCATCGATGACATACTGGTTTAGTCAAGTAGTCACCAGGCACACGAGGAGCACTTAAGAATTGTGCTAGAGACCTTGAGGGAACATCAGCTCTATGCCAAGTTCTCCAAGTGTGAGTTCTGGTTGGATAAAGTTGCTTTCATGGGTCACGTGGTAAGTGGAGCTGGAGTTTCAGTAGATCCCAAGAAGATTGAGGCCGTCGTTGATTGGAAAAGACAAACTAGGGTACAAGAGATACGGAGTTTCCTGAGATTAGCTGGCTATTACAGGAGATTCATTGAGGGTTTCTCGGTTATAGCAGCACCATTAACTAAATTGACTAGGAAAGGTACCAAATTCGTTTGGACCGAGACCTGTGAAAAGAGTTTCCAGGCATTGAAACAGAGGTTGATTTCCGCACTAGTTTTGGCGTTACCTCAAAGTTGTTGTGGGTATACGGTTTACAGTGATGCATGCACGACTGGCCTTGGATGTGTATTAATGCAAGATGGGTGCGTGATTGCTTATGCATCACGACAGTTAAAGCCTTTTGAGGAGAATTATCCCACAAACGATCTGGAGCTGGCGGCGATCGTGTTTGCCCTAAAGATCTGGCGACACTTCCTCTACGGTGTACCTTGCGAGATCTACGCCGACCATAAGAGCCTCAAGTATATATTCACACAAAAGGAGTTGAATATGAGGCAGCGGCGTTGGTTGGCGTTGATTAAGGACTATGATCTCAGTGTCCATTACCACCCGGGTAAGGCAAACGTGGTGGCCGATGCACTGAGTAGGAAGTCTGGATACGGAGTTGCCGCTATGTTAACAACTCAGAGACCTTTGTTGGAGGACATGAAGAGGCTCGAGTTAGATGTTGCTTTGCCCATGATGGATGTCTCCTTTGCCAGCTTGCATATCCGACCCTCGTTGTTGGAAAGGATTCAGGTCGCTCAGGGACAAGACCCTGATCTGGAGAAGATCAGGGAACACATAGGCCAGGGAGAGCCAACACGGTTCAGAGTCCATGAGGATGGTACTCTAAGATTTGATGAACGAATTTGTGTACCTAATGTCCCAGAGCTAAGAAAGGAGATTTTAGATGAAGCTCACTATTCGAGCTATGCTATTCACCCTGGAGGTACTAAGATATACAGAGGGTTGAAGGATCATTTCTGGTGGAAGGGTATGAAGCGAGATGTCGCTGAGTTCATGGCTAAATGCGTCACCTGCCAGATAGTGAAGGCGGAGCACCAGAAGCCGGCACAGATGTTACAACCCTTGCCCATTCCGGAGTGAAAGTGGGAGCATATCAACATGGACTTTGTAACAGGGTTGCCACGTACTCAGAGAGGTCATGAGTCCATTTGGGTTATTGTGGACCGACTGACTAAGTCGGCTCATTTTATACCTTTGAGGACGGGAGCATCCTTGGAGAAGTTGGCCCAGCTATATATAGATCAGATTGTCAGACTACATGGAGTACCGGTGTCGATCACTTCTGATCGAGACACTCGGTTTGTCTCTAGATTTTGGAGAGTCTGCACACAGCTTTGGGCACAGGCTTGCCGTTTAGCATAGCTTTCCACCCACAGACTGATGGACAATCCGAAAGGACCATCCAGGTGTTAGAAGACATGTTGAGAGCATGTGCGTTAGATTTTACGGGGTCTTGGGATGAGCGCCTGAGCTTGGTAGAGTTTGCCTACAACAACAGCTATCAGTCAAGTATCAAGATGGCTCCGTATGAGGCACTCTATGGGAGAAAGTGTCGAACACCTATTTGTTGGGGTGATGTGGGCGAAAGGAAACTGGTGGCTGAGGCGACCTTTGAGCAGCCAGATTTTGTTAAACAGACAGAGGATCATGTTAGAATGATCAGGGAGAGACTTAAGGCAACCCAAAGTAGACAGAAGAGCTATGAGGATCGTAAGAGATCCGATCAAGAGTTTCAGGTGGGAGATCTGGTATTCCTGAAGGTATCTCCTATGAAAGGTGTTGTAAAGTTTGGACGACGTGGAAAACTTGCTCCACGATATATCGGACCTTTTGAGATTCTGGAACGCATAGGAGTCGTGGCATATAGGTTGGCCATACCCCAGGACTTTGCTCAAGTTCACGATGTCTTCCACATTTCCATGTTGAAGAAGTGTATTCGTGATCCAACATGAGTAATTCCCCAGGTTCCTATGGAAATTCAGGAGGACATGTCCTATGAAGAGCGTCCAGTAGCTATCTTGCGCCGAGAGGACAGGCAACTAAAGAGTAGAACCATTCCCTTTGTCAAGGTGAGGTGGAGTAATCACTTTGATCGAGAGGCGACCTGGGAACGTGAAGAGGATATGAGGAAGCGTTACCCCAACTTGTTTATCGCCTAGTAGGAGGTGATATAATTTCGAGGACGAAATTATTGTAAGGGGGGAGGATTTTAAAATCCAAGGAATTTTGGGAATAAATATGTTAAAATTTTTTCTTTAAAATTACTTATTAATCAAATAATTTCCCCAGAGTATTAAACATAGGATTTAAATCAAGTTTAAAAGGGTTAAAACCTTAATTAGGGTTTATTGGTGGCCAGAAGGACAAATTTATAATTTTGAAAATTACAAAGGACTATTGGAAAATAGTCCCCTCTCACAGGCTTGGACTAAAATATAACCTAAAAATATTCCAGGGATCTCTAGTTAATTTTCCTAGAGAAAGTTCTATTGAAAAGGTGTGAACGGCTGAGATTAGAAGATCTCAGATCGTAGCAAATCGCGAAGCATTATAATGGCTCACATGAAGCCACGTGTCGACCCTGGAATAAATCCATCTGATCGCGGATCAGATACAAGGCAAGGAGAAAAGGTAGGGTGGGAGTGATCCCACGGTGCGGGCTCACGGGAGCCACCTGTTCAGAGATGAGTCCCAATCTCGAGGTGATTTAAGAAGAACTGGCCGTTGGTTGTAACGAGATCATGACCGCTGATCTGATGAGTGTGCGATCCAAGGTTTCCTAATCTAATCTGGACCGTTGGATGTGATCCATCCGATCCTTACCGTTGATCGTCAGCGTGACGATGTCGAGGAGCCAGCTTCTCCCGGCCAAACGCCAAGGCGCTTCTCCAACGGATACTCCGGCCAAGCTGCGACGAGGTCGCCGGCCATTAACGGGCGAGGTGGCCGTGGTGGCCGTCGTTTTGGCTAGGCTCAGGCCTATAAAAGGCCATCGCCCCACTGTCTCGACACACCAACGAAAGCTCGGAGAAGGGGATTCCGGCGAGCTGATCGGAGAAGGGAATCCCAGCTGTGGGTGAGTTTCTGTCGCCACCAACATCACCAGAAGCACCGGAGACAAGGTATGAACTTTTTCCCATTTATAATTCCATGTTTATACCTTTAAATTATATATGAGGGCTCGCCGGAGGGGGTGAGTGTAGACGTTAGTGGAGCGGCGCCGGGAGAGGGTCAATAGTGGTACTGATGTGCGCAAAGGAGTCGTGAGGCCGAGTGGAAGCTTCCGGTACCCTTTGCAGGCGAGGGGAGCTCTCGGGTGAAGAGTTGCCATCTCCGGCGAACTTCTCCGGTGAAGCTCAGACAGAGGAGGAAGGAGACGCGGACAGTGAGAAACAGGGCCTGAAAACGGGATTTTGGCCGGAGGAAAAGCTCGGAGCAGAGGAAGCTTGGCCAATGCGTCCCTCCGGCGTCGTTGACGGAGCTCCGGCCGGCCACTGTCGCGTTAAGGGAGAAGAAGAAGGTTGTGAGAGAGAGAGAGAAAAAATAATAATAATAAAATAAAAGAAAAGTTATTGTTTTATTAATAATTTGAAACTATAGTGGTGTGACAAATTAATAGATTTATTAATAATTTAGAACTATAGTGGTGTGACAATTAATAGATTTAATAATAATTTGAAACTATAGTGTGACAAATATTAATCCCTATGTTCGGGTCGAATTAAATAAATTAGTGTGACACATACTTAGTTGTCAACTATAGTGTGTTAATTAAGAAAATTTATTAATTTGTTAATCATAGTTAGTAGTTAATTTGATGATTAACGAGCTAATTGTTTGATTAGACAAATTAATAAAAAAGGGATTGATTATTATAGCGTGACAATAATAATCAAATAATACCTATGATGGGGGTATAAATAAATAAATTGTGGGACAATAGTTTAGTTGGCGAACTAAAACTAAACTATGGAGTAAATAATTGGGAAAATTATTTAATTAGTTTTATAATCATAATTAGTAGTTAATTAGATAATTAACTAGCTAATTATTTGATTAAATTATTGTGACCATTATTTTTGTCCTAATATAAGGTGGGTCATTTAGTTAGTCGATTATTTAATTAAATTGAAAAGCATATTTAATTAAATCGATTAACATGTTTTATCTAGATATTTAAGTAGGAAATATCTAGAACGAACAACCGATTTTTCTTTCGATAATTCAGGTTGATTAGGTTCGATTCATGGGTTTATTTGGAGGAAAATGAAGATCGGATACAATAATTAACAAAAAGGGGTTTAATTAATTCGGTAGAGAAAAGGGCACAAGTAAGCCAAAATGTTTAAAGGGATTAGAAGGGGCCCAATTCAACTAAATGACTAGGGATGGTCAAGTAGGTTTCAGACCCGACAAGTGAACGTAGAGTTGACTAGGTTTGACTAATATAGAGTTTTAGTCAACTTTAGGACAAGGAAACAGGGAAAAGGACTGGGAACCCGAGAGATGGTTTTTAGGACTCGATAGTGGGCTCAGGCCCAACAAAAACGATAGGCAAGCATGTGTAATTAGAGACGTAGAGATTTATTGAAATCTTGACTCTAATAGGGTCTATGCATGCCAGATACTCTCTGGGAGTTATAAGGCATTCAAGGGAGACTAGAAGGGCTTCTAGATCCAATAAGAGGTAAGTACACTTGCCTAGTTCCCACCCGGTTTCGGGTTTTCTTTGGACTTGCTTATGCCTTAAATGCTTATGCTTCAATGATGACATACATGCATCCATGTTTATTTCTAGATTCCTGTTGAGCATGTATGGTTTGTTTACGGGATGTTGGTATCCCTGTTTGTTGTGGTCTACTGCCCGGACTCAGTGGAGCGTGGGGGCTCCGATAGGGAAATGTTCAGGGTCAGGACCCCCTGGCATTTCTGCCTGCCTTGCCAAAGAGGCGATTCTCTGGTGGTCTTACCCGTCAGTGGGCATGGTACGCTGACCGTGTTAACACGTATGAGAGGTAGTTCTACCGATGGCGACCGGAGGGTCGAACGACCAGAATGTAGTGCTTGCAGCAAGTAGCTGGACATACTGGCCGGGAGTGATCTTTGAGCTTCCTTTGAAACTAATCACGGAGCTTGAGAGCTTCTGTTATTAGGGGTCGTACCTTTGGTTTGCTTCTGGCAGACTCCTAGGGTTGTGTTTTTCTTGGGTTTGTGACCTCGTTGTTTGACCTATTGTTTACTTATGTCTTTGAGACCCCGCATGGGTACTTACTGGGCTTTCCATTCGAAAGTTCATGCGTTTTGCTCTTTCTCTCTTTTACAAATTCCGAGGTTTGGGGGGGTGGAGCTGTGAAGAGGTCATTAGGAGATCCGAGGTCTGGGGGACTCCTTTATCTTTTGTTTTGTGAGCATTACTTTATGTAGGACCAGTATAGGGACCAGACTATTTATAGGGCCTATGGACCCTTGTGACTCTTTGTTCCTTGAACTTGAGTTTATTTTATATTATGGATTGTTATCAACTTATCACCTTTAGGCCTTGTATTTAAGTTGAGCTTGTCTCTACTTGAGTACGGCCGGTCTGTTGACGCGCTCGAGATCCCGGGATCCGAGTCGGGGCGTGACAATAATGCTGCGAGGACCAAGTGGCCATTTCTGGTGGGTAACATTAGACGGCCTCAGATAGATGGGAGAGGCTAAATTTACTTAAGAGTGGCCAGATTTTGTATCTGATCATCGATTAGAGGAAGGGGACCTCCTTGTATTCGTTCTTCACTCAGATGGATGCTTCAAAGTCCATATCCTTGGATGGGATGGCTGTCAGAAAATTCACACGCTTCAAGTTGTTCTTGACCCGCTACCGGATTTTGTTGTGCTGAGTTCTGCCAGTGAAGAAGAATCATCCGATTCTTCTTAACTTGGGTGTTCTGTCTGTACTTTTGTACTTTTGGGGAATGAAAACTGTATTTCTTTGTTTATACTTTTCTCCAATTCCCTCTAATTTGTCTCTCTTGAATGTGTATCCTTTATCAGTTGAGCCTTTTCATCTTCTGAAATGTCTTTTTTTTTATGTTTCTGATACTTTAATTTGAAAAATGACCCTTCCTCATTTTTTGTCTTCCCTTCTCTTTTACATTGGCATAGTCTCTTCGAGAGGGCATGCACATTTGTTTTGCTTGGGTAACTTTTTACTGTCATGAAAATATATCACTAAGGGTCAATATGACCCATTGCATTGTAGTAGACCAGTATGGCCTTTTTTATATAGGACCGGTGTGGTCATCTTCGTTTGGGGACTGATATGGCCAGTTGACATTTTGTGACCGGTATGGTCTGTTGATGCTTTTGGGACCGGTATGGTCCGTTGACGCTTTTGGGACCGGTATGGTCCATCGATGCTTTTTGGAACCGGTATGGTTCATCGATGCTTTTTGGAAACGGTATGGTTCATCGATGCTTTTAGGACCGGCATGGTAAATCGAATGGTATGGGCATTTAAGGCTTCGCCCATCCATTTTTGTAAGCCAATATGTCCCCGGTCTTACAATCTCTTTAATGATATACGGTCCTTCCCAATTGGTGTTCAGCTTCCCGGTTCAGCTCTTATTTCCTTGGAACTTGTTCTCCTGGAGAGCCAAGTCACCAACTTGGAAAGTTACCTGGTTCACTTTAGCATTATAGAACTTCTTGACCTTTCGTCGATATGCTTCAGCCCGGATGCTAGCACAATCCCTCCTTTCTTCCAAGAGATCAAGTTCAGCCCTAAGCAACTCCTCATAAATTGCTTGGTCGAAAGACTGCATGCGCGGGGTAGGGACCGACACTTCTGCGGGCAAGACTGCTTCGACACCAAAGGCCAGTGCAAAAGGTGTTTCTCCTGTAGGAGTTCGAACAGTGGTTCGATACGCCCATAAGCCTCCTGGTACTTCATCCACCCAACTGGACCCGTTCCGGAGAACTCGGGTCTTCAGACCATGCAACAAGGTCCTGTTAGTTAATTCAACTTGGCCGTTTGATTAAGGATGTGTGACGGAAGTGAGCCTGGACTCTATTCCAAGATCTGTGCAGAATTTCTTAAATGCTGGGTTATCAAATTAAGGACCATTGTCAGTGATAAACGCCACTGGTATACCAAATCTACAAATCACCGATTTCCACAGGAAACTTTGGCAAGCTTTTTCTGTGATGGAGGCCAGCGGTTCAGCTTCTACCCATTTGGTGAAATAATCAATAGCCACAATCAGAAATTTTAATTGCCGCTGTTGGGAAAGGACCAAGTATATCCACTCCCCACAAAGCAAAAGGCCTCGTGCTCACGATGGCCGTCAATAAATTTCTTGAGTGCATTTGGATGTTTGAGTTGCGTTGACATGCATCACATTTTTTGACAAAATCTATGGAATCTTTGACAAGGGTTGGCCAATAGTATCCCTGCCGTAGAACCTTGTGACTAAGAGCTCTTCCCCCCAAATGATCTCCACCAATCCCCTCATGGATTTCTTGAAGGACATAAGTTGATTCTGATGGACGAAGACATTTCAAGAGTGGAAGAGTGTATGATCTCTTATAAAGTTGTCCCTCCACTATGCTGTATCGGGACGATCTGGTAACAACTCTTCGCGCTTCTTTTGGATCTTGGGGGAGGGTCCCATCCTGAAGGTATTTCAGAATTAGGTCGATCCAACATAGTGTGTCATCTATGTCCATCAACTCCTCAACCGGTCTGCATTCAATTGTTTTTGTTATCAGATATTGAATATTGATCGGTTGTTTGATGTTTGCATCCGATGAAGCAAGCTTTGAGAGAAGATCGACATCTTGGTTTTCCGCCCTGGGAATCTTTGAAATATAACACCTCTGGTAGCTGGAGGTCAATTTCTGCACCAAAGCTTTATACCTCATCATGTTTTCTTCTCTAGCCTCAAATTCTTCGGTTTGATGCCCGACTACCAATTGAGAATCTGTATTAGCTTGCAGGTTTTGAACTCCAAGCCCATGGGCTAGTTGTAACCCTGCAATCATGGCCTCATATTCCGCTTCATTGCTTGGTACGTTGCTTTACAGTTAAACTTTAAAGCAGTGGATGTCCTCCATCCTGATTGTGATCTTAAGACTAAGCCTGCCCCTGCCCTATCACTGGTCGACGATCCGTCGGTATGTAGAACCCACTGATCGGAAGATATTTCCTTTTCTTCAGATAACTCTTGATTTACTTCTCTCTCATTACTCGTTATGGTTAGCTCAGCAATAAAGTCAGCTAGTACTTGAGCTTTTATGGTTGTCCTAGGCTCATAACTGATATCATACTCTCCCAACTCTATCACCTATCGGGCCAATCGACCAAATGTGTCGGGCCGATGAAGGACATGCCTCAATGGTTGATCGGTCAGCACTCGGATCTTATGAGACTGAAAGTATGGGTGGAGTCGCCGGGTGGAGATTATCAAAGCATAGGCCAACTTCTCTAGAGGGAGATATCTAGATTCGGTATTTGTAAGGACTTTGCTGGTGTAGTATACAGGCTTCTGCACATTCTCCTCTATTTTCGCCAGAACTGCACTGACCACTACATCAGTAGTAGCGAGATAGATATAAAGATCTCCTTGCTGGGGTTTGGCTAACAACGCCGGTGACTGTAGATATTCCTTCAATTGTACAAAGGACTTTTCACACTCTTCAGTCTATTCAACCTTGGGTGCCTTTCTCAGGGCTCGGAAGAAAGGGAGGTTCTTTTCACCGGATTTGGAAATGAATCTTCCTAAAGCAGCTAGCTGGCCATTAAGCCTCTGTATTTCTTTGATGGTCTTTGGAGACCTCATTTCAAGAATCGCCTTGATCTTCTCAGGGTTTGCTTCTATGCCCCGCTGAGTAAGCATGAATTCAATAAACTTCCCAGATCGGACACCAAATGCACATTTGTTGGGATTGGGGCTCATTCCATATTTTCGAAGAGCATTGAAAGTTTCTTGGAGATCAAGTGTATGTTGCTCAGCATTATCACTCTTCACCAATATATTATCCACATACGCTTCCACATTTCTTCCGATCTGTTGTTTAAAAATCTTTGTTCACTAGTCTTTGGAATGTGGCGCCTGCGTTTTTTAAGCCAAAAGGTATAACTTTATAGCAATAAGTCCCTCGCCCATTGATGAAAGAAGTTTTCGCTTCATCGGATTCGGCCATGCGAATTTGATTATACCCAGAGAAGACGTCTAAGAAGCTGAGCATTTGATATCTCGATGTGGAATCTACCAAATTTTCAATATGATGCAAGGGGTAACAATCCTTGGGGCAAGCTTTATTAAGATCATTGAAGTCTACACACATACGCCACTTTCCAGTGGATTTCTTTACAAGTACCACGTTCGATAACCAATCAGGATAATTCACCTCTCTAATAAAATTGGCTTTCATCAGTTTGTCAACTTCTTCTTCAGCTGCCTGTAGACGATCTGGTGCGAAGTTCCTTCGCTTCTGCATGACCGGTTTGTGTTCCAGGTTGACATTGAGATGGTGCTCGATAACCTCCCGTGGTACTCTGAGCATTTCCTCAACCGACCAGGCGAATACATCGGAATTGTTTTTAAGTAGATCCGGGATCTCAGCACTCTGATCTGCCTTCAATTCCGCTCCCAATTGTACAGTTGGCTCAGGCTGTTCTTCTTTTAAAGGGAAGGCCATCAATTCTTCAACAGGTGTTGGTCTTCTCTTCTCCCTCTCTTCATCTTCCCCTATGGTTTCTTCAACCACCAAAGCTTCTCCCGCTGTGATGCTCCCTTTTCCCAGATCTTTGAGCATAGTTGTGTAACACTTCCGGGAAGCCAGTTGATTGCCCTTCACCTCCCCGCAGCCGTTCGGTGTCGGGAATTTCATCATCATATGGTATGTTGATGGGACTGCTCCCATCAAATTGATAGACGGCCTCCCTATTATTACATTGTAGCTCGACGGACAACGAACAACAAGAAAATTAATGTTTTCAGTTGTTGTCCGAGGAGGAGTACCAAGGTATAGAGGAAGAGAAATCATACCGTCTGGCTGGAGGGGTTTACCATTGAATCCGATGAGAGGGGACTTCACCGGCTTTAGATTCTCGACCGGTATCTTCATTCGGTCAAAGGCGCGTGAGAAAATAATATCTACTGAACTCCCAGTATCCACCAGTACTCGCTCTACTGTGAAGATCCCGATCTTCGCAGAGATCACCAAAGCGTCATCGTGTGGATGATGGACGCCTTCCAAATCTTCATCAGAGAAACAGATCTCCATAGATGAACGAGGCCTCTTTAATGGTAAGACATTCTGTACTGCCCCCACTATCCTGGTATAATTCTTCCTGAAAGTGGAGCTCTCCCCTCCATATCCTGATCCTCCTGCGATCACCGTGACATGAGTGTCACTCACTGGAAGTGGTGGTGCAGAAGAAGAATCTTCAGGTTTCTGTTCTTTCTGCAAGAATTGATCAAGTTTCCCTTCTCGTATAAGATCTTCTATTGCGTCCTTCAGATGAACCCATTCATCGGTTGAATGCCCCTTATCCTGATGGTACTTGCAAAATTTCTTGCTCTTCTTCCTTTTAGGGTTATTCTTCATCGGCTGTGGCGGTTTCAGGATTTTCTGGTCCTGAACCTGTCGCAAGATATCTTCCCTGGAGTTATTCAGGACTGAATAATTGTGATATCTCGCCAATCTCTCCGGGTCATACCATTGCCAATGAGATGGCCTCCTATCATCAGGTCGCATCGATTCGCCCTGATCCCTTGCGCCTTCTCTTCGAGGCCTATCTTCTTTCAAGTGACCCTGCTTGGGATCTTTATATTCCCTTCTCGGGGGTTCCCTGCTCCGGAACTCCTCCATCTTGAGGAGATATTCTTCCTCCCCTCTGGCCTTCATCTCTTCTGTGGCCACATATTTCTCAGCAACTATAAAGAACTCGGATATATCCCGAGGGACATCTCGAGTAAGGGAGTCTTTAAATGGTCCTTCATTTAATCCTCTAATCATAATTCCTACCACCATGATGGAACTGAGGTCCGTCATCCCAGTGATATCCCGGTTAAAGCGACGGATGTAGTCACGCAGACTTTCTGTCGGTTTCTGTTTGTAACCCAGGAGTTTAATCGGATTCTTCTTCAATCGTTTATTGCTAGCAAAGCGATGAAGGAAAAGGTCAGAGAGCTGCTGAAAACTATATACGGTTCTAGGAGGTATACTTCGGAACCAATCATGGGCAATATCTGTTAATGTTCGCGGGAAGGCACGACACATTACAGCTTCCGAAGTCCTGTTGATCGCCATTTCATCGGAATATCGCTCAAGATGCTCTAGAGGATTTGATGAACCGTCAAATTTTTGAATATTTGGCTGTTTAAACTGGTCTGGGAATGGGACTTCCCAGATCTCTCTGATAAATAGTGAGGTGGGTTGTGGCACCAGTTGAAGGACTCTCTCCTTCTCAGTGAGGTATCGTCGTGGTGAATGATGATGGCGATATGGTGAATGTCGGTGAGGAGAACGATGTCTCGGTGAATATCACCGTGGTGATTGTTCTGGCGATAGGGGACACTGATCCGAAACCGATCGATGCCTGGTTCGTTGGTTTACCGGTGAATAAACTCTCCTCCTTGTGGTGTGTCGAGCTGGGGAGATAGAGAGTCTCCTCTCTCTCCTATCTCTTCTCCTGTCTCGAGCACAGTGGATCCTATATGAATGATGTGGATCCGAACTTCCAGTTGAGGACCTAGGACTCCCGCTTCTCCTCGGAGAGTGCATCGCCTGATGTTGGGGAGGGTGATTTGGAGGGTGATTTGCCGATCCGTCCCTCTCTACCCTCAAAGGTCGTGCATCATGCGGTACAGTAGTTTATGAAACGTGTTGTTGTACATCGCGCAAGGCACGTTTCAACTCTTCAATTTCTCGCGCCATAGTTCTGCTCTGTGCGTTGTCTTCAGTAACTCTTTTCTCCTTCTGGGGTATCTCCACCCCTTCGGGAGCTGCTGGAACATTCTCCGGTGCCTGAGCGTCTCCTAAAGAAGAGGCCAGTGGAGCCTTACCTTTCTCCTCTTGGTGTTGGAATCTCTTTGATTTTCTCGCTACTGTCGCCATGGACTTCTCGCTCGCGTCCCCATGGACAACGCCAAACTATTAACTATGAAAATGGGTCTGCCTTGAGATCAACCCCAATTCCAAGTCAACCAATAAATTTGTTTGATTTGTAGGGATTTGAACAACGAGAAAGTGAAAGAGGAATCAATCACACAAGAGATTGAGGCGAGGATTTAACGTGGAAAACCCTTTAATAGGGAAAAAACCACGGAGAAAAGAGAGAAATTCTCATTGATCTGGACCTTGAAGGCCATTTTACAAAGTGGAAATTTAAAAGAGTGGATCAGTTCCCAGTGAAGCAGAGCTTCGCTGTCTCTAATGTCTTGCCCTTGAATGAGCGGGGGTCACTGCCTTTTATAGGCTTCGGTAGCTTGGAGAAGAAGCTTGAAATTGCGACACGTGCCTTATTAAATGAGGCCACGTGCTAAATCGTTAAGCAACTCTCTAGATGAGTTCCGCTAAGTGCTGAGCTGGATGACAACTGTAATCCTTCTAGAAGTTCTTGCAGGGACGGAAGGTATGTCGCTGAGGTGGAACGTATTCTGCATGGAAACGGTAAAGAGCGCTTTCGGTGTGACAGATTGGAGTCTAGTTCCGATATGTGTTGTATTAACAGCTTATCGGAACAATCTTATCCATATAAACTGTGGCCGATCCGGTGTGATACAATAGTTTGGTTTAAAATGTCACAAGCCAATCCAGCATGAGCTGGCTCAGTCTTGATGAGGGACCCTATGATGTTGACACGTGGTCAGTTCTGATATGTCCCACGTGTCTTACTATCTTTCTCTCTATCATAACATATAAAATATTAGGGATTAAATGTAATTTTTACCTTGAAGGATGATCCTTGTTTATGAGCTCCATTGCTTTTAATTATTCTAATTAATTAAACCATTTTGATCATCCTTGTTAATGAGTCATCGATCTAGCCTTTTCCCTTTAGTGATCAAGATGAGAAACTTCTCATTATTTTTTAAAACTATTCCGGCTCTTGCAATTTATGGTGAGAGTCCAATTGAGAGAATAATCCGTCTTCTTAATTAGCATGCTTTTTAGCATATATATACCCTATGCGCTTGCGACTCATTTATTTATTTACCCAATATTCATGCTATGGTATGACACACTAATTAATGAAAGCATGTTATATATAGTTAAAGAGGTTTGAAAGGTTTAAGATAATAACACATGTGCTATAAAATCATTCATTGAAAGGTTTAATTAATTAATATGTATTATAGGCACTAATTGTTATTTTTCTTTAAAACCACAGGGCTTTATATATGGTGGTCATTATATATGAAAGTTTAGTGGTGGGTATAATAGGGTATAGAATCCATATATATTTCTCCGTTATTGAAACTACATTTTATTATAACTAGCTAGCTTGATTCTTTCTTGGAGGTTTGAATCTGGGTATCTTGTGTTCTTGCTTAAAAGGTAAGTTAATCTATCCTTCAATTATCCGATTATCAAACCATATTGATTTATTCAAAAAAAGATCTGAATAAGTTATAACTATAACATAGTGCACTTGACTTTATGACATTGACATTATTGTGGATATACTATTATCTGTTATTATGAAATTACAAATTACTTATAAATATTTTATTTGAAAATACACTTGATTTTGTTGGATTTCTATTGGTTTACTATTACATATCAAGTATGACTATGCTCTTAACATTTATTAATGAGGCTTAGCACGATCATGTCGGTATGCCTAATAAAGACAAGTTCTTAGTACCAAGCTGTCAAGGACCAAAACATGTCGGTTTACGTTATTCTGGTCCTTGTACTTTGACCCAATATTCATTTCCATTCATGTACTTTAAAAATCTTCGATACGGTCCTTATACTTTGGGGTTTTTGTTCGAATACGTCCCTAGTGCTAACATGCCAACACATATGGCTAGTATTTCTTACATGACGGCTTCTGTGTCAAGGTTAGGATGATGTGGCATGCTAACATGGCATGATAAAATGGATTTAAATAAAATAACTTTTTAATGATGTTGTGGCATGCTGACGTGGAATAAAAAATTAACCGTATTCAGTTCGTATGTCACCTGTGTTGTCATGTCAGCACTAGAGATGTATTTGAATAAAAACCCTAAAGTACAATGACCATATTAAACATTTTTAAAGTCCAAGTATGAAAATGAATATTGGGTCGAAGTACAGGGACCAAAAATAGCTTTAATCCTAACAAAAATAACAACTTTTGACTAGGTCACTGAGATAAAATAAATATAATTATGACATGAGCTATTGAGATAAAATAAATGTGATTCTTATCAATGTTACTGAGATTAATAGTGGTCATAGCATATTTGGGAGATTAATCTAGAATAAAAGCATTAATTTTTTGATATTCTAGCCTATTGAGTTATATTCTAAAAGTATTTATGATGTATATACTGATATGTTCTAAAAATTTTTTTATGATAGATTATGATTTTAAGATTCTTGAGTTTTCTCTATAATATAGCATGACGATAAGAATCTTTATTTTCACATACAATATTAAAAGTCTTGTATGGTTTAAATATTTTTAGTGGTTGCTTGTTGGGCTCTCAAGCTCATAATTTATTATTTTCTCCTTTTCCATATGGTGACTTGTAAATAGCCTCGATAGTATATGGGTAAACTAAACTCCATAGCCAAACCCACTTGTGTTTTGTAAACTAGTTTGCAATATGTTAGACTTCTAAGACCATTTGATGCCCCTTTTAAGTTAAGTCCTTTAGTAATATATATTTTTGTTAATGACTTTAGAGTTGTGAATTTTGTTAGTTTTGACATGTCAGACATTTTTGCACTTGTATAGAAATGTGTAATCAAGTTTGAGACCTTACTTGCCTTTTTAAGGACCATCCCCACAAGTTTGTAGCTAGTTTGTTGATGCCTTTGGGTTCAGGGTGTGACAATATATGTATTATGTTGGTGCAAAATCAGGGAAAAACCCTAATCTTAGCTAACAATTGAATTTATTTGTGGATTTGGGGATAAACTAAAAAAGATATCAGATAAAAGAATCAAGTAGAGAAAGAAAGAACCGGATCTAATGTGGAAACCCCTCAAATCGGAGAAGAAAACCACGGATCTCCATCTTGGGAGAAAAATCCACTATGAGTTTGTTGGAATTACATGGAATAGGATTCATTGAGGTCAAGATGAGGAAGAAGAAAAAGAAGGGGGAGGAGATGTGTTTTTGGAGAGGTAGGCTTCGCCATAGTAATGGAACTTGTGCCCCTCTATTTATTATAGGCGCCAGGATGGGAGGGAAACATGGGCGGCAAGCTTCTTCTATTCCATCACGTGTGTGCCAGCTCAGCCTGTCAACTCGGATTCAGCTCATATCTTTTCCAGAAACTTCTAAATGCCAGTTTACCTGTCAGCTAAGCTTTGGATGTTTGTTCTTCTAGGAGTGTAAGTGGGTCTCTGGTGATTCTTTCGGTTTATCCCTCGGATTGACAAGGAGATAGATGGTTCGGCAAGTATGGTTCAAAACTGAAGGCCTCTTCTTCGAAATCGAGGGAAAGATGTTATAGAGCATCTGAAAAGGTCATATTCTCATATAACTGATGAGAGCGAATTCTTTCAAGATCCGAAGAGAGTACATCAAGGATCGAGGAGAATGTATATTCATCTTAACTGACTAGCTAACTGATTGTTGAAAAGATAGAAGGTTAAGATCCTTCCACGTGTCATTCTACATTAGTTCTTGATGACCTTCCACTCTTACCCCTATTATCAGTTCCCCCTCAAGTATGCTTGAGTTAAGCTAAGCATATGATAAGTCGGATGAGTTGAAGGTTAAACCAAGGTCCTTCTTGAACTATCTTAGGCAATTGCAGAGCATTAAAAGTGACGCACTGTTTTGTCCCATCATGTCGTTTTCTATAATTCCCCCCTCCCCTGCTTTTTTTTTTTTTGAAAAGAGGGAATTTGAAAGGGTTCTAGTGATGATGGGGATCTTTATCTATGTTCAATATGGCGATCATCCGTTCATTCTGTCATTGTTTTTTAACCCGATCCATTGGATATAGGTCTTATTTGCTCAGTTGTGATTACAAGTTGTTTGGCGAATCTGATCTGGACCGTTGAGGAAGATTGCTATCGTTCATTTGCTCTGTAGATGATTCGATTGTCTTTTTAAAGAAGATTTCTTTTTGGATTGCTACATTCTATCGTCTTCTTTGTTTTCCACATTGTATGAGCTGTGATTCTTATCTGCATTTCTCGATTCCAATCACAGCATCAAGTATGGCATCTTCTTCTTCTCATCTTTCTTTTCCGTCCGAAGACAATCCAACTTCCCTTAAGGAATTAGAAGTCCATTCTGATATTCCTTCGTCTGAAACTAGTCTGGAGCCTCTTAAGAAATCAAATACTCATTCTAGTGTCTTCCCTAACCTTCTTCCAGCTGAGTTTATTCATGAACTCATTGTAGAGTATTTGATTACTGGTAGGCCTTCTTCTCTTTTGTATAGAGTACCTTCACCATCCGATCGTGCAAGTTCTCATTCTAAAAAGGGGGAAATCGCAATATACTACGACATACTGCTTGCGGGCCTTAGGCTTCCGTTCCCCAAAATCTTCATAGATATCTTCAGGGAGTTTAACGTTTGTCCCTATCAATTAGCTCCGAATTCATGGAGGTGTTTATGCAGATTCGTAATTGTATCTCTCCATTGTGGGATAGAACCTACTGTTTCCTTGTTTAAGGTTTTCTTCGGTCTGAGTCGTGAGAAGAATTCTAACTGGTACTACCTCGGTGCTAGTCAGAATAGAAGGTTCCTAGGTCCTGTTCCCTCTTCCATCAAAGGATGTAAGACTAAGTATTTCTTTGTTTCTGATAGTGAGGGTTTCAGAGTTCGAACTGAATGGGGCATTCCTCAGAGCCACTCTTTGGATAAGAAGGAGTTGTCAGATGATGAGAATGAAATATTCTAGAATTCTCTGAAGAGTGCTCTACCATTCCTGTCGATAAGTATCTAACTTCGGAAATTTTGCAAAAGACTGGCCTCTTCATAGCTCACGGTAGCATTTGTTAGATATTCTCTCTTCGACCTTTTACTTGTCATCTTGTCATTGATTTGGTTTCTTTTTCTTCCTTGTAGGTAAACCAATGGATCCTAAGGCTTCTTTCAAAGTTCTTTTAGCTGGATTGAGGTTTACCAAAGAGAAAGCAAGGGTGGCTCGGCTCGAGAAAAGGAACAGAAAGGCTTCTGCATCAACTAATGAGCTCGTTGAACCTCCATGAAGGGATGAGGATGAAGGGGTATCTCTTCATGGGGTTGAAGGTGTCCCAACAGAAGCAGTAGGGTCGGTTGGACTTTTTGAAGGATATTTTGATAATGCCCCTCAGGGAAAGATGGATTCTCTTATTAAGAGCTGAGGTGGATGAAGAAAACTTCCAAGAAGAATCCTCTAGTGATCGATTTGAGTAATATTCCCGAAGAGGGTGAGGGGGCCGACGCTATTGACTTCGAAGAAGAGGTCCTTCCAGATGAGGAGGACTCAGATGATATCCCTATGGCTCGACGAGTGGGAAAATCTGCTCATCGGGTAGATACCGTAGAAGTTTTTGCCGCTGATGTTTCTTCCTGTGATGTGGTGCCGGAGGAACAGAACTCGAAAACAGTGAAAATTTATAGGACCATAGAGGTATCTATGGTCCTTTCATTAGTTGGAGGGGCGAGAGAATGGCCTATTCCTAAGGTTCTACAAGATCCAAAGGGAAAGAACCCTCAAGGAGTAAAGCGATCAAGTACCAGCTCTTCGCAGTGGATCAAGGTCAATCTTATGGATAGGATGATGTATAAGGATCCAATAGCTGCAGCTTTCTCAATGGAGATACTCCGAACCGACGCAGCTAAGAGTAAACTTTGTCGATTCAGAGCGAGGAAGCTCACAACTCATCTTCGTTTCTCTGCAATTTTTTTAAGTGTTTCTTCGGCTTTCATTTTTTGATCTTTTTGGATTGAGCAAGATCTGACTATTGTTCCAGGTAGTCTTGTATATTAGCGGATCAAACAGCAACTATTCTTTAGCGCAAAGCTGATGCCCATATCATACTTCGCAATTTGGAAGTTGATAACAAGAAGCTGCAAGCAGATATCACCCTTTTGAAGGAGGAAAAGGAGAAGGCTTCAGCTTTGCAGAATTCATCCACTAAGCAGTGTCAGAAATTGATGGATGAGAAGGCCAGGTTTACAGACCGGATTAAGATCCTTTCTGAGGAGGCTCAAGGACTTTGGGCTAGGAAGGAAGAGGCGAAGAAGACTAGGCGATCGTTAGAAGAAAAGTATTCAGTAGCTGAAAAGCAATATTTTGTTTTTAAACAAAAATTCGAGCAATCTTCTTCCATCCTCAAGTCTACAGAAGAAAAGATTGTTCTTCTCGAACATGAGAAGAATAATCTTGCTCAGAATCTTGAAGAGAAGATCCGCCTCCTTGATAATATCAACTCTGAGAAGGAAATAGTGGCAAAGGAGAAGGAAAAGGCTTTGGCCGATCTATCTTCTCAACAAGAGACTTTAGAGTTATGCCACCAATGCATAAAAGAACTGGAGACTCTCAAGTTTGTTTATGGTGAGAAAGATGGCAGATATCGGGCTGGTTTTCAAATGGTAACCTCGAAGCCTTTTGGGTCCTCAAGGAAATGGTGTTGAAAGTTGTTGCCGAGGAGACGTTGAAGGTTTTATCTGTGGACTTCAAGTCACTAAGCTGTAAGAAAGCGCTGAAGATCCTTGCCGAGGAAGACCAAAATGTTGAATCGGAAGAAGAGTTGTTAGACAGTGATTCCGTTCTAGGTATCTTATTGACGTGAAGATTTTGGAAACTATTTATGAGCTTTTGCACCATAGCTTTATACTTCACCATAGTCTCCTCCCTTGCCTCAAACTCTTCGGTTATGTGTCCGACTACTAATTGCGAGTCGGTATTTGCTCGTAGGTTCTGAACTCCGAGGCCTTTGGCGAGATACAAACCAGCAATAACGGCCTCATATTCAGCCTCATTATTGGTGGCCTAGAAACCAAATTTCAGAACTGTTGATGTACTCCATCTTGAAGGTGATTGTAACACAATTCCTGCTTCGGAATTTTCAAAATTTGTCGAACCATATGTGTGTAGAACCCATTTGGAAGGGGAAGAACTTCGTGCTTCGGATAGTCCATAGCTGCATATTCCCCATTGTCGGTGACCGTGAGCTCAGCGATGAAGTCAGCCAATACTTGTGCTTTAATGGCTGTGCGGGGCTCGTAGCTAATGTCATATTCTCCATGTTCAATTACCTATTTTGTCAGCTGACCTGAGGCCTCTGGTCTGTGAAGTACTTGCTTAAGTGGTTGGTCAGTGAGTAACTTAATTTTGTGAGACTGGAAGTATGGCCGAAGCTTCAGAGTAGAAATAACAAGAGCGAATGCCAACTTCTCAAGAGGGAGGTATCTTGATTCAGTATCTAAAAGAACCTTACTTATGTAGTAGATGGGTTTTTGTATTTCGTCATCTTTTTTAAGAACCGAACTAATCACCATATCTCTAACAACCAAATAGATATAGTGCTCCTCTTCGGGTTTGGGTTTGGCAAGTAGAATTGGTGACTCTAGATAATCTTTCAACTGTATGAGAGCTTTTTCACATTCTTCCATCCACTCTATCTTCGGTGCCTTCCGAAGGGCTCAAAAGAAAGGGAGGTTCTTCTCTCCGGATCTAGAGATAAATCTCCCAAGTGCAGCGAGTTTCTCGTTGAGTCTCTTTATCTCCTTGTTGCTCCTTGGAGATCTGGTTTCCATGATTGCTCGGATTTATTCTGGATTGGCCTAAATACCTCTTTGAGTAAGCATAAAACTGAGGAACTTGCCTGAGCAAACCCCGAATGTACACTTGTTCTGATTGAGACTCATCCCATGGGCTCATAATGTCTCAAATGTTTCCCGAAGATCCGAGGTTTGGTGTTCGGCTTTTGCACTCTTCACAAGGTTGTCATCTACATAAGCTTCAACATTCCTTCTGATCAGGTTTTTGAAGACTTTGTTGACTAGCCTCTGAAAGGTTGCTCCGACGTTCTTCAGTCCGAAATGCATTACTTTATAGCAATAGGTTCCTCGAGAGGTAATAAAAGAGGTTTTCTCCTCATCTAATTCTGCCATTTGGACTTTATTATATCCTGAGAACGCATCTAAGAAGCTAAGCATTTCATAACCAAAAGTAGAATCAACTAGATTGTCTATGAGAGGCAGAGGGTAGCAGTCTTTAGGGCATGCTTTATTGAGATCGGTGAAGTCAACACACATTTTCCACTTTCCGATGGATTTTTTGAACATTATTACATTTGAGAGCCATTCAGGGTATTGAACCTCCCGAATGAACTTAGCTTTTAGTAATTTTTTTATCTCCTCTTCAGCAGCTTCGACCCTGTCTGAGGCAAAATTCCTTCTCTTCTAGATGACCGACTTGAAGAAGAGGTCTATGTTGAGATGGTGCTCCATCACTTCCTGAGGGACCCCAGGCATCTCTTCGGTAGACTAGGCGAAGACATTTGAATTATTCCTCAGTAGGTCAAGGAGTTCTTTTTCCCGTTCAGGATTCAATTCAGTACCGAGCTGTACCGTCCGCTGGGGGAGGCTTTCGTCTAGTGGTAATGCTTTCAGCTCTCCAATGGTGTAGGTCGAGAGCCTCTCTTTCTTCATCCTCTTGCTGAAGCTCCTCTAAAGTTAGTGTTTAAGATACTTGACTGGGTTCTCCTCCTCAGTTCTTTAGGAGAGAGGCATAACATTGACGCACGGCTGATTGATTGACTCTCACTTCTCCGCAACCTTTGTCGGTCTGAAACTTCAGCATCATGTGATAAGTTGAGGGGACAGCTCCAAGCATGTTAAGAGATGGCCTCCCTATAATAGCATTGTAGCTGGAGGGGCACCGCACAACCTGGAAGTTAATCATGGCGGTGATTGTTCGGGGGGGCTTGCCAAGGGTAAGCGGAATAGTAATAACTGCTTCAGGTTGGAGGGGACTTCTGTTGAACCCCATTAGGGTTGACTTAGTACGCCTCAAGTTCTCAACCCCAATCTTCATCCTCTCAAATGCATCCCAAAAAATTATGTCTACTGAGCTTCTCGTATCGACCAGCACCCTACTGATAAGTGTTCAATTGAGCATATTTACATACCATATATATACTTATTTTCATGTCAAATGCAATGATTTGTAGCCTGCCGGTACTTAAAATGCTTCATATTTTGTAAACAGGGCATAAATAGGCCACCCCGAATTTAAAAGGAAGCATTTATCAACAAAATGAAGACCAAACGAAGGCATTTTGAAGTAAATAGGGGTGAACGGCCTTGTGAACGGCCGCTCACACCTCGGGCACAACGGCAGCACAAAGAGTGTGAACGCGGCCTTGTGAACGGCCGCTCATCCGCCGGCTTGAGCAAAGGCCGTGAGGTGAACCGGCCGATGAACCGCCGATTCACTACCCGATTCGAACAAGGCGAGAGGTGAACGGGGTGATGAACGGCGTTGACTACCCGGTTCGAGCAAGCCGTGAGTCGAATCTGACCGATGAACAGTGCCGCTCACGAGGCCGCTCATCGTGAACTTTGTAGTTTCATGGGCCCAATCAAGGGTAATGTTGTAATCGTTTTAGTGGAGCCCTAATTCAGGGGTATAAAGAGTTAAGTATGAGAGTTTAGAGACAGCTTTGGCTGGGGAGAGAGGCTAGAGGGGAGGTTAGGGCGTGGGGGTCATCTCCCCCAAATCTTGATAGTAGAGAACCCTTGGAGTTGCAAGCATTGGAGGTAATGGTGTTCTCCATTAATCTTTCATTGTTTTGTAAGCTTTCCTATTTTGGTTTGAGTTCCCCATTTATGGGGAACTAATCTATTGGTACTTGGGTATGTTGAACTTTTGGATTGAGCATTAATAGCATTGAATGTTTATGATGATTTGTTGGTACCTTCTTGAATGTCTAATGAATGTTATGTATTGATTGTAATTTCATCACTAGAAATTACTTGTGTGCAATACAAGGGTAGAGCTAGCGCCTCCTTGTATTAGGAACTTGCTTCATTAGAGAGTTTCATGAGTATACCAAGGAATCGGGTACTAGAAGGGCGAACGACTCTTTCATACGAATTCACCCCCATGATTCTTCCAATATATATAAAATTCCTTGAGCCTCATATCAAGTCCTAGGAGACTAGTCATCCAACAACCTTGGAAGAGGTGTTGGGTGTAATTTAGGAATGACCCCTTGAGTTTCATATCAAGTCCTAGGAGACTAGTTATCCAATCACCTTGGAAGAGGGATTGGATATAATTTTGGGACTATTGGCACAAGAAATACCAACTTTGATTCATAAACATCTTTGCTCATCTTTAGAATTGAAATCCAAAAGGGATACATACCCAAGTATCCTCTCTTGCCATTGATTCACCCCAATCAACTCTCAATTTTCAGTTCTTATTCGCAATCCTTTTTAGTCTTTACGTTTGAAAACCAAAACCCCCCAAATTACCATTTAGACTAGGTTAGTAAAGCTTGGTTTACACTTAGCAATCTCTATTCCCTGTGGTTCGACATCCGACTTCCATAGTCCACTTTATTACTTGATCACGACCCGTATACTTGCGGAAAACATCCCATCAAGTTTTTTTGCGCCGTTGCCGGGGAATAGGATTGCTAGTTAGACTAGGATTTTATTAATTTAGTCTCTTATTTTCTTGTTTGCTTTTTCTTCTTTTATTTTATTTTATTTTGATCCTTTGGATACTCATTTTTCGTCTTATCTCTTCGTGCGAGGAACCGTTGCATGACCCGAAGGAACCCCAAGGGTCTACTGGAAAGAGATAGTGAGATTGACAGAACCTTTCACCGACGTTTGAGAGGATTAGAAGGTTCGTCGCTGGATCCTTCTTCTGAAGCAGAAAACTCAGTCACAATTGAGATCGGCACAGAAACTGAAGTAGTGCCCATTATGGCCGAAAGAAGGCGTACATTAGCTGATTATGAGCGATATCAATATACTGGAGAAGAATTCAGCATCCACCCCCCAAATGTTAATATCAACACCTTTGAGATCAAAGGAAGCACAATGCATATGCTTCAAAACTCAGCTCAATTTGATGGAAGGCCAGATGAAGACCCTCATGCACACATCGCAAAGTTCCTTCAAATTTGTAGCATTTCTAAGCCAGATGGAGTCACCGATGAAGCCATTCGATTGCGACTCTTTCCATGGAGTCTACGAGGAGGGGCCTATAGTTGGCTCACATCGCCCCTTCGGTTCCATCCGTTCTTGGGCTGATATGCTAGAGAAATTCCCCGGGCCGCTACTTCCCACCAAGCAAGGCGGCAAAGCTTCGATCGACATCAATGCCTTGAGGCGGAATGGGGTGAAACATTTTAAAAGCCTATGAAAGGTTCAGGGGAACTACTTCGCCGTTGCCCTCAAAGCATGGTTTAGATGCTTGTAGCAAGGTCCGCACCTTCTACAATGGATTAGACAATGCCAATAGAGTCTTGGTGGATTGTCTTTGCGGGAGGTTCATTAAGCAACAAGTACCTCGAGGAAGCAGAAAAGATCTTCGAAGACATGGCCGGAAATGAGGCCCATTGGTCCACAAGGGATAAGCAAGTTAAGCTTGTGTGATCGGTAGACGGCCCTTTGTCTATAGACACTTTCCTTGCCGAGAAAATGGATACCTTGTCAAAACAAATTGACCGACTAACCGGGGGTGGTGTCTCCCATGTTGGTAGTAGGTCGGGTCCGATTGCAGTTATGTTTTGCACTACTTGTGGAGGAGGCCACGAGCCATCAAATTGTCCGATCTCTTGTATTGAAACATCACCTATGGAGCAAGTCAAATACATGGGAAACCAACAGAGAATGCCAAACAATCAGTATCGACCACCAAACCCAATGTGGAACAACCCGGCGCTATCATATGGGAACCCCCAAGCGGGACAATATCCACCCGGCTTTCAGCCGATGCCAAGGCCACCGCAAGAAAAGAAATCCACCTTCGAAGAAACCATGTTGAAGTTTGTGCAAGACACTAATGCCTCAATCAGAAATCTCCAAGCAGCATTTCAGGGATTGGAGACCCAAGTGGGACAATTAGCAAAGGAGGTCTCAACAAGGCCACAAGGCACCCTCAGGAAACACGGAGGCAAACCCAGGGAGCATTGCAAGGCCATCTCTTTGAGAAGTGGCGGGGAAGTGCGATCTCCCATTATACCACCGCTGATTGAAAGTAATCGTGGTTGGTTGAAGAAGCCGAGCCCCAACAAAACTCAACAGGGAAAGCCACAGAGAAAGAGAAAGGGGTAGATCAAACACCCCAAAGCACATATCAACCCCAAATTCCATATCCGAGCGGCTTAGAAAGGACAAGGAAGATGCTCAATTTACAAAATTCATGAGCACAATCAAATAGCTGCACATCAGCCTACCGTTGGTGGAGGTCCTTGCCCAAATGCCAAAGTATGCTAAATTTATGAAGGAACTAGTTTCCAACAAAAGGAAACTAGAGGATGCAGGTGTTGTCACATTGAATGCTCAATGTTCTGCAATATTGCAACATGAGCTGCCCAAGAAGTTAAAGGATCCAGGGAGCTTCGTAGTCCCTTATACACTTGGTGAAGGTGTTGTGAAAAAGGCATTAGCAGACTCTGGTGCAAGTATAAATGTAATGCCTTACAAATTGTACATGCAATTAGGGCTGGCAGCCCCAAAACCAACGGGGATGACACTTCAACTAGCCGGATGCATCGCTGAAACGACTAAAGGGGCTAGTTGAAGATGTGCTGATTCAGATCAATCAATTTGTATTCCCGGCTGATTTTATCCTTCTAGATGTTGATGATAATGTGGATGTCCCGATTATACTCGGTCGCCCCTTTTTGGCTACAGCTCAAGCCTTAGAAGACCACGCTCATGGAAGATTGGCACTCTCGAAAGCTGGGGACCAAGAAGTGGTGTTCAAGCTACCTGAAGCCATGCGACACACCATGGATCACGATGACACCTCTTATAGTGTCGATGAAGTTGACAAGATCACAACCGATTGCTTGGAGGACTTTTTACATACTGACCCAGCATTGCAATGTTTGGAGGAACTCGACGAACAACATGACGAGCTCATGAATGTGGGCACTATCTCAACTCAACCTCCAAAGTTGTCTCGAAAGACAAAGTGGAAGGAGCTGAAACTCATTGCCGGTGGCTATGTATGGAGACGAAGAAAAAGTGTACCACCTAAATCCTCAACTCACCCACTAAATGAAGGTGACCCTGGTATGAATTCTCAAACTTGCTCCATATATGATAATTTGGGAAAGATTCTGTTTGGTAAGTGTTTTTATAAAAATACTGATGGATGCCTCTTCACATATGACCCCCCATAGGTAAAATTAAGGTACGTCAGGCTCGTGACGTTAAACAAGCGCTTCTTGGAAGGCAACCCAAGTCGGAAATTTCTTTTCAATCTTGTCTCTTTGTGTTATTTGCTTTATAGTGATAGAACTCATGAGATCTATTGACATTAAATTCCTTTGTCCGTATTTGCATCATTAGACTCATCATGCTGGGTATGCACTAATGTTGTGTTCAAAATCTGGGCCTTATCGAACCAGCGAATTTGATTTAAACATTACTTATCTCTGTACTGGATAGTGAACGGCCGTTCTCTGGCCCGTTCACATGGTGGTTGGCAATACTACAATACTGTTCTGCAAACATTCTAAATGATTTTTCTCAAAGGGCTAGTTTTTGCAGGCAAACCTGAAATACCAACCTTTTGCTCAGTATACCATGTCCCAACGCAACTTGCGCATCAGGGTTCCACTACTTCTTCCTCACCAACATTTCCAAGTTGCAGCTCCGTCCACACCACCTCGTGCAGAAGGTCCACGCCCGTGCATCGAAGATGATGAGGAGGAAGACACAGTTGTTGAGCTCACCCACGCATTCACTTTCTTGACCATTCACACGGCAACAACCACACGAGCCTAAGCAACTGTAGCGCCAGTCTTGAACCCTTTGCCTAAGGTGTCAGCACCCAAAGATCCAATGACAACTTCATACGGATCATTGAGATTTATTGTTAACAGAACTCCTTTTTCGGTTGTTTATCTCTTGCACTATGTCATCTCCTTTCGAGCTATTCCTCCTCTCTCACTCTATTTTGCAGATACTCATGATGGAACACCCCGGCAAAAGCTTTCATGTATAAACCAAATTGCAACACCATCTACCAAATATAACAGGGGAAGTTTCAGTTTGCCCTCCCCTTTATCATTATTGCATACTACACACTTTTCAATTTAATTGCGTACATTGAAGACAATGTACGATTGTAAGTGTGGGGATGGGTAGCTCCCTTCCATTGATAAATTCATTGCAAAACTCTAAGTGTGGGCATAGGGAGCTAATTATTTGAAGCATGTTTGACATGGACCTATGATGGCACTATTCGGAAATGCAATGTTTCACTCTACTTTTTGTTCACCATTTTAGTACCCAAATTTTTTTTTTAGAATTCTCCTACGACACACCATGGACATCTAGAGATTATATTCATGAAATTCAAAAGCTCTAGTCATAATAGATAACCCACTACCATGTTTTGTTGACTTTAATTGCTAAGCATTATCCTCAATGGCTCCAAGAGGATTCGTGGCACTAGTTTAGCTTCTGACCCTTCATAATTCAACTTAGTGGACAAGTTAGAGAAAAATAAAACAGTATGTATATAGTAGTTTAGTCATTAGAGCAATAAAGATAGTGCTCCGCTACTTGTTGTGATGAAGTAGCTTAAGGTCCTGGCCCCTAATCAGGGTGTTCCTTAATTCGAAAAATCACTCCTAAGTATGAGCACATCTAGGTAGAGTTGTAACCCTCTAAGTACCAGGGTGTTCTAGTGCCTAAACAGCATGTGCATCCTGAAGAAAAGAGGACTTACACTCTACACTGATCTTTAGCACGAGAAAGTCGGATCTATTAGAGATGCCCTACCCGAATAAAAAAATAAAAAATAAAAATAAAAAAATAAAAAAACCTTCTCGAACTTGTCCACCATTTTCTCCATAGAGGGTTGATTAGCATAAAACCTAGGGCCTCAAGGACTCTCTAGAGTCCATTGAGGGAATGCTTGTCTTGCTAAGACTCTAGAACATGGTATGTGGAGTGAAAACACTTATCTAGAGCTGCGATGACATTATGCAAACTCTAGTTCCCGGTGTGAAAATAGGAGAATACACACACTTTGGTGGTGAACTTGAAGTAGAGCAAATTCATTATTACTATTGCCGGAGGTTGAAAACTTATCATCTCGTTTACTTGTACTTTCATTGTCCCTGCTTGCTTGAGGACAAGCAAATGCTTAAGTGTGGGGATATTTGATAAGTGTTCAATTGAGCATATTTACATACCATATATATACTTATTTTCATGTCAAATGCAATGATTTGTAGCTCTGCCGGGTACTTAAAATGCTTCATATTTTGTAAATGTGGCATAAATAGGCCACACCAATTTAAAAGGAAGCATTTATCAACAAAATGAAGACCAAACGAAGGCATTTTTGAAGTAAATAGGGGTGAACGGCCTTGTGAACGGCCGCTCACACCGGGCACAACGCAGTACACAAAAGAGTGTGAACGGCCTTGTGAGCGGCCGCTCATCCGCCGGCTCGCAGCAAGCCGCGTGAGGTGAACCGGCCGATGAACCGCCAGATTCACTACCCGTTCGTAACAATCGAGAGGTGAACGGGGTGATGAACGACCGCTGACTACCCTGGGTTCCAACAGCCGTGAGTCGAACGGATCGATGAACAAAGCCGCTCACGCAGGCCGCTCATCGTAACTTTGCAGCTTTCATGGGCCCAATCAAGGGTAATGTTGTAATTTTTAGTGGAGCCCTAATTCATGGGTATAAATAGTTAAGTATGAGAGTTTAGAGACAGCTTTTGGTCGGGGAGAGAGGCTAGAGGAGAGATTAGGGCTTGGGGGTCATACGCCCCAAATCTTGATAGTAGAGAACCCTTGGAGTTGCAAGCATTGGAGGTAATGGTGTTCTCCATTAATCTTTCATTGTTTTGTAAGCTTTCCTATTTTGGTTTGAGTTCCCCATTTATGGGGAACTAATCTATTGGTACTTGGGTATGTTGAACTTTTGGATTGAGCATTAATAACATTGAATGTTTATGATGATTTGTTGGTACCTTCTTGAATGTCTAATGAATGTTATGTATTGATTGTAATTTCATCACTAGAAATTACTTGTGTGCAATACAAGGGTAGAGCTAGCGCCTCCTTGTATTAGGAACTTGCTTCATTAGAGAGTTTCATGAGTATACCGAGGAATCGGGTACTAGAAGGGCGAACGACTCTTTCATATGAATTCACCCCCATGATTCTTCCAATATATATAAAATTCCTTGAGCCTCATATCAAGTCCTAGGAGACTAGTCATCCAACCACCTTGGAAGAGGGGTTGGGTGTAATTTAGGAATGACCCCTTGAGTTTCATATCAAGTCCTAGGAGACTAGTTATCCAATCACCTTGGAAGAGGGATTGGATATAATTTTGGGACTATTGGCACAAGAAATACCAACTTTGATTCATAAACATCTTTGCTCATCTTTAGAATTGAAATCCAAAAGGGATACATACCCAAGTATCCTCTCTTGCCATTGATTCACCCCAATCAACTCTCAATTTTCAGTTCTTATTCGCAATCCTTTTTAGTCTTTACGTTTGAAAACCAAAACCGCCCAAATTACCATTTAGACTAGGTTAGTAAAGCTTGGTTTACACTTAGCAATCTCTATTCCCTGTGGTTCGACATCCGACTTCCATAGTCCACTTTATTACTTGATCATGACCCGTATACTTGCGGAAAACATCCCATCAAGTTTTTTGGCGCCGTTTCCGGGGAATAGGATTGCTAGTTAGACTAGGATTTTATTAATTTAGTCTCTTATTTTCTTGTTTGCTTTTTCTTCTTTTATTTTATTTTATTTTGATCCTTTGGATACTCATTTTTCGTCTTATCTCTTCGTGCGAGGAACCGTTGCATGACCCGAAGGAACCCCAAGGGTCTACTGGAAAGAGATAGTGAGATTGACAGAACCTTTCACCGACGTTTGAGAGGATTAGAAGGTTCGTCGTTGGATCCTTCTTCCGAAGCAGAAAAATCAGATACAATTGAGATCGGCACAGAAAATGAAGTAGTGCCCATTATGGACGAAAGAAGGCTTACATTAGCTGATTATGAGCGATATCAATATACTTGAGAAGAATTCAACATCCACCCCCCAAATTTTAATATCAACACCTTTGAGATCAAAGGAACCACAATGCATATGCATCAAAACTCTGCTCAAGTTGATGGAAGGCCAGATGAAGACCCTCTTGAATACATCGCAATGTTCCTTCAAACTTGTAGCATTTCTAAGGCAGATAGAGTCACCGATGAAGCCATTCGATTGCGACTCTTTCCATGGAGTCTACGAGGAGGGGCCTATAGTTGGCTCACATCGCTCCCTTCGGGTTCCATCCGTTCTTGGGCTGATATGCTAGAGAAATTCCTGGGCCGCTACTTCCCACCAAGCAAGGCAGCAAAGCTTCGATCTGACATCAATGCCTTCAGGCAGAATGGGGGTGAAACATTTTCTGAAGCCTATGAAAGGTTCAGGGAACTACTTCGCCGTTGCCCTCAGCATGGTTTAGATGCTTGTAGCAAGGTCCGCACCTTCTACAATGGATTAGACAATGCCAATAGAGTCTTGGTGGATTGTGCTGCAGGAGGTTCATTAAGCAACAAGTACCTCGAGGAAGCAGAAAAGATCTTCGAAGACATGGCCGGAAATGAGGCCCATTGGTCCATAAGGGATAAGCAAGTTAAGCTTGTGTGATCGGTAGACGGCCCTTTGTCTATAGACACTTTCCTTGCCGAGAAAATGGATACCTTGTCAAAACAAATTGACCGACTAACCGGGGGTGGTGTCTCCCATGTTGGTAGTAGGTCGGGTCCGATTGCAGTTATGTTTTGCACTACTTGTGGAGGAGGCCACGAGCCATCAAATTGTCCGATCTCTTGTACTGAAACATCACCTATGGAGCAAGTCAAATACATGGGAAACCAACAGAGAATGCCAAACAATCAGTATCGACCACCAAACCCAATGTGGAACAACCCGGCGCTTTCATATGGGAACCCCCAAGCGGGACAATATCCACCCGGTTTTCAGCCGATGCCAAGGCCACCGCAAGAAAAGAAATCCACCTTCGAAGAAACCATGTTGAAGTTTGTGCAAGACACTAATGCCTCAATCAGAAATCTCCAAGCAGCATTTCAGGGATTGGAGACCCAAGTGGGACAATTAGCAAAGGAGGTCTCAACAAGGCCACAAGGCACCCTCCCGGGAAACACGGAGGCAAACCCCCGGGAGCATTGCAAGGCCATCTCTTTGAGAAGTGGCAGGGAAGTGCAGTCTCCCATTATACCACCGCTGATTGAAAGTACTGTGTTGGTTGAAGAAGCTGAGCCCCAACAAAACTCAACAGGAAAGCCAGCAGAGAAAGAGAAAGGGGTAGATCAAACACCCCAAAGCACATATCAACCCCAAATTCCATATCCGGAGCGGCTTAGAAAGGACAAGGAAGATGCTCAATTTACAAAATTCATGAGCACAATCAAATAGCTGCACATCAGCCTACCGTTGGTGGAGGTCCTTGCCCAAATGCCAAAGTATGCTAAATTTATGAAGGAACTAGTTTCCAACAAAAGGAAACTAGAGGATGCAGGTGTTGTCACATTGAATGCTCAATGTTCTGCAATATTGCAACATGAGCTGCCCAAGAAGTTAAAGGATCCAGGGAGCTTCGTAGTCCCTTATACACTTGGTGAAGGTGTTGTGAAAAAGGCATTAGCAGACTCTGGTGCAAGTATAAATGTAATGCCTTACAAATTGTACATGCAATTAGGGCTGGCAGCCCCAAAACCAACGGGGATGACACTTCAACTAGCCGACAGATCAGTGAAACGACTAAAGGGGCTAGCTGAAGATGTGCTGATTCAGATCAATCAATTTGTATTCCCGGCTGATTTTATCCTTCTAGATGTTGATGATAATGTGGATGTCCCGATTATACTCGGTCGCCCCTTTTTGGCTACAGCTCAAGCCTTAGAAGACCACGCTCATGGAAGATTGGCACTTCGAGTGGGGGACCAAGAAGTGGTGTTCAAGCTACCTGAAGCCATGCGACACACCATGGATCACGATGACACCTCTTATAGTGTCGATGAAGTTGACAAGATCACAACCGATTGCTTGGAGGACTTTTTACATACTGACCCAAAGATTGCAATGTTTGGAGGAACTTCGGCGAACAACATGACGAGCTCATGAATGTGGGCACTATCTCAACTCAACCTCCAAAGTTGTCTCGAAAGACAAAGTGGAAGGAGCTGAAACTCATTGCCGGTGGCTATGTATGGAGACGAAGAAAAAGTGTACCACCTAAATCCTCAACTCACCCACTAAATGAAGGTGACCTGGTATGAATTCTCAAACTTGCTCCATATATGATAATTTGGGAAAGATTACATTTGGTAAGTGTTTTTATAAAAAATCGATGGATGCCTCTTCACATATGACCCCCCATAGGTAAAATTAAGGTACGTCAGGCTCGTGACGTTAAACAAGCGCTTCTTGGAAGGCAACCCAAGTCGGAAATTTCTTTTCAATCTTGTCTCTTTGTGTTATTTGCTTTATAGTGATAGAACTCATGAGATCTATTGACATTAAATTCCTTTGTCCGTATTTGCATCATTAGACTCATCATGCTGGGTATGCACTAATGTTGTGTTCAAAATCTGGGCCTTATCGAACCAGCGAATTTGATTTAAACATTACTTATCTCTGTACTGGATAGTGAACGGCCGTTCTCTGGCCCGTTCACATGGTGGTTGGCAATACTACAATACTGTTCTGCAAACATTCTAAATGATTTTTCTCAAAGGGCTAGTTTTTGCAGGCAAACCTGAAATACCAACCTTTTGCTCAGTATACCATGTCCCAACGCAACTTGCGCATCAGGGTTCCACTACTTCTTCCTCACCAACATTTCCAAGTTGCAGCTCCGTCCACACCACCTCGTGCAGAAGGTCCACGCCCGTGCATCGAAGATGATGAGGAGGAAGACACAGTTGTTGAGCTCACCCACGCATTCACTTTCTTGACCATTCACACGGCAACAACCACACGAGCCTAAGCAACTGTAGCGCCAGTCTTGAACCCTTTGCCTAAGGCCGCACCAGCATCCGATGACAACTACATACGGATCATTGAGATTTATTGTTAACAGAACTCCTTTTTCGGTTGTTTATCTCTTGCACTATGTCATCTCCTTTCGAGCTATTCCTCCTCTCTCACTCTATTTTGCAGATACTCATGATGGAACACCCCGGCAAAAGCTTTCATGTATAAACCAAATTGCAACACCATCTACCAAATATAACAGGGGAAGTTTCAGTTTGCCCTCCCCTTTATCATTATTGCATACTACACACTTTTCAATTTAATTGCGTACATTGAAGACAATGTACGATTGTAAGTGTGGGGATGGGTAGCTCCCTTCCATTGATAAATTCATTGCAAAACTCTAAGTGTGGGCATAGGGAGCTAATTATTTGAAGCATGTTTGACATGGACCTATGATGGCACTATTCGGAAATGCAATGTTTCACTCTACTTTTTGTTCACCATTTTAGTACCCAAATTTTTTTTTTAGAATTCTCCTACGACACACCATGGACATCTAGAGATTATATTCATGAAATTCAAAAGCTCTAGTCATAATAGATAACCCACTACCATGTTTTGTTGACTTTAATTGCTAAGCATTATCCTCAATGGCTCCAAGAGGATTCGTGGCACTAGTTTAGCTTCTGACCCTTCATAATTCAACTTAGTGGACAAGTTAGAGAAAAATAAAACAGTATGTATATAGTAGTTTAGTCATTAGAGCAATAAAGATAGTGCTCCGCTACTTGTTGTGATGAAGTAGCTTAAGGTCCTGGCCCCTAATCAGGGTGTTCCTTAATTCGAAAAATCACTCCTAAGTATGAGCACATCTAGGTAGAGTTGTAACCCTCTAAGTACCAGGGTGTTCTAGTGCCTAAACAGCATGTGCATCCTGAAGAAAAGAGGACTTACACTCTATACTGATCTTTAGCACGGGAAAGTCGGATCTATTAGAGATGCCCTACCCGAATAAAAAAAAAAATAAAAAAAATAAAAAAAAAAATCCTTCTCGAACTTGTCCACCATTTTCTCCATAGAGGGTTGATTAGCATAAAACCTAGGGCCTCAAGGACTCTCTAGAGTCCATTGAGGGAATGCTTGTCTTGCTAAGACTCTAGAACATGGTATGTGGAGTGAAAACACTTATCTAGAGCTGCGATGACATTATGCAAACTCTAGTTCCCGGTGTGAAAATAGGAGAATACACACACTTTGGTGGTGAACTTGAAGTAGAGCAAATTCATTATTACTATTGCCGGAGGTTGAAAACTTATCATCTCTTTTACTTGTACTTTCATTGTCCTGTTTGCTTGAGGACAAGCAAATGCTTAAGTGTGGGGATATTTGATAAGTGTTCAATTGAGCATATTTACATACCATATATATACTTATTTTCATGTCAAATGCAATGATTTGTAGCCTGCCGGTACTTAAAATGCTTCATATTTTGTAAACAGGGCATAAATAGGCCACACCGACGAAAAGGAAGCATTTATCAACAAAATGAAGACCAAACGAAGGCATTTTGAAGTAAATAGGGGGTGAACGGCCTTGTGAACGGCCGTTCACACCTGGGCACAACGGCAGGCACAAAAAGAGTGTGAACGGCCTTGTGAACGGCCGTTCATCTGCCGGTTCAGAGCAAGCTGTGAGGTGAACCGGCTGATGAACCGCCAGTTCACTACCCGATTCGTAACAAGTCGAGAGGTGAACGGGGTGATGAGCGACCGTTGACTACCCGGTTCAACAGCATGAGGCGAATCTGACCGATGAATGTGCCGAGCCGTTCACGAGGCCGTTCATCGTAACTCTTTAGGTTCATGGGCCCAATCAAGGGTAATGTTGTAATTTTTTAGTGGAGCCCTAATTCATGGGTATAAATAGTTAAGTATGAGAGTTTAGAGACAGTTTTGGCTGGGGAGAGAGGCTAGAGGAGAGATTAGGGCTTGGGGGGTCATCTGCCCCAAATCTTGATAGTAGAGAACCCTTGGAGTTGCAAGCATTGGAGGTAATGGTGTTCTCCATTAATCTTTCATTGTTTTGTAAGCTTTCCTATTTTGGTTTGAGTTCCCCATTTATGGGGAACTAATCTATTGGTACTTGGGTATGTTGAACTTTTGGATTGAGCATTAATAGCATTGAATGTTTATGATAATTTGTTGGTACCTTCTTGAATGTCTAATTAATGTTATGTATTGATTGTAATTTCATCACTAGAAATTACTTGTGTGCAATACAAGGGTAGAGCTAGCGCCTCCTTGTATTAGGAACTTGCTTCATTAGAGAGTTTCATGAGTATACCAAGGAATCGGGTACAAGAAGGGCGAACGACTCTTTCATACGAATTCACCCCCATGATTCTTCCAATATATATAAAATTCCTTGAGCCTCATATCAAGTCCTAGGAGACTAGTCATCCAACCACCTTGGAAGAGGGGTTGGGTGTAATTTAGGAATGACCCCTTGAGTTTCATATCAAGTCCTAGGAGACTAGTTATCCAATCACCTTGGAAGAGGGATTGGATATAATTTTGGGACTATTGGCACAAGAAATACCAACTTTGATTCATAAACATCTTTGCTCATCTTTAGAATTGAAATCCAAAAGGGATACATACCCAAGTATCCTCTCTTGCCATTGATTCACCCCAATCAACTCTCAATTTTCAGTTCTTATTCGCAATCCTTTTTAGTCTTTACGTTTGAAAACCAAAACCTCCCAAATTACCATTTAGACTAGGTTAGTAAAGCTTGGTTTACACTTAGCAATCTCTATTCCCTGTGGTTCGACATCCGACTTCCATAGTCCACTTTATTACTTGATCACGACCCATATACTTGCGGAAAACATCCCATCACCTACACATCATGAAGATCCCGACTTTGACAGTCACAACCAAAGCGTCATTATGAGGTTGAGCAATTCCTTGTAGATCTTCTTCTGTGAAGGAAATAGGGGAAGATGGTCGCTTTCTTATTAGTGGGACAATCTCTTGGACCGAGCCAACCAGTCGGCATACTGCTTTCTAGAGGAGGAGGTTTTACCCCCGTAGCCCAGACCTCTGGCTATAATGTGAAGGGGGATCTCCACCTTGGGTGGCTTTTGCTGAGTAGGTGGATTATCTTCCTTGGCTCGGTCTTCTTTGAGGAACTGGACAAGCTTTCGGTTCCTTATAAGGTCTTAGATTGCGTCTCTAAGTTGGATGCGGTCCTCAGTAGTATGACTAATAACATGATGAAAGGCGATGCATTTCTTACTGTGCTTCATGGAACTAGATTCCTTTATGGGCTCCGGTTGTTTCAAGATTTTCTTGTTCTAAATCTGCATAAGAATATTTTCTCTTGAAGTATTGAGTGGAGTGTAGTTGTTGTACCTTGGCCGAGGTCGAGGCCTCCTCGGTTCTTGAGGTCTTTGATCACCAGGACGAGGAGGTTTTTCTCAACCTTAGTCGAGCTCTCTCCTTGACCTTTGCTCTTCTCATCGAGAATCTCTATAGTCATCTTGTTGAGATTCCTTCCTCCAGAACTCTCTAACTCTTTGTAGGGCTTCCTCATTTTGACTAGCTTTGAACTCCTCGGAGGCAATGTATTTTTATGCCCTACTCATGAGTTCGGACAGATCTCTAGGGACTTCTTGTGAGATAGAATGGAGGAATGGACATTCTCGAAGACCATCTATTATTTCTCCGACAACCATGATGGAGTCGTAGAGTCAAGGTTAGTCATTCCGGCTGTTTCTCCATTGAATAGGTCTAAGTAGTCGTGGATACTTTCTCCCTCCCTTTGTTTATATCTCATGAGCATAACCATATTTTTCTTCTGCCTTTTACAGTTGGCGAAGCAACGAAAGAAAAGATTAGTCAACTGCTCAAAACAAGCCACAGTTTCATATGGAAAACTTCGGAACCACTCATACGCAGTCCCTGTGAATGTCTTCGGGAACTCTCGGCACAAAATAACCTCATTGATTCCTTTCACCATTATTTCTGAGCAATAATGTTCCATATGTCCATATGCTTAAAGGGATCTATGTCCCATCATAATATTGAATATTTGTATTTCTGAAACTTTCTGGGAATGGAGCTTCATAGATCGCTCGAATAAAAGGGGAGAGCATCTATGGTACATGCTTCATGACTCTCTCCCTTTCAGAGATACGCCCACTGCGATGTCCCTCAGGTGAGTGATGGTGTCTAGGCGAATAACGCCTTGGTGCATGATGTCGAGGGGTATGATATGGCTGTGAGTACCGACGAGGCAAATGATGCCTTGGCGAAAAGTGTTGAGGAGAATGATGCCGAGGAGAGCGGCGCCTTGGCGAATGATACTACGATGATCGATGTCTATGAGGCTGAGGAGACACTAATCGGGATGAGATTCTCCTTTCTCTCCTCTACTTTCTCTCCTCTAGGGGTTTTGTGGATAATGCCCTTATCGAGGGCAAAGAGGATCAGAGTTGTTGGAAGAAGACTTCACACTTCTTCCTCTCCTTGGGGAACGAACCCGATCTTGAAGGGAATGTACCGCTGATCGTTCCCAACCTTCTAGAGGACGCTGATCGGCATTAGGCACGATAGCTTGAGAAACATGACTCTCCATAGCCAGTATGGCGTGTATAAGCTCTGTGATCTTTTGCTCCATAGCATTGAATCGCTCTTCAGAAATCACAACATTCATTGACTGACCTAGTGGGATTTCATCATTAGTTTTAGGTGCTCCATTGGGTATTGGTGAGTTGCTCTCAACCGCCATGGATGTGGCTGGTGTAGTGTTTCTCTGATCTTCATTCTGATTATTCTTTGATCTCCTGATATCCGGCATGACTTTGACATTTGAGTCCCCACAGACGGCGCCAAATTATTGGTGTAAAATCAGGGAAAAACCCTAATCTTAGCTAACAATTGAATTTATTTGTGAATTTGGGGATAAACTCAAAAGAGATCGGATAAAAGAATCAAGTAGAGAAAGAAAGAACCGGATCTATTGTGGAAACCCCTCAAATCGGGGGAGAAACCCACGAATCTCCATCTTAGGAGAGAAATCCACTATAAGTTTGTTGGAATTACATGGAATAGGACTCATTGACGTCAAGATGAGGAAGAAGAAGAAGGGGGATGAGCTGTATTTTTGGAGAGGAAGGGCTTCGCTGTAGTAATGGAATTTGTGTTTGAATAGGGTGTGCCCCTCTATTTATAGGAGCCAGGATGGGAGGGAAACTTGGGTGGCAAGCTTCTTCTATAACATCACGTGTGTGCCAACTCAGCCTGCCAACTAGGATCCAGCTCATATCTCTTCCAAAAACTTCTAGATGCCAGTTCATCTGCCAGCTAAGCTTCGATTGTTTGTTCTTCTAGGAGTGTAAGTGAGACTACAGTGATCCTTTTCTGTTTTATCTCTCATATTGACAAGGAGATGGATGGTTCGGCAAGTATGGTTCTGAATTGAAGGCCTCTTCTTTGGAACTGAGGGAAAGATGTTCTGGAGCATTTGAAGAGGTCATATTCTCATATAACTGATAAGAGTGAATTCTTTCAAGATCCGAAGAGAGCACATCATGGAGCGAAGAGAGCACATCCATGTTGAAAAGATAGAAGGTTAAGATCCTTCCACGTGTCATTCCGCATTGGTTCTTGATGACCTTCCACTCTTACCCTTATCATATTATTTAGGAGATTTTGGGAATAAATTATCGATGTTTAATTGGTTGGAGGCAAACCATATTGTATAGTTGAATGAATTAAAGAAAAAGTAATTTGTTTTTATCTTAAAAGAAAAGAAAATTGGCGTCTTCATCTTATTTTCTATCTTCAGAGCAACAAGATATATAATTTTATAAATATATCTATGAATGTCCATTATACTCCCCATCATTAAATCTCTTCCAATCTAATATACCTCTTTCTGGAAGTATATCTCCATCTACAAAGTTCAACCTTTTTTCATGTATTCATTTCCCCCTATTAAATTCATCCCCCTCCATTTATTTAAACCTATAAATAGAAGCATTATTGTTGATGGTAGATACACTCGAAGAAGAAATGAAATAGAAGATCTTCTTATTTTCCTAATACCTTTCTCTCATAGTTATATTTCCAAATTTATTTTACAATACATTATTAGCATGATTCTCTAATCTCTCAAGTTGTGGAATCATTTAATTTTCATCATCATCTCAAAGTCGAAGTTCCATTTCTTCATTTATTTTTTTATTATATTCAATTATTGGCAATTTGTTACTTCTTATATTATATTTTTTTCAATGGCTTTTTATTGTTTTGCCCATATTTTATTAATCTATGACTAGCTAATTTCTAATTATATATTAGTGGTTTTTCATAAGCCAATTTGTTGTTTTGCCATCAATTGATTTTCATTTTGTTTGTCAACAATGATATTTTTGACCAATTAATAAGAGGAAAGTTTCAAAAAAATCTTGGAAGCTTTCCAACTGCTCAAAAAGCCTCTTATACTTTTCCATTTCTCAAAAAGCCCATACTTTTTTAATAGATGTCATGTAATTTCAAAAAGTAACTAAAGGTGTTTAAAAAACAAGGCATAGTTGCTCTTCTCCCCAACTTCACAAAATGCCTTGTTTTTGTTACTCTTCTCTCCATTTTTGCAACGTTCAATCTTTGCCAACAACAAGGAAGACCATCTCTCCAAAGCGTCCAGGCGATTACCTCTAAGGCGAGCCTCTCCCCAAAGAAAGCTATTCGATTTTAAGGGTTTAGGGTATATGATTCAGGGGGGGATCTCCCAAAGTAAAAGTTCTTCAATTTTTAGGGTTTATGAAATGTGATTCAGGGCGAGCCTCTCCCAAAGAAAAGTTTTTCAGTTTTAGAGGTTTAGGGTGTGGGATTCAGGGTTGATGTTTGTTTTTGAGTTTAGGGTTGTAATAGTGTGCATGATTTATGATTTTGTGTTTATTCTTTGGGGTTTAGGGTTTATTTTATAGGGCTTGGGGTTCCTAACTGGTTGTGAGAGCGTGCGTATATTATGACAATGTCGATTCAATTCCATTTCATCCATCTCATATACCAAAAAAAAAAAAGAAAAAAAATCATAGAAAAGAGTTGGCTTAAATATACTATTCATCTCTGTACTATACCCCAATATTCATTTTCGTCCCTATACTTTAAAAATATTCAATACGGTCCCTGTACTTTACATATTTGTTCAATACCGTCCCTGACGCTGACGTGGCAGTACATATGAAATACAATCTAATTTTCTGATTTTTTTTATTTACACATGGCAGTATTTTGCTGACGTTGCATACGTATTCTGCCACATTAGCAAAATAATAATTTTTTAAAGTAATTTAAAAAAAATTATAAAAAGTATTTTTTAAAAAAATAATTAATTCTAAAATTATTATTTTGCTGATGTGCCAGAATACGCATGCCACGTCAGCAAAATACTACCATGGGTAAATAAGAAAAATTTAAAAATTATGTTGTATTTCATTTGTACTGCCACGTCAGCGTCAAGGATGGTATTGAACAAATATCCAAAATACAGGGACCAAATTGAACATTTTTAAAATACAGGGACGAAAATGAACATTGGGCTATAGTACAGGGATGAATAATGTATTTTGGCCAAAAGAGTGAAACTTTGGCATAAAAAAGGAAGATATATTAATGAGATTTGCATTACTTCTCAGTATTTCAGTATTTCAGTTTTCAAGAAGAGTTGTTCGTATTTTAAAGGCCAAAGAGTGTATTGGTATATATCTGCTTGGTCATATAGGGGCAAATGCACAGAAAGAGACACATAGAGGGATATTCCTGTTATTTTTTTAAAACCTAACAGTTGCCTTACTGGAGAGACCTGATGGGAACAATTTCAAAAAGGAGGGTCTGATAAGGGAGTTGGAAAGTCAGAGGGGTTGTCGAGAAATTGAAACTATGCCAGGGACAGTATAGTAATTTTATTAATAATTACATTTTTTTTTTTTTGATAAAAGTGGATAAACCACAGTCTTTATGGTAGGCGATTACAAATATAGCGATTACAAAGATAGCAAGTACATAGTTGTTCCTATTCAGAATAATATATTGGCCTGCTTCTAAGCACCTCTCTTCAATCTCTTGAGTCCCGTGGATGGGTCTGAAGAGTCCGAAGATGGCGGGAGATCCCTTTGGTGCTGCGTGCTCCTCCTAAGCTGGTTGGGTATCTTCGAAGTCCCTCCCCGGTGTGTCCTGTTGTCCATCCTCCCTTGTGAATGCGAGGCTCCGTTTGACGATGGATTCGATCGCGACCAGCTTCGGCTTTTTTGACGCATGAGCTGCATCAAACCAAGACAATGTCAGGAAGTCAATGTCACGGATAGTTTTCGTGAAAACGCGTCGTTTATCATGAAAACATCTCCTATTGCGTTCCAACCACACGGTCCATGTAGTTGCCATGGCCAGGAGATTCCATCCCAAGCGGGCGTTGCGGGGCAAGGAGTTGGCGGTCGCTGTTCTTCCCCACAGGTCTTGTACCCTGCAAGGGGGTGCACCCAGCTGTAGAAGTTGTGTGAAGTGTTGCCAGACTCTTGTTGAGTATGGGCATTGGAAGAAAAGGTGTTCTACCGTTTCCTCATTCTCTTCACACAAGTAACATGTCGTATGTGTCCCGTTCCAGCCGCGTTTTCTTAGGTTGTCTAAGGTGAGGACTTTGTTGTCCAACACTAGCCAGACAAATGCTTTGACTTTGAGCGGGCATGGAATTTTCCAGAAGCTTCTCCCTACTTCCGCCCTGATCCCCCCATCCATTAGGAAATAGTAGTATGATCGAACAGTGAAATTCCCTTGGGGGTCGAGTTTCCAGTGTCTCTTGTCTTGTTCTGTGTCCACGCAAGTAAATAATCTCATCGTGAGTTGTTCTAATTCATTGGTTCCTTCCTCGTGGAGTGGCCCATCAAGGAGGATGGGGTGGCCATGTGTGAGGTTTTGTCTTACCATTTGGACCGTGTGGTCTTTTTTACGGGCCATGTTATATAGCTGTGGATATAATGTGCGTGGGGCTTTCCCGTCCATCCATTTGTCCGACCAGAAGAAGACTGTGTCGCCTGGTCCCGCGTCAGCGACGACGTTGTGTAATAATGCTTCCTGTTGTCGCATGATGCCTTTCCAAAAGAAGGAAGCCCTGTGCGGTGTCTTGGTGTAGGGGTTGGGTTCGTTTCTTCTATAGTATTGGTTTTTCACAATTGATGCACAAAGGCTTGCCTTCCCCGTGAGCAGGCGCCACCACCATTTGCCCAGCATGGCTGTGTTGAAGCATCGTATGTTTATTATGCCCCATCCCCCCAACTCCTTTGGTCTTGATAGGCGGTCCCATCTCACCAGTCTATATGCTTTGGCTTCCCTTTCGATCCCTTTCCAGAGGAAGTCCCTTCTGATTTGCTCAATCTGATTAGTCACCCATTCTGGGAAGCGGTAGATGGAGAGCCAATAGTTTGGTATTACTATAAGTACCGAATTGAGCAAAGTGATGCGCCCCCCTAATGATAGAAGTCTCCCTTTCCATGTTGCAAGACGTGCTCTTATTCTGCTGATAATCATTCTCCAGTCATCTTTTTGGGCTTCGTGCCTGAGAGTGGTAGCCCCAAATATTTAATGGGTAAGCTGCCACTGTTGCAACCCATCACTTCCTCAAGGTCTCGGGTTGAGTAGGTTATTGCTTTGATGGGGATGACTTCACTTTTCTGGTAGTTTATTCTTAGGCCAGACAAACCTTCATAGATGAGGAAGATAAGTTTCAAGGTTCTGAATTGTTGTAGGTCCCCAGAGCACAGTATTAGGAGGTCGTCGGCGTATTTTAGTGTGGAAATCTCCTCCTTATCTGTTGGTCCGAATTTAACCCCTCTGAACAAGTTGGCCTTCATGGCATTGGTCATTATTGTACTGAAGACGTCGGTGACAAGAACAAAGAGTAGGGGTGATAGTGGATCCCCCTGCCTTAGCCCTTGTTGGTGTCGCACATAGCCCGTAGGTCTACCGTTTAGAAGGAATTTTACCTTGGACGAGGATAGGATTGTTTTAATCCAGGTGATCCATCGGGGGCCAAAACCTCGAGCATGTAGTATGTCGAGGAGGAAATCCCAATCCACCATGTCGAAGGCTTTCTCCAGGTCCACTTTAAGTAGTGTCCCATTACGTCTTTCTTGTTTCATCTTTTGGATTAGTTGTTCCGCCGCCATAATATTATCTTGAATGCACCTCCCTTTGATGAAGGCCGTTTGGGTATGATCCACCAGGTCATTTATCACAGTTCTAAGCCTGTTAGCTAGCACCTTGGTGACTATCTTCGTCGAGCAATTTAATAAGCTGATCGGCCTATAGTCTGATATGTTGGTGGGTGCGTTCTTTTTGGGTATCAGGGTGATGTAAGCCCAGTTTAGCCTCTCCATGGAGATGTTCCCTTGGTAGAGGTCGTTGAACATTTTCAGGATATCGCTTTTCATGATGCTCCACCCCTGTTGGTAGACAGTCATTGGGAAGCCGTCAGGACCCGGGGCCTTGTCTGGGTTGAGTTCTTGCACTGCTGCCCATATTTCCTCTTCTGTGAAGGGGTTGTCTAACTGTTGCAGGTTTATTCGTTCTTTGTGCTCGAATAACCTATCCCAGTTGATGGTTAATCTATGCTGTCTCTTGGTGCCAAAGAGGTTGGTAAAATGTGTGTTGACGGCAGATGCCACTGCTTCATACCCTTCCACGGTGGTGTCCCCCACCTGTAACCTGTGTATCCAGTTGCGACTCCTTCTTTCATTAACCATCGCGTGGAAGAATTTCGTATTCTGGTCTCCCTCTGTCAGCCATGTGATGCGGGAGAGTTGTCTCCATAGTGCTTCCTCTTCTCTAATAAGATCATCATATGCTTTCCTACATATCATCTTGGTTTGTTCCTCCTCGGGGCTAAGGGTGGTTGTCTCCTCCTTCCTATCCAGCTGTTGTATTTTGTTGAGTGCCTCCTTCTTCATTGCGGCATCTGCTTCTCTTTTTTGTGTATTCCATCTTCTCAGCCTTGTCCGTATTAGTGCTAGTTTTTTAGATATGGTGAAGTCTCCGCATCCTTCAAATTCTGCATCTTCCCACCATTCCCGGATCATGTCCCAGAAACCTTCTATTGATGTCCATGATCTGTTGAAGCGGAAGGGGGTTTGATAGGGGATGTGTGAGCCGCAATCCAACATGATCGGGGAATGGTCGGATCTGACCCTTGGTAGCGCCGTTTGCCATACTTGAGGGAACTCCGAGGACCAGGTGTCTGATAATAGGAATCGATCAAGTCTGATAAGTAGTGGGTTTGTGCGACCATCTGACCAAGTGTATTCTTGCCCTATCAATGGGGGGTCCCAGAGATGGAGGTCATCAATCAATTCCCCAAATTCCCGTCTGCTTTGTGTGTTGTGGGATATTTTGTTGCAGTCTTCATTCGATAGCGTGGCGTTGAAATCGCCACCGATGATCCAGAACCCTCTCCATCGTGATCGAATCATTCTTAATTCATCCCAGAAAGCCTGTTTACGGCTGCGCTCATATGGGCCATATACTGTGGTACACATCAAGAACTTTTGATTTGAACGGTCTTCCAAAATTGCCTTGATGCTGAAGGTGTCGATGTAGCTGCTGATCATATTGAACCGGTTGCTGCTCCAGCCCATACAGCATCCACCCCTGGTATTTATTGCCGGGAGGGTTAGTCTGGAGTCGAAAGCTATCCGGCCCAAACTTCTCCATATACGGTCATCAATACCGGCCAGTTTAGTCTCTTGTAGACAGAAGAGTCCGGTTTGTGTGTGTCAATAAAATCCCTTACGAGGAAGCGCTTTTTCCGCTTCCCCAGGCCCCTAACATTCCATGAGATTAACTTCATAAGCAAACCTTGGAGTGCCCTGGTGGGTAGGGCCTTTTGGGTGGCTTAGTTGCCTCCCCGAGCCCGGCCCGCCCTCGTGGACTCCCTTAATCTCATATGGTGGAGATAGATCTCAGCATCATCAGACTGGTCTATTTCAATTCCCAATTTGAGGGCATTTGAAATAAGTTCCCTGTCAGACCATTCGAATAAGGTTAGAGAATTAGGAGATGGAGATGAGTTTATACCTTGGGGGTCGATTCGTTCCTTTCTCTTCTTTGTGGTTGGTGTGGGAGCCTCTCCTTGATCCGTGGCGGGTGGAATCTTTTTTGGGCGGCCTCTGGGTCTGCTTGGCTCTCCTATGCTCTTGTGTTTCCCTTGTTTTGTTGTTTTGGGCTCTTCCCTGGGCTTTTGGCCTGTTTTCCCTTCATCACTGGGATCAAGTACCTTCCCTTGTAGGTTTGGTGTGTTGTTCCATGTGGCATTTGAGATCAAGTTCCATCCTCCGTTCATGAACTTTGGAATCGTGTTGTTCAGGTCTATGATTCCATGATTGATTAGATCCAAAATGTGCAATGCTTGGGGGTTCAGATTTTCCAGGCCTGGTGGATTAACAATTGGGTTGGAGTTGATCGGATTTATAGATATGGGTAATAGAGGGCCTTGCATGGGCCCTTGTTGAGCATTCCCTTCGTATTCATTTGGGTTATGGTCTTGATTAAAACCTTGCTGATAATTGGAATTGGGCCCCTTTTTTGATATGTTCATCTCAATGACATTCATTGGGGCTGGCCCATCTGTAGGTTTGGTGTAAAGCGTATATCTATTTCAGTGTTATTTAATAGTGGGCTCATTGTATTATCTCTCATTTGGTCCATTAGAGGTGGGCCGTCAATGGGCTCCTTCCCAGGCCTGCGGGTGTACTGCACTTCAGGGCCGCTATTCACGTCTGGGCCAACCAGAGTTGTTACTTCAGTGTGGGCTTTGGATGGCGATTCCCAGTTGGGTTCAGACCGGTTGTTTGTATTGCGCGAATGGGCTCGGTTCATCTCCACGGGTACATTGCATGGCATGGTGAATGACCCATCATGCATCGTTCCCTTCTCTTTCACGTTAAGAGCTTGGCTGTTCGAAACGTGGGCCTGTGAACCCGGCTGCCGTGGTACGGACGCCTGGAAATCCGCCCGACAAGACCTTTCTGGCCTTGTTGCCGTTCCCATGGACCGGTCCTGCGTAGATGCAGGACCGGTCCGAAGTGCATCTTCGTTGCTGTGGGTGTCTCCTGCTATGTCTCGCTTCTGTCCGGTGGTCGCCGTGTTCTCTTTCACTGACCATCGTCCCTCCTTTCCGGTAGCTGCTGCGTTTGGTCCACCTCCTCCTTTCTCCTTCTTTTTGGTCTTCTTCTTCTGCTGTGTCTGGTGCCCGTTGCTGGTTCCGGCGGCTCCCATGTCGAGTTCGTTTGTTATTCTTCCAAACTCGCCATCGCCCCATGGCAGTGGTGGTTCTCCTCTCTCTAATCCCACTAGCACCCTATACTTCCTTGTTCCTATGCTCGTCCAAATGATGCATGGCATGGAACGTCCTTGCCGGATCCTCACTGCCACTCGGATGTCTTCCACGTAGCTACCGCCCCGCCGGTCAATGTAGATGAGATCTCCTACTGATTTGAGGACGCGGCCAGCTGAGTCTCTGTTCCAGCAGTGACATGGTAGGCGTCGAACTTCCAACCATCGAACCTGGCCGTCAGCACGGTCGACGCGCCACAAGTCCGGCGTCCATGGTTCACATTTGAAGGAGAATGGCTGCAGGTGTATCTCTCCGCTTCTTTCCATCTCCCTCGCCTCCGCCGGAGATTTGCATGTGACCATCATCCGGCCGTCCCTAAACTCTTTGGCAGGCCACTGCCAATCCCAGCCAAGTGCTGTCTTCAGCGCCCCCGAGAACTTAGGAGCGTCGACCCATCCTCCTCTGATAGCTGTGATCGTTGCCACCGTGAAGGTCTGCATTTCTTCTTTTCCGTTCATCATGTCGCTATCCAGGGCCAACGATGCGTGGTGCTCCTCTATCTTCTTGGCGGCGGGCTTGTGAGCTGTACTTGCTTTCTCTGCCTTTCCCAGTGTTAGGGAGCTGTGGTGTTCTTCAACTTTCCTGGTCGCCGGCATGGTGGTCGAACTCTGTTTTTCTGCATCCCGCACCGGTGGTCGTGGTGGGTTGTGCTCAACTCTTGTAGGGTTTGGTGAGTTTGTTCTGCCTCCTTGGCTGTTTGAGGCATCCCTGCTGCCGCTTCTCGCTGTGGTTGTATGGCTTCTAGGGCGTTCCTCCTCCCTGTGTTGGTGATGGCCGGAGCTGCGCTTCCTGCAGTCCCGGCCCTTATGGCCTGTGCCGCGGCAGACCCGGCATGTCATAGCCCGCCGGCATGTAGCGGCCACGTGGCCAGGCTTGAGGCATTGCCCGCAAACCTCGATGACCCCCTCTGGTGTCCTGAGGTACGGTGGGGAGCGTGGGCGCATCCCCAGTGGGTGTGATGCTGGCGGGCTTCTGCGTGGTCTCGTATCCTCCTCGGACCGTCGCCGGCGCTTGAAATGTACATCCTCCCAGCCTTTCTCCTCATCCGAGTCCGGTGTCTGGTGTGGGTGAGGTGTTGTTAAAGCCTCTGCAATGAATGAGTGTCTCTTCACCCCAGACACGGCCTCGACGTAGGTACAGTCGTCTCTCCGCGGGCTGTTGTGCGCCTCCAGTTGACGAGGCGGTGCTTGGATGCCCGCTCCGGTCGTCGGTGAAGGCGCGCGTTTCCAGACCTTTGACATCTCCACGTCCCGTCGTCTTTAGCCTCCTGTCTCCGCCGTGCGCCGTCAATCGCCGGAAATCGCGCCGCCCTTCTCTCTTTCACCCCAGACACGGCCTCATATTTGAATTACATTTTTTTTAAGAGGCAATAGTTTTCACCTTGTCAAATCTTACAAAGATTGAATTTATGGCTCTTGATATTACTAGCATGAACGGCCTATCTTGGATTCTAGATGCCAAAACTCCTTTAGATTCTATGGGTAATAAAGACATGTATAATTAAAGAAGCAAATCAAACATCCAATCAAGACAAGGAAAAAACAATGATTTTTCTCCGCTGCCATCTCCATGAAGGATTTAAAATGAAGTAACTTATAGTAAAGAGATCAGGTTGATCTTTGAAGAACAAAGGAAGGATATGATCATAAAAAAAAAGTAATTCTTCCAAGGTAATTTTGTTTTTAAGGCACCTGAAGTTCACTGTTTTTACACATTGACACTTCTATTTTTTTTTAAATATTACTGATGCAGATTTGTTAGGAAACACATTCTCTATTTTTCATGCCCAAATGTACTCTTGCAGCAACAATATCGTGAGGCTTTAAAAAATACTCTAAATCAATTCATGTCCTATTTTGGTTAAGCAAAATAACAAGATACTAAAGAAAAACCATGAATCCCATTCAACTGGTTCTGCCCTATTCTTTGAAGTGAATGCAACATCATCTAATAATTATGGTCGTAGTTGTGGGCGTGATCATGGTTCGTGGATGTGAACGAGGTCGCATAACTATCACAAATGTGGTGGAGTCGCTATAATTATCACAATTATGGGTGGTTACGTACATTAATCACTATTCTAATAATATGAATACATTTAATCACTAAAGGTGGACAAAATAAACAGAATATTGAAAATGTATATATCAATGTGGCTTGAAGGACCATGGCAAGCTTAAATACCTTTCGCACGCTGAAATATCTTGAACTTTATCAAGCATCATTGAAAGCTAAAGGTAGAAACATTGAAATCTTTTTTGTTCAAGCTAATTTTAATCATATGGCCAAGTTGATATGACACATTTGGATGTTGCTGATTTTCTTGTCCACCATGAAGGAGTAATTAATCATCTAACTAGTGATGGAAGTATCCAAAGATCAAATTTCTTAATTGTTTGTTGGTGTGACACTATTATGAAGATTTTCTTTTATATGTCTCATTATGTGTTCTCTTAGGTTAATTAAGTTCCAAGTTTTTTCCTTATATATATATATATATATATATATATATATATATATATATATAATTTCATTTTATTAGAGAAAAAAATTGATATTCATCTGGTTTGATCCAAGATCAATGATACAAATATATATCACCACAACACACACTATATTTGAAGATAAAAAATAATTTTCCCACTTGATAATGGAAAAAGCTTATATTAATGTGAGCACACCCCGACAGAAATCTCGGGCCTCGAGCACGTGACAGATCGACCGTACCCAAGTGGGGACGGGCTCCACTCGGATACAAGGCCTAGGTAATCATGAACATACAACAGACAAGCAGCGGAATAATCAAGATAAACATAATAAAAATAATCAAAATCTACAACGGAAAACAAATCATAAAGGTACATATACCCTACAAATGTCAAGGCCCTACAAGAATCCTACAAAACATACTCTCACTCACAATAAAATAAGAGATTCGCAAACCTCTGCAAATGGTCTCCTAACCTTCGCAAAACTCTTGAGTTCGAGTCTACTACTCCTCAGGATCTGAAAAACAATGAGAACAAATGTATGAGCTTTCAAAAGAAAAACTCAGTAAGGATCCCATAGTCCCACGTTTGATAAGAGAATATCCCAAGTGGGATATCCACATGTGGGAACAAATTTTGAATTTTTTCAAAAAATTTTGGAGGGAAAGACAATATAATAATTCTTAAAGCCTCATAAACTTGTGATTTAAGTGTAATCCCTACAATGATGGTGAATGACCAAAATGCCCTTGCTTTCTTGCTTATGTTTTTTATCATGTCTCCAAATATTAATTAATCCTCTTTCAACATTTCTCCAAATAAAATTGAGTATCATATATATATAGAAAAATCTATAATAATTGATTAGAAAAATATAAATCTAACTAAAAAAAGATAAAAAAAATTGGCCCAAAAAAAACGGAATTATATATTTTGTTTAAAAAAATGTTGAAAAATAAAATGCAAATATAATTTTCGGTTAATCCACAAATCCACGTATTCCACTAAAAAAATAAAAAACTGAGAAAATGGAAGTAAAATAGCGATAAATTCGAAACAAAAAAAATCAAAAAAAAATATTAATATCAGATTTAAGAAAAAAAATCTCCAACAAATCTCCATACATTTCCAATCAATAACTACCAAAAAATGAGAAAAAGATGAAGTTTATACATAATTTTTTTTTAATGGGTTCGGGTATATATTTATTTCTTGCAATTTTGGGTTTTTGGTATTTGCATGGATACTTTGAATTTTCTTGGATTTATTAACAAAATCTGAGATTATTAATAAGATTATAAATTGTATAAATTTTTATAGTTTGTTTTAGTTGTTAGGATTCTGAGGCTTTTTTTTGTGGTATAGTATATATTTATTCATATTTTATGTTGTTTAACAACTGAGGGGATTTTGAAGAGTTTTATTTATTTAATAATTTATTTTGGGTGGTTTTATTAGTTATGATCATTTCTTTTTATTTTTTTATTATTTTTTGGGAAATTTAATAAATTAATACATGATGTTTTCAATATTAGGAATTAGTGGAAAATAATATAAAAAACCTTGATGGAAATATGATATAAGATAACGTACATCATAATCACATATACTAATAAAAATAGACCAAAATGTAGGAACACTCATCACAATTGCCACAAGGCTCGAGATATATTCTCTCGAAGGAGTTGGCCCATATCATGTGCACTACCAGTGTCGTCATCTTGCCAATCCACGCCCATATTTTCTTCTTCAACATAATCGTCTTCGTCCTGTTGCAGCTCCTCATCGCTATTGGCATATTTGCAGATATAATTGTGTATCACAGCGCACGCGACAACAATGTCTCGTTGAGTTTCCACTGAGAACGGTGACGGAACACGCAGGATCTTGAATCGGCGCTTAAGCACGCCAAAAGCCCTCTCGACAATATTCCTGAAACTGGCATGAGCATGGTTAAATTTTTCTTTCCGATTGTGATATCTTGTCTGCCCCTTAGTAAATTGCCCAAGGTGGTATCGCTCCCCCCTGTATGGTGCAAGGAGGCTTTGCGTATTCGCGTAACCTGAATCAACAAGATAATATTTCCCTGCAAGAGTTTATTGTAAATTGTTTCAGCACAGTTTACTAAGTATGATTTTATTCATGGAAAATTGAGTGGGCCCATGTCATCACCTTCCAGGACTGAAAAAGATCCATTTTCCAGGCAGTGTTGCATGATGCGCATGTCCGCAGCCGAACCCTCCCATCCGGCACAAATGTATTGGAACTGCATGTCAAACGACACAACAGCCATTACATTCTGACTGAGGGTTCCGTGCCTATTACGATAGCGTTCTTGGATTTCCCTCGGAACGATCACCGGCACGTGGGTTCCATCTATCGCTCCAAGACAGTCCTACGAACATTTCTTGTGTTTTAGTTGCAACGCAAAATCAAAGCACAACATCAATTATTCTTACCTTGAACGGGGTGTTGCGAACCAATGTGTGAGGTGGCTCATCTCCGGTTGGCAGCTGGATCATCTCCTCGCTTAAGATGCACATGGCACGAAGTACTGCATGGAAATAGCGGCTCACAGTCTCAGAGCTGTGCTGAAATTGCTCACAAGCAACTCTATTTGCTGATGCATGTGCCACGACGGTCATAAATATTGCAAGTTGCTCCAGGACGGATACCGTACGGCCATTGCGTAGTAGGCCACGCGATTCTAGCAATGTCGCGAGTCCCCTGAACACATGCGGCTCCATTCGAAATATATTGTGCGACCGTTCCGTGTGCCCATCCAACATGTTTTCAACCAACTGGTGACCTGTAAATGGGCGTGTGTGTTGTGGTCGCCTCGTCCTTGTTGCTCCATATCTGATGGTGTCAATTAACAGACGAATTAGGATGTCCAGCTCCTCTTCATCTTCCTCAAAGATTCTTTCCCATGGCCTCACCATAACAACTTTTTTTTGGGGTTGTCGGCTGAAAATTTTGAGGATGCTAGTTGAGGGAGACCTCCACCACATATATGTAGACATCTTCACAAATTGGTGAAAGATTACGGATTTGCATAATAATTGAGCAAGTATCCAAAGAAGTCACATGTGTACTAATTAAACAGAAGAAAGCAATCATGACTACTAACTTGTCATAAATCCTACCATCCAAATTGACTAACAATAGCAAGATTGATGACGAAATAGGATTATCCAGCAATACAAGACAAACAAAAATTCACAAGTCCAATATAAACACATGCAAAAGGACCCATTAAATATTGTCAAAACAGTCTTTGGAAATTATTACACTGTGATTCTCCAACAATAATGAGAAAAAACAAGCATATATACTACAACAGAGACAGAGATACACATCTCTTACATTTGTTCTCAAATACTACACATCACCAAACATAAAACATTGTCCATTAAAAAGGCCCCATTCTACATAAAAGTGTTAACAACTTTTTTGTGAAAGTTACTTGTGATATTGAAAAATGGATCCAGAACAGCAACAGCAGCAGCAAGAAACTGAAACACCCCTCAGAACAGCATCAGCAAACTGAAATCTTCCACTACATTCTGAAAAAAAAAAGAAGAAGAGAATATCCCTTTAAAAATTGTTGACACCAAAACTGAAACATTCTAAATCAAGCAATAATCATGAAGAAATGAATGTGAAAAGGACAGATGAATGAATCTTTGGAGAAGTTTGAAAATGACAAGTGAATTCTATTGAACCAACCACAGCAAAGAGAAGAACAAGAGAAGCAACATGATCAAGGACCAATATATTGATAAATGAGAGCATCTATCTATCTATTTCATAATCAATCATAAAAAAAAGCTAAAAAATTTAGCCCAACAACCAACTATCCAAAATTGTTATGCATTCTTACTGAATTTGGACTAGTGGAGTGTTGTAAGTATTGAACTTCCTGGCATTTGTGTTGCCTTATCAGTAGTAAGTTGAAAACAATATATTGTGTCATAACTGTTTTGGTCATGATGATAATTATTAAGAGAGGCTGTTTTTTCTCTCCATCCAACTAAAGTTAAAAATCGAGTACCAATGTACCATTTTCTAATGAAGACCCTACTTAAACAATCAGCAATTTTCAAAACAGCAGTAATTTGTATCAAGTTCTCACTCCCATACACTCTTTCATGAAAGTGCGGTTATCAGGAAACAGGTTGTTCAACAGTTAAGGGTCATCATTGGCTCTTTATATTCAGTTACAAGTATATTCAAATTTTCACTAAAAAAATTTATGTGCTATTATATACAGTTATAATTAATTATATTCAGTTATAGTTAATCACTAAAGAAGAATTCAGAAATCCAACCAAAGATGAGAATTGGTGCTTAATTATATTCAGTTATAGTTGATCATTGTGTTTTTTTTTTTTCCACTAATCCTTGAAGCCTCTCTAGTATTCAAACTCATATGATTCCTGTATAAGCAAAGTGGTGTTAGTATGCTATCATCCATCATTCTAGATGAGAATTCAGTTACAAGTATATTCAAACTCATATATTCAGTTACAAGTATAAGCAGAGTGGTGTTAGTATTCAAACTCATATATTCAGTTACAAGTACATTCAAATTTTCACTAAAAAAATTTATGTGCTATTATATACAGTTATAGTTAATTATATTCAGTTATAGTTATAAAAAAGAATTCAGAAATCCAACCAAAGATGAGAATTGGTGCTTAATTATATTCAGTTATAGTTAATCACTGTGTTGTTCTTTTTTCCACTAATCCTTGAAGCCCCTCTAGTATTCAAACTCATATGATTCCGGTATAAGCAGAGTGGTGTTAATATGCTATCATTCATCATTCTGTAAAAAGTGTAGACTTTTCCTCTAAACTGAGTCTAAATTAAGTGTGGATGCTATGATGTACCACTGACCAATAGAAACTCAGTATCCTCCCTACCAAGTGCAAGCATTAACAAAGTTGACTGACTAGTCATGCCTTTCTTTTATTATTTTTCTATCTCAATTTTTATACAAATGACCAGAATCATCATATAAATTGTATCCACATCATAGTTTAAAAGCTATACTATAAAGCTATACTATATATATATATATATATATATATATATATATATATATATATATTTGGTATAACATATAGATTTACTTTTTGTTCAATGAAGTCTTCTGGGTCAACTGCTCACCGGTACAAAGAAGAATACAGAAAGAAAGATTAAATGGGAAGACTAGATAAATTGGCAAACAACATATGGATTTTGTGTTTCTTTTTCTCATTACCTTAATTTTTATATTAAATCAAACATTAGACATAAATATAACTAGGGTGGAAGACTAGAGATTTGGAAATAATGGACTTGGAATAGCCAGTCAAAGAAAGGCAGCAATTAAGAAGACATTGTGGTCACTGCTAGCACATGAAGCTCAGTTGGAAAAGATTGATGAATGGAAACATATTTATCAGAACAAGAACACATTTATAGAAACCCCAACAGTTCCAAAGTCCTATTTTATAGTTAATTATATTCAGTTACAAGTATATTCAAATTTTCACTAAAAAAATTTATGTGCTATTATATTCAGTTATAGATAATTATATTCAGTTATAGTTAATCACTAAAGTAGAATTCAGAAATCCAACCAAAGATGAGAATTGGTGTTTAATTATATTCAGTTATAGTTAATCACTGTGTTTTTCTTTTTTCCACTAATCCTTGAAGCCTCTCTAGTATTCAAACTCATATGATTCCGGTAATAAGCAGAGTGGTGTTAGTATGCTATCATTCATCATTCTGTAAAAAATGTAGACTTTTCCTCTAAACTTCATCAGGAGTACAAATTAAGTGTGGATGCTATGATGTACTACTGACCAATAGAAACTCAGAATCCTCCCTACCAAGTGCAAGCATTAACAAAGTTGACTGACTAGTGATGCCTTTCTCTTATTATTTTTCTATCTCAATTTTTATACAAATGACCAGAATCATCATATTGTATCCACACCATAGTTTAAAAGCTATTCTATATATATATTTTTGGTATAACATATAGATTTACTTTTTGTTCAATGAAGTCTTCTGGGTCAAAACTAATATATTTTGGTTCAAAACCATTACCTTGGACCAACCTACAGAATTAGACTCCTTGTACTAGTCTCTACTTCATAAAAGCCAATGGACTTTATATTAGAGTATGAATTAGTGTGATAGTATTTTATTGGTTGTTTAGCTACACGTATTATATATCCATTCAAAACTTCAAAATTGGGGATTCCCAGCTCTGAATTTATATATGAACTCATAACACACACAAAATTGGTAAGACAAAAAGATTACAAATTGAATGGAAGGTCAACAATGGCAAATAACTCAAGTACAAACATCACTTAAGTCAAACAAGAGAGGCATGTGAAAAAATTGATCAATGCCTCAGAAATTTTTATCTCATTATGCATCTATCTAACCAATCGTAAACTAATTTTGAGAAGTGATATTTTCCACTAACATTTCATGGTTACTGGAGCAATATTAACAGCAAAACAGGGTAGAACAGCTCATTAACAAAGAAAAAGATTATTTTTTGAATGGAAGGGCATCAATGGCAAGTAACTCAAGTACAAACATCACTTACAGTGTTTTGTGGAAGCACCAGCCATGCCGTTAAGCCTGATTTTGAAGCACAAGTTTTGTAAGAACCAAATCCGAAATGAAATCTATTAAAAACTATTTTGTCAAGGGGAATACCTGATCGTGCCATTCCTTCACGTGTGCGCGCAACCAGTACAACTGAGCAGATGGACGCATTTTCATGAAGAAAATACGTTCTTTGCGGGATCTCAACGCCTTGCCCGCTATAAACATCTCCTCATCAGTGACGTCAGGCAAGGTCTTCAACTGGTCAACGCAATCTGAATATGACCACATATCATCCTTGCTTTTGAGTTCTTCCGCGATAATGCTCCTTCGCGTGCTCAGATCCACCAATTTCTCCACCATTTCCTGTGTTTGCTCTTGACTTCTCTTCTTTGTCCCAACAGTGCTTGAGTTCCGTACTGGTTTCCTCTTAGAACTGCCCAAAACATAATCTTTGCTGCAAACTTTCAGACCCGCCTGCTGCTCTGTTTCTGTGTGCTTCTCTACCTGTTTTTCCGTGGCATCCCCAGTCGAATCAGTGCTCTCTTGTACTTCTACTATAGGTGTGTCTCTGTACTCACTGCAACCCGTGTGACTTGCGTATTGCCCAGTTGCGGTCGACGAACCAGCAAGTTCGTGTATCTTCCAGAACAGGGGGAAAGGTTTATCTCTGGCAACCTTGTATTCCTTGTTGAACTGCATGATTTCACAAAACTTATGTTACAATTCAACATTTTCTAGACAAAAAGTATTAAAATTCAGCTATGAACGCACAAATTCAGTTGGCGCTTACCTGAATAATCTCTTCCCAAACAGTTGGGCAGCCAGGAGTTGGTCGATGATTGTCGTGATCCCACGACCATCCACTCTTGGTCACCAAGGACGAATACAATCTGTACAACTTCTTTAAGGTCTTCCACCTACTCTTCAACTGCTGCACCGTGATGTCCTCTTTGGTCGTATTACCGTACGCATTAAATACTCGGGCCCACGCTGAAGGGCTGAATGAGCCTGAACACGTCTTATTTCCGGCGCATTTCTCCAACAACAGTCGCACAAGTAATTCATCATTGTCAGGGGACCAATTGCTTCTTCGCGGCATCCTCCGCACTTCTGGCTGGGATGGTGCTTCTTCGGGTTGGCATATTCTCACTGTATTGCTTCCCTGTCCCATGCCCTGCATCGATATTGGTTCCGATAGATGCACTGGTTTCAAACAAATGTGAAGGCACAGGTGAGGGTTAGTGAAAGATAATGATCATGCCTCTTCACTAACTAGGTAATGTTCAACCTAACAACAACTACAATTCACCCTAACTGAATTAGTTTTAATGAATCATCTGCAAAATATTTTGGTTCCAATTCAAAGTACAAACATGCAAATCACTTGAGTTATCTGTTTAAATACTCCACCACCTCTAAATCACATCCATATTAACTATATATATAGTGTGGCACTTCACATGATCCACCTGGATTCACTCAGTAAAAAGTAATTCTCCCCAGGCCATCATGCTTGGCTTAAGGTCATGCCAAGCTTCTCTATCCCCAAATGTAATTAATACAAAAAATTGTATATATTTATATAGTAACAAAACTTGTAAAATAAACTACAAGTTTGCAGTTTTGTTTGGGTACATATAAAAACTTTATTTTCTTTTTTATTTTTCCCTATTGTTATTTTTCAGGAAAAATATAAACACAAGCAATGTATATACACAATTCCAGGAGAGTTTTGTCAAACCTAAAAACAAATAACACAAACTCCATGAAGAATGGATCCATAGTTGAATTGTAGTTAAATGAAGATTGGCATAGGTAGAGAAACAACTAAACTCCAATTCAAATGCATCAAGCACTGCCTCATAAACTCCAATTCAAATGTCAAAATCAAAGAATAATTCAAGGATCTTTGTTTAAACATACCTTCAGAGCGTTTAGGAATCGACTTCGTCCATCCGATCCATGTAACGCTCGCGCTCGAAGATGATCGTGAATCCAGTGCTCAAAAACCACAAATTCAGTCCGGATATTGCTTGGGAAAAACGAGAAAATGAGGCTGGCGGAATGTAGGCAGCGTAGAGAGGAAATCTGAGAGCTTGCTTGGATGGTGAGAAGCTTCGATGGTGAGGAAGAGCTCTGGCGGCGAGTGTATGATGGATCGCTCTGCTCGTGAAGATGAGAAAGGGCGTAGGGCTACAGTTAACCCCCAACGGACATTGACTCATCCAACCAATAATGGGGTGCCACCTGCAAGGGGTAATTTGGTCTTTTAACTGTGCTGTTGATAGGATGAAGTGTTGTTAATTGATCTAATGATTTTAATGAGATGAATCTTTTTTCCCTAAAATATGGAATAGTGACCATGGGAATATTCCAGGGGATAAACCCCTATCAAACACAGGCATAGGGAATACAATGTAGTCATGTCCAACAATAAAATAATACCACGGAAAGCAGCCAAACAAACAACATGACTAAATGGAACAAAACGGAGTCCACACCCCACATCATCCAATAACTAGGAGTCTCAAACCTACCCCAAAGAATCTATCAACGGTAGGGACTCCTAACCACAACTACAACCTCAAGCTCAGAAAGAGTAATCCAAAGAAGACTTTCATGAAATATCCCCCTGTCAGCAATATCAGCCTCAGCTGGAATCGACCCTCCGGTCGAAAGTTGGTAGTGTCATTTCCCATACTTGTCGACACGGTAAGCGTATCGTCCCTTTGACAGGTTCGACGGCCAGACTATTCTCCCCCTGACATGGAACTATCAGAATGTTAGGGTGTCCTTATCCCAGAACGCTCCACAGGAGCCTCGCTCCACTGTACTTGGCGGAAGAATCTACAAGAATGGAGAAATTGACACATACCTACCCAGACGGAGCACAGACTCACGTATTCACAAAGCCACATGCCGATCAATGGATAGGCAAGTTCAGCAAATACAATCACACATGAATGGATACTAACCGTGCACACATAATCCTGGAAACAATCCAACAAATCCAGATATCAAGTATGTGTAAGCAGTCAATAAAGTAATGATCAATTTCATTAAGAAAACATGTAAGAATATAGTAGCAACAAAATCAAGAAATAATCAATCATTGAGTGGGAACTAGGCAAGAGTATTTACTATAATACCCTGATTTTTTAAAATTAATATGAAATAAATTAAAATGAGGATTAATGCTGAATTAGAGGGTAAAAATTTATATAAGAAAAGGTTGGGGGTTAAATTGAGAAATTAAAAAAAAATAGTTAATTAATTAATTTTTTAAAAAAAAGAGAGAAAAAAAAAAAGCAACTTCCACGAAGCTGTTGCCCTCTCCACCGCCTCATTTCTCTATAAATCAACCAAGCATCAGAAGCTAAGAGATAGAGAGAAAGGAAGGAAAAAAAGAAGTAATAGAGAGAAGAGAGAGGAATGAGGGGAAAAGAAGGAAAGAAGAGGAGGGAAGGCAGGCAGGAGGAAAGAGAAGAAAGAAAGGAGAGGAAAAAAGAGAAGGAAAAGAGGAGGGAAAGAGAAGAAAAAAGAGGAGGAGAAAAGGGACGGTCAGGGAAGAAAATAAGAAATGAGAGAAGGAAAAGAGAGAAGAAAGAGAAAGAGAGAAGAGAAAGAAGGATTTTTAGTTATTTTTCAGTTATTTTTTTCTCTCTCTTTTCGAAGTTTTCTTAAGGGAAGCTCTAACAAAATCAGGATTTGGGTCAAAGGTAAAACTACTGTTAATTTCTCGATTCTTTTAAAAATTTTGTCCGTGGGAGTATATATATATATATGTACCGGTGTCCGTATTTTGGTCGGTTATATATATATATGTGTAGAAATTCGCCTTCATGGTCGGTTACACATATATGGATAGACGGATATATATAATTTCATCCCGTGAGTGGATAATAATTTCATAGTAGCGACTTCCCACTTTTTTATGCTTATATAAAAATGGATTAAATAAAAAAATTTACTCAAAGGATGTGATATTAAACTTCTTTAAGGGAATGACTTTAATAAGAAAATGGAAGAAAATAGAATATATAAAATTGAATACGCAAGAAATTAAAACCTTGTCCAAAGAAATGACTTTTGGATATTTTGGTGACACAAGAAATCACCAGAAAGCTTAACCAGGAAGAAAGGTAAGGTATCCACTTTCTTCACGGGGTAAAGTTAACCCTTTCCTTTGCATTTTTTTTGGATTCCATGGGTTAATCTTGAAGCCTATCCATGGTTGGATTTTTTTTTATGCTTTATCACACACTAAAATGGCTATATTTTCTTGCCTCCTTATGAAAGTGAAAATTTTGAAATCCTTTATGTTCTTATGTGATTAAATGCTTTATTTCTATGTCTGGACAAATGTTATGTTGACGAGTGGGCCCAGAATTATACAACCCTCCAATGCATTGGGTAAAGCATGTCCTTGGAATGGGAAAATCCAGTGGATAAGAAGTATGGTGTCATGGCGGTTAACCCTGACAACTTTATGTTATGACGTCCAGACTGTTCATGAAATTATTTTATATGTTTGATAGTTATGTTTGATATTTAATACCCTCCATGACTTTGATATTTCAATATCTTTATTCTCACAGTTCATGTTTTTACTCACATAGTTCATGTTTACCTTACTGGGCTATTTCAGCTCACCCCTTTGTTTCTTTGATTTCCAACCCCAGGTGAAGTAGAAGTCTAAGAAAGGAAGTTGCGTACTATGACTCTTGACAGCAGTTGAGAGTTTAAGTTTATGTTTTAGTATCTTGTTCATGTATAAGGGTTTGTAATATTGTGTCCGGTATCTTCAACTTCGAAACTCCTAAACTTTTGATCATTATGATCTTGGGAGATGTAATAAATTATGTAAGGATTATGTATGTTTAAGCTATGTTTTGAGATTAACGCACCCGATCTGGAGCTTCCGGATTTGGGGGCGTTACACTTACTTATATCTCAAAGATGACTAGAATCACTCGGGACTCCCTCCTGACGTGTCTCTATACTCCACACCGGTATCTGGCAATATGACCTATATTAGTATTTTGTTACAAGCATAACCATCTCTTGTTTAATAGTGTTTTATGGGCTCAATCCATTCTAGGTCCCGATTGGGTTCAACCACTTAAGGATTTATATGTCCCTTATAGAAGCCGACCCATGACATCTCTATTACTGGAAACCCAACCCAATTACAAAGAACTTGGGCTTGGTCCATCAACACCACCCATCTAACATGGGCTTGAGTTATATATGAACCCACTCATGCATGCAACTATCTTTTTAAAGTTAAGCATGCTATTATAATCCCCATTAACCCATTAGTGATTCTACTTAATCATAATCTAAACTATATATTAACAAATATAATGTTCAGGACCAATCAGGGAAACACCATCATCAGCACCACTATTTACCCACCATTTTCATGCAACCAACCCTTAGTTCACTAAGTATGCATGCCAAACATCAAATCCCATAAAATACTTATGTATGCATGACAAATATTAACTCTTCTTAAGATGCTTATGTATGCATGACAATGAATGACCAGGCCCATGTATACTCTTTCTTCTCTCACTCTTTTCTATCTATACATTCTGAAAATCTTATCACTGATTTCCTCCTGTACATACCCCATGAGGACTGCTCAAAGTAACTCCATGCTAAATCATTTAAAGCCTAACCATCCAAGTATAGACTCAACCATTGGATCATCTCATGCAACCCATCTCACACTATGTTATCTTTACAGCAATCTTAATGAAATCTTAGAGGAATGAATCCATAAGGGTCATACAAAAAGAGGACTCCAAACAGCCCGCTAAGTGTTTAATCTAGAGATCTCCTTCTCCCCCAAGCCCATGAATAATCTCTCTACATCTTATCGAAACAACTAAATATGATCCTCCATCCTTGCTATGTTAAAAAAAAAACAAGGGAGAATAAATTTATGCATATCCCTGAACCCTTCTAGTATGCCTATACACTGAACCTATGCATTCCCCATACATGCTTTTCTCCTTCTAATAACCATGCAAACAACTAGGAATAACTCAGGCTGTTATGCACCTGTGAACAATCTAAGTTTTCATGCAACCTAACTATGAACAAGACTTTCATCCATGTTAACATACCCCTACAGCCATGTAACAAGTCCACAAGGGTTTAGAGATGCTCACTCACGAGGTAAGGGTTCACTACGCTCTCGGGAAACCGCTCCGGCGACGGGTGGCTGATGAACGGTGCGTCACTCATGAACGTGGGATATTTCTTCTCGGCCTCCGAAGTTCAACGGGGAGTCGTGGACGCCCACCGTTAGCTCCTCCGGGGATATCTCTGATGACTCACGACTTCCCAAGTAGGTTGTGGCCGTATTTCCTTCTCAGTTCCTCTCTTTTCTCTATTGAACAGGTGGGAACGATGGTGGCACTAGTCATGGGCGTAAGAGAGAAGGCTGCTAGGGTTTAGACATAACCTTATCTCTTATAGGAGAGTTCGCAGGGAGATTTGAATGCTGGCGATCCCATTGATGGCGGCTAACAGGCGAGTTATGATCGCCTCCACGGTTGGCCTGCGCGAGATCCACGGAAGAGATAGTGTTGGTCAAAGTGGCGCCTAAGATGAAGGAAAAGGAATTCACACGTTTTGTCCTGTTAGGTTGCCACGTGTTGAGACCGTGACCGTCGGATGAGTTTATATTAATCTTAGCTTTTGATCTTGATCGCCCAAAACGATTAAAAGATTTTTTATGCATGGTTTCTCGTGGCTTTTTAGTAAAGAGCCCTCCGGGTTCTTTTAATTAGTATGCAACTCTCATGGCTTTTTATTAAAGGGTCCTCCTGGCTTTTTTAATTGGTATGCAACTCTTATGGCTTTTTAGTAAAGAGCCCTCCAGGTTCTTTTAATTAGCATACAAGTCCTCTCCCACAGAGAGGCCCACTTTGCAAGTCCATCTTCTCCTTGAAATTATAGATAGGTCCTCAATACCCCATCTAAATCTAATTAAGAGAGAATCCAATTAAACCTCTCTTTTTTCCAATAAAAATCCAATTAAATGCAAGTTTGAGGAATTGCATTTTTTTTAACCAAATAATCAGGGAACAACTAGGGAAAAATAATTCCATAAAATCTTCAAATTTTACAGTTAATTTAATATCTGGTAGCATAAGATTTATTGAATTGCTATAGAAGAGCCAATATTTTACTACATGGAGGAACAAATTTATATAGAAGATGCATTGTTTTCTACTAAAGTCTCAAAGGAATTTATTATGTTTTTAAAATTTTCATTAAACGGATATCATTGAATTCCTTTATATTACATCTATTATCTTGAGTAAGAAGTGTGTATTGGAAATGTTACCCACTTTGTCCTTTAGGATTGTACTACACAAATATTAGAATGATTAAAACTCATGCTATAGGAAACTAGAAATAACTAATGATTTTAATGTTAATTTGGCATGGCCTGTTGGGCCATCTCGGATCAATAATGATGTAAAAAGTTATTACAAATTTATACGGTCATCTATTGAAAACCAGAAGATTATTCAATCTAATAGATTCTCATGTGTTGCTTGCTCTCAAGGAAAATTAATTATAAGGCTATCACAAGCTAAAGTTGAGACTAAATCTCCTACATTTTTGGAATGTATTCCATGTGATATATGTGGACTCATACATCTACCATGTAGAACATTTAGATATTTTATAATTTTCATTGATGCATCGACAAGATGGTCACATGTGTGCTTATTATCAACTCACAATTTGACATTTGTAAGATTACGTACAAATGTTATTTGTTTGCAATCACATTTTCCAAATTATGCAATCAAGACAATTTTTCTGGACAATGCTAGTGAATTTATGTCTCAGTCTTTTAATGAATTTTGCATGTTAGCTAGAATAACTGTTGAATTGATACGAAACCTGCTAAGTCCGGACGTAACCCATAACAAAATTAGTCCTTCGATTCTTTCTACAATCAGGTTTGGATGGAAACTGAGACCCGGTTTTTATGAAGAAGCAAGAACCTTGGTATGGTGAGGACACCACAAACAGCTGGGATGGAAAATCGTTTGATAAGTCGAGATGAACGCCATAGAACAATCCTGATAAATTATTGTGAGGATGCCACAAACGGGGATGAAAATCCGTTTGATAAGTCGGTATGAATGCCACAGGACAATCCTGATAAGTTCGATAGATAGTTCTATGAAAAGCCAAAGAGAATTTCTCTCACTTTTTCATTCAAACTAACTTCCAATTATATAGTTTAACCAATATATAGGCTAATACAAGAGAATTTGAAAAGTCACACACTAAACTCTCTCCCAACTCCAAGAGATATATTAAATGTCTCAATTTCCAACAAATCATGTACGCGTAATTAAACTCTCTCCATTTTCAACCTCACTTCATTCTCAAGACTAATAAATAGTATAAGATGCCACGATCAACGCATACGTGTGTTCTCTTTCAAGCAGATCGTGGGAAATTAATCTCCACATGGCTCTCCAGGAAAGGGCTGACTTATTGTGTGGTCTCGTCATTCTTAGCGAACCGGATCATACCACGTGTAAATCCTATCAAGGTGGAATTGAACTCACTTGTAAACCATTAAGTTTTTGGACTTGTAGTCCATACTCCAAATGGTGTAAAACTAGTAGGATATATCTGGGTATTTGTGTAAAAACGAAATGAGAAAAACCAGATTATGAGATATAACGCATAACTTGTCATACAAGGTTTACCCAAAAACTTGGTATTGATTATGAAGAGACATATTCTTCTATGGTGGATACAATCACATTTCAATATTTAGTCTCATAATACATGAGAAGCTAAAAATATTATTGATGGATGTAGTTATAACCTATTTATATGGCTTGATAATGATATCTATATGACACTCCCTAAAGGAATTAATTTGCATGAAGAACTCAATTTGAATTCCCAGGAAATTTTTTCGATAAAATTAAATAAATCTTAATATGTACTAAAGCAATCCGGATGCATGTGGTATAATCACCTTAGTGAATATTTGTTGAAAGAATGCTATAAAAATGACCCCATATGCCCATGTGTTTTTCTAAAAAGATTCGGATATGAATTTGTCATAATTGCTGTTTATATTGATGACCTAAACATTATTGAAAGTGCTGCAGAGCTATAAAATGCCGTGGGTTATTTAAAAAAAGAATTTGAGATGAAAGACCCTCGAAAGACAAAGTTTTGTTTGGGTCTTCAAATTGAGCACTACATAAGTAGAATTTTTGTCCATTAATCAAATTGTTTAACAAAAGTATTAAAAGTATTTAAAAAAAGAATTTGAGATGAAAGACCCTTGAAAGCCAAAGTTTTGTTTCGGTCTTCAAATTGAGCACTACACAAATGGAATTTTTGTCCATTAATCAAATTGTATAACAAAAGTATTATTAAAATGATTCTATATGGACAAAACACATCCATTGAGTTCACCAATGGTTGTAATGTCACTACCTTTGAAAAATGACCCTTTTCGACCTCAAGGGGATGATGATGAATAACTTATTGCTCATGAAGTACCATACCTTAGTGTAATTGGAGCACTAAAGTACCTTGCTAGCAATACACAACCTGATATATAATTTGCTTTAAATTGATAAGGAAGGCATAGTTTTTCTCCAACATGAAGATATTGGCATGGAATTAAACATATACTTTGATACCTTTGAGGAATAATGGACATGGGCTTATATTTCTCAAATGTACCCAAATCAGTTTTAATTGATTTTGCAAATGCAAGATATTTATCTGATTCATACAAAGTTTGATCCCAAACATAGGTTACCTATTGATGCAAGAGAGATCAAGTCAGATAATGCCAAGTTGGTGGATCAATGTAAATTATGGGAAGTGATCGAGCCTAGTTGTGATTGGGACAGTTTTGGGGTGTGATTCAGTTATTTGGCCATAACTTTGGCTACAGGTGTCAGAATCGGGCGTTTGACCCCGATTTGGAAAGCTCGTTGCGGTGCACACGACATGGGGACATCATCTTTGATGGATTATTAGTTATTTTGAACTATTTTTAGAAATACTTTATCCGTCGAATTATGGTTTGATTTGAGTCCTGTTTGATCTAGGATTTTGGATAACTATTTGGTTTGTTTTAAATTTTATGTTTAGATAAGTTTATGTTTTGAATAATTATTTGGTAATTTTAGCAAATTTAGACAAGTGGATAGGGTTCTTGATTAGTCTCTTGAAACCTATTTAATCCGCTTGTGGATTAGGGTTTTGGTCATTGAATTTTGAGTAAAAATATTTCCTTTTGGATTCTTATAGATTTTTTCTCTGTTTTATCTCTCTTGCTATCTTCCTTTCGCAATCCAGTACTTACAACCAGCCCACAGGTTAATTGCTATCCTGCTCGGCGTGACCTATTCACATGTGAAGGCACCTCTATTTCATGCCGTTATGTAAATCAAACAATAGTTTCTACTTCTAACTATCCATGGATTTTAGAAATTCATGAGACAAGCCTTGAATGAGTCTGGTAAGGTCTAAAACTCAACATATTCGAGAAATGTGTGGTATGTCAACCAAGAAAGAAATCCAACAATGTTATATAAAGAAAACATTGATTGCTTAACTCAGTTAAAGAAATGATACATTAAGAGCGATTGGTCAAAACATATTCCACCAAAAGTTTTTGTTCACACATAGTTTCCAAGAAAATGGTGATATTAATGTGCAATTCTTTTTTCAAGTAACAATCTATCAGATTTATTCACCAAAACCCTTCCTACTGCAACATTTGAAAAGTTGATACAAAAATTGGAACGCGTTGTTTTAAAGATGTCAAATAATGCAGTGATCAGGGGACCTAGGTTTCTCCCATAGGGCTTTTCTTGGTAATAAGTTAGCATTTCAAAGTGTAATCTTGAAAAGAATTGTCTCTTTTCCCTTTACTAGAATTTTTTCCCATGAGGTTTTTTCCATCTAAAGTTTTAATGAGGCATATTCTTAATACAATGGACATTCAGAGGGAGTGTTAAATATATATATGTGAATGTTGATTGCACTCTCCAACCTTTTAAATCTCCTAAAATCTAATGTACCTCTTTATGAAATTTATGAAAGTACATCTCTATCTTCTAAGTGTATCTGAAGTCAGATGAAGAAAAGGCTAAGTGATGTGGTCTCAGCTGTAATTAAGTTAGAAGTTTTTATTAATTTAAACATTTAGTTTATGCATGTTTTAGAGTTAGTTATAGATAGTTTATCTAAAGTGAACGTGGGAGTCATGGGTAGTTTTTTCTTATTTTAGATTGTGATGTCAGTCAGTGTTATGACTTTTAATCTCTTCTTCTGAATATATGAAATGTTGTTGTCTTCTTGGTGAACAATCTTCTACAATCTCCTTGTTTGGAAGCTGATCTCTTTGTTTGGAAGCTGACAATTGGTATCAGAGCCTTCAAATTCGATCTTTGGAGGCTGTGGAGATGGGAGATACACCAAGCTTTGTCTCAAAGGTACCTGTGTTTAATGGTCAGAACTTTGCAGCTTGGGAGGTAAAGATGAAGGCCTACTTGAGGGCATATGATTTGTGGGATGCTGTGGAGAAGGATGATGATGTGGATCCTCTCCCAGAGCATCCAACTGCAGCTCAGAAGAAGAATCACACTGAAGCTATAACCAAGAAGTACAAAGCTCTTACTGTAATCCATTCAGCTGTTAGTGAGGAGTTGTTTACAAGACTTATGACCTGTGATACTGCAAAACAAGCATGGCTCAAACTCAAGGAGGAGTATGAGGGTGACTTGAAGGCCAGAAGAGTTCAAGTTCTCAACTTGAGAAGAGAATTTGAGATGTTGCGGATGAAGGATGGAGAGACAGTAAAAGAGTTTGCTGACAGAGTCATGGGAGTTGTAAACAGTGTTCGACTGCTTGGAGAGGAACTAACAGATCAAAGAGTTGTGGAGAAGGTGTTGGTCGGTCTTCCTGAAAGGATCGAGCATAAGATTGCCTCTTTGGAGGACTCCAAGGACCTTACAACCATGAGCATTGGTGAATTGGTGAGCTCTCTTCAAGTAGTGGAGCAAAGACAGAATATGAGAAGAGAAGAGAAGGAGTCCAAAGGGAAACCAAGTGAAAGTGCATTAGTTGCTGCTGAGAAGACTAAATTCCAGAAGAAAACCTTCAGAAAGACTGTTGGAAAATTCGCTGGGCCTACAAAGAAGATCAATGTTCAAGATGGCAGTCAAAGCAGCAGCCATGTGAAGAAGTGGAGAGAGTTTCCACCCTGTCCTCACTGTAAACAAACTAACCATTCACAAAATTATTGTTGGTTTCGACCGAGTGTTCAATACAGAAGATGCAAGCAATTTGGTCATATTGAGAAGGTTTGCAAGAGTGATCAACAACAACCAAAAGCCCAAGTTGCAGAAGAAGTGGAACAGGAGGAAGAGATGATGTTCATGGCCTCTGTAAATCAAAATTCTGAAGATGCATGCAAGAGAGACTGGCTATTAGATAGTGGATGCACTCATCACATGTGTGGAGACATTGATTGCTTCAAGGAGTTAGATTGGAACTATATATCCAAAGTGAAGATTGGCAATGGAGATTATGTTGCTGTGGAAGGGAGAGGTGTTGTTCTTATCAACACACCAGGAGGTAAAAAGCAAATTGCTAATGTGCTTTATGTGCCTGAAATTTCACAGAACTTAGTAAGTGTAGCCCAGCTACTTGATTCTGGTTTGACACTTAATTTTCATGATAAAAAGTGTGAGATTTTTTATAAAGAAGGTGTTAAATAAATGGAGGTGGAGATGTATGGCCATAGTTTTCCTTTGAAGTGGAGGGATGAGACTGCACTCCATGTAAGCATGGATGAAACATCTCTGTGGCATAAAAGGTATGGGCATTGCAACCTTGAGACTCTAAAGCTGATGACAGACACTCAAATGGTGACAAATATGCCTATTATACATACAAAAAGAAGCATGTGCAGTGTGTGTGAAGAAGGGAAATCACATAGGCTACCTTTCCCTGTGCAGCAGATTAGAAGAGCAACAAAGAAGCTTGAACTAGTCCATACTGACATTTGTGGGCCTATGCAAACTGATTCACTGAACGGAAGTAAATATTTCATTCTATTCATTGATGATTTTAGCAGGTACACATGGGTTCATTTCATGAAGATGAAGTCTGAAGCCTTCCAGATGTTTATAAAGTTCAAAGCATTGGCTGAGAATGAAGCTGATCTCAAAATTAAAACCTTGAGATCAGATAATGGTGTTGAGTTTTTGTCCAATCAGTTTCAAGAGCTCTTACAGAAGAATGGAATCAATCATCAGCTCTCAGCTCCATACACTCCTCAGCAAAATGGAGTGTGTGAAAGAAAGAATAGATCAGTGTTGAACATGGCAAGATGCTTACTTTTTGAGAAGAAGATACCAAAGATTTTCTGGGCAGAAGCTATGAACACTGCTGTCTATCTACAGAATCGGCTAAGTACCAAAGCTCTACACAACATCACTCCTTATGAAGCTTGGACAAACTACAAACCAAAGGTAAACCATCTCAGAATCTTTGGTAGTGTTTGTTATATCCATGTTCCACAGGAGAAAAGAACCAAGCTGGATAAAAGGGCACAGCTTGGCATTCTAGTTGGCTATAGTTCTGTCACCAAAGGCTATAGAGTATACTGTGTATCTTCACATAAAATCATAGTCAGCAGAGATGTGAAGATTGATGAAGATCAAGTCTGGAATTGGAAAAATGATGAAGTAACACCAGTGGAGACAGTGCATCAGTTTGTTGAGTTTCCACTACATACCCAAAGTTCTCAGGATGAAGTGGATGAAGTTAGTGATGATGAAGAACCTAATGAAGAGGACATTGGAGAAGAAAATTATGATCATGTGCCACCCAGGGGACTCCGAAGCTTGGAAGACATATATGCTCGTAGTTATCTAGCTACATTGGAACCAAAGAATTGTTTTGAAGCTCTACAATCAGATGTTTGGAGAAATGCAATGGAGGAGGAGCTCAGAATGATTGAGAAGAATGATACATGGGCTCTAGTAACACAACCAGTTGGAAAGAAAGTCATGGGTGTTAAATGGGTGTTCAAGCTGAAGTTGAATGCTGATGGAACTGTGAACAAGCATAAAGCCAGACTAGTTGTGAAGGGGTATTTACAAGAAGCTGGAGTGGATTTCTTTGATACTTTTGCACCAGTAGCAAGGCTAGACACCATTCGGTTGTTGTTAGCTGTTGCTGCTCACAAAGGCTGGTTTGTTTATCAACTGGATGTTAAATCAGCTTTTCTCAATGGACATCTAAATGAAGACATCTATGTTCATCAACCTGAAGGCTTTGAGAAGCCTGGTGAAGAAGCAAAGGTATACAAACTCCAAAAGGCTCTATATGGTTTAAAGCAGGCTCCCAGAGCCTGGTACAGCAGATTAGACATTCATCTGTTGAGTATTGGATTCATGAGAAGTCCAAATGAAGCAACTTTATATATAAAAAGGAGTGGAGATCATGATTTATTAGTTGTTTCAGTGTATGTTGATGATATCTTGTTAACAGGCAGCAAGGAATCAGAAATTGAAGAATTTAAAGGCAACATGAAGACTGTTTTTGAAATGAATGATCTTGGGAGGATGTCTTTCTTTCTAGGAATGGAAGTGGAGCAAATGGAGTCTGGTATACTTTTACATCAAAAAAAATATGCAGAAGAACTTCTATCCAAATTCTGCATAGAAAATAGCAAGTCTGTGAGCACACCCTTTGTGGTTGGAGAGAAGCTTTTCAAGGATGATGGAACACCTCATGTAAATGGAAGCATTTATAGAAGCTTAATTGGAAGCTTATTGTATCTTTGTAGCACTAGACCAGATATTGCTTTCTCTGTAAATTACCTGTCAAGGTTTATGCAGACTCCAACAGAGAAGCACTTCCAAGCAGCAAAAAGGGTTCTTCGATACATTAAAGGTACAGTTGATTATGGAATTCATTATGGCAGAGCAAAATCAGTGAAGCTTATAGGTTTTTCAGACAGTGACTGGGCTGGAAATGATGAAGAAATGAAGAGCATCTCAGGAAATTGTTTTACTATTGGCACTGGGGTGATCACTTGGAGTTCTAAGAAACAAGGTCCAGTTGCACAATCAACTGCTGAAGCTGAATACATTGGAGTTTCTGAAGCTGTTAAACAAGCTGTTTGGTTGAGGAAATTAATGTCAGATCTCTATTTTGATATGTCTGAAGCTACACTCATCTTATGTGACAATTGTGCAGCTATTTCAATTGCTAAAAATCCTGTTCTTCACAGCAAGACCAAACATATTAAGGTTAAATATCATGCTGTACGTTACTATGAGGAGAAGAAGGAGGTCAAGGTTCTATACTGCTGCACTGAAGAACAGGTTGCTGATATCTTCACCAAACCTTTGAACAAAACTAAGTTTGAAATTCTCAGGATCAGGCTTGGACTGGACAGCTTGAGCCCAAGGAGGAGATTGAAGTCAGATGAAGAAAAGGCTAAGTGATGTGGTCTCAGCTGTAATTAAGTTAGAAGTTTTTATTAATTTAAACATTTAGTTTATGCATGTTTTAGAGTTAGTTATAGATAGTTTATCTAAAGTGAACGTGGGAGTCATGGGTAGTTTTTTTCTTATTTTAGATTGTGATGTCAGTCAGTGTTATGACTTTTAATCTCTTCTTCTGAATATATGAAATGTTGTTTTCTTGGTGAACAATCTTCTACAATCTCCTTGTTTGGAAGCTGATCTCTTTGTTTGGAAGCTGACAGTATCACAAAGATCATTCTCCCTACATGTATTTATTTATCACTTATTATGTAAATTCATCCCCTCTCCATCTATGTAAGCTCAAATATAGAAACATTTTGTTGATGGCAGATATACTTAAAGAAAAAGTGAAATAAAAGATCTTACTTTTCATATACCTCTCTCTAGTTGTTTTTCAAGTTATTTTTCACAGCAGGTAACAGTTTTCAATATTGTTATATATATATATATATATTCAAAGGGACCAACAGTACCAGAGAACATCATGTATCTCACCCGACAAAGCATGGTGGTGGTCTAATGGTCTAATGACTCTAATCCCCACCAATTTCTTCTTAAAAATCAACTTTTGATTCCCAGCCTCAAAGTTCAAAACCCGCTTGAGGCTTTCCCACACCTTTTTTACTTTCTTGATGATTAACCAATCCAATGTGTGTACATATATATTTCATCATAGACTTGCTTGCTCTCCTCTTCACCAGCTTTTCCCTTTTTTTTTCTAGCGTGTTATGTTGTTAGTGGCCTCAAAGTTTGACTAAAAAAAAGTACTTAGACTTTGAAAAGAATGTCACCATCAGTTATTCTCTTTCCACCAAATCCAAGCTATTCAGATGGAAACATTCCCGGAGTAATTGTGTTATAGTACGTGATGCATAGATATCATAGAGAACTTACTGATCATCAGTTTGAATGCTAGAAAAACTAAAATAGTACATGCATGCTCACCATTGATTAATTTTTTCTCATGCTCCAAGACAAACCACTCCTTGCAGTTGGGATGAAGAGCTTTTTGTCCGCGAGCACAAGATTAGCTAGCTAGCTAGCTAGCTACATGAGCTTTAATTAATTCTGTCGCCAAGGAGGAGAAGAAGTAGGAGAGTGATCCTTGCCAAATGATCTTATGTGATCCTTGAGAGACCTCTTGTGCTTGAAATCAGAGCCACAGGTGCAAAACCAAAGCTTGCCACAGTTCTTCTCATGAGTCCTCCAGTCTCCTTTAACTGCAAATGCCTTGCAACACTTCCTGCACATGAAGGGCTTCACTCCATGCTTTCTCTTGTAGTGAGTTTGCAGGGTTCTGAAGTCCTTCAATGGCTTGGCCCTAGGATGGTTGATGTTATTCTTGCACCCATGGGCACAGCAGTAGCAAGGGAGCTTGAGCATGGCCATTGGTTCATGGGTTCCCCTAAGAGATTCTGGTCCTTTTCTATATTCTGATCCATGAACCCACATATGCATCTACAACAAATTAAATTATATATACATACACATACATACATGTTAATGAAACTGATATGTTTTTGCTTCAAAAATTTATGGAGTTGCATGCATGAGAAGGGGGTACTTAATATATTAATTAATTACCTGCATGTTGTTGTATCTGTTGAAAGTCTTGCTGCAAACTTTGCAAGAGAACTGGACTGGTCCAATGAGGATCTGAGCTGGTGTGGGGATCCAAAACCTAGTCTCATGACTAGCCAAAGGGGATCCCTGATGATCATCAGACTCTTCCTTCTTATTCCCCACTTCCTCCTCTTCTTCCACACAGTCGTCCAAGGACATGCTCTCTCCATCATCAACACCTGAAGCACCGGGCAACCCAATGTGCAGGGCCACATTAACTTCAATTTCCTCTTGGTTGTCACCCTCCTCCTCTTCTTTGATGACCTTCTTGGGCTCTTCAAGGTTATTCAGAAGAGGCAAGCACTGAGTTACCTGGCTTATAAAAGTACCTGCAGGAATATTGATGATTTGTTCTTGTGGTGGTGATGAGTTTGAGAAGGTAGCAGAGGAGGAGGAGGAGGAGGATGGGGAGAAGGTTGTTGTTGTTGTTGGTGGTGGCTTCAGCCACTCAATGAAAGGAAGCTCCAAGTTATGCTTCATGGCCATGGGGTAGTTCCCCAAGCCCATGACCTCCTCCGATCCTCCTCCTACTCCCCCTCCTCTTCACAATGGTTGAAGTTGGTGATGAAGTGAGGGATATGTTCTACTTCTATGAATGGGAAGGTGGAAACGTGGGGAAGGTGGTGCGTGTTGACTATTTTGCTTAAATACTAAAAGCTTTTCTCAAGGGCTCCCTTTGTGCTCTGGTTATATTACGCAACTCTTCCAATTCTTCTAGACAAACACCAAGTGGCCCAACTTAATTAGGTATATGATCTCTTGTAACTCCACTTCACTCTTATATATATATATATATATATATATATATATATATATATATATATATATACCTTTATTTTACTTAAGAAAAGAAAGATGACACACTCTTCAATTCCCCATATATATATAGTTTGAGAATTTTAGCAAGACCAAGTCAGACTTATGAATGTATTTACTGTGAACGAACTTTATAGTGTGTATATGTGCAAGTCATTCAAAGTTCAAGCCTTTGAATTCTTGGTCTCCTGCGTCTGCGTGAGTGTTATGCCAAAGGTTTTTGACCTCCCAGGGGAATGAAAAGATGGAAACATAATAAAAACCACAAGCCCAGAACACCACCTGAGAAACTGAATAGTAACTGTGCTAGATTAATATTTTACTTGATTAATTCAATTATATATCTCCTCTCATAGCTGAAGGACAATTCTTTATAATGAAAATTTATATGGAGAACATGAGATACAACATATAAAATGGAGAGTAGTATATATATATATATATATAAATATATAAGGTCGACCCTCCGTGATCTTATTTTCTGAACCTATAGCAACTTTTAGTAATTAGTTCAATTCATTGATATTCATTTCATGAGATAAGAGCTCTGGATCAGAGCAAGTTCATGAAGATGAAACAAGTTAACGCCGCCGTGCCGCGGTCTCCCTCTGAGCGTTGAAATAAACAGCGTTGACCGGGAGTCCGAGGTCATTCTCCTCAGCAAACTGGCGTGTGTTGAAGCAGTCCCTCGATGCGGGTGGGCTAACCGATTGCCTCTTCTTCTGCTTAAAGAGAACAAATATGAACCTGTGAATCCCTATGTTTGGTTTGGGACTTTCATAGCTCATTAGCTCCCTTCCTGTTAATCAAATTCCCCAATATATATAAGAAAAACACACACAAGCATGCATGCATATGTACAAAACCAACACAATATTAGACAATGAGATCGGTCTCTACCGAATGATGAATCAGTTGTGCCTGGAATGTCCGTCACAACCCTGCAATATGTTCAAGTTTAAATAAGTGAAATACTTTTTATCTGTTACTCAGCCAAGAAAAAAAGAAAATGCAATTAAAAAGATTTATATACCAGTGAAGGTGTTCCCTCAGATATGGATCACTAGGACCTGGAACATCTGGGTCTGTCATGACCTGAATATAATGGAGAAAACAATGCGTTGATGGATGAATGTAGAAATTAAATAGTAATGCAAACTAATGAGAGATGGTGCATAGCATAGCATAGCATACTAGTGTGAAGAGAGATCTCATGTCTCCTCCTTGGACTTCTACTCTTGGTTTAGATATGACTGCAGAGGGGTAGAACTCATGGCCATTGTAGACCAACTTGTTTGAGTTGTAGGTCACTGCCATTTTGATGCTTGAAATGAAGTAGTCCAGCACTTCACCTATCACTCTCCCAACAACCAGAGGCTCCATATCTCTCACCATGGCAATGATCACTTGTGTATGTATATCCAACAAGGAGAGTGCTTCCCCTCTTCTTATAGGGAGCTGTTTAATTTGCATTGATAAATAGTACCAAAGCGAAAACAGTTTTTTGATTAAGTATTCAAAAGGAGAGAATCTTACTTAGTCCTCAACAATCATCTGGAGAGATATTGATTTATAATAAGTTTGAGTGGGGTCTTCACTGTGCTTAATTGGGTAACATGCAATAAAAGGCAAATTGACTGTGAAAAGTAAAAGAGAGTGAGCATGAGAAGTGGCTTCTTTCTGATCCTTGATTTCTTATCTCTTTCTTTCTTGCAATTCATTTTCATTCTGGAAGGACAGAACAACCTGAAAATCATCCATGTGGGTCTTGGGGAACCTTTCTAGTGTTGTCTTCCTTTCCTTTTGCAAAACAAGAAAAGGATGATTTCCAAAGCTCCAAGCAGATGGCCATTGCCTCTGCTGTGTAATCACTTTTTCATTTAAGGCAAAAAATTTGTTCAAGCTCCTGCTCAAGGTGCGGCTGGAATCAGACAAAATTGATTTTCTTATATATATACACCCTACTAAAATGAAAGTTCCCCAAGACTCCCTCTAGTGTTGCACTGCTATATATATATATATATATATGGAGGACATCTCCATTATGAACAGTGAACTAATTATATATGATTATGGGTCTCCGTATGAAGGGAAAAGAAAACCTTAGAAAAGGACTCCGAGTGCCAGGCATATATAATAGGAAAGAAAAGAGATAAGCTGTGTGGATTCCCAGAGGCCTCTCAGAAGCTAGGCCAACTTGTGCATGAGATTCTGTTCTCTTGTTCCCGGAGGGATGCATCTTCAACTCCATGCTAGCTGTTTTTTGTCAGCCTCCTTTTTGCCTCTTACATGGTTTAGTTACTTCCTCATCATCACAACTAGGCCAAGAATTAACTTCAACGAAATTGAACCCAAATTTCGATTTCCTCGAATTTATTATTCAAATTTCGAAGTTCGGCTCGAGTTTGAATAACCTCAAATTTTTATGTTCGAGTTCAATTCGAAACTACATACAAAAGTTCGAGTTCGATTCGAGTTCAGTTCAAAAAAAACTCTAAATAATAAAAAATATTTATAATTATTATAAATTCACTATATATATAATGAACATATTTAAATATTTAAAAAATATTTTAATTGAAGCAAGTGGAGCACACCGTATTACACTTAGCTCCTTGCTCACCATACAAGTAAAGGTTAGAAAACATCTAGTTATATAGAATGGTGATACTATCCTCTTTCTTGCTTGAACGATGTGGGACTAATATATATGTGTTTGTTTTGCTCACAGCCTCACACTCACACATTGACACTGACACACACATATTTTATATATATATTCTCACACTCACACACACACTGACACTAATACACACACATATATATTATAAATGTATATATATATATACTCACACTCATACACACTGACACAGTGTCAGTGTGTGTGTGAGTGTTATATTATAAATATATATATATATATTTATAATATATATGTGTGTATATACACATATATATATATATATATATTATATTATATATGACACTAATATATATATATATATATATATATATATATATATATATATATATATATATATTCAAACTTCGAACCGAACTCAAACGAGCTGGCTCTAGTTTGAGTTCGACTCATTTATTTTTCGAGCTCAAATTTGAGTTTAAGTTCAGTTTGTTATTAAAATAATCGAACTGAACTCGAGCTAATATCGAACCGAACTCGAGCAGCTCACGAACAGTTTGATCGTTTGCCAGCTCTAATCACAACCTTCATACATGCAACCGATTTTTAGTATTTCTATATTTTCTTTTCTTTTATAAAGTTAGTTGTCGTTAGTTCCTCTCGGGCTGTTATGTGATGTAAGTGCAACAGTGGTTACAACATAGTCTCTCAAAGTACACTCAAGCTCTCTCACACACACAAGAAAAAACAATGCAAACATGAAGAAAAGAGACACAAAAGTTTGGTAACCCAGCTCGGCTTTTCCAAGCCTACGTCTGGGGGGCCAAGCCTAGAGAAACAATCCACTAAATGAGGGAAGAAAACATGAGTACAAATTCCTTGTCACTCATCTCACAACATACAAACGCCCTCACTCAAGATTGACTGATGACCACTCAACCTAACTCCCTTAGGTTCTACTCTAGTATCTCTGTCCTAAATCTTCAAAGTTCGGCCTTATATAGAGGACTCCCAGTCTAAAAATATCACTTGCTTGTTTTAGATTCTCTGAAATCTTTGTGGGAACTATTTCTGGACTTCTTCCAAAAATAGCTATTGCAATTTATGTTACATCCTAACTTGCTACGTTGCCTGACTGCTGATTTGACTAAGACTGTGTAGTGTACGTTGCAACATGACCTCGCGATTCATTCAATCCTCTCGGTCACGTCAAATCCTTCCAATCTTGACCACGCAACTGGCTGGACCTCTCTATGTCACGTTCACAGTCTTCTCCTAGTCCGCACCTTGCCTAGGTGCATGCACGGCCTTCCAAACTTGATATCCATTCATCTAAGTTTGTGTCACACAATCTTCCTAGATTGTCTTTAATGATTTCTTTCCAAACTTAGCCCAAGTTTGAGTCTTCAAATTTCTTCAATCAAATCTTCGATGGTTGCTATAATTAATCTTCATAATTTGGCCTGTAATATATTTAGACTCGGTCTAAATATAGTCTTCAATCAATTCTACTCCCAAGCTGAATCTTGTTTCCAAACACAGGCTGTCCTATCTTTCCAAACATGTGTAGTCCCAATGTTGTTCATCAAGTTATAACCGTCTTTCTAAATATAGTTTGCAATCCAGCTTGCTATCCAAGTCGATCACCAACGAACTTCTTAAATATATTATCAGCTTCAAAGAATATCTTCATAATTTTGTCACATGTTATGTGCCATGATGCTCACACAAGGTGCGGAACGACTATCTTGCAAGTGTACGGGGTCGACCAAGTAGTAAAGTACCTAAGGGTAGGGTTATCGAATCCACATGAACTGGAATACTAGTACTAACTATCCTTGCTATCTAGTCTAAAACTATGGAAGAAGTTGTGATTGATTGATTATCCTAAAATTAAACTAACGAGAACAATTGGCAGATTGTGAGCAATCAGAGATGAAACGTAGCATCTCAGATCTTAATCCCCCTAGGATTCCTTTATTAATAACTGAATTCTAAGATTTGGCTATCCATTAACTAATTCTTGGGAGTTCGACAATTGCACAATCTAGATGTTGCATTCGATCTCTCGGTATGCGAATCAAACTCATTATCTATGCCTAGTTATAATTAACTAAGAGAAATATAGACCAATGCATAAGGAGACACGCAAGTCACAACCCTAAGCACATATATGCCTTGCTAGGATATAGCGAGGTCTATGACCATGGCTTATGCAAATACAATAATATAATTCAAGCACAGACTCATAAGAATCATCAATAAAGGAAAAACCAATAAATAAAGGAATTCAATTAATAAATAATCCTAGGGTTCATGTGTCTAAGGCACCACATAAGGGGTTTAGCCTCTCATGCTAATGGAAACACTAACAAAGATGCCGGAGAAAAACATAATTGAAAACATGGGGACTCGCTTTCTTGTTTTCTACTTTGCCTTCGATCTTCTCTGAAACCCTAGCTGTCGCTCGGAACACCCACCGAAGACTAATCTTCCAAAGCCCCCGAAATCTATGCCTTTGGCGGGTTTACATAGAATTTTATCTGGTTTGGCACGAGCGCACGCCCGTGTAGGCTCCCATGGCTCGGTCTTTACGCGTTTTGAAATCAGTGAGTTGCTCGGCCGTGTGCACGGCTGTGTACAATTCCACTAAGGTCGTGCACATCTCTGTGAAGGGCTCTTTTAGCTGTTTCGTCGTGGTTTGTCCCATTTCTCGCTCCTTTTACTCCGGGTATCCATTTTACATACTCAATCACAAAACAAACCCAGAGAAGTACAAAAATAGAGGAATTGATGTGAAACAATGGGATAAGTGCATGCAAATATAATAGAAATATATGTATAATTGTGCACTTATCATGCGATGTCATTTCCTATGTGTAGGCGTGCCATGTCATCTCTCGCCAAGTCATCATTATTCTTTCACACGCTTTAAGTCCACAACTATCATAGCAGTTGCCACCTTAGCATCGTGCTCTAATATTTGAACCATGTGAGCTTCATCCATGTTTTCACTTCAGTTGCATCAGCCTGTGGTCAAATAATGGCAATACAAGTGTTTTCTGCACTAACAGTTGTTATTGGAGAATAATCAAACTGAACATGTGGCATATATATATGATCATAAAGATTGATTAGTGTAGTCTAGCGACTAAGGGGCAATTACTGATGGTTTTTGGAGGACGACAGGAGATCCCCTCGACGGCTAACAGAGGGCTGATATGTGCTTGGCGCCCAAGCAACCCGTAACGACCTACTACGAGATATAAAAGGACGAGGCTTTGGATGTCTAATCGGGGCTCCTTGGGCTCTTTCACTATGAGGGAGAATCTTCATCTCACTTTTTTCATCTTCTCCACCATCTCCTCCTCCCATCAAGCTTTCTTACTTGATTGTTGGAGGGTCTAGGGATAGACCCCTAGACTTCCATTGCAGGATTGTGATTTGGTGATTGTTACCTCTCAAGGTGGAGTTCACCCAGATCCATCTATGGCTACAAATCGGCTTTCCCACAAACCACTTGGAAATATTTTTCTCCACTAAATCTCAAAGTTGATCCAAATCTATATTGATCTCAAGGACATGTAGATTTTTGGCATTAATAGTTAGTGCCGTCTGTGAGGATCCATGAATAAAAAGCTTTATAAATCTCAACCATAGAAAGAGGCGAAAAGATTCAAGCTTGACATTCGGTAGATGACGATGTCACCAAACTTTGCAGTCTCCCCTCCGCTAAAGTAGAAGAATTTCATTGGGGAGTCATTGGAGACTGGGAGACGGTCTTCTACACGAGCTCTTGAGTTCAAGGTTCATGCTAAGAAAGGTGACAAGAACACCTGCTTGCCCAATAGTATAGGATCATCCTAACCCCGCTCTCACTTTAAGGAGCCACCACAATCAGGAAACAAGATCACTCTTCAGCCAACTAAGTAGCAATTGAGGTATACTTCTCAAACTATTTCCTCTTTCTTTCCAAAAATCCTTGAAGTTCCTCTACCAGCCAAGCTTCGAATACCGTCTGTGGTGACCTATAATAGCATCTCGAATCCAGTAGATCATATGGAGTCATTTATGCCCATGATGTTCCTTCATGGATCTCCTAAGAAGATCATGTGCCGAGCTTTCCCGAACATTTTGAGAGGAGTGGCACATACTTGGTTATCGCATCAAACCCAAGAGTCTGTATCATTTGAGGAGCTATTTGGCCTCTTTGTCGGGCGTTTCATGAGCAGTAAGAAGCAGAGGAAGACCTCTGCAATATTGATGAGAATCAAGCAGCAAGATGGAAAAATTCTTTCAGAACTATATCCATCGGTTCAATATGGAGACCGTAGAAGTACTTGGTCTTAATCAAGCTTTTGCTGTCGCCACGCTCATGGAATGTTTGAGGAGGTTGCCCTTTCAGTTTTTATTGTTCAAGAAGTAGCCAAGAGACTTGGATAACCTCCTTACGAGAGTTGAAAAATATATCAATGCAAAAGAAATTCAAGCTGCTAAAAAAGAAGAGGTCAGGCATGACATACCAAAAAGAAATCAGAATCAAGCGTAGGAACTGCAAAAACTGCGCAAGAAACAGAGGCATGTTGAGTATGTACAAACACTCACACAAGCGTATGTGTCGTCTAAGTAATAATGTAGATAAGTCCCGATATCGTATCCTCCGAGAGTGTGATTTGGACAAATTAAGCACTAGCCTAGAAAAGTACTAAGTTCAATCAGTCTCTTCGAGACATCTCCAAGATAGACCAGTTCAATGGAACCTGTTTCAAGCGTTGGCAGCAAAAGGTGTACTCAACCCTCGACATGCTCAACCTGGCCCATGTTCTGACCGAGCCCAAGCCTGAAGCTTATTCCGAGAGGTACACTGAAACTCTATCGATCTGGGAAAGAGGTAACAAAATCTGCAGACATACAATTCTAAGTATTCTTTCCAATTAGCCTTTTGACATATACTGCAACTATAAAACTGCTAGAGAAATCTGGGAATTACTACATAAAAAGTATATAGTTGAAGATGATGGAAATCAAAAGTATCCAATAGGTAATTTTATGATTTCCAAATGTCTGAAGAAAAGGATGTACTCAAATTTATGACTATCATGTCCTAGTAAATGACCTGATAAATGAAGAGATAATCTTACCTGACGCTTTTATTGTTGGTTTCCTCATTGAGCGTCTTCCCGAGTCTTGGAAAGACTATAAGAACAACTTGAAGCATAAGAGGAAGCATATGAATGGTGATGACGTCATCGTTCACATCCGGATTAAAGAGAAGAATCGCCAAAAGGATAAGACGGACAAAGTCAAAGAACTCTCATCCAAGGCGAATCTAATTGAGGTAGGACCAAACAAGGACCAGACTAATCATCACCAAAACCTCAAAGGCAATCGACAATATTTCAAGGGAAGTAAGAAATTTGGTTCCAAGTCTTATAACTTTAAGACTAACCAAACCTCTTAAGTTTCTTCTTCCACCTTCAAGAAGAAAGGAACTTGTTATGTCTGTGGCAAGCCAGGCCACCACGCGCCTCAATGTCGTTTCAGAAAGGAGTTAACTCCCAAAGCCAACTTGGTCGAATGAGATAATGAAGTGGTGATCGCTGTTGTAATCTCACAAGCACTCATGGTAGCAGATACAAAAGACTGGATTGTGGATTCTGGAGCCATGAGACGAGACACATCTCTGTAGATAGGAGCGCCTTCTACAATTACACCCCTTTGATTAAAGGTGAGGAGCAGGTCGACATGGTAGATTCATCTCCCTCTCTGGTCCTTGGGAAAGGGAAGGTGTTGCTCAAGGTCACTTTAGGGAAAACCTTAGCACTTAGTGACGTGCTACACACCCCAGACCTTCGTGTCAAATTGGTGTTGATCTCACTGTTGGGCAAGGCTTGAATAAAGGTCACGTTTGAATCCGACAAACTGGTAATAACTAAAGGTGGAGCTTTTATTGGTAAGGGCTATTGTAGTCAAGGCTTATTTGTTTTGAATATACTCAACATTATTAATGAAAATTCATCATCTTCTGCTTACATAGTAAACTCGGTTGATTTATGGCATACGAGATTAGGACACATGAACTTCCCATATGTTAAGAAAATAAAAGAATTAGGATTAATCCACGACATGACAGACTCTAACAAAACTAATAAATGTGAAATTTGTGTAGAATCTAAATCAACTAAGAAAAGTTGTAAGACAGTTAAAAGAGAATCAGAATTACTAGGACTTATACATTCTGATTTAGGTGATCTAAAGCATACCATGACTTGAGGAGGTAAAAAATATTACATCACCTTTGTAGATGACTTTTCTAGATATACTGTGTTGTACTTACTTTGATCAAAAGATGAAGCATGTGAAATGTTTATTAAGTACAAAACTGAAGTGGAGAATCAACTGAATAAAAAGATTCAAAGACTTAGATAAGATAGAGGTGGAGAGTATGAAGATAGTATTCTGACAGACTTTTGTGAAAATCATGGTATTATACATGATACTACCCCTCCTTATTCACCTGACTCTAATGGAGTAGTTGAGGGGAAAAATAGAACCCTTAAGGATATGATGAATGCTATGTTAATTAGTTCAGGAGCTCCCAATAATTTATGGGGGGAAGCTATTCTACCTGCTTGCCATATATAAAATAGAATACCTTTTAAGAAGACTAAAAAACCCCATATGAACTTTGGAAAGGACATGCACCTAGTTTAAAATACCTTAAAGTTTGGGGGTTGCTTAGCTAAAGTATTATTGCCTGATCTTAAAAAGAGAAAAATTGGACCCAAAACCTTTGATTGTATGTTTATAGGTTATGCTCATGGTTATTAAGACTGACATTATGGAACCTAATACTATTGTAGAATCTAAAAATGCAGACTCTTTTTAGCATGTTTTTCCTTTAAAATTACTCATAAACCTCATGCTATTCCTACTGATGATTCTGAATCATTAATAACTCGGAAGTTGAACTAAGAAAAAGTAAAAGAGCTAGAAAAGAAAATAGTTTTGGGAATAATTTTTATACTTTCCTTGTATAGGATGAACCTTAACTTATTCCCTAGCTGCTTTTTCTCATGATGCTATATATATTTTGGAAAGAAGCCATTAATATTTCTTCTATTTCGTGTATTTCATGTTTCCGTCAGAGTGTCAATGCTTTATGTGTAATTTGTGTATTTCATGTTTTTGCTTAGCAACCACTATTTCCGCTTAAATAGATGGGTTTCAACTTAATTTACGTTGTTGCCATTTAATATTTTGACTTTCTGCTTAATATATCATATTTCTGGTTAAGTATATTACTTTCCGCTTAAAGATTAGTGCTGGTTTGTTAGATTTATTCCATGCTCACTTATAATATATGCACCAACAGGAGGTGTTGATTATTGGAGAGCATATCGTTCAACCGAGGTATATTTCCATCCCAACAAGGATCTGCGAAAACTTAAACGGAAATTGTCTTTATTAAACAGTCTTAGTCTATGACAAATCACACTATGTCAAATCACGCTTTAGTGTGTGTCTCTTCTATCTTGCATGCTTCAGATTTCCAACCGTCGCGCTTGATGTCGTCCATCAGTATGCGTGCGACGTAGCGCAAACACATGAGAGGTACGTCCGAAGTGGGGAAGCAGAGTTCCTCACCATATAGAATCTGGTCTATGAACCACATAACATAGACAGGGCAGTCGATGCTCCCAACCTGCTATTGCGGGCAAATGCGGTCGTGGGCTAGTTTGTACGCCGTCGTTTCGCTACCTCCAAGCTCGATTGTGTGGCAGGTATTGAAAAGTGTCCGCTGATATCAGAATAAGGACCATTTAGAAAAAGCCAAACCGAAAAATAAAACTCAGTGAATCATATTAACATTTTCTGGGTGTTGGCGTCATATATAGAGTTAATCAGTGATGAGTAGTGAACATACTCCCTATTTTTCTTGTCGAGGAGGAGAAGATAAAAGTGCTTATTATGAATGATGAGCAAAAGGACCAACTCAACTTCGTGGAAGACACGCACGACGTCCTTCATCAATTTCAGGACAGATTCTACGGAGTGGTCTTGCTTTGACATCAGAAGCGCTTGTGGCCTAGTGTTTGTAGCTCGCCTCTTGAAGGGATAGGGAAGGTTTCTCAAAGAATCAAGGACGATCATCACAAACAACTCCATAACATCGTCGAGAACCATCGCCTTCCTCTCCAACAGTGTGTACAGATGGTCGCAGGTGGTGAATGACCAGTTGTTCTTCATTACGATTGTCTTAGAGAGAATGTTAAAGGAAAACTTAAAAACCTACATAGAAAATGAATCTTTAAAGCAGGAACAAATAAGTGTACACGGAAACACAAAATTCCAACCAGAAATTGAGTTGCGTAAGCGGAAATTGAGTATCATAAGTGGAAACAGGAAGAAATAAGCGGAAACGCAAAAATATAATTGCTGAAACTAATTAACATAAGTGGAAACTTACTTATTAATTTTGAAGTTGAGAAACAACCTAATTGTTGTCTAGTCCAGCTTGTCCAACCCAACGAAACTAGCATGCATGACGTTTGTTCTTTGGTATAAAGTCTATCTTTACTGGATTCGTGTCCTTGTTGGATATGCAGTCCTCTGTGAGGATCAGGTTGTTCATCACCAGATCGGTGGTTGCGTTCGGCATTTGAACCGAGGTGGTCAGTGGAAGGGCGAGGGAAAATTGTTGCTCAGTGGAGGAAACTGGTGGTTCTTTGCTGGAAACTAGTGGCTCAGCCTCGACGGTCGGTCGTATAATACCAACCTCCTGTGGTTAAGAGTCCGTCGCATTGAGGTATATATGACCAGTTGTTTATTGTCGGCATTCGTTGGTTCATCGGCTGGTGGTTCAAAGGTAAGGGAGGGTAGATTGGCTGCAGTCAGTGGCTCAGCGTCGGCGATCAGTCATTCAGTGTATGTCTCCTATGGTTCAAAGTCCGTCGGCACTGAGATATGTATGGCCGGTGGTTTATTGTTGTTATTTGTTGGTTCATCGGTTGATGGTTCAGAGGTACTGGTGGGTAGAGGGATTGCGGTCGGTGGTTCAACGGACGTGGTTTGAACTTCATTATCCGCAGCCATTGGCTCAGTGACCTATGTATCGGCCTTACAGGTGGGCTTTTCGTGCTTCAATTTTGTCAATGATTAGATTATGCCGCCAAGTGTGATCATGTTATCGTCATTGTCAGCATCTTTCGATATTTTGGCCTTGCGGGAAGTCTTCTTCTAGGGCACGGTTTTGGGGCGAGCGGCCTGTGCAGACTGAGATCGGGTCACCCTGCGCAGATTACGGTGTCGATGGTAGGTGATTTTCTTCACCCGCTACCTCGTAGGATGTGATGATACTGTTGACGAGATTGGTCGTCATCATATTTCCGTAGCCTCTGTTAAGCGAGAGGCATTACGAAGGATTCCATGATGCTTAAATGGAAACTATTATGAATAAACGGAAATACCAAATTTTAAATGGAAACACTTGTAGATATCATGCATAAGGAGAGTATAACAAACCCATCCTCTTCTGGAAATACCCGAAAATCTGAAAGACAAAAAAGAACCCTAAACCCCAAATTTCATGCTAGGAAGTCCCAACAACACGAGCAATGCAAAGTCAATCTTCAATTTGTAAAAGCTTCCATCGCAAGTGCATACAAAACAAGAAAATCAAGCCGAAAAAGGAATAAAAAGTCAAGACCATAAACCCCGATCTAGGGTGCCAAAGCGTGCCTTTATATATAACCTTAGGTCGCAGCTTTCTAGGGTTCCCGAAAATGGCCTTGATCTCCGAGGAGCATCAAACGGCGGGAGAGCTCTGATAGACCGACGATCACAAACACTCCACGAGGACAAAGATGGTGTCACGGGGTGCAGCGATTGGAGAAATTGAAGAGCGTTCCTGATTAATGTTTTGAGAACGAGCCGGTTGGAAGAGGAAATGGGTTGTTTGGGTGGTTGCATCGCACCTCTTCTGGATTGCAATCACCCCAGCCACCGATGCGTGCCTTGGAGGGCATTTTCCTCACATTTTAGGTCATTTACCCACATTATTTTATATTCATGTCTTGGGGGGCCCAATCAGCACATTGTTTTAAATTTATTCTTTGGAGGACATTTTCATCATATCTTGATAAATATAAATAACGATGGATCACGTGACATCCCTTTCCCTCGTTTTTCATACGGAACACTAGTGACGTATTCCTTTTGCTTGTGTTTGATAGGGGAATATTTCACTTAAGATTAGAAATAACTTTTGAAAAGTTTTGAATTTTTTGGGGGAAAATTTTAAAATAAAGATATTAATGATAAGATAGATATGTGGCTGCCATGCATTGGTGGATGTGTTATTATTATATTCTTAAACTTAAATTAAAGTTTTTGGCGGAAAAAATTTTTATTAGGGGATATGTGGGGGACTTGGGGATATCCCCTTATCAAACATGAGCTTTGTGGTCCCACAGGAATAGGAAAAAAGTCCCAACTTAGAGAAGAGGACAAGGAATGACGATGGAGCACTGAGTTTTTATTCCATCTTGATCTCAATTATGAAAGTCTAAAACTTGCGTTGCTCTGAGGATGGAACGTGTGACAAATGGGAAAACAAGTGGAGCTATATATATATATATATATATATATATATATATATATATATATATAACAGGGTTAAGAGTTGAACAAAAGGAAGAGAGTTGCTGATGACTCTTTCTAATTATATTGCCTACTGCGAACTAAAGGGTCATAAAATAATTAAGTTAACCGTTAGCTTTCTTTGAATTAATCAATTTTAGTTTTCATGGATAAATCATAAAAATAATGAGACAAAAAAATTAAAATAAATAGCACAAAGCCACTAAAAATAAATATCAAATTTAAGGGAAAACAACATGCAGCTCTAGTAAATAAAAATTAGTTATGTAAATTGTTGATGCAAAAATGAAGTAAAACTCAAAAAATTTAGAGTAGCTTTATTAATTTATAAAAAAAAATGGAAAGGCAGACGTTTGGCTTGTTATTAAAAATTCTCTCATTTTGTGTGGCACTGAATTAATTATCAAATAACAGGAACAATGAAATACGAGTGGTTGGTTGACTTTCTCAATACTCGGAATCAGGACATTGAATTATGATTCTTGTCAACGAGAGATTTGGTTTCCCTCCCAAACGTAAACGTTTCCCTGGCATTATTTGGGAAACAAGACTACGGCAAGGAGCGACCGGCTCTCACCTACTACCACCAACTCTGGATTGTCAAATGAATCCAAGCCTTTGGGGCCTCTTATTTCCTCTCATTCGATTTGAATCTCAGAGAAAGAGAGAAAGAAGTGAAAGGAGGCATTTTCAAGAGTGCTAATTATTTGCATCACCTTTTGATCCCTCTGTTTGGCATTTCACATCTAATGGCTGTGAGTTGTTTCACCTCCGAGCATGATGTTCTTGTTCTTTCTTAAAAGAATATCAAAGAAGTTGCATCTTATCCGTTTATTTCTTTGTTTTTAGGTCACAGAAAATGATGTTTTCTTTTTATTATTTTTTCTATTAATTTTCCTCTTTCATGGTATTTTATCTCTGCTATATGTTTTCTCTGTGTTATTGATCGATCGATGTTCAGCTCAGTTGGTTTTTTGGTATTTGCTATATATATATAGTTTTTTTTTATGGGTTTTAAATATATAATTTTCACTTTATTATGTTGGAACTTTTTATGTTTGGTTTAACTAAGAGAAAATTAGATAATTTCAGGGGTATGTTATGTTGTTGGTATTTATGTAATTTTTATAGGTAAAATAGTCAAAATATAATCCAAACAATTAAAATTGTTTTACTAATAATTTGGCAATGAAATCATAGATTTTAATTAATTCAAAATGATCATAAGTTAAGAGAAACTTTTTTTAAGGAAAATACTTGCTCTAGTCTCACTCAATTTTTCTTTTTAGAAATAATCTTACATTTGCTAGTGAAATCAGAAAGGAAAAAAATTTAGATCAAATTGTATTTTATTTAAAAAAAAATAATAAATGTTGATTATTTTACCACGCATTCAAATATACATTTGGAAAATTCTTTAATTTCTCCTTTTCTTACCAACTTATATCCATAACCATAAGCATTTCGTCCAACTGTTGAGCAGCAGCAGCAGCAAAAAGCACACGTTCCAAAGTTTGGCAACTGGGAAGGCGGAGGACAAGTTCTGTACACGGAGTACTTCGACAACGCTCGCAAGGGGAGGAACGTTGGCCGATGGATCAATCCCAATGATCCACAAGAAAACCCACAAGCTTTCACTCAACCACCACCACCACCACCACCACAAGCAGCAGCGGCAGCTAAACCCCCGCCGGTGAGAGCTAGCTCTGATCGAAATGTCCCAAAATCGAAGAATGGGCGGCGCCCAAACAAGGGAGAAGAGAGGGATCTCCTTGAATCCGGCGAGTCACGTGCACGCAACGTGTTTGATGAATTGCCCCAGAGGGGGAGAGTGAGGAGAATGAGCGCCGGGTCCGAGCGTAGTGCCGAGCAGTCACCGCTTAATCCCCAGCAGCCGGTCAGGAGTGCACGGGCCGGCCCTGGAGTCACTCCTCACACACCTGGAAGACCTAGAATGACACCTGGGACTCTTCCAAACGATCAAATGGTAACCTTCTTCATTATTTGGGGATTGCCAAATTGTTAATATATAGATTAGTGGTTTTTTAAAGAATGTATGTGATTTGAATTGATAAATTGTTAATATTATAACTAATATTAATGAAAATGGTATTTTGTTGTTTTGAATGTTGAAATGGGGGCAGGGAGAGGCGGGTTCACCAGTGCCAAAGTTTGGAGGATGGGATGAGAACAATCCTGCATCTGCTGATAACTATACTGAACTCTTTGGCAATATCTCAAAGGAGAGGCGGACTGGCTCTGCTAGAATCCCCCTCACCAATAATCAAAAACCATCCAACAATAACCACCATTACACCAATTCTCAATCCCAGGTTAAATCTCTCTCTCTCTCTTTCTCTCTCTAAGAATTATTTGTTATTTGTAGATGCAAAGCAAATTACAAGTAATTACAATGTTTTAAGTTTGATTTTGTTCCCCTTGTTTCTCTCACTAGTGCTTACTTATTCATCATATGTCAGAATTCTAACAATAGTTTTTGTTTGTTTTTTTTTTAACCAACTTTCACAACAAAAGTTGGTTAACCACGCTTGCGGCGTGCTTCTAATTTTTTTAAAGAGAACTGTGTTTGATATTTGTTAACATATATGTATATTTGAAACCAACCTTGATAAGGAAAGTTAGTAATTTATTCCTCTCACAAAGAGAGGGTGATAGCGGTGCTTATAGTGCCTTAGTCCATATTTATCAAAATATATATATATATATATATATATATATATATATATATATATATATATAGATTTGGAGATTCAATTCTAATTTCATTTTAAATGTGCTTCCCCTGATTCTTTGTTTTGTACAAGAAGATTATTTTCATGTTTGGTTGTTTTTTTTTTACTGTTTCTCTTTCTATTCTCTCTGCATCAATCTATTGAAATTCTAAGAGCTGTTTCTCTCTTGAAAAATAAAATGCACAGAGCTCTTCTTTGTTGACATATATTTGTAGCTTGAGCATCAATTATGAGTTTAAGATTGACGAGTTTTCTCTTTATTTGCTTTGTTATATGAATAGAGAGAAGGAGGTTCTTGTAAAACTTTCTTCATATGGTATTATGTTTTTTGAAAATCTTCATATGGTATTTATTTAAATGTCAAGTTCAACTGAAATTTTTTTTCTAGTAATACTCTCTTATTGTTCTCAATTGTATAATTCTTTCCATAAAAGAATACTTGAAACATTTGTTTCTCCTTTACTTTACTTTCAGGGATGTTCGTGCTTTGGTTGGCTCAAAAATTGAGGATTTCAAGGGGATTCAAAGTTGGATGTTTGGGGCCTGTAAATAAACATCCATCACCAAAAGAATGACTGCTTACATGAACAGAAAGAAACACTTCTTTCTTTCTTTATTTTTGTTCATTTATTTTCTAGTTTAATGTTTCACTGCTTGTTCCTGTGTGCAGGAGAAAGAAGCAATTCTTCCTTCCCTTTTTCTTTTCATGTATTGTGCTCCTTCACACCTTTTGCACCTTGTTTTAAATTTCTCAGTGATGTACCTTCAGCTGCAAAGAAAGAAGGGCGCAAATTCTTTTACTGTGGTGTGTCTTGTTTGGACCCATGTACTTCCATTCCTTTTAATTTTTATCTATTTACTTTATTTATAAAAATGAATAAATTATATTTATTTATTAATAATAATTTTTTAGCAAAAATGGGATATAAAGTAGGGGGTAAAAATTTTGAGAGGTCACCAAACTATACTCATATTTCATTTTGGATACCAAACCTCAATTTGTATCTTTTTGCTCACCCTATTTCTATTTGATTTGGTAGGAAGAAATGCAGGAAACCGGCGATAATTATCTGACGTTGTCGACGGATAAGCCACGTGGAGGGTATTGAAATCCTAATTTACAAAAATTCTAACTAATTAAACAACTTTGAACCTTGATTTCGAATTTTTTTCGTTTTGATATTATTTAAATCACGGTTCAAATGTTGTTTTTTTATCCAAATTTTGTTCAATTAGCTAGGATTTCAATATCCTCAATGTGTGGCCACCGGTGATAATTATCTCCGATTTCTCTCGAGTACCCTCCCGTTGAAATCAAATAGAAGTAGGGTGACCAAAAAGATACAAATTGAAGTTTGATATCCAAAATGAAATATAGCCATAGTTTGGTGACCTCTCAAGATTTTTGCCACGTCTATTATGGTCAGGGTACGTTGTAGTAGAAAACCAAGAAAGAGGGAGACAATTATATTTAAGTGGTCGTGAGGTTTGGCCTTTGTGCGACCCCATGCTAAGGAGCTTCACTCTTGTGGCTGTTGTCCGTCCTTCTCAAAATTCGCATTTGGTGGTCGCTATTGGTCATCCTCCCTAGTGAATTTTAGGCTTCTTTTAACAATTGATTTCATTAGCAATAACTTAGGCCTCTTAGTCGCGCGAGCTATATTAAACTAAGGAAGTATAAAAAGTCAAAATTGCGAATTATTTTGATGAAAATACTATTTATCGTGGAAACATCTCATGTTTCTTTCCAGTCATATGCTCTAGGTGATCATCATTACCATCAAGTTTCATCATGTTTAGGGGTCTTTTTGCAGTTGTTTGGAGAGGGTTGCATTTTCCCATATAGCTTGTATCTAATCAAGGCGACTCGGAAGCCCGAATAGGTGGCAAAAGTGCCCCAAGCTGTTGCAAGTGTATGCCATAGGTAGAGAAGATGAGAGGTAGTCTCATTGGCACTTTTACAAAGATAACACCTAGTTCTATCTCCTTTCCAGATTTATTTAGCCAGGTCAGGATCTTGTTATCCCAAGCCAACCAGACAAAGAATTTCACCTTCAATTGGCATAGAACATTCCAAAAGTTGAATCATAATGTGCTATGCAGTTCACTATCCACCTTGAATTGGTATAGAGATTTGCTCATGAATTGTTTACTTGGAGTTAGTTTCTAGTCCATACCATCATGTTCTTACGTGTTTCTCTGAAATAGGTGTTGTTGCAGGAGACCTAGTTGTGCCAAACCTTTTATGTGTGGGCCTGGCTTGAGTAGTGTTAGGCCTTCCTAGGTATGTTTGTAATGACCCTTCCCCACAGCCCTTACCGGCTAATCTACACTGAGACGAACCCATCACGCCAGCACACTGAGGCTGTCTTTCCTATACTAATTTTTTCACAAATAAGATCAAACAATATGCGTTTACAATAAATCTAACATCTGTACAATCACAAAGGAGTACGAGTACAACCTTTACTAAACATCATCTGTAAATACAAAAGTATTTAAATATTTCCCAAGTGCTTATATACCTAACTCTCTCCATACATAGCTTAGAGCCCCTACAACCCCCAACTTATATTGTATAATTTGATGCCATCACCCCTCGAGGTCTAGTTATACTAGTTGGGGTTGTACCTAAAATCTATGAAGAGAGGGAGTAGTGATCTTAAATAAGCTCAGTAAGAGAAACTATCCCCACAAGAGTTATCATACTGAAAAATAACATTTTTGAAAGCTGTATCACATATACATATGTTGATACTCAAATCGGTCCCATTTTTAAGGGTCGTTTCAGCTAGGAGTTCAACTGAGAACAAGAGTGATGTGGGGGTAATTAGAGTTAGGTGAGTGAGCTTCCCAACTTCTTCAGGCTGTCTAACGGCGTTGAGACTGTGTGGTGGTCACCTGGATGGGGCTGCCTAGTCCTGCAAAACAAGGAAGTCCAGGGGCTCTCCCCCCCCGGACTCTCCGACGGTCAAGTTAGTTGGCTTGAGGTTTTTTCTGAGAGGAAGATAGCAAGGGAGAAAAGGAGTTCCTTGAGGGATTAGCCCAGCGGCGTGATCCCCCTAATACTTGGACCGATGCCCTTGGGTCGCCTGCTGTTCCTGTCCCTTCCCTGCAGCATATCAAGTGTATCCTCTGAACCAGCCACCTTGTCGAGCACTCTCCCTCCCTAGAGCGGAGCCTGCCATGAGTGGCAAAGTGGTACCTGCCCTCAGGTGGATAGGAAGGGAATCTCCATGCGTCTCCTCCCCTTGATCGAGCAAGCCTACTACAAAATCCTCTAATATCTGCCCCCTAATAATTGCCCCTAAGGTTATCGGGTTGGCGGGCTCTCACCCTCGACAGGCCCGATAAACTAGACCCTGGACATACGGGCCGAATCGGGGAGCCTAGAGAGCCGCTTTGATCCCGGGTTTTGTCCACATTCAACTTCGAACGAGGGCCAGAGAACAACGAGACCTTTCTTGGGCAGGTCACCCTTAGCGGTCCCCTTATCTTGACACGACCTCCTGTCCGTGACTTGTTAGTGCCCTAGGTCCATATGCTTGGAAGGTTCCGACGCTGTTTGGAGGGAGAGAAGTGAGGGTAAGAACCGCCATGGGGATCTAGGTCCCCATAAATGGGATATAGCGGGACCATGATGGGCACGCCTTCCTAGTACCCCCTCGAAGGATGTGGACGGTCGTAGTGATCCACATGGCTGTTATCCGAGGTGTCACTCCATCGTGGGGCGCATGTTGCGGGATCCCAACCGCCCGGATACACTGACAACACATCTCCTCTTTTATTATCAGAGTCTTTTTAGGCCCTTCATCTTGTGTTATCCCTGTCATTGTTTCTAGTAGCGATCTCTGGAGACCTCAACCATGGCATCTAGACCAGGCACCTCTGATACAGACCCGACCTCTTTCTCCAGCAAGGTTAGGGAATCTACCTGCCCAAGCTCGCGAAGAGCTTTGGGGTTGCCTCCCCTATTGAGTTTCGACTACCAGGTCCTGCGGAGAGGGTGGACCATCCTAGGCATGAGGAGATTACCCACTACCAAGAGTCCTTTCAGGAGGGGCTTCGACTCCCGATACCCGAGACCCTCCAGAAAGTTGTCAACACCTTCCGGATAAGTACTGGCTAGGTGCATCCTAACGGGGTAAGGACCATGTGTGCTCTAGGCATCCTCTTCAGGAGGATGGGAATGGAGCTTAGTCCGCGATGGGTCCAACTATTTTTCCAACTTAAGAGGAACCCTAGGTCCAAGAGTAGCTGGGTCTATATAGCTGTGAGAGGAAGTACCCTTTTCTGGGTCCCTTTCCCTCGAAATGGGATAAGTGGAGGTACCACTTCTTTTTCGTTTCTTGCTACGGCCAGTAGAGCGTCCCCTCGAAGTTGGGTTCGCCCCTTTTGGACCCGGACTTCAACCTAACCCTGATGGATGAGGAAATGAAGCAGAGGAATGCCCTTTCATGGCCCCCCTCTCGACCTCCAGATGACCTTCCCTGAATCAGACCTCGTGGCAGTAAGGCTTTCCTAGAGAGGTAAGTGTTTTCTACTTTCCTTGAGTCTTTGAAGGGGCATTCGTCCTTACCCTCCAACGTTGTTCCTACAGGGATTGCCCCTCATGAGGCCTTCCTCCTGAGATTGGCAAAGGCAGGTTCTCAATGGTCTAGAACCCTAGTTCTTGGGGCGTCTCCCTCGTGGAAGTCTAAACATGCCAGAGGGGATAACTCACAGCCGAAGAAGAGGTCCAAGCTTGAAGTGGATCATTAGCCTCAGGGGTCTCCTTCTTTGGAGCCGGAAGCTTCTCAAGCCCCTTTACTGGACCTGTCGGAGGATACTCCTGATATCCGAGCCTCTTCTCCTACCGCAGAGGGTCGCGAGGCGAGTTCCTTGGCCCCATTTGAGGATGCACCCGTACCTAGGGTCGGGGATCTCACGCAAGAGGAAAGCATCCCCGAGCCTCTGCCTCCTACTTTACTATTTATTGGCATTCTCGCTGCCCCCGCGGCTTTTTAGGGTATCTATAAGGATCGCATCAAGGATTCGATTGGCGCGCTTAGTCAGGTGGACTTGGCATAGCGTACTATGATGGTTGGGGCCGAGGTACGCTTAGATCCTAGTATTTTCCCTCAATTCCTCCACCTTCTCTTCACTAACCATCTAGTTTGTTTGTGTAGTTCATGCTTCCGTCGGTCTACTTGATACTCTAACTCCTGGAGCACGCGTCATCCTTCGGCTCCAGAAACAAGGCCCAGAGAAGGGCAGAGGCCAAGCTGGTCTTGAGGGGGGCGTTGTCGAGAACTTGGAGAAGATGTTGGAGGAGTTCTCTGGTTTCTAGGTGCAACTCATCCTCTTTCAAGCCTTCTTAGTGTAGACGCCCGACTTACCCGTATAGAGTGATTTCCCTACGTAGGCTGACCTCGTGAAGGAGGCTCTTGGTTATGCGAAGAACCTCCGGGCTGAGCTGGATTCCTTGGGGAGGAAGCTCCATACCGAGCGTGGGCGGTTGTAAGAGGCCATCAACGCCTTGTCCGGGAGCATTCAGGAGCGTGAAGCCGAGATCGAGTGCCTGAAGAAGAAGCACGCACGTTCCTTAGAGCTGGTTTGGAAGGAGGAGGTTGAGAAGTTTAAGGGATCCTTCGCCTTCTCCAACCTAATCGTTAACTGCTGTGCGGAAGTTCAAGATCCATCTTAACGAGGAGTCCTTGGCTAGCTCGCGTAGGAGCTTTGGCGTTTTTCAGGGTCTCGTCCGCCGTGGGCTGGCCGTGAACCTCTCGGAGATCAGCTACGACAAGGCTACGGGCCTTCTCTACAGATGAGGGGGGAGCGAAGGTCAGGGGTATGATATAGCTGAGGGTGTCATGGGGTCCGACATTCCAAAGGAGGTCGGGGACGATTCTAAGGGTGAAGCGGAGTCAAGTTCTCCTTTAGATGTGTCCTAGGGCTCGGGTCCCATGTCTGGTGGGTTATCCCACGTTCAATAGGCCTAAATGTCAGTTGTACCTTTCAATTATATCCTTGTATGAGTATGTCAATGTAAGAAAAGTTTTTTGGTTTTTCTATTGAGTAGATCTGTCGAACCTGACTTTTTTTTTCTGCTTCTTCCGTATTCCCCCTTGGCTACCTCATTCGCTGCGCTCCTTTGCGGGGGTGTCTCTTGTTCTGTTTGACTGAGTCGGCAGGGACCTCTAAGGTGACATGGTGAGTAACATTTGTTTTGGGTGAAGGAACAGTTTCCTTCCCGAAGGAGCGAGCTGGTCTCCTACTGCCATTAATATCGCCATGTACAATGACTCTTCGCTCTCCCATCTTCGCCTATATAAAGTTCCAAGAGGTTGCCTCATTCCTCCACCTTTCCTACTTTTCCATTAGTTTCTCACGGAGTTATCACTTCCTCGGCTGGACAGGTCCCTGTTCCATCCTACCAAGAAGGTTCGTCGAAACTGATCGATGGGTCCTGTGGTCACTCCAACTGTGGTTTGTTCGTGAAACCAAGCTGGAGTTGGGCTCTCAGGTCTCCCCAAATTTCAAAGAAAAGAAGAGAGAGTGAACCTTCTTCCAACCGGGGACATAGCTAAAGCCCTTCCCACGAGATGGCTCTCGAGAATCTCCATTGCTACTTCCATGAGGGGTTCAGTCGGGCGTTCGGCTTCCTCGGTGATGCTTCCGTTCCTCCGCCTCTCATCCGGAGGAGCGCAAGCCGGCCTTGGATAATAGCTGGCCCATGGCGTGCGTAGAGCATTGCCTTAACCTCTACCAAGATTAAGATGGAGCCAGTGGCGTAAAGCAATAATGTCACTTCCGATCATGACCCCAGGTTTGGGTGGAGGGAATCCTGTGCAGCTATCTCGCAAGCATCTTTCTGTCTATCTCAGTGATGTCATGCAAGCAACCATTTTGCTTCGTGAAATGGGTTTGTGGGGTTGAAGGCTTGCTTAGGTCGTCACCTTATACCTAGTCGGTGCAAGCCTTCAACATCACAAACTTGTGTTAGGGGACTAGTCATTAGTTTTGGGAAGCTTTCTGTCTCCTTTCCCGCTTTGGGGGGATTGTAACTTGTAAACCTTTTTTGAACCCCTTTCTGAGGGATGAATAAAAGTTTGTTCTTTTTTTCATATCCGCGTCCTTCTTCTTCCCGGTTTATTCACCAGCTCATTCTCTAGGGCTTTTTTTTTGCCCCTTCGTCCGCGCAGGTCGATACTCCCCTTGGGTTACTTCCCCCCCCCCACCCCCCCATCCCCACCCACCCACCACAAAGAAGCCCAGAGAAAGGCTGGCTGACACTTTCGGGGTGGAGTAATTGCGCAGATAGATAGCATCTCTTTAGAAAAGATTGAGGGGTGTTATCACTGCAGCCGCATCAGGGGAATAGTTACCCTTTCTAGGGAGAGGGCGCAGATTACGTATCGATCATTGATAGGTTGTTCCCCCAAGTTCTTCGCGACGGTTCCTCTCCCTTCTCCTTATCCTTAAAGACCCACTTGCGAGGGTCTTCTTTGCGCCTCCCTCACGAAATGGAAGGCAAGCGGGGGTTAAGGGTCTTGGAGAGGTATTTCAACGACCGCTACGGTGTTTCTAGGGGAACGAGGCGACGAGAGAAGAGGAATCTTAGATTAGTCCGGTTAACAGTTGTTTCCTTCTCCTCTGGACCTTTGGATGGAGAGCATCTCGCCATGGTCTCCCTAGAGGGAGTAGGGGTCATCTCTTCCTCAACACTCCTCCGCCCAACAAAGGCGTTCATTCCCTGTACACACTCTCAGTCGTTGAAAGTTGCACCTGTCGAGCTTGAGTAGTTGGGCCCCGAATTGTAGAGAGCGGAGGTGAAATTGGTCCAATGCGACCTTGCCATCCAACAGCTCAAGGAAGCACACTCCTGTAAGTTGGGGGCTTTGAGGCTAAAGAGGGCAGAATTATTGCAGAGACTTAGAGGTAGCCATCGGCGCCGCAATGGTGGCTGAGGAGGAAAGCAAGAACTCCATGGAGGCGTTGCTAGGGTCAGGAGCGTACGAGGAAAATTTAGAGGAGGTCGCTTGATAAATGCATGATTATACATAAATTTCCCTTATATTCACATGCACTTGTACCGTTTCCTAACATCGATTCTCTATTTTTGTGCTATTTTGGGTATTTTTGCTTGATTGGACTGGTAAACAAGTACCTAAGAGCAAAAGGTAGAGGAAACGGACATCTTGGAGAAAAGAGGGCAAAAGAATGCACATACAGAGAAGAGCACAACCATGCTCATACTTAATACGGGCTTGATGATGAAGCACGAGTGTGTTCAATCTCGTGCAACTCTCTGTTTATTGAAAAAACGCGTTAACCGCGCCGCCAGACGATAAGCACATGCATGCTTAAGATGAACACGAGCGTGTTTAGGTCAACGTGGCCGTGCTTTAGATGAACACTACCATGCTTCGCTGAATTGAAAATCTATAAAAAGCCTTCAACGAAACCCTAATAAGGAACTTTTGGTGGAGCAGTCTCTGGGCGATTTTCGAAGAGACGGTTGGGGTTTGATGAGAAGAATTGAAGGAAGAGGAGGTGTTATCCATGGAAGATTTCTATCTATGATTGTACACCCTTTTCTTGTATCGTAGTTATGATAATTCATAGCATGAGAGACTATACCTTCTGTGGTGCCTCAAACATCTGAACCCTAGGATGAACTTGTTGCTTATTTCCTATATTTATTTGGTTTTGCTTATTAAATATTTCCTTTCTAGCATCTTGCTTGTTTGTGCTTGTAATTCTCTTTGGATATCTTGTGTATGAGCCCAAATCATCTGATAGCATTGGCATGGATGTGTTCCTGCTGAATGATTGTGGAGTTATATTGCATTAGCCTAGAATTAGCATCTATTTATGTATCTCTATGTGGTTATCCCTTGAGTGAGCCTCAAGCCATCACCTTAGTAGGGTAGTGATGCACGCACAGGGTGCGCAACGACTATCCCGCAAGTGTACGGGGTGGATCAAGTAGTAATGTACCCAAGGGTAGAGTTATCGAATCCACAAGGACTAGAATACTAGTACTAACTATCCTTGATATTTAGTCTAAAACTATGGAAGGAGTTATGATTGATTGATTATCCTGAAAAGGAACTAACATGAACAATTGGCAGACTGTGAGCAATTAGAGATGAAACGTGGCACCTCATATCACAATCCTCCTAGGATTCCTTAATTTGTTAATAATAGAATTCTAAGTATTGGCTATCCATTGATTAATTCTTGTGAGTTTGACAATTGCACCATCTATGTGCCATATACGATCTCTCGGTATGCAGATCAAACTCATTACATATGCCTAGTTATAATCCAACTAAGAGAGATATGTATCTATGCATAAAGAGACACACAACTCAAAACCCTAAGCACGTATGTGCCTCGCTAGAATATAACGAGGTATATGACCATGGTTTATGCAAAATAAAATCACATAAATCAAGTACAAACTCACAAGAATCATCAATAAAGGAAGGCCAATAAATAAAAGAATTCAATTATCAAATAATCCTAGGTTCATGTCTCTGAAGCACCACCAAAAGGGTTTAGCTTCTCATGCTAATGGAAACCATAACATAGATACTGGAGAAAGACATAATTTAAAATATGGGGACTCCTTTGCTCGATGTCTACTCTGCCTTCGATCTTCTCTAAAAACCTAGCCATTGCTTGGAACACCCGCCAAGGACTTAATCTGCCAAAAGTACCCAAAATCTGTACTTTTGGCTGGTTTATATGGAATTTTATTTGATTTGGCATGGTTGTGTGCATCTAATGCATGCCCGTGCAGGCTCGCACGACTCGATCTTTAATTTTTTTGAAATCAGTGAGTTGCATGAGCTTGTGCACGGTCGTGTACAATTCCACTAAGGTCGTGCACATCTCTGTGAATTGCTCTTTTAGATTGTTTCGTCCTAGATTGTCCTGTTCTTCGTTCCTTTCGCTCCGGGCAACTATTTTACCTGCTAAATCACAAAACAAACCCAAAGAAGCACAAAAATAGAGGAATTGATGTGAAACAATGGGATAAGTGCATACAAATATGATAGAAATATATGTATAATTGTGCACTTATAAGTTAGAGAACCCAACACCACAAGTGTTTGTGCGGTGACTTGGAGCAGTTAGAGCGTAGATACAGCCTTGGGATTCATCTAGATAGGTTTTTAGCAAACAAGGGTTTTAGGGTGTGTATGAGCATCACGAGAGATCGGTTGTTTCGTTGAGAAGTGTATTGTTATACCCTCTAGAAATTATTAGCAAGTAGCCGGTAATAAGCAATCAGTCATTAGCAAGGGAATCCTAAAGGGATTGTGATATGAGGTGCTATCCTTTCATCTCTGATTTCTCCCAATCTACCAATAGTTCGCCTTAGATTCTAGTTAGGATAATTCCACTAGATTGATTTTACAACTCTTCCTATAGTTTGCCTAGGTAATAAAGGACCATGTGGATTGGACTACCCTACCTATAGGTACTTTACTACTTGATCGACCTCGTATACTTGCGGGAGAAGTGTCACATATAGTTTTGCGTGCATCAAGTTTTTGCCGCAGTAGCCCGGGATTGGCATCGCTAGGAACATTAGAATCAGTTATTCTAGTTATGACGTCTTATCTTATCTTATCTTATCTTTTATATATAAGAAAAGAAATCCTACTTTTAACCTTATTTTGTTCTTTTTTCCTTTCAAGTTCTAGTGCATGACCAGGAGCAAAGTCCTATATCCAGAGGAAGTACGTTATCCAGACTTCGAGCATCACCTTCGTCATCAAATAAGAGAAGCTCTTCTTACGAAGACAACAACAACAGAATCTTGCTCGAAAGTTAACCGACCAAGACCAATAGCGGCGCCAGGTCGATCTATATCGGATTATGCAAGACCAAACCTGGATAGCATTGGTTCAAGCATCATCCCACTACCAGTCACCGACCATACTTTTGAACTCAAGCCTCATGTCATCCAGATAGTCAAGCAATTGTGCCAGTTCGATGGTTTCCAAGATGAAGATCCATATGCACACCACCAAATTTTCTTGGAGATCAGCAATATAATCTCCGTGAACGGGGTACCAACCAACACCATCCATCTCAGGTTGTTCCCCTTCTCATTCAAAGAGCGGGTAGAGCAGTGGCTGAACTCATTACCTAGTGGATTGATCACATCATAGGCCCAACTTATTGAGAAGTTCCTGATGAGGTACTTTCTACTAGCCAAGATAACAAAACTACGGAGCGACATCTCCTTCTTCAGACAGATGGAGAAAGAAACTTTGTATGACGGTTGGGAAAGATACAATAATATGCTCTAGAAGTGCCCTTAACATGGCATAGAGGACTGGATGCAAGTTCAAACATTTTACAATGGACTGAACATAGCCACCAAGAAAATGTTGGATGTAGCATCAAATGACTCACTTTGCAGTAAGGACCCTGACACGGCCAGAGAATAGATTAATGAGATGGCCACCAATGGATATCAGTGGAGCTCTTAGAGAACCAAACAGAACAGGGTGGCTGGGATACATGAGCTAGACATGTTGACCAACTTGACAGCCAAAGTGGAAGAAATAAGCAACAAATTGGAGAATATCGGCCATTAGCAATCAGCACTAGTAATGATATACAACTCATGTGGGAATAAGACAAAAAAAGGGTATCCCAAATAAGTGGAAGAGGTGGATTATATTTGAAGATCACAAAATAACCCATACAACTCTACATACAGCCAAGGATGAAGGAACCACCCCAACTTCTCCTATAGCATTCCGGTACAGTATCCGCTGCAACCAAGAGCAACCCTACCTCATGGGAACCTAATACCGGAGCCGAATAAACATCGAAGCAAGCAAGAGAAGAAATTCCCAAGCTGGCAAAACTGGCTTGCGTAATACTGTCAATAATACGAGATGCGGCTCACCAAGCATGAAGTGATGATGAAAAATCAGCAAGCATGGCTTCAAAACCTCGAACATCAAATGGCACCGATAGATAATTCACTAGCAGAACGACTAGCGGGCACTCTACCAAGCAACACAGTAGTCAACCCAAGGGAGTCTGTCAAAGCCATTACCCTCAAAAGTGGAAAGGAGGTGACCCCATCACAAAGCTAGGTAGCAAGGGATTCGCCCACTACAAGTCCCAAGGAGCACAAGTCTGAAGATGGAGAAGAGAAGGAGATAGATAAGAACAAGGAAGGACCCATGGTGGCAGAATACAAGCTGATGTTACCGTACCCAGTCAAGCTGAAAAAGGACCAACAAGATGTGTTTTTTATGAAATTTATGGAAATATTCAAGACACTGCACATCAACGTTCTGTTCGTGGAAGCACTTGCTCAAATGCCGCGATACGCCAAGTTTTTAAAGGAATTTCTCACCAACAAAAGGAAGCTGGAGGAAGTATCCACTGCAATACTAAATGAACATAGCTTAGCTATCCTCACTAATAGCCCCCCGAAGAAGGAAAAGAACCCAAGGAGTTATATAAATCTATGCACCATGGAAGGCTAGTAGACGAAAACACCTTGGCATATATTGGAGCAAGTATCAACCTCGTGCCTTATATGATACTCCAAAAGCTGGGGATAAGAGAGCTAAAACCCATAAGAGTGACACTTCAAATGCCTACAGGTCGATCAGGCACCCCCGACGAATTGTTGTAGACGTACTAATGAAGATTGACAATTTCATATTCCTGGTCGACTTCTACATTTTGGACTTGGATGATCAAGTAGAGGTGCTCCTCATTCTTGGAAGGCCATTCCTGAAGACTGCACAACCTCTATTCGACATCAAGGACGGTTGGATGACCCTGAGAGTTGGAGAAGAAGCAGTGGATTTTAAGCTCAAGGACGCGATGCGACATCCCATGGAGCTTGATGACTATTGCTATTCTATTGACTTTATTGATGACTGTGTCTCTGACCATGTGCAGGATGAGTTGTTGAAGGATTAGCTAGAAGACCTATTGAAGAATTGCCCACCCCAGGAAGAACAGATCAAGGGAACAAAGGATTAGAAGAACACCCCACCAAGGACACGTAGATAGAGAAGGGGATTGTGGTGGGGAAAGTTGATGAATGAAATAAGAAGTAGACCCCCTACATCTACAGCAACCTACTCGATACTACACAACAACAACTTCTGTGAGTCTGAATTTATGTTTTTTTTTTTTTTTGAGTGAACAGATTGCAGGACACAACACACGAGGAAGTCTGGGAGACCCGATTCTATGAACCTTCTTGAGCTTCAAGGTTTGTTAAGTTAGTGACATAAAACAAGCGCTTATTGGTAGGCAACCAAAGTTAGGTTAGTAGTTTCTAGTATCTTTAAGTTAGTTTAGGATTTGAGGCTAGCATATATTAGTGGTAAATTGCGTTAATTTAATGATGTTTGTCGATTATGTGTGTTCCAAAGAGTTTAAGAGACTAATCTTTGTACCTGGAGCCACTAACATGCAGGAAATAGAGGACAGGTAGATATGATCAAAGAAAAAGGCAACAAATCGTTGCACGATCCTAAGCACAGCCGTGTTCAAGGCCGTGCATCACTCGGGGTTTGATAGGCGAATTTAAAACGACTAAACATGGCCGTGCTTCCGAGAAGCACGGGCGTATTCATAAGCACGGGCACAAGTACAACTGTGTTCAAGGATGTGCTCTTTATGGGAAGCCGAACCCAAAAAGAACATGGCCATGCTTCTCATAAGCACGACTGTACTTATCAATCGAGGGCGTGTTGGAGCAAAACCGAACCGTTACAACCCTAGTTCGACGGCGAGAACCCCACGCCGACCCTTCCCCTCTACTCTGGACCCTCGTCGATGCTTCTCCCGAGTCACTGCAGCTCCCTCTGGCCACCAAGTCCACCGGTGACCCTTTGTCCACCACCTGACCCCACGTCGGTGCGCACCGTGGCCCTTCTCCTCCAAGCACGGGTGTGCCTCACCTCAACATGCGCACCTTCACCTCCGGCGAGTCTCCACCAGCGACACCATGCCTTCACGCAAGATCATAACCCAAGGGCCCCAGGTGAAGAAGAATAAAGGGAGTCGAGCTCGTAGCCACCCTTGGAGATAATATTCCCCGTGCCTATGGACAAGGGGAGGCACTACAGACTCATGTAACTCCAGTTTGGCGAGGCTAGGTATATAGATTGGGACACCCTAGAGCAGGTGGGCGCCAGGTATATAGATTGGGATGCCCTAGAGCAGGTGGGCCTCGCCACGGAGGTGATGAGATACTTGGAGGTGGGAGGTTGGGGCCGCCTCTTACCCATATGAGAGACGACATATACGGGAGCTGACCTTGGAGGTCATGGCCACCTTCATCCTTGCCAGAGGCTTCATATCATGTTACGGATCAGGTCAGATCGAGTTCCAGTTGGGTGGCGCCATGTTCTAGATGAGCTACACAAACTTCATCATCAGACTAGGACTATATGACGTCGAGTTCACCACCACACCTGAGTACTAGGCACTCAGGATTGATAGACGGACTGAGGAGAAACCTTAGTCCGCATGGAGGAGGCTTAGTACAGACCTAGTGTATCATCCCCGGTGGTTGAAGGCGTCTACCGTCTGATCCCCGGCCCTCAGGTACATTTATATGGTGCTCAGCTATTCGATCACTTTGCAAGGGTTGAGCATCGGCGTCGTCAGCTCAAGGGACTTCCTGTACCTGTAGAGCATGGTTGAAGGATTCCCCATCCACCTAGGATGGGTTGTAGTCGAGTTCTTTCGGCACCAGGAGATAGACAGTAGGATCACTGTCCTATTTACAGGCCCATACATCACTCTCTTGGCACACCGGATAGCCGCTCTAGCCAACAACATCAAGCTCACAACCGAGGCCTGCACTGATCACGTTAGAGACCATGGGATCGATGGGGATGCTACAACCGAGGTAGATGACACAGGGCACCAGATATACGGCTGCACCACCCTTAGAGACTGCAGGGTCTAGCAGAGCACCCCACCGTTGACCGCAACGCCTCCACCACTACCAGCCACCACATTCATAGAGGGAGACCGAGTCCTACTCTATTGTCTTGTGGGCGTAGTGGAGTACCTCCTCCAGCAACAGGGATCACTTATCCTTGACCACCATGGCTACCAGCCCCTCCTATGACAGAGGCAGGGGCAGATCCTCAGGATGCGGCCGTTGCTACATAAATAGAGGACTCCTTCGATAGGGATGATGTGGAGGACTACCTCATCCGAGCATCATCACTAATTTTTTTTCAACACTTTTGTACATTTTTCTATTTTCGTTGAGTCAGTTTGTTCATAAAAGGTTTAGTCTTTCGCTATGCTATGGAGCTTCACCTTTTTCTTTACCTTCAATGATTTCAGGATGCATTACACCTCAAACTTGGTAGGAAACACAAATGAAAGGACGAAACATATCATGACACACAAAAAACTAAGTCTACTCTCCCCATCTTGCTATCACATATAATTTCCTTTCAGTGCATATATCGAGTGCATTGGGGACATTGCACAATTTAAGTGTAGGGGAATGATTATTATTGAAGGGATCATACTACTTACGATGTGTGCTGATTTAGGATGATTTATAAAAAAAAATTAATAGGAGTCCTCTTTGATTGTCTAGGCTGACATTAGCGTTAGGTGTCAAATTTTTTAACAATATATATATTTAGTCTTACCTTTGCTCGACATCCCACAGAACTTTGAGCACAAACACTAACTTTATTATCACTTAACTACTTAGGTTTGGATTCTAGTTGGTTTAACCATGAGAGGGTTTTTGCTTATAAAAAAAAAGAGAGATGAAGAGACTTAAGAACGGCTGGCTCAACCAGAAAGTTTGATTCATTAGGGATGCCTTACCGGTATAGAAAAGATGGTAGAAAGAGCTATGACCTTTGAAGCGTGAAAGCCACCCTTGAGTAGTCGGATCTTCGACATCACAAATGTTCACTTGATGCCTACCAAGGGAAAACGCTACCTCATTGAATGTATGAAGCCACTACCCCCAGCCAAGAGAATAGGAAAAGCAGTTAATGAATAAAGGTTAGACTAGCCGGGCAAGGCCTAGGTTGGTAAGCGATACTACTAGGAAGGGTTACACACACACACACGTGGAGAATCGAAGTATAAGTTGAGACCTATTTTTCATAAAAATATTTAGGCGCTTAACATTATGTTTTCCCTGGCACTTGAGGGACCCCCAACTATTTTGAGGTCGGAGACCATGCACTCATCATTTTGAGTAGTGTTTTCTTCTGTTTAAGGATAAGCAAAACTCAAGTGTGGGGGTATATGATAAGTGTATGATTATACATAAATTTCCCTTATATTCACAAGTTCTTGTACCGTTTCCTTGCATTAATTATTTATTTTGTTCTACTTTGGATATTTCTTTATGAATGGATAGGTAAACAGGTACCCAGGAGCAAAAAGAACAGGAAACAGACATCTCGGAGCAAAGAGGGCAAAAGAATGCACATACAGAGAAGAGTACGACCATGGTCCAACTTAATACAGGCGTGTTGAAGAAGCACGAGCGTGTTCAATCCCGTGTAACTCTCTGTTTATTGAAAACGCGTTAACTGCGTCGCCAAACCATGAGCACGGGTGTGCTTAAGATGAACATGGGTGTATTTAGGTCAACACAATCGTGCTTCACTAAATTGAAAATCTATAAAAAGCCATCCACGAAACCCTAATAAGGATCTTTTGGAAGAGCAATTTGGGGCTGATTTTCGCTGCGGCGACTGGGGTTTGATGAGAAGAATTGGAGGCAGAGGATGTGTTATCAAGGGAAGATTTCTATGTCTGATTGTACACCCTCCTTTTGTAACTTAGTTATAATATTTCATAGCATGAGAGGCTAAACCTTTTGTGGTGCCTCGGACACCTGAACCCTAGGATGAACTTGTTGCTTATTTCCTATGTTTGTGCTTGCATGTAACACCCTATCCCAACACCGGGACAGAATGTCACACCAGCTGGACCGGGAGTGCACCCAGCCCATAAGATGTGTAATATAAACCCTTTGTCAATAATAATCAAACTAAATAACATAATTAGATAACAAGGTAGTCGGGATCTTATACAAACTTTACAAATTTTATGGAAGTGTTCTAAAATTCTACACATTAAATAAAGACAAGCTACTCTCTTCTGCTAAGTCAGAGCCGTCTCGTCTACCTGCACATTTCACTTGACTGAGAATCACTATACAAGGTACATCTATAATATCAAATAAAATAGTATCAAAATAATGTTAATCAATTCATATGCATTATCTCTGTCAATAACATGCTAAAAGCACATGAAACTTGGATAACCCAAAAAAATGAAAACTTCAATGTCAAATATGAATATAAATATGGTCTTACAATCAATTTAGCAATGTAATCATTACCCTAGCCTCTAGATGTGACAGCTCACAATTTGGCAATCGGGTTTTATAACATCAATTAATATGAAATCATGATTTCAATGTCAAGAATTTTGGTCTCTATGGACTATGCTCCCACAGAACCGTAAGTCTAATCTGGAACCGGTCTCTACGAACTGTGCTCCCACAGAATCGTAGGTCTAACTTAGTAAACCGGTCTCTATGAACTGTGCTCCCACAGAATCGTAGGTCTGATCTGAAAAATCGGTCTCCACGAACTGTGCTCCCACAGAATCGTAGGTCTAATTTAGTAAACCGGTCTCTACGAACTGTGCTCCCACAGAATCATAGGTCTGATCTGGTAAACCAATCTCTACGAGCTGTGCTCCCACAGAACGTAGGTCAGATCTGGTGGCCGTCTCTAGGAACTGTGCTCCCACAGAATCGTAGGACTAATCTGGTGGCCTATCCTATCTCAAAGCCCAGATATGATACCAGACAAGTCCCGGGCGGAACGTATCTCTGTCCCCAGCAACCCTCTGGTATAAACCTGCTTATCTTAATTAATGTGCACGTTTGTCAATAATTGAAATATCTCTTTGTCATGATCATATTCTCATTCTTCATTTCTTCTATTCACATATATTTTCATTTTCAATACATGAATAAAACAATCAAGACACTAGTAATATGATCATAATATCAACCAGTAACATTGCACAAACTTCGATATAAAACTCATGAAAATTCGGATAAACAAACCCGACGATCAAATCAGATCATAAAACCATACCAATGTATAGTGAAATCACTCACCTATGGTCCTTCGTTATTTAAACTTGACCAGATCCTCCCGTGTGATCCTCTATTAGTCTCGTCCTATACAAGTGTAAGAAACGCAATTAAAAGACTCGTATTTATTCTAAAGGTCTTTCCTCCTTTATTACTAGTAATCATAGTACGGAATTGTGAATACGAATACCGTATTCCTTATTTTAAATTCTTTAGAGTACGATAAGTTCATAAATCTAAGTAAAGTTTAATTTCTCTTAACTTGAAATTGGTATCACCAATAATTTAACGATACGAATTATCAGATTGAAGAGGTTTAACTTTTCTTCAACTAAATCTAATCTTGGGAACTCTCGCATGTTTCTAAAGGGTGCTTAAGGGTCAATCATGATCTTCGTATTTCTATAAAACTAAAATACGAACCTGTTCATTAAGAAACTTGGATTTTAATAGCTTAACATGTGCCCCTTACATGAAGCTAATTCACTAGTCATAGTCATGAAGGTTCAATCAACTATGATTTTCATAGAATTTCTACGAAAATTCGGCAGCACCTCCCCTATTTGGAGGGCCCCAAAAATTATAGAAACATACATCTTAATACATCTAATCATTCATACAACACAACTAACTCATAATTAACTCCATTAATCCTCTAATTAACATGCACAGGCAATCCATAACTCCTTAGACACAGTTCCAATTGAGTAGGAATTGCCAAATTAATTCTTCAAGCATTAATCCAAATTCTCGCCCCCCAATCGATCCTTCCTGAGTTCCAGAACAGCTCCGTCGCTCGCCGGAGCTATTGGCACCACCAAAGCAAGGGTACAGTGGTAGGGAAAAAGGGCGTTGGGGCTCCTCACTGCCGTTTGTCGGTGGCGGACGAATGGAGGTAGAAACGGGCGGATTGGGGCGGAGCTCGGCGGATCTGGCTATGCGCAGCTAAGCAGGGCGGATGGCGGTGAAATGGTCGGAGTCACGGTCTGTGCTGAGGTTGACGCTGGCCTGGCGCAAGCTGGCGGTCTCGCGTGCAGGCAGAGTGAAAAGGGTGGCGGGGCTCTTGCAAGCTGGCCGGTGAAGCCGCAGCTCGACGTAGTCACCGCTGCGTAGAGGAAGGGGTCGCTGGGTCGTGGTGGCCGCGGCGCTGCTCAGTAGGGAAGGGCGCTGACAAAGACGGCCACGGCCGCCGCCGGGAGTGAGTGAGGCTCATGGGTTAAGGTGTACCGCTATCGGCCGGAATGGTCGCAATGATCGGTCATCGGTGAAGTTTGCTGGAGCTGATCGCCGGTCAGCTCGACGGAAAGAAGGGAAGAAGAGAAAAGGGAGGGAGGCGTGGGTCTGTAGGGCTGTGAGATTCATTGAAGGAAAAGATCTCCTCTTAAGAGCTATGGATCCTAAGCTTGGATCCCCTGTGGCCTCACGGGGTGACTGCACCCCCACGAGAGGAATGGGAGACCAGATTCCCCCTTTGCGCTCTTTCCTCACGCGCGCATAGTGCTCCGTTTCTCTAACTCGCAAAAAGAACAGAGAAAAGGGGGAGAGAGTTGACTGGCTCTTCTCTCTCTCTTCCTTAATTCAATTTCTTAATTAATTAAAATTAATCTATTGTTTTGTTAACTTGATTATAATAAAACTAACCTCATCTAATTATACTCCCTTCTAATACTTTTATCACTGATTCAAAATAAAAGCTAAGTTTCTATATTTTATTAGATTTTATTATTGTCATCTAGTTTATTCGATTATTTTAACAATTCACAGGATAATACAATTAAACATTTTGGGATCACGGCGATCATACAAAGCTGACCGGGTCCATCACTTCCGGCTTTTTGTTCGGCCCAATCTACTTCGGCGGAACTCGCATTTTGTCTCGGATTGCCAACCAAATATTCAAATTTTATTAAATTTAGTGATTCTTTCAATTAATTAATTCGGGTCTAATTCTAATTGGCCCGGCCCAACATGGCCTTCTATGGCCCAATTTCTTATGAGACTGGAGTTTAGACCCATTAACTCCCGATTTTCTCCGAATTTTAGTTTTACCGGAAATAAATTCATTTTCAGTGCAATTAAACTCATGAGATATTCCAAAAGTTTTCAAATTTAACATTGAAAAATTTTGGGGCGTTACATTGCAATTCTCTTTGGTTATCTTGTGCATGAGCTCAAATCATCTGATAGCATTGGCATGGATGTATTCCTGTTGGATGATTGTGGAGTTGTATTGTATTAACCTAGTATTAGCATCTGTTTAGGTATCTTTGTGTAGTTGACCTGTGCGAGCTCAAGCCATCACCTCAATAAGTTAGAGCACCTAACACAACAAGTGTTTGGGCGGTGACTTGAGTCTCACGCAAGGGACAACCACTTATACTGTTAGGTGCTCCTTGTATGTCATGTATCATCATTATGTCCTGTTTGACAAAAATAATACTTTTTAAGTATTGGCGGGCTATATTTCCATCAAAATAGCATGTGAAACATACATGCATATGATAATAAATTATGCTAAATTAAGCACTTATTACTCAACATGAAGCCTTGCTCCTGCAGAAATTTAGTTGACAAACACAGTTTCCAAACACCCACCATTCCCCAAATTTTTTTTTCTAGATTTTTTATTGTAGGTTTAGAACTAAAATGGTAGCTGAACAAGGTTTTAACAGTCTTTGGTAATACATAGATTCTCTATAAGAACTACACTAATAATCATTTATCACCTTTGAATATGTTCCTTTAATTTAAGATCCTAAACAAGAATCTGGAATGCTTCTATGGTTTCCTTAAACTTAAGCATGAGAAACGTCCTATCCCTGGAGATTGCAAGGTTGACTTATCTATCATTTAAAGTCATTATTTGGACCTTTTATGTGATGGTTCTAGGTTTGGTTGTTCTCTTCTTAAATCACAAATATAATAACTAGAGGAGGAGCTTAAGAGGAGAGAAGAGTCCAATGAGGACCTTACGAAATCTATAGTGGTTCAGATCAGTAAGCTTGAGAAAAATACAGTTATCTCTATCAAAATTTCTCATAAATTTTTAGTTCAAGAAATGGAGGATGTGAACAAAGGAATTATATATATATATATATATATATATATATATATATATATATATATATATATATATATATATATATATATTTCTCAAATGCATCACTGATTGGAAGTGTCACACTCTCTGACATCTGCAGGCCAGGGACTGCAAAAGTAATTAAGTAATTGATATCATTAGGTCATTAGGTGTTAAAATTGCTATTCTAACCAGAGACACAAACAAGCAGCTATGCATGTATAAATTTAGGTATAATATGCTTAACACTTGAATATTGCAATTAATTCTACCCAATCTTATATGATATTATTTGATAGCTAGGGCCGGGGATGTGATAGAAATAATCCATGCAGAGCCATTACCTGAGGACAAAGTGCGCATAATCAGAAAAGAGAAGGGCCTATGGTAGTGGTTGGAGTTTGATTTACTATATCTCGCTACTGCATACAAAGGTTTTTACTCACCTAGCAGTTCAATAGTATAAAAGAACCATCTCGATGATAAACTTCAATAATAAATTTGAGTGTGTCCTCTTCCAATACTTCATGAAATTCCATGTGAATCTTGGTTATAGATCCTAAGATAGTAGGACATGAAATTTTCTTAAGCTTTTATTTATAGATTCCTAAATATAGGGTTTGCACTAGAACCAATCATAGGATGGATGTACATGCTTTTTACACCCCTTGACGAAGAAGAAGATAACTCAAGCCAAGCATCCCCCATGAGGATGGGAAGAAAGCAGACTGTGCAAAAGAATAACTCTCGAGCTACCAAGCGCGTAAGAGCCACCACTGCAGAGGAGATCATTAACGAACTGAACGTGTCAAGGAGTTAACAGTCTACTGGAGAAAGCCAAGGTACTAACTCCTTAGCCATTGTGCCTTATGTACCTCCTATTCAAGTAGAAGCACACCTCCAGTTGTAAGCTCAAGTGGACACTCAACGCCCTACATTTGGCTATGTGAGTCTTTACCTGAGTTGTTCAAAAGCCTGAATAAAGGTGAGAAATCCACACTGAGTACTACTCCTACAATCACAAGCCAATTGGATGAAATTCCTGAGATAATGGAAGAGCAAAACAAAGACAAAGATCTGTTTGACAATTACCCAACTAGATTGACCAAAGGAAAGGGGGTCACAATTTCTGAAGCACCGATTGCTGAGAAAACTTTAGAAGTTGTAGAACCCATTGCAACCAAGGATGATAGAGCAAGAACAGTTGGCCAGGAAAGTCAGATCAGGGTAACTCACACCAAAGGAAAAGGAGTAGTCTCTATAGAATCATCTGATAACACATCATCCAGTGAAAGAGAAACTCTTGACACACTTGTAAAGAAGATCATTATAGAAGCCACAGAAGCGATGGAACAAATTTCTTTTCTAGTCACAATGCCAGATACACGAGAGGCTGAAACAGAAGAAGAAGAAGAGATAGAGGATCTCAACGTTCAATGGAATTCACCTATGCCATTTGTACCAAAAAAGGGAAATCAGTGGCGCCTAAGCAATCTCTTCTGATAGTCTCTCAACCAGTGAAGAAATTGTCATAGAAAAATAAGCAGAGTAAATTATTGAAGAAGAGTACAATTTGCTGAAAATAAGAAGGACAACAAAATATGGGGCATCTTTAGGTGCAACACCCTCTGCACTAGAGGTCCAACAGAGTTCAGTAGAAGATAATATTCTTATTGGGCAGAACATGTCCAACCCCCAGAAGTAAGAAACAGACGAAAGTTTCCAAGAAACAGAAGATAGTCCCCTTTACAGACCCTAAAGCAAGAAAATGCAAGAGAGTTGAAGGTCAGACTCCTAGGAGAACAAGATCAACAAGTAAGGGGAGCAACAGAAGCCTATCTCTGAGAAAGTAACTAGTAAAGGAAAGTCTGCAAAGAGTGCAACTCCAAAGAAGTTTTTGAATGCCAACTCCAAGAAGAAGATGGAAGGAATGGCTACTCGCGTGATAATAATTGATAGAGTTATTGAAGAAAGAGCATTCCGTAAGTATGGGTTGACTGAACTGCTAGTTGAGAGAGGTCTGATCAAATTCGTCACCGTTGTAAAATGGTACAATCACTCTCTAGTGTAAGAATTCTACTGCAACCTAAATACTTCTGTCTTAGATCTTTCAGCTTCTAGTTATCATCATGTGTTTATTAGAGGAAAAATGATAGAATTCTCACCTAAAAAGTTGAACGAGTTTTTAAATTTACTGTTGGGAGTGACGATTTATTTGAAGATAGTCTGGTATACTCAGACGAGAATGTGAAAGAGATTACTGGAGGAAAATGTCAAGAATGGGGAACTAAATCAAGGTTGCCAACATCACTGTTGACTGTGAAATATAATGCTTTGTTTGGAGTCGGGATATTCAATTGGTTCCCAACTGCACACAACACGAGCATACTACTAGAAATGGCGATATTCTTGTTTGCATTGGTCACAGGAAGGAAGTTTAATTTGGTCTGTTCATCTTCCCGAACATTTTCAAAGAAGTAACTTGCACCAGCTCTAGAGGTCATCTCGGCTATCCTATACTATTGTCACATTATTCGTTACAACAGGGAGTACATCAAAAAAAAAAAAAAACTGAGTTAGTGATCTATATTAAAGTCATGAAAATCTCTCGGAAGCTATCTGCTATAGTGAAGAAAATTGATCTTCTAGTGGGAAGAGTATCTCTACCTCCACCCTGCTTTGATGACATGATTACTGGTTTCTCAGCGACAAAACAACAGGAGAAGAATGTGGTTGAGCAAATAAAAGATATTGAGCGAAGATAGCGTATTCACGCTACTGAATTACACCTGATACACAATCAAAAGCAATGCCTGTATGAACTTCTTTCACACCTCGGGAAGCAGACTGGAGGAGTTGCAACAGAAGAAGCATCAACTCAGGGGGAGTAGAGGTTCATGCATCTAGTATGGTAGTTTATCTTTTATGATTTTATGTCTGTTGGGTAAGTATTTGTTTAGTTCTGAGTCAGTCAATGTCATGTTTTGAAAAAGTCAAAGAACTAATATGACTGGCGTTTTGTTAATGTGTCACCCTCTTGTGGTTGGTTCGTTATTATGTACGGTTTAAATATTGTACTCCAGAAAAAATCCGAAAAAGACAGTTCAAGTTGGGGAGAGTCTGTCCTAGTAGTATCTCTAGGTGTTGCAACAGATACAATAGATAGAGGATAAGAAATCATGGAGGAGAATTAGCTTCAAGTACATCCGCAACAAAGTGGGAGAATCAGAACCAGCTCACTTTGGCATTATCAGACACAAAGGAGTAGAAATTTCAGAGCAATTTCAATGATGGTTGTGTCAAATAATGCCTAAAGGGGAGATAATTAGTGCAAATAGCACTTGTGGTGGAATTATTTGACAACAGATATTACGATGAAGAATACAACATCAATAAAGCTTTCATGGCCAAACTGATAAGAGAGAGATAAGATGATGTGGCAGCAAAGCTAAAGAGATAGCACCTATACAGCAGGCTGATGCAACTGAAAGTACAACTGAAGCTCACACCAACAAGTTGTTGCAGCTTGGGTTACTACATGGATGCAACTCACATAGTTTGAGTGGTAAAGCAAACTGCTGAGGTGGCAGCTAATGTGATAGCTGGCGACTGAGCGCGTGAGTGGTTGATAGTGTGTGTGGGTGATAAGTTGGCATCTAATGACTTGGCACGAGATGACATAGTGAGCGCACATGGGAAATAAAGTGGCATATGACACGTGACAAATCATGAAGATCTTCCTCAAAGATATTTTTGGAGCAGCGGATGATATATTTGGGAAGCCGTTGGTGACTTGGATTGCAAGTTAGATTAGAGGCTATACTTGGAAAGGAATTGACAACTTGGTAAGCAAGCCTGGTGAATCATATGTTCAGAAGGCGGTTGTAACGTGGAGAACATCCAAGGCGCTGCACATGTTTGGAAAGATTGGACAAGCCTATGTTTGGAATCAAGATCCAGCTTGAAAGCTGAATTGATTAAATCTTAATTTGAAGATCTGATTAAAGATTCAAAGACCATATTTATTGTTGATTGAGAACTAGATATTGCATGAGCTAACATTGGTATGTTGGAGATTTGAAGACCCAAACTTGGGATAAGTTTGGAAATAAATTATGAAGACAATCTAGGAAGATTGTGTGACCCAAACTTAAATTAATGGAGATCAAGTTTGGAATGTCGTGGAGCACCTAGGCGAGGTGTGTGTTAAAGAGGATTGTGAACGTAACATAGAGAGGTCCAGCTTGTTGCTTGGTCAAGATCAGGAGGATCTGATGTGTTGGACTCGGGCTCAGACTAGGATGGTTGGAGAAGTCGCGAGGTCGGTTGCAATGTACGCTGCAGTCTTAGTCAGTTCAGCAGTCGAACCACATTCCAAGTCCATGTGTAACATGGATTACAACGGCTATTTTTGGAAGGTGTCCAAAATAGTTCCCACTAAGAATTGAGGAGAATCTAAAATAGGCAAGTGATTTATATGTACGTGGTGACATCTATATAAGGCCGAGCTCTCAAGGTTGAGGTTGACTCCACCATTGAGAACCTAAGGAAGTTAGATCGAGTAGTAGTCGGTCAATCTAGAGTGAGGGTGTATTTTTATGTTGAGTAACAAGAGAGCGGTACTCATGTTTCCCTCCATCTTTTAGTGGATTGTTTCTTCGGGTTTGGCCACCTAGACATAAGCTTGGAAGCCGAACTGGGTTACCAAAATTTTGTGTCTCTTCTCTTCATGCTTTTCAATATTTTAATTGTGTGTGTGTGAGAGTTTGAGTGTTTTCTAAGAGACTGTGGTGCAATCTGTCACGCTCCAACCCGAATCCCGGGGCCTCGGGCACGTGCACAGTCAGGCCGTAACCAAGTAGAGGCGCGCCTAACTCAGATACAAGGCCTAGGTAATCATGAACTTATAACAAAATTCTTTAATATCAACAATAATTTAGAGTCTTACAGCGGAATTTAAAACATAATTTGACACTCTATACAAATTAAGGCCCTACAAGGGTTCTACAAAATAAACTCTCACACAAGAAAATCTGAGGTCCTCGAACCTCTACTAGGATGTCCCGAATCCCTCGAACAACTCCTGAACTCGAGGTACCTACTCCTCAAGACCTGAAACAAAAGAGTAAAGCAAGTGGAATGAGCTTTCGAATTGAAAGCTCGGTAAGTACCCCCGCAAGAAATGCAATGAGGTCAAGAGGACAATCGTGAAATAGTGATCCAACACAAAACAATCATAATAAGAACGAGACTAAGTCCCAAACACACGAGGATCACTATCCAATGAGCTCAGGCACACAGCAAGGAGTTCAATCAAATAAGAGAATAATCAAGTCATCGACCTCGGCCGATCTTAATCACATCCAGACCCTCGAGTCCAGTAGTGCTCCTACATGTATGTACACGGCCAGCATATCATCCCACTGACGGGTGGACATCCAGAGTTTCCTCCCCCTGGTAGGACTACAGGACATCAAGAATGGCCTCCCCCTAGACGCCTGCATCACAATCTGCACTGAGCGGCAGAATCCACAATACAAAAAGAGCTGAATCACCAACCCGGATGGAGTACAGGCTCACGTATTTCTACGGCCATGTGCCGATCAACGGGAAGACATATTCAGCAACAAGAGTAGCTGACATATACCAACCCGGACGGAGCACAGGCTCACGTATTGCCACGGCCACGTGCTGATCAACGGAAAGGTATGTTCAACGATCACAAGCACTTTCAACAAAAGCTAGCACATCATCAATCATACACTAATATAGGAATTCAAAGAGTAGGTTAATAATTCGTGTATGCGAATCCAAGCAACAATATACGAAGCATGGTAACATCAAGCCAATAAACAAAGGAGCAAAAAGAATAATACTCAATAATCACGTGGCCAATCAAAACATTGAAGCAAAATCAAGAATTCAAAGTCAATAAGCCCAAAATTGGGTGGGAACTAGTCAAGCGTACTTACAGAAAAGAGCAACAACAAAATCAAGAAAACACATCGCTTGGTAGAAGCTAGGCAGGTGTACTTACCTCTATGAACGAAGTCTGAAATCCCACGGGACTCCCTCCTGGCGCGTCTCTACGTCAAAATCTGATAACAATAACCCTGACTTAGTATTATCACCAAAATAACGTGATTATTATTCATGTTAGTGTTATTGCAAAATTCAGATCATTCTGCGGAGTCCCAGAGAACTGCTCATAACTTTTGATTCTGGAACCCGATTGAGTTGATTTAAGGCTCGTTGGAAAGATCTTTTCTTCATCTTTCCAATGGTATATATACGTCCCTAACGGATAATCATAGGCTGCCCAGTTGTCCCTCTAAGTGGACAGCCAGACTGCAGCCATTCATGGTTTCCAACTTGACTAAGCTTGGTCCATTAAATTACCTGTACTTGACTAGACCTGATCACAATTCATCATAAAAAAATCCTCAACTTACCATATCCATTGTGTACACACAGACATCCTCAGGCCATGATTTTATCTTTCTACTATCATTATCCCATGTTATCAATAAAATCAATAAAATCCATTAATTCACTACTTGTTTTTACCTTCAACTATCATGCCAACCCTCATTCAACATATATGATAACCAGCCTCTTCATGGAGTAACAAATATATATTACCTCTCATATCCATGCCTGCAGCTACTACAGCATCACCACCCTATAAACAGACCAAGATCTACCAAGATCAGCATCCACTCCAACTCCAAGGATGCAACCAAAGCATCCCTATTTAGAGTCAACCCTATCCTACGAATATTGCTCCACATAAACAAGACCAAACTTCAAATACAACCTTATCAAAACTACATCTCAACCCTTTCCATTGTTTTTAGAAGACAGTAGTCACAACCTACAAATAGACATCAACTTATCCATTCTTATAAGTTACTTTTGTGTCTTTTAACAACATTCTACTACGACTTTAGCATTTTTTTATATGCTAATCACCTAATACTTAATCAATGTATTATAAACAAATTCCACAAGACCCATTCATTTTATTTTAACAAATAAATACAGGTCACATAACCCAGTTTTTCTAAAACTGAGACCAAAGCAAAACCAATCCCACTACCATCATTCACCAATTACACCCATAAGCACACTATTAGATCCTTAAGAAGCAAACCAGGAGTTAATCCATAGACTAAAGTGGAGGATAATCACCCATGGATGGGCTCACATCCTAACCATGCATGCATGTCTTCAGAGAAGAGACTAATCAAGCCTACATTGGCTTTGCAGGAACGAAGAACTCACCAACGGGGTAGAGATCGTGGCAAGTTCGCAGTCATCCGGCACAGTCCCCACAACGCCTAGGACAGCACCTGTGCTCAGCCTCAGCAGATTTCGGTGAGGTTGTCGCCCACCGTCTCTCTATTCTCTTCTTTCTCTCTCTAGACGACGACGGCTATAGTTAGGGTTTAGAACGACTTCCTTACTTATAGAATACCATGGAGAGATCATGGATACGATCCAATCCTGTTGATAGGGCTCACTGACGAGATTTGATTGGCTTTTGTTTTGTCGGTGGATCGGCGGAGATGATAAGGCTAGGGCATGCGTTGGCGGAGGAGAGCAACTACACTGACTCGAGATCATCCTTCCCCGAACGAGCGGCTACGTTGTGGAAACCCGCCTTCCTGACGAGGCTTCACGCGTCTTCACCTCTCAACCGCCCGATGGACTTCACTATCAATTACTTCCAACGCCAACCGTTGGATTCAAATTAAAAACAATCATTAATGGCAGCTGTCATGCACGTACCATATCTATATCTATACCAATATATATATATATATTCATTTTTTATTTTTTATTATTTATTTGTTATTATATATATATATATATATATATATATATATATATATATATATATATCCATCAAATATTGCCCTTCTTTTTGCACATAAACCCTCCCTTTTTTTTGCTCTCTTACATGCAAGTCCTCCACCTGTGAGAGAAGCACATTCCAGTTAAGCCCTCGATGTATTATTATTTTTTTTCCTGAAATTACGATGAGGTCCTAAACAACCCCAATTAAAGTATTAACCATTTTAATTTCTATTTCCACCTAAAACCCGATTAATTCCAAACATGGAAAGCTTCTTTAATTAACAAATTAATTAAAGATTAATTAGGACATTCCTATTCCAATATTATTTCCAACCTTGGGACCTTACCTTGTTTGCCAATCAATTAAGGAAAATAGTCAATTAGGAACCAAATCCAAAAAAAATTCCTTAAAATTCTGGATTTTACAATCCTCCCCACTTATAGAAATTTCGTCCCCGAAATTTACTCCTACTCCCCAATACCTAAACTCAAATCTTCACCGGTCTTAGGCAATGGCTATATTTCCTTCGTAGTGAGATGATAGACCCATCTCCCTCACCAGCTCCATCTTAGTAAGGGGGTTCCTCCCCCCTTAAGTCTGGCCCTACTGCTTGTAGCCTTGCAGCATCCGACTGAGCAGGCAGTCCTGCTTGGCCTCCAAGTTCTCAGATGGTGGGGGTACCTCCTCCACAGGAGGCTGTGGTACCTCAGCACGGAATGGAAGTCCACGTCTACTACTCCCACGCATCGTGATAGCTCTACCAAATGAACAACACGTCATGTATTCGTCCAAAGTCCTGGTTTACACAATCCACACTCAGTCTATCCTATTTAACTAAGTCACTAGGTCAACTAGGGTATCCGTTATCTGCATTGCTCTGATACCATATTAATCTCCGGTTTGGCCACCCAGATATAGGCTTGGAAGCCGAACTGGGTTACCAAACATTTGTGTCTCTTCTCTTCATGCTTTTCAATATTTTAATTGTGTGTGTGTGAGAGCTTGAGTGTTTTCTAAGAGACTGTGGTACAATCACTGTTGAAACTATATCACACAACAATCCGACAGGAACTCACAAAATCCCTAAACAAATAGTAACCTTATATTTGTCTTTGATATTCATGTACTTATAAAATCTTATTTGCATATCCATGATATTCTTATTGTGTATTTATACATGGTAACTATATTAATGTAGCCTGGAATGGAACATTTACCTTTATGCATTCATTAATCTAACTATCTAATGGCATATTTTAATAATTCTATATACCACATCTTTAAAGTAATATTAATACAAGGAATTCCCATGTATCTCTCCTTTAATCGAAACAATTGATTGTAATTCTCTGATATACTTACTAGAGCAGGTTGACAACCTTGGTATAAGATTCCCATTATAAGCATGCATCAAACTAGAAACCACATGGTTAAGCTTCCCATTATAAAAGTTTGATTCTTCTCACTTGCGAAAATTTCTATAACTAGGCGAGCCTGCGGAATTTGAATGTGAATAGTATATGATTTCAACTTAAGTTCAGTAAGCAAGAATTAACCAACAGATGTTTAACCTTCATACCTACATCATTTTATATAGCCTTTAGGTTTTTGAAGACAGCAGGCAATGAATCTTTGGTTAGCTAGTTTAAGGTGTTCGTTGACTCCATTATATATGCATCATTTGTTCCCTTAGACATTCAAGCAAACACTTGATATGCATCACCGAAGACCAGCTAAATCTATAAAATATCAATGGAAAATTTTCTGGAATTACATCCATCTCAATATCATCAATCGTATAATTCATGCATTACTAATTAACCCACTGTTTTACAGCAGAATAGCCATACAGGCTTTGAGACTTATACCCATACATTCGTCTATTAAATCTACAATGATCTTAATTATTCGACCTCTGCACAAATCATACTCCTCTACAAAGGAGACAAAGAAATAGAATTGACCTACTTGTTGGTTACTCTGAGTTCCTTGTGATCATGCACCTTCTCCCGTCCGCTGTCACTGCAACCGGAGTCCTTATCAAAAGATCAGATCTACCAATTGGAGGTCACTAGGTCAACAGTTGTCGACTGATCACGCCGTAGAGGAGAATATGGTGAAGCCTCGGATCGCCGCTTAGATTGGAAAGAGAACAGGGGTTTGTCAACAGCTTATACCCACTTCTCGGATAGAGAATAGGGTGGTTGCAGCGGTTGTGCTAGTTCGTGACTGCTACTGGACTATCGCCAGACTCTCCTCGCTAGGGATTACATCGGTTGGATGCATAGAAAGGGAGCGGAGCTTGGGTGACAACGGAGAAGAAAGGACCTTCTTCTTCCTTATGTGCTGAGGATCAAAGGTTCACGGGTTCTCCATAACTTCACAAGGGCACTGTGCGCTCACGGGGAGAGGGAGGCCGACTAGATCTGGTTTCTCGAGGAATCTCCATTAGCACACACAAAGGCTTCTTTGTCCTAATGGAGCTCAATTATGGAGGGATATGGATTTGGTTTAACTTAGATTAAACCAGCTTGTAATCCCTTAATCATATTAGTGTTAGGAAATGGTCTAGTACGGCCTGGCCCAATCTCCAAACCCACTAGGCCTATTTCAATGTGAACATACATACATAAATGTATTCAAATATGTGAAGCCCCATATATATATATATATATATATATATATATATATATATATATATATATTCTTTAACTTGACATTTAATTTTTCTAATCATTCGTTTAGTAGCAAATTAGCCTCGATAAAATATTCAAAAAATTAACCTAATTTTCGGAGAAAAAAACCGGGGCATTACATAGCTTCCACTCAATCGAGGAGAAAAGAGGAGCTACTCAAACTCATGAATGAGGCCAACATCAAATCTGAAATAAGGGAGCTGGCCGCAATATAAATAGAAGACCTCACATCCCAAACCAGGGAGTACAAAAGCATAACCAAAACCAAGGAGTCTCACTGGAGATAACATTCTAGAACTACACGGCTAAGAAGGAGACCAAAATATGAAATTCTTTCATATCGTGGCAAACCACAAGAGAAATGTTAACTGGATAAACCAAATATAAGCCTATGGAAGACTAATATCTACACAGAAAGAGATATCACAAGTAATTTCAGGACACTTTCGAGGCCTTTTGGGTACCCCAAGGGAGAACAGATATAAGGTGAATTGGGACCTACTGTTTGAACAAAGGGAAAGAAGGGATCGCTCACACCTTGATGTATCTTTCACAATGAGGAAATCCACAATCCCATTCAAGAACTGACGCCAGGCGGGGTAGCGATTATCCCGCGGGTTAGCCGGATTCAAGGACCGCAAGGAAGAACAAACGAAGAACCAAAAGAACCAGAGAAAATACACTAAAATTCAAGAAAATATTATTAATCAAAATTCAATAATGAAAAACTAACCCACAAGCCGGGTTAAATAGCCCTAAAAGATTAACCTAGAAACCTTATCATCTAATCTAAATTTGCTAAAATTGATAAATTATTATTTAAAACTAAACTTATCTAAATTTAAAACTGTAAACAAATCAGATAACTCCTAAAAATCCGAGATCAAATCGGATTCAAATCTAATCCTAATTTGGCATATGAAATATTATCAAAAATAGAAAAACAAAACTGAAAACCCTAATTCGGCGGATTAAATATTTCTAAAAATAGAAAAAAATAACTAATGTTCTCTCTAATATGACAACCCATGTCGTGCGCGCCGCAAGGTTGAACGCCCAATTCTGATATCGGTAGCCAAAGTTATGGCCAAAATGCTGAACCACACCTAAAACCAACCCAATCTTGGAATTGACTTGATAACTTCCCGTCTTTACATTGACCCACCAACCCGGCACCAATATTTGACTCGAGTTTCCTGCATCAGTCACCCCGGGTTGGAAAGAACTCGACACCGAGTTCGACTGCACCTCTATTGGTAGGTTTGGATCTCCATGCTTGATTTCAATCAAAACCCTAGAGACGAAAAGTAGGTTAGTGGTGTTGGTCACCGAGCCAGGAGGGTTTTTCCTCCCATCGAGATACCAATGCAACGCTAGTCCCATCATCGTCATAGATAGGCTCACCAATCTCCTCCTCGGGTTCGCCAATTTCCTCCTCGTAGTCGTCATAGATGGGCGAGAGCTCCTCATCCACATCATCATTGAAGATGTGAAAAATCTCCTCCTCCGCATCATCGTTGAAGATGGGCGAGATCTCCTCCTCCGCATCATCGTCGTAGATGGGATGGCCAAACCTGTGATCGCTATGATAATGGTGCTTAACTTCCTCAGCCGGAACCTGCCCATGATAACCACGATCAAAATCGATCGTCGCCAAACGCCTTGATAATTTATTGACTTGCCTCTGCAAATCCTTGATCATCAAGCGTTGGGTTAACTCCGCGACTTGCCTTTGTAGATCCTTGTTTATCGCCTCCAGTGCGCTCAGGTCACGGTATTGGACTTCCTCAACCGGAACATGTTCAACCCGACGACCATGACCAACAGTCATTGATGTCGCTGATGACGCTTCCCAGGAAGATGATGAGCTCTGGTACCAACTAACGCCGGTCGGGGTAGCGATTATCCAGCGGGCTAGCCGGGTTCAAGGACCGCAAGGAAAAACAAACGAAGAACCAAAAGAACCAGAGAAAATACACTGAAATTCAAGAAAATATTATTAATCAAAATTCAATAAAGAAAAACTAATCCACAAGCCGGGTTAAATAGTCTCAAAAGATTAACCTAGAAACCTTATCATCTAATCTAAATTTGCTAAAATTTACAAATTATTATTTAAAACTAAACTTATCTAAATTTAAAACTGTAAACAAATCAGATAACTCCTAAAAATCCGAGATCAAATCGGATTCAAATCCTATCCCTATTTGGCATATGAAATATTACCAAAAATAGAAAAACAAAACTGAAAACCCTAATTCCGTGGATTAAATATTTCTAAAAATAGAAAAAAATAACTAATGTTCTCTCTAATATGACATCCCCATGTCGTGTTCGCCGCAAAGAGCTTTTCGAATTGGGGTTGAACGACCAATTCTGATATTGGTAGCCAAAGTTATGGCCAAAATATTGAACCACACTTAAAACCGACCCAATCTTGGAATTGACTTGATAACTTCCTGTCTTTACATTGACCCACCAACCCGGTACCAATATTTGACTCAAGCCTCCTGCATCAAGAACTCACCCAAGACAAGATCCCAGGCCCAGATGGATTTCTAGTGGCTATTTACTAGTAAGGTTGGAACTTCATCACGGAAGACATATCTTAATTGTTCCATGAATTTAACAAGGAAGAGCGGACCTATAAAGGCTAAACTGGGCAAACATCTTACTTATCCACAAGACAAACTCTCCCAAGAGAAATTTGCAATTATAGGTTCATCAGCCTCCTCACATGTTCAATGAAAATCATCACAAAATTCTTCGCAAACAAATTGTAGGGGGTTATCGCAAAACATGTAGATGAAAGCCAAACAACATTCATTAAAGGAAGGTATATACAAGACAATATTGTCATTGCAAAAGAACCCATCCACCATATGAAGAATAACAAAAGAAATGGAGCACTAATGAAGCTTGAAAAGACTCTGTTGATTGGGATTTTCTATTGGATATTATGAAGCTCAGGGCTTTAGGCAAAAATTGATATGATGGATAAAGTCATCCTACAATCATCTAAAGCAAATTTCCTTATAAATGTCTCCCCAACTGGATATATAAGACATAAGAGAGGGTTACAACAAGGTGATCCTGTATCCCTATTACTATTTGAACAGCCCACGGATCTCGTCTCCGCCATATTATCTAGAGCATCGAAAGAGAGCATATTCAATGGAATCCCCTGTAGACCGCTAGGTTCAGAAAAAAAAAAAAATATCCTTACAATATACAGATGACCTTTTAGTGCTATGTTTAGGGGATGCTACTCACTTTAGAACCTTGAGGCTTATATTCTTCCAATATGAAGCCATGTCATGGTATAAGGTAAACTACAACAAGAGTATCATTATCCCAATCCAAACAATTGGGCATGAACCGAAGATACTAACCAAAATAATAAACTGCAAGATTCAGAGTCTACCTGTTGACTATTTAGGCATGCCTATATCAGAGGCCAAAGCCAAAACAAATAGCTGGCGGAGGCTTATTGATAGGATCAGAGCAAGAATCTGAAGTTGGCAAGGCCGGTTACTATCAATGGGAGGAAAAGCAGCTTTACTCAACTCCATGCTCTCTACCATCCCCAAATACTACATGTCGAGTTGCAAACTCCCGGAATAGGTAAGGGTGAGGGTAAGGTGCTTCGGTTCGGGTCTGGGTATTTTCGGATCTGAACCCGTTAAAGCAATTAGTTATGTTACTCAATTCTTTATTCTTTTTTATGATTTTTTAAATAATATTTTAATCCTAAAAAGGCCAAGTCAATTTAAATAAGCGACAGTGCTAGTTTTGGACTAGTTTTGACCGCTTTAAAAAGTAGAGTAACTATTTTCTACTATTTTATATTAGGAAGTCAAAAAGGGTATGCAGAGAAAAGTACATGGATTATTATGGGTATTCTACCAAAAGTAAAAGGAAAGGAAAGCTTTCTCTTACACAGGAACAAGCAGTGAAACAATAAACTTGAAAGAACAAAACGAAAGAAAGAAAGAAGTGTTTCTTTCTGTCCATGTAAGTTTTTTTTATCTTTTTGGTGATGGATATTTATTTACAGGCCCAAAACAACAAACTTGTAATACCCTTGAAATCCTCAATTTTTTAGCTAGCTAAAGCAAGAACATCCCTGTAAGTAAAGGAGAAACAAATATTTCAAATATTCTTTTATGGAAAGAATTCTACATTTGAGAACAATAAGAGAGTGGTCGATAGTTCTTCAATTGTTGAAGAGAATAGATTCCATAGAGAAAGATTACTAGAAAAAAAATCTAGTTTAACTTCACATTTAAATAATACCATATGAAGAAATGTTTTATGAGAAATTCCTTGTGAAAAAAGTGAAGGAATTATGAGGAGAATGTTTTAGAGCAATATGATTTCAATAGGGCAAAATTACTCTCCCTCTCTCTCTATTCATATAACAAAGAAAATAAATAGAAACCTCATCAAGCTTAAAATCAAAATTGATGCTCAAGCTAAGTATAGATATCGATAAAAAAGAACTCTATGCATTTTATTTTTCAAGAGAGAAAAAGCTCTTAGAATTTCAATAGATTGATGCAGATAGAATAGAAAGAGAAACAAGAAAAAATAAACAAACAAACATGAAAATAATCATCATGTACAAAACAAAGAATTAGGGAGTCTGTACGTACGTGACATAAATGTAGAGCTGGCAAATAGCATACCACAGCTAAACAAATAAATAGCATCTATAGCTACCTACAGCTACCCACAAATACCACAGATATACAGCGTTATGGCATATGTTTATGAGTTTAGGTGCATACTTGACTGAGTATTGATTATTGACAGCTTATATATAGTGAATGTTGTAATGCCATGTTTTCTCATATTTTATATTGAGTTTCAAACCTTGATTGATATGCTATCTAGATTCAAGAGACATGTGATGACTAACATTTATACCCATAGTCATGATGAGACGTTATCAACATACATAACAAATTTATGCATACATAACCAGTATGCTTCTGCATAGATATATGTTGTTAGGGGATAAATCCGACAATCCACGTGGCGCGAATCGTGAGGATTCCGTAGTTGGATGGCTCGATCCGGGGGAAGGGACGAGTTAAGATTCCCTTCCCATCCACTTGAGGGAAGATACCACCCTGCTATTCATAGCAAGCGTCACGTTGGGCAGGGAGAGTGCCCGACAAGGTGGCTAGTCGGGAGGATACACGTAACATGTTGCAGGAAAGGGTTAGGAACAGCAGGTGGTCCAAGGGCACCGGTCCAGATATTAGACAGATCACGCCTCCTGGGCTTACCCACCAAGCATCTCCTCTTCTCTCTTCCTATCTTCCTCTTAGAAAAACGTCTGGCAAACTAACTACCCCTAACTCTAATTACCCCCCATATCACTCCTGTTCTCAGTTGAACTCCTAGCTGAAACGGGCCTTAAGACCGTGACTGATTTGAGCATCAACAGTTTGACGCCATTCGTGGAGACGTTGAGCTAAAATCCCAGCAACACTAATGATTATCGGAGACTCCAGAGGTGTCCCCGAGAGGGGCCGCCTCAAAAAAAAAAAAAAACCACGCGTGATATCGCCTATCTAATTCTTAAGCAATGACTCGAGGGGGACCAACCACCCTCACAACGAAGCCATAGTGCTCATCATCAACATAGCTGCCAATGAGGTCAGCCAGGTCCTGGTCGACAGTGAGAGTGCAGCGAACGCCGAGCATGATCTTCTTGGAGGCATACCAGAAGATGGGCCTCTCTCCCGAGATACTATGACCAACCGTTATTCCGTTAATCGGGCTGTCTAGAGAAGATGTCCAACCGGAGGGCGCGGCGTCACTCTGACTCACCGCAGGGGCCCCTCCTCGACGGGCCGTGATAACCTCTGACTTTTTGGTCATGAGATATCCATCCTCCTACAACGCCATCCAAGGAACGCCAACCCTGAACCCCTTGCAAGCGGTCAATTCTACATACTACTTCCTTGTGAAGTTTCCTACCCCATGGGAGTATGGGGAAATGTGAGGAGATCAGAGGATGGCGCAGCGGTGCTACTCTGCCCTCCTAGAAGATAAAGCCGCCGAGCCCTTGGACCTCAATAATCCGGTGGAGAATAGACCCGGGTCAGCCCCAAGGCCTACCCCAGTCGAGGAACTTGTTAACGTTCCTCTTTCCAAAAGGTGTCCCTACAAGACTGTACAAATTGGGTAAGAGCTACTAGAGAAGCTATGTGAGGGCACTCTAACCTTCCTGATGGTAAATGTCGACGTCTTCACGTGGGGTCCCATCGACATACCAGGACCCGACGCATAAAAAGGTGATCCAAAAGTAGAGGTACTTCACCTTCAAGAGGCAGACGACCATCGAGGAAGAAGTTGGTAAGCTGCTGTCATCTGGGTTCATTAAGGAAGTTCATTGTCCTGAATGACTGGCCAATGTCATCTTGGTGAAGAAGGCTAGAAAAAGGTGGAGGATGTGCGTTGATTTCACCGACCTCAACAAAGTGTACCCGAAGGACAGCTTCCCACTCCCGATGATAGACAAGTTGGTGGACTCCACCACGGGCCACGAAATGCTCAGCTTCCTCGACGCATTCTCCGGCTATAACCAAGTGAAGATAGCCAAGTTTGACAAGGATTTAATGTCCTTCATCACAGAGAAAAGGACCTATTGGTACCACGTCACATCGTTCTACCTCAAAAATGTAGGGTGACCTTCCAAAGGTTGGTGACCAACATCTTCCAAAACCAACTAGGAAGGAACATGGAATTAAACGTAGATGACATGCGCGTCAAGATCAAGAAGGCTGACGATTACATTAGCGACCTAAGGGAGACCTTCCAAACATTCCGCGACTACGGGATGAGACTTAAGCCCAACAAGTGCAAATTTGGAGTAGGCTCAAAGAAGTTCCTCGGTTTTATGTTGACACAACGCGGAATCGAGGTTAACCTGGATCAAATCAAAGCAGTCCTTGAGATGAGCTCCCACAAGACCATTCGTGAGATTCAGAGGCTGAACCATAGACTTGCAGCCTGGGCTACTTCATCGCAAGGTCGGGAGAAAATAGTCTCCCATTCTTTCGGGCTTTCCAGAAATCTCCGAAGATGGAATGAACGGAGGAATTCGAGAAGGCCTTCCAGCACCTCAAGGAGTACCTAGGCTCCTCCCCTTGCTAACCAAGCCGCAAGAGAGAGATGAGCTTCTCATATACCTCTCGGCCTTCGCTCAGGTGGTGAGCTCAGTCCTAGTCAAGGAAGAGGATGCAATCCAACGTCCAGTCTACTATGCAATCCTAGTATTAAATTACCTGGAATCGAGGTACCTACCCTTTGAGAAGTTGGTCTACGCCCTGATCACTTTCGCTCAGAGGTTATGACCCTATTTCCAGGCACATCGAATCCCAGTCCTTAGGGACCACCCCCTACGACAGATACTACAGAAGTTGAAGGCCTCCGAAAGGATGTTAAAGTGGGCCATCAAGCTGAGTGAGTTCGATCTCACATATAAACCTCAGTTTACAATAGACGCACAAGCCTTAGCAGATTTAGGACCCGAAATAACCTCAATAGAAAGAGATGCGGGCCCTGCCATTGCAGAGCCTCCAAATCGCAAAGAGTCGGTGGACATGTGGCTCCTCCATGTCGATGGTTCCTTAACAAGGCGCAGTTTAGGGGCAGGCCTGGTGCTAAGGTCTCCGAGTGGCTGGAAAACTACCACAACCATCAGGTTTGGTTTCAAGCATACCAATAATGAGGCCGAATACGAAGCCTTGATTGCAGGACTGAAACTAGCATTGGGGTTGGGCGTGAAACACCTGCACCTGTACACCGACTCGTAGCTAGTAACCGAAAAACTGAATGAATGGTATGAGTCCAAGGAAGAAAACATGGCCAGGTATAAGGGGGTGGTCGAGGAGTTGACCCTCTAGTTCAGTCACTTTTAGATCACAAAAATACCACAGTTGGACAATGATGAAGGAGATGCCTTGTCAAAGCTCGCCTCTGCCTATAGGATGTACTCTAAGTACCATAGTTAAGTTCCAGCAGCTCTTAGGACAGAGCATTAACGAGCCAGAACCTCGAGGAGTGTCCGAGGCCCATGAGGAGCCATGCGTGATGGGTCACATCCGAGAGTACCTCGAAAGTGGCACGCTTCTGACAGACCCAAAGAAGGTGCGTAAGGTGGTAAACAAATTGGTAAGATTCACCCTCTTGGAGGGTCGGCTATATAATAGGTTATGCACCATGTCATCCTGAGGTGTCTGAACCCAATGGAAGCTGCCATCATGCTCCGGGGATCCATGAATGGGACTGCGACAACCATTTCGCAACCAAAGCCCTAGCCCTAGCCCATAAGGCCCTCGGGCAATGATATTTATGGCCAACTATGGCTGAGGACGAGGAGTCCCTCGTGGAAAGCTGCGAGGTCTGTCAGTTACGTTCCTGAGTGTAGTATTGACCCGCAACGCAGCTTGGCCATCGTGAGTCCATGACCCTTTACAGTTTGGGGGGTCGACATCCTCGGTCCCTTCCTTATGGTGGTCAGGCAATTGAAGTTCCTCATCGTCGCTATAGACTACTTCACGAAGTGAGTGGAAGCGGAACCACTTCCTATGATCACACAGCTTGCCTGCCAAGGCTTCTTGTGGAAGTCCGCCGTCTGCCGCTTTGGCATCCTTGTGGCCATTGTGTCGAACAACGGTAGACAGTTTGACTATCAGGTACATCGAGACTTCTGCAACAGTCTTGGAATCGAACACCGGCTCACAGTGATAACCCTCATCCAAACAAATGGGCAGGTCGAGGTCAACGACAACACCCTGCCGAACTCCCTCTAGGCATATGAGACGACTAGCCGCACCACTATTGGGGAGACCCGTTCGCCCTAACTTATAGAACAGAGGCAATCATCCAAGTTGAGATCAGTGTGCTAACCCTCCGGATGCAAAGCTTTGATCCCATGACCAACGAGGAAAGCCTCCTGGCCGAACTCGACCTCTTGGAGGAGAAAAAGGAGCAAGTCAATATCCAGGCTGCAGCCTACCAACAGAGGGTCTGATGGTTCTATGATACCAAGGTACGCAAAGTCACCTTTCAAGTGAGAGACTTGGTTTTGAGGAAGAACTTATTTCATTGAAACGAAAGCCGGGTAGGAAAATAGACCCCCAACTAGGAAGGCTCGTATGTCATCATAGGGGTCATCAACCCTGGCATTGTTAGGATAGCCGGCTCAGATGGCCAAAGGCTCAAAAGGCATTTCAATTCAAAGGACCTCGATCAGTAGATATTACCCGTGGTTGCAACCTCCTCACTCCTTGAATAAAATTAAGCACCTTTGTTCCCAACATGGTTCCGTCCTTTATCAGCCTAGCTCTCTCCAACGATCCCTCTTCAGGGCAAGGCACCTAGAGTGCCATATATCGGCTTCCTCCAAGGCAGAATCCTCCAACAACTCTCTTAACAACCACTTTTCTCGCCCTATAGCTTGTTTGATTTCTCGACAAAGGTGTAAACACCCCTACACCTAAGAAACGAGAAAGCGAAGGAAAGAAGGGAGTCAGAGGAAAATCACTCTAGAATCTCAACTCACGACACGCGGGAGGGCGCAAAAGAGATAAAGTACCTTTCTAGATGGAAGCCTTTCATTCACAAAAATATTTCAAGAAAGGTACAAAAAGAAAACAACATATGATGATTAAGAGGAAGGGGAATCGTGAGGAAGATACTAGAACGCCAGATGGAGCATCAACAAGTCAAAGGGCACTTCTAGGCGGAGATGGGCGACTTCCTAGCACATCTGGAAGCCCTCCTTGGCACCTGCCTTGGCAGTGATACACGGAAAACTATACGTGACACTTCTCCGGCAAGTATACGGGGTTAATCAAGTAGTAAAGTACCCAAAGGTAGGGTAGTCGAATCCATTGGGAATGACCACTAGTACTGGTTATCCTCTATTACCTAGCCTAACTATAAGAAGAGTTGTAAAATCAATCTAGTAGAATTATCCTAAATAAAATCTAAGGCGAACTATTGGTAGATTGGGGGAAATCATAGATGAAAACATGGAACCTCGGATCACAATCCTCTAGGATTCCCTTGGTAATGACCTATTCCTTATTACTGGCTACTTGTTAATAATTCCTGGAGGGTGTAACAATACGCTTCTTAGTGAAACACCCGATCTCTCGTGATGCTCATGCACACCCTAACACCATTGTTAGAGCACCTAACACCACAAGTGTTTGTGCGGTGACCAGCACATCCAGTAGCTCCCTGTATGTGATGCATGCGTGTGTTACGTGATACTAATACTAGACCGCAAGTGCACAGGTTGTATCAAGTACTAAAGTGGACTAATAAAAGTCGGATGTCGAACCCACAAGGACCTTGACCACTAATCCTATCTAATTATCTGCTACCTAGTCTACCCAAAGGTTGATGGTTTTCTAATCTTATTGCTAAAAGGGAAATTGGCTTAAGAACACTTGACGAAGATAGTGATGACAAACAATCAAAGAAGGGAGATACTCTAGCATTGAATCCTCTCCGGATATTTATAGATTGTGGCAAGTATGGATTTCATATCGATGAATACAAGGTGTAGACCAAGAATTCCTACAACACTTTCACCCCCTCTTTCAAGGCGAGTTACTAATCTACGCTCTTGAGTGGTTCTAGGGAACACATAATATTGAAAGAGTTATGGGAATAATCCATTTTACAAAGTCTTTCTCCTAAACACCCGATCTCTCGGCATGTTCATAACTCCTACCTATTGAAGTAGATCTAGAGTATATAGAGGGAGCGTTATCGTCTACACCTGCTATAGATCTAGATTAAAAATTAGAGTTGTTGCACTAGAACCAATCATAGGATGGATGTACATGCTTTTTACACCCCTTGCCATCCATAGAGTCAACAATTGTACCGTGTCTATGTATAAAATCGAAGGAAGAGGGCTTGTTCCATCTTGAACGTGGTCGTATGGCTCTTATGCATTCCATACGGCCCGACACATACAGTCCATATAGGACCATATATGAGGTCCCTACCACACTCGAGGCATCCAACGGCCCATATAGGTGCCTGTATTGCCCTCAGTCAGGGGTTAACTGCCAATCATATGGCCCGTACAAGGACCGTATGGACCGTACTGTGAAGCAAATAGTCCACCATACGGTTCATATGGAACCGTATAGCCGCCATAATGCCATCTCTTGTGCGTTGATTATAATTAATTGCACTAATGTACCTTCCAATTATTTTGCAGACATGCCAGGATGAACAATATTAAAAGTGCGGCAAAGAAGGGTAAGAAAGGGGAGGGGTCTTCCCAGGAGCACCCTGTTTCATTAAGGAGCACTTTCAACAGCGCTATGCACACCTCGCAGTTCGACCAATTGGCTGCACTTGTTTCATTGATTGGGATGTCCTCCGACAGCTCCATATCGACGGCCTCGTGTGAGAGCTTGTTTCCATAGGCGGTTGGAAGAAGGTCCTCTCCATAGATCATGCGGTGTACAAGGAGCACACATTGGTGGTGCTTGGCACTTTTGAGGCAAACTACAACCTAGTTGGTGACCAACAGTGTAGTGCCATCACCTTTCATCTATATGAGGAGATATAGAGTATGAGCTACACACAGTTCACCATGTATATAGGTTTCTATGATATGGAGTTTATCACTTCCCCCCTAGTACGGCGAGCTCCTCATTGCCTTTCCTGAGCAAATAATCATGTCCACCTGCTACTAACTAGAGCTTGGTGGCCGACACAATTCTCAGAAGGCGTCTCTCATGATCGATCCGGTCTGCCGCTAAATACATGTACTCCTCAACCGAACGATCACTGGGGAGAGTGCAACTTGCATGTCGTTACCTTCACTTACCGTTTCCTACTCTATAGCATCCTAGAGCAAGCAACCCTCCACTTGGGATACATGCTCGTCGACTATCTGATACATCAGGGGCAGAGCCACCTTCTCAAGGATATCATCGTGGGACCCTATATCACACCGCTGATCATTGGGATGGGGATAGAGTAGCACACCAAGGGCATGCATTGATTGCTCACCGTCACACCCTCGGGATGAGAATACCAGTGCTGATGGGGTTGGTTCATATCTCAAGCAGTCGTTACACCCTTATTCAGCGCTCTGGCCACGATGAGCCATTTGGCGATAATCTTGAGAGTCCCGCCATCACAGAGTCAGGATAAGAGAACTCTCCATCATCAGCTGATGCAGCTCCACGACCTTCGTCATCCAAGAGCAGGCTTGCGCAACTCGAGGAGTAGCTCACCGAGGTGCAAGCTATGTTGGGTACCATACTCTAGGAGCAGCGCCAGATTAGAGCTCAGCTTTGAGAGCTATATGCACACCTCCGAGGACCACCACCATCTACTCCTGTACTGCCACCGCAGCTCGTTACACCGACACCATCTTCTTCATCATCTGCACCCTCTGCCACACCACCAGTTGCAGCGGCTGATAAGCAACCATATCTTGAGGACTAGGGATTACCATCTAGTCATGTTTCTTGTTTTGTTTCATCTTTTGTGTTGCATCATTTGTATATCAGTTAGCAAGGGCTTTGACCCTGCTGAACTTATCTTTATTTTTACTTTCTGTGGCTTTAATTGATTTGGCAACTTTTGGGGCTATGATGATCCTTCTTGCCATGCAGATTTGAGAGAAGGATACTCACTCCCCAGTATATGCTCACACGATCATATTATGGAACACAAGAGTCTCATCATTTAACCGGGGAAGTTTCAGTTCAACTTTCTCCATGCTTATTCTTACTTGTTTTATCTTTATTTAGCTTTAATGCGTACATTGAGGATAATGTACATCTTCTAAGTGTGGAGATGGGTAGCTATCTATCTAATTATATATTCATTCCAAATTTCTATGTGTGGAGATAGGTAGCTAATAGATGGAATTTTGAAAATTCATTGCAAATCTTTATATGAAAAAGCATGTTTGGCATACACTGATGACGTCTTTGTTAGGAAATTTCATGGTTTACTTTATTCATAGTACACCATCTTAAAACATAATTTTTTTTCAAATTCTCCTATGAAATATGATATGTCTTCATTTAAACATAATTTTATATCATATTCTTATATGCTTGGCATGTAATTTTGAAGAATCTTTGTCCACCAATACTTAAAATGTATTCATTCTGATCAACAGGGAAGAATACCAGGACCCCGGAGGAAAGAAAGCATTTCGAGAGAAACCGGGATCTCAAAGCACCCAGAAAAGCCCATACGGGCATTTATACGGGCTGACATAAGGGCCAGTATGATAGACCGTATGGATGTGGCTGGCTCGTATATGGGCTGATATACTCCCGTATATGGGCCCGTATGGAGGTGGTTGGCCTATATACGGGCCCTTATGTCGTAAATTTCAGCGAATCTGCAGATTTAGACGAGGACAAATTGGTAAATCTTACCCCTAAAACCCTAGAGGTATAAAAGCCGACTAAGGAGGGTTTAGAGAGAGAGGAGCAGCTTGGGGAGAGAGCCTAATCTTGGGGAAAGCTTGGAGATCCTCATCTTGAGGCTATTGGAGCATGAAAAGGGGAAACCATTGGAAGAGGATCAAGGAAGCCATCAACGGTGCATTCATTAGTGTTATTCATTATGACTTTCTTGTTTTCTTTCATTTTTGAGTTGGATTGTTGCCCCCCTTTCATGGAGGGCTAATCTTGTAGATGCTTGGATAATTGATGAACCATTGGACATGTTTTAATTAATGTTATCTCTATATCTTTGATTGTTTGTTTGAATTCCATTAAGTCTATTGGACGTTTTAATGTATGTTAATCCCTCTAAGTTGCGAGAGCTCGGAGGGATTTTCGTAGTCCATATGGGGGAAGAAGCGAACACCTCCCCGTGTGTAGACCATCTCCAATAGAGGGGATTGTGAGTATACCGGGAATCCGGGTACTAAGGAGAGCTAGTCCTTTAGATTTATTATTCCCATAATCCCTCCAAGAATTAGGTTCCCTAGAACATCATCGGTAAGGGCACTAGGATTAGTAACTCACCTCAAGAGAGAGGATGAAAGCACCATAGGAACCCTTGGCCAAGGATCAACCAAATGTCGAGATAGAGGGTAGCATTCATCTTTTAGAAGTCCAAGGGGGATTCAATTGTCCGAGCATCCCCCTTTTATGATTGTTTAACCACAAGAGAACCTCGATTCCCTTGTGTTGTGTTTTCAAATGATTAGTTTAGAATTAGTATAATCGACCCCCTTTGGATAGACTAGATAGTAGATGAATAGTAGGTACTAGTACTTCCATCTCCTTGAGGATCGATAACCCGACTTTCAAGTCCATTCTATTACTTGTTACGACCCGTACACTTGCGGTTGTATCGCTTCATGTTTTTGGCGCCGTTGTAGGGGAGAATTTGATCACTAGGAAAGCTAGGAATTTACTACTTTAGTCATTTTTTATTTTTATTTCTTTACTTTATTTCTTTGTTTTGTTTTTCATTTCATTGAAATTTTGGATACTAATCTTCACTTTCTGGATATCTTGAGAGGTATAAATTGCATGACCCGCAAGAACTCTAAGGGATTTCTTGAAGTTGACAGTGAGATTGAGAGAACCTTGCACCGAAGATTAAGAGAGATTGAAGGAGCACTTCCGGGATCCTCTTCGGAGTCGGAAAATTTCACTCCTACCAAAGTAATTGGTGAAGCAAGGGAAGTGCCAATTATGGCCGAGAGGAGGCGAGCGTGATCCGAATATGAGAGATCTCATTACACTGAGGAGGAGTTCAGTATTCACCCTCCCAATGTCAACATGAACAATTTTGAGATAAAGGCAAGCACAATGAGCATGATTCAGAACACAGCTCAATTTGATGGGAGACCCGATGAAGATCCTCATGCACATCTAGCAAAGTTTATCCAAATTTGCAACATGTTCAAGATCAATGGGGCTTCTAATGATGCAATTCGATTGAGACTTTTTCCATTCAGTTTGAGGGAAGATGCATATAGATGGCTTACTTCATTACCCGCCAGTTCCATCCGTATTTGGGTCGAGATGCTAGACAAATTCTTGGGCCGCTACTTTCCACCAAGTAAGGTCGCAAAGCTAAGGTTGGACATCTCCGCCTTCAAACAAGGCCCCACCGAAACATTTTTTGAAGCCTATGAGAGATACAAAGATTTGCTCCGGCGTTGTCCACAACATGGTCTAGACCCCTGTGTTAAGGTCAGGACATTCTACAATGGGTTGAACAACTCGACTAGACAGTTGTTGGATGCCGCTGCTGGCAGATCATTACGGAACAAATATCAGGAGGATGCCGAACAAATCTTTGAAGACATGGTCGGTAATGAAGCCCGTTGGTCTACAAGGGATAAGCAAGTGAAAAATGTTTGGTCCGTAGATGAAGCTGTAATTTCTGATCCAATTCTTAGTGAAATGTTGGATATGTTGATAAGGAAAATTGAGCTATTGATAACCGGTAGTAGCTCGAGATCGGCCACGATGATGTATTGCAATACTTGTGGGGATGGGCATGAAGCATCAAATTATCCCATAGCAAGCACTGAAATGATTCCCATAGAGCAAGTACAATATATGGGAAATGCTCCAAGGCAACCGGATGGTCAATATCGACAATATGCTCCTAAATGGACCCATCCGGCTTTGTCTTATGAAAATCCACAAGCAGGATAATACCCTCCCGGTTACCAACACCCTCCAAAGCCTTAAGAGAAGAAGTTTAACTTGGAGGAGATGATCATGAAGTATATGCAAAACAATGACACTACAATTCGGAATCTACAAGCCACTGTCCACAACATGGAGAATCAAATTGGGCAAATGGCAAAATCTCTAACCGAGAGACCCCAAGGTAGTTTGCCGGGCAACACGGAGGAGAACTCTCGGGGAGAGCAATGTAAGGCCATCACTTTGAGAAGTGGAAAGGAGGTGGAACTCCTGGTTCCAAAGCCTCAAGTAAACACTCCCATAGAGATTGAGGATTCCAAACCTGTCGTTAACTCTGAAGAAGTGAAGAAGGGAAAGGAGAAACCATTGGAGACATCACCTGTACCTCCATACCAACCTCAAGCCCCTTACCCGACGAGGTTGAACAAAGACAAGGAGGATGCCCAATTGATTAAGTTCAAGGATATTGATAAGTGTTCATTTGAGCATAATTTTATATCATATTCTTATATGCTTGGCATGTAATTTTGAAGAATTATAGCCCTTCAGTACTTAAAAAGCTTCATATTCTATAAACAGGGCATTGGAGAGCCTCAAGAATTAAAAGGAAGAAATTCTACATCATTTGAGGCGAAAAGGAAGCAACTGGAGAAAACTGCAGCAGTCCTAAAAGAACAGCAAAGATCAGAAATTTATTACAAGATCTATAGGACTCTAAATTAAATCTCCACCGTTCAGATTAAATATAAACAAGTTAGGAACACTCGGGTAAAATTTTAGGTCAATCCGACAAGAATTGGTCATCCGATTGAGCGGTTGATGAAGACTGCGCGATGTAGATCCAGCCATACGGAATTCTATACGACCTGATATATAGTCCGTATGAAGGAGCCTGAAAGCTATACGGGCTATTATACAGACCATATACAGGCCCGTATGAAGGGGACTGAAAGCTATATGGGCTGTTATACAGCCCGTATACAGGCCTATATGGACCTATTTCTGAGCCCGATCTGCACCCGATTTTCATTGTCTCCGCACGAACCCTAAACGGGTGAGATACTTTACAAAAGCCTTTACCCCTATAAATACGAACCTTCTAGGGTTATGAAGGCATCTCTTGGCCTTTGGCCACCTTTTGGGTCTTCTTGGAGATCTTGGAGTTCATTGATGGCTAGGGTCTAAAGGGATCCTCTTGGGAAGAAGCTAGGGCTTGAAGGGAGATCATTATCAACGATCCAATTGTCCATCAACAGCGGACGGAACATTGGAGGAACGTTTATTTGTGTTTATTTTGATGTTTTCTCCTTTTATTGTGTTGGATTTGTGTTCCCCTTTCATGGGGAACTAATATTTTAGGTATTTGGGCATATTGAACCCTTGGGTTATCTATGAACTTTGATTTTGAATGTTAATGATTATCTAGTTGTTTTCCATGATTAAGATCTATTGGATATTTTAATGTATGTTAATCTCTCTACGTTGCGAGAGCCCGGAGAGATTTTCATAGTCTATATGGGGGAAAAAGCGAACGCCTCCCCGTGTGTAGACCATCTCCAATAGAGGGGATTGTGAGTATACAGGGAACCCGGGTACTAAGGAGAGCAAATCCTTTAGATGTATTATTCCCATAATCCCTCCAAGAATTAGGTTCCCTAGAACATCATTGGTAAGGGCACTAGGATTAGTAATTCGCCTCGAGAAAGGGAGTGAAAGCACCTTAGGAACCCTTGGTCCAATCCGTTGCAACTAGTGATCTTCACATTCACTATCTATCTTTATGAGAACCCAAGGGGGATTCATTCCCCGAATACCCCCTTCCTATTATTGATTTACCCCAAGATTCATTCCCGTCATTAGTGATATCTAATTTTTAGGTTTTCTTAGTTTATATTAGTTCAAACCACCACCAATCTTTTTTTAGACTAGAGAATAGATGACTAGTTAGTACTAGTACTTCTCGGTCCCGGAGGTTTGATACCCAACTTTTCAAGAGTCCACTTTATTACTTGATACGACCCGTACACTTGCGGTTGTATCGCATCAAGTTTTTGGCGCCGTTGCCGGGGACCAAGACTACTAGGAACACTGGAAGTTTATTACTTTAGTCATTACTTCTATTCTTTATTTTTCTTTGATTTATATAAAAAAAAAGAAAAATAATATTTGACTTGTTTATTTGTCTCTTTTGTACAAGGTACAATGTTCACAAGGTCACCTCTAGAGCTTCAGTTAACGTTCTTCTAGCACGGGTAGACAATCTTATAAGCAATACACCAACTCAAAGCAATCCGTTCATCTATCTCTATCATTCATATTGGGGAAGACATCCTAGCTATCCAAGCTATTAATATGAACCACAATGGGAGTGTCCTTAACAAGGCTTTAGTTCATATTCTCCACCTCAAGAACATTGGCACAATTATCCTCCAAGTTTTCAGTATGAGCCGACACAACAAAAAGAGTTTACTATGGAGGAGGTTTTATTAGAATACATGCATATCAATGATGCTAGAGTTGCCAAAATACAAGCCTCCATTCATAAAATTGAGAACCAAGTGGGAGAACTTCTCAAACTAATTTCTGATGAGCAAAAGAGTCATGAACAAGAAGTAGAAGCCCCACTTGGAAATGATACTGAGGAAGAAGAGAGCAAAGGGGAACAAGTGGTGGAAGAATATATTGGTGAAGAAAAGAAAGAAGAGGTAGATAGTGAAAAGCCAAAAAGACTTGAAGAATTCCACTACCTCCAGGTTGACCTTCATTAAGAGCACAGAAGAAATCCCACCGGGATGACAATAGAAGCGAGGAGGATGCTTCAGCAATTCGAGGATCCGCCTAAACCAAGATTGAACAATTCCCGGGCCAAATTATTTCCATGGAGGCCTAAAGATAACTGTACTGAAACCTCCATCGCAACTACACCTCGGCAGGTATGTTTTTCATTTTCTGGAAGTGGTTATGCTAGGTGTAGCCGAGAGGAACACACTTTGTTCAAGCCTCCATGAGGTAAGATTAAGGTACGTCAAGCTAGTGACGCTAAACAAGCGCTTCTTGGGAGGCAACCCAAGGTTTTACGAAAAAAATTTCTTACTTTTGCATCTTAGTAGTTTTTAGTTTGTTTTAGTGTGTTCAATAAAATGATATTTCCCTTGAGCTCTTTTGATCCCTTTAGGTGTCTCATGATCTAGAGCATGGACATATTGGCCGTCAAGAATATCCACCCCGAATTTGAGTCAAACATAGAATTATCATCAATGAATCGGGAAAGTTTCAGTTTGCCCTTCTCCTTGTTTTTATTGCATATTGCATACTTTTCATGCTTCATTGTGTACATTGAGAACAATGTACAACTTTAAGTATAGAGATGGGTTGCTACCTATCTAATTGTGGATTTATTGCAAATTTTATTGCAAATTTTTAAGTGTGGAGATAGGTAGCTAATAGATGGATTTTTTAAATTTTTCATGACTAGCATGCCTCGACAAAGGCCTTAAGGAAACATGTTAGAGCACTCTATTTCTAGGGCACCATCTTGGCAAATAATTTTGTTAAACTCTCCTATGAAACACCATGGGCATTTAAAGAACATCTCTGTGACACTCATGATCTTTAAAGACAATAGATCACCCATTGCCATGTTCTTTTTACTTTAATAGCTAAACACATTTTTCAATGGTTCCAAGAGATCTCGTGGCACTAATTCAATTCATTAACCACCATAATATGACCTAGTGGACAAGTAGGGAGAGAATAAAATGGTTGTACATAATAGTCTCGAAAAAATAAAGACAGTGTTCCGCTGCTAATTTTGATGAAGTAGTTTGGGGTTCCGGCTCCCTATAAGAGTGTCCCTCAATTCGAAAAATCATTACTTAGCATGAACACAACCATGCAGAGTTGTAACCATCTTAGTAGCTAAGTTTTCCGGTGCCTAATCAGTATGAGCACTCTACGAAGAGGAGGAACTACACTCTACATTGATCTTTGATACAGGAAAGTCGGATCCATTAGGGATGCCCTACCAAAAAAAAAAGAAAAAAGAAAAGAAAAAAAAGAAAAAAATGTCTTCCTATTTTGTCCACCACTTATCTAATCTAAGGGGATCTCATTGATCATAGGGCCTAAAGAACCCTCTAGAGCCCATTGCGGAGGTGTTTGTCTTGCAAAGTTTTTTTTAGAACATGGCATATGGAGTGAATAAGCTTTGTCTAGAACTATAATGATATCTTGTATGAGATCTATTTAGGCTCTAGAGTGGAAATGGGAGAACAAAACACATGGGTGGTGAACTTGAAAAGAGTTGAGCCATATATTTCATGGCCAAGAGGATGAACACTTATATTTTATTTTATTAATTTCTTTTCTTTGCTTGGGGACGAGAAAACCTTTAAGTGTGGAGATATTTGATAAGTGTTCATTTGAGCATAATTTTATATCATATTCTTATATGCTTGGCATGTAATTTTGAAGAATTATAGCCCTCCGGTACTTAAAAAGCTTCATATTCTATAAATAGGGCATTAGAGAGCCTCAAGAATTAAAAGGAAGAAATTCTATATCATTTGAGGCGAAAGGAAGCAACTAGAGAAAACTACAGCAGTCCTAAAAGAGCAGCAAAGATCATAAATTTATTACAAGATCTACAGGACTCTAAATCAAACTCCACGATTCAGATTGAAGATAAACAAATTAGGAACACTCGGGTAAAATTTTAGGTCAATCCGACAAGAACTGGTCATCCGATCGAGTGTTTTATGAAGACTGCGCGATGCAGATCCAGCCATACGGGCGTGTATAACAGCCCGTATAGTCCATATAGGGGAAGAAGCGAACGCCTCTCCGTATGTAGCCATCTCCAATAGAGGAGATTGTGAGTATACCGGGAACCCGGGTACTAAGGAGAGCGAGTCCTTTAGATGTATTATTCCCATAATCCCTCCAAGAATTAGGTTCCCTAGAACATTATCGGTAAAGGTGATGCGTTCTAACCGCAAGTGTACGGGTCGAATCAAGTAATAAACTGGACTAGAAGTCGGGTTATCGATCCTCAGGGAGAAGGAAGTACTAGTACTATCTATTTGTCTATTATCTAATCGATCGGAAATTGGGTGATTATCAACTAACTCTAAACCTAGAACATAGAAATTGAAATTGCACAATCGCTTAATACTTGGAGAAATTCAATCAAGAAGGGGATACTTGGGTGTTCGAATCCCCTTTGGATTTGATGAGATTGATTAGTGTGAACTATGTCAATGCTTGATAATTCATTGGCCAAAGGTACCTAATGTGCTTTCACTCTCTCCACCAGAGATGAGTTACTAACCTAATGCTCTCACCGATGATGTCTCGACCTAATTTGGGAAGATTAGGGGAATAAACAATATAAAAGAGTCGTCCTCCTTAGTATCCGGGCTCCCGGTGTACTCCTAATCCTCTCTATTAGAGAAAGTCTACACGTGGGGTTGCGTTCGCGTCTTCCCCCACATGGACGACAATAGTCTTTCCGGGCTCTCGCAACGTAGAAAGACTAATACCTCAATACAAATCATCCAATAGATCTAATGAAATCATGCAAGCAATTAACATAGCAACACTAATTTAATAAAAATAACATCCAAAGGTTCATCTACACCCAAGCATCAAGAAATTAGCCCTCCATCAATGGAGGCCAACAATCCACAACAATGAAGGAAGATAAAAACATGAATTTCAAATAAAAACTCCCTATTGATGAAAATAGGTGGATCCTTCGCTTGCTCGCACTTCCTTCTTGCCTTCTAGAGCTTCGAGGTGAGGAACGCCTCCGATGTCCTCTCCTCCAAGTTCGGGAAGAAGATGATGATGAGGCTCCTTCTCTAGCTCTCTTTCTCTCCAAGGTTTTCTAATCCAAGAGGCAAGATCCCCCAAAACCTAATTAGGCTTTCCCTTTTATAGTTGATACTAGGGTTTTGGGTTCTTTTCCGTTTTTACCCCTGGGCGGATCAAATCGTCGCTGGAAACTTACAACATACGGACTTCCATACGGACTCCCATACGGGTCCATAAGACTTCACAGGTCATAGTATACGGGGCTCTGTCAGTTCGTATGGGACCCCGTATGGACTCATACGAGGTCTCATATGAGGTTGGAGTCGAGGCCCTCTCTGCCCAGGTTCATACGGGTCCGTAGGGTACCCTGTATAGCCTGGGTCTTCACTCTCTTGTGTCCTGTTTTGGCCCGAAATCTTCTCCAAACGCTTCCTTTTTTTCAGAGTCTCCCTATTTTGCCCTATTCACAAAAATAAACCTTTTTTAAGTATCGGTGGGCTGAAACTCCTCTAAAACTCATAATAAACATGCATAATATGATACGAAATATAGGTCAAATGAATACTTATCACATATTTCCACACTTAAAGGTTTGTTTGTCCTCAAGCAAAGAAAAGAAATCAATAAAAGAAGATGAGTGTTCGACTTTGTGTCATAAAAATTATGTGTGAATTTCATTCCAAGTACACCATCATGATGTGTTCTCCTATAACTACACCAGGGTCTAGATCGATCCCGTGATATTTCATCAAAGCTCTGGACAGAAGCATGTTCACTCCACATGCCGTGTTCTAAATTAGCAAGACAAACATGCCCTCAATGGACTCTAGAAAGTCCTTGAGGCCAGGATCAAAAGAGTTCCCCCCCTAGATGGATGATGGACAAGGTCTCAGAAACTTACAATCAAAACAAACTTTATCCACACACATCCTTTTTTTTTTTTTTTTTTAACCTCACGGGTAGGGCATCCTTTAGATCCGACTTTCCCGTACTGAAGATCAAGGTAGAGTGTAGCCCCTCCCTTTTGCAGAGGATCCATGCTGGTTAGGCACCCGAACCCTTAGCTACTTAGGTGGTTACAACTTTACCCATGGGTGTTCATGCTAAGTAGTGACTTTTCGAATTGAGGAACACTCTGATTAGGAGCCGGGACCCCAACCTACTTTGTCTCCAAAAGCATTGGAACACTGTCTTTATTAATTAACTTTTATTGTGTAGAGCTATGATACTTGTCCACTATGTACATTATGAGGGGTTTAACAAATTCGAACCAGTGCCACGAAATTTCTTGGAGCCATTGAAAACAATGTTTGGCTATTAAAGTCAAAAAAACACGGCAATGGGTTATCTCTTGTCCTTGGCAGTCATGATTGTCACAAGAATTGTCTCTAATGCCCATGGTGTTTCAATGGAAGACTTTCAACATTCTAGCATATGATGGTGCACTAGGAATAAAAATATATCAAAGTGATTTCTCAACAAGGTCCTAATTACACATATCATGCATGCTATAAAGATTTTCAATGAATGCTAATAATGGCCACTTATCTCCACACTTAAAGATTTGCAGTAATTCTAAAAGGAGATAAGTAGCCACACATCCCCACTTTTAAAACCTACATTGTCCTCAATGTATCAAAATAATTAAGTGTGGAGAAAGGTGAACTAAGACTCCCCTGAAAATATGGTGGACGTGGTCATTTTGCTCGAATTGATGGGTCCTCGAAAATATGGGGGTATTGATCCATTTTCCATCTACGAAAGAAGAATCATTAACTCTACACAAGAGTATAAAACAAAGGATCTACCAATGATAATGATAAAGGATAGGGTAGCATGCAAAGAGTGTATACGAGACATTCGATCATTTATTTCAAACACTAATATTAGCTAATATAAACTAGAATTGAAAACAAACTGAAACTAAAAGAGAAAATTTTCAGCACTTGGGTTGCCTCCCAAGAAGCGCTTGTTTAACGTCACTAGCTTGACGTACCTTCAACCTACCTCGTGGGGGCTCAAATACCTTGAAGCTTTCATTGTCCTTCCTATTGGAAAGTTTGCCAAGTAAATACCTCCCCAATTTGGTGTAGATAGAGCAAGTGTTCGGCTCCAAAGTTGGTTCTTCCGTGGTATTGAGTTCCTCTTTTCTTATCGGACTCCATTCCTTCCTAAACTTCTTGTGCTTCTTCTTTTTTGGCCTCTTGACCTTGATTTCCTCAATTTCTTCCTCCACTTTCTCATGCGAGGAAGTTACCATCAAGAGATCTTCCATACAACTAGAGGTGATTAGATCGATGTCATCCACACTATATGATGTATCGTCTTGGGCCATGGTGTGTCGCATTGCCTCGGGTATTTGGAAGACCACTTCTTGATCCCCCACTCTTAGTGCAAGCTTCCCTTGGGCATGATCTTCAAGTGCTTGGGCGGTAGCAAGGAAAGGACGCCCAAGGATGATGGGCACATCCACATTGTCATCGACATCCAAAAGAACAAAATCGGCCGGGAATACAAAATCATTAATCTTGATGAGGACATCTTCGGCTAAGCCCTTGGGCCTCTTCACAGACCGATCCGCCAATTGTATTGTCATCCCTGTAGGCTTTGGGTCATCAAGCCCAAGCGTCACGTATAAGTTATACGGCATCACATTAATACTTGCTCCTGAATCCGCTAACGCCTTCTTGATGATCCCCTCACCAAGTGTACATGGAACAATGAAACTACCCAGATCTTTGAGTTTCTTGGGCAAGTCGTGTTGCAGAACGGCCGAACATTGGGCATTGAGAGTAACAGCACCCACTTCCTCCAACTTCCTCTTATTGGATAGGAGGTCCTTCATGAATTTTCCATACTTCGGCATTTAGGCTTGGACATCCACTAATGGCAAGCTAATTTGTAGTTGCTTTAGCATGCTTGTGAACTTTGCAAATTGGGCATCTTCCTTATCTTTTCTCAATCTTGTTGGATAAGGAATTTTTGGTTGGTATGGAGGAATAGGTGTGGCTTCCTCTTTGTTTCTCTTCTCTTCATTGGAAGTAGCAACGGGTACCGGTGCATCTTTCTCAATTGAACTTTTCCCTTGTAGCTTCTCCACCGGAAGGTCAACTTCTTTTCCACTCCTTAAAGTGATTGCTTTGCATTGCTCACGTGGGTTTGTCTCCGTGTTGTTAGGCAAACTTCCTTGCGGCCTCTCAAAAAGTGTCTTGGCCATTTGGCCCATTTGATTCTCTAAATTCTGCACAGTGACTTGTAAATTTCGGATAGTTGCTTGATTATCTTGCACAATCTTCAACATCATCTCCTCCAAGCTTGGCTTTCTCTCTTGTGGCTTCGGGGGATGTTGGAAACCCGGCGGGTATTGCCCCCCTTGAGGATTCCCGTATGTCAACCCGGGGTGGTTCCACTTGGGTGCAAAAGCTCTGTATTGCCCCCCCGGTTGCCCTTGATTGTTGTTCAAGTATTATACTTGCTCCATGGTGAGATTCTCTATGCTCATAATTGGGCAACTTGTCATGTCATGCCCTCCACCACAAGTATTGCAAGATAATACCGGAGACGATCTTGAGGGACTACCGGTGGTCAACGCCTCGATCTTTCTTGTCAAGACGTCCAACTTCTCCGCGAGAGCTACATCAATTGTATTGGTTTCATTCAAGGAGTTCACCAATTTAACCTGTTTCCCACGAGTAGACCAATGGGCTTCATTGCTAGCCATGTCTTCAAAAATCTTCTCGGCGTCATCGAGATATTTGTTTCCCAAAGAGCCTCCAGCAGCCGCATCAACTAAATGTCGTGTTGCATCATCTAATCCATGGTAGAAGGTTCATACTTTAGCACAATCGTCCAACCCATGTTGGGGGCAACGCCGGAGTAGGTCTTTGTATCTCTCATAAGCTTCATAGAATGACTCATTGGGTCCTTGCTTGAAAGAAGAGATGTCCAATCTAAGCTTCGCGACCATGCTAGGTGGGAAGTACCACCCAAGGAACTTATCAAGCATCTCGGCCCATGTGCGAATAGATCCCGATGGAAGCGAAGTCAACCACCTATAGGCTCCTTCTCTAAAACTGAAGGGAAACAACCTCAATCGAATGGCATCATAGGATGCCCCATTAATCTTGAACATGTTGCAAATCTGAACAAACTTGGCAATATGAGCATGAGGGTCTTCATCCGGCCTTCCATAAAACTGGGCTGAATTCTGGATCATAGTCATAGTGCTCGGCTTGATCTCGAAGTTATTCATGTTCACATTAGGAGGATGCACATTGAACTCCTCCCCCGTGTAGTGAGACCTTTCATACTCAGATAGTGTAAGTCGTCTTCCCGCCATGACAGAAATCTCTCTAACTTCCAAACTGCCTTCTGTAGGTATAGAGTTCTCCGACCCCGAAGAGGGTCCTGGTTTTGATTCCTCCACTTCTCTCAACCTTCTATGAAAAGTCCGTTCAATTTCACTATCGGCTTCAACAAGGTCCTTAGAGTTCTTTCGGGTCATACATCAACACCTTGTAATGAAAAATTGAGAGAAATCAATAATCACGAAACAAATAAAACAAAACAAAAATTAAAGTGCAAAAAAGATAATATGATTAAATTAATAAACTCCTAGATTTCTTAGTAGTCCTAAAACTCCCCGGCAACGGCGCCAAAAACTTGATGCGTTCTAACCGCAAGTGTACGGGTCAAATCAAGTAATAAAGTGGACTAGAAGTCAGGTTATCGATCCTCAGGGAGAAGGAAGTACTAGTACTATCTATTTGTCTATTATCTAATCGATCGGAAATTGGGTGACTATCAACTAACTCTAAACCTAGAACTTAGAAATTGAAATTGCACAATCGCTTAATACTTGGAGAAATTCAATCAAGAAGGGGATACTTGGGTGTTCAAATCCCCTTTAGATTTGATGAGATTGATTAGTGTGAACTATGTCAATGCTTGATAATTCATTGGCCAAAGGTACCTAATGTGCTTTCACTCTCTCCACCAGAGATGAGTTACTAACCTAATGCTCTCACCGATGATGTCTCGACCTAATTTAAGAAGATTAGGGGAATAAACAATATAAAAGAGTCGCCCTCCTTAGTACCCGGGCTCCCGGTGTACTCCTAATCATCTCTATTGGAGAAAGTCTACACGTGGGGAGGCGTTCGCGTCTTCCCCCACATGGACGACAATAGTCTTTCCGGGCTCTCGCAACGTAGAAAGACTAATACCTCAATACAAATCATCCAATAGACCTAATGAAATCATGCAAGCAATTAACATAGCAACACTAATTTAATAAAAATAACATCCAAAGGTTCATCTACACCCAAGCATCAAGAAATTAGCCCTCCATCAATGGAGGCCAACAATCCACAACAATGAAGGAAGATAAAAACATGAATCTTAAATAAAAACTCCCTATTGTTGAAAGTAGGTGGATCCTTCGCTTGCTCGCCCTTCCTTCTTGCCTTCTAGAGCTTCGGGGTGAGGAACCCCTCCGATGCCCTCTCCTCCAAGTTACGGAAGAAGATGATGATGAGGCTCCTCCTCTAGCTCTCTCTTTCTCTCCAAGGTTTTCTAATCCAAGAGGCAAGATCCCCCAAAACCTAATTAGGCTTTCCCTTTTATAGTTGATACTAGGGTTTTGGGTTCTTTTCCGTTTTTACCCTGGGCAGATCAAATCATCGTTGGAAACTTACGCCATACGGACTTCCATACGGACTCCCATACGGGTCTGTATGACTTCACAGGTCATAGTATACGGGGCTCTGTCAGTCCGTATGGGACCCCGTATGGACTTATACGAGGTCTCATACGAGGTTGGAGTCGAGGCCCTCTTTGCCCAGGTTCATACGGGTCCGTAGGGTACCCTATATAGCCTGGGTCTTCACTCTCTTTTGTCTTGTTTTGGCCCGAAATCTTCTCCAAACGCTTCCTTTTCTCCGGAGTCTCCCTATTTTGCCCTGTTCACAAAATAAACCTTTTTTAAGTATCGGTGGGTTGAAACTCCTCTAAAACTCATAATAAACATGCATAATATGATACAAAATATAGGTCAAATGAAAATTTATCAAAAGGCACTAGGATTAGTAATTCCCCTCGAGAAAGCGAGTGAAAGCACCTTAGGAACCCTTGGTCCAATCCATTGCAACTAGTGATCTTCACATTCACTATCTATCTTTATGAGAACCCAAGGGGGATTCATTCCCCGAATACCCCCTTCCTATTATTGATTTACCCCAAGATTCATTCCTATCATTAGTGATATCCAATTTTTAGGTTTTCTTAGTTTAGATTAGTTCAAACCACCACCAATCTTTTTTTAGACTAGATAATAGATGACTAGTTAGTACTAGTACTTCTCGGTCCCTGAGGTTCGATACCCGACTTTTTAAGAGTCCACTTTATTACTTGATACGACCCGTACACTTGCGGTTGTATCGCATCAAGTATGTTGAAGCAACTACACATCAATATGCCGTTGGTAGAGGTTCTAGCCCAAATGCCTAAATATGCAAAATTCATGAAGGGTTTCCTCTCCAACAAGAAGAAATTGGAAGATGTGGGTGCGGTAACACTCAATGCCCAATGCTCGGCCGTTATCCAACAAGCTATGCTGAAGAAGTTGAAGGATCCGGGTAGCTTTGTGGTCTCGTGCATCCTTGGAGAAGGGGTCACAAAGAAGGCATTGGCGGATTCTGGGAAAAGTATCAATGTGATGCCCTATAAATTGTACATGAAGCTCGTCCTCGAAGAGCCTAAGGCTACGGGGATGACACTACAGTTGGCCGACCGATCTTTGAGAAGGCCGAAAGGAATAGCTGAAGATGTGCTTGTTCAGATCAACCAATTTGTTTTCCCGGCCTATTTTATGCTTTTAGATGTTGATGATAAGGTCGACGTGCCCATTATTCTTGGGTGACCTTTCCTCGCCACCGCTTAAGCTTTGGAGGATCATGCACAAGGTAAGCTTGCTTTGAGGGTGGGAGATCAAGAGGTCGTATTTCAATTGCCAGATGCGATGCGCCACTCAATTACCCAAGATGACACCTCGTATTTCATTGACGAGGTGAATGAAATCACTTTCGAGTGTATAGAAGATTTACTAATGGTGGATCCACTATACCCTTATTTGGGGGAATAAGAGGGACACTCAGAGGAAGTACAAGGGAATCCCATTCCAGAAAGGCTCGAGCCAGTAAAGGTCATGAAAAAGAAGCAAAAATCCTTTCCACCTACAATATGCTGGAAGAAGGTATAAGAGAAGGGGATAAGCACAAAACCATCGGCTCAGAACACTTCTAAAGGAACCCCAGGTATGGAGAATAACAATAGATCAATTTATGCCAACTTTGAAATGTTTTTATTCGGACAATGCTTTAAGGGAGGAGCCAATGAAAGCTTCAAGGTATTTGAACCCCCATGAGGTAAGGTGAAGGTACGTCAAGCTAGTGACATTAAACAAGCGTTTCTTGGGAGGCAACCCAAGTCCTAGAAATTTTCTTTAGTAACAATTTCTTTTGAGTAGTTAGATTATATGTGTTTGGAATAAATGATTAAGATGTTTCATGTCCATTTTTTATGATGTCTTGTACCATCTTGCTGGTTGTCGATCTATTCATTGCCTAGATTTATATTTGTTATTAGGTAACGAGGAGGATTCGAATGGTATCCTGGATTAGCTACATAAGCCAAACCCAGGCCCATACGCAGTGTCATACGGCCTATCATACGGCCGTAGGGCATATGGGCTGTCATACGGCCCGTATATAGGGTCGTATGACCCGTCTAGTGCTAGATACGGGCTGATATATGGCCCGTATATGGGCCCGTAAACAACAAGGTTTGGGGCGTTATAAAGGGCGATTTTTCCATTCCTTTTTCAAACCTTAGCCACCCCACTCTCCTCCACGTCGATTCGAGTCCTCTCTTCATCAACGCAGCATCTACTCTTGATTTGGGCACTCATGCCCTCTAAGATATGATCTCCAATGTTTTGATTTGTCGATTTTATCCATCATCATCATGTTTAGAACCCTAGGGATTGAATGAATGTATGTTGAATGGATTTGAGACGATTATATGCCTTTTTGTGTCAAATTTCTATGTGAATGTGTTGATTTAAGGCATGTTTAGAGTTTAGGAAGAGAAATAGAAATGAATGGCATTTAAATGTGGTTATATACGCCGTTGGGGGTCGGTACCGCCGCCCCCAGGCGATATCAGCCCGTATGGCCCTCAGGTGTACCCATACAGGCTAGTATATAACCCGTATGGTACCTTGTATGGCTCCCAGAGGGAGTCATACGGGCCGTACACCTGCCCGTATAGATGCCAGTATAGGGCTTATCAAGGGCCATAGTATGCAAATTTTTGTTTGGTTAATCTCTTTAATACTCCCATTCGCACTGACACCCCTTTCAATATGCCGAGGAAAGTAATAGCATCCAAGATGCGAAGGACCGAGGAATGCTCCTCCACCACACTGCAATTTGAAGAGGAGCGCTTCTTCCAGCACTACCAAGGGTTGGCTGCCAAGCCCTTTGGGCGAACGGGGTACATCGATTGGGGAGTGGCCACCGAGCTTGGGATCGCAGACCAAGTATAGAGCATGTTCGCTGTTGGTGGATGGGACAATGTGTTCCCCATCAACCACGAGACCTTCCGCGAGGCTACTCTAGAGGTCCTGAGCACGTTTGAGGCCGACCGGAGTGTCGTCCAAGAGCGCTCCCTCACAGCAATCTCATTTCAGCTCTTCGTGGAGAAGAAGACCATGAGCTACATCCGCTTCTCGATGCTCATGGGGTTCTACGATAGAGACGCCTTCGACACTCGCCTCCTCACTTCATTCCCCGAGGACATCATCACACCCACGTAGTACTGGCTCTAGCTCGGGGGACGACATGGGAACCAGAATGCTTCCTTCATGAGTGATTCGGTTCACCGCTTCATCCATAGCACTGGGAAGGTCACCATCAGCGACCTTTTCATTCTCTACAGCATTTTCGAGTGGGTACCTATCCATTTAGGGTATGTACTCGCCGACTACTTGGTGTATCAGAGGACCCACACCCGACTGAAGACCATTACTGCGGGGCCATACATTACCCGACTTATCATTGGTATGGGCCTCGAGGAGAAGAAGGAGGGCATAGAGAGACTCCAGCTCATGATCGGCTTGGGGATGAGCACCTTGTGCCAGATGGGGCTCGTCAAGCACTCCGGGAGCCTCTACACACTGGTCGGCCAGAGCACCGATAGTTCTGAGGATGACGAGGAGTCCAACTTAGAGGATTTTGACATACCATCTCCCGCAGGCGAGCTCCCATCTTCAGCGAGCAGAAGCCGATTCGAGCGGCTGGAGGAGCAGATCTTGGACATTCGCGCCACCCAGGATACGATTCTCAAGGAGCAGCGCGGCTTGGGCGACCAGTTCACGAATCTATCCCTCTTCATCCGCGGGCATCCAGCATTTACTCCTCCTCCAACACAGGGACCCCCCAGAGCAGCACCCGAGGCACCAGCAGATGACTCGGCCGCTTGAGGACTTAGACACTTCTTTTTCATTATGTTGATGAGACTTTATTTTCTTGTGCACTTTTTATATTTCGTGTTTGTTGGACTTATGATCTTATTTTCTTGCACCATGTATGGCTAGCAAGGGCATTGCCCTGCTACACTTGTCCTTGTTTATTTTCTATGGACTCATTTGCTTTCTCATTCTTTTTTATAGAGTTATGATGATATTTCCCTTGATTTACAGAGATAGAACTTGTATCAACATTCCTCGATAGTCGCCAAGCACCAACTTCATGGAAATCAATTGCCGCACCAAATTAACTGGGGAAGTTTTAGTTCACTTCTCTCCATGCATGTTTAATTTTGGAATTATTACGTACATTAAGGACAATGTATAATTTTAAGTGTGGAGATGGGTAGCTACCTATCCTTTATCTTTGTACATCCATAGCAAAACTTTAAGTGTGGAGATAGGTAGCTATTAATTAAATTCATTGCAAATTTTTAAATTTTTCATAACTAGCATGCCTCGACAAAGGCCTTAAGGAAACATGTTGGCACACTCTATTTCTAGGGCACCACCTTGGCACATAATTTTGTTAAACTCTCCTATGAAACGCCATGGGCATTTAAAGAACATCTCTGTGACACTTATGATCTTTAGAGACAATAGATAATCCATTGCCATGTTCTTTGTACTTTAATAGCTAAACACATTTTTCAATGGCTCCAAGAGATCTCGTGGCACTAACTCAATTCATTAACCCCTCATAATATGACCTAATGGACAAGTAGGGAGAGAATAATATAGTTGTACATAATACTAGCGAAGAAATAAAGACAGTGTTCCGCTGCTTTTTTTGATGAAGTAGTTTGGGGTTACGGCTCCCTATAAGAGTGTCCCTCAATTCGAAAAATCATTACTTAGCATGAACACAACCATGTAGAGTTGTAACCATCTTGGTAGCTAAGTGCCCTCGTGCTTGATCAGCATGAGCATTCTGCGAAGAGGAGGAACTACACTCTACATTGGTCTTTAATACAGGAAAGTCGGATCCATTAGTGATTCCCTACCAAATATATATATATATATATATATATATATATATATATATATATATATATATATATATATATATATATATATATAATAGTTTGTGTCTTCCTATTTGTCCGCCACTTATCTTATCTGAGGGGATCTCACTGATCACAGCTAGAGTCCATTGAAGATGTATTTGTCTTGAAAAGTTTTTATTAGAACATGGCATGTGGAGTGAATAAGCTTTGTCTAGAACTATAATGACATCTTGCATGAGATCTATTTAAGCCCTAGCGTGGAAATGGGAGAACAAAGCATTGAAAAGAGTTGAGCCATATATTTCATGGCCAAGAGGATGAACACTTATATTTTATTTTATTAATTTCTTTTCTTTGCTTCGGGACGAGCAAACCTTTAAGTGTGGAGATATTTGATAAGTGTTCATTTGAGCATAATTTTATATCATATTCTTATATGCTTGGCATGTAATTTTGAAGATTCTTTGCCTACCAATACTTAAAATGTATTCATTTTGATCAACAGGCCAGAATATCAGGACCCCGGAGGAAAGAAAGCATTTCGAGAGAAACCGTGATCTCAGAACACCCAGAAAGGTCCATATGGGTATTTATATGGGCTGACATACGGTCGTATACTGGCACCTGAAAGGAATACGGGCCAGTATACGGCCCGTATGATAGACCGTATGGATGTAGCTGGCCCGTATACGGGCTAATATACGCCCGTATATGGGCCTGTTTGGAGGTGGCTAGCCCATATACGGGCGGATATACGCCCGTATACGAGCCCGTATGTCATAAATTTCAGCGAATCTGCAGATTTAGACGGGGGCAAATTGGTAAATCTCACCCCTAATACCCTAGAGGTATAAAAGCCAACTAAGGAGGGCTTAGAGAGAGGAGCAACTTGGGGAGAGAGCCTAATCTTGGGGAAAGCTTGGAGATCCTCATCTTGAGGTTGTTGGAGCAAGAAGAGGGGAAACCATTGGAAGAGGATCAAGGAAGCTATCAACGGTGCATTCATTAGTGTTATTCATTATGATTTTCTTGTTTTCTTTCAATTTTGAGTTGGATTGTTGTCCCCCTTTCATGGAGGGCTAATCTTGTAGATGCTTGGATGATTGATGAACCCTTAGACATGTTTTAATTAATGTTATCTCTCTATCTTTTACAACTACTATATACATAACTTAGTGAACAAGCAAGAGAAGAATAAAGTAGTTATATATATAGTAGTTGTAAAAGCAATAAAGACAATGTTCCACTGCTTATTGTGATTAAGTAGTTTGGGGTTCTGGCTCCTAACCAGAGTTTCCCTCAATTCGAAAAGTCACTCCTTACCATGAACACATCTAAGTAGAGTTGTAACCCTCTTAGTAGCTGGGTATTCTGGTACCTAATCAACGTGTGCATCCTGCAAAAATGAGAATTTACACTCTACATTGATCTTTAGCATGGGAAAGTGAGATTCATTAGGGATGCCCTACCCGAATAAAAAAAAAATTGTTTAAATAGGACTTCTCGAACTTGTTCACCACTTATCCAATTGAGTGTTAGTCGTCTTGTCCTTAGGGCCCCAAGGATCCTCTAGAGTCCATTGAGGGTATGCTTGTCTTGCTAAGACCTTAGAACATGGCATGTGGAGTGAAGATGTTCATCTAGAGCTACAATGAAACATATCACAAGATCAATCTAAGCCATGGTGTTGAAATAAGAGAATACACACTTTGATGGTGAACTTAAAATAGAGTAGTATTATTAATTCTATGGCCAGAGGTTAAACACTTATCATCTTTTACTAATTCCTTTTCTTTGCTTGAAGACAAGCAAACCTAAGTGTGGAGATGTTTGATAAGTGTTTAATTGACCATAACTTCCTAGCATATTCATGTATGTTTCACATGCTATTTTGATGCAAATATAGCCCGCTGATACTTAAAAAGTATTATTTTTGTCAAACAGGGCATAATGATGATACACTGAGAGTAAGGAAGCTTTAGAAGAGAATTTGAGGCTGAAAAGAAGTGAAATTGAAGCAAGCAACACCTCATATAGGCTCTCATATGGCCCGTATGAACATGGTCAGCTAAACGGCCTCTGCGTTAACTCTCCTAGAAGCGTATACAACTTATATGGCTCAAATTGGGAGCCATACAGGGTGTCATACTGTCTGCTATACGGCTGTATGGATGGACCTACATGTCATACGGGAGATATCATATGGCCCATATAAATACCCGTATGGGGTAATGCTCTCTTGCACTGTGAACCCAAATAGGGGCAGAAACATAATTAGACTCTCCAAAACCTTAAGGGGTGATATAAATACGATTATTAGGGTTTTGGCGGGGGAGAACCAGCTTGGAGAAGAACTAAAACATGGATTAGGGATCAAAAGCTCCATCTACCCATCTTAGAGAGAAAGGAGAGCTACATCGAAGAACAAGTCACTAGAAGCCGCCAATAGTATATATAATAGTGTTTTCCATTATGGCTTTGGTGATTTGTAACCTCTTTGTAATGGATGGTTGTTCTCCTTTAATGGGGAACTAATTTTGTAAATACTTTGATAAGATGAACCCTTGGATTATGGGTTAATGTAATGTTGATTTCTATGTTTGTTTGATTGATTTCGCTTTACGAGTCTATTGGACATTTTAATGTTGTATTAGTATCTCTATGTTGCGAGAGCGCGGAGTAATTATTGTAGTCCATACGGGGAAGAAGCTAACGCCTCCCCGCATGTAGACCTACTCCAATAGAAGGGATTATGAGTACATCGAGAGATTGTGTACTTAGGAGATCAAGCCTTTAATACTACTTATTCCCATAATATTTCTAAGATATATGTTCCCTAGAGCGTAATGTGATTGATGAAATTAGGTATTAATCACCTTGAGAGAGGGATTTAGTACATCTTAGGAACCCTTAGCCGAAGCCTTATCAATCATCAATATAGAGATCCTCAACTATCTTTTAGAGTGAAATCCAAGGGGGATTCATTGCCCAAGTATCCCCTTATTATGATTGATTGTCTCCAAGCTTAATTCACATCCTCCATAATTTTAGTTACTAGCTTTCTTTAGTTTTAGATTTAGTTCATGACCACCAATTTCTGGATCGACTAACTAATAGAGGAATAGTTGGTACTAGTACTTTCTTGTATCGGTGGGATCGACATCCGACTTTCAAGTCCACTTTATTAGTTGATACAACCCATGCACTTGTGGATTTTGCGCATCATTAAGGATCTCTATTTTTCAGTTACCCTCAATTAAATACAAATTTCTGAGTTTTGAGAAAGATCCTACTTGTTTTAGTCTATGGGAATAGCATCTAATTGATGCATCAGAGGTAATGGACCACCTAAACCTCACATCTTAGTCTTTCATTTGAAACTAGATTTGATTCAAAACAAAATGCAGAAATCTTCTACTGATTGATTTGCTAGATTGTGGCCATATATGAAGCTACAAGAGATCTACAATTGAGATGAAGGATGTTGGGAGTTCAGAGCCATGAAACATAGGAGGAGAAGCTAGCTTTTTATCTATATTTGTTAGCTTTACATCTGATTATCTCTTCCTTTTTGCCTTTAAGATTGAAACCATGTAGAGCCAACCTTGAGATAAAACATTACTTGCTTTTGAAAATTTAGCAGTACCAATTATATCATTCAAAATATTTAAGTTTATAGCTTTTGTTATCTAATTCCAAAAATATTCCATGTGGAGAAGCATAAGTCTCTTTGTTGATGAAATGTGTTGGGAATTAATGCTAGGGATTATTGGACCATGTTGTTTGGATCCTAACATTGAAGACATCTCCACCATGTTACTAAAATTTTATCCATGTAGTGCTGCTTAGTTTTCTTTTGCCAAGAATCGGACTATTGTGGTCAATTTGATAGTATTTTCCATGCTTAGTTGGCTACACGTAGTTTGTGCATGCATGCTATGTAAGAAGAGAATGGATATTTATGGGTAATGCTTGGCAATAGTTGGTCCCCCGTTCTGATATTTAGTGGTGAAAAGAATCTCAACCTCTAAGTATCCATGCACATGCTTATGCTTGAAAATCAAGATTGGAAATTAAATAGTGCATACATGTATAGACACAAGCTTAAAAGCCCCTAGATAGTAATACATAAGAGGAAGGTGACTAATAAACTATGCTACTATTCACACCTCAACCTAAAACCGACTATTGGAAATCCATTCTTTGGACCATATTTCATTCTAAAAGTACCACTACTATATCATCTCGTTCTCTGGAACCTTTCAATAAGGATTTCTTTGTGAACTGTAGTTAATACGGAACTTAGAGATTTAAAATAAAAAAGTAAAACCCCGGATTACTGTAGCTACTACAGTAACCTAAGAATAGTGATTTTTGGCGTTTTCCAAAATACCCAGAATTCAATTCAGATCGTCCCAATAGTTCGGGGATATATTTAAACTAATAAAAATGGTGCGGGATGGTGTCCAAGAGCCCGGATTCGTCGTTTATAAATTACAAAGCAGACATTTTGGCAAATTCTGATGAGGGTACTTAAATGCATATAATCCATTTTTATTGTTATGAATTGTTATATGACGATTAATTATCATGTTTAGGACTTGATAAATTGGTCTTTAACCCGATTGTAAGGTTTGGACCAAAGTAGGTCCTAGAACGAATAATAGTAGGTTACAGCGCTATAAATCTATGAGTATTTCTAACTCAATTATATGATTTTCTGAAAAAGGTATATCTAACCTTTCTAAAATATTCAATCTGTCTTATTTTAAATATTAGCCTGCATTCTGTGATCTATGGGATGACATTTGTATTTTTGTATTTTTACATCTCCTATGTCTGGACTGGTACTATTTCTGGGCCAAGCCAGTAGGGCATAAACCATGGAACTATATCTAGGCCCCACCAGTGGGGTATAAACGTTGGCTATGTGCATATGTTTTTATTGTTAGTAGCGCTTCCAGGCATTCGTGTCCACTCCGACTTTAGTTGAAGATCTGGTTTTGGTCGTTGATAGTATAATCTATACAGTCTGGCGACAGTCATGCCTGTTTATACTGTTGTATCATATTGCCACTGAGATGTACTTCAGGATTTAGTTTATATTTCTGTATTTTCATTCTGTATATCAGATTTATGTTATTGAAGGGTGCTTGTATAGGCATTCATCCTTCGATGTCAATATATTTTGTTATCTATTCCTTAGGGCTTTTCTGAAAGGAAATGTTTTCTGTATATTATGTTTTACTTCTATATAAAATGCTTTGGCGGACTACAACATTTTTAGCCGCTCTTCTGAGTTTTCTAGCTCGGCCCTTTTTTTCCCCCTTGAAGATCGCTACGAATCTTAGGATCGGGGCGTAAGAGGGATTTCCCTGAGTAGCTGCTTCATTATCTATTGTATTTATTTGAGGTTTGTAAACCTTAAATATTCTTTATGAGACTTGTGTTATTATTTTGTATCTGATACTTGACACTTGGGTGATTTTTTGGTTTATATAGGGTTGTGTAAACCCATATGCTATTTTATTCCTATTTATGTTAAAGGGTTGTGTAAACAATCTTATTTATTCATCAGTTGTGTATTATTCTTTGTATTATGATCTATAGAAGGAAAATGTGAGGCCATGCATCCAAGTGGGGCACGTCACTGTTACGACATGCTGCAGGTCTGCCGACATACACGAACCAGGATCGAGGCATGATAGCCTCTACAAAAGGTATATATTGATATGTAGTCTCTTGAATACGTCCAAAAACTTTTGAAATTGTTTGTCCAGTTTATAGTCGTTGAGCCATTAAGAGAAAGGAAGAGATTGCAAGGTCTCATTAGTAATATTTTTGGCCTCTATTTTCTTTGATCGCTACTGCTTGTGCTTACAACCGCAAGTGCACGGTTCGGACAAGTAATTAAGTACCGGACTCTAAGAGTCGGGTATCGAATCCTCAGGGACCATGAAGTACTAGTACTAACTAGTTGCCTTCTATTTAGCCTTACCAAAAATTGGAGAATTGTGAACTAAACTAATTGTTAAATCTGGAAAAAGAGAAGAGAACGAATGAAGATGTGATGGGATCATAGGGGCAATCAATCATAAAAGAAGGGCATCCAGGCAATAAATCCCCCCCGGGTCTCATAAAGATAGATAATGAATACCAGGGTCACTAGTTGTAATGGATTGGACCAAGGATTCCTATAATGCTTTCATCTCTCACTCTCAAGGTGATTACTAATCTAGTACCCTCATTAATGATATTCTAGGGAATCTAAACCTTAGGAAGACTATAAAAACAAAGCATATTAGGGATTTGTTCTCCTTAGTGTCGGATCTCTCGGTGCACTCATAATCTCCTATATTGAGGTATGCCCGTACACGGGGAGGCATTTGCTTCTTCCCCGGTGTGTCTGATTGGATAATCCGGGCTATCACAACGTAGATTACCAACGCAATGAATGACAATCAATAGATCTCAATCATAAAACAAAAAACCTAGATAACTATTAGCATTAAAAATCCAAGATCATCTGTAACCCAAGGGTTTATCATGCCCAAATACTTACGAAATTAGTTCCACATCAAAGGGGAACACAAACCCAATATAATAATAAAAGCAAAAGAAAGCATAAGAAAATGATACGTTGTTCCCTTCACTACTAGCGAGGATAGTTGGCTAATCTCCGCCAAGCTTCAAGCGTCAAGAGACGTCCTTCTAATACTCAGATGTGCCCTAGATGATAGGTGAATAATGGTGGGTGGCGGTATCTCCCAAGGGCGGTGAATGAGATTAGCCCAAAACCCTCAAAACAACATTTTATATGACCTCCAACATTTTGAATCAATATTCCTCTAATCTTAGTCAGCATTGACCTAATTCTGAATATGTTTGCGTTAAGAAAGCTAGGGTCTGAGCTACACAGACAACTACAAGGGCGTATCTATGCCTGTGTAACTCTCAGGAAGCGAAATTGTGTCGAATTGTTGTCGATATTGGTGCTTACACAGGCGCGTCTGTGCTCGTGTAGCTCCTAGTCTTTTCTACCCTGGTTACACGGGTCTTCATTGCGGGTGTGTGCTCGCCCATATAGACATGTAAACTGAATTATCATCTTTACGCGGGCATATGTGCCCGTGTGTTGTCCTATTATGCTTGTTCAAGCCTCAAATGATCCTGAATTGCTCCCTTTTCATTCCTAAGGCCTTCAAATGTACTATTAACAAAATTTAACAAAAATTAGATACTTGCGGGGTACAATTTCTCTTAATACCATACAAATAGAATTATGGTCAATTGAACATTCATCAAATATCTCCACACTTAAAGATTTTCTTGACCTCAAGCAAAAGAAAAGAAAAATAAGAAGCAATAAGTGCTCAACCTCGGGCTAAAGTATAAATGTAGTTCTACTATACTCGAAAGTTCCCCATTGATATGTGAATTTTTCTATTTCAACACACCGGACTTAGATTAATCCTATGACACGATTTAGTATACTCTAGATAAGGATTTTTCACTCCACATACCATATTCATGAGTCTTGGAGTGACAAGCATGCCCCTAGTAAAGTCTAGAGATTCCTTGAGACCCTAAGTACAAAACGACTCACCCCTTAAAATAAAATTTTGTTTTGCTCTTTTCTTTTCATTTTCCGATAGGGCATCACTAATCGATCCAACTTTTTGGGTAACCAAAGATCAACATAGAGTATAGATCTTCTTTCTGAGGGATGCACTTGCTGGTTAAGCACTAAAGCACCCGACTACTTGAGAGATTACAACTCTACATTCAAGCTCATGCTCATAAGGGACTTTACGGCCTAATGGATACTCTGATTAGGAGCCAACACCTCGAGCTTACTTCATCACCAAGAGTAGAGGAGCACTATCTTTGTTTTTATTTTCATAATGTCTATATACAAAACTTATTCACTTGTTACAACTCTACTTGCGAGGGCTAGAAGTTTGAACTAGTGTCACGAAACCTCTTGGAGCCATTGGGTTCAATACGTAGAACCCAAAGTCAAAGAAAAATAGCAATGAGTTATATAATGTCATTAGAGAGTATGATAGACATAGAAATTTTCTCTAGGTGTCCAAGGGTTTTATAGGAAAAATCGAAAAAAAAAAATTGCTCAAAATGTGTACACTAAGAGTAGAGTAAAACGGACAAAGTTTTAAGAAGCTATCATCGGTAAACACTAAGCATGCATCACACATATAAAATAATTGCAATGAATTAAATTCTTAAGATATGAAATAAATTTTTTAACTACCCTTGTCCATCTACACACTTAGAGATTTAGCATGGAACTACCATTAGCGATAGGGCTACCCATCTCCACATAAAAAACCATGCATTTTCCCCATTGCATACAATAGAGTATAAAATTGTTAATGCAAAAAATAAGGACAAGGAGAGGGGCAAACTGAGACTTCCCTAGTTTTCGATGATGGTTCCAAGTGTAGTTGAGTCCAGGGGAGTTCAGATTGGGGCTAAAATATACATATTCTCTTAACCTGCGAAGCAAGGCGAGATCAATGTAGCTCAGGAAAATAAAAACACAAAGTCTATAAAGCACTAATAAAAAGATAACAAGATATAAAGTGGAGTAGGGAGAAGCCCTTGTTTACTACTGAAAAATTTGATATCATATCTATGATCCAACAAAAGAAAAACTAATCCTCATCAGGTGCTGCTGCGGGGATGGTAGAAGTGGGATTTAGCAGTACTGGTGTTGTGGCTGGTGGTGTTGGTACTGGAACTACTGCCGGAAATGGATGAGCTAGTCTAGGCGGCGACAGTGATGTAGTTGATGCTGACGACGAAGAAGGTAGGCACCCACGAAGCATGGTTGAAATCTGGTGGATATCAGCGATTAGCCTCCCCTGCTCTATGCTTATGTGCTGCAATACCTCGAGAATTAACTGTTGAGTGGCTCTCAGCTCTGCCATTTGCTGCTCGAGGTAATCGGCGTTGGAAGGGGGTGATGGTAGTGCTGGAGTGCCCTCTAGGGCTACTGGTGCGACCTCTAGCTGGTCCTCCTCGCTCTCTAGGATCCTGTCCTCTCTCCTTGATCGTCGAATGATGGCAAACCCACGTGGGGTGTGCTCGATCATCCCTATGATTCGCAGTATATCGAATCCCAAGGGCTTTATGGTGTGTACTTAGGTCAAGGCCTATGTATCACCAAGCAGGTCCATGCCTATAATCAACTTTGTAATGTAAGGCCCAGTGAAATCTCTTGGAATCACGTATACAGCCCCTGGTGTGCAATAAAGTCGGAGATGTAGTGGCCAAGGTGAATAGGGTACCTCTTCATCATGTTGTACATCGCCAAAGATTTACAAAGGTAACGAATCCTATGCTATCATCCCGGCCTATAATCGAGTGACTGACGAGAGCCTGAAGATAGCGGTGGACTAGGTCAAGAATGAAGGTCACCTTCTTCGCGTCCGTGCTGGAGCCAAAAATGATGGACCGCCATTATTAAGAAAAAGTGGTACCTACTAGAAAGACGAAGGCTATATACTGATAGGCATCGGACTCAATGAAGCTCTGTGATCATAATGTCCCAACAATCAAGAAAAGTCCATGATGCTCATCTATCTAAGCGAGCCATATAGCTAGAAATGGATTACAGTAGGGCTTCCGGTGGTAAAGTGGCTTTGGTCCACCTCAAAGCTGCTCAGTATCTCCAACACTAGCTCCCGAAGCACTGGTTGTAAAATAGCAAATAGTTGGTCCCATCCTCCAAAAGAAATCATCTCTCGGACTGCCAGCTTGATACCCAGCTCATGGAGCACTAGCAAATTGATGAAACTGGTGTGAGTGAACTGCTTTGTGGCCAGGATCACGTACCACTCTCGGAACTTTGGCTTTGTGAACTATGGGGCAGAGGATGATGTGCCCTCGTCTTTGTGAAGCTTTTTGCCCATAGTGACATTCTTGCAGCACAACATTCCCGAAATGGGAAAGTGGAAATGTGATTTTAGAATAAAATATAATTCAAAGTCAATATTTTCCCCTTCTCGAGCAAGAAATTTGCTACCACATGGGTGTGTATTGCAGTGTGACGCCCTGTGTAACTCGGGGAAGCCCTATGTGGGTTCCTCCTTTGAGTACATGACCGTGAACACAACAATCATTCAAATCCATGGAAAAACAAGCTCGATTTAACTCAAATACACACAATAACTGAAGATTTTCATCCAAACTTACATTCAAAGCATTGAAAACCAAGTTTAGGTATCCATAAACCCTAAGAACCCTAGATGATGAAAATATCTTGAATAAAAGACCATACCTAGGATCCCACTTGATTTTGTCGTGAAATACACTCTTAAATGTGAGTAGGATGTGAGGAATGAGTCCGGGAGAAAGTCGCGCGTCAGAGGAGAATCGAAAATGAAAGGGTGGCTAGGGTGTTTTTGAACGGACCGGGCAAGAATGCGAAGTGACGCGCCCATGTCAGGTGGAAATAACGTGCTACATGGGCTTATGCGCTCGTGTTGGCAACCATGTAACTTCATTAGGTGAGGTACAGGAGTACCGGTGATAAGCGTTCAATTGATCATATTTTTATACCATTTTCATATACATTATGTATCTGATGTGGAGTAGTTTTAGCCCATCGGTACTTAATTTGCCTCAATTTTTATTTACAGGGCATTAGAAGGCCTTGAGAGCAAAAAGGAAATGATTCGGCATCATTTGAGGCGAAAATCATATAAACAAAGGCCACGCGGGTACATGCGCCTATGTGAAGCAGAAATTCAGCTACATCGGTACGCACGCGACCGCGCAACACTCCCGCATAATTTTTCAGACCCAGTCTAGATCTTACTTAGCACTACATGGTCACCCACGCACCCGCGCAGTTAACCTTCTAGACCACCTATAGCCTTCCCGAGAAGCACGAGGGCAATTAAGCACCCTCTTAATACCTGCGCGGGTCACCCAATCTATTTTCGAGGAGCGATGGGTGACCATGTGCCCACGTAACTGCCTGCATGGATCAAGTTTAGGGTTAACATAACCAAATTTTATTTTAGATCCGAACTTATTGGAACCCAGATGGCATCATATATTTGCTAAACGCATGAAGCACTATAAATAGGAAGGATTAGGGCTTTTGGAGAGGGGGTCTATCCATCACTTATCCTTGGAGCTCCTATTATATTCTCATCCTGAGATTGAGGGTTTTATTTAACATCTTAGAGCCATGGTCGTGACGGCGAGCAATCGAAGGGACATCTTTATCGCAAATATGAGCACTCTACCAATGGTAGAGGGAACGGTGTAGGGAAGAGCATATTACTTTATTTGTATTTCATTTCTCTTCTATTTTGTTTTGGATTTGTGTTCCCCTTTGATGGGGAACTAATTTTTTAAATACTTGGGCACAATGAACCTTCTGGTTAAGACTGAATTTGTATTATAGAATTCTATATTTGAATGATTGCATTATGTTTTAAGATCTATTGAATGTTTTGTATGGGTTGGTTATTTACGTTGCGATAGCCCGGATTGCCAATAGGATTCACCAGGGGAAGAAGCGAAAGTCTCCCCGTGTGTAGATCTACTTCAATAGAGAGAGATGTGAGTGCGTCGAGAGATTGATTACTAAGGCTAGAGACTCCTTTAGATTTCTTATTCCCATATCTCTTCCAATATATAGGTTCCCTAGAACGTTAATGCAATGAGGGTATTAGGTATAGATCAATTTGAGGGATTTAATACACCTTAGGAACTCTTAGTCCATAACCTAGCAATATTTTATATAGAAATTCATATCCATATCTTCTCACAAGAACCTAGAGAGGATTTATTGCTTGAGTATCTCCCTTTAATGATTGATTGCCCTCACCATTTCACCTGATTTTTGACTGTGTTTATTCCCTAGCTTTCTTTAGTTTAACTTATTTTAGAATTTACCAACTCTTGAGTAGACTAGATAATAGATGAATAGTTAGTACTAGTACTTTTCGGTCCCTTGGTGTAACACCCATCTCCAATTAGGGGACAGGTGTCACACCAGCTAGGTCAGGGAGTGAACCTCGAGCCTAAGGCTGTGTAACATAAGAATTTAATCATAACCAAACACTAATATAATGAAATCATAGAGTCAAACACACCAAATCAAATAATACATAATTAACCAGACGGTCAGAGCCAACTAAGGGTAGACAGAACCCTGTTCTCCACTCTAGACATGATCATATACCTATCTACTACCTACAAAATTTCAGACAACAAGAGGATGAGCTACAGAAGCTTAGTGAGGTACGAACACTACTGTCAGGTATAAACATACCTCTATGTCATCGACAATTAGGAATTTAAAGTAAAATATAAATATAAACTGGACAGTGGTAAAGTATGAAGATTATTGTAAAATATAAACATGAGGGTCGATGCTTTATCTTCAATCGATTTACATGGATCACACTAACATCAATAGAAAGCCAAAGATATGCACATATGAGTTTCTTTAATCATTTATCATCGGTACCGGAAATGATTTCCTTAATTGTCATGGCTAACCAATCAAGACAGTAACCAACACGGTTGGACCAATCAACAACCAGAAGGTTGACAATATGTGTAATCATATCATAATAATCAATCATAATAATGTCAGTTACACCTCTACTTCCATACTACAGAACCAGAGTGGAAATGGGCGGACCAATCAACATCCGATAGCTCTTCGGTGGGACTAATCAACAACCGTTGAGCTATAGTATATATATACGTATACTAGGCACCCGACGAGTACGGAAATGAGGTTTTATTTCTTTGAAAACAGGAGGGTTTGAAAACAAATAGTTTAGACTAAAATCATAGTTATAAAAACCACCCCTTCCCTACCTAACATCGTACTCTCTGGCTCTGTCATAGAGCCACCACTAGTGCAAGCAAGTATGTGGGTACGGTGCAGTGCATTAATATTTCTATCAATCTCTCATTTCTATTTCTGAAAGGTTTATGAGTTTTTTGCATGCTTTTCTAAAACATGTTTCAAATCCCAAAAGCTATCAATAAAAACATGCTTGTAATACTCAAAGCATTTCATGATAGTTAATAAACTCATGTATTTAATCTTATATAAATCAGTATGATAAAATCATTCAATAAAAAATACGAAAGATATCGAGTTGTGTTCCCTCACCAGAGTCTAAGTAGTCTCTAAGACTGGCTAGGTCCTTCAGCGGCGGCGGCCTTGCCTTTGCCTTTTCCTTCTCCTAAAAATCAAAATACGAAATTTCAGGAATATGGAAACCTTATTCTTATCTTACACCCTAATTTAGAATTTTTAGAGCACAACAAATTCATCAAGTTAACTCGAGCATGCTTCTAATTAACAAGCATTTTCATACTTCTAATGAGCATGGAAAAATACGGAATTTACAGGAATACGAAGACTTGCTATCTTCGTCCTTAGAATACTTGGAGGATCTAACATGCTCATAAAGGATTAATCAAAGGCTATAGATAGACATGGAAAATTAATCATATAAATTCGAGGAAAATTGGGTAGCACCTCCCCTATTTATGGGCTCCTGAAATTAATACAAACATTCATCCATATTATCATCATACACTTTATATAATCCCAATTTCTAATTATACACAATTCATGGTTTCTGGCCTATAAATTCTTTGTTTATTTGTAATTGAAGATAATCAACTCTAGTTCCCAGCCAAATCAATTATCTTCCATTCCTCTTTCTAACTCTATTTATCATTAAGCTTCCCCACCAGCCCGAGATTACCTGCGAGCAACTTAATAGCTCAGGTGATCGTGTCACTATTCAGATCTCGCCGGAGTAGCTCGTCAAGACAGCGATCAGAGAGCAGATAGGAAAACAAGGAGATGCTAATGCCTCGAGTCTTGGCAGGTACATGGGTCGTAGAGTACAGGCGGTGCCTGTGTTGCAGCGTTCTAGGGTAAGCCTCTGGCCTGATCAAAGGGAGAGGAGACAGGGAAGAGGAACAGGTGCTTGGCTAGTCACCTCCGACCTGATCGGAGGGAGAGGAGACAGGGAGGAGGAAGGGCGGAGCTCACGGTGGTGTGGGCAGGACGGAGGTGCGCCGAAAGAGCTCAGGAGGCTGCCGAGCTTGCTCACTGACGAGGGGGTGCTCAAAATGACTCTGGTCTGCTACAGTAGCGGTGACCTGGTGGTGCTCCGGATCTGTAGGTGGGCGGCTCCGATCGGCGGTGCTCTCCGGTGGGAGAGAAGAGGGGCGCGGATGGACTAGGTCTTGAGAGAACGAGAGTTGGAGATGAGAATGAGAGAGATTGAAGGCTTTTCTCTCTCTCTCTCTCTCTCTCTCTCTCTCTCTCTCTCTCTCTTTTAAAAGATAAAGTAATTTTAAAAGTAATAATATTTTAAAAAATATTATTCAATTCAATTATTGTAGGCTCACAGGAGATATCCTTTACCCGACCAGATTCGTTTTCTTCGGATCGGGTAACAATACTTTATTAATTTATTTGATTTAATCTTTACTTTATTTCATGCTTCTTACTATTATGTCACGGGTGGTAACATTGTAACTTCACGGGTCGCATTTACAAGCCCGACCTAGCTAGATCTATATTTTCCTGCTTTTGACTCGGTTGGATGTACTTTATCGAAACTCCAATTTTTGTCCAGTATCTCCGACTTAGTTAATTTAGATTAATTAACACTTAATGAATTCCTAAATTAATTAACCGAGATTATCCTTTCAATCCACCTCCAACTATTTTATGTCTAAATGGCCGGGCCCAAAATAGCCTTCTCTGGCCTAATAGTTGCGAGGCTGGATTTTAGACCCATAAATTCCCGATTTTCCTTTAATTGTGTTTAAAAGTAATTAATTCATTTTTTATGCTAGTTAATCTCATCAAAATTTCTAAAAAATTTTGATTATTTATTTAAAGATTTCGGGGTGTTACACTTGGGTTCGATACCCGACTTTTCCTAGTCCACTTTATTACTTGCGCGACCCATACACTTGTGGTAGTATTGGCAAGTGGTCAAGTTTTTGGTGCCATTGTCGGTCACCAAGACTACTAGGAGAACTAGGAGTTTACTATTTTAGTCATTAGTTTTAGGGTTTTAATTTTTTATTTGTGTTTGTCCTTTTTGTCTAATAGTTTTGTTCACTTACACTAATCATTTCTCTATCTTTTATTGCGACGGACCGATGAATCATTCATCATATATAGACTCATGGGTGTCATGGAGTAGCTTTTAGTACCACAGTTGGTGTTGTTGGAGGAATTGGTTGAAAATGAGAGATATGAGTCAGCCTATCAAGAATGTTTATGTGTGAATTACCATGATGACGAAGCTTGCACCACTTGCTACTCGCACTGATGGGAGTAGTGTTACAATTCAACACTCCACAAGCACACAGAAATTTCAAATGATGTTATTGGGAGAAGGTTTTTAGTAATTTTGTGCAGCAAGAGCAGGAATATTTTCAGCAACTCGATAATATGCGCATTGAGCAGCCCACTAACACAAATTGTATATGGTCATCCCCAATAACCTCTCTGCATGATGACTTGGGGGTGAATGAAGTAGCAGAATTTTACTTGGGAAATTCTTAACCAGCATGCAAGGTAGACATAGCAGAAGAAATAGATTAGCAACATGTGCAGGAAGAAGTATCCTCAGCCTCTGAAGAGGAGGATTGTGATACAGACCAATATTTAGAGAACCACCAAGTTTTGGTACTTGAGAAAGAGTTTGATAAGATGTAAATGAAGGATGAAAAGAAAATGAAACCGTTCATAGATGAACCTCCAGAGCTAGAGTTAAAAGAGCTCCGCAAACACCTTGAGTATGCATTTCAAGAAGATAATTTGATGTTGCCGGTCATTATAGCTGCAAATTTGTCTACCCAACAGAAGGAAAAATTATTGTATGTACTCAAAAGGCACAAAAAAAGCAATTGTATGGAAAATCTCATATATTAAGGGCATCAGTCCATCTTTCTGCCAGAAGATTTTAACGGAAGAGAATTATAAACCATCGGTTCAGCCCCAAAGAAGGCTTAACCCTCATATGAAAGAGGTATTAAAGGCTCTGGTCATTAAACTCATGGATGTCATAGTGATATACCCCATTTCGGATATGTCCTCGGTGAGTCTAGTGCAAGTTGTGCCAAAGAAAGGCGAAACAACTGTGGTGACAAATGAGAAGAATGAGCTGATCCCTACAAGGACAGTTACTGATAAGTGTTTTGATTACCATATTCTTGTGCCACTTTGGCACATATATAGTATGGAATTTGATGATTCATAGCTTTCCTGTACTTAATTCATGTTTATTTTACTCATTAGAATACACCTGAGGCGATTTGAAGACATTTACAAAATCTGAAGCAATTTTGAGCAAGTTCGAGAAAAACAAGTTGAATTATACTAGCAGACGGTCTCGTCTAAACTTCAGACGGAACTGTTTGGTAAAGCGAAAAGCTTGAACCCTTATCTTCAAATTGCCATAAAAGTAGACGGGCTCAGAGGCGACCGCAAGGGGACCCGTAAACCATGATTTCTATACCAGACGACCTTGTGTGGTGTGAGACACGGTACCATCTTCCGTTGAAGAATCACCAAAAAGCAAGCAGGCGGAACCGTCTAATGCTCAAGCGGAATCGTATGTCTTTGGAAGACCATCAGGAAACCAGCAGACAGGATCATTCGCTACCTAGACAAAACCATCTGGTATAAACCCAGCTGAAAAGTTAAGTCATTTCAAAAATGAGTCTAGATCTCTCCAAAATATAGGGGACACATAAATAGACGGACCTAGGGTTTGGAAAGACATCTTTGGTTCTAGAGGTACCCTTGGGGACTCTCCTATCGATCCACTAGCATCTTCCACATTTAGGGTATCGTTAGGAGCTAGGAGGAGAGCATGAAGACACCCTTCACAATAGCAGAACATAGAAGAGGCCAGGTCTACGGTCATCTCATAGTACCGACAGTGGAGGAAGCTTTTACTTTTTTCATAATACTTTTGTCTCCATTGTTATTTTGTATTTGTCTTCTTCTTCTTCAATTGAAGGCTAACTTCCTTGGTATTCAGGCATGTGGATCCCTTGGAAAAATGTTTAATGCATGATGTCGAATATTAATGCTAGTAGTTGTATCCTTTATTGAGATCTATTAAGTGTCATTCTTTGCATTGGTAATCTAAGTTGCGACAGCCCGGGTTATCCAATATGACGCATCAGGGGAAGAAGCGAATGCCTCCCCATGTGCGGGCATACCTTAATAGAGGGGATTGTGTATGCGCAGAGAGATCGGGTATTTAGGAACCAGAATCCCTAGTTATTCTTTCCCATGATCCTTCCAAGAGGTAGATTCCCTAGAACATCATGTAGTGAGGGTACTGAGTTTAGTAATTCGCCTCGAGAGAGAGAGTGAAAGTATTCTAGGAATCCTTAGTACAATTAGTTGCAACTACCGACATTAATACTCCTCATCTATCTTTTGGAGAGTCCAAGGGGTAAACATCACCCGGATACCCCTCTCTTGATTGATTACCCCATGATTCATTACATCCTATCCTATTCATGTTTGCTAGGTTTAGATTAACATTAGCAATCCCTAATACCAATTCTTGTACATCTAGTTCATAGACAATTAGTGGTTTAGTTTCTAGTCCTTGAGGATCGATATCCGACTCTTCAAAGTCCACTATATTACCTGTCCGACCCGTGCACTTGCAGAGTATGCATTAAGCATATCAAGTTTTTGGCGCCGTTGTCGGGTATTATATTACTAAACATACTAATAGTCCATTGTTCTAGTGATAGTTTAGATTTTAATTTTGTTTCGCTTCTTTTGTTTTTTGATTGATATTCTGTTCCATCGTACGAATCACTTTCTCTATCAGTTTTTGCGAGGAACCATTACATGACCCGTGCACACCGAACGGGTTTTATAGAAGAAGATACTAAGATTGAGATGACCTTACACCGCAGACCCAGAGGGGTTTGTATAAGGACAGTCCTTAGAGGCAAAGAATTCTGTCCAAGTGAAGATTCAGACTGAATCTTTAAATCCTCAAGTCATGGCAGAACAATAAAAGACTCTACTGTGTATGAGCGACCAGAATACACAGGAAATGAATTCAGTTTCATGCACCCGTGGTGAATGTAAATTTCAATATAAGGGCTAACATTATGAATATGATACAGAACACTGCCCAGTTCGATGGTCGCCAAGATGAAGACCACACGCACATTTGGCGCACTTTACACAAATCTACAACATGTTCCAAATTGTCGTCGTATCTGAGGATGTGATTAAGTTGAGATTGTTCCCCTTCAGTTTGCTAGAGTCCGTATACAGGTGGCTCACTACCCTTCTTGCGGGAAACATCACCACATAGAAGGACATACTGGATAGATTCCTAGGGAGATACTTCCCTCTAAGTAAAGCTGCAAGGATCAAATAAGAGATATACTCATTCAAGCAAGGAGATTTAGAGAGTCTGTTTGATGCTCATGAAAGGTTCAACGACCTACTCCGACAGTGCCCCTACCATGGCCTCGAACATTCATGCAAGAATTCATGCATTTTATAATACCTTGAATTCCCACAGTAGACAACTTGTAAATAACGCAGTTGGCGGCTCGCTTGGGAACAAATATCTTGAAAAGGCAAAGAAAATGTTTGAGGATTGTAACACCCATCTCCTAAACAAGGGACGCGTGCCACACCAGCAAGGTCAAGGGAATGAACCCTAAACCTAAGGCTATAAAACTGGTAATCAAAAGTAAATCAAGTAATTGCGGAAGCTATAAAGACAAACAACTCATATCATAAACTCCAAACTCAAATACCGTTTAATACAATACCTAATATAAATACTGTCTTAGACTTAATTGTCTCAAATACAGTACAACCATATATAATCAAGAACTACAACATAGGGAGTCAAAGCCAGCTATAGGTAATCTCCACATAAACTCACGATTAGACAAAGCCCTCTATCTGGTCTCCTATCTATCGCCTGCATAAAAATATCACGAAAGAGGGGATGAGCTACTAGAGCTCAGTGATCTGAAAACAGTACTGTCAGGTATAGAATTATACCCGTATATCAAACAAAACTATAAAGCTGAAACATGAAAGTATGCATATATAAGTAACTGAAAATAAATACTATAATCTGAAAGTAATGCTGATAAACTAAAGATGTTGGTCAATGAACTATCTTCAATATGTTTTAATCATGTCAATATGCATAGAAATCTCATGTATGCGTATCTCATTATCTGTTTCTCTGTATTGTGAATGATTTTCGAAATTACCCTTGGTAATCTATACCAATCGCCTCTACGGTGGATCTCTAATCGCTATCGGCATGTGGGTAATATGGAGTCATCTGATCATCACAATACTATCATCACTAACTACACATCTACTTCAATACTGCAGGACCAGCGACCAACGGGTAGATCTATCCATGCTACACGGGGCCAATCTTATATACGTACACTAGGCACTCAGAGAGTATGAAAAGGGGGTTTTAATTTCATAAAATGGAATGTTTTAAAACAGATAGTTCGGTAATGAAAATCAAAGTTTTAAATCACCCCTTTCCTAACCTAATATCGTACTCTCTGGCTCTCTACGAGCCACCATTGGTTCAAGCAAGTATATCAATAAAGTATAGTCTATTTATTTCTGTATATGTTTCTCTTTTCTGTTACTGATTACTGTGCATGAAATGATTTCCAAAACTCTGGAAAAATTCATAAAATTTCTAACTTATGCTTTTCAAACTAAAATCAATACTGTATGAAAATATTGTAAAAGCACGATCTGTACAGCTAGTTCCCTCACCTAAGTCTAGTTTGCTCTAAGGCTGGCTTGGTCCTTCAGCAGCTGGCTTGGTCCTTCAGCAGCTCCTGCTTTGCCTTTGCCCTTGCCTTTACTTTTCCCTAGTAATTGAAATAAGTAAATCATAAATACAAAGATTGTATTCTTAACTTAACTCTAACTTAAACTCGATAGAAATACAATAAAGACATTAAGCTCTCTAAGCATGATGTCTTACTTAACACATAATACATGCTTCTAACGCAAGAGAATATAGAAATTTACTCTTCTCAAAAGATACAATTAACATAAGCATACTTGGGGATTCTAACATGATCCTTAAAAATAATTATATACTATACCTAGTCATGAATAATTAAACATGAAATTTCATGGAAATTTGGGCACCATCTCCCCTATTTATACGCTCCCAAAATTAATACAAACATTCACCATTTAATACATAACAATACTACACATGCTTTAATACATCCCATACACCTTAATTTCATCCATCCCCCTCTTAATCTCCACTCATATCATAGCCCTATACTTGCACATCAACCATGAAATTCTAAATCCTAATTCATGAAATCCTTTAGGGTTTTCTCAATCTTAACATTTTGTAAGATCCATGAATTTTAGGTTTTATTTTCTTATAGTTTCTTTTGAGAATGAATGTGTTTATATTAGTCTTTAATTAGTTCACTTCTTTGTTTGGTTAGCGAATAAAAGTCCTTATGGATAGGATGTAACCAAATTTTTATTTGAATAAAAATTTATCTTTTATTTAACCTCTTTAATTTGTGATTTAAGAAGCCTATTGTGATTAATGACTATATTGTTGCTTATGGAAAGAGAGAGTAAAATGATAAATACCCTAATGAGTGTTAAATGGGATCATTAAGGACCTAATAGTAATTTTCAGAAAAAAAAAAAGTAAGGACTGAAGGATAAGATGTCTCTCTCTGGACGAGGGACCTAGTTGTAATTTAAGAAAGATCCGGGGGCCAGACTGGAATTATGTCGCTCTCTCAGGAAAGGACCTGTATGTAATAGTTTAAAAGATAAGGAATTGGATGCAAAGTTGCAAATAAACCATGCAGAGAAAACGTGTTAAAACGAACGGACGGCGGAGATTAAATGATCTCGCGATTTAGATTAAGTTCTAGGCACGAGCCGCGATCCGAGCCGCTCGACCAATTCACTGAAGATGATCTAATCAGAACCGTCCATCATGGATCTTAGATTAAGTTCGGTGCACTCAAACCAATCTTAGCCTCTCATCTATTATTAACAGCCAGGATGATCACAACCGTTAATCGCAGTGAACGGATAAGTTCGAGGCAAGTCAATCAGATCTAGCGGTCCATCACGAAATGATCCTGTGCGATCATCCTCTTACCGTGCACGATCCGAGGCGTTGTAACAAACCGATCACCGTTGTTAACCATACGAGGGATGATTATCGTCTGCCTGGGGGAGCGTCTGATCACGAGGCAAGGGAAATAATCCCGTCCGTCCATCTGGTGCGAGCCGGCTTCATCTTCTCCACACCGCGTCACCACCGCGGAGTTTATCCGATCCCCCTGGACAGCTACAAGAGAGATTTAAGTTAAAAGATAAACTATGAATTTGTATTCGAAGCTTATCCAAACTCATGCGTGAGTTCTATAAATAGAGGAGAACCTCAAAACCCTACCCCCACTCTCCGGTAGAAAACTCTCGTCGCTACCACCTGCTCCATGAGAGACTGAGAGACAGAGAAGGGAAGAGGCATCGAGGTTTTCGTTCACGGGAATAGGGGTCAACTCCAGAGAAGCGCAAGAAAGGAAGAGGAGATCCGGCGCATAAAAAGCATGGCTGACGGCAATCTCCGATTAGTGCTTTAATCTCCGTCAGTCGCTTATTAGCTACTATGCATACATGTAGAAGACTTAGGATGCTGTGAGAGAGAGGAGGAAAGTTTGGGGACCCATTGTCGCCCTCTGTCGTGCAGCGGAGCACCGGAGAGGGTCGAGTGCTCCGACGGGGAGGGAGAGGAACTCGACCACCCTCTATCCAGGAGGAACTCACGGTACGAGACAGCATCAACCAGCGGGGATCGAGGGACGACAGTGGTCCCGATTACCAGCACGTCTCCAGCAACCGCAGCGCCTCTTCTCTCCTCCGACAAGACGGTCTGGATGGAGAGGATGAACAGGGATTTAAATCCAAATCTAAAATGGTTTAATCAATTTATAAGTCTAGTTTAGTTTGGGGGCGTTCACTTGGGGGAAAGTGCAGGGAAGTGCGAAGTGGGCTGAAGTGAGCGAAAGTCCCAGTTCCCGAAATGGGCTGAAGTGAGCACTTCTGGTGTTCATTTCCACCGAAGTGCCCACTCCTCCAAATGTTTTATAATAATAATAATATTAATAATGATAATAATAATGATAATAATAATAATGATATTGATATTAATAATAATAATAATAATGATGATAATAATAATAATAATAATAATAATAATAATAATAATAATAATAATGATAATGATAATAATAATATTATTATTATTATTATTATTATTATTAATGATAAAGATAATAATAATAATAATAATAATAATAATAATAACAACAACAACAACAACAACAACAACAACAACAACAACAACAATAATAATAACCCACTTCGGCCACTTCGGTACATTTTTTGCCGAAGTGGCCTTAGTACAAAATGGGGGAAGTGTCCACTTCACCGAAGTGGGCCAAAGTGCCACTTACATGCAAAGAAACGTCAGAAGTGGCCGAAGTGGACGACTTCCCCACTTGCCCCAAGCACTTATCCCCAAGTGAACACCCCAAGTGATTTGATTAATCAAGTATTGATTTTAAGTTAGATAATGGGTTAAGTCAATCAGATGCGTTTGGGTCTTGATCAATTGAGTTAGGTTGAAATCGATTAGGTTTAGTGAATTGATTAGGTTAGATCAGGTTTGCAAGCTGGGTTCGGACACATGTAGGTTAGGTCCGGATTTGCTTTTAAATCGATTGATTGAACAATTAAGTGGATGTGGGTTTGACCAATTAAGTTCAGTTAAGTCAAGTCCGGTTGGGTTGGATCTGTTTAAGAGCAAATCAGGTCTAGAAGAGAGATTGGGTTGGACCAAGCTTGTGTCAAGTTAGCAAAAGATAAATAAATAAATAAATAAAATAATGGAGTGTAGGAACTGGGATTCGAAACCAAGACCTCCCAAGCACAATATAGTCTCTTTACCACTAGGCTACAGTTACTTGTTTGGTAAGATGAAGGATTCTAATAACTTAACAATGAACACACTTAGTCGAATACAAGTAAGACTAGGTCTAACAATTTAGTGGGGACACACAACTGCATCTAGACATGTAGAGTTTGTGAATAATTATCGCTGCTTATACAAGTCTTATTACTAGATTCGACGTAGATACACATCAAGGAAGAGTCCCGTGGGATTCCAGATATAGCTATTAAGGTAAGTTACTCCTACCTTGTTTTCTACCCAGTTTTGGGTTTTCTTGGCTTTGGATCCTGAATCTTGTTTCTTTGTTTGAAAGTTGTTAGCATCGATGTTATTGATTTTCTTTGATTGGCCTTGAAGACACCATATGTAGTATGTTATTGCTTGATTTGCATACATGTATTTGTTTTCCTGTTTTGTTGAATTCCCATGTTAGTGTATACTTGTTGACATGCTTGAGATCGTTGACCATACCATTCCCGTTGATCGGCACGTGGTCGTGAAAACATGTGAGCCTGTGCTCTGTCCGGGTTGGTATTTTAGCAACTCTTGTATTGAAGATTCTCCCAATGAGTGCGGATAAGTTGCGGCCGTTCAGGGGGAGGACACTTTGAACGTCCTATCGTCCTACCTGGGGGAGGAAACTCTGGATGTCCATCCGTTACAGGGATGATACGCTGACCGTGTACGTGCACGTAGGAGCGCTACCAGACTTAAGGGTCTGGATGTAATTAAGATGGGTACCGGGAGATTACATGAAAGTTTTCTTGTCCATTGCTTATTGTAATCTTTGTTACGAGATATTCTGATAGTGATCCTTGGGTATGTTCTTGTGTTCTGATATGTTTATGTTTTTGTTTGGATCACTTTTAGTTTTGATTATCCCTTTTGGCTTCATTGTACTTCCCCTGCAAGGGTGCTTACTGAGCTTTCCTTTCGAAAGCTCATTCCACTAGATTTTTCTCTCTTTCAGGTTGAGGGTTTAGCTGGATCGATTTCAAGAGCTGCGCGAGAGTTTGAACTAGCTTACCGAGGTTTGAAGACCCCAAGTCTTTTCTCGAGTATGAGATGGTGTCATTATAGGACCCTTGTAGGGCCATTACCTTAGTAGCATGTCAGAAACCAAATTTGTATTTTCATTTCCGTTGTATAACTCTGAATATTGTTGATAGTTACTTTATTTTAATACATGCTTATGATTCATTTAGGCCTTTTATCCGAGTGGGGATCGCCTCCACTTAGGTACGGCCGGTCTGTGCATGTACCCGAGGCCCTAGAAACCGAGTCGAGACGTGACACATTTAAACAATTAATTAGAGTAGAATTTCTTCATAAAGCTCACAATAGAAAGAGGGGACCTCACCGGTATTCAGATCTTCAAAAAAGAGGACTGGGCGCGTGGAGACTTCACGGCAACGGCAAGTGTGATGAGGCACTTGGTACGCCTGGGACAAGCATCTGAGATGGTTGGCTAGGAGACATAGCCGGAGGCTGCGGCGCGGATCAGCGACGGGAGTAGTTAGCCTCGCCGATGCGTGGGTGGGTAGGGCACGAGTATTATGCCCCTTTTCTGATTTTGATCAAGAGAGGGAGAGAGAGATGAGAGAACTTTACTCTCTCTCTCTCCATTCTTATCATATAAATATATATATATATATATATATATATATATATATATATATATATATATAATTATAAAAGATATTTCATTAACTAATATTTTAATTAAATATTATTCTAATTATTAAATAATCTTATCTTTAAATTTTAATTAAATTAACTTATCTTTTTAAAATATCTCCTATTAAACTATATTATCTTCCAATTATTTTCCACTAGAGACCAAATGATAATAGTTGATCTTATCTTATTGTTGTGCCGTCACGTGGGCGACTAAATTATTATCTGGCTCGTCTCTATCCCCAACCCAGATCCAGAAAACCTGGTTCACGAGATTCCTGAGTCATAGACGTATTGTGGCATCACGGGGTCTGTCTCTCATGAGACCAGATCCATAATTACAGGCCTTTGACCAGACCTGATATACTTTATTGGGACTCTAACTTTTGTCCAGTATCTTCCACTTTATTAATCTAAATTAATTAATATTTAAATAATATCTAATTTAATTAATCTGGCTCTGCTGACTATCCACTTCCAACTATTCTATGTAAAAGTAGGCTGGCCCAATAAGGCCTTCTCTTGGCCCTATAGTTGTGCGGCTGGATTTCAGGTCCATTAAATCCCGATTTTCTTTAAATTTGAGGTAAAATAAATAATCTATTTTCTATGCTAATTAACCTCATTTAAAAATAAAAAATTTACTGAATATTTATTTAGAAAAATACGTGGTGTTAAAGAATATAGCAGTTACTGATGCCTCATGCTCTACAAGGAAGGCACAACCTAATGTTGAGGAGCGTACGTAGTGAGTTCAAGGTCAACTCCAAAAATTTGATCTTCTCACCACCAACAACAACTCAACTGTGGTATCAGTTTCAATATTTGGGAAATACAAGCTGACCTCAAGGAGCACCACTCAAACCATACATACCAAACTGGCATCATCCGGGGCTATCTTATGGAAATCTGCAGGGATCACAAACCCCTCATGGATTCAATCAACTTCAAATGCCTCAGGCACCGAAATTCGGCACAGAGGATTTTTTGGCTAAATTCATGCTCACCACAGATTTTAAGTTTGAGACCATCACTACCACCATGAGGAATATGCAAGCTAGTATTCAAAACTTAGAAAATCATATTGGTCAGCTTGCCAAGAACACTGCAAAAAGACCTCAAGGTAGCCTACCTGGCAACACGGAGCCAAATCGGTGCCAACAGTTGAAAGCTATAGCTTTGAGAAGCGGGAAGGAGTTAGAGCTACTAGTGAGGAACCCTCCCTCCAAATTCAACTCCTCAAGTGGCGTTGGAACCAACATCTGAAGAAGAGACCCCACCTGAAGCAGTAGCAAAAGCAAAAGAGAAGGGGACGGAAGTGGAATAACCACCTATCCGAGAAAACCAACCTAAACTATCATATCCGGAAAGGTTAAAGGGTGATAAAGAGGATGGATGATAAGCATTCAATTGATCATATTTTTATATCGATTTGTTGTACATTATTCATGTGATTTCAAGTAATTCTTTCCCATTGATGCTTAATTTATGTTAATTCATATTTTGAGGGCACCAAAGAGCTTTGAGAGCGAAATAGAAGAAATACTGTTCAAATTGAAGCTATTTGCAGATTTTCTAAAGACATACGGGCATGCTTATGGCTATAAGCTCCCGTATGATAAGGATATGGGTATATTTACGGCCGTAAGTACCCGTATGGGAGCTCTAGGCACACACCTCGCCAACATACAGAGAGCTACACGGGCAAACTTACGGTTGTATCCTAAACCGTGTAATCTGGGTATAAAGCTTACGGGCACACATACCGCCGTATGAGCGCCAGTATGGCTCACTCTCAAAAGGGAGTTAACCTAATTATGAGCTGATTTGAGTCCAAATCTGATGTATTGGGTTACTAACCATGTGTACTAACCTGAACCCTATAAATAGCGGAATTAGGGTTTACAGAAGGGGCTTTTTGGGATCTTAAACATCATCATCCTCTTGGAGGCTCACCACCTTCTCTCCATCTTGGAGATTATGGCATATTAAAGACCTTGGAGCAAAGGGAGGAAGGCAAGCATTGAAGGGATACCGCCAACAGTCATCGCTAACGGTGGAGGGAAGAGTGTTTCTCATTATGATTTTTATTTTCTCCTCTTTAATTGTATTGGATTTGTGTTTCCCTTTTATGGGGAACTAACTTGTTAGATACTTGAGCATGATGAACCTCCGGATTTATGCTTAATCTTGCTTGTATGGATTTCTATATTTGAATAAATATTTTAATGTTTGAGAACCTATTGAATGTTGTGCATGGTATTGATACTTTACGTTGCGACAGCTCTAAGTGTCAATCTAGATCTATAGAAGGTGTAGACGATAACGCTCGCTCTATATACCCTAGATCTACTTCAATAGGTGGAAGTTATGAACATGCCGAGAGATCGGGTGTTTAAAAGAGAGACTCTGTAAAATAGATTATTCCCATAACTCTTTTAAGATTATATGTTCCCTAGAACTACTCACGAGCGTAGATTAGGAACTCGCTTTGAAAGAGGAAGTGAAAGTGTTGTAGAAATTCTTGTTCCATACCTCATATTCATCAATATGAAATCCATACTTGCCCCAATCTATAAATATTCGGAGGGGATTCACTGCCTGAGTATCTCCCTTCTCTGATTGTTTGTTATCACTAACTTCATCAAGTGTTCTTAAGCCAATTTCCCTTTTAGCAATTAGATTAGAAAACCATCAACATTTGGATAGACTAGGTAGCAGATAATTAGATAGGATTAGTGGTCAAGGTCCTTGTGGGTTCGACATCCAACTTTTATTAGTCCACTTTATCACTTGATACGACCTGTGCACTTGCAGTCTAGCATTAGTATCACATAACACACGCATCATCAAGTTTTTGGCCTCGTTGTCGGGGACCTTTAGGTCACTAAGAATACTAAGACTCTGTTAGTTAGTCATAGTTTTAGGTTTTTCTTTTATTAATTTCTTTTTAATTCTTTCATTCATTTCATCTTGCTTTCTCTCACTATTTGCACTACTGATTATTGTTCTTTCTTGTTTGTGGGAGGATTTGTTGTATGACCCGAGCAAATCCAGCCGGTTTGGTGGAAGGCGATAGCGTGAATGAGCGCACTCTGCATAGAAGACTTAGAGGAGCACAAGGCGCACGTCAAGAGATAACTCCAGGGCCTTCTTCAGAATCCGACAATATTTTCCCCACTGAGGTAAGTATCGAACTAAGAAAATTCCCAGTTATGGCAGAAAGAAGGAAGACTTTGTCCTAATATGAAAGATCAAAGTACACTAGAGAAGAATTCAGTATCAACCACCTCAAGTTGCAAACCACTTCAAAATCAAGGCGAACACTGTCCAAATGGTTAAAAATCAAGCCCAATTCAATGGACGCCCTGACGAAGACCCTCACGTACATTTGGCGGCCTTTATTCAAATTTGTAACATGTTTAAGATTAATGGAGTTTTCGATGACGCCATTCGCTTAAGGTTATTCCCACTTAGTTTAAGAGAAGCAGCGTACCATTGGCTCACCTCTAAGAACTTAGAGGGATATGCTAGATAAATTCCTAGGTAGATATTTCCCCCTAAGTAATGCAACACAAATTAGACAAGAAATTTCTGCTTTCAAGCAAGGTGAAAACGAGTCGATATTCGACGCTTATGAACGATTTAAGGATTTAATCAAGCATTGTCCATATCATGGCATGGAACCATGGGCGAAACTCCACACTCTATATAACGGGCTAAACAATTACACTAGATAATGAGTGAATGCCGCAGCTGGGGGTTCTTTAGGAACTAAATAACCTGAGGATACAGAGCAACTACTAGAAGATTTGGCGAACACTGAATCAACTTGGGCACCTAGGGAGAGACAACCTGTTAAAGTTGGAGTTAACTCAATTAGTCAAGATCCGGTCCTTGCAGCATAGGTAGCTGAACTCTCAAAGAAGTTTGACCAATTTACATCAGGAGGATCTTCAAGTTCAGTTCTGCCATCTCGTGCGGCACTTGTGGGGGAGGACATGATTCATCACAATGATACATTGCAAGCGTGGAAGTGTCCCCAATCGAGGAAGTTCAATATATGGGCAACCAAAGACCCCCAAGGGATCCAAGGATTAGCAACCCCTCTGGGATTCAACTCCTTAGCTCCAAGACCTCCACAACCCAAACAAAACCTTGAGGATGTTGTAGCTAAGTTCATGATTGCCACAAATTCAAAATTTGAATTGGTAGATACTACGATACGGAATATGCAAACGAGCATTCAAGGTCTATTAAATTAAATTGTGCAATTATCTAGAATTTTATTAGAAAGGCCTTAAGGAAGCCTACCGAGCAACACCGAGGAAAACTCCGGCGGGGACTTAAAGGCCATCTTGCTCAAAAATGGGAAGGAAGTGGAGATGTTGGTCAGAAAGCTTGACAAGGTAACCACCCAGGTAGAAATTGTTAAATCATCAGTGGCCAAGGAGAGCGTGGTTGTAGAACACCAAGAAAAGGATACGGGAATAGAAACTGCACCTATTCCTGAGAACCAACCTAGAGTTCCCTATCCTGAAAGATTGAAGAAAACAAAGGATGATGCACATTTTAAGAAATTATTGGAGACAATTAAGCAACTGCACTTGAGCTTACCTCTTGTTGATGTACTTTCTCAAACGCCTAAATATGCCAAGTACATGAAAGAGCTATTAACCAACAAGAGGAAATTGGAAGAAGTCACATCAGTAACTTTGAACTCCCAATACTCAGCAATACTCCAAACCAACCTACCAAGAAAGTTAAAGGACCCAGGGAACATGGTAATCCCTTGTGTTATTGGGGATGGTGTGGAGGAGAGTGCTTTAGCGGATTCGAGCGCTAGCATCAATATGATGCCTTACAAGCTATTCATGGAGCTAGGCTTGGGAGAGCCTGAAGCCACAAGAATGACCATTCAATTCGCTAATCGATCAGTGAAGAAACCATAGGGAATGGCATTAGATGTGTTAGTAAGAGTAGATAAGCTTGTGTTTCTTGCTGACTTTGTATTGCTAGACATTGATGATGATGTTGAAGTACCCATCATCCTAGGAAGACTATTTCTAGCTACTGCTAAAGCCCTACATGATCACAATAAAGACAAAATATCTTTACGAGTGAGCGATAGTACAGTAGAATTAAAGCTTCCTACAGCGATGCGACACACACTTGATCATAATGATACAGCTTACTTTATTGATGATCTTGAACTTATTTCCTAGAGCTGTATTCAAGAAGTGTTGCAAGTCGACCCACTTGAAGAATATCTAGGATAGCTGGACGATGAGAAAGAACATGTCTTGGAAAGCAACCCTGATCTTTCAAGAGAGAGTAAGCAAGGGAAAGCAACGAAAAAGGATAAGGGGTCAAGGAAATTATTTCCCCAACTATTATTTTGGAAGGAAAAAAATAAGGAGAAGAGTAATGAAGAGACCCCTATCCATAGTAAGCCAAGAAATTCATTACTTGCTCGCATTGACGAGTCCCTTATGTACTCTAGGGTTCTCCTTGTTTGGAAACTGTTTCATAGGGAAAGTCTATGAGGGGATTAACGAATTTGATCCACCTTGAGCAGCAAACCCAAATGTCAAGCTAGTGATATTAAACAAGCGCTTCTTGGGAGACAACCCAAGTTTTCAAAAATTTCTTTTCTTAGGGTTTCACAGTTTAGACTAGACTATTTAGTTGTCATTTCAAAATAAGTGATCAATCCCTCTAATCTCTCATATAAATAAGATAAAATGAAATAAAAAAATCCATCTCGAGCCACTAGGTTACATCCCAGTGCTTAGGGGAATGAGGAAAGGAAATCAAGAGGAATTAGAATGGAATACCAAGGAGATTAATCATAATAAACAGCCTAGGAAAAGATACGGGCAACGATACGGTCGTAAGCGCCCGTATGACCAATATTTTACTATAGCTTATGGTTGCTTACCCTTGTAACACAGCACACGGTCGAGCTTACGGCCGTAAGACAGCCCGTATGCTATGTGAAAAGGCACAAATACTGGCGTAACTGTTCACATCCTTTTCTATAGGGGATGCACACACAACCATTCACAATCATTTCTTTAAAGTGGCAGCACCACTATGAATGATTCATCTCCATCTTCCTCGCACCCAGTCCAATTGCTGAATGGTTCTTGGGCGAACTCAAGGTAAACCCCATTCCGATTTCATTTATCAATTCCTTTTAGGGTTTTAGGTCTCCCCTATGAATGATTCATCTCCATCTTGAGTTCATTTCACACACAATCATGTATAGATGCATTTTAGCATGCTTAGTTCACTATTTTCCCTTACTCTCTAGCATATTTCATAATTTGTGCAATCTTATGGCCGTAGCCTTACTTGTAGGCTCTGCGCGCTGCATACGGGCCAGCTTACGGCCGTAAACGCTCGTATGACAGTCATACGGGCAAGAATATGCACGTGAGCTTGCCCGTACGTTGTCATGTATCTAAAATTCTACAGTTTGGGCATTGGTTTGATATTGACCCTACTCCTCAATTACAGGTATGGTCCTCACAAAGCAAGTAGGCAGTAAGGGTGTAAAGAGGAAAAGGACCGAGCGACCTTCTTCTTCTTCGGGTCCCCGTTTCCTTCAGGAGCGCTATGACATCCTCTCCCAGAAAGAGTTCGGTCCCACTCGATACATCGACTGACAGTGCTGCGTGAGCTCAGGATCGAGCAGGAGGTCTGGAGCCTGATCACCTTCGGTAAATAGGACTAATCATTCACCATTTCTAAGCGGGTCTACCTCGACATGGCACTTGAGGTCCTGAGCAGCTTCGAGGTTGACATGAGATATTTCACTACCCAAACGCTATCCGCTTCCAGGTTCATAGTGTGTTGTGTCAGCTTAGTATCACCGATTTCTCCGTCCATCTCGGGTTATACGACAGAGATTTCATAGAGTTGGACGAGTACCGGGAGCTGGCCTTCGACTTCCCCCTACACACATCACTCACGGCCTATTGGCGTCAGGTCTCCCGAGCAGCCACAATAAAGCCGAAGAAGGCATCCCGCCTCTCCAATCTGATCCACGGATACATTCAGGCTCTCACGAGCAGATCGATAGCAGGAAGGGACGACAGTACCGGCCACGTCACCGTCCCTAACCTCTTGGTGCTCTACAACATGGTCGAGCAAGTCCTGATTCTACATCGGCCAATCCATTGTAGATTATATTGCCCACTAGTGGTCGCTGGAGAAGCTGAAACTGATTTACACTGGACCCTATATCACTCATCTATTACGAGGCATGGGTCTACTCACCCACTATCCCCAACCTCACCGGATCCGCGTGATGCAACCCCCCAGCTTCTCGATCCCCTAGTCGATGGGGTTGATCATATGCACACAACTGGGACATGTCTTTGTAGGATGCGGGCGCCCAGCGGACCTAGTTGCTAACGAGGAGGAGCCACCAGCCCCAGCTCCAATTCCTCTAGAGGGACCATCTTCCTCTGCCCCTCCTCGACCCACCAGCCTGTGCCAACCCTAGATTCTTAATTTTCTTGAGACGATTCAGGGCGGGCAGCAGGCTATCCTCTAGGAGCTTACACACATCAGCGACTCCCAGCGGCGACTCAATGAGAAGCAGAGCCGCCTTCGCGCCTCAGTGCAGCAGCTTTCCCATACTGACCGATGGGCGGCAAAGCAGTTTGAGTCTTTCCATTGGGAGGTCGGACAGATCCTCTATACGCTGCAGGAGCAAAGGGGATCACATGTGGCTGTAGCTTCTACAGGAACTTCTATATCACCGCACGCACACCACTCACCTCACTCCTCTTCTCAGGAGCCTCACATACCAGCTGCACCACCAGCAGCACCCGGGAGCCCAGCACATGCTACTCCCGCTATCTCCTCCTCTAGTTCACATTGAGAGGGATTTCCGAGATTTATATCACACTTTTCTTTATTTTATTTTATTTACCTAGCAAGGGTTTCACCCTACTACCATTTTTCCCTTTTCCCGCCATGTTAGTTGAGACTCCACTCTTTATGCTATATATTCTTTTCTTCTGCGATTGTCCTGATTCTCTTTAATGCTTGTATATTTGTTTCTAAACTTGTGGATGAATGTTCTATTGTGTCACTTAAGCAATTGAACACAATCTTCAAATGAATCAGGGAAGTTTCAGTTTGCCCATCTTATTTTATTCTATTCTTATCCATTACATGCTCGACTGTTTCCATTGAGGATAATGCAATTTTTAAGTGTGGGGATGGGTACATATAGTAGTCATTGTAAATTTATATGTGTGGGGATAGTGTCCTATGAAGCTCATTGCATATCTTTACAAATTAATTCATTGCAAATCATTACATATACATACATGTTAGTGCACACAAATGACGGCATGTTGAATAATTGAATTCAATTTTGTTTTACTCTTAGTTTGCACCATTTGAGAAAATCTTCATGACTACTATATATTGTCAAGTGATATTAGATAACTCATGACTATATCTCCTTAATTTAGATTGTTAAGTTCTACTTTCAATTGCTCCCAGAGTTTTCGTGGTACTAGTTCAAACTTCAAGCCCTTACAAGTAGAATTGTAAATAGTGAATAATTTTTGTACATAGAGACTGAAAATAAGAACCAAGATAGTGCTCATCTACTCTTAGTGATGAAGTAGGCTCGGGTTTCTGACTCCTAATCAGAGTGTCCCCCAAGCTGAAAAATCCTTCATGAGCATGAGCGCCTGTATGTTGAGTTATAATCTTCCGAGTAACTGGGTGTTCCGGTGCCTAACTAGCATGTGCATTCTTCAAAAAGGGAGATCTATACTCTATGTTAATCTTGGATCCCCCGAAAATTCGGATCTACTAGAGATGCCCTACCAGGACTTATGTGAAAAGAAAATTGAAAATTGAAAATTTGAAGCAAAAGAACACAAAAGAATGTTTTACTTTTTCTTAAGGGCTAGTTGTTTTGTACTTAGGGTATCAAGAAACCTCTAGAGTCCATTGAAGGTATGCTTGCCACTTTAAACCTCGGAAACATGGTAAGTGGAGTGAAATTTTCATCTAGAGCAAATTTTAAATCATGTCTTGAGATTGATTTAAGTCTGAGATATTGGAATAGGAAAATGCTTTTGTCAATGGTGAATCTTTTGAGTACAACAAAATGTGAATATTATAGCCTGAGGGTGAACGCTTATCATCTTTTTAATTTTTCTTTCTTTGTTCACTTGAGGACAAGCAAACGCTTAAGTATGGGGATATTTGTGATAAGCGTTTAATTGATCATATTTTTATATCGATTCGCTGTACATTATTCATGTGATTTCAAGTAATTCTTGCCCATTGATGCTTAATTTGTGTTAATTCTTATTTTTAGGGCACCAGAGAGCTTCGAGGGCGAAACAGAAGAAATGCAGTTCAAATTGAAGCTATTTGTAGATTTACTACAGACATACGGGCATACTTACGGCCGTAAGCGCCCATATAATAAGATTACGGGTATGCTTACTGCTGTAAGCACCCGTATGGGAACTCTGAGCACACACCTCCCAAACATATAGAGAGCTACACGGGAAAACTTACGGCCGTATCCTAAACCATATAACCTGGGGATGAAGCTTACAGCACACATACGGCCGTATGAGCGCCCGTATAGCTCACACTCGGAAGGGAGTTAACCTAATTTTGTGCTGATTTGAGTCCAAATCTGATGTATTGGGTTACTAACCATGTGTACTAACTTGAACCCTATAAATAGCGGAATTAGGGTTTACAGAAGGGGCTTTTTGGAATCTTGAACATCATCATCCTCTTGGAGGCTCCCCACATTCTCTCCATCTTGGAGATTAGGGCATATTGAAGACCTTGGAGCAAAGGAAGGAAGGCAAGCATTGAAGGGATACCGCCAACGGTCATCACCAACGGTGGAGGGAGGAGTGTTTCTCATTATGATTTTCATCTTCTCCTCTTTGATTGTATTGGATTTGTGTTCCCCTTTTACGTGGAACTAACTTGTTAGATACTTGGGCATGATAAACCTCTGAATTTATGCTTAATCTTGCTTGTATGGATTTCTATATTTGAATGAATATTTTAATGTTTGATAACTTATTGAATGTTGTGTATGGTATTGATGTTTTACGTTGCGACAGCTCCAAGTGTCAATCTAGATCTATAGAAGGTGTAGACGATAACGCTCTCTCTATATACCCTAGATCTACTTCAATAGGTGGGAGTTATTAACATGCCGAGAGATCGGGTGTTTAGGAGAGAGACTCTGTAAAATGGATTATTCCCATAACTCTTCCAAGATTATATGTTCCATAGAACTACTCACAAGCATATATTAGTAAGTCGCCTTGAAAGAGGGAGTGAAAGTGTTGTAGAAATTCTTGGTCCATACCTCATATTCATCAATATGAAATCCATACTTGCCCCAATCTATAAATATCCGGAGGAGATTCAATGCCCGAGTATCTCCCTTCTATGATTGTTTGTCATGACTAACTTCATCAAGTGTTCTTAACCCAATTTGCCTTTTAGCAATTAGATTAGAAAACCATCAACCTTTGGATAGACTAGGTAGCAGATAATTAGACAGGATTAGTGGTCAAGGTCCTTGTGGGTTCAACATCTGACTTTTATTAGTCCACTTTATTACTTGATATGACCCGTGCACTTGATGTCTAGCATTAGTATCACATAACACACACATCATCAATACATATTTTAAGAAATTCTGCACATTAATTTGCCTTTGGTTGAAGTACGTACTCAAATGCCCAAATATGCCAAATATATGAAGGAGTTACTCTCCAATAAAAGGAAGTTAGAAGAAAGTGCAGCCGTCACACTGAATGGGCAGTACTCAGCAATTGTAGAATCAAAACTGTCGAAAAAATTGAGACCCTAGGAGTTTAGCGATTCCCTGCATGATTGGTAATAGACTTCTTGAGCATGCCCTTGCTGATTCTCGGGCAAGCATAAATGTCATGCCATACAAATTATTCATAAAGCTCTGGCTGGGAGAACCGAAGGCCACGCGAATGATTTTGCAACTAGCAGATCGTTCTGTGAAGAAATCCCGTGGCATTGGTGAAGATGTCCTAGTTGGGATTAATAAGTTTGTGTTTCTTGTAGACTTCATCCTGTTAGATGTTGATAATGATGTCATGGTCCCAATTATCTTGGCAGACCATTTTTAGCCACAGCTGGAGCATTGTAGGATCATCATGAAGGAAAACTGTCATTAAGAGTAGGAGATAGTGAGGTTGTATTCATACTGCCAGAAGCCATGCGTCGAGCCACGTTGGACCATGACGATACACCGTATTGCATTGACATTATGGATTTAATAATTGAAGAATGCATGTAAGAGGCCCTGAAAATTGACCCGAAGGAGTACTTAGGTGAGCTAGATGATAATCTAAGGGAGTCTGGTGGTGATAATGTTGAATCCGATAAGGAGTAAAAGCAAGGGGAGGAAACAGCAAAAAAGAAGAGAATCCCCTCTAAATCAAAATCCTGGACCAAGAAGTGTGCTGCAAGATCCACAAGAGGTAACACTTCATAATTGGAAACAGGGTACTGCTTCAATGTCTATCATGGTGAGTACTCAATTTACTCCAACCTAGGCTTCTCCATATTTGGACATAATCAAATAGGCCGAACTGGAAAAGGGCTTCATGTGTTTGAACCACCTTGAGTAAGTAATAGGTACGTCAATCTCGTAACGTTAAACAAGTGCTTCTTAGGAGGCAACCCAATTTTCAAAAATTTTCTGTTTTTCCTTAAATTTCTGTTTACATCAGTAGGTCAGATTTAGAGTCCAATAAATTGATTAGATGCCTGATTTAAACTCCTTTGTTTACTCCTTCCTTTTGTGATTAGTTGGAGTAGATTGTAGTAACCAATCCCCCAATTAAATTAAATCTAATGCAATTAGTTCTATTGTCCAGAGAAAGCAGACAGATCCATCTATATTTCTAGGTGATTTTGTCTGCACTTGTAAAACTTGTAATGATCCCCATAAGAATAAGAGTGCTGGCTCCCAGGGTCTTTATAGTGACACCCCTGGGAGCCAGCACTCTTATTCTTATGGGGATCATTACACGCACCGCTAAGGGACTCTGGCTTGTGTAGCGGGATTCGAGGCAGGACCCCAAGCCGAAGGAGGAGGAGAGTGCTGATACCGCATCATCATCATCTAACAAATCCCCTCCAGCTCCACTACATCCCGGTTCCCAGCCTCCTGACTCCAGGATAGAGGAGCTCCTCGCCGGCCAACAGTGCTTGTTCGAGATGTTACATAGTATGAGCACGGCACAGGAGAGGATGCAACACGATTTACAGCAGCTCTTAGCGTGTGATTTCCTAATAGCACCGTTGTTCCAGCTCCACCTCCAGAGCCAGTATCGCCTCGGTACCACCATCTTCTCTCGTTGCAGTTCCTTCACTACTATCTTCCTCCATTACAACTCCTTCACCACCATCTCCCTCCATTGCAGCTCCTGCACCACCTGTTACTCCAGCCGAGACCACATCAGTTGTTTTTCCCAATGGGGAGTAGTTTCATTATGATCAGGACATTTGTTATGATTTTTGTATTTGTGTGCAAGGGTTCATCCATACTCACTTGTTATTTGTCTATCCATTAGTGTTTTGTGACTTTATTTTCCCTCTTATTTTTCTGGGTGCTATAATCACCCCTTCTTTGCTTCACAAATTTTGACAGGTATGAACTGCGCTCGAACTGAACTATACTCCCTAGGCTCTTACGATCAAGGAATTTCACTCAAAAGAAACCGGGAAGTCTTAGTTTGCCCTACCCCCTATGGCTTTCCTTTCTTTTCAATTGTATGTTTTAATGGGTGCATTGGGGACAATGCACTATTTTTACAGTGGGAGAGGGTAGTAGCTTGTAGCTTCCAAGCTCAAACTATTTTTTCAATTCATCATAAAATTTTAAGTGTGGAGATAGGTGTTTAGAAAATTCATTGTACATCTTCGAATAATTCCATGATTAACATAGACCGATGACGTACGGCATGATTAAAATTTTGTTTAGCCCCTTTTACTCTTGGTGGCACAATATCAGCACAAATTTTTGCTAATTCTTCTAGAAGACATTATCGACAATTAGAGAACATCCTTGTAACAAGAACATTTGTTAGTGACAATAGATAACCCATTCCATGTTTCCAAGATTTAGAGTGTTAAGTATCACTTTCATCAATGGCTTCAAGAGAGTTCGTGACACTAGTTCAAACTTCTGACCTTCATTACTTATCTTGGTGGACAAGTAAGAGTGTAAATAAAGTATTAATTGTACGTAGGAGTTGTGAAAATAAACTAACAGTATTCCGTTGCTCTTGATGATGCAGTAGCTTGGGGTTCGGACCCCTGATCAGGGTGTTCTTCAAATCGAAAAATCTCTTATGGGCATGAACACAATCATGTAGAGTTTTAATTTCCCAAGTTGGTTAGGTGTTCCTGTGCCTAATCAGCATGTGCATCTACCCAGAAAAGGGAAATCTACACTCCACATTAGTCCTGGAAAGTCAGATCCATTAGGGATGCCCCACCGGAATTGAAAAAAATTAAATTAAATTAAAAAAAGAGCAAAAGTTTCTAGTTTGTTGATATGTACCTCTAGAACTTGTCCACCACTATTCCACTTAGGGTTAGTTGTTTGTCCATAGTGTCCCAAGAACCCTCAAGAGTCCATTAAGAGTATCATTACCTCTCTAAAACCTAAAATCATGGATGTGGAGTGAATAAGCTTTGTCCAGAACTGTAATGACAAATGTCACCGGATTAATCTAAGTCTTGGGTCGAACTAGGGAACACACATATCGATGATGAACCTTGAGTATAGTGCAACTGTATAATTTTGGCTAGAGGTCAAAACACTTATCATTATTTTTTGAGCTTTATTTCATTTCTTTCCTTGAGGACAAGGAAATGTCTAAGTGTAGAGATATTTGATAAGTATTTTGATTACCATATTCTTGTGCCATTTTCGCATGCATATAGCATGGAATTATATGATTTATAGCTTTCTGGTACTTATTCATGTTTATTTTACTCTTTAGAATACATTGGAGGCGATTTGAGGACATTTACAAAATTTGAAGCAATTTCGAGCAAGTTCGAGGAAAACAAGCTGAATTATGCTAGAAGATGATCACGTCTGAACTTCAGATGGAACCGTCTGGTAAAGATAAAAGCTCAAACCCTCATCTTCAAATCGCCACAAAAGCAAACTGGCTCAAAGGTGGCCGCAAGGGGACCAGCAAACCATGTTTTCTATACTTGACGGCCCCGTGTGGTGTGAGATACAGAATCGTCTGTCTTTGAAGAATCACCAGGAAGCAAGCAAGCGGAAACGTCTGTTGCTCAGGCAAAACCGTCTGCCTATGATAGACCATAAGGAAACCAGCAAACGGGACCGTCTGCTACCCAGATGGAACCGTCTTGTATAAACCCAGCTGAAAAGTTAAGTCATTTCCAAATCGAGTCTAGATCTCTCTAGAATTGGGGGGACATATAAATAGATGAACCTAGGGTTTGGAAAGACATCTTTGGTTCTAGAGGCACCCTTGGGGACTTTCCCATCGATCCACCATCATCTTCCACACTTAGGGCATCATTAGGAGCTTTGAGAAGAGCGCAAAGACACCCTTCCTAACAGCAGTACTTGGAAGGGGCTAGGTCTATGGTTATCTCATAGTACCGACAGTGGAGGAAGCTTTTACTTTCTTTATGAATACTTTTGTCTCCATTGTTGTTTTGTATTTGTCTTCCTCTTTTTCAATAGAAGGCTAACTTCCTAGGTATTCGGGCATATGTGGATCCCTTGGACAAATATTTAATGTTTGATGTTGAATATTAATGCTAGTAGTTGTATCCTTTATTGAGATCAATTGAGTGTCATTTTTTGCATTGGTAATCTATATTGCGACAACCGGGATTATCCAATCCGACACATCGGGGGAAGAAGCGAATGCCTCCTCGTGCGCGGGCATACCCCAATAGTGGGGATTGTGTATGCGCTGAGAGATCGAACATTTAGGAACTGGAATCCCTAGTTATTCTTTCCTATGATCCTTCCAAAAGGTAGATTCCCCAGAACATCATGCAGTGAGGGTACTGAGTTTAGTAATTCCCCTTGAGAGAGGGAGTGGAAGCATTCTAGGAATCGATCCTTGGTCCAATTAGTTGCAACTACCGACATTAATACTCCTCATCTATCTTTTGCATAGCCCAAGGGGTAAGCATCACCCGGATACCCCTCTCTTGATTGATTACCCCACGATTCATTACATCCCTTCCTATTCTTGTCTTCTAGGTTTAGATTAACATTAGAAATCACTAACACCAATTCTTGTTCATCTAGTTCATAGACAATTAGTAGTTTAGTTTCTAGTCCCTGAGGATCGATATCCAACTCTTCAAAGTCCACTATATTACTTGTCCGACTCGTGCACTTGCGGAGCACGCATTAGGCATATCAGTTACTGGATGGTGTGTTAGTATTGACTATACGAAATTGAACGATGCCACTAGAAAGGACCATTTCCTATTACCGTTCATCGATCACATGCTTGAGCAGTTAGCCGGACATTCTTACTACTATTTTCTTGATGGTTTTTTAGGGTACTTTCATATTCCCATTGCGGCAGATACCATACTCATGATTTCATAAACGGAATAGATCTTATTAATAAGCATAAGATCATCAAATTAACTCTAAGTTTCCCAAATCCAGCTAAGGCTTGTCTTCCATAGAATTATCCAAGCTAACAAACCCATCCACTTGTATAAATTGAATGTTATGGGCATGGCTTTCAATCATGCTCACATCCCACCAAAATTTAGATTCTCCTACAGGAACAGTCATCACAATATTACTTTCAGATGGCTGAGCTAAGGTACATTATGATCCCACTTCATATCTTAGACCATCTCTAATGTCTCCCAGAATTTAAATGGAAAGCAACACCATCATAGGTCAAAGATTTCATATTAAATTACTAACAAAATCAGCCTTGGTTTATTTATACAGTCATGTATATGAAATCAAATAACAATTAGTGTTTGAATAGCATACCTGATCTCATAGCTTCAAGCATCCAGTAGAAAAAGATACAATGTCAAGCTACAACAATTCTATGTCTAGAGTCCTTGACTTATAATAAAAGCTTTTCACCAGTAGACAGTCAGATAATTAATTGAACGAAATCTAACATAGGAAAGATAATATTAAAATTCTTAATTTTTTCCTAAATATCACTACTTACAATATGCATATGAACAACCTTGCAATTCCCTTTAGACCTCTCTCTCTTCATGTCCAGACACAACATCATGCTTCTTTTAGCTCAAGGATGACCCACGTCTACTGAACCTGGCCTACCTAGTATACTGAGAGCCATGTACATATTCCCCTCCCATTGAACCTAAATCGATGCAACAGGTCTACAAGTTTGGAGGTACTCACTATTGGAGCAACTAGTCTTGGTGCTCGCGAATAACGCTGCTCCGGCGCGGTGTTCCAGCGAAGGAATGATGGATGAGCTTAACGCAGGTGACCTGCTGTGCTTAGCGTCGACACTCCAACGACAAGGAACTCGGCTTCCTCCTCCTCCGGCGCGCTAGGCGATCAGCGCCGCCATTGTTCTCTTCCTTGGTTTCTCTCTTGTTGAAGGTTGCGATTAGGGTTTGGGGTGCTCTCCCCTCTTATAACAACCCGCGAGGAAGAGTTTGGTCTACTGATGGGGGCTAATCGGCCAGGATTTGATTGCCTTGCTTCGTGCGGAATCAACAAAGATGATAAGAAGAATCCTCCCCTCTCTATATCTCTCTCTATATATATATATCTACTACTATCTATATACATATATACATTTAAATATTTAAATATATTTGTATTCCCCCACTGTGCACATCCCTTAGCCATGCACGTCTTTTTCTAAAAAAAATCCACTCACATAAATGCATATATATATATATATATATATATATATATATATATATGGGGGATGATATTATAAGGCCAGCGCGGATTACTGTGCAAGTAAGGTCACCTCCCATTTGGCCACTTGCACAGTGTTTTAAGGATTTCCAACCGTATAGATGGAAAGATCATCAAAAAAATAAGATAGTATGTTAATTTTCATACAATTTGGAAACTTGTAGGGTCTTCATCTTAACAGGTGAAAATTTATAGAAATCTTACCGGTTCAAAATTTCACCATTTAAGATGAAGACCCTACAAGTTCCCAAATTGTATAAAAATTGGCATGCTAGCTTATTTTTCGATATTCTTTCCATCCATATGGTTGGATTTTCTCAAAATACTGTGCAAGTGGGCTAAAATGAGGCGACCGCACTTGCGCAGTGATAAGGCCGACCGCATAGTATCATGACCCCATAGGCCTTATCACTGTGCAAGTGTGGTGGCCTTATTTTGGCCCACTTGCACAGTGTTTTGAGGAAATCAAACCATATGGATGGAAAGAACATCGAAAAATAAGCTAGCATGCCAATTTTCATACAATTTGAGAACTTGTAGGGTCTTCATCTTAACGGGTGAAATTTTGAATCTGTAAGATTTCTATAAATATTTCACCAGTTAAGATGAAGACCCTACAAGTTCCCAAATTGTATGAAAATTGACATGCTAGCTTATTTTTCGATATTCTTTCCATCCATACGGTTGGAAATCCTTCAAACATGCTCCAGATGGCCAAATGGGAGGCTACCGCAAATGAACAGTGTTTCCGGCCGACCTTACCTTATATATATATATATATATATATATATATATATATATATATATATATATATATATATATATATTCCCAGACATGCATGTCCTCTTCAATGCATACAGTTGCTTGGTGAATTTGCATATAACCCCTTGCCCTTTTAATCCCTTACATGCAGGTCCCTTTCTTTGTGAGGGAGGCGATTCCAGTTATGTCCTCATCTTTCCTAAAATTAAATCTAGGTCCTTGACCGCAGCCATTAACTCTAATTAAGGCATTAACCAACTTAAACCATCTTCCCACATAAAACCCAATAATTTCCAAGTGTGGGGCATTTCTTTAATTAACTAATTTATTAAAGAATAATTAGGAAACTTTTACTACGATTAAAAGTTCAACTAAATCCAACCTTGGGGACTAATTAAGGCAAATAAAATAATTTCCTAAAATCTTCGGATTTTACAAGGGACACGACAGGAGCAATCCCACAAGTCAAGTTGTCAAACGGGCAACGGCAGCCGCCGTCTTGGCCACCTTAAGCGTCTTGCGTCTCAAGACGGCGCAGCGGCAGCGGGGGCCGGCCGCAAGACGGCACGGCCCGCTATAGCAGCCGTGCCGATCTTGCGTCGTCTTGGCCATGCTTCCTTTTTTTATTTTTTTTTTTAAAAAACCTGTTAAAATTTTATAAAAAAATCAGAAAAAAGAAGGAAAAAAATACAGAAATTTACTAAAAAAATTCTAAAAAAAGGGGGGGGGGGGGGAAATTGTATAAACTATGAAAAAAGTTTAAAACTTTTCAAGGAGGGGTAAGTTTAAATTTAACCTTGACCTTGCATTACATGATTTGATTTTAAGAAAAAAAAAAAGCAAATATTTTATTCAAAAATTTCATTCAAAAAATATTCAAACACCTTGCATACATGTTTTTAAGAAAAAAAAATCAAACATTTCATTAAAAAATTATTCAAACACCTTGCATACATGTTTTTAAGAGAAAAAAAAAACAAACATTTCATTAAAAAATTATTCAAACACCTTACATACATGTTTTGAGGAAGAGGATGAGACCTGTCCTCTCATTTCACTCTAAGCTCAATAGTAATTTACAATTGGGATTGTCACAATATTGATGTTATACTTGAAGATGGAGACTCTTTAAATTGAGTTGTCTTCTCTTCTTCTTCTCTACAATGTATAGTTCCATCCAGTGGGAATGAAATGAATCAGAATCACTCTCTCTTCATCTCTTTCATAATATCCTTGCCTTTAAGGTTCTCCCTTGCTTATTGGCCATTTACAGTGGCATATATAAAAGCCCTCTACAAAAAATATCATATAACCAAGACTGAATCTTGAAACTAATCTTCAAAAGAAATGTATCAAAGGACAGAAGCAAAAGTTAAAAAGAGACAACTTACAAGCCCTTTAAGTCTTATAGAAACAGGTCGATTATCCAAAGCATCATATACTTTTGAAGAGATTCTCTGCAAGGATAAAATGCTATAAGAAAAAAGAGGAAATTTATTCATGTGTTAACTAAAGAAAATGAGATGAATAATCAAATGAAAGAAGATGCAAGGATAAAATTTTCAATTCTTTTATTTTCCATCATTTTCCACAAATTTGTATAAGGATGATACTTTACTGAATCTTTTGCTAGGCTACAATAAAGCACCATCACAAATTTGTATCTCATACATGTAAGTCAATTGAAAGTTCTAATAAAACTATAGAACCAAAGTTATCTGCAGATAATGTTAACACCAGAATAATTTGTCCATAAGCTTCAGCTTTCGATGAACTATTATTGCATATTTATTGGAAGCATAAAGTACAACACCATCATATTAATAAACAAAAGCCTCAAATCCATAGATAAATAAGCTTTAAAATTCTAATGAACAACATAAATAACTGATTCATATAGAGCTCCATTGCCAAAAATGAACACTGAATCCATAGATAAATAATCAGATCTTACAAGATAAATCAACAGCCGCAACATATACCGGCCTCGCTTGCATCGCCTCTCCGTCAGATCCTTCCACTACGATCAGTAAAGCATTTGAATTCATCCATCAAATCAACCAAAATTAACTCAAAATTCAAGAACAGGATTAACTAAGTTTACCAAAAAAACCCTAGAGCTAGAGGGGAGAATCAACCTGGGAGCTCGAGATCAATGAAGGACGAGCACATCTCGGCCCAGCAAATCCGACTCCTGGCGGATCTCTGAGCGGCGTCTTTGAAGGCCTCATCACCAGATGACATCCCATCGATTCAAAAGAAAGCTTAGATCCAATGAAAGAAATTGAAGAGAAAAGGAGGGAGCTTCGGAGGTGTGTGTACCTTCTTCGGGCTGGGCACCATCTCCCAACGGGCAGCATCCTCTCGAGGAGTAGATCTGGCCGGTTAGCACGGCGGTAGCGGAGAACTCGCGGGCAGTGGAGATAGGAGGGCCGAGTGACCATTGGCTGGTGGTGGCGTCGAAGACTTGGACGGCGGATGAGGGAATAACGTTGAGGGAGCCGCCGAGGAGGTAAAGAGCGTGGCTGAGGTCCTGAGGGTTCATGGCTCATGGGAGACTGGGAGAGAGGGAGGTAGGCCGTAGGGGGAGGGGACTCAGGGGGAGGGGAGGATTTGGGTTAGGGTTCCGGTTGGGGAACTAATAGAGAGAGAGAGAGATTTAAAATAAGAACTAAGAAGCTCTTACCGGTTGGGGAACTGATTTGGGTTAGGGTTCCGATTAGGGCTCCGGCTATTAAAAATGAAGAGAGTCATCCGGCTGTCCCTGTCGGGCCTGTCCATGAAGAGAAAGAGATTTAATAAATTGATTAACTAAGTTTATTAATTTATTATAATTATAAATAAGATAAATAACAAAACCTGAATTTAGTATTGTAAATTAGGAATATTTATTCCCGGTCCGATCTGTCGGTTGTCGTATCTTCTCCGGTGTCGCTATTTGACTCATTCTCTCCTTGATCTTGTGATCTTTCTTCGGCATCAAACCAATCCTTCAATAAGATGCACATCTCCAAGGAAGATGGAGTCAACCGGCTCCTTTTATCATCAAGTACCTTGTTCCCTGCACTAAAACAAGACTCCGATGCTACTGTGGACACCGGGGGCGTTAGTAGATCACGTGCCATGGCGGATGGTTATTTTCTTGTTGTTTCCACCATGTCAAAACATTAAAATCATTAATTTCCTCATGGGTGAGGAAATGATTAAAATTAGTATTTAAATACATATTAATTTCACTATAATTAGTAGAACTAGTAGAAGTAGAAGAGGAGGAAGAAGTACCATCAACATGTTTCTTTTTCATCAAACTTAATATGTGTAAACCCATATTACTTTTATTTTTTCTTTGTGAAGTATTTTCAACATCAAATATTTCATCTTGGTTTATTGTTTTGGCACCGTAAAATTGATGATAAATAGTATACATATCATAAAATAAAGCTTTATAATCTTCTTTTAAACAACCATTATGTAAACCCATAAATTCATCATGTGAGTCCATAAAAAAAAAAAGCACCTTCAAGTTTAAACCTAGGATCTAACATATAAGCCAAAACATAAATTGGTTCTATTTTTGCAAAATATTTTTTAAATTTTAATTCCATTGAACCAACAATAGTACAAAATCCCTCAATATATCTATATTTATGAAAAAGTTCACTAATATAATATAATTGTGGCAAAATTAAAGAAGTAGTAGGATAATAAACACCGGCAAATAAATTTGTTGCACCATAAAAACCTTCTAAAAAATCTTTAATCATGTTTGCTACATCCCAATCATATTCGGTTAATTCATTTTCTCTAAAAAATTCATTACAAAAGACATTGATAACATCTCTATATTCATAAACACAATCTAGCATTAAATATGTAGAATTCCATCTATGCTCAACATCCAAGACAAATTTTTTAAATTTTTTATTACGTAAAAGACAAAATCTTTTAAATTCTTGTCTTCTATTTGATGAACTTTTAATAAATAAAATATAATTTCTAATTTTCTTAAGGTGAGGTTCTATTATTTTCAAACCATCTTGTACACATAAATTTAAAATATGACATGCACATCTAAGATGGAAAAATTTTCCAGAAAATATAGGTTTTAATTGGTGTTTTAAAATTTCAATTGCACCGGTATTACTTGATGCATTATCCAAAGTAATAGAAAAAATAGAATTTGTAATTTTATACTTAAACAATGTGTTCATAATACATATAGCAATGATACCACTAGTGTGCCTAAATTCTAATTCATTAAAACTTAAAATACGCTTTTGTAAAATCCAATCATTATCAATATAGTTTGCGGTAACACAAATATAACTATCTTGAGATTTGGAAGTCCAAATATCGGAAGTAATAGAAATTTTAGAAGAAATATTAGCTAATTCATTAATTAATTTATCTTTATATTCATTGTAAATTGAAAATGCCATTTTCTTTGTAGTATTTCTAGAAATTTTTTTATATTCCGGACTAAAACCAAGGATCAAATTATTAAATCTCTTTATTATCGGAAAGACTAAAGGGTTCTTCATTATGAATAACATATTTAGCTACTAATTTTTTCCCAAGTTCATTAGTATAATGATAAGTTTCAAAATTAGAATTGGAAATATTTAATTGAGTTTGTGTAGGATCATTTTGAGTTATAGCATGCCTTTTAAGGTCGCCGGTGCAGCCGGAAGATTGGCATGTAAAATCCTTTTTGCATTTTTTACAAATAGCCCGAAGGCCTTTATTTGCAATTTCAACAATATCAAAAAATGCCCAAACCCCCGATGTTCTCTTCCTAATGGCGGCACTCGCATTAGCACCCGAAGATGGTCCGACATCGGTACCGCCATTGGAGTCATCAACACTTAGGGGTTCGTTTTCATTAAAATTAAAAGGAGTATTATCGGAAGAGAAATCCGAAAAATCGGCCATTAAACCACTAAAATTAAGATTTTTCGAATTACCTCGATTATTTGATGGAGAATAGAAGAAAACCGGGAAAAAAAAATTGAAAGTAAAGAATCACTCCAAGTTGTCAAATTGTAGTTCAAAGGTTGGAAGCCGGAACTTGATCAAACCCTCCAAATCTTCAACAAACTTGTCTTGATCCTTGATTAATAAAAAAAAAGCACTTAGAAATCTTGAACTTGAAGAAGTTGCTAGGAGTTGAGAATGAGAATTGAGAATTTGATAACAATGAGATTTCTTGGTGGAAAAATATTTTAAGGGAGTAGAAGGCTTTTTATAGATTTAACATTAATTTTTCATTACCCAAATGCCCTCATAAACTAGCCGTTTATAATTGTTGGGGAGGGTAAAAATGTCATTTTATCAAAAAGATATAAATACCCCCAATAATAGCCATTTTATAGTTGTTATAGGGGTAACAAATGACTTTTCCAACTTTAAAAACAAAAACAAAATTAAACACATTTAAAAAAAAATACAGAAGTTTAAAAAACAAATTTAAAAAAAAAATAATAAAAAAACCAGCCGTTGGACTCCAACTTTGAGAATGGAGCCCAACTTGATTGGTTTAGCCAACAATTTGGATCATCTGGCCGTTGGACGACTACCGAATGATCCAATTGAATGAATGGTCGGATCATCCGTACCGCTGGTCCAACTTTGGGATGAGCCGCGGCCGACGGGTCTTGAGCCGGGCCGAAAACAGTTGGCCCAACACGGGCCCGCATCCGGGCGGTGCCAAGCACGGCCCATGTGCTACAAGCATTCCTGCGGTGCCAAGCACGCCCGGCATGCGATGCGTGCCGCACCGCGGCACCGTTCGCTTGACACCTTGACCCACAAGGACAATGGATGAGACAAAGAAGAAACAAGAGGCTAAGACCCGTAGTTGAGGAATCAGCTCTGATAGCTTATATACTTTGGCAAAATTGGAAGGCTCGGTGCAATTTCATATTCAAGGGGCATAACTTTAATCCACAAATGATAGGGAATACAAGCGTTGCACTAGCAACAAAATTTAATTATAGACACCTTCGCTGAAGAAGATGGGGGAGAGGAATACAAGCCAGTGGAATAGAAGGGACTACAGACATGCCATGTTCACAGATGTTTCATGGGAGGAGAAATGTAAGAGAGTAGGTATTGGTTATGTCATCCTTACTAACATAGGCAAAATCTACATTGTATGACTGAAGACATGTACAACAAACTCAATGTTTGAAGGGGAGATGATGGCACTGAGAGAAGGCTTAGAGAAGCTAGTGAAAAAGAGAATTGGTGAAGCTGTAATCTATGCAGATAATCTACACCTAGCAAGGATGATTGAAGAAGCCTAGATTAGAGCTGACAGACTAGGGATTTGAGGGAGAGATACAGATCCTTACTAACACAGATTAGAGAATGGGAGATACAACATATACCCAGAGAAGACAATGGGACAGCTAATCAATTGGCTCATTTGGCTCGAAATGCTGATAGATGAGAGACATACATAGGCATACATAAGATGCCAACAGACATTAGGAAGTGCATATTAAAGATAAAATGTAACTTTGAATCATGTTTGGAGGGTTAATTTTTTGGTGGGTCACCCAACTAAGTTTAATTATCAAAACGGTCATCAAACTTCAATTTGTATCAAAAAGGTCACTCAGCTTTAATTTGTTTTCGCCGGCAGGTCACCCAAACGAATTTCGACCCCCAATTAAGTAATTTTGCTTAGTTGGCCGCCGGAGAAGCTGATGTGGCTTATTATATTAGCCAAGTCAACATCTCTTTCTCATTTCCCCTTTTTTCTTTCTCAATCCATGCCCTAATTTCCTCCATTCTGGTCCAAAGAGAGGCAACGACGCAATTGGGTGCTGCGGTACTGAATGAATAGATTGCCTGGGCAAGTTGGTTTGTCCTTCTTCAAGCATTTGAATTCGATGTTGGGATTTTAATGGTGGTGGGGTTGATGAATGATGGAAAGTTGGGATTTTTTTTTGCTTTGTTTGCAGTTGCTAAGTATGGCAGGGGGTGGAATGGGTGGGGGAGGCCTCAGCCTGGAGTGTTTAATGGAGACCTACTTTCAATCATTTCCTTGCTATCCATGTGTGTCTGGATTGAGGGAAAATAGCTTAAAGAAACAAAGTGGGAAGTTATTTTGCTTGGATTGGAACACACTGTGATTTATTTTCTTGCATATAAGGTGTATGATGAATTGTTTAACAATATTGAATTAGGTTTCAGTAATTCTCTGGACCAGAATGGAGGAAATTAGGGCATCACTCGAGATTAAGAAAGAAAGAAGGGGGAAGAGAGAAAGAGATGTTGATGTGGCTTTTAGATAATATAATAAGCCACGTCTGCTACTCCGGTTGCCAGCTAAGCAAAATTACTCAATTGGGGGTCGAAATTCGTATGGGTGACCTGCTGGCGAAAACAAATTAAAGTTGAGTGACTTTTTTGATACAAATTGAAATTTGATGACCGTTTTGATAATTAAACTTAGTTGGGTGACCCACCAAAAAATTAACCCCATGTTTGGAACATTTAGTTTAGTTTTGTAATGAAACTCCTGCATTTATATATATATATAAACATATGAATACTTAACTAGCAAGGAATGTAACATAAAGATAAAGTTGGATATTTTTCATAAATACTCTATAAAATATTGTTTTACATATTCACCCTTGCAAAGTTAGCATAAATTATACCCTACATCATAAATACCTTTTAGAGGACTGACTAGTCCTTTTTAAATGTCAATTTAGAGTCTTAAATATGAAGTTATAAACAAGCCAAATATACTATAAATTTAATAATTTTAAACTTGCAGGGCATTTATGTAAATAGAGCATTACAAAACTGTCATTAGAAATTTCAATTAAATATTTAAAAAAATCAGATTAACAAAAGACTAATGAAAAGTTAACTAGCAAAGAATGAAACATAAAATATAAATTTGGTAGAATAAACAATGTCATTTTTCAAGAGAACTACCCTAATAAAAATTGTGATATTACATATCTATCCTTGTAAACTTGATGGACAACGACACTTGTGACCTTTATTTAATGCCACCCTCAAATTTATAGTGGAAATGCAAGTCAATATAAAAAGAAAAATCATTAAATTATAAGGGTATATATGAAAAAAAGGAAAATTACAAGGCTATCAAATTAAAAAATTCATATCCAAATTCCATATCGTATATTTTTAAATAAAAAATATCAAATAAAAAATTAAAGGGAATTGTATATAAAAATAATTATTGGTATTTTATGGAGTGATATATATATATATATATATATATATATATATATATATATATGGTTCTTCTTTACTAATTTATTGGAATTATAAATTTTATAGGGGTATAGCTAAATTTTACAGGGGTATATAAGTAAATTTAGCAAAAATATATTAACTGACCGACTTAGAGACCTCGAATTACTAAATTGATAATATAATACATAAACGTGTAAAACCCTAATAACTCGAAGACGATCCCGTTGTCACGTGCCTTTCACGCGCCGCCCCCCTTCTCTTCTCACAAGCCCCTCATCTCCAACTACATATATACTCAGTTCTATGGCCTCTTTGTTGGCATAGCCCTTTCCCTTCTCTCTCTCCTCTTGCTTGTTCTCTCTCTGATCCTCTCGTTCTTCGACCGATGTTAATACAGCGCATCGGCATCGGCATCGAAATCGAAACCCTAATCAAGACCTCGATCTGCTCCAAGGCTTCTCGCTTCGAGATCTATTTCTAGGGTTTTGCTCTGGTTTAGGGCGCGGAGATGGCGGGGCAGAGGTCCGGTGCTTTCCCTCTGCGCCTCCAGCAGATCCTCTCCGGCGGCCGCCACTCATCCCCCTCGCTCAAGCTCGAATCCGAGCCCGTGAGCATTTTGTGCCCCTTTTTGTCTGTTTTCCCCCTTTTTTTTTCTGGATTGTTTTGCTTGTGTTGATTTAAAGGCTCTTGTTCTGCTTGTTGTGGTCGATTAGGTGGAGGCTTTTGGTAGTTTGGATTGCGGTCAGGGTTTTTTTTGGGGGGATTGATTCTGTTTTTTATTTTTTATTTTTTATTTATTTTAGAAGATAGGTTGGGTGGTTGTGATAGGGTTCATCATTGCCAAGGTTCCTTGATTTTCATGCCTGATATTAATTAGTTGGTATTTCATCGATCTTGATGACTTGATATTCTTTGATGTTATCTTTTACATGTATGACTGTTTGTGTCTAAGTACGAAAGTGGTACTATAATTTGAATCTATTTATTTGCTTCCCTTTATATCCATTTAAAGTTTTTAATAAACCTTGTTTGGTGAAAAGTGAGTACTATATCTATTTTGATGGGTTGATATTAGTCAATTTTATCTTCTGGACATATATGTATGCTGTCTGTGTCATGTGCCAAATTGCTAGTATTACTTGTATCAATTTATTTGTTTCCCTTAAGTGGTCTGTTTCAAGTATGTAATAAACCTTGTTTGGTGGAAAAGTAGGTTTATATCAATCTTGATGACTTGATTTTGGTCAATTTTATCTTTTGGACATAAATCTATGCTGTCATGTGCCAAAGCATTTCTATGGCTTTTAACAATTCATTTGTTTCCCTTAACATATCCATTTCAACTTTGTTATAAACCTTGTTGATGAAACACTGAGTATTAGATTGATGTGGTTGACTTGATTTTGGCCAATTGTATCTTCTTCCACATATATCTGTGCTTTGCGTCATGTACGAAAGTGGTAATATAACTTGTTGATTTTTTTGTTTTGTTTTTAAATTTCCTCTAGTACATTCAGTGTGAAGTGTGTAATAAACTTTATTTGGTGTATGGAAGAAAAAAAATATAGTTCACTTGAGAAGACACCAAAAGTTTGCTGATTGAGTTAATGACAAATGACCATATTCGTCTTATTGGGACTAGATTTTATAGTAGATCTTAATATCAAGTCTCATTTGAATCACTCTCTAAATTTATCCTCTAAAGAGTTTGTAGCTAGTGTCCATCATGTCTGTGTTCATTAGGAGTAGATAGTGTAGGAGATGCTCACTTGCTATTAATACATCCAAAATCATGTCTGGAATCTGTAACATTTCAAATGCCTCACAACAAATAAAGGCCATGATTTATTTGTCAAGAATGGAGCCTTATTGTGGAATACTAAAATTATCATTAAAATTGATTTTTTTTTCAATTTTTTACAGCTACCTTTGGCTCTTTTTCTTGAGTACTATTGGACCTCATTATCTTGATCATGTTTGATAGATGAAAACTTTTGAACTGATTGTCTGTGTATCTTAAAAGTTGGTTTGTATGTCAATTTTTTTATATGTTCTTAGCAACTTTTGGCTCTTTATTTTTGCTTGAATACTATTGGAGTTGATTATCTTGATCATGTTTTATAGTTGAAAACTTGTCAGCTGGTTTTCTGTGTGGATCTTAAAAGTTGGTGTGAATGGCAAGGATTTATGTAGCACATTGATAGATCCATTAGTTTTTCGGGTGGATAATTATTATTGATTATGCATTTACTGTTCAAGAAGATAACTTGATAGTCAATATTGCTTGAGATATTATATTCTTGTGATTACTTATGAAGTTATTTGGGAATAAATATGGTATTTGACATGATTTGAAATGGCACATTTAATCTCTGTTAGCCATGTGATTAATGTGAAAATAAAGTTTCAGATGGTGCACAAGGGACCAGAGGTGGGTAGTTGCCTATGAATACTATTTTGAAATTGCACTTAACACCAAAAGGTTCCCTATTAATTATTGCTCTCATGTTCTCCAAAGCTATAGAAAAATACTTCATTGACTGAAGCTTCAGTTGTTTGCCTCAAATAAGAGTATTTGTACTTCCATTTTAATGCTATTTTGGAGGTCATACATAGAAGTTCTTTGCATCTCTTCCACACACATGGTGCTATGTGGAGATTTTATTTCGTTGGTGTCATTGTCTTCTATTTTTCTTATTTTTGCCACAACAATATTAATAAGATGTGATGTGATGTGAATATTTGAACCATTTGTAGGATAAATTGGTAAGAAATCCAGCTTATAATTCATCTAATTCAGTTTTCTTCTACATGCTTGGCATGTGATATGATCAGCATACCTAAGTCCCAATTCCAAATGATGGTAAACCTACTAGCCATTTGGATGCAATAATGTCACTATGTATGAAGTGCTGAGCATTTAACATATTGTCCTTATATCCAGATTAATCAGTGGTCGTCTTATTAGGCTTTGCACTTCTTTTATTTCTTGCTCTAACATTCCATCCATGAATTTTATATAGTAAATATTTTAATATCATTTGTCAGGAATTCTTGTTCCTTTTGTTACTTGACATTAGTATGTTTTGTAGGTTATGGGTTTTGCAGTTTGGTATATGTTTTGTGTGGTTGCATCAAGTTTGGATGATTATGTTAAATAAAAAAGTTAGGTTATCAGTTTGTAGTTGGTTAATCTAATAAGTTCTTATGGACGATTGCAGCCTCCAAAAGTTAAATCATTCATTGATAGGGTGATTAAGTGCCCGTTGCAGGATATAGCTATACCTCTCTCAGGCTTCAGATGGGAATACAACAAGGTGGGCTTGATTTTGTACTATTACTGGTTTTGGTATATTTATTTGTCTCTCTTACTTTCTCGCTTTGATTTTAGGGGAACTTCCACCACTGGAGGCCTTTGTTTCTGCATTTTGATACTTACTTCAAGACATACCTTTCTTCTAGGAAGGATCTTCTTCTAACTGATGGTCTTTCAGAGAATGATCCATTTCCAAAACATTCCATTCTACAAATTTTAAGAGTTATGCAAACAATTTTGGAGAACTGTCACAACAAGAGCTCATTCCATGGACTAGAGGTATGATATGTTGTTAGCATCAGCACTCATCTCTTTCTTCAAGATAAATTTGAGGAAATATTTCTTTTTAATTTTTTCTGTTCATTTCTCAAACTTCAATTTACAGTGTATTTACATTAACCTAACACTCACTGTTCATTTGGAACCAGCATTTCAAGCTTCTACTAGCCTCAACTGATCCGGAGATACTTATAGCTACTTTGGAGACTCTTTCTGCATTGGTGAAAATAAATGCCTCCAAGATACATGTGAATGGGAAGCTGATTGGTTGCGGTGTGGTGAACAACTGCCTTCTTTCTCTAGCACAGGGTTGGGGAAGTAAAGAAGAAGGCTTGGGTTTACATTCGTGTGTCATGGCAAATGAGAGAAGTCAACAAGAAGGATTATGTTTGTTTCCATCAGATGAAGGAAATGAATGCAGTGGAAGTGGAACTCAATATCCATTGGGTTCAACCCTCCATTTTGAATTTAATGTTGCTGCTTCACAGGATGCTGAGAATGCCACTGAGAGAAGCAAATCATCCAACTTGCGTGTTATACATATCCCGGATCTTCATCTTCTGAAGGAAGATGATTTGGTTATTTTAAAGCAGTGCATTGAGCAATACAATGTACCACTAGAGCACAGGTTCTCATTATTGACAAGAATTAGATATGCCAATTCCTTCCGTTCCCCTAAGGCTTGTAGGCTGTATAGCAGAATCTGCATTCTTTCTTTCATTATTCTGGTACAGTCTAGTGATGCACATGATGAACTCTCGTCTTTCTTTGGAAATGAACCTGAATTTACTAACGAGCTAATCAGACTTGTTAGATCTGAAGACTCTGTACCTGGGAATGTAAGGGCACTTGCGATGCTTGCCCTAGGGGCCCAATTAGCAGCATATGCATCATCTCACGAACGAGCAAGAATATTGAGTGGCTCAAGCATCATCTCTGCTGTGGGGAATCGAATGGTGCTTCTAGGTGTGCTTCAGAAGGCAATTTTATCGCTCAGTCACCCTAGTGATCCTTCTTCTCCCTTATTTGTTGATGCTCTTCTACAGTTCTTCCTCCTGCACGTTTTATCTTCTTCAAGTTCAGTGAGTGCTACTCGGGGCTCAGGATTGGTCCCTCCACTTCTACCGCTTCTGCGAGATACAGATTCTTCTCATATGCACCTTGTTTGCTCCACAGTGAAGATCCTTCAGAAACTGATGGAATATAGTGGGCCAGCTGTGTCCTTATTTAAAGATCTAGGTGGTTTGGAACTTTTGGCTCAAAGATTGCAGATTGAAGTTCACAGAGTTATTGGTTCAGGTGATGACAGTAGTGACCAAATGGTGATTGGCGATTTTTCAAAATCTGATGAGGACCGCTTGTTTGCCCAGAAGCGGCTTATAAAGACATTGCTTAAGGCACTTGGTTCTGCAACCTATTCACCAGTAAATTCTTCAAGGTCACAGAACAGCCATGACAATAACTTACCTCCTTCGTTAGCATTGATATTTCAAAATGCAACAATCTTTGGAGGAGACATTTATTTTGCAGCTGTAACTTTAATGAGTGAGATTATTCACAAGGACCCAACATGCTTCAATGTGCTATATGAGTCTGGTCTCCCAAGTTCGTTCCTGTCATCTGTTACATCTGGAATAATCCCTTCTTCAAAAGCTCTTATTTGTGTTCCGAATGGCCTTGGTGCAATCTGCCTCAATGTGAAAGGAATGGAGGCAGTTAAGGAAACTGCTGCATTAGATTTCCTTGTTGATGCCTTCACAACCAGAAAATACTTGGTGGCTATGAATGAAGGTGTCGTTCTTCTAGCAAATGCGGTGGAGGAACTTCTTCGACATGTATCTTCTTTGAGAAGTACTGGTGTGGATATAATCATTTCCATCATTAACAAGCTTGCATCATTGGGGGAGGACAAAAGCACTGACTTTCCTGCAGAAGCTGTTGAAAACACTCCCATGGAGACGGATATTGAAGATAAAGAGCATGAGGGGCATGATTTGGTGAGTGCCCTAGACTCAGCTGCTGATGGTATCACAGATGAGCAATTTCTCCATTTGTCAATCTTTCATGTGATGGTATTGGTGCATCGGACAATGGAAAATTCTGAAACTTGTAGGTTATTTGTGGAGAGGAGGGGAATAGAAACTTTGATGAAACTTCTATTGCGACCTAGCACAACACTATCATCTGAAGGGATGCCAATTGCTCTACATAGCACTGTGGTCTTTAAGGGTTTCACTCAGCATTATTCTGCTCCTCTAGCACATGCATTTTCCTCTGCTCTCCGGGAACATATAAAGAAAGCTTTGGATGGATTTAATTCTGTTTCTGATCCATTTTTACTGTCCCCCCGGGTTACTGCAGATAGTGGAGTTTTTTCTTCGCTTTTTGTTGTTGAATTTCTTCTCTTCCTTGCTGCCTCAAAAGATAATCGTTGGATTAGTGCATTACTTAGTGAATTTGGAGGTGCAAGTAAGGATGTTTTAGAAGATATTGGACGAGTTCACAGGGAAGTTCTATGGCAGCTTGCTCTTCTTGATGATTCAAAGCCTGAGTCAGATATTGGCACCTCTACTTCTGTGAGTGAGGCACAAAGATTGGAACAAGGGACACCTGAATCCGAAGATCACAGGTTTAGTTCTTTTAGGCAGTATCTCGATCCATTGCTTAGAAGACGAGGTTCTGGGTGGAGTATTGAGTCTCAAGTTTCTGATCTGATAAACATTTATCGTGATGTTGGACGTTCTGCTGGTGGTTCACAGAGACTTGGTATACATGGTTATCCTACTGTAGGACTTCCATCTAGTTCCCGAACACAATCATCCAGTTCAGAAGATGCTGGTGATAGTAGTAAAACAGATCCGGAGAAGCAGAGATCTTTCTATTCTACCTGTTGTGACATGATGAAGTCACTATGTAGTCATATCAATCATCTCTTTCAGGAGCTTGGAAAAGCAATGCTATTATCTTCACGCCGTGAAAGCAATCCTGTAAATGTCTCTCCTTCTGTCATTTCTGTTGTTACAACAATATCTTCGATTGTGTTGGATCACTTGAATTTCAGTGGACGTGATGGTTCTTCGAAAGCAGAGGTCTCCATTTCCGTAAAATGTCGTTATCTTGGAAAGGTTGTTGATTTCATTGATGGGGTGATATTAGACAGGCCAGATTCATGTAATCCAATCATGGTTAACTGTTTTTATGGTTATGGTGTTATTCCATCTATCCTGACCACATTTGAAGCAACCAGTCAGTTGTTGTTTGCAGTTAATAGGGTTCCAGCTTCCCCAATGGACACAGATGATAAAGGTGTGAAACCATATGAGAAGGAAGAAGCAGATGATTCTTGGATATATGGTCCCTTGGCCGGTTATGCAACACTTATGGACCACCTTGCAACATCATCTTTTATCTTGTCTTCAGCAAAACAGTTCCTTGAACAGCCACTCATTAGTTCAAATATTTCATATCCACCAACTGCTGAGTCATTTGTGAAGATACTTCAATCCAAGATTTTGAAGGCAATACTTCCAATTTGGACTCACCCTCGTTTTTCGGAATGCAATTTAGAGTTCATTGGTGCAATGATCTCTATTATTAAGCATGTTTATTCTGGTGTTGTAGTCCGGAATGGTAGTGGCAGTACTGGAGCTCGCACGGCTGGTCCTCATCCTGATGAATCAGCTATTTCACTGATTGTAGAGATGGGATTTTCCCGGTCTAGGGCAGAAGAAGCCTTGAGACAGGTGGGGACAAATAGTGTTGAAATTGCTACTGATTGGCTGTTCTCACATCCAGAACCACCACCAGATGATGATGAGCTTGCTCGAGCCCTTGCTATGTCTCTTGGGAATTCTAATACAACATTGAAGGAGGATGAAACTGCCAATTCTGGTTGTCTTGAGCAAGAAGAGGAAGCTATTAAACTACTGCCTGTTGATGATTTGTTGTCAGCATGTCTCAGGCTTTTGCATGTGAAAGAACTTTTAGCTTTTCCTGTTCGGGACCTGCTTTTGATGATCTGTACACAAAATGATGGTGAACACCGCTCAAAAGTTCTTGGCTATATTGTGGATCATGTGAAATCTTATTGTCTGACATCTGATTCATTCAATGGAATTATACTGTCAGCTCTTTTCCATGTTCTTGCGTTAATTCTTCATGAGGATGCAGTGTCGCGAGAAGTTGCTTCAAAGGCTGGTCTGGTGAAGACTGCTCTGAATCTTCTTTCTGAGTGGGATATGGGCTGGCCTGCGGTTGAGAAATCTGAAGTTCCTAAGTGGGTGACAGCCTGTTTTCTCTCTATTGATCGGATGTTGCAGGTGGATCCCAAACTGTCGTTGGAGATCACTGATTTGGAACAGTGGAGAAAGGATAACCTCGAAACTCGAACTTCTCTTGTGATTGATGAAACCAAAAAGGGTTTACAGTCTATGTCAAGTTCAATGATCCATTTGGACATAGATGACCAGAAAAGGCTTTTGGAGATATCTTGCAGGTGTATAAAAAACAAGCTACCTTCTGAAACAATGCATGTAGTACTTCAATTGTGTGCTACTCTCACTAAAGTTCATTCTGTTGCTGTAAGTTTTCTTGATGCTGGAGGGTTGCCTGCATTGCTTAGTTTGCCAACCAGTAGTCTGTTCCCGGGATTCAACAATTTGGCAGCTGCTATAATACGTCATATTCTAGAAGATCCTCATACTCTTCAGCAAGCTATGGAGTTAGAGATACGACACAGTCTTATCACAGCTGCAAACCGACATTCAAATGGAAGAATTACTCCTCGTAATTTTGTTCAGAACTTGTCTTTTGTCATAGCTAGGGATCCAGTAGTTTTTGTACGAGCTGCTCAATCTGTATGCCAAATAGAGATGGTAGGTGATAGACCATATATTGTGCTGCTGAAAGATCGTGAGAAAGAGAAAAACAAGGAGAAAGAGAAAACCAACGAAAAAGATAAGCAACCGGAGTCAAATGGAAAGATCAACACAGGAGATGGAAACCCAATCCTCCTAGGGAGTGGGCACAGTAAAGTGCCTGAGACAAATGCCAAGAATGTTAAAGGTCACAAGAAATCTCCTCCAAGTTTTATAAGTGTGATTGAACATCTTCTGGATTCTATTATATCCTTTGTTCCTTCATCCAAAGCTGATGACCAGCTCAATGGTGTTCCTGGGACACCATCTGTAGCTGATATGGATATTGATAGCACTTCAACCAAAGGAAAAGGCAAAGCTGTTGCTGTTTCATCTGATGACAACAAAATTGATAACCAGGAGGCTGCAGCATCTCTTGCCAAGGCAGTTTTTATTCTGAAGTTGATGACGGAAATTCTATTGACATATGCTTCATCAATACATGTTGTGCTTAGAAGAGATGCTGAACTCTGTAATCTTCGTGGTCCTTATCGAGCCACATCTACTCACTCCTGTGGTGGCATATTTCATCATATTCTTCACAAACTTCTACCATATCCTGGAATTCCGAAGAAGGATAAGAAAGTAGATGGTGATTGGCGGCAGAAGCTTACATCTAGAGCCAACCAATTTTTGGTGGCTGTTTCTATTCGTTCAGCAGAGGGCCGTAAGAGGATCTTTTCTGAGATCAATAATGTGTTCAGTGAATTTGTTGACTCATCTAATGGTTGCAGGGCCCCCAACTGCTCTATGCAGGCCTTTGTTGATCTGCTTAATGATATCCTTGCTGCGAGATCCCCGTCTGGTTCATATATTTCAGCAGAAGCTTCTGTAACCTTTATAGATGTTGGGCTGGTTCGGTCATTGAGTCGTACTCTTCAAGTTCTTGACTTGGATCATGCTGATACAGCAAAGGTGGTTACTGGAGTTGTGAAAGCACTGGAAGCTGTAACAAAAGAACATGTTCATTCTGTTGATTCTGCAAAGGTTGATAACTCCTTGAAACTGGATTCTAATCAGAATCAGCAGGAGTCATCTTATAATGATGGCAATAGGTTCCAGCCCTTGGAGACCACATCACAGCCTGATCCTGCTGAAGAAGAGGCAGAACACATGGAACATTTTAATGCCATCCATTCTTCAGGTGGTTCAGACTCTAATACAGATGATGATATGGATCACGATCGGGATTTGGGTGATGGGTTTTCTCGTGAACCTGAAGATGATTTTATGCATGAAGCTTCTGAAGATGGGCGTGGTCTTGATAATGGCATTTCTACTGTGGAAATTACCTTTGACATCCAACATAATGCAGATGATGATTTAGGTGAGGATGAAGATGGTGTGTCAGGGGATGGAGATGAAGTAGATGAAGATGAAGATGATGAGGATGATGATGAGGATGATGATGAGGATGATGAAAATAATGATTTGGAAGAAGATGATGATGTTCATCAGATTTCACATCCTGATACCGATCAGGATGATCATGAGATTGATGATGAAGAGTTCGATGAGGATGTGTTGGAGGAGGAAGAAGATGATGATGAGGAAGATGGGGTTATACTTCGGTTGGAGGAGGGTATCAATGGAATGAATGTCTTTAACCACATTGAGGTTTTGAGTGGAAGCAATAATTTGTCCAATGAAACATTGCGTGTGATGCCTCTTGATATCTTTGGTTCTAGAAGGCAAGGCCGAACCACATCTATTTACAATCTTCTTGGACGATCTGGGGATCATGGTGTTCCTCTTGACCATCCGCTACTGGAGGAACCTTCTTCACTGAGACACCTAGTCCATCAGCGGCAATCAGGTGATTATTTCATTTTACAATGTTATTCTTTCGATTTCTTTTTCCCAATAACTTCTCCATCTAGTAGTAAAACACTGAATTTTGATTTAAACAAGGAAGATCACTTAACTCTTGTGCTGGAAAAATTAATATTGAAGTTGTATAAGTATTTTCTTTTGTGGAAGGTCCCTATGTGAATAGTCTGATCTAGGCAGTTTATTTCCTCACAGAGAATGCAGTTGATATGGCCTTCTCAGATAGAAATCATGAGAGCACTTCCTCACGGCTTGATGCTATTTTTCGCTCATTGAGGAGTGGACGGCCTGGACATCGTTTTAATATGTGGTTAGACGATGGTCAACCACGAGGAGGGTCTGCTGCCCCTGCTGTTCCTCAAGGCATTGAGGAACTGCTGATCTCTCAGTTGAGGCGACCTAATTCTGACCAATCTAATGACCAAGATCCATCAAGACTTCAGCCTCAAGAAAATGCTGATCCCAACCAGCCGCAAAGAACAGTTGCTGGGGTAGGGGGAGAAATTCCTGCAGAAACTAACATGAACAATGAGAATGTAATCATCCCGTCACCTGCAATTGGAGGATCTGGAAATGATGTTTCACCTGCTAATGATAACATCCTTCAAGATAGGGATGCATCGAATGCAGGTGATCAAGTTGTAGACATGCAGTATGATCGCAGTGATGCAGCTGTGCGAGATGTCGAAGCAGTCAGCCAAGGAAGCAGTGGAAGTGGGGCAACCTTAGGGGAAAGCCTTCGTAGTTTGGAAGTAGAAATAGGAAGTGTTGACGGCCATGATGATGGAGAAAGACAAGGTGATTTACCTGCCACAAGGATGAGGAGGTCATTAGGCAGTGCAGTACCAGTAAGTGGGAGAGAGGTACCTTTAGAAAGTGTTAGTGAGGTTCCTACCCATAGTGAAGAGACTACCCAGAGTATTATACATGAAGAGCAACAGGTTGATCGGACTGTTGATCCAGATTCAATTGATCCCACATTTTTAGAGGCTCTCCCAGACGAGTTACGTGCTGAAGTACTTTCTTCACGACAAAATCAAGGGGCAGAACCACCAAATGACCAATCACAATCTGCGGGAGATATCGATCCTGAATTTCTTGCTGCACTTCCACCTGATATTCGAGAGGAAGTGCTAGCACAACAACGTGCACAAAGGCAACACCAGTCACAAGAATTGGAGGGTCAACCTGTTGAGATGGATGCAGTTTCAATAATAGCTACATTTCCTTCGGAAATAAGGGAAGAGGTAAGCTACTAAACCTAATTCTCAATCAAGTCTTTTCTTGTTCTTATAGAAAATAAATATTTTCAGTCAAATACTCTGTATAGTTGAAGCCATCAATGAAAAATGTGCATTGCTTTTCGGAGTTGTAAATTTAATCAATCAATCACGGCAAATTTCCTCTCTTTACTTATTATCATACTGTCATACCCTGTACTGGTATGCTATATCCTGCAGAAGATCCTCTTTTTGTAATCTTCCAATTTTCATCATTTTCAGGTTCTTTTAACTTCTGATGATACACTTCTGGCGAGTTTGACACCTGCACTTGTTGCTGAAGCAACAATGTTGCGTGAAAGGTTTGCACGTCGGTATCACAGTGATGCACTTTTAGGAATGTATTCTAGAAACAGGAGAGGTGAATCTTCTGGGCGGGGTGAAATTATTGGATCCAGCTCGGATAGAACAGCTGCGGGTATTGCATCAAGGAAATCAGCATCTGGGAAGCTGATTGAAGCTGATGGAGCTCCTCTGGTTGATACGGATGCTCTTAAAGCACTGATTAGGTTGCTTCGTGTTGTTCAGGTAACCATATTGCCCTCAAGATTGAATTTTTGGATTAAATTAAATGTGATTGATATTAATACATTATTTTACAGCTGCCATTTAAGGCACAACTGCAAAGGCTTCTCTTGAATCTGTGCACTCATCATCAAATCAGAACATCTTTGGTGCAAATTCTAATGGATATGCTGATGCTTGATCTGCGGGGATCAGCCAAGAATTCACCTTATGACACCGAATCTCCATTTCGGTTGTATGCTTGCCAGAGTTATATTATGTATTCCCGGCCTCAGTTCTCAAATGGTAATAGATTTTATATCATGCACCAATTTTTTTTTGTTTTTTTTTGTTTTATATAATTAGTATGAAAGATTTCACTCAAATCATAGCTGCTACAAGTTGAGTATTTTTCTCTTTAAATTTCTCAAATAATTAGTTTAAGTTTTTTTATTCTTTTATTTATATTATCATATATGTTTGACATTATTGCTAATCTGGTTCTCCTTGCTGTCATTTTTGGTCCAACTATAAGGTGTGCCACCTTTGGTATCAAGGCGTGTCCTTGAAACTCTCACTTATCTGGCTAGGAACCATGCAAGTGTGGCAAAACTCTTACTTCATCTTGAGTTGCCGCGGCCAAATGTATGTGAAACAGATTCTTCCATTCAAGCTCGTGGGAAAGCTGTTATTGTTATGGAAGAAGATAAACCTGAACATGGGAGAGAAGAATTTTCTGTTGTCTTACTTCTGGGTCTCTTAAATCAGCCTTTATATATGAGGAGTGTTGCTCATCTTGAGCAGGTACCTGAATAGTTTTACATACTGTCTTCTTTTTTTGGTATGTGTGTGTTCCTTTTTTTCATGTCATTGGAGGATTTCTCCTCTCATATTCATTCTTTTGTTAATACTCTCTTCACCAGTTGTTGAATCTTCTCGAAGTTATCATGATCAATGCTGAGAGTGACGTCGGTACCTCTAATGAATCTGGAGCATCTCCTGAGCAAACATTAGTTTCTGATACTGCTGTGCAAGAAAGTCTTGTAGCTGCTGGAATTGCTGCATCTTCTGATGGTGGAAATACTAAATCATCTAGAACTGATCTGTCCAATCCTTCTAGTTCCACTGCAAACAAAGGAAGCAGCACTCGTGCTGTGCTGCTTTGTTTGCCTCAAACAGAACTCCAACTTCTATGCTCATTGCTTGCACGTGAAGGGTATGATGAATGTTTCAATCCTAATTCATCTTAATGCAGTTAAAGAAAATATATAATTAATAAATGTAGATTAGATAAAAACAATGACAATTTTTTTTTTCCTTTCTATTTTTGCTTTTTTTTCTTCCTTACCTTCTGTGACATTGACTATTTTGTACTTCTCATGTGAATGATTATACAAAAAAAAACTAGATATTGAGTGTTGCACTTTTTGCATGCCTTTTCAATTAGTTTATTTTGCCATGGATGTTATTGAAATGAGCAGTATGCTTTTGCTACTGCCATGTGTGCAGCTGTGCTAACTCATCACTTCTTCATGAATCTGAAATTCTTGAATCTTGATGATTGCTTTCTTCCAGTGAGCTTGTCTTTACATTTGGTTTCTATGTCTTTTCTGTGTTAACTTACTCTCCTATTTTTGTGCATATGTTGCTTCTGCATTTCAAATGGTATCCTGACTGAGTTTACCTATGTTTTCTTACAGATTATCTGAGAATGCATATAATCTTGTAGCTGATGTATTGAAGAAGTTAGTTGCAATTGCTCCGACCTATTGCCATCTATTTATCACAGAGCTGGCAAATTCTGTACAAAGTTTGACTTCATCAGCAATGAATGAGTTACACTTGTTTGAGGATTCTGAGAAGGCCCTTCTAAGCACATCTTCTTCTAATGGGACAATCATCTTGAGAGTTTTACAGGCTCTGAGCTCTCTTATTGCTGTATTACATGAGAAGGAGAAGGAGCCTCAGCTTCTCCCCGAGAAAGACCAAGCTGATGCTCTTTCTCAGATATGGAACATAAACACATCTTTAGAGTCACTGTGGTTGGAGCTGAGTAATTGCATCAGCAAAATTGAGAGTTCTTCAGAATCAACATCTGACTTGGTTTCGATATCTGGGAATCTGGCTTCTGCTAGTGTTGGTGTCACCCCTCCACTTCCTGCTGGTGCTCAGAACATCTTGCCATACATAGAGTCTTTCTTTGTGACATGTGAAAAGTTGCGTCCAGGGCAAGCAGATTCAGTTCAAGATTTTGCCTCAACTTCTGATATGGAAGATGCAACTTCATCCAGTGGGCAGAAATCACCTGGGGCCTACTCGAAAGTTGATGAGAAGCATGTGGTTTTTGTGAAGTTTTCTGAGAAGCATAGGAAGTTGTTGAATGCATTCATTCGACAGAACCCTGGGCTGCTTGAGAAATCATTCTCGCTAATGCTGAGAGTACCACGGTTCATTGATTTTGACAACAAACGTGCTCATTTCAGATCAAAAATAAAGCATCAACATGACCATCATCATAGCCCAGTTAGAATTTCTGTCAGAAGAGCTTACATACTGGAGGACTCATACAATCAATTGCGCATGCGATCACCTCAAGATCTGAAAGGAAGGCTTACTGTTCATTTCCAAGGAGAAGAAGGTATTGATGCAGGTGGGCTTACACGAGAATGGTATCAGTTACTTTCTCGTGTTATTTTTGACAAGGGTGCTCTGCTGTTTACCACTGTGGGAAATGAGTCAACATTTCAACCGAACCCTAACTCTGTCTACCAAACAGAGCATCTCTCATACTTCAAATTTGTTGGACGAGTGGTATGTATTATTATTATTATTATTACTATCAATTTATTTCTGGCAACGCATTCTTCTCTGTTGTATTTATATTGCTCATCTTTAGGTTGGGAAAGCACTTTTCGATGGTCAGCTTTTGGATGTCCATTTCACCCGATCCTTCTACAAGCACATCCTTGGTGTGAAAGTTACATATCATGATATTGAGGCTATAGATCCTGATTACTTCAAGAACCTAAAGTGGATGCTTGAGGTGTATATAGTTATCTGGCTCTTTTCTCTTTCAAACCTTGTAGCCTTGTTGGTAGATGGAATCTATAATGAGTATCATTTCACTGGTTTCTTTTGGTCTTGCAGAATGATATAACTGATGTTTTAGACCTTACCTTCAGCATGGATGCTGATGAGGAGAAGCTGATTTTATACGAAAGGACAGAGGTTTGTACCTTCACTGCATTGCCCAAATCTACAATAGTATTGCTTGAAACCATTATATGCTAGCTGATATTTAGTAATAAACCTATTCAAACAAGTCGCTTTTAAATTCACTTAGAAAAAAGATTAGGATTAATTGATGTGTATTCAATTGATTTGACATGATAACTATAATCAATAAATAGAAAGCCTAGGAACATATGATCTGCATTTTTGTGGATCATGATACAGGTGAATGTTTATTTCTGTTCATCTTTTTTATTTTATAACTTGTAATTTAATTAAGCATAATATTCTCACTGAAGGCCATTTTAGTTTGATCCTTAACAATCTGGACTAGTATCTTATGATTTGCTTGATGTGGAAATGGAACTAATGTTATACTTCATAATTCTGTGTCTTCATTGTTTGTGTTTTTATATGTAATGTTTTATGAGCAGGTAACTGACAGTGAACTCATTCCTGGTGGACGCAACATCCGAGTTACAGAAGAAAATAAACATGAATATGTTGATCGAGTGGCAGAACATCGGTTAACAACTGCTATCAGGCCTCAAATCAATGCCTTTATGGAAGGCTTCACTGAGTTGATTCCTCGAGAGTTGATATCAATTTTTAATGACAAAGAGCTAGAATTACTGATTAGTGGTCTCCCTGACATTGATTGTGAGTTTTCAACTTGAATTAAAAATACCTACTGCTGGAGAGCATATCATTGAATATTGCTTTATGTTAATTTCATTTGCCATAATGCAGTGGATGACTTGAGAGCCAATACAGAATATTCAGGGTACAGCAACGCATCCCCTGTTATACAGTGGTTCTGGGAGGTGGTTCAGGGCTTCAGCAAGGAGGATAAAGCCCGTTTCCTGCAGTTTGTGACGGGCACCTCAAAGGTAACTTCATACTATATGACAGGATTTGTTTCTCCCCTGTTGTTGGAGACATGCTTGAGTGCCTATTTCTTACCATTATCAGTGAACTTCAGGATTCGTTTCTCCCCTGTTGTTAGGATGATCTGAAATTCGTAAATATGCAATAAAAGCAGGCCAGGATGAAAGACTTAGCATGCCTACCGTTTAACTCATCTAAGATGACAGTTTGTTTATTCTTACCCCAAGCCTGTGCTAATACTGTGCACTTCCTATTATTGATCAGGTTCCTCTGGAAGGTTTTAGTGCGCTTCAAGGAATATCAGGTTCTCAGAGGTTCCAGATTCACAAGGCATATGGCAGTCCTGACCACCTGCCCTCAGCCCATACTTGGTAGGCTTTCTTCCTCACCACATTGACATTTTCATCTCTAAGAGAACTTGGTTCTAATCCTTCACAGGAATGTTGGTAATAAAAAGACCTTCAATTAGCACCTAGCATGAAAAGGCTACTATAAACCCAAACCTCAAGTGGGATCCTATAGTACAATAATCTTCTATCCTTGCTTCTGACTTACCGACGATGTGTATGTGCATGAGAACTATGTATAGTAGCAGGAACTTGTAAAATAAGAATAATGTCACAAATTAAGTGATATCGTATCTGTGTTCGGGTGTGATACTCATTATGTTTGTTTGTTTGTTTGTTTTGGTGCAGCTTCAACCAACTAGATCTGCCAGAATATGCATCCAAAGAAAAACTGCAAGAGCGACTGCTCCTTGCCATCCATGAAGCAAACGAAGGTTTTGGTTTTGGTTAGATGGGCTAATATTCAATGACTTCCTCTGGTTTGTCTTTAATTGTGTAGATATATATATATGCCTTATTGTTGGAAAGAGGGAAAAGTTATTATGTAAAGGAACTTTTTTTCTCCTTATAAATTATAATTAAATTTTTTAAGTTTCTCTTCAGGTATTTTGTGAACCATGTTTTTAGCTCTCTGTTTTTTATTTTATTTTATTTATTCCTATTTATTTTGTTATTGTATGTTAGTATTTAACTAAATCACAATGCCTTCTCTTTGTAGCTTGTGTTATCATTTTTATAATATCTGCATAAATTTCTCCTTCCCGTAATTGGAGCATTGGATGGTGTCCTAATACTAGTGTAATTAAGAAATGTTAAGCTAATTAAATTGGGTTCATCAACTAGTTACTCCAGAACTGAACCTAGCATAAGCACTTGGGTCTGTGAGGAAAGGGGCCTTTTAGAGTTTTCAAAAACTAGTCTCTCCTAGAAGCTCCTGGAAAGCTGAGAGCTTTGTGACCTGTATTCACATGCTATATGGATCGTCTTCTCTTTTGCAAACTCGTGACAGTGGAGTAGAGGACTGACTTGAGGGCTGAACATGGGTGCGAATGGTCGCCAATCAAAGGCAGTAGGAAACGATGCCATCGGTGCTTATTCTTGGGCCGGTGTTGGAGAAACTGAAAGCTATCGTCACTGAAACAATAACCATAGAAGCATAGGTTCTCAGCGGGGCACATGATGCTATGCTAAGCACTTTATACGACAAAGTGCTAGATAAGGCCCTGTCCCTTGAGATTGCTAGAGAAACATTCTTCAGACTTTGGAGTAGCCAAGCGGAGTTTTTACATGTTGAACTTTTACATGTTGAACGGTTTTTCCTGATACGTTGTTTGTTTGAATGTATGGCTGAAACACTATTGACGGAGGAACCATGGATCATAAATGAGATGGTCCTCCATCTCATCCGTTGGAAGCACTTCTGACCAATGTTTGAGATGTTAACTTCGATTACACTCTAGGTCCAACTCCATCATCTGTTAGTGGAGTATTGGACTCCTACGCTGTGTTTGGAAAAGGAATTGGGGAGGTGGAATTGAGCACCAAGTGGCTTGGCGTGGGTTCCAATGCACTTGTTTTCCCGCCCAGTGCTAACAAGCATCATTTGAAGTAAAACATTGTTAAAAGGCTAATATAATAAATTCATTAAAGTGTCACCACTTCCACAAAAGACCAAAATAACCCTAATTTGATGTGTTATAACTTTTTGAATGAGGGGCCACTTCATCTCTTTACCTAATTATATAATTTAATATAATTCAACTAATGTGAGGGATAATAGTCAAATATAACTAATTATATTAATTAACTATAATTAAATATAATTAATCAAATAGAATTAATTAAATATATTTAGTTTTATTTTAATTAAATATAACTAATCAAATATAATGAATTACACTGAATCATTAATTTAATATAATTAATTAAATATAATGAATTAAATATACTTAATTAATTAATTCCTTAAAACTAATTAAATATAATTAAATATAACTAATTATATTAATTAAATATAACTAACTAAACATAACTAATTAAATATAACTAATAAAATATAATTAAAACAAATATAACTAATGAAATATAATTAATTAAATATAAATATTCAAATATAATTAATCAAATATAACTACTTACACTAATTAAAGCTAATCAAATATAACTATTCAAATATAATTAATTAATTAAATATAACTAATAATATGTCAAGCATGCTAAGTAAAAATCTTGGGGGTATTGTAGTAATTGTGTCACCTCAATTTTCAACAAAAAAGTAAACCATATTATGGTTCATTAAAAGGATGGGTTAAGTATTTCCCTCCAAATTAATTCAAAAATTTTCAAACGCGAATCCGTTTGGTGCTCAATTCCACCTCCCCAATTCCTTTGCCAAACACAGCCCTAAGGTATTGGAATCCTTGGTTGCTTTCTTTGGTCGATTGGTCAAAATCGATTAGATGATACTGTAGATGGACATAGTTCGTTTTGTGTGGGTGTGCATCGAACTAGATCTTGGAAAATCCCTTAAAAGAGGGGTATGAGAAAAAAAATTTTGTTGTGATTATGTATGAAAAACTGCCCGTATTCTATTACAAGTGTGGTGTTGCATGTCACGGTGTTATATGTATATTTGATTTTTTAAGTTTTATCTGATATTAATATATATATATATATATATATATATATATATATATATATATATAGAATCAGGCCGGTCGGACGTCCGGCAGCCTGATTTTATCAGGACTTATCTATAATATATATAGTTATATATAAATCTAATATATTAGATAAGAGTATATATATTTATCTGTATTTATGTATTTTTTTTATTTTTTATTTTTGATATATATATATATATATATATATATATATATATATGGGTTAGGATAAATGGGGACGTATTTATTTTGTATTTGACATCCTTTTTGATTCATTGGCTTGCACAATGTTTTAACCAAATCCAATCGTATGGATGGAAAGAACATCGAAAAATAAGCAAGCATGTCAATTTTCATACAATTTACGAACTTTTAGGGTCTTCATCTTAATGGGTGAAATTTTATACGGTTGGAATTTCACCATTTAATATGAAGACCCTATAAGTTCCTAAATTGTATGAAAATTGACATGCTTGCTTATTTTCCGATGTTCTTTCCATCCATACGGTTGGATTTGGTTAAAACACTGTGCAAACCAATGAATGAAGAAGGATGTCAAATGGTGTGTCAAAATAGTGTGTTCCATGATCCTAACCCATATATATATATATATATATATATATATATATATATAATTTTTAAAAAACATATGTAGATATATAATTGTATTATCATGATAAGATAATTTAAAAATTACATATGTATATGAAAAATAAATAATAAAAAATATATAAATATATATAAATATATATACTATATCTAATATATTAAGGCCTGATAGAATAAGGCCGGTCGGACGTCCGGCCGGCCTGATTCTATCGGGCCTATATATATATATATAATAATAATAATAATAATAATAATAATTTTAAAATTTTTATTAGATTAAAGATTATATGTCCTAATCTTAATTGAATTAAGATTTTATTTTAAAAAATAATAATAAAAATAAAAAATATATGTATTTATATACATATTTTTTATTTATTCTCGGATCGATTATAGTTTTAAATTTATAAATAGGAGGACCACCTAAGATCATCCTTTAGGGCACATAAATTCTCTTCTCTGATTGTTATGGTACCAGAACCCTAATTATTTATTTATTTATTTATTTTTTGAGTATAGTTGTGTGTTTTTAGTCAAGAAAAACCTAGTCAAACTAACCGGTTAATTTGAAGATCTTTTAATTTATAGAAAATAGAGGAGTATTTTGTGAAAAGCAGGGACGGATCCAGGATTTTTCTTTAGAGGGGGCAAATTAATATTAAAGATAAAAAAATATAATGAAATACAAATCCATCAAAACAAATTTCATATGAAAGTAACATATTACAATTACTTTCTACGTGTTTTCATAGCTTGGAAACGTTGCAAGATTTTTTCATTATCAATACTACAAAATATATCTTTTTCTATATAGATATTCAAATAATAATTCATCCAAGAATCTCCCATTCGGTTGCGCAAGCAATTTTTTTACAATCTTCATGGCAGAAAAACTCTTTCAACTAATGGAGAAGAAACGGGCAATATCAAAGCTAATTTCACAAGTAAGTACACCAATGGGTACACAATGTGCTCTTTGTCTCAACAAGTTTTATAGAAAAGTCATTAATATTAGATCTTAAATCAATAATGTAAGTCTCAAGCTGATTGTCAAGAATAAGAAGTTCTGTCTCAAAAAACTCAAATGGATAAAATTGCGGGATTCGAAGGAAGATCATCTGTATTTAATTCAACATGATCTTTCTTTGCATAAGGTTGAGTGTCACTAGTATTGACACTAGATGGTTTCTCCAAAATTGTTTTCCTCCTATAAGATATTTGTCTATATGATGTGAGGATGCTACTTTGGTAAGTGTCAAAGAAAACAATATTATGAAACAAGAGGTAATTACGGCAAAGAAAACATGCAAAAAATTCAGAAAAATACAGACTTGCAGGTTATAACAGCTGAATGACGAGGAAGCTCTCTAATTTGCATCTTTAGGCTCAAGAATTGGGTGAGGAATGATTTGAACAAATGAAGGAGAGAGCCAGGGGCGAACTTGTACTCGCAGGATAGGGTTAGAAAATGATAAATGGGAAAGGGAATTAAACTTTTTAAAATAGATTTCTTTACATATAAGTCCTTAGATAATTCTTTAATTGCTTTTGTATAGATTTTATTTTTTTGTTTTAGAGGGGGCAAACTGAAAAAGTTCAAAAAATTAAAACGATATCTAATAGATTTCTCAAATTTGAGTGGGGGCAGTTGCCACCACTCTTGATCCGTCCATGGTGAAAAGCTTTGGTTATTTGTGATTTTAAGAATTAAAATCAATAAAATTTCAATACAATCTCGATAATAAATTATATGAAATAATTTTCATTTGTGAATGAGAAGCTCTGTCTATCTGTTCTCATTAATTTTTTGTATGTGTATTTTATTGGAATGTCCATGAACTCTCTTGAACCTTCTCATAGCCCTTTAAGTTTTTGTCTCTGGTTTTCCAATTATGCATAATATATAGATTTTGAAGGATGATGATATAATATATTTTAAATAAGGGGATAAGTGAAAATTTTATTTTTTTAGAAGTAGATCTTTCCTATGGGTTGGTCGAGATGGAATGGAATCAACCATGGAGTTGCAGGTATAATATATATGCACACACAAATAGAATTTTGTTACTAAAATATTCAATTGGAGTGAATGTCCATACGCTAACCCTTGGTTTCTTAACTCCCCATTTCTTATCATTTCATTTGCCCAAAAGAAATTTCCATTTCCATACTCTCTTGTAATTCTTATATATATGTGGTTATATTCAAGGAGTTTAAGAACAAGAATAAGAAGAAAACCTTTCTCTACATCTCTTTTGTCTTGCTTTTCTTAATAGCCTCAGGGTAACAATCTTGTCGAAGGATCTTTTTATAGAAACCTCTTTATGCCGGTAATTATATTCATAATTTTCTATTTGAATTGGATTTGCATTTTTATTTGTGAAAATTTTCTATTATTTTTTACAATTTACATAGAAAAAAAAATTACAACATGAAGCTAAAGGATTAGCCAGACTTGAAGTCTTGTGCATATCAATAAGGCTTGAAGCCTTAAACCAAAAATATTTAATTCAAAATTTGGCTTAAGGATCAATGCAAGACCTGAAGTCTTGTGCAAATAAATAAGGCTTGAAGCCTTAAACACAAAAGATTGATTTCATAATTTGAAAATGGTGCTTGCTATATATGTGGCATGAAAGACTATTGGTCACGTACCTATCGTACGCCCAAGCATCTTGTTGACATCTTGGTCTACTAACCTCTATGGCATTTACTGAACTCAATGGTGGTGATCTATGTCTAGCAGACAGTGCAACAACACACAACATTTTGATAAATAAAATCAATTTTTCTACTCTATGTCCTGTTGAGGCTAATGTCAACACTTTGTTTGGTACCACAAATTTAAAAGACAACTCTGGAAGAGCATATAGCATGTTCCCTTAAGGAACTAAATTCATTATTAGGCATTGATTGTGTACTTATCGTACATCGAAGCACCTTGTCAATCTTTATCAAGCACCAATAAAAGAAAAAGAATTTTGTCATGGGGGCATCCATTAAAGAACCAGAAGCTTCTTTTATCAAGTGAATTTTCATGTGTGCTTTATATTTATTTTGCAAAATATATGGATATTGCCAAGTCCATGGTTGGATTGAACATCAAAGATGAGGATGTATGCCTTGTTGATAGTGCGACAATGCACTCAATACTTAAGAGTAAGAAATATTTTTCTCATTTAATAATGGGTAAAACTAGTGTCAATACAATATCGGGCAATATAAATTTGATTGAAGGCTCTAGAAGAGCAAATATATTGTTTCCTGGAGAAACAAAATTATTATAACTGATGCATTATATTCTCCAAAGTCCCACCGAAATTTATTGAGTTTTAAAGATGTATGTCTCAATGGGTATTATATAGAGATGTCGAATGTGAGAAACAAAGAATATTTATACATTACTGCTATTACTTCGAGTAATAAGCAAGTATTTGAGAAATTGCCCGCATTCTCATTAGGAATTTATTACACATATATTCGAACAATTGTAGCAAATGCTATCGTAAACTAGAAGTTTACTGAATCAAATACATTTCTTTTATGGCATGATCGGTTAGGCCATCCTGGATCAATAATGATGCGCAAAATAATTGAAAATTCATATGGACATCTATTGAAGAAACTGAAGATTCTTCAATTAAATGAATTTTCATGTCCATCATGCTCTCAAGGCAAATTGATTATTTGGCCATCACCAAATAAAATTGGGACTAAATCTCCTATGTTTTTAGAGAGAATTCATCCACAATGTGGGCCATTTAAGTATTTTATGGTATTAATTGACGCATCAACGAGATGGTCTCATGTTTGCTTATTGTTAACTCGAAACTTGGCATTTTCGAGATTGTTGCCTCAAATTATTCGATTACAAGCACATTTTCCTGATCATGCCATTAAGACAATACGGCTTGATAATGCCGGTGAATTTACATCTCAAGCATTTGATGATTACTGCATGTCCATTGGAATAAAAGTTGAACATTCCGTTGCTCATGTTCATATACAAAATGGCTTGGCAGAATCATTTATAAAGCGGCTCCAATTAATTATTAGACCGTTGTTAATGAAAACAAAGCTTCCGATCTATGCTTGGGGTCATGCAATTTTATGTGTCGCATCACTTGTGCGTATAAGGGCAACAAGTTATCAAACTCCTCCCTTCAATTGGTTTCTGGGCAAGAACCTAATATATCCCATTTGAGAATTTTTGGATGTGGAGTATATGTCCCAATTGCTCTCCCACAAATGACTAAAATGGGTCCTCAAAGAAGATTGGGGATATATGTTGGATATGAATCCCCTTCTATTATTAAATATCTTGAGCCATTGACGTGGAGAAGATGAAAAAAATGAAAATGTTGGAAAAAAAATTTACATGGAATGCTCTAAGTTTAAATTATCTTGATCCTTGCACAAAACAATGTGAACCGGAAGTTCGACGAATAATTCATTTACAGCGAGTTGCAGATCAACTACCTGATGCATTTTCTGATCCAAAAAGAATAACAAAATCACATGTACCCGCGAAAAACGTCCCTACTAGAATCAATGTCCTAGAAGGACCTTCTATAACAAATGAATCTAAAGTTCGCCTGAAGTGTGGAAGACCAGCTGGTTCAAAAGATAAAAATACTCGAAAGAAAAGGGAAACAAATGATTATAAAGAAAAGGGGGAGAAAATGGGCATTGAAATAAATGATAGCAAACTTCCAGAAGAAGTTCAAGATCCTGAAATTGATGAGGATAATCAGAAAATTTCCATAAATTATGTCTCAAATGGAAAAAAAAATAGGATAGAAAAGAGTCAAATGGGATGTGCGCAGTATAGTCCGGACCACCAAAGGTTTCACATAACACAACTTATTTTACTGTCCGAAGGTGTCACACAACATGCACTTATTTTACCGCTTAAGGCTAAACTCGAACCCATACGGAGAAGACTTACGTGCGTACATAAACACCCCACTAAGTAACCCACACCTTGTAGCCTCACCTTGCGTAGCGGGGATTTGACCCCGGGTCTTCCAGGTGTCGAACCCTTACGCAAGGGAATCAATGGAAGTTATGCATGGACAGTTTTTTCTTCTTCTTAGTTTAAATTGACATAAGAGAATGCATCAGAGGCTCATAGAAAGATAAACAAACAGGCCCTAATTTTTCACCTTTCATTCACGTTCTTTTCTTCACTTTATTCAGTCTGCCCTAATGCACTTGCCCCAAAAAATAATATTTTGTCCCATAAATAAGATGGTCGGTGATGGCCAGGAACATGCAAGATTCATTGCAAAGTTTGGTTTAAACCAAAGAAACTGGGAATAGGATGTGTAGCCACACATTCACTGCAAAGTTTTGGCCAAAACCAAAGAAATCCTGAAACAAAAGCTTATTCTTAATCCCAGTGATAAAAGTCCAATCTGTACGTAACATAATACGGCATGCAATACTAAATGCTAAACTCATGATTATTTTACACAGTGAATGGCAATTACTGCCTTTATAGAATGCCCAGTTTCTGTGAATTTCATGTGCATCCATGTGCGTAGAACTGAATGATTCTGAGAATGTAGCATAGAAATGGAACTGAACAGTTGGGGGATACACTATGCAGAAGCAACCAAACCTTCTCCACTGTCCTGTCTTCTTTGATGCTCTAGCAGATTCTTAGCACGAAAGCCATACAAATCCGATGTACAATCTGCTTCAACTGCTAATGTTTTGACAATGCCTCGGCATGGGTCATTACCAAATGTTTCATTCGATACAATGATTTTACATCTATTTTTTCCTTGACATGCCTGTAGTAAAAAAAAGGAAAAATAAATTCTAATCCTCACCATGCAGTTGAAACAATATGCATTCAATCCAATAAAATTATAAAATTGCTTATGTAATAAATTCATCTAACTTTCTATTATACCGGCAACTTCCAAATTGCATCTAGACCATGGTTTTACATGACCGTCATATAATTTCCAGTAAAATGAGTAGAAATATTCATTCCTGCAGATATGCCTTTGCATAACTTCAGACTCGCATATCCCACACATAGCTCATTTATCAAAATATTATATACGAAGGGTATAATAGTATTTATGGTATTCTTCAGAAAACAAGTCAAAAGATGAGGGGTTGCACATTATAAACAATTATGCCTAAAGTAGCATCCATTAAATGTCAGTGAAGTGTGCAAATAAAAACTATATAAGATGTATATCTAAAAAAACCTATACAGAATGTGTAACTGACAGACTTGAAACTAACCTTTTGCACCACAGATAATGAACCTGGTGCATGGCAATGTCCATATGAGAACTTCTGGCAGCTCCCGCCAGGATTTCCAAAGCTCGCAAATTTTATGGTTGACATCACATGACCATCATCACACTGCAAGTGTATTTCAGGTGGCACCTGACTGATTGATTTCTTTCCACTAACGATGTCGGGACGCGACCAGGCAGATAGAGGTGGATAGTGAGTTTCTAATACCTTTGCACATATTGTTTTCGCATAGTGTGTCTTCAGTGATACCTTTAATGGATTCCCACCAGTCTCTTCAAAAATAACGAGTAGATTGTTGGAATCATGTAACCATTCTCGTGGAATGTGATACCTGTGAGGATGTGATTAACATATTAAAGCCACAAAGGAACAGCTAAATGTACTAGTAAAAGGAAATAAAATCTTCTAAAAAATATCATAGTGAAGTTAAATCATGAAAAAAAAAATGTATATGCGTGGTTGTGTGATGCTTAAAAGTACTATACTGAGTAGGAACAGAATGATCACTCGTTTCATTAAATTTTCTATCAAGGCGGGCTTAAGAGCTGGTTGTTTACCCACAGTAAAAGCAGTTCAAAATAGTGTTTGAAGGGTTCTATAAAACTGAAAGGAAATAGTTATAAGCAGAAAATTGCTGCAGCAGCTGTCAAACGAAAAGAAAAACTACCAAACAAACAAACAAACAAAAATGGTCCTGGAAATACGATGTTAAGCAAAAAAAATATGCAAGGGCCCAAAATTATAGATGAAGGCATTATTACTCCTACTTTACCTATCAAAAAGCAAGATCATGTTATTCACACTAGATACTTTAGTGATAAGCTAACTTCCTAATACATATGTAAATATGAATTTCATACCTTTGTGCTCAGAATAGCTATCCAGCATTGGAAGTGGAGGCGACATAATGAAGGAATGATAAATTTGCATAAGAGATCAATATATTATTTGATTCATAGAGGGAGAAACATTTACACTTAGAACTCGAGACTGAAACAAATTAGTTATTGAAGATGCTATGAGGACAAAACAGATGGCCATTGATATAATGATATAAAAAGAAATAAAAGCATACCAGCTTTGAGTCAACTGTCCACAATTTGTCATGCACTTGTTCTCATTATATGTTCCACGATAATCACAATTTTTTGAGCATCCATCTTCTGGGGCAATTAGTGACCAATATCGTCCAATTCCATGACCATTGACCCAGGCAAAACCTTTTCCCATACTCCCCAGATCAATAGCAACAGGATCACTTCCTTTGGGTGCATCAAAATAAGTCTGCATGCACAGACGGTCTTTAACTTCACAAAAATTACAGTACTTAAACATAGGAACATGCAAGTGCTGTAAATAAAGATCCAGAACTATTACATGAGCAAAAAGCTTAAGTACAAACCATATAGCATATACTCAATTCAAGTTTTAACTAGAGACAGAAATAAGTTCCAAGTGGCCTTGAGGTTCCTTGGCGAACATTTTATTTTCTCAAAAAAAAAAGAAAAAAAAAAAGAAAAAGAAGCTAAACAACACTGACCTGAAGACTAAGGAATAAGATGTTCTTACATGCAACGAATTGGAACACAAACAACCCTTTGGCTTAGTTTCACATGTTGATGGAATGTAAGAACAGGTTTCTTAGTTCAATGCATACCTCAGAGGTGTGGGAATGCTTGAAATTTTGTTAATAATTCAATATTTTCAGATTTTGTTCACAAACAGAATTGAATGGCACGCTTCCATTGGCTTCTTAACAACTGTCCAAAATTCTGAGATTTTCTGTGCTATCTTCTATAGTTAATAGACAATTCAACATTCTACCTCAACCTTTTTCACTAGTTCCAAGGATCAGAGGTGGCAGGAATGCTTGAAATTCTAATAACAATTGTTAAATTTTGTTCACATATAGAATTAAATGGCAAGTTTACATTGACATACTAATAACTGATCCAATATTCTTAGATCTTCTAAGCTATCTTCTATAATCATTAGACAATTCAACCTTGTACCTCAACCTTTTTCGTTAGTTCCAAGAACAGAGGCATGGTAATGCTTGAAATTCTTTTAACAATTGAATATTCTTAGATTTTTGTTCACATATAGAATTAAATGGCATGCTTCAATTGAAATCCTAATAATTGTCCAATATTCTTAGATCTTCTGTGCTATCTTCTGCAGTCATTGGAAAATTTAACATTCTATCTCAACCTTTTTCAATACTTCCAAGGATCAGCATTTTGCATGAACTGTTAGCATCTGAAGAATAACAAAGTGTGCTGTCTGCTTGCACAGAAAATTTGTCTCAAGATCCTCTCTTCAGCTGGGGGTTGTTACTCATGTTTAACCATAAATTCTGCAAGTGTGTAGGCATTGTGTTAAGATTAGCCAACAGCATCAGAGATGCTGGTGAGATACACCCCAAAGTATGGTTGAGGCAACATACAAGAAAATATTCAATTGTTAAATGACTTGTTTGAAGGGGAGCCTTGGCGCAACGGAAAAGTTGTCGTCACGTGACTTGAAGGTCACGGGTTCGAGTGGTGGAAACAATCTCTTGCAAAAAAAAAAAAAAAGGGTAAGGCAGCATACAATAGACCCAAGTGGTCAGACCTTTCCCTAAACCCCGTGCATTGCGGGAGCTTTATAGCACCGGAATGCCTTTTTTTTAAGTGACTTGTTTCCTCGCTTATACTGTTAGGCATATCATATCAGAGGTGGCATTTGATGTGTTCATGGTGCTTTTCTTTCACCAAACTAAAACTACTGCATCTGGATGTGGGAAAAAAAACATGCCTTTGATCATGAGAACACAACATAGCATATCAACACTTAATTTGCAATATATACAAAGATCTTTAATTGGTGTACATAGATATAATTGCAATAGCAGCTCTGCCTTTTCTGACAACTAACAACTTTACCTAGTGTAGCTCAAATCATGACCTGTGACATTTAGAGCATGCATTTTATCTTTTACGTAACAAGCATCATTTTTTGAGGTAAGCATTCACTAAATACTTTTTGTAGTGTATAGGGATTTATAATATATCATAGCACAGAAGCCCTTTTGAGATTCCCTGATAAACAATAATACTTAAGGTATTAAGAATTTGGAAGTCTTTTGTGTACCTTGTACCACATAAAGGCAGATTGAATGGCATCAAGTTGCAAATCCGCCCAGTCTACATTTCCTTGTTCTTCTGGAGCATAGTATTTTGCAGCCTCCCCCTTTAGCCCTACCTAAAAATATGAAAATAAGCAAAAATAAATTTAGGTTTATTCACTCCATTCCATTAAACATAAGGTCAACAAAGTTTTAATAGTTAAAATATAAACATATAAAATATGGTTATAAATAACATAGAAAATGTATGTAATTTTGTGTGATATAAAACGATAGTTGTGGAATAATGGAGAAATAATCAGAAAAACTTATTTGCAAGGCCTCCACAACATGATCACATTGATCCAGACATCAGAATTAAGAAACTATTCTTCTGGAGGGGTTCTACAAGTCAACTACATTGACCAATGCATAAAGTAGATGGCTGACCTCAAGCTTTCATGTTGTTTGAGGCGAAGGCTAAACACTTGTCATTTTGAATCACTGTGCCACAATTTTCTTATAGAAACACATATAAGACTAGATAGAAAATGGACAGCATCTCATTAAGTTGATAAATCTTATGTCAATGTGATGATCTACACCATAAAATGCATATAAATATATATTAGTTTCTAACTTTATTATAATATCCCCAGAGAGCTAACCTACAAAAAATCAATATATATATATATATATATATATATATATATATATATATATATATCCTTTGAGAAAGGATGCATTGACATAAAAAAGGGCAGCCCGGTGCACAAAGCTCCTGCTATGAAAGGATGCATTGACATGACAACAGAAATAAATTATCCAAGTAAAATCTTCTAATTTTGGCTAATGGAATGTGCCTTGTTACATGTTGAAATCTTATCAACCCTCTTACATGTACTTGAGTCTTTCAGGTATGTTTCCAAGAATCCAAAGTACATCTTTTCTATATATATATAAAGAGGCATGGTAATAAGAATGATAATAAAACTAAAAATACTACTGACAGGCAAACATACTAACATAATGAGTAACCTTGCCACTGTACCAAGGTTCAAAAAACAGACTAAAACATACGGCACTTTTTTAAGAGAGAATAAATAAAATAAAATAAAGGCACCTTGGTATAGTAAACATTGATATATAGAAACAAAATGAAAGATTCTTCAGCTAACTCTGGATCTTATAAAAAAAAACTGTAGTACCTGATATGTCCAAAGAAAATTGGTTAAGTCGAGAGAGCCATAGTTTTTGAAGCCAGTCAATTTTATGCTGCCTTTAAATCCAGCACCATCTTTCTCGAGGAAGGCACCATAATTCTGCCAATTAAAATAATATTATGATCCATTTTGTATCAAGAAACTAAGCAATCATTTGAATACTAAGATCCAATTTCTTTACACATACTACATCATTGCTCTTTTTTTTTATCATACCCACCTGTCAAATCTTTAGATAATTCAAGTCCATATCAAGATATGTTTATCTGCTGTTTTTCAATGAATTCCCAAATTCATACCTCAGAATCAGGTATTTATCCTTCAATCTGTTGTGAATCATGTATCAAAAATTATGTGTTTTGAAAAATTGCATATGCAATTTGCATTATACCTTGCTAACAAACATGACTCAATCTTAAAGCACCAGTCATGTTCACATGATATAGAATAAATTGTTTATATAGTCAAGCATCTTTTCATGGTGAACAGATGGCACCAATAACCTAAAAATCCATCAATCTTCCTATATCAAAATAAACTTAAGTTCACAGATATGATTATCTGATGCCAAAATTAAGATAGTAATATTAATAAGGGTGCATTTAAGTAGGTCCTCATCCACTGATCTTGAAAACTAAGAACCCGGTCATGTCCCAATTCAGCCTCTGGCAATATCTATGGAAAGTAGCAATATTTATGGACACAACTATATAAATTTGGACTAGCTGCACTAGCAAACTGCAAAAATCAGAATAAGGGCATTTCCATTATACCTGCAAGCCCACAGTCTCTGATAACAAAACCAAATGATTATCTCCTTCCACCAAACGAACAGGCTGCTCCAACTGTAGCCAATGACCAACTTTAGTTCCTACACTCCAACAGTAGACATCAGATGCTTAAAGAGAAAGCTCTCTTGCAAAGATACATTGAAAAAACTGTTAAAAAGAGCCTTTATTCATGCAGACAGAGTCAAGTCATATGCCAATTAGTATGAACTGGAATTGTGCAAAGTTGGAATTCAAATAAGATCATTCTCTTCGTTAATTCATTAATATGGGTTGTTGGATCTATTAATAAAATAAAATAAATCATATCCTATGATAAGATCCAATCATAAATTTCATTATATCCCTCTCCTTTCTAAAATCATTATTGTATGGTATTTTATAGGATAAATGATATAGATACTGTATAAAATAAAGCTAATAAATGTTATCTCGAATGACTAAATATTGAAATAGATCCTATTAAATTAAATTATTATTTTTATTTGTTTTGTAATAAGTAGATCCATATAGGCATATAAACAAACATTCAGATAGAAATACACTAAACTAGGTTTAAAAAAAATAAAAAATAAATAAAAAGTTCCATTGCATTAGGAAAAGGCTTTTATTAGATTTATAAAGGTCTGTGTACCTAATTGTTATGTGATAATAGATCTGAATGCAATTATATAGATTCCATCACCATTATTATGACCAGATTTGGAAGGCATTGCATGCATACACAGCATGGTGTTCAGGGCAGAGCATGGTGTGCAGGTCAGATAACCTGACAGGTACTGGTAGCACTTAATTCACATATAAGAAGTGGGCAGTGGAAGAGAGAAAGGTGACAAATACATGATAAAGAGCGAGGACTGATCATACATGCATTTGGATCATATTAACAGACATCCCAAATTTGGACTAGCTGCATTAGCAAAATGCAAAACAGAAAACTGCAAAAGAGAAACTGCATATGATGACAGATGGTGTTTGTAGAGAAAGACATGAAATGCTAAAAGGATAACTTGGTGGCAAAGCATTTGCAGATGCATGCATGTGATGCATGTGTGAATGCAAGCAGGACACACACATAAGAAAATATGTGTTTGTGTGTGTGTGTGCATGCATGTGATGCATGTGTGAATGCAAGCGCACGCACATAAGAAAATGTGTGTGTGTGTATGTCACAGAAGCATTTAAATGTTGTGTACTTGCTAATAAACTTGATACAAAGAAAGAGATCAAATTCATTACCTGCAAGCTCTCCATTAACAAAAACTCGAACTACATCTCTCATGCTGTTAATTTTAAGCAGTGGAAGGACACCTTTTTCCTTCCAATAAAAGACATCCTCAGCAGATATGTTTACACTGCAGAGATGAAATACTTTAGGTTTGTCACTAAATAGCAAAATGTGTAGGTATTGAAATTTCTTCAGAGTTAAGATCTTGGTGTGACTGGCTTTCCTTCAACAACAGTTGCTACAAAGCAATGTACTTTAAATGGTTTAAACCATCAGACAGAAGACTGTAAGATGCAAACTAAACAGATGCCAAATGGGCTCAATGAGTTTTGTTGGCATCTAACAGAGTTCAACACTTACGCAGTTGATGTTAGACCTATTCCACTATAATCCAACAATTTTCCTTTCATGGTTTATAACTGAAATGTTGGCTCCAAAAAACTAAGTTTATATATAACTACAACTTAAAGAGATAATAATCAACAAAAACATCCTTTTTGGGTTTGAATCAACCAAGACCAGCGTAATTAAAAAAAAAAAGGGCAGCTCGGTGCTACAAAGCTCCCATAATAGGCGGGGTCCGGGGAAGGGTCGGACCACTTGGGTCTATTGTATGCAGCCTTACCCTGCATTTTTTGCAAGAGGCTGTTTCCACGACTCGAACTTGTGACCTCCAGATCCCATGACGATAACTTTACCGTTGTGCCAAGGCTCCCATTCACCATTGTAATTTGAAAAGAACAAAAAAAAAAAACAAAACAAAACAAAACAAAACAAAACAAAAAACAAGGTATCAACATAAACATGGGATGGGGGCTAACACCCTACCCTAATGTCAATTATATTACAAGATCTAGCAAGAGTTGCAGTAAAGTATCAAAACACTAGAAATTTCATAAACTAGGCTATCTTTACTGCATGTCTCATTAAAGAGGGAGCCTAATATCTTTTACTTACCTAAAGATGAAAATGATTGCACATTATGCCAACTATATTTGAGCTTTTGGTTCTGCCAGCTTTTTCTATCAAGACAATGTATGAGTCTGGAAGCTCTAACTCCTTTTTAACCTTGTTTTATTTATGAAAAAAACTCTTTTCATATAAGTTTTAACTTTTAGATAAAGCTAAAATTGAGGAACACAAATAATTTGCTGACAAATGTTAAGAATGTGCAGAGCTTATTCAAGTGATTCAACACCATTCACATGATCTAGAAATGGAAAATTATATATTTTGGAGATATTGTGCAAATGCATCAAGTAGAAAAGAAAATTGCAAATAAAACTTATACACAAATGACGGTACATGGACGATAAAGAATGCAAATGGAAAATCCAGATCATTGATCTTATCTATATGCATCTTATAAAACATATGGATTGAATCCAGCTACCATTTTACCCAAGGTTTACATAAAACAGTTACCTGGTAATATACCATAAATAATCAGAGGTATCTTTTGTCACATTTAAATGTTCCAATATCCCTGGTGCTGAAAAACTATTCTTGTTCCACAGACCAATCAGCTCTTTGAAAGCCATCCATGACTTTAAAACAGCAAAATAATTATCATGAAATAGCAGGTCTGCAGTTTCTGTTGCATTGGAAAGGCTAGGAGAACCAGATTCAACTGTTTTGATCGAAACCTGAGCCCCTGTCTAATGACTATCAATAAATTAGAAACAAATGAATTTTCCTTATGTTTTACAATTACAACAAATAAGTTAATCCCATAATTTAAAAGTTCATAAAGATCATGTCACTCAAATACATCAGTTATGGATAAGAACCATCACAAAACAGAAGCTATATAATCAAGGCTTCTCGAGACTTGCAAACATTTCGAACAGGTAGATATAATTAACACATGGGTGATGCAATTATCATAGCTTGGAAAATAACTTCATAAAATATTTCCTTGGGCAAAGACTAGGTAAAATATCAGCAACTTGATCATAAGTTGTAATAGTTAGATGAACAAGTTGAATATCTTGGGTTAAAACCTTCCCTCAAATAAAATGGCGGTTGAGTTCAATATGCTTTGTAAGCTAATGGAACACAGAATTGTTTGCAATATGAATTGTTGCCTATCAAAAAAGAGTGTCACCAGTTGGGTAACAGAAAAAACCAATCTCAGACATCAAGTTCTTGATCTATGTCATTTCACCAGTTGCCTTGGCCATCACATGAAATCTAGCCTCAGCACTTGAACAAATGTTAACTACTTGTTTCTTACTCTTCCAAGTAACAAGCTTTCCACCAAGATAAGTAAAATAACCAATAGTTGAGTGACGATCAGATGGTGAACCTGCCCAATTGAATCAACATATACTTCCATGGTAACAGTTGATCAGGAGATATTTTTTGAATAGAGAAGACCATGACCTAGGGCTTTCAACTAATACCTGAGAATTTGAAGAACTGCTGTCAAATTAGAAGTACATGAGTCTTAAACAAACTGACTCACCATACTTGCAGCAAAAGAAATATCAAGATGAGTCCCAGTCAGATAGATAAGCTTTCCAACAAGACGACGGTAGCAGCCAGGATCTTAAATTTTCTCACCATCATTTGGCACCAATTTAATGTTTGTACAATTAGCCTTGGCAAAAGAAGCCCAATATCCTGAGGCAAATCCATAACATACTTCCTTTGAGACAAAAAAAGACCACAAGATTGTCCTGCTACTTCCTTCAATTCCCAAGTAATAACGCAAAGGCCCCAAATCCTTGGTGTGAAAATGCTGACTAAGATACATTTTAACAAGTTCAATGCCATTAGTATGACTACCTGTAATAATAATATCATCAACATATACCACCAGTAAGACTATAGAGTTCGTAGACCGAAGAACAAAAAGAGAATGACTAGTTTGAGTCTAGCTTGAGTCTGAAATGAATCATCGCAAATAAGAGCACTCTTAAGTTTGTCAAACCATGCCCTTGGCTATTTTGTTTGAGGCCATAAATGGACTTCTTTAACAAACCCACTTTATCAATCATTCCTTGAGCTTGGAAACCATGTGGATGCTCATGTAAACCTCTTCTAACAGATCACAATGGAGAAACACATTTTCACATCAAACGGAATCAAAGGTCATTATATTTAATTGCAAGAAAGAAGAGAATACAAATTAAATTAAGCTTAGCAGCAGGTTAAAAATGTCTCATGATAATCTATCCCATGTGTTTGAGTATAGCCCTTGGCCACCAACCTAGCCTTCAGTCATTCTTTAGTACCATATGGCAGATACTTAAAAATCTAACAACATCCTATACCACACTTGCCAGTAAATCAGGCAAATTACATGTCTCATAGGACATTAAAGCCTGCATCTCATCCTCCATTGCGGCTCCCCAAGAATCACTAGTTAGAGCTTTGGAAATTAATTATAGAATAGACAAGGTAGAAAAGGAAAAGGTGATTCAGGATACTGAGGTTATTAGACATATACAATTGGTTGATCAGCCAACTATGGTCCTAGACTTAAACTTAAAGAGTCACATACAAGCATTGGAAGAACGCCAAAATAATCATCACTCTGCACCAAAATTGTAGGAAAAGAAAGAGAAAAAGGCATAGGTTCATAAAAAGGGGCATCCATTGAGAATAAAGTAAAAGAGGAAAGTATACGTAAACAACACCTAAAATATGGTCTATAGTTCATGAATCAATGTTCTAGGGGTGAGAATGAATTAAATGGGCTGCAATACTACACTACCTACATTGACAGAAGAAGGGGAAGTAAAGAATGACCGAGGGCCAGTTTAAATGAATGTTCAAAGTCAATATGAGAAGATGTGATTAAAAGTACAAAAGACCTAGAGAACAAACCAGTTGATGTTTTGTCAGGAGCAATATCAGAGGCCTAACTGGTGTTCACAGAAAGCTTTTTTGCCCAATTATGTTTACCATATTTTTGTCAACAAGTCTTCTCTGGATGACCTGAATTATTGCAAAAAAGTGCACTGCCTATATTCCTTCAGTTGACCAGGATCATATCCTTCCCTGGTGCCATATCCAAATTCATGTTCGGAAGACCCACGAACAAATGACACAACCAAAGTGCAAGAGCAAGGAACAATACATTTCATATTAAGCTAGGAAAGACAGAGGAAACATCCAGAGATGGAAGTTCAAGTCCTGTAAGCATTTGATGGGGTACTGGATTGCAAGAAGAATCCAATCCAAAAAAAACACCACTTTAAATTCTTCATATTGCTTCTTCCATGTAGTGATGTACAGAGGATATGGTTGGTTAAGTATCCAACCCTTCCCATCATCCTTTTGCATATCCGTAATAATCCTTTAAAGATTTCCCTTCTAGTTTGGACAAAAAGAGTTCGTTACAGAGCTAGTAGACCCAATTCGCATTCTTATTTTCTCTATGTCTCCTGTACAGACTCTGATGTATCTTTTGCAATGTCAAATAGTATAACATCATTGCTAATTGTTGGTTCCATATTATTCCATAACCAGGACTTGTGCATCTGCATGAATCCATACAACATCAACATTATTAGGTTTAGGAGATTTAATGAACTTAAGATGGTCCTTTGCAATCAGAAAGGTCCTCACAAGCATAGCCCATTGAATGCGGTTTTTACCGGTGGATCTATGGATCTTTCAGAGTTTCAAAGGTAAAAGGAGAAAAAGACAAAGCAAAAAGGAATGCAGATTGGTAGATCTGCAGTCTACCTATGATACTGTTAGGAAGTTAGTTTGTTTCTTATTTCTATCTTAGTTAGTTCCCTTAATTTTAGGAAAGTTAGTTATAAGCTGATTTTTTTTTTTATATTTAATACGGTGTAAAACTTCGTATTATTCAAGTTTCTAAGGAATAAAACACAGTGCCCTTGATCGTCTCTTTCCTTTATTAGTTTTTATGGTTTTAGAGTAATAAAAGCTACTAAGTTGAGAGAAACGATGGTCAAGATGGTCATGACTGGGGCGAGCGGAAGCAATGGCTCTGAGGTGGCTTCAAACTCTTCTTAACCTACCTCCACAATCATCCCCACTGCCTCCTTTAATTATTCTTCATTCCTTCAGATAACCTCATTCAAATTGAATAGCATGGATTTTCTTCAGTGGTCTCGTTCAATCCAAATGGGATTCAAGGAAAAGGGAAATTTCGGTTACTTGGATGGAACAATTCAACAAACGTCCATCTTAAATCCCTCGTTTCCTGCTTAGGATATTCAGAACTCCATGGTAATGTTGTGGTTGATTCATTCGGTGGACGAAAATATTGCAGAAATTTATCTTCTATATCCTTCGGCTGAAGTAATCTGGGAAGCTGTAACCCTTGCATACTCTGATCTCGAAGATTCCTCTCAAATGTTTTATTTAAGGACTCACTCTCGCAACTTGCGCCAAGACGATAGCTTGGTCACCACTTATTTCAATGCCTTGAAGAAATTGTGTCGAGAACGTGAGCTCTACAATCAACAAAACTGGAAAGACCCGACAAATGCAAACCTCTACCGACGGATAATTGCTCGTGCATGTATTTATGATTTCCTTGCAGACCTTCATCGATCATTAGAAGAAGTTCGTGCTCAAATTATAAGCCTTAAACCCTTACCGACTCTTGATGAAATCTTTGCTAAAGTACATTGAGAAGAAAATCGTCATAATGTTATGCTTGATGCTTCACAACCATCCTTGCAAAACTCTGATGAATCTTCTGCTATGGCACCTCGTGATGCTAGTACTTGTAATTACCGAGGCACTCAGTGGTGCAATCATTGTCAACATCCTTATCACACAAAGGCGACGTGCTGGAAGATCCATGAAAAACCAGCAGATTGGGTTCCTCGTCACCAACGGAATGCCGATGGAAAAAGTACTCAAGCTGTGAAGAAATCCGAGCATGTTGCTGAGTCTCCCATCACTAAAGCTCAACTTGATCATCTCAACAAGTTACTGTCACCAGCCAGCTCTCAATCATCTCACTCTCATTTTGAGCACTCTGGTACTGCCCTATCTACATCTGCCCATTCAAATATAAAATGTGAGTCTTGGATTATTAAAATCCGGTGCCTCAGACCATATGACCGGGAACTGTTCTCTCTTTTCAAAATATACTCCATGTTCGAATAACTGGATTGTTAAAATTGCCGATAATTCTATAACAAATATGGTCAGTATTTGTAACATCCCAAAATTTCCTAAGTAAAATTCAGTAAATTTTTGAAATTTTAAATGAGATTAATTAACTTAAATCAGATTAATTATTATTAACCTTAAAGTTAAAAAAAATCAGGAATTTATGGTTCGAAATCCATTGTCGCAACTATAGAGCCGAGAGAAGGCCTTATTGGGCCAGGCCAAAGTTACATAGAATAGTTGGAGATGGATAGTCGGCCGAGTTAGATTAATTAAACCAGAGATTAATTAAATATTTATTAATCCAGATTAATTAAGTAAGAATATCGGACAAAGTTAGAGTCCCGATAAAGTAGATTTGGCCAAGTCAAAAGCCGAGATACACGGATCTGGGTCGGGAGAAGAGATGATCCGTGATGCTACAGTCAACTTATGTCACGGGGGTCGTCTGACCCGGGATTCCCGGATTTGGGTCGAAAAAATTATTGATAATTATTGATAAGATAATATTATCAAATAGTGATGTGATATAAAGTAAAAAATAATATTATTTATTAAATTCTTTTTATAAGATAAAGTATTATAATAGTTTAGTTAATGAAAAGATTATTTAAATAAAAAATAATAATAATAAAATAATAAATTAAAACACACATCTGCCTATTTAGATAGATGTGAGAAAGAGAGAGAGAGAGAATTTTTCAACTCTCTCTTTCTTTCTTTCTTTTGTTCTCTCGCGTTCAGAGAAAGCACACAGCTTTCTTTCTTTTCCTCGCGAGCTCACCGAGCGCCTCCGGCGAGATCTCGGCAAGGGTCACCTCAGCGGATCACCGGCGAGCCGCCACCCGTCCGTCCCTCTCTTTCTCTACATAGATCCAGCCTTGTCTCTCTCCGGCGAGCCACCACACCCCATGATCCTGACCCCTTCCGTGGCGGTAGCCCAAGGCCGGCCAACCGTCGTCTCCGGCCTGCAGCCCACGCCAACGAGTAGACCTACCTTCAAGTAAATCCCTAAGTTTACCCAATTGGGGAAACCCCAAGTAAATTCATAGTTGAATGAGACTTATGGCTGTTAAAAGGGCCTAGAGTGTTGTATGTTTTGCATGTATTGATTCATGTGTTTACTTGTGAAGTATGGAGAATGTTTGTACTTAAATTCAACCCTAGAAAACAGAGGAGACTCTGCCAAAATTTTGTCAAAATACTTAGAATAATCATGCCATATTTAACTAGTAATTACATGAGGAGAGCATGCTAGAAACCTTTAATTTTTCATAGAATATATGCTTAAGTTTCCCAATTATGATAATGATGAAGATAAGTATAAATAGTTAGAAGAGAAAATTTCATATTATTATCGTATTCTATTTAGTCTAAATTAGAGTACGAGTCTAGAATACGAGTTTCGTATTTATAGATTTCTTATTTCAACTATCAGGAAAGGGCAAAGGCAAGTCCGCCGCTGCCGAAGGACCGAGCCAGACCTAAGCTCGGACCAGACTCAGGTGAGGGGAATTAGCTGTATAGTTTTGTTTGGTTTATCGTATTTTCATACATTATAGATTTCAGTTTTTGAAAAGCATGAACTAGGAGTTTTATGTAAATTTCTAGAGTTTTGGTAAAACTATTTCATGCACGGTATTCAGTAACAGAAAAAAGAAACAAATACAGAAGCAGATTGATTACACTTTATTGATATGCTTGCATGGACCAGTGGTGGCTCGTGTAGAGCCAGAGAGTACGACACTAGGTTAGGAGAGGGGTGATTTAAATTCTAATTTTAAGTCCGAACTATCTCTTTTTAAAATCCTTCCATTTTATAAAATCAAAACCCCCTTTACATCCTTTCGGATGCTTAGTGTACGTATATATAGTCGACCTCGTGTATCAGATATACTTGGTTGCTGGCCATACAATATTGAAGTAGATGTGTAGTCAGAGAATTAGTCTTGTGTTTATAAGATGATGCCGCATTCCTCGCCTTCTAGAGATAGAGTTCATCTCAGAGAGAGAGAAGGCACATGTACAGATTACCCAGGGGGAATGTCGGTTTCATAAATAATTCACAAGACAGAGAAACAGAAAATCAGAAATGCATATAAAAGAGAATACATTGATCAACATTTACTTGCTCAGTGTTTAGTACAGATTTCAGTATTTAAATTCAGTTATTTCCTATACATGTTTTTATATGTCAGATTTACAGTTTTACTTATTATACGGGTTCAGTTTATACCCGACAGATATGTTCCCAACTCACTGAGCTCCAGTAGCTCAGCCCCCTCTTCTTTGACATTGTGATTGCAAGCGATAGACAGAGGACCGTATAGAGGTTGGTCTGATCGCGAGTCTAGTGGAGCGTTCTGTAGCTGGCTCTAACTCCCGTGTCTAGAATTATGTTATTTTGATCATGAGTGTTTGTGAGACATTAAGTTCAAGACAATATTTATATGGTGTTGTAATAAATCAGATTGAGTTTGAGTTTTTAATGTATTCAACTTGCTTTACTTAACTTCCGCATGTTATTAATCTTACAGTTAATTAGCAGTTTACAGCCTTAGGTATAGGGTTCATTCCCTTGACCTGGCTGGTGTAACACCTGGGTCCTGAAAAGGATAAGGGTGTTACAGTATTGGTTCTATCAATCTTGATCGAAAACTATGCCTCCCACACATCCTCCATATTCCCAGTTTATCTTGCAATTTACTGTCTATCAGCAAGCTTATATCTGAACTTCAATACACTGTTATATTTAATCACTCTTCTTGTCTTTTTAAGGACTGGATTTCGGGCCAAAAGATTGGGAGTGCTAAGGAGAACTCGGGTCTTTATTGCTTGAAGCAATATCTTCCCTTGAGTGTTGGTTTCCAGACAGTTATAGGTTCTACTTTTCTTTCAAGCCATCAACAAATTATACTTCTTCATTGTCGCTTTGGTCATCCTAGTTTTTTTATTTAAAACATTTGTTTCCTTCTTTGCTTCATAACAATGATTCCTTCTTTTGCGAGGTTTATAGCTTGCTAAACACAAATGACTTTCTTTTTCCCCTTAACTATATTGGGCTTCCAAACATTTTGTTCTTGTGCACAATGATCTTTGGGGTCCATCTTGAGTTAGTACTCTTTCAAATAAAAGATGGTTTATTTCATTTATAGATGATCATGTGTTTAAAATGTTTCATTCCATAATAAAACTCAATATGATCAAACATCCAGATTTTGCAAACTGATAATGGGACTTGAGTATTCCAATTCTTTTCTTGGTGAATTCTTGAGTGCAAATGCCATTATTCATCAAAGTTCTTGTCCTAACACACATCAACAAAATGGCGTCTCTGAACGAAAAAACTCGTCATCTTTTAGAAGTCACTCGGTCTCTCTTGTTTACCTCGAACGTTCCTAAACATTTTTAGAGTGATGCCCTTCTCAATTCTTGTTATCTTATCAATAGGATATCTTCTCAGGTTCTCAATTACAAAACCCCTCTTGATACTCTTCATTCTTGTTTTCCTATTTATCCTATCTTTTCTGAAGTTGATCTACGTGTTTTGGGGTATTTGCCCTTTGTCTACGTACATGATCCGAACCATAGCAAACTAGATCCTCGATCTCACAAGTATATTTTTCTCGGTTAGTCCTCCACTCAAAAAGGATATCGTTGTTATTCTCTCTCAAAACGCAAGTACTTTATCTCACGGGATCACTTTTTATAAAAGTCAATCTTTTCATTCTACAAATTCATTTTAAAGGGAGAATTTAGGATCAGTAAAATTTGGCGATAATTTCACACGATTTCTTTACCGAAAACTGCCGAATTCAAACTCTAAGGTCACCAATCCCACATGGGAGTTTTTTTGGGAAAAAAATCCGGATATTTTAAATTCAAATTCTACTTTATCTAATCCTGATCTCATTCCAAATCCGCCAGATTCCTAAATTTCATCCGATGAGTCTCCTAATCTTATTCAATCTTGATGCAAGAGAGCCCGATTAGGACGATGCCGAACTATCCGATTGCACCATGAGAGCTTTGGCATACCACGACTTGGCAGACCGACGTAAAAACGAAAGGTGATCAAGCAAAATCCGAAATTGGGGAGCACTTTGGGCACGGTTCGATATTTTGGCCATAACTTTGGCTACAGGCATTGGATTTGTGCGCTCAACCCCAATTCGGAAAGCTCGTCTCAACGCGCTCGTAAGGTTTATCAGTTTTGCTTAATGGACCTTTCCTTCATCCTCAAATTCCACTGTTTTACCTGTCGTTTCTTTGTTTTTCGGTGTTTTTTTCCATTTTTGGTAATACTTCGTATGCCAATTTAGAATAAGATTTGAATCCGATTTGATCTCGGATTTTTAGGAGTTATCTGATTTATTTAGTTATTTTAGAATTAGATAAGTTTTTCTTTTGAACCAAAATTTGCCGATTTTGGCAAATTTGGATAAGAATATAGGTTTCTAGGTTATTTTTTTGAAGCTATTTAAACCCGGCTTGTGGGTAAAGTTTTAGTCATTGAAGTTTCAGAGACTTTCTTCTCTGTTTGTCTTCCCCCTTGCTTGTTCTTTTGTCGATCCCCTGGTTGCCACCGCTTGCAGGTTAATCACTATCCTGCCCGGCGTCAGGTAGTATCAGAGATCGTCTTTTTTCTGTGTCATTGGCATCAATAGCTGGAGGTCGTGGTGGCCGTGGTGGTTGTCATGGTGAACATGTTCCGGCAAAGGAAGGTCCGTCCCGAGATCCAATCGCCTTGGAAGCGATGAACGAGGATCTATAGAGACAAGTCGCGGAATTGACCCAACGGTTGGCAGCGCGAGATTTGAAGGATCGTGAGGTTTCAGACCACGACTCCGAGTCCACCTTTGTCAACCCTTGTTCCCGACATGGGCAATCCAGAAAGCACCGTGCACGAGAAAAGTGTCACGGAAATCTCGACTTTCAGGTGAAGTTGCCCGAATTTACTAAAACACTACATGCTGAAGTTTTCATCGACTGGCTGAATGAAGTAGAGAGGATATTTTAGTACAAGGAGGTCCCTGATCGTCAAAAGGTGAAGCTAGTTGCCATCAAGTTGAAGGGCCGAGCATCCGCGTGGTAGGAGCAGCTGCGGCATTCATAAGATCAGCAAGGCAAACCGAAGATCACAGATTAGTACAAGATGAAGAAGAAGATGAAGGGGCATTCATAGGACCTTGCATGATGTTCGAAGCTTCCATGGGCTGGCCTCGTTCTACAGACGATTCATCCGAAACTTTAGCACGCTGATTGCCCCCATCACAGAGTATCTCAAGGGGCGTGATTTCCAGTGGACGGATGAGGCCGAAGCTAGCTTCCACCTGGTCAAACAGAAGATGATTGAAACACCGGTTCTAGCACTTCCTGACTTTGACAAGGTGTTCGAGGTCAACTGTGATGCATCTAGAATTGGCATTAGAGGTGTTCTGAGCCAGTCAGGACGACCGATAGCTTTCTTCAGTGAGAAGCTGTCGGGGTCGAAGAAGAACTACTCCACTTATGGCCTGGAGTTCTATACCATAATTCCGTCACTGAAGCATTGGCGCCACTACCTCATACAGAAGGAGTTCATCCTGTTCACTGATCATGAGATCCTGAAGTACATCAATGACCAACACAAACTGATCAGGCAGCATGCTAAGTGGGTGGCATACTTGTAGGAGTTTACCTTTATCTTGAAGCATCAAGCAAGAAGCCTCAATCGTGTAGCAGATACTCTGAGTTGTCGGAGTTCTCTTCTCACCACAATGAGCGCCAAAGTTGCAGGGTTTGAAGCCTTCATAGATTTGTGTGCGGCTAATCCTTCCTTCGGGCGGATACTTTAAGAAGTAACCGATGGGCATCGTCATGATTTTATTTTGCATAACGGTTACCTATTTTATGGCTTGCAACTGTGCATTGCCGACTGTTCATCGCGACAGCAGATCATGAGCGAATGCTATAATGAGGGGCACTTTGGTCGTGATAAAACCTACACCCTCATAGCTACTGACTTTTATTGGCCGAAGTTGTCTAGTAACGTGGCTCACTTAGTAGAGCGCTGCTTTGTGTGCTAGCGGGCCAAAAGAGTTCTCACCAACGCAGGCCTGTACACTCCCTTGCCAGTCCCTGAAGCCCCTTGGCTTGACGTCAGTATGGATTTTGTTATGAGCCTTTCTAGTACCCAGCGGGCCTCAAATTCTATTATGGTGGTGGTTAACAGATTTTCCAAGATGGCCCATTTTATAGCATGTCGGAAGACTATGTGACAAATTTTCCAAAATGGCCCATCTTGTAACCTGTCAGAAGACGATGAATGTGGTCCGTATCGCACATCTCTACTTTCGGGAGGTTGTCCGCTTGCATGGTGTCCCTCACTCTATCACATCTTATCGCGACACCAAGTTCGTCAGCCTATTCTGGAAGAGCTTGTGGGGGAAGTTGGGGACGCAATTGAACTTTAGCGGTACATACCACCCCTAGACAGATGGCCCGACTGAAGTGGTGAACCAGAGTTTGGCCAACCTACTAAGGTGTTTGGCTGGATTTAAACCGAAGCAGTGGGATCTGGCACTATCTCAAGCTGAATTCGCCTACAATAGATCGAAGAATCGGACTACCGGCTTAAGCTCATTTGAGGTTATTTATGGGCAGAACCCATCAGGAGTACTTGATCTAGCCCTTGTCCCACGAATTGGGCGTATTCACGCCCAAGCTGACAAGATGGCTGAGCATCTCCGAGTTATTCATGGGCAGGCCAAGTTAGCTATTCAAGAGAGTAATGCCAAGTACAAAGTGAATGCCGACTGACGGCGGCGTCAGGTGCTATTCGATGAGGGCGACTTTGTGTGGGTTGTCCTCACTCGAGATCACTTCCCTGTGGGTGAGTATAACAAGTTCAAGGAACGGAAGATCAGACCCTATGAAGTACTGCAGAAAATCAATGACAATACATACCGGTTGTGTCTCCCCAGTCATTTGAAGACCTCTAACATCTTCAATATGAAGCATTTGAGCCCTTGCTTTATAGAGTCGACTGATCCTATTACGAACTCGAGGGCGAGTTTTTTCCAACCTGGGGAGGCTAATGCAGGAGAGCCCAAGTCAGATGATGCCAAACTATATGATTACACCATAAGAGCTTTGGCATACCGCGACTTGGCGGACCGACATAAAGGCGGAAAGTGATCGAGCTAAGTCCGGAATTGGGGAGCACTTTGGACACGGTTCAGTATTTTGGCCATAACTTTGGCTACAGACATTGGATTCGTGCGCTCGTGGGGTCCATCAGCTTTGCTCAATGGACCTTTTCGTCTCCTCAAATTCCACTGTTTTTTCCCGTCGTTTCTTTGTTTTTCGGTGTTTTTTTTTTTCATTTTTGGTAATACTTCGTATGTCATTTTAGAATAGGATTTGAATCCGATTTGATCTCGGATTTTTAGGAGTTATCTGATTTGTTTAGTTATTTTAGAATTAGATAAGTTTTTCTTTTGAACCAAAATTTGCCGATTTTGGCAAATTTGGATAAGAAGATAGGTTTCTAGGTTAGTTTTTTTGAAGCTATTTAAACCCGGCTTGTGGGTCGAGTTTTAGTCATTAAAGTTTCTGACTTTCTTCTCTGTTTGTCTTCTACCTTGCTTGTTCTTTTGTCAATCCCCAGGTTGCCACCGCCCGCAGATTAATCACTATCCTACCCAACGTCAAATCTCCTCCACCAGAACATATCTAATTCATTTCCTTTCATTTTCCTTCCACGCCACTTCAGCCTAAAAGCCAAGAACCAAACTCACATGCTAGTGCGACTATACAACCATTTGAACTTACTTACACTCAAAGGAAAAAATCGCAATTGGGTAATAATAACTTAGATAATCCCGACAACTAGCTCTTTGTACCGGAATCAAGTCCAAACACGAGGATAGATAACCTTGATATTCCTATCACGCTAAGGACAGGCACCCGTATGTATACAAAGCAGCCTATTTCAAGTTTTCGGATGTGTACAAGCTTGAAATGTACAAGTGGTAGAGTCCAGCCTGAGAGGGAGTATTAGGAAGTTAGTTTGTTTCTTATTTCTATCTTAGTTAGTTTCCTTATTTTTAGGAAAGTTAGTTCTAAGCTTATTTTTTCCTATTTAGTACGGTGTAAAACTTTGTATTATTCAAGTTTCTGAGGAATAAAACACGATGCCTTTGTTTGTCTCTTTCCTTTCTTAGCTTTTAGATACCATACAGAAAACAAAAAACACAATAGTTAAGGGGGTTGTAACTTATGACCGCCTTCAAACTGTGCATTATATTTATTGAAGAAACCAGGGGTAATACATAAATACACTAAATTTAACATAAACATATCAACATCATAAAGAGAAACTACTATAATTACAACATATTAAATGTCCAAAATGCTATCAGTTCAAAAGTCCAAAGAATATGAAGATCAAATAAAATGGTAATCATACTATGCTAGTTTACACTTATCAGAACGATCATCTCATTTTCAAATATTTTCTAAAGATTAGTAATGATCATCATGTGACTCTTTATTTCATTAAGAAATACTTCTTCGATAATCATTAATAGTCAAATTTAGAAGGATTAAAGCCATTTTTGGTCTATGTACTTTACCCTAATGCTCATTTTCATCTCTATACATTCAAAATCTTAGATACGGTCCCTGTACTTTGTGTATTTTGTTCAATATAGTCCTTGTTGCTGACATGACAGCACATGTGACATATGAATGAAAACAACATATTTTTTCCATTTTTTTTTCATTTACAGGTGGCCATATAGCGTGACAGGTAGTCGATTTTGCTAACATGGACTGACATGTGTCTTGTTAATGTGGCTCCAACATGCCATGTTAGCAAAAAAATTTAAACAAGGAATTTAAGTTACGTGGACGTAGCATGCTGATGTGGAAAAAAAATTTAAATAAATAACATAATTAATTATTTGATAAATAATAATAACTACACTAATTACAATCAAATTAATCATCCTCTCCAATCAAATCAAATTAACAACAAAAAAAACTAATTTTAATAAAATTAACAAACTTCACATTCAAACCTAACCCTAGCTTTTCTTTCACCCGATTGAAACCCATCTCTTTCCATCTTTTTCGTCGTTGTTCACGGCCTCAGCTCCACCCCTACGCTAGCCTCAACTATGGCACCATCTACGACATCATTTCCGATGAATCCCTTCCAAGCATTGCCTGCTCTAGCGTGCCGAATCCGGTATTGTTTCTCATCTTGGATGTCCCAACCGCACTCCAACTTAAGACTACGGATTTTGAAGACATTGACATCCTCGATGGCCTAAGAGAGATTTTGGGTCAGGGTCTCAGAGTCGACGCCAGAGAACTCGGCGACAAAATACTTCTTCATCTCGAGCACGCCGATGTTGTGGCGAATCTCATGGTTGCAATCGACCGAGTCAGCATCTGAGATAAGCACCATGCAAACCTCGTCGACCATGATATGAACTCCACCAACAATTGTGATGAAACCCGATAACTATGATGTTATGAAACCCCAAGAACCATAGACAAGATTGGTTAAGCCTTGTGTCACCTAACAAGATGAAAACCAAGACTTCGAAGGATTGAAACACCACACCAAGAACACTTAAGAATCTCTCAGGGATCAAGGTGATAAGTTTGGTTGTTTGAACGCCACAAGAATTAACTTAATAAGTTCAGGAAGTTCTTTCAAAAACGAAGAGAAACACAAGACCTCATAATAATTTTCTGAAAACCAAAAACTAAACTCCAATTCATAATGCTCATACTATATACTTGGAACAACTTTCCAAGCATATGAAAAGTCATAATAACTACAACTTTAAAAGAAACACAAACATCAACATAAGCCATGCAATAACTAAATGATTAAATTTAATGCTTTCACGTTTTTAGGCCTCTTGGACTTCTAGAGATAGCCAAACGATTCATTCCCCTATTCAAACCATGTTGGTCATGTCTTTGCATGTTGATTAGCCTCTTCAATTACTTTAAAGTCATGGACTATACCTTGATGATTAATCGAGCCCATCTTGATCCTTGTAGATTCAGTCTAATTCTCTTGGATTAGCCCATTTAGTGCGTCCTTGAAACATTTGGCTCTAAGTCTTGTAATTAGGCCACTAGAAAGTGACAAGGGGTCTTGGGCAACTTCAACTTCACACCTACATGTTTGATCAGCATATCCGGCTCCTTTATTTGTATCAGACCATCCCCATCTAGGTTTGATTCAATTCTCAATCATCTTCTCTTCTTCTTGTTTTGAGAAATTCTTAAGAAAATTTACACAAGTGTTTAATTTCATGAATAAGTTATTGAAACTATGGTACTCAAGCTCCATTTTTTGTTCCCTATCTTGATTCATGGATAGCAAGTAGAGAGATCCAACAATCTGGGAATCAATTTGAAAAATCTTAACAAATCGTTGAAATTTTCATGAGTTCTTTCGTCTCACTATTCTCTGTATACTCTCATGGGGGTTTCCTTTGAATTTCGATCAATATTTTTTCTTTGGATCTTGATCTAATTTCCTTAGATTTTTATTAAAAAGTCCTTAATGAATCATAATAAAAACTTTCAAACAATATTGATTGGGTATTAAATTCTCTCTAAAACCAATAAAAAAGATCCTAAAATCACACTAGTTTCCTTAATTTGAAATTATCATCTGAGACCATTTTACCGGTATAATTTCAAATTTCCGAGTCTTTTTGTCATTTCAATATAAGCTTAAAGGTTATTATGGCCATTGATGACTGGTGACAACGGGAAAAACGGATGGACAGCTATTACGGGATCCGCAACGGGAGCACTACCAGCTCTGATCAGACAGCCAACAGTGGCGGATCAGGATCTTGGACGAACCAGTCACCTATGCGACGGCGGAGATTCACGTCACCTTCACCGAACGCCTTCCTAAGCTTGGCCTTCAACACCTGAGTATCAAGCCCCAAATCCACAATATATAGCTAAAACCTTATAAGCATCATATGTGATCCTCTCCATGAACAAGCCTGATTTTATACTTGTATTTTCATGATTTTGTAAGCTTTATAAGCATCACATGTGATTCTTGTTTAGAAAAAAAATTATAAAAAAACTCTACTTTAAAAGATTTTTTAGGATTTTGTTTTCATTTTTTATGTGTGCCACGTCAAATGCCATGGCCGTGGCCGCCTGCCTTGTGGTATGCCATGGCAGCATGCCACATCAGCCCTAAAATTGGTCGTTCCAAACATCCACATCAGGGTCCCACATCATCATGCCACATCATCCTTAACACACCACGTAAGCTGCTAAATCAGAAAAATTAACCATCTTCACACTGCCCTAGAATAAAAAATTAACTGTATTCAGTCTGTATGCCACTTGTATTGTCACGTTAGTACCGGAAACATATTCGTACAAAAACCCCAAAGCATAGGGACCGTATTGAAAATTTTTAAAGTATAAGGACGAAAATGAACATTAGGTCAAAGTACTGGAACCAAAAATGGGGTTTATCCAATTTATAAGTGTCAAGAGTTCCCAATAATAAAGAGTAAGAGGACATGATAGCATACCTACATTTTACGTCAAAGCAGAACAAAACAAATACTACAACTCAGAAAGAATTACGACTTTTAAAATGAAAGAGACAGTGTTCACAAATATAAAATGCTTTCATTCAAACACCAAAAATATATAAAAGAGAATAGAAACTCTCCCAAAAAAAAAGAGTTAAAAACTATTCTAAAGCAAGTGAAGAAAACATGTCAATCAATGTTAAAAATGCACAGACCTAGAAAACTATTTTATAGTAACGACTGATTTGTAAAATACAACTAGAAATGTAATTGGACAATTTAAGCTCTGAAGGCCTGATCCTTGTCCCAGATTCTTGTGCTTAATTGGTTATAGCAAATAGACAAATACTTAAAACCATGATAACTAAAGCAGTTAAAACAGAGATAATTGGTTGTTATACAGATATCAAGTGATAAGCAAAAATGCTTGCAATAATATTGAGCTTGTAAGCAAAGTCCATTAGAATATTTTCTCAGATTGTTTGTTGTATAGATTTAAGGATGCTAATGATTTAAGCAGAGAGGAGACAAGAAACTTTAAATACTCTAAAACTTTTTTTATTTGTTTTTTTTAAGAAAATTTTCTTGTTTTCTTTTTGTCTCCTGCAGGGCAATATGCAAGCCTGCAACATCACATGGAGAAAAAACATCCCTTCGACCACTATTTATTTAGTATCAAACCTTCTCTTCTTTTTATCTCTATCACTCTCTATTGAAGGTAGTCAATAAGACTTACAAATTGGCAACCACTATTGGTGAAAAATTAAGAGGCAGTGCAAAGTCAAATCACATTAGTCATTAATAGAGTTGTTCACTGATACAATAGTTGTACAAACTCAGAACATACCTTTGCAGTATTGAAAGCTACAGTCTTGCAATCTGGCAAGATACTCACTGACCAAGGAGGTAAATCATAAACTTCACCAAAAATTTTAACTTTGGTGGATTTGCGTTCATCAATATTTGCAAGAAAAGCAGAGCATGTACTAATGTTTCCTGGCAGAGTTGAACTTGTGTCTATATGCTCACTGGAATAAACATGTGCCTGCAAAGAGTTCAAAGAGCTATACCCAGTATTTAATTGTAACAAAAAGAAAAAACCAGAAATGAAAACAAAATAAAAGTACATAGGTCATTATACAGAAATACCAGCGGTATAATATGATATCTAGTTTGCCATATGTTTAGGAATAATATATATATATATATATATATATATATGGGGAGGTGATAGTATAGGGCCGGCCGGATTACTGTTCATTGAAGGTCACCTCATTTTGAGGCACTTAGAGAGTATTTTTTTTCCAAATCCAACCGTATGGATGGAAAGAACATCGAAAAGAAGCTAGTATGTCGATTTTCATACATTTTTGTGACCGTATGATCATTCATCTTAAACGGTGAAATTTTATAGAAATCTTAACAGGTTAAATTTTCACCCTTTAAAATGAATGATCATACGGTCACCAAATTGTATAAAAATCGACATGCTAGCTTATTTTTCGATGTTCTTTCCATCCATACGGTTGGATATGGAAAAAATACTCTCCAAATGCCTCAAAATGAGGCGACCGCAGATGAATAGTGATAAGGCCGGACCCATAGTAACATGACTATATATATATATATATATATATATATATATACAGACCTGATAAGGTCAAGCCTGTGGTCGGCCCGTTATGTGAGACGCAGCATCAGGCCGAGCCGCGGGCCACCCGAAGCTCGGCCCAATGCTGCACACCTAGAACAGGCCGGCCGCACTTGCGACCGGCCTGACCTTATAAGGCATGTCTATATAAATATATATAACAACTACAACCTTGGCTCTAATTTAAATGTTTGGAATCACTTTGATCCAAATGAATTCAATGAAATATTGGTTTCTTCTAGCTCTTGTAAACAATCAAGAATATATGATAGTATGTTAGTGTTTCTGGTCAAATAACAAATTGAAATATAATGAACCACAAGAATAACTATACCAAGAGGGTACATAATCTCTTAAAAACACCAAAAATCGAGATGTTAGTTAATTGTTGTCTTTGAAGGGCAGCCCGGCGCTATAAAGATCCTGCTATGCGCAAAGTCCAGGAAAGGGTTAGACCACTTGGGTCTATTGTACACAGCCTTACCCCGCATTTTTGGCAAGAGACTGTTTCCACGACTTGAACCCATAGCGACAACTTTACCGTTGCGTCAAGGCCCCCCTTTAAATGTTATCTTTGAGAAGGAGAAAAAAAAAGAGGCCATGGTAAGAAAGTGTTGATAAATACTTTACAAAGATGATCTGACGAAATAGGATATGATTATTGGTTTGGTCATCATTGGATCGAAAGATGGAAGTTCGGAGAGTTTGTAATATGCAACCTCTAGAAACGAACTAATGGCAAATAATGAGGAAGTCCTCTCTGCTATAAGCCAATAATTCATTGTAACGTTTTCTTTGAGGGAGGATTAAGTATTAACAATGAGCTCAACATGTGTTTATCAAACTTGGAAGGCAAAGTTAAAATATTAAGTTCACATAGAATTACTCTTTCCCTGTACAAAGGAGATGTCCAATAAGAATGTTTAGGGAATAAGTAGCGGAAATTTATTTTTTCTCAAGTGAGAATTGAGTTTATGGTACTTCACTGTTCATATTAATCATCATATGCATAATAACAACTAATATAGCATCTTAAAACAATAGAAACCAGAAATCATGACAAACCTCTTGCCGTAGTCCCAGTTTTACATATTGTGGTGAGTCATCAACAACAATGAGTGCTGGTTCACAAAGCTTTATAGCCATATGCAGATCTTTCAAATGCCCCCACTTAGGTTGATTAAGAATACCTAAGACAAGTACTTTAGCATTAACTTGAAAGAATCAAACCTAGAAAATTTTAAAAAGTTTGAACCTCAACCTGGGGACAACCAATATTACAGAGATAGCTCTTATAGGGTAATACACATACCATATTCATCAATTGGAGCATCATAATTATAACTAGTTATTTGGAGTGGACCCCCAGCTGTTCGTTCAAAGTTTGTTCCTCCAAAAAACTGTTACAATGAAAGCGCAATTAAACACCTTTCGAACATAAAGGTTTCTCTAGATATTCAAACAATTCTCACTTGCAATAATGTGCTACTTTAAGCAAGAATCACTAAAATATTTTAAATTTGAAAGAAAAAATTAGTAATACAGATGATAACGCAAATAATAGAACATCTTGTAGGCTAATTGCATAGCACTAACTTAATGATCTTCAACCAATGATATGTCTTGCCTTGTTCCAGCTTATATTTCTATCATTTCTTTAGCAATACTTCTGTAGCATAGCTTTGGCACGTTATGTAAGTGCAACTGTAACCTAGCAATAGATATTACCATGTAATAGTTGTGAAAGCTTCCCCCACGTTGGAAAAAACGAGCTACAGCAAAAGCATTGTCTTCGACAGGTCTGTGAGGTAGTCTCCCACCCCAAGAGGCATACCTTTAAGAAAAAACATAAGTTGTCATAAGCGAAGTTTATCACATAATTAGGTATGGATCAAATGAGCAAAGAAAAATTAGTTTAGTGCTTTTAAATAAATTGAGATTATCCTTGAACAGCCCATGATGCTTGGACAAGTATATACTATAGCACCCAAGAAAATTACCTTTTGACTATAAAACAACAATTCTCAATGAAGAATGTGTTTCCCCATTAGGAAACTCTAAAAGTAATACATGTTGGAAAATGATAACATCTGCTAAAGAATGTCCAAAATTTGTGAAAAAATTTTGAAACAAAAATCAATCAGAATTTAAGACATAGATATCTTCACATGTGAATAATTTTCTAGCTTTGTGGGAGAAGATAAGTTTTTAAAGTCAATCTTCTTTTGAATGACACATTCAAGAGGAGCCTGACATCAACTAGTTATTGGTTAGATCTTGAGAATGTGATGATTTCATGTCAATTGAGGGTATCACGACAAAAAGGTCCTATATGCAAATATGAAGATTTAAGGAAGTTACATGCAAATACAGTAAATTAGAAGAGATTTATCCATTTAACACCATTGATTTTCAAATGAGGGAGGCAATAGGCAATTTAGTGATTTCACTCATATATGCAAACAATGTCCTTAAGCATAAAAGTAAGATCATACCATCCATTCCAATCCTCTGTCCAAAGTGCTGGTTTCCTATAAGAGTTAGGCTTGAAACCATCACAATAAAATGCGTTGCAAGAATTTATCTGTAAAAGGAAAATAGAACAAAAGCAGTGGCCCACTTATAGTAACAAAATCTTGCAATCTAATATAAACTCAACAAGCGTAAAGGAAAAAAATTTGGGCATAGCAAACTTGCTTAACTAGATATTAAATGGTATGAGAAGACAAAAGATAAAAAAGATAGAAATAGAATGACATACAATTGCAGCTGGGGCATCAGTTTGCCTGCACATGACCCAAGGAACACCTGCACCTAGGCCAAGTGCCATTTTAGCAGCCCATTTTATGTACCTTTTTCCACTCTGACCATATGACCCTTCAATGTTGCCATATTCATTCTCAATCTGTAACATGTCTATTAGGTCAGTAAAAAGCATCTAATTGAACCAAATAATGGAAATTGAAAGAGAAGGAATGGTTTCCCCAGGAAATTTACAAAGTTGAGGAGTTCAGAACAGATTATAAAAGCAAGATCTACCAGAGTTATAGGATGTTATGGTTAACTCCAAATCAAGACCCTATGATTATATAGTGAACAATTTGTGGAATAATTGAACCAAATAATTGAAACAAAGAGAGAATTATCATCTTAACAAGCAACTCATGGGTCACATAGTTTAGCAAAAATTACACACACAAGATCTGCCATATTTTGTTGGAATTATGATTAGCACACAAATCAAGACTAATTGATTATCTAGTGGTACTTTACAACTAGAATGTAAAACATTTTGGCGAGTGCTCTCAAGTTATTATCTTCTTTCTTTAATGACAAAATACTAACCAAGACCACAAAAAAGTAGAATATGATTTCCAAATTGCACTCAAACATTGACGGAGCATCAAACATATCAAGTATAAAGATCATTACTTCCAGTGTGTTAAAGGTATTAATTAAGAAAATGATAAATCTTTGTGTAAGCCAGTAAAAAACCGAAGTTCTGAAAAATGCAAACTTTTGTCCATCAAACCAATGAAGCTATAAGTTGTTAGACATGAATGCATTATCTTTAAGAAAAAAAGAATGAAGGAAAGAATCAAAGATTCATAGTCTTATCTTAACCTGTACTAATATTATTGGACCACCTTGCCATGAAAAAAGGTTTTCCTGCTTCATCAGATCCACAATCTTTTCAACAAATCTTTGCATCTCATCCTGAAAAAAGATGTCTAATCAAATATTTTAAATTTCCAAATATCAAGAAACAACTCAAAAATGCAATTTCAGTAGACTAACATATCCAACATAAAACAAACTACAAGTGTTGATGAATTTCCTGTTTATTGTTACCTATTTTTTAGGGGTTAGTTTCCTAATAATCTTTTTAAAATAAAGGGATAAGGAAGGTTGTTTCTTATTATCTCTCTAGTTTGAATTATGTGATTTGTTCATTAAATTAACAGATTGTCAGTTTCTATAATTGTGGAGAATCATTGACTGATTTCTTGTCAAGTTTCTCTATATAAGGCCTTTGCCTTTCACGTAATAATACATCAGAGGAGAATTTTCTCCTATTCCATATTTATTCATGGTATCAAAGACCAAGTTCAGAACTGCAGTGCCGTTGTCCAGCGTTGTTCCACGTATAATTTCAGTGTTTGAGTTGTATATATGGTGATTATACCCTTATACTTACCTCGGGTGTTTCTATCACACTCGTTATATATTCTGATATACATTGTATTCTATGATGACTTATAGAGATTATTATTTATCTTTTTCTCATTCTCTTCCTCTCTTCCTAACATGGTATCAAAGATAGGGTTTTAATCCTTGGTGCTCCTCATTGTTGCCCGCCGCCGCCTTGTTCAGTCAGCCGTCGGCCTCTATATCTCTTTACCCAGCCGTCGGCCTCCTCCTCTCCATTTTTGTGATTGTCGGGCCTTCTCCGATCTACCCACAGCCTCTCTGCTGCATCCCGCAGCCCTCACGAGCCTTCCTTGATCCTCCTTGCTACACCCGTAGCCCCCAAGAGCCTCCTTTGATCTCCACTCACAGCCTCCTCTGGTCCTTCTTGCAATCCACAATCTCATGTGCATGCAGGGTATTCATTATTTCGTTTCATTAACTCTGTTGTCTTATGCACACCAAGTGTTAGTTATTTTGTCTCCTTATGGAGGATGTCTTCTTTAGTCCTCCTCAATTCTCTAGTGCCACCTCTGCTTCCTTCTATGGTGGATTCCGGTCCATTCAAGACTTTGTTGGTGTAATAAATAGGCCCTTGGATACCGTTCTCCTCCTTAATCAATACCAAACTGACCACTACGGGGTGGAAGCCAAGTACATGTACAACTCATCTCCGGGATAAGGTTTGGTTAAGAAAAGTAGGGAACTATATCGTTTTATCTGCTGGAAGGCTTTTTCATAGTCCTCGATCCATTCAACTTTTGGGGCCTTACGAAGTGCTGTCAAGAAGTGGTCGCTCTTATCTCCGAACCTCGAAATAAACCTTCCGAGGGTTGTCAGCCTCCCGTTCAACCTTTGAATCTCCTTGATCCTCTTTGGGGTTGGGTTGGGGGTTGGGTTGGGGGGGGGGGGGGCTCATTTCCAGGATGGCTTTAATCTTCTCTGGGTTGGCTTCTATTCCTCTTTGGGTCACCATCAACCTCAGGAATTTCCCGGATTTGACTCTGAACACGCACTTACTGGGATTAAGGCACATCTTGTACCTCTTCAATGTCCTAAAGGTCTCTTCCAAGTAGACAATATATTGGTCGGCCTTTTCGCTCTTCACAAGCATGTCTATAAAATACACCAAAGAACCTGTGTGTAGATATCTAAAACTATGGACTATAATGAAAACTTGCAAGGACTCATTTTTAATTATACTTTAGGTCAAGGTCTAAATTAAAATTTTGCAAAAATAAATAAATAAACAAATAAAATATCAGCCTTGACTCCATTCCTTCATGAGCCTTCTACAGCCACCATCATCGATTGTTTTTTTTTTTCTCTTAAAAATCTCATGAAAAGTCTCACTCTCTCTTAAAAATCTCTTGTCCTAGTTTTCGAAGGTGTCTATAAGAACTTTATCTCCGTCCTTTCCCTTGCTCGTCATAGGTAAGCACTGGAATTCAATTCACTGGAACACTATTAGTTTGGTTCCATTATGTTGCTTGGTTTAGTAGTTGTGGATCAATATTTAGGAACTTGGGGAATTGGATTTAAAGCAAAGTGATTGGAAGTGTATATTAGGCATCTTTTATATTCTATATTATATAGTTCTCAAGACTTGCAAATTCTAGTTCTATTACACCATGACCATGATGTTTTCATTGTTGGTTACCTTGTTATCCACGGTTATTATTTGAGTCAGTTCTATATTTTAGATGAAATGAACGATAGAGATGATTGTCAGTTAGCTGGTTTACTAATCTCTTGTCTTGGATGGTATTATTTTGCATGTACTATGAATTGTTGTACTTATCCTGCTGGGATTTCTTCACTTATTATGGGGCAGGGTTGTTGCTGACTTACCAGTCTATTGTTATGGTCCCAAAGGGAGTGTTTTTCAATTTATTTCTCAAACATATCACACCGTTACATATATGATATATATGTAATACTCTTTGCAAATATAAAGTCACAAAATTCAGTACTTAAAGCTCAGTTTGAGCTTATATGTTTATTGGGAAATAATCTAAGGAAATAGAAACTCTTAGCTTGTACTTTAGAATGTAAACTCCATAGCAAGGGAAGTGAACTAATACCATGGAGAGATTCCTGCAATTTAGAATAACCACTAGGAATAGGATATATTGAAGCTATAGAACTTATGTATCTCAATTACTAAGATTATATTTTTCTTTCTAGATCCTGTTATTGGTACGAAAAATTTGAGGTGCGGCTAGGTTGAGTTGGGATCTTAGAGGTAAGTATTCCACATATAAATTAAGTATTTTATACAAATTCATGAAAATTATTTTCACTATAAATGAATTGATTATTGATTTTATGTGATATTTTAAAAACACTTTAAACAATCTATTTTCTATACAAAATTGAACCATGCATGTATATTGGGTTTAGAGCTATTGCCGATTGGTTGCTTAAAATGCTTTTAGTTATAGCTATTTTGTTTCGTATGTTATATTTTTCCGTAGGATTTATTGTGATTTCCATATATGTCTCCAAATATGTCTGTGTTCTGACCTTTGACAATGGGATTAAACATTGACCGTGTCGACATGCTTCTGATATGGACAAGTTCAGCCCGTGTTGTCGGTGTTAATAATGCCTTCTGATTTTACAGTGCAGTCAGTGATAATAACGGCCTTCTGATTTTACCGTGCTATTGGTAATAATAACAACCTTCTGTTTCTGACTCGGGCAACCTAATAAAATAAATGGAATTTTGACCCATACCACCAGGGTTAACAGTGATCATAGCATGTTAAGGAGACTTATTTATTTTGAGACAAGTATAAACCCGTTGTTTTTATGATTCTGCGATATCTTCTGAATATATTGCCTTACAAACATATTGACTTGATTTAGAACTGCTTCCGTGATAAAATGTACTTATGATTCTTCTGTTGTTTTATCTTATACTATATACAACTTTATTTATGATATAAAAAATTCTACATGGTTCACATGTTTTTAGTGGATGCTTACTTAGCTCCCAAGCTCATTCATATATGGTTCTTTTCTTTTTAGATTACGAGGTGTAGATAGTTTAGAGGGTTGACAAGAAAAACTCAAACCCATACCGAGGCCCACCTATAGTTTTTGAACCAGTTTGTAGAAACCCTTTCGTGTGTATATATATATAACCTTGTGGATTATGTGGTCTTAGATAATGAGTTTAATTTAGTGTACTACTATTTAGATTTGTGATTATTATGTCCCATATTAGTAACTGTAAATAGCTATGCATACACAGTGGGGCCCATCCCCACACGTATATGGTTGGTATGCCGACATCTGAGCTAGGTTCGGGCATAACAATGTTATCTACATATGCCTCCACATTCCTATCGAGTTATTCTATAAATACTTTGTTCACTAGTCTTTAAAAGGTCTCTCCGGTGTATTTCAACCCAAAAGGCATAACTCAGTAATAATACATACCCTTCTCCGTGATGAATAAGGTTTTTTCCTCGTTTGATCTGGTTATCTTGCTTTGATTATACCCGAAAAATGCATCTAGGAAACTCAACAATCCCTAACCCGTGGTGGAGTCAACCAATTTATCGATCATGGGAAGGGGCAAACTGTCCTTAAGGCAGGCCTTGTACAGGTCGGTAAAGTCTATGCACATCCTCCACTTCCCGGTAGCCTTCTTGACCAAAACCACATTAGCCAGTCACTCTGGGTAATGTACTTATCTAATAAAGCCAGCCCTGAGAAGCTTGTCCTCGTCTATGGCTTGTTATCTTTTTTTTGGGCGAAATGTCTTCTTTTCTGAATCACCGGCTTGCAAGAAGGGTCCATATTTAGACGATGCTTTATGACACCCCTTGCTACTCCAGGCATGTCTTCAAGTCGCCAAGCGAAGATGTCTGCGTTGTCTCTCAGGAACGCTAGGATCCTTTCCCTCTATTTTCCTACAACTTGATCCCGATCAGCATGGTACGCTCGGATCAGTCCTCCGACAAGGGAACAATGTCCAGTTCTTCTGCTGGGCAAGCCATCTGGGCGGCTCTCTCCTCAACTTCCACCTGAGCTTCTACAAGGCCCGTTCTTAAGGAGGTCTATGTAATACTGTCTAGCCGTGGATGATCCCTCTCATTTCTCTGGGAATTTCACAAGCAGATGGTAGGTGGATACAATAGCTCATAGCGCATTCAGCGCGGGTCATCCTAAAATAGCGTTGTAAGGAGAGGGGGAGTTAACAAGGAAGCTAATCGTTACGGTAGACTGCTTGGGATATGTTTCGGTCGTTAGCTGAAGCAAAACCATCCCTTCTGATTACACCATTCCCCTATAAAAGCCTACCAATGGAATTGTAGCGGGCTGCAATCTCTTAGGTTGGAGACCCAACTTCCAATAAGCACTCTTGAATACGACATCGATCGCACTTCTTGATACCGGGTGATGAGGGAATGAAATATGAAAGGTCGTTTGGTTTAAAATGGAAATCGATTGCAGATTAAATAAACTGGGGATAAGAGTTCACCACCAAGTCTAAAATCACAAAGGGATACAGAAAGTCACCACCCCAAGGATATTAACAGGGATACAGAACAAAACACTCACCACTCAATAGCCCCAACCAAAGAGATATAGAGATAAATTCACCAGTCAATGGCTATAAGTTTTCAATTCTAATCCATTGCCCCCATTGGCTTGCATTACATCCTTTTTTAGGTACTTACATGACTTTTAAGCTTCCTAGGTATTTATGACATCATAATAACAATATAGAAATCCGAAGAGTCACAACAATAACCAAGGAGACTCATGAGAAAACCTAAGAGTCAGCACAAGAACCAAGGAGACTCATAAAATTAAGCCATTAATGCACTTTGAAACCCTAAGAGACACCTTAAGAAGATAACATGAGATTTATTGTCATGTTGTTCATAAGTAGGCCATTAAATGCCTTCCTTGGTGATGAAGATATTTGAATTGACTAGGTTCAATGAATCTGATTGTAGCATAGTAGGCACTCCTGTGTCACTTCCGCCATCGACTAGAACCCTTTTGACATCATAGTCGGCAATTCTGACAGTGACCACCAATGCATCAACAACAACAACAACAACAACAATAACTAAGCCTTAATCCTATACTAGATGGGGTCGGCTATATGGATTCTCTGTTCTTATGTCGCTTTCAATTATGAAATAAAAATAAAATAAAAGGAAATAAAATAAACTGCAATAAAATGAAATAAAATGAAAAATAAAAATACATAAATAAATAATAATAACAACAGATAATTCTATGAAAGATTGGGATGTTAGAAGCAGAACAGTATCCCTACAAACAAAGCTAAGCCAATGAAAGAACACCTTTTAACCGACTTATCGGTAATCCTATACTAGGCGGGTTCGACTATATGAATTCTTTGTCTCCATGTCGCTCTGTCAAAAGCAAGATCCGGCTCAATATCTAACATACGTAGGTCCTTAGACACCACCTCTCTCCACGTAATCCTAGGCCTACCTTTACCCTTTTTCTTACCTTCTACAACTAAACTATCACATTTTCGAACTGGAGCACCTGGGGGTCTCCAGCCTACGTGTCCAAACCATCTTAAACGCCCTTCTCGTATTTTATCTTCAATTGGTGCAACATGCACCTTCTGTCAGATGTGTTCATTTCTAATCTTGTCCTATCTTGTATGACCACTCATCCATCTTAACATCCTCATTTCGGCCACATTTATCTTATGCATATGTTGAACTTTAGTTGCCCAACACTCACTCCCGAGTGACCACTAATGCATCGTCATGGGAAAATCGGATGCTTCTTCATCATCATCCGAGAAAGAGATTGGGGGATTTACTCGGATTCGCTTGCTGGGTGCCTTCGGCCAGGTTTAGGATTCAGCGTGATCTTCAACGACCAGATCTTCTCCTTTGTCTCCACTTAGCCCCCCGACGATGAATTGGATCAGGTTATAAGGTCGGTCTGTTGGCGAGTGAAGGAGATTGTTTCCAGTCTCCTCTTCGGTAAGACCGTTTCAGCTACGGGGATTATACTTTGCTCCCTGATTTCTTTATGGATCTAGAAAGGGAAATACCTCTCGTAATTATCGGGATTGACATAGTTTTTCAATCAAAGAGGTCCCACAAACAGCGCCAACTATTGATGCCGATAATCAACTCCTCCTTGTGATCAGAGCTAATCGGGATCAACCAGTAGAATTTGTTGTTGGGAGGCTCCTGGTGTTGTTGATCGTGCGTGCCGGAGCTACCGATCTTTCCCTCTCGAGGGCGTCTCTTCGTCCTCTGAGATAAACTACACGAGTAGCAGTCCAAGGAGTGATTCCCGGATTCTCCAATGATCAAGTTAGTTCATTGGATCAAGGAGGAAAAAGACGAGATAATGGGAGACAAAAAGAGTTTGAGATAAGAGATCGAGTCTCGGTTGAGTGATGTAATAAGAGAGAACGAGGGAGAGAAGAGTAGAGGCGGCTCATGAGAGGTCCGAGGAAGTCTTTCTCTTCCCTTTCCTCCCCCTTTTATATCTTTCCCGTCCGCTCCTCCACTGTAAGTGGCTTGGGCCCCAAGCAACCCCTTGCTTGAGTACCAAGTAAGCTCCAACTGGATGCCAGCTCAGACAAGGTCTTCTAGAGCCTCGGCCAAGCTTCCAACACACTCCTACCGAGCATTCGGCCTTTTCTGGAAGTCTAGTTACTTGAAGGTAATAGAGATAGGTATGTCATATATGCTAACAAGGAAAAGCACTGCAATAAAAAAGTAGAAATAAGTATTAGAAGCTTTAAGACTTAGGTCAGTTTGCTACTTCCTTTCCATGTACCCTATGTTATCTTTATAAGATGAATCATAAAACTTATCATTCATTCAAGGAATCATGTTCCTATTTTGCAAGCATCTCAACCAGTAAGTGCAAAATGATGATGAACAAATCAAGTATGTTAAGGTCCACCAAATCTTGTTTAAGTAAATTATATGATTTTCTAGTATCCTATTCTTCTAATAAGATTTATAGTGTAGATGAATTTTTTTGAAAATATAGAAAACTAACTTAAGAGAAAGAGAGTCATTTAACATGGGAAGATGGCACTCTACCACAATTAAATTCAATAAATAAGATTATAACGTGCCCTTCAAATATAAATCATATACATATCAAAAAGTAATTGTCACAAGTTCATTCTAACAAAACACAATACCTTAAATGGTGCATTGTCAGTTCGGAATTCAATGCCAGGGACATCACGTAACCAAACTGGGAAACCCCTGTAATAAGTATCAAACTTTTGCAGAGTTAGAAGCCATGAAAATTGTCTAATGGCAACTTAATTCTTTGAAGTATCATGAATAGACATTGAAGTGTCCAAGATGTCAAACTATCCCAGTGTTCAGGATGTAAAATGGCATTGGGCATTAGGTATTTGGCAAACAATGAATAAAAAAATCAAGTTGTATAGAACCACTAATTCTTGAATGAATAAAGTTTGAGCTAGTTCATTGCATCTATCTTAAATATCGGATTCATTTATCACCAATTTAAATAACATCAGAGAGAAAAGAGACCCGAAATTCCACTCTGCACACACATAAGGTCCAATGCGCAAAAGAAGATAGAGGCCATTTGCACCAACCAGCTTTGCAAACTTCACAATATCATATCTTCCCTCAAAATAGTACTGGCCAAAAAGCAATATGGTGTTAAACTAAACTAGTTCAAAACTTCAGAAATACTCATAATTGGTACTACAATTGAATTACAACAGATGAATAACAGCACCTGACTTCTACTTGGCTCATGACCACTCCAAAACACATATGTCTCTATCACATCCGCCCCACCTTCCTTGCTCTTCGCAATTAAACCTGGCCACATCTGAAACAGCCTGCAACACATAAGAACTGGAGACACTCGAAGAGGGATAAAAACTGAACCAGGGGTGCTAAAATTTCAATTAAAAGAGAACTAAGACAATCAAATAACACCAGAGCCAAAGGAGGGATCTTGATCATAAAGGGGGGTTTTTGCAATTTACATGATTTTAGAGATCTAGGAAGCAAGACAAATTCTGCAAATTAAGTTAAATGAAGTTATATAATCACATAATTGATTGCCATGCTACCACACCAGAAACACTAATAACCAAACAAAAAGCAAAGTAGGCATACCTCCGGGGTGGCACGGGGGTAGTGAATACCGGCCGAGATGAGCATGCGGCGCCGCCCGCCAAGAATGAGCGCACGGTGATCGTAGCTGACGTTGAAGGGCTTTAAAAACTCGCCGTAGATGATGTCCATCTGAGTTGCGGCCATGGCCCCGAGGAGCAGAATACATCGCCACAACCCAAACCCTAACATCCCCCCTCTCGCTCTCTCTCCCTCGCTCTCTCTCCCTCGTTCTCGATTTTGTAGAGACGAGTGAGGGAGACGAGTGAGGATGGAAATGCTGATCACGAGGCTTTGTTAACGTTAGTGTTGTCAGAAGGATTAAGTAATTGGATATTTCCACATACCAAAATCCAAATCCTCATCCGAAGGACCTCTTGACCCGCCATAATTCATCTTTTCTTTTTAGGCGGACAATTCTACAAGACCTTGGATTAAAATCCAAGGCGAGTTTACTTGAGTGGCCGGTCACAAGAAACTTTTTCAAAATTCTAAATAAAAACAACACCTTCTCCCTTTCACTTTCACTTTATTTTTTACTCTCTCTTTTTATCAGATCTGGGACGAAGGCGATCGGCGATCGGCAAGGTGGGTGCGCAGTTCGTCATCCGGGTTGACGGCAACAGCGGTGGTGGCTGAGGCGATGGCGATCGACAACACCGTGAGGAGTTCGTCCTTCGGGTGGATGGTTGGTCTCATCGCGCAGTTCATCGTCCGGGTTGACGGCAACAACAGTGGTGGCTGAGGCGATGGCGATGGGCAACACCGTGAGGAGTTCTTCCTTTGGGTGGATGGTTGGTCCCATCGGCTTCTCCAGCTGAGGCGTCCTATGATTTCTTCATAGATTCCTGTGGTGGCGGAGGCGATGGGGATCGATTCGTGTCAGAGAAGCAGTAGAGGAGGAAGACGGAGTTGGACGTTGATTTGGAGATGGAGGAGATGAAGCATCCGACAAATGCATATTGGGAGCTTCGTGTCTCATTTCGGGACCCGTAGCACATATCGCCGGAGGAGGATGATAAGGCCCTATCTAGCTCCAAACATAGCCTCGACTCATTGACGAGTTCGTCATCTATGTGGATGGCTGTTGGCGGAGGCAGTGTTGGAGAAGTAGCAGAGGTGTGAGACGTCGATGGACATTGATTTAGAGATGGAGAAGATCAAGAAGCCAATGGTGAATGCATCTCAGGAGCTATGTGTCTCGTTCCGAGCCCTGTTGCACTTGTCATCGTCGTCGAAGGATGTTTCCGTGTCGAGCTCCAACCTTAGCTGCAACACTAGCGATGGTGGTGAAGCGGATGTCCTCCGATGCTCTATGAACTTGTTTTTCATCGACCCTCCTACGTGCGAAAGATGAGATCGAGGTTGATAGATCCGCCTCTGGCAGAGAGCATGAGCAAATCGAGATGGATACCGAAATTGGGGCGGCTGAAGTTGTCAGATGCTCGCGAGGATGATGATGATGATCCTTTCACCGAAGAGGACCTGCAAGAGAACTTGAAGTGCGATAACTCGAGCATCCTCATGGTGATTTAGTGGATCAGCCTCTTCGTCATCGCGACAGCATTCTTATGCATCCTCTTCATCAGATCCCTCCAACGCCAGACCGTGTCGGACCTGCATTTATGGAAATAGACGCTGCTCGTGTTGGTACTCTTTAGCGCTCCATGTCTCATTCCCGGACCCGTAGCACATGTAGTCGGAGGAGGATGATGAGGCCCTGTCTAGCTCCAACCATAGCCTCGACTCATTGACGAGTTCATTGTCTATGTAGACGGCTGTCGGCGGAGGCAATGGTGATCGGATCGTGTTGGAGAAGTAGCAGAGGTGTGAGACATCGGTGGACATTGATTTGGAGACGGAGAAGATCAAGAAGCCAATGGTGAATGCATCTCAGGAGCTATGTGTCTCGTTCCGAGCCCCGTCGCACTTGTCATCATCGTCGGAGGATGTTTCCGTGTCGAGCTCCAACCTTAGCTGCAACACTAGCGATGGTGGTGAAGCGGAGGTCCTCCAATGCTCTATGAACTTGTCTTCCCGGCGCACATCGACCCTCCTACGTGCGAAAGATGAGATCGAGGTTGATGGATCCACCTCTAGCAGAGAGCATGAGCAAATCGGGATAGATACCGAAATTATGGCGGCTGAAGTTGTCAGATGCTCGCGAGGATGATGATGATGATCCTTTCACCGAAGAGGACCTGCAAGAGAACTTGAAGTGCGATAACTCGAGCATCCTCATGGTGATTTAGTGGTTCAGCCTCTTCGTCATCGCAACAGCATTCTTATGCATCCTCTTCATCAGATCCCTCCAACGCCAGACCGTGTCGGACCTGCATCTATGGAAATGGACGCTGCTCGTGTTGGTGCTCTTTAGCGCTCCATGTCTCATTCCGGGACCCGTAGTACATGTAGTCGGAGGAGGATGATGAGGCCCTGTCTAGCTCCAAGCATAGCCTTGACTCATTGACGAGTTCATCGTCTATGTGGACGGCTGTCGGCGGAGGCAATGGTGATCGGATCGTGTTGGAGAAGTAGCAGAGGTGTGAGACGTCGGTGGACATTGATTTGGAGATGGAGAAGATCAAGATGCTAATGGTGAATGCATCTCAGGAGCTATGTGTCTCGTTCAGAGCCCTGTCGAACTTGTCATCGTCATCGGAGGATGTTTCCATGTCGAGCTCCAACCTTAGCTGCAACACTAGCGATGGTGGTGAAGCGGATGTCCTCCGATGCTCTATGAACTTGTCTTTCCAGCGCACATCGACCCTCCTACGTGCGAAAGATGAGATCAAGGTTGATAGATCCGCCTCTGGCAGAGAGCATGAGCAAATCGAGATGGATACCGAAATTGGGGTGGCTGAAGTTGTCAGATACTCGCGAGGATGATGATGATGATCCTTTCACCGAAAAGGACCTGGAAGAGAACTTGACGTGCGATAACTCGAGCATCCTCATGGTGATTTAGTGGATCATCCTCTTCGTCATCGCGACAGCATTCTTATGCATCCTCTTCATCAGATCCCTCCAATGCCAGATTGTGTCAGACTTGCATCTATGGAAATGGACGCTGCTCGTGCTGGTGCTCTTTAGCGCCCGCCCAGCCTCCGTATTCATTATCCGTATCATCGTCATTTCAAATGAGCGCAGCTTCCTGCTCAGGAAACGAGTGCTCTACTTTGTCTATGGCGTGCGGAGGGCCGTCCAAAACTGTATCTGGCTCGGCCTGGTCCACTTAGAATGGCATTACATGTTCATCGAGAAGGCCTTGAGGGAGAATTGAAGCACGACATTGCCGTAGGTCCTCCTCTGCCTCCTTATCATCACCATTTTTCCGGCTCGTGAAGAACCTGATCGTGAAGGTGCTTGCCTCCTTCTTCCATGTCAGTACCCACTCCGACTGGATCCAGGAATCCCTTTGCAACCAGTATGTCATTGAGGGACTGTCCAGTCCGCCATTGATCGAATTTGAACATATGAAGGAGGAAGAGGAGAGGGTCCTCGCCGAGATGTGGAAGCCACAGAGGTATGGCTCTAGGTATGTCTCTCTTCACCATTCACTTATTGATATATGTTTTATTTGGTCCTTAAATTCCACATCTAAGTAATATTTGCTTTTCATTAGAGGTGAGCAATTAAGCCATCATGGTGCCTAAACGACTGGATCATGAGTCAATAAATGAGAATGGCAAGAAGACAGCATATGCTATTAGAGGGGAGCTCTACCTGCGGGCTTCAGAGCTTCAGAAAGAGGGAAAGAAGGTAAGTTCTTTTTTTATGGATGATGTCTGAAATTTTAAGTTTGTTCAGATCTAAGGATAGCTTGTTCTTCTTTTTTGTTTCAACCATAGAGAGTTGGAATTTCTTCTATGTTTCCTCGTCTATTTTGTTCAACCATATTGAAATTTATCATTTGTTTGTGGTCAAAATCTTTGTAATAACAGTGTCTTTACTGTATAATGAAGTATTAATGTGATGTATTTAATTTTGTATTGTTTTTCTCACACTCCTTGCAGATTATCTTTACAAATGTTGGCAATCCTCATGCTTTATGTCAGAAGCCTTTGACATTTCATCGTCAGGTTCATTACTTTGACCCAATTAATTTTCCTCTACACTAGTGAGTATTGCAGAGGAGTGCATGCTCGTTTGTTAATTTCTTCTAAGTGACTGTTTGGAAGATCGGAGTCATTTTATCAACTGTCTCTTTTTCTCTTTTTGTACACTTTTTTTCTCTTTTATGACCTTTGTTCGTGTTTGTCTCTTGTTTGAACTTTATGAGTTCTTCAGAACATGCCATAATTGCTTCAATTGAAATATAATAAGTAGCATGCTGAGGTTTCATTGTTATTTATCAAAATTTTCATGAGATGATGAATGGTTATATTCAAGTAGTTGCATTATTGAAAGTTCCATTTTTATTAGGATGATCCCAATGTGGGGCTTCTATTCTCAACAAATGCCATTGCAAGGGCTAAACATTATTTGTCAATGACTACGGGTGGTTTAGTTACCACGTTTGCCCACTTTAAACAGTTTTTAAGCCTTCAAATGGTATGTTTTATCAGTTATCAACAATTGTCGCATTGTTTTTTCTAGAAAAAAATAATATTCTGTTTGCCTTTTGTGCCCTTTCCCGGAATCTTATATTTCCTAGCTAAGCAATGAGCCTTTAAACCCTTTAGACAAACACTTTGACATGGCAAAAACATCTTCATCTCCATATGTTGTTTTTATGTTTCTTATTGATGTCTTTATGACATTTTATCTTTCCTAGTTTTGCTATGTATATACATCTCAACTTCCTTCTATTGCAAAACTTACCCTTTGTGCACAGTGCTTTTTCTCGTTTTCAATCATCATTTAATAGTCAACCTTATTAACATTAACACCATGGTAATGTTCAAGCCTTTTTTTAAACAAATTATGTTCGATATGGAGTGCAATTTTTTATCATGAAGGATCTCCAAAGGGTACCAACGAGCTTGTAGGTTTTAGTTTTAGTGTAAAATTCTTCTAATCTTAGTAACTTATGCCATGTAGATTGTGATGTAAGGGGTGTGAATGTCTGATCTCAATGAAGCTAAGTACCATCAATCTATGATTATTGCACTTGATAATTTGCCATATATACATGGAAATAAATATTTTAATTATTTGAACCAAAATTCTTTTCTTAATGTGAAGTTTTATTATATGTTTTTAGTTTTTATTCATAATGGATTCACTGCATTATCCAGTTTTCTAGCAGGGGCTTGGTAATAGTAATTCTTGAAGAATAATCATGAATATTTGTTTTGGTGATCAGTTGCATATAGTGATTCTTGTGGTCTTCATGGAATAAGTAAGGAAATTGTTGATTTTATTGGGAGGCGTGATGGGTACCCTAGGTAATGTCTTTGGCTTCAACTATTTTTAGAGAGTAATAGAAGTAGTGTTGAGGAGCTAAATTCTATAGTCCACTTAATTTCATGATTTTGGTAAATATAGTGATCCAAAGCTTATATTTCTTACTAATGGGAGGCCAGCAAAGGTGTCATGCAGATGCTAAATATCATCATCGAGAATGAGAAAGATGGTGTAGGAGTCCCTCAAATGCTGTTGGAAAATCAAATGCCTCTTTTTGGGCTTACTGGCAAATTTTGGTTCCAGTTCCACAATACCCACTATATGCAGCTGCAATAAGCTTAAGCTTATATGGTGGTATATATATATATACATAGGAATTTATCATTTTGTTGGTGATCCGCACTTAATTGGTTGGGCAAATGGAATTGAAATTTGGTTTGGACAGGTGCTTCATGTCACGCCCCGAACCTCGGCCCGGGCACGTGGACCAACCGGCCGTACCCAAACAGGGACTGACCCCTATCCAGGCACAAGGCCTCAGAGACCCTGTACAGTAATTATTCAGAGATAACAACAGCGGAATTTCCATAGATAAAAGGAGTTTATACAACTCCGTACAAGTTTGAATAAAAGTACAATACCGGGTTTATACAACCCCAGACTAGGATCTAGTCCAGTCACCCCTAGAAATCCATAACAACGAAAGAAATACAAGTCTCACACACTGAATAAAGGAGGTACGCAGACCTCAAGATACAACAAGCTCCGAGTCGACTACTCGGTGAAACCCCTGCCTAGGCTCGTCCCTACTCCTCGTCTGAACCTGAGAAACACAATCAAGTGCATGAGCCAAAGAAGAGGGCTCAGTAGGACCTCATAAAGCAGTAAAAGTGGCAAACGCCATAAACAAGGAGTAAGAGAGGCAATAAACAAATCTGCAAGTGAGACAACATTCACTAGCAAGCTGTCTGCATCTAAGATGTGGATAGATCCACGGATGTACTCAATCTCCTGGCATATGTGATACTAGGATGTCTACGACATCAACGACACCATCAGCATCGTCTTCGGCCTAAGCCGGATAGCGCTATAATCATGTATATATGGCCAGAAAATATCACTCTCTGACTGAGCCTCCGTCCGATGTATCATGCCTGTACGTAAGAGATTGAAAGTACCAAATACCTAGTGATAGGTATACACACATATGTACATCCAAGGCAAACCACATGAATATACATATGAAAATAATGATCCCTCGAGATCAGAAGCCAAACATATTTAAGGAGTAAAACTCAAATCAAATATGTATATAAAAATATAGAAAGCAACGATCCCTTGAGATATAAAACCGACACATATCCGATGTCCGTCTCGAATATATGTTGGGAACCTCTCAAGGGAATAAGAGTGCCAATAATAAAAGCAAGATAGAAGAAAGCAATACTTGTATAAGAATGTAGAAAGCCACTATCCCTTGAGATATAAAACCGACATATATCCGATGTCCGTCTCGAATATGTGTTGAGAACCTCTCAAGGGAATAAGGGCGTCGATAATAAAAGCAAGGTAGGAGAAAGCAATACTCACAAAATGCAGTGCGAGATCCTACATGCGGAGAGGAATCCCTAATCCTGCAAATTAGCGTCTCACGCGTCCGGATCAGGATCTAGTAAACAGAACACAACCTAGTTAATGATACTTGATACCCTCTATCATGCATAATTAAATGGTTAAAGTGGGCACACAGGTCCCCTGCAAAATCCTGTATTTTCACTCTAGTGCGCAGTCACCGAGAACTGCCAATAACTTTCAATCCGCAAGTCGGATTTCCTCGATTTAGCTCTCATTAGAAAGTCCTCTTCTTCCCCTTTCTAATGGCATGCTAATCGTGCCTATCGGGGTGTCATTGCTGCCCCGAACTGTACCCTGAAGGAGCAGCCCAGAATCGATTTCGAACGAAAATCGGACAGCACCTCCCCTGTTTATCGGCTACCGAAATTATACAACCATTCACACATACGATCCATTACACATGGATTTCATCAATTTAACATTCAATTTATCCAATTCCATTTATCCACTTAACATACAATTAGTTTAATTAACCCCCAATCAAGGTTTAGGGTTCACCGTCGTAGGGGGATGCGCGCGTGGGGCGGGCTGCCGAGCTTGCTTGGACGAAGGGAGTCGGTGTGAGGATCGCACGAAGGCCACAAGAGACTGGCGGTTCAGTGCGTGCGTCGCGTGGGGGGAGGGGCCTTGATCCGGCCGCGCGTGGCTGCCGGCGCGTGGGCGGCGCGTGCGCGTGGAGGCGTGAGCGAGGGCGCCTTGGTAGGGGCTGCGCGCAGTCTTGGGGTCGCGTGCAAGTGGGGGCTTCGAGATCCAGGGGTGGGTGGCTGCCGTGGCGCAGCCCGCATTCTTGTGGATGCATGGAGGCGTATGGTCAGGTAGGTGCGCTTGTAGAGGAAGTGGGCGATGGGGCTCATGGGGAAGCACAGGTGGGCTTGTAGCAGGGCCGGCGACGAGGAGTTCGACGGAGTGGAGGGCGCGGGTAGGGGTCGGGTGCGGCTGAAGAAGAAGGAAAAGGGGGGAGAGAGAGAGAGAGTTCATTCTCTCTCTCTTCTTCTTATCATATATTAAAGAATTATTTATTTTAAAATTAATTAAATTAGTTTTTTATTCAAGTCACATGATTACTGTTCATGCACATGTCTACTATGCATGCACGGGTCTACTATTCCGTGTGGGGTCCACCGAAATAATTCTCTCGTCCCCGGGGCCCGACCTGGATCCGCGAATCTCGGTCAACGGTGCCAGCGACACTGGCGTACTGTCAAACAGTAAGATCTGTCTCTCGTCAGACCAGATCCGAGAATATCGGCTTTAATCGTTTTCTCTAGTCACGGGCTTACTGTGGCATCACGGGGTCGTTGCTGTCCCCGACTTGATCCACATTTCCCGGGACTTTATCTTTTTCCTGTTTCCTTCTCGGTAATTGATCTGGATTAATTAATACTTAGTCTGGACTAATCAATACTTAGTTAATCGGAATTAAATAACAAGGTGATAATTCCCTCGAAATTATCTGTTAAAATATCTTAAATTTCCCATTTAAGATTTAATAAAATAGAAGTCTTTATTTATTTCGGGGCGGGCATTACACTTCACCTTAGTTTCCTCTTGTTGTGGCTATGGAAGAAGCTCATATTGTGACTATACGATGAATTGGTTAGGATTATATTTGGAGGGAATTTCAAGGCAGAAGTGGATTTTATTTAGTTATGTATTTAGAATAAAAATATAACTCAGTTAAACAATATTTGTAGTTATGAAGACTATTTACACATCTTGTCTTCCTTGGATTTGCTGAGTCAGCTCTATGAGAGTAGGTATGGCAGTTGGTTTCATCTTTGGTTTTTTGCTTTTACTTGTTTTCTTTAAATCCGCACCAAAGTTCTCTTTCTCACTTCTTAAGGCTTAGTTGTTGTTGTTGTTGTTGTTGTTGTTGTGCTTTAATTCTTGCAGCATGTTGTTACTCGCAAGCCTTTAAATGCATACTTTGCCCAGTCTAGATGTCCATTTTGTACCTATCACTGATGGCTATTTTGGACGGCGTTATGCATCTGAATTGGGCATATTATGCATTTGAAGACTCGAGCTCTCAATGGTAAGGACGTACCAAAAATTTGCGGACCAGGGTGTATCAATCAAGCACATTGGTGGGTTCTAAAGGTGCGTTGGCACAGTAGTTAGAACCAATTAATTCATTTGATTGTTATTCATCTTTGGCATGGTTACCTTGACTTGGAAAGTGCTTAGGTTTTGTTTTGCTCCAGCAGTAAAATAAAAATCTCCATCTTATTATTTACTCAGCTTGGGAGCTGTATTTGAGTGCCTGTTTTGGTTATAATCTGCTCTACCGAGATGAATGCAGGTTTCTAGACTCCTTTATGGTAATATATTTGTCCCCAACCTTTCTTTATTCTCTTGGAACTTCAGATTTGCTTTTGAAGGTAGTTCACTGCCTACCCGTCAGTCATTGTAGTTTTCTTTTTCTTCTATTTACTTGACATTTAATTTAATTGAATGTTGTACAGTTTTTTCTTATTCCAAGCTGCAAGGCGCCATAGCTATTGAAGAGAGGGAGTAAGCTATTATGACATTGATACTTTACGTCCAACTTTCTCAAATTGTTAACCTGTGCCTCATAATATGTTGATCTAGCAGGCTAAGGTTGTTACACAAATCAAAGTCTACTTTCCCTTGGAACTGTTAGGTGCAAGTGAAGGTTGTCAATTTATTCTTTTTCGGACATCTTTAATTTGCAAAATCAAGTTTAGATCACAAACTTGTAAAATCCATGAATTTTCGGAAATAAATATTTTGTTATTTCCTTGAGAAAAATATTAAATTATTTATTTCCCGCGATTAGTGTGGTGTTGGACTAAATGATTTATTAAATGGAAATTAAATTATTATGGGGTCTGTAGGGACCTAATAATAATTTTGAAAGAATTGAGGACCTTAAAGAAGTTTTCCCCTCTCACAGTCTTGGACCTGTGTGTAAATTTAAAAGTATTAGGGACCGCTGATAAATTTTCCACGAGAACAACTCTATAGAGAGGAAATGAACGGCTGAGATTAAATCATCTCATGCCGTGTTAAATCTCGAGACGTTATAACGGACAGGGAGGAGCCACGTGGCGCGCTCAGGGTAAATCCATCTGATTGTGGATGGATACGAGGTATGAAAAGAAGGACAACGAGGGGAAGGACTCATGGTGCGGGCAATTGTGAACCGTTTATCTTGTGGTTATTAATATCGCGAGATAAGGGACTGAGATCTGACCGTCGATCTCTAAGTATCTCGACGGTTAATCTAAAGGAATGTCGGATACGAGGAAAACCAGATCAAATCGTAGCCCTTGATCATAATTAAACGATCACAGCCCTTTATCGGAGAAAGCCTATCCCGAAGCACCACCACCATCTCCCCCAGCCACCAACGGCTGCGAGAGCCCCGCCGTCTACTCCGTCAGTTACGCGCGCGGGCGCCGGCCACTTGAAGGCGAGGCTGTTCGCATGGCGACCCTTCGCCTGGCTCCTCGAGGCCTATAAAAGATGGAGACCTGGCTCGGTGTTGGGTACTGAGCTCCAGTGAGAAGCTCTCTACTTTCCGGCGAGGTGACAGTCAGAGAAGAGAGGAAGGAGTTTGCCAGTGGTAGCGGGGTTTGAGCTCACAGTTCAGCGCGGAGTCATCGCGTCCATTCCCAGGAGAAGGAGTGGGCGAAGTCAGTGGAGGGAAACATGCAGCCACAAGTAGCGCTGACCGAAGCTTCACGGAGAGAAAACAGAGGCTTTCCCCGGATTCTTTAACACCGATCGTCGTCAACAAACCCCCTGTAAGTGCTTTAAAAACCCTGTAGAACACGTAGGGATGATTTTTGCATGCATTTAGTCGACGGAGTGAGCTCTTCAGAGAAGTCCATCCCGTGGCTGAGTACAGTGAAGCTTCCACGGTGAAACGGGAGGCTGGGAGTTTGGTTTTGAGCTGGAGGAGGCTTGCGACAAAGAGCCGGACCCGGAGGAGCTCTGGCTGATCACGCATGAAGCCAATCACGCCAAGGCCGCTGATCACCGTGTGATGGCTGTCGCGATAGAGAGAGAGAAAACAATGAAGAAGAAGGAGGTTTATAAAAAAAAATTATTAATTAAAAGGGTAAAAGTTTAATTAAAGCATGCGACTATAGGGGTGTGACAGTAATATAGTTAATTAAAATAATTATTTATTTTCCTCTCTCTTTTTATGAAAAACATTAGTTAATTATTATTGTAATTAGTAATTAGCTAGACATGGCATTAAAATGGGAAACTATAGAGTGTGACATATTTATTTGTGGTATTGTTAATTTGGATGAGTTTTGTTATTTAGTAACAAATATTTATTAAATTGTGTAACTTAGGCATGTGACATTTAATTGAAGTAATAAAAGAATTTTTATTATTTGAGTATGGTTTTAACCTAGGAGGAAATGATAATCATTTATATTATTTCAAACTTAGGTTGTGTGACGTCTAGTATAGTGTTGATTAATTAAACAAAGTAATGTTTTAATTGAAATGGTGACTATAGTTTGTGTGACAAATTATTAGCATGATTAATAATTTTAAAACTATAGTGAGACATAGTTGAAAAGTTAATTGATTAATGAAACTGATTAAAGTGAAATACTTTAGGGTGTGACACATGTTCAACTAATCAATTAAAGGTTATAATCCTTGAAAATAGAATCTAGGATTGGTGATGATTATTAGGTTTGGAAATATAAGGTTTTAATAAAAGATGAAAACCTTAGTGTAACAATTAATCTAGTAATGTCTCTATTGATAGTATTAACACTATTGATCAAATAGTTGTATAGTTTCGGTAACTATATGGAACTATAACTATGTGACATAATAATTAAGTAATTATTATTATGAAATATTGAAATGAGGTAAATAGAAATTAATTAATTTTTTAAATTTGGATAATTGGTTATGTGATGAAAAAATATTTAGTAAGGAAGCTAAATAAATTCAAAAAAAAAAAAAAACTATTAAGCCCTAAACGAGATAGACCTTACGGTCATAAACTACCAAATGACCAAAAAAAAAAAGCCCTTCAAAGGACTAAGGTCAAATTAAATTGTGCAATGGGCTTGAAATGGGCCCAACTCGACTAGAGTTGACTAGGTTAGACCAAAGTAGGTCTAAAAGTCAACTAAAGGACATAGAAACGGGAATAAGGGTTGGTAACCCGAGAGATGGTCCTTAGGACCCGTTAGTGGGCCTAAGCCCAACAAGTACGTAGGTCATGCATGTGAAAGTAGAAAACTTGACTCTAACAGAGTCCATGTATGCCAGATACTCTCAGGGGAGACGTAAGGCATTTCAAAGGAGTCCAGGAAGACATTTAGTCTCTCCAGAGGTAAGTTCACTTGCTTAGTTTCCACCCGGTGTTGGGTTTTCTTGGACTTGCTATGTATTCTTATTACATGCCCTGCTGATGCCTTACATGCTGTTCATATCTGTTTTTTTTTTTTGAATCCTGTTGAGCATGTATGTTTGTTTTCGGGACATTGGTGTCCCGGTTTGCTATGTTCTACTGCCCGGACTCAGTGGAGCTAGGGAAGCTCCAATAAAGGAATGTTCAGGGATAGGACCCCCTGACTTTCCTGACAGCCTTACCAGAGAAGCAAATCTCTGGAGGTCTTACCTGCCAGTGGGAGTGGTACACTGACCGTGTTAACACGTAGGAGAGGTAGTTCTACCGACCTGTGACCGGAGGGTCAAACGATCGTCTAGGTCGTTCTTACAGCAAATAGTTGAACATACTGACCCGGAGTAAATTTTGAGTTCTCTTAAAACTCAATACAGAGCCCGAGGGCTTTTGTATCAGGGGTCGTACCCTAGATTTATTTGTGGTAGACTCCCAAGACTACTTTGTTGGTATTGTGATCTCATTGATTGACATATTTTCTGTTTGTGTCATTGTGACCCGCAGGGGTACTTACTGGGCTTTCCATTCGAAAGCTCATGTGTTTTCTCTTCCTCTTTTACAGATTCCGAGGTTTAGGAGGGAGTGGAGCCTGAGGGGAGGGCACAGAGAGACCAGAGGTTTTAAGAGTCTCCTTTGTCCTTAATCTTTTATTTTATGAGCATTGTTATATGTAGGACCCGTATAGGGACCAGACTATTATAGGGCCTACGGACCCTGATGACTCTATGTTCTTATGAACTCGAGTTTATTTTTATGTTATGGATTGTTATCTGCTTATCACATTATTAGGACTTGTATTCGAGTTGAGTTTATCTCTACTTTAATACGGCCGGTCTGTTGACGTGCTCGAGGTCCCGGAATCCGGGTCGGGGCGTTACAAAACTTTAAGAAAATGCATGCACATAATGGAACTGGAATCATTTAATTGAGATTATCATTTGAAAATGTTCTCATTAGTTTTTGTTCAATCTGCAGATTAGGAAGGCCAAGGATGCATTAGCTTAGCGCAACACTCAAGGGAGTGGATGAATGAGATATCATAGCTCATAGCTTTGGCCTCAAACAAAGTTTTGAGCATATGGCTCTTATCTTCTATTTTTTAAGATTAGAAATACCGAAATAATGAAATGCTTATGTATCACTACATTGGCCGGTTTTGAGAATCTATCACCTATGATTAAGTTAAGCATGAAGAAGTTCATCTCATTTTCTTATAAAATGCATAATTTATGTTTGCCTTTATAAATGCTCAATTCTATTTGCTTTGCTAAGTCAACTTTAATTTGTGACCGGTCTAAATGTAAATGGTAAAATATTGTTATCCTTTTCTCATTAATCTTAAAAATCAAACTATGAGAAGAATGGAACGAGTTTTGACTGGTTTCGATTCAATCATGGTTATAAAGTTGTCCAAATAAATGATAGCACTGTAAGAAGAAAATATATTTTGGTAACTAATATAAATCAATGTATTGTAATTGAGCATTTATTTATTTCCATAACTAATGACAAAAGTTTCAAATAATTTCGTAGCTAATTTGTTCAAATAATTTTTCATCTTAATCTAACAGCTTTAAATTTCAATGTTCATCATAAAGATCTTAGAATATTAGATTAGTCAATATTATTTCCAATTTAAGAGAATAAGTTTATAATGCATTATGTCATTCATACCTTGTAAGGCACCTTGCCTTGCCCTACTTTGCACCCACAAACTATATAACCCCAACCCTACCTTGCACCCTAGCCATTTCTTGCTTTGCACCCCAAGGCTAATTTTCCTGGGCTAGATAGCAAGGTATCTTAGAATTTACCATCATTCATGTGTGTTTTAGGTCTACCTTGCACCTTCCCTTGCCTTGGGACCTATAGCAGCAACCCCCGCACCTAAAAATATACTACCCTGCACCAACCACCACCCTAGGTTTCACCCTAAGGCAAAAGACCTTGGGGCTTAACCCAAGGTACTTGAATATTGGTTCTCAATGGCGAAGATTGTTACTTTTTTAGTGTCCATAAGCAACAAGAACATCACATTAAGTATTTATGTACAAAAAAATATAAGGTTGTATCTAACTGTTTACTACCATGAGATCTATCTTTTTTTATTTGTAGAGATAATTTGTACTCAAGGTGAAAAATCATTGTAATGGCGAATATTCGACCCTCTGTTAAGGGGAAGAAGCTATACATGGACGAATAGGCGGGAAACACCTATCATGGTTAGTTTGGATCGATTCCTTGTTTCACTTGAATGGATGGCGGCTTATCCGCGAAATTGGCAAACGGCCTTACCGCAGGTACGTTCAGAATATGGACAACAGAGGCCATAACACTACTCTTTTGCACATAACAAAAGTTGGAGCAACTCAAAAGGATTCAGGGATATGGTGAAGGGTTCGTGGAAATAGAATATCGGGAATGGGGACCTATCAATGGGCCAGGAATATTACCCTAATATTGGGCAGGAGAACCAACAAGCTCAATGCCCAGGGTAAGATAGTCCTCCTAATGCGCATCGAGGAGCAAGACATGAAAAGCGAACAAATACAAATATCGGATACAGAGGAGGTGTCACTCCATACATACAAAAAGAAATACGACACTTCAATCAGACTATAAGACAAGCATTTGTGGTAATTCTCTCGTATCACTTGGCTTAACGAAGAGGATCAGAATACTAAAATCTTTCAAGTGCATAGCAAATCATAGTTTTAGATCATGTATTTACATTTATCTAAAAAATTAAGTATTTATATTTATGCCCATGTATGGGTTTAGATATACACTTGTATTATGTATAATACCCAATTTATTTTCTCTATTATACAGAACCGACCCTTTTATTATAATTGGAGCATTTTAATCTCTTTATTTTCACGATTAATAATTTTTAGTTCCCTCCCTTATGTTATAATTTGAGGCTTTTTGGTCCCCATATGGACTGAAATTTCTCAATCGTGAAAATCCAAAGACCAAAAGGCTCACATAAATTGGGTATTAGACCTTGTATATATATATATAGGGTAAGTATTCCCCTCTTGACAATGTTAAGGATTCCAACTTACTGGTCTAGTCCCATTGACTCGCTTCTCATTGTAAGTAATGCTTATTATACGTCATTCCAAAGATAAAGATAAGGAAAGACAGTAAAATGAATCCCCTAGCCAAAAGGATTCAATCCAACCACAGGTTTCCCCACGGCTACTAAGTCGTTGGATCAATGATGGTTTTCTTTCTCTGAAGCAGCACTTGCAGCACCAGTTCCATATGAAAGATTTGGGTCTTATCCGTTATCTTTTGGGTCTTGAGGTTGCTTATGGTCAGCAATGTTACTTAGTTTCTCAGCAGAAGTACAACTCTTATCTTATCTTATCATTCGCGTCTGCCTTACTGATACTCGGGCTGCAACCACGCCAATTGAGATTCATCGCCGGTTTTCATCTTGCGATGGTGAGCTACTCTTCGAGCCTGCTCGTTATTGACAGATCGTGGGTGCGCTAATAAATGGAGTCCCATCTTGGCACATCAGACACCGCAAGGGACTGGGACAAGGATGCTGTCTATCCCCCTTTACTTTTCATCCTTGATGGGGATAGTTTCGCTACAATGTTCAAGCGAGCTGTGCGAAGAAGTCTCTTCAAGGGATTCACAATAGGGAACATGAGGTAAGAACATCGACAAGCAATGTTGTCCTCATACAATCTACTAGACATTAACTCAGGTTGAAGTATAAGACATTAGAGTCCTAAAGCTCAATTTAGAACCCCAACTGGGGTTTTGCCACTAACATTCATTGTCCTGCACTGTCCGAACGTGGGTCTCACCCCATGCGAGGTACCGTCCCTCACATTCGAAGCGGTTGGACGCCTCTCTGCCAGGTGATCGCCACATGGCTTCTAAAGTAGGGAACATGGTAACTATTTTCTGTGTAGAGCCACCCATGTATTTGATTTTCCCCTATATATATATATATATATATATATATATATATATATAAAATAATAATAATAATAATAATAATAATAATAATAATAATAATAATAATAATACAAAATGAGTCCTTCACTATCGATCGATATTACTAAGCGGAAGAAACGGTCGCAAATATTTTTATTTTTTTTGTTTATAAAAAAACTAAAAAAAACGGAGAAAGTTAGATTGGGGTAATGGAATTTTCTCCGATTTTTTTTTTTTAAAATTTTAAAATTGTAAAACACGATCGTTGTTTCTTGGTGGTTGTTATACCACGTGATATCACTGCCTCCATGTCTCACATAATTTCAAATCGCAAACTCATCTTTCCGTTCGGGAAGTAAGATGAATTGGTAAGGAGAAAAGTTTTTTTTTTTTTTCAAACTCCTGTACTATGTAGGATTTTTCATTTTAATGATACAGACTCTTTTGCTATATTGGATGCGATCTGCTATAAACTTCTATCTCCGTTTGGAATGGAGGGGAATTGGTAAAAAGAATATATATTTTTTATTTTTTTTATTTTTTTTCAAACTCATGCACTCTTTGTGATTTTTTATCTTAATCATTCAGACTCCTGGGCTATACGCTAAAGACTTTTGGATGCGATTTGCCGCAAACTTCTCTCTCTGTTAGGGAAGGAAGGGGAATTGATAAGGCGAAAGATGTTTTTTGTTAAAATTTTTTTTTAAAATGATTCAGACTCCTATTGATCATGTGTCTAACAACAATTACAGAGTCTTCTACTGATCCCAAAGATAATTCATGTCTGCATTTGCCATTTACTTCTCAGATGAAATGTGGAGAACATGGAGAGATACCAAGCATAGATAATAAAAGAATCAATTTTTTTAATATAGCAGCCTTCCTCCAAAAGAGGTTTTTTTCTTTCTCCCTTAATTTTAAGTTTTGGTTGTTCCTGTTCCACTCTTCTGGCTTCTCTGTATGCAAACCCACAACATTTTATTTAACCCATCATAATAGTTAAAGATTTATCGTTGTACAACCAATACAGGATTTTTAAAGTTAAAAAAACAAATTCGTGCTGAAGAGAAGTCTGCCATGTAGCAAGCTTTTAAATTTTTTTTTTATTATTTTCCATGATGATGCATGTTTCTTATTGTGGGATCGAAAATACGCGCCTGGCATCGTGTGACACCAGACGATATATCGAAGCACAAATATCATTTTTTTTAGTTTTGTGGGTTCTTTGATTCCTAATAGAGGCAAGCCCCTATTATTAATTACCCCAGACAATGTCTTGGGAACCTCCGATTAAGGGCAAAAGTACAAGTAAAGGCAATAAAAATATTTCATTTATTTGCATAACATAATAATTTATTACATATAAATATCATCACATGGTTGTATGTACATATTATTTACTTATTTATTCATTTATTTAAATGACGCCAACTTCCACTGTGTAACGTATGCATCGCCACTTTGCGTTTCATCGGCCGCCTCAAATTCATGCTTCGTCGCCGTCTTGAGGTTTGTGCTACTACATTGCCACCTCAAGATATATGCCGCCATTGCTTTTTTATTAACCGTCTCAAGATGAATGCTTCATCGCCGCCTTGAGACATGTGTCGCTCTGAAGTTAGCTGCCTCAAGATGCATGCTTATCGCCGCTTCAAGATTTGTGCCAATTCAGGATTTGTACTTCATCGGTTGCATCGAGATGTGTATTTCATCATTGCATCAAGATGCGTGCCATTCTGAAATTTATATTTCATCATCCGCTTCAAGATGCGTGTTCTATCATTGTATCAAGATGCGTGTCCGTTTAAGATTTGGATTTTATCGACCATCTCGAAACCAATGTTTCACTGACGTCTTGAAACGGGCGCACATATACACTCATGAGTTCAATGCCCATTTCATTAACAATAATATATTTTATTATTATTATTATAATATAATTAAATCAGCTCCTTCTTTTAACGGGGCTCGGCTAGTAATAATATTTTGGTCCAAAGGGGATAAGACCTTTAACTCCCATAGTTTTGGTCATCAAGTCTCTTTGACTCCAAATATGGTAGTCAACCGTACCTTCATTCAATTCTTCATCATTTTTTTTTAATTATATTTTATTATTATTTTTATACTAGCAGCCATTAATTCAAGGAGGCACATGAATTTAACTCTCAAGCAAGGGCTTGATGTATGGTATGATATTCCACTATCTAACTCTCCAGCTTCCCAAATGCAATTGCTTTGTTTGTCATTTTGATTATCCAATTAGAATATTCCACATTTACATGAAATGAATTACTTAGCAAAAGAGTAACATCCAAGCTGCTGTGGCCCAAGAATTACATCTTTAGTTTCCATAATTCAATTCTAATCCATTGATGCATTTCATCGAACATCTGCCGAGCCCCTTTTATATAACCAAGCATTTAGCATGTATTTGGAATGTTTTCCCAATAAAATTTACAATGACTTCACATAATGAAATTAATTCTATGACATTCTTCTAGCTTTTAACCGAAAGGAACTGCAGTAGCTTCACCAACAAAGACGGCATCATTTTCTTCATCATCTTCGTAACTGTCATCATCAATGGAACTCTTGAATTCATCCAGTTGATTATGGTTCATCTTCCTTCTAAGGATTGAAAATACTATGCTTCAAGCAATTACAGGCTTAATCATTATTTATAACCTTTTTTAAGTGCTTGCATTCCTCTTGGGCATTTCCTCAAACAAGTCATGTGCACACTATAATATCCATGGATAATAAAACTTGAACAATTAAGCATAGCATCGGTTTACATACATTTCATAACCTCATAATGCTCTTTCCTCCACTAAAGTTACAATCATACTTTTACCTAATAATAACAATTCTATGGTGTTCTTCTTGCTTGTTGATTTTTTTTGTTTTTTTTTTTTGCAGCCTTGGACGTCCTTCCTTCCATCATGTCTTCTCATTCTTTGGACAATTAGTTAATAGGCATAGATCACATCATTGAAATTGTTGCAATTCTTAGATGAGTCAAGATTTCTGCAGCAAGATGAATCACCACCTCAGAAATGTCACCACTGCCAAGTCCAAAGAGGATTTCCGGGTAGACCACAGCTCGCTTTATATCTCTGCCGACAATACCAAGGTGTGTAACAACACCATCAATACCCCACTCTTCTGTGATGATTTATTTTCAAGGAAATTCTTTAATCCAGAGGTAGACTTGGAAACAACCACCTTCAACTTCAAAGAGTATAAACTTTGGTTACCAAAGCTTGTTGCAGGTCCTCCAGCTTCATTCAAGCTCTCTTATGCCACTCAACACATCTATCTCTTCCCACAGGATCAGAAAGGCCATGCACATTCTCATTATCCTCAAAACAGTTTCATCAGGGTTGATGTTGTTGTTGTTGTTGTTGTTTTTTTTAAAATCCAAAGATCTTCTCCTTACCGATTTTCTGTTGCTTCGCGAGGTCGGCTTTGGAGAGCTACTTCTTCTGCGACATCGGCTCCATCAACAGTGATCATTGGTGGCGGCGTTCCTCAACGGCGATTATTTCGGGAGTCTTGTTGGCGGCGGTCAGTAGAAGACTCCGTTTATATATATATATATATATATATATATATATATATATATATATATATATATATATATATATATATATATATATATTATTCTCCATGGCGGTGATCGTCGGACTTCGGCAACAACGAGACTGTGGATTCCGGCGGGATTGAAAAGAAACAAAGGGCCTTTACTTCCCGGTGACGAACGAAGGAGGGGTTGATCTTCTGTGGTATTACAATATACGGATGGATCCGAATTTGTTTCCTTCGGCAATGCCATTAGAAATAAATAGGGCCATTTCCGCAACTGAGCATACCTATGGGGGGAGTTTCATCTCCTCCTTTTTTTCTCTGCCTCCCCACTCGAATAGACCTAGGTTTGTCTCCTTCGGCAATGCCATTAGAGACAAACCCATATCTACCGAGGGGGTTTCACCTCCTTCATCTTTTCCTTTCTCTTTGATTCCTCCTCCCCCCTCTTTTCTTTCTCCAATTTCTTTCTTATATAAACAATCCCCTTCAAAATCAATCACTCATTTGATTTTTTTTTCTTTTCTTATTCTTCCAAGAATATTAAAAATCAATCACTCATTGATTTGCTTTCTTTCCTTTTCTTATCCTTCCATGAATATTGAAATTTGATTTGATTTTTTTTATTTGATTGATTGATTTTTTTATATTATTATTTATTTTTTTTTTTGAAAAATTATATTTATATTTTCCCATATTTGCCTAGTGATTTTTTTTCTTGGATTGGCTTGGATTTGCCTCAGGATTTGTTCCCTTGGATTGACGTTGATTTGCCTCGGGATTTGTGCCCGTGGATCATCCCAGGATTTGCATTTCTTTAGCTTGTCTCAAAATCTGTGTCCTTAGCTTGCCTCGGGATATGACAAGATACATATTTTTTATTTGAAATTAAAATATTTTAATTTCAACGTATTTCAAAATATCTCATCATAATATTTCATTATTGGCTCCTTGAGACATTTTGTATTTTCAAGGCTTATAAATATATTTTATATATTCCCCCTTTTTTTATTTTATTTTTTTTTAGGGTAAACACTTATCAACGATTTATCATGGATATGCTAGGTGATAGTAATTTGATTAACGACGTTGTATACATAAAGAATCAAACAATGGGATGCAATTCTACAAAATGTTTGTTTGAGTTGAATACCATAAATTAAAACACCCAAACCCCCTTATGATATTTCTTTTCTTGGTGAGTGGTGACTAGGATTTTGAACTATCTTGGCACGTCTTATTTCATCACAACTTATTAAGACAACTTATATTCATGCTCCTCATCAATCATGCTTCATTCTCTTCATCTTATGGACAATTTCTTTTGATACATAAAAAATTTAAATATTTATTTATTTAGTTCATATAAACTAATTCTTAAAATCATTAATCAGCTTAAACAATTTATGCCATATATCAAAACTAAATAAAATCCAACTTCAAGACTATATATATCTCTTGAGATCTATAATTCTTTTTCCATAATGTTTTTAATCGTGGAAGAAATTTTGGCTATAGGAAAAAAAAATAGATTTTTGGGTTTTCCAAAATTCTTGACTTTTTCCTTTACTATCTATTTAATTTTTAAATTGCAATTTTAGATTGATATAGATTGTTTGTTGTTTGAATATTTTCCATTTTTCCTTAAGTCGTCTAACGTTGGTGTTATCGAATTTCCATAATTTTTTTCCATATCATTTTTTTTATAAAAGAAATTCAAATTTAAATTTGATATAGATTTTTTGTTGTATAAAAGAACTACTAGTGGTATCATTCATATCATTTAATGTATAAATTTTATATTTTCAAAAAATATCATCCAAATAGTTGAACGTTCATGCTAAATTAGTCGTTTGAAAATTTATTATTTGATACTTGAAAAATTGAAATATTTATTTATTTAGTTCATCTAAACTAATTCTTAAAATCCCTTAATATGATTAGAAAATTTGTTTAAAAATCAAAATTGATTATTAAGTATATGAGATTAATCACCTAATATTCATAATTCCAAACAGTTTATGCATTTATTACTGGCATGTGCACCGTACCTGTGTCCGGACATGGTCTGTTCTATCTGACAACAGAGTGTTGTCCACTCTGCTCATAGAATTGACCTTTAATAAACAAAGGAAGGGCATTAACTCACCCAAAATCCCAAAATCTGTGTCTGAATTCGAAAATTGGAGTTCCTATGTGTCATTTTCATCGCCATGCTCTCCCGCGTCTCTCCCTCAATGTGTGTCTGGCGATCGCTTAGACCACAACCATCGAAGCGCCATTTTCCCGCTAAACATCCCTTTCCTCTTGGACCGCACCCTTTCCTCTCCGTCATTTCCGCTCACCTTCTCCCTCGCCCCTTACGCGTTTTTAGGGTTTATCTATCGCGGATCCGGACTGATACGAAGGAAGAGGATAAGCCGAAGCTTGACAAGAAGTGTGCATGTCTCTTTCAGTGGGGAGGTTATAGAGCTTCGATCCGTGAGGCTTGGAGCTGTTTTAGCTTCGATATGTTTGGTGCTTCGATCATGTCGACAGGGAGCTCAGTGAAGGGGAGGAGGTTTTGAATGTTCCATTATGTATAGATGGGTTTTGGTGAAGCGTGGATTCTCTAACTCTGATTGCGATTTTCGAGCGCCTATTTAAAAAAATTTGTGAACCTATGGTTTTGGTGCATCATGTAGTTTTCAAAGTGTGTGCTAAGATTTTCATAGACGGGGCCGTTCAATATAGCGGGCTGGCCGGTCACGCTATCTGCATTCATGTTTCATAATTACAAGCGTACTGCAGGCGGTCCCGTTTTCAACGCAGGCGGTCTCGTGCTCAACCCAGACAGGCCCTATTTGGTCTCTGCTCACTCGTTGGAACACAACCACTACTTCATATAGTTCACAAACGGGACCGTTCAATATATCGGGCGGGACCGTCACACTCTCTGCAATCATGTATCATAGTACATCACCCGATAGGCGGGCCCGTCTATCACCAAGTCGGCACGCCCGTTATATGCATGTTGCTTGATGTTATTAGGCCATTTGAACGGGCTAGTTTATGGCTTCACAAGCCCACCTTGCTTGAGGATTGGCACATTCAAAGTTTGCCAACTACCGCTAACGGCCGTAAATCTATCTGGTTTTATCCTGTAACTAATATTTTCTTAAAAGCGAGCTCTACAAGAATACTGTCGGTTAACATCGGTGAATATAATTGACTAAACGATACGATACATTCACACCATTTTCCAGATTGGGAAAATGTGCACACTCCAATAATGAAAAATATACGAAATTCATTAGGACTAATCAGTGTTTCATTTACAATAGCCAATAAGTCTATGAATAACTGCATAATGAAAAAGAGAATATTACGCAAAAGAGAATATATCAGTTCAGTGATCAATACGAGTGCAACCGCACTCTACGTAAGATACTCGGAGAAAACAACTATCATTGACATGATCATCGATCCTCCATGCGCTCGTCCTCTGGTGCAGGAAGCGGTGTGGTGACATGTGCAGGGGGCACACGATGTGCTGAACTGGGGGGAGTAGGTGATCGTGCTGGTATTGATGATGAAGATGATGGGGCGGCCGTTGGAGGAGGAATACCACTGCTACGCAGCAGCCTACGAAGATCAGCACTCATCCTCTCCTGTTCTCTGCACATAATTTGCAGTACATCAAGAATGTGCTTCTGTGTGGCTTGCAGTTCCGCAATCTGATACTCGAGGTGGTCGATCACCGGAGGAGGAGGCGCAGAAACGCTTTTTGGGGCTGCAGGGGTGGAAGCGGCCGCTGATCCTGAAGGAACCGTGTGGGGGCCTGCAGCCTCTTCGTTGATCATCTCCACATAGGTAGTGTGTTGGACGAGGGAGTATGTATCTCCACACCGATGGATCAACCCCATATGTACTAAAGTACTGATACCAAGAGGCTCGATCGTTATTATCCGTTTTAGCCGATTGAGTTGTAATGGCACTCCCAACCCTCATATCAGGCTCGTGATGAATGGACCTGCATTGATCGCCGCTAGGCGGGTGTGCTGCCCTTGGTGTACGAGGTAATGCTCAATGACATACCCTAGATTGATGGGTGCGTGCTCCAAAATGCTATACAGACATAAAAGCTCTATGCTCGTAACATTCCCAGTTCCATCATCCCTCTCAGCTATGGTCCTGCTGATGAGGGCGTGGATGTAGCGGTAGATCGGTTCCTTCAATAGGGATGCCTTCTTTGAACTGTCAGACCCCCATAAGATGCCGGCCCTATATCCTGCCTTTGAAATGACATCTGTCGGGAAGTCACGAAGCAGTGCGCCGTACTCACTGGACGCGATGAACTCGGGCGTGTAGAACGCCATGCATACGCCATATTATGCATATGTCAACGATCTCATCTCCCCGTAAAGTTGGAAGGTGATGACTTCGGACTCCCATGTTGACTCTGGGCTGCAACTGATCTCGATAGTGCTCAAAATCTTCAATGTCTCATCTATAAAAATCGGACAGTTCATCGTAAATATCTGTTCCCATCCTCCCTTGGAAATCAGGTCGGGAACTTACTGTTCTATATGGAGCTCGCGAAGCACACCCCACTCAATGGTCGCGGTGTGGCCGAATTTCCTCTTCACAAGTTTTTTGTACCGCTCTCGGTGATGATCATTTTCAAATTGGGGTGGTTTGGAGGAGGACCCCTTGCCTTTCTTCCGTTTCTTGGGATTTTGGGCCACGTTCTTAGTCCACGGCATGTCTCCCTGTAAAATGGCGGCAAGAAGACACGGTTAGATTCAATTGTGTTTAAACCATACCCGCCCTACTCAGTCAGTGGCGGGGTTGTTCAATGTCGAACGGGGTCACTCTACCCCAGTTTTCCTCAAATTCTAAGGGTTTTGACTACAATATGACCACAACAATCGAACCCCCACAACCAAAACCCAAATTCGGTCCCTAATCATGGTTAAAAAGTTGATGGAGGGTGATGTGCTTAACATACCTCTTGGTGCTTGGAAGATTTTGAGCAGTGCGGGCGATTACGGCGATTAGGTTTGCACACGAGTGTTGCGGGACTTACACACTAGACGGATATATAAATTGGGGAAGAATGAAACGTCGCGACGTTGAATGAAACATCGGAATGCGATGAGGCTGCTATTCCAAACTGCGGACGGAGTGAAGAGCGGGGTCGTGTAAAAGTGGGCCGGGCATTTTCTTAATTCATGAAGCATTGGACGGGGTCGCTCAATATCCTGGACGGTCCCATCCTCTTCTTGGGTTTAACACTAGCGGGCGACATCACCTAATATGCGGGCCCACTCACTTACTCGACTCGCGCTCGGGTATACGGTAAGCAAAAGATGCCATAGTGTTGTGTTCCATCAGGCGGAACCGTTTGGTATGAGGGACGGGCCCGTTTTTCTTCATATTTATACAATACATGAATTATTGGGCGGGTTCGCTCAATATAGCGGACGCGCCCATCCTATTCTCGGGTGAAACAATGGCAGGCGACATCTCCTAATAGGCGGGCCAGATCATTTATCTGGCTGGCCCGTCTCACGCTCGGGTATATGGCAAGCAGAAAGCAAAAGTGTTGTGTTCCATCAGGCGGGACTGCTCGTTATGGGTGACGGGCCCGTTTCTCTTCATTTTTGTACAATATATGTAATATTTGGGCAAGGCCGCTCTATATCACGGACGGGCATGTCCACATATCGGGTTTAACACTGGCGGACAGCATCACCTAATAGGCGGGCCCGCTCATTTATCGGTCGGGACCGTCTAGCGCTCGGGTATTCGGCAAGGAAAAATTCCATAGGGTGTGTTCTATCAGGTGGAACCGCTCTATACGGGGAACGGGCCCGTCTTCATCACTTGGCAGAAAGAGTTTAGTATATAACATGTACTTCTGTGCACGATGAAGAATAGAATTTACCAAAGATGATTGTAAAACATAGGATTGTAATATATGTAAAATGTACCCTGTGATTTATAAAAACATTTTCAATGATTTATTTTACCTGAAATATTTTCTAAACCATAAAAACTTCAATTCATCAATTCAAAAGGTTTACTTTTCCTAATGAAAATCTAATTACTTCATTCTATTATGAATATCTTATAAATATTTTTTAATATATATTATTAAAATTGAAATAAAACTAATGCTTGATCATATTTCTTTATTTTTTACAGATTCAACATAAATTTACTCGTAGCTTTATCAATTAAATCATAATTTTACTTATAACCCCTTTTAGAATTTCTTAATTATTTATGAGTTATAGGTAAATTTCAGTTATGATAAGAATGAGGTATTTATGCAATTTTACTTTGTTTTTAAGTGGTTTGTAATAACTATTAAAAACGTATAGTTGAGAGAACTAATTCAAGGGGTGGCAAACAAAATAAAAACAAAGGAGGGGTTATGGGCTTATTAAAAAATGAGGGATGATAAGTGATTTAGGTATTTTTGAGTGGGTGACAAATAAAAAACTCTTAATTACACAAGGAGAATTGACCATGAGTAAAGAAATGAAGAGGTTCAACAAAAAAAAAATAAATAAATAAATAAATCAATATGCTAGTCGGGGCTCGAACTATGGATTTCGTGTGTTTGAGAGGAGGTTAATTCTGCTAAGTGTGCCAACCAACTACACAATCCAAACATCATGTCGTTGTTTGTGATAGATAATATTAGCACTTATATATATATATATATATATATATATATATATATATATATATATATATATATTATACTTTGATGGAAGGTGAACGGGCGTGAGCATGGATCCTTCGCGCCAAATCGTATAACACATTCATTGCCGGCACTGTGGCGGGGTGGTGTTGTGTTTGTCGTCACAGGAACACCTCGATCAAAGTGAATTGACCCGCTACTTCCTGTTCCCCGTCTTAATCGTCGGCTCACTCCTACAACAAAGCGCTGCTTCCCCTCCGCGATTCCCGACTTCACCCTACAACCACCGTTCTCAACCATTCCCACACGATACCTGTGCCTTCTCGGCCCTTCTCCAGTCAATTGGAAGATTTTTTCCCATTCATCGATGGCTGGTATGTTGTAAAATCATCACTTTCACCACAATCCCTAGGGTTAAATTTCCCCTGTTTGATGCGCCTATTCTGTAGTGCGAATAACTATGATTTTAGGTTTGCAAACCATTTCTTGATTTCCCATTTTAATGTTTGGTATATATGAGCATATATGTTTAATGAAAATTATTGATGATGGTTTAATTTCCATTTTATCGGTGCTTAACCACAATTGTTATTTTAAACGTTAATGTACTTGCTTTATTTCAATCAACTGCGATGATGAAGAGGTCTATTCTCACATAATGACTGCATTATACATTGCTAGGATTGTCGACAAACTCAACAGTAGTTCTTGGGTTCTAAAACAAACATCCTGCATTTGGATGTTTCACGGTTATATAGTTATTCAATCCACAGTGTTAGCTACATATTGTAAACATGTCTGATGAGCAAATTAATGATATGTTCTTTGTTAATGACTTCGTGCCAATTCACAATAGAGAAGTTTCAACAATAAAAATCAATTTGCCAAGAAAATTCCAAAGTTCCTATGGTAGCCTACTGATAGGGGGTAGAACCAGTCAAGTAACCCAATGCATGAAAAAAGTTTCAAAATCAGCACCTGTAGATAGCTTCACCCAGTGAGGTAAACGGGCCCGTTTGCTCTTGTGCGGGCCCGTTTGCTCTTGTAGCTTTCCAAACGGAAGGTAGGCAGGATCGTTCAATCTTGGGAGGGACCGTTTATTCCTCTGTATCTATGAGTGCTCCCGAAGGCTTCAGATGGGCGGGCACAGTTGGATTTGAGTAGGCCCGTTTGCTTCTATATCTCTGCACTTGTTCCCTGGACCCTTTTCCCCATTTTCTCTTGTGTACAAAATAGGTAGACAATCAAACTAACAAGATAATAATCAAAACATACGTACAATTTCAGGGTAGAAACCCCTTCCAATCGAGGGGAAAAAACCACGGGACTCCTTGGAGCTTCTTAAACCCTTTCAACTATATTGATTTGGTCTTCTCTAACTAACTAGAGGAATACAAGGCAAGGGACATCAACACGTACAATAGAAACAAGCTTTCTCAATCTACACATGCTATCAATACATAGATGACGATAACAACAATGAGAAGAGGGTGGATAGAGATCAAACCCTACAACTTCGGATAGACCCTCACAAGGAACCCTTCACCCCAATCATGAGCGAAGTCCGGCACCAATTTGCCTATCTTCTTGCAAGCCCTAGCTTCTCCTTCTTCTTCTCCTCTATTCTTCTTATATGAATGTCTTGCTCTTGAGCCATACAAACCCTAGCCACCACCAATTATATGAATGTCTTGCTCGTGAGCCATACAAACCCTAGCCACCACCAATTCCCAATATATATCACTTGTTGAATGAGTCCTCCAACTTGTGGTTCAACCTAACCACATAGCTCTCTTAATGTGGTGGAGGCCTACACTAAGGATGTTGAGTCTAACCCAAATAGGGCTGACCCACCCAAACACCTACAACTGATGGTTTGGAATGGTGTATTTAGCATAATGTTAGATTGTAATGGGTGAAGTAATGGCGAGCTACATTTCACGACTACTCTATGTCTCAATCAAATGTTGATTGGACATAGAGTAAGTTAATAACATCTATATACAAGTTATATGCAGCTAGTCTTAGAGCTTATTCCTCACTGCCTAATATTTGCGCAACTTGGATGTGCTCATTGCTCTAGAAAAGCCGCAGAATTGGTAGGACACTTTTGGTGTGCTTGATCTAGTTTTTTCTTGACACTGTAAGTAAATTATATGAAATATGGGTGCTGCTCTGAATGGTCCTAATATCTAGCTGGTACTTCTCTACTGGCTCACATGAATTTCTTTAGGCTTTCTAAAGCTCTGGTTCCTTTTTCTGACAAATTAAATATATGATCGTGTGAAGCAACTTGTCTACGGTGGAGAATAATTATTGATGTTGGTTTATCTCAAAAATATTTATAAATTCAAAAGGAAATATTTTACCATGTCAATTGGCACTTTATATGCGATTTCCAATGTTAGGTGGGCAACACAAATAAGAAAATCTAAGCTTCTATGTAGCAGGCATGTCTCCTTGTGTAAATCATATCCGACACAATGGTTGGAAAAGCAGATAAAAAGGTTTAAAGCCATTCCTTCTTCTGAAATATATTTCCCAAATATCTACTGAGAAATTTCAACTTACAGATTGTTAGGTCATGTTTGACATGCATAGGTTCCTATATTTCCAGTATGGACATTCTGTTAATGTCAGAAATTAATAGTAATAACTGTTGATTGGCTATTTTTATCATGATTACCTATTTTTATCAGCTTGCTTTAGTATACAAAGCCAAAGTATCGTCAATGGGAAAATATTGTTGAAGCCGTTGATAGTTGCAAGGAATAATAAATTACTTCATTACAATGGGATCGATGTCATGCCAATTGGTGCAAGTGTGTGATCTAATTTGTCACAGATTGCATTACACTAAAATGATGTTTTCCTTTTTTAATACTGCTTAGCAGGGCACATTACAATTTCCTGTATCTCTTTATGTAGATTGTTGTTCTAATCCTTGCAGATACTATGGCGCACGAGGACAATGACCATATGGATGACCCTGTGGATGTTGGCGGACCAGTCCTTCAGAACACAGGAAGAAAATATGTTCGTAGATTTGAAATTATATTTTTATCTAACAAATTTGTAATGACATGCTTACTTAGGACTTGTACTTTGACTAATTATGTTCCTCGAAACATTTATTTGTAGAGACATCTGCAGTGCCGATGTATGGTCCACAAGCTTGGTTTCCTGTTGAAGGTGCTAAGCAAGGATAAGAAGGCGGTGATTACATCATTTGGCTTCGGAGGCCTTCTCGAGGCAGCGTCATATTGGTTGAGGATGGGCTGCTGGAGGATTTGATCGCTTGTCTAGCACCTGACACCGGAGTATTGTCCGTGCACGGACGTGAGCTACATATGACCCCCTCACATGCGGGGTCACTACTTGGGTTACCATGCAGTGGCCTAGATGTGGATGGTCGGCTTAGCCCCGTTGGTGCGCCTGAGGAGAGATACAATATCACACGGAAATTACTGACTCCCAGACTTCTATACACAGAGTTGATAAAGATGCCCTATGGTGAAGAATTCAAAGTGAAGTTGCTCTTTACATCATCGGCACCATCATCAGGCCGACTGGGAATGTCCATATCGCCACTACCTATCTATCACTGCTGCCTAATCTGAACGATATCAGAAATCTCAACTGGGCAAAGTATGCATTTGAGGGCATGCTTGCATCAGTGAGGATATACAAGACTGGCAGGGTTAAGGGGTTGAAAAACAAATGCATCAGGGGTTGCATCTGGATACTCCAGGTGCGTATTAGCCACAAGTCGGAAACTACTAATTTAGATTAGAAATTTCAACAATTATAAATTATTCGTTTTTATAAGTAAATGCGAGCTTGTTATGTATGTATGGTAACAAGATTGAATTTCATACCTTTAACTGGATTTATTTCTATGTGCAGTTATTTTACCTCGAACACCTGGCGGTGGGGATTATCCATCAGCCACTAGTCAGAAACCCTCATAACCCATGCTGTGAAGCACATCACCCAGCATGGCGGCGTAGGTGCGCTCACGGTATCTGTGTCTACTTCATTGGATGGCACTCCTTCTCAGAGAGAGGTATATGCTTTGAAATTAGGTTGCAGCATGTTTCACGCAATATTAGTAAATTGAAATATTGTGTTGTTAACTACAGGGCCAAGAGGAGTCTTCCCTCAGGATTGATTTTAATGCTCTCAAGATGGAATTTAACAAACTTGAATCTCATGTTCTTGCGGCGCTTACTGACATACGTCGGGATGTAGCCGGTATGGCTTATGGGCAACCTGTGACCAATCAAGATGCGGCAATGGATGATGTGAAGGAAGAGTTGGAGTCCATAAAGAAAAAGATGGATGAAATACAAGGGAAGTTGGATGACTACATAGCCCGGGACGAGTATGTAACGAAGACCGGTGCAGGTACTGCCATGGACCACCGGGAGAATGACGCACGAGATGTTTCACAAGACCACAGGGGTGTGGCTGCGGGTCATGGCCCTACGGGTCCTGACCCGGACATAGGGGTTACACAAGAATTGCATAGCGTGCGCATAAAACGTGCAACCCGAAGCAAAAAGGAACCAACACAAGGAAAGGCAGCAGAGGTAAGAAAATAAATTTTACAATATTAAATTCCCCTTGCACGGTTCCTTGAACGACTACCCCGTGGTCTGCTGAAAAATTGTTCTTCTTTGTGGGTCATACTAACTTATGGCCTTTTAAAAAAAAAAAAAATCACAGGAACCACGGGTCCTGGTGGTCTTCCCAAGTTTCGACTCCTCAGTAAATTACCCACTCCAAAGTCATCAAGGCTGCGAGCAGTGACACATTGAGGAGTTACGCGAGAGAAACCCAGTGCGTAAGAGGAGCTCGTAGTTTAATTGACCAAACAACATAAGCCTGGACCTTCCATTACTCAGGTCATTTTAAATAATAAGAGTTCTGCTTTGTATGTGATATGGAATCGATTGTCCAAAACGTGAGGTCTTTTGCATTATAAAATGTGGCACTTATGTGTGTAACTTGGTTCAATATAGGAGCGGCAACCTGACATAGAATTCATGGCGCCACACTCTCTGGCGCAGTATATGACCGATGATGTTGCCGATTTTGTCATTAATGCCAAGAAAGACTTGGAGTAAGGCGTCAAATTTCTTACAAGATTGCTGTGTGATTATATTGGCATTCATTGTCTGTGTATTTCCACGACCTCAACAAACTGCATGTTCCATAATGAGCAGCGATACTTGCATATATCTTTACAATGTTGGCTTAACATCCGGGACATATGTTCAGCTAAAATAGTTGGGGACGATGCACCCACTCGCATTAATGTCACTAGTAGACATCATTCCCGTCTTTAGGGCCAATTGTGATGTGAAAGCAAGCTGTGAGAGGTCAATATTTATATTTTACCTGGCTAATGTGTTGTTCTTCGGTTAAGCTCACCACATTATAAACGTTTGTCGTACTATCCTCTACATATGAATAATTGTTCGGCTTGTATGTATGATAGCTAATACAAATCACTACCCTCTTGATTGCACGTATCCGATTGTTTCCTTCGGCGCGGACCATGCAACCCTTGGAGAGATGCAAGCACTAAAAGCCCGATGCGAATTATTTTCGCCGGTGCATCTTGCGAATCACATATATCATGACAATTTTTTTTTCAAGCTTTAATTGATTTTTTGAATTTGATGGATATGTTGCGGATAATTGAATGGAGGATTACATTTCAGGTTATAGATGTTGCTGCTGGAGCATTAACGCGCGGGGCTATGACAACGTATGGCAATCGCCGTCGGTGGTACTTTCCAAGCCGCTTCTCCGTAAGTACTCATACGAGCTAAAGTTATATACATACATTATTAACAAAGTATTATCCGATTTGTTTTTAAATGGTCGTTTGATTTACGAGGGGGGCACTATCGCTTGTTCTTATTATAGCGTATGATTCTGTCTACTGAATCGCACGACATCGATAGATACGTCAATCTATTTTACAAGAAAAATCCGTTCATGGGTGATTTGCGCAGGGTGCGACAGGTATGCCGTACTTTTGGTGAGGGCCATTTATTTTCACATTTTGTTTAAGCAACTGCATTTATAAGCTTGACCTCGGTAATGTAAGAACCTCACAATGGTTATAATCTTTTAGGGTTTGTGTTAAGCTGCTTTTGTTGATTTTATTATCTTCAATTTTTGCGTTTTTTATAATAAGAAAAAAAGGAAAGGTATCATATAGATTGTCGTTGAATTTCATTAATCATAAAATAAGATGTGTGTTTATATTTATTACATATTCCGTAGTGTGAAGAATTGGTTTTTTCTAAGCAAAACATTTCAAAAGAAAATATCTAGTTGACAAATGCAAGCATTGGTACTTTTACCAAAAGAGTCAAAGACAACGATACTTAGTTCTAATTAATTATTGTTAAGGATTGTCATTATGTGGAGAGTTGATTCAGACTTAACATTTTCCCATGGCGAGAATTTTCAATTCCATGATTAAATAGATTTGCAATCACAATATATGAGGCATTCGACCTTAAATTTATTAGAATTCAGTTTGGTCTTCTTATGATGGTTCATCGAGTTGGAATAGGATAGTGTTGAGATGATGGTAAATGCTCTCGAATATGTTCCTTTCTGGAATTGAGATTCCTCCCAGTTGTGGAATCTTAGGCTTTGAAATAATGGTACGGATGAGTATACGAAGGAAGGAATAGATTCATGATTATTCGGTATGATTGATTAGAGTATATCAGAAAACTGAAATCCCTAATTTCAGGTTCATGAATGATGTTTTATGTATTTTAAAAATAAATTCCATGAGGCACGTTAACATTAATTGGCCCACTCTTCTGGAATTGAGAAATCAGGAACTACATGACAGTACTACTAGAGCTTAAAAATGAGTTTGGGTTTTATCATCATATATTGAATTTATTTTTTTAGTATTGAGCTAGATGATCAAGTGATAATTCAACATATTCTTGATTTGTCAGGAGTATTTCTAGTAATCATACCTCATGTTAGATCAGTGAAGACTGATATTCTGTATTCTCAAACTATCATCTGCTAGTGTATCCTGGTTTTTTCCACATATGATGTGTATAATATTTTTTAGTATTTTTGACATGCATGAATTACCTCATATTTTTCGTGATGGATACTTGTAGATTTTTGCGCCTATAAATGATGACAACTACCACTAGTACTTAGTAGCGATGGACGTAAATACCCAGACAGCGTGGTTGGTGGACAGTCTGCCGAATGTGGACACAACTATGCGTGAAGCAATGGCACAGAAAATTGTGAGACAATTCAAGGGTTTTTTAATTTTTTTTATAAACTTTATGGCCTAATGAAATTGTTCTGAAAATATACTTTATTGGATTGTACAAGTATTTAGACAAGTTTCCTTGGCAGGTTGGAGTAATTGTGACGATGTGCAAATTTATGGTACGTACCAACGCGGATGATTATGCGCAGGGTTGGCCACAATATTGGCCGATAGAGCACTTACCCGTGAAGAGACAAGGCAACGTGTAAGTTTTATTGCATAAGAATATGCCTTTTAACCTTGTATAATATACTTTATACAGTGATCTCGATGTTCTACCTAGTTTTGATATTGCAAAACAAATTATTAGATACGACTGTGGGCTGTATGTAATAGCATACCAGTGCGAATGGGATGCACTGTTTGAAAACCTTGTAAGTTTCTGTGTAATACGTTTAAAAATTGTTACTATATGAATATTTAACTCATGCAATCGTTTCTATCGTGAAGAAAAAATTCACGCTGGATCGCAATTATCACAAGCAAGTTTTAACGTGGCTATGTTTGCACAATGATAACATTGATCGGGATAAGATCATACGGTGTGCAATATTTCAATCAACCAAAAGACGACGTCCGAAGCCCGGACCGAGACGTTGATGTCATGTAAGAGTACACTTTGTGTTGTTAAGGATTGCGTTCATATGTCGCAGTTTGTTTAAAGTTTAGGTCTATCTTAATAAGCTAAATTTTTTCTCTTCACAATTGCAGTGCTGTTCTGTGTTTAAAGGTAACTACTTTTTGCTGAGTTGGTTGTGGCTTGTAAGAGTACAGATGCAGTGTAGAGAACCCTGGTTTCAAGCGGTCAATAATCACTTGAGTCCTCCATTTCATATAATTGTTTGAATTCTAAGTGTTGGATTACAAGTCTATGGCACATTACCATTTATTGGTGACTTTATACTTTATTTCAATGACTTCAGCAGGGGAATTGGTGTGGAACTTCCACAAAACACCATGATTAGTGATCTATTTATCTTTTTTCATCTTCTCTTATTTTTATGTTTTGTGTGTATGGGGTATATATGTCAATTAACCAAACCTGAAAAACAACACTGCAAGTGGCTTCTAACAGAGAGGTGAACGGGCCCGTCTAGATCTGGGCGGTCCTATTTGCTTCTCTGTATCTCTGAACTCTTTGCAGACTTCAAGTGTGCTGGCCCGTCTGGATCTGGGCGGGCCCGTCTGGCTCACTGTTTGCTTGCAAACAGGCTTGCCTGAATGCAAACTGGCTTGTTTGCTTCTCTGTTTATCTGCAGAATGAGCACTTGTTCACTTGGATCTTCTCTCCCTTTTCTCTTGTGTATAAGATAGGTAGACAATCAAACTAATAAGATGATAATCAAAAACACATAATTTTAGCGTGGAAACCCCTTCCAATTGAGAGGATAAACCACGAGACTCCTTAGAGCCTCTTAAACCCTTTCAACTATATTGATTTGGTCTTCTCTAGCTAACTAGATGAATACAAGGCAAGGGACATCAACACATACAAGAGAAACAAGCTTTCTCGAGCTACACATGCCATCAATACATGGATGACGATAACAACAATGAGAAGCGGGTAAATAGAGATCAAACCCTACAACTTCGGAGAGACCCTCACAAGGAACCCTTCACCCCGATCTTGAGCAAAGTCCGGCACCGATTTGCCTATCTCCTTGCAAGCCCTAGCTTCTCCTTCTTCTTCTCCTATCTTCTTCATGTATAAATGTCTTGCTCTCTCACGCTTGAACCATAGCCACTACCAATTCTTAATGTATCTCACTTGTTGAAAGAGTCCTCCAACTTGTGGTTCAACCTAACCACATAACTCTCTTAATATGGTGGAGACCCACACTAAGGATGTTGAGTCTAACCCAAATAGGGCTGCCCAACCCAACATTGTGTTCATGTTTTTCATTGTGTTCAATCACGATGGTAGACATTTATATCAGGTGAATCATGTTTTACATTATGTTGGTACAAGTTTTTTATATGTGAGCCTTGTCAATGATCACGGGTTAAGATTTGTCCAAGGTTGGGTCCAGATTAAGAGCAACAGTAAATACAACTAATTGTGTTCACTAAAGAACATTGTTTATTCGCTTCATGTTTTACGGGGGAAAAACAGAACACCGTTGAACAATTCAAATAAAAAACAAACACTGCAGGGTGCTTCATACAGAGCCGTAGACGGGACCGTTTGGAACTAGGCAGGCCTGTTTCCTTGTGGCATGTGTAAAATCCACCACTCTCTAGCATTGTTTTTTTTTAAAAAGTAAAAATCCAAACTTCTGAGTTACTTCAAAATCCCAGTTTATTTTTTTATATAGATATTAAATTTAAAATTATCTATAACCGATAAGTTTATATAAATAGCAAGATATTATTAAAAGTTAAAATTATTTCTACTTAATTAAAAAAATATTTTTTAAAGTTAAAACAATCCAAAATCCTGAGAAAATTCCAAAACCCCTACCCAATTTTCTCATTTTTTAGGATTTTCCAAAAAATAAAATTAGACTCAATTTCATTTAGTAATATAGGTTTTTTATTATTTTTTTACTTCTTATATGATATTTTGTAAAGGTATAAAATATAGTTCAAAATTATAAATTTATTAATTTTATCTACCAGATTATTTTAAAGCTGATATTGAAATGGTTAGGCGTTTAAGATAGTAGAAATTTATATGTTGTTTGATATTAAGTTTAAATTTCCTTAGTTGCACTTAAATCTGAAATGATTCCATATGGGAAATTTTTAAGCATTATAATTTAGAGGAAAATTACTGTTTGGTCCCTGGGATTTTTCCAGTTTCCTGGCAGGCCACTCATCAAATATCTAGGTGTGTCGTACCTGAAAATAAAAATATACGTGCGGGCCTTCACAAATTAGGTGCGAGCCTTCATAAATTTTGGTGCGGCGGCGCATCACATCGAAGATTAATGATATCGCACTAAATTTGTGAAGGGTCGCACCGAATATCTAGATGTGTCGCACCTGAAAAATAAAAATTTACGTGCGAGCCTTCACAAATTAGGTGCGAGCCTTCATAAATTTAGGTGCGGCCGCTGCGTCACATCGAAGATTAATGATATCACACCAAATTTGTGAAGGGTTGCACCGAATATCTAGTTGTGTCGCACTTGAAAAATAAAAATTTACGTGCGAGCCTTCATAGATTAGGTGCGAGCCTTCTTAAATTTAGGTGCCGCCGCGCGTCACATAGAAGATTAATGATATTAGACAAAATTTGTGAAGGGTCGTACCAAATATCTAGTTGTGTCGCACCTGAAAAATAAAAATTTAGGTGCGAGCCTTCACATATTAGGTGCGAGCCTTCATAAATTTAGGTGCGGCGGCGCATCACATCCAAGATTAATGATATCGCACCAAATTTGTGAAGGGTCGCACCGAATATCTAGGTGTGTCGCAACTGAAAAATAAAAATTTATGTGCGAGCCTTCACAAATTAGGTGCGAGCCTTCATAAATTTTGGTGCGGTGGTGCATCACATGGAATATTAATGACATCGCACCAAATTTGTGAAGGGTCGCACCGAATATCTAGGTGTGTCGCACTTGAAAAATAAAAATTGACGTGCGAGCCTTCAAAAATTAGGTGCGAGCCTTCATAAATTTTGGTGCGGCGGCGCATCACAACGAAGATTAATGATATCGCACTAAATTTGTGAAGGGTCGCACCGAATATATAGGTGTGTCGCACCTGAAAAATAAAAATTTAGGTGCGACCCTTCACAAATTAGGTGCGAGCCGTCATAAAGTTTGGTGTGGCCGCGCGTCACATGGAAGATTAATGACATCGCACCAAATTTGTGAAGGGTCGCACCGAATATCTAGGTGTGTCGCACCTGAAAAATAAAAATTTACGTGCGAGCCTTCACAAATTAGGTGCGAGCCTTCATAAATTTAGGTGCGGTGGCGCATCACATCGAAGATTAATGATATTGCACTAAATTTGTGAAGGGTCGCACCGAATATCTAGATGTGTCGCACCTGAAAAATTAAAATTTACGCGCGAGCCTTCACAAATTAGGTGCCAGCCTTCATAAATTTAGGTGCGGCCGTCGCGTCACATCGAAGATTAATGATATCGCACCAAATTTGTGAAGGGTCGCACTGAATATCTAGTTGTGTCGCACCTGAAAAATAAAAATTTAGGTGCGAGCCTTCACATATTAGGTGCGAGCCTTGATAAATTTAGGTGCGGCCACGGGTCACATGGAAAATTAATAACATCGCACCAAATTTTTGAAGGGTCGCATCGAATATCTAGGTGTGTCGCAACTGAAAAATAAAAATTTACGTGCGAGCCTTCACAAATTAGGTGCGAGCCTTCATAAATTTGGGTGCGGCGGCGCATCACATGGAAGATTAATGACATCGCACCAAATTTGTGAAGGGTCGGACAGAATATCTAGGTGTGTCGCACTTGAAAAATAAAAATTGACGTGCGAGCCTTCACAAATTAGGTGCGAGCCTTCATAAATTTAGGTGCGGCGGCGCATCACATCGAAGATTAATGATATCGCACGAAATTTGTGAAGGGTCGCACCGAATATCTAGTTGTGTCGCACCTCAAAAATAAAAATTTAGGTGCGAGCATTCACAAATTAGGTGCGAGCCTTGATAAATTTAGGTGCGGCCGCGCGTCACATGGAAGATTAATGATATCGCACCAAATTTGTGAAGGGTCGCACTAAATATCTAGTTGTGTCCCACCTGAAAAATAAAAATTTAGGTGCGAGCCTTCACAAATTAGGTGCGAGCCTTCATAAATTTAGTTGCGGTCGCGCGTTACATCGAAGATTAATGATATTGCACCAAATTTGTGAAGGGTCGCACAAAATATCTAGGTGTGTCGCATTTGAAAAATAAAATTTACGTGCGAGCCTTCGTAAATTTTGTGCGGCCCGCGCGTCACATCGAGATTAATGATATCACACACAATTTGTGAAGGTTCGCACCCAATATCTAGATGTGTCGCACCTGAAAAATAAACATTTACGTGTGACCCTTCACAATTTAGGTGTGGCAGCGCATCACATCGAAGGTTATGGATATCGCACACAATTTTTGAAGGATCGCACCAAATATCTAGATGTGTCGCACCTGTAAAATAAAAATTTACGTGTGAGCCTTTACAAATTTGGTGCGAGGCTTCACAATTTAGGTGCGGCGGCAAATCACATCGAAGATTGTGCATATCGCACCAAATTTGATAAGGGTCGCACCAAATATCTTGTTGTGTCGTACCTTTAAAATTAAAATTTCCGTGCGAGCTTTCACAAATTAGGTGCGAGCTTTCATAAATTTAGGTGCGGAGGCGTGACGCACCATAAAAATAAAATTTTCGGTGCAAGCCTTCAAATAAATTTGTTGCGACGGAGCATCACATCGAAGATTTTGTATATCGCTCACAATTTGTGAAAGGTCGCACAAAATATCTTGTTATCTAGTTGTGTCGCACTTGAAAAATAAAACTTTAGGTGCAAGACTTCACAAATTATGTGCGAGCCTTCACAAATTTGGTGCGGCGGCGCATCACATCGAAGATTGTGGATATCACACACAATTTGTGAAGGGTCGCACAGAATACCTAGGTGTGTCGCACCTAAAAATTAAACCTTCGGTACGAGCCTTCACAACTTGGGTGCGACACTTCATAAATTGGGTGCAACCAATATATCACCACTAATTATTCATTAATTTTAAAAAAATTGAATAAGCAATTAATATCAAAACGTTTAATATAAAAAACTATTAAAAACATGATGAATGATTTGATTGTAGTGTTGTTTAACAAATATTATCTAATTTATAAATTATAATTAAGTGATTTTGTTAATATTGCAAATATTATAATATAATATTATAGTATATAATGTTTAAAAACAAATTTAATTTTCGTGACCGGCCAATGCCAGTCACTAAACCAAGTAAACTGCACCTTGGTTTTAACCCAAGGTCTCTTAGACCGCACCTCTTTTAGGCCCCAGTTGGATTTGAAAAGCCCACAAATAATTTTTTATAATTAAAATGTTTTTTTAAAATTATTTGTATTGATTTTTTCAAAAAAATAGAAGCCATAAAAAAAGAGTTAAAACCAGTTTTGGTCCCAAAAACAAATCCAATATTCATTTCTATCCTTAATTTCAAAAGTTGTTTAATACAGTCTCTTTGCATTGCGTATTTTGTCACATTTGGTCCCTAACGCTGATGTGGCGCAACGAATAAAATACATGGCATTTATTTTTTTTTAAAATTTTATATGTGGCAGTATTTTGATGACATGGCAGGCCAGTTGGACTGTCGACATGGCATGCCATGTGACAATTATCATTTTTTAATTATTTTTATTATTTTTTTATTTTTTTGTTTTTGTTTTTTTGTATTTTGTGATTATTATTATTATTATTATTATTATTATTATTATTATTATTATTATTATTATTATTATTATTATTTATAATTTTTATTTTTATTTTTTGCTTTCTTTCTTTTCTCTATAAATAACGTTACAATGTACAATGAGAAAAAGTATTTTCTAAAATTTAAGTAAAGCAAGCTGTAACGTTAACAAAATTTTTCTGTATCGAGCGGAGGTAGTTCACAAGGTAGGGTATTTTTCTAAGTTGCCTCCGCGCGCGGCACAGAAAATTCTATTAACATTATAGCATGATTTGCTTAAATTTTAGAAAAAAAAGTTTTTTTTCCATTCTACATTGTAACGTTATTTACAAAGAAGAGAAACAAAGCAAAAAATAAAAAATAAAATAAAAAAATTGCCACATGGCATGCCACGTAAGCAGTCCAATTGGTCTGCCATGTCACTAAATACTGTCACCTATAAAATAAAAATAATAAATAAATACCATGTATTTCATTCGACAGCACCACGTCAGCGTCAGAGACCAAATGTGACAAAATATGTAATACACAAGGACCGTATTGAACAACTTTTGAAATTTAAGATGGAAATGAACATTGGACTTGTTTCCAAGGACCAAAAATGGCTTTAACCCTAAAAAAAACTGAAAAATGTTTTTTTTTTTTTTTTTTGAAAAGCTGGTGGTTTGAAGTTTCTGAAAAAAATTGTTTTTTAAAAACTGTTTTGGGTTCATACAATTACCAAAACACCCTTATTAAAACAAAAAAAAGATAAGAGCTTAGGTTCAGATACAAAGCTTCTTTCTCCACCCTTTCTATCGCCATCCGCTCCTCCCTGCCTCTAACTCCAAGACCTCCCCAATCGCATCTCACACTACTCCCTTCATCCTTTGCAAGCGCCGCTTCGGCGTAGGAGATGTTCTCCTTGTGCGGTGGAGTCAATTACATGGGAGAGACCGGAGAGATCGAGGGAAATAATTCGGGCTCCGATCACGAGATCCAAGGTACGTGGGAGTCATGCATCGCTCGGATGAACAACTATGAGAGGCAAGAGAACAATGGAACAAGGTATGCAATCTCTCGACTGAGAATCCTTCCTCCATTCTCAAATTCCTCTCCGACTAACTTGAGCGTCGGAGCTACCTCCGAGTGCTCGGTCCGCTCGTGCTCCCATTTCTTATTACAGGCCTTCCGACAAGTAAGGAAGAGCAATCCACTACCTCCCCCGGCGATCGTGACGGCCCTCTACCACAAAAAAATCTCAACCATTGGTCAAGGATCAGGCTTAATCCCGAGGAGAAACCGATTTTCACACTAACAGTTTGGCGCCGTCTGTGGGGAGTTAAACAAGAAGTCATGTTGCTATGAGAAGGTCCAAGAGCAACCAAGGGCAAGGAATGGAGAATGGGGAATCCGTCAAAAGCCAAGGGACTAAGGGAGCTCTCCCTCACCAACCCCCGAATGAAGGAGTCCGAGACGAGCACTACCGGGCCCTCTAACTGCAGATTGAAGAATTGACTCGAGACCTCCGTGCAGTGGAGTGCCAGGTTATCTAGGTTCCTTTGCCAAATGTTCCCCAAGCATACTTAGAAAGTAGAGGAAGGTTGGATGCCCGCATAACCAGGCACCGAGGAAGATCTCAGGAAAAGAATAGGGCCACCACCACCTTGCCGAATCGCTCGGAGTCACCTCGATGAAGACCCAGCGTCGCGCTTCCTCTAATAAAAGAAAGCAGCTCGTGAGGTATATTCCGCAGGTAATCTCCCCAATCACTCGAGAGATCTTAGGCAACACATTCACGGACAATTTCCAAACGTCTCACATGCCTGCCTATAACAACACCACAAACCCTGCTGAACACCTGGGAACATTTCGCACCATGATGTTGATTTGTGGGACCACCGACACTCGCATATGCCGAGTCTTTCCAATGATGTTGCAAGGAACGATCCAAGCCTGGTTCAATGGCCTCCTTTCTGGGACTATTTCCTCATTCCAGGAACTAACATGCATCTTCCTCAACCACTTCGTCAAAAATAAAAGGCAAAAGAGTGTCGCAGTCCTAATGAGTTGCAAGCAAAGTGAGGGAGAGAGCCTACAGGTACACCTCAACTGCTTTAACATAGAGATAATGGAGGTCTCTGATTTCAACCAAGTTTTGGTTGTCACTACCCTGATGGAAAGGCTTCGAAACTGCCCTTTTCATTTCTCCCTCACCAAGAAACAACCAAAACATATGGGCGACCTCCCCACCTGAGCGGAGAAATACAAAAATTCTGAGGAGATACATGTGAGATGGAAGGAAGAGTCTCGACTGGAGGAGAAGTTCGCCCAGAAAGAAGAACCTCGACATGAGGCCCTGAAGAAATCCGGAGGAAGAAACCCGTGTGAGATAGATCCCGGAGGAAAACAGACTCGGGCCAAGAACCTCCACCACAGCCCAAGCAGCAAAAACTTTAGGCTCCGTAACCTCGCGGGGCTGAGAGAATGGCAAGGTATAATCACTACGCCCCTCTCAACTCCTCACGGGAACACATTTTGATGCAGATCCAGGATCAGAAGATCCCGACACAACCCGAGCCAATGAAGACTCTGACATCTAACAAGAATAGTAAGAAGTACTACACTTTCCACTGAGGTCGGGGCCACGATACTGAGGACTGTATCCAATTGAAGGGCGCAATCGAGGACCTCATCCGAGGGGGAAAACTCTGGCAATACCTCCGCCGAGACCCCGAGCAAGAAGGACCTTCATCTCTGAAGCATGGCCAACCCACTGTAGGAGTCATCCACTACATCTAAGGAGAACTGGGGTGTGGCGGAGAAATCTCACTTCCCAAAAGAATTATGCTCGGATGGTCAGGTCCGTCTAAGGCACACCATCCCTAAAGAGGCCCCATGCCTCGCCCTCAATCACTTTCTCTGACGACGACCTCGGGAACGTGTGCTATCAACATGATAATGCTCTGGTTATCACTATTATACTCGGCAACTTCGAGATGAGGAGCGTGTTGGTCGACGGTAGAAACTATGTCGATGTTATTTTCCGGGATGCCTTTGAGAAGATGAAGCTCGGCATGGAGCAACTATAGCCAGTACACTCCCCTCTGGTGGGGTTCACAAGAAGCGCCATCCAACCTGAAGGTGTAGTGACACTCCCCCTGACGGTGGGAAGCTTTTACCGACAATCAACTATGCTGGCAAACTTCCTCATTTTTCATTGCCCATTGATCTACAATGTCATTCTTGGAAGATCGACCCTCAATGCTGTAAGGGCAGTTGTCTCCACACAACTGACGAAGTTTTCAACAGAGAACGGCTACGGAGAGATGAGGGGAGATCAGCCGATAGCTCAGTAATGCTACGTGGCACTCCTTAAAGGCAAAGGCCAAGGCAGCAACAGAGCTCTAGAAACACTAGCCGTCGAAGAAGCAGAGGAGACTGAGGACGAAAGAGCACCACGAGCTATACCATTTGAAAAATTGGTCACCTTGTCCCTCGTCGAGTCCCAGCCCGATCGAATAGTCCAGCTGCTTGGTGCCAAGCTGAAAGCGAAGCAGTGAGAAAAGATCATGGTGTTCCTCCGAGACAACTTATATCTCTTTGCCTGGTCACAAAGGATATGCCCGAGATGAACCTGGATATAATAGAACACCACCTCAATATGGAACCAGCCTGCAAGCCGGTGATATAAAAACGACGAAGCTTGGCCCAGAATAATAGAAGGCAGCAGAAGTGGAGGTCGACAAGTTCCTCAAGGCAGGGTTTATTAGGGAAGTCAGTTATCCAGATTGGTTAGACAATGTAGTCCTTGTGAAGAAACCCTCAGAGAAATGGAGGATGTGTGTAGACTTTACCAATTTAAATAAATCTTGTCCGAAGGACTATTTCCCTTTGCCTTTAATCGATAATCTGGTTAATTCAATTTTCGGTTATGAGATGCTCAGCTTCTTAGATGCATTTTAGGGATACAACTAGATTCGAATGGCAAAATCTGATGAGGAGAAGACCTCATTTGTCATCAACAAGGACACCTTTTGTTACAATATAATGCCCTTCGGCCTGAAGAATGCAGGAGCGACTTTCCAATAGCTAGTGAACAAGGCCTTCAAGAAGCAGATTGGAAGAAATGTTGAGGCTTATGTGGACGACATTCTAGTCAAGAGCAAGAAAGCCTAGCATGACATGGCCGATCTACAGGAGATCTTCATAGCCCTCCGAGCATATGGTATGAGTCTCAATCTAAGCAAGTGTGCATTCGGATTCCGCTCAGGGAAATTCGTGGGACTTATGGTAACTCAATGAGGTATCGAGGCAACCCCCAAGAAAATAAAGGTCATTCTTGAGATGGGATCCCCTATGACCATTAAATAAATAAAGAGACTAAACGAATGACTAGCAACTCTCGGTCAGTTTATCTCAAGATCTGGAGAGAAAAATCTCCCCTTCTTTCGAGGATTGAGAAAAGAACCCAAAGTAGAATGAACCGATGAATGAGAGCAGACGCTCATACATCTTAAAGATTACATCATGTCTCGGCAGCTGTTAGCCAAGCCCCAACTCAGAGAAGAACTTTATCTCTACCTAGCCGTCACTGCCTCTACCATTAGTTCAGTCCTCCTAATGGAAGAAGAAGGGGTGCAAAAGCCGATCTATTATACCAGTAACTATCCGAAGTCGAGGTACTTGCCGCTCGAGAAGTTAGACTTTACTCTCGTTACCATGACCCGGCTGTTACGGCCTTACTTTCAAGCTCACAAGGTTATCTTCCTCACCGACCAGCCCCTAAAGCAAGCCCCATACCAAACAGAGATGTCCGGCAGACTGACTAAGTGGGTGATCGAACTGGGAGAGTTCGAAATAAACTACAAACCTCGTACTGCTATCAAAGTATAGGTGCTCGCCGATTTCATAGTAAATCTGACTGCCCCAGGAGGCGAAGACCCCTTCAAAACCAACAGACATAGAGGGGGCTTCATCTCAGTGGACTTTACATGTAGATGGCTTTGTTACTAAAGACGCGTTCGGGGTGGGCTTGATCCTACGCTCTCCCTCGGGTTGAAGCACTTCTACAGCCGTTAACTTTAGTTTCAAGGCAACCAATAATAAGGGTGAGTATGAGGCCCTCATCCCTCATACACCTGTTTGCAATTAGCCCGAGGCCTTGGAGTCAAGAACCTCTAGTACACACTAATTCTCAATTGGTCGTTGGCTATACGACCGAAGAGTTCGAGGCTAGGGAAGACAACATGGCCAGATACAAGGCCGTGGTGAAGAAGATCATCCTCAGCTTCTCACACTTTCAGATTGCCAGGGTCCCTTGGGCTCAAAATCAGGAAGGGGATTTCCTGTCAAGGCTCGCTTCCTCAACCAGTGTTGGCTTGAAGCAACAACACAACCTCCAATATCTGGCCACAAAGATGATCGACAGCCGACCGAAAGAAGAGATACAAGAGATAGAGACGGAGCCATGCTGGATCGACCCTATTTTGAACTATCTCCGAGATGAATCCCTTCCGCCCAACCCAAAGGAAGCTTGGCGAGTCATGATCAGGTCAACCCGTTACACCATCCTTAATGATTGTTTCTATAAAAGGTCATATAATCCGTCTTTCCTTTGTTTATGTCCTTTTGGGGCAAATTACGTCCTTCGCGAGATACATGATGGCATCAGAGAATATTACTTAGGAGGCAAGGCTTTGAGTCACAAAGTCCTCCGATAGGGGTATTAGTGGCCCACATTGGCGAGGGATGCCATGGAGTTCAAAAAAGGATGTGATGCATGCCAACACTGTTCGAGGATTCAACGATAACTGGCCACACAACTCACTCCAATCGTGAACCCCGGACCATTTGCACTATGGGGTGTTGATATCCTTGATCCCTTTCCTGTGGCGACCTGGAAGCTGAAGTTTCTGACTGACGCCATCGACTACTTTACTAAATGGGTAGAAGCCGAACCTCTAACAACGATTACCAAGAAGGCATGCCAAGGCTTCCTGTGGAAATCAGTCATCGGCCGATTTAGGATTCCAATGGCCTTTATCACTAACAATGGCGCCAATTTGACAACCGGGTCTTCAAGGATTTCTTCTTTGAGTTGGGTATTAAGGGGAGACTCATGTCTGTGACTCATCCTAAGGCCAACGGCCAAGTGGAAGTGACTAAAGGAACTCTGCTCCAAAGTCTTAAGACTCGAGGCCTACAATGCCTGTAACGCCCCGACCCGGATTCCGGGACTTCGAGCAAGTCAACAGACCGGCCGTATTAAAGTAGAGATAAACTCAACTTGAATACAAGGCCTAATAATGTGATAAGCAGATAACAATCCATATAATTTATTAAACTCGTGTTCCAAGGAACATAGAGTCAACAGGGTCCATAGGCCCTAAAACAGTCTGGTCCCTATACGGGTCCAAATAACAATACTCATAAAGGAAAAGGTAAAGGAGTCTCCTACAACCACTGGTCTCCCTGTGTCCTCCACTCGGGCACGACTCCCCCCTAAACCTCGGAATCTGTAAAAAAGGAAAAGAGAAACACATGAGCTTTCGAATGGAAAGCCCAGTAAGTACCCCTGCAGGTCACAATGATATAAATAGGAAGTTTGACAAACAATGAGAGCATAATACCAATAAGTAGTCCTGGGAGTCTACCACAAACAAATCAAAGGTACGACCCCTGACACAGAAGCCCTCGGGCTCTGTAATGAGTTTTAAAAGAACTCAAAGTTTACTCCCGGCCAGTATGTTCAGCCATTTGCTGTAAGAACGACCTTTTTGGTTGTTCGACCCTCCGGTCATAGGTCGGTAGAACTACCTCTACTACGTGTTAACACGGTCGATTAATACACGCCCAGCGGCAGTAAGACCTTCGTGGATTTGCCTCTCGGCAAGGCGCATAGAACGCCAGGGGTCCCGCCCGATCACTCCTCTATCGGAGCTCCCCTAGCTCCACTGAGTCCGGGCAGTAGAACAATAACAAATAGGGACACCAACGTCCCGAAAACAAACATACATGCTCAACAGGAAACTAAGACAGAAATGAACAGCATGTATGGTATCAGCAAAGCATGTACATAGCAAGTCCAAGAAAAACCCGAAACCGGGTGGGAACTAGGCAAGTGTACTTACCTCCTGGTGAGACTAAATGTCTCCCTAGATTCCTTTGGAATGCCTTACGTCTCCCCTGAGAGTATCTGGCATACACAGACCCTTATTAGAGTCAAGTTTTCAACAAGTTCCTAGGTCCCTAGTTTCACAAGCATGTCCAACGTTCCTGTTGGGCTTAGGCCCACTAACGGGTCCTAAGGACCATCTCTCGGGTTATTGCCCCTTTTCCCCTGTTTCCATGTCCTTTAGTTGACCTTGAACCCAGTTTGGTCAAACCTTGTCAAACCCCCCATTCAGTTGTCGGGTCCAACCCTACTTGGTTACCTTTAGTCAATTTAGTTGAATTTGGCCCAATTCTAAGCCCATTACACGACTTGGTTTATTTGTCTTCTCAAATAATTAGTTAGTTAATTCTATATTTAACCACTAATTATTGTTGACAAATAAATTTTTCCACTATTTTAAATTTTCATGGTTATTCAACAAAAATATTTGTCGGATGTTTATGTGACAAACATGATTTCATATATTTATTCTATTTATTTGTCACACTATCATAATATTTGTCACATAGCTAAAGTCCCTTTTAGCTATTTAAACTATGCAAATAATTATTCAATTATTTGTTACACAAAATATGTTAAGTGAACCATTCCGCTAATGTGTCACATTAACATGGTTAGAGACAAATCTTTCAAATCTATTAATTTGATCTTGTTTGTCACATTTTCTAAGTTTCCAAGGAATAATCTTTCCAGGTTTATTCAACTTGATTTTGTCACATATAGTTAATGTAACTATATTAATCGATTAATTTTTATCTTTTGTCACACTTCTATGTCCCTTATAGTTGTTCAAACATTTAATCGATTATTTGTCACACTCCTCTAAAGTCTCTTAGGGTGTTTCAACAATTATTGGATTAATTGTCACACTCCCTAAGTTCCACTAAATAATATTTGTGACATATCAATAGTTCTTAAATAACTATCTCAACTAGTTAATTATTGTTTGTCACAATAATTAACTAATTTTTCTAGCTCAAGACTAATGGTTTAATAATATTATTAGCTTGTCGCACTAAGTTAATAATTCATTAACTTTTATCTATTGTCACAAGTCCATAGTTTCCCATTTTAATTTCATATCTAGCTAAATAATAATTTTAACCCAAAGGAGAAGAAAATAACTAATTATTTTAATTAATTATTTAATTGACTGTCACACCCCTATGTTTTAATTAAAACATTACACATTATTATATCAATCCATACTATAGTTTCAATTAAATGTCACGCAACCTAAGTTTTGAAATAATATAAATGATTATTATTATTATTTTTTATTTAACCATCTTCTTCTTCATTACTTTCTCTCTCTCTATCGCGACCGAGAGACACCGGTGCCACCTACCCTCTCCGGCCACCCTGGACGACTGCCCGCGCTCGGACCTCGTCGCCGTCGACCCCACGACCTCGGCCGACTCCTCCGTGGCTCCGCTGGCCTCCACCCTCTCTCGGAAGAACCCACGACACTCTCGGCCGAGCGATAGACCACTCCGGCGAGCTCACACAGTCGACCGTATGCATGCAAAAATCATTCCTAAGCATTCTACAGAGTTTTATCATCACTTACCGCGTGTTTGTTGACGACGGGGGTGTCGGAGTCGCCGGAAAAACAGGACTGTCCTCCTCCGACGAGTTCGGCCACGACCTCCGGTGAGTTACTTCTCTCCCTCCTCGCGACGTCACGGCGTGCTTCTCCTTCCCGTCTGTTATCGAGCTCCCGGGACCGCGAAACCTAAAGCCGCGACGAGCTCGCAGGGCCTCTCTCTTCTCCTCTGTCACCTCACCGGAGAGTGGTGATGCTTGGCGAGCTTGTGTGAGAAGAACAGTGGCAGTCATCGCCTTTTATAGGCTCCAGGTGACCAGGCGAAGCGTCACCAACGCCCCCGGGCCGCGCCGACCGTCGACCGGCCTCCCCGCCCGAAACGCACGGTGAGTCAGCGAGGCTCTCGCGCGCGTTACCGGCGTTTGGAGAAGAAACGGCTGCCTCGTGATCGGCTCTCTGATGAAGGGCCAGGATGGTTTGATTTAAAATCAACGGCTTCGATTTAATCCGTTTTCCTCGTATCCAGCACTCCCTTAGATTAACCGTCGAGATGTTTTAAAGATTAACGGTCAGATCTTAGTCCCTCGTCTCGCGATTTAATCAATCACCAGATGGACGGTTTACATTTGCCCTCACCATGGGACCATTCTCACCTTAACTTTTTCTCTTGCCTCGCATCTGATCCACGATCAGATGGATCCCTTCCAGTGCTGACACGTGGCTCCTTGTGAGCCTTAATAATGCTCCGAGATGAAACACAGTTTTGGATGTTTTAATCACAACCGTCCAAACTCTCTTTTAAGAGTGTTGTAGTGCGAAATTTACCAGAGATCCCCATCTCTTTTTAGGTTACATTTAGGTCTGTTGCTGTGAGAGGGGAAAATTACTGTTTAGTCCTCCTGACTTTCCGAAATTTCCATAAAGTCCTTCTGGTCAAACATAAACCCTAATTAGGGTTTTAAATCCCTCTTTGCTTATACTCCCACAATAATTCCCCAATTAAACTCCAAGAAAATCATTTAATTAATGAAAAAAAATCATCACCTTAATTTTCCGCAAAATTTATTGGGTTTTACAATGCCGGTCGAGCTGGGTAAAGGAGATCCCTAGTGCACTCTAGGTATACTGGGCGACCAACCGAACACCAAGCAACGAGACTCCCTTTGCCCTCACATTTGGCGTTGAAGTTATGATCCCAACCGAGATGGAGATGCTAACTCTACGGACGCAAACATTCAATCCAGAAGATAACAATGAAAGACTCCGGGCTGAGCTTGACCTCTTTGAGGAAAAAAGAGACACCACTTGCATCCGATTAACAGCCTACCGTCAAAGAGTCAAATGATTCTACAACTCCAGAGTGAAGGAGGTCCAACTCCAACCTGGTGATTTAGTCCTATAAGGAAATATCTTCTAGGGCAACAAGAGCAGAACTTCTAAAAAGGTGCATTTGTGTATTCATTACTACTAACAATATCATTTATAAGTATCTATATATTTAAAAATAAATATTTGTATGTATATATGTGCCATAAAAATTCTAGAGTTTTTTACTTGCCACCCCATAAAATAACCAAATCACTTGTCACCCCCTCATTTATTTTTATTTTATTTGCCACCTCTTGAGTTAGTTTTCTCAACACAAAATTATAAATAGTTTTTCAAAAATAGATTAAAATATAAAAATACCCTCTTCTTTTCATATTTGATATTTATCCATGATTAATAATTAATTAAGAAATTCTGAAAGGTGTTATAAGTAAATTATGATTTTATTAAAAGGATTATAAGTAAATTTATGTTAAACTTATAAAAAAAATGAGATTAATCTATATTTTTATTTAAATTTTAATGACATGCATTAAAAATTTATTTATAAGATATTTAATATAAAACAAAATAATTTGAGTTTCATTAAAAAAATATATAATACATCAAAAACTAAAAGTGAGTATATAACAAACCCTTTGAGTTGCTAAATTACTCACTTAAAGATAATTGAAAAGATAAATACAAATCTAGGGTAAAATATTTAAGAAGGGTAAAATTGTCATTTTTCAAGTATAATAACCTTAGGTTCTACATTTAACCCAAGTTAAAATATAAAACTTTGATCTAGGGGTGAAAATTAAAATAAAAATATAGAATGGGGTTATGTGGTATTATTGATAAATGAGGGGGTGACAAGTGATTTGGCTATTTTTCAGGGGATGGCAATTAAAAAACTCAAAAGTCTAATTCTTTTGCTTGTGATGCATTCACAAATATCGGTGCTACAAAACTCCTGCTATGCGTGAGTCCGGAGAAGGGTTGGACCACTTGGGTCTATTTTACGCAGCCTTACCATGTTTTTTTTTAGGGTTAAAGCCATTTTTGGTCCCTGAAAACAGGACCAATGTTCATTTTCATCCCAAAATTTAAAATTTGTTCAATATGGTTCCTATATATTGCATATTTTGACATTTTGGGTCCCTATATATTCCGTATTTTGGCATTTTTGGTCCCTATTGCTGACGTGGCAGTCATGTGGAATACCAATGAAATGCATATAATCTTTTTATTATTATGTTTAGGTCGTTATTTTACTAATGTGGAGTGATAAGTGTCAGTATATGCTGATGTGGACCGTATTGAACAAATTTTAAATTTTTGGGATGGAAATGAACATTGGCCCTGTTTTCAGGGACCAAAAATGGCTTTAACCCTTTTTTTTACAAGAGACTGTTTCCACGATTCGAATCCGTGACTTCTAAATCACATGACAACAATTTTACCATTGCACCAAAACACCTCTTCCAAATGCTAATGAATATCAATTTTGTCTTTTATGTAGTGTGTATATATATATGGGTAATTATACATTGCATGCATGCAACTGTTGGCAGGGCTACTAGCAGTGGAAGCAGAGCAAGATGCAGTGATAAGAAGCCTTCTCTACCAAAGAAAAGATGAGCTCGTTGAACCCTACAATATAACAATCTTTGAGTTCAATCAGAGTTGTGAAACCGGGTCGCCGGCTCCGGCATGAAGGATGAAGGACTGACAGTGCCAGAGAACCTGGGAGCTGAGAATGAAACCACAAATAACATCATCTCTGCGGATGTGAACTCTTTAGGGTATGCAAGAACTCAGGTTGAGATCCTGATCAAGATTTTGTATGCAGCTGGAAATGAGGCAATACCTGGAGGGTTTCTTCCTCATAGTGCTAATTGTGCCATTGCTAGCTCTTTCCTTCATGGACCACGTTGATTAATTCTTCAATTTGCATGTAACTAATTGCATGCTTTATATATATAATCAATGATCAAAGTATGTTTGAATAAATTTAACTTTGTAAGTCTCTGGTTGTAAGAGTATTACTTGATGATATATGATAAATAAAGATGAGTTTATGGATATACAATAAGGCCCCATTTGGATTGGTTTACGAAAAAAGGACTTTTTCAGTTTGATAAGAGCACTTATGAAAAAAAAGCTTTTAAGAGTAAATTAAGGACTTCCGTTTATTTTTATATTTGGATATGTTAATTTAGAAGTACTTTTGTTGGCAAGGGATGAGGAGAAGGGACGTCGCCCGTGTGTGTTCTTCCTTGTCGATAACTCCCTGCTTTGAAAATGGCTTAAAAAAGTCAATGAAACCCCAAAATAAAAGGGTGTTTTGGTAATTGTAAATTTCCAATATAGCTTCTCCATAAGGGTTTTTTTCATGAGCTTCAAATCACCTCCTTTTGAAAAAAATTGTTTTTAACATTTTTTTAACCACTTGTGCTACTCCAAAAAAGCGAGAAGCCAGTCCAAATGAGGCCTAAATATAAAGAGCCTGCAAAGTTTTATATACTTTAAAGGTGAACAAAATTAATTATAAATAAACTTCAACAAGGTTGTGCTTGGTAAATGGATAACTTTTAATAAAAATGTTTATTTAAAAAAAAAGTAGATAATAAAACAAAAAGAAGAACTCTATTCATGCACATGGCTCATAAAATTTGCATGTTAAAACTCTTCATGAAGTGGGAGTTTTAACAGCTCCATTTTCGGGTTGCATGCATCTCAATAAATTTTGAAACATTTTAATTAGCAATAAAAACTTTCTTTATTGCTCTGAACCTTCCATAACACCACATAAGAAGACCATCCCCACAAAACTCCAACTTCTCTCTCGATCAGTTTCAATGCTCCGAACCTTCAAAAGATCAAGGTCTGCAATTTGTAAGCCTCTTTGGTATAATGTGACAAGTTAAATCAAGTTATATACTTTTATTTTCTTTATTTTGGTGTTCAATTCCTTTCTACTCTATAATGGTTGTGGTGTACCTCTTCACTCTTCTTTAATTTTGTGAGAAATTTCTAAAAATTAAGTTTGTTTTTGTATTTGTATATGGTGTTTATTTTCATTTCCTTGAGCTGAGGTTCTGTTCTTCAATTCCTTCCCTTCTTGGAACCTCATATCATTCAAAAGCTCATCTTTCCTCTCATAATCCAATGAAAAGTTCAGATTTTTTAGGTAGCTTGTTATTTATATGTGTGGAAGTTCCTTTGCTTTACACACTGTAACATACAAAGTGAATTGCTCCGCAGGTTGTGGCATTGTTATGAATCAGTTGAACAAATGTCATTTAGCATATCAGTAATGTTTTCCCTGTGTGTTTTTTCTATTTAATCAGGTTCAATGATCTTTGAAACTCTCTTGTAGTGCTCTTCATAGAGAATGATTTTTATGCATACATGGAAATGCTCAAGTCCTTCAGGCATTAGCGGGTTTCTTGATTGTACTGGTTTCAGTAGTTCATATGCTATGTGGGCTGGTATACCGTCATCCATCGAGCTTTTTGGCACAGAAAAAACACGAGTTCTGTCACGCCCCGACCCGGATCTCGGACCTCGAGCACGTGCATAGACCGACCGTACCCAAGTGGAGACGAGCCTCGCTCGGATACAAGGCCTAGGTAATGCAAGAACATATAGCAATTAACACTAAAATTCAAATAATATCAATATTATCTCAGAGTTCTATAGCGGAATAAAACAAAATCTAATGGTACAGATACCCTACATTAATCTGGGCCCTTGCACAAGAAAAGACATGAGGTTCTCGAACCTCGGCAAGCTATCCCAATTCCTAGCACAGCTCCTGACCTTTGGTCAACTAATCTCTCAATCCTGAAAAGAGAAGGAAGCAAGTAGAATGAGCTTTCGAAAGGAAAACTCAGTAAGTACCTCCACTGGGGAATATAATAAAGCTAAGAAGGATAATAAAAAAATAAAGTGATCCAACGAAGCATAAACATATCAGAAAACAAGATCAAACACAAGGATCACTATCCGAAAACCACATAACAAAGTGTACAACAAGCAACAAACAAGAAAACTTTCTCGTCATCTCCCGGCGCTCATCGACCTCAGCTGATCATCAACCTTAATCACATATGACCCTCGAGTCTGGTAGCGCTCATACGTATAGATACACGGCCAGCATACCATCCCACTGGTAGGACTACAGGTGTCACGCCCCGAACCCGGGACCCGGGCCTCGACGCACGTGACAGACGCCGCGTGCTTATAGGGTCGCCCCTAAAAGCACGCAAGGCTAAGTAACACAAGCAGATAATTAAAACAGAGTTAAAATTATTAATCAGCGGAAGAAAATGTATATGGTTATACAAAGGCCCTATACAGGTCCCGAATAAAAATACAACTCTCACTCAGAAAGGAATAGAGGCCAGCAAACCTCAGCTCGAAATATCCCCGACGCTGCTAGGCTATCCCGCGGAAGCTCCCTCCTGAGTCCCGCTCCTAGCTACTCGTAAGGTCCTCGTCTAGTCCTGACCCTACTCCTCATTGTCACCTGAGAAGACATCCATCAAGTGCATGAGCCAAAGAAAGGCCGAGTAGGATCGTAAATAAATCAATAAAGGTGGCGAAGGCCACTCGCAAAGAACAGAATAAAAGAAGTGTAAGTACGCAATAGTAACAACATCACAAGCAAATAACAAGTAACTGGAATGTGGATAAATCCACAGATGTACTAAATCTCTGGCATATGTGATACTAAGATGTCTACGACATCAACGACACCATCAGTATCGTCTTCGGCCTAAGCCGGATAATACTATAGCAAACATGTGCACATGGTCAGAAATGCCGCTCTCTGACTGAGCCAGGTGGCCAGATATTATACGCCCTTTGCCGGGGCATCCGTCCGATGTATCAAGCCTGAAAGTAAGAGATTCTAGTACAAATACCTAACAACAGGTATACATATATATCCAAGGCAGCAACATCTTGAATATATAAAGATCAATGACCTCATCGAGATCGGAAGCCAATACGTATATATCCAAGGAATAAACTCTACTCGAATACGCGTACGAAAAACATAAAAGCAACAATCTCCTCGAGATATAAAACCGATACATATGAGCAAACCCATCTCGAATATGCATTGGGAACCTCTCGAGGAAATAAGAGTACAAAATCAAAGTAGAGTAGGAGGAAGGAATACTCACAAACCTCCCGCGCGAGAGCCTACCGAAAATACTGAACAACAAGTATATATTCAAGGAAACAATCCTTCTCGAATATATAAATAGTAAATCTCAAAGAGATATGGAAAGCAGAATGGCAAGCATATATCCAAGGAGACAATCTATCTCAAATATATGAAAAGAAAAGAAATTACAAGTAGGGTGGGGAGTTAGAAATACTCACAACACCCGGTACGAGAGCCTACAGAATATACTGAACAACAAGTATATATCCAAGGAAACAATCCATCTCGAATATATATGAATAGAAAGAAATCACAAGTAGAGTAGGGAGTTAGAAATACTCACTACACCCGGTGCGAGAGCCTACCTTATTCGCTTCCAGGACCTACCCAGGTCCGAGCCTTCCACTCAGGTCTTAGACCACCTCACCATATCCTAAACATGGTAAATGTTCATCACATAACATTTCATATCAAAAGGAATGCATTACATGCATTAAATCACCCTAATCATGAATTTACCGAAATGTCGGCTTTTAAATTTATAACCGATAGATCCGGGCTCTTAGACACGTGCCCGCACCATTTTTATTAGTTTAAATATACCCCCGAACTATCGGGACGATCGGAATCGAATTCCGAGTCTTTTTGAAAATATTGAAGTTTTAGTTCACTCTTTATTCTACTGCTACAGTAACTGAGGAAATCTCGAAATTAAAACATTAAATTGAAGCTCAAAAACTTCTTCATTTCTCCCCAAACTTCTAGTACATTTAGTTTCCAATATTATCTTTCATTTCCCCATAATTGGGCTCATTATCACCTCTACATAGCCCCTAAAAAAATGAAACAAAGTCCATGTTCTGCAGTGCTACACTAATTCCTGCATTTATACTTGAAGTTCCCAATCAAGTTCAAATCTTCAGTTTTCCCACTTACAAATTAATACCAAAAAGCCTTTGCTTTATTCACACAACCATGTATACAATCTATACTAATTTCTTATTTCATATAAATTGAATACTCAAGTTTAACACATTAGCTTGAAGGGAGAAGAATTATTCATTAGCCTTAGAAAATGAAGAAGGCATGAATCAACGAACTAAGTTTGGCCACATTAAAAATGTAACCTCTAGTATCTATGCATATTGAATCTCACTTATAAATTTCACAATTCCTATCTTCCAAGCCATAGTTATTCTCCTAATTTCCTCAATTAGGTTTGTAGGGATCATGGTATAATGGATTGTTAACAAAAAGACATTAAAAGGCCTTTACACATGAGATGCATTAGTAAGTCATCAAGCATGTATTTAGTATAATTGGTCTTCCAAGGTATTTCCACAAACACCTAGTGTGCAAGCTCAAATTCACCATCAATATATAATAGAACTTCCATTTAATTGCTTATTATACAAATCCAATACCAAGGAGAGGATTACAAGCATATACCAAGTCCATCAAGGCCTTTAATTGCAAGGCTACCCCATGAAGCATTTCAACAAACATCTAACATGCACCATTAATTTCTTCACTTCTATATATCGAAACCTTTCTAAATTGTCTCCATTATACAATCAAACACACGATTAACATGAACACTAATGGGGCATTTAGACTTAGAGACTTTCATGAAAATTCGGCCGCACCTCCCCTAATTATGGGCCCCGAAAATTAATACAAACATTCACCACAATCTATCCATAACACATGGATTTCACAAATTCATACATTCATATAAACAACACATGAATACATGGTAATTAGTCTACAACCATAAATCGTTGCTTCTACACAATATCATCATGCTTCTAACTCCTCCCATGCCTCTTTCATCCCTTAATTAACATTCATGCAAATCCAAACCCTTAATCTCAACCATTTCACCAAATTAATATCAAGCTATTTGAGCAATTGAAATCCTTAGTTAGTATAGAGCTTTTACCCAAAGTTAGGGCTGCAGGTTTGCACAAGGCTGTACCGTAGCAGTGCGGGCGAGGGGCGGCGCAAGACAGTGTGAGGAGTAGTGGCAAGGCAGGCCAGGCTGCTGGTCGTCGGCACCGGCGAGGGACGAGGTCGGCCGGTCGCTGGGGCGGCGAGCCTGAGTGTAGCTGCGCTCGGGCGCGAGAAGGGGAGAGGCGCTCCCTCTGAGCACGAGTGGAAAAGAGAGAGAGAGTTGAAAAAAAATCTTTTCTCTCTCTCTTCCTCTCATTTGATTAAGTAAAGAGTCTTTTATAATTATTTTAATTAATTCTTTTATTAATATAAACTATGATAATATCTTATTTTTTAAAAGATATTTGATTTAACTAAATTATCTTTTAAGATATATTCTACTAAAGGATGACAATTTTATTTGGTCTTGTCCTGTCACTGTACTATCACGAGGGCGACTAATCAACCACGGGACTCGTCCCCATCCCCGACCTAGATCCAGAAATTCCGGGTAAGGCGAATATTTGTCTGTTTTTTCTTAATAATTAATCTGATTTAATTAGTACTCAATTAAATCTGGATTAATTAGACCTTTATAATTTTTCCCAAATTTCATCGCTAACTATATTAAATTTCCATCTAATAAATTCTGGAAACAATAAATAAAAATTCTTATTTATTTCGGGGCGGGTTTTACAACAGGACGTCCGGAGTGTCCTCCCCCTGGACGCCGGCACCAAATCTGTATCGAACAGGAGAATCCACCAACAAGAAGTACTGACACAAGCCTTTCCGAATGGAGCACAGGCTCACGTGTTACCACGGCCACGTGCCGATCAACAGGAAGACATGTTCAACGATCACTACCACATCTAACATGGAATTTCAAATAAGCAGGAGAGCAAACATGTGTATGTCAATCCAAGCAAATAGGATGCCAAAACATGATGCATGACAACAAGGTCAAGAAAGCAAGAACACACCAAAACATAATACTAGTAAAGTCAATAAACACTCAAATTTAGAGTGGGGAATTAGGCAGGTGTACTTACCTCACTTACGTTGTCTAGAATCCCACGGGACTCTCTCATGACATGTCTCTACATCGAAATCTGATAGTAAAGCTTATATCAGTAATGGCAATTGTATATAAACTCTATATGTCAAGATGCATATGTCCATCCCACTATTGGTCTTAGCCTAATCAAATCGGTCCATCTAACTTGTTGGACATGGCTAGACCTAGTCTTGTTTGCATTCAACCAAGAGGGTTCACCCTTAATTTGTTAAATCCTATCATTTAACCAAACAGATTACAGTACTCCAGTGGCTAAGAGCCTTCTTTGCTATTATGGAGGCCCAGGTTCAAATCCCCACTCCCACAGTTTTATATATATTTTCTTTATATAACCAGATTCTGAAATTTGATCGGATCCATCTTGAGTTTATCTTTAAATAACTAAACTCCACTATTTAGCCAAACAACTTACTATAGTCTAGTGGCTAAGACTCTTCTTGGTTGTTGTGGGGTCTTGTGTTCAAATCCCAACATCCACACTATTTTATCTTCTTCTCATTTTTTTTTTTTTTGTTTTACTAACCTGATTCCAGCTTGGTCAGACCTAACCTGGTTACTAACCTGACCAAACCCAACCCTAATTCATGACTTGATCCAACCCAATTTGTTTAATCTGGACTCGCCCAAACCTCTTTTACTCTTTACCTAGCCTAGTCATCTGAACCTGTTTTATTTACTCCTAACTTGATTAAGTCAACTTGATTTTAAACAAAACCAGATCCAAACTATATTATTCCCAATTAGACCAAATCCACTTAACACTTTACTTGAATCAACCAACTTGAAGATAGCCAACCCAACCGACCCTACTTAACCCAATCTTGACTTGACCCGATTTGATTTCATACCAACTTAACTTAACTCACTACGGTCTTGACCCAACCGGTTAATAGACACATTAGGCTCAACCGGTTAACAACAGACCCAACCCATTACCTATTAACTATACAAGCTCGTCATCAACCTCTAGACAGAACCTCATCGGAGGGGGAAAAAGTCAGGGCGGTCGCCGGTGGTTGACGGGTGCGGCCGGGGTTTCCTTCTTCCGAGATCCTCGACATCCGGGGGAATGCATATGGGAGTGTCCTCTAGGCAGAGAGTTATTGGGATCTCAACCTTACCGGAGTATTTCTCCACGGAAGGAACTGCCCCTCCCCGGTGTCAAGTTACTCGACCGGGGGTTTCAAGATCTCTCTCTTTCTCTCTCTTTACTACTATACTACTACATACATGTGTTTTTTTTAATCAACAAATTAACAGAGCTAGAAGAACTTATCGGAGAAGCACTGCTCATCGAGTTCTCCGCATGATAGAGCTCCATTCCTCTCCCTATGTTTCTCTAGAGATGACTCTGGCTCCCGTGAGAGCATACCCCGACGATCCCTCCTATCTCCATCTTCCTGTCTCTCGGTTTCTCGCGTAGAAGGTGGTGTTTTGCTGCCGTTCTCAGATGGTCCCCAACGTTCGCAGGAGGCTCCCTATTTATAGAGCCTCATATGGAGCTTCTAGATAACCTATTTCGGATCGGATAAGGTTTTACTTGTTTGTTTAAACTCTTTTTACATCTAACGATGGAGTTGATAAATTTCGACGGCGGTGACGGGGTGGTAACGCGGAGTGGGAGATGACTAGTTGGTGTCTCGCGATCCCCTTCTTCCAGAAGAGAGGCTATGATCGACGCATGGCATCCAACGGTAGCCTGCTTATTTCATTACCTCAGATTTGGGTTTCTCCAGATGAACGATCGGGCTTGGTCAGTGATGAATGGTTGTGATTGAATCATGCGCCTTAAACTTATTTAGTCCTTTAAGATGGACGGCTCAGACAATTCTATCGAAATGAAGAGGCAGGATCACTCCTCACTCCTCGAACTTACGCTCATCACACGATCTTTCAATCGTGGCCGTTCGTGAGAAATTTGCATCAAGGTCCCCATACTCTTTGAAATTTCTAAAATGTCCCTGTTTGTTTTAGATCTGGGAGGGGATACTATTTTTGTTCAAGTCCTTGATGTTCCTGACATTACTCAGGGGTCCATGATGACCCCAATGTATCCTAACTAAGGGATTAGTCACCTTTATCCCTCTCTCCACATACAATCCAATAATTTCCAATGATAAGAGTATTCTCTAATTAATAAATTAATTAAATCGACTAGAAGATTTTTATAAAAATTCAATTACATATCCTTAAAGACTTTTATTAACCAACTAATCATAGAAGCAACTAATCAAAGACTAATAAGAACATATTTATTCTCTAAAAACTAGATAAAATAAATCATAAAATCTTGGATTTTATAGGTTCCTTGTTCCGACAAAGAAGTAATAGATTTAGAGGCATGTGAGCATGAGCACTTTGTTACAAATTCGGTGTGACCCACAGACTTGAATCGGGGAGCACTGTGGAAGCCAGATATATGGAGTTGGCTTTTGAGTAACAAAGTTGTTCAATTTCTTCAGCCATTGATGTTGAAGTGGTCTGTCTGTTTACCATGGCCTCATTTAGCAAGTTAGAGCTTTATAGTAATTTTTAATTTAGTCCAGCATTCAGAATGATCAGACACTTCAGTCATAAGACATGCGGATTTGCAAGAGCTCCAAATAATTCATCAATTGATGTCTTTTTGTTGTTTCCTTTTTTTGCAGAGATTAAGGGGGAAAAGTTGCAAAGATGACTGCAATGGCCGCAGTGTATGGAACAGAGAGCTTGGAGAATGTGGGTGTTTTCATGGATTTGGAGGTTAGTAATGTTTGATAACAGTACAAGAACAAACACCTCAAGCACTTGCAAACAACTGTTAAATGTCTTAACTCTAAATTGAACAATGTCCAATTAATAGAATGTAGTTTTCATCATCTTGATTATCTTGACTGCGATTTAGAACACATGTATTTTACGCTTCAAAAAAGTGTGAGTATGATATTGCAAATTACTGCTGAATGTTTGAAGTGAACATTTTTGAAGCAATTGATTGTAATTTTCATCATCTTGATCAATTTAGACTGCAATTTGTTAGGAATCCGACGAGATTCCTTGCGATCGTGAGAAACAAAAGCAAGAACGAAAGGGAAAACAAGCAAGAAAAAACACAGAGATTTACGTTGTTCACCCGAAAATAGGGCTATGTCCACGGCTGTCGGCTGTTTCATTATTTTTCTCAGAGTAATAAAAACTTTACAAGGATAAACAATATAAAGGGGAAACCCTAATACATTGGAAATACCCAAAATACCCCTAAAAAATTTAAAGTGTTTCCATGGACCAGGAACCAAATATCTGGACCGACCACTGACTAAACCATGTTGTTGTAAGATGAAGTAGAACCATAATTCTTTAACTCATTCCACCATTTTTTCATATTCTTTGCTTTGCCGATTTTCCTGAAGAGCACTCTTCTTTTTCATATTGCCCTTAGTGTCCAATGGTAGTTTAGTTGCTGATTGGATGACAGTTCATGAGGATGTTCTCACAACAATTTCTAGCAAGCATTGCTAGTGCAATGTAGATCCCGAAGAAGCTTATTCATTGAAGGTGAAATTCAACGAGGAAGGTGCTTATAAACGTGACTGTTTTGCAGGAATGTTCTGTGAGTTGCCTACATTATGGAGTTGTGAAATCCAAGATTTCTTTTATCAAGAATAAATGGATTTTTAATATTATGGTAATTGAATTAGTTTCCCAAAAACAGGACTTATTTGAAAAGGGAAGGTTTAATAAGTTAAAACCTTAATTTCGTTTTAATTGTGGCTACCCAGGACATTTTGATAATGAAGTGTGATTGGAGTACTTGAAAAGGAATAAATAAATTCTTGGAATAAATTCACGTTAATAGATTGGTGATTGATTTAATCAACTAAAGGGAATCTCCGCGTTTAGAATTACTTGGACTTGATTGAGAATGAGGGAATAATTGATTTAATTCCTAATTGAAATAATTGGGGGCTGACAGGGACCTTTTTGTAATTATGAAGTTTCGATGACTTGGAGGAAGTTGTGTCTCTCTCTCAGGAGAAGGACCTTTAATTAAAGATTAAAAAGGCAAGGGGTGATTTGCAAAATGCCATGATAAAATCGTGCATAGGGTGCATTAGTTAATAATAGACAGTTGGGATTAAAACAGTTGGGATTAAAAGATCCGTGGGCGATCAGATCACGAGGGATTAATCCAACGGTTCACACCATTGTTGGGAGGATGATACGAGCACCTTCACTGTGCGGGTATATCTCGATCATCCATCTGATAGTTTGTTTTAAGTTCTAGACACAGCATCTGATCTCGACCGTCGAAGTAACCTCGTCTCATCGAGTTAATCGTGGCTGCTTATCTCAGATGGATGCGTAAGTTCGAGGCAGAAGGAGATGATCCAACCGTCATGACTGATATAAGTACGAGGCGATAGGTTTGATGGCAACTGTTTGCTTCTTTTTCATTGATAGAACGAATCGAAGCCCTCCATCTGAGAAATCCTTTAAGTTCGAGGCATTTGGGAGATATCTAGGCGTTCATCAAGATGCAGTCTCGACTGGACATCAAAGGAAAATGCTCGATCCAGGACATAATGTTAAATAGAAGCCATTGGATTACAACCCGTTAATCATGACCATTCGATGAGAGTAACACGAGGGGAGCTTCTTCTCCATGCGTGCATCATCGCTCACCGCTGTCTCCCTCCGCGAGTAGTGGGCGACCTGGAAGGAAACTATTTGAACACTAATTAAGTATGAAAATGGACGATCTCGGCTCCAAAATTAGGAGATTGCGATCATGATCGTGAGTCCTATAATAGGGACCAGAGATCAGAACCCTAGAAGCCACCAGTACAGTCCCACTACTTCTGTGTATCGCCGACGTGAGAGATTGAGAGTAAGAGAGAGGTTGTGGAACAAAGCTCCTTTGACGGAGCCAGAGAAAGATGAGGAGCGGGAAAGACAAGGAAACAGGAGTACGAGCGTCTGGTAAGTCTTCTGTTCCTGTGGAATCAAAGGAAGCGATGACGAGCATCGCCGGAGTTTCAAAACTTCAGATCTCAGCCTCCTTGTTTCTAACTAGGTTGGTGCACAGGTTCTGAACTTGCAGAGCACGATGAGCGCTTGCAAAGGAGAATCTAGGCGGCTGTGGGGCTTCGTCTCGGCAAGTTGAAGATCTACATCTCCGGTGATTTTCCTTTTTCTTTCTTTCTCTCCCAACGGTCATGCATATAGGAGATAGTATAGATAACAGGGAGGCTCTGTTAGCTCCGTCTGTTTTTTTTTTTTTTTTCTGTCACGAGACTGTACACCGGAGGGAAGAGAACGGGCTGAGAACGGCTATACTCTGACGAGAGAAGGAGGAACCTGCGGTTCCTCACCCCAGACGGTGCACACGATGTGTAAAAGCTTTACTGACGGCAGAGACCCGGTGGCGAGAGTTCACTGACTAGTCATAGGACTGCCGGAGGCTGCTGCAGGCGACCAGAGCGCCGCTCTCCCCTAAGACGAGGCTTAGCTAAGGAAGAGAAATAGGGACAATAGGATTAGATGTTAATTAAATGTTAATCACTTTAATTAACCAGCTAACGATGATCAAGTTGAGTTACGGGATAAGATAAATTAAAAATGGTTAGTTGGTTAAGACTAATCAACTTGAAATAGTTGGGTTGGGCCAATTGGTTAACTATTAAAATCTGGGTCCGAGTCTGAATTTAAGTTAAAACTGGTTTGATCGAATTAGTAATGGATTTGGGTTTGATCTATTGGGTCCAAGTTTGGAATTTTAATTTGGTTTACTTGGTGGGGTTCGATCAAATTGAGTTGGGCTTGGCATGGGTCTGATCAAGCTCTAAAGGGTTGAGCCAAACCAGGAGATTAGGTCTATTGGGTTTGGATCTATTTCAGAGTCAAGCTGACTAGATCAAGTCTAATAAAAAACAAAAAGGAAAAGAGATTGTAGAGGTAGGGAATGGAACCCAAACCCCCTTTTATATCATGGTGGGCCTTAACCACCAAGGCCTTACTTTGTTTTGTGTTGGATAGGTCACAATTAAATTAAGCTTGGTCTTACCAGGTAATGAAAAGGAAAAATAAAGAAATAAAAGGGCAATAGAAGGGAATGGAACCAGGAACCTCATAGTAGACGTAATGGGCCTTAACTTGTTAGGTTTTACTAGAGATTCTAAGATACTGATATAGGTTTTACTGTCAGGTTGTGACATATAGGCGTGGCTGGATGGATTTTTGCCGAGTAATCCCGAACGTCTTGTTTGTGGTAAGTACACTTGCCTCGTACCCACTCTTCGGAGTTTCTTTGGCTTTGTCTTTATCATGATGATGATATTGTTGCCTTGTTGAGATCATTCATGCTTTCTTATTCGTTTGGATTCTTTTTTAGCATGTTTGATTGTTTCAAGATGTTGGTATCCTTGCTTTTGTTGTTTGGCCTTCCGCCCGGATTCAGTGGAGCGTGGGGGCTCCACTTGGGAAACGTTTAGGGATGAGACACCCTGGCGTTTCGGCTTGCCATACCAAGGGGACGATACTCTGGTTGTCCTGCCCGTTAGTGGGGATGATTCGCTGGCCGTGTCGACACGTACGAGAGGTAGCGCTACCGACATGCGACCTGAGGGCCACACGACCGGAGGGTCGAGATCCAACAAGTTGCTGATGATGCTAGCCGGGGGAGCATCTTGATGAGCTTTCCTTTGGAACTCGTTGCAAAGTTTGAGAGCTGTTATAGTTAGGGGCCGTACCGTTATATTTGTTTGTGGTAGACTCCTAGGGATAGTTTTGAGGGGCATATCCCTGTTGTCTGACTTGGTTGATCAGTTTTATTGTTATTATGATTTTTGAACCCCGCAGGGGTACTTACTGGGCTTTACATTCGAAAGGTCACGCATTTGTTCTTTCTTTTTCGGATCCTGAGGAGTAGGAGACTTGAGCTCAGGAGCCGATCGAGGGTCGGGGTATCTTGCAGAGGTCCGAGGATCTCTTTTTATTTCTTTGTGTGTGAGACTTTTATTATAGGACCCTTATAGGGCTTGGCTTTTGTAGGGCATCTGGAACTCTTCATTTTATCTTGTTTCTGCTGAGACTCTTTTATTTGGATATTTGAGATATTTATCTTGTTATTATGTTATCTGTTGTTACTTACTGAGGCCTTGTAGCCAAGTGGGGTGCACTTTACTTGGTTACGACCGGTCTGCTCACATGCCCGAGGTCGGGGTGTGACAAGAGTTGTGTCAATCAGTGTTCCAGAAAGGGACATTGTTGCAGTAGTTTTTACGAGGTATGTGACTCGAAGTTAATTTTGTTCATGACTAGTTTACTTTTGTATGGTTTTGTTAGTATTGGGGGACAAGGATTTGAGAGGCTAGTGTTAGGATTGGGAGTGTAGATGACTAGAGAATAGTGGTAGAGGAGTAGTTTGTAGAAGAACTTTTTATTACACTTTGAAGCTTTTGGACTTGTTACAAAAGTGTTACATCTCATCCCTTTATATAGGGACCTTTAGAACCTTCTAGACTATATTCTAGGACATTTCATATTTTAGGACATTCTTCATTCTAATACATTCTATTTTTACATTATAGAGAATATTCCAAGGTATATTCTAGCTCCTCCAAGCTTCTACTTTGATGAAGAAGATTTTAGTTGATGCTGGACTTCCTTGAAGATTCTAGACAATGGATCACTTTCTAACATTCTCCTCCTTGATCAATTTTCGATATGCCAAGCATGCTGCGAAGTGTTGTAAACTTGGTTCGTAGTAGAGCTTTTGTAAATATATCTACTATTTGGCTTCAGTCTTGCAATACTGCAGCTCGATTTGCCTATCACTTTGTAATTCGTGTACGAAGTGATATTTCGTAGATATGTGCTTTGTTCTTCCATGATAGACTGTATTTTTTGAGATAACAATAATTGATTTGTTGTCACAGTATTGGTGTAGGATCTACATGTGCTTCTTCAATATCTTCTAGTATTCTTCAAATCCATATAGCTTGACTTACTGTGATAGCTGCTAAAATATACTCGGCCTCCATTGTTGATTGTGCTACTGATTCCTACTTCTTAGATTCCCACAAAAAAATTCAAGAGCCAAGTGTGAAAGCATATCCAAATGTGCTTTTCCTGTCGTCAGTGGAGCCTGCCCAATCACTGTCTATATATCCAAGTAGTTTTCCCGTTTCATTGGGCTGATACCAGATTCCATAGTCTGTTTTTCCTCGTAAGTACCGAAGAACTCTTTTGATAGTTCTATAATGTATTTGGCTTGGACTTTGCATGAAGCATGATAGTAGACTTGTAGCATACATAATGTCTGGCCGTGCAGCCGTGAGATATAAGAGGCTTCCTATTAGACGTCTGTAGAGAGAAGCAATAGCATTTTTTTCTCCATCTCCTTTCGAAGTTTTTCATTTGTCACGAGCGGCGTTGGTACAGTCTTACAGTAATTCATCTTAAACTTCTTCAGGAGGTTCTCTGCATATGATCTTCTATGAGATGAAAATACCTTCTTCTTGTTGATTGACTTCTATCCCAAGAAAGTAGTGCATCAAGCCCAAGTCTGTCATCTCGAACGTCTTCATCAGATCTTCTTTAAGTTCTTGAATCATCTTCTTATTGTTCCCTATATATATAAGATCATCCACGTATAGAGAAACAATAAGAAGATCAGATGTACCTTGGGATTTAATGTAGAGAGTTGGTTCATTCATGCTCCTCCTGAAGCCTTGCTCCATGAAGTATTCATCTATTCTGTTGTACCATGCTCGTGGTGCTTGCTTTAATCCATATAGAGCCTTCTTGAGCTTTAGGACTTTGTCTTCTTTGCCTTTGACAATGAAGCCTTGTGGCTGCTCCATATAGATTTCTTCTTGTAGATATCTATTTAAGAATGCAGACTTTACGTCCAGTTGATATATCTTCCATTGTTTTGGTATAACTAAAGCAATAATAACACGAATTGTGTCTTGGCGAGCAACAGGAGCAAAGGATTGTTGAGACTAACCCTTTGCCACTAGTCTTGCCTTATGTTTTTGAATTGATCCGTCTGCATTCAGCTTTGTTTTGTAGATCCACTTGACTCCAATAATGTCTTTGTCCTTAGGACAATTAACCAACTCCCAAGTTCCATTCTTTTCGATCATTTTGATCTCTTCTTGCATACTTTTCTCCAGACTTCTTCTTGAGCCGCTTCTTCATAATTTTCTGGTTCTAGAGTTGTGAAATTGCAAGCTTCATAAATTTCTTTAAGAGTTTTTCCTCTTTGAATAGGAGATTCTGAAGTAGATTCTTCTTGTGTAGAGCTGGGAGTCTCTTTTTCTTCACGTATTGTTTGCTCCTCCTGTGGGATATCTGATATTGTGACATACCTTTTTTCTACCTTTTCTTCCACCAGTTCCATATTGCATCTTCATCAAACTCCACGTCTCAACTAATTTGTGGGACCGAAAATACCGGCCTGGCATCGTGTCTGTGAAGAGACACCAGACGACATATCGAATCACAAATGTCATATTTGTTTAGTTATTGTGGGTTTTTCCATTCCTAATAGAGGCAAGCCTTTATTATTAATTACCCCAGACAGAGTTTTGAGAACCTCCGATTAAGGGCAAAAGTACAAGTGAAGGCAATGAATAACATAATTCATTTTATTTGAAAATCATAACTTTTTTATTACATATGCATATATATATATATATATATATATATATATGGATATATTATTTATTTATTTATTTATATATGTGACGCCGACTTCGCCTTGGGATGTTTGCTTCGCCACTTAAGGATTTGTGTAGCTTTGGTTGCCTCAAGATGCCGACTTTGCCACTGCCTTAAGATTTATGCCACCGCCGTGGTATTCATGTTTTTTATCGATCGCCCTGAGATGAATATTCCATCACCACCTTGAGAGCCATATCACTTCATCAACACAACTGCTTCGAAATGAGTAACACATCGAGATTTGCCGCTTTAGGATTTAGATTTTCATCAGCCGCCTCAAGGTACGTGTTTCACTGTCTCCTCGAGAGTTGTGCTGTTTGGAGATTTGTGTTTCATTGGCTATATCGGGATGCGAATTCCATTGAGATGCATGGACTTGTATTCTATCATCCGCCTCAAGATGCGTATCATTTTGAAATTTATATTTATTAGCTACCTTGAGATGTGCCTTCCATTGTTGCATGCATCGCCTCGAGATACGTGCCTCATTTATCACTCTCTCTCTCTCTCTCTCTCTCTCTCTCTCTCTCTCTATATATATATATATATATATATATATATATATATATATATATATATATACGGGAGTGATAATATAAGGTCTACCGGATTACTGTGCAAGTAAGGTCGCCTTCAATTTGTCCACTTGCACAGTGGTTTAAGGATTGCCAACCATATGGATTCAAAGAACATTGAAAAATAAGCTAGCATGTGAATTTTTATACAATTTGGGAACTTGTAGGGTCTTCATCTTAACGGGTGAAAATTTATAGAAATCTTGCAGGTTCAAAATTTCACCCTTTAAGATGAAAACCCTACAAGTTCCCAAATTGTATGAAAATTGACATGCTAGCTTATTTTTCAATGTTCTTTTCATCCATACGGTTGGATTTCCTCAAAATACTGTGCAAGTGGGCCAAAATGAGGTGACTGCACCTGCACAGTAATAAGGCCGGCCGCATAGTATCAGCCCCGTATATATATATATTTGAAATCTGCATATTATAGACCGTCCAACTTTAGCTTGGCATCATTTATTACAAAGTGAATTATTTTGCTATTAAAAGTCAAACATAGTCTTTTTGTAGTGTGGGACCCTCTTTTTTTTATAAGCCATACCCCATTGATTTCTAAGAGGAAAAGATATCTTTACCATCATACATTAAAACATTAAAACTAATTATGCCTTCAGCTATAAAGAGACTTAGATCTTTTTAATGGTTGCTCTTTCAAATGCATCATACCCATCCCAATGGTCCCATGATCAACTTCAATCATTTTCATTAGATGCATATTTGCCCATTCAGCCCCTAACTTTGCATGATTTCTTGTGATGTATTATTGTAACACAATCTTCACAACAACCCCTTTCCTATTTATCAGTTTGAAATATTTTCATATCTCCAGGAAAAGAAAACCTGAAGAACTTGGACTCCACTTGTCATGTCATCAACTGAAGCCTTGGTATGATTATAGTTCATAAACTACTTAGAGGGTGTTTTACATGACCAAGCATTTGTCATTCATTAAATACATCTTTATAAAATTTACAATTTTTGTCTCATATAAAGATGAATCCTGCAACAGTCCCATAGTACTCAAGGCTATCATTCTCATTCATAACACACCCATAATATTTATAACATTCAAAACTATTTCTGCAGTAGCCCTATAACCTTCTAAATTATTTATGACAACAACTTTCATAATAACGGCAGTTTCTTCGTACCAGCAACAACTCTTTATAATAGTAGCGGCTTGGCGTATTGATTACAAACTCATTGGCAACTAGAGGCCTTGAACATTGGGTCCATGATAGAATGGGATGCATTAGATTCCCATGGAGATATTATTTCTTTTGAATCAACAATTTTATTCTTAATTTGTTGCTTCTGTTATCCATCTCCATGAGCTTGTTAGATTTGGAGGTTTATTGGAGCTTGTTCCAATAGCAATGGATAAAGGCTATTGTAAATTCTGGATAAAAGTAAAAGCCTTCTTTTAAAGCTTTCTCTCAGGTTTAGTACAAGATTTATTCAAACTGAAGATGGCTTCAACTCCATATGAAATTGTTTGGCTTGCCTTGAATATAAACCTCTTCAAGTATTAACATCCTCAAGAATGTAATATACTTTATTTATTTCTTTCTCACTGTATCTGCTTTTTACTATCTTTCTTATGGTAATACATTCATCAATTTTGTTTGAGTCTTTCACACATTTTATCAGACACCTGGCGCGCACTTAACATAATTAAATGTTTGACATCGCATTGGAGTGCCCTTTTAACAAAATTTACCATCAACATTTCCATATAACAATATCCATGATCATACAATCGTTCCTTCAAAATTCACAATGACTTCCTTCAAAATTTACATAACAATATTTCTCTGTTGGAGCTACATGGCAGTAGCAGCAATAACTTCTTTTTTGTTTCATATTCTCCTTCTTCTCCTCTCTTTTGCTTTCCATAGTTTCCTTATGGGGCTGCAGCCCAAACAAATCTTTAATCTCTTCTTATTCTACTACTTTTGCTTTCTTCATCATTTTCATTTCTTTTGATCTCATAACTTCTCTGCAGCAACCTTTTCTTCTTTTCATTTGATAGCAGCCCTTTCTTCATCAGCAGCATCTCACAGAGCTGCTCACCGTACCATCTTCAACTCCCACAATGCTTGGAGCCTATTCAAGATCATCTCGCCAATGTCGAAGTGGATGAACTCCTCACAAAAAAAGTGCCTAAATCCCCAGGTGGACAGTGAAGGCTCTTTGAGTGATTTTCACAAACATATTGAGTGCGCTCCAAGCTTCTTTGCTTCCTCGATAGAATTGTTATGCATCAAGCATCCAACCCCAACATTCATTTCTATAATTTCTTATAATAGCACATAAACATTCCAGTAGAGACAATAGAGGGGTTAAAATTACTGTAGATCACTAAACTATTCCACTTTATCACTTCGGTCACCAAACTTTAATTTGTATCAAAACGGTCACCGAACTTTGATTTCATTTCATCGGCAAGTCACCCAAGCGAATTCCAATCCCCAAATTTAAAAAATCGCCTATGTGGCCACCGGAGAAGCTAAGTCAGCTTTTTTTAATTAGCCATATGCCATCTCATTTCCCTCTTTCTCTTTTCCCCTCTCGTTCTTCTCTTCTTCTTTCTCTTTGAAGTGAAGCCCTAATTTCCTGGTTTTCTCTGGTCTATTCCAGAGAGCCAGCAACGCCCTAATCTCATCTCTTCTAAGCATTCGCCTTGCCGAGAGAGCTCGGGTGCGATGGCGATGAACTGGGAGATGGAATGTGGGAAGGTGAAGGTGAAGCTGAAGCTGAAGATAAAGCTGACGATTGAAGCTGAAGATTGAAATTTTAGAGAGGCATCTATGCCCTAATCTAATCTATTTTCCACTGTTGTACGTTTGAAGACCTCTATTAAATTGAGATTGATCAATTTTTGTACTTCAATAAATTGAATATGTTTAATTTTTGGATGAAATGAACAATTGAAGGTGTTCAATTTAAGTTGTAATAGAAAAGTTTCGGACTTCTAATTGAATGTGTATGAAGTTTCAGACTTATAATAGAGTATTTAAAATAAATTTTGTATTTTCAGTAAATTGAAGCTGTTCAATGTATATGTGTCCTTTGCTGCAGAATTTTCAGACTTCTAATAGAGAATAGATTTATCAAGAGAATAACAGATCTCAAAAATGTGTATGTTTCAGACTTCTAATAGAGAATAGATCTATCAAGAGAAAATTACAATATACAAAAAATACCACTAATGTCAAGCAAAGTAAATAACCTGGACAGTCAAAAACAAGATAGTCATCATCCACATAGTTTTCCTGTTCATCTGCCTAAGCCAGTCATCCAAACTCTATTCAATAATTTAGTTGACTTAAACACATTCTATAATTTAGTATACTTGAATTGCAGTCACAGATTCAATAATTTAGTTTCTGCATTATAGTACACTTGAACACATTTAATTTACTCAAGCCTTTACTTTGCTGCAGAATTTTCAGTAACTTGTTGTCAGTCCATCTCATCTGTAACCTAGCATCCTCTTGAAAGACAATTCTAAAACAATTGAACATTCAAAGAAAAATTAACAGTCCAATTAAACACTCCACTAAATCACAGAATCAATTGAACAATTCTAAAACAATTAACACAATTCTAAATCACAGAATCAATTAACCTAGCATCCTGTTGAAAGACAATTCTAAAACAATTGAACAATTATGTAACACTGAATCAATTGAATCAATTAATACTCCACTAAATCACAGAATCAATTGAACAATCAAGACAATTTAATCAAAGACAATTCTAAACAATTAACACAATACTATAAATGTAAAACCCGCCCCGAAATAAATAAAGATTTATTTACCAGAAATTTTAAATGGCAATTCAATATGATGAGCAGTGAAGTTTTGGAAAAAAATCACATGTCTGAATAATCCAGTTTAATTAAACATTAATTAATCGAAATAATCATTTGTTAATTTATTTAGATTAATTATATGTTAATTAATTCGGATTAATTATTGAGAAGAGGAAATCCCGGGAAAAGTGGATCTGGTTGGGGACTGAGACAGCCCCGTGATACCACAATATTCCCGTGACGAAGGATTTGACCGAAAGCCGATATTCTCGGATCTGGTCGACGAGAGACAGACCCCGTAATATTTCGTTGCACCCGTGCCACGGGGACCATTGACCCGAGATTCGCGGACCTGGGTCGGGCTTGAAGACGAGAGAAGTTTCACAGCAGACCCCGAAGAGAAACAATTCACTTACCCGTGAGTGAACAGTGACCATGTGAGTGAATAGTACACATGTGAGTGAATAGTACACATGTGACCACTTTTTGGGGTTTAAATAAAAGGGTTTTAGGAATTTTAAAAGGAATTTTTTTAAATAAAAATCTATTATATATATTAATAGATTTCTGATAAGAGAGAGAGAAAGAGAAAAGCTCTCTTTCTCTCTTCTCCTTTCACCTCTCTCTCTTGGTTTGCGGCCCGGATCGAGGGCGTCCCCATGCGCCGCGAGCGGCCGCCGATACTGCGGCGCCGCCCGGCGGACCACGCCGCGCTGACCACGCCGAGGCCTGCACGCAGCGTAGCGGCTTCGCGGCCGACGCGCCTGCGGCCTTGGTGAACCAGCGCGCCAGCGGCACGGTAGCAGCGCCCCAGCGCGGCCGTTCCCCGTCCCCTGTCCGCCCCCGGAGCTAAGCTCCGCCGGACGCCGGCCGCCCCTTCTCCCTCTTCCTTTTCAGCCCGGCGAGAGGAAGACTAGCTTGCAATCTTGCCCTCCTTCGGTTGAGGACAAACGCCGGTGAGCAACCTAATACCATAGAGAACTAAAGGCTGGAAAATTGAAGGGATTGGGCTAATGAATTTTTGATTTGAATGCATGATATTGGATGAAATGTTAAGGTTGTGAGTTAAGGGGAGAATTAAAGGTGTTATGAACCCTAAGATGCTCCTAATAAGAAGTTAATAAGATTGTATGTATGGAGTATTAAAGACTATGAAATTGTCATGTATTGATGCTATGTACTCATGTATTTGACTACATTGTTTATGAATGAATGTTTGTATAATTTCGAAGCCCTATAAATAGGGGAGGTGCCGTCGAATTTTCATAAAAATCCCTAAGTAGAAATGCCCGTTTAGATTCATGTTAACATGCTTAATGGTGACTTGTTTCCATGATTAACATGCTTAATAATTTCATGCGTTGGATTAGTTAATCTTGGATATTTAAGCATGCTTGGGGGCATCCTAAGAATCTTAATGACATGATGTGTTCGTTAAGTGAGGAAGTATACTTCGAATGAGGTCAATGCCTTTCAAAGTATGATTGAGTTTAGGGATTTTATTTGTAATCGTATTCCGTATTTAAATAGAAGATTTGCGTAAGCACAAAGGCAGTAAAACTTCTATCTATTTACTAGATTCTGATTCGGACGCGTGAGACGCGACAAAGATCAGAGGATTGAGTTCTAACCAGGTAGGCTCTCGCACGGGAGGTTTGTGAGTATTCCTTCCTCCTACCCTACTTTGATCTTGTACTCTTATTTCCTCGAGAGGTTCCCAATACATATTCGAGATGGGTTTCCTCATATGTATCAGTTTTATATCTCGAGGAGATTGTTGCTTTCATGTTTTTAAATGCAGCGTATCTGAGTAGAGTTTATTCCTTTGATACGTATTGGCTCCCGATCTCGATGAGGTCATTGATCTTTGTATATTCAAGATGTTGCTGCCTTGGATATATATGTATACCTGTTGTTAGGTATTTGTACTAGAATCTCTTACTTTCAGGCATGATACGTCTGACGGATGCCCTGGCAGAGGGCGCATAATATCTGGCCACGAGCACTTGGTGCTCCATCGGACGGATGCCCCGGCAGAGGGCGTATAATATCTGGCCACGAGCACGTGATGCTCCATCGGACGGATGCCCCGGCAGAGGGCGTATAATATCTGGCCACCTGGCTCAGTCAGAGAGCGGTATCTTCTGACCATGTGCACATGTATGCTATAGCGTAGTCCGGCTTAGGCCGAAGACGATACCGATGGTGTCGTTGATGTCGTAGACATCCCAGTATCAGATATGCCAGAGATTGAGTACATCTGTGGATTTATCCACATTTCAGTTACTTGTTGATTACTTGTGTTATTGTTGTACTTGTATATTTGTATTTGCTTTATTCTGTTCTTTGTTTATGGCCTCCGCCTCTTTTATTGTCTATGCGACCCTACTGGGCCTATTCTTTAGGCTCATACGCTTGACTCGTGTATTTCTCAGGTTCAGACGAGGAGGAGTAGGGTCGAGCTTAGGTGGGGATATACCGAGTTGCTGACTCGGCCATCTCTTTTGTCTCTAGGTCTGCGTACCTCTTTTATTCTGTGTGAGACTTGTCGTTGTATTTCTTGTTGTATGGATTTCTATGGGTGACTGGACTAGATCCTAGTCTTGGGTTGTGTAAACCCGGTATTGTACTTGTACGGAGTTGTATAAACTCCTCCCTTCTTTTATCTATGATTCCGCTGTTATCATTAACTCTGAACACTTGTTGAATAAGAGTTTCTAAGGTCTTGCGCCTGAATGGGGACTAGTTCCTGTTTGGGTGCGGCCGGTTGTCTACTTGCCTGGGCTGTGGTTCGGGGCATGACAATAAAATTAATACAGTCTAGTATACAATCAAAGGAAAATCCATATATATTCATCCATTTATCTGTAATCAAAGAACAATGTAACACTCCAATATGCAACATCTCATAAAATGGATAAAATAAGAAAAATAAGTTCACTTTCATTCATAATTTGTAACATTAAATTTTTACAAGATTGCCCAAAAATGCAGTGTTATAATTACAAAATAGATATAAGATTGCCCAAAAATGCAGTAAGTCTAAGTCTTCAGCTCCTCCATCTTTTTCGTACTCTAGTCAACATCCTTATCTTTTCCTTAAAAACAAGTTCTGGTTGTGCCTTTGCCTTTGCCCACTCCCTTTGCCCCCACTTGTAGATATTTTTTGCCTCTGCTCTGTAAGATTTGTCCTAATGGAAAGGGGTTTATCAGTAGCATAAATTAACTACAATGTTAACATAAAAAACAAAGAAACAAAAACAAAAGCATATTAGTTCACATAAAAGGTAAAACACTTAATGTGTTGATGATGCTAAATATTAATATTTGCTCACCTATGGTCTTTGTTCTTCATGGGTTTGTGATTGTTCTGGAGGAACCTCAGTGTCAACTCTGTCCATGGGATTATCATGTATTGCTTCACCTGGTTGTCCATGTTCCTGCTGATGCAGGAGAGCCTGAGTCAGACTATGCCGAGCTGTCTGATTGCACCATTAAAGCTTTGGTATACCACGACTTGGCGGACCGATCTAAAGGCGGAAGGTGATCGAGCCAAGTTCGGAATTTGGGAGCACTTTGGACACATTTCGGTATTTTGGCCATAACTTTGGCTACAGATATCGGATTCGCGCACTCAACCCCAATTCGGAAAGCTCGTCTAGACGCGCACGTGGGGTCCATCCAGCTTTTCTTGATGGACCCTTCCTTCACCCTCAAATTCTACTGTTTTCCCCGTCGTTTCTTCGTTTCTCGGTGTTTTTTTTTTCCATTTTTGGCAATACTTCGTATGCCAATTTAGGATAGGATATGAATCCGATTTGAACTCGGATTTTTAGGAGTTATCTTTTTTGTTTAGTTATTTTATAATTAGATAAGTTTTTCTATTGGACCAAAATTTGCCGATTTGGGCAAATTTGGATAAGAAGATAGAATTTTTAGGTTATCTGGGTTAGTTTTTTTTAGCTATTTAAACCCGGCTTATGGGTTGAATTTTATTCATTGATTATTGAGTTATTTTCCTTTCAGAGACTATTCTTGCTCTTCTATCAATCCCCCATGTTTACCACCGCCCGCAGGTTAATTACTACCCTGCTCGGCGTCAGTTGGTATCAGTAATCATCTTCTTCCTGTGGCCTCGGCATCAATGGCTTGAGGTCATGGTGGCCATGGTGGTCGTCGTGGTGGACATGTTCCGGCAGAGGAAGGTCCGTCTCGAGACCCAATCGCCTTGGAAGCGATGAACGAGGATCTGTAGAGACAAGTAGCGGAGTTGACCCAACGATTGGCGGCACGAGATTTGAGGGATCGTGAGGTTTCAAACTATGACTCCGAGTCTACCTTCGGCAACCCCTATTCCCGGCGTGGGCAGTCCAGAGAGCACCATGCACGAGAGGAGCGTCACGGAGATCTCGGTTTTCGGGTAGAGTTGCCCGAATTTACTAGAACCCTACATGTTGAAGCCTTTATTGACTGGCTGAACGAGGTTGAGAGGATATTTGAGTACAAGGAGGTCCCTGATCGTCAGAAGGTGAAGCTAGTTGTCATCAAGTTGAAGGGTCGAGCATTCGCGTAGTGGGAGCAGCTGCGGCGTTCACGGGATCAGCAAGGCAAACCAAAGATCGTAGATTGGGACAAGATGAAGAAGAAGATGAAAGGGCATTTCCTCCCCTTCGGCTACACCCAAACCTTGTTTCAACAACTTCATACGTTGAGACAGGGCGCAAGATCAATAGATAAGTACACAGAGGACTTCTACCAATTGATCGCGCGGAACGACTTATCCGAGACGGAGAAGCAACTAGTGGCTCGATATCTGGGGGGTCTGCGCCAACCATTGCAAGATGTCCTCAGTCTACACTCATTATGGACTATTTCAGAGGCATACCAACACGACCCCACTGTTGAAAAGCAACAGAATAGAAGACCACCAATCAGGAGGCGTCGAGTAGGCCGGACGGCTTTCGCCCTCGGGCACCCGCCCGATCCAAGTAGCACGTGGGTAGTTCTAACTCTGGAGTTCATTGTTATAGGTGTGGTGAGCAGGGGCATAAATCATCCGAGTGTCGGAAACTTGCTAGTCAGGAGGGCAAGAACTTGATGATTGAAGAGATCGAGGCTGAGGAGGCTGAGGAACCAATTTATGATGATTATGGCGATGATGATGAGACTGGTGACGTGTTGATTGGGGATGGCCATGAGACCCTCGTTGTTCGCAAGAGTCTGCTGGCACCCAAGGATGAATTAAGGGATTACTGACTGAGAAACAACATCTTCCATACCACCTGCACAGTGGCCGACAAGGTTTGCAAGGTGATCATCAACAACGGTAGTTGTGAGAACGTGGTGTTTGAAGACGCTGTCCAGAAGTTACAGTTGAAGATAGAGCGACATCCGAAGCCCTACAATCTATCATAGCTGAGCAAAGGCACCGAGGTAAAAGTAGATCGACGTTGTCTCGTGTCTTTCCATTGGGCAAACGTACTTTGACAATGCGTGGTGCGACGTCGTGTCAATGGATGCGTGTCACCTACTACTGTGTTGACCATGGCAGTACGATCGGAGCGTGGTCCACGATGGAAGGAAGAATACTTATTCCCTCAGCATCAAGGGAAAAAAGATCGTGTTGGCACCCCGCCGAGAAGAAAAGCATCCTACTCCGGTAACCAATACTAACCTTCTTTCTATGTCCAGATTTTTAAGCGGGATCAAGCAGGGCGATGTAGTCTATGCCTTGCTACCTTGCATGCATAGTGCCACAGACATGGATCCGGATCTGCCAATAGAAGTGCGGTAATTGTTCCTGGAGTTCTCGGACTTGATGCTAAAGGAACTTCCCCCGGGACTCCCACCTATAAGGGACATCCAACACCAGATAGATCTTGTCCCAGGATCGAGCTTGTCGAACCGACTAGCATACCGCCTCAATCCCAAGGAGGCCGAGGAATTGCAGCGGCAAGTGGAGGAGTTATTAAGGAACGGCTACATCCGAGAGAGCATGAGTCCCTGCGCAGTTCCAACCCTATTGGTAACAAAGAAGGATGGCTCGTGGCGCATGTGTTTAGACAGCCGAGCAATCATCAAAATCACCATCAAGTACCGCTACCCCATCCCCCGCCTAGATGACATGTTGGATCAGCTATCCGGCTCGAAGGTCTTTTCAAAAATCGATTTGAAGAGCGGACACCACCAGATCAGAATACGGCCTGGAGATGAGTGGAAGACGGCGTTCAAGACACAACATGGATTGTACGAGTAGATGGTGATGCCTTTTGGGTTATCCAATGCTCCGAGCACATTCATGCGATTCATGCACCAGGTTTTGCGACCGTTTATGGGCAAGTTTGTGGTGGTCTATTTCGATGACATCCTCATCTATAGTCCGAGTTGGTCCTCACACATTGAACATCTTCGCGCTGTCTTTGAGTTGCTGAGAACGGAGTGCCTGTTCGTCAGCCGAAGAAGTGTTCCTTCTTCACCACTTTTGTGACCTTCTTTGGTTTTGTTGTTTCTACTGACGGTGTTCATGCAGATCAATTAAAGATCGATGCAATCTTGGAGTGGCCAAGACCAAGAACCTTGCATGATATTCGAAGCTTCCATGGGCTGGCCTTGTTCTACGGAATGTTCATCCAGAACATTAGCACGCTGATTGCCCCCATTACAGAGTGTCTCAAGGGGCGTGATTTTAAGTGGACGGATGAGGCCGAAAATAGCTTCAACCTGGTCAAACAGAAGATGACTGAAGCACCAATTCTCGTACTTCCCGACTTCGACAAAGTGTTCTAGGTCAATTGTGATGCATCTGGAGTTGGCGTTGGAGGTGTTTTGAGCCAGTCTGGACGACCGGTAGCTTTCTTTAGCGAGAAGTTGTCGGGGTCAAAGAAGAACTACTCCACTTATGACCTGGAGTTTTATGCCATAGTTCAGTCGCTGAAGCATTGGCGCCACTACCTCATATAGAAGGAGTTCATTCTGTTCACCGATCATGAAGCTCTGAAGTACATCAATGGACAACACAAGAATGTGGAGGATACACGCTAAGTGGGTAGCATACTTGCAAGAGTTCACCTTTACTTTGAAGCATCAAGCAGGAAGCCTCAACCGTGTAGCAGATGCTTTGAGCCGTTGAAGTTCTCTTCTCACTACAATGAGCGCCAAAGTTGCAGGGTTTGAAGCTTTCACGGATATGTATGCGGATGATCCTTCAGGAGGTAACCGATGGACATCGTTATGATTTTATTTTGCATAACGGTTAAATGTTTCGTGGCCTGCACCCCGACTGTTCATTGCGACAGCAGATCATGAGTGAACTCCATAATGAGGGGCACTTTGGTCGTGATAAGACCTACGCCCTCATAGCTACAGACTTTTATTGGCCGAAGTTATCTAGTGACGTGGCACACTTTGTGGAGCGCTGCTTTGTGTGTCAGCGGGCCAAAGGAGTTCTCACCAACGCAGGCCTGTACACTCCCTTGCCAGTCCCTGAAGCCCCTTGGCTTGACGTCAGTATGGATTTTATTCTGGGCCTTCCTCGTACCCAGCGGGCCTCAGACTCTATCATGGTGGTGGTTGATAGATTTTCCAAGATGGCCCATTTTGTAGCTTGTCGGAAGACTATGGATGCTACCCGCATCGCACATCTTTACTTTCAAGAGGTTGTTTGCTTGCATGGTGTCCCTCGCTCCATCACATTCGATCGTGACACCAAGTTTGTTAGCCTCTTCTGGAGAAGCTTGTGGGGAAAATTGGGGACGCAATTGAACTTTAGAAGTGCATACCACCCCCAGACAGATGGCCAGACTAAAGTGGTGAACCGGAGTTTGGGCAACCTATTGAGGAGTTTCGCTGGAACTAAACTGAAGCAGTGGGATTTTGCACTACCTTAAGCTGAATTCGCCTACAATAGATCAACGAATCAGACTACCGGCTTGAGCCTATTCGAGATTGTCTATGGGCGGAACCCATCAGGAGTACTTGATCTCACCCCATCCCACGGATTGGTCATGTTCACCCCCGAGCTGATGAGATGGCTGAGCACCTTCTGATTATTCATGAAAGAGTCAAGTCAACTATTCAGGAGAATAATACCAAGTACAAGATGAATGGAGACAAACGGCGGGCGTCAGGTGATGTTCGATGAGGGCAACTTAGTATGGGTTGTCCTCACTTGAGATTGCTTCCCTGTGGGTGAGTATAACAAGCTGAAGGAATGAAAGATCGGACCCTGTGAAGTGCTGCAGAAGACCAATGACAATGCATACCGTTTGCACCTTCCCAGTTATTTGAAGACCTCTGACATCTTCAATGTGAAGCATCTGAGCCCTTGTTTTGTGGAATCGACTGATCCTATTACGAACTCGAGGGCGAGTTCTTTCCAACCTAGGGAGGCTGATGCAGGAGAGCCAGAGTCAGATGATGCCGAGCTGTCTGATTGCACTATTAGAGCTTTGGACTATAACGACTTGGCGGACCGACGTAAAGGCGGAAGGTGATCGAGCCAAGTTCGGAATTTGGGAGCACTTTGGATACGTTTCGGTATTTTGGCCATAACTTTGGCTACCGATATCGGATTCGCGCGCTCAACCCGAATTCGGAAAGCTCGTCTCGACGCGCACGTGGGGTCCATCCAGCTTTGCTCGATGGACCTTTCCTTCACCCTCAAATTCCACTGTTTTCCCCCTCGTTTCTTCGTTTCTCGGTGTTTTTTTTCCATTTTTGGCAATACTTCGTATGCCAATTTAGGATAGGATATGAATCCGATTTGAACTCGGATTTTTAGGAGTTATCTGTTTTGTTTAGTTATTTTATAATTAGATAAGTTTTTCTATTGGACCAAAATTTGCCGATTTGGGCAAATTTGGATAAGAAGATAGAATTTTTAGGTTATCTAGGTTAGTTTTTTTTTAGCTATTTAAACCCGGCTTGTGGGTTGAATTTTATTAATTGATTATTGAGTTATTCTCCTTTCAAAGACTATTCTTCTCTATTTGTCCTCCCTTTTTCTTGCTCTTCTATCAATCCCCCCTGTTTACCACCGCCCGCAGGTTAATCACTACCCTGCCCGGCGTCACCTGCCCACTTGCTTCTCCCTTCTTTCCCTGACACATTTAATTAAATCAGACAACACAAACAAATTGCAAATAAATTAGCATAAAGTAGTAGACATTACCTGTAACCCTCCATAATATCTTTTGTTGTGTCTTGTAGTGCCAGATATGCTGCATTTCATTGTAACCCCTTTCTTGCTCACTTTCCCATTAGTGTAGCCAATGTTTTCCTCACCCAACTCCTTTCTCCTAAGGATGCTCTTCCTACCTCTTCTCCTACTCATTGGCTCAGGTGGGATCATGGGCCCTTGGTTACTCTTAGGCCAAGAATTTCTATCATGTGTGGGGTTTAATTTGTGTTCATATGTGTCTAAGTATGTGCTCACCCTATAACAGTCATGTAGATAATTCTCAGGCTTGTCCTTATTATAGTAAATCACTAATATAGCATAGCTACATGGAACCCCACTCAATTGCCACCTTCTACAAGAGTTATTTCCTCCACCCTTTTCAACCACAAACTAGCCATCAGGCCCTACAACTTGATACTTGTCTCCCCCTGACCAGGTTGTATTATAGAACCAGCTCATCTTCTTGAATTTCTCTAGCTTTTTAAGTATTCTAGGGCAATGTGTGGTTGTGCACTTTTTCATAGTATCTCTTCTTCTTTGTATTCTAATCATCAACTGTGTTCTGATCATCTCATTCATTGTGACTGTACCCTTGATTCTAGCCTCAAGAATGTGGTTGTTGAAGCACTCACACAAGTTGTTCAGTAGTATATCACATTTAAATTGTTTTTGAAAATGTGCCCTAGTCTAATAGTGTGGATCTATGTTTTTTATATACTGCCATGCACCTTGGGACATCCCTTTAAAATTTCCATAGACTGTTCAAATGTAGGGAGGTAGGTTGCTCTAGCACAAGTCCAGAGTTGGTCTTTGAGTGCTTTCCCCCTGAAGGTTTTTTTGAAATTTGTGTGGATGTGCCTAACACAAAACCTATGTTCACTATTGAGGAACAACTCCTCTATTGTAGGTATTAATCCCTAAAGGTTTGGTAAGTGATAGTGGACACAGAGGGACCAAAAAAAAACCCCAAACCAAAAAGCAAGAGAAAAGAAACAAAGAAACAAAAAGCCAGTAAGCAAAGAGGACAATAAAATGAAAATAAAGAACTTTAATGTGAAAGGAAAACTAGACATTACCTTCTGCCTGTCACTCATGAATGCCCAATGGTGAATGTTTGTGATCCTTAGGTTCTCAGCCAACAATTGCAAGAACCACTTCCAGTTTTCTTTATTTTCCTTGGTTACAGTAGCCCATGCAAAAGGGTAAATGCAATAATTTGCATCTATCCCAACTGCTGCCAACAATTGTCCCCCATAAAGACCCTTTAAAAAGCATCCATCCACTGAAATGATCTGTTTGCAACCTGCCAAAACTCCATCTTTGAGTGGTGCTAGGCAAACATACATGGCTTGGAATACTCCTTGATTACATTTGAATATTATTGTGGAGCCAGGATGAGTCATCATGAGCTCTAGCCTATAGTCATACAGTCTAACCATTTGTGTCTCTTCATAACCATTTATAAGCCTTACATATAGGAAGACAGGGAAAAAAAACACAAAAAAATAATAATCACATGTCTCTAAATCAATAAAAACCTAGTGTACACCTAGCATATATAGTGGACAATTACCTTAGGGCAATGCTTTTGGCTCTGTATGCTTTAAGTCTGCTTGTGTCAATTTCTTGGTTTGTCTTCACAGCTTGAACAATACCACCTATCTTCCAAGTGGGATCTGCCCTGAATTGTTCCAAATAATTCTTTGCAACCCAATCTACATTTACTTGTTTGTTGATGTGATCCCTTGCACATTCATGGTTTAATATTCCTGCCTTGATATGCACAGTGGTTCTATCTTTCACCATAGGTGAAGCCCAAATATAGAAGGGGTATCCTCTCTTACAAATAGAATTACACCTTTTTTGGGAGTTGGGTTTGAAGTTCATTACATATCTATTCTTGATTCCATAATTCTTGACTGTCTCCTTGAATTGTTTGAACCTCCCAAACTTCATTCCAATCTTAAATTGAGGGTTAGCCATGTCAATTTCCTCATTAAATTCTGAATATTTAGGCTTTTTAGGGTCCAATTCATCCTCATCTGTTGAAGAGCAAGAAAATAACTCCTCAGATCCTGCATAGTCCATGCCCTGGACCTCATCAGCACCTTCCACATTAGGGAGTTCTTCATCTAAATCACTGCTAAAGTTGTAATCTGAATCATCCAAGTCACTATCTTCTTCAACCTTTTTCTTCCCAACATTTGACCTAAGTAATCTGCCCTCTAAGTCACTATCTTCTAGATCTTCATCCACATCCTCTTCTATCTGTTCATTTTTTCTTCTTCTCACTATTACAACTAGGGCCATTGGCAAGCCTAATGCAAATATGTACTTCCCTGCTAGAATCAACAGACATAGCCATCAATAATGCTTCTACATCAGTCTGTATTTCTTTAAGGCCCTTAGTTTTACTGACTACATCTAGCCACCAAATACTACAACCTTCCACTTCTAACTTAAACTCTTTAGCCATAGAAAGCAGTTCAAGTTTTGACATCTGATCTGCACAACAATAGTCCACATACCAAGCCAGTCCTTTTATACAACCATGATCATAATGCATATTTATAGTGAACAACTCAGATGTGGGTAATTCAAATGTTGATACTGAAAGAAAAGTAAACTCAAGTTTAAGGTATTATTCCCTCTATGAAAGCAATCAAAATCAGAGATAAAAAAGGTTCATTGGTTTATCAATGCAGATTGGGAGAAAGAAAATTAATTACATAATAATAAAGGAGCTAGTAGAAAGTCCATGTCTGCCACCTTACTTTGCCACCATTCTAAGCTCCTCAACCTTCTTGGAAACCATTAACATGTTCTTAATTAATTTCTACTATACTAAAAGAATCAATGAAGGGAAGAACTTGAAGAGTACAAATTGATATGAATTATAAGAAAAATATGCACATATTCAATAAAGCTGTCTAGGTCATGACCCCATGAACTTAACTTCTATAGCTCAGTGCCAAATCTCACATAACAGGAATAGTACTATCGAACTTGTGTGTGCTCAAAGGATTAATATTAATTTTCTTTTATATGCATAGAGAAAGTAATAGAAGTGAAGGTAATTATAACATGCATGCATGAAATACATTAATAGAGTGCCATTGAAATTGGCTATTTTCAAATAGCAATATCATTTTAAATTGGTTTCAAGCTTTAAAATTGGCTATTATCTTTGACCAACCATTAAAATTGGCTATTTTAAAATTGTCTATTTTAAAATAACTTTTATTGTTTGAGCTATTTCCAAACAAAATAGCAATATCATTAAAAGAAATATTTAAATTTGTTTCAGACCAACCATTAAAGAGATTAATGATGATTGGAGATGTTACAGAGAAATGGGTAGTGACCACAACAAAGATGCCAAACTTGATTTTTTTTCTTCCTAATTCTGTTCTACTAGCCCCCACAACAAACTTGAATCGTGTCTATTTTAAAATAACAGATATTGTTTGAGCTATTTCCAAACAAAATAGCAGTATCATTAAAAGAAATATTTAAAATTTGTTTCAGACCAACCATTAAAGAGATTAATGATGATTGGAGATGTTACAGAGAAATGGGTAGTGACCACAACAAAGATGCCAAACTTGATTTTTTTTTTCTTCCTAATTCTGTTCTACTAGCCCCCACAACAAACTTGAATCGTGCCAATTTTTCCTAATTTTGTTCTGTTAGGGACCACAACAACCTTGAATGGTGCCAATTATTCCTAATTCGGTTCTGTTAGCCCCCACAACAAACTTGAATGGTGCCAATTTTTCCTAATTTTGTTCTGCTAGGGACCACAACAACCTTGAATGGTGCCAAGCTTGAATTTTTTTTTTTCCTAATTCTATTATATATGCTAGGGACCACAACAAAGGAGACAACTCCTTTGTCAACACATGCTCCAAAAAGACCCAACAACAAAGAAGACATCATGGGAAAACTAAAATACAAAGGCAGGAAACTAAAGAACAAAGGAGATGGGTAGCCTTTCGAAAGTAATACTTACAGTACTCCAGTGGGTCCTCCCCCGCTGGCCGTACATACCAGTTCATCGCCATCGCACCCAAGCTCTCTCAACAAGGCAAAAACATCGAAGAAATGAGATTAGGGCGTCGCTGCCTCTCTGGAATAGAACGGAGAAAACCAGTAAAAGAGGGCTTCGCTTCAGAGAGAAAGAAGAAGAGAAGAACGAGAAGGGAAAAGAGAAAGAGGGAAATGACGTGGCATTTGGCTAATTAAAAAAAGCAGACTCAGCTTCTCCGGCGGCCACATAGGGGATTTTATAAATTTGGGGATTGGAATTTGCGTGGGTGACTTGCCGGTGAAATGAAATCGAAGTTCGGTGACTGTTTTGATACAAATTAAAGTTTGGTGACCGAAGTGATAAAGTGGAATAGTTTAGTGATCTACAGTAATTTTAACCTAACAATAGAGCATTTTTCCCCTGTATACAAATTTCAAGGCGAGTTGGAAAGGAGATCAATGAATCAAAGCTGACAAATTTTCCATCAATTGTCACAATGCATGATAGTTCTTTGGCATTCACATCATTTAAAAGATATTCTAAGAGAGAACCAAGGCATATATAGAATCACAATGTGACTGCCTTGAAGCCCATTCTGCTAGCAGTTCCATTCTAAACTGAAAACGTCTTTGAAGCATTTCATTAAACGTCTTAAGAGCGCTTTACATAAATAAGTATTTGGCATGTGTTTGGAATGGTTTCTCAATGAAATTTACAATAAGATGATTTCACATAATAATATTGGCATCCTTTTGCTTGTTAGCATAACTTCTGCAGCCTTTGACATCTTTGCTTTCTTTCATTATTACAATAGTGACCTTCGATAGACAGATACTCTTTATTTTTTTCTCTTTTTTTCCAGCATGAACTTCTCTGCCTTTTTGGCAATATTTAAAACATAAGGTTGGAGATATTCAGTCCTATAAGCTTCAACACCTAAGTTGAGTTTTAAGTCATTTGTATCCACTTTGAATGCTTCTCAAACTCCAAGAATGGGATCCGGTGGGGTCGTTGTCACACGTTCAAACAAGCAATATTAACAACAATGACCATCCATACTTTATAATATATTTTTTTTATTTGTTACTGCTACTATGTAGGTGGGTATATTGACACAGTCATCCTTCAAAGTTGAATCTGCATGGTTTCAAGCTTACTCTCACTCTTTATAAGCCATCATCCACAGTAGACTGATTACTTCCGGTATTGGCAATCAATAGATGCAAACCAATGTTGATGGTGAGGTCTTCTTTCTTGATAGGAACTTGGAGATCCAGGTCCATAGAGATGAGCTTCATCAGTGGAGAAGAAGTCCATCTCATCAAGAGCAGGTCATTTGTCTATAAGAGGTGGGATCAAGAAGTTTAGACCTTCGGCTGGAGCTCTCGTAACCATTGGACTCCCATAGTCCTCTGAGTCTTCTTCCTGGAATCGGCATCATGGTTTTAGGGCTTCAGAAGCATGGATCATCTAGAGTACGAGGGGGTAACAGGTGCCCATCACGACCTCTTAAACATTGAATAGAAGCCAATGAGAGCCTCGGGGAATGGGCTTTTCTCATCAGACTGCTCAACCAAGGCGACGATCTTCGGAATCGGTATCCGCTCATGGCTCACCGAGCGCCACCGTGACCACCTGAATTCTATTGAACGCTCCGAACCTCGACTCCACGACATCTGGCCTGTGGAGGATTCAATCTGGGCAGGTTTATTGTGTTTCCTTGTAGCCAGCGATGCCTAGGATTTGGTGTTTGAAGCTCACGCTAACAACATGAGATTGGTCGTCATTAGAGAGAGAGAGAGAAACCCTTTTCTTATACTTGTTCGTAGAAGAGCGTTTCATCTATCAGAGGCCATGGGTGATGGGAGATCGCAGCAGGGATTTCATTTTTTCTTTTTTTTGTTTGCAGAAGCTATGCTTGAAAGAAACTGAATATTGGCGTAGCTTTTCACTTTCTTCTCCGAGGGCACTGTGATGGCATCCACAATGGAGGGGCCAGGCGGTGACGACTTCCTTCTCCAGTGACAACAAGGTCTCAGCGGCGACGACATCCACAAGGGAGAGGCCGGGCGGCTTGGCGAGGGCTGGGGGCGATAGCTTCTTTCTTCGGCAACAAGAGGGTATGATGACGACCATATAGCTTATGCTTCTTTCTTAACGGCGGTGACATCTCGTTGGTGATAACAAATGGACCCAAGCCTGTATCCTTCGACAAAGCCATCGGAGACAGAATCCAGTCCGTTTGTTCGACAGAGATTAACTGCACATCCTCATTGCCTCACTTTTTTTTAAATTTTAATTTTAATTTTTTTTTGCTCTTTCTTTTTCACAAAGCACGAAGCAGGAGGGAGGGTTTGATAGTTCTTCTTCAATGCTTTTCTCTTGCTCCCCCCTTCTCCTTTCCACGATTCATATCTCCCCTTTTTATCGAGCCTCTATCATAATATTCCCGAGTGGTTCCTTGATCGTGGCAGGATCATCCTCGAAGCATAGTAGACCAGGTCGCAGAGGGTAACTGCGGGGTTCTTATCCAAACCGGGTCAAGCATATAATTAATTTTTTTTAAAATTTTTTTAAATAAGATGATAATTTCATATGTATATATTTTTATACTTTAAATGAAATTAACATCCTTGGTTTGATCTTATCCTCAAGGGTCGGATAAAATCAAACATTTAAATTTATTTTTTAAAATTTTATTTATTATTATTTTTTATATTTTATTTTAGATGACTTGAGATTCGTATTCTCGGGTTTGAGATTACCTCGGGATTTGTTCTCAGGGGTATCTTGGGATTTGAGATTGTCTCAAGATACGTGTTCTCATGTTATCTTAAAATTGAGATCACCTCGAGATATGTTTTCCGAAGCTATCTTGGAATCTGAGATTGCCTCCAAATATGTGTTCTTCAGCTATCTTGGAATTTGAGATTGCCTCGAGATATGTATTCTCGGGCTATCCTGGGTCTTGTGGCCTCAAGTTGTCTTGGGATCTGCGTCCTTAGCTCGCCTCGGGATACGACAGAATAAATATTTTTATAAAAATATTTTAATTTTAGGATATTTCAAAATATATATTTCATCATAATTTATATGAAATATTTCAAATTGGCCCTTGAGACATTTTGTATTTTCAAGGCTCATCATATATATTTTTTATATTCTTTTTTTTTAATATAAACATAATTATCAGCTTCTTATTAGTTTTTATATTGTAGATCCGATAACCTTTAGATTGATCACTATAGCCCATGAAAATTCCTTTCTCGGTCTTCTCGTCAAGCTTGCTTCTTTTTTGATCTGGAATGTGAATATAGCATATGCAGCCAAATACTTTGAGGTGTTTTGCAGAAGGCTTCATTCCACTCTAGGCTTCAATAGGCGTCTTGTTTTCACTGCCTTGGTTGGACATCTGTTTAATAGATAGACTGTTGTGTAAACTGCTTCACCCCAAAATGAGTTTGGAATTCCTTTCTCCTTTAACATTGATCTTGTCATCTCCATGACAATTCTATTCTTTCTTTCTGCTACTCCATTTTGCTCAAGTGCATAGCCAATTGTTTGTTGCTGATGAATGCCCTCATCTTCACAAAATTTCTTGAACTTATTAGAGTTGTACTCTGTGCCTCAATCACTTATGAGAACTTTGATGCTACGACCACTTTGTTTCTCCACATAATTCTTGAATTTCTTGAATATGGAGAAAACTTCTGATCTTTCTCGGAGACAATATACCCATGTCATTCTTGTATAGTCATCGATGAATAAGATGAAGTACCTGTTGTGACTGGGTGTAGGAGTCTTCATTGGTCCACAGACGTCTGTATGCACCAGCTCCAATGGCTTCTTGGCTCTCCATGCTTTACCATATGGGAAGGATTGTCTCCGTTGTATTCCAAGTAGACAACCATCACATATCTCTGAAGTTTCTAAGATATATGGAAGGTTTCTCATCATGTTTTTCTGATGGAGTAGCCTTAATGTTGCAAAATTAAGATGGCCAAATCTCCGGTGTCATAGCCATGACTCATCACTTAAGTCTTCATAGCTATGTCTCTAGCATATATCTCTATTGAATTGGAAAATTTCTAGTTTCCATCTTGGTAGAGTCAAGAGCTTTATTTTTGTTATAAATGGTGGAAGTATCTCCTTCAAAATATAGAGAATATCCATTCTCTGTCATTTGTCCCATACTGAGCAGGTTTTGAGCCAGACTAGAAACTAAATATACATCTTTAATTAGTTTTGAACCTTCTTTAGTTTCTAGTATTATAGTTCCTTTTCCTTTTGTGTCAACTAATGCACCATTTCCCATTCTTACTTTAGATTTTACTAAAGTATCAATATCAATGAATATAGACTCATTAGAAGTCATATGATTACTACATCCACTATCTATGTACCAAAGCATCCAATGTGTACTTTTCCTTTTTTTCTGCATAATTAGTTTGATTGTTCATTTTAAAGCGACAATCTTTTTCTATATGACCATATTTTTTTACAAAAATTGCATTGTTTGTTATTACGAAACCAACAATTTTTTTCTAAGTGATTGTTCTTTTTGCAAAATTTGCAAGGTGGATATTTTCCTCCTCCTTTTATATTTTTTCCAAAATTCCTATCATTTTTTAAATTTTTGAAGTTTGAAATTCATTTTTATTTTGAAGGCACTTTCTAAATTTTCTTCATCTTGCACTATTAATCTTTTTCATGTGCTTCTAGTGAACCAATTAATTCACTTACTGATAAAGATTTCATATCTTTAAATTGCTCTATAGCAGTAACTACAGAGTTATATCTTTTAGTGAATGTTATCAGTATTTTTTGTACTATTCTTTTATCAATAATATCATCTCCATAGGCTCTCATTTGATTTACTAGTTGTTTTATCCTACCACAATATTGTTGAATAGTTTCATTATCTTTCATTTTTATATTTTCAAATTCTCTATTGAGTGATTGTAGTCTATTGGCTCGTACCTGCTCAGTGCCTTGAAACTCCTCTTGCAGAATCTTCCAAGCCTCCTTTGATGTCTTTTCCCCAATAATTCTTGGAAATATATCCTCTGACAAAGCTTGTTGAATAATACATAGGGCCCTTGCATCTTTTTGTAGTTGATCTGAGGAATTGCTCCCTTCTTCTTTTGAAGTCACATACCCGTTCTCAACAATGTCCCATAAACCTTAGGCCATCAGGAACATGGTCATCTTCAAACTCCAATAATCATAGTTGTTCCCATCAAATATGGGAATTAGAACACCAAATGAGGTAGAACTGGACATGGTTTTGGGAGTTAAGTGAATAGTAGATGGTTAGGACAAACCCCGTTTACCAACCAAACCGGGTTCTGATACCACTGTTAGTATTGGGGGACAAGGATTTGAGAGGCTAGTGTTAGGATTGGGAGTGTAGATGACTAGAGAATAGTGGGAGAGGAGTAGTTTGTAGAAGAACTTTGTATTACACTTTGAAGCTTTTGGACTTGTTATAAAAGAGTTACATCTCATCCCTTTATATAGGGACCTTTAGAACCTTCTAGACTATATTCTAGGACATTCCATGTAAAACCCGCCCCGAGATAAATAAAGATTTATTTTTTTAGAATTATTAAATGGCAAATTTAATATAGTGAACGGTAAAATTTTGGGAAAAATCACATGTCTTAATAATCCAGATTAATTAAGCATTAATTAATCAAGGTTAATCAATTGTTAATTAATCCAGATTAATTATATATTAACTAATTCGGATTAATTATCGAGAAGAGAAAATAAACAAATATTCAAATCCCGAGAAAGGTGGATCTGGTCAGGGATTGAGACAGCCCCATGATGCCACAGTATGCCCGTGACGAAGGATTTGACAAAAAGCCGATATTCTCGGATCTGGTCTGACGAGAGATAGACCCCGTGACATTACAGTGCGCCCGTGCCACTGGAATCATGGACCTAGGATTTCGCGGATCACGGTCAGACCCCGATTGGGACACCGGGGCCCCACTATTAAGCATTCGAGACTACAGGAGTCCCGTGACTCAATAGTATCACATATGTTGCTATAGTGACAGTAATACATTAATGTAAAGTATGATTATTAATAACATTTTTAATTAAATCCATATACATTATTATATAAGTTTGATCATGAGAGAAAAGAGATTTTTACAATCTCTATCTATCTCTCGTTCTTCTCTCTCGCCGCACCCCTACTCTCGATCCCTCTCTCTTTCCACCGAGCACCGACGAGAGGATCAGCGAGCCCCCGACCACAAGGAGCCGCCCGATCCCCCTTCGGCGACGTCCTTCGGGCGCGTGCACCGCGCGATAGCGATCAGCGCCTCACCCCTTCTGTTGGTCAGGTTTTCGGCCCGATCTTTGCAGATCCGGCGAACCCCGGCGCCGGTATCGACTTCCAGCCACCCGTCGGCGACCTGACCCTCTCCGGCGGCACCCTTCGCGCTCGCTTCCTCGTGGCTGCGACCAGCCCCCTGTTTTCCCCTCTTGTTGGCGAGATCCGACGGCGAGGTGCACCGGCGTCACCCCAGCGGCAGCCACCGACCACCCCGGCCGCAGTTAACCCCCGATCAAGCCCCTCCCACGACCGTTCGCCTGCGTGCAGCCCCGACCAGCGGCGGCTGACCCCTGCTCCGCCGGCCTGCAGCCCGGCGACGACCTCCCCTGGCCTAGTAGCGGCTAATCCATCTTCTTCCCCGTCCCAACGAAGTCCGCCGAGTTACAGACCAAATCTGCGAACCTTGGTCGCGGACGGACTTGGACAAAAACCGACGAATTCCAACAGCACCAACGAGCAACTAAGCCCTTGGGAATCAGGTAGGAAATGATTGGGTTGATGATTGGGATAGTATTTGCATGAATTGATGGATTAGTTAGAGAGAGGGCTGCGAATGGAATAATAAGTTGCTTGGTGGTCTAAGTGTGAAATGATTCAAATGTTAATCTTGAACACATGTATGTGTAAAATTATTTGTTATGGAGAATGATTGTATTAATTTCGGGGCCTTCCAAATAGAGGAAGTGCTGTCGGATTTTTGTTAAAAATACTAAGTATTAACACATGATTACCTTCTCCATGAACTTGATAGTGTTTGAATGTTGAAAGAAAGAATGTTAGGAGCCTTGATTCATGCTAAGGATAGGAAATAATACAACTCGTATTAATGAGAATCTCATATCTTCGTATTCTTTTATTGATCGTTTATAGACTCTGATTGAACGGATAGGTTACTTAGAAAAGAATATAATTTCTGTATTCATATAAATAGATGTGAAGTATTCTGAAACTGAAAGTTTCGATCCATCTACTAGATCTTGATTCGGACGCGTGAGGCGCAACGGGAATCAGAGATTTGTTTCTAGCCAGGTAGGCTCTCGCACGGGAGGTTTGTGAGTATTCCTTCCTCCTACCTTGCTTTGATTTTGTGCTCTTATTTCCTCGAGAGGTTCCCAATACATATCCGAGATGGGTTTCCTCATATGTATCGGTTTTACATCTCGAGGAGATTGTTGCTTTCATGTTTTTCTTATGCGTATTTGAGTAGAGTTTACTCCTTAGATATGTATTGACTTCCAATCTCGATGAGGTCACTGATTATTATATATTCAAGATGTTGCTGCCTTGGAGATATATATATATATATATATATATATATATATATATATATATATATATATATATATATATATACACACCTGTTGTTAGGTATTTGTACTAGAAATCTCATACTTTCAGGCATGATACATCAGACGGATGCCTCGGCAGAGGGCGTATAATATCTGGCTACTAGGCCCTGGCAGAGGGCGTATAATATCTGGCCACGAGCACTTGATGCTCCATCAGACGGATGCCCCAGCAGAGGGCGTATAATATCTGGCCACCTGGCTCAGTCAGAGAGCGGCATTTTCTGGCCATGTGCACATGATTATTATAGCGCTATCCGGCTTAGGCTGAAGACGATACTGATGGTGTCGTTGATGTCGTAGACATCTTAGTATCATATATGCCAGAGATTGAGTACATCTGTGGATTTATTCACATTCCAGTTATTTGCTAGTGATTTATGATTCACTCGCATGTTTGCTTTTGATCTATCTTATTTCTTGTTTATGGCTTCCGCCTCTTTTATTGTTTATGCAACCCTATTGGGCCTATTTCTTTAGGCTCATGCACTTGACTAGTGTGTTTCTCAGGTTCAGACGAGGAGGAGTAGAGTCGAGCTTAGGCGGGGATATATCGAGTAGTTGATTAGGTTACTTGTATTTATCTCGAGGTCTGCGTACCTTTTTTATCTTGTGTGAGACTTGTATTTTGAACTCTTTTGTTGTACGGATATCTAGGGGTGACTGGAATAGATCCTAGTCTTGGGTTGTGTAAACCCGGTATTGTACTTGTACGGAGTTGTATAAACTCCTTTCTTCTTTTATCTTATGATTCCGCTGTTATTATTACCTCTGAATACTTAATGTATAAGAGTCTCTGAGGCCTTGCGCCTGAATGGGGACTAGTCCCTGTTTGGGTGCGGCCGGTTGTCTACATGCCTGGGCTGTGGTTCGGGGCGTGACATTCCATATTCTACGACATTCTTCATTCTAGTACATTCTATTTTTACATTATAGATAATATTCCAAGGTATATTCTAGCTCCTCCAAGCTTCTACTTTGATGAAGATTAGTTGATGCTGGACTTCCTTGAAGATTTTAGAAAATGGATCACTTTCTAACAGATCTATTAATTTGAACTGTGTTTTTGTGTCGATAAGATCACATTTTGGGCTGATGCATTTGTTTTTCATGTCTTAAATCTTCAAATTTACTTAAGGAATGATGATTTCAGTGTGATAGTGGTTGGTATGGAATAGATTGTAGTATACAGTCTGCCTTGTCACCTATGCAAGAATGGCCTACATGGCTTCAACCAAAAACAGTCGACTTTTTTTATAAGCTTCAATTGAATAGTAATTCTATGAGCATTAAAGTTGTCATTGAAAAGAAGAGGCCACTTATTTACATATATGATCTGCCACCAGAATTTAATAGTCACCTTCTTGAGGTTTGCTTCATCACTCTTGGAGTTTTTCTTTAACCAATGTATCAGTCATAAACTTGGTGTCTATTCCTTTTATCATTGATAGGGCCAACATTTGAAGTATGAATGTGTAAATAGAGTCTACACTAAAGACAACCGATCATTATGGACTAGAGTTTTGTATGGCTCACAGGTTTTGTTGATTTCCTATGACTTGAAAATTGAAGAACATACAATTTGTGTTGCCTTATCAATAGTTTTCCTCTACTTTATGAAAGCATACTAGCAAGTCCTCATTAGATATTGAATGGTGAAGAAGCAGATTATTTCTATGTTTCTGTTCTTAATTCATGTTTGATATCTCGAGCCGATGATTCACCCCAATTAAGCTTGCGTGTATGATCTATTCTTTAGCTCTTTTATTTTTAACTGTTGTGTTTTCACAGAAAGTTGAAACATTGTTCTCAATGTCAGAAACACAGAGGTTTGAGGAGCTCTCTCACTCTTGACTACTACAAGAAGGCTTCTGATCATATAATTGATCGGTATCCATATTGGAATCGATCTTTAGGAAGGGACCATATTTGGGTAATGTTATACCGTTCACTGATCTAATAACCATTGTAGAGCCATGATATGTTTTGAATTTGATGATCTTGTTTCTATATCAAGGTAGTTCTTTTCATGGGATGAAGGTGCCAATTATGCTCCAAAAGAGATTTGGAATAGCATGTTGGTTCATTGGAGGATACAAACTCAAAACACAAGCACTCTACATCCTATTTTCCTGATAATGGGAGCTTCATTTCACCTCATAGAAGAGGATATCACCCATGCTTCAACCCTGAGAAGGATCTTGTTCTTCCGGCATGAAAAATGCCCGACCCAGGTGCATTGTTCTTCAAGTTAAAGTCATTTTTGGTCCCTGAAAATAGGTCTAATGTCCATTTCCATCCTAAATTTCAAAAGTTGTTCAATACAATCCCTGTGTTTTACTTATTCCGTCACATTTGGTACCTGACGTTGATGTGACGCTGACGTGGCAAACAAATGAAATACATGATATTTATTTATTTTTCTATTATATAGGTGGCCGTATTTTGCTGACATGGCAGGCTAGTTGGACTGCTAACATGGCATGCCATGTGACAAATTATATTTTTATTAATTATTATTCTTATTATTAATTTTTAATTTTTATTTATTTACAAAGAAAAGAAACAAAGCAAAAAATAAAAACATAAAAAAATAAAAAATTGCCATGTGGCATGCCACGTCAAAAGTCCAGCTGGCCTGCCACGTTACCAAATACTACCACCTATAAAATAAATAAATAAATAAATAAATACCCTATATTTCATGCCACGTCAGCGCCACATCAGCGTCAGGGATTAAATGTGACAGGATACTCAATACATAGGGACCGTATTGAACCACTTTAAATTAAGGATAGAGATGAACATTGGACCTGTTTCCAAGGGCCAAAAATGGCTTTAACCCTTTTTTTTATTATTATTTCTGATTATATTCTCTTTATGATCTTTGCTGGAATCTTTCTTCCATAGTAATCAGCATAACCGAATTGAATCGTTAGGCCAAGGAAGGAGAGGACAATACTGTTCTATTTCAATGGAAACTTGGGATCTGCCTATGGAGGGAGACCTCAAAAAGGTTTGTAATTACTAATGTTTACCAAAACTAAGAACAAAGTATATTGTTTCAGATATAGTAACTGATAAATTTGATTTCAGATATTGTATTGGCATCAGGCAAAAACTAGCATCAGAGTTTGGTTCTACTCCTAATTTAGAAGGCAAGCTCGGGAGACAGCATTTGGACAATGTAATAGTGACTCCAGTCCGCTTGCTCTCTTCGGTAACATGAAGAATTGGCAAAATCGGTTTTCTGTGGTGTTTTGCCTGGGGATGGCAGGAGTGGCCAGATGGAAGATAGCATTCTAAATGGGTGCATTCCTGTGATAATTCAGGTATCAGATTTTTTCTTACTTTTCATGGTATTATTACTACATTTGACTCGTTTAGTGGTATAAAGTTCATTTTAGTATGACATTTAGTTCATATTCTACAATGAAACACCTTGTGATCATTCTTCACAATGTTGTTGTATCACAGGATGGAATTTTCCTCCCATATGAAAATGTACTAAATTACAACAACTTTGCAGTTCGGATTCTTGAAGATGAGATCCCAAATTTGATTCAAATTCTTCAGGTATCAGTTTCATCCAATTCTCGATGTTTTTTGAACTAGCGTGCAATTACTATGCGACATGCACTATGATTGCTTTCTATTGTCTCTCCCAGAGAATCAAGGAGACAGAAGTCGATTTCACGTTGGCAAATGTTCAAAAGATTTGGCAGAGGTTCTTATATCGAGATTCCATTTTGCTTGAGGCTCAATGGCAAAAGAGTTTCTTTGTCAAGGAAGAAGGTTGGGCTATCGAATACTAAAAACTTGAAGAAAATGATGTACTCTCCACATTTACACAGTTTAAACCGAAAGGAAAAAACATGTACTTATAGTAAGAATCATCCATTATCTACATATTATGCAGTACTTTCATACCTTTAGAGCTTTCATTCTAATTAACTTCAAAAATTTCTCAACATTTAGATCAATTAATGTTGGGTTCAAACAATAGTCCCACATTGCTTGTGGAAGAGAAGTGTAAGGGGTTTAAAAGAGTAGGACCCATCTTCATTAGTGTGAGGCCTTTTGGGCTAGTCCCAAGAATAAAACCACTTGGGCCTTGGATTGGGCTCAAGTGGACAATATCACACTAATGTGGAGATGTGGTCGGGTTACCCCTAGACGGTCCTTCAATTGGTATCAAAGCCAGGCCTTCTCCAGTCCTACGGCGGTGTGGAGGAGTCCCCGATATCAAACAATGGCATGAGGAGATCCCCAGGTATAGCGTTGTGGTCGAACCATGGTTGCTCTTGGGAAAACAGGCAATGGGCCTGGCATTGACACAGGAAGAAGCGGGCTCGATGAAGGCTCAAGGGGATTCACATAAGGCGTGTGTCGCTTGTATGATGATGTTTGAGCAGGCGCACTCGATTGAGCAAAGTGTTAGAGCTGGTTCTTGAGAATGCTGGGATGCGCTCGAGAATGATAACAGCTTGGTATTCACTAGATGGTTCCAGGTGTATCGCTGAGGGGAGGCTCATGTGGTCCTCTGTTTGAGGGGAGGATTGTTGGGTTCAAACAATAGTCCCACATTGCTTGTGGAAGAGAAGTGTAAGGGGTTTAAAAGAGTAGGACCCATCTTCATTAGTGTGAGGCCTTTTCGGTAAAACGGAAAACAAAACCACTTGGGTTTCGGCCCAAGGGGACAATATCACAACTAGTGTGAAGTGGTGGGGCAGTGATGTTTGAGCAGGCGCACTCGATTGAGCAAAGTGTTAGAGCTGGTTCTTGAGAATGCTGGGATGCGCTCGAGAATGATAACAGCTTGGTATTCACTAGATGGTTCCAGGTGTATCGCTGAGGGGAGGCTCATGTGGTCCTCTGTTTGAGGGGAGGATTGTTGGGTTCAAACAATAGTCCCACATTGCTTGTGGAAGAGAAGTGTAAGGGGTTTAAAAGAGTAGGACCCATCTTCATTAGTGTGAGGCCTTTTGGGCTAGTCTCAAGAATAAAACCACTTGGGCCTTGGATTGGGCTCAAGTGGACAATATCACACTAATGTGGAGATGTGGTCGGGTTACCCCTAGACGGTCCTACAATTAAGATATCAGTCTGTTAACAGTAACTGATAATTAGGATGTATGATTGAATCAAAAATGCAATATGTTTTTGTTTTAATTAACTTTTGTTAATTCCCATCAATCAAGACATTTTCTAAATGTCAAACATACTAACTATGTTTTAATAGAATCAATCGATAAACTATTTTTCCGGCCGTGATGATCGAAACTAACTCTTCTTTATATAGGTATTACACTATAGATTGCATAACGATCCTTGGCAGTACAGTCTTCCTCAGAGAAAGAAGTTTGACTTGCCAAACGGATGGACGGTATACATGGCGAGAGCCTAGACCTATTTAATAACAAATCAATGAAGAACTAGACCACTGCTTATCAAGTACAGGATTTTTCTAATGTGCAAGTGTGTGCAGTAGCAGTGTTCATTTATTTTGAAGGGCCAAGAGAGAAAGTCACCACGGTGTTGATAATTAAGATTTGAAAATTTTCATGGATATTATTAGAACTTGTATAACAAGAACAACATCCAAAACTAGATGCTCGGAATACCATTGCCCTTTTCTTTCCCAATTTTGCAAGAAAAAAATTATTGGTTTTTTATGCAAATTTTTGTCAGTTTTGTGAAGAATGTGAACTATTTAAATTAATTAGATTTCTCTTGGTGAATTTCGCTTTTCGATCTTATCATGATGAGATTACTATACGTTCTTTGGGATTCAGAAATTCAGGTTCATTTTGCAGATCCTTATTGAGATAGAAATGAATTTTATAAATTGTTAGAATGTGACTAATGTTAAAAAGATATTACCTTTGTTTTAGAATTTCATAGAAAGAAATGTCTATGACTCTAGGCTGTTTTGGAATTGATGGAAAATAGAGGACAAGGTGATGCAGGCAATTAAGAGATGTCTTATTATGGTTTTTTTTTCTTTTCTGTAAGCAGCGTTAATGCTGTCCAACTGATTACTTTTTCTGTAATATTCATCAAATCTAAATATTTGAATTTAAATAAGTTTTTTTTGCATATATATATATATATATATATATATATATATATATATATATATGTATATATATTTATATCAAAATCATTATATTCCCACTTTTATCCCAGGATGCAAATATTTTGCATATGTACCCCTCAGCTTATTAATGGTTTTATTATGTTTGTGTGCATATTCTCAATAATAGATTTTGGAGGTACACATGGACATATAATATAATGTAGGTGTTTGGAGATAGATTATATACTCATAAAAAATGGAAGACTCTAGAGTATAGGTGAAAAATATCATATTCTCAAGACTATAGACACACAAATATGAACATTTGAAAATAATAATAATAATAAATAGTAAATTACTCCAATTATGCACAAAATTCTTGTCAAGGACCTGCATAACAGCCAAGAATTCCATAAATTATATAAACAAAGCAAATATGCTCTAGAGCTTGAATCATACATATTTCTTTTAATGAATATCTTGGAAAATTCAAGAAAGAATCATGACAGAAAATGGTGGAAAAAAATAATATTGATTCCACTGCATCTGAATTAGGAATAAAATGTGGGATCATTCAATGAATCAATTTTCAAGAGAGGGAAGAAAAAAAAAAATCACACCTCATGGTGAATGATGATGATACAACAGACTGAGATAGGTCGATATAAAGTATGCTTCTTGTCTAAAATCAGAGGTGCAACATGAAATGAGACCCATATGTAACAATACAATTTCTCCTGTAGGTGCTATTTACCAAACCATCATAAATAATCTGACGTAACAAAAAAGGAGATATCGGACTACTAATATGGAAAAATATGCATTTGAAAGAAATGTGAGACAAGTGAATGACACTCACCAGTAAAACTTAACCTGACTAATGGAGAAGCGAGATTTAAACTCCCCCGAAAGAGAATCTCTCAAAAATATTTTGATAACCAAGGGAGCTCTGGGCAATCCTTCAGCGCAAAAGCAACATCGTCACTGGCACAAGAAGAAATGACATCACGTGTGTCCAAGATAATCTTCATATGAAATTGTGAATAAGTTAGATACTTCAGCTTTTAGATTAGATCAATATATCCACAAGGATGAGCTTAAAATTGAGAAGAAAAGTAGCACTTGAAAGGTAGAACTTTTCAACTCCATTCAAAATTTGTCCTTGAGTGCATAACATCAAGTGGAATTAATTGTGATTGTTATGCAGAAGGTCTGACAACGATTACCTTGAAATTAATCTGGAAGATTTCAGAATTTGTGAAACTAACCTTCGAATGTTTAGTTGTAGCTTCTGCAATTTGTGTTTTGTACCTTCCTCACAAAGAATAATTCTACACTCACCAAGCTTACAGCTGCACCAATGATCCAACATTACTTTTAAAGTAGTAGTAGTCCATGGTTTAGTGACAAAATAGAGAAGTTACTTTCAATGGATACTCTATGATTATAACACTAGAAAATAAAATTATAAGTTAATAAAAGAACTATCGTGCTATTCTAGATAGATGCACATTTGCCCTAATAGAAAGATGAGCACTAATGGTTACAAATAGCTTAGTAGTTCTCTTGCAAGAGCAAGCTATATATCTCATCAACATCCTTTTAATACCTTCTGCCCCAAAACCTAAATATAAATCACAGATTCACCTGAATCAGTTAAACGGGTATCTCTTACCATACTTAATTTAATGCGATGTGAGTATCGACCCATGCAGTGCCGTAGTAATGTGTTTGACGAGTCAAACAGAAAAATTGAAAAAACTAAAAACCAAATTATGAGCAAGAAACTTTTCTCCCAATCTTTATGTGAAGTAGATAACTGGAAGTTCTCTAACTACACCAATGTTGCTGTTAAGTTCTGATTCAGTTACTGGCTATACGGTTAAGCTAAATAGGCAGATATAAGAATATTGAAGCAATAGTTTTGGAGCCTTCAAAAGAGGTTGTTCATCATAGTTTTCTTGGGTTGTGTGTAATAATACGCTTATTGGATATAAATAAATATATAAAATAGTAGGGACTAAAGAGCAAAGTGGGATGATATTTATTTTACTTAATGATTTAATCAAAGACCTTATCTTAAAACGGTTGAGAAAATAAAAATAAAAATAAAAATAAAAATATAATCTTAAATTTTTAAAAATAGTTACAAATCCCATTATTTATCCTCTCACACCGCGGCCCTCATTGGTAACCCTAATTGTTCTCGGATTCTCTCTTCAAGCGGCGACGTGTTTAGACGATCTATAGGAGCTTGTACTCTCTCTCTCCCTCTCTCAGATCTTCTCCTCAGTTGACCGAATTTTGAGTAGTAGGCTATCAAGGTGAGCCCTTGATCGATTCTCGTTGTTGGAACTTTTATGGGAATTAGGGTTAGATTGTTTGATGATGGTGTGTTTTAAACCTCTTTTGTTGTAATCTGTTGGGTTAAATTAGGATTGATAATAGAAATTATTTATGATGCAAGGGGTTTACAACTTAGGCTTTAATTTGATTTCTTGATTAAATTTTTGTTTTATTTTTCTTTATATTATTGGCTGATTTTTGGTTTTACACTAATTCTCTATTTATCTAATATGTTTTAGGGATAATTATCTATTAGTCCTTCATACTGTTTGGTACTATTCCCTACTATTTTCCTACACACTACTATACACCATCCCTACAACACCCCTACCAATGGAATCTAGGGATTTTTTGTACATTTTGAAACAGTGCAAGGATTTCATGTTCATTATCTATATGTTTTTTATGAGATTTAATTATAAAACTCCAATCTTTTCTATTAATATTAAACCATTTATAAATGATTATTATTATATTATTAATATCTCGTTTTTCGTGCAAGTCAATGAATCACACAAAAGAAAGGCGTTGTGTCTACGGTTGTGCTTGATTTCGTTATTTTTATTATTTATTTATTTTTTTATTTTTGTTTGTGAGATCAGCCGCATCTCATGCTTTTTGATAAATTAAAAATTATTTTATTTTTCTTCTTCGATTTTGAACTTCTAGGAAACGGCGGCTACTTTCAAAGTATTATTACTATTATGTGTTGATACTGTTTTAACTAGTTTATTAATTTATTTTTATTCTGTTTTATTATTATTTATTTGTTTATATTTATATATATTTTTTTCAACTGATTCATTTGTTCCTTGCTGCCGATTTCTTCTTTCCTTTTTGGATAGTAATTTTTATTTATAACTGATATTATAAACAAATTTATTATTATGATTAAAAAGATTTGTTTGATTGTTCTCAGATTTAGTTACAGAAATTAAATAAGGTAAATTAGATAACTTATAGGTAGGATCTCATGCGGGGGTGTTCACGTAGAGAGACTTAGGAATAGGAACAATTTTGTGTAAGTCTTATAAAGCTCAATAACCGAGACTATATTTTCTGTATTAGATCCTAACACGGAGGTTTGAGTTGCGGTTAGAATAAACTTGGAGTTTGGAGGTAAGTATTCCACCTAAATTAAGCAAAGTTTTCTTATAAGTTTATAGAAATTATTTTCATTATAATTTAATTATTTATTGAATTTATATGATGTATTAAGAATACTTTAAGCAATCTATTTTTGTACAAAATTGAACCGTGCATGTATGTTGAAATTTAGAACTATTGACATCTGTTTGCTTGACACACTTTCCGACATTTATTTTGATTTTCGAGTACGTCTCAACTACGTGTTACGACCTTCGTCAATGGGGGTTAAACATTGACCGTGTCGACACGTTTTGTTTGTGAACTAGTTCAACCCGTCTTTGTCGGTCCACAATAGCGTATACATTTACGTTTTTCCCGTCTTTGTCGGTTATAATAATATACATTTCTCGACGTGCCACAGGGGTTATTAGTGGTCATAGAAAGTTTGGGAGACTCTAGTATTTTGAGTGTAAACTAAACCTTCTGATAGTATGTTTGTATGATAACTTCAGAAACTATAATTTTTGCAAATTATTGTGTTATTTACGAATTCTTTTTTCCTTTTACTATTTTGTTTCATATTTATTTATTATATTAAACACTGCATGGTTCACCGTTTTAGTGGGTACTTACTGAGCTCCCAAGCTCATTAATCTCTGGACTTTTTTTTCAAATCACGAGGAGTAGCTAGTCGGTGGGTAGATGAGCTGTCCAGAGCCTGATCTTATCCTTAGTGTCTTAGGGATTTTCTCTAGTGTGTTGAATAAATTAAGTTGTACTGGTTTATTTTCATAGACTTTGCCCATCTGTTAGATTATGTTGGATGTTGAATTGAACATTTGAGATTTAGCAATAAATTCATATTCTTCGGTTATTTGTAGTAATTGTAAACAGGTTATGAGGCCTTGCATACACAGTGGGGCCCATCCCCACAAGTATGCGGCCGATCTGCCGACGTCCCATTTTGGTTCGGGGCGTGACATTGTGTTTGGCTGGAGAATAGATGGTAGAATTCACTTAAGTTATTCCATGTTCCCCAACATTCAGAAGGTGGCTAAAATTAAACAACCAGAATTTATCCCACTTCGAACATCCATTTAGAAACAAATTTACGGCATACAAAAGGAAAACGAAGAATAAAAGCTAATTTCCTCAAGTATCCAATTCACCATGTCCAACTTCGTTCTGGCCAGATTAAGGGGATGACTTAACCTGGAGCCAAACTTCTAGTGCAGTAAATTTAAAATAAATTAATTCTAATAGAATAAGCATCTCTAATTTTTTTAATTCCCACTCTTGAGTCAAATATGGCTTTACACCTTCTATGGAGCTGTATATGACCTTTTAACTTTTCCCTTCTTCTAGGAAGACCCTTATACTCTCTCTACAAAAATGGCAAATCGGTTTTTATTTCAAACTATAACATTCAAGAAAGTAGGAACCAGGAAAAATTCAAATATTATCAACAATATTAGGGAATAATAAGATAGATCTGCTTACCTAACTTTCAATAGCGTATCCAATCCAGGTATGGCTTCCCTATTGCTTGAGCATAGAGAGGAAACAGTTGCAACCAACTAAAAGAGAGACATCAAAAGAAAGTCAACTTTAAAATCAGAATTGGTACTTAGTACAGAAATAACTATTGAAACAAGGCATGCAAAATATCATATGATTTAGTAGCAATTGAAGCCAAGAATTGATTTTATCACTACCATACACTATCAGAATAAGGAGTCTTACCTTATCAAAGGTTATCTCACTCAACCCACTTTTGTAGAGTTCATGCACCATGGAGACTAACATAATCTTACTCAGCCTTGAACCAGTTTTCATTATCTGTGGAAGTAACAGGTTAAAAGAAATATGAGCTTATACAAGGACTACACAACTCATGATATGGCACCTACTTTTTTTCAAGATCTTATTTATTGACGAGTTGATTATTTTGTAGCTAGTATATATTTCAAAGATATTCTCGATTGATGAGGTGAATACGTTAGCAATGCATTCATATCAACTTCACTTGTCACATTACTGCTGTTACTAGCCAAAATAACAAAAGCAGCAACAATATTTAGCATTTCTGCGAGCATTCAACTTACTCTTATATGTGGTACCTGAAACACTTCTTGGATGGCAGATTCAACATCAGCCATCCCAACAAGGCATTTTCCTGAAAAGACAGCACAAAAGTAATCCTTTGATTAGGAAGGTTTCCATTAAAGGACAAGATTGCTGATAAGATTCAAATAAAAGTAAAGCTAGCCATCAAGAGTCAAATGAGAAGTATTTTATTTTTCTCAATCATCTGGTATAATCCATGACTAGGAAGGTTGGCATTAAAGCGTGAGATGGTTGATAAGGTCCAAATAAAAGGTAAAGCTAGCCTTCAAGAGTCAACCAAAAATTTAATTTTTCTCAATCATCTAGCCTGATCCATGGGCCATCATAATGTAGATCTGTCACAACCACAGGTGTTGCACCTGTACTCTTAATGAAAATAATAATGAACTTAATAGCTCCTTGCATACCTGCTGAATTATCATTATTGGTCATCTTTTTAGTAGGAGGTAATTGCTTGAGACGATGATCTGCTAATTCAGCTGCACGCCTACATATTTCCAGGGCTTGCCTAGCATCCCCTGACCTTGCGGCAACCTGGTTGTACATATACATATGAGTTAACAAAGAATTAAAGTGTTAGGGCATTAATCTTCAACAGAAAATCATGTTAACCAGTCAAAAGAAGGTAAGCAACTAAACACTGATTTATACAAGTGTTCGTAGGCCTAAATACACTATTAGTCCCTGTACTATAGCCCAATGTTCATTTTCGTCCCTGTACTTTAAAAATGTTCAATACGGTCCCTATACTGTGCATATTTTGTTCAATACCATCCTCGACGCTGACGTGGCAGCATAGATGAAATACAACATAACTTTCTAATTTTTTTATTTACATGTGGCAGTATTTTGCTGACGTGGCATACGTATCCTGCCACATTAGCAAAATAATAATTTTTTAACAATAATTTTAGAATAAATTATTTTTTTTAAAAAAAATTTTAAAATTATTTTTAAAATTTATTATTTTACTGACGTGGCAGAATACGTATGCCACGTCAGCAAAATACTACCACGTGTAAATAAAAAAAAATCAAAAAATTAGGTTGTATTTCATATGTGTTGCCACATCAGCGTCAAGGACGATATTGAACAAAATATGTAAAATCTGAAACCATATTGAACATTTTAAAGCAAGAATTTAATAACATTAAGCTATAATCTGAGGAGGAATAGTGTATTTAAGCCGGAGTTCATATGAAGTAGAACCATAAGTAAAATACTAACAATATGGAGCCTAATGAAATTCAAATTTAACATTCTTATACATACTCCAAATAAAAATAATAATAATAATAATAGAATAATCTATACATCCAAATCCCACCACTCCACTTTTTGAATAAGATAAAGTGGTCAAGTTAGCATTGTTTAGGTATGCATTTCATCCAAGAATTTGGGAAGGCAGATAATCTGATCCTATGTAATCAAATTATTTTTGTTCATTAAATATTGGATAAATTTTTCTTTTGCGATTTCATATTTTGTTCTACAAAAATATACAACAATTTAAACATGTCACACAAATGAAAAATCAAGGATGCCACAAGTCAAATGAACTAACATTGCAGGTTCAGTGGGCTATACTTTTCAAATTTGCAATCCACTGGAGTATTAAATATTAACAAACACAATATTAGATAATGAAGCAACTAATAATTGTTATTCCTACCTTCCTTGAAGCAAATTCAATAGCCTGCTCTTCAAATGCACCACTACCTTCAAGACGAGTTAAAATGATTTCTTGCAATTGCTGGTAGTCGTAAGGCCCAAAACATAGCCTCTGAATTCCCCTATGACTAGAAATGTGATGCAGCAACTTTTCTGGAAGATCCATAGTGTTTGCTATGCCTAAACACATATAAGAATGAGAACAATATTAGTAGATTATCAAGGGAAGAAGATTAGGAAGAGGTATTGGTAGGCTATGAACAGAAAGATACCTATGATTACAAGTTTAGAATGAGGTCTTGTAGGCCAATCAAGAACATTATATAGGACCTGAACGTAAATGATTAAAGTCTTAAAACTTATTGTCGAGAACCCATAGACTACAACCAAACTATTTCAACATATTTTGCTAGTAAAGTTACAGCAATGAGAAGTGAATACATACAGATTGATTTCTGCTTAAAAGGAGATCAAGCTCATCGATGAGTAAAACACAAGGTTGATTCGCTTGTTTGCCAACTTTAATGCCTTCAGAGAATCTTCCATTCAGATAATGACGAGCTTTTTTCCATCCAACCCTATTGCCACTGAGAGCTTCATAAATAACCTGCAAAAGTTTCATTAAAAAAAAAAAACAAAATACGAAGAACTTATGAAAGAAGACAGTTAATTGACTCCTCTACCTTATAAATGTTCTCTGGTGTGGCCAATTTACGACCATTTATCTCAATAAAACAATATGGTCTCATAGTACCAGCTTCAACTTCAGACCTTAGATTCCTCATCATCGAAAGCACACTCATTGTCTGTAGTTTGCCAGGAAATAGCCCACCCTAATATTTTATGTTGATGCCAAAAACTGGTCCACCTCACACTTTGGCTACTGTGGCCTCGTGATCTGGTCTCAGCCTTTGACAAATGGTTAAAATTTATAGTTGGTGTGGACGCTTACTTCTGCTCACCTAACAGGAGAAGCGGAGAGGGCACCTGAAATTCCGTCGGATTTATCCACTGATGGACCTGTAAAGGGGAGAAAAAGGGGTCGGAATTGGGCCTTTCTGCCTGGATTAACTCCGATGCTTAAGTCAGAAATCAGGGTAAGAAGTCTTAGGCAATTCTTTGTATAATGTGTAGTGAGTGTTTTTTTTGGATCCTTTCCTTTCTGTCCTTCCTCTCTTTTTATAACAAGTTAGAGGCGTCTTAAACAAATATATTGCAGGGCGGTGGGGTATGAAAGGAGGTGGGGTAAGGCGGTAGGCTAGGTAAATCTTCTAAGGCGGTAGGAAAATATCTGCCTAGCGTATAGGTGCCCTGTAGGTAAGTAGAGTAAATATCTGCCCACTGTAGTAAGTGGATAAGGCCTACTTACTGTAGAGGCGTTAGATATTTACTTCTCTTCTTCCACCTCTCGCCTTGTATAAGAGGGCTGATATAATTCCGACGGATTTGTTCGCAGGATTTATTCCTCATGTTATTGCCGAACGGAATTGTGCAAGGTTATTTGGTGACACGGTCCTGTGTGTGACAGGTGGTCCCTAGGTCAATGACATCTGTCTTACCAAATATATCCGTAACACTAGTCCCCCCTAAAATGTACTTGTTCGAAGAATCTGAGCGAGGGGTGAGCTAATCGCACGTTTCGCTTGGTTCGAGAACAAGTATTTTTCTTAGTTGACACGTCTATGTAGGAGTGGGCTTCGTCCATGGCTATGGTACACGTGTTTTTAATAGGTGACCGACGTTTACTGTGTTCTCTTTATACCGCTATCGAGGTAGATTTTTCTCTCAAATTTTCACCGCTTTTTCTACTTAAGGGCTTGTATGGGTATCGATTCATAGTTAGAAATCTTTTGTATATCATGGCTCAACGCTTGTCTTTTTATAAATTCTTCACTTTTAGCCAATGCTCACATTGCTAATTCCCGGCTCCTTTTCACGAACATGCAGCCGGAATTAAGGAATTTGGATTTATCCACCTAGTAAGTCCAGCGGTTGTGTGTGTGGTAGGGCGTTCTATTGATTAACGGGGACCTAGGTGAGATATGTATCGATGCGAGGGTGGGAGGCTTTTCATGTTGATCACGGCATGGAGGCGGGGACCTTTTAGTTGTCACTTATGCGAGGGTGTACGTTTGAATTTGAGATGTTTGGAGGCGACTCTGCCCGGTAGAGAAGTGGGTCCCTACCTTCGCCCGTGTTGATCCGTGTTCTCCTAGTGGGAGCGAGGATAGTAATGATGCGGAGTCCGTGCATCTCCTCCGAGTCTCATCCGGCGGCCGGATGGATCCGCTGGATATTTAACTTTAGTCCGTCGGATAACATGTTTTTGTTATTTTTGTTTTGTTTGCGTTAGCCATGTAACCTGAATAAATGGCGTTTGTCGTTTTGTTTGTAAATTCTTTTGGCATTTTGGTGATCCTATGTTGGAGTGTGTGCTTTGTCGGTATAAGATGCATGTTCTACCTTCTACGTGCGTAACGTTCCTTGCTCCCTAAGACGCATTAATGCGTGTTTCCTCTACTATTTAGCATTAAAGGAGGGATAGTGGCGCCGACGATGCGTGGCGTCTTGGCGTTTGTCAATGTCATGATGGGCGATGGGTGTGGCTTTCCATGTGTGTCAGGCGGCGCTTGGTATTGCTGACGTGGACAAAATTTTGAATTGTTTCAAGGAGGTGTACGATGGTTATTTGAACGGTTCAGATTTGTGGACCTTTGGTTCAATGGTTCTGATCGGAACACAATCTTAAGATCTAGCGGCCATGGATTCGTTGCCTTTGTATATAAGGGGAACCGTACAGGCAGCAAAAGGTTGTTTCAAAAATCGAGTCACGTCTTCTTCTCCAGATTTCCTCTTCTCCGGCGAGCCCTGGTTTTGAGCTTTCTGTGTTTTTATTGTCTTTTTCCTTCCCTAAGGTAATGGCTAGCGTTGTTTCTTCCTCCTCTAGTTCTTCTCATGAGTCCTCGATTCCTTCTCCATCCAACCCTATGGTCTCTGTTGCCATTCCGGCGATTCCGGGTGAACTTGGGGCGCCCAGCCTGTGGTTCACGGGTTCATCCTGCCTCTAGGGCCATGGGTAGAGGGTCGGACACATTCATAAGCCTTCTAAGGCAGGAGGATGTAGATGATCTAGTAGAGAGATACGAGATAGACCTCTCGTTATTTGAGGTTAGGGTTCCTTGTTCAGGGGAGAGCGCGAGTGCCCCCAGGGAGGGGGAGATAGGCATTTTGCTCGAGGGGCCAGCGTTGCTAGGTGGGCTTAGGCTTCCTTTCTCTGATTTTGCTAAGGCAATCTTAGAGGAATATCGTTTGTGTCCCTCGCAGTTAACTCCGAACTCTTGGAGACTGCTCAATGGATTTGTCATGGTTTTTAAGAATTATGGAGTAAATCCGACCTTCCGCTGGTTCCGCCTATTGTTTAGCCTTTGCTTGGAGTCTAATGCCGATTGGTACTATTTGAGGAAGTTTTTAGGGAAAGTCCCTTCTTCCATCAAGCGATGGAAGAGCAAGTTTTTCTTTGTTAGGTGTAAGTCCGAGTGGGATATCCGAACAAGGTGGGAGGTTCCCCGTGCGGATATCATTTGTGAGGAGATGTCAGAAGAAGAGGGAAATCTTCTTAAGTCCATGGCGGGGCTATCCAAAGTCTATATGGATAGGTTTTTGACCAAGGAAAACCTCATTAAGTGTCGTTTAATAGTGTCTAATGGTAGGATTCGCTCGCGTACCTAATTTAGTTTGATTTTGACTTGTGATGTCTAACCTTGTTCGGAATTTGTTTTGCAGAAAGTCCGATGGAAGACGAAGACTTGAGCTATGTGAAGGGTCTTCTGGCTTCTTTCGAAGGCGAAGTTCATCCGCCCTTGGCTCGCGGGCGGAAAAAGAAAGAAGTGATACCTGGCCAAGGGGCTGATACCTCCAAAGCGGAGAGAAAGAAGAGGAAGAGAAAGGAGACTGACTCTTCCACAAAGGGGGTTAAAAGTAACCCCAGCGCAGGGTCCTCACGGGAGAGGAGGACCAAGAGAAAGAATTCCGAGGACGTATCGAGTCCCGGAATTGTAGGAGAACAGGCGAAGACGCCTCAAGAGGAAGGCCGTGCGGAAGAAGTCCGTCCGGTTTTATCTCCAATTTCCGAAGGTCCTTCTTCCAGTCGGCCGGAGGATATCCTTCTTATTGAGGTGAGAATCTTTATATTGGCACTTTCTAAGGGTACATTTCAAGAAAGGTTCTATTTTACAGGCGGAGGCAGGAGAAGCGGCCCTTCTAGACAAACTGAGGGTGGCGGACTCAGTCTTAAAGGGATCTGTTACTAAGAAGAAGGAGCTACCTTCTGAGGATACTCCTTTTCGCGACGCTGGGTCCGTAAAGGATGTTTTGATGGCCATGAGGCCCGAGCAGCTCTCCACGAAACTCCGAAGGGCTGGGAGGGAAGAAGCCACTTATCAATTATTCCGCTCGGCCATGTTGGTAAGGGTTGTTCTCATATTTCTCTTTATTTTTAAACTTGGTGTGTTTTTACGAGCGTCTTGTTATTCCGTAGACTGTACAATGGGCGGATCGAGTTGGTGATCTTTGCCAAGAAGATTTGGCAAAGATGGAAACGAATAGGGCAGACATTGCCCAATTAAGCTCTAGGGTGGTGGCTTTAGAGGAAAAGGAGAAAGAACAGCTTAACGCTATCCAGGCCCTTGAGCGAGATAAAGCCGAGCGGCTGTAACAACTATCTGCCATGGAGAAGGAGAAGAACGATCTAGCGGCTCAGCTATCTATTTCCAAAGGTTCTCTTACCGCCGAGGAGAATATCAAAGAGTTACAAAAGCGAATCCAGTTTGAAGAAGGAACTCAAATCTACTCGGGGAGGAGCGAAATGCCTTCGATGGGATCTAAAATTTGAAGGTTGCCGAGCTTACCGCCGTTCAAGCTGAGTTGGCAGAAGTAAAGGAGGAGCGTGACATACTCAAGGAAGACTTGGCTTCCCGTTTGAAAGCTCCTAAATCCGACTCGCAAGAGATTAAGGACTTAATAGAGCGAGCGGATAAACTAGAGAAGGAGGTTGCCCGGCTCAGGGCAAAAGTTAAAGATGGAGCCACACGTATATATTCGGTGGTGCACCAAGTGAGCCAGCATGTTCCTCCAGGAGAAAGAAAGATCAGGAGCATGTTTCGTCCTTTATTCTCCTCCTAACTGGAAAATGGCGACAGTGCTCAAGTTCCAATTTCGAGCGACTAACAATGAGGCCGAATACGAAGCTCTCATTGCGGGATTACACCTTGCACGAGGGCTCGGAATTCAGTGTCTGCATGTGTATTCCGATTCACAACTAGTCGTGAGCCACACCTTAGGCAGCTTCGAAGCAAAAGAAGAGAACATGGTCAAATACCAAGCAATAGTAAAGAAAATAGTACCATACTTCGCCTATTTCCGGGTTGAAAAAATTGGTCGAAGCGAAAAGCGAAGAGGAGGACGCCTGCCTAAAAAGGCCACCGGCACCAAACGGAGATACAGAGTCCTCTTTTAACCTTGTAGTACCTTCCCACCTAAAACTATCGATAGATTGGAAGGAGAGGTACAAAGTGTGGTCAAGAGCCGAGTTGGATGGATCCCATAAGAAATAACCTACAAGGTGGGCTGCACTACCCAACAAAGTAGAGGCCCGACGATAATCGCCACAAATCCGGGCCAATACACCATCATCAACGAAAGCCTATACAAAAGGTCTTACACGCAACCTTTCTTGCGATGCCTACATCCTACAGAAGCTAGCTATATCCTTCAAGAAATTCACGAAGGCATCGGTGGCGGTCACATAGGAGACAAAGCCTTGAGTTACAAAGTCTTACGACAAGGTTATTACAGGCCAACGCTAATTATTACTGGCCAACGCTAACTCAAGATGCAATAGCGTTCGCTCGGAAATGTGATGCCTGCCAGCGGCATTCCAAGATTCAGAGACGACCACCGGCACCACTTACGCCAATTATCACCACATCGCTTTGCTATTTGGGGAGTTGATCTTTTAGGGCCATTCCCTACTTCGATCCGCCAGCTGAAGTTCCTAATAGTCGCTATCGACTACTTCACCAAATGGGTGGAAGTTGAGCCCTTAGCCAAGATCACAGAGAAAGCTTGTCAGGGATTCTTATGGCGAACGGTCATCTGCCGATTCGGAATTCCAGTCGCCTTCATCTCCGATAATGGGCGACAGTTTGATAACCAGGCTTTCAAAAGTTTCTGTTCCGAGCTCGGAATTGAATCCAGGCTGACTTCTGTAACACATCCTCAAGCCAATGGCCAGGTAGAGGTAACAAACCGTACCTTGCTCCTGCACTCGAAAAGCGGGTATCCAAAAATGGAACCAATTGGGTGGAAGAAATTTGAGCGCCTTTGGGCCCTCTGGGACAACTGCCAGAACTCCCACAGGGGAAAGTCCATTTTCTCTTACTTACGGGGCCGAAGCCGTCATCCCCGCAGAAATAGGAATGCCTACTTTGCGAACACAACAGAAGTTCTCATCAGAAGAAAATGAGAAAAATCTCCGAGCGGAACTAGACCTACTTGAAGAACGAAGAGAAATGGCAGAAATAAAGACCGCTGTCTATCGCCAAAGAGTCAAAAGGTTCTACGACATTAGGGTGAAAAGAGTCTTCTTCCAAATTGGTGATCTGGTCCTAAGAGAAAATGAATTCCAAGGAAATAAAAACCGAACGGGGAAGCTAACTCCTAACTGGGAAGGCCCTTACGTCGTGCAAAGGAACGTCCGAGCTGACACCTATTATCTAGTAAATATGGACGGAAAAACGCTCAAGCGTCCATTCCATGCTGAACACTTACGGCGCTACTATCAATAAGTTCTCAGAGTCGTCTCTTAAATATCATGGAATAAAGCTCAAGTCTTTCCTATTCTACTAAAATGCGGTGAAATTCCCATTCTACTAAAATGTGGTGAAATTCTCATTCTACTAAAATGTGGTGAAACTCCCATTCCTGAAAGACGAGTCGGAATTATCTTACACAGATAAACGACAACTCTCAAACAAGGGGCAAAAATCCCGATCGAAATATGAGGCAACAATCTCATTTATGAAGGCAAGTACCTTACTCAACGGTTTAGTCCCATGATTGAACCAAGAAGAGAAGAGCCCACTACGAAGCTTGCCTTACAAACCGAATGAGGAAGGGAAGACCTTACAAAGGACTTCAAAAATACTTCTCAGCGGTTTTCTTACATGGTTAAAAATCTTCACCACCAGAAAGGTTTGCGTTTCATTCATATCAAATAGAAGTTACATTTCAAATAAACAAAAAATTTACAAAGGCATATCATAAAAAACCCCTAAGAACCGGGGCCTTCAGGCTGGTCAGCCACTTCTGGAGGAACTTGAGTTGGAGGTTCCAAAGGGTTAGGGGCAGAAGCTTCTGGGGTCTTAATAATCTGTTTCTCTTTTAGTTCCATGTAAATCTTCAAGACCCTAGCCAGCCCCATAGATAACACTTCTCCTGGAGGACCATCTTTGGCTCACTTGGTGCACCACCGAATATATACGTGTGGCTCCATCTTTAACTTTTGCCCTGAGCCGGGCAACCTCCTTCTCTAGTTTATCCGCTCGCTCTATTAAGTCCTTAATCTCTTGCGAGTCAGATTTAGAAGCTTTCAAACGGGAAGCCAAGTCTTCCTTGAGTATGTCACGCTCCTCCTTTACTTCCGCCAACTCAGCTTGAACGGCGGTAAGCTCAAGAACCTTGACTTTAGATCCCATCGGCGGCAGCCGCTCCTCGAGTAGATTTGAGTTCCTTCTTCAAAGCTTTGGATTCGTTTTGTAACTCTTTGATATTCTCCTCGTGATCGAGAAGAGAACCTTTGGAAATAGATAGGTGAGCCGCTAGATCGTTCTTCTCCTTCTCCATGGCGAGATAGTTGTTGCGGTAGCTCGGCTTTATCTCGCTCAAGGGCACGGATAAGCGTTAAAGGTACATTTCTTTCTCCTTTTCCTCTAAAGCCACCACCCTAGAGCTTAATTGGGCAATGTCTGCCCTATTCGTTTCCATCTTTGCCAAATCTTCTTGGCAAAGATCACCAACTCGATCCGCCCATTGTACAGTCTACGGAATAACAAGACGCTCGTAAAAACACACCAAGTTTAAAAATAAAGAGAAATATGAGAACAGCCCTTACCAACATGGCCGAGCGGAATAATTGATAAGTGGCTTCTTTCCTCCCAAACCCGGGAGTTTAGTGGAGAGTCGCTTCGCCTCATGGCCATCAAAACATCCTTTACGGACCCAGCGTCGCGAAAAGGAGTATCCTCAGAAGGTAGCTCCTTCTGCTTAGTGGCAGATCCCTTTAAGACTGAGTCCGCCACCCTCAGTTTGTCTAGAAGGGCCGCTTCTCCTGCCTCCGCCTGTAAATAGAACATTTCTTGAAATGTACCCTTAGAAAGTGCCTATATAAAGATTCTCACCTCAATAAGAAGGATATCCTCCGGCCGATTGGAAGAAGGACCTTCGAAAATTGGAGATAAAACCGGACGGACTTCTTCCGCACGGCCTTCCTCTTGAGGCGTCTTCGCCTATTCTCCTACAATTAGGACTCGTCACGCCCTCGAATTCTTTCTCTTGGTCCTCCTCTCCCGTGAGGACCCCTTGGCTGAGGTTACTTTTAACCCCTTTGTGGAAGAGTCGGTCTCCTTTCTCTTCCTCTTCATTCTCCGCTTTGGAGGTATCACGCCTTGGCCAGGTATCACTTCTTTCTTTTTCCGCCCGCGAGCCAAGGGCGGATGAACTTCGCCTTGAAAGAAGCCAGAAGACCCTTCACATAGCTCAAGTCTTCGTCTTCCATCGGACTTTCTGCAAAACAAATTCCGAACAAGGTTAGACATCACAAGTCAAAATCAAACTAAATTAGATGCCTTGGCGAATCCTACCATTAGACACTATTAAACGACACTTAATGAGGTTTTCCTTGGTCAAAAACCTATCCATATAGACTTTGGGTAGCCCCGCCATGGACTTAAGAAGATTTCCCTCTTCTTCTGACATCTCCTCACAAATGATATCCGCGACGGGAACCTCCCACCTTGTTCGGATATCCCACTCGACTTACACCTAACAAAGAAAAACTTGCTCTTCCATCGCTTGATGGAAGAAGGGACTTTCCTAAAAACTTCTTCCTGTGGCGAGCCGAGAAATAGTACCAATTGGCATTAGACTCCAAGCAAAGGCTAAACAATAGGCGGAACCCGGTAGGAAGGTCGGATTTACTCCATAATTCTTAAAACCATGACAAATCCGTTGGCGGTCTCTAAGAGTTGAGGAGTTAATCATGAGGGACACAAACGATATTCCTCTAAGATTGCCTTAGCAAAATCAGAGAAAGGAAGCCTAAGCCCACCTAGCAACGCGTCCTGATAAACAGCTATCTCCCCCTCCCTGGGGGCACTCGCCCTCTCCCCTGAACAAGGAACCCTAACCTCAAATAACGAGAGGTCTATCTCGTATCTCTCTACTAGGTCATCTACATCCTCCTGCCTTAGAAGGCTTATGAATGTGTCCGACCCTCTACCCATGGCCCTAGAGGCAGGATGAACCCGCGAACCCTGAACTGGAGCGCCCCCAAGTTCACCCGGAATCGCCGGAATCGCAACAGAGACCATAGGGTTGGATGGAGAAGGAATCGAGGACTCATGAGAAGAACTAGAGGAGGAAGAAACAACGCTAGCCATTACCTTAGGGAAGGAAAAAGACAATAAAAACGCAGAAAGCTCAAAACCAGGGCTCGCCGGAGAAGAGGAAATCTGGAGAAGAAGACGCGACTCGATTTTCGAAACAACCTTTTGCTGCCTGTACGGTTCCCCTTATATACAAAGGCAACGAATCCGTGGCCGTTAGATCTTAAGATTGTGTTCCGATCAGAACCATTGAACCAAAGGTCCACAAATCTGAACCGTTCAAATAACCATCGTACACCTCCTTGAAACAATTCAAAATTCTGTCCACGTCAACGATACCAAGCGCCGCCTGACACACATGGAAAGCCACGCCCATCACCCATCATGACGTTGACAAACGCGCACGCCACGCACGTCGCGCCACTATCCTCCTTTAATGCTAAATAGTAGAGGAAACACGTGTCGTCTTAGGGAGCAAGAAACGTTACGTACGTAGAAGGTAGAACCTGTACCGTATACGACAAAGCACACACTCCAACATAGGATCACCAAAATGCCAAAGAATTTACAAACAAAACGACAAGCGCCATTTATTCATGTTACATGGCTTAACGCAAACAAAACAAAAATAACAAAAACATGTTATCCTACGGACTAAAGTTAAATATCCATGGATCCATCCAGCTCCACGCTTCGGATGAGACTTCGGAGGAGATGCACGGACTCAGCGAACCGTCACTATCCTCGTTCCCACTAGGAGAACACGGATCGGCATGGGGGCGAAGGTAGGGACCCACTTCTCTACCAAGTAGAGTCGCCTCCAAACATCTCAAATTCAAACGCATACCCCCTCGCATAAGTGACAACTAAAAGGTCCCCGCCTCCATGCCGCGTGATCAACATGAAAAGCCTCCCACTGCGCATCGATACATATCTCACCTAGGTCCCGTTAATCAATAGAACGCGGCCACACACACGGTAGGATTCGGACTTACTAGGTGGATAAATCCGGTCCTTAATTCCGGCGGATGTTCGTGAAAGGAGTGGGAATTCGCAAGTGGCGAGCATTGGCTAAAAGTGAAGAATTTATAAAAAGACAAGCGTTGAGCCATGATACAAAAGATTTCTGACTATGAACGATACCCATACAAGCCCTTAAGTAGAAAAGCAGGCGAAAATTTCGGAGAAAAATCTACCTCGATAACAGCGCAAAGAGAACACAGTAAACGTCGGTCACCTATTAAAAACACATGTACCATAGCCATAGACGAAGCCCACTCCTACATAGACGTGCCAACTAAGAAAAATACTTGTTCTCGAACCAAGCGAAACGTGCGATTAGCTCACCCCTCGCTCAGATTCTTCGAACAAGTACATTTTAGGGGGGACTAGTGTTACGGATATATTTGGTAAGACAGATGTCATTGACCTAGGGACTACCTGTCACACACAGGACCGTGTCACCAAATAACCTTGCACAATTCCGTTCGGCAATAACATGAGGAATAAATCCTGCGAACAAGTCCGTCGGAATTATATCAGCCCTCTTATACAAGGCGAGAGGTGGAAGAAGAGAAGTAAATATCTAACGCCTCTACAGTAAGTAGGCCTTATCCACTTACTACAGTGGGCAGATATTTACTCTACTTACCTACAGGGCACCTACACGCTAGGCAGATATTTTTCTACCGCCTTAGAAGATTTACCTAGCCCACCGCCTTACCCCACCGCCCTGCAAGATATTTGTTTAAACCGCCTCTAACTTGCTATAAAAAGAGAGGAAGGACAGAAAGGAAAGGATCCAAAAAAAACACTCACTACACATTATACAAAGAATTGCCTAAGACTTCTTACCACGATTTACGACTTAAGCATCGGAGTTAAATCCGGGCAGAAAGGCCCAATTCCGACCCCTTTTTCTCCCCTTTACAGGTCCATCAGTGGATAAATCCGGACGGAATTTCAGGGTGCCCTCCGCGTTTCCCTGTTCGTGAGCAGAAGTAAGCGTCCACATCAACTATAAATTTTAACCGTTTGTTAAAGGCTGAGACCAGATCATGAGGCCACAGTAGCCAAAGTGTGAGGTGGACCAGTTTTTGGCATCAACATTTTATAAAAGACAAATAAAAAAGGTTACCTTACATAGCAACAACAGATAAATTCATAAAAGCAAAAATGTGAAACTAAAAAGTGAACACTTCAACGAGATAGAGTATGAAGAGGAAACAAAAATGCATCAAGAAAATATCACCGACCTTGCCAGTTCCAGGAACACCATGAATATAAAGGTACCGGTCTAAACATTGATCATCATAAATAGCACCTTTGACAAATGCAGTTATTTCATCCATTTCTCTAGAAAATTGGCTCAAAACTTCAGTAAATAGCTATCAGACGCACCATAGAAAGTAAGAAAATTAATGAATAAGTATATACTTGTTCCTGCAAGGCAAGGATTTGGGCAGTGTTGCCAAAAGCAGCATTGCTTTTGCCCTTTCTAGTTCAGTCTGTTTATGAGATCTAACATGCTCAGGGATTTTCCTTGTTCCTATTCTTTGAAGACCAAATACCCTTCCTCTGCGAGAGTTCTGAGTGAAACAACAATATTTAGAATGTACAAATCAAATGAGCACTAAAACAGGAGTTAGTTACTAGAAAACCATACTGCAGCCAATTGATGAGGTTGGCATTTCATGCTCATTGCGGTATCCTCCTCTTTTTCTGAGTCTTCATCTGTGTGAGAATCTGAATCCTTCGGTACTTTCCACTCATCATCATTTCCTGCCCCTTCATCATTCTTAAGTAAAGTAGACCAAATATATGATGTTAACCTTTATATTGTTCAAAATCCTTTCTTTTCTAGAAAAAGTATCAGTAAGTTCTATGTTGAATTAAAAAGCTTACCTCCTCAGAATCATCAATTTCTACAAGACGCTTGAAGCTATGCCAATGGATATCATACTCGTATTCACAGTAAAATACATCATCCCCCTCATTGTTTGCTTCAAAGAAATCTTTAGGCTTCATAACATAGCAATGTCTGATGACAGACTCCAACTGTATGCAAAATTAAAGTTAAAATAGCGGTAATTCTCAACCAGAATTCTTTACAAATCTATGACGTAAAATACAATAAGGCGAGGTTAAAGAACTGTTATCATAGATTCAAAGACTAACATCACAAAGCTATTAACGTGCAGATAAGAAATAACTGACTTTTCTGCTGATGTGAGACTTCATCTGTATGCATAACTTACAACTTAAAACAAAGTAGCTGTGATCATTAAGCAGCTGAATTCTTTTTGGGTTTATGAAGTAAAATACAATAAGGTGAGGCTAATGAACCAGTATCATAGACTAACATCACAAAGCTATTATCATGTGAATAAGAAATTATGTGCATTAAAACAATTTGAAAATGAACTTCAATTGTTTGCTGTGACAACGGCGAGCTTATTTTTGGCCTGAATAGTAGAGAATATCCCATAAACAGATATTTCGAAGGACAATGCTGAAAAGTAAATAATGCAGACTACTAACTGATGGTACATCTAGCAATTGAGAATAAGAATTCCATGAAACATCTATTCAACATATTGGCAACAAAACTAATGGAGATCAAAAGATTTGAGGCATTGGTCAAACTGGTAAAGGTAGAAGTTACCCATTTTTATGGTTCATAGAAACCTTTATCCAACCCACGCAAAACAGGTGGTGTGGATGGATAAATAGGTTTGGGATTGGTTTTGCCAAGTCTGTATGCTAACGGTCACAATACAATAACACACCCCCATAATTTTTAATTTCATTCATGAAAGATTAAATACATTGATTGCCTCCATGCAAATCAAGTTCAATTTAATTTGCATGCATTTTATACACAACTCTAGATTATTGGCCGCAAGTAAAAACATAAACAAAACAAACAAAAGATCAAACATAATCACACACTAGCAACAAAAGAAGAATTAGGAGCAGAACACCATTAGCAATTACCTCAATGTTGCCAATATCATTTGTGCGATAAAGTTGTCTCCTTAAATTATGTGGTACGCCTTCTACTGGCTGATCTCTTGAGAATTATATACCATCGACACCTTAGCCAATATGACCCATCTGGTTCTTTCCACAAGCTGCTCAAAATTAATAAATAAAATAAACATATAAAAGAGGTAAAGAGCAACCAACAAAGGCACGGCTTTGCAAAAATCAGTTTTAATGTTAACCACTAGCCCTAGATCATACTACAACATTCTATTATGCATGTTAACAAACAACATGAGTAGCTAACAGGCTATCCACCAATGCACTTGATGAACATTTGAATCTCCTGAAAAAATTATTTCTTGATCAGCTATTTCATGAACTCAGTTACTTGACAGATAAATCCAAAGTTTTATTTATGTAGTTATTTATTTATTTTTGGCCATTTCCCTGAGTGCCTACAAATTCTCCATCCACCAATTAATCACATTACCTTTCAATCCGTGCAGCCCACAGGTCACTTGAAAGCAGCTTCTCCTTGGTCGTCCTCTTAACTTTCTTCCCTTCCGGTGGCTTTGGCAACTCTGCCACTTTACCCATCTTCCGTGCCTCACAATACCCACAAAACCAGTCCCCCTCTGGCACTTTCTTCAAAGGCGGCTTCAGGCACTTCAAGTGAAAACCCCCCAAACAATCATCGCACTCCACCATTACCGAGATCCCAACCTCAAAGCAAATCCGGCACTCCTCCACCTCTAGATCACCATCATCAGACTCCGCATCCCCTTCCTCTTGACATAAACATCATCCACGATCTCAAGCTCCCCGCCATCATACACAACTTTTTTGAAATAGATTTTTTTCTTTGGGATCTTTTTATAGTCAGGGCCCGATTTCTTCCGTCTTTTGGATTCAGGGGGATTGGGGGTATTGAGGGAGAAAGACAGGGATTTGAGGAGCGATCGCTTGGATTTCTTGGCGGACTTTGGAGGACAGGAAGGATCGTTGTGGTAGATCGGAGTGCGGGGAGTGGAGAGAAGGCGAAGAGAGCGGCGGGGGCCGGATCCCGGCGTCTGGGGAGCAGAAGGCGAGGGCTTGGGCCTGGATTTCGAGGGAGTTGCCTCCATTGGCGTCGTCGGAAAGATACCGGGAAGGAAGGAGAGAGCTTAGGATTTGGGGGCCGATTTATGGAAAGAGATTTCCGACCTTGTTGCTGGAGTGGGTTAGCTCTCGCCTGGGGTGTAGAATAAACTATAAAGAGAAGCGGGGTGGCGCGGGAAGAGAAGTGGCGGGAGCTCGCGTGACTTGTATGTGGTTCAGCTCTAGTGGATCTATTTATTTATTTTTTGATATAACACCTTGAGCTGCAGCTTGTGCATCTAGTGGTATAATCTTGTGGTATAATCTGGTGGTGTATCTTTTGCATTCTGAAGATTGGTTTCTGTAGATGCAACAAATTAATTTAACATGGTTAATCTCCTTCCTAATTTTTGTTTTTGATGAAAAATTCTAGGTCCGTTCAGATTTATTGAAGAACAAAACAAATCAACTTTATTTCAAATAAATTTCTCTTTGAGGCATTCCATCAAACAGTTATATGCATATTCATTTTCAACAAAAAACCAAGCCTTGTCATTTAAGTAATTGTTACCGATTTACATATATATGAATATCTCACAATCGTTCTCCATTCGGTACATTTACATCTTGCAATTGGATCAGGCCATGAACCATCCAATTGCAGATCCTTATTGAGATAGAAATCAATTTTCGAAAATTGTTAGAATGTGACTACTGTTAAAAAGATATTGTCTTTGTTTTAGAAGTTCATAGAAAGAAATTTCTATGACTGTTTAGACTGTTTTTGAATTGATGGAAAATAGAGGACAATCTGATTTAAGAGATGTCTTATTATGGGTTTTTTTTTTTTTTGTAAGTGGTGTTAATGTTGTCCAATTGATTACGTTTTTTGTAATATTTATCAAATCAAAATATTTGAATTTAAATAAGTTTTAAAGTTTGAGTGTATGGCTATTTGTATATATGCAAAATCATTATGTTCCACTTTCATCCCAGAATGCAAATTATGTTTGTGCGCATATTCTCAAGAAGAGATTTTGGAGGTGCACATGGACATATACTAATATAACGTAGGTGTTTGGAGATAGATATGTACTCATAAGAAATGGAAGACTCCAAAGTATAGGTGCAAAATATCATATTCTCAATACTATAGACACACAAATATGAATATTTGAAAATAATAGTATCCGTCTGATCCATCTGAATGATAATGTACCCCATAAATCATATAATAATGAAACAATGTAATAATGTGACAATTAATTTCAATTAATGAATATGATTTATCTACTTTTCTATAAAAAAAAATATTATCCACCACTATACATTAATATATTAGCGGCGGAATTTTTAATTGACATATTGAAATGTATCCATACATTTGAATTTGAATAAGATATTCGATGCATTTCTTATGGGTGCAAATGTATTGAATATTGAACTTGAGTTAGATAATCCATATGTTATGGGTAAAAATAGTAGGACACGTGGCCTCCATCCAAATACCCACGTGTCCGACCCATAAGTCCCCTACTATGTTAATTGGAATTCCCCTCAACTCATTCCACGATCCAGAGTAATATACTTGTTCATCGGTTCCGAGCTATCCACCCGTTTAACGGTTGGGACCCTTTACCCATTCTTCAACCTGAAACAGTTTTAGTCATTCCCCGGCTTAACACAATAATTACTCATTCTTCGGTCTAAAACAGTCTATTTATTCCTTGGTTCAAGACAGATCATTCATTCTACAACTCGAGGAAACCTGTCTTCATTCGTTGACTCCACCCTTCTGGAAGATCTACAGCTGTTATTCGGCTAGCGTTCTAGAATATCTACAGCTGTTATCTAGCTAACATTCTAGAAGAATTACAGCTGTCGCTTAGCTAGCGTTGAGCTGGAAATCTAGCTGGAGCCAACCTGGTACAAGTGTTGGAATTCCAAGCTTGCGCCCCAAGCTACCAGGGCTTATAAAAGACAAGAGCAACAGCTCATTTGGACAATCTCCACTTCTGACACCGAAACTCTGCTTCATTGAAGACTGGTCTCCATTTTCGCTGAAGATCAAGCTCTCTTTCCATTCATTCTTTGAAATCTCAATTGATCTTCATCTCTATCTGTAAGAATGTCTATAATTACTTTGATGATAGTGAAATTCTCTCTCTTCGTGGTTTTTCCCCAATTCCGGCCATGTTTGGTTGGGGGATAACCCCAAGGGTTATCCCCAACACAATTCCCCATAAAAAAGATTTTCCCACCAAAACCTTTAACTAAGATTTAAAAATATAACCCACCAATACATAAAGGACACATCACCATCTTATCATTAATAACTTTGGTTTAAAAACTCCCGCCAAAAAAATTCAAAATTTTCAAAACTTATTCCTATCCCCACTTGGGGATAACCCCCAACCAAACACAACCGTTACGTAAATTTGGTTTCTCTTGTCTCTTTGCCCTGTTTTTGATTGATTTTCTTCTGATCTGGCCACACAAAACATAAAATTTCAATTGTTTTAGTGAAATTAGGGTTTTTCTCCTTGATTTAGCATCAACACCATACATAAGATATTCGATACAATTAATTTTTCCCATAAAACTTTAATTAATCTTTAAAAAATTCACCACATCTAAACCTCACCTCATTTTTTTAAAATCAAGATATATCTATATATCTATATATCTATATCTATCTATATATATTACTAAGCGAAAAGGAGTTTAATGTAGATTTTTTTTTTAATTTTAAAAAGTATTTATCCATATTACATAGCAAAAGATAATTTTATGTTTGTAAAAAAAAATTGAAAAAAACATAAAATTAAATTTAGATTTTGAAGCTTTCTCATCATTTTGAATTTAAAATAATATAAATATCTCATAATTTTCAATTTTTTTAATTTTAAAAGTATTTATCTACATTACATATATTACATAGTGAAAGAGAATGAGTTGGATAATTTTAATTTGAAAAAAATATTTAAATTGAGATTTTAAAATTTTCTCGTAATTTTGAATTTCAAATAATATAAATATCTCAAAATCTTTTGAAATTTCAAAAAATTTTGAATTTTAAAAGTATTTATCTATATTACATAATGAGTTGGATAATTTTAATTTTGAATTTTTTTAAAAATAAATGGAGATTTTCAAATTTTCTCATAATTTTGAATTTAAAATAATGTAATATCTTGAATTTTTTAGATTTTTTTTTATTTTAAAAGTATTTATCGATATTACATAGTGAAAGAGAATGAGTCTGGTGATTTTAATTTTAAAAAATTAAGAAAATAGATAATTAAATTGATATTTTGAAATTTTCTCATAATTTTGAATTTAAAATAATATAAATATCTATATCTATCTATATTAGGTGTGTACATTCCCCATGAAGTGGGTTGAAGTTTTAGTTCCCTGAAGTGGGTTGAAGTGAACACTTCGGGTGTTCATTTTCACCGAAGTGAGGAAGCACTGAAGTTCCCACTTCTCAACTTCTCATGTTTATTTTGCAGGAAGTGGGATTACTTCAGACTGCATTTTACTATGGTGTTCTTTTCTACGAAAGTGGAGGAAGTCATATAAATATTTGTATATATTTAATTTTAATTATCTTCTAATTGATTAGTACAATTCAAATGTAAATTAAGAAAGATTTGATTTCAAAATATTATTTTATGTTAAAAATAATTATATATTGAGTGAAAAAAGAAAGGATGGAGGAGAATGGGGAGTTTTAAATAGGCCTTTTTGTTTTGGGGACCCCAAAAAAAAAGGATTGAATGGAGACTTGAGAGTGATATAAATGGTTTTCCAAATTGAAAATTGTGTTTGTTATGCATCTGTTCAATGGAATTGATATTATTGTGGATATATATATATATATATATATATATATATATATATATATATATAGAAGTTCTGGGCACTTTTTCTTTGCCGGCACTACAAGAAATGTTACATTTACTCACGGAAATTTTACTCACGAAAATTTAAGTGTGACTAAAACTTTATATATAGTCACACTTAGATTCATGCGTGAGTATTAAAGTAATCTATAGTCATAGTTATTTTATATGTGACTACAGAGGTTTTTTTAGTCACGGATTTTGTTTTAACCGTGACTATAGGTTATATATTATAGTCACGCTTAGGTTTATGCGTGAGTATTAAAGTAATTTATAGCCACAGTTATTTTATATGTGACTACAGAGAATTTTTTTGTCACAGATTTTGTTTTAACCGTGACTATAAGTTATATATTATAGTCACGCTTAGGTTTATGTGTGAGTATTAGAAAATATAATGTGATTATTCTAAAAGATGGGGACTAAATTGAAAATTCTTATAAAAACCAAAATTCACCGAGAAGCCCGAACCCGAATCGCCTCCTTCTTCCTCTTCCCCTCGAGACGACGGGGAGATTCCGGCGGCCGAGCCCCTCCTTTGCCCCCTTCTTTCTCTTCTCCGCGATAATCTATAGCGCGCAATCCTTTGGTTTTTCCTCTCATACAGAGCGTTTCCACCTCTTCCTCGTGACCTTCTCATCAGGTTAGGATGAATTTGTTGATTTGTTTCAATGGTTTTTACTTGGGGTTTTTGGATGTGGTGCTTCGGCCAGTGATCCTTGTTTAGATTCTAGGATGGTTGATTGGTTTATATGGTTGTGTGAAATTGACATTTAGGTCATTGATCTGTTGGAGCTTTCATTCAATTTGGTTCCAGAATGATCGATTGGTACTTTTGAATGTGAGTTTTAGGTCAGTGATCCATCTCCCTTTTAACTTTATTATGTTTGAAGTTCTCATCCAAATAGCTACTAGCATATAGTTTTCATCCAAATGTTGAATGTGTGATGTTTTTATTTCTCTTGTTTTATTTCAAGCTTAAAAGGATGCATTTGAAAAGGCAAACAAATGATCAATGCTTGGAGTTCTGACTGTCCAGGTATGCTTGCGAGTACTTCTATATTCTTTTGTGTAGGAAGGTTCTCATCCATGGATTTGTCATTATTTCATCCTTGTCTTTTTATGTAGAGTTTAGGGTTTTGATGTTTGTTTGGGTTCATCAATTTTTGCTCTTTTCTTAGTCTAATCAGTAAGGACATCTAAATGTGCACATTTAGATATCCTTTTAATCTTCTATTTCTTTGCCATAAAGCACACAAACCAGTCACTTCCTGTTCAGTATTCAGAAGAATATTTATATACAATACAAAAGACTCTAATGCCAAGAGAATAGATTAAGTTTATCTAAAATGTTTTCAAGAAAACTATTAATAAAAGAAGGAAAAGAAATTATTAGGAATATATTCTAATCCCACTCAACTATTCATTCCTTTGTTGTTTTATCTTTGCATGGGCTGCCGCAAGTGCTGGTTAAAATCCTGATTATCTTCAAATCTCAACAAAGTCATCACAAATCTTAGAAATCTATATAGTATTAATGAAACATTAATGCTAGATTCTTATTATGATTTGTTTATCTTGCATTGTCCTTGCCAAATTACAATTTAATTATGATATGTGCATCTTTTAATAAATTCAAGTATTCAATTTTTGAAAATTTCCTTCTTAGGTAAATCATGCTATTTTGTAATTGTTTTACTAGCAAAACTTCAGTTTCTATTTGATGCTTTGTATTTTCTTCTTCTTGTTCTTGTTATTGCTTTTCCTTTTCTTTTGTTTTTTGTGACTCAAATCATATTAATTTTGTTTACGTACTTATATATGTTCTATACAGTGACTATTTGCAAATGGATAAGTCTTGTAAACCTTCCATCAAGAGCAGATGTAAAATATGTGCATGGTGTTATAAATTTTTTAGACTTTGTCTTTGCAAATAGGCAACGAGATGGAAAAATTGCATGTCCTTGTGTGAATTGTGTGAATATATGTTGGCTTTCTCGGAATGATGTCTTTGACCATTTAATTGTGAAGGGTTTTCTAAAGACTTATGTCATGTGGACCTGTCATGGAGAAGTTTCCAATTTACCATCTAGTGTGGGTATGAATGATGATGAAATCAATACTCAACATGACATCCAAGGCCTTCTAGATGATGTATTCAATCTGCCTGATGGTTTACATGAAGATGTGGGCTTAGAGAGTACAAATTTAGAAGATGAGCCAAAGGAAGACAAGACAGAGTTTTATTTAATTCTTAAAGAAGCTGAACAACCATTGTATCCAGGATGTGAGAAGTATACTATATTGTCTTTCTTAGTGGAATTATTTCATTTGAAATGTCTCCATGGTTGGTCTGATAAGTCATTCAACATGCAACTAGAGATGTATAGAAAAGTTTTGCCGGTGGAAACTTAGTACCAGAGTCATACTATGCAGCAAAGAAGATTATGCGGTGCTTGGGTTTATCATATAAGCAAATTCATGCTTGTCCTAATGATTGCATGTTGTTTTGGAAAGACAAGTCGAGCGATGACAATTGCACAATATGTGGAGCTTCTAGGTGGGCTACAAGTTTTGATAATACACTATGTAATGAAGCAAATGTTTCCATGAAGAAGAAGAAGAAACCTGTGAAGGTTTTGCGTTGGTTCCCTTTAGTACCGCATTTGCAAAGGTTGTTTTTGTGTTCAGAAACAGCTGCATTAATGAAGTGGCATGATGAAAGTCGAACGAATGATGGTAATTTGAGACACCCTGCAGACTCTCAAGTGTGGAAGGACTTTGATGTTAAATATCCTGATTTTGCTTCTGATTCCCGAAATGTGCGACTTGGATTAGCATCTGATTCAAGACAATGAGTGTGGCATATAGTACTTGGCCAGTGATCTTGATTCCTTATAACTTACCACCATGGATTTGTATGAAGCAATCTAATTTCATTCTAAGCTTGTTAATCTCGGGTCCGAAAGCACCAGGAAATAAGATTGATGTATATCTTCAACCTTTGATAGAAGAGCTACAGGAATTATTTGTCAATGGCATTGATGCTTTGGATGCTTCTACAAAGCAAAAATTTCGGTTGCATGCGGCACTAATGTGGACCATTAATGATTTTCCTGCATACTGAAGTTTGTCTGGATGGGGTACCAGGGGCGGCTCAAGGGTAAAGCGAGTGAAGCAATTGCTTTAGGCCTCCAAATTTGGAAGGCCTCATATTTTTTTTTTTATCTTTTAAGATTTTTTTTAAATCTTATAATAATAACTATAATAATAGATTATTATAATATATTGATATTTAAAAAATTTTAATTTTAATTTTAATATCAATTGGAGGCCTCATATAAAATTTAATTTTTTAAAAAGCTTATCTATTGGAGGCCTTTTATAATAATAACTATAATATAAATTATTATAATATATTGATATTTAAAAATTTTTAATTTAAATTTTAGTATCTATTGGAGGCCTCTTATAATAATAACTATAATAATAGATTATTATAATATATTGATATTTAAAAAATTTAAATTTAAATTTTAATATCTATTGGAGGCCTTATATAAAATTTAAACCTTAAAATTTTTTAAAAGCGTATTATTGTAGTTATAATAATTATTTGTATGATAAATTAATATTTAAAATTTTTAATTTAATATCTATTGAAGGCCTCCTACTATATTTCAACCTGAAATTTATGATTATTTAAATTTTTTTAATTTAATATCTAGTTAGTTATATATCTTTTATCATCTAACTTTTTAAAATAAAAGATAATAAAGTAAAGTTTTAATTTTTTTTAGTTTAATACATAATTAAATTTATATCTTCTCCCAACTACCTTATTAGTTGTTAAAAAACTAATCCCAAGAATTATTAAATATGTACCCGTTTGTAATTTAGTAAATAACGGTCATTCTCTCTATTATAAATTGAGATTGTTTTTTTTTTTAAGTTTATCTTTACTCTTTTCAATCTTTGCTTTTAAGTTATTGTTTGCAATACTCATGTTTCAAGAAAGATTAAATGGATTAGCCACATTATCAATTGAAAAAGGAATATTAGAACAAATTGATTATAAAAATTTAATTAATAACTTTGCATCTCAAAAAGTTAGAAAATAAATTTAAATAATTTTTTATAGTAATTAGTTTTTCTATATTTTCCCAAAAAACTCTCTTTTTATAAAATAATCTATTTTTATTCTTTTGTGTAAATTTTTGTTTGTTTGTTTAGATTTTTTTATTTTTATTTTTGGAGTAGTTGTAGAGTTACTTTTCTATCAAAACCCATAAGAATTATTATGTTAGTATATAAAATAACTAAAAAAATGTCTCATATAGGTGGTTGTTAAAACAATAAATAAAATTTAATTTATATTAACTAATTAAAAGCGTCATTTTAAAATCTCGCTTTAGGCCTCCATTTCTCTTGAGCCGCCCCTGTGGGGTACTAGGGGTAAATATGCGTGCCCTTGTTGTGGTTATGACACAGAATCTATTTATTTGCGTAACAGTGGAAAATATTGCTTCATTGGGCATCGTCGTTGGTTGGATTCCACTCATAAGTTTCGGGATGATAGAAGGTCATTCATATCACAAGAAGTTGACCATAGGGAAGTACCTACACGGCCATCAGGTTCTTTCATACTTGGACAGTTAGAAAGCCTTAACATCGGTGATCATATTGGAAGCTCTCAGAATTGGAAGAAAAAGAGTGTGTTCTTCAATGTGCCTTATTGGGAACATCTATTGGTGCGTCATAACCTCGATGTGATGCATATTGAGAAAAATATTTTTGATAACATTATTGGAACAATAATGGGACAAGCAGGAAAGTCAAAAGACAACATCAAAGCCCGACTTGATCTTGAATGGTTGGGTATAAGAAAAGAGCTTCATCCAAAAAAGAGGCCAAGTGAAAAATTGTATTGCCCAAAAGCTTGTTACCAAATGACGAAGAAGGAGGTTGATTCTTTCTTAAAAGTCCTAAAGGATGTAGTACCTCCCGATGAATTATCCTCCAATATATCACGTTGTGTTAATCTTAAAGACCGTAAGCTATATGGCTTGAAGAGTTATGATTGCCATGTTCTTATGCAAGAACTTCTTCCTATTGTTATAAGGCGTTCACTTCCTGATGGAGTTAGCTCAATAATAATTGACATTTGCAACTTTTTCAAGGAATTATGTTCCAAGGTTCTTCATGTAAATGACCTTGAACGGCTTCAACAAAAAGTTGTTGTAACACTTTGCCAATTGGAGAAGATATTTCCCCCATCTTTTCAACTTGTCATGATGCATTTGGTTATACATTTACCGAGGAGGCAAAATTAAATTTGGGCGATTTGTTTATAGGTGGATGTATCCTATAGAAAGGTAAAGTAGAAGTTTTCAATCAAATCTTTTCCATTTGTAGACTTTCTTGTATATTATGTTGAAATGTTTTATTTCTTAGGTACTTAGCTATACTAAAAGGTTATGTTCACAATCGAGCTCGGCCAGAAGGATCAATTGCTGAGGGATATATTGCCGAAGAGTGTTTGTTCTTCTGTTCAAGATATCTTTCAAGGGTGGAGACTAGATTTAATCGCCCTAAGAGAAATGATGATATTGGAGCATCCAACTATAGGGAAAAGCCTTCAATAATATCCATTGTAGGAAGACCATTGGGGAAGCAACAAAAACATGGTGTTAATCTCAAAAAAAGGAAAAGAGATAGGACATTTATGCTAGATGACATGTCCTAAGAACAAGCACATCGTTATGTGTTATTTAATAGGATTAATTACACTTTTCGTCCCTGAAAATGATGTCATTGTTCACTTTTATCCTTGTATTTTAAAAATGTTCAATACGGTCCTTGTGTAATGCGCAATACAATGTTAGGGACCAAAATAGAACAGAATACACAATACACAAGGACTGTATTGAACATTTTTAAAAAATACAAGGATAAAAGTGAACAATGACACCATTTTCAGGGACGAAAAGAACAAAATTTCCTAATACACAAGGACTGTATTGAACATTTTTAAAATACAAGGATAAAAGTGAACAATGACACCATTTTCAGGGACGAAAAGTGTAATTAATCCTATTTAATAATGATGCAATCACTCCATTCCGGAAGTAAGTAAATGTTATTGGCTTATGATGTTTGTGCAATACGAATATAATTTAATTAATGGCTTTTTTATATAGTCAACACAAGGATGTTATTCGTAGGCAAAATCGAGGGGTACGACCACAGCCGACAGAATTTCACATTGAACAAATGCATTGTGAAACATTTCCAAATTGGTTTAAACAGCTGGTATGACAATTTAGTTTTAAAATAAATTCCTCGAAGTATATTTTCAGTTATAGACTTCAATAACCTTCTATCTTTAAATATAGGTTAAACAAATGAGTGAGCAAGGTGATGGCAGAATTACTGAAGAAATTAAATGGCTTTCTGTTGGTCCACTTCAATCAGCAAAAAGATACACTGGTTATATGGTTAATGGATACAGGTTTCATACGAAGAAGCGTGAATACAACTTGAAGACTCAAAATAGTGGCTTTTGTGTAACTGCAAATTCATCCTGCTATGCTAGTAAAAGGGATAATAATCCCATCAATGGGGTAGTGGACTATTATGGGGTTCTTACGGATATCATCAAATTGAATTATTCTGGGAGATATAGTGTTGTGATGTTTAGATGTGATTGGGTTCATCCGAGCCTTGGCATTAAAAGAGATCAATTTGGCCTCAAACTTTTAAATTTCTCATATTTGATTCACAAGGGAGACAGGTTGGCAGATGAACCTTTTGTTTTAGCTTCACAAGTAAGTAAGTGTTTCTATGTGAAAGATGAAAGGGACAAGGATTGGGTGGTCGTCAAGCATGTTAAAGTGAGGGATTACTATGACATAGGAGATGGTCAGAATAATGATACACAACTATTACAAGAAGAGGTTTTGGGTTTCATATTTGATGGTGACTGTGAAGCCACTAATTTAGTCAGAAATGAAGCAGATGATGATGAAATGGAGGACATTGATGATATAGAAGTTTCTAATATGGAAGATGATGAAGATGATGATGCTGATGATACTTGATTTTGATGATTTACTTAATGATGCTTTTATTTTATTTTTCTGTTTATTTCAATGAGTTTTTCTTATTTGAACATTTGAAGCTAATTTTGATATATCACTTTTGCAGTAAACAGTTCTTTAATGAATGTTTATTCTTTTGCTTAAATATAAGCTTGATATGGTCAAATGAATTTTGCCTTCTATGATTATTTAGATTCTTTTGTTGATTCATTTATATATGTCAAAATGAGTATATGTCGGGGTGTTTTATCAATTTATGTATTATCTTATGAAAAACTTATCATTTATCCATGATTATTTGCAGGAATTTTAGCAAATGGCAAGAGGTAAAAGAGTGGCCAGCCGCAGAACACCTCAATCACAACCCCAAATAGTTTCAAAGTCAAATAATGAAGATATTGGAGAGTCAAACCAACAACCATTTGTAGTCAAACCAACATCAATTGAGGATAGAGAACAAATACAATACAAAGAAAGGAGAGTGGAAGAGCAAGAAGGTTACTTTCTCAATTAGAATTTATCTCTAATTCCTTGAAATTTTATCTTATGTCAATCAAAATTTGGTTACCAAATTTATCTCTAACTCTTATGTAAAACCCGAAATAAATAAGAATTTTTATTTATTATTTTCAGAATTTATTAGATGGAAATTTAATATAGTTAGCAATGAAATTTGGGAAAAATTATAAAGGTCTAATTAATCCAGATTTAATTGAGTACTAATTAAATCAGATTAATTATTGAGAAAAACAGACAAATATTCGCCTGACCCGGAATTTCTGGATCTAGGTCGGGGATGGGGACGAGTCCCGTGGTTGATTAGTCGCCCTCGTGATGGTACAATGACAGGACAAGACCAAATAAAATTGTCGGCCTTTAGTAGAATATATCTTAAAAGATAATTTAGTTAAATCAAATATCTTTTAAAAGATAAGATATTATCATAGTTTATATTAATAAAAAGAATTAATTAAAATAATTATAAAAGACTCTTTACTTAATCAAATGAGAGGAAGAGAGAGAGAAAAGATTTTTTTTCAATTCTCTCTCTCTCTTTTCCACTCGTGCTCAGAGGGAGCGCCTATTCCCTTCTTGGACCGACCTCGTCCTGCCGGTGCGTCGGACCAGCGGCGGATACAGCGCCGCCGCTTGACCCTACTGCTCAGCAGCGGCAGCGCTGCACCTGGCGGCGTTAGCTCTTGCCAGCTGGCAGGGCCACCATGCGCCACACACACTGCACACTGCTACCTGCACAAGCTCCGGGCATGCAGCCCGCCTTGTGCACGCGTGTACCACGCCAGCACTGCAGCCCTAACTTTGGGTAAAAGCCCTATACTAACTAAGGATTTCAATTGCTCAAATAGCTTGATGTTAATTTGGTGAAATGGTTGAGATTAAGGGTTTGGATTTGCATGAATGTTAGTTAAGGGATGAAAGAGGCATGGGAGGAGTTAGAAGCATGATGATATTGTGTAGAAGCAACGATTTATGGTTGTAAACTAATTACCATGTATTCACGTGTTGTTTATATGGATGTATGAATTTGCGAAATCCATGTGTAATGGATAGATTGTGGTGAATGTTTGTATTAATTTTCGGGGCCCCATAATTAGGGGAGGTGCCGCCGAATTTTCATGAAAGTCTCTAAGTCTAAATGTCCCATTAGTGTTCATGTTAATCGTGTGTTTGATTGTATAATGGAGACAATTTAGAAAGGTTTCGATATATATAGAAGTGAAGAAATTAATGGTGCATGTTAGGTGTTTGTGGAAATGCCTTGGAAGACCAACTATACTAAATACATGCTTGATGACTTACTAATGCATCTCATGTGTAAAGGCCTTTTAATGTCTTTTTGTTAACAATCCATTATACCATGATCCCTACAAACCTAATTGAGGAAATTAGGAGAATAACTATGGCTTGGAAGATAGGAGTTGTGAAATTTATAAGTGAGATTCAATATGCATATATACTAGAGGTTACATTGTTAATGTGGCCAAACTTAGTTCGTTGATTCATGCCTTCATCATTTTCTAAGGCTAATGATAATTCTTCTCCCTTCAAGCTAATGTGTTAAACTTGAGTATTCATGTAACGCCCCAACCCGGAATCCGGGACCTCGAGCACGTCAACAGACCGGCCGTATTAAAGAAGAGAGGAACTCAACTCAAATACAAGGCCTAATAATGTGATAAGCAGATAACAATCCATAAAAATAAATAAATAAACTCGTGTTCCAAGGAACATAGAGTCAACAGGGTCCATAGGCCCTAAAATGCAACCGTCCCTATACGGGTCCTACCATAACAATGCTCACAAAAATAAAGATAAAGGAGACTCCTATAACCTCTGGTCCTCCGGAGTCCTCTCCCCAGGCTCCTCTCCCCTCCTAAACCTCGGAATCTGTAAAAGAGGAAAAGAGAAAAACACATGAGCTTTCGAATGGAAAGCCCAGTAAGTACCCCTGCAGGTCACAACGCCATAAATAGAAAGTATGACAGCCAATGAGATCATAACACCAACAACACAGTCCTAGGAGTCTACCACAAACAAGTCAAAGGTACGACCCACGACACGGAAGCCCTCTCGGCTCTGTGAATGAGTTTTAAGAGAACTCAAGTTTACTCCCGCCAAGATGTCCGACTTTTGGATGTAAATACCTACCTAGTTAGTCGCTTGACCCTCCTGGCATGAGTTGGTAGAACTACCTCTCCTACGTGTTAACGGTCGACCATGCCCACCCGGCAGTGTAAGACCTCCAGAGATTTGTTTCGGTAAACATCGAGGAAGGTCAGGGGGGTCCTAACCCTGAACATCCCTAAATTGGAGCTTCCCTAGCTCCACTGAGTCCGGGCAGTAGAACATAGCAAACAGGGACACCAATGTCCCGAAAACAAATACATATGCTCAACAGGATTCAAAAACAGATATGAACAACATGTATGGCTTTAGCAGTGCACGTAACAAGAATACATAGCAAGTACAGGAAATCCCGCTAGGCAAGTGAACTTACCTCTTGTTGGTACTAGATATCCTTCTAGTCTTCCTTAGTATGCCAACAACTCCCCGAGAGTATCTGGCATGCAGAGGTCTTATTAGAAATAGTGTTCCAATAATATTTCTATGTCCTTAGGTGTACATGCACGCCACGCCTTATTGGGCTTAGGCCCACTAACGAGTCCTAGGGACCTTCTCTCGAGTTACCGGCCCTTATTTCCGTTTCAGTGTCCCTTAGTTGACTTGTAGATTTACTTTGGTCTAACCTAGTCAACTCTAGTTGAGTTGGGCCCATTTCAAGCCCATTGCACCATTATGTTGACCTTAGTCCCTTGAATGGCTTTTTGGTCATTTGATAGTTTATGACCCTAAGGTCTATCTCTTTTAGGGCTTAATAGTCCTTTTTGAATTTATTTAGCTTCCTTACTAAATATTTTCCATCACATAGCCAATTTATCCGAATTTAAGAAATTAACTAATTAATTTCTTTTTATCCCATTTCAATATTTCATAATAATTATTAATTAATTATTATGTCACATATTCCGCAGCTCCATATAGTTGTATAATTTTCAACTATTTGATTAATAGTTTCAATACTATTAATAGAGACAATACTAATTTAATTGCCGAACCAAGGTTTTAATCTCCTATCAAAACCTTATGTTTCCTAATTATTAAATTATGAATAAAAATTTCATAACCTAATAATCATCACAAAACCTAAGTTTTATTATCAATGGAACTAAACACTTTATTCGATTAATTGAGCATGTGTCGCACTTTCTAAACTTTAATCAATTTCATTAATCGATTAATTTTTTTTTTCAACTATGTCTCACTATAGTTTTCAAATTATTAATCATGCTAATAATTTGTCACACTCTATAGTTTCAAAATCATTTGAGACTATATCCATAGTTAAATAATTATGGATGTGTCACACTATCTAAATTCCATAACTAATTTATCACTAAATAAATCAATTATATGCCACATACCATAGTTTCCAAATAAATATTTCATTTATCTAATTATCACTTGTCACTCTAAGTTAATTTTTCATTAACTTTAATCTATGGTCACAAGTCCATAGTTCCTCATGTTAATACCATGTTTAGCTAATTATTACTTATAATAATAAACTAATGTTTTTAATTAAAATGAGAGGAAAATAATTATTAACAATATTGCTGTCACACCCCCAAGTTACTAACTAAAATAACTAAATTAATACTTTTATTTATTTTGTTTTTTTATTTCCTCTCCTTCTTCAACCTTCGTTTCTCTCTCTCTCTATCGCGACTGAGCAACGCCGGGCCATCGTCTCCATCTCCCACATCACAAGACTGCCGCTCGCTTGGAGCTTCGTAGATGGCCTCCTCGCTTCGCCGAGCCGCTGTAACCGGCTAGGCCACGTCTCCCCTTGAAAGCATGGTAATGCTCTACGCGGAGTGAAAGATTTCCGGGCGAAGCTCACACCGCCGATGGTATGCATGCAAAGCCTAAGTAAGGTACTGCAGAGGAGGTAAGTTCTTACCAAAGGGTCATTGCCGCCATTAACCACAGTGATCTTCTACCCGTTCGTGAGCACTATCGACCTCTCCGACGAGCCCAGTCTTGCACGCGTCCGCACTGTAAGATCCTCTACGCCCTGCTCCTGCGCTTACCCCTCGTCGCCTCGCCTCTTGACAGAGGATTCGCCGCGAATCGAGCGTCTCCTTCTCCGCTTTGTGTTCTCACCGGAGTTCAAGAGAAACTCACTTTTGGATCTTGAGACAGAGGGGCCGAGGTCCTATTTATAGGCTCTAGGGTGACGGTCGAACCGCCGCATTCCAGCAGTGGAAAAACGCCCCGCCGGTGATGGCCGGGTTCCTCGTGCGAAACGGTCGGGACAGCCGGCGGGCCTCTCGCGACAACGTGCAGGCGGCTGAGAGAGGCGGTGAGGGTGCCCCGGGATAGGGTTTCTCCAATTATCGGTGGAGATCTTCCGATCTTTTCAACGGTTTTGATTAAAAGTTTTAGTCTCGGATCTGTTACTAACTAGATCAATGGTCCAGATTTAATCGGGCTCAACGGTTGGATCATCATCTCATGTCTCGAGATCCTTAACGCTATTTGATAAAAGCGTCTCCTCACGCCACGTTGCCTCTCAGCCATCGTTAAGACGCCTCGAGATCATCCAACAAGATGGACTGATCTCAACTTGCCACGTGTACCAGGAGATGCGAATTCTTTTCCTCGCGATCATCCACCATCAGATGGATTGGATCTTTGCTTGACACGTGGCATCCTGGGAATCGGTATAATGCTCCGAGATGAAGAACAGTTTAGATTGATTTAATCACGACCGTCCAAGCTCTCTTTTAAGAGTATTTTCGTGCAAAATTTTTCAGAGGTCCTTGTATCTTTTCAGATTACAATTTGATCCACGCCTGTGAGAGGGGAATATTAATTTTTAGTCCTCCTGACTTTCTTAAATTACCAGAAAGTCCCTCTGGTCACATTGACCCAAACTAGGGTTTTAAATCCCTTTTTGCTTATTCTTCCCACAAATAATTCCGAATTTAACTCTGGGGAACTTATCAAAAAAATAATTTTTTTTTTTTAGAAAATTTTATTTCCTATATTTCTCGAAATTTCTTGGGTTTTACAATTCAATTTATATGAAATAAGAAATTAGTATAGATTGTATACATGGTTGTGTGAATAAAGCAAAGGCTGTTTGGTATTAATTTGCAAGTCGGAAAACTGAAGATTTGAACTTGGTTGGGAACTTCAAGTATAAATGCAGGAATTACTGTAGCACTGCAGAATATGGACTTTGTTTCAATTTTTTTAGGGGCTATGTAGAGGTGATAATGAGCCCAATTATGGGGGAAATGAAAGATAATATTGGAAAATAAATGTACTAGAAGTTTGGGGAGAAATGAAGAAGTTTTTGAGCTTCAATTTAATGTTTTAATTTTGGGATTGCTTCAGTTACTGTAGCAGTAGAATAAAGAGTGAACTAAAACTTCAATATTTTCAAAAAGACTCGGAATTCGATTCCGATCATCCCGATAGTTCGGGGGTATATTTAAACTAATAAAAATGGTGCGGGCACGTGTCTAAGAGCCCGGATCCATCGGTTACGAATTTAAAAGACGACATTTCGGTAAATTCACAAGTAGGGTGATTTAATGCATGTAATGCATTCCTTTTGATATGAAATGTTGTGTGACAAACATTTACCATGTTTAGGACGTGGTGAGGTGGTCGAGGACCTGAGTGGAAGGCTCGGACCTGGGTAGGTCCTGGAAGCGAATAAGGTAGGATGTCGCACGGGTGCTGTGAGTAGTTCAACTCATAGTATTCTATTGATTTCTGTTGATGTTGTGCTAGATGGATATTGGAGTCCATCTTTTGATACATGCTCTGTCTGTTGACATGTTATGCTTGTTGCATTTGTTTGAGCTTGTATGTTCTGATATGATCTGCTTTGAGTGTGATTTTCTATTTATGCTTGTTTGAGCTTTCTGATATTGCTCTGCTCAGTCTGTTGATACTCGGTTTGAGTATTCCTTCCTCCTACCCTACTTTGATTTTGTACTCTTATTTCCTCGAGAGGTTCCCAATACATATTCGAGATGGGTTTCCTCATATTTATAGGTTTTATATCTCGAGGAGATTGTTGCTTTCATGTTTTTCGTATGCGTATTTGAGTAGAGTTACTCCTTAAATACGTATTGGCTTCCGATCTCAAGGAGATCACTGATTATTATATATTCGAGATGTTGCTGCCTTGAATATATAGATATACCTGTTGTTAGGTATTCGTACCAGCAATCTCTTACGTACAGGCATGATACATCGGACGGAGGCCCCGGCAAAGGGTGTATAATATCTGGCCATGAGACCCCGGCAGAGGGTGTATAATACTGGCTACGAGCACTTGGTGCTCCATCGGACGGAGGCCCCGGCAGAGGGTGTATAATATCCGCCACCCGCTCCGAGAGCGGTATTTTCTGGCCATGTGCACATGATTATTATAGCGCTATCCGGCTTAGGCCGAAGACGATGCTGATGGCGTCGTTGATGTCGTAGACATCTTAGTATCACATATGCCAGAGATTGAGTACATTTGTGGATTTATCCGCATTCCTGAGACTTGTTATTTGCTCGTGATGTTGTTTCACTTGCATATTTGCACTTGCTTTATTCTGTTCTTTGCTTATGGCTTTCACCACCTTTATTGTCTATGCGATCCTACTGGGCCTTTCTTTGGCTCATGCACTTGGTTGCTTGATGTTTTCCCAGGTGACGACAAGTAGCTAGGAGCGGGACTCAGGAGGAAGCTTCCGCGGGACAGCCTAGCAGCGTCGGGGATATGTTGAGCTGAGGTCTGTAGGCCCCTATTCCTTTCTAAGTGAGGATTTCTTGTGTCATTCAGAACCTGTTAGGGTTTTGTATTAACCTTATATATTTTCTTCCGCTGATTAATAATTTAAACTCTATTTTGACTATCTGCTTGTGTTACTTAGCCTTGCGTGCTTCTAGGGGTGACCCTATAAGCACGCAGCGTTTGTCGCGTGCGCCGAGGCTCGTGATCCGGGTTCGGGGCGTGACATCTTATTACTTGATTACCAAATCTGTTCATCATTTGTGTCATCTGAGCAACCCATGATTGATATAGAGATGTTTCACTTTCCATTGAGTAACTTTTTGAAGACTCTAACCACACCTGTCCTAATTCTATTTATTTATTAATTATGTTCTGATCTTCATGAAGAAAGTTGATTAATCCATTCTTTTTCATAAAAGTATGTTGCTAATTGTTTGAATTTATGAACTCGTGGTTTATTAGGTACTTCAAAGAGGGCTAAAAAAGTTAGGGGAATGACACGGATGAGTGAAATATGGGATCTACCTGCCGGGTCTCGATTATCTATTAAAGTGGATGAAGGTGGTGTGCCAGTTGGTGATTCAGGCTGCAAGTTATCACGGTTTATAGGTACAATGGTGAAGATGTCTCACATGGCACCTATAAACTATTTGGATTGGCGATTGATGCCAAAAAAAGCCAAAGAAGACATGTTTGAAACTATCATGGTAGGGATCAAATATTAATTTATAATTAAATGTATATTATTTATCTATTTGATCTATGATTGGTTTTTACTTAAACAGTCAAAGTTTGCATTCCCCCCGAAGATCACCATGGAAACTGAGAAGTGGATCAAAGATGACATAAGTGCAAAATGGAGAAAATGGAAATCAGAAATCAAAGGCATGTTCTTTGATGAAAGCTTATCTAAAGAACAAATGATAGAGAAGGCTAAAAAGGATGCTCGAGTGGACCCAGAGCAACTAAAACAACTGATAGAGTATTGGGGTTCCCAGAAAGCAAAGGTAATATCCAATGAAAAATCTATTTGCTTACTAATATTTTTAAGTATACATGTTTTGAAGTGATTCTTTTACTAATTTTTTTGAATTATACATGTTATGAAGAAGTGATTCATATTTTGTGGTGCTTATAGGAACTAACAGAGAAAACTAAAGAAAATAAGGCTAAACAAAATGAGCCTCATTGCACGGGAACAAAAACATTTGCTAGATTGATTGAAGAAAAGGTATTGTCTATTTTGTTTTATACATAATTTTTTTTAATCTTATTATAATCATTGAATACTTTATTGTTTAATTGTTTGATAATGTGGTTTTGACAATAATAGAGCAATGAATCTGATGGGGTGAAACCAAGTAGAGCAGAAGTTTATATTATGAGCAGAACAAAAAAAGATGGGAACATCGTTAATGCAAATGCTGCTCAAGTGGTGGTAATCTTACAACTAATTGTACATATGAATATCCTTTGAAATTATTATCAAATTCCAACACTTTTTTATTTCATTTTAAATTTCAGGATGATATGAGAAGATTCATGAATGAACCTACAAATTCAGAATCTACACAAGAAGGAAGCTCATGGAAGAATGATATCTATTCACAAGTCAAGGGGCCAGAGAAAAAAGGAAGAGTTCGTTGTTTAGGGAGTATGGTAACTTCAAGAGACAATGGTTCTTCATCCCGCTTCAGTAAAAATGATGAAAAAGTTAGGAAAATGGAAGAAGAAATTAAGAATTTGAAATATCAGCTTGCTTCAGTTGTTGACATACTTCGCCAAATGAATCCAAATCAGGGTATCCAAAATCTTTTGAACACTACGTATTGCACAGAAGATGAAGAGGTACATGAATTATAAGATTATTAATTATCAAATTTCTTAATATTTTTTTCTTAATATTGAAATTGACATTCATTCATTTCTATGTTGGATATGATAGGCCCGTGATGTCGGTAGTTGTAGGAATGCATCTCCGCATGGGGTTTTACACTCTTCATCCTCTACTCATCATATGGAGGATGGATCGAATGGCAAGTAATTTGTTTGATTGGTAAAATTTGGATACTATATATTGACATGATATTTTTTTTTAAGTTGACTAGTCATGCATTCTAGTATTTTGAACATCAATTGACATTTTATTTTTCTGTATGTAAAGTTACTCTAGTAAAAATATGTGCATGCTATTCATATATGTTATACTGCTTCAATTTGGAGTTACAAAAGCTCCTAGAACAAAAGCTCCTACTGGGGCCTCTCATGTCCATGGAGTTTGTCTATGAATTCACTAAGAGAATGTAAATTATAGAGTTGTAGAAATGGTTTTTTGGATGGATACCATGTAGAATGGATGCATGTTTGTAAATTCAAAGGCTTGGTTATTAAGTGGTTATGCTACTGTTAAAGCTTTTAGAATGCATATATGGTGGTTGATAAAATGTCATAATGAAAACAAGTAGTGCAGTGGATAGTTATAAGCATGAATTATAGATCTTCATCTTCATGTTGTTAAGTAATTAGTGAGCATGTTAAACTATGATAGTACATTTATACATTGGAGATTTTCTAACATGAGATGGAGTTTATCTGTTGAAATGAAATTAAATAGAGAAGGGCCAAAACTACAGGCCTGCGATTCATTTGGAGGGAGTATCCATGAAACGGAGATAAAGAAATGATGTTGAGCCTTAGTGAACACCATGCTAAAATCTTTGAATAAAATTCATACATTAGGACCAATGTATTAAAAGTCTAAACATACAAACCATGAAGTTTGACCAATCTGTGAGTTGTATGTTGAGTGGAGATTAAGACAAATAGTCATATACTAACAATACGCTTGTTGCATCTGTTGTATATTACTCCTTTTAAGCTAATGTAAGAAACCACAATGCATTCATACATGTTCAAGCCTGCACATACGTTAAGTGAATTTGTGCAGTAACATTTGCATTAGTTATCATTCTTAAAGCTCTTTTCTTTGAGTTATTGAAGGAATGACATTTACTATTGTTTTAGTTCTTGATGATGCATGTATATATATATGGGAATTGATTCAGTTATAGCTGGCAGTCAATTCTTATACATTTCTTCATTAAAATGTGTTTTTTAATGCAAAATTTAACTTCTTAAAAAAAATTTCTTGTCAGGGTTCGGAAGCAGCGGAGAGTTGTGATATCCATGCCTTTCTCTTCTTTTTCATTCTTTGTTTTTTCTCTTGTAAACCTGAGAACTATTTCATGATTTGTTTTTCAAGAATTTCTTGGAAAGTGGTACTCTATGCAAAAGGTTGGTGATATGGTGTCATGGTGCTTATATTAGGTATTATTGATGATATAATGGTGTATCCAACTACTCAATATATTTTATTTGATTTTGTTTTATTTTTTTGAATTATCTGTTATATAGAAATATTTGTGCATAACATATTTTTATATATAGTCAATTGTTATAGGAAAATTCGTGAGCATAACATATTTTATGCGTGAGTAGAAAGAAAAAATAATAATGTTTGTTTTTACTCACGAATAAAATCCGTGAGTATAAAAATATGTATATATATAAAATTATTTTTTACTCATGCATAATATCTATGAGTAAAAATAAGGAGAAAATAATCCATGTTTTTACTCACACATAATATTCATGAGTAAAAAATATTAAAAAAAAGATAATCATTACTTTTACTCACGGTCAATATCTGTGAGTAAAAGAAAAAAGGTTATAATCACTACTTTTACTCACTTATAATCACTACTTTTACTCACGCATGTACAAGCGTGAGTAAAACCTAAAATTCTATTCTCAAGGAATTTTTCTGTCACAATATGGCTATACCGTCGCCCCCCTTTAGTCATGGCATTTTTAGCGCCGGTATAAGGTTTTTTTTCCGTGAGTAAAAATATTTTGATCTATACTCACGCTTATTGACACTTTTGCTCACGCTTATGTTGGCGTGAGTAAATGTAACATTTTTTGTAGTGCGGTGTTTACCAAAAGCAAAGAATGAATCCAGATTTATTAGATATAACTATCAAGTTGTATTGAAATAACTTGATATTGACTGGGGCACAAGGGGAGAGAGAGAGAGAGAGAGAGAGAAACAACCTGCCGAACTAGAGAGCTCGTGAAGGTTGGGGCTCAAGATCGGGAGTTCGGAGAGGGAGAAATGGCGCTTGAGAGAGAGCAAGGAGTCTTAAGACTAAGGGCAGAAAGGGAAAGAGAGAAGCTGGACTAGATTGCTGGAGCCGTCGAACTGGAAAGCTCGTAAGGAAGGAAGAGCCGCCAAACTGAGGGTCGGGGCTCGAGATCGAGAGTTAGGGCTTAGCATCGCGACTTTCTTAGAGTTCGGGAAGGGACTTCTGTGGGATTGAAAATACCCGCCTGGCATCGTGTGTGTGAAGAGACACCATGCGACATATCTAATCACAAATGATAATTTATTTTATTTATTATTGTGGGTTCTTCCATTCCTAATAAAGGCAAGCCTCTATTATTAATTACCACAGACATAGTCTTGGGAACCTCCGATTAAGGGCATAAGTACAAGTAGAGGTAATGCATAAAAATAATTCATTTATTTGCAAATCATAATTTTTATTACATATATGAATATATCATTATATATATATATATATATATATATATATATATATATATATATATATATATATAAAATTTATTTATATATCTGACGCCTCCTTCAGCCTTAATGTCACGCCCCGAGCCGGATCCTTGGACCTCGAGCGCGCGCACAGACCGACCGTACCCAAGTAGAGGCAAACCCCACTCGGATACAAGGCCTAAGGAAATCATAGCAGATAACAAATACCTCAAAATTTAATAATCAGATAATATCAGAGTCACAACGAAAATCTAAATCAATAAGGGTTTACATACCCTACACATGGTCAAGGCCCTATAAGGGTCCTACAATAACACCACCTCAAGAACAAGTGTGACCTGAGGTTCTCGAACCTCTACAAAATGAGCCCAACCCCTCGCTCAACTCCCGAGTCCGAGTCACCTACTCCTCGGGACTTGAAAAAGAAAGAAGGGAAGCAAGCGCATGAGCTTTCGAAAGGAAAGCCCAGTAAGTACCCCCGCGGGGTCACAAGACATAAATGAGCAATATGTCAAATAATAAGGTCACAACACCAAGAAACACAACTCTAGGAGTCTAACATAAACAATCCGAAGGTACGACCCCTAGTAACAGAAGCCCTCGAGCCCCTGTGATGAGTTTCAAGAAAACTCAAGAATCACCCCCTACCAAGATGTCCAGGCTTATTTGTCGTAAGCACGACCTTTTGGTCGCTTTGACCCTCCTACGCAATTCGGTAGAACTACCTCTCCCACGTGTTAACAGCGGTCGGTGTACCATGCCCACTGCTGTGTAAGACCACCGTGAGAATTGCCTCTCCGGCAAGGCGCAGAAACGCCAGGGGTCCTGTCCCCTAACATTCCCTGTCGGAACTCCCTAGCTCCACTGAGTCCGGGCAGTAGAACAAACTCAACCAACACACACCAACCCGACCAACACAAGCACCGTGTGTCTCTATGGTCAAGTGCCAGACAATAGGAGGTTATGCTCAATGAGTACGCATACTCCTCTGACGCATACCTGCCCTGCCTGCACACAAGCACCACGAACCTCCACAGTATCGCCTCGGTCATAGGTTGGTATGCTCAGTGAGCATCAACGAAGAGATAGTGAAACCACGCACTCCTATCCGGACGGAGCACAGGCTCACGTGTTTCCACGGCCACGTGCCGATCAACGGATCCTCGTGATCAGTTAACACTACCTCTAGCACACCAATCACACACATACCAGGAAAGACATCAAAAGAATATGTATGTGCATGCATCCAAGAATATCAGGTACCAAACAAAAGACATGCTAACAAATAGCATACATTAAATCAAGAAAACAACTAGCCAATAAATAAGGGAACTAGGCAAGAGCACTTACCTCATGTTGGAACTAGAAGTCTTCCTAGTATCCTCTGGAATGTCTTACAACTCCCCTAGAGTATCTGGCATACATAGGCCCTATTAGAGTCAAGATTTTAATAAATCCCCATATCTCTAATTACACATGCATGCCTATCGTTCTTGTTGGGCCTAGGCCCACTAACGGGTCCTAAAGACCATCTCTCGGCTTATTAATCCTTATCCCATGTCTCCATGTTCTTTAATTGAACCTAGACCCAACTTGGTCAAACCTAGTCAACTTTGCATTCATTTGTCAAGTCTAAACCCTATTTGGTTATCTATAGTCATTTTATTCAAATTGGGCCCACTTGCTAAACCCTTTTATTGACCTTTGCATGTATAACTCTTTAACAGTAACCAAGTTCTCTAGCCCTCTTATCAAACAACACCTATGCTAATCCTTAAATCATTCCCATAAACCAGTAACCTCAAGTTATCCATGTTTATACTTTCATGAACCTTCAAACATAGGGATAGATTGGATTTACACTTTTCATGATCATATATATAAATTCAATTCATGAAACCACCCATGGAGATAAAACTCCAACCCTTGGACCAATTCTTTACTTATTCATTCCCCCATCTATCCTTATAACCCATGCATTCATGCATATATGAATCCTCATATTTATCACCACACATAAGTGAGATGCAGAATTTAAAGAAACTCACCGAGTATAGATGTCTACAGACACTGAAGACAAACTGACAGTCCAAACTAGATGTCACCGTTCAGATTGGGTCAGGACAAGTCTTCACTATGCTCACCAAAAATCAGCTCGATCGGACTAGAAATGATCACCCGATTGAAGCAGATGATGAAACTGGTCGGTGCAGAAAATCAACAGTGATAGGTTCTGTTTCATACCCCAGAAACCTACTCTACCGGACACAAAAAACAATTTTAACTGTTCAAAATGAAGAATAAAGAGTCGTGAATAATCTCACCAAAATTTCAGCATGATCCGACGGTGAAAATGGTCGGAATGGCAATGAAGATAGAGCATGCTCAACACTCCTTTGAAAAGAAATTCCTAGTCTCTCAAGCTTTCTTCTATTTTCTTTCTTCTTCTCACCTCTCTTCTTGATTCCCAATGGCCCATAAACTTTCTCAAACTTGCTATTGCTCTATGCCAAGCTTCAAGATTACATGCTTTATATAGGCCTCACAAGTGTAACCTCTACAACTCTTCACATTCTAAACCTCCCCCATAAATCCCAAGATAACACCCAAATTATTCCAACCTTTCAAATTCATAACCCCCATGGCACCCTTCCCATTCCAAACCTCCCTCATAAACCCCAAAGACAACACCCAAATAATTCCAACCTTTCAACTTCATAACTAAGTTAACTTGACCAAGTTTCATTTAACTAATTCACCAATTAATCCAATTAATGGGTTAACCTAACCCATTTATTTAATTCAAATCCAATGTCAAGCTTAATCAAGTCATTGATTAACTTAAATTTGGATTAAACCACTTTGCTCTTTGGACCAACCCAAGTCATTTGATTCAATCAAATTAATTTAACTAGCTTGGATTCAACCGGATCCCTCTTTGTTACTTGACTAACCTTAGCCAATTAACTTGATTAGTTCACCCATAAATTCAAATAATGGTGTAGAACTAATCTTATTACTTGATCCAACTCCAAGGTTCAACTTAATCAAGTTGACTAACTCAATTACCCACTAGACTAAGGACTAGTCATCACGTTAAATCAACTTAGTCTAATTAATTTGATTTTTCTTAAATTGATCCAAGCCCTTGATCCAAATTAAGTTGATCAAACTTACATTCCAAGAGTTGGGTTAGATCAATTGATTAATAGACTAATCCTAGTCTTCTTACTTAATTAATCCAGTCACATCTTATTAATTTGCTCAATCTAAATTTGGGCCCAAGCCCAATTCGGCAAACAAGGTTAACTCAAGTTTAATCACCAAATGATTAAATCCAATTGGACCCAATCCTTTTAACTTTCAACCAAGTTGTTTGATTTAATCAACCCAATAGATTGGTTCAACTTAATTGATTAATCGTTGTCACATTAGACGGTCTATTAACAATACTTAATAACCTTAGTAATCTCTTAAATTATACCAACCATTAATCAATTAAATACATCACACATAATAATAAATTATTCTATTATTTTGTCACACTACCAAGCTTCCCATATTATCAATTTAATTAACCTAGTTAGTTAACCAAACTGATTGTGTCACACCTATAATTTCATAGGATTATACTCAAGCATAATAGTTAATTGATTTTTGTCACACTGCCAAAGTCCCATATAGTTATATCAACTATACAAATCAATTAATCAATTAATCAATTAATTGTCACACTAAGGTTTAAACCTTTTTTAAAAACTCTTAGTTAACTATAATTAACCAAGTTCCTTATTTAATGATTATTTCGTCACACTACTATGTTCCAAAATAATTAATCAAATAATTGTCACACCTCCATACAAATCATTTTAATCAACAATGATTAATGACATTAATAATGTCACACCACCTAGGTTTTTAACATTAATTCAAAACAGTTGATTAACCCCCTTAATGATTGTCACATCCAAAGTTATTAATATTCACTTAAATTTACGCATCACCTAAGTTAATAATTAATTAATTAATTTTTTTTTATTTTTATCTTCTACTACCTCCAGTCGCGGTCGAGCCCTACCGGAGAGCTCGCCGGGAAATCCATCTCTCCACCTGGACGTTTTTATCGCCGGCCAACAGTGCCATGAGCTCCGTCTCGGCTGCGCCAATAGCCTGCGCTCATCCGTGGTTCCCAATTCCCTCTCCCGGAGCCTCCCCACCTCCGTTCGTCACTCCGGCGAGCCCTAAACCCACTATCAATGCATCAAACGCGAAATTGAAACCGGTAGAGAATTCATACCTTAATTCCGGTTCTTCCGATACCAACAGGAGTGACAGAGACCCCCTGTGGCCGAATCCCCCTTCTCCGACCAACCCTCGCCAGCGACCTTCTTGATTTCCTCTTTCATCGCCTCGTATGCAGCCGGTGGGGTTCTTATAGGCCGGGGGCAGACGAAGCTTTCGGTAACGCTCCCGGCTTTATTCGCCGCTCGTTTGGTACTGCTCCGCCAAACGCCTCGGGAGAAGGGCTGGCGCCACGGCCTACGGCCGCTTGGTTGATGGGGTCGCCGTGCTTCGGGATCGGCACTTCCGCAGATGGACGCCTGAGATCACATCTCTTATTTCCACGGTCCAGATTAAAAGCAGTTGGCCTTGAGTTCGTTATCATCAAAGATGACCGGTTGAGATTTAATCTCACTCAACGGCCGGATTTTCTCCATTTTCCTAGCATCCACCACCCACTTAGATGGACGGTTATAAACTACCCGCACGGTAAGATCATCCTTACCCAACCCTTTCTCCTTTGCCTCGTATTTGGTATACGATGAGATGGATTCCATCTCAACTCGCCACGTGGCTCTATGAGAGCCTTTATAATGCCTCGAGATAAAACACGGTACGAGATGGTCTAATCTCAGCCGTTCATCCTCTTCTAAATAGATTTTCTCTCTGAAAATTATCTAGAGGTCCCTGAAATATTTTTAGGTTACACCAGAGCCCAAGCCTATGAAAGAGGACAATTCCTCGCAAGTCCCTAATATTTTCTTAAGTCACAATTAAGTCCTTCCCTGTGAGAGAGAGAAATTTCTATTTGGTCCTCAGTACTTTCCATAATTACCAAGAGGTCCCTCTGACTCCCAACTAACCCTAATTAGGGTTTTAAACCTTTTAATCCTTTATTTTACCCTCTTTCCTTTAATTAAATAAACCACAAATCCTTCCTTTATTTAATGAATTCATCCCAAGAATTCATTCATTCCTCTTAATTACCAAAATACCCTTGGTAGCCCCAATTATACCGAACTAGGGTTTTCTCTTATTTCTTGGTTTAATTACCAAACTAATTAAAGGGAGTAAATACAAATCCATGTATTCAAAGTTTGGGGAATTTTCTTTAATAAAGAAAATTTAGAAATTTGTTTCTCCATCAAAATTTCATTTTGATCAAACCTTGGGGGTTTTCCTCATTTTCCAATTAAATAAAACCCAAAAAGAAATTTTAATCCCTAAAATTCTTGGGTTTTACACTTAAGATGTATGCTTCGTCGTCGCCTTGATCTTTGCACTACTTTAGAATCCCTACTTTGGCCACCTCAACATATGCGCTCCATCACCGCTTTGAGATTTGCGCCATTTTAAGATTCATATTTAATATTAACCGCTTCATGCCGCTTCAGGATTTATATTTCATTGGCTGCCTCAAGATGCGTATTCCACTGTCACATCGAGATGCGTGTTCCTTCGGGATTTGTGTTTCATCAGCTGCATTCATGTAAAATCCATGAATTTTTGGAAAATAAATATTTTGTTATTTTTCTTGAGAAAAATATTTAAAATATTTATTTCCCGCGATTAGCGTTATTGTGGGATTAAATGATTCATTTAAATTTAATGGAAATTAAAAATTAATATGGGGTCTGTAGGGACCTAATAGTAATTTGAAAAGTATGGGGACTATAAAATAATTTTTCCTCTCACAGTCTTGGACCCGTATGTAAAATTAGAAGTGTCAAGGACCTCTGGAAAACTATCCACAAGAAACCCTAAATGGAAATGGATGGATGGCTGAGATCAAAAGATCTCAGATGAGTCCCAATCTCGGAGCATTACTAAAGCTCTCGTAGGACCACGGCCGAGTCGAGATGGAATCCATCCCAAATAATACTAGATAACTTAGCGGCACCAGTGAAAGGGGTGGTAGGGACGACCTTACCGTATGGATCATTTTAACCATCTATCCGGAGCCGGAGACTGACACGAGGCGTGATCCGCCGATGGATAGTTTTAAATCCCGCCTTTCATCTTAAGGTTGCCGGATAATGCGAGGCTTTTAAGCCTGCTATAGCCGCTGATGTGGGTCGAGACCTCGCGCTGATCACCAAACCCGATCGCGATGATCTGGCCACCCTCTCCCCCACCCACCACCCGGTACAGCATGGCCCCCATTCGCCATTGCACAAGGTGGAAACCCACGCTTGTCCTGGCATTGAACGGTTCCAAACGGCCGCCTGCTCAGGCTCCGTAGGGAGAGGCTATAAAAGGAGACTCACCCACCGCCTCAAGACACCAACGAACAAGAGAGGCTGGGACTCCAAAGTGAGCTTCATTTGAGAAGGGCTTTCACCGAGAGAGTCACGCTAATCGCCAATCACCGTGAGAAGCTGAATCGAGGGTAGAACCTCCTCCTCGCTTCTATTTGCTTATCGAAAAGCCTTTGAACCATAGTTAGAGCTCACGAGAATGAGAGTATAGTTGAGTATCACTGAGGGGGAGAATGTTGGTATTGATGATGAAAGAGATCAGAGGGTCGTAGAGGAAGCTTCGGCACCTTCTCATGAGTGAAATGTGCCCTGAAGATGGTCCGCCATTTTCGCATCATCTCCGGCGAGGCATGGACAGAGGAGGAAAGGGATGATGGTCAAGGAGGAAAAGGGCCTGAGAATGCAACCATCATGGAGGGGAAGCTTGGATTAGGAAAAGCTTTCTACCAATGCCTCCTCCCATGACGGCCATAGGATCTCCTAGCCTACCACATGGAGTGAAACGAAGAAGAAGGTTAATAAAAAAAAAAATAATAATAGTAATATTAAAAGGGTAATGTTTAATTAATCAAAATAATTATATAATAACTATAGGGGTGTGACACATTAATTGAATGTTATGATATAATTATTTTGTGTGACATAATATAAATTTTTCTTGGATTAGGATCTTAATTAGTTATTGATACAAATAATCATTAGCTAATTGGGAGAGTAAATTTGGACAACTATAGGAGTGTGACAAAATAAAATCAATTATTTGATTTGAATAATTTTGTCTCTAACATTAGTAGTGTGACAATAAATAAGTATAGTCGCACCAACTATTTGTGACACTTAATAGAAACTATAGTATGGTTGCTGTGATAATCGGATAATAATGGGTTAATATTTTAATTAACCTAAGGGTTGTGACAGTTAAATAACAAATTAGAAAACTTGGGGTTTTAATAAAAGATTAAAAATTTAGTGTGACAAACTAAATAATGTAGTGTCTCTATTGATAGTAATGACACTATTAATCAAACAGTGGTATAGTTTCAGTAATTATGTGGAGCTATAATTATGTGATATAATAATTAAGTAATTATTATTGCAATAAGATAAATAGAAATTAAGTAATTAATTTCTAGAATTTGAATAATAGGTTGAGTGATGGAAAATATATAGTAAGGAAGCTAAATAAATTCAAAAAGGACTATTAAGCCCTAAACGAGATAGACCTTTGGGTCATAAACTATCAAATGACCAAAAAGCCTTTCAAGGGACTAAGGGCAACATAAATGGTGCAATGGGCTTGAAATGGGCCCAACTCAACTAGAGTTGACTAGGTTAGACCAAAGTAATCTACAAGTCAACTAAGGGACACTGAAACGGAAATAATGGCTGGTAACCCGAGGGAAGGTCCCTAGGACCCGTTAGTGGGCCTAAGCCCAATAAGAATGTAAGGCATGCATGTACACCTAAGGACATAGAAATATTATTGGAACACTATTTCTAATAGGACCTCTCCGAATTTATAATTTCCTGGGAGTTGTTGGCATACTAAGGAAGACTAGAAGGACATCTAGTACCAACAAGAGGTAAGTTCACTTGCCTAGTTTTCACCCGGTAACGGGATTTCTTGAACTTGCTATGTATTCTTATTACATGCACTGCTAATCCCATACATGCTGTTCATATCTGATATTTTGAATCCTGTTGAGCATGTGTGTTTGTTTCCGGGATGCTGGTGTCCCTGTTTGCTATATTCTATCGCTCGACTCAAATGGAGCTAGGAAGCTCCAATTTAGGAATGTTCGTGTGGATAGGACCCCTCCGACCTTCCTCGATGTACCCTTTACCAGAGAAGCAAATCTCTCGAGGTCTTACCCGCCGTCAAGTATTGATAATCGACCGTGTTAACACGAAGGAGAGGTAGTTCTACCGACTATGACCGGAGGGTCAAACCACCATCTAGGTCGTGATTTATATCCCAAAGTCGGACATACCGGCCAGAGTAAACTTTGAGTTCTCTAGAACTCACTACAACCCTCGAGGGCTTCTGATCGTGGGTCGTGACCTTTGACTTGTGGTAGACTCTCAGGACTTTATTGATGATATTATGATCTCATTGACTATCATATTTCCTATTCATGACACCTGACTGCAAGTACTTAATCGGGCTTTCCTTTCGAAAAGCTTCTGTGTTTTTCTCTTTTCCTCTTTATGCATTCCGGTGTGTAGGAGGGAGAGGAGCCCTAGGGGAGGACACAGGGGGACCGCAGGTTTGTGAGCCTCCTTTATCTTTTACTTTATGAGCTTTTGTTATTTGTAGGGACCCATTGATAGGGACTCACTATTTTAGCTTATGGACCTCGTTGACTCTATGTTCCTTGGAACACGAGCTTTATTTCATTTATGGAATGTTATCCGCTATCACAATAATAGGCCTTATATTCGAAGGAGTTTATCTCTTCTTTAATACCTAGGCTGACGCGTTCAGGTCCCGGATCCGTGGCTGCTATACAATTGAGATGCTCCATTATTGTATCAAGATGTGTGTTGCTTTTAGTGGTGTGCTTCATCGGATGGGGATGTCCAACTTATTGTTTTTTTTTTTTTAAATTTATATTTTTACCTCAAATGATTTGCACATTTGATTATTTATTTATTTATTATACATTTGGATGCGGTACAAATTGGAGGAAATATCATTGCATTTCAATATATTCAGTGATTTAGGAAAATGATATTAAAATCCAATGAAGGCTTTGAAGAAGCCATTGGTGCCCACGTTGGCACATTGCATGGAATGACTGTTATTTGGGCAACCATAATTATTCTTCATTCATAAAGCAATGAATATGCATGCAATGCTTGACAATTCCATTATCAATATTTCCCATACATATAAAATAATGTTAAATTTTAATGAAGGTCTTGAAGAAGTCATTAATATCCTACTTTGATATTTTTGCATGGGAGTGATCATGAGTGGACAAAGTAAGAGATGGGGTTATGGATTTAGGACATGCACAACACATACTTTATTGTAATATCCTTGCATCCTTAGCACCTTGTCACCATGTTTCCCTTTTAATTGAGTGCTTATATATATATTTTTTTTGACAAAGGTGACAAGCACCTCTCAGTTAGGGGTGGACAATGTATCGAACGTACATGCCCTCACCTTGTGGTCGCGGGGTGTCGAACTCGGGATCTCTCCCAACCAACCATACCCTATGCAAGGACCCATTACCAATAGGCCAAGAGGCCGTTGGGTGAGTGCTTATATTCTCATCGACCCTTTTTAGTCATCTATTTATTTCTCTTCATGTAACCTATCATCCATTATCTCATCTATCGATATGCCATATCCACTAGGCAGTATAATATTAAATTAATCCCATTATCTCACCAGGGCAACAAGACATTAAAATTTGTCATATGATATTCAGTAATGTTTGATTTCAATCTCTATATAATTGATAACATCCTCAAGATTGAATCAACATAACCATTTTGACTGCATGCTGCTTCATTATCATTCCCATAATAACATTATAAGAAAGGATGTTTGAGCTATAATATGAACATTTTTTTATGTGCTAACATACTGGCCGTGCAGCCTCATTCAAAACTATTTACAACAGCTCCTTCATTACCACACACTAATAAGAAATAACATAACATCAACTAAAGGAGCAATAAGAGCAAAAGAGCAGCAAAAGCAATCCATGCTGCTAGAGAGTGCTAATGTATTTGACTTTGGGCTTCGAATAGCAACCTCTCATCCTTGTAGCATAACTTCTATCACACAAATGAACTCCTCTTTTAGCATTGTAACAACAAAAACTTCTTTTTTCATTGATCATAAATCATACTTCTCGGGCATTTCGTCAAACAAGCCATATGCATTTCATACAAGAGAGCATCTAGATCTTAGAACATTTCTTCATTAAAATTTATAATCATACATCTCATAATAATATTAATTTCTTCATGGTGCAGCTTCAATTTCAGTGAACCAATGCTTGCAATCCAAGTATTAGCGATTCTTCACCTTCTCGGTTTGATGCTGCTGCCGCTTTTTATCTCCATCTTTAGCATGCTGCATACCTTTGATTGTTCATTATCATTATGGTATGGCTGCATCTTTCTTCTATTTTTATTCCCTTCTTCTCTTCATGGTATGGTTGAATTGCAAAGTATTACATCCTTTAGATATGAAGCCTCAAATGACAATGTACTCCATCTCGTGGGAACTGAAATATACTACAGACATCACACTCGTTCTTTGAGTCAAGCTGCACATTTTCTTCCTCAAAATAGTGAGCACCCACCTGCAAGCCTCCATTTAATTCTACAACTTGTAAATCCTTTTTGAATTCTATCTTTCCAGTTTTATAATAGAGATCATAATGTGGGATTCCTATCATGTTTAATTATGTACGTATCCAAATATCCCTAGTCGAAGGATCAATGAGACGGGACATCATTGATCCAGTAAGACTAGTACATGTTATGCTCCTTGATCCGATCAAGCAGTTGTTCTCACAAATGGAAGAATAGAGATGTTTTGAGTGAACATGTGGATGCTTGCTAAGGGTAGAAAGTTTATTGGATGACCTACCATGAGTCTTCACATGATTATTCTATTACAATGTCAGTGAAGATCTCATTGTAGCAATGGTACAAATATCCTTAGACTTAAGGTACACAAGTTATCTTGGATATGGATCTTGTGCTTTGACGTCATTCCTACATTTCCTTTTAGGGGTTACATACAGGGTGGTGATTAGGTACAGCTTTGAAGTATTTGAAGGTATTTGGGTAGCCAACAGAGGATTTACCACTCCTGATAGAAGAAGAGTATACCCATGGCCACTTATTGGGTCATTGCTCAGTAATATCTAGACAGAGTAACTTGTCATGAAAATAGTCTTTGATGACAAAAGTTTTGAGTAATAGATCCCATAGGATGAAGAACTAATACTTGGGCTAGGTGTGATATAGTCAGTCTTGTAACACCCATTCATAACTGAGACGGATGTCACACCAGCAGGGCCGGGAGTGCACCCAACCCATAAGCTGTTTAATTTAAACCTATTAATGATGATAATAATCAAACTACTATTCATAAGAGATACACAAATTGTTTAATCTTATTCAGAGTTTACAAATTTGTGGAAGAGTTCTAGAATTCTAAACAACAAGTGCACATAGGTACTATTCTTATCTGCTATGTCAGAGCCATCTACTGGATTACTCATGCTCACTCACTTGCGCAAGTAGTTCACTTGAGTGAAAATCACTAATATCAGAAAAAAAAATATATGTAATGAAAGATTTACAAATCTATGAAATAATGCTAATCATATGCATTATATTCTCATTAGATTAACATGCCAAACATTTTAGAAAACCCGAATAAAACATATATGCAATTTCAATCATCATAAGCATATCACAATCACATAAATGTGTATGTTAAGGCCTCGTATCATACAAACGTGCACCCCTAGCTAAAATGTCTACGGAAGGACTCCTGCATCCATCAGGAACAGCGATATGCCTCTACATGATCCTAATAACCGACGCTACATAAGTCTGGTAAATCCCGTATCAGAGACAGGAATGGGGTTTTTATAAAAACACGACTTTCGTAAACATTTTAGTTTTAAGAAAACAGCTGAAAACAAAACCCCTTCCTCACTGGTCCTGTCTACTAAAAATACCCGGGCTCTATCCTGAGCCCCTGCTGGGGCCCCATACATGAACTAACTAAGGTGCAGCTTATGATACATGCACTAATCTTCAACTACCCCTTAGGGTTTCCTTAATCATATCTTATGCTCTTTACAGTTAAGTCAATCATACAAGCATAAAAACCCTATACAAGTATAGCGATAAACCCATCGGCATTCACAAACCGAGATAAATCTCATGTAAACAAATCCGACGATAAAAACCCGATCATGTAACATCTAAGTATAGTGTAGTCACTCACCTGAGTCTCGGAGATTCCTAGGATTGGATTGGTCCTTCGGCAGCTCCCGCTGCACCTTTGCCTTTTCCTTTATCTCCTCCTAGAATTGAAATACAGAAATTATGAATACGGAGACCGTATCCTTACTCGTACTCTAATTTAAACTCGGTTGAATATGATAACTCATTAATTTCTCTAAGTATGATTTTTTACTTAAAAATCTAATGTGTTTCTAATGCTCATAAATACTATAATTACCTTTCATAGCTTTAGTTCTATCGCTACGAATAAGATAAACTCATTAAAATATCAAAGCATGATTCTTAATTAAGATCTAATACATGCTATAAAAATTCATAGGAATAAGGAACCTGAATTCTTATTTTATACTCTAATTAGACTCGTTAGATTATGATAATTTTATTAAATTAAATAGGGTATGATGTCTCTTAACATGAACTCCGTATTTCCAAAGAATGAAAATACGAAACTTCCAAATTAAGGGACTTAGCTTCTCTTCAACTTAATCTTAATTGAAAAGTTCCTAACATGCTCCTTAAGGGTGATTAGGAGCTAAACATGATCATGGAGACTTAATCAACTATAATACACTTAAGATTTCCTACAAAAATTCGGCAGCACCTCCACTATTCTGGGCCCCAAAAATATACAAACATACATCTCAATTGATTTAATCAAATCATACACCTCTTGAATACAAAACCTAATTCATTCATGCATTCATTAATCTATCTAATGGCATGTTTTAAATAATTATGTATATGTCACATCTTAAAAGTAATATCATTACAAGGTATGCCAAAATACAAAATGTGGAAATTCTGCCTGTCCTGCGCAGTTGGAAAGAATTGGTCATAACTTCTAAACCGTAGATCAGAATTCCTTCATCTAAGGCTCTATAGAAAGATTCTTTCGAGACCTTTCCATTGCCATATTGCACACTCCGAAAAGAGTGGTATACAGGTCCCAGCTGTCCCACGAAAGAGACAGCAATCTGCAGGACCGCAGGCCCTCAAATCAGAATTGCAGAAATTCTGCCAGTTATGCACAGTCTGACCGTTCGGTCCATAACTTCTAATCCGGACATCAGATTTCTCTGATTTAGGATTCCTTAGAAAGATAATTTCAAAATCTTTCCATTGCCATATTACACACTCCGAACGAATGTGTATAGAGAGCGCAGCTGTCCCTCGAATGGGACAGAAATCTGCAAGACTGCACATGATTATTTTATAGAGGCATCAATACGAACAGTTGATAGACTCAACTGTAAACAGCCCCCATGCATAACAAAATCATACTAATTGTTTCTAACATGTAATGTAGATATTCATGAAGGGATGCTAAGCATGGAAACTAACATGCAAAACTCTAAAGGCACATCGATTTCATTGAAGCATTCTATCGAACATTTGGTTTGCAACTTCATGCAATTCAAAGATCCACACTACAACAGCCATATAAATCCTTGAATTTACATCCACATGTGTTAGAGATAATCATACACATACTCAATGACATTATAGTCCTAAGACATAAGTTTTCAAACCACCAAGTTCTTAGAGGCATTTCAATAAGCATCTTATGGGCATCTATACTTTAGAATTTTCATGAAAATTCGGCGGCACCTTGCCTATTTATAGGGCCCCAAAAATTATACAACCAATCACCATAATTAACATACTAATCATATAAAGTTAACTTCATCAAACATATAGTCCATGGCATCATTAATACACTAATTCTTTTACTAATCTTCAAGACACACCCCAATTTATTCCAAGTCATGAAATTCACTTCACCATGTACTTTCCATTCATAAAGAAATTCATCCCACACCACTCCATGCCCTAAATTAAGAGACAATTAGAAGGTTCTCCCCAAATCTTCAACTCACAAAGTGTTAAGAGCTCGTCGGGGGAGGAAGAGGGCGGCGTGAATCGAAGGCAACGCCGGAGAAGGAGAACGGCGCGAGCAAACGGCGGACAGCCGGGCTGGAGTTGGGTTGTTCGCGTGGAGGCATCGGGCTGTTGGCTAGCCAAAACGTCCCCGGCAACTGACGCCGGTGGGGTTCGCCGGAGGTGGTCGCCAGTCAGCTCGAAGGAGAGACGGGCAAGGGGAAGGAAAGCTCGTGAGGGAGAGAGAGGTGGGCACCATCAACTGAATTTGATTTCAATTGCTCATTTGATGCCCTAAGTCCTTAATTGAAATACTCATAAGATATATTATAAAATATATATTTTATATTAAATTAACTTATTCCCCTAACTTTTGTCAAATGCCTATTTAATCAAAGTTATTTCCTTCTTTATCACTCATTCCACTAAGTTATAATTGTAACACCCGCCCCGAAATAAATAAGGATTTTTATTTATTTATTCTCTGAATTTATTGAATGAAAATTTAATATAGTAAGCGATGAAATTTAGGAAAAATTTCAAGGTATTAATCGAGCTAGATTAATTAATTGTTAATTAATTCAGGCTAATTATTGATAAAAACGGACAAGGATTTGAATCCCGAGGATTCAGGATGCAGGTCGGGACATTAATATAAAGATAATCTAAATTAAGGGACCATGTGACATTAATTCAAGGGTAAGTTAATTAAATGATTTAATCATTAAAAAGATAAGTCATTTAATGATTTGAGTAATATTCAATGAAAATGTTATTTAATCAAATATCTAATAATAATAGTTATATATATATAAGATAGAAGGGGAAGAGAGAAAACTCTCTCTCATCTCTCCCCTCCTCAACCACGCGATCGGAGAGGCCCTCTCACTGAGCGAAGCGGCGCCATACGGCCAGGCCACGCGTGCCAGCCAAGCGGACCCGGCCGGTAGCCGCTGCCGGCGTCGCGCTGCACCACTTGCCGCCTGCCGGCCCTAACGCGCTCGCAGCGCCGCCCGCCTACCTTGTAGCGCGCCACTACTTGCTTGTCGCGTCGCCTGCGCCGCGCCGCTTTCAGCGGCCCACTATTGGCGCTGCGGCCTTACTTGTAGCGCCGTCACAAGCTGCGGCTAGTCCCACACGTCCCCTTCTTCCTTCCTTGCGATGGTGAGCATAGTTTAAGAAATAACCACCATGATTAGTTGATTGATTTCATAAGTTAAGGCATGGGTTAATTGGGGTTGATAGCTTGGAATTGATGTTGTTTTGAATGTGGTTACCAAGTTCAATGAGGTTAATCCATTGAATGTTGTAAATTTTGGGTTTGAATTGACACAAACCTTAGCTATCCATTGAAGCTTTTAACATACCCATTACATGTTTGATAAAATGTCACAATGAACCCTTGAGCATAACTTCATGTTTAATAGACTTAGAGTATGCTAAAACTTAGCTCATTGATCATGTTTATGATGCTTGTTTGTTCAATTGGAAGATAGGATTTGCAAATACCCATTATTTGTGGTTTTGAGAATAAACATGCCCATGAAATATTTGATGAAATGCCACATAGGTTTGTGAATTTAATGACATGTTTTATATACTTGGATCATGCTATGAAGAAGTTCATCGTTACATGTTTGTATAATGAAATTAAAGCCTAGAAAGAGAGAAGATGCTTCCCAATGTTTTTATTGAAATTACATGAATAATCTCCATGTTTATGAATAGCTTTTGATTAACCTTAAGAGCATGATAGATCCTTCAAATGATGCTAAGGATGAAGAATGTAAAATCTTCGTATCGAGTAAATTTTGTATTTCCTTCATGCTCTTAGTTTAAACCAAAATACATATTGATTTCAAGCATGCTCTAGCTAAGTTAATGAAGTTATGGTATTCTCATGCCTTGTTGGCATGCATACATGTTAAGTATAACATCGATTAACCTTTAAAGAGCATGTTAAACCCTCCTTAGAGACATTAATTATTAGACTATAAGAACCATTAGAGAAAACATGCTCATCAAGTGTTTGATGTTTAGCATACATAGAACCATGAGACAATTAGAGGGCTATGTGGTTTTAATTGAGCTTGAACTATTAATAACCTTGTTGTTGTTAAAGAAAAAAAAAAAGGGATTGGAAGCAGAAGTAAATACTAAACCACATTTTCTAATTATGATTTTGGTTTGATTATGATAAGAAGAATACATGGATGATGGAGTTAAAACTTTAGAAATTTTGTAATGCTATAGATATCACGAATATGAGAAACCATCCTTGGATAGATTAAGCATTAAGCACTAAGTCATAGTAGGAGGATTAGAAGGGATGGAAATCACTATTGGAAAATAGGTGAGTAATACAAGTACTTGATTTTCGAAGATTGGAGTTTAATTGAAGAGGGTTAAGCTTCAAGGAGAAGGAATTGTGCAGGAAATACTGTAGCACCTGCAGAACACCCTTTTTATTTCATTTTATTATGGGCTCTGTAGGCCTTATAACGAGCCCAATTCTTAGGGAAATGGAATCTAATATTGTGAATATGATATACTAGAAGTACGAGATAAAATGGTGAAGATTTCGAGCTTCAATTTGAAGTTCCAGTTTCATGTTCTATGTGGTTACTGTAGCTACCGAATGTAGAGTGAATAAGAACTCAAATGTTTTCAAAAGACCGGAATTTGATTCCGATCGTCGATAGTTGGTGTATATTTAAACTAATAAAATGAGTGCGGGCAGGTGTCTAAGAGCGGATCCATGATTATAAATTTAAAGCCGACATTTGGTAAACTCACGATTTGGGTAATTTAATGCATGTAATGCATTCCCTTTGATATGAAATGTTATATGATGAACATTTACCATGTTTAGGACGTGGTGAGGCGGTCTAGGACGGTGGGGAGGTCGGGCCGAAGTAGGCCCAAGGCGAAAAGGTAGGATATGTAGCGGGTCTTTGTAGGTATTTCTAACTCATAGTATCTCTTGATTCTTGTTGTTGTTGTACTAGATGGATGTTGGAGTCCATCTTTTGATACACGCTCATGTCGGTTGATATGTTATGCTTGTTGCATTTATCGAGCTTGTATGTTACGATATGATGCCTTTGAGTGTGATTTTCTATTTATGCTTGTTTTGAGCTTCGATATTTCTCACTTCGGTCTGTTGATACTCAGTTCGAGTATTCCTTCCTCCTACCCAGCTTGTGATTTGCTTCTAGCCAGGTAGGCTCTCGCACGGGAGGTTTGTGAGTATTCCTTCCTCCTACCCCACTTTGATTTTTGTACTCTTATTTCCTCGAAAGGTTCCCAACATATATTTGAGATGGTTTTCCTCATATGTGTTGGTTTTATATCTCGAGGGATTATTCGCTATCATTCTTCTTCTTATCGTATTTGAGTAGAGTTTACTTCTTAAATACGTATTGACTCCGATCTCGAGGAGATCACCGACCATTGTATATTAGGGATATTTCTTTGCCTTGGATATATATATATATATATTTATATACATTTGTTAGGTATTAGTACTATCAATCTCTTACTTCGGAGGCATGATACATTGGACGGAGACCACTGGCGAGAGGTGTATAATATCGGCCATCCGAGGCCCGTGAAGGCGGGCTTATAATATCGGCCCGCGAGCACTTGTTGCTCTTCATCGGTTGACGGAGACCACAGAGGGTGTATAATATCAGCCACTTGGCTCGGTCGAGGAAGCGGCATTATGCGACCATGTGCACATGTATGCCATAGCTTAGTCGGCTTGGGCGAAGGCGATCTTGATGGTGTATGCGTAGATGTAGTAGAGACATCTTAGTATCCACATATGCGAGGAGATTGAGTACATACGTAGTTTTTATCACGCATTCCATCTACTTGTTGCTTCTTTGTGTTGTTGTTGTATTTGTATAATTGTACTTACTTTATTCTATTTCTTGTTCTGACTTTCGCCTCTTTTTATTGTTTATGCGACCCTCTTTGGGCCTATTCTTTAGGCTCATGCACTTGATGGATGTTTTTTTTCTCGGGTGACAGAGGGGTAGGGTCGGGACTAGGCGGGACGCTACGAGGTAGCTAGGGCGGAACTTCGGAGAGAGAGCTTCCGTAGGGGCTGACCCTAAGCGACTTCGGGGGTCATTTGAGGTTTCTTGGGACCTCTATTCCTTCTGAGTGAGAGTTGTATTTGTACCCATTCGGGACTTGCTAGGGTTTTATAAAAACCTTATATATATTTCTTCCGATTTATAATTTAAACTCGATTTAATTATACGCTATGTTTGCGTGTTAGCTACAAGGCGACCCTATATAAGCCTTGGCGTTATCAGCGTCTTGTAGAGGCGGGATCGGGTTGAGAGCGTGACAATAATAATTTAATTATTTGCTTAATTTTATCTCCCATTATATGCTCACATGGGCTACTATAGCATCACATGTGTCTCTTTAATTAATCTTGATCAATTAGGATTTAAGTTATTTTTAAACATAATTTATCGGGCTTATATCATCACTCTTTTACGTTTGGCTTGGGCCCAAACCAGAATTGTTGGCCCATTCCCATTCCATTTTATTTACTTTATTTCTAAACTCTTGTTTATGAACTAATAACCCCCAATTTATTTTTCAGAAAATTAAACAGTGATCACTAGAAAAAAAAGATTCTGGTTCCCCCCTCCCTCCCTCCCTCCCACCCTTAAGAAATTTCGTCCTCGAAATTTCCAAGTATAGGTGAGGTTACTGAGCTTCCCAATTATAGTTTCTCTCTTAAGTACACTTAAGTTCTCCATAAAACTTAATATCATGAAAAATTCAGAATATGTGGGTTATGAGCCCACTACGCTTTCGCTGCGCACTCTGATCATATGTCTTATACTTTGAATCATTGGTCGCACCTATACAACAATTTCTTTAATCTTGTTCCTAGGTTTCATGGCTCCTTGGAAACTTCCATCTTGCCTAATATTACTGGAGGACTTCTCTCTATCACATCCTCAATCACTAAAGGATTCTCTATCACCTGTCATAAGTGTCTCCTTACAGTCAAAAAAAAATTCATGTCTAGCATTCTCCACTATTAGACTCCATCACGAGACTGTGATCTATATCGTCTAACATCTACCGGACTCTCATCCTATGGCTCTGACCATTCCTAGGACTCCCTAGAATCTATTGTCTCTGAGTATATCAACTATGTCATCTAGTCCCTAAGATCGACTCGCTCTGATACCATTAAATGTAACACCCATTTCTTTACTGAGACGGATGTCACACCAGCTGGGCCGGGAGTGCACCCAACCCATAAGCTGTTTAATTTAAACCTATTAATGATGATAATAATCAAACTACTATTCATAAGAGATACACAAATTGTTTAATCTTATACAGAGTTTACAAATTTGCGGAAGAGTTCTAGAATTTTAAACAACAAGTGCACACAGACACTATTCTTATCTGCTATGTCAGAGCCATCTACTGGATTACTCATGCTCACTTACCTGCGCAAGTAGTTCACTTGAGTGAAAATCACTAATATCAGAAAAATAAAATATGTAATGAAAGATTTACAAATCCCAGAAATAATGGTAATCATATGCATTATATTCTCATTAGATTAACATGCCAAGCATTTCAGAAAACCCGAATAAAACATATATGCAATTTTAATCATCATAAGCATATCACAATCACATAAATGTGTATGTTAAGGCCTCTATCATACAAACGTGCACCCCCAAGCTAAAATGTCTCCGGAAGGACTCCGGCATCCATTAGGAATAACGGTATGCCTCTACACGATCCTGATAACCGGCGCTACATAAGTCCGCTAAATCTCGTACCAGAGACAGGAAGGGGGTTTTTATAAAAACACGACTTTCGCAAACATTTTAGTTTTAAGAAAACAACTGAAAACAAAACCCCTTCCTCACTGGTCCTGTCTACTAAAAATACCCGGGCTCTATCCTGAGCCCCTGCTGGGCCCCCATACATTAACTAACTAAGGTGCAGCTTATGATACATGCAATAATCTTTAACTACCCCTTAGGGTTTTCTTAATCATATCTTATGCTCTTTACAGTTAAGTCAATCATACAAGCATGAAAACCCTATACAAGTATAGCGATAATCTCATCGGCATCCACAAACCGAGATAAATCTCATGTAAACAAATCTGACGATAAAAAACCGATCATGTAACATCTAAGTATAGTGTAGTCCCTCACCTGAGTCTCGGAGATTCCTATGATTGGCTTGGTCCTTCGGCAGCTTCCGCTGCACCTTTGCCTTTTCCTTTATCTCCTCCTAGAATGGAAATACGGAAATTATGAATACTTAGACCGTATCCTTACTCGTACTCTAATTTAAACTCGGTCGAATACAATAACTCATTAATTTCTCTAAGTATGATTTTTTACTTAAAAATCTAATGTGTTTCTAAAGCTCATAAATACTATAAATACCTTTCATAGCTTTAGTTCTATCGCTAAGAATACGATAAACTCATTAAACTATCAAAGCATGATTCTTAATTAAGATCTAATACATGCTTCAAAAATTCATAAGAATAAGGAACCCGTATTCTTATTTTATACTCTAATTAGACTCGTTAGAGTACGATAATTTTATTAAAGTAAATATGGTATGATGTCTCTTGACATGAACTCCGTATTTCCAAAGAATGAAAATACAGAATTTCCAAATTAAGGGACTTAGCTTCTCTTCAACTTAATCTTAATTGAAAAGTTCCTAACATGCTCCTTAAGGGTGATTAGGAGCTAAGCATGATCATGGATACTTAATCAACTATAATACACTTAAGATTTCCTATAAAAATTCGGCAGCACCTCCTCTATTTGGAGGGCCCCGAAAATAGACAAACATGCATCTCAATTGATTTAATCAAATCATGCACCTCTTGAATACAAAACCTAATTCATTCATGCATTCATTAATCTATCTAATGGCATGTTTTAAATAATTATGTATATGTCACATCTTAAAAGTAATATCATTACAAGGCATGCCCAAAAACAAAATGCGGAAATTCTGCCTGTCCTGCGCAGTTGGAAAGAATTGGTCATAACTTCTAAACCGTAGATCAGAATTCCTTCATCTAAGGCTCTATAGAAAGATTCTTTTGAGACCTTTCCATCTAGGGATGGAAACCCCCGACCCGATCCGCGGTTTCAGACCCGATCCGCTCTGAATGGGGCGGTTTTTTTTGTTGGAGAGCGGGGCACGGGGCGGGGCGGGGCGGGGATTTTTTATGAGAAGGGCGGGGCGAGGCGGGTTTGGTAAACACCCATTTTAAATCCACCCCGCCCCGCCCCGCTAAAAAAATTACAAACAAACCCTCTCTCTCTCTCTCTCTATATATATATATATATATATATATATATATATATATATATATATATATATATATATATATATATATATATATATATATATATATACATAGCAAGTGGGCGGGTACGAGAGGAAAACAAAGTGGAGTTGTGGTATTCATACATGTGGTATTTGGGCTGGCTGGGCCGGGCGTAAGTGTATGTGTTCAGTGGCTGGTTGTGGTAAAGGCCTGCCTATTTCCATCCCTATTTCCATCAGCGTATTACACCCTCCAAACAGAGTGGTATACAGGTCCCAGCTGTCCCACGAAGGAGACAGCAATCTGCAGGACAACAGGCCCTCAAATCAGAATTGCAGAAATTCTGCCAGTTATGCGCAGTCTGACCGTTCTGTCCATAACTTCTAATCCGGACATCATATTTCTCTGATTTTGGATTCATTCGAAAGATAATTTCAAGATCTTTCTATTAACATATTACACATGGAGGTGTATAGAGAGCACAGCTGTCCCTCGAAGGGGAAAACAATCTGCTGGACTGCACATGATTATAGCATAGAGGCATCAATACGAACAGTTGATAGACTCAACTATAAACAGCCCCCATGCTTAACATAATCATACTAATTGTTTGTAACATATAATCTAGATATTCATGAAGAGATTCTAAGCATGGAAACTAACATTCAAAGCTCTAAAGGCACATCGATTTCATTGAAGCATTCAATCGAACATTTGGTATGAAACTTCATGCAATTCAAAGATCCACACTACAACAACCATATAAATCCTTGAATTTACATCCACATATGTTAGAGATAATCATACACATGCTCAATGACATTATAGTCCTAAGACATAAGTTTTCAAACCACCAAGTTCTTAGAGGCATTTCAATAAGCATCTTATGGGCATCTATACTTTAGAATTTTCAAAAAAATTCGGCTGCACCTCGCCTATTTATAGGGCCCCGAAAATTATACAACCAATCACCATAATTAACATACTAATCATATAAAGTTAACTTCATCAAACATATAGTCCATGGCATCATTAATACACTAATTCTTTTACTAATCTTCAAGACACACCCCAATTTATTCCAAGTTATGAAATTCACTTCGCCATGTACTTTCCATTCATAAAGAAATTCATCCCACACCACTCCATGCCCTAAATTAAGAGACAATTAGAAGGTTCTCCCCAAATCTTCAACTCACAAAGTGTTAAGAGCTTGTCGGGGGAGGAAGAGGGCGGCGTGAATCGAAGGCAATGCCGGAGAAGGAGAATGGCGCGAGCAAACGGCAGATAGCCGGGCAAGAGTTGGGTTGCTCGCGTGGAAGTGTTGGTCTGTTGGCTTGCCGGAACGGCCTCGGCAACTGACGCCGATGGGGTTCGCCGGTCAGCTCGAAGGAGAGAAGGGCTTGGGGAAGGAGAGCTCGTGAGGGAGAGAGAGGTGGGCACCATCAACTGAATTTGATTTCAATTGCTCATTTGATGCCCTAAGTCCTTAATTGAAATACTCATAAGATATATTATAAAATATATATTTTATATTAAATTAACTTATTCGCCTAACTTTTGTTACATGCCTATTTAATCAAAGTTATTTCCTTCATTATCACTCATTCCACTAAGTTATAATAATTTAATTATTTGTTTAATTTTATCTCCCCATTATATGCTCACATGGGCTACTATAGCATCACATGTGTCTCTTTAATTAATCTTGATCAATTTGGATTTAAGTTAATTTCAAACATAATTTACCGGGCTAATATCATCACTCTCTTATGTTTGGGTTGGGCCCGAACTAGAATTGTTGGCCAATTCCCATTCCATTTTATTTACTTTATTTCTAAACTCTTGTTTATGAACTAATAACCCCCGATTTATTTTTCAGAAAATTAAATGGTGATCAATAGAAAAAAAAAACGGGGCGTTACAAGTCTAGTGGGAGTTGACACATAGGCCATACTCCAAACCAAGTTGGTATAGGATGGTAAAGGACATGTTGCGCAATGACATTGGCTGCTGAAGGGTTCCAAGTCAGACCACCTGACTTTCCGGTCAATTGGGGGTCACGATGTATTGCTAGATGCCACTCATGATCTATTCTTAATCAATGGTTGATTATGAATGGCCAACATAACCGGGAACCTAATGGGTCACACGCATAGAAGATATCAATAAGGTATAAAATGGGTGTTTGGGAATAGATCCTCAAATGAGAGAATTAAAGGGAGGATAAAGATTGTAAGTCGAATTTGATTATAAGACAAATTTGATTGTATGTCGAATTTGATTTGCAATTTGCTTGGAAGTTGAATTTGATTATAAGTCAAAATTTGATTAGATTGTAAGCCAAATTTGATTTGGCCTTCAATCAAAGTCCCAATTCGAAACAAACCCTAACTTGATTAAGGAGGCCTATAAATATATGATATTCTAGGTCAGAAAAGACAAACCACCTCTTAGCAATTGATAGAGATCAATAGCATTTTCTCTTCTCTCCAAAAACCCTCTCACGAACTTCCACCATAGCTAGCACCTTATGTGGAAGATCACCTCGTTGCCTTTGAGGTTGCTTCTGCGGATCTTCGCCTGGATCACCATTTGAAGCACTCCGTCTACGAACTGCTGTAGTTGACGCAATGTCCCCTCCAATTAAGAGAAAGGAATTTGGCATAGATAACAAAAGGTACATGCTCTTCAACCTTGTTTGCTTGTGTTTTGATAAAACATAGGGAGATCCGTTTGGTCTAGGGTTTTGAAAATTTTAATTTTTCCGTTGTGCCATGTATATGATATATACTTTTAGTTTTCTGAAACCCAACAGTCTGGCCAAAGCAAGTTGATATGTTTTTTAGGTTCATCAATGAGTTGATTTCCCCTCTGACAACAGGTAGATGAGGGCCCTATGTCCTTTGAATGGCTGCAGCAGAACCTCCTTATGTTTCATCCTTTTTTTGTTCTTGTTCTCACATCATTTTTTCTCTTCTCATTTTCCTCCTCTTTCTCTTCATAGAACCAGCTGAATTTTCTTCTTTCTTTTTAGCCTGGTAGCAGGTAACAAGCCAATACAATAATCACCTATATGCAAATGCTTGGAATTGGAACAATCTTCATGTTTTTACTTGAAGTTTGCTCTCCATATCTATAACATTGAAGAGCTGCTCACAACCTTCTAGGTGACTTCAACTCTTGATTCACCAATGTTTTTATTGAACTCTATATGCGAATTAGCTTCATTCGACGTGCACATAGAAAGGCCAATTCTCTCAAACATTTTATCCAACGTCTGGGGTATAATTTAGGTTCAAGCTGCAATAGTTCTTTCTGCTGCCCTATGCCAAGCTCCAAGTTCCCATGGATCCTATATGCGCAGGAAGGTCGCTCTTACTCTGTCAGCCCAAAATATCTCTGGCCAGCCTCGGCCCTCCTGGTGTGTGCACATACAGAGAGCTTTGAAATAAAAGTGATGCCCATCAGCACTTAACTTGACTCAAGCATTTTGTAAAATCCATAAATTTTTGGAAATAAATATTTTATTGAGAAAAAATATTTTATTTACTTACCGCGATTAGTGTTATTGTGGGATTAAATGATTTAATTAAATTAAATGGAACATAAATTATTATGGGTGCAAGGAATCAATAATAATTTCAGGAAGGTTGAGGACCTTAGAGAAGTTTCTTCTCTCATTGAGGACTTTATGGTAAATAAAACAATATAAGGGACTAAGAGAGAGTATGCCCCTCTCACGTAAGAAGGACTGCTTTGTAAATTGAATAAATGGGGGGATCTGGAGAATTTTCCTTAAAAGTTTTGGTTACAGTGAGATCAAGCCATCTCACGAGTGTCCGATCTTAATGTTAAGTACAAGGCTCTTATTGAGCCACGCGTGCGTCGAGAGATGGAATCCATCTCATCATTTACTGTCACGAGGCATGCAAAGAAGGTCAAGGAAGGAAAGGACTCACCGTGCGGGCAATCTCCAACCGTCCATCCAGGGTGTTGCTAGATACGAAGCAGGAGATGAAACCTTGGCCGTTAAAACCCATGAAATCCTAACCTTTAATCGCCGAGTTGACGAATTTGAGGCAGGCCAGGGACCGTTGATGGCCATCCTGCGATCTTCACCGTAGATCGCTGGTAGACGATCACGAGGCGACGCCACCTCTCTTCCCTACTAACGCGCTACATGAGCCTCAGTCTACCTCGCCGGTTACGCATGAACACCGGCCTCTTGAAGTCGAGGCTGTTCGCATGGGCGTCCCTTCGTCTAGCTACCCCAGGCCCTATAAAAGGAGCATTCCACCCCTTTGTCTCGACACTAAGCAGCTGAGCTTTCCTTTCTCCGGTGAGGTGACGGGTGGAAGAGAAGGAGCTCTCGATGGAAGCTCGGCCCCAAGGATCGAGGCGAGTCGGGGGACCAAGGCCGGCTCACGGGGGAGAAGAAGGCGTGGCTGTGACAATGCGAAGAGGAGAAGAAGCCATTGCCGGCCGAGCTCGTCGGAGTAGAGACAGGAGGCATTTACCGGCGACACCGATACCCCCGTCGTCGACAAATCCCTCGGTAAGCATCTAAAAACCCTGTAGAGTATTTTAGAGGCATACTCGCATGCATACGGTCAACGGCGAGAGCTCGCCGGGGAAGAGGAAGTCCCGGCCGAGAGTTTTGTTAATTTCTCGTTTGAGGGAGAGGGCTGGAGGCGCTCCGGAGGGGTTGGCCGTGGTCGTGGAACTCTCGGCGTCGGGGACCGAAAGCGGCTGAGTGCTCGAGCTGCGGCGAAGAGGGTCGATGGCGGCGTTGATCGTCAGCTGAAAGAGAGAAGAAGAAGAAGATGTTAAATAATAATAATAATAATAATAATAATAATCGTTTTATAACTTAGGTGTGTGACATTAATTAAACTAATCACAATAGCTATTTATTTTCTTCTCTCTTTAATTAAAAACATTAGGTGATTATTATTGTAAATAATAATTGGATATAATTGGTATTAAAATGGGGAACTTAGGACATGTGACAATAAATAAAAGTTAATGAAATATTAACTTATATTGACAAGCTAATAATATTATTGAATTATTAGTCTTGAGCTAGAAATTAGTCAATTATTGTAACAAACAATAATTAATTGGTTGAAATAGTTAAATGAGAACTATTGTCATGTCACAAATAGTTTTTTTTGTGAAACTATAGAGTGTGACAAATTTATTTGGGGTAATGTTAATTTGGACGAGTGTGGTTATTTAGTAACAAATTTTTATTAATTGCCAAACTTTGGTTGTGTAACATAATAATTAATAATTATTATGGAATATTGAAATGAAGCAAATAGAAATTAGTTAATTAATTTCTTAAATTTGGATAGTTGGTTGAGCGATAAGAATTATTTAGCAAGGAAGCTAAATAAGTTCAAAGGGGATTACCAAATGACCAAAATGCCCTTCTGGAAAAAAAGGGTTAAAATGATTTTAACGAGGCTCAACTCAACTAAAATGGCTTAACAAAAGTCAGACTTGGCAAATAGGCTAAAGTTGACTAGGTTTGACCAAGGTAGATCTAAAAGTCAATTAAGGGACACTGAAATGGGAATAAGAGCCGATAACTTAGAGATGGTCCTAGGACCGTTGGTGAGCCTAGACCCAACAAGGATGTTAAGTATGCATGGACTTTTAGAGATGGAAATTATTAGAACAATCATTCTAATAAACCGTTATATGCGGATACTCTCGGGGAGGCGTAAAGGCGTTTTAAAGGAGACAGGGGAAGACATTTAGTCTCTTAAGAGGTAAGTTCACTTGCCTAGTTTTCAGCCGATAGCTTGAGTTTCTTGGACTTGCTATGTATTCTTATTACATGTGAATCTTTGAAACCATACATGCTATTCATATCGACTTTCTTTTGAATCTGTTAAGCATGTATGTTTGTTTACAGACGTTGGTGTCCTATTTGCTATGTTCTCACTTGGGGACTCGAATTGGAGCTAGGGAAGCTCAAATTTAGAAATGTTGAGGTTAGGACCCCAGCGACTTTCACGGCAGACCTTATCGAGGAGAAACAAATCCTGCGGAGGTCTTACAATGGAGTGGGCATGATGCACGGCCGTGTTAACACTTAGGAGAGTGGTTCTACTGCGACCTGTTGTGGAGGGTCAAGCGACCAATCTAGGTCATTATTTATATCAAAATTTGGACATCTGCGTGGGAGTAAACTTTGAGTTCTCTTGGAACTCACTCTGAGAACCAAGGGTTTTACGTATGCGAGTCGTACCTTTGACTTGCTTGTGGTAGACTCCTAGGACTTTATTGTTGATATTATGATCTCGTTGACTGTCATATTTCCTATTGTGACCACTTTGTGACTTGCGAGGGGTACTAGGGCTTTCCTTTGGAGCTCATTTGTTTTCTCTTTTCCCTTTTCTCTGATTAGAGGTTTAAGAGGGAGGGCTTGAGGAGAGGACTCAGGGAGGCCGAGGAGGTTTTAGGAGTCCCCATTATCTTTATTTTTATGAGCTTTGTTATTTGTAGGACCGTAGGGACCATACTTCTATAGGGCCCTCAGGACCCTAGCTGACTCTATGTTTTTATGAACTTCGAGTTTATGTTTTATTTATGGATGTTATACGCTTATCACATTATTAGGCCTTGTATTGAGGTTAGAGGTTATCTCTCTTCTTTATCACGGCCGGTCTGTTGGCGTGCTTTCGAGGTCAGGATCCGAGATTGAGGCGTTCTGAGATTAAAGTGAGTATCGAGGCGGGTTCTCTAGATAGAGCAAATAGCTTGAGACCCTAGATGCCTTAGCGGTTGCATAGGTGAGTGCGGGGGCTGGGGGTAGTATAGATAGTGAGTACGTTAGATTGACGCTTGATTTACTTGCGGGATGTAGGGACCGTACATTACCGTGATCGTCCGGCTGATGAGGTGGAGTGTCAGGAGAACACTCCACCCGTAGAAGGCGATTAAATGCGAGCGAGGTCCTGTAGAGATGAGGAGAGGACGGCTGGAAGCCCCAACCCGAAGGTTGACGGGCTTGAACTACAATTACTATCTTGGTCAGGGGACTTAGAGACCACGGCCATTATCAGAGGCCGATTAGGACCCGGGGTTCCGTTAGCACGAGGGGAGATGCGTGAGCCCTAGTATTCCTCCCGACGGCGTGTGTAGAGCCCGTGACTAGTGCATTGGGGTTCAGATTAGGGAGAGGCTGCTTGAGTCCATCTCTGCCGTTCTCGGGGATTTCATGAAATGCCGTCGATGTGGAGTATACGGTATTGTATGGCCAGTGTAAGCCACCTTTTGCCCTTTGGTTCCTTGTTGTGGCGGTCGGGAGCATCTAGCTTTATCCATGTCCATGCCCGGGGACCTAGCGAGGACATGGGGGAATTGGAGGACATCGACCACCTACGACTACACCCCACTATCACCCTGAGCATCGTCACGGGTGAGTTCTAGTTATAGTTTTAGAATAACCGTAGTTTTACAAACTTATGTGTTGTATGAACTACTTTTATTATGCCTTTTAGTGTCATTTGTTCTAGCCGTTGCTTTTGAATTGAATAAAAAGTATGTTTTATCATCATCAATGCATTTTGGAAATAAAAGTAACCTTGTAATCCTTATCTGAGTTAAACCATGGATCACTTGCGTGGAGGTTGAGGTGGTAGGGGAAGAGGAAGGGGTAGGCGAGGCGACCTGCATTAAATAGAAATACCATGACCTCCTATGGAGGAAGAAGTCCCTCAACCGCGGAGGTGGGGAGGTACCCCAGCGGTGGGCGAAATGGAAGTTGGCGAGGAGGTGCACGCTTCGATCAATGCTCGAGCGCCCACCGAGGCTGAGAGGCCAAAAACAGGGGGAGGTACCCCCATGAGCATGATGGAATTAATGGGGAGAGATGTTGGGACTAATCCGGGGAGACCCGACAACAGCGTGCACCACCTCCGTCAACTAACCCCGTCAAGTAGAGGATTACTTGGGAAGATCAAGAGACCCTCTCCCGACCTTGAAGGGCTTTTACATGACCCCGTCTTTGCTGAACAATGGATACGGAGATGGAGAAGACCCGAGGTCTTCCAAACCTCTTGAGAGAAGATCGGGACGCGTGTACATGCTCCAAGGACCCAGTGAGGAAGATTGGTACTTTGGAGATAAGGCTGAGGAAGGGGAGGCCTTCAGGACTTGGGAAGAATTGGACTGCCTTCTTAAGCCAAGTATTTCTCGAGAGGACATCTAGCGGCTTTCGGACAACAATTCTCCCGGCTTGTTCAAGGAGGCTCCACGGTGGAGCAATATGAAGCCCAATTTGACGGTTGGCTCGATTTACGCGATATGGTTCCAGCGGAAGAGGCAGGGTGATGAAATTTGAGGCGGACTGCGGCCATCACTAAAGAAGATGCGTAACCCGACCACATGTGCAGAGACCTACTCTGAGAGGTTGTGGCTAGGGGCCAAATAAGCTGAGGCTTCTTGTCAAGGGGCGCCAAGGGTCGTCCCAGAGAAAGATAAAAAGGATAAAGGGACAAATAGCGGGGCCAATCATGGAAAGAGCTGCGGAAGCGTAGGCCCGACAACAAGTATCGGCCTTATGGGAAGCCAGGCCGAGGTCCGCGACCTCCTCATGCGGAGGTAAAGGGGCTTCTTCTAGTGTGACCCGAGAGCATTGCAAGTGCTATGAATGCAAGGGACCACATAAGAGGTCCCAATGCCTAGGATAAGCTGGAGAGGTGTTATTTACCTTGGCCTTGGATGCACCAAAGGCCCAATGTCCCCAGCGTCAACAAGGACAGAGTGTGGTGGGAGGAACCCAGGGATCTCAACAAGCTTCCCGTCAATCTGTTGGACCACCACCAAGATCACAAGGTGGGGACAAGAAAGGGAAGGCGACCTCTGGACAGCCTTCTACTCCAAACCAACCCCAGCTTGGCAGAGGCCAATGACCCATGGTGAGTCTACCATTTGACAAGCGAAGCCACAGGCAAGCGAGTAAATGCGTGGCGGGTACTATTCCGATTAGTTCTTTCTATGCACGCACTTTATTTGATCACAGGAGCCACACACTCTTCATATGCACGGTTTGCACGAAAGCATACTCTGCCTACTATAGACCTACCCGGGACTTGTGTCTGGGACACGGTGAGCTGCCATTATAGTAAGGAGGATAGTAGGCATGCCCTATAATGATTGAGGCGGAGATTACTTGCAAACGCATGTAATGAATCTGAAGGATTATGATGTGATCCTCGGGATGGTGGCTCTCTTGATTTCTGTGATGTGGCTACTTGCCGTGGGAAGAAGTTGTATTTAAGATGCTTAGGGAAGAGAGGAATTTACTTTTAAAAGTGACCACACTTGTTCCTTAGTCTGAGGAGATCTGACTCTCTAGGTTGGAAGCTCCTTAGGGGTGGATGTATAGGCTATTTGGCTTCTATTTCCGAGGTAAAGAAGGATAAGGAGATTGTAGTCTCCGGGCGTACGGTAGTAAGGGAGTACCGGCGTGTTTCGGAAGAGTTACGGGATTACCACGGGAAGAGAACTAGAGTTCTCAATTGATTTAGTACGAGCGACTCACGTGTCAAAGACCCCTTATCGGATGGCTTTGAGGAGCTTAAGGGGTGAAGACCCAACTAGAGGAATTGTTGGACAAAGGTTTAAATGAGACCTAGCATGTCACCTTGGGGAGCGCTGTTCTTTTTCGTCAAAAGAAAGGCGAATTACGCTAAGATTTGTGCATTGATTATGGGGAGTTGAACAAGGTGACGGTAAAGAATAAATATCCTCTACCAGAATTGATGACCCTCTTTGGATCGACTCGGGGAGCTCAAGTCTTCTCTAAGATGACTTGAGATGGGTATCAAAAGTAAGGATCAAAGAGGCGGATATCGAAGAAGAGTGCTTTTAGGTACTAGATCACAGGGCACTCACGAGTTTCTCGTAATGCCGTTAAGCTTACCAATGTCTTGGCGGTCTTTATGGACATGATGAGCGGGTATTCCATCAATATTTGGACCGGTTTGTGGTGGTGTTCATCGATGACATCTTGGTTTTACTCAAGAAGCCACCGAGGGCCACGAGGCGCTTAAGAATAGTGCTAGAGACCTTGAGGGAACATGCGACTGCATAAAAGTTCTCCAAGTGTGATTTTTGGTTGGAAAGTGTAGGCTTTCTTGGGCCGCGCGTGGTGAGTAGATTTTGGGTTTGGTAGATCCCAAGAAAATTGAAGCCGTTGTGGAATGGAAAAGACCAACAGCAGTGCAGGAGATCTTGAGTTTCACAGGGATTGGTGAGTTATACGGAGATTCGTTGAGGGTTTCGGTTATAGCGGCACCATTAGTGACGGAAGGGTACCAAATTCATTTGGGCCGGACTCACAATGAAAAGAGTTTCCGGGGCTGAAGCAGAGGTTGATATATGGTAGGTGTTGGCTACCACAAAAGCAATGCATTAGGGTATCACGGTCTGATGATGCACGCAAGGCTGGCTGGATGTGTGTTGATGCAAGATGGTGCGCGTGATTGCTTATGCTTCACTGACAATTAAAACCTTTCGAGGAGAATTATCCTCACACGATCTTGAGTTGGCGATAGTCGTGTTTGCCCTAAAGATCTGGCGACATTTCCTCTATGGTGTACCTTGCGAGATCTCGCGACCATAAGAGCCTCAAGTACATATTCACACGGGAAGGGTGAATATGAGACAGTGGCGATGGTTGGAGCTAATCAAGGACTATGATCTCGGTGTCCATTACCACGGGCAAAGTGAGCGTGGTGGCTTGAATGCTTGAGTAGGAAGTCACGGATATGGATTTGCGCTATGTTAACAATTGACGCTATTAGAGGGATATGGGGAGGCTCAACTTAGAGGTCGTGTGCCCTACAATGGATGTCACATTGGCGGTTGCATATCCGACCCTCGTTATTGGAAAGAATTAGAGGTTGCTTTCGGGGAACAAGATCACGAGGCTGGAGGAGATCAAGGAACACACGTAGGCGGGGAGGAACCAACACGGTTGAGTCTGTGAAGATGGCATATAGATTTGATGAGAGGATTTGTATACCTAATGTCCACTGAGATAAGAAGGAAATTCGGAGAGGAAGCCCACTGTGGGGCTATACTATTCACCACAGGAGGTACCAAGATGTATAGAGGGTTGAAGGACCACTTACGGTGGAAAGGGATGAAGCGAGATGTTCGCGGAGTTAGTGGCTAAGTGCATCACACTGTAGGATGGTAAAGAAAGGGAACACGGAAGCCCGTGAGGATGTTACAACCCTTACCCGTTCCGGAGTGGAAATGGGAACACATTAACATGGATTTTGTAGCGGGGTTGCCACGTGCTCAAAGAGGCCATGAATCGTCACGGGTTATAGTGGACCGGTATTCAAATCGGCCCATTTTATCACAGATTGGACGGCAGAACATCCTTGGAAAAGTTGGCCCGATTATATATTGAACAAATCGTCGGATTACGTAGGGTACCGGTGGCGATCACCTCGTCGAGACACTTTCGGTTTGTCTCTAGATCGGGAGATGCGCACGGCTACTCTGGGCGCGGGGATTAAGCGTTGACCGACTTTCCGCCACGGGACCGATGGGCGATGCAGAAGGACCATCCAGTGCTAGAGGACATGTTGAGAGCATGTGATAGATTTTACTGGGGGTCTTGGGATGAGCGTCTAAGTTTGATAGAATTTACTATAACCATGATTATCGGTGAGCATCAAGATAGCTCCGTCACGAGGCACTCTATGGGAGGAAGTGCCGAACTCCCATTTGTTGGGGAGATGTGGGAGAAAGGAAGGCGGTAATTTGGCGAGGCGACACTTAAGCAACCTTTGATTTTGTAAGAAAAGCGGAGGAACATGTCAAGATGATCGGGGGCGACTCGGTACATGAGTAGACAAAAGAGCTATCTTGAAGCCGAAAAAAGATCTAATCCGGGAGTTTCAGTGGGGGACTTGGTATTCTTAAAGTGTCTCCTATGAAGAGGGGTGGTAAGGTTTGGGCGACATGGAAAACTTGCTCCAGCGATATATTGGACCTTTTGAGATATTGGAAGCCTTATAGGAGTGGTGGCATATAGGTTAGCCTTACGGGGATCTACCTTTCGGGTTCGCGATGTCTTCCATATTTCAATGTTGAAGAGGTGTATTCGAGATCCTACGGAGTGATTCCACAAGTCGGTTGGAAGTCAAGAGGATATGTCCCTCACGAGGAGCGCAGTAGCTATTTTGGGTCGAGAAGTCCAAGCGGTTGAGGAATAGAACTATTCCATTAGTTAAAGGTGAAGTGGAGTAACCACGCGGCGGGGAAGCTACACAGGAGCGTGAGGGAAGATATGAAGCGGCGTTACCCCGAGTTGTTTTGTATAAAAGTATAGGCAGTAGAAATTTGGGGACAAAATTCTTGTAAGGGGAGGATTGTAAAATCCACATAAATTTTTGAAATAAATATTTTATTGAGAAAAATATTTTATTTACTTACTGCGATTAGTGTTATTGTGGGATTAAATGATTTAATTAAATTAAATGGAACATAAATTATTATGGGGATGCGAGAAGGTGAATAATAATTTCGGAAGGATTGAGGACCTTAGAGAAGTTTCTTCTCTCAGGTCGTGAGAGACTTTATGGTAAATAAAACAATATAAGGGACTAAGAGAGTATGCCCCTCTCACGGAAGAAGGGTACATTTTTGTAAATTGAATAAATGGGGGGGATCTCGGAGAATTTTTCCTTCAAAGTTTTGGTTTACGAGTGAGATCAAGCCATCTACGAGTGTCCGATCTTAATGTTAAGTGCAAGAGCTCTTATGGAGCCATTAAGCGTCGAGAGATGGAATCCATCTCATCATTGCTTGATATGAGGCATGCAAAGAAGGTCAAGGAAGGGAAGGACTCACCGTCTTGGCGGGCAATCTCTAACCGTCCATCTTGGGTGTTGCTAGATCTGAACATGAGATGAAACCTTGGCGTTAAAGCCCATAAAAATCCTAACCTTTGATCGTAGAGTTAGCGAATTTGAGGCGAGGCGAGGGACCGTTGATGGCCATCGTCGCGATCTTCGCGTGAATGGTGGTAGGCGATCACGGCGGCGCCACCTCTCTTCCCGGCCGCCCGGCGCTGCGCGAGCCTCGCCCGTCTACCTGCGCCGGTTCGCGCATGAGCAGCGGCCTCTTGAAAGCGAGTACATTGCAGCGTCCGCCGTCCTAGCTACCCCAGGCCCTATAAAGGAGCATTCCACCCCTTTGTCTACGGCGGCTAAGCGGTGACTTTCCTTTCTCGGGTGAGGTGTGGGTGGAAGAGAAGAAGAAGGCTCGGTGGAAGCTCTCGCGCCAGGATCGAGGCGAGTCCCGAGGGGGACCAAGGCAGCGACTCACGGGGGAGAAAGAAGGCTTGTATTGTGACAGCAAAAGGAGAAGAAGCCATTGCGGCCCGAGCTCGTCGGAGTAGAGGCGGGAGGTATTCTTGGCGACACGATACCCCGTCGTCGACAAATCCCTCAGGTAAGCATCTAAAACCACAATAGAGGTATTTTAGAGGCATACTACATGCATCACGGTCAGCGAGAGCTTCGCCGGGGAAGAGGGAAGTCGGCCGAGAGTTTTGTTAATTTCGTTTGAGGGAGAGTTTTGGAAGCTCAGGAGGAGTTGGCATTAATTAGGTGGAACACTTTCGGCGTCTGGGGACCGAGCGAGGCGGTGCTTTCGGGCTACATGGCCGAAGAATTCGATGGTGGTGGCGTTGGTGGCCTTGAAAGAGAGAAAGAAGAAGATGTTAAAAAATAATAATAATAATAATAATAATGCGTTTATAACTTGGGGGTGTGACATTAATTAAACTAATCACAATAGCTATTTATTTTCTTCTCTCTTTAATTAAAAACATTAGGTGATTATTATTGTAAATAATAATTGGATATAGTGGTATAAAAATGGGGAACTTAGGACATGTGACAATAAATAAAGTTAATGAAATATTAACTTATATTGACAAACTAATAATATTATTGAATTATTAGTCTTGAGGCTAGAAATTAGTCAATTATTGTAACAAACAATAATTAATTGGTTGAAATAGTTAAATGAGAACTATTGTCATGTCACAAATAGTTTTTGTGAAACTATAGAGTGTGACAAATTTATTTGGGGGTAATGTTAATTTGGGCCGAGTGTGGTTATTTAGTAACAAATTTTTATTAAATTGCCAAAACTTTGGTTGTATAACATAATAATTAATAATTATTATGGAATATTGAAATGAAGCAAATAGAAATTAGTTAATTAATTTCTTAAATTTGGATAGTTGGTTTGGCTGATAAAATTATTTAGCAAGGAAGCTAAATAAGTTCAAAGGGATTACCAAATGACCAAAATGCCCATACGGAAAAAAAAGGGTTGAAATCATTTTAGCGAGGCTCAACTCAACTAAAATGGCTTAACAAAAGTCGGACTTGGCAAATAGGCTAAAGTTGACTAGGTTTGACCAAAGGTAGATCTAAAAAGTCAATTAAGGAACGAAGCGGGAATAAGAGCGGTAACAGAGATGGTCCCTAGGACCCGTTAGTGAGCCTAGACCCAACAAGGGCGTTAGGCATGTACATGGACTTTTAGAGATGGAAATTATTGGAACAATAATTCTAATAAACCGTTATATGCGGATACTCGGAGGCGTAAGGCATTTTAAAGGAGACGGGGAAGACATTTAGTCTCTTAAGAGGTAAGTTCACTTGCCTAGTTTTCACCCAGATAGCGAGGATTTCTTGGACTTGCTATGTATTCTTATTACATGACCTTTGAAACCATACATGCTATTCATGTCATTTCTTTTTGAATCCACATTGGCATGTATGTTTGTTTCGGGGACGTTGGTGTCCCTATTTGCTATGTTCTCTTTGCCGGACTCGGTGGAGCTAGGGAAGCTCAATTTAGGGAATGTTGGGGTTAGGACCCCGACTTTCTGAGCGGCCTTGCTCGAGAGAAACAAATCTGCGGAGGTCTTACATGGGTGGGCATGATGCGTACACTAGCGTGTTAACAGCGTTAGGAGAGGTAGTTCTACCGACACATTTGGAGGGTCAAGCGACCATCTAGGTGCGTATTTATATCAAAAATTTGGACATACCGGTAGGGGTAAACTTTGAGTTCTCTTGGAACTCACTCTGAACAAGGGTTTACATATGTCGGGGTCGTACCTTTGACTTGCTTGTGGTAGACTCCTAGGACTTTGTTGATATTATGATCTCGATGGTATCATATTTCACATTTCGCTGACACTTTGTGACTGCATTGGTACTTACTGGGCTTTCCTTTCGGAAGCTCATTTGTTTTCTCTTTTCCCCTTTTCTACTGATTCCGAGGTTTAAGAGGGGGAGGAGCTTGAGGAGAGGACTCACGGGGAGACGAGGTTTTTAGGAGTCCCATTATCTTTATTTTTATGAGCTTTGTTATTTGTAGGACCCAGTATAGGGAGCATACTTCTATAGGGCCCTACGGACCCTAATGACTCTATGTTCTTATGAACTTCGAGTTTATGTTTATTTATGGATGTTATACATTATCACATTATTAGGCCTTGTATTCTAGTTGAGGTTATCTCTTCTTTAATCACGGTAGGTCACATTGGCGATGCTTTCGAGGTCAGGGATAGATTCGAGATTACATTTCATCGAACATATTATGTGCATGTTTTGTATTAGAAAATTTTGCACTATGTTTATAGGGGAACATTCAAGAATACATTCGCATCATAATTGATGCAAACAATTCCCTTTTGTATTTCTCTTCCCTGCTTCTTAGCTTAAACTTAAGCAGAAAGTATGAAGTCGTCTTCTGTTAGCCCTCCAATTGAATAAGAATATCAAAATGATGACTTTTTGCCTCAGCAACAGGAACTCTGATCTGAAAGAAATCCAATCCTTTGATGAAAGTCATCATTTTCCATGAGCAACAGTGCAACTTCATTGCGCCATTATAATTTATTAATTTCCATTTTTGTACTTGGAAAGCAGTTCGTTGGCTTCATTTCCTGTTATGAATCTTCTAATTTGCTCAGCTTGGCGAACACATTGTCTTAGAATTTTGCATCTTTCTTATTATTGACCTTCTCTTTTGGGGATTCTGAATTCCAGCAGCTCTTCTATGGCTACTCCTTCAGCATATCTAGGTCCTAGTATTTCTTGAGCTACATAATAAGCAATCCTTCAATCTTGAAGGTTTTGAACATCAAGCTCAAGCGCATCCAAAGGCTCAGACTTAGAGTTTACAGGTGGCAACTCAACCAACTTGCTGGTGGTATCATCCTTTTCCTTGGAGAGTTGCTTCAGACCGCGGATCCCCAAGGAGAGATCCGAGGAAACCTAGGTGTTCCCGAGAAGGGAGGGAACTGGCGAATGCTCATTGGGTTCAGCCTTACACTCACGGAACATCTGGTAGATCTCAATCCATGTCATTGTGTTCAGCTTGGCCTTTTTCATCTCCTCTGGAGTCAATGAATATAATTTTTTCTTTTGTCTATCAATGCTTATTTTATTGTGCGAGCACAACAACATAGGCGTGGGCAGCATCAAGATATGACTGGAGGTTATGGTGATGCAGCTTTAGAGGGTATCCATGCCACTTGCAGGAGCTCAGTAGGGAAGAGTTGGAGGCCTCGGGCTCGTAGGGATTTGCGAAAAAGAGAAAGGTGAGGAGTTCATCGGTAAAGGGGTGCAGGGGCCACCATCTCCTCTTTCTTCATAATATATATATATATATATATATATATATGTATATATATATATATATATATATATATATATATATATATATATATATATCTTCTCTGGCAGCACTCGTCGAGCTCGAGTGGTTGCAGGCGAAGGCTCTAATCTCTAGTCCCTAACTTTTCCTTCGAACCGCTTCTCCCTTTCTTTTTATTTTTTTATTTTCTCACTTTCTTTCTCCCTTTTCTTTTTCTTTCTTTTTTTCTTTTCATTGCTTCTCTCTCTCTCTCTCTCTCTCTCTCTCTCTCTCTCTCTCTCTCTCTCTCTTTTATCACTTTTCTCTATTTTTTTTATTCCATGTTTATGTCTCCTAGGAGCTTCATCCTCTAGTGACGATGGCGACAACAGCGTCAACAACATCGCTATGCCATGGGGCGGTGCTCCTCCTCCGATAGCGGGAATGACGGCTTCAACAACACTGCCACGCCTTGGGATAGTGCTCCTCCTCCGGCGGTGGCAACAGATGTATTTCTTCTGCGGTATTATGGTCTATTGACGGACCCAAACCAGTATCCTTCGACAAAGCTATAAGAGACAAGATTGTGTCCGCATGTTCAACCAAGATTAACCGTATAGCTTCATCTCCGGTGGCGGTGATAGTGGGGTATGAGATTTATTTGCTAGTGGACTTGAATAGGATTTTAGGCGAAGAGGAAACGGGAGAGGGAACTTCATGACGGATAGGATCTCTTGGATTTTCCCCCTTTCCCCTTGTTTTTCATTTGGTCTTCCCTTTTTATTAACCAAAAAGGATAACTTCCCCTGGCGGTTCGCGCGATCGTGGGGATAGAGGCGATGAACCGGGTTATGGGCAACGATCCAGATAATAATAAATATTTTATATTTTATTTTAAATTTTAGATTAACACCGCCTGATGGAGATAAACCGAGGGATTAGATCAAATTTAAATTTAACTTTAATCAAATATAATTTAATTTTTTTTATTTACCTTAGGATTTGCATTTTGATCAATTTGGGACTTATCCTTTTTAGATCGCCTAGAGATATGTGTTCTCAAGTTGTCTTGGGATTGCATTCTTGAGATTGACTCAAGATTTGTATTCTCAGGCTATCTTGGAATTTAAGATTGCCTCAAGATTTATGTTCTTGGGCTATCTTAGAATTTGAGATTGCCTCAAGATTTGTTTACGGGCAATCTTGGAATTTATGTCCTTGGCCTACCTCGGGATTTGTATCCTTGGACCGCCTCGGGATACAATTGAATATATATATATTTTTATTGAAATATTTTAATTTAAAGATATTTCAAGATATATATTCATTTGAAATTAAAATCATAATATTTCATTATTGGCCCCTTTGGACATTTATTTATTTTTTCTTGATATAAATACTGTCGAAGTGGGATGAAGTAGCCTTTTATATCAAGGCCACTTCACCCAGTTCAGTATATTTTTGGTCGAAGTCATCCCAATATAATTTTTTCCAAAATGCCCACTTCCCCAAGTGACCGAAGTCAGACTTCATAAGAAATCAACACCTGAACTGAAAGAAGTGGAATACTTCCCCAATTTTGCTAGCCACTTCAGGGGATATGAACGCTCCTTACTATAAGCGGAAAAGAATAGTTACCACACTCTCTCCACGTCTTAAACATCTTTTGTTCTTCTGAAGCTCTAAAAACCTTGATTTCACTCTTAAAAAGTGGTGTTTATTTGATTTTTAATTGGATGTTTCATGTGATATGATGTTTTATTTTATTTTTCTTTGATTTTGTATGGATATTTCATGAGATGAAAATATATAGAATATACACAATCCTCATCACCAACTCATTATTCTAACTAAAAATTACTTTTTATTCGATGAAGATCATGTAGAAGGAAAAAGAAGAAAGAGAATTTTTTTAGGAACCATACACATTATCACGAGGTAATTTTGTATAAAATATATTCTACCTGATGATTACTCAGTCAGTATTCATTCTCCTTATAAAAATTCTTCATAAAACTTAATTTTATTTATTGTTTTTATTTTTATTATTTGAGTATTCTTTATTCATTAAGAGTTCGATCTTCACCAAAGGTAATTTTACTTTATTGTTTTATAACTTTTCCTAAGATTTACTTTAATTATTTTTTATATCTAAAATCATGAGATACTTACAACTAACACAAATAAAAAGTTTTCTCAGGTGTTTGTTTGGAGGGTTTTCCAATTACATTGTAACTTGAGTTACTAGGTTTTAGAAATCCAGTGTTTGGTTAACAGGATTTCAAAACTCCATGTAACCCAAAATACATCTAATGGGGGATTTGGTTTAAAAAACCAAATCATTATTTCAAAAGTTCATCACTGTTTAATTTTTTGAAAAATAAATCGGAATGAAGGTACTTCCACAGGCTAGGTTTGAGTCTCATGCAAACGCCTATGTTATTAGATACAAAGGCGATTGGCTTTTGTTCAAGTGGAAGATTGTTGGAGAAGTGCTCTAAAGACAATCACCTTTGGCACTTTATGTACAAATTTATTTATTTAATGAAAGGCTTCTTCATTATTTAGATGTTCACTACTATGAATATGATATGAGATCTTAAATCTAATTAATGAAGTCCATGATATAACATATAGCATAAAGAAAATTATGATAGAGATCATAATGTGGGATTCCTATCATGTGTAATTATGTACGTATCTAAATATCCCTAGTCGAAGGATCAATGAGACAGGACATCATTGATCCAGTAAGACTAGCACATGTTATGCTCCTTGATCCGATCAAGCAGTTGTTCTCACAAATGGAAGAATAGAGATGTTTTGAGTGAACATGTGGATGCTTGCTAAGGGTAGCAAGTTCATTGGATGACCTAACATGAGTCTTCACATGATTATCCTATTACAATATCAGTGAAGATCTCATTGCAGCAATGGTACAAATATCCTTAGACTTGAGGTACACAAGTTATCTTGGATATGGATCTTGTGCTTTGACGTCATTCCTACGTTTCCTTTCAGGGGTTACTTACAAGGTGGTGATTAGGTACAGCTTTGAAGTATTTGAAGGTATTTGGGTAGCCAATAGAGGATTTACCACTCCTGATAGAAGAAGAGTATACCCATGGCTACTTATTGGGTCATTGCTCTGGAATCTCTAGACATAGTAACTTGTCATGAAAATGGTCTTTGATGACATAAGTTTTGAGTAATGGATCCCATAAGACGAAGAACTAATACTTGGGCTAGGTGTGATATAGTCAGTCTAGTGGGAGTTGACACATAGGCCATACTCCAAACCAAGTTGCGCAATGACATTGGCTGCTGAAGGGTTCCAAGTCAGACCACCTGACTTTCCGGTCAATGGGGGTCATGATGTATTTCTAGGTGCCACTCATGATCTATTCGTAATTAATGGTTGATTATGAATGGCCAACATAACCGGGAACCTAATGGGTCACACGCATAGAAGATATCAATAAGGTATAAAACGGGTGTTTGGGAATAGATCCTCAAACGAGAGAATTAAAGGGAGGAGAAAGATTGTAAGTTGAATTTGATTATAAGACAAATTTGATTGTAAGTCGAATTTGATTATAAGACAAATTTGATTGTATGTCGAATTTGATTATAAGTCAAATTTGCTTGGAAGTCGAATTTGATTAGATTGTAAGCCAAATTTGATTTGGGCTTCAATCAAAGTCCCAATTCAAAACAAACCCTAATCTGATTAGGGAGGCTTATAAATATATGATATTCTAGGCCATAAAGATAGACAACTTCTTAGTAATTGATAGAAATCAATAGCCTTTTCTCTTATCTCCCAAATCCTCTTAAGAACTTCCACCATAGCTAGCACCTTGTGTGGAAGATCACCTCGTCGCCTTTGAGGTTGCTTCTGGGGATCTTCGCATGGATCACGGTTAGAGGTACTTCGTCTAAGGACTGCTGTGGTTGACGCAACGTCTTCTCCGACTCAGAGAAAAGAATTCAGTACAGATTTCAAAAGGTACATGCCCTTCAACTTTACTTGATTGTGTTTTGATAAAAGTAGGGAGATCCATTTGGGCTAGGGTTTGGAAAATTTTAATTTTTTCGCTGTGCCATGTATATGATACATGCTTTTGATTTTCTATAAAACCCTACACTTTCTACTGTCAAGGCCTAGTATATTACTATATCCGCTGCTGCTCGGGAGGTTGTAAGGCTTCCTCAGCTCTTGCTCGATTTGGGTATTTCTATTACTGGTTCGACTCCTATAAACGGTGATAACCGGAGTGTTATTCTCATTCCTGGCAATCCAGTTTTCCATAAGCGGACGAAGAACTTCGAGAATGTTCTTCATTTTGTTCACAACCACTACCTTGCTGGTGCTCTCCCTTCCTCACATTGCCTCCGTAGAGCAGATTGATGATTTCCTCACGAAGTCGCATACAGTTTCCCATTTTCAGTATATGCTCTTCAAACTCACAGTTCCGGATCCACTATGAGTTTGAGGGGCGTGTTAGATTATGTACATACATCCATGTACATTTGTATATATATGGGGAAGGCCCTATAAAAATGTTAAGGATTCTTTGCACCCATTTTACTCTCATTCTCACATCCATAATGCCAAGCTGCCCGCTGACATGCGGTGCTTAAAGTAGAAACAAACCATAGATGAAAACTGAAAAAACTACAAAATAAGGGCCTGTTGTGTATTTGTAAAATAGAAATAGCTTATTCAATAGATAAACCTAGCACTGCAATATAGAAATTGCTTGTGGATGTGCTTTTGATAGCCTGCAAAACAAACTTATACCTATACTATTCTCCCGAGCCTTTGCGCTCTAGGAAAACCAAAAGGCATCTTTTAATATAGACAATCAATAGATAATTTAAAAAGTATATATTGCAAAAGTATAATGTTGGAAAGTTAGTTATTTAGTGAGAATCAGAATAAGGGAATCAAAAAAGTTATGATGTTTTTACACTTAAAACTACATGGTATTAGAGCCTCTATTTTTTTAACCTAATTTTCCATGGTGAAAACTGCAATGTCTGAGTCCCGACAAATGTCGTCAACCTCTGAAGCATTCTCCACAAAAGTCCAGTCCCCAACCAACATTGATGTCACGATGAACTCCTCATCAATTATGATTACTATCCATTGACTCAATGACAGAAACTACTTGGAGTGGTCCTGATTAGTGAAGTTGGCGATTGCCGGACGAGCCAAATTGGGGTATTTGTGTCACACCCCGAACCCGGGTCCGGGCACGAAATGCAACTTCAGAAGAAGCTTTCTTTATAGAAGTGTAATAAAAGATTACAATAATAGATCGAAAGGTACATAATCAGTATAGGAAGAAATATAGATTTAAGGAACACACTTTACAGTCATTTTAAAATCCTAAACAATAAACTTCCTTTCATGTGTGTTGTCAAACTTCCCTCTTTGTATTAACTGTTCATGCTTCAAAATAATAATTAACCATTAATTGCCATTTGAAACCGGCATGATTTTTGTGATTTGCGCCAAAACTTTGTCCTCGTTTGGAAAAAATGAAAAACTATATATTCGTCTCATAAACTACAAGTCTCAATACTAGAATTGCTCAAAATGGGACGGTTTATTATTAGGTAATAGAATAGTTGCCATCAAAAGTAATGGCTGAAATATACAACCCATGCACCAGAAAAAGTTTCTAGCAGAATAAACATCAAGCACGAGATCTTTTATATTGACTAGCATATTTGTTTATTCATGTAATAAGCAACCAGTTGGATGATCATGATGAATGATTTCATATTTTAATTCATGTCTAGAATGAAATAGGAAAATATCTGCCATGAGTTGAAGGTATGATGTGGTTAAATGATCATCTTTCCAATGAACTTTATGAAGAAATGAATAGAGGCATCAAGTTTGCACATTAGTTCAACTAATCCTGTATTCTGTTAGAAGAAATCTAAGATACATTCGGAAATTACTAAGCACAGCACCAGGACTCTAGCTAAGTATTAGACTCAAAGAATGAAGCTTGGATTAGAGGGTTGGTCGGGTTTACTTCTACACATTCAGAATGTTTCAGGATTTAGAGTTTGAAGGACATCATTTAATGATACATGATAGCACATATAACTAAAGATCCAATGTATTACCACACGATATGCCATTAGTTCTAGCAAAACTTACTTCATTTAAAAAAATGAATAAGTGAAATTCACACATAAAAAAGGGCAGCACGATGCTACAAAGCTCCCGCTATGCGTGGGTCCGAGGAAGGGTCAGACCACTAGGGTCTATTGTGAAGTGAAATTCACACATAATAAAAATAAAAAAATAAAAAGTTAATAATATTTGGTTCCATCACCTATCAACAAAAACAATTATAACCCAAGCTTTTAGATTATATAACACACACACACACACACACACACACACACACACACACACACACACACACCCACCCATCATGGTCCAAACCTCAGTTTCAATTTGAGAAGTAGATTATCAATTGCTGAATTTGTGTATAAAGTGAACAAAATAGAAGCCCCTCTCTATTGCAATGCCTTCACAACATGGACCATAGTAGATGTTTTGCCTGTTCCAGGCATGCCTTGAATAAGAGTGTAATCCTTCACAGAAAGTATCTGAAAAACAGAAGGTTCATTATCAACAAACAATTACCTTATATATAAATACTACAAGCCACGGAAACAAAGCACAAAAAAATTTACCTTCTGAATAGCTCTACTCTGACAATTGTTTAAATTATTTTCTAAATGAAGATATGATAGGGCAGGATCTTGACTAATTATTCCTCCGGTATCAAACCCAGGGGCCTGCATTCACTTAAGGTGAAATGTATATATTAAAAGAAATGCCTATCAATAGAGGAACAAGGATTATAGGCATAGTATGATACCTCAAGGTCAACGATCATTTTCCTAACGTGTGAACTCCTAAAGCTTTGATCAAATAATTGTACAAGATTGAATCTTCAAAAATAGAAAAGTTAAGAAAATGGTAAAAAAAAAAAGTGCAAAAGAATTATGAAGCTGCCACCATACTTGAGAAATACCCCATGATTGCGTAGGAAGAGGAAATTCCATCTTTGTCAATACACCACACTTCTTGAACAACATCTTCCAACTTTGTAAAAGAATTGCTCTATGGAAGCCTCAGACATCAGGAAAGGGAAACTTAGGATAATTTAGAAACATAGGCATAAATATGCTTTAACAAATTAAAACAAATAATTTGGAAGGCCAACACACAATTGATGCAATTACAAAAAAGCCATGCTTTAGTCTTCATGCAGTTACTGAAGTATCTAACTAGGAAGCTACATACTGAAATCGACAGAATTAAAAACTATAAAGAATGAAGCTACTCACTGAAATATAGGGGTGTAAGCGAGCAAAGCTGCTCGCGAGCTACTCAAGATCGCCTCCGATAATGCTCGAATTCAACTTGAAATTTTGCGACTCGATAAGCTAGCATGTCAATTTTCATACAATTTGGGAAGGCGTAGGGTCTTCATCTTAACGAGTGAAAATTTATAGAAATCTTACCGGTTCAGAATTTCACTCTTTAAGATGAAGACCCTACACATTCCAAAATTGTATGAAAATTGACATGCTAGCTTATTTTTCAATGTTCTTTCCATCCATACTATTGGAAATCCTTAAAACACTGTGCAAGTGGGCTAAAATGGGGCGACCACACTTGCACAGTGTTACGGCGGGCCGCACCATATATATATATATATATATATATTATAATTTTTTTACATTAATCTTTATCTTCCCGTAAATTACATATTTACCCTATTATATATACATATTATAAAGAAAACTGAAAGCCTAAACCTAAACTGATTCAACAACAGCCGCCTTCTTTTTCTTCCATCATTGAGGCATCGTCCTCCACCACCCTTAAGAGTCATCCCAAGGTATCTCTCTCCCTATTTACGTAAAAAAAAAGCCATCTTCTCCTAAAAAATATCTTTCTCTTTTCTCTCTTACTTTCTCTCTCTCAGAGCTATCCTCGCATCCAAGAGCTCTCAAACCCTAGCTCGATCCCATTCAGGGAGAGCCCTAGGTGACGCTCCCCATCTTTGATTCTTTGAGTTTCTGTGGATTTTTGGTTGAGTTCTTGATTCTGCTTTAATTGGTCGTTCGTGTTTTTTTTTGTTTTTTTTTTTCAAGATTTTAGTATTTAATTAAATGATTTTTTGATTCTTGTTCTTCTTTCTTGCACCCCGTTTCTCTGTGTTTTTAAGGATTTTTAATGGGTTCTTGATCTAGTGTAATTGGTTACTTGTTATTTGTTTTTTGGGTTTTATTGAAGTGGAGATTGTACCTTATTGGGGCCGCATGACATGGAAGGTGGGGTATGAAATAGACTTTGGAGATAACAAACATGACAATTCTCACCCTCTGTTTTCTGAATGAAACCAGATCTTAAATCAGCTGAACTCTTGGGCACAACCATAGTTGGGGAAACAAGCAACTTCTCTAGTTTTCCTGCTGACAAAGAACTGCTCTGCACAAGTCACAAAAACTTCAAGAATTTTTCTTGAAGAAGAGGAAACATTTTCCTGAAAAAAAATCCACAAACCCACAGATGCTAGAACAACTCTGCACAAATTCTTGGAAACAATATCAAGTTTTCCTGATAAAAAACATTGAACATTTTTCAAGAATACAAGAAAGAAAACAATGACAGGTATCCTTATGGGCCTAGTTGGTTTTTCTTGAAGTAGAGCATGAGGAGGCTCGCTTCCTCGGCGCCATTGAAGATGGATCTATGGTTAGGCTTGCAAGATTTTGGAATTTTGGAGACGAATGGGATGCAGATGAGCGAATCAAAGAGGAAGAGAAGAGAGAGATTTGATTTTTCCCACCAAACGATCGCGAAAGGCTTGTTGCAAAGAGGTCCGATGAATAAACAGGGTTCAAATGTTTATCTGACTTCCGTCACTAAATTTCAATTGGTTTTTTTTGGTACCGAACATCGATTTTGTTTCACCGAGAGAGTACTGAGGGGATCCCGTTTTGCGACAACTGTGGCAGCACGACAATGCTAGGAGATGTATCTTTGGAGGAACAACACTTGAGGATTGAGAATGCTGTAAAGGTCCGATGCTCTATGCCAGACTTCATGCCATGGAGGTGGGAGGTCGAGTGACCTGGTGGTATCATGGGAGATGGGGGTTGGGGTTAGGGTTAGGGTTTGAATTAATTTAAGAGTTTTTTACTTGCCACCCCCTCAAAAATAGCTAAATTACTTGTCACCCCCTCACTTTTCAATAATACCCCATAACCCCTCCTTTTTTTTTACTTGCCACCCCCTGGGTTAGTTTTCTCAACCCAAGGTTTGAATAATTTTTAAAAACTCTTTTAAAAAGCAGGTAAAAGACAAAACTACTCCTTATTTTCCCAACCCAAGTTTTTGAATTATTTTTAAAAACTCTTTTAAAAAGAACAAAACTACCCCTTCTTTTCATGGTTGATATTTACCCATTAATTAAGATTTTTAAAAAAGTTTATAAATAAATTATAATTTTATTAAGGAGCTAAAAGTAATTTTATAAAAAAATTGTAATTAAACCTAGATTATCTAATCATCAAATTCCATTAAAAGCAATGTAATAGAAAACACAAACCCTGGACAAGGAAAACCAATAACACTAGGCACCATTGAGACTTGCTGCATCTATGTGATTCAATTAATTTAAAAGCTAAAGATACACTAATTAATCAGAATTGAACAACTCTGTAATGTTCAACAAATCATCTTATTGCTTCCAGATTACCTGATCATCAAATTCCATTAAAAGCAATATAATAGAAAACATAAAACCTGGACAAGGAAAACCAATAACACTAGGCACTATTGAGACTTGCTGCATCTATGTGATTCAATTAATTTAAGAGCTAAAGATACACACATTAATCATAATTAAACAACTCTGTAATGTTCAGCAAATCATCTTATAGCTTCCACTCCATTCCAATCCTTCAAGTACTTGCACATTGTAGATGAAACATAACCTCATATGTCACCTCAATTTTTCCAACATACATTACAAATCAAGAGTAGATTATGCATAATTGAAACTTAACAGATCTGATAATGAACAATTAAATATGTCTAATTAAAATGGGTACAAAATAAATGTTTAACACCAACAAAATACATGTAAACTATTCAACCATAAAATACCTGCCTAATTTAAAAAAAGAAAATACAACACAACCATAAAATATATCATAGAAACTCATTTCTTTGTAGCTTAATCTTCTATTTGAATGTTAAATCTAGTCCCTAAAAGAAAGAAAAATAAGGTAAATACATGACAAAGACATTTCAATTTAACAATGTCTAAATATAAGAAAAGTGAGGAAAAGCTTTACATGGTGGAAGAGATAAATTATTTTTTCCCCTTCCTCTAATCCCAAACCTGCTTCCTCTACCTCTACTATTAGCCATGCCTCTTCCTCTTGATGCTGCACTTGATTCCATTGTAACATGAGTAGCTTGGTTGTTGGAGCCTTGCACAAATTGATCCTCCATTAAACTTTCCTTGCAAGCTCTCTTGTTATGAACCACTACATCTTCCACCTTGATATGCATTTTTCCCTTGTTTCTCTGTTGGATCTACAAACCTTTTCTTCTTTGGCCTTCCTAGTTGTCAGCGTGTGTGAGGCTGCAAAACTGGTGTAACACCTTCCACATTTTTCCATAAGTTCTTCCCCGGCATTGGAGCAATTTGCATAGTATAGCTAGGTTGTCTTATATCTTTCAACTGTGTAAACATCATTAACATAATCATCTACTTCATGCCTAAGCTCAATCAAAGAAAGAGTAGTATGAACACATGGCACACCGGTCAATTGCCACTTTTTACAGTCACATGTTCTAGCTTTTATGTCTACAGTCCATCTACCATTAGAGTCACTTACTTCTAATACCTCATCGGTCGATCTTCATATATAATATGAACCTTTTTGCCGGCTGATAGTCCTCACATAATTGTAAATCCTAGGAACCAGTTTAGTTTTCCACTTTGAAGCTATTCTTCTCCTCTTTTCTAACTTTACTATTAGTTTTTGCCTAATGGTGTCTATCAAATCAACAGCTGGTTTTTCCCTTTCATCAGATATAAAATTATTGAATGATTCTGAGAAATTGTTGGTAATGTAGTGGCACTTTGTATTAGTTTCAAACTGATGTCTACTCCAAACATGATCCTTAATTCCATTAAGATACTCCCATGCTGGTTCACTGAGCTCTTTGACAGTGTCTAATGCCTTGTCATAGTCAATTTGTTAAAAACTTTTAGCTGCTGTCCAAACTAGTCTTTCAAACACCTTACCAAGGTAGGCCTTTCTGAAGTTTTTGTATAAATTCCTAACACAACTTCTATGCTCAACTTCTGGAAGCATCAATTTGATTGATTCCTTATGTCCTTTTTGCCTATAAGACATGATGGTCAAATTAGGAACATTTCCAATGGCTTTAATCAAACAACAATTAAACCACTTCCATGACTCAAAGTTCTCACCCTCTGTGATAGCCAAACGCCACTAGAAAAAGCCCATAAATACCATCTGAAGCTGTGGCTTCTAACAAACAACCTCTATATTTACCTTTCAAGTGACAACCATCAAGCCCTAACAATGGCCTACATCCTCGAATAAAACCAAATCGACAAGCAGCGAGACAAACAAACATCCTTTGAAAAGCTCCATCTACTTGTTGAGTATAATGAACAAATGATCCCGGATTTTTACTGATAATCTCATTGGCTAAAGATGGTTTTAAGCTAAAAGACTTGGCCAAATCACCATGCATCATCTTAAATGCAATTTCTTTTCCTCTCTATGCTTTAGCATAAGATAGCTCTAATGAATACTTCTCATTCATCCTGTTACATGTATGTCGAGGTGATAATTTTGGGTCTATTCTTAACCAATTTAAAACTTCATTTGCTACCCATCTCTTTGTGGCCATTTTGTTTCCAGGCTTGTTTATTGCGACACATATATGCACATTAACACTTGTCTTTATTTGGATGGTAACATCATCTTTGCCACATATTTATGCATATAGCTTCCATGGACATTGTGTAGCTGCACATCTATATGTCACTCTATTTTTTCATTCTTCACATATGTGACTTGGAAGTTGGATGATGCAATGTGTCACGCCCAGACCCGGTTCCGAGGGCCTCAGGCATGTGCAGAGACCGACCATACCCAAGTGGAGGCGAGCCCCACTCGGATACAAGGCCTAAATGAATCATAAGCATGCAATAAAATAAAGTAACTATCAATAATAATCAGAGTTGTACAGCAGAATTGAAAATGCAAACTTGGTTTCTGACATCCTACAAAGGTTATGGTGCTATAGGGGTCCTACAATAACATCATCTCACACACAAGAAAAGACTTGAGGTCCTCGAACCTCGGTAAGCTAGTCCAAACTCTAGCGCAGCTCCTAAAACCAATCAAGCTAATCCCTCAACCTGAAAGAGAGAAAATCGAGTGGAATGAGCTTTTGAAAGGAAAGCTCAGTAAGCACCCCTGTAGGGGAATACGATGAAGCCAAAAGGGATAATCAAAACTAAAAGTGATCCAAACAAAACATAAACATATTAGAACACATGAATAGACAAGGATCACTATCCATCAATCTCGTAATACATAATAAAACAAGCAATAGACAAGAAAAGCTTTCATGTCATCTCCAGGTGCCCATCTTAATCACATCCAGACCCTCGAGTCTAGTAGTGCTCCTACATGCATGTACACAATCAGCGTATCATCCCACTGACGGGTGGACATCTAGAGTTTCTTCCCCCCGGTAGGACTACAGGACGTTCAGAGTGTCCTCCCCCTGAACGCCCGCAACTTATCTGCACTAATTGGGAGAATCTTCAACACAAGAAGTGCTGAAACACCAACCCAGATGGAGCACGGGCTCACATGTTTCCACGGCCACGTGCCGATCAACGGGAATGTATGTTCAGCGATCTTAAGCATATCAACAAGCATACACTAACATGGGAATTCATCAAAACAGGAAACGAATACGTGTATGCAAATCAAGCAATAACATATTACACATGGGGTCTTCAAGGCCAATCAAAGGAAATCAATAATATTGATCCCAAAACTTTCAAACAAAGAAACAAGATCAAGGATTCAAAGTCAAGAAAACCCAAAACTGGGTGGGAAACTAGGTAGGAGTAACTTACCTCTGTTTACAATATCTGGAACCCTCCCCGGACTCCTACTCTTGATATGTTTCTACGTCGGTATCTGGCAGCAAAGCTTAATTTAGTAACGACAACGTTTTAAAATTTCTAGTAAAACATGCATGATGCCCAAATTTGGCCTAAGTCCGACTTATGGACCTTCCCGTGTACTCCATGTCGTTTTCCTCTTATTTTCTAAGCTTCTGCCCCTATATTAATAAACTTTCTCTGCTCAGTCCAAAAGAACTAACTACTATAGTGGCTAAGGCCCACCAAGCCCAAGTGGGAGGTCCCTGGTTCAATCCCCCATCTCTACCCTTTTTTTTTGTATATTTTTGTTTTGTAGGTTTGGTTAGCCGCTTAAACCTGGCCCATTAAATCTGACTCAACCCAACTGTACTTGATTTAACTAAACTAAATTGATACAACCCAAATCTACTTTATTGACTAATCAATTGATTTACAAGCAAATCCGGACCTAGCCCACAAACCTGATCCAACCCAATCAATTCACTAAAATTAATTACTATTCACTTAACCCAGATATGAACCGGTTCGATCAACCCCAAATCAGCCAATCTCTTAACTTGGTTTGAGTGAACCCAACTCCCTAAACTTAGTTAACTTGTTATAACTCAACCGGTTTAATGAAAAGGGGTCCAGACCAAAATCTTTTAACCAAATCAATTAACTTTAAAATCAGACTTGTCCCAAAAGAATTTAAAATTAAACTTGTGACTTGACTGAACCCTGTTTGATAAAAAATCAGGTCTAACCGCTTTAATTAACTCTGGCTCATCTTCCTCCTCTGGACAGGGCTTCGTCGGAGGCAGTGGCGCCCGTTCTTGCACGGTGCTCGCCGATGACACCTTGATGGTCGGAGTTGCCTCTGTCCAAGGTTTTCGACAGTTGGAGGCAACCTGCACGTCGTGAGGGTTCCCTGGGCAAGGATCCTTGAGCTCCTCTACCCTCGTCGGAGCACACCTCCTCCGGTGTTTGGATCCGCGGAGGATTTGAAGCTCTCCTCCCCTTTCTCTCGCTCTCACTCGACACCTTCTCTATGTCTACATGTATGCATATGGTTAATTAGTCAGAGAAGACACTTACTAGAGGGCGCCATCCAACGACCTTCTCCTCTCGGTGAAGTTCTGTGTCTTACTACATGCTCTCCCGGAAGTGATCGCTGCCACTTCACGTTCATTCCTCGGTTGGAGGCGGCCTACCGATGCCCTTCCTTTTTCCCTCTGTCTTTCTGATCTCCACTATGGTGGTGGCGATGTTGGCTTTCCGATGATGAGTTTAAGATTCGTAGACCCTCTACTTATAGAGCCTCGCTGAGGAGTTTGGATAAATTTCGAAGTCTAAACATGTGATCAACTAGGTTTTATCTTTTAATTTAAACTCAAATTCTTCTCCATAGTTGGCCGGATAACACTCGTCGGAGGCGGAGTTATGCGGCGGTGCGCTAGCTGGAGAAGAATGGGTTCGTTGTGCCTCACGATTCAACGAGCAAGCGGTCCAGATTTAACGCCAGTGATCAAAGGTGATCCTTGTGTCATAACATCTCGTAATTGGTTCTCTGATATGATGAACGATTATGATGTTAAAACGATGAACGGCTTGATCTGTCTTACTTGCCTCGAACATACTCGTCTATTAAGATCAACGGTTGTGATCATTCTGATCGTTGAGAACAAACGAGCGGCTGCGATTAGTTCCTGAGCATCGAACTTAAGCAATTGATGAGACGGACAACTCGGATTATAATATCTTAACTGAATGGAGGAAGGGTCAGGATTAATATTTATGCCTCGAACTTAACCTATCTTACAAGATTATCTAATCTCAACCATCCAATCTTTTAACTATACTTCTCTGCATGACTCTCACCAGGTTTTGCAATTAGGTCCTTTCTTTTAATTTAGTTTTCATGCAAGTCCCTTGGCTGAGAGAGAGATACGAAATTCTCGTTAGGACCCTGACTCTTCTGATATTACAACTAGGTCCCTGGTCGAGAGAGAGATTATCCTTCAGTCCTTAATTTTTTTAAAAAAATTACTATTAGGTCCTTAATGATCCCAATTAGCACTAATTAGGGTATTTATCATTTTACTCTCTCTTTCCATAAGCAACCACATAATCTCCAATCACGATAACCTTCTCAAATTACAAATTAATCAAAGAGATCAATTAAAATATAAACTTTTATTAAAATAAATAAAAAATTCAGTTACATCCTATCCATAAGGACTTTTATTCGCCAACCAACCAAAGAAGTGAACTAATTAAAGGCTAATATAAACAAATTTATTCTCAGAAGAAACTCTAAATAAAATAAACCCTAAAGTTTGTGGATTTTACACAATGCTGAAGTCCAAATTTACTGGAACCCTACATGCTGAAGTCTTTATCGATTGGCTGAACGAGGTCGAGAGGATATTTGAGTACAAGGAGGTCCTTGATCGTCTGCATGGTGGGAGCAGCTGCAGCGTTCACGAGATCGGCAAGGCAAACCAAAGATCGCAGATTAGGACAAGATGAAGAAGAAGATGAAGGGGCACTCCTCCCCTTCGACTACACCCAAACCTTGTTTCAACGCCTTCATTCGTTGAGACAGGGCGCAAGATCAGTAGATGAGTACACAGAGGACTTCTACCAATTGATCGCGTGGAACGACGTATCCGAGATGGAGGAGCAACTATTGGCTCGATATCTGGGAGGTCTGCGCCAACCACTGCAGGATGTTCTTAGTCTACACATATTGTGGACTGTTTCGGAGGCATACAACTTGTCCTCATTGTTGAAAAGCAGCAGAAAAGAAGACCACCATTCAGGAGCGATCATAGTAGCCGGACAGCTCGCTCTCACGCACCTCGCCCGGTCCAACAAGCACTGTCAGGTAGTTCTAACTCTACTATTCATTGCTATAGATGTGGTGAGCATGGGCATAAATCACCCGAGTGTCAAAAACTTGCTAGTCAGAAGGGCAAGAACTTGATGATTGAAGAGATCGAGGTATCCTAGGTTGAGGAGGGTGAGGAACCAATTTATGATGATTATGGAGATGATGACAAGGCTGGTGACGTGCTGATTGGGGATGGACATGAGACCCTCGTTGTTCGTAAGAGTTTGCTGGCACCCAAGGATGAATCAAGGGATGACTGGCTGAGAAACAATATCTTCCACACCACCTGCACAGTGGCCGACAAGGTTTACAAGGTGATCATCGACAGCGGTAGTTGTGAGAACGTGGTGTCTGAAGATGTTGTCCATAAGTTGCAGTTGAAGATGGAGCGACATCCGAAGCCATACAATCTATCATGGCTGATCAAAGGTACCGAAGTAAAAGTAGATCAGCGATGTCTCGTTTTTTTCTCCATTGGGCAGAGGTACTTTGACAATGTATGGTGTGACGTCGTATCAATGGATGCTTTTCACCTACTACTGGGGCGACCATGGTAGTATGATCAGAGCGTAGTTCACGATGGAAGGAAGAATACTTCTTCCCTCAACATCAAGGGGAAAAGGATCGTGTTGGTACCTTAACGGGAAGAAAAGCCTCCTACCCCGGTAACCAATACTAACCTATTTTCTATGTCCAGATTTTTAAGCAGGATCGAGCAGGGCGATGTAGTCTATGCACTGCTACCTTATATGCATAGTGCCACGGACATGGATCCATATCTGCCAATAGAGGTACAACAATTGCTCCTGCAGTTCGCGGACATGATGCGAGAGGAACTTCCCCCGGGACTCCCACCTATGAGGGACATCCAATACCAGATAGATCTTGTCCTAGGATCGAGCTTGCGGAACCGACTGGTATACCGCCTCAGTCCCAAGGAGGCCGAGGAATTGCAGTGGCAAGTGGAGGAGTTATTAAGAAACGGCTACATCCGAGAGAGCATGAGTCCCTGTGCAGTTCCAACCCTGTTGGTGCCAAAGAAGGATGGCTCGTGGTGCATATGTATAAGTAGCCGAGCAATCAACAAAATCACCATCAAGTACCGCTACCCCATCCCCCGCTTGGATGACATGTTGGATCAGCTATCCCACTCAAAGTTCTTCTCAAAAATCGACCTGAAGAGTGGATACCACCAGATCAGAATACGGACTGGAGATGAGTGGAAGATGGCGTTTAAGACACAACATGGACTGTACGAGTAGATGGTGATTCCTTTTGGGTTGTCCAACGCCCCCAGCACGTTCATGCGATTTATACACCAGGTTTTGCGCCCGTTTATTGGCAAGTATGTGGTGGTCTATTTCGATGACATCCTCATCTATAGTCCGAGTTGGTCCTCACACTTTGACCACCTTGGCGCTATCTTTGAGTTGCTGAGAACGGAGCGCTTGTTCGTCAGCCGAAAGAAGTGTTCCTTCTTCACCACTTCTGTGACTTTCCTTGGCTTTGTTGTTTCTATTGATGGTGTTCATGAAGATCAATCAAAGATAGATGCGATCTTGGAGTAGCCCAGGTTAGGGACCTCGCATGATGTTAGAAGCTTTCATGGGCTGGCCTTGTTTTACAGAAGATTCATCCAAAACTTTAGCATGCTTGTTGCCCCCATCACAGAGTGTCTCAAGGGGCGTGATTTCAAGTGGACGGATGAGGCCGAAACTAGCTTCCACCTAGTCAAACAAAAGATGACTAAAGTACCTGTTTTAGTACTTCCAAACTTCGACAAAGTGTTCGAGGTCAACTTTGATGCATCTGGGATTGGTGTGGAAGGTGTTCTAAGACAATCCAGACGACTGGTAGCTTTCTTCAGCGAGAAACTGTCGGGGCCAAAGAAGAATTACTCCACTTATGACCTGGAGTTTTACGCCATAGTTCAGTCGCTGAAGCATTGGCGCCACTACCTCATACAGAAGGAGTTCATCTTGTTTACAGATCATGAGGCCCTGAAGTATATCAATGGCCAACACAAGCTGAGCAGGCGGCACGCTAAGTGGGTGGCGTACTTGTAGGAGTTTAACTTTACCTTGAAGCGTTAAGCAGGAAGCCTCAACCGTGTCGCAGATGCTTTGAGCCGTCGCAGTTCTCTTCTCACCACAACGAGAGCCAAAGTTGCAGGGTTTGAAGCCTTCACGGATATGAATGCGGATGATCTTTCCTTCGGGCGGATCCTTCAGGAGGTAACCGATGGGCATCATCACTATTTTATTTTGCATAACGGTTACTTTTTTCGTGGCCTGCAGCGGTGCATCCTTGACTGTTCATTGCGGCAGCAGATAATGAGCGAGCTCCATAATGAGGGGCACTTTGGTCATGATAAGACCTACGCCTTCATAGCTATAGACTTTTATTGGCCGAAGCTGTCGAGCAACGTGGCTCACTTTGTGGAGCGCTGCTTTGTGTGTTAGCGGGCCAAAGGAGTTCTCACCAACGCAGGCTTGTACACTCCCTTGCCAGTCCCTGAAGCCCCTTGGCTTGATGTCAGTATGGATTTTCTTCTGGGCCTTCCTCGTACCGAGCGGGCCTCAGATTCTATCATGGTGGTAGTTGACAGATTTTCCAAGATGGCTCATTTTGTAGCTTCTCGAAAGACTATGGATGCTACACGCATTGCACATCTTTACTTTCGAGAGGTTGTCCGCTTGCATGGTGTCCCTCGCTCCATCACATCCAATCGTGACACCAAGTTCGTCAACCTCTTTTGGAGAAGCTTGTGGGGGAAATTAAGGACGCAGTTGAACTTTAACAATGCATACCACCCCAAGACAAATGGTCAGGCTGAAGTGGTGAACCGAAAATTGGGTAACCTATTGAGGAGTTTGGTTGGAACTAAACCAAAGCAGTGGGATCTGGCACTACCTCAAGCTGAATTCGCCTACAATAGATCGAAGAATCGGACTACTGGCTTAAGCTCATTCGAGGTTGTCTATAGGAGGAACCCATCAGGAGTACTTGATTTGACCCCCATCCCTTTAGTTGGTGGTGTTCACCCATGAGCTGATGAGATGACTGAGCATCTTCGGGTTATTCATGAGCAGGTCAAGTTAGCTATTCAGAAGAGTCATACCAAGTACAAGGTGAATGCCGACAAACGGCGGCGTTAGGTGCTGTTCGATGAGGGCTACTTAGTGTGGGTTGTCCTCACTTGAGATCGCTTCCCCGTGGGTGAGTGTAACAAGCTCAAGGAACGGAAGATCGGACTCTATGAAGTCTTGTAGAAGATCAATGACAATGTATACTGGTTGCGCCTCCCCAGTCATTTGAAGACGTCAGACATCTTCAATGTGAAGCATCTGAGCCCTTGCTTTGTGGAGTCAACTGATACGAACTCGAGGGCGAGTTCTTTCCAACCCAGGGAGGCTGATGCAAGAGAGCTCGAGTCAGACGATGCCGAGCTATCTGATTGCACCATGAGAGCTTTGTCATACCATGACTTAGCGGACCAACGTAAATGCGGAAGGTGATCAAGCCAACTCGGATTTTTAGGAGTTATTGTAACACCCCAAACCCAATAGGGACACGAGTCACACCAGCCAGCCTAGGAGGGTGTCCTGAGCCCAAGGCTGTCAATTCTGCAAGCAGAGACTGCGGAATAAACTGGAGACGGTAAATAAAACATGTAATAAGTCTGGAGCTCATCCAAGAGACGAGTCTTATCTGATACAGCACTCCACAGACTACACGCCTGTGTCTAATCTCCAAAAATAAAATACAACAGTATACAGAGTGCGGAATAAGGAAGCTAATTTAGGACGCCAGAGCCAACTACGAGTCCTCACATCTCACCGGGTCTAGTCTCTACCCGGACTCCTCTCTGCTACCTGCACAAGATGGGTGAGAAAAAGGGACTGAGCTACAGAGCTCAGTGAAAGGTGACCCCTACTGTCGGGTCAAATAAGACCTGTGCATCCGAAAAATATAATCTTGTATATGGAAAATAATCTGTACTGATATACATGTAGAAAGATAGTAATGCATGTAAGTCTATGCATTATCTTCCCAATCAGGAAGATCATCTAATGCAATGTCCGAGGAAACCCGAAAAGTCATCAGTCACAAACATGCCTGACTATGCTTCAATGAGATGACTAGATATGTGAGCGTCTATCAAACAAAAATGCAACTTTGTAGGATCACTTGCTAAGATCTCAGATAAATAGCCGTGAGGTATCCCCCAATCTTGGCTGTATGTGAAGCCGTGAGGTTTCCCCCAATCTGGGTCTTCACTCGTGGTACCGAGCACCCCAAAGAGTTGGGAAAGGGTTTTAAGATAAATACATCTGAAAACAAGGTTTTGACGCTAGAAATTCGTTTTGAAAACAAGAAACACCTTTCCCCTACTCGGTATCACGCTGGTCTCAGCTCAACGGAGCCGCATCTGCATAGCAATGATCATCTAAACAGAATGCAAAAATCGATGCTCACATCATGTATCTATCTCAATGATCTACAGCTAATCATATGCAAAAAACATCAATTCTACAATAGCTGGAAATAAGCAAAATCATTCTCAAACCCGAGAATAAATCATAGCCGATAAATATATACTGAAAACACGATAAATCTTGAACAAACACGAGAATGTCCAGTAGGTCCATTCACCTGAAGTCCTAAGCAAGTCAAGTCTGGCTCGGACCTCCCGAAGACCCTAACTTGGCCTTCCCTTTACCTAGTAATCAAAATAAAACTATAATAAATACTAGTTCACAAATCATACTTCCTTAAGTAACAATTTTCTTCTAAACTCTCATGGGCCCAATGCAAAATACTTTATAGACCAATACCAACCAACTTAAAGCTCATTACTAAAGTATGAAGTATAACACCCATCATAACTTCTTACTCATTATCATTCACAATCAAAACAAGTGTGAATTAATAAACTAACATCAAGTAATGGTTTAATTGTATACTATTTCATTTAAGCATACTCACAAATACTTAACAAGCAAGAATGAAACTCATTTCGTATTTCTCTCCTTAAATCTTTGAATCCACTTCTTATACAAACTCACAACTTCAATCACTTGATAAACATGAGAACATATCATTAGCAAGACTGAACACATTACAATCTCTACTTAGAAATTCAAGCTCAAGCCCTATTAAACAAGCTAGTTAATACACCACAGCCCATTGAGTCATTTCATCAAACACTAGATCTACACAACCAAAATTCAGCATGAATTCCCCTCTTTAAACCTTACAGTTCCCAGATTAATACAAATATTCCAACAGGATCCACAACACCACCAACAACAGCATGGTCCTTAACAACAAGAACAACAACTCCAAAGCATGCTATTTAGGACTCAAAACTCCATTAGACATTTCATCGAACACATGATGGACATGACTAAGCTTCCCTTCAAAACATTTCTTTGAGTCATGGAGTCCCAAATTAATACAACCATACAATAACAATAACAACATCTTTATCAGTATTAACAACAACCATCACAAGAACAACAGCAACAACAATCAACAAACACCATCAATTACATAGCTAATCGAGCAAACATCATTGTAAATACAACACTAACTACAAATCAGCTCTCTGGCCAACCTGAATCTCATTAGGCACCGGAGTATCAACAGAAACTAGCCGGAGCTGGTCCTTGGACAGAGAATGCATGCCGTGGCCGGACCCCCTCGAGGCAGGGAGACAGGGGACTGAAACTCGGACCCAAGCCGGTGATGCACGTTGGTTCCATCCTCACCTAGACGCTGGGCTGATGTCGAGAAGAAGAAGCAGGAACTCTCAATCGGAATTCTCCTCAAAGTGGACGAACCCCAGTATGAAGAAACAGCCACCCCTCCTACCTCTCCTCTGCTTACTAGCGCCGAGGAGCTGCGTGGACACCTCTCTATCATCCCCACATGCACAGCGCCACGTCCTAATGGAGCTCCATCAAAATCACTTCTCACTGCCCCACCACCTTGCCCCACCGAAGCTGCTCACTCACCAATCACCATTCCTTTTCTAATTCCTCAAAACACCTCTGTTCCTTCTCCACCTCCTGCTCCCTCTCTTCTCTAATATGAACTGCTGATTTGGCCCGGCCCAATAGAAATCCAAAGCCCACACATGCTTATTCAAACTCTCTTGTCACATCCTTTACTATTAATACTAATAATCCCTACTCAATCTATTTTAACACCTAGGGCATTCACCACCATTTTATTCAATTTCAGTCATCCTCGTGATATTTAACATATAACACCCGTTATTACCACACTAAACACCGGCATTTATTTAATAGTTATACAATATTTACAAAGAAAACCGGGGCGTTACAGTTATCTGATTTGTTTAGTTATTTTAGAATTAGATAAGTTTTCTATTGAACCAAAATTTGCCAATATGGGCAGATTTGGATATGAAGATAGAATTTCCAGGTTATCTAGTTTAGTGTTTTTTAGCTATTTAAATCCAGCTTGTGGGTTGAATTTTATTTATTGATTATTGAGTTATATTTTCTTTTTTGAAGTTTCAGAGACTTTTCTTCTCTGTTTGTCTTCCCCTTTCTTGCTCTTTTGTCAATCCCCCATGTTACCACCGCCCGCAGGTTAATCACTACCCTGCCCGGCCTTAGTTGGTAGACCGACGTAAAGACGGAAGGTGATCAAGCCAAGTTCGGAATTGGGGAGCAATTTGGACATGTTTCGGTAAATCTGATTTGAACTCGGATTTTTAGGAGTTGTCTGATTTGTTTAGTTTTTTAAGAATTAGATAAATTTTTATATTGAACCAAAATTTGCCTATTTGGGCAAATTTGGATACGAAGATAGAATTTCTAGGTTATCTAGTTTAGTTTTTTTTAGCTATTTAAACCCGGCTTGTGGGTTGATTTTTATTGATTGATTATTGAGTTATATTTTCCCTTTGAAGTTTCAAAAACTTTTCTTCTATATTTGTCTTTCCCTTTCTTGCTCTTTTGTTAATCCCCCCCGGTTACCACCGCCCGCAGGTTAATTGTTATCCTGTCAGGCGTCAGTTGGTACCAGAGCTCATCATCTTCCTGGTAAGGTCATCATCGACATCAATGACTGGTGGTCGTGGTCGTTGGGTTGGACAGGTTCCGGCTGAGGAAGTCCGGTACCATAACCTGAGCGCCTTGGAGGCGATGAACAAGGATCTACAAAAGCAAGTCGCGGAGTTAACCCAACGCTTGATGATCAAGGATTTGCAAAGACAAGTCAAGAAATTATCAAGGCATCTGGCGGCGATCGATTTTGATCGTGGTTGTCGTGGGTAGTTTCTGGCTGAGGAAGTCCAACACCATAATCATAGCGATCAGAAGTTTGGCCAACCCATCTACGACGATGATGATGAGGAAGAGATCTCGCCCATCTTCAACGATGATGCGGAGGAGGAGATCTCGCCCATCTATGACGACTTTGAGGAGGAAATTGGTGAGCCCGAGGAGGAGATTGGTGAGCCCATCTATGACAATAATGGGGCTAGCATTGTATTGGCATCCCGATGGGAGGAAAACCCTCCTGGCCCGGTGAAACCAACACTACTAACCTATTTTCTGTCTCTAGGGTTTTGAGTGAGATCAAGCACGAAGATCTAGACCTACAAACAGAGGTGCAGTCGAACTCGGGGTCGAGTTTTTTCCAACACGGGGTGACTGATGCAGGATACTCCAGTCAAATGTTGGTGTCGGGTTGGCGGGTCAACGTAAATATAGGAAGTTATCGAGTCAATTCCAAGATTGGGCCGATTTTGGGTGTGGTTCGGTATTTTGGACATAACTTTGGCTACTGATATCAAAATCGCGCGTTCGACCCCAATTCGGAAAGCTCTTTATGGCGCGCATGACATGATGCTGTCATATTTGAGAGAATTTTAGTTATTATTTTCTATTTTTAGTAATATTTTATCCACCAAATTAGGGTTTTCGGTCTTTTTTCTATTTTTGGTAATATTTCATATGCCAAATTAGGATATTATTTGAATCCAATTTGATCTTGGATTTTTAGGAGTTATCTGATTTGTTTAGAGTTTTAAATTTAGATAAGTTTAGTTTTAAATAATAATTTGTCAATATTAGCAAATTTATATTGGATGATAAAGAATTTAGGTTAATCTTTTGAGGATATTTAACCCGGCTTGTGGGTTAGTTTTTCATTATTGAATTCTGAATAAAAGTATTTTTTTGAATTTCAGAGTATTTTCTCTGGTTCTTTTGGTTCTTCGTTTGTTCTTCCTTGCGGTCATTGGATCCGGCTAGCCCCCGAGATAATCGCTACCTCGCCCGGCGTAAGTTGGTGCAATCAGACAGCTCGGCATCGTCTGACTTGGGCTCTCCTGCATCAGCTTCTTCAAGGCTATTCTAAATTGGTGAACATCCACAAACTTAGTTCCCATACTCATATCTGGATCTTCTAAGTTCAATTCATATAATTATCCTTCAAAATCACTGATTTCATCAACATCTTCTCCGTCATCATCAGAAGAAGAGTCCATTAAATTGTGGTAGCTACTTTCTGATATGCAATCATCAAATATGTCAGAATCTTCTGGTACACCAACTCTACAAACTCCCCATCAAAGTTTGTCTCCATGAAATCACTAAGATTTGCTCCACTTTAAATCGTATGCTGAGTAGGACTTGTATTTATGCTATCAGGGACTATAGGGATACCTCTTATAATTGTAGAGCCTTGCATTGCTTGTCATCGTTGTGTGAAGTTTGTGGACAAACTTGCACAGATGTGCCATTTGGTGGATCTGTATCTTCAATTGACACATAAACATAGTATACATGTTTCTCTCTGTTAGCCTCAAAAATTGCATAAATATCAGAGTCATCAAATATACTAGCATAAAGGACTGGACAAGTATTGCAAACCCTCTATTTCAGAGATATCACATACTCACAACTTATTCTTGCCGATTCATAAGCATCTTCACTTAGCTTGATGAAGTTATAGTTATCACTAGAGACATATTGAGACTTTTGCTTTCCATTATAGTACTTAACTCTTCCACTATTCTTGATTGCTTTCCAGTAACCTCCATAGTAAAAATATGATCTTATATGGCTCTTCCATGATCAACATACAAATCTACACAATATAAACTATGAAAAGATTAATAATAATTAATAATAAACATTGCTCAACATATCATACTTAAGAAAAATACATAATATTTGGTTTAGTTGCTCAAAAATCACTGTGAATTGAATCTGAAAATACACCCTCTAACATTTCGTATTATTGTCAATTCAATTGGCTTGCATGCTTTCAATATTATTAATAATACACCCTCTAACATTTCGTATTTAGTTGCTCAAAAATCACTTGTGAATTGAATCTGAAAATAAAATGTTTAACCATAATTAATGGAGTTTATTGCTAATATGTACATCCTTAAATGATATATGAGCAAAAAATATCAACTCCAATTTATACAAATACACACTAATAACCACATTGACAAATTCATCATATATGCTTAGGCTATATAATAGCACATTCATGTAAAAAAATTTCAGATAGTGCAAAAAAAATACTTAAATATAAACAGAAAATGCTTTGACCACCTCCAACATTTCATATTATTTACTCCTCAAAAATAGCATGATCTTCACTTATGAAGTTATGAAATCATCACCCTCCCTCCTTTTCCCATTGTTGAAATAAAATACTCCATACTTGTGTTTTAAAACCATTAAGTCTGGCACCACAATACATGACAAAAACCAAGAACAACTTGCAATATAATAAATAAAATTTGAAGGGCTCAAAAGCAAAGTTTCATTATTATTCCATTTCACCCATCTCAAAATACTCCCTAAGTGAATTGAATTTGAAAAATACACCCTCCAACATTTCATATTATTATCAATACAACTAGCTTGCATGATTTCAATAGTTATACAGAGAAAAAAAGAAATCTTTAACCAAAGTTAATGGTGTTTATTGCTAAATGTACAACCTTAAATGATATATGAGCAAAATACTAACTCCAATTTATAGAGATACGTACTAATAACCACATTGACAAATTCATCCTATATGCTACCACAGTATATAATAGCACTTTCATGTGAAATTTTTTTCAAATGCAAAGAAATACTTAAATATAAAACAAAAAATGCTTTGACCCCCTCCTCTACATTAATGGTATTTCAAGGAAAAGAAGTCTAGGAGTTTGAATCATCTTCATAGAAGCATTTCTATTATATCAGTAACAATCTTGCTGGTAATCATTTGGAAAACAGGATATGAATTCATAGTAGATTTTCAAAGCCAAACATCAAATTAAATATAAATGGCTGCCATAATTCTAATGCAATAGCTTGAAATTCAGAATGATGCGAAAATTAAATTCTGGCAAACAAAGATAGTAACCCGGAAAAGGGAAAATCATATAATTTAGGGCAAATCATATAATTTCAACAATGTTGAAAACCTAATGCCTTAACCTCAAAGCTTTAAAGGTAGAGACAACAATTGTTTTCAACTTAGAAGTTATAAAGTTAGAAAATTTAAGATGGAAATCCTAGGGTTTCTTGGAAATTACATACCTTTCTAATGGCTGTGAATGGAGGCGGATGGAGCTCTGAGAAAAGTTGACCTTAAAGGCAGATAGAGGCGGATGGCTCTCTAAGAAAAGTTGTGAGCTTGAATGTGGATGGCTCTGAGAAAAGTTTCAACGATGTGACGATGAAGGTTTAGACAGCGGGGAACGTGTGAAAAACCATTGAAAAGGGTTTTATATAAATAAAGGGGTAAATTTGTCATTTTATATAAAGTATAACCTTAGGTTTATATTTAACCTTGGTTAGAACATAAAACTTTAATACAGGGGGTGGCAAGTAAAGAAAAGGAGGGGGTTATGGGCTATTATTGAAAAGTGAGAGGGTGGCAAGTAATTTAGCTATTTTTGAGGGGGTGCCAAGTAAAAATAATTAATGTTATTTAATATAAATGGGATGTTTAATGTTATTTGAGTGTAATTAAATTAATTAATTTATAATAATTATTTTTTAAAAATATTTAATATTAGGGTCTTACATGGATAATCCATGTCAACTTAATTTGGTCGAAATCCTCTTTTACCTACTGGAATCCCCTCAATACCATTGGGTGAAATAAAATCTATCTTTGGTACCAAAAAGAAACAAATTGAAATTCAGTGACTGAAGTGAGATAAGTGCATAGTTCGGTACCCCACCAAGATGTTTACCCAACGTTTATATACATTAGTTCTTGAAGCCCCGACCCAATTATGATGAGAATTCACCCCGAATCACTCGTATCTTTGTATTATTTGTTTACAGTTTGTTTTTTTGATCAATCATTTTATTCTTTATTTTTCGGATTCATTTTTCTTAAATGAGATCCGTTATTTTGTATTTATATCTAATAATGAATAATTATAAAATAATAAATATTTGTTTTTAAGAGTGGGATCTTCTAATGAGTGCTACAGTGTGTATTTGATTTTTTTTAAAAGTTGGGATTAAGTCTTCTCATAATTTCCAAGTGAAAACAATAAAAATTTGTATTTTTAAACTCAATAATTATTTAGAATAACCGATAGAGTTCAATAAGAAATAATATGAAAAAATTGTTATATTCGTAATTTTTATCCTTACAATTGCTTCGTGAATAGCCATACCAATATATAGGTCAAGTACCCTATTTGGTCCATGTATTATACCCACTCTACCCTCTAGCCCCTCGATTGTAATTTGTCCTCATGAGATCCTTGTATTATTAATAAAGAGGAAATTAAGTTCACCTTGCGACGGTCGTTCAGTTTTTGTCCCTCTTTGCTAACGTAGCATTTTTAAAGATTAAAATATCATAAAAACTTATTTTTAAAATTAAAAAATCTTTTTAATAAATCAAATCCAACAACCTCACTTAGAACCACTTCCGTTTCCTCCTCACGGTGTTAGACTCTCCTCCGACGAGCTAGAGAAACACCAGAACCTATCCTCCACCACCAAAACCACTAACACCACCACCAACTAATAGCACCACCAACAACAACATATGTAGGGATAGTTGTGGATGAGAGGTCCTCCTCCTCCAACATAGGCACCGCATTGATCTTGGATATGTTTTGAATCTCCATGCACGATGTGGTCAAGGAGCTTGATGTCCCGGGTCACATCTATATCCCTTCAAACGCTTTTTTCCTCGGCTTGATGCTCGACCTTCCTACACTCTATGTGAAGGTGGCTTCAGAGATAGAGGATGTGAACGATGTGGTGGATATCCCAGTCCTCCATTCAGCACCACCATCGTCAATTAATGCACGATTCTAAGTGTGGAGATAGGCAGCTGGGAAGTTATGAAATTTATTGCAAATCTTCATAAGTAAATTCATTACAAGCCTTTATGTGAAATTCATGCATAGTGTATACCGATGAAGGTTTAGTCGATTAATGTGTAGTTTTATTTTACTTCTAGTTTTTACATTTTTTTTTCTTTCGATTTTTTTCCTATGAGACACCTTGGACTCAAAGAAAATCTTCACGACAATCATATTCTCTAGTGACATTAGATAATCCATTGCAATATTCTTTTGACTTGATTTGCTAAGTATTATCTTCAATGACTCCAAGAGGTTTCGTGACACTAGTTTAAATTTCTGGCCCTTGTAACTCAGTTTATTAGTGGACAAATAAGAACTATATATAGGAACTGTGAAAATAAAAAACAGGGCAGTGCCCCTCTACTCATGGTGACAAAGTAAGCTCGGGGTTCTGCTCTATACCAGAGTGTCCCTTAGGTCGAAAAGTCCCTTATGAGCATGAACACCTTTATGTAGAGTTGTAATTCTCCAAGTAGTTAGGTGTTATGGTGCCTAATCAGCATGTGCATCCGAAAAGTTGGATTCATTAGGGATGCCCTACCGGGAATATAAAAATTTAAGAGAGAGAGAGAGAGAGAGAGAGAGAGAGAGAAGCATAGCCTTATGTGAATTTTTTTTTTATTGGGCTATTTGCTTTGACCCTAGAGTTCCAAGGAGCCTCTAAAGACCACTGAGGATATGATTGTCCTTTTAAGACTTGAGAATATGGTATGTGGAGTGAAAACTGCTCCATTTAGAGCTATACTGAAATGTGTCATGGGATTAATCTAAGTTCGATGGTTGAAATAAGAGAATACATATGTCAGTGGTGAGCTCTTGATTAAAGCAAAACTGTTTATTTTCTAGCCTGAGGTTAAATACTTATCACTTCTTTTATTTTTATTGTTTTGTTAGCTTGAGGACAAGCAAATGCTTAAGTATGGAGATATTTGATAAGTGTTTAAATGTCAATAATTTTATATCATATTCATCTACACTTTGCATGCTATTTGGAGGAAATATAGCCTACTGGTACTTAATTTGTGTTAATTTTGATTTACATGATAATAGAAGGCACAAGCAACAAAAGGAAGCGATTTGGCATCAACTGAGGCAAAAACCAGACGGGCAAGAGAGCAAACGGGTATATGTGCCCGTTTGAAGGACTTGAAGTCCATTTCAAGTGTCCAGGGGAGTACATGGGCAAGCACCTCCCCATGCATTTCTTGAGAGAAGAACCAGAAGATTTCCCGAGGGCCACATGGGCGCCCACACACCTGTGTAGGCCCCAGTTTGGCTCTTGGTTCATAGACAAAGATTTCTCAGTGGTGTATAGGCGCCCGTGTGGCGCGTATCTAGGCTGATCCAGATCCGAGTTTTTACATAAGTCGGCCCATGCGGCAAAACACGTCAAATATTTTCCAAACATGTGGAGCCCTATACATATAGATGATTAGTGTTTTGGAGAGCAACTCATATCATATAGTTTATCATCCTTGATCCTTTCTCTCGAATCTTCTATTCTACACCTTGGATCTTGGATCGGTGACAGTAAGGGATTGAAGGAAGGTCATCATAGCGAAACCATACATGCCGCCAATAGTGGAGGGAATAGCGTACCTTATTATGTTTATTTCCTCTGATTTTGTATTGGATTTGTGTTCCCCTATCATGCGGAACTAATTTGTTAGATACTTGGCCATGATGAACCTTCAGGTTAGGCTTTAGTTTGAGATATTGATTTTTATGATTGAATGATTGCTTTGTGTTTTGAGATTTATTGAGTGTTTTGTATTGCATTGGATATTTACATTGTGGCAACCCTAATTTCCAATAGGGTTCACCGGGGGAAGAAGCGAATGTCTCCCCATATGTAGATCTAGCTCAATAGAGAGAGTTATGAGTACAACGAGAGATCGGGTGTTACGGCGAGCGAATCCTTTAGATTTCTTATTCCCATAACTCTTCCAAGATATAGGTTCCCTAGAACGTTCATGCAATGAGGGTATTCGGTATGGATCGCCTTGAGAGAGGGATCTAATACATCTTAGGAACTCTTGGTCCAAAACCTTCCAATCGTCAATATAGAAATCTCTATCTATATATTTTAATAAGAACCCGGAGGGGATTCATTGCCCGAGTGTCTCCCTTCTATGATTGATTGCCCTCATGTTATCCTCCTGTTTTCGTGACTTCTTGTTCTTAGATCTTCTTAGCTTTAATAATATGATTAAGACACTATCCAATTTTGGATAGACTAGATAATAGGCGGATAGCTAGTACTAGTACTTCTCGATCTCTATGGGTTCGACATCCGACTCTTCTATAGTTCACTTTATTACTTGACAAGACCCGTACATGTGCGGTATTCACCACACATCAGGGGGAGGCCAATCAAAGGAAGGCACCAAAATTCCTTATGCAATCAAAGGTTTAGTTGATGCATAAATTTTAATTTGGCAAAGCATGGTAAAGTATTCTAAAAACTTAGTTAGAAAGAACATATATTTTGTTGTCAACACTACCAGGAAGATAATGTAAGCAGGTCAGTGAAATATAGTTTACTACAGTAAACGTTGGGACGTACATCAGGAATGTCGTGACGTTCTTAAAAACCAGTGAACAAATTTTTTTGAAGATTTTCATCACGACGTCCATAATTGAACATCTCGACATTAGTCCGTATTAGGGATTTATAGGGGCAATGATGACCATTCTCTTCATTTTTCATTCTTCTCTGCCGCCAACCCTTCTCCCTGTCGGTGTGTCTCCACCCTTCCCAAGGCCCAAAAACATTGTTTTTAGCATCTTCATTCATGTACAATTCGATGGTAAGTATTCCTACCCAATTTTTTTTAGTCTTCACAAAAAAAAACCCATGGGTGTGAATGTTTCATGTACTTAAATGTCTAATTACTATCTTATTGTGAATGAACTTGAGTAATTGGGAATGATTGTACAGATTTTGAACCTTCATGTTATAAGGAAAGACTTTGCCAAAATTTTTAACTTTTTGTAGACTCAGAAAATAAATGGCAAACCTGGATAAATTTTTCTGCCTTAATTGACTGAGTCTATGCCTTTGCCGATACTTGTACCAACCTTTGTAGTGTGCTTTAATGTTGGCGTGCTTGAATTTACTTTCCTCCACACTAATGCCTCTCCCTTGTAGGACACCATGATTCAACAGGTCAAAGCGATGAGAGCTTCCCCACTTTTTTTCCTATATAAATAGTACTGTTGGACATCGAGGCGCAATTATTTCTACCACCTTCCCCCTACATTTTTAGCATTAGTGGCCTAACACAATGAGGACAAGGACGAGGATGATGAGGGTACTGCTTCATAGGGGAGTGGTCTTCTGACCACCTTCTTTTTTTGTTTTCTACACATTTATTGTGTTTTTCTAGTGTCATCGGGGACGATGACTTATCTCAGTTGGGGGGGTGAGGTTTTATACACTGAAACTTATTTCATTTTGATATATATCTTGTCAGTTTCAATAAGTTTTTAATTTTTTTTGTACATATTGAAAATTTTTCCTGTATCATGTATAGTACACACCTCATGCATAGAAATTAAGAAGTTGATCTCCTACTTTATAGTGCATTTGACACCGGTAATATAGGAGGTCTGATTTTTTCAAACCTTAGGAAGATTACATCTTTATATACATTTGTGCATATAGAACTTCATGAATGATTTTAGTCTAGCTTGTATATTGTATAGAGAACATATATGCATTGGAGAATAGGGATAGGGTATAAACCTCTTAATAGTCGAGTAGGACTTGACACAAAGGGGAGTACATAGAAACTGGGGGTATAGGTGAACTCTAATCAAGGTAATTCTCTAATAATAATAATAATAATAATAATAATAATAATAATAATAATAATAATAATAATAATAATAATAATAATAAAAGAAAAAGAAAAAGAAAAAATTATAGTCTAATAAAAAGCATGCATAGTTGAATAAAGAGAGCACCTCAAGAGAGGAGCAATAGTCTGCCCTAGGAGTAGGGTCTTCCACTAGTAGAAAGTATTGATGAAAGACTGGACTTTATAGATTTGTGCTTCTAGTTCTATTCTCCCATCCATGTATCTATCTGTGTGACTTACAATCAGACTAAAGGCATTACACTTGTAGAATTCTAATACACAGTATAGAATATCTATTTATGATTTGTACTTTGTTTGAAATTTTTAGCCCCTCACTTATTGTGTCATGTTTCATATATTTTCATTGGCAAAGGAGATCTAACCCAAAGATATATGCTTGAGCTATTGTTTTGTATGCTTGATTGTCTATTGCTTGAGGACAATCAATAGTTTGAGTTTGGGTATGTGTTAGCTCTTAGAAGAGAGCTAATTTGAGGTCTTGTTATGCTAGGTTGAGAACGAAGATGGGCATTTAACGATGTATTTAAACACAAATATGGGTTCATTTGTATAAATTTTATCTCAACTAGCATGTACACTTGTTTTAGTGAATTTTTAAATGGAATGGATAAATTTATGCACTAATATAAGTTGTTTTTAGTATTGACAGATGATGACCAAGCTAGGGATGATCATGTGGCAAATGGATGGGTGTTCCATGACAAAGAAGCAACATTGGAGGAAGGGGAGAGGATTGCGGACATCTTAAAAGAGCAGCAGAGATCATAATTTCATTGGAAGAGTTATAGGACTCCAAACCCAATCTCCACCATTCATATAAAAGAAAAACAAGTCAGAAACACCGAGTTCAAATTTTAGATCAATTCGAGTTGAGTTGATCATCCGATCGGATACTTGATGATGACTGCGCTGGCTGAATCACTTGGACGTCGCGACATTCAAAACAATGTCGCGATGTAAATAATCAAAAGTAGACCCAAATTTCTCAAGTTTTCCATAATGTCGCGATGCTCTATCGGGCGTCACGACATAAAATATAAGACAAGATTATGGAATTCGTCGGCATTCACGGACGTCACGACATTATTTTTGGGGTTATAAAAGGAGGCAGAATCTTAGGGTTGAAGCATCTCATCTTGGGGCGGTGGACTAGAGCTCCAATATGACGATTCGGAGTGTTTAAAGTTCAAATCTAGCGGGGAGAGCCTCTAAACAAATTGGGAAACTATTTTTTATTGTTTTATTTTTGATTTACCTCTTCTTTGTATCGAATCATGGATGTTTGGGGTTTATGAATGCTATGACTTGATATCAATTTATTCTATATCTTGTATGCATGTTGTGAGTGGATGTGCCTATTTTCTCATGTATGTTGAATCATATGCTTGAAGGCAATGATAAATCTGTTGCCATTTATGCATAGACATATGTGTAGTGTGTAGTATTGGGAAAATAGGGTGTAAGTTCGATGTGAAAGACCTGAGTAATTACAGCATAGGCATATACCCATATGATCCACAATTATGGCATAGTATAGAGATCAGTAACGACTCACCCAACCCATGGCATATGCAGAAGGGATTGTAGGCATATTCCCTAGGCATAGAGAATTAGCATCGGTGCCTCCGGCACTTAAAGTTCCCTACTAGCCACTGATTAGCCCTCATCCATAGCAACACAGTCCTACAAGACATAGGAGAAAATATTTACAAGTTATAGGAGATATACAACCTTGGATTCTTTCATCTAGAGAAATCCCCTGCACCCTTTGTTACTTTCTTTTGCTTTCTTAAAACTTAAATAATCTTCCTCTGAATTAATTGATTGACTGACCAAACAAATTAGTAGGTTAGTGCTCATCTAGACCTAACAAGCCTTCCCTATGAATTTGACTCTGTACTTATCAAAATTATTACCTATGACTACGTACGTTTGCATGTGGAGGTTCAAGTGCTTGCACTTGTAGCCGCTAGTCAACAGTGGGCTCTGTGCCTCCTCCGTTGACTCTTTTGTCGGGTAGAGGAGGGACCAAATTCTTCTTGCCTCTTGGCATAGTCTGGGTCGACATAGCCTTTTGATCTTGGTCCCCATAGACGCCACAACCTATTAATGCCGAAAATACTCTCCTCCTTTAGATCAGAACCGATCTTCGATCAACGAGTGAAATTTGTAGTTGAGGGGGACTTCTGGTGGCCTTGATTATAGGATAAACCATCATCTATGAGAGTGTGAGAGTCTTTGGTCCTTTTCAGAGGACGCACGAACCGCCTCTCCTTCTTCAGCGGTCTGTACAATAGAAGTTTGGGGATCTTCTCCTATGGACAAGTCAGTCGATCAACTCCGGAAAGAGATAAAGCATAGAGATTGAGAGTGATTTTATGGTGGAGGATAGAGAAAGAGTATAGGGAATCAATTAGAGCAAAGCGGGGTGGATGAGAGGGAGAGTCCCAGCCAAGAGCTCGAGAGTAAGAGAATGAGGTCCCATTTCATGTCATTCTCCTCCCTTTTTATACCTTTCCGGCTACCCTTTATAGCCGGTAGCTTCTTGCCCAAGTTTCCCCTTGCTTGGGCACCAAGTAAGCTCCAGCAAAGCGCTAGCTGTGTGCTAGTGGGGTGCAAGCTCTATCGGAACCTTCCAGGGGCTTTGTCGGAGTTTTGGGCACTAGCCGGTGACTCTTTGGCCCCCTTTACTGGTTAGTTACTATTGGTATTCGATTAGAAGGTCCTTGCCTACGAGTTCTCCTCTGAATCGAGAGGGTGTCACCACGTGTGGTTTTATGTTGAGCTGCTCGGATTGCGCCACGTAGACAATCAGATTTTATCCATAACATATATGTATATATATATATATGTGTGTGTGTGTGTGTGTGTGTGTGTGTGTGTGTGTGTATGTATGTATGTATGTATCTATATGCTTCGTGCTAAAATAAGCTTCATGCTGAAATGAGTTATGACTTAGGAGATGAGGTCGGGTGCATACTACACATCGATGCTTGTTGATATACATTGTTGAGTATATGTTTATGATGTGATACTGGTGATGTTTTATTGAATTTTCCATGTGTATTCTGTATGCTTGGCATATTAACTGGATTATAAATATGAACACTAACCAACATGAGTTCCTTGATTTCATTATAATTACGACCAACTTTTGCAGTATGATTCTATACATGAAATTGTATTACTTTCTTATGATATATAACCTTAAGGAGATGTTTTCTCTCACTAAGCTTGCAAAAGCTCACTACTCTCCTCTATTAGTTCATAGATACAACCCCGGATAGAGGTCAAGGAACTTCTAAGTGAGGCATGTTCCAGATTTTTAATTTTGTATGAGACTATAGTAGGCTCTGAGCCATTTGTATGGTTTAGTAATATTATGCACGTGAAATCTTGGGTGAAGTTTTGATTGTGCACTCTAATATATATGTAACTATCTTGTAGACATACACCTATTGCAGATATCTTTATATGACATAATGTGTTTTGGATTCTATATTCGTACTGTTATTTGAGGATATGGTGGCAACTTAAGATAGCATGACAACGACTGAGTGTGGTGGGCCCCGTCCCGATAGACAGTTAGATAGGCTAAGGACTGATACCATAAGCTCCCCCGCTTAACGTCGGATTAAGCGTCCTTCGGAGGAGCAACCTCATCCGATTAAAAAATCCCATAGCCCAACCGAAGACCCTGGCGGCCCTTACAACCCCAAGTAGCTTAGGACCTGGACATTTCTGGGGAGTTGGTCCCCAAAAGTTGTTGTCGTTAGGTGATTCTGCAGGTTGATTCAGATGCCGAGCCGGACACGCCCACTGTCGTATAAACCCCCACAGCTTCGAAGTTAGGATGCTCATCTTCTTCTAAGGGCAACCTCCTGGTCTTTAGCACTATTGAGGTGAAATCTCTTTACAGTTGATTTAGTCGAGGCCTTCAAGACCATCTCTTTAGAGTCAAGCTTTGCAACTTTAGAAGGTCTCAACAACAAAGAGTTAGCTTCGTGGCTAACTCTATCAGAGAAGAAGCTAGGGTAATTCCTTTGTATTGCTTTGATTTTTGGTATCTTCTATTTAGTTGCTAACATTATGTTTTTCTATGGTGTAATCCGACCTTCTCATGGCTCACATGGCCAAGCGGTTGTGAGAGAATGCCATACTTAGGGGCCCCACTAAGGAGCTGCTAAAGAAGGTCGAGGCCGACCTGACCTAGACTAAGACGGAGACCTCAGAGCTTCAACTTCAAATAACTGACCTATAAACTAGAGTGAAAGCTCTAGAGAAAGTGGTCGCGACTGAAAAGAACAGGAGACTCTAAGCTCTTAATGAAATAAGGAGTGGTTGTGACCTTCTAGAAGCCTCATAAGTGTATGCTCATCACTTAAAGGAGGAACTAGAAGCCGTGACATGCTGAGTTGCTACGAAAACTGCAGAGAAGGCCGTGACTGAGTTCAAGGACACCGACGAGTAGCATGAAGAATTTCTCACTTTAGACAAGGAAGCGGTGAAAAAATTCAAGGATCCCCAAGATTTCTCAAAGTTCTCGGAGGAGCTTCATTCCTTTGCCACACAAAGGGTATCAAAGTTTAAGAACTTGTAGGAATTCGAAGACAAAGTCAGTGACCTCACTGTCGGGGGTACTGAGGATGATTTCACGATCCTTAGAGGGATCATCTTTGAACATCCAGTGTTGGACATCACCTTTCTAGATTTCGAGGATGCTCTTTAGTATCTTTCCTTAACTCTTATCGACAATGCCAGTCAAGTCAAAGTCGAGGTTGAAGCAATGCCCGAGGTTCGAACTCCAACTGTGGTCGAGGCGCCTCCAAACACTTCTCAAGAATAACCAGTGTATTTTGTACATTTTGTTTTTCTTCTTTGTACCTGTACTTTATATAAGGTTCATTTAATCAATAAAGAAAGAACTTTTGACTTACCTGTTGTATTCTTCCTTCCTTGAATGAATGAATGAATGAATGAATGAAGGTCTTGTTTTTTCCTTTCTTCGAGCTAATCCAACCTGATTTCCGAAATTTCACCAAGTGTTGAATTTCTTTAGTAGTTGACTTTTAAACTTGACTCCTGCTAGCCCTACCGATTTTGAAGTGCAGTAGTCTTCCAAGCCTTGGTGATTCATACTTCCAAACATTACCATGACAGATATGAATGGAGAGCTTATTTCTCCGAGCTCAAACAAGATGGCTTGCATCTTGTGTAGGATAGGGGCAATCAAGTCCTTTTGGTCTTCATCTCGAGTCTTGAAAAAGAAAAAAAAACCAACATATCTTATGGGCTTTAAAGATAACCCCAGAAAGAGGGAAGATAATCCGAACCCAAAGTATCAATGTCGTGCCCTAAAAAAGGCACAATGAAAAGGGGTGAATGATCGAGCCCTAAAAAGGGTTGTCCGAGTCAAGGTTGTCAAGGTTTTAGTAATCAACCACTACATGCCCTAAAAAGGGACGAGGGCAATTTGAATCCCTGGCGATTAAATCCATTTCAAGGTCACAACAGTTTTAGCAATCAATCTTTGCATGCCCTAAAAAGGGATGAGGATGATATGATCCCTTATGACCGAATCTATGCTATGAAAAAGGCCAAATACTCGAGCCCTACAAAGGGTTCTCCAAGTCAAGGTCGTTAAGGTTTTTGTAATCAACCTCTGCGTGCCCTAAAAGGGGACGAGGATGATCTAATCCCTTAGGACCGAATCTGTGCCCTTAAAAGGGCTAAATGGTCGAGCCCTGAAAAGGGTCATCTGAGTCGAGGTTGTTAGGGTTTTAACAATCAACCTCTGCATGCCCTTTAGGGGATAGGGCGATATGATCCTTGGCGATCGAATCTATGTGGAGATCCTATTGGTTTTAGTAATCAATCTCTATGTGCTCTGAAAGGGGGCGGGGACGATTTGATCCCTTATGACCAAATCCGTGCCCTAAAAGGATTAAATGGTTGAGCCCTTAAAGAACGCCTTAGGAGGGTCATTCGAGTTGAAACCTTTGGGGTTTTAGCAATCAACCTCTGTGTGTCTTGAAAACTTAATCCATGTTCCATGTCAAGATCCTGAGGGTTTTAGCGATCAATCTCTGTATAATTTAAAAGAGAACGATGATGATCTGATCCCTCAGGACGGAATTTGTACCTTGGAAAGGGAAAGGGGCTCCTACATGCAATGATGATCTATATGCCCAGGTCTAAAATAAGTGAGGACTCTTGATATTAGGTCCTAATCAATAATTGTCTTAAAATACATGCAAAATGGCGGTGGATTGATTCTAGAAAGAGTCTTAAAGTGATTATTGATAGTATTTCCTCAGATGCTCTACATGAAAAGATCTTTTAAGCAATCGGCTCCCCCCCTAACCCCACTTCCCCCAACCAAAGTCAATCAGATTGTATCTGCCAGGTCAAGAACCTCCTGCGATTGCATAGGGTCCTTTAAAAATATGGTGTCGGTCGAGCTTCCAATTTTGATGAGGACACGTTTGATCTCAAACTTGTTGATTGTGGCATTGACCATCAGAGCGTCATCCCAGGGTGATGGATTCCCACGAGGTCATCGTTAGAGAATGTAATCGGCTATGTAACACAAGGTTTCTTCCTCAGTTGATTGATAAGTGTTTATTTGAGCTATATTTCGTATCATGTTATGCATGTTTATTATGAGTTTTTAGAGGAGTTTCGGCCCACCGATACTTAAAAAAGGTTTATTTTTGTAAACAGGGCAAAATATGGAGACTCCGGAGAAATGGAAGCGTTTGGAGAAGATTTCGGGCCAGAACAGGACAAAAGAGAGTGAAGACCCAGGCCATACGGAGTCCCATACGGACCCGTATGAACCTGGGCAGAAAGGACCTCGACTCCAACCTCGTATGAGACCTCGTATGGGTCCATACGGAGTCCCATACGGACTGACAGTACCTCGTATGCAACAACCTGTGAACACATACGGACCTCCATACGGGTCCGTATGAAAGTCCATATGGCGTAAGTTTCCAGCGACGATTTGATCCGCCCAGGGGCAGAAACGGAAAAGACCCCAAAACCCTAGCAACAACTATAAAAGGAGAGGCCTAATTAGGTTTTGGGGGATCTTGCCTCTTGATTAGAGATTGGAGAGAAAGAGAGCTAGAGAAGGAGCCTCATTATCATCTTCTTCCCCAACTTGGAGGAGAGGGCATCGGAGGGGTTCCTCATCTTGAAGCTCTAGAAGGCGAGAAGGAAGGGCGAGCAAGCGAAGGATCCACTTATCTTCATCAATAGGGAGTTTTTTTTTGAGAACCATGTTTTCGACTTCCTTCATTGTTATGGATTGTTACCCTCCATTGATGGAGGGCTAATTTCTTGATGCTTGGGTGTAGATGAACCTTTGGATGCTATTTTAATTGAATTAGTGTTTCTATGTTAATTGCTTGCATGATTTCATTAGGTCTATTGGATGATTTGTATTGAGGTAGTAGTCTCTCTACGTTGCGAGAGCCCTGAGAGATTATTGTTGTCCATGTGGGGGAAGACGTGAATGCCTCCCCACGTGTAGACTTTCTCCAATAGAGAGGATTAGGAGTACACCGGGAGCCCGGGTACTAAGGAGGGCGATTCTTCTATATTGTTTATTCCCTTAATCTTCCCAATTAGGTCGAGACATCATCGGTGAGGGTATTAAATTAGTAACTCATCTCTGGTGGAGAGAGTGAAGACACATTAGGTACTTTGGCCAATGAATTATCAAGCATTGACATAGCTTACACTAATTAATCTCATCAAATCCAAAGGGGATTCGAACACCCAAGTATCCCTTTCTTGATTGAATTTCTCTAAGTTTTAATCGATTGTGCAATTGCAATTTCTATTTTCTAGGTTTAGAATTAGTTGTTAATCACCCAACTTCCGATCGACTAGATAATAAATAAATAGATAGTACTAGTATTTCCCTTCTCCCTGAGGATCGATAACCCGACTTCAAGTCCACTTTACTACTTGATTCGACCCGTACACTTGCGGTTAGAATGCATCAAGTTTTCGGCGCCGTTGCCGGGGAGATTTTAGGATTACTAGGAAATCTAGGAGTTTATTAAATTAGTCATTTTATCCTTTTGCACTTTATCTTTTACCTTGACTTATGTGTTTTGTGATTACTGATTTCTCTCAATCTTTTATTGCAAGGTTTTGGTATATGACCCTAAAGAACTCTAAGGACATTGTTGAGGCCGATAGGGAAATTGAACGGACTTTTCACAGAAGGTTGAGAGAAGTGGAGGGATCAAATCCAGGACCCTCTTCGGGGTCAGAGAACTCCACACCTACTGAAGGCAGTTTGGGAGTTAGAGAGATCCCCGTCATGGCGGAGAGACGACTTACATTATCTAAGTATGAGAGGTCTCACTACACGGAGGAGGAATTCAGTGTGCATCCTCCTAATGTGAACATGAATAACTTCAAGATCAAGCCGAGCACTATGACTATAATCCAGAATTCAGTCCAGTTTGATGGAAGGCTGGATGAAGATCCTCACGCTCACATTGCCAAGTTTGTTCAGATTTGTAACATGTTCAAGATTAATGGGGTATCCGATGACGCCATTCGTTTGAGATTGTTCCCCTTCAGTTTAAGAGAAGGAGCTTATAGGGTGCTGAACTCACTTCCATTGGGATCTATTCGTACATGGGCCGAGATGCTTGACAAGTTCCTTGGGCGGTACTTCCCACCTAGCAAGGCCGCGAAGCTTAGATTGGACATCTCTTCTTTTAAGCAAGGGCCCAATGAGTCATTCTATGAAGCTTATGAGAGGTACAAAGACCTCCTCCGGCGTTGCCCTCAACATGGGTTGGACGATTGTGCCAAAGTACGAACCTTCTACCATGGACTAGATGATGCAACATGACATTTAGTGGATGCGGCCGCCGGAGGCTCTCTTGGAAACAAATATCCCGATGACGCCGAGAAGATTTTTGAAGACATGGCTAGCAATGAAGCCCATTGGTCTACTCGTGGGAAACAAGTTAAATTGGTGAACTCCTTAAATGAAACCAATACAATTGATGTAGCCCTTGCGGAGAAGTTGGACATCTTGACAAGAAAGATCGAGGCATTGACCATCGGTAGTCCTTCAAAGCCGTCTCCGGTGTTATCTTGCAATACTTGTGGTGGCGGGCATGACACGACAAGTTGCCTAATTATGAGCATAGAGAATCTCACCATGGAGCAAATACAACACTTGAACAACAATCAAGGGCAACCGGGAGGGCAATACAGAGCCTTTGCACCCAAGTGGAACCACCCGGGTTGGCATACAGAAATCCTCAAGGGGCGCAATACCCGCCGGGTTTCCAACACCCACCGAAGCCACAAGAGAGGAAGCAAAGCGTGGAGGAAATGATGTTGAAGATTATGCAAGATAATCAAGCAACTATCCGAGGTCTACAAGTCATAGTGCAGAATTTAGAGAATCAAATGGGCCAAATGGCCAAGACACTTTCTGAAAGGCCGCAAGGAAGTTTGCCTAGCAATACGGAGACAAACCCACGTGAGCAATGTAAAGCGATCACGTTGAGGAGTGGCAAAGAACTTGACCTTCCGGTGGAGAAGCCCCAAGAAAAAAAATTCAAGTGAAAAAGACACACCGGTGCCTGTGGCTACTCCCAATGTAGAGAAGAAAGATAAAGAAGAAGCCACACCTATTCCTCCATACCAACCAAAAATCCCTTATCCGGCAAGGTTGAAAAAGGATAAGGAAGATGCCCAATTTGCAAAGTTCACAAGCATGTTAAAGCAACTACAAATTAGCTTGTCATTGGTGGATGTCCTAGCCCAGATGCCGAAGTATGCAAAATTCATAAAGGACCTCTTATCCAACAAGAAGAAACTGGAGGAAGTGGGTGCCGTCACTCTCAATGCCCAATGTTCGGCCGTCTTGCAACACAATGTACCCAAGAAACTCAAGGATCCGGGGAGTTTCATTGTCCCATGCACACTTGGTGAAGGGATCACTAAGAAGGCGTTGGCGGATTCGGGAGCAAGTATTAATGTGATGCCTTACAACTTGTACATGAAGCTTGGGCTTGATAATCCAAAGCCGACGGGGATGACACTTCAATTGGCGGACCGGTCTGTGAAGAGGCCCAAGGGCTTAGCCGAAGATGTCCTCATCAAGATTAATGATTTTGTATTTCCGGCCGATTTTGTTCTTTTGGATGTCGATACAATGTAGATGTACCCATCATCCTCGGGCGTCCTTTCTTGCTACCGCTCAAGCACTTGAAGATCATGCCCAAGGGAAGCTTGCACTAAGAGTGGGAGATCAAGAAGTGGTCTTCCGAATACCCGAGGCAATGCGACACACCATGGCCCAAGATGACACATCTTATAGTGTGGACGACATCGATCTAATCACCTCTAGTTGTATGGCGGATCTCTTGATGATAACTTCCTCGCATGAAAAAGTGGAGGAAGAAATTGAAGAAACCAAGGTCAAGAAGCCAAAGAAGAAAAAGCACAAGAAGTATAGAAAAGAATGGAGGCCAATAAGAAAAGAGCCACTAGTGCCACTCATCACCATGGAAGAACCAAACTTGGAGCCGAACGATTGCTCTAACTGCACCAAATGGGGAAGGTATTTATTCGACAAACTTTTCAATAGGAAGCACGGAGGAAGCCCCAAGGTATTTGAACCTCCATAAGGTAGGTTGAAGGTACGTCAAGCTAGTGACGTTAAACAAGCGCTTCTTGGGAGGCAACCCAAGCATTAAAATTTTCTTGCTTTTAGTTTTATTTTTGTTTCAATTCTAGATAGGATTAGTTACTATTAGTGTTTGAAATAAATGATTGAATATCTCATACACATTTGTGCATGCTGTTGAATGCTTAGAATTGCCCTAAAATCTTAATTATAATTATGCCGAGCAAAGGGGAGCATGGACACAACCTGGAGGGGCCGTGTAAGCCAATCTCCAGGTGCATACGGGGTACCATACGGTTTCTCATACGGGCTGCTATCAGTCCTATAACCCAGCCTGTGGGGTCATACGGGACTCCATATGGACCCGTATGGAGGTCCGTATGAAATCGGCTGAAGAGGCGCGATATGAAGTGTTTCAAGTAAAACGCCACACCCCCTCACCTTCTTTATAAACCTAGCCGCGCTTCCTCCATCCCCCACTCCTTTTTGCTCCGGCGACTCTACTTTCTTAGTTTCGGGCATCAATTCACCCTAGGTACGCATCTACACTCTTCTTTTATGGATTAAAATCGTATTTTTCATGTTTAGAAACCTAGGAGTTATGGATTGATTGACATAAGGATTACATTGTATTTTTGGCTTGGATTGCATGTTTGTCACGGTTAAATCTCTATTTTATGCATGTATAGCATATTAGGGGTGTTGTAGATGAGCGATTTGATGTAAAGAAGGCCAAAAACCACAATGGCCGTCGTCTTGCCCGCGGCCAGGTCCATACGGACCTTTCACAGGCTGTATGAGACCCCGTATGGGGGCAACTTTGGCCACTTTTGTGCAACTTTTGTGGAATTCCATATCTTTTGAATTGCACTAACACCCCTTTCAATTTTCTTGTAGACATGCCGAAGCGAAAGATCTTAGCGTCCAAGAAAAGGAAGACCACCGGGGGAAGTTCCTCCACCGGAGCACCTCAGTTTACCGACGAGGTGTTCCAGGCCCGCTATCGTCGCCTATCCTCCCGGAGGTTTGGTCGTACCCGGGTGATCGACTGGGGCGTCTGCTCCCAGTTGGGCATCACGGATCGTGTCCGGGAGATGAATTCTTTTGGCGGGTGGGACCGTATCTTCTCACTTGACCACGAGGTCTTTAGAGGACCCACCCTAGAGGTCCTTAGCACCTTCGAGGTGGACCACAACACAATAGGGGAGAAGAAGCACACCGCCATCACTTTCCAGCTATTCGGGAGGCAGCACCAGATGAGCTACACCCAGTTCTCCCTCCATATGGGTCTATACGAACGCGAGTACACTTACGAGAGGGAGTACGATCGTCTACTTACCTCCTTCCCCGAGCGCACTATTTCTTCTTCCCAGTACTGGCTCCAGTTGGGCGAGCGCTACAACAACAACAAGGCGTCCCTGATGGCCGACCCGGTAAACCGATACATCCACGCCCTACTCAGTCGCACGATCGCCGGTCGTAGCGACAACTGTGGGGTGGTCATCGTCACGGAGCGCCTCTTCCTCTACAGCTTGATCGAGAGAGTGCCAATCCACCTGGGATACGCACTCGCCGACTACCTGAGCAGCCAGGGGCAGAACATCAAGCTGACAGACATCCATGCCGGGCCGTATATCACCAGACTCATCATGGGCATGGGCCTTGAGGCCGAGCTGGAGGGAGAGACGCCTCTACAGCTGGTTACACCACTGGACATGACCACACTCGTCCAGATGAGGCTTGTCCGAAGCACCGGTGGGCGTTACACCTTGATCGGCCCGCCATCCGACACTACTGACTAGGAGGCATCAGACTCCGCCTCTGAGGACTCGGCACCCGAGGAGCCGGCCGGACAGCGCCCGCATGCACCTAGGAGCCGCTCAGCACGCATGGAGGACCAGCTTGTGGTTATCCGTACCACTCAGGAGACACTCTTGGAGGAGCACCGTCAGATGAGGGAGCAGCTCATCGAGCTTTCCCTCTTTATCCGCGAGCATCCAGCCTTTGCACCTCCTCCACCTCCAGCACCAGTAGATGATGAGCCAGCAGCAAACATTTGAGCTTTCTTTCATTTATTTCAAGACTATGTTTATTTTCTATTTTCATGCATCTTTGTACTTATTAGCAAGGGCATCACCCTGCTACCCTATCCATTTTATTATCATTGGTGGATCCTTTATTTCATACTTTTGTGTAGAATTAATTATTCTTCCTTCGCAGATGGAAAACGGATCAATACTCCCCAAGTTTCAAGGACCCATCGATTCGAGCTGAACAACCAAATCCACTATATTTTTAGGGGAGTTTTAGTTCACCCTTCTTCACACTTGATTATTTTTGATACATTGAGGACAATGTAGGTTTTCAAAGTGGGGATGGGTGGCTACTTATCTCGTTTTAGAATTATTGCAAATCTTTAAGTGTGGAGATAAGTGGCCATTATTAGCATTAATTGAAAATCTTTATAGCATGCATGATATGTGTAATTAGGGCCTTGTCGAGAAATCACTTTGACATGTTTTTACTCCTAGTACACCATCACATGCTAGATTTTTGAAATTTCTCTGTTGAAATACCATGGGCATTAGAGACAATCCTTGTGACAATCATGACTGTTAGGGACAATAGATAACCCATTGCCGTGTTCTTTTGACTTTAATAGCTAAACATTGTTTTCAATGGCTCCAAGAGGTTTCGTGGCACTAGTTCGAATTTGTTAAACCCCTCATAATATACATAGTGGACAAGTATCATAGCTGTACACAATAACCGTTAATTAATAAAGACGGCGTTCCGATGCTTTTAGAGACAAAGTAGGTTGGGGTCCCGGCTCCTAATCAGAGTGCTCCTCAATTCGAAAAGTCACTACTTAGTATGAACACCCATGGGTGGAGTTGTAACCGCCTAAGTAGCTAAGGGTTCGGGTGCCTAATCAGCATGGATCCTCTGCAAAAAGGAGGAGCTACACTCCACCTTGATCTTCAGTAAGGGAAAGTCGGATCTAAAAGATACCCTACCCGTTAAAAAAAAAAAAGTGTGTATAAAGTTGTTTGATTATAGTTCTTGTGAACTTGTCCACCATTAATCTAATAGGGGGATAATTCTTTTGATCTGAGGGCCTCAAGGACCCTCTAGAGTCCACTGAAGGCATGTTTGTCTTGCTAAGACATTAGAACACGGCATGTGGAGTGAACAAGCTTCTGTCCAGATCTTTAATGAAATATCACGTAATCAACCTAGACCCTGGTGTAGATATAGGAGAACACATCATGATGGTGTACTTGGAATAAAATTCACACATCATTTCTATGACACATGGCCGAACACTTATCTTCTTTTATTGATTTCTTTTCTTTGCTTGAGGACAAACAAACCTTTAAGTGTGGAGATGTGTGATAAGTGTTTATTTGAGCTATATTTCGTATCATATTATACATGTTTATTATGAGTTTTTAGAGGAGTTTCGGCCCACCGATACTTAAAAAAGGTTTATTTTTGTAAACAGGGCAAAATATGGAGACTCCGGGGAAAAGGAAGCGTTTGGAGAAGATTTCGGGCCAGAACAGGACAAAAGAGAGTGAAGACCCAGGCCATACGGAGTCCCATACGGACCCGTATGAACCTGGGCAGAAAGGACCTCGACTCCAACCTCGTATGAGACCTCGTATGGGTCCATACGGAGTCCCATACGGACTGACAGTACCCCGTATGCAACAACCTGTGAACTCATACGGACCTCCATACGGGTCCGTATGAAAGTCCATATGGCGTAAGTTTCCAGCGACGATTTGATCCGCCCAGGGGCAGAAACGGAAAAGACCCCAAAACCCTAGCAACAACTATAAAAGGAGAGGCCTAATTAGGTTTTGGGGGATCTTGCCTCTTGATTAGAGATTAGAGAGAAAGAGAGCTAGAGAAGGAGCCTCATCATCATCTTCTTCCCCAACTTGGAGGAGAGGGCATCGGAGGGGTTCCTCATCTCGAAGCTCTAGAAGGCGAGAAGGAAGGGCGAGCAAGCGAAGGATCCACTTATCTTCATCAATAGGGAGTTTTTATTTGAGAACCATGTTTTCGACTTCCTTCATTGTTATGGATTGTTACCCTCCATTGATGGAGGGCTAATTTCTTGATGCTTGGGTGTAGATGAACCTTTGGATGCTATTTTAATTGAATTAGTGTTTCTATGTTAATTGCTTGCATGATTTCATTAGGTCTATTGGATGATTTGTATTGAGGTAGTAGTCTCTCTACGTTGCGAGAGCCCTGAGAGATTATTGTTATCAATGTGGGGGAAGACGTGAATGCCTCCCCACGTGTAGACTTTCTCTAATAGAGAGGATTAGGAGTACACCGGGAGCTCGGGTACTAAGGAGGGCGATTCTTCTATATTGTTTATTCCCTTAATCTTCCCAATTAGGTCGAGACATCATCGGTGAGGGTATTAAATTAGTAACTCATCTCTGGTGGAGAGAGTGAAGACACATTAGGTACTTTGGCCAATGAATTATCAAGCATTGACATAGCTTACACTAATTAATCTCATCAAATCCAAAGGGGATTCGAACACCCAAGTATCCCTTTCTTGATTGAATTTCTCTAAGTTTTAATCGATTGTGCAATTTCAATTTCTATTTTCTAGGTTTAGAATTAGTTGTTAATCACCCAACTTCCGATCGACTAGATAATAGATAAATAGGTAGTACTAGTATTTCCCTTCTCCCTGAGGATCGATAACCCGACTTCAAGTCCACTTTACTACTTGATTCGACCCGTACACTTGCGGTTAGAAAGCATCATTGATCATTTCAAACAAACATCAACACTGAACTACTTTCGCCTCGACTAGTCAGGAGTCCAGCAATTCAGTAGATGACCCCAACAGAAGGTCGGCCTTCTTTTGGGAAGACAGACCTTTCTATTGGTCTCTTCGAAGATATTGGGAGAGGTGTCCTCATTTGTCAAGTCCTCGATCTCATCTTTCAGTTGTATACATACACTCCTCGATGTCATGACCCTGATCATAATGGAACCTACAGTTTTTCTTTACAGTTTTTCGGCCTCGAGTGAATTTTGATATATTTCTATCCGCAAGTGTAAGGAGTCGCTCAAGTAGGAAAGTACCCAAATGTAGGGTAGTCAAATCCATAGGGATCGACAACTAGTACTAACTAGAACTCTATTACCTAGCCTAAAAAGATATGTGGTGATCTAATCCTAACTAAAAAAATCTAAAGAGACTACGGTGAGCATTTGACAAACCTAGGGTTTTAATCAATGCAGAGAGCATGGTACCTCGGATCACTATCCCCCTACGAATCCCTTGTTAATTAATTTCCTCGCACTAGCTACTTAGTTGATCTATTCATGGACCGTGGAGAACCCTAAATTAGTTTGACTCCGATCTCTTAGGACAACCAAACCCTAGTCCCATACAACGACTTTGGCATATCATCGCATTATCATTATTGAGTGTTCTATGGTTCCTAGTATTAGGTTTTACCCTAATCCGGAGAATGAGTTGGTGTTGCGTTAACAACACGGCAAATCACCCAAGCTCTCAGTGTGCGCCTCCTCCCCTCCCCCTGACCTAGCTTGTCCGCGATCTCTCGTCATGTATCGAGGAATTCTAATTATGTGATCGGTACTTTCGCACTATCAAACCACAAGCATTCTGCACGCATAGATAATTCATAGAAATAATCAAGAAAGGACAACCTAGTATTAAAAAGAGGAAAAAGTCACAAGTTCATCCTAAGGTTCAAGGACCCAAGGCACCACAAGGGGTTTAGCCTCTCATACTAAGAAAACCTAGCACAAGATTTAAAGGAGAAGACATGATAAAGACATAAGAATTACTCCCCGAGTCGATGTCTTCTCCGCCTTCAATCTCCACCGAAACCCTAACCGTCAGCCGAAAAGTCGCCGAAGGCTGGTTCGCCAAAAGTTGTTCCCAAAAGTCGCATTGGCCGCCCCTTTTATAGACCTCGAAACTCTAGATGCACCACTATACAAATCTAAGCACGCCTGTGCATCTCCTTCTGCAACGTGGTGTATGCGGCCTTCTAGAATCCGAAGAGATACACGAGCAAGTGCACACCCGTGCAATTGGCCGTGCATGTCTTTGTATCTCTGAGCACGTTCTGGTTTTGACGCTGCAGTTGTCCTATCATCTGCACGGGTGTGTACACGGCCGTGTACTTGGCTTTTAGCTCTTTTCGATCTGAATTACTCCATATTTCACTTCTTTTGTTCCAAGTACCTGTTTTCCTACTCAATCATAAAAAAATACCCAAAAGAGCACTAAAATAGAGAAACCTATGCGAAAGAATCAAGTAAAGTGCATGAAAATATGTATAATTATGCACTCTTCGAATTTCATCTTGGTAGGCCACTTAATGATCCACTCATTTTGGATCTGTATGTGGATTTCTCCTTGGCTGGTATTTAGCGGGGCATAATTGCGGAAATGAGCAACTTCTCTTTTATGATTTCTCCTCTATTTCATGGAACATTCTTGAGGTTCTTGGCTTTGATTTTGTTCCCTCCTGGGTTTTTTTTTTTTTGTTTGACTTCTTCTAGCATTACCGCTTGAATCTCCTCAGTGTTGATGCACTTTTCGGCTTTGGCCAGGAGCGTAGGAATCCGAGCACTCATGCTTGGGATGGAGCCTTCGATGGTCAAGTCAGAGCTCCGAGAGAAAGAGGGAGAGATTTTCATAAGAGAGATTTCAGAGAAGAGTTTTTCGGTCTTTTACCAAGTGGGCTGGCGATCTCCTTTTATAGCTTGCTAACTTGATTCGTCAGATTTTGGCACCTTTGCAGATTCTATCTTAACAGTATAAATTATGCCATGTGTCCATGGTTATTTTCACCCCATAACATAGGTAAATATCTAAATATAAAAAATAAAAAATATATAGATGTATATAAGTATTAAAATAAAAAAGCTTGTAATAATAAACTTGGAAATAAACGTCAAGAATACAATTGGTTGAAACAGTTCTCTACATTGAATATCAAACAAACTCTATGTACCAGCATTGGTTTATCATCATGCAACCTTTACGACAAGTAAAATTTTGAGATTGAATCTGAAACAAAAGTGGAAAATGAAAACCATAATCCATGTACCAAAAATGTGCAGCTATTTGCTGTTTGTCTGACTTGGATTTCTTATACACAATTATAAAACAGTAGTCATGATTTGGAAACCAAGTAAAAGATCATCTTCATTGTTTCATACATTGCCTCTAAAGATGATTGATTATATAAATATACAAATCCCCGGATTGATAGTTAGGTTCTTGTTTTCAGAAAAAGAAATCTGCATATATCTGCATAATTAGCCGCGGGTGTGTTCAGGACTCATCTTTGTCGTCTTCCTCTCACTGAAGCTAAGGGTTGATCCTAAGCTCGGGAAACAGCAATTTGAGCTTCTTCTCTCCTTTCTATGTTTTGTATCTCTGTTTGGAGTCATTGCTTCACTGCCACAGACTGAACTAGCTCCAGAGAAATAGGGAGTTCCGATGGCTGATTTTGGAGGATGCTCACCATAAAGTCTGTTAGCATATTGCTCCCTGTTAGGTGCCACATTGTCCTTGACATTTTGCTTATTATCAATCTGTTCACTGTACAAGGATTCTTGAAGAAGGTCTGCGAGTTTTTTCTTTTTATTGGTAGGAGAAGGTTCGGCGTTGGAGTTAGGAAAACCACTGCCGATAGGAGCTTTGTTCTGGGGAGTTGTCCCAGGAGTCCCAAATTGATAGTTTGGAGTACTGCCTCGTGACGGAGTGAAATCTGCACAAAAAATGTTTAGTAAGTGTTAGGTTCTAAACTATCAGAGCTTTCAATCTTTGTTAATCAAAATGCAAAAGGATTACAGAAATGATTTACGATAAATTATCAATAACCATATAACCTCCATTAACACTGTAAAAATCTTCACAATCAGAATCTAACCAAGCCCGTGAATCAAAGAAGATTTCCTCCTTGCTGCCTGCTCAGTCATAAACAAGTAAACCATCATATAAATGTTCATATGTTTTCAAATCATAACCACAAGCTGTAGATGCAAAGAATTGAATGTTCATATGTTCTCAAAGAACTCGAAAAGAAAAAAAGTGGAGTCAGAGTCTCAGACCATCAGTAAACAAAAATGCTATCCTGAAAGCTTACAGAAACATGTTTTATCTTCTTAAAGGAATAGCAAGCTATAAAAAGAAGGAAAAATTGAAAGAAAAAAGTTGAAGCGGGTCATATTTTCTAGTAGATAATCGTTTTTGCTTTAACAATATAATTCACTCCCTTGAATTACTCCAAAAGTAGAAACAAATTCTGCTATACTTGCACATCAAAAATCTATGAACTGGGTCATTGTATTATTTCTTATTAGTCTGCTAAACCAAACTAAAATGCTTATTATAGTGAATTATGATGTCCAAAGTTTGATATCATAAATTGATGCAGACTTGAGTCTTGACCAACCAGACATATTTAAAAAAATATAAACAAGCTTAGTTTGTTCCAACTCAACATAGATAAACCTTGTCTCACATCAGCCCTCAGTTTAAAAAATGATAAAGAAAAAAAAAACAAAAAACAAAAAACAATCAGACTACAATTTCAATGGCACTACTATAATTGGTTTCAATTCATAATCATCAAGATGTGACACCAAATTTAGGTCCTGGTAGGGCCCAAGCCATAGACTAGTCAATAAAAATCAATCACTAAAAATGACAGATACTTGTTCATCTTTATCAATAGTTGACAAAAAAACTGTAGTTTGAGTGGGACTTTAGCCATCAACCAGTCATTAGAATTCAAATATCTAATGCATGCAACAGGCTTTGCGACGAAAATAACAATTGATTCCTCATCTAAGTCGATGGGCATGGCCGCATGGCATTCTTTGAAGTCAAAGAGACAAAAAGCATGATATTATGTAATAAAAAAAATGAAAAGAAGATATAGATTGAAGAAAAATAGATGCAAAGAAAGAGAAAGCTTTCCTCTATTTCCCTCAGTACTTCCCTGAAAGAAAATGAAAAAAAAAGAAGGAAGCATGAACATTAAAGATGGATATGATGGATTGGTGAGATCATAAATATAGCACCAAACCAACATATCCCCACAACTCTTTTGCATTTCAGACAATTTGGGGAAGTATGGGATATTTTGGAAACTTCAATATATGTGGTAGGCAACTGGTAAGTGGAGCATCACCAGCAACAAACTCAACAATTCTAAAATAAATAAATTAGAGAGGCTGAAAGCCAAAAAAAAAAAAAACAAAAAATTTTAAAAAAAATAAAAGAAAAAAACGTTGATCCCAGTGAGCCATCCCTATGTTTTCCTTACAATCTCTTGAAGAAAAGTAGAGCAATATTAAAATTCTGGAATATTAATCATTCAGCAAAACATGGTAAATATTAAACATTATATTTTTTAAAAAATCTTTATAATATCTTTTCCATGGCTTTAAGCAATAAAGCATTGAATCTTTCTGTTTTTTTATCCCTCCGCAGCAAAACCATAAAATCCTTTATGTCAAAAAAACCATAAATCCAAAAACCAAGAAAAGAAAGAAGGAATCTTTCCGTTCGGAAAAGGATCATACCATAATCCGTGCTCCTAAAACTAAGCGCAGGCTCCAAGTTCCCAACTTGGATCTCCCCATTCAGAGACTTTTTCTTGGTTAGAGATGAAACGAAGAGCTTCTTGGCCTTGGAACCAAGTCCCAGATGGAATCTCATGCCTGCAATCTGGGAACTTTATACACCCTATTAAAACTCAGAGTCCTAAGAACAAACGCTCCTGGTTTCAAAACCCAGAAATCATTGTTCCTATGAAATTGCAAGAAAAAAAAAACAGCAAAAAGGTTGCTCTATTAGCTTCAAAACCATCACGCGTTAAAAGCAAAGCTACCATACTGTTAAAGTTCAAAATAAACCACAGACCTTTTTTCAATTTCTGAACTGCAATCAAGAGCTTGCTTCTAAGAACTCTGAGGAGTTCTGGAGAGAGAGAGAGAGAGAGAGAGAGAGAGAATATTAAAGTGAAGATATTGGCGGAAGGGTCCACCAGAAATAATAGAGTTTTCCATTTAATTTTTGGCCAATTTGGGAAAAAAAGAAAGAAAATTTGCATAATTACGGTTGTTTATTTTAAAATATTTGTCAAAATGATATGCCAGCATTTAAAAAAGATTATGATGAAATTACCATTTCAAACCTCATAATAAGAATTTTTTTTCTGAAAAATCCAAGATGAAATGGTTTGGGCTTCATACTAAATAAATATAAAATGAGTAAGGGTTCCATCACATTACCGCCTGGGTGTGAGGGAGTATAGACACGGGTTCTCACATCATATACGGGTGTGGGCAAAGAAGTTAGTCATACCATATCGGCACCCGGATGTGGTAATAGATAGGTGTTGTTGATGCTCAAAACGGGAAGGATCTCGCGACCTGTTTCCCGGTCAGAGTTCAGTGGACAAAAGTGGATATTGAGGTTGTAAGGATCATGACTACAAGCTTTCCGATGGCCTGGGACTCTTAGAAAAGGTGGCAATCGCCGGTTAGGGCCTTCTTGTTCCTGCAAAACAAAGAAGTCTAGGGGCTCTTCCCTTAGACGCTCAAGTTAGTTGGGTGGAAGATGATCCCTCGAGAGTGGGTGAAGATCCCTCTCTTATACCTGAGAGGCTGCCTCAGCGGTCATTGGCCAGGGGGTCGCTTGTGACCCTAGGGTCAGGTTACTATCGGGGGGTGGGGGGCTCTTGTCTGTAGTGCGTGGTGCTCTGCTCTATACAGGCGCGTGTCTTTGTATAGGGGATGTCCCCGCAACCATTCGTGCAGCCAGATGTTCCTTTGTCAAAGGGTACTGGTGGAATCACCCCGTGCCCCTTCGAGAAAGATTGGGAGGCAGGAGTGGTCCCGTGGCTCTATCCCTCCTTGGGTAGCGCCATGCGTCCATGCGTCAATTTCCCTCATAACACTTGCCCCCAGCTCCCTAGGTCGGCAGGCTCCCAGCCTGGTTTGGCTTGGGGAGTTAAGTCGTCGATGGATTGAGGTGTTTCACCTCCCTTGTAATCCTTTCGCTTGCGAGACTTTCCTTAGATTTAGAGGTGATGAGAGTGGGCTTTACACCACTGGAAGCGATGGTTTCTTTAGTTACTACCTTTCTTAGTAAGGTGAAAGATCTCAGCTTTTTCCATCGGGAGAGTCACTTCGACATTCCTCCTCCCCCGTCTTCTTTCGAGAGGGCAAACCGCCCCCCACTAGGGGAGCTGGCGGTTTATTTGGAGTTTTTTGGAGCGGGGATTCGTTTCCTTTTGCATCCCTTCTTCCGGGAGGTGCTCAGGATCTACAAGTTGTGCCAATCTCAACTTCATCCCTACTATTGGAGGACTCTGTACTGGTTCGCTATTATCCTTCACTGCTTTGGCTTTCCTCCTTCCACTCGTCTCTTTTGCCTCCTTTTCTTCCTAAGAAGGGCTCCAGAGTTAAGGGATTGGTTTTGTTTTGACCTGTGGGATAAGACACACATGAATTTGCTTTTTTTGAAGCTTATGAAGTGGAGTCGTCTTTTGTGTTTGTCTCCTACGGAGACAACTAGGACGTCCCTTCCTTGTGGAGCTTATCTTTCACGGATCAAGACTACGTTGCCATAGTGTCCGAAAGCGAGGAAAGGTTGCTTTCAATTTTTCACAGGCTTGGTGTTTGCCCAGAGACTCGAGTGCAAGTACTCAAGCCTCCGCACGCAAGCGTACGTGGCCGCAAGAAATAACCGGTGAGTACCGGGTCGAAATCCCAAGGGAATGGTGAAGATTTCTTATGCTTGAAGAAGTGAACGAAAAACTAGATAAACGATGTATTATGAGTGTTGATGTAAAGTGTGTGTTTTGTAATAAACTTGTGTCGAATGTGAGTTGGTATGCGAACAGATGATTTAGAAAGAGGGGTAATTTCTCAGAAGGAAGGACTAGGGTTGTAGAGGATACTAGATTTGTATAGGATTTTTCTCTAAGGATTGCTATACTCCATTGAAGATAGAAGTGGGTGTATGTGTGATTAAGTATGTGCTTCTGTGTACTCCGGGTGCATCATACAAGACCTTATGTCTAAGGATCATGCACCGATGTCCATGTGTCTATGGTACGATCAGTGCATTATAGGACAACAACTAATCACTACCGAGGAAGTGCCTACCCTGATGTCTCAGAGATAGGCCACAACGGTGTCACGCCGTCCACCCAATTCCTCTATTCTACTCATAAGTCTAGATGTCTCATAGGGCTTGGAGTTGAGAATACTCAATGTTTTTCAACGATTGAGGGATACAAAGAATAGATTCAAAGGCACTTCCATACAATGAGATAAAAGCAATCCAAAGATAGTTAATATCAAATCATAGCATCCAATACAACCCTAGATGAAGAGTTTAAGCTCCCATTGTCATTGAAACATTAACAACAATGAAAGGTAGTAAACAAACATCTATATGTTCCATAGATATATTTAAAGACATTCAGAACAAAGGAATGAAGATCCCCCTCATAAATGATCGCTTTCCAGCTCCAAGGGGCTGGAAATCGCCTTCTGGACCTTAACTGCGCTTTTCAGCTGCCACCCAACGAAGATAATCCAACCCTAGCTTTCACTCAACTTTTATAGTCCCGTAGTCGACATCGCGATGTGATAATTGCGACATCGCGATGTCCTCTGGGACATCGCGATCTGATGTGTGAGCTTCTAAGCGCCCCCAGACTGCTGAAGACATCGCGATGCTCATTTCATGACATCGCGATGTAACATCGCGATGTTCCCAGAGAACATCGCGATCTGATAAACCTTGATTTTAAGCTCTCAGATGCCTCAAGACATCGCGATGTCTCAAACTCGACATCGCGATGTTGACCCTTTATATGCTCAGTTAGACCTGTTGCAACACATTTCATTTGCTTTAGTATTTATCTTTACAAACAGGTCTAAAATATCGTAAAAATGCATATCAGGTCATTCGCACAACAGATAACGGAATTTAGAGCAAAGATATAATTGATTCGATTATAAACTCTCATTTTCACTCTAAATTCCCCAATAATTACTTGGTAGAATAGCTCATATTCGAGAGCTATCACACCCCCAAACTTGAATTATTGCTTGTCCTCAAGCAATGAACATTAAATATCAAACAAGCAATCTTTCGCCATTGTATTTAGCTAGTGTTGATCACTACGACTTGTGTTCTTCAATGCAATATGACATCATAGGCAATAAGTTGCACACATATCAAACAAGAGAATTTCCATACAGCGTGATTACACTTTGCGTAGGAATTATTGAAATGAAATGGTTTAAGCTTCATGATGAACAAAAAGATACACACATGCAAGAGGGACTAGAATTAGAAGCATACAACTTTCTAGCTAGATTTTCACCACTCTCCACTCGAGAAGACCTTACTCTTGAGGCAGGCTATTGCTCGCATCTTATAGTGCTTTTTTTATTAAGATTTATTAGTTCAAACTCAAACTTCTCTCTTTTATTTATTTATTTATTTATTTTTGAGATAATATTTATTTATGTTAAAGGTAGGGCATCCGAAAAGGATCCGACTTCCTTTTCAACTTGAGAAAGTAATCACTTTAATGCGAGCTCACCTGTACCCTCAATTTCTACGTACTTCCCTAAGTTTCGAGTGTTACTTAGCCGCCATGAGTTCTATACCCTAATTCAAGTCTCTAATGCATATGTGTCACTTAAGAGTTCATCGTTAAGCTTCCGTCATTCAAGAATGCATATAAAATTTCCAAGGGTCAGTGCAGTGATTAAAATTTCTCTTGTTTGATATGTGCACTTTCTCTATGTTCATGATGCCCTATGCGGTCAACAATTAAGTGATGAACCTATTAACAGTATGTGCAATGTGAGTGTGATATAGTACATGCATCCATAGCGAAATTTGTTTCTCTTCATGCAGTCATAACAAAAGTGAACCCAAGGTCATATGATTTCCCTGCTAGAGAATCGACTCTTTCTCACCCCCAAACTTAAGATGATCATTGTCCCCGATGATTGATAAGAAAGTAAACGAAATAAAATTTGGGGGAAAAGAATTGAATTTGTTGGTTAGTCGAATACTCCCCTGGTCGGTTGAGTTCATCATAATGCGGAGGTTGCGTGCTTCTACATGTGCTCATATCAATTTGTGCCGATCTAAGCTCCCCTAAACTTGATCTGCACAAAGCATATGAGGGGGTAAACTCCATATCCTACAAGAATAAAAACAAAATACGATGAAGATAGAGATACTCATTCTTGGGTTGCCTCCCAAGCAACGCTAATTTTAAAGTCTTTAGCTAGACTCAAGAGTAGGTGTCATCCAGGCAGAAGGGAGGGGTTAACCTCCCTTTGGTTGTCAGTTTCATCATCCAATGCTGTTTCCTGTGCGTCTTGTTGTTTCGTTGTAAGACAATCATGGATCAACCATTTCTTTTCTTTTGAGTCTCGACTCCCTTCTTCATACATTGCAATCAGATCTAAAATGGATAAAGATGGACCTGCTTCAGCTGATGAGATAACATTAAACACCCGTTGCTTATCTCCATGTTTCAAGGTGATCTCCCCTTTTGGCAAATCAAACATTGCTCCTCCAGTGAGTAAAATGGGTCGACCGAAGATGATGGGGGCATCCTTATCGGCATCGTAATCTAGGACTACAAAATCCGCTGGATAAATGAAGTCATCAATACGGACCAACACATCTTCTACTATTCCACATGGAGTGGCAATAGATCGGTCGGCTAATTGCAATGTAAGACTTGTATTTTGGAGGTCTCCCAAACCCAATTTATTGTAGACAGTAAGAGGCATAAGATTTACACTGGCCCCAAGATCACAAAGTGCATAGCCTGTAAAGTCCCTTCCTATATGACACAGAAGTAGGTAGCATCCGGGGTCCTTCAACTTCGGGGGGAGGTTTCTTTGAAGAACCAAACTGCATTCTTCAGTCACGGCAATAGATTCCACATGCCCAAGTTTCTTCTTGTGGGCCAAGAATTCCTTCATGAATTTGGCATAATTTGGCATGTGCTCTAAGGCTTCGGAGAAGGGGATTGTCACATGGAGTTGCTTAAATCTCTCCATAAATCGCTCATACTGCATCCCAAAGGAGTGGTTCTTCAACCGTTGAGGAAATGATGGTGGTGGTAAAGGTGGGACCCCCTCTTCTTTCTCCTTCAATTTTGGCTCTTGGGATTTCTCCTTATCTTCAACCAATGCCTCTAAAGAATCACTCGGTTTCGACTGTGATAACTGCTTTCCACTGCTCAACATGACTGCATTTACATGCCCTTGATCTTCCTTTCTTGGATTTTTGTCAGTGTCTCTTGGCAAACTTCCTGACGGCCGGGATCTCATCTCATTTCCCATCTGCCCCATTTGTGTCTCAAGATTTTTTATGGCATTTCCTTGCGCCTGGAAGTTGGTTAGACATTCGGCCATGAATTGATCAAATTTTTCTTCTAAGGTGGGCTTCTTCTCCAACGGTCTACTTTGATTGAAGTAGCCCGGTTGGCCATAGCGGGGTTCTCCTTGATAACTTGAAGAGGGATTTGTCTTCCAACTAGGATTCTAGTTCGAAGAAAAGTTAGGAGAGTTTCCCCTAAAATTGTTGCCGATCGCATTGACTTCCTCAAAGGCCACTGGTGGGGCCATATGTGTCAAGTCCTGGAGGGTTGACTGCATTGACATGCTACTGATAAAAGATGCCATTTCTTCAATCTTTGATTCCAAACAGGATAACTTCGCTTGCACATCGGGTGTTCGAGTCTCACCCTGAATGCTTGCGACTTTCCTTTGAGGTTCCCTCTCAGTGGGTTGTCACTGGCTACTATTTACAGCTACTGTTTCCAGTAATTCATAACATTCATCTGCTGGCTTGATAGTGAATGCACCACCGGCGGCCGCATCTAAAATGGCTCGATTACTACTTCCCATGCCATTGTAGAAAGAAGGGACCAGATGCCATTTGGTTAGCCCATGATGTGGACATAGCCTCTGCAGGCCCTTAAATCGATTCCATGCCTCGGACAGTGTTTCCCCTTCCCTTTGTGCAAATCCGGTGAGCTCATTTCTAATCTTCACTGTTTTGGCCGGTGGAAAGAATCTAAGGAGAAATTTCTGTCTCAAGTCCTCCCAAGTGTTGATAGACGCACTGGGCAATGAATACAACCACTCCTTGGCAATATCTCTAATTGAGAAGGGGAATAACTTCAGTCGGATAGCATCTTCAGAAATTCCAGCTCTTTTGAAATTATCAGTAATTTCCAAGAAATTTCTGATGTGGATTTGGAATGCCCGAAAATTGTCCTGCATTCTGAAGCATCTGAATCATGGAGTTCTTAATTTCAAAATGGGAATCTGGCCCAGTGGGTTTCACGATGCTTGATTGGTGGCCATCAGAAAGAGGGATGGAGTATTCATATAGCGGACGGTTATCTCTTCCTTGGTCCATGGTGTTAGACCCTGAAGAACTTCCTTCTCCTTGATGGGCCCGCTTCTCCTTCCTCAATTCCCTTAACGTTCTCTCAATTTCTGGATCAAAAGGGACTGCAGGTGAGTCACTCATACACTGAAAGGAAAAATAAGGCTCTTGGTGAGTTGCTACACAATATGGAATCACAAACTTTCGCAAACAACACTTTGTACGAAAAGGACTACAAAGACAAAACTCTACTGATGCATCTATATATATATAAGAAGAAAAATTTCACACCATTCCCCGGCAACGGCGCCAAAAACTTGTTTGCCCAAAGACTCGAGTGCAAGCACTCAAGCCTCCGCACGCAAGCGTACGTGGCCGCAACTAATAACCGGTGAGTACCGGGTCGAAATCCCAAGGGAACGGTGAAGATTTCTTATGCTTGAAGAAGTGAACGAAAAACTAGATAAACGATGTATTATGAGTGTTGATGTAAAGTGTGTGTTTTGTAATAAACTTGTGTCGAATGTGAGTTGGTATGCGAACAGATGATTTAAAAAGAGGGGTAATTTCTCAGAAGGAAGGACTAGGGTTGTAGAGGATACTAGATTTGTATAAGATTTTTCTCTAAGGATTGCTATACTCCATTGAAGATAGAAGTGGGTGTATGTCTGATTAAGTATGTGCTTCTGTGCACTCCGGGTGCATCATACAAGACCTTATTTCTAAGGATCATGCACCGATGTCCATGTGTCTATGATATGATCGGTACATTATAGGACAACAACTAATCACTACCGAGGAAGTGCCTACCCTGATGTCTCAGAGATAGGCCACAACGGTGTCACGCCGTCCACCCAATTCCTCTATTCTACTCATAAGTCTAGATGTCTCATAGGGCTTGGAGTTGAGAATACTCAATGTCTTTTAACGATTGAGGTATACAAAGAATAGATTCAAAGGCACTTCCATACAATGAGATAAAAGCAATCCAAAGATAGTTAATATCAAATCATAGCATCCAATACACCCCTAGATGAAGAGTTTCAGCTCCCATTGTCATTGAAACATTAAAAACAATGAAAGCTTGTAAACAAACATCTATATGTTCCATAGATATATTTAAAGACATTCAGAACAAAGGAATGAAAATCCCCCTCATAAATGATCGCTTTCCAGCTCCAAGGGGCTGGAAATAACCTTCTGGACCTTAGCTGCGCTTTTCAGCCGCCACCCAACCAAGATAGTCCAACCCTAGCTTTCACTCAACTTTTATAGTCCCGCAGTCGACATCGCGATGTAATAATTACGACATCGCGATGTCCTCTGGGACATCGCGATCTGATGTGTGAGCTTCTAAGCGCCCCCAGACTGCCGAAGACATAGCGATGCTCATTTCATGACATCGCGATGTAACATGAGAACATCGCGATCTGATAAACCTTGATTTTGAGCTCTCAGATGCCTCAAGACATTGCGATGGCTCAAACTCGACATCGTGATATTGACCCTTGATATGCTCAGTTAGACCTGTTGCAACACATTTCATTTGCTTTAGTATTTATCTTTACAAACAGGTGTAAAATATCGTAAAAATGCATATCAGGTCATTCACACAACAAATAACGGAATTTAGAGCAAAGATATAATTGATTCGATTATAAACTCTCATTTTCACTCTAAATTCCCCAATAATTACTTGGTAGAATAGCTCATATTCGAGAGCTATCACTTGGCCCTTAGGACCTTTCCCATCCTATACAGGCTTTTGTCCTCCACATAGTTGGATTATCCTCCATAAGTATTCCCTTCTTTGCCATTATTTTTTCCAAAGATGCGCTTGTCCGCTGCATCTCATCCCACATCTTTTCTTTACACAGGTGCCCCTAGTACAAGGCTATTTGCTGAGGACAGTGAGATGAGAGGTGAGACCTACCCATTGTGCTCATGCAGTCCTTCTAGCTGGAGGGGATGGTTGTCTCTCTGGGAATAGATAGAGAGGTGAGGGAGGACGATTGCTTCCTTAATTCCTTTGCCCTAGAGAAGCTGAGTCAACCACAGTGGGGTAGATTAGCCCCCTTAGCCATCATTGCCCCTCCAAAACTGGCCTTACTACATAAACTGCTCGCCTCGAGGCGGTCATCCTCCGCAGCCCCTCCGGCTCTGGAGGGGAAGGCGCCGCCCGTCGATGGTCTGCCCTGCAGGGCGCCAAGGCCCCTGAGGACACCAGGACATCCACCTTGGAGATCCTCTTGGGGCCTTTTGATGCGCAAAATCCACAAGTATACAGGTCGTATAAAGTAATAAAGTGGACTAAGAAGTTGGGTATCGATCCTCAGGGTGAAGGAAGTACTAGTACCCACTATTCATCTATTATCTAGTCGATCCAAATATTTGTGATTGTAATCTAAACCTAAAATTAAGAAATTGAAAACACAAGAGATGGGGGATCAAATCAACCTTGATGGCAATCAAACATGAATAGGGGATACTTGAGTAATGAATTCTCCTTGGATTTATGTTGTAAAGATGGATGAAGCTCTCTATGTTGATACTTGGTAGAATCTTGGCCAAGGGTTCCTAAGGTGCTTTCACTCCCTCTCTCGAGGTGAATTACTAATCCTAGTATCCTTACTGATGATGTTCTTGGGAACCTAATTCTTGGAAAGATTGTGGGAATAAGACATCTTAAAGACTCGCCCTCCTTAGTACCCGACCTCTTGGTGTACTCACAATCTTCTATATTAGGGATGGTCTACACATGGAGAGGCACTCGCTTCTTCCCCATATGGACTATGAATATCTCATCAGGCTCTCCCAACGTAGAGGGATTAACATGCATTAAAACATCCAATCGGCTCAATAGATTCAACCAAACATTCAAATATAGAGAAACAACATCAATTAATCCATAATCCAAGGGTTCATCATACCCAAGTATCTACAAAATTAGTTCTTCATGAAAGGAGAACAACAATCCATTGCAAAGATAAAGCAAATCAAAAGATTTATGATAAAGAAGGCTATTGCTTGATTCCTCCTCTAATCTCTTGCCCTTCTCTTCCTCCAAGGGTTGGTGAGGCAAATCCCAAATCCCTAATCAAGGATTCTCCTCTCCTAAGCTGGCTCTCCTCTCTAAAGCCCTAATTATATACCCCATTTTAGAGTTTTAGAGTGTCATTTACCATTCTGCCCCTGCTTGGGTCGGCAAACTGCTGGAAACTTACGATATACGGGTGTTCATACATGCCGTATACGGGCTATATAGATTTTAATTTGACTTATATAACCATATGTCAGACCGTATAACATCCCGTATGGCTTCATGAGGGGTATTATATGGCCCTGGGAGATTGACTACAGAGGCCGCCAATTCTCCAGGTTCATACGGGTCATATGAAGGCCCATATGCCATTGTGCTTTCTCCAGAAATGCTTTATTTTGGTCTCAATTTCCCTTTAAAATCTTCTTTTCTTCCGGCGTCTCGATATTTTGCCATGTTTATCAAAATTAACACTTTTTTAAGTACAAGCGGGCTATAATACCCAAAAATCACATGAAAAACATACATGAATATGTTATCAAATTACGCTCAAATGAACACTTATCACATATCTCCACACTTAAAGGTTTGCTTGTCCTCAAGCAAAGAAAGGAAATTAACAAAAGATGATAAGTGTTCATTCTAGGGCCACAGAATTCATGACTCAAACTCTATTTCAAGTTCACCATCAAAGTGTATGTTCTTCTATTTCCACACTAGGGATTAGATTGATCTCGTGATATTAATCAATGTAGCTCTACAAAAAGCTTGTTCACTCCACATACCTTGTTCTAAAATCTTTGCGAGACAAGCATAACGTCAATGGACTCGAGAGAATCCTTGAGGCCCTAAGATCAAAGAGACTACTACCCCTCTATTGGATAAATAGTGGACAAGCTTGAAGGACTCTAAGTTTTTTTTATATATTTTTTATATTTTTTATATTTTTTTATTTATTTATTCGAGTAGGGCATCCCCCCAATAGATCCAACTTTCTCGCACTGAAAATCAATGTAAAGTGTAGTTCCTCCTTTCTGCAAGGTGCTCATGCTGATTAGGCACCAGGGTACTTAGCTACTAAGATGGTTACAACTCTACATAGTTATGCCCATGCTACGTAGTAACTTTTTGAATTGAGGGACGCTCAGATCAGGAGCCAGAACCCCAAACTACTTCATCACAACAAGCAGCGGAATACTGTCTTTATTGCTCTACAACTACTACGTACAAAACTACTTATTCTCCTCTTCCTTGTCCACTAGGTTATATTATGAGGAGTAAAATGTTTGAACTAGTGCCACGAAGTCTCTTGGAGCCATTGAAAATGATGCTTAGTTATAAAAGTCAATAGAACATGGCAATGGGTTATCTATTGTCTCTAAAGATTATGAGTATCACAAAGATGGTCTCTAGGTGCCCATGATGTTTCATAGGAGAATTTGACAAAATTATGTGCTAAGATGGTGCCCTATAAATAGAATTTATCAAAGTTTTTTCCTTAAAGGGCATTCATTGATGTATGCTAGACATGAATTATGAAATAAAGATTTGTAATAAATTTCACTAATGAATGCCTATCTCCACACTTAAGAGTTTGCAATAGATGCATAAATAGATAGGTAGCCATCCCATCTCTACACTTAAAGATGTACATTGTCCTCAATGTACTTAAGAATTCTAAGATAAAATGAGTATGGAGAAAGGTGAACTAAACTTCCCCGGTTAATTTGTTGTGCCACTTGAATTCCATGAATTGATCGCGTGGCGAATACCGGGGAATGTGGATTTGTGTCACATATCTGCAAGAGAGGAGAGATCATCATAACTCCACAAAATAGGGAATCAAGAGAAACCACAGAATGTGAAAATAAAGATAAGTTTAGCAGGGCGGTGCCCTTGCTAAATATTACAATGGTGCACAAATAAAAGGGACAAGTACACATAACACAAAAAATAAGTAAAACGTTACATAAAAACAAGTAAAGTGATATGTCTCAGTCCTCCATGAGGGGATCATCTGCTGGTTCGGATGATGCAGCGGTAGGTGCCTGAGATGGAGGAGGTGGAGATGCAATAGGTGCCTGCCCTCGAATGAAGAGGGAGAGCTCGGTGAACTGGTCCCTCAGCTAATGCTGCTCCTTGAGGAACTAGGTCCTTATCTGGCACTGCTCATCAAGGATGGTATCTCGGACTGCATGGGCCTCTGTAATCTGCTCCTCTAATCTCTCAAGGCGGCTCCTCAAGGAGGAGGGGAGTCGGCTAGTAGGCATGGTAGGTCAGAGTCCTCAGATCCAGACTCATGGTCATTGGAGATCTCTGACGCCTGGCCGACGAGAGTGTAACAGCTTTCTGAGTGCTAGATGAGCCCCATCTGACAGAGGGTGTTCATCCCATTTATAGTCATGAGCTGCAGTCGTGGTGTACCCTCCATCCTCTGCTCAAGGTCCATCCTGATGACCGGACGGGTGATGTAGGGTCCCGCATTGATGTCCTTGAGACTGGAGCTTTGTTCCTGGTGTACCAAATAATTAGGGAGGACGTATCCCTTATGGATAGGTACTTTCTCAAGGATGTTGTAGAGCAAGAATCGATCGGTAACGGTGACTACGCCGGTGCTATCATCTCGCCCTGCGATTGTGCGACTGATTAGGGCGTGGATGTAGCGATGAACTGGATCGACTATAAGGGATGCCTTGTTGTTGCCATGGCGCCCGCCGAGCTACAACAAATACTGGGTGGAGGAGAAGGTGTTCTCTGGGCAGACACTAAGGAACTCACAGTACTCGCAACTTAAGATAAACTCGCGATCATAAAAACCCGTTTAGATGGTGAACTACATATAACTCATGGTCCGCTTCTCCCCATAGAGCTGGAATAAGATGATAGTAAGGCTCTGCTCCGACATGGCGCTCTGGTCTGTCTCGAAGATACTCAACACCTCTAGTGTAGACTCTCTAAACACCTCATGGTTGAGGGATAATACCCTGTCCCAATTACCAAAAGAGATCAACTCTAGTACGCAGTCGGAGATCCCAAGCTGACTGAGGACCCCCCAGTCAATAATGTGTGTGCGTCCTAAAGGTCGGGCAACGAGACGTGTGTACCGGTGGAGGAAACGCTCCTCTGTGAATTGGGGACTACTGGAGGATGAACTCTCTCTTGTTTTGTACCTTTTGGGCGTAGAGGCGGTCTTCTTCTGAGGCATGTCTACAAAACAATTAAATAGAATGTCAGTATATTTGAAAATACCAAGAAATATAATGAAAATATGCACTGTGGCTCATGAATGCCTCCATACGGGCCCTCATAAAAATCATATATTACGCCGTATGACCCCGGTTGTGAGCCAGACGGGATTTTATATTGGTTGTACGCGTCTGGCCACGCAGGCACCGATGGGAACAACATGTTCAAGGCCCATAGACATCTCTTTCTTATCCTAAACTCTATACATGCCTCTAATCATGGTATTGTGGCCTAGATTCGGTGTAAATACACACATTCATCATGAAAATCATCCACAACAAGCCCTAGGTTTCTAAACATGTAAAAGGGGGATGTTTTCGACGAATCAAACAAATATGCATATACCTAGGGATGAAGAAAGTCCAAATGCAAGGAGAGAGGTCGCGCAGAGGTCACGCCGGTGTGGGGGTTTTCTGGATTGAAGTGGAGGAGAAGTGGGGTTGGCATAGGGTTTTAAAGAGATGAAAGGGCGCGATGTGTAACGCCCTAACTTTTCTAACTGTTTGACCCCATACGGGCCCGTATACCGGCCATATGAAAGACCTTATGTAGGCTATGGAAGGGAAAATGGGGGGTACGGTATGACTTACTGCCGTATGAAATCCTGTATGATCGCAACTAGCAACTATTCTATGTAGTGTATTGGCCATATGGACCTGGGGATTTTCGAATGATGCATTTATGACCCATATGGGCACCTATATGTGTTGCATGTTACCCCATCTATGATTCTGGCGAGATTATACGTTCGTATATCAGACCCTACGGTCTCCCATACACACCTGGGTTTGGCTTATGCAGCTAACCCTAGAGGTTATTCATGACCTCCTTGCGTGACCTAACAAGAATTATCAATTCAGGGCTACAAATTAAGAACATCCAATATGATGAGACAAGATGATGTAAATATGGACATGAGACATATCATCAATTTATTCCAAACACACAATCTAGCTAATCAAAAGAAAATTTCACAAAGAAAAAGAAATTTTTCAAGAACTTGGGTTGCCTCCCAAGAAGTGCTTGTTTAACGTAACTAGCTTGTTGTACCTTCAACTTACCTCATGGGGGTTTAAATACCTTAAAGTTCTCGTTGGCTCTTCTCTTGAAACATTGTCCAAACAATAACATACCTAAGTTATTATAGATAGAACAATTATTCTTCTTCATACTTGGGCTTTCCTCGAAATTAGAGTCAGCCGAAGAAATTGTGTGTACCCCTTTCTCCTTTAGCTTCTTCCAGCTTTTTTGTTAGGAGGGTGAATCTCTGCTTCTTTCTCACTTTCTCTATCTCGACCCTTGGGTCGATCTCTAATGAAACATAATCCTTCCGAACCTCTTCTGAATCTTCCTCCTTGCCCAAACAATGGTGTAGTAGATCAACCATTAACAGTTCTTCTATGCGTTCGGAGGTGACCATGTCAACATCATCAACACTATATAAATATAATTTTCAGCAATAGTGTGTTGCATTGCATCGGGTAGCTTGAATACCACCTCTTGTTCTCCCACTCTCAACACTAGTTTTCATTGTGCATGCTATTCAAGTGCTTGAGAAGTGGCTAAGAAAGGACATCCAAGGATGATCAGAATATCAACGTCAGCATCCACATCTAGAAGTACAAAATCAGTCGGGAAGACAAATTGATTTATTTGGATGAGCACATCTCCGGCTAGCCCCTTAGGTCCTTTCACAAATTGATCGGTGAGTTGCAATGTCATTTCAGTAGGTTTTGGTTCCTCAAGACCTAGCTTCATATACTTGTATGGCATTACCTTGATACTCTCCTCTGAGTCCGCCAATATGATAAGTGTTCATTTGAGCATATTTTTATAACATATTCTTGTATGCTTTGCATGTAATTGTGAGGAATTTTGGCCCACCGATACTTAAAATGTGTTTATTTCGATGAACATGGAAAGATATCAAGACTCCATAAAAGAGGAAGCTTTTCGAGAGAAATTCAGGCCGAAACAAAGTAGTCTTGGAGGAAAAACCCGAGCATACAGGCTTCCAGATGGCCCTTATGGACCTGGAGAGTCGAGGCCCAGACGAGTAATTTCTTTTAGACCCGCATAGCACCCTGTATGGCTTATACAGGCATCCATACGGTCTAATATACGGCTGTATGGATGGACCTGGAAGCTATATGGGCCCGTATACGGCCCATATACGGGCCCGTACATCATAACTTTTCAACAATTCTGCAGACCTAGAAAGGGGTAAAATTGTAAATCTTACCCTAAAAACCCTAGAGATATAAAAGGCAGACTAATTAGGGTTTAGGAGGAGGAGAGCAGCTTAGGAAAAGGTTTTGGGGTCTTGAGTGAAGCTTGGGCTCATCTTCAAGCCATTGGACCAAGAAGAGGGGAAGACATTGAGGAGGAATTAAGGAAGTCATCAACGATGTGTGCAAAAGTCTTCTTTATTATGGTTTCACTGATTGCTTTCATTTTTGTATTGGATTGTTGTTCTTCCTTTATGGAGGGCTAATTTTGTAGATGCTTGGATGATTGATGAACCCTTAGACATGATTTAATTGATGTTGGTTCTCTATTCTTGAATGCTTGGTTGAATTCATGAGTCTATTGGATGTTTTAATGTAAGTGAATCCCTCTACCTTGCGATAGCTAGGAGGGGTTTTCATAGTCCATATGGGGGAAGAAGCGCTTGTCTCCCCGTGTGTAGAACATCTCCGATAGAGAGGATTATGAGTACACCGGAAACCTGGGTATTAAGTAGAGCGAGTCCTTTAGATGTATTATTCCCATAATCCTTCCAAGACATAGGTTCCCTAAAACATCATTAGTAAGGGCACTAGGATTAGTAATTCACCTCGAGATAGGGAATGAAAGCACCGTAGGAACCCTTGGCCAAGAATTAACCAAGTGTCAAGATTGAGAGCATCATCCATCCTTTAGAAGTCCAATGGGGATTCATTTATCCGAGCATCCCCCTTTTATGATTGTTTTATCTTAAGAACAAATTGATTTCCTTGTTTGTTTCTATAATTTCTTAGTTTAAAGTTTAGTATAATCACTCACATTTTGGATCGACTAGATAGTAGATGAGTAGTGGGTACTAGTACTTCCATCTCTTTAAGGATCAATAACTCGACCTTTGAGTCCACTATTATTACTTGATTATGACGGCTACACTTGCGGTTGGTCGCATCACGTTTTTGGTGCCGTTGTCGGGGAGAATTGGACTACTAGGAAAGCTAGGAGTTTACTAATTTAGTCATTTTTTCTTTCTTTGTTTCGCTTTTCATTCAATTTAAATTTTGGATACTAATCTTCGTTTTCACTAAGTCTTGTTGTGCGGTATTGATTGTATGACCCGCAATAATTCTAAAGGATTGCTTGAAGTGGATACTGAGATTGAATGAACTTTGCACCGGAGATTGAAAGAAGAGGGAGGAATACTCCCGGGATCCTCTTTAGAGTCAGAAAACTTCACTTCTATTGAAGCTCTTGGTGAATTATGAGAAGTGCCCATTATGGCTGAGAGAAGGCAAACATTATCAGAATATGAGAGATCTTACTACAGTGGGAAGGAATTTAGTATCCATCCTCCCAATGTTAATATGAAAAATTTTGAGATTAAGGCAAGTACAATGAACATGATTTAGAATTTAGCTCAGTTTAATGGGAGACCCGATGAAGACCCCCATGCCCATCTAGCCAAATTTATCCAAATATGCAACATGTTTAAGATCAATGGAGCCTTTGATGATGCAATTTGCTTAAGAATCTTCCCGTTCAGTTTGAGGGAATGAGCTTATAGATGCCTTACTTCTTTACCTTCCGGCTCTATTTGTACTTGGGCCGAGATGCTTGATAAATTTTTGGGCCGCTATTTCCCACTGAGCAAGGCCGCAAAGTTAAGGTTGGACATTCACTACAAGAAAAAAGGTTTTTAACCGCTGCTAAATGTTTTAAGTGGCGGTTTACCAACCGCCGTGATTATTGGCGCAGGGACATCCATTTACGGCGGTTTTGGTAACCGCCGGAATAACCGCCGCCAAATGTTACGTGCATTTGGCGGCAGTTTTAGCGGCGGTTTTGAACCGCCGCTAAATGCAATAAAAAATTCATTCCTCGCATTTCGTGGCGGCTACTAACCGCCCCAATTTCAGGTAGGTCTTTATTGTTATTTTAGTTTTTAATGGATAATCATCCTGTCACGCCCTGACCCGGATCCCGGGACCTCGAACGCGTGCACAGACCGGCCGTACCCAAGTAGAGGCGAACCCCACTCGGATACAAGGCCTAAGGAAATCATAGCAGATAACAAATACCTCAAAATTTAATAATCAGATAATATCAGAGTCACAACGAAAATCTAAATCAATAAGGGTTTACATACCCTACACATGGTCAAGGTCCTATAAGGGTCCTACAATAACACCACCTCAAGGACAAGTGTGACCTGAGGTTCTCGAACCTCTAAAAAATCAGCCCAACCCCTCGCTCAACTCTGGAGTCCGAGTCACCTACTCCTCGGGACCTGAAAAAGAAAGAAGGGAAGCAAGCGCATGAGCTTTCGAATGGAAAGCCCAGTAAGTACCCCCGCGGGGTCACAAGACATAAATGAGCAATATGTCAAATAATAAGGTCACAACACCAAGAAACACAACTCAAGGAGTCTACCAGAATCAATCCAAAGGTACGACCTCTGGTAACAGAAGCCCTCGAGCCCCTGTGATGAGTTTCAAGAAAACTCAAGGATCACCCCCGGCCAGTATGTCCAGCCATTTGCTGTAAGCACGACCTTTTGGTCGTTCGACCCTCCGGTCGCAATTCGGTAGAACTACCTCTCCTACGTGTTAACACGGTTAGTGTACCATGCCCACTAACAGGTAAGACCTCCAGAGATTTGCCTCTCTGGCAAGGCAGACAGAAATGCCAGGGGGTCCTGTCCCTGAACATTCCCCTATCGGAGCTCCCTAGCTCCACTGAGTCCGGGCAGTAGACCATAGCAAACAGGGACACCAACGTCCCGAAGCAAACATACATGCTCAACAGGAATCTAAAACAGATACAAACAACATGTATGGCAACAACAAGGCATGTAATACGAGAACATAAGCAAGTTCAAGAAAAACCCGAAACCGGGTGGGAATTATGCAAGTGTACTTACCTCTTGTTGGAACTAGAAGTCTTCCTAATATCCTCTGGAATGTCTTACAACTCCCCGAGAGTATCTGGCATACATAGGCCCTATTAGAGTCAAGATTTCAATAAATCCCCATATCTCTAATTACACATGCATGCCTATCGTTCTTGTTGGGCCTAGGCCCACTAACGGGTCCTAAAGACCATCTCTCGGGTTATTAATCCTTATCCCATGTCTCCACGTTCTTTAGTTGACCCTAGACCCAACTTGGTCAAACCTAGTCAACTTTGCATTCATTTGTCGAGTCTAAACCCTATTTGGTTATCTATAGTCATTTTATTCAAATTGGGCCCACTTGCTAAACCCTTTTATTGACCTTTGCATGTATAACTCTTTAACAGTAACCAAGTTCTCTAGCCCTCTTATCAAACAACACCTATGCTAATCCTTAAATCATTCCCATAAATCAGTAACCTCAAGTTACCCATGTTTATGCTTTCATGAACCTTCAAAGATAGGGATAGATTGGATTTACACTTTTCACGATCATGTATATAAATTCAATTCATGAAACCACCCATGGAGATCAAACTCCAACCCTTGGACCAATTCTTTACTCATTCATTCCCCCATCTATCCTTATAACCCATGCATTCATGCATATATGAGTCCTCATATTTAACACCACACATAAGTGAGATGCAGGAATTTAAAGAAACTCACCGAGTATAGATGTCTACAGACACTGAAGACAAACTGACCATCCAAACTAGATCTCCACTGTTCAGATTGGGTCAGGATAAGTCTTCACTATGTTCACCAAAAATCAGCTCGATCAGACTAGAAATGATCATCCGATTGAAGTAGATGATGAAACTGGTCAGTGCAGGAAATCAGCAGTGATAGGTTCTGTTTCACACCCCAGAAACCTACTCTACCGGACACCAAAAACAATCTTAACCGTTCAAAATGAAGAATAAAGAGTCATGAATAATCTCACCAAAATTTCAGCACGATCCAACGGTGAAAATGGTCGGAATGGCAATGAACATAGAGCATACTTAACACTCCTTTGAACAGAAATTCCTAGTCTCTCAAGCTTTCTTCTCTTTTCTTCCTTCTTCTCACCTCTCTTCTTGATTCCCAATGGCCCATAAACTTTCTCAAACTTGCTATTGCTCTATGCCAAGCTTCAAGATTACATGCTTTATATAGGCCTCACAAGTGTAACCTCTACAACTCTTCACATTCTAAACCTCCCCCATAAATCCCAAGATAACACCCAAATTATTCCAACCTTTCAAATTCATAATCCCCATGGCACCCTTCCCATTCCAAACCTCCCTCATAAACCCCAAAGACAACACCCAAATAATTCCAACCTTTCAACTTCATAACTAAGTTAACTTGACCAAGTTTCATTTAACTAATTCACCAATTAATCCAATTAATGGGTTAACCTAACCCATTTATTTAATTCAAATCCAATGTCAAGCTTAATCAAGTCATTGATTAACTTAAATTTGGGTTAAACCACTTTGCTACTGGACCAACCCAAGTCATTTGATTCAATCAAATTAATTTAACTAGCTTGGATTCAACCCGATCCCTCTTTGTTACTTGACTAACCTTAGCCAATTAACTTGATTAGTTCACCATAAATTCAAATAATGGTGTAGAACTAATCTTATTACTTGATCCAACTCCAAGGTTCAACTTAATCAAGTTGACTAACTCAATTACCCACTAGACTAAGCACTAGTCATCACGTTAGTCTAATTAATTTGATTTTCTTAAATTGATCCAAGCCCTTGATCCAAATTAAGTTGATCAAACTTACATTCCAAGAGTTGGGTTAGATCAATTGATTAATAGACTAATCCTAGTCTTCTTACTTAATTAATCGAGTCACATGTTATTAATTTGCTCAATCTCAATTTGGGCCCAAGCCCAATTCGACAAACAAGGTTAACCCAAGTTTAATCACCAAATGATTAAATCCAATTGAACCCAATCCTTTTAACTTTCAACCAAGTTGTTTGATTTAATCAACCCAATAGATTGGTTCAACTTAATTGATTAATCGTTGTCACATTAGACGGTCTATTAACAATACTTAATAACCTTAGTAATCTCTTAAATTATACCAACCATTAATCAATTTAATACGTCACACATAATAATAAATTATTCTATTATTTTGTCATACTACCAAGCTTCCCATATAATTAATTTAATTAACCTAGTTAGTTAACCAAACTGATTGTGTCACACCTATAATTACATAGGATTATACTCAAGCATAATAGTTAATTGATTTTTGTCACACTACCTAGGTTTTTAACATTAATTCAAAACAGTTGATTAACCCCCTTAATGTTTGTCACATCCAAAGTTATTAATATTTACTTAAATTTAACCATCACCTAAGTTAATAAATTTTTTTTTATCTTCTCCTACCTCCAGTCGCGGCCGAGCCCTACCGGAGAGCTCGCCGGGAAATCCATCTCTCCACCTGGACGTTTTTATCGCCGGCCAACAGCGCCACGAGCCCCGTCTCGGCCGCGCCAATAGCTTGCGCGCATCCGTGGTTCCCAATTCCCTCTCCCGGAGCCTCCCCACAACCGGTTCCGTTCGTCACTCCGGCGAGCCCTAAACCGCACTATCAATGCATCAAACGCGAAATTGAAACCGGTAGAGAATTCATACCTTAATTCCGGTTCTTCCGGTACCAACAGGAGTGACAGAGACCCCCTGTGGCCGAATCCCCCTTCTCCGACCAACCCTCGCCGGCGACCTTCTTGATTTTCTCTTTCTCATTGTCTCAGGGTGAGCCGGGGTGGGGTTCTTATAGGCCGGGAGCAGACGAAGCGTTCGGTAACACTCCCGGCTTTATTCGTCGTTCGTCGGTCGGCTGTTCCTCGCGAAACGCCCGGTGGAGAAGGGCGGCGCCCGCGGCCGTGCGGCCTTTGATTAGGTGATGGGGTTGCCGTGCCGGGATCGGCACTTCATGAGATGGGCCTTTGAGATCACATCTCTTATTTCCACGGTCAAGATTAAAAGTAGTTGGCCTTGAGTTCGTTATCATCAAAGATGACCGGTTGAGATTTAATCTCACTCAACGGCCGAATTTTCTCCATTTTCCTAGCATCCACCACCCACTTAGATGGACGGTTATAAACTACCCGTACGGTAGGATCATCCTTACCCAACCCTTTCTCCTTTGCCTCGTATTTGGTATACGATGAGATGGATTCCATGTCAACTCGCCATGTGGCTCTATGAGAGCCTTTATAATGCCTCGAGATAAAACACGGTACGAGATGGTCTAATCTCACCCGTTCATCCTCTTCTAAATAGATTTTCTCTCTGGAGGTCCCTGAAATATTTTTAGGTTACACCAGAGCCCAAGCCTGTGAAAGAGGACAATTCCTCTCAAGTCCCTAATATTTTCTTAAGTCACAATTAAGTCCTTCCCTGTGAGAGAGAAAAATTTCTATTTGGTCCTCAGTACTTTCCATAATTACCAAGAGGTCCCTCTAACTCCCAACTAACCCTAATTAGGGTTTTAAACCTTTTAATCCTTTATTTTACCCTCTTTCCTTTAATTAAATAAACCACCAATCCTTCCTTTATTTAATGAATTCATCCCAAGAATTCATTCATTCCTTGTAATTACCAAAATACCCTTGGTAGCCCCAATTATACCCAACTAGGGTTTTATCTTATTTCTTGGTTTAATTACCAAACTAATTAAAGGGAGTAAATACAAATCCATGTATTCAAAGTTTGGGGAATTTTCTTTAATAAAGAAAATTTAGAAATTTGTTTCTCCATCAAAATTTCATTTTGATCAAACCTTGGGGGTTTTCCTCATTTTCCAATTAAATAAACCCAAAAAGAAATTTTAATCCCTAAAATTCTTGGGTTTTACATATCCTATTTTTTTTTTAATCTTTTTTGATATTTTAGTTTTTAATTTTTTAATAGATAATTATCCTTTTCTTTTATAATTGCCTATTTTTGTCAGGTAAACAAATAACATCACACTGATCCATTAAATTCAAATTTAAAAATAATTAAAAATTTATTGATAATTTAAAAGTAATTACAACAAAATAAAGTAAACATAAATTTGTTTACAAATAAAAAATCTTACAAACTTCAATAGATAAATAGAAAATCACTAACATCAACAGTGGTAGTGATCTGTTCCAAGAGTTTGTTCGTACTGAATGATCCAAGTCATTTTTAAGAGCATCATCAATAATTTCTGCACTCCATGACCCACGCAATGGCATTGCAGGGAAAGTATCAGGATTCTTCACCATGATGTGAGTTTCAGCATTAACCTGTTCCTCATTAAAATGTTCAAAAATTTAGTAATTTATCCATGAATCACACATGTAAGCTAACATAACCTACTATCATGAAATACATGTAACATCATGAATACATATATTCCAAGGCCAAACCTACCATCTTATGTAGTAACCCCTTTATCATAAGCCCAAAGAAAGCTAACTAAACCCTAAAACCAAAAGTAGAAGATTTCTCAAACAAACAGGGGTATTAAGCAAACATGCAAATAACAGTAAGGAGAGAAACCTACTTTTGAGAAGTCAAACCAACAACCGAAAGGCTAGCTGCGTTTGCAAGCTGTGTGAGCTCCTTCAAAGAATCTTCAATGCTAAATAAAACATCTTCCTTACCTTTGCAATCAACCCCAAATAGGTATGCTTTCTCTTCAAATATCTAGAAATTTGAAAATCTCTTATAACAACAAACTAACATTCCAAAAAGTAAAAAGTGATTGTTCACTACCTGGAAAATAAAACAAAAGAGAGTATAAGCCTACATAAAGCCAAAAAATACAATTAGAGTTCAATGCTGGAAGAACAAAGAAGTAAGAACATTATAGTTCCAAACTATGTTAAGCTTCTAACTTCACAACCTTAATGTATGAATCAAGGTGAGACTTTCCACCTTATACAATCTAAAGGTTTGACAATTACATGATTACATGGCTAAAAACCATAAGATATTGTAACCTTGATGCATCTAAAACAACAAAATCTTTGAGAATAGGGTGGAAATGCCTGCAATAAATGGCATGCATGGGAATGCAGGTCTTCTTATAGTAAGTAGAATATTTCCAGTTTCACACCACTAAACTACTCACTGATGTAAGTAAAATTATCTCTATCCACATTTAGAACTCTATTAATGGCAATGAGTGAAACTCATATGTATTATAAATCACTAATCACTTGATCTTGACATTACTCTGTTAATGGCAATGAGTGAAACTCTATTAATGGCATGCACTTCTCAATGACTCATCACAATCAACAAAAGTCACTAAAAAATAATTGGGGTACAGGCACACAATGCATGATATAGAACAATCAAGAGAAAAAAAAGTCAAATAACAACAACTTCAAAGTTGAACATATGGTTAGTCAGCCTCATGATCTTCAAATTTCAAGTAAAAGTTTCACATAGGAAATAACAGTTTTAACATAAAAATATACAGAATAAAGGAAAAGTTCACCTGGTTCTCTGCAGTTAGTATGAACAACAATCATTGAAGTGAATTCTTTCTTATTTGCATACTCTACAATCTGTGGGAACATAAACATCATCAGGGTTAAATGCATGAGCCAACAGAAGAGCCACTTAGTTTTGGAACATACTTTCTTGAGTTCGCAGCTCCCTCATTTATGGTAATGGGCATTTGGAATCACTGACAGCAGTTCTTGAATAAAGGCAGGTCCTCTCTTTATGACATGTATAAACAGAAAAATAACATCAACAAGCATAAAAATATATATGTTGATATTTTAGCACGCAGAAGAGGTATGTCTAAAAGTAGTGGTTTCAAGGATTAATCCAAGAATCCCATTTGTTTTTTGGAATTGGAAGAGTGCTGAATGTCAAATCCTATTGGTAGACACTAATAACAGGGGATTACCATAACTCAATAGCCTTTAATATGTTACATGTTTCTAACCTTACTGATATCAGAAAGTAATAAGCAAAACATAACAGTGGTGCAATCAGCAATTCAAGACTGAGTTACAATATAGAAGAACAAACTAAGTAGTGGTCATTCAGATAACGTAGTTAACATAATCAAAGGATTCAGAATAGAGGAAGGGCCTCACAACTCAGAAGTAACTCTAAAGGAGCTCTAAGAACACGCTTCACAATTGATTGAGCTAATTCACTAAAATAAAAGAAAAATTAGCATGAAAAATAATCTTAAAAAATAAAAGCATTAGTACCTGAAGAGCAGGATCCCATTCCTTCAATTTTGGCAAGCCTGCAAGCTTGGTATTATCCAACTATGATATCAAAAACTACAAAAAAAAATCTGAAATTTATCACCGGAAGATATACAAAATCGTAAGGCAGAGGTTTACCAATAGGACGGCAGTGCGTGGGAAGTACCGGAAGATGTGATTGCCGTTCTTCTTGGCGGTGTTGCCAAGCTCAGTACCATCATGCCGTTCGTTGGCATGATAGTAACCAACGATGCTCATGCCCACAGATCCGAAGTGCTCCTCCACCTAAACACATCAAAGAGATCACTACATCAAAACCTAGTTGCGGAATAGAGAGGATGCCAACTAGGAGTCCCTGGATGAGAGCGAGCTCGAGAGTGGAAGGAGGCCGATATAGGTGTGGGACAAGGGGATGGCGTCGATCTGGATGATGGCGGTGGGAGAATCCTCGCGAAGGCGGCCGATGAGGAGGCCATTGACGGCAGAGGTCTGGTGCTTGAGTGCGTGGAGGACGAGCTTTCTATACGCTTCGAGAACCTCGTTGACGATCCCGGAGAGTCTCTCCTAATCCTTGTAGGCGGCGATCGAGCTCTGCATCGCCCCTGGATCTCGAAAGACGAAATCGGTGAGCGAGATCGAAGACGAAAAAGAGGGATAGATGATAGATCTTGAGGTTCTCATCAAGCTAATGCGCGTAGATTTTTCAGTTTTAGGGATAAGGATCTGAAATCTCGCGTGGGAGAGCGGGGGAAATGTAAATTTGGGGTTGGAAAGTTGTCATTTGCAGCGGTTATAACAACCACCGCTAAATACAGATATTAACAACGGTTTTCCTTAAACCGCCACTAACTGAATGAAGCATTAGCGGCGGTTTATGTAAAACTGCCGCTAAATTCATCAATTAGCGGCGGTTATAATAAAACCGCCGCAATTTTCATAAACTTAGTGGCGGTTTTTACCAACCGCCGCTAATGCTTGCATTTAGTGGCGGTTTTACATAAACCGCCGCTAAATACTCGTCGCGAAATACTTATTTCCTTGTAGTGATTTCAGCTTTTAAGCAAAGTCCCACCGAGACATTCTTTGAAGCCTATGAGAGGTATAAGGATTTGCTCCGACATTATCCACAACATGGTTTAGACCCTTGTGCTAAAGTTCGAACATTCTATAATAGGTTGGACAACTCGACTCGGAAATTGTTGGATGCCTCCGCCGGCGGGTCATTTGGGAACAAATATCAAAAGGATGCCGAGCAAATCTTTGAAGACATGACTAGTAATGAAGCTCATTAGTCTACAAGAGGAAAGCAAGTGAAAATAGTTGGGTCCTTTGATGAAGCCACAATTTCTGATCCCATTCTTAGTGAAAAGTTAGATATGCTAATAAGGAAGATTAAGCTACTTACATCTAATAATAGCTCAAAAGCGACCACGGTGATGTTCTACAATACTTGTGGGGGAGGACATGAAGCATCAAGTTGTCCCATTATGAACACAGAAATGATCCCGATGGAACAAATCCACTGTATGGGAAATGTTCAAAAGCAACCAGATGGTCAATATCGACCATATGCTCCTAAATGGACCCATCCGGCGTTATCCTATGGAAATCCACAAGCGGGGCAATACCCTCCCGGTTTTCAACACCCCCAAAGCCGCAAGAAAGACCACAAGGTAGTTTTCCAGGTAACACGGAGGAGAACCCCTGGGGAGAACAATGCAAGGCCATCACATTAAGAAGTGGGAAGAAGGTGGAGCTCCCCATCTCAACGCCTCAAGAAACTACTCCCATTGAAATTGAAGACTCCGAGCCCGTTGTTAAGTCCGAAGAAGAGAGGAATGGGTAAGAGAAGCTCATAGAGACACCATCTGTACCTCCTTATCAGCCTCATGTTTCCCATCCTGCGAGGTTGGAGAAAGACAAAGAAGATGCCTAGTTAATGAAATTCAAGGGCATATTGAAGCTACTACACATAAACATGTAGTTGGTATAGGTCCTAGCTCAAATGCAAAAAATATGCAATGTTTACGAAGGAGCTTCTTTCCAAAAAGAGGAAACTTGAAGATGTAGGTGTTGTAATACTAAATGCTCAATGTTCGGCCGTTATCCAACAAGTTGTGCCAAAAAAATTAAAGGATCCGGGCAGCTTTGCGGTCCCTTGTGTACTTGGAGAAGGGGTCACAAAGAAGGCATTAGCGGACTCCGAGGCAAGCATCAATGTGATGCCCTACAGACTATATATGAAACTCGGCCTAGAAGAACCAAAGCCTACAGGAATGACACTACAGCTAGCTGACAAATTTATGAGAAGACCGAAGGGGATAGCAGAAGATGTACTTATTCAGATCAATCAATTTAACTTCTCGGCCGATTTTGTACTTCTAGATGTTGATGATAATGTTGACGTCCCTATCATTCTTGGGTGTCCTTTCCTAGCTACCACTCAAGCTCTTGAGGACCATGCATAGGGCAAGCTTACATTGAGGGTGGGAGATCAAGAGGTTGTGTTTCAATTACCCGATGCAATGCGGCATGTAATGGCTCAAGATGATACCTCATATTGTTTTGAAGAGGTAGATATGCTCACCTCCTAGTGCATGGAAGACTTGTTGATCGTAGATCCATTATACCCTTATTTGGGAAAACAAGAGGGGCAACCAGAGGAGATACAAGAAAATTCCACTTCATCAAAGGAGGAAATGGTGAAAGTAAAGAAGAAGAAGAAAAAATTCAATCTCCCTATGATATGTTGGAAAAAGGTGAAAGAGAAAGGAGTAAGCAAGAAATATTCGACTCACAACACTTCTAGGGAAAGCCCGGGTATGGATGACGACAACTGCTCAATTTATGCCAACTTGGGAATGTGTTTATTTGGAAGATCCTTCAAGGAAGGAGCCGATGAGAGCTACAAGGTATTTGAACCCCCATAAGGTAAGGTGAAGGTACTTCAAGCTCGTGATGTTAAACAAGCGCTTTTTGGGAGGCAACCCAAGTTCTTGGAAATATCTTCTTCTTTAGTTGTACTTTTCTTTTTATTAGTTAGATTGTGTATGTTTGGAATAAATGAATCAGATGTTTCATATCCGTTTTCATTATCTTGTATCATCCTGCTAGTTATTGTTAATTCATAGCCCTAGATTCATAATTGTTGCTAGGTAGTGAGAGGAAGGTTCGAATGGCACCCTGGATTGGTTGCATAAGCCAAATCTAGGTCCATACAGGTTGTCATACGAGCTGTCATACGGCCGTATGACCCCACTAGTAAGCTACACAGGGTTTCATACGGCCTGTATACCGGCCCGTATGGGGTCGGCCAAGGGCTCAAATTGGGGCGCTATAAAGGGCGCTCCCTTCATTTCATTTTCAAAACCTAGCCGACCCCACCCCTCTCCACGTAGATTCGAACCTCTTCCTCATTGGCACGCCTTCTCTTCTTGATTTTGGGCTTTCTTCTTCCCTAGTTATGATTCCTAATGGTTTTATTTGTCGATTTAGTTCATCTTCTCCATGTTTAGAACCCTAGGGATTGAATGAATGAATCTTGAATGAATGAGTGATGAATGTATGTTTTTGAGTCAAATCTTTGTCACAATGCTTTGATTAGAGGCATGTTTAAGGTTTAGGATGTGAAATGGGTGTGATTTGGATGTAAATGGGGAAAGAAATTGCCATGGCCGCCGGCACCGCCACGTCCAGGCGCATACGGGCTGTATACATGCCCGTATGGCTCCCAGGAAGAGTCATAAGGGCCTTATATCAGCCCGTATGAAAGCCCGTATAGGGCCAATTAGGGGTTGTAGCGCGCATTTTTCATTGGTTTTTCGACATTTTCTTTCGCACTAATACCCTTTTCAATTATTTCCCAGACATGCCTCGAAAGATCACTGCCTCGAAGAAGCACAAGACCGGAGAAGGTTCCTCCTCCGGCATACCACAGTTTGAGGAGAAGCGCTTTCTCCAACGCTACCACCGTTTGGCTGCCAAACCCTTTTGACGCACACGCCTTATAGATTGGGGGGTGGCCACTCAACTCGGGATTGCGGATCGAGTTAGATGGATAATTTCAGTCGGCGGTTGGGATAAGGTGTTCTCCATCAACCACGAGGTATTCCGCGAGGCTACCTTAGAGGTTCTGAGCACCTTTGAGGCTAATAAGAGTGTTGTATCTGAGCGATCCCTCACAACCATATCTTTTTAGCTCTTAGGGGAGCTGAAGACCATGAGCTATACTCGGTTCTCCAAGTACATGGGATTCTACAATGGCGAGGCCATAGACACTCGCGAGTACAGAGAGCTCCTCACTGCCTTCCCGGAGCACACCATTACGCCCATAAGATATTGGCTTTAGCTTCAGGGACACCATGGGAACAAGAAGGTATCCCTCATGAGCGATCTGGTTCACCGCTACATCCACACCCTGGTAAGCTGCACCATCGGAGGGAAGGATGATTGTATGGGTGTCATCACCCACACAGACTTATTCATCCTATATAGCATCTTCGAGCGAGTACCTATCCACCTGGGATACCTACTAGCTGATTTGTTTGCTACATCAGGGAAAGCACACCCGTCTCAAGGCCGTTAATGCGGGACCCTACATCACCCGCCTCATCATTGGGATAGGCCTTGAGGAAAAGATGGAGTACATGTAGCGGCTCCAGCTCATGACAGCAGTGGGGATGAGCACATTATGTCAGATGGGGCTCGTCTTGCACTCCGGTAGTCGCTACACACTCGTTGGCTATGGCATAAATAGTTCTGATGATCAGGAGTCTGATTTTGAGGACTCCAATCTTCCATCACCTGCTGGTCAGCTCCCTTTCTTAGAGCACAGGAGCCACTTCGAGGGTTTGAAGGAGCAAATATCTGAGATCTGCGTAGTACATAACACCATTCTTACTGAGCAGCACGAGATGCGGACCCAGATCCTCACGGAGCAGCATTAGTTGAGAGACCAGTTTACTGAGCTCTCTCTTTTCATCCGAGGACAGGCACCATTTGCACCTCCTCCATCGCAGGGACCCACAAGCGCAGCACCCGAGGCACCAGCAGATGATCCTACATTCTAAGGATTAAAATTTATCTTGTTCTTGACGTTTATGAGTCTTTACTTCTTGTGTTCTTTTATCTTCTATTTCAGTGTTCTTAGGACTTATCTTTCTTATTCATGTACCGTTGTATCAGTTAGCAAGGGCATCACCCTGTTAACTTATCTTTGTTTTACTTTCTGTGGATTCCTTTGATTCCCTATTATCTCTTTTGTGGAGTTATGATGATTTCCTTCTCTTGTAGATTCGGAACTTGTATAAACATCCCCCCCCCCCCGTAATGCCCAAGCATTAACTTCATGGAACTTGCATAAACATTCCCCGGGGAAGTTTTAGTTCACCTTTCTCCATGCAAATTTAATTTTGGAATTATTTCATTCATTGAGGACAATGTACATTTTTAAGTGTGGAGATGGGTGGCTACCTATATCTTTATACATTCATAGCAAGTTTTTAAGTGTAGAGATAGGTAGCTATTGGTGAAATTAATTGCAAATCTTTATTCATGATTAGCATACCTCGATGAAGTCCCTAAGGAAACATGTTGGTACACTCTATTTCTAGGGCACCATCTTGGCACATAATTTTGTTAAATTCTCCTATAAAATGCCATGGGCACTTAGAGAACATCTTGTATTACTCATGATTTTTAGAGACAACAGATAACTCATTGCCATGTTCTCTTGACTTTAATAACTAAGCATAATCTTCAATGGCTCCAAGAGACTCCGTGGAACTAGTTTGATTCTCTAACCCCTCATAATATGATCTAGTGGACAAGTAAAGGGAGAATAAAGTAGTTGTCCATAATAGTTGTGAAGGGATAAAGATAGTTTTCCGCTACTTTTTGTGATGAAGTAGTTTGGGGTTTTGGCTCCTAATAAGAGTGTTCCTCAATTCGAAAAATCATTACTTAGCATGAGCTCAACCATATAGAGTTGTAACTATCTTAGTGGCTAAGTGCTCCGGTGCCTAACCAGCATGAGCACTCTGCGAAGAGGAGGATCTACACTCTAAATTGATCTCCAGTACGAGAAATTTGGATCCATTAAGGATACCCTACCTGAATATAAAAAAAGACTTAGTGTCCCTAAAGCTTCTCTACTATTTAGTTATCTAATAGAGGGGTAGTCTCCTTGATCTTAGGGTCTCAAAGATTCTCTAGAGTCCACTGAGGGTATGTTTGTCTTGCAAAGATTTTTGAACATGGCATGTGGAGTGAACAAGCTTTGTCAATAGCTATATTGATGAATGTCACGAGATCTATCTATGCCCTGGTTTGGAAATAAGAGAACAAACACTTTGATGGTGAAATTGAGATAGAGTTGAGTCATGAATTCTATGGCCCGAGGATGAACACTTATCATCTTTTGCTAATTTCTTTTCTTTGCTTGAGGACAAACAAAACTTTAAGCGTGGCGATATGTGATAAGTGTTCATTTGAGCATATTTTTATACCATATTCTTGTATTCTTTGCATGTAATTGTGAGGGTTTTTGGTCCTCCGATACTTAAAATGTGTTTATTTCGATGAACAGGGAAAGATATCAAGACTCCAGGAGAAAGGAAGCTTTCTGAGGGAAATTGAGGCCTAAACGAAGTATTCCTAGAGAAAAAACCCAGGCACACGGGCTTCCATACGACCTGAATGGACCTGGAGAGTCGAGGCCTAGACTAGTGATTTCTTCTGGACCCGCATATCACCCTGTATAGCTTATACGGGTATCCATACGGTCTGATATACGGCTGTATGGATGGACCTGGAAGCTATATGGCCCCATATACGGGCTCTATATCAGCCCATACATCTAAGTTTTCTGCAATTCTATCGACCTAGAAAGGGGCAAAAGGGTAAATCTCACCCTAAAAACTCTAGAGGTATAAAAGGACGACTGATGAGGGTTTAGGAGGAGGAGATCAGCTTGGGAAAAGGTTTTTTGGTCTTGAGTGAAGCTTGGGAATTCTCATCTTCAAGCCATTAGAGTAAGATGTGGGAAAACAATTAGGAGGAATCAAGGAAGTCATCAATGATGTGTGCAAAAGTCTTCTTCATTATGGTTTCTTTGATTGCTTTCATCTTTGTATTAAATTGTTGCTCTTCCTTTATGGAGGGCTAATTTTGTAGATGCTTGGATGATTGATGAACCCTTGGACATGATTTAATTGATGTTGTTTCTCTATTCTTGAATGCTTGGTTGAATTCATGAGTCTATTGGATGTTTTAATGTAAGTGAATCCCTCTACATTGCGACAGCCTGGAGGGGTTTTCATAGTCCATATGGGGGAAGAAGCGAACGCCTGCCCGTGTGTAGATCATCTCCGATAGAGAGGATTATGAGTACACCTAGAACTCGGGTATTAAGTAGAGCGAGTCCTTTAGATGTATTATTCCAAGAATCCTTTCAAGACTTAGGTTCCCTAAAACATCATTGGTAAGGGCACTAGGATTAGTAATTTACCTCGAGAGAGGGAATGAAAGCACCGTAGGAACCTTGGGCCAAGAATTAACAAAGTGTCAAGATTGAGAGCATCATTCATCCTTTAGATGTCCAAGAGGGATTCAATTATCCGAGCATCCCCCTTTTATGATTATTTGATCTCAAGAACAAATTTATTTCCTTGTTTGTTTCTATAATTTCTTAGTTTAAAGTTTAGTATACACTCACATTCCGGATCAACTAGATAGTAGACAAGTAGTCGGTACTAGTACTTCCATCTCCCTAAGGATTGATAACCCGGCATTTGAGTCCACTATCTTTACTTGATTACGACCCGTATAGTTGTGGTTGCATGGCATCACAATGCTTTCTTTATAATCCCTTCACCAAGTATACAAGGGACAACAAAGATACCAAGATCTTTCAATTTCTTGGTCATAGTTTGCTACAAAACAGCCAAGTATTGGGCACTCAGCGTGACAACAATTACATCTTCCAATTTCCTTTTATTGAATAGAAGTTCCATCATAAATTTTGCATACGTGGGGATTTGAGACAAAAACTCTACCAATGGCAAATTTATGTGCATTTGCTTCAACATGCTTGTAAACTTTGCAAATTAAGCATCTTCCTTATCCTTCTTCAACCTTGCTGGATATGGTTCTTGAGGTTGGTAGGGGGGAATGGGTGGTGCCTCCACCACTTTATCTTGGTCATTCCCTTTCTCCTTGGAGCTAGCAATAGGTTCTTAGTGTAACAACCCCTCCGGAAATTTCAGTAAAATTTGAGTTTTTCCATACATCGCTTACTATGACCGGCTTAGTATTTTTTTCATTTGTTGAATTAATACTAATGTCTGGGTGAGATTTTGACTCTCGGTAGCGGACTTGTATATTTCTGGGAAAGATATCACCTTGAATGCATAAAAGGCCATTATACGGAACCTTGTTGGAGGAATTTGATTTGGGCTTAGGCCTTAGTGAAAATGATTTCATATGAGGGACTTATATGCAAAGTGGGAGGGACTGGAAAGTAAGCCTATACTAAATTTAAAGGGTATAGTGCAAGTCTGACATTTGGAGTTTCATGGACTTTTAATCAATTGGGGGGCAAAATGGTAATTTGCTAGCTTCCACTTGGACACCATAAGGCAGCCCTTAGATACTTCTCTAGCTTTCACCATCATACACTTAGGGATCACGAATTTCTTGGTTGAAGAGGAAGGCAAGCAGGGGGCATGGGTGGCTATGTTTCCCCTTGACCAAAGGAGAGTAAAGCTTTGGATTCTAGGATATATACCCTCAACTCTCATCTTAAATTACGCCCCATCCTTGGCCATTGACTCCCATCTTGCTTCCATGGAGTGTTGGAGGACCGGTGGTTGCATTTTTTTTGGGCAGTAATGGTTGGTAGCTTGAGTGTGGGTTGGATTATGCTTGGATGGAGATTTGGGGCTGGTGGTGATGGTCTTGATGCTGTACTTCATGCTGTTGAGGAAAGTAGAGAGCACCGTTTGCGAAGTAGTTATGTTTCATCTATGTGCTAACACGAGAAAGCTTCAAGACCATCTATTGATATTAGAAGGTGTTTTCGTGAGCAAACATCTATTGATATCAGGGAGCAGCAGATAAAGACACCCTAGTGTCCCTAGTGACTTAGAAAGATTAGCACTCTGATTATGATTTCTTTCTGAGAGCGTGGGTCTAGGTAGATTACTCGTTACAGTAGCTGTACCAATATCTGATTCTGTCCAGCAACTAAACATGTTGAGGGGACGAGGGTAACTTCATAGGAGGTCGGTGAGTCCACCCGATAGACATGGAGTAGGAACTGGAGGCTCCTGCTCAAGCTGATGATTTTGTTGGAGACTAAGGTAAGATCGACTAGATGCTAAGTTCCCTGAGTACGGTTCTGGACTTAGAAGCATGTTCTTATCAGGGCATATATATCTAAAATGCTTTGATGGCTAGTTGTTTCCTCTGTGAACCCCTTTGTAGTGCTAATAAGATATAGTATGGATCCTTTGTAAACCTTAATGACCATTCCTTTGATGAAGTTATTAGTCAATTACTGTTTGGAGATGATGTCAATATTTATGGTTCTAAGGATAAGAAATGAGAATGTACAAACTTATACATAGGGCATTGAGTTCTTTGAACTAGCCTTGGTGGACAGAACTTCTTAAGAAACTGTTTGTAGATTTAACCAATTTCTGAAACTACTCATGCGACAGACTAATTTATGGAAACGGATTGGACTGTAGTGAAGATCTATGGCTCGTTCTTAGCTGAGTGCCAAGATCTTTGGTATGACCAGAACAATGGCAATGTGATTTAGTGTATGCCTGATTTGTTGTCTGCCTTGACTGGAAGAGAATACGGGTCTTTATACATAAGTATACATGAAGTTAGGTAGTGCACTAGTCGCTATTTCCTGCCCCATTTTTTTGACGTGTAGCCCCATTTAAATATGAGCTTTAGACTTTCAGATTCAGACAAGAGGAAGTTTGGGGCTGATCTTACTTGTAGTGTAAGAACGAATCGTGACTGATCTTGCTGCAACTGGAGGAGGATTCTGGGGTTGATATTGGCACATTTGTATGTGAAGATAATAGAGGTGAATAGCTTATTACAATATATACCTTATGGGGTGATCATGGTGGATGACACTTGATTAATCAAGTTCTTTTGATCATTTGGTTGTGAACTGGAAAATCTCTTTGATGATTTGTTTATCATAGATGAGAGATTAGAAGTTAAGTTTTACCATATAAGGTACAGGAACCAGGGTTCATTTGTGATTCACGGAGAGGATTGAATCAGTGTCATAGAAGTAATTAATTGAAAACCTCATTCATTTGGAAAATGAGACAATAAATTGTTACGATTATTAGGTATTGCCACACTGAAACCTGGGCATCGCGTGAACTCTAGGCCTTGTGGAGAATGATAATCAGTGCTGGATGGTCAAGGGCCTTTGATAATTGTTTTAAAAAATCAATTGGATGATAAATTATATGTAGACGACCTGGTGTTTTAGTCCAAATAATGATGCAGCTTAAGGAAGAGTTTTGGATGTATTCTGCTGCATTGTTAAGGGGTAATTGTTTTTAAATTTTTACAATTGGAGAAGTAATTGCGGATGATTCTGTGCTGCAGTTTGACGAGTATATGGCAGAAATCCTAACTACAAATTGAGGAGAGAAGTGTAGCTGATTGCTACTACAATAAGAGGGGGATTGTTGACTGATGTTCCTTGCTACCTTGAGAGTATGTTTTGGTTGAATTTTGCTGCAGCGGAGGAATAATTGTAAGTGAATTCTGCTGTATTTTTAGGAAGAAGTTTAAGGATGGTTTCGCTTCAGTTGGAAGTGAAGTTTCAAATGATAAATTCAGGGGTCCCCTGGACACGATCTTATGTTCTAGAGAGTTGCTTCTAAGGAGTTAATGAAGAGATGATGGTGTATATTTACGGATAATTAATATGAAAGTATGATTTCATGGGAATTGGTTGTCTTGAGGAAATGAAAGGATCATAGTAATAGTGATGAGTTATTGATATCCTCCACCTATATGAGAGGATATGAACGTAAATTTCGAGGTCGAAATTTTTATAAGGGGGGGAGGGGGGGGGAGATTGTAACAACCCCTCCGGAAATTTCAGTAAAATTTGAGTTTTTCCATACATCGCTTACTATGACCGGCTTAGTATTTTTTCATTTGTTGAATTAACACTAATGTCTGGGTGAGATTTTGACTCTCGGTAGCGGATTTGTATATTTCTGGGAAAGATATGGACTTGAATGCATAAAAGGCCATTATACGGAACCTTGTTGGAGGAATTTGACTTGGGCTTAGACCTTTGTGAAAATGATTTCATATGAGGGACTTATATGCAAAGTGGGAGGGACTGGCAAGTAAGCCTATACTAAATTTAAAGGGTATAATGCAAGTCTGACATTTGGAGTTTCATGGACTTTTAATCAATTGGGGGGCAAAATGGTAATTTGCTAGCCTTCCACTTGGACACCATAAGGCAGCCCTTAGATACTTCTCTAGCTTTCACCATCATACACCGGGATCTGAATTTCTTGGTTGAAGAGGAAGGCAAACAGGGGGCATGGGTGGCTATGTTTCCCCCTTGACCAAAGGAGAGTAAAGCTTTGGATTCTAGGATATATACCCTCAACTCTCATCTTCATCTGCCCCCATCCTTGGCCATTGACTCCCATCTTGCTTCCATGTGGGTGTTGGAGGACCCGGTGGTTGCATTTTTTTGGAGGTAATGGTTGGGAGCTTGAGGTGTGGGTTGGATTATGCTTGGATGGAGATTTGGGGCGTGGTGGTGATGGTCTTGATCTTTGTACTTCATGCTATTGAGGAAAGTAGAGAGCACCGTTTTGAAGTAGTTATGTTTCATCCATGTGCTAACACGAAAAGCTTCGCTTGAGACAACAAATAAAGGCTTTTGTTTCTGGTGAGCTCTCGATTTATATATATGAGATTTAGATCATTACATGGTATTCTTGATTCTATTTCATGAGGGTAGAAGCCAATTTTAGTATTCTTGTATGATTTAACCTTGAGAGAGTGCTCCAAACCTCTAAAACTTGGGCTCATGAAATCTGAGAGATAGAGCGTTAAGATCCCTTGAATTACTCATGAGAATGCATGATTTGTATGATGGAGGGAATTAGAATAATTAGATTATGTGTGGTTGTTGGTGACTATGCATCCAACTTTGTTCGATGAATTACCTCTAAGAACTAGTCATGAAATTAGGAGGCCTTAATAAGCTAATGGGAAGAAGAGAGGGCTGGTAATGCGGTGTAGTTCAAGAGAATACCCTTTTGATTGTTATAGTTTTAATCTTTTAAGCTGGTTTAGAATCTGCCCCATCTCTACTTGTTGCACTTGTGAAACAAAGGTGAACACTTGTTGAGTGATTTGAATGTGATGGAGTTGGTTGAATGGTTGAGTAACATTTGTTTGTGCATGTCAGGATAGGAAGATGTGTTCTTAGTAAGGAAGCTGCCCATTTAAGTAAGCGTAGTTACATGTACAAGATGAAGTGTTTATTCAAATGGATAGTTGAATTAATCATATAAGGATTTGATGCTTGACTTAATACTTGTTGGGCTGATTTGCAATAGAACGCAGATTTATACTTCAATGAATGAGTGTATTAATAGCAGCATATGTTAGAGAATAATGAGGGAATAGGCGTGATTAGAAGCCTAAGTAAAAGTGGAGGAATTACCGTAGCACACTGCAGAACATGGGTTTTGTTTCATTTTAAGAAACATATAAGAGGCGATAATGAGTCAAATTCCGATGGAAATGAAAAGTTAATATTGTGAATATAATACCTTTGGAAGTTTGGGATGAAATGATAAAGATTTCAGGGCTTCAAATTGAGGTTTTGATTTCAAGTTTTTGATAGTTACTGTAGCTACCGACAAAGAGTGAACTATGAACTCCAATGTTTTCAAAAGACTTCGAATTCAATTAGATCATCCGATAGTTGGTGACATATTTAAACTAATAAAAATGAGTACGGGCGGTGTCTAGGAGCCGGATCCATGCCGTTTATAAATTTAAAAAGCCCGACATTTGGTAAACTCACGATTTGGGTAATTAAATGCATGTAATGCATTAGGATATTATGAAATATTATGTGATGAACATTTACCATGTTTAGGGCGTGGTGAGAAGCGGTCTAGGACCATCTTGGGAAGATCGGGCCGAGTAGGCCCAAAGGCGAAAAAAGGTAGGATTATACGCGAAGTGTGGTATTTCTAACTCATAGTATTCTATTGATTTACATTGTTGTTGTGCTAGATGGATGTTGGAGTCCATCTTTTGATACACTGCTAAATGCATGCGACATGTTATGCTTGTTGCATTGCTTAAGTTGTATACTCTGATCAGATTTGCTCTGCTTTGAGTGTGATTTCTATTTCTGCGTTGCTTGAGCTTTCTGATATTGCTATGATCAGTCTGTTGATACTCGGTTTGAGCAATCCTTTCTCCTACCCTGCTTGTGATTTGCTTCTAGCCAGGTAGGCTCTCGCACGGGAGGTTTGTGAGTATTCTTTCCTCCTACACTGCTTGATTTTGTGCTCTTATTTCCTCGAGAGGTTCCCAATATATAATCGAGATTGTTTCCCTCATATGTATTGGTTTTATATCTCGAGGAGATTGTTGCTATCATGTCTTTCTTTCTTATGCGTATTTGAGTAGAGTCTACTCCTTAGATACGTATTGACTCCCGATCTCGATGATGTCACCAATCATTATATATTCAGGTTGTTGCTGCCTTGGATATATATATATATACCTGTTGTTAGGTATTTGTACTAGCAATCTCTTACTTTCAGGCATGATACATCGGATGGAGACCCTGGACGAGGGTGTATAATGCCACGGGCCCCGCTAGGGCTGAAGGCGTATAATATCGGCCCACGAGCACTTGGTGCTCCATCGGACGGAATGCCCACAGCGAGAAGGGCGCATAATATCAGCCACGGGCCCCAGGGCGATATAGCATTTGGCCATCCGGACGGATGCCGGGCGATTATAGTATCGACCACGGCTCAATGGGGAGGCGGTATTTTAGACCATGTGCACATGTGTATGCTATAAGCGTAGTCGGTTTAGGCGAAGGCGATACCGATGGTATGCGTTGATATGCGTAGAACATCTTAGTATCACATATGCCGAGAGATTTAGTACATACAATTGGATTTATCCACTTTCCTGAGATTTATTATGTGCTTGTGATGTTATCGCACTTTCATATTTGCACTTCTTTTATTCTGTTCTTTGTTAGTGGCTTTCGCCACATTTATTGATTTATTTGCGATCCTACTGGGCCGTTCTTTGGCTCATGCACTTGATGGATGTTTTTTCTCAGGTGACAATGAGGACTAGGGTCGGGACTAGACGATGACCTGACGAGTAGCTAGGAGCGGAACTCAGGAGAGAGTTCCCGCGGGAGAGCCTAGCAGCGATGGGGATATGTTGAGCTGAGGTTTGCGGGCCTCTATTCCTTCCTGAGTGAGAGTTGTCATTGAGGACTTGCTAGGGTTTTGTATAAAACCTTATTTATATTTTCTTCCGCTGTTTATTAAATTAAACTTTGTGTTAATTATCTGCTTGTGTTACTGAGCCTTGCGTGCTTATAGGGGTGACCCTATAAGTACTCGGCGTCTGTCGCGTGCGCCGAGGCCCGGGATCCGGGTTCGGGGCGTGACACTTAGTCTTCAACTTCAATTGTGCTCTTACCTTGAGGTTTCTCCACGGGCAAGTCTACCTCTTTCCCACTTCTCAATGTGATGGCTTTGAGATGTTCCCATTGGTTTTTTTCGGTATTACCTGGCAAGCTTCCATGGGGCCTTTCTCATAGAGTCTTAGCAATTTGCCCAACTTAATTGTCCAAATTCTGAACTATAGCATGCAAATTCCTAATTATGGTCTCATTATTTTGCATGTACTTCAATATGACTTCCTCCATGTTGGGCTTTCTCTCTTGTGGCTTTGGAGGGTGTTGAAAACCTGGAGGATATTGCCCAGCTTATGGATTTCCATAGGAGAGTACATGATGGTTCCATTTAGGGGCATGAGCTCTATATTGACCATCCATTTGTCTTTGTGTGTTGCCCATGTATTGCACTTACTCTATGGGAACCATTTTAGTGCTTGCAATGGGGCAATTAGATGCCTCATATCCCGCTCCACATGTATTGAAAAACATGGTTGTAGTTGGTCTTGGGCGATTGTTGGATGTAAGTAGCTCAATCTTCATTGTCAACATATCTAACTTTTCACCAAAAGCAACATCTGTAACTGTGGGTTCATCCAATGACCCAACTACTTTAACTGGCTTCCCCCTTATAGACCAATGAGCTTCATTGCCGGCCAAATCCTCAAAAATTTGCTCGGAATCTTCCGGGTACTTATTCCCCAATTATCTGCCAGCAACGGCATCAACTACTTGCCTTGTGGTATTATCTACCCCATTGTTAGAAGGTTTGAATTTTGGCACAAGGATCTAGACCATATTTGAGGACAATACCGAAGTAAGTCTTTGTATCTCTCATAAGCTTCAAAAAATGTTTGAGTTGCACCTTGCTTGAAGGCGGAGATATCCAATCTAAGCTTAGCAACCTTACTTGGTAGGAAATATCGGCTAAGGAACTTATCAAGCATCTCAGCCCAAGTACGAATAGATCCTGAGGGAAGTGAAGTGAGCCTTCTATAAGCTCCTTCTCTCAAACTGAGTCGGAAAAGTCTCAATCTAATAGCATCATCAGAAGCCCATTAATCTTGAACACGTTAAAAATCTGAACAAACTTTGCTATATGAGCATAGGGGTCTTCATCGTGTCTTCCATCAGATTGAGCTAAATTCTGCATCATATTCATTGTGCTAGCCTTGATCTAGAAATTGATCATGTTGACATTTGGAGGATGAATACTAAATTCCTCGGTGTAATGAGATCGCTATACTCAGATAATGTTTGTCTTCTTTCTGCCATGATGGGTACTTCTCTAACCTCAACATTGGCTTCAATAGGTATGGAGTTTTCTACTTGTGAAGAGGATCCTGAAATTGATTATTCTACTTTTCTCAATCTTTAGTGTAAAGTCCTTTCTATCTCACTATTTGCTTCAATGAGGCCTTTGGTGTTTTTGTCGTTCATGCATCAACACCGCGCAATGAAATATAGTGAGAAAGATTAGTATCCAAGAAATCAATTCAACAACAATTAAAATAGAGAAAGAAAATAAAATGACTAAAGTATTAAACTCCTAGCTTTCCTAGTAGTCCTAATTTCCCCAGCAACAGTACCAAAAAGTGGACTAAGAAGTCGGGTATCGATCCTGAGGGAGAAGGAAGTACTAGTACCCACTATTCATCTATTATCTAGTCGATCCAAAAGTGAGTGATTGTAATCTAAACCTAAAATTAAGAAATTGAAAACATAAGTGATGGAATCAAATCAACCTTGATGGCAATCAATATAAATAAGGGATACTTGGGTAATGAATCCCCCTTGGATTTATATTCTAAAGATAGATGAAGCTCTCTATGTTGATACTTGCTAGAATCTTGGCCAAGGGTTCCTAAAGTGCTTTCCCTCCCTCTCTTGAGGTGAATTACTAATCCTAGTACCCTTACTGATGATGTTCTAGGGAACCTAATTCTTGGAAAGATTGTGGGAATAAGACATCTGAAAGACTCACCCTCCTTAGTACCCGAGCACTCAGTGTACTCACAATCTTCTGTATTGGAGATGGTTTACACATAGGAAGGCGCTTGCTTCTTCCCTCCATACGGACTACGAAAATCTCACCGGGCTGTCGCAATGTAGAGGAATTAACATACATTAAAACATCCAATAGACTCAATAGATTCAACCAAGCATTCAAATATAGAGAAACAACATCAATTAATTCATAATCCAAGGGTTCATCATACCCAAGTATCTACAAAAATAGTTCTCCATGAAAGGAGAACAACAATCCATTGCAAAGATAAAGAAAATCAAAAGATTCATGATAAAGAAGGCTATTACATACACCATTGGTGGATCTCTTGATTCCTCCTCTAATCTCTTGCCCTTCTCTTCCTCCAAGAGTTGGTGATGAAATTCCCCAATCCCTAATCAAGGTTTCTTCTCTCTCAAGCTAGCTCTCCTCTCTAAATCATTAATTAGTCGAATTATATACCCCCCTTTAGAATTTTAGAGTGCCATTTACCATTCTGCCCCTGCCTAGGTCCGCAGACTACTGGAAACTTTCGACATAAGGGGGCTCATACGGGCCATATACAAGACTGTATAGATTTCAGCTCGACTTGTACGGCCGTAGTTCAGACCGTACAATATCCCATATGGCTTCATACGGGGTATTGTACGGCCCTGGGAGATTGACTGTGGAGACCTCTAATTCTCCAGGTTCATACGGGTCGTATGAAGGCTCGTATGCCATTGTTCTTTCTCCAGAAATGCTTCATGATAAGAGTTCAATTGCTCATATTTTTATATCAATTCCTTGTATACTATTTGTGTTATTTTGATTAATTCTTGCCCATTGATACCTAATTAGTATTAAATCTTGATTGCAAGACACTAGAGAGGTTCGAGAGCAAAATGGAATCTAATGCCCTAGAATTTTTTGATAAGTGTTCATTTGAGAATAATTTTATATTATATTCTTATATGCTTGGTATGTAATTTTGAAGACTTTTTGCCCACCGATACTTAAAATGTCTTCATTTTGATAAACAGGGCAAAATACCAGGACCCCGGAAGAAAGAAAGCATTTCGAGAGAAACCAGGACCTCAGAGCACCCAAAAGGGCCCATACGGGTACGGGTCAAAATACCAGGACACCGGAAGAAAGAAAGCATTTCGAGAGAAACCACAACCTCAGAGCACCTAGAAGGGCCCATACGGGCATCCATATGGGTCATCATACGGCCCGTATACTAGACCATATGGAGGTGGCTGGAAGACATACGGGTCACATACGCCACATATATTAGATCGTATGGAAGTAGCTAGAAGATATACGGGCTGATATACGCCCATATACGGGCCAGTACATCGTAAGATTTCAGCTAATCTGCAGATCTAGAAGGGGACAAATTGGTAAATCTAACCCCAAAAACCCTAGAGGTATAAAAGCCGACTAATGAGGGTTTAGGGGGGAAGCTAGCAACTTGGGGAGAGAGCTTAATCTTGGGAAAAGCTTGGAGATTGTCATCTTGAAGCTATTGGAGCAAGAAGAGGAGAAATCATTGGAAGAGGATCAACGAAGCCATCAACGGTGTATGCATTAGTATTATTCTTTATGATTTCTTTGTTTGTCTTCATTTTTGTTTTGGATTGTTGCCCCCCTTTCATGGAGGGCTAATCTTGTAGATGCTTGGACGATTGATGAACCCTTGGACATGTTTTAATTAATGTTATTTCTCTATCTTTGATTGTTTGGTTGAATTTCGTTGAGTCTATTGGATGTTTCAATGTAAGTGAATCCCTCTACGTTGCGAGAGCCCGAAGGGATTTTTCTAGTCCATGTGGGGGAAGAAGCGAGCGCCCCCCATGTGTAGACCATCTCCAATAGAGGGGGTTGTGAGTATACCGGTAACTCGGGTACTAAGGAGAGCGAGCCCTTTAGACGTATTATTCCCATAACCCTTCCAAGACTTAGGTTCCCTAGATCATCATCGGTAAGGGGACTAGAATTAGTAATTCACCTCGAGAGAGGGAGTGAGAGCACCATAGGAACCCTTTGCCAAGGATCAACCATGTGTCGAGATAGAGAATAGCATTCATCTTTTTGAAGTCCAAGGCTGATTCAATTGTCCGAGCATCCCCCTTTTATGATTGTTTGACCTTAAGAGCAATTCAATTCCCTTGTTTGTGTTTTCAATTGATTAGTTTAGAATTAGCATAATCAACCACCTTTGGATCGACTAGATAGTAGATGAATAGTGGGTACTAGTACTTCCATCTCTATGAGGATCGATAACCCGACTTTCAAGTTCACTTTATTACTTGTGAAGACCCGTACACTTGCGGTTGTATCACATCAAGTTTTTGGCGCCGTTGCCGGGGACGAATTGGATTACTAGGAAAGCTAGGAATTTACTACCTTATTCATTTTTATTTTTGTTTCTCTACTTTCTTTCTTTGTTTTGTTTTTGATTCGATTGAAATTTTGGACATTAATCTTCACTTTTTGAATATATTGCAAGGGAGCTACATGACTATATCCGGGAACGAATTATTTAAAAAGTTGGAGGCACTAGATCGGTGGATTGAGGAAAAGCTAGCAAATCAATCCACGAGTTCATCACGGGAACAATCGTTGGAAGCCTTCCAATTTGAGGAGGTCTATGCTTTATGAGGGTCAAAAACTAGCCCGATACTAGGGGAGACATCTCAAGGAAGATCATATGATGAAGATGCACAGTACAATCATGACTTTCTAATGGAACTCTTCAATAGACAGAATGAAGTCTTCTCCCATTCAAGGGGGTTAGCCAAAGAGGAGAATCCAAATCAAGATCGAGTAGATATGAACATCGACGTCGTACAAGATGCAAAGCACAACAATACACCCTCAGATTCAGAAGAAGAGTCCATCATAGAATCAAGTGCAGAATTGGAAGAATTGGATGAGAACTTGAAGAAGTTAAAAACGTCAGTAGATGAGCCCCCGCAGTTAGAGTTGAAAGAATTACCTAGTCATCTCGAGTACACCTTTTTAGCCGAAGACTCAAAGCTCCCGGTTATCATTGCATCTAATCTGACAAGTCTACAGAAGGGGAAATTACTACAAGTCCTTAAGAGACACAAGAGGGCCATAGCATGGAAAATATCCGACATCAAAGGGATCAGCCCATCATTCTGTACCCACAAAATTCTTATGGAGGACAACTACCGACCTTCTATCCAATCTCAAAGGAGGCTAAGCCCAAATATGCTGGAGGTGGTCAGGTCAGAAGTGCTCAAGCTCTTGGATGCCGGAGTCATTTACCCCATCTCCGATAGTGCATGGGTGAGTCCCGTCCAAGTGGTACCTAAGAAGGGAGGAATGACGGTGGTCACCAATGAAAATGATGAATTAATCCCTATAAGAATTGTCACCGGCTGGAGAGTATGTATTTATTATAGGAAGTTGAATGATGCTATAAGGAAAGATCATTTTCCTTTACCATTTATTGATCAAATGCTTGAGAGACTAGCCGAACACTCCTATTATTGTTTCCTAGATAGTTTTTCTGGATACTTCCAAATTCCCATCACTCCCGAAGATCAAGAGAAAACCACATTTACTTATTCTTACGGTACTTTTTCTTACCGCCGTATGCCTTTTGGGTTATGCAATGTACCGGCCACTTTTCAATGATGTATGCTAGTTATTTTCGAAGACATTGTGGAGAACATTATGGAGGTATTTATGGATGACTTCTTGGTCTTTGAGATTCATTTGACTTTTGCCTCGCAAACCTAGGGAAGTGTTGATTAGATGTGAAGAAACCTACTTGGTGCTAAGTTGGGAGAAATGTCACTTCATGGTCCAAGAAGGAATTGTTCTGGGTCACAAGATTTCGAGCAAGGGTATTGAGGTGGATAAAGCAAAAGTTGAAACCATAGAAAAGCTACCTCCACCAACTTTAGTGAAAGCCATCAGAAGCTTTTTGGGGCATGCCGAGTTCTATAAGAGATTTATAAAGGACTTGTCTAAAATAACCAAGCCATTGACCAAATTGCTAGAAAAAGATGTTCCCTTTGAGCTTGACGAAGGATGCAGAGCGGCTTTCACTATCTTGAAGGAAAAGATTGTACAATCTCCGATCATGACAACCCCAGATTGGAACCTCCCATTCGAGTTCATGTGCGATGCAAGTGATCATACAGTCGGCGCAGTGTTGGGACAACGGAAGAACAAGCATTTCCAACCCATCTATTATTGTAGCAAGACTTTGACGGATGCCCAAGCAAATTACACTACCACCGAAAAGGAGCTTCTTGCCATAGTGTTTGCATTTAATAAGTTCCGACCTTACTTGGTGCTTTCTAAGGTTGTGGTGTACACTAATCATTCAGCACTGCGCTATCTCATGACTAAACCGGACGCCAAGCCAAGATTGATCCGTTGGGTACTACTATTGCAAGAATTTGATTTGGAAATAAAGGATAAATGAGGTGCCGAGAATCTAGCCGATGATCACTTATCCCGAATGGAAAATCCAAATAGAGACATGTTGAAGAAGAGGGATATCAAGGAAGAGTTCCCGAAGGAGTACTTATAAAACCTTCAAGTGATACAAGAGCAAATGCAGGTGATTAGTGAGGAGAAAGAAACACTCTGGTTCGCTGACATTGCAAATTATCTAGTTGTTGGATCTCTTCCAAAGTCCTATAAAAATTTACAAAAAAAGAAGTTCTTCTTGGAACTGAAATACTATACATGGGATGATCCTTACCTGTTTCGCATTTGTACCGATCAAGTCATAAGGAGGTGTGTCTAGAAGGAAGAAGGGCTAAAAACTATGGAGCATTGTCACGTAGGATCTGCAGGTGGGCATTACAGTGCAAATTAAACAGCAAGGAAGGTTCTCGATGCGGGGTTTTATTGGCCAACTTTATTCCACGATGCACAAAGATATGTCCAATTCTGTGATAGGTGTCAACGATTTGGCAATATATCTAAGCAAGATGAGATGCCACAGAATTCGGTTCAAGTGTGCCAAGTATTTGATGTTTGGGGAATTGATTTTATGGGGCCTTTTCATACCTCTCACGGAAATAAATTTATCTTAGTTGAGGTGGATTATGTTTCCAAGTGGGTAGAAGCACAAGCCTTACCCACTAGTGATGCAAGGGAAGTTGTGGGATTCCTCAAAAGATTGTTTTCTCAATTCGGGACCCCAAGAGCCATCATTAGTGACCGAGGGACACATTTTTGTAACGCTCAATTTGCTAAGATCCTAAAGCGATACAATGTAGTCCACCTCACCTCTACTCCATATCACCCTCAAACAAGCGGGTAAGTGGAAGTATCCAACCGACAACTGAAGAGGATCCTTGAACGGACGGTCACACATAATCGAAAGGATTGGGTGGATAAATTGGATAACGCACTTTGTGCCGATCATACCGCATACAAGGCACCAATTTTTAGTACCCCCTATAGGGTTGTCTATTGCAAAGCATGTCATCTACCGGTCGAACTTGAGCACCAAGCTTACTGGGCAACCAAATTCTTGAATTTAGACACCTCACTCGTTGGCGCTGAACAGAAGCTCCAATTAAATGAGCTTGAAGAATGGAGATTGTTTGCATATGAAAATTCAAGGTTTTACAAGGAGCGGATCAAGTAGAGTCATGATCAAACACTAAAGGATCACAAACAATTCAAGGAAGGAGATCATGTATTGTCATTCAACTCAAGACTCAAACTTTTCCCAGGAAAGATGCGATCTAGGTGGTCCGAACCTTTCACCGTCACCAAGGTTCATCCTCACGGTGCAATGGAAATTCATCAGCATGAGAGGGGTACATTCAAGGTAAATGGCCATCGGCTCAGGCTGTACTATAATGCAAACTTTAAGGGAGGAGCCAATGACAGTTTCAAGGTATTTGAACCCCCATGAGGTAAGGTGAAGGTACGTCAAGCTAGTGATGTTAAACAAGCACTTCTTGGGAGGCAACCCAAGTCCTAGAAATTTTCTTTAGTTACAATTTCTTTTGATTAGTTAGATTATATGTGTTTGGAATAAATGAATGAGATGTTTCATATCAGTTTTCATAGTATATTGTACCATCTTGCTGCTTGTCGATTAATTTGTTGCCGTAAATTCATAATTGTCATTAGGTAGCATGAGGAGGATCCGAATGGTGTCCTAGATTGGCTGTATAAGCCAAACCCAGGCCCATACTGGGTATCATACGGCCTGTCATACGGCTGTATGACCCCTTCAATGGGGTATACGGGCGGTCATACGGCCCGTACACAGGGCCGTATGACCCAACCAGTGGCATATACGGGCTGATATATAGCCCGTATAGGGCGGGTTTGGGGCGTTATAAACACAAGTTTCCCCATTTCTTTTTAAAACCCTAGTCGATCCCACTCTGCTCTACGTCGACTCGAGTACTCTCCTCGTCAACGCAGCCTATACTCTTGATTTGCGCACTCATTCTCTCTAGGTATGATCTCTAATGCCTTGATTTGTCGATTTGATCCATCATCACCATATTTAGACCTCTAGGGATTGCATGAATGTATTTTGAATGGATTTGAGATGATTATATGCATTTTTCCTTCAAATTCTTATGGGAATGCGTTGATTTAATTCATGTTTAGAGTTTAGGAAGAGAAATGGGGCTGAATGACATGTAAGTGAAGGTGTGTATGCCATTGGGGGTCGGCACCGCCGCGCTCAGGAGTATACGGGCTGTATAGCAGGCCGTATAGCCCTCAGGTGTACCTATACGGGCTAATATACACCCATATGGAACCCCGTATGACTCCCAGGTTGGGTCATATGGGCCATATACCGCCCGGATGGATGGCCGTATAAGGCCCATCAAGGGCCGTAGTACGCAATTTTTTTTTACTAATCTCTTCAATACTCTCATTCGCACTAACAACCTTTTCGATTGTTTTGTAGATATGTCGAGAAAAGTAATAGCATCCAAGAAGCGGAGGACCGGGGAAGGCTCATCCACCACACCACCATTCGAAGAAGGGCGCATTCTCCATCAATGTATTCTTAACCAGTTCACAGAGTTGTCTATCTTTATCCGCGGGCATCCAGCATTTGCACCTCCTCCAACACAGGGACCCCCTGAAGCAGGACCCGAGGCAACAGCAAATGACCCAACAGCTTGATGGCTTGGATATTTCTCTTTAATTGTGTTGATGAAACTTTATTTTCTTGTGCACTTTTTATATTTCTTGCTTGTTGGACTTATGATTTTTTTTTTTTTTTCACCGTGTATGGCTAGCAAGGGCATCGCCCTGCTACACTTATCCTTTTGTTTATTTTCCATGGACTCCTCTGCTTTCCTATTCTTTTCTATGAAGTTATGATGATCTTTCCCTTACTTTGTAGAAGTGGACCTTGTATAAACATCCCCCGATAGTAGCCAAGCACCAACTTCATGGAAATCGATTGGCACACCAAATTAACAGGGGAAGTTTTCGTTCACTTTTCTCCATGCATATTTAATTTTGGAATTATTGAGTACATTGAGGACAATGTACAATTTTAAGTGTGGAGATGGGTAGCTACCTATCCTTTATCTTTGTACATCCATAGCAAAACTTTAAGTGTGGAGATAGGTAGCTATTAGTAAAATTCATTGCAAATTTTTCATGACTAGCATGCCTCGACAAAGGCCTTAAGGAAACATATTGGCGTACTCTATCTCTAGGGCACCATCTTGGCACATAATTTTGTTAAACTCTCGTATGAAACGCCATGGGCATTTAAAGAACATATCTGTGACAGTCATGGTCTTTAGAGACAATTGATAACCCATTGCCATATTCTTTTTACTTTAATAGCTAAACACATTTTTCAATGGCTCCAAGAGATCTCGTGGCACTAATTTAATTCATTAACCCCTCATAATATAACCTAGTGGACAAGTAGGCAGAGAATAAAATAGTTGTACATAATAGTTATGAAAAATGAAGACAGTGTTCCGCTGCTTATTTTGATGAAGTAGTTTGGGGTTCCGGCTCCCTATAAGAGTGTTGATAAGTGTTCATTTGAGCATAATTTTATATCATATTCTTATATGCTTGGCATGCAAGTTTGAAGACTTTTTGTCCACTGATACTTAAAATGTATTCATCCTGATAAACAAGGCAAAATACTAGGACCCCGGAAGAAATAAAGCATTTCGAGAGAAATCGAGACCTCAGAGCACCCAGAAAGGCCCATAAAGGTATCTGTACGGGCTGACATACGGCCGTATACTGGCATCTAAAGGGAATGTAGGCCAGTATAATAAACGGTATGGAGGTGGCTGGCCCATATACGGGGTGATATATGCCCGTATATAGTAAATTTCAGCAAATCTACAGACCTAGAATGGGGCAAATTGGTAAATCTCACCCCTAAAACCCTAGAGGTATAAAAGCCGACTAATGAGGGTTTAGGAGAGGAGGAAGCAGCTTGGGGGGAGAGCTTAATCTTGGGGAAAGCTTGGAGATTCTCATCTTGAAGCTATTGGAGCAAGAAGAGGGGAAATCATTAGAAGAGGATCAAGTAAGCCATCAATGGTGTATGTATTATTATTATTCCTTATGATTTCTTTGCTTATCTTCATTTTTGTTTAGGATTGTTGCCCCCCTTTCATGGAGTCCTAATCTTGTAGATGCGTGGATGATTGATGAACCCTTGGACATGTTTTAATTAATGTTACCTCTCTATCTTTGATTGCTTCGTTGCATTTCATGGAGTATATTGGATGTTTTAATGTAAGTTAATCCCTCTACGTTGCGAGAGTCAAGAGGGATTTTCGTAGTCCATATGGGGGAAGAAGCGAACGCCTCCCCTTGTGTAGACCATCTCCAATCAAGGGGATTGTGAGTACACCGGAAACTCGGGTACTAAGGAGAGCGAGTCCTTTAGATGTATTATTCCTATAATCCCTCCAAGAAATAGGTTCCCTAGAACATCATTGGTAAGGGTTTGGGGGGGAAGCTAGCAACTTAGGGAGAGAACTTAATCTTGGGAAAATCTTGGAGATTCTCATCTTGAAGCTATTCTAGCAAAAAGAGGGGAAATCATTGAAAGAGGATCAAGGAAGCCATCAACGGTGTATGCATTAGTATTATTCCTTATGATTTCTTTGTTTGTGTATGCAATAGTATTATCCCTTATGATATCTTCGTTTGTCTTCATCTTTGTTTTGGATTGTTGCCTCCCTTTCATGGAGGGCTAATCCTGTAGATGCTTTGATGATTGATGAACCCTTGGACATGTTTTAATTAGGCAAAAATGCATTTTTGGTCCCAGTATGATGGTATATTGTTCATTTTGGTCCCTGTACTATGAAAATGTTCAATACGACCCCTGTATCGTCGGAATTTTGGCAATTACAGCCCCTAGGGCTGACGTGGCAGCCAAGTGGCATGCAGGCTGAATACATGAATTTTTTAATATGAGGTGGCATCCTATGTGGCATGTTGATATGGCAAAATATTTAAATTTCTGAAATATTAATCACTTAATAATGACATGACACGCTACATAAGCATGCTACATGGCAATAAGATTATAAAAAAATAAAAAATATTCAAAAATTCAAAAAAATTCTAAAAAATTCAAAAAAAAAATTTAAAAAATAAAATAGTTTAAAAAATTCGGAATTTTTTTTTAAAATTAAAAATTCTAAAAAATTCTAAAAAATTCTTAAAATTTTGAAAAAATAAAGAGAAGTTTTTAAAATATTTTAAAAAATCCAGTTAGAATTCTAAAAAATTCTAAATTTTCTAAAAAAATGAAAAAAAAATCAAAAAATTATTTAAAATATTCTTAAAAATTCTAAAAAAAATAAAATCACAAAATCTAAAAAATAAAACAGTTTTTTTAAAGATTCTAAAAAAATTCGAAAAAATTCTTAAAGAAATCCATTTTTAGTCAATGGCATGCAGATGTAGCATGCTATATGTCAATAAAAATATTAAAAAAAAAATCTAAAAAATCCAGTTGGAATTCTAAAAAAAAAAAAAACTAAAAAACAAATAGGATTTTATAATGTAATCACAACAATCAAGCTGTAAAAATAATAATAAAATGTACGTAAAAATATAAAAGGAACAACTTGAAAACCATTCCAACTTCTTCATAAGCTTAATCACAATATTTTACTAGGTTGATTGTTGTGATTACATTATAAAATACTATTTATTTTTTAGAATTATTTTAGAATTTATTTAGAATTTTTTGGAATTCTAATAGGATTTTTTAGATTTTTTTTAATCTTTTGACATCTGGCATGCCACATCTGCATGCCATAGATTAAAAAAAGATTTTTTGTAGAGTTTTTTAGAATTTTTTAGAATTTGTAAATAATTTTTTATATTTTTTTATTTTTTATTCTTTAGAAATTTTAGAATTTTTTAGAATTTTTTAAAAATCTTGTTGATTTTTTAGAATTTTCAAGATTTTTTTAGAGTTTTATAGAATTTTTTAGAATTCTAACTGGATTTTTTTTAGAATATTTTAAAAAATCCAGTTTTTTTTTCTGAATTTTTTAGAATTTTTAATTTGTTTATATTTTTCTAATTTTTTTTAGGATTTTTTAGAATTTTTTTAGATTATTTTATTTTTTAAAAAACAATTTTGAACTTTTACAATTTTTAATTTTTATTACTTTTTTCCCACGTGGCATGCTGGTGTGGCGTGCCATGTCATTATTAAGTGATTAATATTTTGGGATTTTAAATATTTTGCCATGTCAGCATGCCATATAGGATGCCACGTCATATTAAAAAAATTCAAGTATTCAGCTCGTATGGCAACTGGTTGCCACATCAGCCCTAGGGACCGTAATTGCCAAAAGTCTGAAAGTACAGGGGCCGTATTGAACATTTTTATAGTACAGTGACCAAAATGAACAATATACCATAGTATAGGGACCAAAAATACATTTTTTCCTTTTAATTAATGTTATTTCACTATCTTTGATTGTTTGGTTGAATTTCATTGAGTCTATTAGATGTTTTAATGTAAGTGAATACCTCTACGTTTCTGAGGGATTTTCCTAGTCCATATGAGGGAAGAAGCGAACACCTCCTCATGTGTAGACCATCTCCAATAGAGGCGGTTGTGAGTATACCGGGAACCCAGGTACTAAGGAGAGCATGCCCTTTAGACGTATTATTCTCATAACCCTTCCAAGACTTAAGTTCCCTAGATCATCATCGGTAAGGGCACAAGGATTAGTAATTCGCCTCGAGAGAGGGAGTGAAAGCACTATAGGAACCCTTTGCCAAGGATTAACCAAGTGTCGAGATAGATAATAGCATTCATCTTTTAGAAGTTTAAGGGTGATTCAATTGTCTGAGCATCCCCCCTTTTATGATTGTTTGACCTTAAGAGCAACTCGATTCCCTTGTTTGTGTAAAATCCGAGAATTTTGGAATAAAATATTCTAATAATCCCTTTAAATGATGTTATAATTTTAATTAGTCCCTTGGCTACTAGAAATGTTGGATTAAATGATTAAGGAGGGATAAATTTAATTTAAATAGAAACTAAAGTTTAAATCATCTCTGCAAGGACCAATGGGTAATTTGTTAAAAAGCGAGGGACCTAACAGAAGTTTGTCCCTCTCACAGAAAAGGATCTAATTGTAAATTAAATCCATTGAGGGACTGCGGAGTTATAGTGCAGAGAAAACTCTATTAGAAAAGAATGGACGGTTGAGATCTCATGATCTCAGATAGGGCTGATCGCGCGAGGAGACAGCGATGGAGACCAGGACGGCCTCAATCTGAGTTGGTGCCGGATACAAGGTAAATGATGACATTCTGCTCGTTAATAGTTGGAAGATCTCGACCGTAGATCCGATTGATGCTATTTACGAGGTATTGTAAAAGCATCTGTGTAGAGCCACGTGGCGAACGGAGGAGAGATCATCTGGTCTGGGTGTTAGATGAGAAGCAGAAGGAGGAGATCTAATCGTTTATTTCTCTAATAATCCTAACAATTCATTTATGCCGTTGATGAATCCAAGACGGATGGATGAACGGGAGCCGTTGGATTCTATCCAGACGATCGCCGCCCTTCATCCGAAAATGCTAATCGCGAGGAACCGCCACCCTTATCTCTGAAACCGGCGGTGAATGCCACCGCGAGACTCGTCGTCTCCTCCGGCCGTTACGCACGGGGAGGCCGGCGCTAGGGGGAAACCGTCCAGCGAATGCGCCCATCTCTTCGTCTCCACCTGTCTATAAAGGGAGCGGCCTCATCGTCTTGTTAGAACTGTGAGAAGAGGAGAGTAATTGGTTGTCGCCGGAGAAGGAGCTCGAAGAAGAGAGGATTGCTCTAGGGAGGTCGATCACCGCCGCTGACGCCACAGGGAGATCGGAACCTCAGATACGTTCCCTTCCTCAGCGAAAGATTTAAGGTTGGTGCATGCTTGGCTAGGTTTCGAGCTCGCCAAAGGAGGTGACCACAACCGAGAGTGGTGAGGCACCGGGGAGAGGAATGGGAGGCCACTGATGTGCGCAATCGCTTGCTTAGGCCGAGACAAAGCTGCGCGCAAGGATCACCGGTGGTGAGGGTCCTCGGACGGGGAGATGATTTTTCCGGCAAACTCCTCTGATGAGGCTCGGCCGGGAGAGATAGAGAAGAAGAAATAGAAAAAGAAAATAATAATAATAATAATTAATTAACAGACTAATGGTTAATTAATTAGTTAGAAATAGATTTGTTTTAATTCATTAGAGTGTGAAAATTATTTAACTTGATTAATCAAAGTAAAGTATTGTTGGATTAATCAATTTAATAGTTGATTGATTTAGTCTAAACAGGTTAGTCTAGTCTGAATCAAGATGGTCCAAATAATTAGACTCAATTATCTAATTAAAATGGTTGGATCTAGTCGGTTAGGTGAAGCCGGTTTAGTGTGACTAGTGGACCAAGTCTGACCAATTTAATTTAATTGATGGATTTGATTAAATGGTTGAACCTAATCAAGTTAATATTTAAGTGTGGCTAAGATAAGTGTTTGAGCCAAACATGTCTACGGTTAAATAGATTTAATTAATTAAACTAAGGGGCTATAGTTTGGGCTAGGATAAAATTTAATCAAGATGTTTAAATTAATTAGAAAGAGGCTAAGTTAGTTGGGTCCATCCAATTGGGCTCGGATGGGTGATTTGATAGAACTAGTTGGGTCAATCAAGTTAAAAAAAAAGGGTGCAACGGGTGGGATTCGAACCCACAACCCCCCAACCCTTACTGTAAAGCCTTAACCACTAAGCCATGAGAGACCGCTAGGATAGTGGAAGGCCTTTTAATAAGTAGAGTCGGGCCACTCCAATTCCAATGGGTTTGATAACCCATAAGATTGGGCCCAATTAATTGTAAGTAGTTAGACCCGATCTAATAGACTTTTAACACGACAAGGGTGTGTCAAAGTTGGTCGGTTGACTCTAGTTTGACCAGGATAAAAAGGAGAGTCAACATATAGTCCTAAGTCTGGAAAAGGAGAAATAATAACTCCATGAAATGTCGTGTGGGTCTCGTTTATCTGGGCTATGGCCCCTGAGAGAGAGAAAGAAAGAGTTAGACATGTTCATCTAAATAACTAGGGTATTATTACCATTGTTGACACTAATAGTAGACTCTATTATCAGATACTACCGTGGAAACTTAGAGACACGTCAGGAAAAGACTAGGGAGGTTTCCAGTTCTAGTAAGAGGTAAGTCCACTTGCCTTGTACCCACTCTTCGGAGTTTTCTTGGCTTTGCTATTATCAAATTGATTACTGTTTTATTGTATTCATACATGCTATCTTTTTGGTTTCATTCTTGTTGAGCATGTTTGATTGTTTTGGGATGTTGGTATCCCTGACTTGTTATTGGTCTACTGCCCAGACCCAGTGGAGCCCGCTTCGTTAGGGAAATGTTCAGGGACGGGATACCCTGGCATTTCTGCTTGCCGCGCCAGAGGGGCGATACTCTTGTTGTTCTATCCGTCAGCGCGAATGGTACGCTGGCCGTGTCGACACGTTGGTACTACCGACTTACGACCAGAGGGTCGTGTTCACAGCGCTTGGCTGGATATGCTGACCGAGGGTGGTCCTTGAGTTTTTTTGAAACCCAATACAGAGCTTGAGGGCTTCTGTAATCAGGGTTCGTACCATTGTTTTTACTTGTGGTAGACTCCTAGAGTTGTTCTTCTTAGGTATGTAGTCCCATTGTTTGACATGTTGAGTTACTATATCTCTATGACCTCGCAGGGGTACTTACTGGGATTTCCATTCGAAAGCTCACACACTTGCTCATTCTTTCTGTTTCAGATTCTGAGGTGTAAAGGCTCGTGCATAGGAGGCTGTCAGTGTTCTAGGAGTTGCTGAGGTCTAAGGATCCCTCTTATGTTTATTTGTTGTGTGAGACACTTTATATGTAGGACCCTTGTAGGGCCTGATTTTATGTAGGGCTTATGGACCCCTATGATTTTATTTTCTTATGACTTGAGTATGTTTTATATTGTTGTCTGTTATCTGCGGAGTTACGCTTAGGCGTTGTATTCGAGCAGAGCTAGACTCTACTCGGGTACGGACAGTCTGTCCACATGCTCGGGGCCTGGAATCTGGGACGGGGCGTGACAGTTTGTGTTTTCAATTGATTAGTTTAGAATTAGCATAATCAACCACCTTTGGATCGAGTAGATAGTAGATGAATAGTGGGTACTAGTATTTCCATCTTCCTGAGGATCGATAACCCGACTTTCAAGTCCACTTTATTACTTGTGACGACTCGTACACTTGCGGTTGTATCGCATCATTTTTACAAATAAATAATAAAATTTTTGAAAATAATTACTGAGATTAATTATTTTAAAAACCCAACAAAACATTAATCGGGAAATAAATGGATTAAAAATTCAACCTCACAACTATTGGGCCCAGAGAAGGCTATATTGGTCCGGGTCACTTTTATTTAAATAGTTGGGGGTGGATGAACAGACGGATCCCGGTTAATTAATTGAGAAATTTGATAAGTGTTAATTAATTTAGATTAATTAAGTGGAGATATCGGACAAAAGTTAGAGTCCCCGTAATAAAGAGTCAAAAATATGGATCTCTGTCAGGCTAGTGATATGGCCTGTGATGTTACAGTACGCCCATGATTGACAAAGCATTAAGGATCGGAATTCCTGGATATGAGTCGGGAAAGGGGTCGAGTCAATTAATTGATTCTTCGCCCTGTGAGTTGATAGCTCTCGAATTAGAGCTATCTTACTAGTATTTGTTGGAAAATTTAGAGTAAAAACGAGAGTTTCTAATCGAATCAATTATATCTTTACTCTAAAATTCATTATCTGCTTGTGTGAATGACTTGATATGTATTTTGTGATATTTTACACCTGTTTGTGAAGATAAATACTAAAGTGAATGAAATGTGTTGCAACAGGTTTAACTCAGCATATCAAGGTTCAACATCGCGATGCCGAGGTTGTGACATCGCGATGTCTTGATGCATCTGCACGCTAAAACTCAAGGCCTATCAGATCGCGATGTTCTCTAGGAGCATCGCGATGTCACATCGCGATGTCATGAATATCACATCGCGATGTCTTCAGCAAGCTGGTTGCTTTTGGAAGCTCAAATATCAGATCGCGATGTCGCGATTGCGACATAGCGATGTCGACTGCTGAACTATAAAAGAGGAGTAAAGGCTAGGGTTGTCGGCATCTGAGCTTGGGAGCAGCTGAAAAGCGGAGCTTAGGTCCAGAAGGCGATTTCCAGCCTCTTGGAGCTAGAATGCGATCAATTATGAGGGGGATCTTTGTTCCTTTGTTCTAAATGCTTTTAGATTTATTTGTAGTGCATATGGATGTTTGTTTAATAGCTTCCATTGTTGTTAATGTTTCAATGACAATGGTAGCTTAAACTCTTCATCTAGGGTTGTATTGGATGTTATGATCTGATATTAACTATCTTTGGATTGCTTTTATTTCATTGTATGGATGTGCCTTGGAATCTATTCTTTGTATCCCTCAATTGTTGAAAGACATTGAGTATTCTTAATTTCAAGTTCTGTGAGACATCTAGGCTTGTGAGTAGAATAGAGGAATTGGGTGTACGGCGTGACACCGTTGTGACCTATCATTGAGACATCAGGATAGGCACTTCCTCGGTAGTGATTAGTTGTTGTCCTATAATGTATCGATCGTACCATAGACAAATGGACATCGGTGCATGATCCTTAGACATAAGGTCTTGTATGATGCACCCGGAGTGAACAGAAGCACATACCTAATCACACATACACCCACCTCTATCTTCAATGAAGTATAGCAATCCTTAGAGAAAAATCCTCCACAAATCTAGTGTCCTATACAACCCTAGGTCTTCCATCTGAAAATTTACCCCTTTTAAATCTTCTGTTTACACACTAACTCACATTCAACACAAGTACACTCAAAACACACATCTTACACCAACACGCATAATACATCAATTTACAATTGTCTAGTTTCTTGTTCATTTCTTCTAGTATAAGAATTCATCACTGTTCCCTTGGGATTTCGACCCGGTACTTACCGGTTATTACTTGCGGCCACGTACGCTTGCGTGCGGAGGCTTGAGTGCTTGCAATCGAGTCTTTGGGCAAACAAGTTTTTGGCGCCGTTGTCGGGGAATGGTAGAAATTCTTTTTTTTTTATATATAGCTGAATTAGTAAAGTTTTGTTCTTTGTAGTCATTTTCTTACAAAGTGTTGTTTGCAAGAGTTTGTGATTCCATATTGTGTAGCAACTCACCAAAAGCCTTATTTCCCTTTTAGTGTATAAGTGAATCACCTGCAGCCCCTTTTGATCTAGATATTGAGAGGAAGTTAAGGGAATTGAGGAAGGAGAAGCGAGCTCATCAAGGAGCGGGAAGTTCTTCAGGGTCTAACACCATGGACTAAGGAAGAGATAACCGTCCACTATATAAATACTCCATCCCTTCGTCTGATGGTCACCAATCAAGCATTGTGAAGCCCACTTGGCCAGATTCCCATTTTGAGATCAAGAAGTCTATGATTCAGATGCTTTAGAATACAGGACAATTTTCGGGCATTCCGAATGAGGACCCCAACATCCACATCAGAAATTTCTTGGAAATTACCGATAATTTCAAAAGAGCTGGAATTTCTGAAGATGCTATCTGATTAAAGCTATTTCCCTTCTCAATTAGAGATGTTGCCAAAGAGTAGTTGTATTCATTGCCTGGAGCCTCTATCAACACTTGGGAGGACTTGAGAAAGAAATTCCTCCTTAGATTCTTTCAGCCGGCCAAAACAGTGAAGATTAGAAGTGAACTCACCGGATTTGCACAAAGGTAAGGGGAAACACTGTCCGAGGCATGGGGTAGATTTAAGGGTCTGCAGAGGCTATGTCCACATCATGGGCTAACCAAATGGCACTTGGTCCCTTCTTTCTATAATGGCATGGGAAGTAGTAATCGAGCCATCCTAGATGCGTCCGCCGGTGTGGCATTTACTATCAAACTGGCAGATGAATGTTATGACCTGCTGGAAACAGTAGCTATAAATAGTAGCCAATGGCAACCCAATGAGAGGGAACCTCAAAGGAAAGTTGCAAGCATTCAAGGAGAGACTCGAACACCCGATGTGCAAGAGAAATTATCCGGTTTGGAGTAGAAGATTGAAGAAATGGCATCTGTCATCAGTAACATGTCAATGCAGTCAACCACACAGGACTCGACATATATAGCCCCACCAATGGCCTTTGAGGAAGTTAATGCTATCGGCAACAATTTCAGGGGAAACTCCCAAAACTCTTCTTCGAACTGGATTCCTAGTTGGAAGAAAAATGCCTCTTCAACTTATCAAGGAGAACCCCGCAATGGCCAACCGGGCTACTTCAATCAAAGTAGACTGTTGGAGAAGAAGCCCACCTTAGAAGAAAAGTTTGATCGATTCATGGCCGAATGCCGAACCAACTTCCAGGCGCAAGAAAATACCATTAAAAATCTTGAGACGCAAATGGAGCAAATGGGAAATGAAATGAGATCCCGACCGTCGAGAAGTTTGCCAAGTAACACTGATAAGAATCCAAGAAATGAAGATCAGGGGCAAGTAGAAGCGGTCATGTTGAGGAGTGGAAAGCAGTTATTACATCCGAATTCGAGTGATTCTTTAGAGGCACTGGTTGAGGATAAAGAGAAACCCCAAGAGCCAAAGTTGAAGGAGAAAGAAAAGGGGGTCTCACCTTTGCCACCACCACCATTTCCACAACGGTTGAAGAACCACTCTTTTGGGATGCAATATGAGCGATTTATGGAGAGATTTAGGCAACTCCATGTGACAATCCCTTTCTCCGAAGCCTTAGAGCATATGCCAAACTATGTCAAATTCATGAAGGAATTCTTGGCCAACAAGAAGAAAATTGGGCATGTGGAGTCTATTGTCGTGACTGAAGAATGCAGTTTAGTTCTTCAAAGAGACCTCCCCCTGAAGTTGAAGGACCCTGGATGCTATCTACTTCCATGTCATATAGGAGGGGAATTTATTGGCTATGCTCTTTGTGATCTTGGAGCCAGTGTAAATCTTATGCCCCTCACTGTCTACAACAAATTGGGTTTGGGGGATCTCCGAAATACAAGTCTTACATTGCAATTAGCCGACCGATCTATTGCCACTTCATGTAGAATAGTAGAAGATGTGTTGGTCCATATTGATGACTTCATTTATCCCGCAGATTTTGTAGTCCTAGATTACGATGCCGATAAGGACGTCCCCATCATCTTCGGTCGCCCCATTTTACTCACTGGAGGAGCAATGTTTGATTTGCCAAGAGGGGAGATCACCTTGAAACATGGAGACAAGCAACGGGTGTTTAATGTTATTTCACCAGCTGAAGAAGGTCTATCTTTATCCATTCTATATCTGATTGTACTGTATGAAGAAGGGAGTCGAGACCCAAAAGAGAAGAAATGGTTGATCCATGATTGTCTTACAATGGAACACCAAGAAGGACGGGAAACAGCATTGGGTGATGAAACCAACAACCAAAGGGATGATACCTACTCTTGAGTCTAGCTAAAGACTTTAAAATTAGCGCTGCTTGGGAGGCAACCCAAGAATGAGTATCTCTATCTTCCTCGTGCTTTGTTTTGTTTTTGTAGGATATGAAGTTTACCCCCCCTCATATGCTTTGTGCAAACCAAGTTTGGGGGAGCCTGGAGCGGCACAAATAATATGAGCACATGTAGATGCATGCAACTTCCGCATTATGATGAGCCCAACCGACCAGGGGAGTATTCGATTAACCAACAAATTCAATTCTTTGCCCACCTTATTTCTTTCGCGCTCTTATCAATCATCGGGGACGATGATCATATTAAGTTTGGGGGTGGAGAAGTCGATGCTCTAGCCGGGAAAATCTTTTATGGGTGCATGCATTAAATCATACCCGCATTGCACATACTATTCATAAGTTGATCACTTAATCGTTAACCGCATATGACATCATGAACATTGAGAAAGTGCACATGTCAAACAAGAGAAATTTTAATCACATTGCACTGACCCTTGGAAACTTTATATGCATTCTTGAATGACTGAAGCTTAACTATGAACTCTTAGGTGACACATATGCATTAGAGACTTGAATTAGGGTATAGAACTCATGGCGGCCGAGTAACACTCGAAACTTAGGGAAGTACGTAGAAATTGAGGGTACAGGTACGCTCGCATTAAAGTGATTACTTTCTCAGGTTGAAAAGGAAGTCGAATCCTTGTCGGATGCCCTACCTGAAAAAAAAAGAGAGTTCGAACTAATAAATTTTAATAAAGAAAGCACTATAAGATGCGAGTAATAGCCTGCCTCAAGAGTAAGGTCTTTTCGAGTGGAGAGAGGTGAAAATCTAGCTAGAAAGTTGTATGCTTCTAATTCTAGTCCCTCTTGCATGTGTGTATCTCTTTGTCCATCATGAAGCTTAAGCCATTTCATTTATGAAATTCCTAAGCAAAGTGTAATTATTCTCTATGGAAATTCTCTTGTTTGATATGTGCAACTTATTACGTATGATGTCATCGTGCATTGAGGAACACAAGTATTAGTGATCAACACTAGCTAAATATAATGTTGAATGATTGATTGCTTGATATTAAATGTTCATTGCTTGAGGACAAGCAATAATTCAAGTTTGGGGGTGTGATAGCTCTCGAATTAGAGCTATCTTACTAGTATTTGTTGGGAATTTTAGAGTAAAAATGAGAGTTTCTAATTGAATCAATTATATCTTTACTCTAAAATTCATTATCTGCTTGTGTGAATGACCTCATATGCATTTTGTGAGATTTTACACCTGTTTGCGAAGATAAATACTAAAGTAAATGAAATGTGTTGCAACAGGTTTAACTGAGCATATCAAGGTTCAACATCGCCATGCCGAGGTTGTGACATCGCGATGTCTTGATGCATCTGCACGCTAAAACTCAAGGCCTATCAGATAGCGATGTTCTCTAGGAGCATCGCGATGTCATGAATATCACATCGCGATGTCTTCAGCAAGCTGGGTGCGTTTGGAAGTTCAAATATCATATCGCGATGTTATTGGAAACATCGCGATGTCGAGTGCTGAACTATAAAAGAGGAGTAAAGGCTAGGGTTGTCGGCATCTGAGCTTGGGAGCGACTGAAAAGCGGAGCTTAGGTCCATAAGGCGATTTCCAGCCCCTTGGAGCTGGAATGCGATCAATTATGAGGGGGATCTTTGATCCTTTGTTCTAAATGCTTTTAGATTTATTTGTAGTGCATATGGATGCTTGTTTAATAGCTTCTATTGTTGTTAATGTTTCAATGACAATGGTAGCTTAAACTCTTCATCTAGGGTTGTATTGGATGTTATGATTTGATATTAACTATCTTTGGATTGCTTTTATTTCATTATATGGATGTACCTTGGAATCTATTCTTTGTATCCCTCAATTGTTGAAAGACATTGAGTATTCTTAACTCCAAGTTCTATGAGACATATAGGCTTGTGAGTAGAATAGAGGAATTGGGTGGACAACGTGACACCGTTGTGACCTATCACTGAGACATCAAAATAGGCACTTCCTCGGTAGTGATTAGTTGTTGTCCTATAATGTATCGATCGTACCATAGACAAATGGACATCGGTGCATGATCCTTAGACATAAGGTCTTGTATGATGCACCCGGAGTGAACAGAAGCACATACCTAATCACACATACACCTACCTCTATCTTCAATGAAGTATAGCAATCCTTAGAGAAAAATCCTCCACAAATCTAGTATCCTATACAACCCTAGGTCTTCCTTCTGAAAATTTACCCATTTTAAATCTTCTATTTACACACTAACTCACATTTAACACAAGTACACTCAAAACACACATCTTACACCAACATGCATAATACATCAATTTACAATTGTCTAGTTTCTTGTTTATTTCTTCTAGTATAAGAATTCATCACCGTTCCCTTGGGATTTCGACCCGGTACTCACCGGTTATTACTTGCGGCCACGTACGCTTGCGTGCGAAGGCTTGATGCTTGCACTCGAGTCTTTGGGCAAACATGAGTACATATATAGTGGGGAGGAAAAATAAATAAATCAATAAATAAATAATTAAATTATTATAGATTAATGGGAGGGAGAATTATTGAAGTGATAAGGAGATAACTTTGAATAAATAGTCATGTGATGAAAAGCTAGAGGAATATGTTAATTTAATATAAAATATATATTGTAATATATAATATATGATTAAATCAATAGATGGACTTAGGGCTAGAGATAAAAAATGAAAACCAATTTTAATTGAAATTGGATTGTGCCCTTCTCCACTTCCTCTTCTTTTCTCCCGTGTCCTACCCTCGCCTCCCTTCTTCCCTTCACTACCGAGCCTCGCCCGCACCCGATAACCACCGCCGGCAACCACCACCTCCGCCCCTTCTTCGCACTGGCGCCGCACGGCCCCAGTGCACCTGCCCTAGTTCCGCCGCCGTTAGCCCTGAGGCCATGCCGCCTACGCCAGGCCTCCCTCGCCGAGCTCCGGCCAGTCTGTACCCGTGGCTAAGTTTCCTTCGCCGGCCTACAGGGCCTCCCAGTGTAACACCCTAATCCCAATAGGGACACGTGCCCACCAGCCAGCTCAGGTGAGTACCTTGAGCCCAAGGCTGTCAAAACTGAAATAAAAATCTGCGGAATAAACTGGAGATAGTAGAAACAAACTTAAGAAGTGTAGAACTCATCCAAAAAGAAGAGTCATATCTGATACAATACTCCACAGACTATACGTCTGGGTCTAGTCTCAAAAAGGAAAAGACATATATCTACAGAGTGCACAACAAAAGAAGCAGCTATGGGATGCCAGAGCCAACTACGTCATCACAGCTCACCAGGTCTAGCCTCTACCCGGACTTCTGTCTGCTACCTGCACAAGATGGGTGAGAAAAAGGGACTGAGCTACAGAGCTCAGTGAAATGTGACTCCTACTGTCAGGTCAAATAAGACATGTGCATCTGAAAATATATAACCATGTATATGGAAAATAAACTGTACTCATATACATGTAGAAAGACAGTAAAGCATGTAAGTCTATGCATTATCTTCCCAATCAGGAAGATCATCTAATGCAATGTCCGAGAAAACCCGGAAAGTCATCAGTCAAAAACATGCCTGTCTATGCCTCATGAGATGTCTAGATATGTGAGCGTCTGTCGATAAGAATGCAACTCTGTAGGATCACTTGCTAAGATCTCAGATAAATAGCCGTGAGGTAATCCCCAATGTGGGCTGTATGTGAAGCCGTGAGGTTTCCCCCAATCTGGGTCTTCACTTGTGGTACCGAGCAACCCAAATAGTTGGGAAAGGGTTTTAAGATAAATACATTTTGAAAACATGGTTTTAATGCTAGAAATTCATTTTAAAAACAAGAAAACCTTTCCCCTACTCGGTATCATGCTGGTCTCAGCTCAACGGAGCCGCATCTGCATAGCAAGGATCATCTAGACATAATGCAAATATCGATGCTCACGTCATGTATCTATCTCAACGATCTACAACTAAACATATGCAGAAAACATCAATTCTACAATAGCTGTAAAGAATCAAAATCATTCTCAAACCCGAGAATAAATCATAGCCGATGAATATAAACTGAAAACACGATTAAGTTACACTAACCACATTTAGGTGCTTGTAACTCTGGTATTTATTTAATATTTGCAACACATTTACAAAGAAAACCGGGGCGTTACACCCAGCCCACCACCAGCGACGTGCGCAGGCACACGCCTGCCTTCCTCCGGCGCCGTTTCCCCCTACTAGCGCCGCCACCTGAGTTCCTCCCTCGGCCTGCAGACGCTGGGCGGTAGCCCTGACTCAATGCTACTCTTTCAGCTACGCTTGAAAGCCTCCCAACCGCAGACCATCTGTTCCTCTCCGGCGATCTGCCCGACTGCCTCTGTTTTTCCCCTTCCTTCGGGCAAGGAATACTGACGAAACTATCGTCCCCTCCCTTGCGACAGTGAGCACCAAAATTTGGGGAAAACTTAATTTTAGTCCATTAGACTTTGCATGATCTTGAATGGGAGGAAATTAGGGGACGAATAGGGCTATGAATGTTTTAAAAACTTCATACTATGTTATGGATGTGTTAATTTGGTTAACGAGTGTATGTTTGTATAATTTCGGGTCCCTACAAATTGAGGTGATGTTGCCAAATTTTCATAGAAAATTCTAGTATTAATATTTGATTTAATCCCCCATGTTCGTGCTTAGTACTTAATCACCCATAAGGAGCATGTTAAAAAGCTCTTAAATGGAATTTAGGATGAAGAAAAGCTAAATCCTCTAATTGAGGAGTTTTATATTTTAATTCTTTAGAAACATGAAGTCCATTCTAAGAGAAATCATGCTCTATTTAATTTTATGAATTTGTCGTACTCTAACAAGTCTAGGTTAGAGTATAAGTTAAGAATACGGTTTTTGTATTCCTTAAATTCCGTATTTTGATTATTAGGAAAGGGCAAAGGCAAGGACAAAGCCGCTATTGCTGAAGGACCTAGCCAACCATAGAAACTATTAGACTCAGGTAAAGGAACATAATTGCACATTTCTTATATTTTTGCTAAGTTTTCATAAGATATATTTGAAATAAAATCGCATGCTTCTTTAGTATTTAAACTCATGGAAATGCTATGTATTTTATAAAAGCATGTATTTATAGATAAAAACTTCTAGATAAGAAGTATACTTTGAAAATACATGTTAAAGAAAGAAAAGAGTTTATGAAATGATATAATGAGTATTTGAAAAAGATATCAATGAGCGACACCATACAAATATGCTTGCTTGCACTAGAGGTGGTCCCGTGCTAGGGCCAGTTAGTACGGTACTAGGTTAGGAAAGGGGTGCCTTTAAAGTCTGTATTTTCTCGTCCAAACTATCTGTTTTATACTCTTCTGTTTTCAAGAAACAAAAACCCCATTTCTGTTCTCGTAGGGTGCCTAGTATACATATATACATGATTGTCCGATGGTACGTGATGAGTTCTGACCAGAAGGCTTAGGAAGTGATGAGTTCTGCCTGCTTACACTCTGGTTCCGCAGTATAGAAGTAGTGTTGTAGGTTACATTGATATGATTGAGATTATTAATGATTCTATACTGCTCCACCTTCCGGTATGTGATGAATTCTGACAATGGAGGCTATGGTGTGATGAGTTTTACCAGGACAGTTTTAGAATCATTATCCGGTACCGATGAATAAATAATGCATTGAATAAATCTGTTTTCTAATGATGCATATTTATGTTCAGATTCCTTTTTTTTGTACAGTTATTTCTTTTAAATGGTTATATATATTATTGAGTACCTGGCAGTGTTGTTCACACCTCACTGAGCTTGAGTAGCTCACCCTTTTTATTGTGGATATTTTGCAGGAGATAGACAAGTACTCGATCATACCTAGAGTCGAGGAGAGAGTCCTGTCCACCGTTAGTTGGCTCTGACCAGTCCCACTGTTATTTATGTATAGGAGAGGGTGGAACTCCTTTTATGTTTAAGACCATTTATGTTTCTATTATGTCACTAGTTTTATCTAGTGTGTAATAAATAGTACCTTGATTTGTGAGTTATAATATTAGCTTAATTGCTTATCTAGCTTCCACAAGTCGTTAAGTTGTGAATTATTAAGTTATACAGCCTTAGGCACAAGGTTCATTCTCTGTGCCTGGCTTGTGTAACACGTGTCCCCTTGAAAAGAAGATGGGTGTTACATGGAAGTAACGCGCCACAAATCAAAACAAAACTCAAATTTATTGAAGCCGTGCGGGCTACAATGCGTCTACATGAAGCAGGAAGCGGGCAATCGTGCGCTCGCACACACCCACAAAAGTACTCTGAGTACACACCTTCAATCTTACAGAGAGCTATACAGCCAACCATGAGCCTACATCACTGAGCACACAGGCTTGAAGATAGGGCGTGCGGACAGCCGTGCACCCCCACACCTTGCGCTTTAGACGTAACCTGACCCAGTTTTATGGATAATTTGAATCCAGATTTAGCTGAGTTGGACACTAGCTATTTAAATTGACCTGGATGATATAAAAAGCTAACTTAGGGTTTGAGAGAGGGGCTTGGAACTTGGAAATCATCACCTCTCTTGGAGGCTCCCACCCTTCCTCCATCTTGGAGATTAGGGTTTCATTGATGATCATGGAGCAAGAGGGCGACGACAAATATCGAAGGGGCATCTCCACACACACACCGCTAACGGGCCTCACCAATGGTGGAGGGAACGGTGTTTCATATTATGTCTCATTTCTTTCTCTTGAACATTGTGTTGGATTTGTGTTCCCCTTTGATGGGGAACTAACTTGTTAGATACTTAGGCATGATGAACCTCCGGATTTATATTTAACTTTGCTTGTATGGATTTTTATATTTGAATGAATGTTTTAATATTTTGAGAACCTATTGGGTGTAATGTATGGTACTGATGCTTTACTTTGTGACAACTCTAAGTGTCAATCTAGATCTATAGGGATGTAGATAATTAACACTCCCTCTATATACATATAGATAGGTGGGGGTTGTGAATACGCCGAGAGATCGGGTGTTTAGGTGAGAACTCCTTTATATTGATTATTCCAACAACTTTTCCAAGATGTGTACTCCCTAGAACGTTAATGCAATAATGAAATTAGGTTAGTAACTCATCTCGACGGAGGGTATGAAAGCATTGTAGGAATTTTTGGTCCATAAACCAATATTCATTGATTAAAAATCCATACCTGCCCCAATTTATGAATGTCCAGATGGGATTCATTGCCAGAGTATCTCCCTTTTATAATTAATTGTCATTATTACTTTCATCAAGTTGCTCTCAATCCATTTTCAATTTTAGAAATTAGATTAGGATCTCACCACCCTTTAAATAGGCTAGGTAGCACACAATTAGATAGAATTAGTGACGTAGGTCTATGGGTTCGAAATCTGACTTTCATAGTTCACTTTACTACTTGGTACGACCCGTGCACTTGTAGTATAAGCATAAGCATTAGGCTCAACATCACTTCATTTTGGTCTCAATTTCCCTTTAAAGCTTCCTTTCTTCCGGAGTCTCGATATTTTTCCTTGTTTATCAAAATTAACACTTTTTAAGTACCGACGGGCTATAATACCCCAAAATCACATAAAAACATACATGAATATGGTATAAAATTATGCTCAAATGAACACTTATCACCATTCGTAGCGAGGACCAGGTCCTAGCAGCACACTTGAAGCATAAGGAGCTTGCTTCTCGGCTGGCGTCGTAAGGTGCAACGGTAGGCTGGAGATTCCATGCTCCAGGGCTCTCTTCCCCTCTTGCTTGTGTTGGAAAATTGTCTTGTATGTTTAGTTGGCACTCCTGCTAACTCAATGGGTTACCAAGTCCAAGGAAGGACTAGGGCCATCGGGCCTTGGGGGTGAGGGGGAGGCTGAGAGCGGGAGGTGCGAGATGAACGACTTAGGGAGTCGGAGGCCAAGAACTCGATGTTCGCTCCCTTGTTGTGCGCCAGCATGGCCTTACTGAGGTTTACAAGGTGCTTAGGTCTCCAACACGAAAGGAACACTCGATTGATGTTGTGGCGATCAAAGAGCACTTTTAGCCTAACCTGGACACCATACTCAGGGACCATCAGGCCGAGTGTGACAGTCTCAAGCAAGAGGTTGAGGCATGGGTACAAGAGAAGGGGAAGAAGTATGAGGCTGACCTTGCACACCTATAGGATACACGCTCTAACGAGCTTGTGCGTTTAAAGAAGGACTACGAGTCCCGCCTGAGACGGACTAATGAGAAGCATAAGAGGCATATTGGGGCATTGATGGAGGAGCACCAATAGGCCTCGTGAAGGCTAAGGAAGAGACGGTGGACAGGTACCAAAGCTCAAAAGACTTCATTCATATGAAGAAAGCCATCACTAATAAGGCGGTCACCAACTTTCAGAATTCCTATGACTTCTGGGAACTACTTCGCTTTTGTGGATCTGAGGCCATAGCTCGATTCATGAGTTCCCCAACCTTCCAATCTATGCTTGATGAAGAGGAATTGAAAAGCCCGTCGAGGAGTTTCAATGTATTTCAAATCTTGCTTCACAACCATCCCGAGGTGAACATTGCTTTGCTGAGTGTTGAGGAAGCCATAGGATATCTCCCTGTTATTCCGCCCAGGCTACCAGCCGACAATTCTAGCACCGGAGGAGTGCTATGGGAGGTCGGGATCTAGGGAGCTAGGGGTGAGTCTCCGAGACTCGAACCCATAGTGTTGGATGCCTCTGATGGCTACCTTTGGGGGAGCGTTTGTGGCCCCTGTCAGTTATAACTGCCTTTGTATGTACTTCTTGTTTTGATAATGAAGGAGAATGCGTCCTTTTTTGTTGATCTTTGCTCCTAGGTAGTTGAGTTTCTTTTCCCCCAAGGCCGTATGGGTACGGGACCCTTTGGGTTCGCCACCCTAACCTACGCTGTGACTTTTTCTGTCGCCAGACTGTAGGCTCGGAGACTAGATGTCTTGACGCCCCGGTGTGGTGTCCCTTGGGTCGTGTCTACCGGTGTCGGGATGCCCAGGCCTCTCGACTGGGCCGCGGGCCGTCGCTTTCTTGTAGGGGCATCAGGGGGGACAGATCCCTCTCTAGTGCATGTATCCCAAGATTGATGCGATGGCTTTTATTAAAATGGTGGCCGTAACAGGCACTGTTCGTTAAGTAGAGGGGGACTGGTGTAACTACTTTTTCAGCGTAGTTCAAGAGCCATCATGTATGGGTACGAGTCCTAGTATTGCCTTTCCATAGGTTGTGTATTGGTCAGCCTTAGGGTGCGCCTTTTGGGAAGAAAATTCTTCGATTGGCCTTCCCTTCTCCTTCTATAAAGACTGGAGCCGCGGCGAGACTGGTTGCATATCCTCCTTTCTTTTGCCACGTTTGGAACTGTCTCACTGCCTCCTAAGGACATGAACCCTTTCAAGAGAGGGGGGGCGTTGAAAAGAAGACGTGCCGGACGCCCATTCTCTTTAGCTCTCCGGTTTGTCCAGGCACGATCCCTATCACCGGGCAAGGAGGGCCCTTGCCCGACGAGCCTCCTATATTGGATCACCTTCATGGCAGGGAGGTTGTTCCTGTCCCCTTGGTGCGACAGGTGCCTCGATCCCCTCTTCTCGCGGAGGGTGGAGAATGTGGAGGATCGTTACCATGATCCTGACTTCGTCACCAGCCAGCGAGCTATTGGGACTGGCTCGTGGGCCCCTACTCGGAAGGCTAGATTGTTTGAGTGAACAAGACCTTATCTCTCGGCTAAGCTTAGTCGGTATTGAGGTTTGCTTGATCACTTTTCCTCATTCCTTCTCCCATTCCTGACTTTGATTTTGTTGATGAATATAGGTCGCTGCTCTTCAGGGCGTCGAGATATCTCGCCTCCAGTAGATGTTCGAGCTAGGAAGGCCTGAGGTGCATCCAGGGTTGGTGGAGGTCCTTCTGAGGAGGATTGAAGTGGAGCTTTACGAGTCCCAAACCGACCTGGCTCGCAAAGACGCATCATCTATCACTTGGAAGAGACGCTAGCTTCTAGGACTAGGGAGTGCGATGGGCTCAGGGCCCCGCTAGACTTGGCACGGGCTACGGCCATGATCGTCCAACCCGATATGGATCGGGTATTGTTGAAGGAAGAGGCAGCCTTGGTGGAGGTGAGCAAGCGAACGTTAGTGGATTATCAGGAATCCACACAGTACCAAGTCCGCCTTTAGGAGGTATCTGACCAGGTGGTGCGTATTTATCGGTCCTCTCTTGAGGCCCAAGAGGTAAACATCACGGGTGCCCATAGGAGAGCAAAGGAGGGCTTCTGGGTATATCAGGAGGTGTTCCATGATCACCCTGAGATAGATCTCTCCTCGTTGGACTTGCAAGCTGCTCTCCGCCTATTGGCGTCCCTGCGTCCTTAGCCTTTAAATTCTCCTTTGTACTATCTATTTCCTTTTCCTATCTTTTTAATAGAAATTTCTTCCCCCCCCTGCGTCCTTAGCCTTTAAATTCTCCTTTGTACTATCTATTTCCTTTTCCTATCTTTTTAATCGAAATTTCTCCCCCCCCCCCCCCTCCCCCCATCACCCCTTTTTTTTTGTCTAAATGGTTTCAATAACAACGGGAGAGTTTTTGGTGCAGCTACATACTCATAGTATTGATTGTGCTCCTCCAAATTCCCCTTTGTCATCGCGTTGTATAAGTCAACCACTGCTATCTTTCGCTTCGAGCGCACAAGGTTCGATCCTCCAGGGGGTTCCCAATCGGATGCCCGGGACGTTTGGCCCCAAGGGGAGACCTCCGAGGGAATTTGGCTCCGGTTTGGAGCTATGGAAGGTTTTGACCCTTAGGATGCCAGTATGTGGCACTTAGGATGCCCGGTACTAAGAAGGAACCGTTGGAGATCCCTGTCTTGCGGGGGATGGTACGTGGCACTCGGGGTGCCAACCACTAAAAAGGAATGTTAGAGATCCCGACCTTGCGAGGGTAGGTCATGGCACTCGAGGTTCCCGGCCTTGAAAAGGAACCGTTAGGGTCGGTACGTGGCACTCAGGGTACCTGGCCCCGAAAAGGAGCCGTTTGGGCTGGTACGTGGTACTCGGGGTGCCTAGCCCTAAAAACGAACTATTGAAGATCCCAGCCTTGCTAGGGCTGATACGTGCACTTGGGGTGCTCGGCCCAGAAAAGGAACCGTTTGAGATCCCGGCCTTGCGGGGTCCGGTGCGTGGCACTCGTGGTTCCCGACCCTGAATAGGAACTATTGGAGATCCTCAGAGTAGGTCAACGAGTGTGTGACATTTGGCCCTGATAAGGGACTTCAGGGTATCTCTGCGAGTATACCATGCTCGGCCCCGAGGAGGGACTTTAGCATAACGAGCGTGCGACACTCAACCCTTAGAAGGGACTTTAGAACAACGAGAGTACGACACTCTAATTGACTGTTTGGCAAGTGAAACGGATAAGCTTATTCATAGATAAAGATATAACCTTTTAATTGGAAATTCAAATGGGTACGATCAGTTAACGATGTCCTCTTTAAGGAAATATAAGATTGTGGAGGGACTACTCCCTAGGGGTTCAGGTTTCCCTGTTGACCCTGCCTCCTCCTAATGGCTTCTATGCCCGTCGTGTCTCTGGGAGCAGTTTCAAGGTTACTTCTGTCGTGGGGGCTCCTGAGGTTCCTACCGACAGTGGCTAATGGTTTTCTTTGAGTATGGCTAAATAGCATTGTTGGGCCACTTGCTGGTTTCCCCGGATTTCCCCACACCCATGTTTGGTGGGGAACTTCATGACTAGATGGTATGTAGAGATCACAGCTTGCAGGGCATTCAGAGGCGGCCTCCCTAGGATCACGTTATAGCATGATGGCCACTTTATCTCCACGAACTTTGTAGTCACCTACGCCTGTCGGGGGTGAGTTCCCACCCTTAATCGGAGGCTGATGAGACCCTCGGGTTACACCTGGCCTTCATAAAACGCGACCAAGGGTGACTTTGCCGGCTGAACGAGTTCCATATCCAATTCTAACTTGATGAAGGCCTCCCAAAAGATTACATCTGCAGTGGTGACCTTGATCACCAGTGCGTCGTCATGAGGGTGGTGGACTCCTCTTAGGTCCTCTTCGGAGAATGTGATAGGTACTTCGGTGCATGCTCTTTTCTCTAAAGCCCCTAGTAGGTTTCCTTTCCGGACATAGTTTTTACGAGAGGAGTTGCTTTCCCTCCCGTTGGAAGGTCCACCGGCTATGGTGTTGACAACCCTTGTTGCCCCTTTGTAACACCCATCTCATTTTGAGGGTACACTTGTCACACCAGCCAGGGGAATGAACCCTAAGCCTAAGGCTGTAAAACTGCTAATCAAATGTAAATCAAGTAATTGCAAAAGCTAATTAAAGCAAATATAACATATTATAAACTCAAACTCCAAATACTGTTTAATACATCACCAAAAAAAAAAAAACTGTCTTAAACTTAATGGTCTCAAATACACTCATAAAATAACATAAAGATAACTAAGACACGGAAATTAGAGCCAGCTCTAGAACATCTCCACTAGACTCACGATTAGACAAACCGTCTATCTGGTCTTCTGTCTATCGCCTACAATCAAAATGTCAAGAAAAAAGGGTCGGAGCTACTAGAGCTCAGTAAATTGGGAATAGAACTGTGGGGTATAAACTGTACCCGTATAATAAAATAAAAACTGTAAATCTGAAGCATAAACTATGCATATAAAATAACTGAAATTAAATACTTAAATCTGAATGAAATACTGAGCAAATATATGATGGTTGATATGTGTTCATTTGAGCATAATTTTGTATCATATTCTCATATACTTGGCATGTAATTTCGAAGACTTTTTGCCCATCGATACTTAAAATGTATTCATTTTGATAAACATGGCAAAATGCCTGGACCCCGAAAGAAAAAAAAGCATTTCCAGAGAAACCTGGACTGCAGAGCACCCAGAAGGGCCCATACGGGTATCCATACGGCTTGACATACGGCCATATGCTGGCACCTGAGACGAATATGGGCCATCATACGACTCATATACTAGACCGTATGGAGGTGGCTGGCCTGTAAACGGGCTGATATACGCCCGTATACAGGCCAGTATATTGTAAATTTTAGCGAATCTGTAGACCAAGAAGGGGAAAAATTGGTAAATGTCACCGCAAAAACCCTAGAGGTATAAAGCCGACTAATGAGGGTTTAGGAAGAGGGCAAGGAGCTTGGGGAGAGACCTTAATTTTGGGGAAAGCTTGGAGATTCTCATCTTGAAGCTATTGCAGCAAGAAGAGGGGAAATCATTGGAAGAGGATAAAGGAAGCCATCAACGGTGTATGCATTAGTGTTATTCCTTATGATTTCCTTGTTTGTCTTCATCTTTGTTTTGTATTGTTGCCCCCCTTTTATAGAGGGCTAATCTTATAGATGCTTGGAAGATTGATGATTCCTTTGACATGTTTTAATTAATGTTATCTCTCTATCTTTGATTGTTTGGTTGAATCTCATTGAGTCTATTGGATGTTTTAATGTAAGTTAATCCCTCTACGTTGCGAGAGTCTGGGGGGATTTTCGTAGTCCATATGGGGGAAGTAGTGAATGCCTCCCCGTGTGTAGACCATGTCCAATAAAGGAGATTGTGAGTATACTGGGAATCTGGGTACTAAGGAGAGCGAGTTCTTAAGATGTATTATTCCCATAATCCCTCCATGAATTAGGTTCCCTCGAACATCACGGTTAGGGCACTAGGATTAGTAATTTGCCTCGAGAGAGGAAGTGAAAGCACTATAGGAACCCTTTGCCAGTGATCAACCAAATATCGTGACAGAGCGTGGCATTTATCTTTTAGAAGTCCAAGGGGGATTCAATTGTCCGAGCATCCCCCTTTTATGATCGTTTGACCTTAAGAGCAACTCGACTCCTTTGTTTGTGTTTTCAATTTATTAATTTAGAATTAGCATAATCAACCACCTTTGGATAGACTAGATAGTAGATGAATAGTGGGTATTAGTACTTCCATCTCCCTGAGGATCGATAACCCGACTTTCAAGTCCACTTTATTACTTGTGACGACCCGTATACTTGTGGTTGCATCACATCAAGTTTTTGGCCCCATTGCCGGGGAGAATTGGATTAGTAGGAAAGCTAGAAATTTACTACTTTAGTCATTTTTTTTCTTATTTCTTTACTTTCTTTCTTTGTTTTGTTTTTCATTCCATTGAAATTTTGGATACTAATCTTCACTTCTGGATGTCTTGCGAGGTATCAATTGCATGACCTGCAAGAACTATAAAGGATTGCTTGAAGTTGATAGTGAGATTGAGAGAACCTTGCACCGGAGATTGAGAGAGATCGAAGGAGCACTTCCGGGATTCTCTTTAGAGTCAAAATTTTTCACTCCTACTGAAGTCATTGGTGAAGAAAGGGAAGTGCCAATTATGGCCAATAGAAGGCAAACGTTGGTCTAATATGAGAGATCTCATTATACTGGGGAGGAGTTCAGTGTCCACCCTGCCAATGTCAACATGAACAATTTTGAGATCAAGCCAAGCACAATGAGCATGATTCAGAACACAACTCAATTTGATGGGAGGCCCGATAAAGATCATTGAAGCTTTTGATGATGCAATTCGGTTGAGACTTTTTCCATTCAGTTTGCGGGAATGTGCATATAGGTGGCTTACTTTATTATCCTCCGGTTTTATTTGTACTTGGGCCGAGATGCTAGACAAATTTTTGGGCGGCTACTTTCTACCAAGCAAGGCCGCAAAGCTAAGGTCGGACATCTCCGCCTTTAAACAAGGCCCCGCCGAATCATTTTTTAAGCCTATGAGAGATACAAAGATTTGCTCTGGCGTTGTCTACAACATGGCCTAGACCCCTATGCTAAGGTCAGAATATTCTACAATGGGTTGGACAACTCGACTAGACAATTGTTGGATGCCGCGCTTGCGGATCATTAGGGAACAAATACCCAGAGGATGCTGAACAAATTTTTGAAGACATGGCTAGTAATGAAGCCCATTGGTCTACAAGAGATAAACAAGTGAAAAAGGTTCGGTCCGTGGATGAAGCTATAATATCTGATCCAATTCTTGCTGAAAAGTTGGATATGTTGACAATAAAATTGAGCTATTGACAACCTGTAATAGCTCAAGGTCGGCCACGGTAATGTATTGCAATACTTATGGGGGAGGGCATGAAGAATCAAATTGGCAAGTACTGAAATGATTCTCATAGAGCAAGTACGATACATGGGGAATGCTCCAAGGCAACCGTATGGTCAATATCGACGATGTGCTCCTAAATGGACCCATCCGGCTTTGTCCTATGGGAATCCACAAGCAGGACAATATCCTCCCGGCTTCCAACACCCTCCAAAGCCTCAAGAGAAGAAGTTTAACTTGGAGGAGATGATCGTGAAATATATGCAAAATAAACGACACTACAATTCGGAATCTATAAGCCACAGTTCACAACATGGATAATCAAATTGGACAAATGTCAAAATCTCTAGCCGAGAGACCCCAAGGTAGTTTGCCGGGCAATACGGAAGAGAACCCTCGGGGAGATCAATGTAAGGCCATCACTTTGAGAAGTGGAAAGGAGGTGGAACTCCAGGTCCCAAAGCCTCAAGTAAACACTCCCATAGAGATTGAGGATTCCGAACCCGTTGTTAATTCTGAGGAAGTGAAGAAGGGAAAGGAGAAACCCTTGGAGACATCGCCCGTACCCCCTACCAACCTCAAGTCCCTTACACGACGAGGTTAAACAAAGATAAAGAGGATGCTCAGTTGATGAAGTTCAAGGGTATGTTGAAGCAACTACACATCAATATGCCGTTGGTAGAGGTTCTAGCCCAAATGCCTAAATATGCAAAATTTATGAAGGATCTCATCTCCAACAAGAAGAAATTGGAAGATGTAGGTGTTGAAACGGTCAATGCTCAATGCTCGGCCATCATCCAACAAGCTATGCCGAAGAAGTTGAAAGATCCAAGTAGCTTTGTGGTCCCATGCATCCTTGGAGAAGGGGTCACAAAGAAGGCATTGGTGGATTCTAGGGCAAGTATTAATGTGATGCCCTATAAATTGTATATGAAGCTCGGCCTCGAAGAGCCTAAACCTACGGGGATGATACTGTAGTTGGCCGACCGATCTGTGAGGAGACCGAAAGGAATAGCTGAAGATGTGCTTGTTCAGATCAACCAATTTGTTTTCCTGGCCGATTTTGTGCTTTTAGATGTTGATGATGAGGTTGACGTGCCTATCATTCTTGGGGGACCCTTCCTCGCCACCGCTCAAGCTCTGGAAGATCATGCACAAGGTAAGCTTGCTTTGAGAGTGGGAGATCAAAAGGGTAAGCTTGAAACTGTAACACCCTTATCCTTTTCAGGACCCAGGTGTCACACCAGCCAGGTCAAGGGAATGAACCCTAAACCTAAGGCTGTAAACTGCTAATTAACTATAAAATTAATAACATGCGGAAGCTAAGTAAAGAAAACTGAATACATTAAAAACTCAACTCAATCTAGTTTAATACAACATCATATAAATATTGTCTTATACTTAGTGTCTCACAAACACTCATAATCAGAATAACATAATTCTAGACACGGGAGTCAGAGCCAGCTACAGGATGCTCCGCTAGACTCACAATCAGATGAACCTCTATACGGTCCTTTGTTTATCGCCTGCAATCACAACGTCAAAGAAGAGGGGGATGAGCTACTAGAGCTCAGTGAGTTGGGAACATATCTGTCTGGTGTAAACTGAACCCGTATAATAAGTAAAATTGTAAATCTGACGTATAAAACATGTATAGGAAATACTGAACTTAAATACTGAAATTTGAACTAAATATTGAGCAAGTAAATGTGTATCAATGTATTCTCTTTAATATGCATATCTGATTTTCTGTTTCTCTGTCTTGTGAATTATTTATGAAACCGACATTCCCCCTAGGTAATCCGTACCTGTGCCTTCTCTCTCTCTGAGATAAACTTAATCTCTAGAAGGTGAGCAATGCAGAATCATCTGATAAACACAAGACTAATTCTTTGACTACACATCTACTTCAATACTGTATGACCAACGACCAACGAATATATTTGATACACGAGGTCGACTATATATACGTACACTAAGCACCCGAAAGGATGGAAAAGGGGTTTTGATTTTTATAAAATTGAAGTGTTTTAAAAACAGATAGTTCGGACTTAAAATAAAAATTTAAATCACCCATCTCCTAACCTAGTGCCGTACTTTCTGGCTCTACACGAGCCACCACTGGCCCATACAAGCATATCAATAAAGTATAATCTATCTGTTTCTCTTTTCTGTTAGTGAATACTAAGCATGAAATGGTTTTATAAAACTCTGGAAATTTCCATAAATTCCTAGTTCATGCTTTTCAAAACTGAAATCTATAATGCATAAAAATACGATAAAACAAATAAAACTATACAGCTAGTTCCCCTCACCTGAATCTGGTCCGAGCTTAAGCTTGGCTCGGTCCTTCAGCAGCGGTGGACTTGCCTTTGCCCTTTCCTGATAGTTGAAATAAGAAATCTATAAATATGGAGTCCGTATTCTTGACTCGTACTCTAATTTAGACTAAATAGAATACAGTAATGATATTAATCTATCTAAATATGTTTTCTATTTCACAACTAATACATGCTTCTAAGATATGAAGGTACGAATTATACTCGTATTTCTCCGAAACTTCTAACTAATCTTTACTCAGCCTTAATTATCACTATCCTAAACATAATAATTAATATATCAAGCAAGAAGTGAAGATAATTAATTAACTACACATGGAAGTATACACTAATCTAAAATAAAGTCTTAACTTCTATAGATTTTCAAGAAAAATCCGGCAGCACCTCCTCTATTTGTAGGGCTCATAAATTACTACAAACATACACTCATAACAACTTAATTAACATAGTCAAAAGCATGCAGCGCATGGTATCGACATTCAACATCTCGCAGCCCTATTATCCCCAAATCAATTATCACTTTTCTTAACCACTAATATGTGGAAGTTTACTTGAACTAGGTGCTCGTTCCTTACCGGAGAGAAGCTGAGCCCTGAATGATGACCGGAGTGGAAGGCGGACAGCTGTTGCTGGTAGTCCGGCGAAGAGGGCGACGAACTGAGCTGGGTGACGCGGCTGGGGGCTGGAACTCCGGCGTAGGGCGGCTGAGCTGTGGACCTGCAGGATGGGGCGGTCTGGGGCTCATGATGGAGCACGAAGGTGGCTCGTGGCGGCAGCGGGGTGAAGGGGTGGCGTGAGGGAAAGCTCGAGGGGCGGCATGAAGGCGGCCGGTCAGTCGCCGGTTCAAATCACGTCGGAGCTCGGGCCATCGGTGTCTTCTTGTAGCGAGGGTAAGGGAAGAGAGGAACTATAAATTAATAAAATCTTTTAATTTAATTAATATAAGAAATGTTTTTAATCATATAATAACCTATCTTATTTAAAGTGTTTGCTTTAATTAAATTATCTTCTGAAATATCCTCCACTACAAACCGAACAACCTTTTGTTGATCCTATCTTCTTACTGTGCCGTCACGAGGGCGACTAATGCTATTATTTGGCTTGTCTTTATCTCAGACCAGATCCGGGAATCCCGGGTCAGACAACCCTTGTGACACGAGCTGACTGTAGCATCACAGGTCGTCTCTTCTCCCGACCCAAATCCGTGTATCTCGGTTTTTGACTCGGCCAGATCTACTTTACCGGGACTCTAACTTTGTCCGATATTCTTACTTAATTAATATGGGTTAATTAATATTTAATTAATCTCACTCGGCCGACTATCCATCTCCATCTATTCTATGTAACTTTGCCCTAGCCCAATAAGGCCTTCTCTCGGCCCTATAGTTGCGACGATGGATTTCGAACCATAAATTCCCGATTTTCTTAAACTTTTAGGTTAATAATAATTAATCTGATTTAAGTTAATTAACCTCATTTAAAATATCAAAATTTTACTGAACTTTACTTAGAAAATTTTGGGATGTTACAGAAACTATCAACTCAGAATACTTCCAAAGGAAGCCTAGGTATGTATAAAAACAATGGATCAATTTATGCCAAGATCGGAATGTTTTTATTTGGACAATGCTTTAAGGGAGGAGCTAATGAAAGTTTCAAGGTATTTGAACCCCCATGAGGTAAGGCGAAGGTACGTCAAGCTAGTGACGTTAAACAAGCACTTCTTGGGAGGCAACCCAAGCCCTAAAAATTTTCTTTAGTTACAATTTCTTTGATTAGTTAGATTGTATTCTTTTGGAATAAATGAATGAGAAGTTTCATATCCGTTTTCATACTGTACCATCTTGCTGGTTGTCGATCCATTTATTGCCCTTGATTCATAATTATCATTAGGTAGCATGAGGAGGGTTCGGATGGTGTCCTGGATTGGCTGTATAAGCCAAACCCAGGCCCATACTGGGTATAATACGGCCTGTCATACGGCCGTATGACCCCTCCAGTGGGGTATACGGGGTATCATACAAACCGTATACAGGGCCGTATGACCCAACCAGTGGCATATATAGGCTGATATACAGCCCGTATATGGGCCCATATATGGAGGGGTTTGGGGCATTATAAAGACAACTTTCCCATTTCATTTTCAAACCCTAGCGGACCCCACTCTCCTCCACGTCGATTCGAGTCCTCTCTTCGTCAACACGGCCTATAGTCTTGATTTGGGCACTCATTCTCTCTAGGTATGATCTCTAATGCCTTGATTTGTCGATTTGATCCATCTTCACCATGTTTAGACCCCTAGGGATTGAATGAATGTATTTTGAATGGATTTGAGTTAATTACATGCCTTTTTGCGTCAATTTTTTATATGGGAATGTGTTGATTCAAGGCATTTGTAGAGTTTAGGAAGAGAAATAGGGGTGAATGACATGTAAATAAGGGTGTGTACGCCGTTGGGGGTTGGCACCGCCGCAGTATATCGGCCGTATAGCGGCCGTATGGGAGTAATACCCATATGGGCTGATATACAGCCCGTGTGGAACCCTGTATGACTCCCAGGTAGGGTCATACGGGTCGTATACCGCCCGTATGGATGCTAGTGCGCAAATTTTTTATTTAACTAATCTCTTCAATACTCCTAGTCGCACTAACACCCCTTTCGATTGTTTTGTAGACATGCCGAGGAAAGTAATACCGTCCAAGAAGCGAAGGACCGAGGAAGGTTCCTCCACCACACCGCAATTTGAAGAGAAGCGCTTCTTCCACCGCTACTAGAGGCTAGCCGCCAAGCCCTTTAGGAGAATGCGTTACATTGATTGGGGGGTAGCCACCAAACTTGGGATCGTAGACCGAGTTCAGAGCATGTTCACGGTTGGTGGATGGGACAAGGTGTTCTCCATCAACCACGAGACCTTCCGCGAGGCAACTCTCGAGGTCCTAAGCACATTTTAGGCCGATCGGAGTGCCATCCAGGAGAGCTCCCTCACAGCGATATCATTTCAGCTTTTTGGGGAGAAGAAAACCATGAGCTACATCCGCTTCTCGATGCTCATCGGATTCCACGATAGGGACGCCTTCCACACTAGCCTCCTCACTTCCTTCCCTGAGGACATCATTACACCCACACACTACTGGCTCGAGCTCGGGGGACGCCATGGGAACCAAAATGCATCCCTCATGAGTGATCCGGTCCACCGCTTCATCCACGCATTAGTCAGCCGCTCCATCTCAGGGCGGGATGACAACACCGGGAAGGTCACCGTCACCGACCTCTTTATTCTCTACAACATTTTCAATCGAGTACCTATCCATTTAGGGTACGTACTCCCCGATTACATGGTGCACCAGGGGACCCATACCCGGTTGAAGACCATTACTGCGGGGCCCTACATTACCCATCTCATCATTTGTATGGGCCTCGGGGAGAAGACAGAGGGCACAGAGAGACTCCAACTCATGACCGACATAGGGATGAGCACTTTATGCCAGATGGGGCTCGTCAATACTCCGATAGCCGCTACACCCTAGTTGACCAGAGTACCGACAGCTCAGAGGATGACCCGGAGTCCGATTTCGAGGACTTCGACATCCCATCTCCCGTAGGTGAGCTTCCATCTTCAATGAATAGAAGCCGATTCGAGCGGCTTGAGGAGCAAATCTTGGACATTCATGCTACCCAGGATACGATTCTCACGGAACAGCGCCGCTTGGGAGACCGGTTCACAGAGCTTTCTATCTTCATCCGCGGGCACCAAGCATTTGCACCTCCTCCAGCACAGGAACCCCGTAGCGCAGTACCTGAGGTACCAGCAAATGACCCAACAGCTTGAGGACTTGGACATTTCTCTTTCATTGTGTTGATGGAACTTTATTTTCTTGTGCACTTTCCATATTTCTTGATTGTTGGACTTATGACTTTATTTTCTGACCGTGTATCGCTAGCAAGGGCATTGGCCTGCTACAATTATCCTTTTGTTTATTCTCTATCGACTCCTCTGCTTTCCTAATCTTTTCAATGGAGTTATAATGATCTTTCCCTTCCTTTGCAGAAGTGGAACTTGTATCATTATAAGCCGATAGTCGCCAAGCACCAACTTCATAGAAACCGATTGCCACACCAAATTAACCGGTGAAGTTTTAGTTCACCTTTCTCCATGCATATTTACTTTTGGAATTACTGCGCACATTGAGGACAATGTACAATTTTAAGTGTGGAGATGGGTAGCTACGTATATTTTATCTTTGTACATCCATAGCAAAACTTTAAGTGTGGAGATAGGTAGCTATTAGTAAAATTCATTGTAAATTTTTCATGACTAGCATGCCTCGACAAAGGCCTTAAGGAAACATGTTGGTGAACTCTATTTTTAGGGCACCATCTTTGATAACAAGGCTTTCGAAAGCTTTTGTTCCGAACTCGGAATTGAATCCAGATTAACTTCTGTAACACATCCTCAAACCAACGGCCAGGTAGAGGTGACGAACCGTACCTTGCTCCAAACTCTGAAAACCCGGGTGTCCAAAAACGGAACTAATTGGGTGGAAGAAATTCCGAGCGCCCTTTGGGCCTACAGGACAACTGCAAGAACTCCCACAGGGGAAAGCCCATTTTCTCTTACTTACGGGGCCGAAGCCGTCATTCCCGCAGAAATAGGAATGCCTACCTTGCGAACACAACAGACTTTCTCGTTAGAAGAAAATGAGAAAAATCTCTGAGCGGAACTTGATCTACTCGAAGAACGAAGAATAACGGCGGAAACAAAGGCGGCTATCTATCGCCAAAGAGTGAAAAGGCGGCTATCTATCGCCAAAGAGTGAAAAGGTTCTATGACACAAGGGTGAAAAGAGTCTTGATACGAACCCCGCCAACGATTGTGACGAAACCCGAAAACAAATTTGGCAAGAAGAAGAAAAGCCACGGATTCAAGAAGAACGGATGGAAACCTTGACCCAATGCTTAGCGAAGCACGAACCTTGGTAAGGGGATGACGCCACAAAAGGAGATGGAAATCCAATTGATAAGTCAGTTTGAACGCCACAAGGAAACCCTTGATAAGTTCTTAAAAAAAAGTTTCTTCAAGAAATCAAGAAGAAAACCTCACAAATGCTCATAGATCAAAAGTTGAAGTCTTATGGCTGCTACATGGGGCTATATATATAGCCCAAAACCCTAGAGAACTTCTAAGAAGTAAAAGTTCAAAACTACCCTTAAAGATAAAAGAAAAAAAAACAACCAACTAAAGAGCAACTTCAGCCCAAAGGCCCACAAAGCCCAGCAAGACTAGGCAATTACAAAAGACTCTAGTTCACATATTAAACTCAAAAACAAATGACAACCAAATCTTCATCAATCTTATGGGAACCAAATCTTCATCAAGCGTCTAAGTGGAATTGGCTTGGATGAGTAGGACCAGCTTTTGTTCACCATCAGTAGTGATCACGCTCTCTTCCTGTTGTAGAATTCTCCATGCCAAGTTGCTAAGCTCCTCTTTAAATCTTCTAGCTCGAGCCCTCGTCACCGGTCCTGCTGGGACTTGAATTGGATCCTTAGCCTTGATGTCCACATCATTCCCCCCCTCTCGAGAAGGATTTGTCCTCAAATCGTCACCTACATCAAAAGGACTTAAGTCAGTTACATTGAAAGTAGCACTAACATTGTACTCACCCGGTAAATCAAGGCGGTAGGCATTGTCGTTGATCCGCTCGAGCACTTGAAAAGGACCATCTCCCCGGGGTAGCAACTTGGAACGTCGGTTGGCGGGGAATCATTCCTTCCTCATGTGTAACCACACCCAATCACCGATCTCAAAAACTTGCTTGTGACGTCCCTTGTTGGCTTGCTTGATATATTGCTCAGTCCTCCTTTCTATGTTGAGCGGTGCATTCTCGTGGAGCTGCTTCACAAATTCGGCCTTCTTGTGCCCATCGAAGTTCATATGCTCAGAAAAAGGTAAAGGTGATAAATCCAAAGGAGTTAAAGGATTAAAACCATAAACAATTTCAAATGGTGAAAACTGAGTAGCAGAATGCCTAGAATGATTATAAGCAAACTCAACATGTGGTAAACAGTCCTCCCAAGCCTTGATGTTCTTACTAATGACAGCCCACAACAAAGTGGATAAAGTTCGGTTAACTACTTCAGTTTGACCATCGGTTTGACGGTGACAAGTAGTGGAAAACAATAGTTTAGTCCCTAGTTTACCCCACAATGTCTTCCAAAAATAACTCAAGAACTTAGCATCCCGATCTGACACGATTGTCCTTGGCATTCCATATAGACGTACAATCTCCCTAAAGAACAAATCGGCGACATTGGAAGCATCATCAGTTTTATGACACGGTATAAAATGAGCCATTTTAGAAAACCGATCCACAACTACAAAGATTGAATCCCTTCCACGCTTACTCCTAGGTAATCCTAACACAAAATCCATCGAAATATCAATCCAAGGGGAACTAGGAATAGGAAGGGGTGTGTAAAGGCCATTCGGTTGAACCCGAGACTTAGCTTGTCTACAAGTGATACATCGACCACAAATTCGCTCAACATCTCATTTCATGCATGGCCAATAGAAGTGCTCTTGTAACACGGCTAGAGTCTTAGCTACCCCAAAATGCCCCATTAATCCTCCACCATGGGACTCTCGAACTAACAAATCTCTCATTGAGCAATTAGGCACACATAACTTATGTTCCTTAAACAGAAAACCCTCATGCCTATAAAACTTCCCTTCGGCGGATTTTTCACAAGCCCCATAAACCTCCCCAAAGTCATGGTCAACATGATAAAGATCTTTAATGTGCTCAAAACCAAGGAATTTAACATCAAGAGTGGAGATTAAGGCATACCTGCGTGATAGTGCATCAGCAACCACATTCTCCTTACCTTGTTTATATCGAATGACATACGGAAAGGTCTCAATGAACTCAACCCACCGAGCATGTTGCTTGTTCAGCTTATGTTGCCCTTTCAAATGCTTCAAGGATTCATGATCCGTTCCAATCACAAACTCCTTCGGCCACAAGTAATGCTGCCAAGTCTCCAATGCTCGAACCAAAGCGTACAACTCCTTATCATAAGTGGGGTAGTTAAGTGCAGCCCCGCTTAGCTTCTCATTGAAATGCATAGAGTGGTCTTCCATCTTGCATGAGTACTGACACCAATCACCGACACCGGAGGCATCACATTCTATTTCAAAAGCATTAGCAAAGTTAGGTAAAGCAAGTAAGGGAGCATGAGTTAGTTTGTGTTTCATAAGCTGAAATGCTTCCTCTTTTGCTGCCGCCCATTTGAATGCAACGTTCTTCTTGATAACTTCAGTAAGGGGTGCCGCAATGGTACTAAAATCTTTCACGAATCTCCTATAGAAGCTAGCAAGTCCATGAAAACTGCGAACATGACTCACACTTGATGGGGTCGGCCACTCTTGGATGGCTTTGATCTTTTCGCCATCAACCTCAATACCTGTAGCACTCACAACAAATCCTAGGAAAATAAGTTTATCGGTGCAAAAGGTACATTTCTTGAGGTTAGCATACAATTTCTCTTTCCTAAGGACATCCAAAACCAAATGCAAATACGAAGCATGATCATGCAAATTCTTACTATAAATCAGAATATCATCAAAATAAACAACAGCGAATTTTCCAATGAAAGTTAAGTAAAACATGATTCATTAAACGCATGAAAGTACTAGGTGCATTAGTTAAGCCAAATGGCATGACTAACCATTCATACAATCCATGTTTAGTTTTAAATGCCGTTTTCCATTCATCGCCTTCTTTCATTCGGATTTAATGATAACCACTCTTAAGATCAATTTTTGAAAACACACAAGATCCATGCAACTCATCTAACATATCATCTAAACGAGGGATGGGGAATTAGCCGATACTTTACCGTTATGTTGTTGATGGCTCGGCAATCAATACACATCCTCCATGTCCCATCCTTCTTAGGAACTAGAATCACCGGACTGCGCAAGGACTCATGCTTTCTCTCACGTACCCTTTCTCCATCAATTCTTCAACCTGCCTTTGGAGTTCCTTTGTCTCCTCCGGGTTGCTCCTATATCTTGGTCGATTGGGAGTGAAGCAGGGAACAAAAGTCAATTTGGTGTTCTAACCATGGGCCTCGGGAACAAAGTCAACTAGGCAATTGGGTTGGTTAGTGTTTACCTCCTTGTACATGTACAATCATCCGCCCGTTTGCGAGAAGCAACCTCACTTGTTTTTGCAGCTTTCCCTCTAATTATTTGGGTGAATTCTCTGCCAAAACCACTACTCAGCTCTCTTGTGATCACTCAAATTCTTTTGATCCCTCATTTTTCATCACATAGTTTTGCATATCCTTGAGTCATCATAAACTGAACTAGAGTGATGGTTGAAAGTGAAGAGTGCTTGTTGAGGCCATCATGTGCGTCTATCAAAAGGGCCTTCTAAGGAGATGTACATAAGGTACCACATCACACAACACTTCATCCTCATATTTGATCCGAAATGGCACCACAACTTGCTTAGTAACAGCGCCACCACTATCATTGCATAGCAAATTTCTGCTTGAGTGTTCCCTCTAATTTTCCCTGGATTTAGTGCAACTACAAGAATAATAACACTCTCTCTTGTCCTTCTACATGACAATGAGTGTAAAGATGTTCTCCCTTTGCACTTCTTCTTCCTCCACCGCTACTGCAAGTTCAAGGCTCTCACTAATCCAAGCATCTCTTGCTGGCCCTCAAATTCTCTTTGATCCCAAAGATCATCCTCCTTTGGTGGAATGTCATCTAGCTCACTTCATCTTGAATCATTGCAGCATTCTCGAATCACACCATAACCAGCTTGTTTGAATTTCACTAGGAGACAAGTGATGGAGTGTCTTACTGTTGGAAAGTGGAAGGAGTGGATTTGAATTTTGAGTTTTGGCCTTGGGGTTGGAATTACTTTCATCTTTCCTTGGATCAAATTTCCAAGGCCTTCCATGAAAGGAGATGTTCCACTAAAGAATTTTGTGGGGGTGGGTACCGGGCGTGCACATACCACGCAACACTTCATCCTCTCAACCTATTTGCCATCGAAATGGCTTCCAACTCCACAACTTGATGTAGCTCAACCCGTGTTAGCAATCTCTCTATCATTCCCATTCAAAAACCTTGCATTGTTGCCCTAGCTTCCCTGACCATATGTGGCGAATCCACTAGCCATCTCCATTTTCTTTATCATATTCATCAACACTACAGCTTGTCCTTGGAAGCAAGGTATAGAGTGTAAAGATGTTCTCGCTTGATGCCTTCATTCCCTCCCTTCGTGCAAGTTCCCAAGTCTCGAAAGTGGCAATCTCACTTTGCATCTCCACCATTCGGCCCCAAACTTCCCACTCACACAATAGATCAGTAAGCTCTCAATGGCGGCAATGTCATCTAGCTCACCCTTCATCTCGGGTAGATTGTGACAATCAAGCCCCATTCTCAATCCCATTCAAAGCGCTATGCTTGAGTTCACTCTTTCACTTGAAATGCGGAATCCTCATCTTGATACTACCCAAATTGTTTTGCTACGGTTTGGCCTGGGTTTGGAATTCTCTATCTCGACCATATCTCCTTGGGCTGCCCGTTGACATCTATCAAAAGTCTTCTGAAATTTAAGCGCTTCCACACCTTCAGCTTCCCGTTGGGGGCACCCTATTTCTCGCCCAAGGATGTTTGCCATTGCAAGTCTTCCAACTCCACATTTGTGCTCCCTCTTCAACCCTATTCAACCACTCCATGTATTTGCTCATTGTTCAGCCTCATCCTCCTCTCATTTCCCCGAATTATAAGCCCATTGCACTGCAAATTGAATAGTTGGAGGTGTACTCTCAACACTTTTTCTCTCAATTGTGAAGACCTTGGAAGCTTACTGCAAGCAATGTTAGAATACAAAATTACCCTCACCACAGAAACTCGTATTTCCAAGTCCGATAATAATCTCCAAAGTCCGCATTGTATAATCACACAATTTGCGATACCCTCAAATGATCTCAAACTCCATTTGCCTTTTTCCACTTTCGTTTCTTCTTTGAGTTCTTTCAAAACTTAATCAAAAACCATCATCAAAGTTCTGTAGCAATTCAAACTGAAACAAATCAAGAAATTTTGGCAATTCAAGGAAATAAGTGATTCACTCTTTCCTTGAAATGCGGCAATTTCATCTTGATACTACAAATTGTTGTCTACTGGATTCCAGAAGCGTCTCTATTACCTAGAATTTTTGGCATATCTCCGATTTTATTTTGTGGTTGACACTACTCTATTGAAATTTAGCACTTCAGCCCACCTTCAACTATCGTTGGGGCACCCTATTTTGGGAATGTTTGGAACAATAAAAGGTGGCTATCTATCGCCAAAGAGTGAAAAGGCGGCTATCTATCGCCAAAGAGTGAAAAGTTCCATGACACAAGGGTGAAAAGGGTCTTGATACAAACCCTGCCAACGTTTGTGACGAAACCCGAAAATAAATTTGTCAAGAAGAAGAAAAGCCACGGATTCAAGAAGTACGGATGGAAACCTCGACCCAAGGCTTAGCGAAGCACGAACCTTGGTAAGGGGATGACGCCACAAAAGGAGATGGAAATCCAATTGATAAGTCAGTTTGAACGCCACAAGGAAACCCTTGATAAGTTCTTAAAAAAGAGTTTCTTCAAGAAATCAAGAAGAAAACCTCACAAATTCTCATAGATCAAAAGTTGAAGTCTTATGGCTGCTACATGGGGCTATATATATAGCCCAAAACCCTAGAGAACTTCTAAGAAGTAAAAGTTCAAAACTACCCTTAAAGATAAAAGAAAAAAAAACAACCAACTAAAGAGCAACTTCAGCCCAAAGGCCCACAAAGCCCAGCAAGACTAGGCAATTACAAAAGACTCTAGTTCACATATTAAACTCAAAAACAAATGACAACCAAATCTTCATCAATCTTATGGGAACCAAATCTTCATCAAGCGTCTAAGTGGAATCGGCTTGGATGAGTAGGACCAGCTTTTGTTCACCATCAGTAGTGATCACGCTCTCTTCCTGTTGTAGAATTCTCCATGCCAAGTTGCTAAGCTCCTCTTTAAATCTTCTAGCTCGAGCCCTCGTCACCGGTCCTGTTGGGACTTGAATTGGATCCTTAGCCTTGATGTCCACATCAAGTCTTCTTCCAAATCGGCGATCTGGTCCTGAGGGAAAATGAATTCCAAGGAAATAAAAGCCGAACGGGGAAGCTAACTCCTAACTGGGAAGGCCCTTATGTCATTCAGAGAATTGTCCGAGCAGGCACTTACTATCTAGTAAATATGGAAGGAAAAACACTCAAACGCCCATTTCATGCTGAACACCTACGACGCTACTATCAGTAAAAACTGTAGAAGTCTCTTAAATGTCTCGTGGAATAAAGGGTCAAGTCTTTTCCATTCTACAAAAATGCGGTGAAATTCCCATTCTACAAAAATGCGGTGAAATTCCCATTCCTAAAGGATGAGTCGGAATTATCCTACAAGGATAAAACGACAACTCTCATCCAAAAACAAGGGGCAAAATCCCGATCGAAATATGAGGCAACAATCTCATTAATGAAGACGAGTACCTTACTCAACAACTTAAAGTCCCATGATCGGACTAAGGAGAGAAGAACCCGTTACGAAGCTTATCTTACCAGCCAAATGAAGAAGGAAAGACTCTACGAAGAACTTCAGCGAATCCCTTACATGGTTAAAGATAACCGTCACTCGGAAATAAATCTTCACCAAAATAAAGGTTTGCATTTCATTTATACAAATAGAAGTTACATTCCAAATGATTGAGAATTTACAAGAACAGTTCACAAAAGTACTAAAACATCCTAAGAACTAGGACCCTCGGGGCAGCCAGCTGCTTCTGAAGGAACTTGGGTTGAAGGCTCCGAGGGGGCGGGGACAGAAGCCTCTGGGATCTTAATAATTTGTTGCTCTTTTAGCTCCATATAAGTCTTTAAGACCCCAGCAAGCCCCATAGATAGCACTTCCGCCGGGGGAATATGATGACCAACCTGCTGCACCACCGAATATATGCGGGTGGCCGCCTCTTTAGCCTTCGCCCTAAGGCGAGCGAGCTCCTTCTCTAGTTTATCCGCTCGTTCTATCGAATCTTTAATTTCTTGCGAGTCGGATTTGGGAGTTTTTAATCGTGAAGATAGGTCCGCCTTAAGGGTGTCACGCTCCCCTTTTACTTCCTCTAGCTCTGCTTGAACAGCAGCAAGCTCAGCACCCTTCAGCTTCAGCTTGCCCCTCTTGAGCAGATTTGAGTTCCTTCTCCAAACTGCTAGAGTTATCTTGTAACTTTTTAACATTCTCCTCAGCAGCAAGAAGAGAACCCTCAGAAATGGACAGCCTGGCCGACAAATCCTCCTTCTCTTTTGCCATAAAAGCCAGTTGCTGAAACCGCTCAGCTTTATCCTTTTCATAAGTATGGATAATAGCGAGCCGCTCTTTTTCTTTCCCCTCCAGGGCCGCCACCTTAGAGTTTAATTGGGCGATTTCCACACTATACGCTTCTGTCTTTGCCGAGTCCTCTTGGCAAAGATTGCCAACTCGGTCCGCCCATTGCGCAGTCTACGAACAAAATAGCAAATAAGTTAGCAGCATTAATACCGAGCAAAAAAGTAAAACTAATACGAGGGTAATCCTTACCAGCATAACCGAGCGAAATAGTTGAGAGATGGCCACTTCCCTTCCAGCTCTATGAAGTTTGGAGGAGAGCTGTTCGGGGTCTCATGGCCATCAAAACGGTCTTTACAGTAGCGACATCCCGAAAAGGGACATCTTCGGAGGGCACCTCCTTCCCTTGAGGTGCCGATCCCCTTAAAACCGAGTCCGCCACCCTCAATTTGTCCAGGAGAGCCGCTTCTCCTGCCTCCGCCTGTAAAATAGAGCCTAGGTTCAAGATTCTGAACGAAGCATACCCATAGAAAATGTATATATCGAGATTCTCACCTCCATAAGAAGGATATCCTCTGGCCGACTGGAGGAAGGACCTTCGGAAATTGGAGAGAAGGCCGGGTGGACTTCTTCCGCACGGACTTCTTCCGGAGGCACCTCCGCTTGTTCTCCTACGATTCCGGGACCCGATGCATCCTCGGAATTCTTTCTTTTTGTCCTCTTCTCCCGTGAGGGCCCTGCATTAAGGTCGCTTTTGACCCCCTTCTTGGAAGAGTCAACTTCTTTTCTCTTCCTCTTCCTTTTTTCGTCCTTGGAGGTATCAGCGCCTGTGCTAGACACTGCCTCCTTCTTCTTTCGCCCGCGGGGCAAAGGCAGATGAACTTCACCTTCGAAAGAGGCCAAAAGGCCCTTAACGTAGCTCAGGTCTTCATCCTCCATTGGATTTTCTGCAAGGGGAATTCCAAAGCAAGTTAGCTATCATAGTTATAAGTTAAGCTAAATAAGAGACACGAATAAGTCCTACCGGCAGACACTATTAAATAACATTTAACAAGATTTTTTTTTGTCAAGAACTCATCCATATACACTTTGGATAGCCCCGTCATCGACTTAAGAAGAACCTCCTCTTCTTTCGTCATTTCCTCACAGGCAATATCCGTTCGGGGAACCTCCCACTTGGTTTGGACATCCCACTCGGATTTACCTTTAACAAAGAAAAATTTACTCTTCCATCGCTTAATGGAAGAGGGAACTTTCCCTAAAAACTTCTCCCAGAACGAGCCGAAAAGTAATACCAGTCGGCATTGGACTCTATGCATAGACTAAATAACATACGGAACCAACGGACAATCGGATTTACTCCGTAATTCTTGAAAACAACAATAAAAAAGTTCAGTAATCTCCAAGAATTCGGGGTCAACTGCGAAGGACACAAGTGATATTTCTCTAGGATCGCCTTAGCAAAGTTAGAAAAGGGAAGCCTAAGGCCACCCGATAGCGCATCTTGATAGATGGCTATCTCCCCTTCCCTGGGAGAACTTGCCCTCTCCCCAGAACAGGGAACCCTAACCTCAAACAGAGAGTAGTCTATCTCATATTTTTCCACCAGGCTATCTACATCCTTTTGCCCAAGGAGACTTATGAACGTACCCGACCCCCTACCCATCGCCCTAGACGCAGGATGAATTCGCCGACCCTGAACTAGAACATCCCTAGGTTCGCCTGGAGCCGCACCAGAAATCACGGGGTTGGACGGTGAAGGGATCAGAGGCCCATGAGAAGAACTAGAGGAAGAAGATGTCGCACTAGCCATTACCTTAGAAGAAAAAAAGACAAGAAAAAGACACAGAAAGCTTAGACCAAGGTTCGCCGAAGAAGAAGAAGTCTTAGGAAGAAGAAGACGACACGCTTCCACTTTTGAGATGAAACCTTTTCTTTTCTGCCTGTACGATTTCGCTTATAAGCAAAGAAGATGGATCCTTCACCGTTGGATCTTAGAGCCATACCACTATCGAACCATCGAACCAAAGGTCCTCGAATCGGGACCGTCCAAATAACCATCATTACACCTCCTCAAACAGTTCAAAATTCCGTCCCCGTCAGCACACCAAACGCCGCCGTACACACATAGAAAACCACGCTCATCACCCATCATGATGTTGACAAACGCGCACGCCGTGCACGTCGCACCACTATCTCCCTTTAAAGCCAAATAGTAGAAGGGACACGTGTCTTCTCAGGGCTTTAAAGCCAAATAGTAGAAGGGACACGTGTCTTCTCAGGGAGCAATGAGCGTTATATGGGAAGTGGAGCCTGTGCTGTAGAAGACAAAACACACACTCCAACATAGGATCACCAGTGATGGCCTCATAAAAACACCAAAGAATTTAGAAGCAAAACGACAAATGATCATTTATTCATATTACAGGACGATCGCAAAAAATAAAAAATAAAAAAAAACAAAAAAAACAAAACAAAAAAAAACAAAAAAACAAAAACAACAACAGCATAGCAAACCCTAAACATATTTTCCGACGGACTCCCCTAGCTAAACATCCGCGGACCCATCCGAAGACACGCTCGGATAAGACTCAGAGGAGACACACGGACTTCCGCAACCATCATTGTCCTCATTATTATTGGGGGAACCTGGCTCAACGCGGGGGCGAAGGTGGGGGCCCACCTCTCTAAGGCAGGAGTCATCTCCAAACATCTCAACTTCAAAACGCATACCCCCTGCATAAGTAAAAATTAAGAGGTCCCCCGCCTCCACGTCATGATCAACATAGAAAGCTTCCCACCCTGCATCGATGCTTATCTCGCCTACACCCCTGTCAATCAACAGAATAGATGGCCATACACAGCCGTTCGGACTTACCAAATGGATCACTCCAGTCCTTAATTCTGATAGATGCTCGTAAAAAGAACTGGGAATTCGTAAGTGACGAGAACACTGAGAAAAAGTAAAAAAATTTTAAAAAAGACAAGCGTTGAGCCATGATGCAAAGACAAAAGAGTACAAAAGATCTCTGACCAAACACACTATCTATACAAGCCCTTAAATAGAAGAACCTATCGACACTATAGGCGAGAATTCCGGAACAAAAATCTACCTCGATAACAGCGAAAGGATAACACAGTAAACGTCGGTCGCCTATTAAAGCACATGTACTTTAGACGTCGTAGACATAAACAGAGCCTACGCCTACATAGACATGGTGAAAAATACTTGTTCTCGAACCAAGCGAAACGTGCGATTAGCTCACCCCTCGCTCAGATTTTTCGAACAAGTACACTTTGGGGGGGACTAGTGTTACGGATATATTTGGTAAGACATGTGTCATTGACCTAAAAGACCACCTATCACACACGTCACACACAGGACCGTGTTTCATTGGCCACATGACAATATTTACACAATTTCGTTCGGCAAATAATGTGAGGATTCAATCTTACGAATAAGTCCGTCAGAATTATAGCAACCCTCTTATACAGGACATGAGGTGGAAAAAGAGAAATAAATATCTAACGCCTCTACAGTGGGTAGGCCTTATCCACTCGCTACAGTAGGCAGATATTTACTCTATTTTACCCACGTGGCACCTACACGTTAGGCAGCGGATATTTTCCTACCGCCTTAGGAGATATTTTAACTCACCGCCTTACCTCACCGCCTCTCAAGATATTTTCTTGCCACCTTATATTTTCTCATTCACCGCCTTACTCCACCGCCTTTCCAAAACCGCCTCTAAGGTGCTATAAAAGGAGAACGGTAGTGGAAGAAAGGGGGGGACCAAAAAAAGATAAAAAGAACTGTCTAATCTAAGACTTCTGACTCAAGTTTTCTGACTTAAGCATCGGAGTTAAATCCGGGCAGAAAGGCCCAATTCCGATCACTGCCCTCTCCTTTTTACAGGATTCGTCAATGGGTAATTCCGATCGGAGTTCCAGGGTGTCCCCTGCGTTCCCTGTTCATAAGTAGAAGTAAGCGTCCACACCAACTATAAATTTTAACCGTTTGTCGAAGGCTGAAGCCAGATCACGAGGCGGCAGTAGCCAAAGTGGGAGGTGGACCAGTTTTTGGCATCAACATACTATTTAATTAATTTCTCATTTAATTAATCTAACTCCTCTAATTATCCTCCTCCAACTATTCTATGTAAATTTGGCCTGGCCCAATAAGGCCTTCTCTCGGCCCTATAGTTGCGAGGCTGGATTTCGGGTCCATTAATTTCTGATTTCTTTAACTTTGAGGTTATAATAATTAATCTTATTTATAAGATAATTAACCTCATTTAAAATTTGAAAATTTACTGAAAATTTATTTAGAAAAATTTGGGATGTTACAATTCTCCCACCCATAGGAAATTTCGTCCCCGAAATTTTCTTACAATAGGTAACTAAACTAACTAAAGGTACTGCTCCCTCATATGATCCTCTCTTTCCCAAGTGGCTTCTTCCACTTGGTAATAACTCCACAACACTTTCAGTAGAGGTATTATCTTGTTCCTCAATGTTTGTTCCTTCCTGTCGAGGATACGTACTGGTCCCTCTACGTAGGTCAAATCTGGTGCTTGTTCTATGGCTAGTCCCGTCAGAACTTGATTCGGATCCTTGATGCAGTTCCGCAACACCGATACATGAAAGACATCAGGTAACCTAGACAGCTCTACTATTAAGATAAGCCGGTACGCTACAGGACCTACCCTGTCGACTATCTTATACGGCCCAATGTATTGTGGGATCAGCTTCCCACATTTATGGAACCTAAGTATACCCTTCCATAGGAATACCTTAAGGAATACCTCATCTTCTATTTAAAACTCCAAATGCCGGCGACGGGCATTGGCGAAACCCCGCTGCCTGTCTTGAGCTTTCCTAAGGTGCTCTCTAATGAGTTGACTTTCTCTGAGGTGACCTGTACCAACTCTGGGCCTAGAATCTTCCTTTCACCTTCCTCACCCAACGTAATGGAGTCCTGCATCTTCGATCGTATAATGCTTCATACAATGGCATACCAATACTTGTCTTGTAATTGTTGTTGCAAGCAAACTCCAATAGTCCTAGATTCTCATCCTAACTCCCAGGAAGTTCCATAACACATGCTCGGAGTAGATCCACAAGTATCTGGATGGTCCTCTCCGACTGTCCATCTGTCTCCTGATGGTATGCCGTACTAAAATTCAATCTCGTTCCCAAGACCTTATGCAGATTCTTCAAGAAGTGAGAGGTGAATCTCGGGTCTCTATCTTATACGATATACACGGGTACGCCATATAGTCTGACTATCCATTCTTCGTACATCCGTGCCAACCGATCCTGAGAGTAAGCTATCTTAATCCAGAGGATGTAGGCAGACTTGGTCAGTCTATCTATGATAACCCATATAACATCCTTGCCTTGACTGGTCCGAGGTAGACCAGACACAAAATCCATGGCTATCCTTTCCCACTTCCATTCTGGGATCTCTAGAGGTACCAACAACCTCGGTGGCTTCTTGTGCTTAGCTTTGATCTGCTGACAGATCAAGCACCTGGCCACGTACTCAGCAATGTCCTTTTTCATTCTCCTCCAGATGTAGTTTTCTTTGATGTTGTGATACATCTTTGTACTCCCTGGGTACATAGCATAGGCTGAGCAATAAGCTTCCTCTAATATTTGTTAGTTGAGGGCCTCCTCATTGCGTGGCACGTAAATCCGGGCACCTACCATCACTGCTCTATCTGGAAATAGAGAATAGTCACTAAGTCTTCCCCCGTGTAGCTTCCTAGCTAGCGTCATTAACTAGGGGACTCATAGTTGAGCCTCCTTAATCTGTGATATCAATGTCGGGAGTAGGTGGAAATTTGCCAATAACACCCCGAGCTCATCCTCTGAGAACTGGACCCATGTAGATCTCAACTTGTGAAGTTGGGCAAAGTTGGTGGTCCCCAACCGTGCCCTTGTCTGCCTACTCAAGTTTTCAGCTACTATGTTTACCTTGGAGAGGTGGTACTTGAAAGTACAATTATAGTCCTTTAGCAGTTCCATCCATCGTCTTTATCGCATGTTCAGCTCTCATTGGCTCATCAAGTACTTCAGGCTCTTGTGGTCGGTAAATTTTACAGCCTTTACCATACAGATAGTATCGCCATATTTTCAAAGCGAAGACCACCGGCGCTAGGTCTAGATCATGAACAAAATAGTTTACTTTGTGAGTCTTGAGCTGCCTAGATGCATAGGCAATAACTCTGCCCTGTTGCATCAAGACACAACCCAATCCCCTATACGTCGCATCACTATAAATTTCAAATCCTATGCCTGTGGTAGGTAAGGTGAGGATGGGAGCAGACACCAGTTAGTTCTTCAGCTCCTAAAAGCTCTGCTCACACTCCTCGGTCGACTCAAGCCTTGCATTCTTCCACAGCAACTTGGTCATAGGTTGGGCGATTGAAGAAAACCCTTCCACGAATCGCCTATAGTAACAGACTAACCCCATGAAGCTCCTAATATCCTTAACTATGGTTGGGGCTTGCCAGTTAACTACTACTTCAATCTTCTCAGGATCTACGTAGATCTCTGCCGCTGAGACCACATGTCCCAAGAACTTCATTTCTCCCAACCAAAAGTCACACTTTTTGAGGTTGGCATATAGTTGATGCTCCCTTAATGTTTGCAGCACTATTCTAAGGTGATAGATATGCTCCTCCACGCTCCGGGAATATACCAAGATATCGTCGATGAACACCACCAAGAACTAGTCCAGGTAGGGTGCGAACACCCTATTCATCATCCCCATAAATGTTGTTGCGCCATTCGTCAATCTGAAGGGTATCACTAGAAACTCAAAATGCCCGTATCTGGTTCAAAAAGCTGTCTTTGGCACATTTTCCTTCTTCACTTGTAGCTGGTGATATCTCGACTTCAAGTCGATCTTTGAGAAGATGCACACTCCTCGCAGTTGATCAAAAAGATCATCTATGTGTGGCAAGGGGTACTGGTTCCGGATGGTGAGTCCATTCAAAAGCCGGTAATCTATGCACATTCTCAAGGAGCCATCCTTCTTCTTCACGAAGAGTATAGGCGTACCCTATGGGGGGAGATATTAGTCTTGATGTACCCTTTCTCTTGTAATTCCTCCAATTGAACCTTCAGCACCTTCAGTTCTACTAGGGCCATCCTGTATGACGCTCGAGTGATCTGTGTAACTCCTGGGAACAAGTCAATAGTGAACTGCACGCCTCTATGTGGGGGTAATCCCGGTAATTCGTTGGGAAATACATCTAAAATTCGCACGCTATCGCGATCTCCCATACATCTACTTTAGGGGCTTATGCTTCTACCATATTCGCCAAGCAAGCTTCTTCCGTCTTCTCTATCTAGTCCCTGGAATCTCACCATCTTCATGTAGCAGTCGAAGGTGGCATGGTGGATCGACAACCAATTATGCCTAGGTTTGAGTTGAAATCTAGGATCCTCATAGGGATCAAATCTGCTGCTAGCTCTTGATTGTCTATCCTAATATTGCATCCCTCATACACTACTTTTACAATTATAGAACTACCTATGGGTGATGCTACAACCAATGGCTAAGATAATCTAGTAGCATATACATCATCAGGCATATTAAATGAAGTAGCTACATAAGAATGCGTGGAACCAGGATTAATAAGTATGTAGGCATCGATACCATAAATCTAAGCAGTACCTGCAATTACGTCTAGTGTGTCCATAGCCTTCTGCTATGTCATTACGAAAGCTTGGGCCTACAGCTAGGAAGGAACTCCTCTGCCCCCTCCTCGGGACCTTCCCCTAGAAGATCCTCCTCTATTGCTTCCAGTGTTGCCCATGACACAGTATCCTAGTGGCTGTTGTGCACTCTGGCCTCAAGCTTGGAATTGGGGAAATGTATCACTTCCTTGAATTAATAGGGGATATTTCTTCATATGATGTCCTGGCTGCTAGCAGTGATAACAGATACCCGATTCAAGGCCCTCTCTGTAGACTCCAAAGTGATACCTCTTGTAGATTTGACACTGAGGTCTCTTCTGACTCTGTCCTCCCGAAGAAGAGCCATCATTGCTATTGTTGTTGCTCTTCTTGGACGGCCTCATACTATCGCCCATCTAAAAGCTGGGCGTGTTCCTCTTCTTGAACTTGTCCATACGCTTCTCCTGCCTCTCAAAGCTCATTTCTACTCTGAGAGCACTTTCAACTAGGGCAGTAAAATATCTAAATCTAGAAAAAGTGATGATGTTTCTGATCTCATCCCGAAGTCCTTGTTTGAACCTCTAACACTTCTCATACTCATTATCAAAATAGGAGGGTGCATACTTCCCCAAGTTTGTAAACGTGGCCTTATACTCGGCCACTGATTGATTTCCCTGAACCAGACGCAAGAACTCCTGATGCTTTGTGTCTTTGTAAATTCGGGACATGAACTTCCGATCTAATGCTACTCGGAACTCGGTCTAAGTGAATGCCATCTAATCTGTACGGCACCTCGTAAGTGTCAACCACCATTATATGGCCCCTTGTTCTAATAGTAATATAACAGTGGTCACTTTCTCCTCCTCGGGACACCTCCAGGCCTAGAAAACTAGCTCCAGGTGTGTTATCCAGTTTTCTCCCTCCGTTCGATCAGTAGTGCCCGTGAACTTGACTACTCCCATCTGCCGAGGTCTGCTGACAAATTCGTGTTCTCTGGGTCTCGGCTGCTGGTAGTTGGGAAAAGTCGCAAATGATTGCGCCATCTGGTCGTAGAACTCCTGCATTCCAGGGTTATACCCTGGTCCAGCTTGCATGCCTTGTTGGAATCTTGGTCTATGTTGCGACTGTGATCCTTCTGCATTGACTTCTTCTTACTCCTAAGCCTCTACTTCTTGCTCCTCCACGGGTTCCTCACTTGGAAAAACTGGGGGTTTACCACGTCTTTTGGGCGACATTCTGAAAGAGAGAATGTGTAAGTAATATTCTGTAGTACTTAAAACAATTATCAAGCTTTACTATATTGACACATACTCCAATCCTAAGGCTAGGATTTACTTGTCTCTAATACCACTAAATGTAATACCCATCTCCTTTTCAGGGGACACGTGTCACATCAGCCAGGTCAAGGGAATGAACTCTAAACCTAAGGTTGTAAAACTGCTAATCAAGTATAAATCAAGTAACTTGCGGAAGCTAATTAAAGCAAACATAACATATTATAAACTGAAACTCCAAATACTCTTTAATATATTACCAAATAATATACTGTCTTAAACTTAAGGGTCTCGAATACAGTCATAAAATAACATAAAGTAACTAAGAGACGGTAGTTAGAGCTAGCTCTAGAACATCTCCACTAGACTCGTGATTCGACAAACCCTCTATCTGGTTTTCTGTCTAACGCCTGCAATCAAAATGTTAAGAGAAAGGGGTTGAGCTACTGGAGCTCAGTGAATTAGGAATAGAACTGTCGGGTATAAATTGTACCAGTATAATAAAATAAAAACTGTAAATCTGAAGGATAAACTATTCATATAAAATAACTGAAATTAAATACTGAAATCTGGAAAAAAAAATGCTGAGCAAATACATGCTGGTCAATGCATTATCTTCAATCTGTTTTAATCATATCAAATCCATAAAAATATCATGTATGCGAATCTGATTTTCTGTTTCTCTGTCCTGTGAATAATTTCTGGAACCAATATTTTCCTTGGTAATCTGTACCAATAACATCCACTGTCGAGATATACTCACTCACCGGAAGGTGGGAAATACAGAATTATCGGATAATCCTACAAGACTATAATCTCTTACTACACATCTACTTAAATACTACAGGACCAGCGACCAACGTGTAGATCAATCCTTGCTACACTGGGTCAAATTATATACGTACACTAGGCATTCCAAGAGTATAGAAAGGGGTTATAATTTTATAAAAAGGAATGTTTTAAAAATAGATAGCCCGTTAATAAAAATCAGAGTTTAAGATCACCACTTCCCTAACCTAATGTCGTACTTTCAGGCTCTATACGAGCCACCACTGGTACAAGCAAATATATCAATAAAGTGCAGTCTCTATATTTCTGTATCTGTTTCTCTATTTTGTTATTGATTACTGTGCATGAATGATTTTCTAACACTCTTTAAGTTAAAAAAAAAATTAATTTGTGTTTTTCAAACTGAAATCAAAACAGTAATAAAATGAAAATACGATGAAAAGTCGTACTGTATAGCTAGTTCCTGAAGGGAAATAACGAGTTCATGTATGTCTACAGTAGATATGCGAAGCGGATATTCAAAACAAAACTCGATAAAACCCATCCAAGATCCAAGCGAGAAAAACACCACGATCAGGTTAGGTAAAGAAAACATACCGTAGCCAAAGCTTGTATATCGACGTCCTTGATTATTTGACGATGCTCTAACGATCCTTGTCACGATTTCAGCGATGATCAACGGATCCTCGCCTCTATCGGTATCCACTCGGAAGAACTGAATCGCCTTGTTCGTCTCACGAACAAAACTGGAACTTTTGATTCTTCGACTTTTGGTGCTAGCTCATAATTGAAGAACTGACTTTGATGGCTTGTATTAGAACCCAACATGAAACCTCCTAAATTGTTATCCAACTAGTAAAAAACATTCGTCTCAAATTGTCCTTTATCTCTCTCTCTTTTTAAAAACATGATATCACATACCAATATGTCAAATTTATATAAGAAGAGGAAGAGAAACGGTCCTCTCTCTTTCTCTTGAAGAAGAGGAAGAGAAACGGTCCTTTCTCTCTCACACAAAGAAGAGGAAGAGAAATGGTCTTTTATGTTGAGGTTTAGAAGTAGTTACGTTAATAACTCATCATCAACACTCCTTCAATGGTTGTAAAACTATTAGAAACCACCATCTTAAATAAAAGAAACCGTCCTCTCTCTCTTTAGAAGAAGAAGAAGAAGAAGAGTTGGTCCTTTATGTTGAGGTTTAGAAGTAGTTACATAAGCCTACTTAATTGCTTCACTATATATCTTTATATATAGCATATCTATATGTGGTTGTGCCCAACTTCTTTTATTCTTTGTGTCCAACACAATTAGAACATAGAATTAATTAGGATTCCATCAAATGAAGGCCCAACCCATATATCCACATACATATATGTGTTCTTATTTTTGTGAACCATTTCCAAAGTAGGGTTAGTGTTTAGACAATATACAGGACCCTCTTGTATACTTGTACTGTTCTGACTTTCAAAACATGACTCAGTCAATGAAGTTCCATATCCAGTCAACCTTTGAGTGTGACCCAATAGGTTCTTACGATGTTGGCAATGACATAAAACTCCTTTTAATGTCATAAGCAATGAGCGGTGTCTAGCAACACATCATTGCTACCCAAACCGCAAGAATGTCGTAATAGACATAATCTGTTCCTGTGATTAATACCGAGTATCCAGTTTCCCTTTGTCCTTGATATCTTTAATTGAATACAAGTCATGGATCAGTCATACTTGTATAATTCAATCAATATGTTTCTTGATCCCAAGTAGACTAATGAAAACAAATGACATCAATATCCATACTGATTCACCTGGGTGTGGCCACACACTTCTTAGTCTCACTCATCAAGAGGCCCTGATATCACTCCTGTTATATAGGAGGGACAAATCCTATCTTGATCACTCACATTCTACTACATGGTTCATGACATACCCAATGGCAACCTTTATAGTTCACCATGTTACGGGTGACGTTTGATTATATCAAAGTATGATACTTGCCATGTAAGAATCCATAGTGACCTCAAGTCTAAGGATCATATACTTCTTTAACCACTTATGAGAATCGCATATGACATTCATATAACGATCCATGTAGCAATTCTCATGACGGGTCTATCAAGCATAAGTTCTCCAACTTATACTCACGTGTTGACTTGACATCTCATGTACATGACAACTCTTGTCATCATTCACTACACATACTAGTCTCATGTGCATCATTATTGTCCTCGATTCCATAATGATACTTGACTAAGGACAATTTAAGAATAGAAAACTATTCTAGGGACATTATAAACTGTTGATGCCAAAAACTGATCCATCTCACTCTTTGGCTACTGTGGCCTCGTGATCTGGTCTCAGCCTTTGACAAACGGTTAATATTTATAGTTGGTGTGGACGCTTATACGCTTGCGTAACAAGGAGGCAGCGGAGGGCACTCCAATTCCGTCCGGAATTATCCAGCGATAGACCGTGAAGAGGAGGAGAAGTAATCGGAATTGGGCCTTTACGCCCGGATTTAACTCCTCATGCTTAAGTCGAGAAATCAGTGGTAAGAAGTTCTAGGAAATACTTTGTGTAATGTGTAGTGAGTGTTTTGGTCCCTTTCCTTATTGTCCTTCCTCTCCTTTTATAACAAGTAGAGGCGGTTTAAGCAAATATCTTGCAAGGCGGTGGGGTAAGGCGGTGGGCTAGGTGAATATCTTCTAAGGCGGTAGGAAAATATGCGCTGGCGTGTGCAGGTGCTCTGTAGGCAAGTAGGGTAAATATCTCACCTAGTAAGTGGATAAGGCCTACTTCTTGTAGAGAGTTAGATATTTTACTTCTCTCCTTCCACCCCACGCGTTGTATAAGAGGGTACATTATAATTATAATTCACGGACTTATTCGCAGGATTTTATTCCTGGCGTTATTGCCGAACGGAATTGTGCAAGGTTATTTGGTGATATTGCCACGTAGCCAAGATGTTACACCGGCTTCTGGTCCCTGTGTGTGTGAAGCTGTGGTCCCTAGGTCATCGACATCTGTCTTACCAAATATATCCGTAGACACTAGTCCCCTTAAAATGTACTTTGTTTGAAGAATCTGGAGCTTAGAGGTGAGCTAATCGCTTCCGCTTGGTTTAGAACAAGAATTCTTCTTAGTTGGCACATCTATGTAGGGGTGGGCTTACGTCTATGGCTATGGTATCGTGTTTTAGTAGGTGATGATTCTTTGTATTCTCTTATGCGTTGTTATCAAAGTAGATTTTTCTCCGAAATTCGCCTATTTTTCTACTTAACGGCTTGTATGGGTAACGTTCTCATAGTCAAATCTTTGTATCATGGCTCAACGTTTGTCTTTTTATAAATTCTTCACTTTTAACCAATGCTCTCGCCACTTGCGAATTCCTGGCTCCTTTGCGAACATCCGTGAATTAAGGAATGGGTTTATCCACCTAGTAAGTCCGAGCAGTACGGCCGTGTGGCCAAAGCGTTCTATTGGTTAACTGGGACCCAGGTGAGATATGTATCGTCTGTGGTGGGAGGCTTTTCATGTTGATCATGGCATGGAGGCGGGGACCTTTTAGTTGTCACTTATGTGGGGTGTATGCGCTTCAATTTGAGATGTTTGGAGATGACTCACTGCCAGAGAGAAGTGGGTTACCTTAAGCCCCCGTCTTGATCAGGAGTTCTCCTAGTGGGAACGCAGGATAGTGACGGGTTGCGGGAGTCCGCATCTCCTCCTCGAAGTCTCATTCGAGCGCGGTTTTACCTAATCCGCGGATATTTAACTTTAGTCCGTCGGGTAACATGTTTTTGTTATTTTTGCTTTGTTTGTATGTAACCTGAATAAATGATGTTTGTTGTTTTGTTTGTAAATCCTTTGGCATTTTTATGGCCTTCACTGGCGATCCTATGTTGGAATATGGCCTTCACTGGCGATCCTATGTTGGAATGTGTGTTTTGTTTTTTTATAGTGTTGGTTCTATGGTATTGTGCTCATTATTTCTTTGAGGGACCGCGTGTCTTGCTGTTTCATATTAAAAGGGGTGATATGGCGTGACATGCGCGTGTCGCGCTTTGTCAACGACATGATGGGCGCTGATTACCAATATGTGTCAGCGGCGTTTGGTATGGCGTGGGACGGATTTCTTGGAGGAGTAATAATGGCCTATTTGAGCGGTGGGGATTTGGGGGCCTTGGTTCAACGGTTTTGTTTGGAATGTAACATTGAGATCGAACGGCCGTGGATTCGATTGCTTTTCATATATATGCGAAATAAATCAGGCCAAAAAGGGTTTATTTCAAAGTTGAATCGTGTCTTCTTCCTAAGGTTTCTTCTTCTTTCTCCGGCCGAACTCGGTTTTGAGTTTTACGTGTTTGTGTTATCTTTTTCTTTCCTAAGGTAATGGCTAAGCGCACTTCTAGCGCTACTTCTTCCTCCCCTCTAGTTCTTCTCATGAGCCCTTGGTCCCTTCTCCGGCCAACCCCCGGGTGGGTTTCTGCGATCCCGGACAATTTCGGGTGTGAACTTGGAGGCGTCCGGTTGTGGTTTGCGGGTTCATCCGCTCTAGGGCAACGGGTAGTGGACACATTCATAAGTCTTCTTGGACAAAAGGAAGTAGATAGTCCTAGCGAAGTGTGAGATAAATTTGTCCCTGATTTGAGGTTAGGGTTCCGCTCGGGAGAGGGCAAGTTCTCCTAGGAAGGGAGATAGCCATCTATCAAGATGCGCTATTGGGTGGCCTTAGGCTTCCTTTTTACGATTTCGCTAAGGCAATACTAGAAGAGTATCATTTGTGTCCCTCACTTTGGCCCCAAATTCTTGGAGACTTACGACGGCTTTGTTATTGTTTTCAAGCATTACGGAATAAGTCAGGCCGTCCCGTTGGTTCCAGAGTATGCTTTTTAGCCTATACCTAGAGTCTAACGCATTGGTATTACTTTTCGTTCGTGGGAGGAAATTTTAGGGAAAGTTACTTCTTCCATTAAGCAATGGAAGAGTAAATTCTTCTTTGTCAAAAGTAAGTCCGAGTGGGATGTCCGAACAAAGTGGGAGGTTCCCCGAACGGACATCGCTTGTGAGGAAATGACGGGAGAAGAGGAGGTTCTTCTTAAGTCAATGACAGGGCTATCCAAAGTGTACATGGATGAGTTCTTGACAAAGGAAAACCTTGTTAAATGTCATTTAATAGTGGGAGGTTCGGTAGGCATTATTCGTGTATCTTGCTGGTCTGATTTTTAACTACGGTAATTGACTTATTTTGGCCCTTGTTTTGTAGGAAATCCGATGGAGGATGAGGACCTAAGCTATGTTAAGGGTCTTTTGGCCTCTTTCGAGGGCGAAGTTCACCAGCCTACTTACCTCATGAGCTGGCGAAGAAGAAGGAAGTGGTACTTGGCCATACTGATACCTCCAAGGAGGAAAGAAAGAAGAGGAAGAGAAAGGAGACGGATTCTTCCAAGAAGGGTCACGAGTGGTCCTCGGGAGAGGAGGACCAAGAGAAAGAATTTCGAGGACGACAGGTCCCGGAATTAAGAAGCAGTGGGGGTGCCTATGGAAGAGGTTAGATGTATGGAAGAGGTCCGCCCGGCATTGTCCCCAATTTTAGAGGGTCCTTCTTCAGCCGGGTGGAGGCATCCTTCTCATAGAGGTGAGAATTTCTATATATATTTTTCTAGGGTAGAATTTTTAACTTAGGTTCTATTTTATAGGCGTGAGGCGGGAGAAGTACCCTTTTAGATAAATTAAAAGTGGCCGGATTCAGTTTTAAAGGATCCGCCACTCAAGCAAAAGGAGTTATCTTAGGTTACTCCTTTCGACTCGGGTCCGTAAGGGGCGCTTTGATGGCCATGAGGCCCGAAAGCAAACCGCGAAACTCAGGGTCGGGAGGGAAGAGGCCACTTATCAACTATTCGGCTCGCTATGCTAGTAAGGGGTTGTTCTCACATTTCCTTTACTTCTAAACTCATGGCTGGCGTTTTACGAAAGTGTCTTGTTATTACGTAGGATCGCACCTTAATCGGGCGGACCGAGTGGCAATCTTTGCCAAGAAAGATTTAAAAGATGGAAATGAATAGGCATTGCCCAGCTTAAGCTCTAGGGTGGCGGCCTTGGAAGAGATGGAGAAAGAGCGACTTGATGCTATCCAGGGCCCTTGGCCGAGCAGATAAGTCCGAAGCTGCGGCGGGCAGCGCTATGGAAAGGAGAAGGCGGTTTAGCGGCCCAATTATTCCGCTTCTAACGATTCTCTTCTTACCTGAGGGAGGCTATCAAAAAGGGTTACAAAATGAATCAGTTTGAAGAAGGAACTTCAATAATTCGGGATGAGCGGCGGCATTTCGTCACGACACCTAAAGATGAAGAATTGCGGAAGCTACATGCCACCGTGAAGGTGAGTTGGGAAATAAAGGGGAGCGTGATATAGAAAGAAGATTTGGCTTCCCGCTTGAAAGGCTCTAAATCCACTCGCAAGAAATTAAGGATTTAATGAAATGGAGGATAAATTAGAAGGAGGAGGTTGCCCTAGCTTAGGTGAAAGTTAGAGATGGAGCTGATCGTATATATTAGGTAGTGCAACAAGTGGGCCATCACGTTCCTCCCTCAATGGAAGTTTTGTCTATGGGGCTTTGGAGTTTTGAAGAAGTTCACGGAGCTGAAAGAGCAACAAGTTATCAAAACTCCAGGAGGCTCTGTCCCCAGCTACCTTGGAGCCTTCTACCCAAGTCCCTTGAAGGAAGGTGGTGGCTGCCTGGGGCCCTAGCTCTTAGGATTTTTCTTTTATGAGCGTTTTTGTAAATTCTCAATCACTTGGAAATGTAATTTCTATTCATATGAATGAAATGCAAACCTTATTTTGGTGAAGATTTATTTCAGTGATGGTTGTCTTTGAACCATGTAAGAAATTGCTGAACTTCTTTATTCTTCCCTTTGGCTTTGTAAACTTAAGTAGCAGTCCTTAGTCCAATCATGGGACTTTGTTGAGTGAAAAGCCTTCATGTGAGTGAGATTGTTGCCTCATACTTCGATCGGGACTTTTGTCTTTTGAGAGTTGACGTTTATCTGTGTAAGATAATTCCGACTCGTCTTTTAGGAATGGGAATTTCACCACATTTTAGTAGAATGGGAAATTCACCGCATTTTAGTAGAATGGGAATTTCACCGCATTTTAGTAGAATGGGAATTTCACCACATTTTAGTAGAATGGGAATTTCACCACGTTTTAGTAGAGAATGGAAAAGACCTGAACTTTACTCCATGAAATTTAAGAGACAGCTACAGAACTTATTGATAGTAGCGTCGTAAGTGTTCAGCATGGAATGGACGCTTGAGCGTTTTTCCGACCATATTTACTAGTTAGCTTCCCCGTTCGGCTTTTATTTCCTTGGAATTCATTTTCTCTTAGGACTAGATCGCCGATTTGGAAGAAGACTTTTTTTACCCTTGTGTCGTAGAACCTTTTTGATTCTTTGTGATAGGCAATGACGCTTTACGCCATTTCTCTTACGTTCTTCAAGTAGGTCTAGTTCCGCTAGGAGATTTTTCTCATTTTATTCGAAAAACTTCACAGTGTTCGCAAAGCAGGCATTCCTATTTCTGGGGAATGACGCTTCGCCGTAAGTAAGAGAAAATGGACTCTCCCCTGTGGGAGTTACAGTTGTTGTTGTAGGCCCAAAGGGCGCCGGAATTTCTTCCACCCAATTGGTTCCATTTTTTGGATAGGGTTTTAGTTCCGAGTAAGGTACGGTTTGTCACTTCTACGGCGTTGGCTTGGGGATGTGTCCACAAGTCAATCGGATTCAATTCCGAGTTCGAGCGAAACTCACAGCTTGGTTATCAAAGCGCCCATTATCGAGATGGCTTTGGAATTCAATCGGCGGAGATGACCGTCAGCCATAAGAATCCTCGGCAAGCTTTCTCCGTGATTTTGGCTAAGGGCTCAACTTCCACCCAATTGGTAATGTAGTCGATAGCGACTATTAGGAATTTCGGGTTAATGGATCAAGTAGGGAATGGCCCTAAAAGATCAACCCCAAATAGCAAGCGGTGGCCGATGATAATTTCGTAAGTGGTGCGGTGGTCGTCTCTCGAATTTTAGAATACTGGCAGCATCACATTTCCGAAGCGAGCGCTATTGCATCTTGAGTTAGCGTTGGCCGGTAATAACCTTGCCGAAGACTACGTAACTCAAGGCTTTTGCCTCCTATGTGACCGCGCCGATGCCTCATGAATTTCTTGAAGGATATAGCTAGCTTCCCAGGATGTAAAGTACTCGCAAGAAAGGTTGTGTGTAGGACCTTTTATGCTAGCTTTCGCTTGATGATGGTGGTGTAATGGCTGCATTTGTAAGCGATCCGTCGGGCCTCCACTTTGTTGGGTGGTGCAGGCTGGGCATAGGAAACTTTTTATGGGATCCATCCAACTTGGCTCTTCGGCCACACTTTGTACCTCTCCTTCCAGTCTATCGATAGTCTTTGTGGGAAGGTACTTTAGGTTAAAAGAGGATTCTGCATCTCCGTTTGGCGTTGTGGCCTTTTTGGATAAGGCGTCCGCTTCTTCATTTTGCGCTCGGCAAATTTTCTCAATCTTGAAATAGGCGAAGCATGGTACTATTTTTCTCAGGCTTGGTATTTGATCATGTTCTTTTCTTTTGCTTCAAAGTCAGCCTAGGGTGTGGCTCGCGACTAGGCTGCTAATCGAATACACATGCACGCCGAATTCCGAGCCCGGTGAGTGTAATCCGCAAGGAGTGCTTCATATTCGCCCTCATTGTTAGTTGCTCGAATTGGAACTTGAGCACTGTCACCATTTTCCATTTAGAAGGAGAATAAAGGACAAAACCTGCTCCTGACCTTTCTTCAGTTGCCGACCCATCAACGTATAAAGACCACGGGATGCTAAGACACTCTTCTTGATTCTATGAAGGGAAGTTCCCTCATTCGCAGGAAAAAGTTAATCATGGCGATGAAATCGCCGTATTACTGGGCCTTGATTGTCGTTCGAGGTTTGTAGGTGAGATCAAACTCGTCTAATTCTATTACCCACTTGGCTAGGCGTCCGAAATTTTCCGGTTTATGAAGAACTTGTTTAGTGGCTGATCAGTCAATATTGTGATCCTGTGGGCTTGAAAATATGGTCTCAATCTTCGCGCAGATGTAATAAGAGCAAAGGCCAATTTTTTAAGTGGCAGATATCTTGATTCCGCATCGTTAAGGATCTTACTTGTGTAGTAGACTGGCTTTTGAACTCCGTTATCTTCTCTCAAAGAACTGGCTCACCGCCAGGACAGCGGCCAAATAGATGTAGAGTTCTTCTCCCACTTGCGGCTTAGCCAATAGCTGAGGCGATCGGAGATAATTTTTAAGCCCTTGAAAGGCTTTTTAGCATTCCTCCGTCCAATCCATTTTTGGCGCTTTTCGTAGGGCTTGAAAGAGCGGGAGATTTTTCTCTCCGGCTTTAGAGATGAATCGGCCAAGTGCCGCAACTTTTGGGTGATCCCATGTCAAGAATAGCTTTGATCCTTTCTGGATTTGCCTCTATTCCTCTTTGTGTTAAGATAAATCCCAAGAACTTCCCTGATCGAACAACGAAAGAACATTTATTCGGGTTTAAACGCATCGTGTAACTCCGGAGTGACTGGAAAGCCTCTTGTAAGTCTGCTAGATGTTCATCGGCTTTTCGGCTCTTCACCAGGATATCATCTACATACGCCTCAACATTTCTACCAATATGCTCTTTGAAGGCTGATATGAGCCTTTTGGAAGGTGGCTCCACGGCATTTTTCAGGCCGAGCGGCATCACCGTGTAGCAAGTAAAGTCTCGCGTTGTAATGAAGGATGTTTTTCTTCGCGCCTTTGGCCATTCGGATTTGGTTGTAGCCCCTGAAAAGGCGTCTAAGAAACTTCAGATCTCATTGCCCGTTGTAGAGTCAACCAAACCATCAATTGATGGCAAAGGAAACGAATCTTTGGACAAGCCTTGTTCAAATGCAGAAATCAACACACATTCTCCATTTTAGGACGGCTTCTTTACTAGAACAACATTGGCCAACAACTGCAGGGTAATACACCTCTCGGATAAACTTAGCCTCTAGGAGGTTTGATACTTCTTCCTCTGCTGACCTTCTACCTTTAAGGGCGGAATTTCTTCTTGCATTTTCATAGGCCTAAATGGTGATCTATATTAAGGTGGTGTTCTATGATCTGGTTTTACGCCGGCATATCCTCCTGACCAACGCTGAAGAGATCGAATTTGCCCTTAATACTCTCATGAGGTCTTCTGTAACATGCGTTGCCAAGTTTGCCCCAATCCGTACCGTGCGGTCTACTCTGGTTGCGTCTAGGGGAAGTGTTAGCAATTCTTCAACTGGTGTAGGCCGAAGTCCTTCATCTTCCCGTTCGGCTATTCTGCTGACTAGCATGGCTTCTGAAACCTTTGTTTTCCTTTTATTTAGGACTTTCCCTTTGAGGATCGAGACGTAACATTGCCGAGCTAAGGGTTGGTCTCCTCTTACCTCCCCACTACCACTCTCAGTTGGGAATTTGAGGAGAAGATGGTAAGTAGAGATGATGGCTTTCAAGGCGTTGAGGGTTGGCCTGCCAAGGATCATGTTATAACTTGAGGCACAGCGTACAACCAAGAATTTCGTTCTCACGGTTGACGATCGTGGTGAGTTTCCTCAGAATCGGTAAAGATATCATCCCTTCGGTACATGTATCACCTCAGGAGAATCTACTAAGGATGATTTTACTGGGAAGTAAATCATCCGCGTCATACCTCATTCTTCGAAAGCACTCCGTAAGAGGATGTCGCTGAACTTCAACCGCTGTCTATCAAGACTCTCTTCATTTGGAACCGGAGACCTTGATGGCAATAACCAACCTGGCGATCTCATCATGGGGGTGAGCTTAACTTACCAACATCGTTATCATAAAAATGATGGAGCCAGCGGTGAGACCTTCTTCTTGGTGTTTCGTCTCTTTGCGTCCGCTCCCACCATTCGGGCATAACTTTTCGAGAGGAACTTTCCCTCCATACCGGGCCACCACTAATAAACCCCACCATCTCCCTTTTTTCTTCTTCGGTGAAGCAGGGTTCCTCCTGAATCTCAAGGTTGATATATTGCTCCAACTGTCATCTTCGAACGACATCTTCTATCGCATTCATCAAGTGGGTAAACTTTTCCCTGTCGTGTCCTTTAGATTGATGAAACTGGCAATATCTCTTGCTATTCTTTTGTTGTTCGGTATTTCTTGCAGGCTCTGGCCATGTCATAAGCTTTTGCTCTTTGATTTGCATAAGGATATGGCTTTTGGTTTGATTTAGTGGGGTATGATAATCATATTTAACAATCTTTCCTTCCTTTATAGGTTCTCGGGGCTGCAGCATATGTTGTTGAGGGCGTGTCGAGGTTTCCAGATTTCTGTTTGTGCCCTTGTCGTCCCTGTATGATCTTCTTTCCTTCCGTATATCCGGGGACCTTCTCATTAATTTGGTAGGTTTTTCCTTTTAGGGTGTCTACAGGCCCCGTCAGTCTCTTCTTCCCAACCCAGATAAATTTCATCGAAATTGATGTATTTCGGGCGGCTCATAAGAGCGGGAATTGTCTTTGGTGGATCCAGAGTGAGGGAGAAACGAAGGGGAGTCTCCAACAGGTCCCTCCATTAAGAAGGTTCTGGCCATTCGCGGAAGAAGGTCCGCAACATTTGTTTCGCCTATATAACTTGATTTAAATAGGCTTGGAGTGTTTCTCCCTTTCGTTGTTTAACGTGCAAAAGAGTAGACGGGGTTTTCTTTTGCTTTGAGTAATTAGCAAAGTAGGCTAAAAAGCGATCTGCTAAAATCCGAAAAGAAGTAATTGTGCTAGATGGAATATCGACAAACTAGTCTTGGCGCTTTTCCTCTAAGGTGGCGGGAAAAAGCTCAAGAATTCCAAAGGTGAGGAGCATCTTTGATCGAAAAAGACTTCGTGTAGTGACGGATCCGCTTCGTATCTTGATGCGTAATAGGTGGCAGCGGCATGCCGTGAACTTCGTTCTTCCAATATCTCCTGATAAAGGGCGAATTACATATTGAGAATATGCGCCGGTTGGTTCTTGTTTTCTTGGGAAAGGTCACGCATTTGGGTCCCTCTATTCACAGTTTGTATGGATGGGCTATTTTGTTCGCTCTTGTCCTGCTCGGTTCTTGTAGACTTGCTCTCGCCCGAACGGAGGGTTCGAGCTAAGCGGAAAAGCGGTTCTTTCTCTTTTTCTCCTTATAGGGTGCGGGTTCTTGTCCTCCCTCTACTTCGGAATTAGCTAACGGGACCGTTGATCGCTCAGGTGTTGGGGCTTGTGCGGGGAAGAGGTGGAGGATGGGTCAAAGTGTGGGATGACTTTTGAGCCAATTGTTCCGATTGTTGTCGCATGTTAAGGTAAAACTCGAGAATGGACCCTTGGGGTTGGGCGGACGGATTTTCTCATGGGGGTAAATGGGTGGATTGTCGATCGGATTTCTTCATGTCTTTGGGCTTCGCCAAGTTTGATAGGTTCTTGAGGGCTAGTAGGTGCTCCTTGTCCTTGGATTCGTTTTGATCTTCTGGTAGTGGTCATTTGGCTTTTTGTAAGGGTCCCTACGGGCATATGGGCGCTTGTTGATGCCAAAAGCTGATCCACCTCACTCTTGGCTACCTCTTGTGGCCTCGTGATCTGGTCTCACTTTTGACAAGCGGTTAATATTTATAGTTGGTGTAGATGCTTACTACGCTAAGCGAACAAGGAGACGCTTGGAGGGTACTCACAATTCCGTAGGAATTATCCTCGATAGACACAGAAAGAGGAGAAGTAATCGGAATTGGGCATTTCTGCCCGGATTTAACTCCGATGCTTAAGTCAGAAATCAGGGTAAGAAGTTCTAGGAAATGCTTTGTGTAATGTGTAGTCAGTGTTTTTCGGTCCCTTTCTTTATTGTCCTTCCTCTCCTTTTATAACAAGTGAGAGGCGGTTTAAGCAAATATCTTGCAAGGTGGTGGGGTAAGGCGGTGGGCTAGGTGAATATCTTCTAAGGCGGTAGGAAAATATCTGCCTAGCGTGTAGGTGCTCTGTAGGAAAGTAGGGTAAATATCGCCATCGTAGTAAGTGGATAAGGCCTACTTAATGTGAGAGAGCGTTAGATATTTTACTTCTCCTTCCACTACGCTTGTATAAGAGGGCTGTTATAATTATAATTCACGGACTTATTGAGGATTTTATTCCTCACGTTATTGCCGAACGGAATTGTGCAAGGTTATTTGGTGATATTGCCACGTGGCCAAAGATGCTACGTGGCTGAGAAAACACGGTCCTGTGTGTGACCGGTGGTCCCTAGGTCACTAACATCTGTCTTACCAAATATATCCGTAACATAAACAATACTTATATTACGCAGATATCAAGTAAAGCATAATAGTGGAAAAAGCCTTTATAAATAAACATGAAAATGCACAAAAACAATTATATCATGATTGGTCTCTAGGGCATACACTAACAGTTCCCGCACTTGAGTCTTGTCTGAGATTAAGAATGGCTCGGTCCTTCGGCAGCGGCTGACTTGCATTAGACCTTTCCTTTTCCTCATAATCGAAATACAAAATTTATGAATACGGAGATCGTATTCTTGACTCATACTCTAATTTAAACTTAATAGAATACAATACAAATACGAAAACTATCACATGCTCATATTTCTCCATACTTCTAACTATTCTTCACTTATGCTTAATTATCACCTTCTTAACTTAATAACTAGCATATTAAGCATGGAATGGAGATAATTAACTAAACATGGGACCATGAAACTAGAGATTAATAATGCTTAACTCCTATAGATTTTCTAGAAAAATCGAGCAGTATCTAGCCTATTTTTAGGCTCTTGAAATTAATACAACATTCACACATTAACAACTTAATTAACAACATATAATACATGGCAACATCTAACATCTCACAGCCCTATTATTTCAAAACTCTAAACCTCCAATTTACTTTATGGTTTCAAGTTCATCCTGTCCTAATTCACTAATAACCCATTATTCAAGGTTTGAAAAGCTCACTCAGGGTTCGAGTTTGAAATCTGGAGGATTTCAAACCAGAGAAAAGGAGTTGGGTTGGAGGTGGAGAGAAACTCGAGGAATGAGGGGCTGCAGGCCGAGAGATACGAAGAGTCGCCGGAGAGGAGCTTGGGCGCTTGTCATGGCTATAGGTCGAGAGGTCGCAGCGGAGGGATGGCGGTCGGTTTATTCACAGGCCGGCGAAGGCACAAGCGTGAAGGATTAGCTCAGGCGGCACCGAGCTATGGTTGGGGTGGTGTTGGTGGCTACCGGCGTGGGCGCGACTCAGGGCTTCTTCAATGAGGTCGCCGGAAGAGAAATAAAAGCAAGGGGAAAGTGCTTCTTTGAGCACGATAGAGAGAGAGAGAGAGAGATTGAAAAAATCCTTTTTATCTTCTCTTTGTCACATTTGATTTATAAAGGTATAGATTTTTATAATGTAAATAATATTTTATATAAAATATTATTCTAATCTTTTAATTAAGTTATCTTTAAACTTAATTAATTAATTTATCGTATAAAAAGAATTTAATAAATAATATTATCTATTAACTTTATGTCACATCACTATTTAATATTATTATCTTATCAATAATTATCAATAATTCTTTGACCCATGTCCGAGAATCCCAGGCCAAATGACCCAGTGACACGGGCGTACTTTAGCATCACTGGTTGTCTTCTCTCCCGACACATATCCGTTTTTCTCGGCTTTTGACTAAACTAGATCTACTTTATCAGGACTCTAACTTTTGTCCGATATCTTCCACATAATTAATCTGGATTAATTACTATTTAATTAATTTCTCATTTAATTAATCTAACTCCTATGACTATCCACCTCCAACTATTCTATGTAAATTTGGCCTTGCCCAATAAGGCCTTCTTTCAGCCCTATAGTTGCGAGTCTTGATTTCGAGTATATTAATTCCTGATTTTCTTTAACTTTGAGGTTACAATAATTAATCTTATTTCTGAGCCAATTAACATCATTTAAAATTTGAAAATTTACTGAAAATTTATTTAAAAAATTCAGGATGTTACACCCTTCCTCTGAAGGTGGGTGTGAGTTCTCCTTTTTTTCCTATCTTAGGTATTATAGGAGGCTTTTCTATCTCCTCCTTTAAGTGGATATAGTCTTTGATGTCGTGTCAGTAGACCTGATGGAAGCCGCATAACTTTTTAGTGTCTCTCCGCTTGCCCATGCCTTTTATCTTGGGCATCTACTTCAGTTCCTTGGAGTCTTTAATACTCTGAAGGATCTTGGGCGTCATGATTGGTATTTAGCGGCGTGTAGTCAGTGTTTCATTCGGACTCAGACTTCCATGTGCCGTCTATGGCTTAGGGCTTCTACTTTTTGGAATGTTCCTACAACTCATGCACCTGGGGATGGTCCCTCCTCAGCTTTTGCAGTTTCGTCCCAGTTGAGATCTTTGGTATGTCCTCCTTGGCGTTTATATATTTTTGAGCCCAAAAAAGAAGCTCAGTCATATTTATGACTGATCTCTTGTGTAGGGAGAACTGGAAGGGTGAGGTCCTGAGTCACCTTGTGAGGACCACAACCATGAGTCTTTGGTCAGCCTTTGGGACTTCAAGGACAGCAAGGTTGAACCTGCGTATGTAGTCAAGGAAGCGCTCTCCTTCCTGTTGAGCCAGGTCCATCAATGATGTGTCTGTTTGCCGTTGTTTCATACTAGCGGCAAAATATCTGGTGAAGTGGTCAGATAACTCTTCGAAGGAGTCAATGAACATCGATGGTAGATTGTCAAACTGTGTTTGGGCTGCGTCCTTCAATGTTGTTATGAAGGCTCGATACATGAGTTCATCCCTTGCTCAGTAGAACATCATCCTTGACTAGAAGTATTCCAGGTGGTCCATTGGGTGGGAGGTACTGTCGAACACCTCCATGGAGGGTACCTGATACTTCTCGGGTATGTGGAACTCCATGATTTCTGAGGAAAAGTGGGAGACATACTTTGTTCTTTGCTCGATAGGAGGGGCTCTACCTTCAGGAGGGCACCTGGAGGGCTTTTGTAAGCACCTTGAGTTACATGTGGAGTTATCGGATGCATACTTCCCCCAGGTCCTTTGTGGGGGTTTCCCAAGGCTCCTAAGGAAGAGGGATGACTTCCGGAGCCATAGGGGGCTCCCCGACTTCCGCTACTGGGGGTTCTGCTGTAGAGTCCTTCCTTCATCGAGCCATCCTCTAATTTCACAAGGCTTTTTCCTTGTCAATCCCCACGGACGGCGCCAGACTTTTGATGCAAAATGTTATGGATCTCGCGATCTGTTTCCCGCTCAGGGTTCAACTAAGAAAAGTTGATGTTGAGGTTGTAGGGATCGGGACTACAAGCTTTGCAATAGCTTGGGACTCTCGGAAAAGGTGGCAATCATCGGTTCGAGCCTCCTCATTCCTGCAAAATCAAGAACTCCACGAGCTCGTCCCCCAATACCCTCTGACTCTCAAGTCATTTGGGTGGAAGGAGTATGAGGAAGATGAGAGGAAAAAGATGATCCCTCTCTTATACCTAAGAGAGACCCTAGTGGTCATTGGCTGTGGGGCTGCTCTGATCCTAGGGTCAGGTTACTGTTTTTTTTTTTTTTTTGGGTGGGGGGCTTGTTTATAGTGCGTTGTGCCTTGCTCTGTACGGGTATGCATCTTTGTACAGGGGATGTTCCGTGTGTCATCGATACAACCGGTCGTTCCTATATTAGAGGGTAATGGTAGAATCTCCACGTGCCCCTTTGGGAAAGATTGGGAGGTAGTAGTGGTCCAGTGGTTCTATCCTTCCTCGGGTAGCGCTATACGTTCGTGCGTCATTTTCCCTCGTAATAATGGGAAAGGGCCCTTACATCACAATACATGGAGACAAGTAAAGAAGTTAGTTCATGAGAGTAGGATTAAGATTAGGAGTTACAATATAAGGTCTTTGACAAGAAAGTCTATAGAGTTAGTAAACACTCTGAAAAGGAGGTGAATAGATATAGTGTGTCTGTAAGAAACTATGTGGTTAGTATTAGTTCCGTCGGGAGGTTATATGGGTTCTAGGATGAAATGTTTTCACAATGAACATACAAGTTCACACACATATACGAAGTAAAAACATTAAGAGAGGTGACACGGCAATTCAAAACCCTGTTGGGCGTATGTTTGGGGGCCAAGCTCGTAGATAACGATCTACTGAAAGAATGGTAGAAATATGAGTACAACACACTTGTCACTCATCCTTACAATACATAAAAGTGCCCACTCAATATTGACTGATCACAACTTCGACCGTCATACTAGAGTCTCTCTTCGGTGGCTCATCCTAAAACCTTAGAGCTGGGTCTTATATAGATTCTCCACAAGCCTAAGAAATCACCTGACTATTTTAGAATTTTTGGAATCTCCACAGTAACTAATTTGGACACCTTCCAAAATTAGTCATTGTAACTCCTGTTTTAATCAAGCTTGCAACATGGCCCGACTACAGGCGCTTACTGAGGCTATAGCTTCCGTTGCAGTGCGACTTCATGACGCATCCAACTGTTAGCGTCCTATACTGACCATAATTAGGAGATCTTAAGCTTATTGTTTATGGTGAAATATGAGTACTCATGACATAAATTGTGTGCATTTAACCCAACATTCTACTAAATGATCAACTTGTGCTAGCTTACTTGAATTAATAGTGGTTTGTACTGCTCTACTGAGAATTGACATTAATTCGAGTGATTTATATTGATTGCTGGAAAGGTTGAGTTTTGGCCTTCAATAATTAGCTACACAAGTAGGAGGAAACGCCGAAATGAATATAAAAGAGCTGCGACAGCTTGAGCATTTACCAAGGTTGTAGAGCTGAAGTCGACGCATTGGTTTTCCCTATCTGACGCGTTGGGATTGTGCCATAGAACAATAGAGAAAATACCGATGCGTTGATCGCTTAGAGTCGACACATCGGTTCTTGGCAGACATCGCGATGTAGAGCTGAAGTTGACACGTCATTTTTTCACGGTTGTATAAGGGAATTTTGGGTTGCTTCACTATTTTTTATCTCGTATTTTACATCGCTTGGAAGCAAGCAAGGAGTGACGACCCAAGGGCAATCCAAGAGAGTTCATCCACGATTGTACCGACGATCAGGAGCAAAAGAGCATATCGTTTAAGAGAAGACTCAAGGACAAAGATCCTCATCAATGCTTCATATTTTGTGATTGTCCTTGTATTTAAAACATGAATATTTTGTTAAATGAACAAAATGTTTTTTTCTTTAGTATCCATGTTTCTAGGCTAGAATCTTTGTTCTAGGGTTGTATGGGATGAAGACATGAACATCTATTTTATCTAGTGATTAATGGTTTATTAATGGTCACTTAGTATGCTTGTAATGTAATCTCCTTGAACCGTTATTGACCTAGTAATGGCAACTATGCACATGTTAATCCTAGATTAGTGTTGAGGATTATTAATGCACAAGGTCAAAGTTGGGGTGACAGCCCGAAGCCCCTCTCGCATAAAGATATGCACAGGCTTTCCACAGGTAAGATTTAATACCTAGGTCCAACAACACTTCACCCTTATGATAGGGGGAGTTGAAGTGTATTCCTAGTGACAGGGGAATCTATAAGATGTGGCCGGAGCGCATGTAGAAAGCTTAGGTAACCTTGTGTGTGCCCTTACTTCCGCAACTAAATAACTCCATTAAGTACTAGAGAACATCTTAATCAAGTCTGATCACCATACAACCCTAGATTCTTATAATTGAGTGTTTTGGTGATCTTTTATCCCTCCTTCAAAGAACTTGACTTGAATTCTTCCTTTGTCACAACCATCACATCTTTTTACCGACTTTGTATAATTTCCCTTACTTTGCATTAGTTAGCTAGCATCCTACTCCTTGTGTTCAACCTAGGCTTACCAGTATAAATTGTATTATTTTGATGACACGTGCATTTTCTTGAGTGTGTGTACGAGCAGAACAAAGTTTTTGGCGCGATTGCCGGGGAGTGGCTAGGTCTAGTTGACTTTAGCTTACTAGGGATTTGTACTAAATTCAGCCATTTTGTTTGCTTTGTTTGTTTGTACATATCTGCTTGTTTTTATTATTTGTAGATACATCAATTCATTTTTTTTCCTTTCTTTTAGTTCTTGTTATTCTGGTTTTGTAATTATTGAGTTTTTCTTTTACTTCACTTGAGTTTAGTGGGTGCTTGTGTAATGTCCCTTCTCTTGTAACTCGTGCTCTTTGTATGAGTGAAAGTGAGCCTGATCCATTCGATCTTGAGATCCAAAAAACTTAGCGCCAGCTATAGAGAGAGAAGGAAATACAAGGAGAATTGCAAAGTTCCTTATCTAACAACATGGATGGCTTTGAGGACAATGATAATAGGCCTATGTATTAGTATGCGATTCCTTCTTCGCAAGGATTGCAATCATACATACTGTAGCCGGAGGGCTAACCGGAAACATTGAGGTTAAACCCACCGTGTTCCAAATTGTGCAAAATGTGGGTCATTATTTTGGCCTTTGATGCGATGCAACTGCAAGTGTACGGATCGTAATCAAGTAATAATAGTAGACTAAAAGGTCGGGTTATCGATCCTCAGGGAGATGGAAGTACTAGTACCCACTACTCATCTACTATCTAGTCGATCCAAAAGTGAGTGATTATACTAAACTTAAACTAAGAAATTATAGACACAAATAAGGGAGTCAAATTGTTCTTGAGATCAAACAATCATAAAAGGGGGATGATCGGATAATTGAATCCCCCTTGGACTTCTAAAGGATGGATGATACTGTCTATCTTGACACTTGGTTAATTTTTGGCCAAGGGTTCCTATGGTGCTTTCACTCTCTCTCTCGAGGAGAATTACTAATCCTAGTGCTCTGACCGATGATGTTCTAGGGAACCTAATTCTTGGAAGGATTATGGGAATAATACGTTTAAAGGGCTCGCTCTCCTTAATACTCGGCTTCCCGGTGTACTCACAGTCCTCTCTATTGGAGATGGTCTACACACGGGGAGGCGCTTCTTCCCCATATGGACTATGAAATCCCTCCATGCTCCGCAACATAGAGGGATTCACTTACATTAAAACATCCAATAGACTCATGAATTCAAAGAAGCATTCAAGAATAGAGAATTAACATAAATTAAATCATGTCCAAGGGTTCATCAATCATCCATGCACCAACACAATTAGCCCTCCATGAAAGAAGAGCAATAATCCAATGCAAAGATGAAAACAATCAAAGAAATCATAATGGAAAAGATTATTGCTTTCACCATTGATGGCTTCCTTGATTCCTCGTCAATGTCTTCCCCTCTTCTTGCTCCAATGGCTTGAAGATGAAAATCCCCAAGCTCTACTCAAGAAAAACCCTCTTCCCAAGCTGCCTCCTCCTCTAAACCCTCATTAGTCGGCTTTTATACCTCTAGGGTTTTTAAGGCGAGATTTACCGTTTGCCCCTTTCTAGGTCTGCAAATTTGTTGGGAACTTATGACATACGGGCCCGTATAACTTCCCGGTGCATCCATACAACGATATGACAGACCGTATGGATGCCCGTATAGGCCATATGGGGTACTGTGCGGCCCCAAAGGAGATCACTTATATGGGCCTCGATTCTCCGGGTCCATACGGGCCATATGAAAGCCCATACGCCTGTGTTCTTTCTCTAATAATGCTTCGTTTCGTCCTCTATTTCCCTCGAAAAGCTTCCTTTGTCCTGGGTCTTGATATCTTGCCCTGTTTATCAAAATAGATACATTTTAAGTATCCGTAGGCAAAAAATCCTAACAATTACATGCAAAGCATACAAGAATATGGTACAAAAATTCTCCAATGAACACTTATCAGCCTTCCGAATGAGGACCCTAATTTGCATGTTAGGAATTTCATAGAAATTACTGACATAATTATAATTAACAATGTCCCTCAAGATGTCTTGCATCTTAGGTTTTTCCCTTTTTCGTTAAGGGACAAGGTGAATGATTGGTTTTACTCTCAACCTCCCAACTCCATATCGAATTGGGAAGGATTGATGCCAAAATTACTAACTAAATTCTTTCCACCTTCTAAGACCATGCATTTTAGGAACCTATTAATGGAATTCACTTAACAAGAGTCTGAATCTCTTTGTGATACTTGAGAGCATTTAAAAGGATTGCAACGTGAATGCCCCCATCTTAACATCCACCACCACCTCTTAATGTCAACTTTTTATAATGGGCCTTGCGTAGCAGTGAGGGGTTCATTTAGTATAAAATATTTGGATGAGAGCTATGAGCTCATACAGACCATGGTGCTAATCAATACCAAACGCGGGTTGATAAGGGTGTGCCCAAGCAATTCATTAGGGTACATGAATCAAACTCGCTCCGAGACCTTTTAACCAAAGTCATCGACGTGGGGAAGAAGGTTGACGAGGTTTCTAAACATGTGAGTGTAATGCCCAACAATTTGGGACAACAATGTAGTGTGTCAACAGATGCTCCTAATTTGGCCCCCGAGGAATCTCAGGTATAAGGGTTCCAACAATAATCCCTAAGGGGGATGGAAGTCCAATGGAGAGCAACCCAACCAATTATGGCCAAGGACGTCCATGAGGGTATGACCAAGGACCCTCTAGTCATAGGCCTCAAGAGCCTATGTCTAACTTTGAGGAAATGATAATGAATTTTATGACAGTGACTCATGCCTCCCTTAAGACCTTAGAGAATCGAATGGGGCAATATGAGGTTCACAAAAGTAGTAGGCCTATGGGGTTCTTACCTAGTGATACGGTAGTGAACCCTCGTGGAGAGGATAGGGAGCATCTCAAAGAATTGACACTTAGGAGAAGGAAAACATTAGATAAACCCCACAAAGATAGTGTTGAGTCTACCCCGACTAGTGAGATACTTAGGCCCGAGAGGTGTAAGAAGGATTGCCCGATTATTGTACCATTGCCACCTACACCTTATCCTCAACGGCTTAAGAATGATAAGGTAGACCAACAGTGTGAATGGTTCATCGGGGTATTAAAACAATTACATATTAACATCCCCCTTGTAGAGGCATTAGAACACATGCCTAGTTACACAAAATTCATGAAAGATTTTTTTTCTAAACGGCGTAAAGTAGGCTCGCACCAAATAGTTGGACTTATGGGGAGTGCAACGCCATACTATGAAAAGAACTCCCACCAAAAATGAAAGATCCGGGGAGCTTTACCCTACCTTGTACCATTGGTGACCAATTTTTAGGTAGAGCCCTTTGTGACTTAGGAGCTAGTGTCAATATTTTACCAATGTCGATGTATAGTCGACTGGGTCAAGGAGAACTCAAGCCAACCCATGTCACCCTCCAACTAGCGGACTGTCTTCAAACCTAGAGGTATAGTAGAGGATGTTTTGGTGTGGGTGGATGAATTCATCCACCAAGCTGATTTCATTATCCTTGACTTTGAAGTAGAAAAATATGCACCTATCATCTTTGGTAGACCCCTATCAGCTACAGTTGGAGCGAATTTCCATTCTAAAATGGGGGAACTAGAAATTTACCATGAGGACGAGTAACGCACATATCCTAGGCTAAAACTCTATGATCAGGAACATTTATCTTCATATAACACATTCATGAAACTCACTAACCTCGGGGTCTAGGGTCCCCGTTATCAACTCTGTCTTGACTTGTTTGATTTTGTTACTTCTAGTGTTTGTAGCTCTGCTACCGGAGCTGCATCTAAGGCAGCGACGATGCCTTGCTCAATAAGGCAGCATCAGAAACTGAGAACACTAATAGACCCACTTGATTGTGTTCAATCTGAGTAGAATCGAACCGGTTCAATCACTTTAGATAAGTTTGAGGTAAAGTAGCAAGTAACATATCCTCCTCCCTTTCATGATGGAAGGTAAGGCCGTTTGAGTCTAGCTAAGACTATAAAGTAGTGCTTCTTGGTAGGCAGACCAAGTGTAGGAAAAATTTTACTTTCTAGCGATAGAATTAGTATTCCTTGCAAGAAACCTTATGTTGCATTGCAAGTGTTGGAGTCATTTGTTAGACATAGTGGTGTGAAGTTGTCCAATTAAGCAATAGGGAGGGCCTTGTGGATGGAATTATTGCACAAATTGAGTTTGGGGGTAAAGACCTTACTGAGGAAATACATTCTAGATGTTGAGTGAGATTGATAAATAAGGACATTTTATCAAACAAAAGCAAGTTGTAGCTATATAAGGCATTACAGGCTACCCTGCTCCCTCATTGAAATTTCCTGGATAAACTGACGTGTCGGATATGAAAGTCGATGCGTCGGGAACATAGTTTGGAGCGTTTAAGCGAAAAGTGACACGATGGTTCCTAGAGCCGATGCATCAACATAAAAAATAGGGCAACCTTGGAAATTGTTGACGCGTCGGGTCCAAGTCGACCCATCGATATGTAATACAGACACATAGAGCGTAAGTCAACGCTTCGGCTCATATTGTCTACACGTCGACATCTAATTAGTATTGGTAGACATGAAAGTCGACGCGTCGGCTTTCGCAAAACTTAGGTTAAAAAGGGGTCGACCTAGTGACTTTTCACGTTCTACTAAAGTCGTCGGCACCTTTCCTTGGAGGAGAACAAGTCTTTTCACATGCCCCGTGCCTTTCTCTCGATTGTTGAAATGTTTTTGCTCGACCCTCTTGTGAAGGTAAGTCCTTAGCATCAATTTGACCATAAATTTATTGTTTAACTATAGCATGGTGATACGATGCAACCGCAAGTGTATGGGTCATAATCAAGTAATAAAAGTGGACTTAAAAGTTGGGTTATTGATCCTCGAGGAGAAGGAATTACTAGTACCCACTAATTGTCTACCGTCTAGTTGATCCAAGGATAAGTGATTATACTAAGTCTAAATTAAGAAACTGCAAACATAAACAATGGGGTCAAATACTCTTGATATCAAACAATCATGAGAAGGGGATGCTTGGGTGATTGAATCCCCTTTGGATTTCTACAAGATGGATAAGACTCTCTATGTTGATACTTGGTGAATTCTTGGCCAAGGGTTCCTAATATGCTTTCACTCCCTCTCTCGAGGTGAAATACTAATCCTAGTGCCCTTACCGACGATGTTCTAGGGAACCTAAATCTTGGAAGGATTATGGGAATAATACATCTAAAGGACTTGGTCACCTTAGTACCCGGGCTCCCGCTTTACTCACAATCCCCTCTATTGGAGATGGTCTACACATGAGAAGGGGCTCGCTTCTTCCCCCATATGGACTATGAAAATCCCTCCAGGCTCTCGCAATATAGAGGAATTAACTCACATTAAAACAACCAATAATAAACAAATAAATTCAACCAAGCATTCATACATAGAAAATAATCATTAATTAAGCCATATCCAAGGGTTCATTATGACCCAAGTATCTACAAAATTAGCTCCCCATAAAAGGAGAACAACAATCTAATACAAAGATGAAAGCAATCAAAGAGTTCATGATAGACAAGGCTATTACATACACCGTTGGTGGATTCCTTAACTTCTCTCCAACCTTTTGCCCCTTTCTCTTCCTTCTAGGGTTGGTGATGAAGATCTTCAAAGCCATAATCAAGCTCTCTTTTCCCGCAAGCTAACTTTCCTCTCTAAAACCCTCATCCATAGAATTATATACCCCTCTTTAGGGTTTTAGAGAGTCATTTACATTTTTGTGATGATCACTAGTTGTAATGGACTGGACCAAGGATTCCTAAGGTGTTTTCACTCCATCTCTCGAGGCTATTTACTAACCAAGTACCCTTACTAATGATGTTCTAGGGAATCAAATACTTGGAAGGACTATAGGAATAAGACATATGAGGCAGTCACTCTCCTTAGAACCTGATCTCTCGGCGTACTTTTGATCCCCTATATTGATGTCAGATTGGATAATCCGGGTTGTCGCAACGCAGATTACCCAAATAAAATGAATGATACTCAATAGATCTTAATCATGGAAAACAACTAAAGAACCATTAACAATTAAAATTAAAGTTCATACATAACTCAAGGGTATAATATGCCCAAATACCTAAAATATTAGTTTCCCATGAAAGGGAACAAATATCCAATACAATAAAAGGAGAAGACATCAAAGTAAACAAGATAAACCTCCCTTGATGTTCCCTCTGTTGTTGGCGTGGTTTACGGATTGATGATGAATCTCCCTTCAAGTCCTGGCCGGTTCCTAAGCTGATCCCTTCAACCCCTAGTGATAAGTGCACAATTATACATATATTTTCACCCTATTTGCATGTACTTATCCTAATGTTTTTCATTGATTTCCCTATTTTTGTGCCCTTTGGGTTTGTTTTGTGATTGACCAAGTTAAATGCATAATCGGAGCAGAAGGAACGAGAAACGGGAGAAAACTGGACGAAAAGGGCTGAAAAGGCACCTTGCTGATGTAAACACAGTCGTGCGCCAAGGGAACACAGGCGTGGTAATGAACACATGCGTGCATCTACCCGTGCATCTCTTGGGAATTCAAAACCGCATAAATTAAAAATAAGGGAGATCAACATGGGCGTGTTTGAGATAAACATGCCCGTGCTTCGTTGATCTGAAATCTATAAATAGCCTCATATATTCACCACAATAATCGAACTTTGGTCGAACTAGTAATCTTCACAACGTCAGCTAGGATTTCAGAGGAGACTCGAAGACAGAGAAGACATGGAGCAAGGGAGTGGTCCATGTTTCAATCTATGTCTCTCTTCTTGATTACTATCGTTATTTCTATTAGCATGAGAGGCTAAGACCCCTTATGGCGCCTTGGACATATGAACCCTAGGATGAATTTATGATTTACTTATTTTATTTATTATTGGTTCCCGCTTCATATTGATTGTTCTTGTGGATTGTCTGTTATGCCTATGGCTACAATTTACAGAGCGGTAGCCCAGATCATATGTCTTGCTTGATGAGGAAGATGCACCTCTGTAGGTTAGATTTAGGTATCATCATGCCTATGGTGCTAGTATGCATGTACAAAAGCCCAGATTGCATATCTACCTAGTTAGAAAGAGAAGATCTCATCAGGTTAGATATAGGTATATAGGTAATAGGGTGTGTTATACATACCGAGAAGAGATCGTGTGCATATGTCATGCTCTCCAAGGACATATCATTGGATTTCCAATATTGAGGAGTCAGTCAATTAAAGGATTCCTAGGGGGATTGCAATCCGAGGTGCCTTGTCTCATCTATGATCTTTCCCAATCTACGAATTGTTCCTGCTAGTTTATTTTTAGCTTAATTAGTTATCTCACTAGACTTTCAACACTTTTGATTATCTTAGATTTGATAGCAAACGATAGTTAGTACTAGTATTCCAGTCCCTATGGATTCAACTACTTTACCTGAGGGTACTTTATTACTTGATTGACCCCGTATACTTGTGTGAGAGATACGGTGCACCCTGTGCACTCATCAAGTTTTTGGCGCCCTTTTTTGGGGCTGGCAATGCTAGGAACATTAGAATTTGTTAGTCTAGTTGTTTCATCTAGTTCTTAAAAAAAATAATAATTAATTAATTAATTAATTAATTAATATATTTTTTTTCCGGATCTGATTTCGCTTTCTTTCTAAGAAGGCGCTAGTACATGACAATCAGTGTCCCATATCCAAGTGAAGTACTTCACCTAGACTTTGAGTGTGATCTTCATCGGCTATTGAGGGAAGCCTTCCATAAAAAGACGACTACAATGGAATCTAGTTCTGATGTTTTAGTAAAGGTCGACAAGTTTATTTTCCAAGTAGACTTCTATATATTGGACTTGGATGATCAAGTAGAAGTGTCACTTATTCTCGGAAGACCAGTCCTAAAGAGCGCACAAGCATTGTTTGATACCAAGGATGGTCGGATGACCCTGAGGGTTGGAGATGAAGCAATGGTGTTCAAACTCAAAGAGGCCATGCGACACCACATAGAGCTCGATGATTCTTGTTATTTCATGTATCATATTGATCATTTCATTTATGAATTTGTGCAGGATGAATTATTGAAGGACCAATTGGACGACATCTTGGAAAATGAACCACCTTCTTCGGAGCTTCGCACCAAGCAAGACGTATCCGTTCAATAATTAAAACTGGAACCCATAAAATGAACAAGAAAAAGATGTTGGCTATTAGCTCTCAAAAGAGAGTTAATTATAGGGCTTAATATGCTAGTTTGAGAATAAATATGGTCCTTAAGTGATGTATTCAAAAGCCAATATGGGCTATTTTGTATAAATTCTATCTCAACTAGCATGTACACTTGTTTAAGTGAAATTCAATAGAAAATGGATCAATTTCAACACTAATTCAAGTATTTTTAATGTTAACAGATGGTGAGACCATTAGAGAGCTATAATAATGATCTTGGGAAAAAGAGGAAGGTGTTCTATGACAAAGGAGCTAATTGGGAGAAACCTGAAAGAGCAGCTGAGATCAAGAATTTATTGGAAGAGCTACAAGACTCCCAATTTAATCTTCAGTGTTCAGATTGAAGATCAACAAGTCAAGAACACTCAATTAAAGTTTCATCTCAATCCGAGTTGGAATGGTATCCAATCATTGAGTTGATGAATACATCACGATGCTGGCTTCATATATCATGCTATTAATAAGATGTTGGGCACGCACAAGTGGAAATAAATTGGCATTGTGATGTGCTGAGAGAACATTGCGATGTCAACATCAGGCAGACATTCAGGACCCATATTTTAATCAACACGTGATGTACAAGCACGAAATCATGCTGTAACTTCCTGGGGGGTAGAAAAATGACAAAATTTCTAGGTTTTGAGTATCTCGACTTGAGGGCGATGGCTGAGCTCTCCAAGGAGGCGATCCTGAGGACTTGAGGCTAAATCTAGCGTGGAGAAGCTCTATACAAAGGAGGAAACTATTTATTATTATTTTATCTTAGATTTATCTCCTCTTTGTGTTGTAATCATGGATGCTTGTTTTGAATCTTGCAATACTTTGCATCTTATGGTTCTGATGTATGAGAAAACTCCATTCTTGGGTTTTAGGGATCTTTATACTTGAAATCTATTTTTTCTTGTATTTGCATTGATTAATTGTGTATGAATGTGTCTGATTGATGGCTAATGCTCCTGCGTAGTACCGCAAGTGCACGGGTCGCTCAAGTAGTAAGATGGACTATAGAATGTCAGGTATCGAATCCTCATGGACTGTAGGTACACTAGTACTTACTGCTTATCTACTATCTAACATCACTAAATCGTGCTGGTGTTACTAATCTAAATGGTGAAATTAAGAAAGAGAAATTTGGATCACTGTATGATAAAAGGTGATATGAAATGAGGGAAAAATCAATCAAGAGAAAGATACTTGGGTCGGAATCTCTCTTTGGTTCTCAACAAAGGATACAGACAATACCTCCTATTTGATGGTTAACAAGGGTTGGACTAAGGATTCCTATATCGTGTTCACTCCTACTGTCGAGGCCTAGTTACTAACATTGAATGGGGCTTTAGGGAACCTGTATCTTAGGAGTGTGGGAATAAGTGGTAAAAAAGTGTGTTTATATAAAAAAAAAATACAATACATGTCCCAATAGAATCTAAATCCTATTTTAAATAGAATTCAAATATATCCTAATCTTGATACATTTAGAATTTTTATTAGATAAATAAATAAAATTTAAATATGTCCTAATCTTAATTGATTTAGGATTCCATTTTTTATGAGATATATAGATAAATTATTTGGTTGTATCTCAGGCCAAAGCACAAATCCCGAGGCAATCTCAAATCTCAAGAAAGCCTGAGAACATATCTCAAGGCGATCTCAAATTCCAAGATAGCCCGAGAACAAATATCTCGAGGCAATCCCAAAATTCCAACCCGAGAACACATATCCCGAGGCGATCTTAAATTTCAAGGTAACCGGAACACATATCCCGAGGTGACCCTAAATTTCATAATAGCCCGAGAACAGATCTCGAGTCAATTAAGAAATATAAGTACATAAAAAATAAAATAATGCAAATCCCAAGGCATCATGTGGATACCAATCCTGAGACAAAATTTATTTTGAAATTTAATTAACTTTTAAAATATAATCAAAATTTAATTAAATTTTAAAAGTTTAGAGTTTAAATTTGGATTTGATCCTATCCCTTTTGGATCTAATCCATTGAGGTTTCGAGAGTTGTGATCTCTTGGGGAGATAGGTTCGCTTGAAAAGATAAGAAGGAGAAATATTTTAAAAAGGGAAGAAGAAGCCAGGCAAAAGGACGTTTTTTTTACTTGGACAAGAAAAGAAAAAACTTTTTGTCTTTTTTTTAAAAGCTCACACAGAAGGAAAGCAAGGAAAATGTGATACTTTTTCTTAGATACTATTATATATGCAATAAATCTTTGAACCCCCACCCGTTTTTCTTCGTCTTGGAGATCCAGGGGACATAAGTAACCATAGATTTGAGGGAAAGTGAGGTTGAGAGTTATCAGCAAGTCAAAATGAAAAATAAAAAAAAAGTGATTAATATATGTTACGGATATATTTGGTAAAGACAGGTGTCGTAAGCTAAAGAACCACTTGTTCCTTTCGCTACACGGCAGTATCACCATCTTTACACAATTCCGCTCGGCCAATAGAGTAAGGATTCAATCCTGCGAACAAGTCCGTCGGAATTGTAACGACCCTCTCATAAAGGGCGTAGGGTAGAAAGAAAGAGATAGAGAAACATCTAACGCGCCTCGGTGAGGTGGGCCTTATCCACTGCCACAAGCGGTGAATATTTTCCTACCGCCTTCCTACACCTTTCCTACACGCCTTCCCACACGCCTTTCCTACGCCTTAAGAGATATTTACTTAACCCACCGCCTTACTCACGCCTTTCCCCGAACCGCCTCTAAGGTGCTATATAAAAGGAGAGCACTAATAGAAGAAAAAGGACCAGAAAAAAGAACTCATCACACAAAACCGCCTCTAAAACTAAGATTCTCTCTTCAAGTTTTAGACTTAAGCATCGGAATTTGGTCGAGGCGAGAAAGGCCCAATCGATCACCCGTCCTCTCCTTTTCACGGGCTGATGAGTAATTCCAAGAAATTGGCGGGAGTTTTATGATGCTCTTCACACTCCCGTTCATAGGCAAGTAAGCGTCCACATCAACTATAAATTCTAACCCGTTGAATTTCGGTGAGACCGGATCCACTGAGGCAACGATGAAGGCGTGGCGTCGACCCGATTTTGGCATCAACGTGATTTGGCGCCGTGCGTAGGGACCTACGAAAACCACATGACCACTACGCTCGAGGAAGATCAAAGCGAATTCAAGAGCGGGGAGCCCCAAATAATCCCGAAGGATGCGGAGAGGTCGAAGGCATGAAGAAATCCAATGATAGCCTCATGCGCCGCCGTGGATAATCCTTACGTCCAACCTCAAGGATCTGTTCGAGAATTTTACCTTAACCTCTGGCAACAATTGGAGCGGTTGCTTCAAAGTTATTTCATGCTTTGACTCATCCTCAAGCCTCCTCTACACAAGTTCCAACGCCAAACATACCACAGACTGAATTACAGGCAGGTGGGAGAAGCGAGAACTTCGCACTCATAAAGAGGCGAAAGGACCGCCTTTTCCGCTAGTTGAGAACCTCCCTCCATTCGAGCGCAGCGAGGCTACCACAAGAACGACAAGGACGAGGAGCGGAATAGTCCATCTGTTCAAGCGAGTTGATAGAAGGACTTCGGCAATGAGAACCTCTCGAGAAAGCGGAAAGTCCGAAGCGACACGTTCTCGGTATGTGTTTACCCTTTGTCAAAAAGAAATATTGGGGAGAGCAAGTTCCGGATAACCCGGACCGCCCGATTATGGCGCATATGAAGGCAAAACCGATCCATCCCGACACCTAAAATCTTTTTGATTGAAGATGCTCCTCTTTTGGAATCCTGAGGCCTTTCGCATGTGCTTGAGCTTTTCCCGCCACCTTAGAGGGGAGCGCCGAAAGGCTGATTTGTCGATCTCCCATCTAGTACAATTACTTCTTTTCATATTTTAGCGGTCGCTTCTTAGTCTATTTTGCGATTGCAAAGCAAAACCCGTCTACCCTCCTGCGCATTAGCGTGAGGGGAAACGCTCCAGCCTATTTAAGCCGTTACATAGACGAAAGCGAGCTAATTGCGGACCTCCCGCCCGCGGATGGCCGCGTGACTTTTACGATGGAAGGGTTATTAGACTCCCCTTCCGATTTTCCACGACACTAGATCCACCAAAACCATTCCTGCCCTTATGATCCACGCCCCAAAAATATATCAATTCCGAGGAAATTTATATGGGTTGGGAAGAAGAGGCTAGACGTGGACTGTGGACACCGGAAGGAAAAAACACGCCATAGTGTCGGTGAAGGCCCCGGATACGAAGGAAGGATCGCGGGAGGGCAAAGGCATAAGCGAGGCACAGGAAACCTCCGCCACGACCCCCAACGCGACATACGCTCTACAGCCGAGAGAACCTTCTAAGGAAGGAAAAATTGTCGAGATATGATCACCCGTACCCCGGCCCGAATCAAACCCGGAAGCCACATTCTTATGCAAATCAAAGAACAAAAGCTTCCGACGCGGGCGGAGCCTGCAAGAACGCCCGAGCGGCAAAAGAGCGGTAAGAAGTATTGCACGAGTTCCATCAATCTAGAGGACATGACCACGAGAAAAGTGTACCACTTGATGAGCACTTAATAGAAGATGCCGATTGAAAAGGGACAATTGGAACAATACATCAACCTTGAGATTCAAGGGGAACACAGTTTCACAACACGAAGAAAAAGGAGAAATGGTGGGATTTGCTCGGTGGTGGTCCTGGCTGCGGTGGTGAAAGTTAGCCTCGGAAAAGTTACGCCCGAATGGCAGGAACCACGCGAGAAATAGAAACGCATACGAAGGCGATCCGACCTCTGGCTCCAATCATCTTTTATGACAATGACGTCACGTGAGTTAAATCCCACCCACATGATGACGCATTGGTTGCGCTATCAAAGTGTCTAGTTTCGGATGAAAGAGTTTTGATAGGCGGTGGAAGTTCAGAGTTGATATTCTCTTTTGGAGTGCTTTGAGAAAGGATGAGGTATGTATGAGATGACTTGCTTCCGGTAAAATCATCCTTAGTAGGGTTCTACGGAGGGGTAGTACAGCCCGGAAGGAATGATCTCCTTACCCGATTCTGATAGGGGAACTTCGCCAAGGTCATCAACGATGACGGTAAACAAACTTCTTGGTTGTGCGTTGTGCTTCAAGTTACAACGTAATCCTTGGCGGACCAACCCTCAGCGCCTTGAAAGCCATAATCTCCACTTATCACCTTCTCCTCGGATTCCCAACCGAGAGTGGCGGTGGAGAGATAAGAGGAGATCAACCCAGCGGCGATGCTATGTCTCAACCCTCAAAGGGAAAACTCTCAGCGGCGGCAAGACAAAAGGTTTCAGAAGCTATGTTAGTCAGCAGAATGGCCGAACGGGAAAACAAGGAGCTCCGACCTACACTGCGAAGAAGGGTACGATCCCCTAGACATAACCCGGGCGGACCGCAGGTGCACGGATTAGAGGCAGATTTGATAGAACAGCGGGAAGATCTCATGGGAGTATTGAGAGCAAATTCGATCTCTTAAGCTTGGTCTTGAGGAGATATGCGGGTGTGAAGCGTAATATCATCGAGCATGCGTCTCAACATCGATCAAGCGTTTAAAACCCACAAAGCGAAAAGGAGAAATTTCGCACGAGAAGTGAAGGCGGAGGAAGAAGTATCTAACCTCCTAAAAGCTAAGTTTATCCGAGAGGTATACTACTGCATTGGTTAGCCAATGTAGTCACGGTGAGTAGCCGTCGGAAAATGGAGGATGTGCGTTGACTTCACAGACTTAAACAAAGCCTGCCCGAAAGATTCGTTTCCCCTACCGTCAATTGATAATTTGGTTGATTCAACAACGGGGCATGAGATGTTGAGCTTCCTGGATGCCTTCTCAGGTTACAACCAAATCCGAATGGCCAAAGGCGACCAAGAAAAAACGTCTTTCATTATGAGCACGGAACGTCTTTGCTATAAGGTGATGCCGCTCGGCCTAAAATGCGAAGCCACCTTCCGAGGAGGCTCATAAATACTGATCTTGAGAGAGCAAATTGGCGAGAAATGCCGAAGCCTATGTGGGCGATATCTTAGTAAAGAGGCGAAAGGCCAATGAACACTGTCAGGACTTACAAGAGGCTTTTCGGTCTCTTGAATTTATACTATGCGGTTAAACCCAGACAAATGTTCTTTTCGGCGTTGATCGGGGAAAATTCACGGATTTATTTTGAGCACAAAGAGGGATAGAAGCGAATCCAAACAAAATCGAGCCATTCTTGACGTAGGATCGCCCAAAAGTCTTCAAAGAAATTCAGCGGCTTAACGAAGCTGCCTCACAAGGCGCTTGGAAGATTCATCTCCAAAGCGGAGAGAAAAAATCTCCCACTCTTCCAAGCCCTAAGAAAGCACCTAAAATGGAGTGGAGAGGAAGAATCTGAAAAAAGCCTTTCAGGGGCTTAAGGACTATCTCCGGTCATACTCGGTTACTAGCTAAGCCAGGGTGGGAGAAGAACTCTACATTTACTTGGCGGTGCCCCATGCTACGGCCAGTAGCGGTTCTTCGAGAGAAGATAACTTGAGTTCAAAGCACATCTACTACACAAGTAAAATCCTTAACGATGCAGAATCGAGATATCTACCACTTGAAAAGTTGGCCTTTGCTCTTATCACGTCTGCACGGAGATTGGGGCCGTACTTTCAAGCCCCCAAGATCATAGTATTGACTGATCAGCCGCTAAAGCAGATTCTCCATAAACTCAAAACTCGGACACCTAGCCAAGTGGGTGATAGAATTGGCGAGTTGATCTCACTACAAAACCCGAACGGCAATAAAGGCTCAAGTCTTGCTTGATTGGCTGGCGGAATTAACTTTCCCAAGCGAGGGGACGAACCCCGTCCACGAGTCCACAAGAAAGCTCTAACATCCAGTGGACCTTATATGTTGTGGATCAGCGGAAGAAAAGTAAAAGGTGTTAGTCCTCTACTCTCCTTCCAAGTGGAAAATCATGATCTTGAAGTTCCAATTCCGAGCAACCAACAATGAGGCGAATATGAAGCCCTCGCCATGGGATTACATCGGCGGGGGCCTCGAATTCAACCCTGCGACGTATATTGACTCGCGGCTAATAGTAAGCCATACCTTGAAGTGACTTTGGAAGTTTAAGGAAGAAAACATGGTCAGTCACCAAGCGTGGTAAAGAAAATAGTTCCACACTTCGCCCACTTCCAAATTGAAAAGTGCATGAACACAAAGCGAAGAAGCGGGCCTTTCTGTCAAAAAGGCCACAAAGACTTAGAGCGAAGACGAGCCTCCCTTTAACCTACAATACCTTCCCACAAAAACCATCGACGGGTTAGAGGAGGAAGTACAAGTCGCAACCCGAAGAGCCAATTTGGATAGACCCCATCAAATTATCTACAAGGTGGACTGCATCACCCAACCATGAGGAGGCGGGGCGGATTTCTTACAAATCCATTTCGGTTACACCATCATCAATGAGAACCTATCTGAGGAAGATCTTACTAACCCTTCTTGCGATGCTGCGTCCCAGAAGCTAGTTATATTCTTCCAAGAAATTCACGAAGGCATTGGAGGGAGGTCACATAGGGGCAAAGCCTTAAGTTACAAAGTCCCACGACAAGGTTATTCTTGACCAACACTAACTCAAGGCCTTAATAGCATTACCCGAAATGCGATGCAGGAGGCATTCCAAGATCAAGATCCAGAGGCGACCACCGGCATCATTAGCCTTACACCCATCATTAGCCCATAAATTTGCCATCACGGGAGTCGATCTCCTAGGAGCCGTTCCCCACTTAAGTTAGGCAAATGAAGTTTCTAATAGTCGCCATTGACTACTTCGCCCCAAATGGGTGGAAGTTGAACCCTTGGCCAAAATCACGGAGAAAGCACATGCAGGATTCTTATGGCGGCGATTATCTGTCGATTCGGCATTCCGGTCGCTTCATTTACGATAATGGGACGACGGTTTGATAACAAAACCTTCAAAAGCTTTTGCTCGGAACTCGGAATTGAATCCAGTTAACGTCTGCGGACACATCCCCAAGCCAACGGCCAAGTAGAAGTGACATACCGCACCCTACTTCAAACAAAAACGGGTATTGACGGTACTAACTGGGTAGAAGAAATTACGAGCGCCCTTTGGGCCTCTGGGACAACAACAAGAACCCCTACCGCAGGAGACCCCATTCTCCTCACTTATGGGGCAGAGGACATCATCCCTAGAAATAGGGATGCCTACCTTGGACACGACAAGAACGTTCTCCTCGAGAATGAGAATGAGGAAAACTCCGAGGAACTTGATCTACTTGAAGAACGGAGAGAATTTGTGGAAGCGAGGGCGGCCATCTATAGCCGAGGAAGGTAAAAAGGTTCTATGACACAAGGGTAAAAGAGTCTTCTTCCAAATGATCTAGTCCTACGGGAAAATGAGTTTCGTGTAAAATAAAAGCCCGAGCGGGAAGCTAACTCCCTAACCGGGAAGGCCCTTACGTCATACAAAGAATCGTCCGAGCAAGCACCTATTATCTAGTAAATATGGATGGAAAGACACTCCAAGCGTCCATTCCATGCTTTGAGCATCTGGCGCTACTATGATAGAAATTCTGTAGCCGTTCCTTAAAATTCACGGAATAAAGCTCAAGTCTTTTTTCTATTAAGATCACGACGAAATTCCCATCCTACTAAGATGGTGAAATTCCCATCCTACTAAGATGATTGAAATTCCCATCCTACAAAAATGCGGTGAAATTCCCATTCTTGGAAGAAGAGTCGGAATTATCCTATGGGGATAGAACGACAACTCTTATCCAAAAAGCAAGGGGCAAAAATCCCGATCGAAATATGAGGCAACAATCTCATTTATGAAGACGAGTATCTCATTCAACAACTTAAAGTCCCGCGATTGGACTAAGGACTGGGTTCTGACATCTTACAAAGTCAAAGAAAGAAGGAAGAAAGAAGTTTACAAAAGACTTCGGAAAATACCTCTCAAATGAATTTCTTATATGGTTAAGGATAACCATCACTCGGAAATAAAATCTTCACCAAAATAAAGGTTTGCATTTCATTCATATGAATAGAAATTACATTCCAAGTGATTGAAAATTTACAAGAACATTTATAAAAGAAAAACATCCTAAGAGCTAGGGCCCTCAGGGGGACCGCCTGCTTCCGAAGGAGCTTGGGTAGAAGGTTCCGAAGGAGCAGGGACGTAGAACAAGGAGCGAGAGTGAGCCTCAGGGTCTTGATAACTTGTTGCTCTTTGAGCTCCGTAAATTTCTTCAAGACTCCATCCAGCCCATAGACAAAACCTCCTTGGGAGGAATATGATGGCCTTGTTGCAATCTCACGGAATATATACGAGTGGCCCTATCTTTAACACCGCCCTAAGTAGGGCAACCTCCTTCTCTAAATTGTCCTTTCGTTCTATTAAATCCTTAATTTCTTGCGAAGTGGACTTAGGAGCTTTCAAGCGGGAAGCCAAATCTGCCTTAAGTGTATCACGCTCTCCCTTTATTTCAGCCAACTCAGGCTTGAGCGTGATGGCTTCGGCAAAACTCGCTTCAGACTTTAGATCCCATCGAGCAGTGGCTCGCTCCTCTTGAGTAGATTGGAGTTTCCTTCTTCAATAGCTACTGGATTCATCTTGTAGCCCTTTGATATCCTCCTCAGTGTAAGAAGAACCTTTGGAAATAGATAAGCGAGCCGCTAGATCGTTCTTCTCCTTCTCTAGGGCAGATAGTTGTTGCGGCCGCTTCGACTTTGTCTAAGCTCAAGGCACGGATAAGCGTCATCTTGTTTGTTCTCCTTCTCTTCAAGGCCGCCACCCTTCAGAGCTCAAGCTGGCGATACCGCCTCTATTCATTTCCATCTTGGCCAAATCTTCTTGGCAAAGAGCGCCAACCCGATCCGCCCATTGTGCGGTCTATGAAATAACAAAACGCTCATAAAAATATACCAAACTTAGAAATAAAGGGAAATATGAGAACAACCCTTACCAGCATGGCCGAACGGAATAATTGGTAAGTGGCCTCTTCCCTGCCAGCCCTTCGAAGTTTTGTAGAGAGCTGCTCGGGCCGCATATGGATTACCCCAGTCCTTAGTTCCGATAAGTGCTCATAAAAAGAACTGGAATTCGCAAATGACGAGAGCATTGAGAAAAAGTGAAAAACTTGTAAAAAGACAAGCGCTGAGCCATGATACAAAAATACAAGGGTGCAAAAGTTTTCTGGTCAAAACACCCTATCCATACAAAGCCCTTAAATAGAAGAGCCCATTGACACTATAGGCGAGAATTAGGACCAAAATCTATCTCGATACTTGGTAGAAGATAACGCGAACGTCCGATCGCTTTATTAAAACATGTGTCCCTTAGGTACATGCGACCATTACCGAGCCTACACCTACATAGACATGCCAATTAAGAATAATACTTGTTCTCGAACCAAGCGAAGCGTCGTTTAGCTCACCCCTCACTTAGATTTTTGAACAAGTACACTAGGGGAGGGACTAGTGTTACTGGATATATTTGTAGTAAAGGCAGGGTGTCGTAAGCTAAAGAACCACTTGTTCCTTTGGCTACACGGCAGTATCACCATCTTTACACAATTCCGCTCGGCCAATAGCGTAAGGATTCAATCCTGCGAACAAGTCCGTCGGAATTGTAACGACCCTCTCATAAAAGGCGTAGGGTAGAAAGAAAGAGATAGAGAAACATCTAACGCCTCTACAGTGAGTGGGCCTTATCCACCTGCTACAGTGGGCAGATATTTTCCTACCGCCTTTCCTACCGCCTTCCTACCGCCTTTCCTACCGCCTTAAGAGATATTTACTTAACCCACCGCCTTACTCCACCGCCTTTCCTGAACCGCCTCTAAGGTGCTATAAAAGGAGAGCACTAATAGAAGAAAAAGGACCCCCGAAAATAAACTCATCACACAAAAACTGCCTAAAACTAAGATTCTCTCTTCAAGTTTTCTGACTTAAGCATCGGAGCTGAATCCGGGCAGAAAGGCCCAATTCCGATCACCGTCCTCTCCCTTTTTACGAGGCTCGTGATGAGTAATTCCGATTAATTCCAGCGGAGTTTTATGATGCTCTTCACACTCCCTGTTCATAGGCGTATAAGCGTCCACATCAACTATAAATTCTAACCGTTGGTGAAAGTGAGACGGATCCGCGAACAACTTGATGGAAGGCGTGACGTGGACCAGTTTTTGGCATCAACAATATATATAATATACATGATAAATAAATAAATAAATAAAAGAAAAAGCCCCTTTTTTCTTCGCTCCACTTCTTTGCGCCTTCGCTGCCAGGGCCTTCTATACCCCCTGCTTTGTCAAGTCGCCGCTGAAGCCCGCCGCCAAACTATTGAAGACCTAAAGCTTCACCGCTAGAGCCCGCCGCTGAAGCTTGTCGCTGAAGCTTGCCGCTAAGCCATTAGAGACCTAAAGCTTCACCGCTGCTTCCTACCCCCACCCCTGCCATGTCCACCCCGTAGAAGAAAAGAAACTCCACTACCCTCCTCTTTGCCGCCGCCGCTGCTCCAGCGGAGGCTGAAGCCATCGACGTTCTTTGACGCCAAGCCAGGTCTGTCGCACCGTCATGCCGCTAAGGCCCTCAACCCTATACATCATTGTCTCCCATGCTAGTTGTTGCCTGAGAAGAAACAAGAGCCGAAGCCCTCTGCGTATCTATTCCGCTAAGCCGGTGAGCTGCCATGTCATGATGGATTACCGCCAAGCAGGCAAGCCGCCATGCCGATCGTTTGGTGATGAGACGCCCAAGATCAATCGATCGTCAATGAGGCATTTGAGATTAGATCCGTTGCCGATGAGACATCGTCGTCGGCAAGATACCTAAGGACAGCCCATCGTTGACAAGGTGTCCAAGATCATCCCATCATCGACGAGATACCCATGATCATCTACGCCGTGCTGCCGAGCCACCTAAAGTTCTGGCCGATTGCCAAAGGCATTCTCTTGGCAACCAATACACTGCTTCTCCTTAATCATCAGCTTTGGAGGCTCATTGAGCGGTACCACGAACTTGCTCCACCATCTTCACTATAATTACTCCACCGGCCACCAACCTTATGGTGACACCTTCTTTCATCATCCCACCGACCGTCACTCCGATGACCGCCTCATCGTTAACTTCTTAGCGGGGGTGATTAGACTGTCATTTCTGTTATCATATCTAGCAAGGCCAGGCAAACATAAGTTTCAACAAGGTGTGAACTTTGCAATTGAAGGAGGTACAACAACTGAAACTTCCTTCTATAAAGATAATGGATTTCCACTTCCCAGTTATAGTTTCTCTTTGCATGATCAACTAGAGTGGTTCAAAGAAATGCTTCCAATCTTTTGTTCCTCTCTTTTAGAGTGTGAGTCTAAGTTAAGTAGATCTATCTTCATTGTTGGTGGAATCCGAGGGAATGAATATAATAAAGCTTTGTCAAAAGGCTCAAGTAACTATGAAATACAAACTCTTCTGGTTCCTGTGATGGTTGATGCTATTAGTTCTACAATCCAGGATTTGATTGAGTTGGGAGCAAGAACATTGATAGTCCTACGAAATTATCGAGTTGGATATCTTCCAGGTGGTCTTGTCCTTTTCCAAAGAGAATGTGATTACGACCAACAAACAAGGTGCATGAATTGGTTGAATAAGCCCACTGAGATCTACAACCAAAGACTCCAGGTTGAGCTTCAACATAATCAACATCAACATCCTCATGTCACAATCCTCTTCGTTGATCACTATGAAATTATTATGGTAACATGCTATAGCGGTGGAGCCGTTTGTATGATGAGTCAGATTTATATTCATGAGATGCTGTAGCTCTAATGTTGAAAATTTGGGCAAGCAATCTCCTATTGTAGTCAGTACTGGCACTGTGTTTCTAATGGTGATGGCCAGAAGAAAAGAAGCAATAGAAAAAGCAAATCAAAGGGGAGATTAAGAAGAGGATAAATTCAAATGAAATTAAAAGGCGCTTCATGCAAATGGTAGATAAGGGGCTCTTTAATAAAGCTACTGCAAAGTAAATAGAGGAAGAAATGCCGAATTGTTGCTGCTGTTTTTGAGAGCTAAATTTGATGTAACATTTGGCCTTCTGTTGAATTATACAAGACTATTGTTTTTATTGCATGAATTGTGGGATTGTCATAAAGGTCCATTGGGATCAAATGACAAGAGTTTCATGTAAACATGGAGAGTTATACTCAATAAAATTACTAGATTTTCTATACTGAGCATGAACCTAAACAATTTGATGAAATGCCTCAGAGAAGTATGCTTCAATAATACCCCATAAATGAAAAGAACATGAAGAAATTTGTTATCTCAATTTTAGAATATCTTTGCCATACAATAATTCATGATTGCAAAAAGATATTTCAAGTGTATGTTTGAAAAGAAGTACCAAATCTTCTTACAAATGAGATCCTATTATATGTGCTGGAAAGGATAGGATGATGACTCTATGGGATACTGGTTGTTTAGCAACACATTGCAAGTTCAGCAAACTCACGAATGATAAGCCTGATAAATAGTACCTCATACAAATCATTCATAGTGCGCATGAAGACTATCGCATTGGTGTGACTAGTCCCAAATTAAAGCCCATATGCATATATATATATATATATATATATAATATCAGTAGTTCAATGGAATCTGAATTTCTTATGACTTCAGTAACTTAAGAGTTGCTTCCAAATGCATTCTTCTTCATCAACAGAAGCTCTTCTTGACTTTTTCAATGATACAAGCTGTATGAAGAGGATTTGGACACAAATATGTGGAAATTTCATAGGGACTGAATACTTGCCTAGCTTTGGTGAAAGAGAGCATTTAAAAAATTGCAATGGAGGAATCTTGCATCATTTTTTCAATTAATGAATATTAATGTGGTGATAATTATAATGGCAGATGATGGTTTGGTAATATATATATATATATATATATATATATATATATATATATATATATATATATATATATATATATATATATATATATATAAGAAGAAGAAAGCCGGGCCTATTTAAAAAGAGAATGTTGGTGATAAAATAATAGTAAAAAAAACAGGAAGTCATGCCAAATAAAAAGAAAGTTGGGCCCACATTATATATATATATATATATATATATATATATATATATATATATATATATATATATATATATATATAAAGGGGGCTGATTTAATTAAAAGGGCATTTTATGAATTATCATTATAATGCGCATTTTATGGGAAAATGCAATTAAGAAGAGAAATTTTAACTCATATACATGTGTGTATATGTGCACGCATCTTGAGGCTATGACGAGAGATGTATATCGAGATGGCTCAAAATACAAATCTCAAAGTGGCATACATCTTGAGGCGACAGTGGAACACTTACCTTGAGGCGGCTGATAAAATTAAATCCTAAACCAACATGCATCTCGATGCAATAATGATGGAGCACGCATCCTGAAGTGCATGATGAAATACAAATCTCGGACCAGCATTCACCTTGAGGTGGCTAATAAATATAAATTTCAAAGAGACACTCATCTCGTGGCGGTCTATAAAACAAACATACTAAGGTAGCCCAGATATCAAGGCATCGACAGTTGATGAAACACAAATTCCAAAGTAGCGAACCATATGTCCCATTACGGAAGACAACGACACGTAAATAAATAAATAAATAAATAGATGAATAATATGTATATGCATATGAATCCATATGATGATATTTATATGTAATAAATTTGTTGTTCTATAATAAATGAATTCTTTATCATTGTCTCTACTTGTGCGTTTGCCATTAATCGGAGGTTCCCAAGACTCTCTTTGGGTAATTAATAATAGCGGCTTGCCTCTATTAGGAATGGAAGAACCCACAAAAACAAAACAAATATGATATTTGTGATTCAATATATCACCTGGTTTCTCTTCACAGACACGATATCAGGCGGGTATTTTCGATCCCACAAAATGTTCTATTCTTAATGCCCGAGTTCCCAGTGCATTCACAGTCTTCTCTATTGAGGTAGCTCTAATACGAGGAGTCGTTCGCTTTTTCCCTCGTATGAACCTATTGAGATGCTAGAGCTATCGCAACATAAGCATTCAATGAGTGGAATAACACTCAATAGATCTCAAACCACTCTAATTAATCAGGCAAATAAGAGATATTGGCGTACATTAAAACCAACCCAAGAGTTCATCCATACCCAAGTATCTAAAGAGTTAGTTCCTTGTAACAAAGGAACACATAGAAAATATAATAATGAATACTAATAAATACATAAGACAGTGATGCACTATTCCATTGCTATCAGCGAGGACCGTTGCAAATACTCCCTTAATGCTATGTTCTTGTCCGATGAAGCTCCAAACTCTTTTGTAACCCTTTTCTAATGGCTGATTCTTGCCCAGTGGTGGATGGTAGTGATGATAGATGATGAGAGCCTCCAAGAATGATGAATGGAATTAGAAGCTGCTCTCAAAACCCTAATCCTCAGTATTTATAGCCCTCAGCGTCATCAGGGTTGAAATCTAGTTTACGAAGCGCTTAGGCTCGATAGATCAATCTCATTGTATTCATGACCTAATATAGACGGGGTCGTCTGTTGGAGGATGGGTCCGTCTCCAGAATTGAACAACCTCGTTAAGACTTTAAACAACCTCGTTCGTGACCTCGTACACGGGTTGTATAGGGTTGTTTACTTTGTTGGTTCCAGCTAGTCAGACGGTCTCGTCCAAGTCTTGGGCGGGTCCGTCTATACATTCCAACAACCCTGTATACGTTTCCAACGCCCTACTCGTGACCTCGTACATGTCCTTTACGAGGTCGTTTGCAAACCCTGGTTTTCCAACCTTGTAGACGGCTCCGTTTATGTGTGGGGCAGGGTCGTCTAGCACTTGTGCGCTAGAGATGAGGCTGTTTGTTAAAAGACCGGTCCGTCTAACTCTCTATTATTCATCTTCTTCTGCTAAATTTGGTTCAGATTCCTACTTTTCTTAACGAGTCGCCCCTGTGTGTCTTGATCCACAAAAATAACACATTTTAAATACTAGTCGCCTGCAACTCATCGGAATTCATACTAGGTGTAAACAATTATGATACACAAATATAGCAATTTGAACACTTATCAAATATCCCCACTTAAGCATTTGCTTGTCCTCAAGCAAAATAAAAATTAAAAATCAAGAGATAATAAGTGTTCAACCTCTGGCTACCAAAGGATAAGTTCAACTCTACTCAAAGTTCACCATCAAAATGTGTATTCTCCCATTTAAATCTAAGATTTAGATTGATCCTGTGACTTGTCCAATATAGCTCTAGACATAGATTGTTCACTCCATATGCTATTTTTCTAAGTCCTACAGTAGCAAGCATATCCTTAGTGAAATCTAGAGGTTCCTTGGGACTCTAAGTTCAAAACGACTAGCCTATTGATGAAATAAATTCCTAATCTACTCTTTTTTTTTCTTTATTCAATCTTTTTATGCTTTTTTGTTTTCTTTTCTTTTTCACATGGGTAGGGAATCCCTAATGGATCTAACTTTCTCGGCAACCAAAGGTTAACATAGAGTGTAGATCTTCCTTTTTGAGTGATGCACATGCTTGCTAGGCACCGGAACACCAAACTGCTCAGAAAGTTAGAACTCTACATGCATATGCTCATGTTCACAAGGGACTTTTTGGCTTGGGAAATACTCTGATTAGGAGCCAAAAACCCGAGCTTACTTCATCACTAAGAGTAGAGCATCACTATCTTGGTTTTTATTCTCACAGTCTATATGTACTGTTACGGCTATATTTGGTAAGACAGATGTTAATGACCTAGGGACCACCTGTCACACACAGGACCGTGTGTTCTCAGCCACGTAGCATCTTTGGCCACGTGGCAATATCACCAAATAACCTTGCACAATTCCGTTCGGCAATAACGTGAGGAATAAATACTGCGAATAAGTCCGTCGGAATTATAATTACAACAGCCCTCTTATACAAGGCGTGTGGGGTGGAAGGAGAGAAGTAAAATATCTAACGCCTCTACAGTAAGTAGGCCTTATCCACTTACTACAGTGGAATATTTACCCTACATGCCCTCTGAGCACCTACACGCTAGGCAGATATTTTCCTGCCGCCTTAGAAGATATTCACCTAGCCCACCGCCTTACCCCACCGCCTTGCAAGATATTTTCTTAAACCGCCTCTCACTTGCTATAAAAGGAGAGGAAGGACAATAAGGAAAGGGACAGAAAAATACTCACTACACATTACACAAAGCACTTCCTAGAACTTCTTACCTAATTTGACTTAAGCATCGGAGTTAAATCCGGCGTAAAGGCCCAATTCGATTATTTCTCCTCCTCTTCGCGAGGTCTATCGGTGGATAAGTCCTGACGGAATTGTGAGTGCCCTCCGCGTCTCCTTGTTCGCAAAACGTAAGTAAGCGTCCACACCAACTATAAATTTTAACCCGTTTGTCAAAGGCGAGACGGATCACGAGGCCACGGTAGCCAAAGAGTGAGGTGGACCCGGTTTTTGGCATCAACAGTTGGCGTCCGTGGGGACCCTTACGAAAAGCCAAATGACCACTACCAGAAGATCAAAACGAATCCAAGGACAAGGAGCACTTACTAGCCCTGAAGAACCTATTAAACTTGGCGAAGCCCAAAGACATGAAGAAATCCGATCGGACAATCCACCCATTTTACCCCATCAGAAAATCTGTCCATCCAACCCCAAGGGTCCATTTCGGAGTTTTATCTTAACGTGCAGCAACAACTGGAACAATTGGCTCAAGCTGTCCACACTTTGACCCATCCTCCACCTCTTCCCGCACAAGCCCCAACACCGAACGTATCAACGGTCCCGCTAGCTAATTCCGAAAGTAGAGGGAGGACAAGAACCCGCACCCATAAGGAGAAAAGAGAAAGAACCGCCTTTTCCGCTAGCTCAGAACGCCCCTCCGTTCGACAAAGAGAGCAAGCTGCCACAAGAACCGAACGGACAAGAGCGGAACAAAATAGCCCATCCATACAAACTGTGAATAGAGGGACCCAGCGGCAGGACTTTTCCCAAGAAAACAAGAAATCCGAGCGGCATATTCTCAATATATGTTCGCCCTTTGTCAAGGAGATATTGGAAGAACGAGTTCCTGACAGCTTCAGGCCACCTATTATGACCGCATATGAAGGCAGAACCGATCCGTCTCGTCACCTGAAGTCTTTTAGATCAAAGATGCTCCTCATTTGGAATTACCGACGCTTTCGTATGTGCGAGCTTTTCCCGCCACCTTAGAGGGAAAAGAGCAAGAGCTAGTTTGTCGATATTCCATCTAGCACAATTACTTCTTTTGATTTTAGCGGTCGCTTTTTAGCCTACTTTGCTAATTACTCAAAGCAAAAGAAAATCCGTCTACCCTTTTGCACGTTAAACAACGAAAGGGAGAAACACTCCAAGCCTTTTTAAATCGTTATATAGGCGAAGCGAAATGTCGGACCTTCTCAGCGAATGGCGTAACCTTCTTAATGGAGGGACATTAAACTCCCCTTTCGTTTCTCCCTCACTTTGGATCCGCCAAAGACAATTCCCGCCCTTATGAGCCACGCCCGAAATACATCAATTCCGATGAAATTTATACGGGTTGGGAAGAAGAGACTTCGGCGTGGGCACTGTAGACACCCTAAAAGGAAAAACCTACCAAAGTGTCAGCGAGAAGGCCCCGGACATACGGAAGGAAAGAAGATCATACTGAGGGGCGACAAGGGCACAAGCAAATCTGGAAACCTCGACCGCCCTCAGCGACATATGCCGCAGCCGAGAACCCACAAAGGAAGGAAAGATTGTTAAATATGATCATGATACCCCACTAAATCAAACCCGGAAGCCATATCCTTATGCAAATCAAAGAGCAAAAGCTTACGACATGGCGAACTGCGAGAAATACCGAGCGACAAAAGAATAGCAAGAGATATTGCGGTTTCATCAATCTAAAGGACACGACACGGAAAAGTGTACCCACGATGAATGCGATAGAAGATGTCGTTGAAGAGGGCGATTGGAGCAATATATCAACCTTGAGATTCATGAGGAACACGAAGCTTCCACGTACGAAGAAGAAAAAGGGGAGATGGTGGGGTTTATTAGTGGCGGCCACCGTGGAGGGAAAGTTCCGCCTCTCGAAAAGTTATGCTCGAATGGTGGGAGCGACGCGAAGAGCGAAACACCACGAAGAAGGTCGACCCGTGGCTCCCATCATTTTTATGATAACGATATTTACTAGCGTTAACGCTTCATCACCCCCATGATGACGCGATGGTTATTGCCATCAAGGTCTCGATTTTCAAATGAAGAGAGTTGATAGGCGGTGGAAGTTAGGTTGACATCCTCTTACGGAGTGCTTTCGAAGAATGAGGTATGAGCGGATGATTTACTTCTGTAAAATCATCCTTAGTAGGGTTCTCCGGGAGGGTGTCTGACCGAGAAAGGATGATCTCTCTACCGATTCTGATGAGGAAACTCACCCGCGATCATCAACCGTGACAGCGAAATTCTTGGTTATGCGATGTGCTTCAAGTTATAGCGTGATCCTTGGCGGGCCAACCCTCAGCGCCTTGAAAGCCATCATCTCAACTTACCATCTTCTCCTCAAATTCCGGTGAGAGTGGTAGCGGAGGCGTAAGAGGAGACCAACCCTTAGCTTCGGCAATGTTACGTCTCGACCCTCAAAGGGAAAGTCCTAAATAAAAGGAAAACAAAGGTTTGGAAGCCATGCTGAGTGTGAGAATAGCCGAGCGGGAAGATGAAGAACTTGACCTACGGTAGAAGAATTGCTAATAGTTCCCCTAGGCAGCGACGAGGCGGGACCGTGCAGTGCGATTGGGGCAAACTTGGCAACCGCACGCAAAGAAGACCTCATGAGAGTATTAAGGGCAAATTACGATCTCTTGGCTTGGTCATTGAGAATATGCGGTAAAGCGCGAGATCATAGAACACCACCTTAATGTGGATGGTCATTTAGGTCTATGAAGCGAGAAAAGAAGAAATTCCGCTCGAGGAAAGACGAAGGCGAGAGGAAGAAGTATCAAACCTCCTAAAGGCTAAGTTTATCCGAGAGGTGTATTACCCAGTTGGTTGGCCAATGTTGTTCTAGTAAAAAGCCGTCAGGAAATGGAGAATGTGCGTTGATTTCCACAGAGACTTGAACAAGGCTTGTCCAAAGATTACGTTTCCTTCTTGAGTCAATTGATGGTTTGGTTGACTCTACAACGGGGCATGAGATGCTAAGTTTCTTAGACGCCTTTTCAGGCTACAACCAAATCCTAATGCCCAAAGACGACAAAGAAAAAACATCCTTCATTACAAGCTTTGGAACTTCTTGCTACACTGCGGTAATGCGCTCGGCTGAAAAAGCGGAGCCACCTTCCAAAGGCTCATAAATACAGTCTTCAAAGAGCAGATTGGTAGAAATGTTGAGGCGTACGTGGATGATATCCTGGTAAAAAGCCGAAAAGCCGACGAACATCTATCAGACTTACAAGAGGCTTTTTAGTCACTTCGGAGTTACACTATGCGGTGAAACCCGAATAAATGTTCCTTCGGTGTTCGATCAGGAAAGTTCTTGGGATTTATGTTGACACAAAGAGGAATAGAGGCAAATCCAGAAAAGATCAAAGCTATTCTTGACATGGGATCGCCCAAAAGTCTTCAAGAAATTCAACGGCTTAATGGACGCCTCGCAGCACTTGGCAGGTTCATCTCCAAAGCGGAGAGAGAAAAATCTCCCTCTTTTCAAGCCTGGCGCCAAAAATGGATTGGGCGGAGGAATGCGAAAAAAGCCTTTCAAGGGCTTAAAAATTATCTTCGATCGCCTCGGCTATTGGCTAAGCCGCAAGTAGGAGAAGAACTCTACATCTATTTGGCCGTTGCTGGCGGTGGCGGCGGTTCTTTTGAGAGAAGATAACGGGGGTTCAAAAGCGGTCTACTACACAAGTAAGATCCTTAACGATGCGGAATCAAGATATCTTCAGCGAAAAATTGGCCTTTGCTCTTATTACATCTCTTGCGAAGATTGAGACCATATTTTCAAGCCCACGGGATCACAATATTGGTGATGACCACTAAAGCAAGTTCTTCATAAACGAGAAAATTCGGACGCCTAGCCAAGTGGGTTATAGAATTAGGCGAGTTTGATCTCACCTACAAACCCCGAGAGCGGCAATCAAGGCCCAAATGCTGGCCGATTTCATCGAGGAATTAACATTTCTGCGAATGAGGCCGAACTCCCTTCCACGAGAATCGAGGAAGAGTGTCTTAGCATCCGTGGTCTTTATACGTTGATGGGTGAAACTTGGCGAAGAAGGTGAGGGAGCAGGTTTGTCCTTTATTCTCCTTCTAAATGGAAAGTGGCGGCGATGCTCAAGTTCCAATTGCGGCGACTAACAATGAAGCCCGAGAATATAGGCGCTCCTTGCTTAGGATTACACCTAGCGGGGGCTCGGAGTTCGGCGTCTACATGTGTATTCGATTACGCTGACTAGTCGTAGAGCCACACCCTAGGCGACTTTGAAGCAAAAGAAAAGAACATGATCAAATACCAAGCCATAGTGAGAAAAAATAGTACCATGCTTAGCCTATTTCAGGATTGAAAAAGTTGCGGCATAAGCGAAGAAGCGGGCCTTATCCAAAAGGCCACAGCATGTAAGCGGAGATCACGAGAATCCTCTTTTAACCCTCTGATACCTTCCCACAAAGACTATCGATAGGGAAGTAGAGGTACAAAGTGTGGCGAAGAAGAGCCAAGTTGGATGGATCCCATAAGAAGTTTCCTACAAGGTGAGCTGCTTGCGCCCCAACAAAGCGAGGAGGCCCGGCCGGATTAAACACAAATCCGCTTTCGAGTACACCATCATCAGCACGTACAAAGGTCCTGCACACAGCCTTTCTTGCGATGCTTACATCCCTCTGAGAAGCTAGCTATATCCCTTCACGAAATTCATGAGAGGCATGGCGGTGAATCGCATAGGAGGCAAAGCCAGCAGTTACAAAGTCTTTGCGGCAAGGTTATTCTTGTGGCCAGCGCTAACTCAAGATGCAATAGCTTTCGTTAGGAAATGTGATACTGCCCGTGACATTCTAAAATTCGAGAGGCGACCCTGCGGCACCACTTCGCCAATTGTCAGTCCGCTGGCCGTTTGCTATCGGGGGTTGATCTTTTAGGGCCATTCCTACTTGATCCGACAAGCTGAAATTCATAATAGTCGCTATGGACTACTTCACCAAATGGGTGGAAGTTGAGCCCTTAGCCAAAATCCGCGGAGAAAGCTTGCGAGGATTCTAATGGCGAGCGGTCATACTGCCCGATTCGAATTCGATGCGCCTTCATCTCAGATAATGAAGCAGTTTGATGCCAGGGCTTTTCGGGGAGTTTACATTACGAACTTCGGAATCGAATCGGATTGACCACGTGACACATCCCAAATAGCGGCCGGGTAGAAGTGACAAACCGTACCTTACTCGGACTCACGAAAACCGGGTATCCAAAATGGAACCAATTGGGTGGAAGAAATTCGAGCATGCCTTTGGGCCCTCTGAGGACAACTACGAAAGGAACTCCCATAGGGGAGAGTCCATTTTCTCTTACTTACGGGGCCGAAGCCGTCATTCCCGCAAAAATAGGAATGCCTACTTTGCGAACACAACAGAAGTTCTCGTCGAGGAAGAAAGCGTGAGAAAAATCTCCGAAGCGGAACTAGACCTACTTGAAGAGCGAAGGAAATGGCAAGTAAAGGCCTGTCTATAGCCAAGAATCAAAAGGTTCTACGACACAAGGGTAAAGAGTCTTCTTCCAAATCAGCTGATCTAGTCCTAAGAGAAAATGAATTCCAAAAGGAAATAAAAAGCGAGCAGGGAAGCTAACTCCCTAGCTGGAAAGGTCCTTACGATTACGTGCAAAAGAATGCGTCAGAGTGGCACCTATTATCTAGTAGTGAATATGGACGGAAAAAGCAGCTCAAGCGTCCATTCTATGCTGAACACTTACGATGCTACTATCAATAAGTTACATTTGTCTCTTAAATTTCATGGAGTAAAGTTGGTCTTTTCCATTTCTCTACTAAAATGCGGTGAAATTCCCATTCTACTAAAATGCGGTGAAATTCCCATTCTACTAAAATGCGGTGAAATTCCCATTCTACCAAAATGCGGTGAAATTCCCATTCTACTAAAATGTGGTGAAATTCCCATTCTACTAAAATGTGGTGAAATTCCAATTCCTAAAAGACGAGTCGGAATTATCTTACACAGATAAACGACAACTCTCAAAAGACAAAAATCCCGATCGAAGTATGTGGCAACAATCTCACTCATGAAGTGAGTACACTCACTCAACAAAGTCCCATGATTGGACTAAGGATTCTGAAGTTTACAAGCCAAAGGAAGAATAAAGAAGTTCGGGAATTTCTTACATGGTTCAAAGACAACCATCACTCGGAAATAAATCTTCACCAAAATAAAGGTTTTGCATTTCATTCATATGAATAGAAATTACATTTCAAGTGATTGAGAATTTACAAAAACGCTCATAAAAGAAAAATCCTAAGAGCTAGGGCCCCGCAGCCACCGCATACGAAGGGACTTGGGTAGAAGGCTCCAAGGTAGCTGAGGACAGGAGCCTCCTGGAGTCTTGATAACTTGTTGCTCTTTCAGACTCGTGAACTTCTTCAAAACTCCCCAGTACCCATAGACAAAACTTCCGTAGGAGGAACGTGATGGCCCACTTGTTGCATCACAGAATATATACGACTGGCTCCATCTCTAACTTAAGCCTAAGCCGCAACCTCCTTCTCTAATTTATCCGCTCTTTCCTATTAAATCCTTAATTTCTTGAAGTGGATTTAGGAGCCTTCTGCGGGAAGCCAAATCTTCTTCAAGATTATCACGCTCCCCTTTATTTCCGCCAACTCACTGGCCAGTGTAAGCTTCCAGCCTTCATCTCTTAGGTCCCATCGGCGGTAGCTTCGCTCATCATCCCGAGTCGATTGAAGTTCCTTCTTCAAACTGCTAGATTCATTTTGTAACCCTTTAATAGCCTTCTCGGCTGAAGAAGAGAACCGTTAGAAGCGAGATAATTGGGCCGCTAAATCGGCCTTCTCCTTTTCCATAGCTGGCCTTGGCAACCGCTCTGGACTTATCTCGGCTCAAGGGGCCCAAATAGCATCAAGTCGTTTCTTTCTCCTTCTCTTCCAAGGCCGCCACCCTAGAGCTTAACTGGGCAATGTCTGCCCTATTCATTTCCATCTTTGCCAAATCTTCTTGGCAAAGATTGCCGACTCGGTCCGCCCAGTGTGCAGTCTGCAGAATAACAAGACGCTCGTAAAAAAAAAACGTGCCAAGTTTAGAAGTAAAAGGAAATGTGTTCTTACTAGCATAGCCGAGCGGAATAGTTGATAAGTGGCCTCTTCCCTCCCAGCCCTCGAGGAGTTTAGGTGGAGAGTCGCTCGGTATCCATGGCCATCAAAGCGTCCTTACGGACTGTTGTCGCTAAAAAGGAGTATCCTCGAAGATAACTCCTTTTTGCTTAGTGGCAGAGATCCCTTTAAACTGAATCCGCCACTTTTAATTTGTCTAAAAAGGGCAGCCTCTCCGCCTCAGTAAATGTAACTTAAGTTAAAAATTCTACCCTTAGAAAAAATATATATAGAAATTCTCACCTCTATGAGAGAAGGATGTCCTCGACCCGACTAGATGAAGGACCCTCGGAAATTGGGGACAATCAAGCGGACCTCTTCCGCATTTGAACCTCTTCCCCCAGGCACCCCACTGCTTTTCTCACGCAATTCCCGGGATCTGTACACGTCCCTCGAATTCTTTCTTTTGGTCCTCCTCTCCCGTGAGGACCCTACACCCTTCTTGGAAGAATCCGTCTCCTTTCTCTTCCTCTTCTTTCTTTCCTCCTTGGAAGTATCAGCCCCTTGGCCAAGTACCACTTCCTTCTTCTTCCGCCGGCGAGGCAAGGGCGGGTGAACTTCGCCGAAAGAGGCCAAAAGACCCTTAACATAGCTTAGGTCCTCATCCTCCATCGGATTTCCTACAAAACAAGGGCCAAAATAAGTCAATTACCGTAGTTAAAAATCAGACCAGCAAGATACACGAATAATGCCTACCGGCGGACACTATTAAATGACATTTAACAAGGTTTTCCTTTGTCAAGAACTCATCCATGTACACTTTGGATAGCCCTGTCATTGACTTAAGAAGAACCTCCTCTTCTCCCATCATTTCCTCACAAGTGATGTCCGTTCGGGGAACCTCCCACTTTGTTCAGACATCCCACTCGGACTTACTTTTGACAAAGAAGAATTTACTCTTCCATAAGCAATGGAAGAAGGAACTTTCCCTAAAAATTTCCTCCCGAGAGCGTTAAAAAGTAATACCAATGTCGGCGTTAGACTCTAGGCATAGGCTAAAAAGCATACACTGGAACCAATGGACGGCCTGGACTTATTCCGTAATGCTTGAAAACAATAACAAAGTCGTTCAAAAGTCTCCAAGAATTTGGAGCCAACTGCGTGAGGGACACAAATGATACTCTTCTAGTATTGCCTTAGCGAAATCGGAAAAAGGAAGCCTACAAAAGGCCACCCAATAGCGCATCTTGATAGATGGCTATCTCCCCTTCCCTAGGAGAACTTGCACTCCCCGAGCAGGGGAACCTAACCTCAAACGAGGGACAAATTTATCTCATACTTAGCTACGGGCTATCTACTTCCTTTTGTCCAAGAAGACTTATGAATGTGTCCCACCCTACCCGTTGCCCTAGAAGCGGGATGAACCACCGAACCACTGAACCGGGACGCCCCAAGTTCGCCTCGGAATCACCGGGATCGCAATGTAAACCTGTGGTTTGATGGAGAAGGGACCAAGGGCTCATGTGAGAAGAACTAGAGGAGGAAGAAGTAGCGCTAGAAGTGGCGCTAGCCATTACCTTAGGGAAAGAAAAAGATAACACAAACACGAGAAAACTTCAAACGAGCTCATGGGAGAAGAAGAAGAAACCTTAGGAAGAAGACCGCGATTCAACTTTTCGAAATAAACCCTTTTTGGCACATGCGATTTAGCATATATATAGAAAACAACGAATCCCCGGCCGCTTCGATCTTAGTGTTACATTCCAATCAAAACCGTTGAACCAAGGCCCCCAAATCCTCGACCGCTCAAATAGGCCATTATTACTCCTCCAAGAAATCCGTCACGCCAAGATACCAAGCGCCGCTGACACATATTGGTAATCGCGCTTCATCATGCTTTGTTGACAAAGCGCACACCGCGTATCACGCCATATCACCCCTTTTAATATGAAAAGCGATTGCGAGGAGACAGTGTGTCCCTCAAAGAAATAATGAGCACAATACCATAGAACCAACACCATAAAAAACAAAACACATATTCCAACATAGGATCTCCAGTGAAGGCCATAAAAATACTAAAGGATTTACAAACAAAATGACAAACGTCATTTATTAAGGTTACATACAAACAAAGCAGAAATAACAAAAACATGTTATCCGACGGACTAAAGTTAAAAATCCGCGGATTCGTCCGAAGCCACGCTCGAATGAGACTCGGAGGAGATGCACGGACTCCCGCAACCGTCACTATCCTCATTCCCATTAGGAGAACCTAGATCAGCACGGGGGCGAAGGTAAGGACCCACTTCTCTACGACAGGAGTCGTCTCCAAACATCTCAAATTCGAAACGTACACCCCTGCATAAGTGACAACTAAAAGGTCTCCCGCCTCCATGCCATGATCAACATGAAAAGCCTCCCACCTTGCATCGATGCATATCTCACCTGGGTCCCTGTTAACCAATAGAACGCCTGGCCACACACAGCCGTTCGGACTTACTAGGTGGATAAACCCAGTCCTTAATTCCGACAGATGTTCGTGAAAGGAGCTAGGAATTCGCAAGTGGCGAGAGCATTGGCTAAAAGTGAAGAATTTATAAAAAGACAAACGTTGAGCCATGATACAAAAGATTTCTGACTATGAACGTTACCCATACAAGCCCTTAAGTAGAAAAATAGGCGAGAATTTTGGAGAAAAATCTACTTTGATAACAACGCAAAGAGAACACAGTAACCGTCGGTCACCTCGCCATGGACGGCTTCCACCCCTACATAGACGCGTGCCAACTAAGAAGAATACTTGTTCTCGAACCAAGCGAAGCGTCGCGATTAGCTCACCTCTCGCTTTCGATTCTTGAACAAAGTACATTTTAGGGGGACTAGTGTTACGGATATATTTGGTAAGACGGATGTCAATGACCTAGGGACCACTGTCACACACGAGGACCGTGTGGTCTACCACGTAGCATCTTTGGCCACGTGGCAATATCACCAAATAACCTTGCACAATTCCGTTAGGGCAATAGCGTGAGGAATAAATCATGCGAATAAGTCCGTGAATTATAATTATGACAACCCTCTTATACAAAGTGGGGTGGAAGGAGAGAAGTAAAATATCTAAAGCCTCTAGTAAGTAGGTCTTATCCACTTACTACGGTGAGATATTTACCCTACTTGCCTGAGCACCTACACGCTAGGCAGATATTTTCCTACCGCCTTAGAAGATATTCACCTAGCCCACCGCCTTACCCCACCGCCTTGCAAGATATTTGCTTAAACCGCCTCTCACTTGCTATAAAAGTAGAGGAAGGACAATAAGGAAAGGGACTGAAAAATACTCACTACACATTACACAAAGCCCTTCCTAGAACTTCTTACCCTAATTTACTTAAGCATGGAGTTAAATCCGAGGCGAGAAAGGCTCAATTCCGATTATTTCTCCTCCTCTTCACAGTCTATCGGTGGATAAGTCCGACGGAATTGAGTGCCCTCCAGCGTCTCCTTGTTCATAAAGTAAGTAAGCGTCCACACCAACTATAAATTTTAACCGTTTGTCAAAGGCTGAGACCAGATCACGAGGCCACAGTAGCCAAAGAGTGAGGTGGACCAGTTTTTGGCATCAACATGTACAATGCTCTTTTATTTTCTATAACTTGACTTAGAACGGGTAGAATTTTGAACTAGTGTCACGAAAACTGTTGGAACTATTGAAAATAATACTTAGCACTCTAGGTCAAGAAAAACGTAGCAGTGGGTTATCTAATGTCTCTAAACAAATATAGTAGTCACAAGGATTTTCTCTAATTGTCTATGACATTTCATAAGAGAATCTAAAGAATATTTCTGTATGGTGTACCCTAAGAGTAAAGCAGAACTCAAAATTTTGCCCATATGACATCATTGGTTTAAACTAGCATGCATAATTACACAAAGATTTGCACCACACTTATGATTTTGCAATGAATTTCAAAATTAAAGCTACCCATCCCCACACTTCAAGAATTACATTATCCTTAATGCAAAAAGTAGATCACAATAGAAATTTAGAAATAAGATGAACAAAGAGGAGGATAAACTAAGAATTCCTGATTTCGCGGAGTTGATTTCAAGATTGCGCTTGTGAAATCAAGTTAAGACTTTGGTTTATTTGAGGGCCAACATTGGAGCAATCTTAAGTCCTGTGGAATATAAGAGGGTCAATATAGCTTAAGAAAATAAAAACATAGCATAAAGTCTAAAATAAAACATAACATGACAAAAGACAGGAAGGAATAAAATCAGAGAAGCAGGGATACGCCCTTGCTCTCTAATATAAAACATTACATGTCGGGATCAACACAAAGAACTATTCCTCCTCCTCTGGTGAGCGTGCACTTTAATGGAGTTCTTTGGGGCACGACCAAATTTGAATCACCGAGAAACATCCCGGATAACAAGGAGCTTGGTGCGAATCGTCCTGGGTATGGTGTGCGCTCACGAAGCAAGAAAAGAATCTGGCCCACATACCAGTACATACGATCGAGCTTAGTGCGGATCTACATATACTCCTCATGGACACGAGTCTTGAGACGCTAATGGCCCTCTAGTATCCGTAACTGATTGAACCTAAGCTCCTCCGAAAGAACCTGTAGGGTGGATTATGGTATCTCAGATTGAGGTGTTGTGGCACGGGCGGTCACTAGAGCATCAAGGGGAGCTCTATTTGCTCTTGTCCTGTCAGCCTCCTCTAGTGCAGCTCGTTGTGGGCCCTCCGCTACCGGCCTCAGTGCTGGGATGAGCTCGCGCTGGACGAGGATATATCTATCATCAGCCCGCCGGACTGGACCCATCAAGATCAGAACATCGAACTCCAAGGGTTGTACGGTGTTGATCTCAATGAAATATTTGGTGTCACCCAGCAGACCAATGCTTGTAAGAAGTCGAATGATGTAAGGCCCGACAGAGATCATCTTGACGCGAGACAATCAACCATGTCTGGAGATGTAGTCGGCTAATAGCATCCTAAGATATATGGGGTACCTCCGGATAATGTTGTACATAACGTACAGCTGGGGGAGTGTGTACGACCCTGTATTGTTGTCCCTCCTTGTCACGGATCTGGCGATGGCTGCGTGGAGATATCGGTGGATTGGGTCTGTGATGTAGGAGGTCTTCTTCACCCCCTTCCCCTGTATCGGAGGTAATCAATCTCTAGAAGTCGATAGGGGAGGGGAATGAAGGGGCCTCTACAGCTAACTCCTAGTACTCTGGACGCTCGATGAAGTTGCAGTCATAGAAATGCATAACCACTGACAAGTCAGTGTAGCTCTTTTGATGAGGGCTGCCACTAAACTGGAAAGTGATGGCATCGGGCTTGCCTTGAGTGAAGTGCTATGTGTCTACCTAAAAACTGCTCAGTACCTCCGGGACGGGCTCTATAAAAACTGGTGAATCAATGGCGAATGCCCAGTCCCAACCTCCGAAGGTAATTAAATCACTGACCCTGTCGGCCACCTCTAACTCTCTGAGGACATCCCAGTCGATGATAGCGGTGCAACAAAACTCCTTGCGCACCAGACGCGTGTACCACGCTTTGAATCTATCCTCCAAGAATATGGGAGTAGGGGAAGAGGACTCTATGCACTGATTCTTGCTAGGGCTTGTCTCGAGGCCGTCTACAAAGCAAAACATGTTATATACAAAAATCTTGGAGTAACAACAACCCCACTCCCAATCTATCAAAAATAACTAACGGGTCCGTCTGACTATGAAACTAGACCATCTACTGCTGCGAGGTGGAGACGTCTGAGACTGAGAGGTCGTCCCCTGCTAAAATTAAACCCTAAAAATGCTAAGGATGACTATAAATAGTAAATCCAAATAAAATTAGACCAACAGTTCCCTACTTGCTTTGTCGTATATGCATTTACTCTAAAAATCCCCTAGTGATGCCATATAGATCGACAGATGCACAAATCGGGTTTCAGGGCTCTAGAATAATGAGTGAAGGCTCACCTATTGATTTCTTGTGTCAAAAGGTGTGGAAGATGAGTTGCACGCCTCTGAAAGGGTCGCCGGTGGTATAAGCGAGTAGGGAAGTGGAATGGGGAGAGGCGCGCAACGGAGAGTGTCTAAATAGAGAGACAACCTAGTTCTGAGGAGCCGCGCCTCTTTGAATACCAGATGGCCCTGTCTTTGAGAATGACGGGTCAGTCTACACCTTGGACTCGTGAGGAAACCCTGGTTTAATATTTACATATGTATTGGCTAGGTGGGAAGGCTCGACAAATTGCTTTAACTATATTAAGAGATGCATTATCGCGCCCACAACAGAAGTACTCAAACTAAAATAAGGTAATACTAGTTTATTTTTCTCCTTACACATACATATTTATTTGTGTAAAAAATGCTTCATCATAATAGTTTGTTGTAGGTAAATATTACCTGGTAGATGTTGGTTACACAACAATGAATGGTTTGATCGCTCCATACAGGGGAGTTAGATACCACTTGAAGGAAAATAGTTCGCATGAACCGACAAACTCACAAGAGCTGTTCAACTTACGGCACTCAATGTTACGATCTAAGGTTGAGCTGATATTTGGCATCCTTAAGAATCGTTTAATCGTTTCAAGATTCTTACATTGCAACCGTTCATCCCTTTTAGGAATCAGGTTCATCTAGTCCTAGCAACTTATATCATTCATAATTACATTGCTGGTGTTGATCCGAATGACAAGATCATACAAGATGATATGACACAAAATGAAGAGGTTGTAACTATGTCCCAATCAAGATCCTAGAGAGAACAAAATAAAGAAAATAGGCAATGGGTAGACTTAAGGGACAAGATTGCTAACGACATATAGTTGTAGTATAATGGTTCTTATTAGTGTTTTTATTTTATGTACTGTTATTTTCTTATCATTGAACTTTGCCTAACTTATTTCTATATACTTTTTGTACTCCACCTCGTGCTTGTCCTTTGTTGTTCCCTTGTATCACTATCATTGTGTACTACTTACTTATCTATTGCTTCTGTGCCATCTAGTTTTTAACATTTTCATGATGTTTTATATATGGACATGATGGAGGGTGACAGTACTTCAAGATTTGGAACAAAGAGTGGAACTCGAAACAAGCGTTGGCCAACGGCATTTACTAACTTTTTAATACTAGTGTTGGTTGAGCAAGTTAATATAGCATTGAAGTATGACAAAACCTTTAAGAAAGCAGCATTCGTTAAGGCTGCTTCAGCAGTTAATAATATATTTGATAGTGATTTTTCTGCTGAGAATGTTGAAAATCATTACAAAACCATGAAGAAAAGATACACGAAGATCAAAAAAGCAAGGTAACTAAGTGGTGTCTGATAAGTGTTCAAATAAGAATTATTTATATGTGAAATTCATGCATATTACTTTAAGTTTTGGAGGAATGTTGGCCCGCTTGTACTCAAAATTTCTTTGTTTTTGTGAACAGGGTAGAAAATAGAAATTTCAAGAGAAAGAAAACATTTTCAAGAGAATGCGGGCCAAAATAAGGGGAACTGATCAAAAGGACCGTCCATACGGAGTCCCATACGGACCCGTATGGACCTGGAGATTTCTACGGACCCCTAAATGGACTGACAGGACCCCGTATACGAGGACCTGAGAAGTATACGACCCCGTATCGCACTCCGTATGGGAGTCCGTATACGGGGCCGTACGAGGTCGTATGGATCATATACTGGGTCGTATATCGTAAAGTTGTAGCTGCGATTTTTGTTGAACCAAGGGTAAAGTCGGAAAATACACCCAAAACCCTAGTGTGGGGTATAAATAGAAAGGCTAATTAGGGTTTTGGGTCATCTTGGAGTTGATTGGAGCCAAAGCATCAAGGTTGGAGGGGGGATTTCCATCATCTTCTTCATCACCAAGGAGGAGGTGCTTTTAGGAGTTCTCCCATCAAAAGAGCTCAAGAAGGAGAAGAAGGGGCAAGAGAGGAGCAAGGGATCCACCAACGGTTATCATTAGGGGTTTTCTCTCATGAACTCTATGTTTGCTTTCTCTTTTAGCATGGATTGTTACTCTCCATTGATGGAGAGCTAAACTCTTGATACTTGGGTGTTGATGAACCTTTGGATTATCTTTAATTGATATTGTCTCTTCTATGTTGATTGCTTGGTTGAATGCATTGTAGTCAATTGAATGTTATGTATGGTGATAGTATTAACCTCTCTACGTTGCGAGAGCCTGGAGAGGTTTCTATAGTCCATATGGGGGAAGATGCGAGCGCCTCCCCGTGTGTAGACGAACTTCAATAGAAAGGGCTAGGAGTACACCGGGAGCCCGGGTACTAAGGCGAGCAACTCTTTTAGATGTCCTATTCCCTTAGCCCTTCCAAGAGATAGGTTCCCTAGAACTTAACTAGTAAGGGCACTAGGTTGAGTAATCACCCTCGAGCGAGGGGATGAAATCACATTAGGAACCCTTGGCCAATGATTCACCAAGAATTAACATAGGAAGCATTATCCATATCTAAGAAAATTCAAAGGGATCAATTCAATCACCCAAGTATCCGCTTCATTGATTGATTGTCTTCAAGGTCAATTCTAATTATTAGTTTGCATTAGTAATTCTAGAATTAGGATTAGTTATCGCCAACCCAATCTTGATCGACTAGATAATAGACGATTAGCCATTACTAGTACTTTCTTTCTCCCTGATGTTCGATACCCGACTTTTCAAGAGTCCACTTTATTACTTGATTCAACCCGTACACTTGCGGATTCAACGCATCAGTGTCGGATGGGATGATAACCTTAAAAGGGTCACTCTTAACACGATAGTTTGCAAGACTTACACAGATGTAAGTCTATTCTAAGATTTATTTTGTTTTCGTTTGGTTTCATTGCTAGCATGGTTTTTTACTCATAAAATTGATGAACATATGATAAATTTGTAGACAAATCCCTTTATAAACAAGTCGATAGAAAATTATGAAGGTCTTAGGATCATATGTGGTGAAGACCAGGACACTGGGTCTCATACGACTTCAGTTTATTCAAACTTTGCTAGTAGGATAGACACAGATGACATACATACTGACAACATGGAAGAAAGCCCAAATGAGAATAGTGACGAAGATAGGAACCCCAATACGACCCCATCTGTTGCTAATACTCCTGATGTGTCATCCACCAGCAAACCCCAATGTTCAAGCAAGAGATCAAGGGTACAAGATGAAGCAAAAATTGGTGATTTGATCAGGGATGTAGGGAAGATGACCCATGCCATAAGAACCCAACTAAATTGTATGACATCTTATATCAGAAGGTAATAGAGGTGGACGCATCGATAAACGGTTAAAGGTGAAGGTGTTTGATTGGTTGTTCGTCTACAAGAATGAAGGGAAGATGTTCACGGTCAAGAATGGAATAAACAACATGGATTTCTTCGCTTTTTATTTAGTTTGCTGCATGGGTTAACTTGCTTTTTATTTTCTTGCTTCCATGGATTGCTTTGCTCTTTTTTTTTTTGCGTTATCTTTTTTTTGTGCAGAATAATCATGTTTACTTGTTTCATTTGTGTGTGTATCACCGTACTTTTATACATTTTTATTTTATTCGGACCTTATTAGTATGTAAGACTATATTTGGAACTTAATCCTGCTATGACTTACTATTGTCTTCTTGGAAGTATTGACCTATATGGCTATGATAAAAGCTAACGAGGGCACATTGAGGCATAGTTTCTTGGGATGCAATTGTAAGGAATTCAATAATATTTTTATTGCTTGCTCCCTTCCTTCCCATTTGCATGATTTTCAAATAAGTTTTGTCATTCAGGGACTGCGGCAAGGCAGTTGGGAGGCCACATTAGGCAACAACTGCAACCCCCTTCCTCTAATGACTTCATTATTTTATTACCCGCTTCCTTTATTCCTATTTGCATGTTTTTGGAATAGGTCTTCTCATTCAGAGAGTACAGTGAGGCAGTTGGGAGACCACATTAGGCTACCACTGTAGCTTATTCCCTCTAATGACTTCACTATTTTGTTGTGGTTTTCTACATGTTATTGTGGTATCTTGATTGTTTTTTTGCTATTGTGTTTTATTGTATATGTAAAATCCGAGGATTTTATGGAGTAAATTTTTTCTTGTTTTAGTCACTTAAAAGGAATGTTCTCAAACTCGGATTTGTTTGGATATTTTGAAAAATTAAAGTATATTAATTGCTCTTTAAACAATTAGTTGATTAAGATATGAATTTGGTTTAAAAATTCTCTTTAATTAATTTCTTAATTAAGGAAAATTCCCTAGCCTTCGAAGTGGTTGACATAGGTGGTTTAAGTTGTTTAATTAAGTGTAAAAAAGGGGAATTAAAATAAATAAAACCCTAATTAGGGTTAGTTTGGGTCATTAGGGACCTAGTTATAGTTCCAAAAAGTGTTGAGGACCTGATTGAAATTGTCCTCTCTCACAGGAGGGACTTAAGTGTAACCTAACAAAGTTTAGGGACTTCTGGATAATTTTCCAGATCAAAACCCTTATACAAATGGTTCAACAGTTAGGATTAAAAGATCATGAGTTACGATCGATCGCGATGCATTATAAAGGCAATCGTGAGGCCACATGGCCAGCCCAGAGTATTTCCATCTAAATGTATGCTGGATCCGAGGCACCGAGGGAGAGGGCGGTGAGAGTGACCCTCACGGTGCGGGTTGACGAGGACCGCTCATCTTGAGATGGACTCAAGATCGATACAGGATGTGTTAATCTGGCGGTTGATCACGATGTAATCGTGGCCGTTCGTTCAAGTTGAAACGTGATACGAAGCAACTGGATGATTATCTTGTCGTTGTATTTGATCTAATGATCTTCACAATTCATCAACGAAAGCTCATCCCAAGGCACGGTCGCCTCTCTCAGCAACAGCCGTGCCCTTTTCGGAAACGGCAGCCGGCGCTGCCGCTTGTTCCTTCCCCTTCTCCAGCCGTTGCGGGCGAGAAGGCCAGCAATCACCCGTTCTTCCGTTTCCCTTAAGCTCTATAAGAGCAGCCTCGTCGTTGAGCAAAGGGGAAGAAGGCACAGTCCGAGAACATGAAGCTTGTCGGAGAGGGTGATCGGAGAAGAGGATTTTCGCCTCGGAGGGATAATCTCCGCTGCTTGCGCCACCAGGAGTTCGGAACCAAGGTAACAAGGCTTTCTCTGTTAAAAGTTTTAGAATATGTACACGAATTGATGCCGGTTCGAGCTCGCCGGAGAGGAGGGTTTGGCCGGTGGTTGCCGGGCCCCGAGGAAGGGAACTGATGGTCGCCGGTGGGCGCAAAGAGATGCCCCGGCCGAGACAAAGCTTGGAGCATGGAGCTCCGGCGGAGAAAGGTCCACAGACAGGAGCTGGGTTTTTCCGGCAGTCTTCTCCGGCGAGGCACTGCCGAGACAGAAAGAGGGAAAAAAATAGTTAATTAATCATTTTAATTAATTATTTTAATCACAGGTTAGTGTTAATTAATCAACCGGATTAGTTTAATGATTTTAATAAACTGTGACAATTAATCAGGTATTGATTAATTAAATGGCACAGTTTGATTTATTTAAGTGTGACATTATTTTTATTTGATTAATCGAGTATAGTATAGTTAGGATAATCAATTTAATCATTTACTTGTAAGATTACTGAATTAAATTGGGTGAGACTAAACTAGGCTGATTAATTGGTAGGATTAATCGTCTTGATAGGTTGGGCTTAACTAAAAGGTTGAGTTTGATCAATTAACTATTTGAACCAAATAGAAATCGAAACAAGTTGATTTGGGTTAACCAAATGGGCTTAGATCAAGTCTAACTAAACCGGTTTGACCTAGGTTCACAATAAAGTTAATTGGTCAATTAAAAATGGTTTGGACCAAGTTGTTATGTTTATTCGATTCGCTTATTAACTTGATTAAAGTAATCGACTAAGTTTTGATTGTTGAGTTCAATCAAGTTAATGAGTTGAATAAATAAAAAGGACCAAGGTTTAGACCTAGGTTTGAGATAGTAGATTTAATCAATTTGGTTGGATGAAAAGGGTTCATGGTTGAGTCCCAATGGGCTGGGCTCAAAATAGAGGATCAAGCTAGAGTCTAAATAAATAATTAAATAAAAAATAAGAAGGTAAGGGAGAAAAAGGTTGTGGGAGGAGGGATTCGAACTCAACCCCCTCAGCCATCATCAAAATACTTAAACCAATGGGACATGGCTAGCCACATAGTAAAGAGTTGGTGCTTTTAAAAGTTAAGGATAAGCCTGTCAAGTCCAATGGGTAGGTGGACCCATTTAGATGGACCCAATTGGATTGAAGTATTTAAACTCAATTAAAGTAGTCGTTAAGTTGACCATCAAACCTAGGTTGACCAAGTTAAAAGTTGAGGTTCAACTAGGGACAAGAAATTTTGGGAAATGGTCAGCAACCAAATATAAGGTCCCCGGGACCCGATAAAAAAAAAAACTATAACCTAAGGAGAGAGAGGGAATAATGCTTGTGCATTTAGAAAAGTAGAGTTTTATTAGGATTTGACAATAATAGAAACTCTATTACCAGATAACGACATGGTAAAACCATTTGGTAATGGATTTGAATTCTGAATATAAGTAGAGTTGGCTAAATGAGCCAACTCAGGGATCAACATTATTTTAGGTGGATCAAATTGGTCATACCCAAAAGATTTATTTTCTATCCATGGTGGTTTTGAGAAGAGTATAGAATATGAAATAATGCCATGGGGGTTATAAAGTTGAAAGGTTGGAATAATTGGATGTTGTCTTGAGGTTTATGAGGGAGGTTTAGAATGGGAAGGGTTGTAGAAGTTACACTTGTAAGGCCTATATAAGGCATGTAATCTTGAAGCTTGGCATAGAACAATAACATGTTTGAGAAAGTTTATGGGCAATTGGGAAACAAGAGGAGAGGTGAGAGGAAAGAAGAAAAGAGAAAAACTTGAGAGACTAGGATTTTTTGTTCTAAGGTGTGTTGAGCATTCTCTATGTTCATTGCCATTCTGACTATTTTCACCGTTGGATCGTGCTTATTTTTGGTGAGATTGCTCGGGACTCTTTATTCTTCATTTTGAACGGTGAAGATTAGTTTTGGTGGCCGGGAGAGTATGGTTCTGGGGTGTGAAACAGAACCAATCGCTGTTGGTTTCCTACACCGACAAGTTTCATCATCTACTTCAATCGGATAATCATTACTAGTCTGATCGAGCTGATTTTGGGTGTGCGAGGTGAAGACTTGTTCTGCTCCAATTTGAACGGTGAATATTTGGTTTGGACGGTCAGTTTGTCTTCAGTGTCTGTCGACATCTATACTCGGTGAGTTTCTTTAAATTAATGCGTCTCAACTGTGTGTGGTGATAAATGTGAGGATTCATGTATGCATGCATGCATGGGTAATAAGGATATATGGGGGACTAAGTGAGTAAAGAATTGGTCCAATGGTTGGAGTTTGACCTCCATGGGTGGTTTCATGAATTGAATTTATATACATGATCATGAGAAATGTAAAACCAATCTATCCCTATCTTCGAAGGTTCATGAAAGCATGGACATGAGTAACTTGAGGTTGCTTCTTTATGGGAATGATTTAAGGATTAGCATAGGTGTTGTTTGATAAGAGGGCTAGAGAACATGGTTATTGTTAAAGGGTTATACATGCAGATGTCAATAAATGGGTTAAGTTAATTAACTATAAACCCGAATTGGTTTAATAGCCCAGTAGTGAGATTAAAGAAAGTTGGGGTTTAGTCATGTTAGGTTTGATCAAAACCAAGGAGTTGGGTCCATTATGAAATCAAAATGACTTAACCATGACTAATTAAGTTTAATGGACCAAGATTGGTCAAGATGGAAACAAGGAAGGGCCTACAGTCTGGCTGTCCACTTTGAGGGACAGCTGAGTAGTTTGTGATTCCCCGATAGAGACATATAGTATACTGTTGGAAAGATAAGGAAAAGATCTTTCCAATGAGCTTTGGTTCAACTCAAACGGGTTTCGGGATTAAAAATTATGAGCAGTTCTTTGGGACTGTGCATTAACTTCAAAAATTTCACATTAATATTAATATCAATAGCCTACTTCGTGTTAGGGATGGTACTGAGTAGTGATTGTCATTACCAGATATTGACGTGGATGTGTAGGGAGGTGATTCCATGGAACACTAGACTCTGTGATTATAGGTAAGTGACTCTTGCCTAGCTCCTACCCATTTGGTCTTGCTGTTACCTGGTTTGGTATGTCCTTTATTGGTTTCGTGCTTATGCACATTGCTATGGTGCCTTGGTTATCTTTTGTTAATTCCCGGTATATATATATGTTTTGGTTTGATGCTTTCATACCGATTGGTTGGATATTGTATGAGTTTGCTTTTGGATGCTCACTGAGCATGCCACCGTAGACCGGGACATTATTGTGAGACTCGTGGTCGGAGTGTTTAGGTTGGGTGGTATGCGTTTGGATGAGTATGTATACTCATAGAGCATAGTTCCACCTGTGTCCGACACTTGACCATCGAGGCACGCGATACTTGTGTTGGTCGGGTTGGTGTGTGTCGGTTCAGTTCTTTCTTCCGCCCGGATTAGAGGAGCAGGTGAGCTCCGGTTTGAGACAGAACGTTCGGGGACAGGACACCCTGACGTTCCGGCATTCTATGCTAGAGGGGTGATACTCTGGTTGTCCTGCCCGTCAACGGGATTGATACGCTGGCCATGTCGACATGTGAGAGAGGTAGCGCTACCGAGGAGCAACAAGTCAATCGGCGGCGTGAATCTTTGTGTGTTCTTGTAGGGGGATGTTATTTGAGTTTCTTTAAGTTCCTTCTTGAGCCCGAGGGCTGCCATGGGACAGGAGTCGTACTATTGCTGATGGTTGTGGTTGACTCCTAGTGTTTTGATTGTGTGGGGTGTGGCACCGATTGTTTGGCTTCTACTGATGGATGTTTTTGATATCTCTATTTTGACCTATCCATTGTTGTCAGCTTTGGCTTCGTTGTGTTCTCTGCAGGATACTTACTGAGCTTTCTTTTTGGAAGCTCACGCACTTGCTTCCCTTCTTTTTCAAGTCCTGATGAGTAGGTGACTCGGACTACGACACTGTGAGAGGGGTTGGGCTGGCTTTGCTAAGGTGCGAGGACCTCAGGTTTTCTTGAGTGAGAGATTGTATTATTGTAGGACCCTTATAGGGCCTTGACCATATGTGGGGCATGTAAACTATTGATGCCAAAAATTGGTTCACCTCACGATTTGGTTGCTGTTGCCTCATGATCTGTTCTCAGCCTTTGACAAACGGTTGAAATTTATAATTGATGTGGACGCTTACGGATTGATGAGAATGCTCGGAATTGTCGTCTTTTGATTTCTAGTTACTTGGGTGAATCTGTAAAAAGGAGAGGGAAATGATCGGAATTGGGCCTTTCTGCCCGGATTTAACTCCGATGGTTAAGTCAGAAATCTTATGAGAAAGAAGAGGGCTTGGTAAACCTTTAGACTTCTTCGGCATAGGTTCGTTAATTGTTTAAGTTATGGATCCTGTTCTTATTATCATTGTTCTTCTTTTATAGAAAATGTGAAGGCGGTTTAAGAAATATCTGGAAAGTCGGTTGAGGAAATATCTCTTAAGGCAGTGAGAAAATATCTCTTTGAGGCGGTTGAGAAAATGTCTGCCTATTGTGTAGGTAGAAAATATCTGTCCACTGTAGAGGCAAGATCTACCTACTGTAGAGGCGTTAGGTATTTCCTTCCTTAGGCCGTGAGCACCTCATGAGATGGATTTCGGATAAGAAGGTTGCTATAATTCCGATCGGATTTGTTGGTAGGGTTGAAACCTCGCTTCCAATTACCGATCGGAATCGTGCTAGAAACAGTAGCAGAATGTTTAATATTAGGTGGTACTGCCACGTGGCCAGAGGGGTGTGGCCCCGCGTGGCCATTTGGGTAGGTGACACGTGTTTACCAAATATTTCCGTAACACAAGTCCCCTCCAAAGTGTACTTGTTCGAAACATCTAAGTGAAGAGTGAGCTAATCGCACATTTCGCTTGGTTCGAGAACAAGTATCTTCCCTAGTTGGCACGTCTATGTAGGTGTAGATATTTGTCTCTAGGATGATAAGGCACATGTACTTTTAATAGGTGATTAACACTTGTTGTGTTGTCTTTTCGTTGTTTTGAATCGAGGTAGATCTTTCTCCGGAGTTTTCGCCTATAGTGTCAATAGGTTTTCTATTTAAGAAGCTTGTATGGATAGTGTTCTTTATCTATTCTGTTCTTATCGTTGTACAATGGCTTTTCCTCAGCGTTATCTTTTTTCAAATTTTTCACTTTCACTCAATCTCCTCGTCATTTGCCAATTCCAGTTTCTTTTTGTGAACATCTAGTGGGCTTGAGGACTAGAGTCGTTCATTTGGTAAGTCTGAACGGCTACGTATGGCAGTCTCTTCTGGTTATTGACGAGGATACAGGTGAGATTTGTTTTGAGGAAGGGTGGGAAATCTTTCACGTTGATCATGATGTTGAGGCAGGGGATCTTCTAGTTATTACTTATGCAGGGGGTATGCGCTTCGAAGTTGAAATATTCGAAAGCGATTCCTGTCGCAAAGAAGTGGATCCCAATCTTCGCCCATGTGCTTTGCCGGGGTTTCCTAGCGATGATGAGGACAGCGACGGTTGTGGAAGTCCGTTCATCTCTTAAGAATCTTATCTGAGCGAGTCATCGGATGGATCTATCGACTAGGGGAATTCCGACTGGTACTAGCGTTTGTTATGGTTCGGGTCTAATGTAACCGTTTTTGTCATAAATAAATAAAGCATCGTTTTGTTCAAAAAGTCTTTGATTTCTTCAAGAAATAATCGTTGGTGATCCTATGTTGGGATGTGTGTTTTGTCTTTCATGGTATTAGCTCTATTTTTATTTTGTACAGTGTCTATTATTCCCTAGGGAGACACGTGTTTCTCACACTGTTTCGCATTAAAGGAAGAAGGTGTCGCGACGTGCGCGGCGTGCGCTTTGTCAACATCATGATGGGCGCGACTTCCCATGTGTGTGAGGCGGCGTTTGGAATGCTGATGTTTATGGTGGGATTTTGAATCGTTTAAGGAGAAATAATGATGGTTATTTGAATGGTCCGGATTTGGAGACTTTTGGTTCAACGGTCCGATTGGGATATTGTGTTGGAATCTAACGGCCAGGGTTTATCTTTCTTTCATATAACCAGGCGGAGAAGGTTTTTTTCGAGATAGCGTTTTCTTTTAAGACTTCTTCTTCTCCGGCGAGCTCTGTTCCTAAAGTTTCTGCGTTCTTTAACCCCTTTTTCTTCTAAGATAATGGCTAGTGATTATAGTGCATCTTCTTCCGCTAGTTCTTCTCATGAAACTTCTCATGAAACTACTACTTCCCAACCACTTTTGATTCCTTCTCCGTCCGAACCCATGGTCTCTGTCGCGATTCCAGGCGAGTCTAGGGATGTTCCGGTCCAGGGTTTGCGGATTCATCCTGCTTCTAGAGCGATGGGTAGGGGATCTGATACCTTCATAAGCCTTCTTGAGCAGAAGGATGTTGATAGCTTGGTAGAAAAGTACGAAATAGATCTTTCTTTGTTTGAGGTTAGGGCTCCATGTTTTGGAGAAAGGGCAAGTTCTCCTAGAGAGGGTGAGATAGCCATCTACCAAGATGCGCTGTTAGGTAGTCTTAGGATCCCTTTTTCTAACTTTGCCAAGGCTATTATGGAAGAATATCGTTTGTGTCCTTCACAATTAACTCCGAACTCTTGGAGATTGTTCAATGGCTTTGTCATTGTGTTTAACAATTATGGGGTAAATCCGACTGTTCGTTGGTTCCACATGTTATTTAGTTTACACCTAGAGTCTAATGCCGACTGGTATTACTTCTCGGCTCGTTCTGGGAGGAAGTTTCTAGGTAAAGTCCCCACTTTCATTAAAAGATGGAAAAGTAAATTTTTCTTTGTCAAAAGTAAATCCGAGTGGGATGTCCGAACCAAGTGGGAGGTTCCCCGAACGGATATCGCTTGTGAGGAGATGACAGAAGAAGAGGAAGTTCTCTTTATGTCAATGGCGGGGATTTCTAGAGTTTACATGGATACTTTCTTGACCCTGGAAAATCTCCTCAAATGTCATTTAATAGTAGCTACTGGTAGGATTTATTTATGCGTCTAACGTAGTTTAGTAGTGAGTCGCAGTACCTAACATGCTTCGGAATTTATCCTTGTAGGAAATCCGATGGAGGATGATGATTTGGATCTTGTTAGGGACATCTTGGCCTCTTTCGAAGGTGAAGTTCATCCGCCCTTGCCTCGTGGGCGAAAGAAGAAAGAAGTGACATTCAACAAAGGTGTTGAAACTTCTAAGGAAGAAAAGAAGAAGAGAAAAAGAAAAGACGTCACTTCTCTGAGGGAGAGGGTCAAAAGCGACCCCGCTGCAGGGTCCTCCAGGGAGAGGAGGATGAAGAGGAAGAATTCCGAGGATGTGTCGAGTCCAGGAATTACGGGAGAATAGGCGAATTCACCTCAGCAAGAGGTTCTCCCGGCTTTAGCGCTAATTTCGGAGGGCCCTATCTCTAGTCGGCCAGAGGATATTCTCCTTAGGGAGGTGAGAGTATACTTCTTCTTAATGTTATCTCTTGTTCCACTATGAATTTTTGACTTAGGTTTATTTTATAGGTGGAGGCAGGAGAAGCGGTTCTCCTGGACAAGCTAAGGGAGGTAGACTTAGTTCTAAAAGGACCGGCACCTCAAAGAAAGGAAGTGCCTTCAGAGGATATCCCTTTTCGGGACGCTGCGTCTGTGAAGAATGTTTTGATGGCCATGAGGCCCGAACCACTCGCTACCAAACTTCGAGAGGCTGGAAGGGAAGAGGCTACTCGCCAACTTTTCCGTTCGGCTATGATGGTAAAAGCTATACTTGTACTTCTTTTATTCCCTCGTTCAGTATTATCGCTTATAATTCATTTTTTTATCCTGTAGACCGCTCAATGGGCGGATCGAGTTAGCAATCTTTGTCAAGAAGACTTGACAAAGATGGAGGTGAGTAGGACAGAGATTGTCTAGCTAAGCTCTAGGGTTACAACCTTAGAGGAAAAAGAAAAGAATCATCTTGCCATTATTCACGCCCATGAGCAAGATAAGGCCGAGCGGCTTCAACAGTTGGCCGCTATGGAGAAAGAGAAGAATAATCTAGCGGCCAGACTTGTTAATTCCGAGGGCTCTCTTCGTACTGCTGGGGAGAACATCAAGAAACTACAAGATGAATCCGGCAGTTTAAAAGAGAAACTTAAAGTCGCTCAAGCTGAGCGAGTTGAAGCCCGATGGGAGCTAAAGTTGAAGATTGCTGAGCTTACTGCCGTGCAGACTGAGCTGGAGGAAGTTAAGGGGGAGCGTGACATGCTAAAGGAAGACCTAGCTTCTAGCCAAAAGGCTCCTAAATCCTACTAGCAAGAAATGAAAGATTTAAAAGAACGAGCGGATAACTTGGAGTAGGAGGTCACTCAGCTTAGGGCGCGAGCAAAAGAGAGGGCCACACGCATATACTCATTAATACAGTAGGTGGGTCATCATGTTCCACCTGCGGAAGTTTTAGCGATGGGGCTTGCTGGAGTCTTAAAGAAGTTTACGGAACTGAAAGAGCAGCAGATTATAAAGACTCCAGAGGCCCCCACTCCAGTCTCATCTGAACCTCCGATTCAGACTTCCTAGGAAGCAGCTAAACGCCAGGAGGGCCCTAGCTCTTAGGAATTTTTTGAAATGTTTTTGTGAAGATTTGAGTACTTTGAATGTAACTTCCACTTATATGAATGAAATACAAACCTCTATTTGGTGAAGATTTATTTTCGAGGCATGGTTATTTTTAACAATTTGAGAAATGCTTCACTAAGTCCTTCTTCTTTTTTCATTTGGCTTGTGCGAGTTCTTCGTTTCTTAGTCGTGGGACTTTGCTTTGCTGAATAAGATCCCTATCTTTTGTGAATGAGATTGTTGCCTCATATTTTGATCGGGATTTTTGCCCCATACTCTAGATGAGGATTGTTTCTTGTCCTTGTAGGATAATTTGTTTTTGCCTCATCTTATAAGGACGAGAGATTTTTTGTCTCATCTTTTGAGGATGGGATTTTTACCTCATCTTCATTTGGGAATTTCTGAATAGAAATTTAAGTTTTATTTCATGAAATATTTGCTACAGGGCTCACTGATAGTAGCGTCCCAGGTGTTCAGCATAAAACGGACGTTTGAGTGTTTTTCCCTCCATATTTACCAGATAATAATTGCTCGCTCGGACAATTTTCGGTATGACGTAAGGGCCTTCCCAATTAGGAGTTTGCTTCCCCGTTCGGCTTTTGTTTCCCTGGAATTCATTTTCTCTTAAAGCCTTGTTTGGATGGGCTTTTTTTTGCCCCAAAAGCGCTTCTAGAGTAAGTTAAGCGCTTCTGGGGCAAAATAACATGTTTGGATGAGCTTTTTCAGAAAAGCAGAAGCTGTAAAAAAACAGTTTTTTTCAGAAGCTAGTGATTTATAGCTTTTGAAAAAAGCTGTTCTGTAGAAGTTATTTTAAAAAGTGTCAATTACTAAAATACCCCTCTCAAACCTTTTCAAAGCTATGTCAATTACCAAAACACCCTTGATTATTATTATAATTATTTATTTCTATTTATTATTATTATTATAAAACTACTAAAGCATTAACATATCCAAACACAAAAATAACATAAGTGCTTAACTTACTCTAAGAAGCACTTTTTTCAGAAGTCCTTCTATCAAACTTAAAAAAAGCACTTTTTTCAAAAGCCAATCCAAACAAGCCCTAACACCAGAACACCGATTTGGAAAAAGACTCTTTTTACCCTTGTGTCGTAGAACCTTTTTACTCTTTGGCGATATATTGCTGCTTTTGTTTCTGCAGCTTCTCTTCTCTTTTCAAGTAGATCAAGTTCCGCTCGGAGATTCTTCTCATTTTCTTCTAATGAGAAAGTTTGTTGTGTCCGTAAGGTAGGCATTCCAATTTCTGCAGGGATGATTGCTTCTGCCCCATAAGTAAGAGAGAATGGAGTTTCCCCTGTGGGGGTTCTTGTAGTTGTTCGGTAAGCCCAAACAGCGCTCGGAATTTCTTCAACCCAATTAGTTCCATTTTTGGATACCCGGGTTTTAAGAGCTTGGAGTAAGGTATGATTCGTCACTTCTACTTGGCCGTTGGATTGAGGATGCGTTAAAGAAGTTAGTCTGGATTCAATTCCGAGTTCGGAACAAAAATTTTTGAAATCCTTGTTATCAAATTGTCGCCTATTATCAGAAATGAAGGCGACCAGAATTCCGAATCGACAGATAACCGCTCGCCATAAGAATCCTTTACAAACCTTCTCCGTGATCCTGGCCAAGGGCTTAACGTCTACCCATTTAGTGAATTAATCGATAGCAACTATCAGAAATTTCATTTGTCGAGTCGAAGTAGGAAATGGCCCTAGAAGATCAATTCCCCAAATTGCAAACGATCGAGGACTGATAATTAGCGTAAGGAGTGTTGGCGGTCGTCTTTGGATCTTGGAATGCCATTGGTAGGTATCACATTTTCGAGCGAACGCCACCGCATCTTGAGTTAATGTTGGCCAATAATAGCCTTGTCGCAGGACTTTGTAACTCACGGCCTTGCCTCCTATATGATCTCCTCCGATGCCTTCATGAATTTCTTGAAGGATGTAGTTGACTTCTGTGGGACGTAAGCATCGCAAAAAGGGGTGTGTATAAGACCGCTTGTATAGATGTTCGCCAATCATAGTGTACTGAGAGGCTTTATAAGAAATCCGTCTGGCTTCTGTCTTGTTGGATCACGCAGGTCCACCTTGCAGATAGTTTCTGATAGGATCAATCCAGCATGACTCTTCTTCTGCTGGAAGGTACTGTAGGTTGAAAGAGGGTTCTGTATCTCCGTTAGCTGCGGTGGCTCTCTTAGATAAAGCGTCTGCCTCTTTATTTTGTGCTCGATAGATTTTTTTCAATCTAGAAATGAGTGAAGCATGGAACTATTTTCTTCACTACTGCCTGGTATTTGACCATATTTTCCTCCTTTGTTTCAAAGCTGCCAGCGTATGGCCAACAACTAGCTGTGAGTCGGAATATACATGTAGATGCTGAATTCCGAGCCCCCGGGCAAAATGTAATCCTGCGATGAGGGCTTCATATTCGGCCTCGTTGTTAGTCGCTCGGAATTGGAACTTGAGAACTGTTGAAATTTTTCACTTAGAGGGAGAATAAAGGACGAAACCTACCCCTGGTTTTTCTTCTGTTGCTGATCCGTCGACATATAGAGACCATGGAGTAATGGAGCTCTCTTCTGGATTCTTTAACTGGATTATATCTTCGCTCATGGGAATGGTTAACTCCGCGATGAAATCTGCTAATACTTGGGCCTTGATCGCTGTTCGCGGCTTGTAAGTGAGATCAAACTCACCCAATTCTATTACCCACTTGGCTAGGCGTCCGGAATTTTTAGGTTTGTGAAGAACTTGTTTTAGGGGTTGGTCAGTCAGTACACTAATTTTGTGAGCTTGAAAATAAGGCCTCAATCTCCGTGCGGATGTGATAAGGGCGAAAGCTAGCTTTTCAAGTGGCAGATACCTTGACTCAGCGTCGTTAAGGATCTTGCTTGTATAATAAACAAGCTTCTGAATTCCCTTATCTTCTCTTAACAGGACTGCACTGACCGCTCAAGGAGCAGCGGCTAAATAGATATAGAGCTCTTCTCCTACTTGCGGCATGGCTAGGGCGATCGGAGATAATCTTTAAGTCCCTGGAAGGCTTTTTCACAGTCTTTTGTCCACTTCATTTTTGGTGCTTTACGCAAAGCTTGGAAGAGTGGGAGATTTTTCTCTCCGGCCTTAGAGATAAATCTTCCGAGAGCTGCTAGGCGTCCATTAAGCCGTTATACTTCTTTAAGGCTTTTGGATAATCCCATGTCAAGAATGGCTTTGATCTTTTCTGGATTTGCTTCTATTTCTCTTTGAGTCAGTATAAATCCTAGAAATTTTCCTGATCGGACACCAAATGCACACTTGTTCGGATTTAGGTGCATGTTATAAGTTCGAAGCGACTGAAAGGCTTCCTGTAGATCCAATAGATGATCTTCAGTTTTTCGACTCTTTACCAGGATGTCATCTACATAGGCTTCGACATTTTTGCTAATTTTCTCCATTAACACCGTACTTATGAGTCTTTGGAAAGTGGCTCCGGTATTCTTTAAACCAAACGGCATCACCTTATAGCAGTAAGTTCCCTTTCTAGTAATAAAGGACTTTTTTTCTTCGTCACCTTTGGCCATTCGGATTTGATTGTAGCCTGAGAAGGCATCTAAAAAACTGAACATTTTATGCTCTGCCGTAGAGTCAACCAAGTCATCAATTGAAGGTAGTGGAAACCAATCTTTCGGACAAGCTTTATTTAGGTCCGTAAAATCCACACACATTCTCCATTTTTTGGACGGCTTTTTAACCAGAACCACATTAGCCAACCAGTCTGGATAGTTTACCTCTCAGATAAATCCTGCCTTCAAAAGGGTTGATACTTCTTCTTCTGCTGACTTTACGCCTTTAAGGAAGTGAATTTCTCCTTTTACATTTTATGAGGTTTGAATGACTGATCTATGCTAAGGTGGTGTTCAATGACATCACGTTTTACGCCTGGCATGTCCTTTGAGGACCAAGCAAAAAGATCAGAATTCATCCTTAGTATTGCCATAAGATTCTTTTGTTGTACTGTTGTCAAATCCGCACCGATCCGCACGGTACGTTCCAATCTAGTTGTATCCAAAGGAATGATAAGCAACTCCTCCACTAGGGTTGGTCGGAGTTCTTTATCTTCTTGTTCTGCTATCTTGTTAACCAACATGGCCTCTGAAGCTCTTGTTTTGCCCTTATTTTGAGTTGTTCCTTTGAGAGTTGAGGCGTAACATTGTCGTGCCAAGGGTTGATCCCCTCTTACTTCTCCACTGCCACTCTCGGTCGGAAATTTTAGGAGAAGATGATAAGTAGAAATTATGGCTTTTAAGGCGTTGAGGGTTGGCCTACCAAGAATCACATTGTAACTTGATGCACAGCATATGACCAGAAAATTTGTTGTCACTGTTGATGATCTTGGCGAATTTCCTATCGTAACTGGTAAAGAGATCATTCCTTCTGGTTGTACTACTCCTCCAGAAAATCCCACTAAAGATGATTTTACGGGGAGTAAATTGTCCGCATCATACCTCATTCTTTCAAAGGCACTCCAAAAGAGTATGTCCACTGAACTTGCACTATCTATCAGGACTCTTTTCATTTGGAAGCTGGAGACCATGATAGCAATGACCAAGGCGTCGTCATGAGGATGGCGAACTCTGCTGACATCGTTATCATAAAAGATGATAGGAGCCATAGGCCGGGACCTTCTCTGTGAGACTCCTATCTCTTGTGCTACTCCTATCATTCGAGCATAGCATTTCCGAGAGGTGGAACTTTCACCACCACAACCAGGATCACCACTAATAAATCCGACCATCTCTCCTTTTTCTTCTTCAGGTTGTGAAGTTTCAGGTCTCCCTTGAATATCCAGGTTGATGTATTGCTCCAGTTGTCCCCTTCTAATGACATCTTCTATAGTGTTTATCAAATGAGTACACTTTTCTGTGTCATGTCCTCTAGCTTGATGAAACTTGCAATATCTATTACTATTCTTTTGTCGCTCTGGATTCTTTGCAGGCTCTGGCCATGTCAGGATTTTTTGATCCTGGATTTGCATAAGGATATGGCTTCTGGTTTGATTTAGTGGGGTGTGGTGATCATATCTGATTATCTTCCCTTCTTTTGGGGATTCTCTGGGCTGCAGCATGTGTCGCTGAGGACGTGTTGAAGATTCCATACCTCTATTTTCACTTTTACTACCCCTACGTGATCCTCCTTCCCTTCGGATTTCTGTGGGCCTCCTGTTGAAGCTCTTATGGTTTTTCCCTTTCTAGATTTCCGTAGGGATGCGTCGAGCCTCTTCATCCCAACCCGTATAAATTTCATCAGAATTGATATACTTTTGGGCGTGGATCATGAGGGCGGGGATGGTTTTTGGTGGATCCAAAGTGAGGGGAAAACGAAAGGGAGAGTCTAGCAAACCCTCCATCAAGAAGGTCACGGCCATTCGTGGAACAAGGTCCGCAACATTTGCCGCTTCATCTACGAAATGATTGAGATAGGTTTGGAGTGTTTCACCCCCTCGTTGCTTAACGCGCAGAAGGGTAGATGAGGTTTTCTTTTGCTTTGAATAATTGGCAAAATAAGCTAGAAAACGGTCAGCTAGAACTTGAAAAGAAGAAATTGTGCTAGATGGAAGATCAACAAACCAGTCTTGCTCTTTTCCCTCTAAGGTGGCGGGAAAAGCTCAGCACATACGGGCATCACTGATTCCAGAAAGCAGCATCTTTGATCGGAAAGACTTTAGGTGACCGGACGGATCAGTTTTGCCTTTATATGCAGTCATAGCAGGCGGTCGAAAACTGTCATGAACTTGCTCATCCAGTATTTTCTTGATAAAAGGAGACTTCTGGTTTCCTCGAGAGGGGCCCTGTTGTTGTGTTCTTCTGTCGACAGTTGGGACAGAGGGACTATTCCATTCTTTTCTTGTGGTAGCCTTCTCTCGGCGTCGAACGGAGGGAGGTTCCGAACTGGCAGAGAAGGCGGTCCTCTCTCTGGTTTCTCCATGGGTACGGGTCCTTGTCCTCCCTCTACTTGCTAATGAGGCTGTTGGTATATTTGGTGGAATTTGTGCGGGTAGGAGTGGTGGATGGGCCAAATTGTGAACGGCTTTAGCCAACTACTCTAATTGTTTTTGCATATTGAGATAAAATTATGGGATGGGTTCTGGAGGTAAGACGGGCGGATTTTCCAATGGATTCCCCCCATTCGCGGGGACTTCACCAGATATTTCGGCATTACCGGGCGCTCCTTGTTCTTGAATTCGTTTAGATTTTCTGGTAGTCATCATTTAGCTTTCCGTAAAGGGTCCCCACGGACGGCGCCAAACTGTTGATGCCAAAAACTGGTTCACCTCACGCTTTGGTTGCTCTTGCCTCGTGATCTGTTCTCAGCCTTTGACAAACGGTTGAAATTTATAATTGATGTGGACACTTACGGATTGATGAGGATGCTCAGAATTGTCGTCTTTTGATTTCTAGTTACTTGGGTGAATCTGTAAAAAGGAGAGGGAAGTGATCGGAATTGGGGCCCGGATTTGACTCCGATGGTTAAGTCAGAAATCCTGTGAGAAAGAAGAGGGCTTGGTAAACCTTTAGACTTTTTGGGCATAGGTTCGTTAATTGTTCAAGTTATGGATCCTGTTCTTATTGTCATTGTTCTTCTTTTATAGAAAATGTGAAGGCGGTTTAAGAAATATCTGGAAAGGCGGTTGAGGAAATATCTCTTATGGCTGTGAGAAAATATCTCTTTGAGGCGGTTGAGAAAATATCTGCCTATTGTGTAGGTAGAAAATATCTGTCCACTGTAGAGGCGTTAGGTATTTCCTTCCTTAGGCCGTGAGCACCTCATGAGATGGATTTCGGATAAGCGGTTGCTATAATTCCGATCGGATTTGTTGGTAGGGTTGAATCCTCGCTTCCAATTGCCGATCGGAATCGTGCTAGAAACAGTAGCAGAATGTTTAATATTAGGTGGTACTGCAACGTGGCCAGAGGGGTGTGGCCCCGCGTGGCCATTTGGGTAGGTGACACGTGTTTACCAAATATTTCCGTAACATAAACTCTTATTTATTTTCGTTGTGACTCTGATATTATCCGATTATTAAATTTTAGTTATTTGTTATCTGCTATGATTTCCTTAGGCCTTGTATCCGAGTGAGGTGCGCCTCTACTTGGGTACGGCCGGTCTGTGAGCGTGCCCGAGGTCCCGGGATTCGGGTCGGGGCGTGATAGTATATATTAAATTTTTTTGAGTTTTTGTACTGTTGGTGACAAATATTATTATCATTGTAATTATCTTTTTGAAGGAGGGAAGCAAGCATATTATGGAAACTCATGCCAATGATAGTGCCTAAGTTTGAACTGAGCAATGGATTTTATTTAGTTGTGGACAAGAAATGTGTTGGATTAAGGTAATGCTATATATATGGTGTATTTTCTTGTGGAGTGAATTTTTTTGGCTCTATTTGCCCACAAGATTGTTGGAGGCATGCTTTAGTAGTGAAATATTTTAATCATCATTGTTATTGTAGAGTGGATTTTCTTGGCTCTATTTGCAATTGTATTTGTACGTAATGATTTTACAAAGTTGTTCATCATTATTTTAATTTATACAGTCTCAACAGTTCTGATTACATTACAACTTGAAATCATTATTGTTTAATTTAAACTTGTTGTCTCTCATGTTTCAGCTATTATTATGAAAGAGGATCAAGTTGATGGTTTTCCGAGAGATGCACAAGTTTTGGATGATGATGAGTCAAGGAAATGCATGAATGGCAACATTGGTCTTATTGGAGCTGAAACCAGTTCATCCAAAAAAAAAAAAAAAAAAAGCAGAGAAAAAACTTGAGGCAAGAATCATGAAAAAATTTATCCATATACTTTTCCTTGAACAAATTTCTCCATAGGCTTTTGCTTGAACAATCTACTAATCTTCATAAGCTTTTGATTGAACAAATATCTTATTCTGATTTTCATGCCACAGTATTCTTCAAGCTGTTGGATCAAAATATTAGCAACAGATTCTGATTTTCATGTGGTATTCTTATAAGTTTTAGTATAGTGTAGTACTATTTCTAGTTAAATGATAGTAGAACCTTTGGTACTGTGCACTGGTAGAACAAGTTCTATAGTAGTATTTTTCTTTTACATATTGTTTTTTGGGAAATCAATTTTATAGTAGAACTCCTGTAGAACTAGTCGTCAGTCATGGTACTAGTAAGAATTGTACACTATACTGATAACAATACTAGTATATAGTTGATAGTACTGTGAAACTAAAGACTAATACTTGTTGAAATTGTAATGCTACTAGATTATTACAACTATGCAAATAGTAATAAGATGCCACTATACTAAGATTAGTATTAATATAGAACCAACAGAAGGATTAGACTATTCTAAGATTAACACTACCATAAAATCAGCCTAGGCAGCTGAGTTTATACTTTTACTTTTAATTTGCATTCCATGTATTGTGACTATTGGTTTATCTTCAAATGGATATGATTTATTCATTTTTATCACAAAAAATAAAATATATATTCGCATTTTTTTATTAGTGCCCCTGAGCAACTCCAATTGTGTGGGCCATATTATTTGTAGCTATCTATTGGTTATTGAAGTTTGTAAGATATAGCAAAAAAAATTTCAGTTTTGACTCTCACCTTGTGATCAATCTATTATATCATTGTGTGTTAATGCAGCCACAAGCTCCAAACACATGAAGTTGGTTGCACATGCAATGAATGAATGATCCAAACTAGTATTGTTTCTATTTTTTAAAAAAATATTCACTTGTTTGTGTTCACACACAAGACATGTACCTAATTATTTGTATGTATATTTATCATGATCAGCAAAGTTGATGAAGTTTGGTTCTGATTTTCATGTTAAGGAATTAACAGGTTCTGATTTTCATGCCACAATATTCCTGTTGTTAATTCAGCAACATATTTGTCAATAATTTTTTTTTGATTGACATTTGTTTGAAATTTTAATTGGATGACCTGCAGATAGGGCAACATATTCTTGAACCTGGTGGATCAAAATCTCATTGAGCAACAGATTCTGATATTCATGTCATAGTATTCCTTGCCAATGAATGCACAGAGGATAACTTCAGAGTTCAGAGTTTCTCGTTATAAGTTTTAACCAAGAGATGATCTGTGTCTGTAGATTTCATTTGTAAAGGAAACAAACAATTTTACCATTGGTGGCCTCAGTATTGTGTGCCAAATGCACATTTTTCTTGTAGGTGACTATCAAAATGGAGCTTGAATTTTCACAAATATCATGGGTTGTTCCCATTTGTACTCTTGTGATTGAAACAGTTCTTAAATAAATAAAACATATATTTAATTGAATTCTCTTTGATTCTTGTATGAAAATTTGTGAAGTTTTTTGTGCATTATTTTATATATGATAAATAGATTCAGGTTTGGAAAACATCTAGCACACATCCATGAGGTTTATAAACTCTATAATAGGACTTAGTTAACTCCTATGTATAATGAAAAGTAAACATATATAATAACTGTTGTTTGAATTATTTAAATTAAAATACTCCATTATTTAGTTTAAAATAAATGGGATTAGCTTAAACTATATCATTTCAAAAAAAAATAATTCAATTATATGACATAATTATAGGAATATAACATTATTGTATATAAGTATTTATCATTTTAAATTATATTAACTAATTTAATAAGAAATAATATAACAGGGGTAACATCACCACCCTCTCAGAAGTGGTAACCATAAACAACCATTTCCGTCAACCAAACACCCAGAAGTGTGAAACTCGGACTTGCATACCCCCCCTACTTTCGTAAATTAAACAACGGATGTGACTCTTCACTTCCGGGAACCAAACACTTCAAACTCCAACTTCCAGAAGGAACTCATAGTTCCATGAAAGTGTAACTTCTAGGCTTCCACCACTTCCGTATACTTCCAACAACCAAACACACCCCTAAAACTCCCGCATGAGTTTCCTCACCATCTTGCACTGTAATTCATGTTACATTAAGAACTCAGTGGCGTTTGTTTCACTGGTTTCATAGTTACATTGCAACTCAAGTTACAATGTAACTGTGAAATCAATGTTTAGTTGATGCAACTCAAAACTCAATATAAGTTAGAATACACCAATGGATGCCAAATACACCACTTCAGTTAAATCACATGCTATGCACGTGACATTACACAATGTGATAGCAAATACATTGTAACTTGGTGACCATAAGCACAACCCTAACTAATTAATTTAATAATTAAAGTTAAATTAGTTAAAAAATAATAATTAATTTAACAGTTATTTAAACTAATAATAAATTTGATAAACTAATTAAACTAATTAAAAGTTAAACTAATTTCATCAAATCTTAAAGTTAAACTAATTGATTTAATAATATAATTAAAAACTAAACTAATTAATAAAATACTTAAACTAATTTAATAATTTAATTAAACTAATTAAAAGTTAAACAAATTTCATTAAATCTTAAATTTAAACAAATTAATTTAATAATTAAAGTTAAACTAATTAATTTAATAACTAATTTAAACTAATAATAAAATTTATAAACTGATTAAACTAATTTCATCAAATCTTAAAGTTAAACTAATTAATATAATAATTAAAATAACATTAAAAAAAGTTGGTATATGAAGGGTGGGGTAAATATCACCATGTTGTGTTCACATCCCCCAAATACTTCAAACCAAACACATGTTTTCAAATTCAAGATTTACAAATCCCTTCAACCAGTTCCTATAATACAGTATTAGCGGTTACATGTAACCAAACACCAGATTTGACTGCAATGTATTTCAAAATCTATGTATTTCAAGTTATAGTGTAACTGCAAATCCACTGCATTTCCAGTTACATCTAACCAAACGCCCACATTACAATGTTTGTTATCTCCAATAAAGTTATGATTGAAATGCATAATTCCTCCATTTGGTATTAATAGGTTTAGTACATAAAGTAATGTCTATTCTTAATTCTGTCCTTGATTACTCTAGTTAGTAAAATTGGGTTTTATATAAAATTTTTACTTACCACCCCTTGAAAAATAACCAAATCACTTCTCAACCCTTCGTTTATCAATAAAACCCCATGACCCCCTTTTTTATTTTTATGATAAGGCTTACTAATAGGGCTCCTCTAACACTAGGGTTTAGAGTTCTCATAAAAAAAGGGTTCTCAAAAAAAAAAAGGTTGGACAGGAGGGAAATAATTAGTTTTTAAATGAGCAAATTTGAAATTTTACATATCTTATATTTTCACAACAATTGTGTAATCCGTTTCACACACCCCTGTGAATCACTTTCCCTGGTCAAAGCGAAAGTAATTACAAGTCATCCATTACTTTACATGGTTCATTTTAATACCAAACATGTGATAGTGATTCATGGACTTTACTTTCCCTCAAAGTCATTACTTTCCCAAATACCAAATGGGCCCATAGGGAAAGACCTTGCACTCGGGGTCGTTTGGTATGTGGGAAAGTTCGGTCCGTGAAACACTTTCACACGTTTGGTATAAAAATGAGTTATGGAAGGTAATGGTTTTCTTGTAATTATTTTCCCTTTGACCAGGGAAAGTGATTCACAAGGGTTGGGGGTGTGAAAAGGATTCCATCCATCATGGGTGTGAAAGTTTGGGAGATGTAAAATTCCAATTCTATCCATTTATAAAATAAAAATTCCCTCTCATGTCTTGTCTTACTTTTGAAAACACTAAACCTGTTTTATTCCTTTTAAGAAACATCAACGCTCCCTCATTCTTCTTTCTCTCCAAAACCCTAGCATTAGACAAGCCCTATGTTAGAAGTGGTGTCCATACAAAGCCATGATTTTGATTTTTTAGACATTATTTGGGAATCTTATTTTATGCATATATAAAGGTTTATTTTTTAAACTTATATTCACTGACATGAGATATCTAGTTGAGAACTAGCATGCGATGACTGGTTGTATGAGATACAAAAGGATCCAAAGGTGATTTTGTAGGACATTCAGACAATCACTTTAGGATAACTGTGGGAGAACTGAATAGCCATCTCCTAACACCTTGTAGATATTTGTATGAAAAAAAGGGATAATCATAATTTGATTATGATTTGATATATGAATTTGAAGTTTATCAAGATTCATCTCATAAAGATAATTATAAAAAATTTATTTTACTTTTGACTTTGGACCATTTTTGGTATGACTATTATTTATTTAAGATGTGACTTTTTTGTTATTACAACACTTAAATAAGCTCTTTGATGTTAACTTAATAGTCAAATATTTATCATTTTGTAGTCTTTTTTTCGTTGGGAGATAATGAGTTGAGCAACTCAGAAGCATTTTCTTGAAGTATAGATTATTATTTTGGGTTCGACAAGAGAGAAGCGTTTATTATGTGATTTGCAAAAATACAATGATTCAACTCCTATCAAAGGGTGATTAGATGCATTTAGAAAATCAATCATTTTGAGTTATATAAAACCCGATTTTACTAACTAGAGTAATCAAGGGCAAAATTGAGAATCAACATTACTTTGCATGGAAAGCCTATTGATACCAAGCGGAGGAATTAACTTTGCATGTATTTCAATTACAATTTTCATTGGATATACCAAATATTTATTGATAGTGTTATTAATAACGGGAGGAAGAATACATATTCCCTTAGCATCAAAGGGAGAACGATTGTGTTGACACCCCAGGAAGAAGCCCCTCCTGACTGGGTAATCAATACTATTAACCTACTTTCTATCTCCATGGTTTTAAGCGGGATCAAGCACGGAGATCTAGACCTATCAACATAGGTGCTCACTTCTGACGCTACTGTGAACTCGGGGATGAGTTCTTTCCAACCTGGGGTGATTGATGCAGCAGGCTCGAGTCAGATAGTGCCGAGTCGGAGGGTCAACATAAAGACCGCGAGTGATCATGGCAATTCAATGATTGGGGCGGTTTTGGCTGCAGTTCAGTGTTTTGTCTATATCTTTAGCCATAGGCGTCGAATTCACGAATTCAACCCCAACCCAATCTAGAAAGCTTGGGGTAAATTGTACCCATGGCCACAAAACTACTTGGGTTATAACGCTTAGGTCACAAAACTTTTTTTCATATCAGAAAAGCCATAAAACTTTGCTCCAGTTGCATGTAAAGCCAAAATAGGTGAATCTCCGGTGAATCAAACCCTAGATCCACTTCTCTTCACTATCTTTCTTTCTCCGGGTGTTAATGGCTTCTGGGAGTTCTTGGAGGATGTTCGATTTCGAGTCCAATGACATCCTCTGTTCCTATGATGACGTCGACGCTTAAGATCCATCCAACGGGAGACAATCCGATCAACGGAAGACGCTCAGCGGTGACTCGAGAAGGAGCAAAGTCGCCTCCGAGCATCAGTGCAGTAGCTATTCCATGCTGATCAATGAGGGGAGAAGGAGTTCGAGTCTCTCCGATGGGAGGTCCGCCAGGTGCTATATACGCTACGAGAACAGAGAGGATCCCCTGTGGTGGTGGCTTCTACACACACATCTTCTATTTCACCGCATACGCACCACTCCCCTTACTCCTCTGCTCGAGATCCACATGTCATTGTCCCTACACTAGTAGTCCCACCGGCAGCACCATGGAGCCCAGCACATGCTACCATTGTCATCTCCCCCTCTTGTTCCCATTGAGAGGGATTTTTAGGGTATGCATCACACTTATTTTTATTTTATTTAGTTATCAAGTGTTTTACCCTGCTACCATTTTGTACTTCTCCTTCCATTGTTGGTTGAGACTCCACATTTTATGATATATATTCCTGTGTTGCGATGATGCATTGCTTTTCTTTGATGATTGCAGAGTTAGTCCCCAACTTGTTGATGAATGTTCTATTTTCTCACTCAAGCAAGTGGACACTATCCCCCATTGAATTGGGGAAGTTTCAGTTTGCCCACTTTTTTTTTCCTATTTTACTATATTCTTGTCCATTACATGCTCTTTCTTTTTGCATTGAGGACAATGCAATTTTTAAGTGTGGGGATAGTGTCCTATGAATTCATTGCAAATCATCACATATATACATGTTTAATGTACACCGATGACGGCATGTTAAAATTTTAGTATTTAAATTTTGTTTCGCTCTTAGTTTACACAAATTGAGAAAAATTTTAAATTTTTCCTATGGAACATCTTGGACACTTAGAGAAAATCTTCATGACTATTATATACTCTCTAGTGACATTAGATAACCCATGATGGTGTTTCTTTGATTTAGATAGTTAAGTATTACTTTCAATGGCTCCAAGAGTTTTCGTAGCACTAGTTCAAAACTTCTAGCAATTGCAAGTAGAGTTGTGCATAATGAAAAGTCACTTATGAGCATAAGTGCATGTATGTTGAGTTGTAATCTTTTGAGTAGTAGGGTGTTCTGGTACCTAATCAACATGTTTATCCTTCAAAAAGAGAGATCTACACTCTATATTAATCTTGGATACTCCAAAAATTTGGATCCATTAAGGATGCCCTATCGGGAGTTATGTGAAAATAAAAGAGAAAATTTGAAAAATTGAAGAGAAAAGAATAAAAAGAAAGTTTACTTTTTCACAAAAAGGCAAGTTGTTGCTTACTTAAGCCTCAAGGAAACTCTATAGCACACTGAGGGTATGCTTGCAACTTTAAAACTCAGAAACATGATAAGTGGAGTGAAACTCTCATCTAGAGCAAATTTAAAATCACGCCTTGAGAGCAATCTAAGTCTGAGATGTTGAAATAGGAAAATGCAATTGTCAATGTTGAATCCTTTGAGTATAACAAAATACGAATGTTTTAGCCTAAGGGTAAACACTTATCATCTTTTTAATTTTTCTTTATTTGTTCGCTTGAGGAAAGCAAATGCTTAAGTGTGGGGATATTTGTAATAAGCGTTCAATTGATCATATTTTTATATAAATACATTGTACATTATTCATGTGATTTTGAGTAATTCTTTCCCATTGATACTTAATTTGTGTTAATTCTCATTTTTAGAGCACAAGAGAGCTTCAAGAGCAAAACAAAAGAAAAACATATCAAATTGAAGCTTTCAGCAATATTACTAAAGTCATACAGGCAGTCTTACTACCATAAGCGCCCGTATGATGAAGATACGGGTGCACTCACCATCGTATCCTGAGCTGTGTGTCCTAGGGATGAAGTATACGAGCATGCATATGGCTGTAAGAGAGGAATTATGTGGCGCGCCGAGACTTGAGAGTTAACCCAGTTTTATGCTAATCTGTGTCCAAACCTAACTTATTGGGTTACTAATCATCTACATTGAGTTGACCCCTATAAATAGCCGATTTAGGGTTTAGGGAAGGGGATTTTGGATCTTGAACATCATCATCCTCTTGGAGGCTCCCTCCCTTCTATCCATCTTGGAAATTAGGGTACATCGAAGATCTTGGTGCAAAGGTTGGAAGGCAAGCATTGAAGGGACATCATCAACGGTCATAGCCAACGGTGGAGGGAAGAGTGTTTTTCATTATGATTTTCATCTTCTCATCTTTGATAGTATTGGATTTGTGTTCCCCTTCTATTGGGAACCAACTTGTTAGATACTTGGGTATGATAAACCTCCGGATTTATGCTTAATATTTCTTGTATAGATTTCTATATTTGTACGAGTAATTTAATATTTGAGAACCTATTGAATGTTGTGTATGTATTGATGCTTTACGTTGCGACAACTCTAAATCTGAATCTAGGTCTATAGAAGGTGTAGACGATAACACGCCCTCTATATAACTTAGATCTATTTTAATAGGTGCGAGTCATGAAGAGTACGAGAGATCAGGTGTTTAGTAGAGGACTATATAAAATAGATTATTCCCATAACTCTTCCAAGATTATTTATTCCCAAGAACTACTCACAAGCGTAGATTAGTAACTCGTCTTGAAAGAAGGGGCAAAAGCGTTGTAGGGATTATTGGTTCATATATCTTATTCATGAATATGAAATCCATACTTGCCCCAATTTATAAATATCCGAAAGGATTCAATGCTCGAGTATCTCCCTTCTTTGATTGTTTGGCATCATAATTTTCTTCAAGTGTTCTTAAGGCAATTTCCCTTTTAGTAATTAGATTAGAAAATCATCAACCTTTGGATAGACTAGGTAGCAGATAATTTGATAGGATTAGTGGTCAAGGTCCTTGTGGGTTCGACATCCGACTTTCACAAGTCCACTTTATTACTTGATACGACTCATGCACTTGCAGTATAAGCATAACACACGCATATCAAGTTTTTGGCGCAGTTGCCGGGGACCTTTAGGTCACTAAGAATACGAAGAGTTTGATAGTTAGTCCTAGTTTTAGTTTTTTCTTAATTGCTTTTTAATATTTTATTTTATTCATTTCATTTGCTTACTCCCACCATCCCTACTACTAATTCTTGTTCTCTCTTGTTTGTACGAGGATTTGGTGCTTTACCGTAGCAAATCTAGACGGTTTGGTGGAAGGCGATAGTGAGATTGAGCGCACTTTGCACTGAAGACTTAGAGGAGCACAAGGCGCACCTCTAGAGACAACTCTGGGACCCTCTTCAGAGTCCGACAACATCCTCCCCACCGAGGTAAGTATCGAACCAAGGGAATTTCAAATTATGGCATAAAGAAGGTAGACCTTCTTCGAATATGAAAGATCGAAGTACACCGAAGAAGAATTCAGCGTTCAACTACCTCATGTTGCAAACAACTTGAAAATCATGGCGAGCACCGTCCAAATAATTCAAAATCAAGCCCAAATAATTCAAAATCAAGCCCAATTCGGCGCATGCTCTGGTGAGGATCCTCACCTACATCTGGCGCGCTTCTTTTAAATCTGCAACATGTTTAAGATTAATGGAGTTTCCAATGACGCTATTCGCTTGAGGTTATTTCCACTCAATTTAAGGGATTCAGCGTACCGTTGGTTTACCTCACTCCCCGCGGGGAGTATAAGAACTTGGAGGGATATACTAGATAAATCCTCGGTAGATATTTCCCCCTAAGTAAGGCAACACAAATTAGACAAGAGATTTCATCGTTCAAGCAAGGTGAAATCGAATTACTGTTCGACGCTTATGAATAATTTAAGGATTTAATTAGGCGTTTCCCACATCATGGCATGGAACCGTGGGCAAAACTCCACACGCTCTATAATGGGCTGAACAATAGCACTAGACAATTAGTTAATGCCGCAGCTTGTGGATCTTTAGGAAAAAAATACCTCGAGGACACCGAGCAACTACTAGAAGATTTGGCGAACTGTAAATCAGCGTGGGCATCTAGGGAAAGGCAACCTATTAAAGTTGGGTTTAACTCAATTAATTGAGATCCCGTCCTAATTTACATAAGGAGGATCTTCAAGTTCAGTTGCAGCCATTTTCATGCAGTACTTGTGGGGGAGGACTTGATTCATCACAATGCCCCATAGCAAGCGTGGAAGTGGCCCTCAAGGATGAAGTTCAATATATGGGCAATCAAAGACCCCAAGGGATACAATTTTGACCTTATATGCCTAATTGGAGTCATCTAGGATTATCCTATGGCAATATCCAAGGATCAGCAATCCCTCTGAGATTCAACTCCTTAGCTCCAAAACCTCCACAACCCATACAAAACCTTGAGGATGTTTTAGCTAAGTTCATGATTGCCATAAATTCAAAATTTGAATCGGTAGATACTATAATGTGGAACATGCAAGCGAGCATTCAGAGTCTATCAAACCAAATTGGAAAATTATCTTGAATTTTATCAGAAAGGCCGTAAGAAAGCCTACCGAGCAACCCCGAGGAAAACCCCCGTGGGGATTTAAAGGCAATCTTGCTCAGAAATTGGAAGGAAGTAGAGATGTTGGTAAAAAAGACAAGGTAACCACCCAGGTAGATCATGGCTGGTGAGCACCAAGTAAAAGATAAGGGAATAGAGACTACACCTGTCTCTAAATACTAACCTAGAGTTCTCTATCCTGAGAGATTGAAGAAAATAAAGGATGATACACATTTCATGAAATTCGTGGAGACGATCAAGCAACTGCATGTGAGCTTACCTCTTGTTGATGTATTTCCCAAATGCCTAAATATGCAAAGTACATGAAGAAGCTACTAACTGACGAGAGGAAATTAGAGGAAGTTACTGCAGTAACTATGAACTCTCAATGCTCATCAATACTCCAAACCTACTTACCTAGAAAGTTAAAGGACCCAGGAAGCTTGGTAATCCCTTGTGTTATTGGGGATGGTATGGAGGAAAGTGATTTGTCAGATTCGGGTGCTAGTATCAATGTGATGCCGTACAAGCTATTCATGAAGCAAGGCCTAAGAGAGCTCGAAACCACAAAAAAGACCATTCAACTCGACGATCGATCAGTGAAGAAACCACGAGGAATGGCATTAGATGTATTAGTAAGGGTGGATAAGATTGTGTTTCCTGCTGACTTTGTCTTCTTGGACATTGATGATGATGTTGAGGTACCCATCATCCTAGAAAGACCATTTTAGCTATTGCAAAAGCCCTACATGACCACGCTGAAGGTAAGATGTCCTTAAGAGTAGGCGATCACATAGTTGAATTACAGCTTCCTTCAGCCATGCGACACACACATGATCATGACGATACAAGTTACATTATTAATAATCTTGAACTTATATCCGAGTGCTCTTTTCAAGAAGTGTTGCAAACAGATCCACTTTAAGAGTATTTAGGATAGCTGGATGATGAAAAAGAATACCTTTTGGAGAGTGACCTTGGCCCTTCAAGGGAGAGTAAGCGAGGGCAAACAAAGAAGAAAGATAAGGGGTCACAAAAATTATTTCTCCAACTATTATTTTTGAAGGAAAAAGATAAGGAGAAGAGTAATGAAGAAACCCCATCCCATAGTAAGGCAAGAAATTCATCACTTGCCCGCATCACTGAATCTTCCATATACTCTAGTTTAGGGTTCTCCTTGTTTGGAAATTGTTTTAAGGGGAAATTCCATGGGGGGATTCATGTATTCCATCCACCATAAACAGTAACAATTAATATCAAGCTAGTGACATTAAAAAAGTGCTTCTTGGGAGGCAACCCGAGTTTCAAAACATTCTCTCTTCATAGGGCTCCATAGTTTAGTTTTGAATAGTTAGTTGTCATTTCGAAATAATTGATCGATCCCCTAAATCTCTCATAAATAATCCATCTGGAGCCAATTGGTCACATCTCGGAGTGTAGAAGAATGAAGGAAGGATATCAAGAGAAATTAGAATGGAACAACAAAGAGGTTGATCATATTGAACAACCCAGACAAAGATACGGGCAAGGATACGACCGTAAGTGCCCGTATGATCATTATTGCAATATCGCTATTAGACGTATACGCCCGTGTGCCACGTGAAAAGACGCAAAAAAGGGGCGCGACAATTCATTTCCTTTTTATAGGGGCTGCGCACATAATCTTGTCACATCCATCTCTTTTGAGTGTTGGCCCCTCCTCGCCTCTTCTTCTTCTCCCCGCATCCCTGTCAGATCGCTCAAGAATCTAGGCAAACTCAAGGTAAAACCCCCTCTGATTTCTTTTACCAACTTCTTTTAGGGTTTTAGGTATTACCTAAGACTGATTCATGACAATTTTGAGTTCATTTCAAGCACACTCATAAATCGATGCATTTTTACATGCCTTGTTCAAAATTTCCCCCTTTCTCTCTTGCATTTTGCACACTCTATGCCATTACACGACCATAACCATAGCTGTAAGCTCCGTGCACTGCATACGGGAAAGCTCACCGCCATAAGCGCCCGTATGATAGCCATACAGGCATGCACATGCCCATGAGTTTGCTTGTACCCTTTCGTGTATTTGGAATTCTACTCTAGGGCATTGCCTCGACATAAACACTAATCTTCAATTAGAGATATGGCCAGCACAAAACAAGTAGGAAGAAAAAGTGAGAAGAGAAAGAGGATCGAGCAACCTTCCTATTCTTCAGAACCGGTATTCTTTCAGGAGCGCTATCAGGTGCGCTACTTCATTCTTTCCCAGAAGGTATTCAGTCTAACTTGATGCATAGATTGGACTGTACTCCGAGAGCTAAGGATCAAGGAGGAGGTCCGGAGCCTGATTATGCTCGACTGATGGGATAGAGCATTCAGCATTATAAGCTGGTTTACTATGACATAGCATTAGAGGTCCTCAGTAGCTTAGAGGTCGATAGGAGCCATTTTATTGTCTGGACCCTAAAAGCGATCCTTTTCTAAGTTCATGGGGTACTGCGTCAGCTTAGCATCACCGACTTCTCTATACACCTTGGATTATACGATGGAGCTTTCACAAAGGAGGACGAGTACCGGGAGCTGGCCGTCAATGTCCCCACGGACACTTCTTTCTCATGATATTGTGCCATGGTCTCCCGAGCGGCGATATCTGAGCTAAAGAAGGCATCCCGAATCTCCGATCCGCTACATAGGTACATTCAGGCTCTCACGAGTAGGTCAATTGGAGGGAGGGACGACAGCACCGGCCACGTCATCGCCCCTGACCTCTTAGTGCTCTATTGCATGATCGAGCAAGTCCCGATCCAGACTAGGCACTTCATCGCTGACTACATTGCCCATCACAGGTCGTTGAGGAAGCTAAAGCTGACTCATGATCGTCCTTATATCATTCATCTTTTGTGCAACATGGATCTCCTCACCCCTGAATACACCGGATCCGCGTTATGCAGCCCCTCAGTTTCTCGACCCTTGAACCGATCGGGTTAGTCATCCACACACCACCGGGGCATGCTTTTCATGGACGTTTATGCCCCGCAGACCCATCAGCTGGCGAGGAGGAGCCCCCAGCTCCAGCACTATTCTCCCTAGAGGGACCATCCTCCACTGCTCCTCCTTGACACACCAGCCAGAGCCATACCCAAATTTTTCTATTGATCAAGGCGATCTAGGTCGGGCAGCAGACAATACTTCAGGATCTTACTCGCCTCGGCGACGCTCAGCAGAAACTCAAGGAGGAGCAGAGTCGCCTCCAAGCATTAGTGTAGTAGCTATCCCGTACCGATCAACGGGCGGAGGAGCAGTTTGAGTCGCTCTGATGGGAGGTCACCCAGGTGCTATATGTGCTGCGAGAGTAGAGGGGATCCCCTATGGAGGTTGCTTCTATACATACATCTTCTATTTCATCGCATGCGCACCACTCCTCTTACTCCTCTGCTCAAGACCCACAGGTCGTCGCCCTAGTACGAGCAGTCCCACCAGCAGCGTCAGGGAGCCCAACACATGCTACCCCTGTCGTCTATCCCTCTAGTTTCTATTGAGAGGGATTTTTAGGATATGCATCACACTTGTTTTTATTTTATTTACTTAGCAAGGGTTTTACCTTTCTACCATTTTGTACTTCTCCTTCTATTGTCGGTTGAGACTCCACTTTTTATGATATATATTCCTATATTGGGATGATGCTTTGCTTTTCTTTGATGCTTGCAGAGTTAGTCCCCAACTTGTGGATAAATGTTCTATTTTCTCACTCAAGCAAGTGGATACAATCCCCCATTAAATCGGGGAAGTTTCAGCTTGCACTTTTTTTTCTTCCTATTTACTACGTTCTTGTCCATCACATCCTCTATCTCTTTGCATTGAGGACAATGCAATTTTTAAGTATGGGGATGGGTACATATATACATGTTTAATATACACCGATGACGATATATTAAAATTTTTGATTTAAATTTAGTTTCGCTCTTAGTTTAATCAATTGAGGAAAATTTTAAATTTTTCCTATGGACATCTTGGACACTTAGAGGTAATCTTCATGACTATTATAAGCTCTCTAGTGACATTAGATAACCCATAATCTTGTTTCTTTGATTTCGATTGTTAAGTATTACTTTCAATGGCTCTAAGAGTTTTCATGGCACTAGTTCAAAACTTCTAGCCCTTGGAAGTAGAGTTGTGCATAATGAATAAATTCATGTATATAGAGAATTTGAAAATAAGGACTAAGATAGTGCTCCTCTACTCATGGTGATGAAGTAATCTTGGGCTCCTAATCAGAGTGTCTCTCAAGCTGAAAAGTCACTTATGAGCATGAGCACGTGTATGTTGAATTGTAATATTTTGAGTAGTTGGGTGTTCTGGTGCCTAATCCGCATGTTCATCGTTCAAAAAGATAGATCTATACTCTATGTTAATCTTGGATCCTTCGGAAAGTCGGATCCATTAGGGATGTCGTACCGGGAGTTATGTGAAAAGAAAAGAGAAGATTTGAAAAATTGAAGTAAAAAGAACAAAAAGAAAGTTTACTTTTTCTTAAAGGGCTAGTTGTTGCGTACTTAAGGCCTTAAGGAACCTCTAGAGCCCACTCTGGGTATGCTTGCCACATTAAAACGAAGAAACATGGTAAATAGAGTGAAACTCTCATCTAGAGCAAATTTAAAATCATGTCTTGAGGGTAATCTAAGTCTTAGATGTTGAAATAGGAAAATGCACCTGTCAATGGTGACTCTTTTGAGAACAACAAAATGCGAATGCTTTAGCCCGAGGGTGAATGCTTATAATCTTTTTAATTTTACTTTATTTTTTCGCTTGAGGACAAGCAAATGCTTAAGTGTGAGGATATTTGTGATAAGCGTTTAATTGATCATATTTTTATATCAATTCACTGTACATTATTCATATGATTTTGACTACTTATTGCCTATTGATACTTAATTTATGTTAATTCTTATTTCAGGGCACTAGAGAGCTTCGAGAGCAAAACAAAAGAAAAACAGATCAAATAGAAGCTTTCAGCAGCATTACTGAAGTCATACGGGTAGTCTTACGGCCGTAAGCACTCGTATAATGAAGATACAGGTGCGCTCACGGCCGTATCTTGAGCCGTGTGACCATGGGAAGAAGCATACGGGCATATATAAGGACGTGAGAGAGCTCGTATGCCGTGCATCCAGACATGAGAGTTAACCCAGTTTTATGCTAATTTGAGTCCAAACCTAACTTATTGGGTTACTAATCATCAACATTGAGTTGACCCCTATAAATAGCCGATTTAGGGTTTAAAGAAGGGGCTTTTGGATCTTGAACATCATCATCCTCTTGGAGGCTTCCTACCTTCTCTCCATCTTGGAGATTAGGGTAAATTGAAGATCTTGGTGCAAAGGGAGGAAGGCAAGAATTGAAGGGACACCGTCAACGGTCATCGCCAATGGTCATCGCCAACGGTGGAGGGAAGAGTGTTTTTCATTATGATTTTCATATTCTCCTCTTTGATTGTATTTGATTTGTGTTCCCCTTCTCTGAGGAACTAACTTGTTAGATACTTGGGTATGATGAACCTCCGGATTTATGCTTAATCTTGCTTGTATGGATTTCTATATTTGAATGAGTATTATAGTATTTGAGAGCCTATTGAATGTTGGGTATGTATTGATGCTTTATATCGCGACAACTCTAAATATCAATCTAGATCTATAGAAGGTATAGACGATAACGCTCCCTCTAATAGGTGCAAGTTATTAAAATGCCGAGAGATTGGGTGTTTACGAGAGAGACTCTGTAAAATGGATTATTCCCATAACTCTTCCAAGATTATGTGTTCCCTAGAACTACTCATGAGCGTAGATTAGTAACTCGCTTTGGAAGAGAGTGTGAAAGCGTTGTAGGAATTCTTGGTAAATACCTTATATTCATCAATATAAAATCCATACTTGTCCCTATTTATAAATATCCGGAGGGGATTTAATGCCCAAGTATCTCCCTTCTTTGATTGTGTGTCATCATAATTTTCTTCAAGTGTTCGTAAGCCAATTTCCCTTTTAGTAATTAGATTAGAAAATTATAAACCTTTGGATAGACTAGGTAGCAGATAATTAGATAGGATTAGTGGTCAAGGTCCTTATGGATTCGACATCCGACTTTCACAAGTCCACTTTATTATTTGATACGACCCGTGCACTTGCGGTATAAGCGTAACACACGTATATCACTCCCTTTATACCATGTTAGTTGTCATCAGGCGGGTAGTAGTGGGGTGTCCTCTCTGGCACAAGGACAAGTGGAATCATTCTAAGGTGCTCTTGTTGAACCATTGATCATTGGCCTCCTTCATATAGGCATGCGTCTCTACCCATACAGGGTCGTCTCCGACACAGGCAGACGTCCCCTTGTAGGCGAGTTGTGGGAGAATCTCTACCTGTCCTTCCAAGTGGGGGATGGCTCGATAGTGTGGTCTCATTACCCTTGGCTAGCTAGATCATGCCACATGTAATTTTTTTTTTGGTTTTACAGTAATTGGTATTATAAAAAAAATATTTTTTGGCTTCTGGATCCAATTTCCGCAAAAATTAAGGATGAGTGATGGTGGGTCAAGTGGCCCTTCATATAAGGATTTAGGTGTTAGGGTTTCTTTAGAAAATCAAAAGCATGTATGATATACATGACGTAGAGGAAATTTAAAATTTTCAAAACCTTAGCCTAATCGGATCTCCATATGTTTATCAAAACACAAGCAAACAAGGTTGAAGAGCGTATACCTTTTGATGTCTATGCCGAATTCCTTTTTTGAATTGAAGGGGATGTTGCGTCAACCACAGTAGCCCACAGACTTAGTGCCTCTAACGGTGATCCACGTGAAGATCCCAAGAAGCAACCTCAAAGGTGACTGGGCGATCTTCCACTCAAGGTGCTTTCTATGGTAGAAGTGCTTGGGAGGATTTTTGGTGAGAAGAGAAAAATAATTGATCTCTATCAATTGATAAGTAGTGACTATATCTTGTGATCTGGAATATCATATAAATTATAGGCGTCGCAAATCAGATTAGGGTTTCGTTTCGGATTGGGCCTTTGATTGAAGCCCAAATCAAATTTGGCTTAAAATCTAATTTGCCTTATAATCAAATTTGACTAATAATCAAATTTGGTTTACAATCAATTTTGACTTATAATCAAATTTGGCTTTCAATCAATTTTTGCTTATAATCAAATTTGGTTTTCAATTAATTTTGGCTTACAATCAAATTTGGCTTCCAATATTTCTCTTCCCTCTAATTCTCTTGTTCAAGGATCCATTCCCTGAAACCTGTTTTACAACTCGTGGATATCTTTTATGCATGTGACCCATTAGATTCCCGATTATGGTTGTCATTCATTATCAACCATTAATTATGAATAGATCATGAGTGGCATCTAGCAATACATCCTGACCCCCAATTAACTCGAAAATCAGGTGGTTTGACTTGGAACCCTTAAGCAGCCAATGTTATTGTACAATTCATCTTTTACCATCTTATACCAATTGGTTCTGAGTATGGCCTATGTGTCAACTCCCACTGGGCTGATATGTCACACCAAGCCCAAGTATTACTTCCTCAATCTATGGGATTTATTACTCAAAACTTATGTCATCGAAGACCATCTTCATGACAAGTTACTTTGACTAGGGCTTCTGGAGTAATGATCCAACAAGTGGCCATGGGTATACTCTCCTTCTATCATGAGTCGTAAATCCTCTATTGGTTACCCAAATACCTTCAACTTCAAAGTTGTACCTAATCACCACCCTGTGAGTAACCTTTGAAGGGAAACGTAAGAATGACGTCAAAGTACACGATCCATATCCAAGGTAACTTGTGTACCTCAAGTCTAAGGATATATGCACCATTGGTGCAATGAGATCTTCACTAACTTTTTAATAGGATAACCATGTGAAGATTCATGACAGGGCATCCAATGAACTTGTGACCCTTATCAAGCATCCACATGTTCACGAAAAACATCTCTATGCTTACAGCTTGTGAGAACTATTGCTTGATTGGATCAAAGAGCATAACATGTGCTAGTCTTTCTAGATCAATGATGTCCTGTTGCATTGATCGTTCGACTAGGAATATTTAGAAACGTATATAATTACACATGATAGGAATCCAACATTATGGTTTTTATCATAATTTCATTAGGCTATGTGTTGTATCATAAATTTTATTAATTAGATTTAAGATCTTGTATCATATTTATAGTAGTGAACATTTAAATAATGAAGAAGCCTTTAATTAAATAAATAAATTTGAATATAAAGTTCCAAAGGTGATTGTCTTTAGAGCACCTCTTCAATATTTAGTATGTGGAAATATCCAATTACTTAATTCTTCACACTATGTTAATAAACTTTAAAGGCAGAACGTGCCAGTGTAACATTGGTTTAACCGTCCTGACTTGCTACATTCCAAAGTAGACATTTGCTCCTCCATTCTCCCACAACTGACGTTAACAAAGCCTCATGATCAGCATTGTATTGATGGACACGTGGCATTTTAAGCTTTGTTGTCCAGTCCGAAAAGCATGCTCCCAAGCTCATCGTCACTCTTCTCTACTAATTTGTGTGTGTGTGTGTGTGTGTGTGTGTGTGAGAGAGAGAGAGAGAGAGAGAGAGAGGAGGATGTTAGTGTTTGGGTTGTGGCGATGTATCCTGATCCTCGTCCCCATAGTCGTAACTCAGATGGCCATCGTCTATGTGTGTTTTCAAAGCCCTTCAGTATAAACTACGATCACCGTGCGCTCATCCTTGGTTGCCTGCACCGCATGCTCATCTCAACCCGTATTCACTACCCCTGTGCCACCCCGGAGGTATGCCTACTTTCTTTGCTTTTTGTTTGGTATTTAGTGTTTCTTGTGAGTTTTGGAAGCATGGAAATCAATTATACGATAATATAACATCATTTAACTTAATTTGCATAATTTATCTTGCTTCCTAGCGCTCTAAAATCAGATAAATTACAAAAATCCCGCTTTATGTTCAATATCCCTCCTTTGGCTCTGGTGTTATTTGATTGTCTTAGTTCACATTTAAATGAAATTTTAGCAACCCTAGTTAAATTTTTATATCATTTTGAGTGTCTCCAGTTCTTATGTATTTCAGCTTTTAGATATGGCCATGTTTAATTACTAAGAGCAAGGAAGTTGGGGCATATGTGATAGAGACGTATGTGCTTTGGAGCGGTCATGAGCCAAGTAGCGGTCAGGTATTGTTATTTATTTGTTGTTATTCGGTTGTCCTCCACATGGCGATTCCCTTGCAGTGGCGTTTGATTCTCTCGATAGACACCAAACAAGAAAAGATTGAAAATCAAATGAATTACTAATGATATTAGAATATTTACAATTTGAGAGGTAAGGCAATCTCTCCCAAGAAGTAAACTAAACCTAAATTAATTAAAAAACTCAGCCGTCTAATAATTTAACCCCTAATAACATATTTATAGTAAAACCCTAATAAACTAAAATTACCAAACTACCCTTAACATAACTTATTACTCACGGGCCTAATATTGCCACACGAGAATCTGTTTCTCATACGTGCCAGAATACTTCCCTCTTTGTGACGCCGGGCAGGGTAGTGATTAACCTGCGAGCGGTGGTAAACATGGGGGATTGATAGAAGAGCAAGAAAAAAGGGAGGGCAAACAGAGAAGAAAAGTCTCTGAAACTTTAAATGGAAAATAACTCAATAATTAATGAATAAAAGTCAACCCACAAGCCGGGTTTAAATAGCTAAAAGAAACTATCCTAGATAATCTAGAAACTCTATCTTCTTATTCAAATTTGCCCAAATCGGTAAATTTTGGTCTAATAGAAAAACTTATCTAATTCGAAAATAACTAAACAAAACAGATAACTGCTAAAAATCCGAGTTCAAATGGGATTTATATCCTATCCTAAATTAGCATACGAAGTATTGCCAAAAAGGAAAAAAAACACCGAGAAACGAAGAAACGACGGGGAAAATAGTGGAATTTGAGGGTAAAGGAAGGGTCCATTGAGCAAAGCTGGATGGATCCCATGTGCGCATCGAGACGAGCTTTCTGAATTGGGGTTAAGCGCGCAAATCCGATATCGGTAGCCAATGTTATGGCCAAAATACCGAAACGTGTCCAAAGTGCTCCCCAATTCCGAACTTGACTCGATCACCTTCCGCCTTTACGTCGGTCCGCCAAGTCATGGTATGCCAAAGCTCTCATGGTGCAATCAGACAGCTCGGCATAGTTTGACTCGGGCTCTCCTGCATCACTTTGCTACTTTCTCCCTGGAGCCACACGGCTTCACTTGAGACGTTTGATGGTTGTCACTTGTTCCCATCTTCTGATCCTAACTATTGCTTTCCACGTGGTAGTGATTGCGTTGTTAGTTCACATGCAAGAGTTCATAGACATTTTCCAATAAAACCTGATTACCTTTTAATCTCACATACAAGTCCTTGCCTTGTCAGAGGTTGACCTTTTCGCTTAGACCGAACTCTTTTCCAAAATTGCAGATAGACCTTAGCCAATTAGCATCATATATTTAATGATGGCAATAGGAGTATACAAAGAATTTTAAGGCTAATAGGTATAATACATTGGACAAAGGACTCCTATAGTTTTTTCACCCCTCTCTCAAGGCGATTACTAACCTAGTAGCCTCATTGATTGGTGTTCTATGGAATCTAATTCTTAGAAGGGTTATGGGTCCAAGGCATATTAAGGATTCACTATCCTTAGTGCCCGATCTCTCGGCACACTCATAATCTCCTCTATTGAGGTATGCCAGCACACGGGGAAGCGTTCGCTTCTTCCCCTGAGGCAAGCTTAGAAAGAGAGGTCCTCCAAAGTAAATAAGGCTCTTCTACGGTGCGTCATATTGGATAATATGGGCTGTTACAACGTAGATTACCAATACAATGAATGACACTCATAGATCTCAATATTAAAAAAGAACCTAGATAAACATTAATATTCAATGTCAAAGTTATACACTAACCCAAGGGTTCATTATGCCCGAATACCTACAAAATTAGTTCCCCATCAAAGGGGAACACAAATCCAATATAAAATGATAAAGGAGAGAAATATACATATAAAGATACACTATTCCCTCCACTGTTGGGGCGGTGATAGGACCATTAATACGACCCCATTCAAGCCTCACTGGCCGAAAGGTGGATTCTCTGGTACCCTAGATGGTGGATGGATGGATTAATCGATGAGTCTCCCAAGGATAGGTCCAAGATCCCTTCTAAAACCCTAATACTCCCTATTTATAGGGCTCCATGCGTTTAAAAGAGTTTTGGTTTGATTTGAGTCTGCGCGGGCCCAACTTCAAATGAAATTGGGTTTGGTTCAACTTGCAAAATGCTCCACACGAAGTGTTATATGGGCGCATCTATACACGTATAACTCCCTGGCAACGTTAGAGACATGTGTTTTGATTCATACAGGCGATTCACACGGCCACCTACACGGGCGCATCTGCACTCGTGTGGCTCCTTGGGGTTTGCTTGATTGCTCTACAGGTCTGACATGGGCATTACATAGGCGTGTGCTTTCCCGTGTAAGCCAAGGAATTTCAAGACAGGCGCATGAAATCGTCTACGCCCGTCTTGCGCTTCCTTGTTTTCTTTCTCAATCGATGCCGAATTACTTCCTTTTAAATCTTGAGGCCTTCTAATTCCTTGTAAATAAAAATTAACACAAATTAAATATAGGTGGGATAGATTTTTACCAAATAGCATACAAAGTGTACATTAACACAAGTGAAAGTGATATAAATTATGACCAATTAAACACTTATCAAGGCGCAGAAATACCTTGCCTTATCGCTCAGTTAAGCAAAACCAATCCTTAAACCCAAGAACCCTCTTTAAGAAAAACAAAAGCCTAAATGAGCGAATGATATGGGTGAATCCCAGACGGTGGAAGATAACCACAAAGTAGCAAAAAATCCACCAGCTATTCGGATGAAGTTGAGTAGGGCACACCTTGTAGAAACGGAGAACCTCCCGAAAGATAAGATGAAGTGGAAAATGAAGGCATGTCCTAAGACTCTAGATATATGGCAATGTCCCCTAAGTTGATGAGGGTTGGCCCTCTCTGAAGAAGAAGAGAGCCTAAGTTCAAAATTGAGGCGAATACTGAAATCCCCCAACACGATGAAGGAGATCAAAATCTCTAACCGTACTAGGGAAGGACACCACGACGAGGGAGTCTCCTTGTAGATGAGGGCTCAACCTCTATTGTACTCGACCATAACAATAAACACATCGTGATGTCCAAAGCACCAGGTATAAAATAGGGTTGAACTGCTAGGGTTGGACATCTTTGGTCATGGTGGCGCCTGCACGCGAGAGGAATGATCAGAAGGGCTTCTTCCAGCACTTGGGAGCTGGAGATTACTTGTTCATGAGGGGGAATCCTTAGAATTTATCCTTGATGGTGTTGAACTTTATTTAGTTTAATTATGGATGTTTATGTGTATGATGCCATTGCTTTGATTTCATCTTTTGTAATATTAGCTTAAACACCCTTTCTAGGGTTGTATGGATGTTATAACTTGAAATCAATATTATCTTTGCCTTTTTTTTTTTTGTTATCATGTGTGTGGATGTGCTTATGAATCTATTATGCTAACTCTTGTTTGTCAAAAGGCAATAAGTGTCTTAATCCTCAAGCACATAGACATATGAGCTTGAAGGGAGAGTAGAATCATAGGGTGGATGGAGTGACACCGAATTGGCCTCTAACTTAGGCATAAGTTTATGCATATCCATGATTGTGGCGCGGGTTTGCCCCATAATGCTTCTAATATTCTCATAGACAAATGGAAATTAGAGCATGTACCTTAGAGATAAGGTCTTGTAGGTTGCACTCGGAGTGCACATAAGTGCAAATCTCTATCATTGTAATCCGATGCCCACAACCTTGATAACATAGCAAGCAAAGGAGAAAACCATAACAAGTCTATTGCCACCATATAACCCAAGAGTTTTATCTTTGAGACTTTCCCCTTTACGTATGACCTTCGTTTCTCACACAATTCATTCGATACTTGATTAAAACTTTCACTACTTCATAAACACTCTCATTAATCATCTAGTACATTAGTTTAGGAAACCTAATATCCGTTCCCTGAGGAATTTGACCTGGTACTCACTGGTTACTAGCGACCACGTACGCTTGCATGTGGAGGCGTGAGTGCTTGCACTCATAGCTTACGGTCAACAAGTTTCTATCACCGTTTCCGAGAACGGCGTAGGTTTTCATAAACTAAATAGAGTAGGAAGTAAATTAGTTCAGTTTTGTTTTCTTATGTGGTGTTGCCAACTTAACATGGTGTTCTAATTTCTCATTGCAAAATTTAGTAGCAATTGTGTGCATACTTAAAATTAGTTCGTTACTATATTTCCTTGTGTGTTTGGGGGTGCTTAATTGTCTTCTCATTAAAAATATTGTGTTTTCTTGTAGTTTATGAGTGAATCACCCTTAGTCTCTCTTGATCAAGAAATTAAAAGGACTCTGCGGGAGTTAAGGAGAGAAAAGAGGACCCAACAATACTTAATAAGTTCATCAGATTCCAACGACCTGGAACAAGGGAGAGATAACCGCCCATTGTTTGAGTACTCCATTCCATCTCATGAAGGACATCAATCAAGCATTGTAAGACCAACCGGACTGGGTGCTAACTTTGAAGTTAAGCTTTCTATGTTACAAATGCTTAAGAATATGGGACAGTTTTCAGGAATCTTGAATGATGATCCCAGCATTCATATAAGAAACTTTTGGGAATTCACGGATAACTTGAATTCAGCCAGGGCTTCAGATGATGCAATAAGATTGAAGCTATTCCTTTTCTCCATTAGAGACAAGGAAAAATATTGGTTATACTACCTCCAAACGGCATCTATAAACAATTGGGAATAGCTGAGACAAAAATTCCTCAAGTTTTTCCTGCAGGCAAAAATAGTCAAAATCCGAAACGAGTTAATGAGATTTGCACAAAAGGAAGGAGAGAGTCTAGCAGAGGCATGGGAGAGGTTTAAAGGGTTACAAAGGTTATGCCCTCATCATGGGTTGACTAAATAACACTTGGTTCCTTCATTTTATAACGGCATGGGGGGCAATAACATAGCTATTTTTTATGCAGTCACTGGTGGTGCTTTCAACATTAAGCCTATTGAAGAATGTTATGTGTTGCATGAGACAGTGACATCCAATGTAGCCAATGGCCAACTAGTAAAAGAGTCATTCAAGGGAAAGTAACATGCATTCAAGGGGAAGACCGGGCTTTAGACTTGTAGACAAGGTTGACGGGATTGGAATAAAAAATTTAGGAGCTCGCTTCTTTTGTAAGTAATGTGTCTATGCACTTTGCTCTATCGAATTTACTATTTATGGCCCTCTGGAAGCTTTTGAGGAGGTCAATGCTATAGGCAACAACTTTGAGAGCAATAATCAGAACTTCTCCCTAAGTTGGACTCCAAGTTAAAGGTCAAATGCATCATCTAGCTCTCAAGGAGAACCGAGGTATGGACAACTGGGATACTTTAATTAAAGCAAGCCCCTTGACAAAAAGCCAAGTCTCGAGGAAAAATTTGATCAATTTATGGCTGAATATAGAACCAACTTTCATGTACAAGGTAATGCCATTAAAACCCTTGAGTATCAAATGGGCCAAATGAACAATGAGATGAGGACTTGACCAACTAGGGTGCTCCTAAGCGATATTGAGAAGAACCCAAGAAATGAGGAACAAAGGCAGCTAAAGGTGGCCACTTTGTGAAGTGGAAAACAACTACAATCACCTGATGTGATAGAATCTGAGACTGCTCCAAAGAAGATGAAGCAAAAGGAGATACAAAAAGGAAATGAGAACAAGGAGGAAGAAGTGCAACCATTGGCACCGTATCTATTCCACCATAGATTGAAGAATCACACTTTTGGGATGCAGTACGAGCAGTTAGTGGAAAGAATTAAGCAACTTCATGTAATGATTCCTTTTTTAGAAGCTTAGGAACACATGCCAAATTATACAAAATTCATGAAGGAGTTTCTGGCTAAGATGCGGAAGTTAGGAAGTCGCGAAACTACAGCTGTGATTGAAGAATGCAGCCTAATTGTATAAAGAGCATTACCACCCTAGTTAAAAGACCCAAGAAGCTAGTTGCTCCTGAGCAACATAGGAGAAATATTTGCAGGCTGCCCGCTATGTGACCTCGGAGCCAGTGTAAATCTGATGCCTGATAACTGTTCAATTGAGCATATTTTCCCATCATTTGCTTATATGTTTCGATGCTATTTTGGAATAATCTAAGCCCATTTGTACTTAATTAGTATTAATTCTTATCTACAAGGCATTGGAGAGCCTCAAGAATAAAAAGGAAGATATTCTACATCATTTGAGGCGAAAAAGGAAGCAATTAGAGAAAACTGCAGTAGTCCTGAAAGAGCAGCAAAGATCAGAAATTTATTACATGATCTACAGGACTCTAAATAAAATCTCCACTGTTCAGATTGAAGAGAAACAAGTTAGAAACACTTACTTAAAATTTCAACTCAATCCAACAAGAATTGGGCATCCGATCGTGTACTTGATGAAGACTGCGCTATGCAGAAATCCAGCCATACGGGCTGTTATACAGCCATACACGGCCCGTATAGAGGGACCTGAAAGCTATACGGGCTGTTATACATCCTGTATAACCCAGCCAGCAACCTATACGGGCTATTATACATCCTGTATAACCCAGCCAACAACCTATACGGGTCCGTATGGACCTATTTCTGAGCCCGATCTGCACCCAATTTTCACATGATTTGACCCCACACGAACCCCTAACAGGTAAGGTACTTTACAAAAGCCTTACCCCTATAATTACCAACTTTCTAGAGTTAAGGAGGCTATCTCTTGGCTTTTGGCCACCTTCTTGGTTGACTTGGAGATCTAGGGTTTGGTCTTGAGCAACATTGAAAATCTTTGGAAGACCTCGACGGCTAGGGCTTGATGCAAGAACATCTTGGAAGGCATCAATCATCCGGAAGAGGGGAGATCCATTGGAGATTCATCACCGTAGTATCATGGAGACTAGAAGAGAGTTTTTATTGTTTATTTTCGTGTATTTACTTTGTTATTGCTTGGATTTATATTCCTCTTCCATGAGGAACTAACTTGTTAAGTACTTTGGTATGATGAACCTTTAGATTATGCCTTAATGTCATATTGATTTCTATTTTTGATTGTTCTTTTGGATGTTTTGTATTGATTGTGATCTCTCTACGTTGCTGGATGCCCGGAGAGATTACTTGTGTGCGATACAAAGGCGAGAGATAGCACCTCCTTGTATTAGGAACATGCTTCATTAGAGAGGGTTGTGAATACACCGAGGAATTGGGTGCTAGAAGGCGAGAGACTCTTTAATATGATTCAATCCCACAATCCTTCCAAGACATAGATTCCATTAATCTTAAGACAATCCTAGGAGATTAGTTATCCAATCACCTCGGGAGAGGGATTCGATATAATTTAGGAACTCTTGGCACAAACATCCCTAATCATCAACATAGAGATTTTCGTGTATCTTTAGAATACAATCTATGGGAGATTCATTACCTGAGTACACCCTTTCTATGATTGATCCACCAAAAGATTGAATCTCGTCATTAGTGATACAATATTATTAGGTTTTCTTATTTTTATTATTAGGAATTAAATTCAAACCACCACTTATCTTTTTTTAGATTAGAAAATAGATGGATAGTTTATACTAGTGTCTCTTGGTCATTGTGGGTTTGACATCCGACTTTTCATAGTCAACTTTATTACTTGATCATGACCCGTGCACTTGAGCCTTTATCTCATCAATGTCCTTCACAGTTTACAATAAATTGGGTCTGGGAGACCTCAAAGCAGTAAATACCACACTCCAACTTGTCGATCGGTCAATTGTCAAGCCATGTTGAGTAGTAGAAGATGTTCTAGTACGGATAGACCGGTTCATTTACCAAGCCGACTTCATCGTTCTTGATTACAAGGCGCATAATGAATTTCTTGTCATTTTGGTCATCCCATATTACTCACTGGAGGGGCATTGTTTGATATGCCAAAAGGGAAATAACTCTTAAGCATGGAGCCAAGCAACAAGTATTCAATGTTGTCTCTCCAGCTGTGGCAAGCCCATCCATCATGGATTTAATTCCTCTATATGATGAAGAGGTACAAGGTCCTAAAAAAAAAAAACATGGCTGATTAATGATTGCATTGTTACAAGAAGTACATGTCGCAAGGATGAAGAGTTGAGTTTGAGGGCAATGCCCAACATTGAATATAAAGAGAATAAACAGTCACAAAAAACTAACCTTACAATAATTCAAAGATTGTGGACAACAAGCTAGGGGATGTCCACCCTTTCCCCTTCCATGAATGAAGACCAACACTTAGTCTAGCTAAAGACTATAAACTCAGCGCTGCTTGGGAGGCAACCCAAGACTTAGTAGTTTTCGTATTCTCATTTTAGCTTGTCATGAATAAAGTTGATTCCTCCTCATGCATTATACAATTCAAGTTTTGGGAGCCTAGTGAGACACACCTAGCCTAGAAAGATTGCAGCATGCTCGACATCACACAACTATCAATTCGACAACAGTCTTGTACACATGCACACTTCCAGGAACATGAAGGTGAGTACTAGAAGCACAGGGAGCGACAGGTAAGTATCTCTGCAAGTCCTGTAAATGACATCTCGATGTGCTCCCCAGGCCGGGAAACAACAGGCTTGACCTATTGGACATCGCGATATTTTAAGGCAACATCGCGATGTCTCCTTTCCTTAGAAAAAAAAACCCTTGGATTCTGCTAATAAACATCGTGATGTTCTAAGAGGACATCGCGATGTTATACTTTATCAGGGTGTGACCTACTTAGACATCGCGATATCACTTTCGTACATCGCGATGTCATCGGCGCAGCTAGGTTAAACTAGAAAAGCACCTATTCATTAACCTATTTTCTATCCATGCCTCTTTGGGTGCTCCATACAGGCCAGTAAGTATTCTCCCATCTTTGAATTTTCAATTAGATCTTCTAGGCATTCAATCACTCCTATATGTATTTCTATCATCCCTAAAATGTCTTTCACTGTGTGATTTTGTTGAATTGTGAGTCGATGCACGATCTTATTGAGTTGTGAACTTTGAATATCTGAAAATATGATGAATGCCTCATTTAGAAGTTAATGGGTATGTTTGTATATATTGGAGACACCCATTGTTTAAGGGGAGACTTTACCGAAATTTCGAGCAAATTCTATACTTAGGATATTTTCTCGAAGGGTCCACAGAGACCCTGAATTTTCTTCAGGAATTTGCAACCCCCTCAACCCTATGTATTCATCATGTTGCCCTCCATGTATGCCCAAATTTGTAGTAGTGTCTCTGGGTTCTTAAATGGTACTATCCCTGTCTATATATAGGCTAACCATGGCTCAAACCAAAAATATCACCCCCACAAATGCGATTTCACCACAAATGCGACAGCACCTGGCGCGACAACCAACGAGGGGAGTACTTTACTGATTCCCCTTTTCCTCTAACATTTTTTTTTTGACATCTTCTTACATAAGAATCATCGAGGACGATGATCTCATTTAGTTTGGGGGTGGGGATATATTTTATCTTGTGGGTGACATCATTAGTAGATAGCATGTATGTGATATTATTTTAAACATGTGAACAAATATTTTTCTATGCTTGCATGCGCACACCTATCGCATTTAAATAAAAATGGTTTGTTGCCGAGTTTATTGAGCATGTGACATAGATTCACTGGGTGTTGTACGTGTCAAACTAGAAGAATTTCACTTTGATATCACTTTGATGCTTTGGACATTATTTAAACCCTAATTGATGACTCGATCTTATTGAAGTCAATTAGAAAATATATATGCCTTAGGAAATGGAATTAGGGTATAAGAACCCAAGCAGCCAAGTAGCACTTGAAACATAGGAGAACTCGTAGAAACCGGGGGTACAAGTGAGTTTCCAAAAAAATGTTTGTTAATTTACACTTAGAAGAAAGTCGAATTCATTAGGGATTCCCTACTAAAAATTAAAAAATTTAAAAAAAAATAAAAGAAACACTATAAGATGTGAAGCAATAGCTTGCTCTGGGAGTAAGGACTTTTACTAGTTGAGAGTAGTGAAAAACCTAGATAGGGAGTTATATGCTTCTAATTCCATTCCCTTTGGCACGTATGTATCTATTTATCTTTACTAAGATTAAGCCATTGTATGTATGGAATTCCAAGCACGAGTGGTTGTCTCTATTGCTAAATACTCTGGTTTGAAAGTACAACATATTAGTGTCACATTGCACTTTTTCCATAAGCATCGGAGCAAACCCTAAATGAGTTGCTAAACTTGAATTATTGTGTAGTGAGTGTTTTTTGTTCATTGCTTGAGGATAAGAAATAGTTCAAGTTTGGGACTGTGATAGCTCTTGGAAAAGAGTTATTCTAGTAGAAGTTTATCAAGTGTTTAGAGTCGAAAAGGTTATTATGGAACAAATACTATCTTGTTTTGGCTAAAAAATGTATCACTTAACCATATTGGCACTTTTGGATGCATTAATAGTTATTTACACTTGTTTGAGATCGATATATGCTAAAATGAGTAAAGCTTCTATGTAACAAGTGAAATGAAGCAATACAATTGTTAACATCACGATGTGGTTTTTAGACATCACGATGTGAATTATTGACAGAGCAGCAATTTTTGAGAAAATTGAGATTCAACCTTCAAAGCTAACATCACGATGCAAGGGCTCTACGGAATCTATGGAATGGGAGAAACAACGCGATGTTGAAAAGGAGCATCGCGATGTCAGTTACGAGATGAGAGCACTTTTGTAGAGATAAATTAACATCATGATGTCGCTTTTACACGTCATGATGTCAAGATTTGAAGGGATAGAAGACTATAGAGCACACGCGATGTTACTTTTACACATTGCGATGTCCATAGCGCTAGGTATAAAAGAGGGTTGAACTACTATGGTTGGATATCTTTGGTCTTGGTGGCGGTTGCAAGCGAGAGCACTGATCCGGAGGGCTTCTTCCAGCACTTGGGAGCTAGAGATTACTTGTTCATAAGGGGGAATCCTTAGACTTTCATCTTTGTTGTTGTTGAACTATCATTTAGTTTAATGATGGATGTTTATGTATATGATGGCATTGCTTTGGATTCATCTTTTGTAATAGTAGCTTAAACACGCTTTCTACAGTTGTATGGATGTTATGACTTGAGATCAATATTATCTTTAGCTTTGCTTTGTTATCATGTGTGTGGATGTGCTTATGAATCTATCATGCTAACTTTTGTTTGTCAAAAGGCAACAAGTATCTTAATCTTCAAGCACATAGACATATGAGCTTAAAGGGAGGGTAGAATCAAAGGGTGGATGGAGTGACACCGAATTAGCCTCTAACTTATGCAATAGTTTAGGCATATACATGGTAGTGGTAGGGGTTAGCCCTGTAATGCTTCTAATATTCTCATAGAAATATGGAAATTGGAGCATGTACCTTAGAGATAAGGTCTTGTGGGTTGCACCTGGAGTGCACATAAGTGCAAATCTCTACCATTGTAATACCATATCCATAACCTTGATAACTTAGCAAGCGAAGGAGAAAACCATAACAAGTCTATTGCCACCAAATAACCCTAGAGCTTTATCTTTGAGACTTTCCCCATTACGTACGACCTTCGTTTCTCACACAATTCATTTGACACTTGATTAAAACTTTCACTACATCATAAACACTCTCCTTAATCATCTAGTACATTAGTTTAGGAAACCTAATATCCGGTCCCTGAGGAATTTGACCTGGTACTCACTAGTTTTATTACTAGTGGCTAGGTATGCTTGCGTGCTTGCACTCATAGCTTACGGTCATCATATCTCACCAGCATCTTTGATGTTGTTGGCTAATCTTAACATAATGTCTTCACACTTACAAAAAAATATGGTTAAACATGAGTAACCACCCCCAGTTGAAGAGAGGATCTTGAAATTGTTATGTTTTAGAGGCTAACAGTTAATGCAAAATGCAAAATGCATTTTATGAGTAACCACCCCCAGTTGAAGAGAGGATCTTGAAATTGTGCAAGCATACATCACACATTGTTATGTTTTAGAGGCTAACAGTTAATGCAAAATGCTGATCGCTGGAACTGTTGGAAAAAGGTTAAGATAGAATGTTAAATTTTCAAATGACTACAAATGATAACACAGAAGATCTAAGAATATTGGACAATTATTAGGATTTCTATTGAAGCATGCCATTTAATTCTATATGTGAACACAAATCTAAGAATATTGAATTTTTAAAAGAATTTCAAGCATTCCCTTACCTCTGTTCCGTGGAACTAGGAAAAAAGGTTGAAATATGTTACAGAAATATTTGGTAAAACACATGTCGCCTGCCTAAATGACCACCTGTCAAACACAAGACTACATTTCTTTTGGCCACAAAGACAGTTAGTCACCACCAAATTCATTAGCATAACCTTCGTCCGGCAAATGAGGAGGGCTCACCCCTACAAAAAGTCCGTCGGAATTATACAAGAAGCAAGAAGGTGATAGCCATCTGGGTAAGAGCGTATCTAACGCCTCTATAGTAAATAGATCTTATCCACTTGCCTCTACAGTAGGCAGATATTTTCTACTTACACACGTAGTACCTACACAGTAGGTAGATATTTTTTACTTACCTACGTAGCACCTACATAGTAGGCAGATATTTTCTTACCGCCTTAGAAGATATTTTCGTACTGCCTTAGAAGATATTTTTTCATTCACCGCCTTATTCCACCGCCTTTCCTAAACCGCCTTTAAGTTGCTATAAAAGAAGAGCGATAATAGAAAAAGGGGTGATCGAAAAAATCATCACACAAAGAGCTAACTCATGTCTAAGACTGCCTTCTTACAAGTTTTTTGACTTAAGCATCGGAGCTGAATCCGGGCAGAAAGGCCCAATTTCGATCACTCTTTTCTCCCTCTTACAGATTCATCCCAAAGGAAAGCTATGGTAATTCCGAGTGGATTGTCACAGGGTAATTCCGAGCGGATTTCCAAAGCATTTTCCGTGTTCCCCATTCAGAAGTTGAAGTAAGCGTCCACACCAACTATAAATTTCAACTCTTTGTTGAAGGCGGAGACCAGATCACGAGGCCACAGTAGCCAAAGCGTGAGGTGGACCAGTTTTTGGCATCAACAGTTTGGCGCCGTCTGTGGGGACATTTACAAAAAGCCAAATGATTACTACCAGAAGGTCAAAACGGATCCAAGAACAAGGACCACCAAGTAATCCTGAAGGACCTGACGAAGTCCGAGGGCATGAGGAGATTCCGTTGAATAATCCACCTATCTTACCTCCATTGGAAAATCCTTCCGCCCCACCCCACGAACCCATCCCGGAGTTTTACCTTAACATGCAGTAGCAATTGGAACGGTTAGCTCAAACTGTTCATACTTTAACTCATCCGTTACTTCCTCCCACACAAGTTCCACCAAGTGTGCCAACAGCCCCACCAGCCAATTCCGAAAGCAGAGGGAGGACAAGGACTCGCACTCATGGAAACAGAAGAGAGAGAACTGCCTTCTCTGCTAGTTCGGAACCCCCCTCCGTTCGACGTCGAGAACAAGCTGCCACAAGAACAGAACGGCATACAAGAACGGAGCGGACAAGGACTGAGCGGAATAGCCCATCTGTTCCAACTGTCGACAGAAGAACACAGCGACAGGATCCTTCACGAGGAAACAAGAAATCCGAACGGCATAATTTTAACATATGCTCGCCTTTCATCAAGGAAATATTGGAAGAGAAAGTTCCTGACAGTTTTCGACCACCTGCAATGATTGCATACAAGGGAAAAACTGATCCGTCTCGCCACTTGAAGTCTTTCCGATCGAAGTTGCTTCTTTCTGGAATTACCGACGCTCGTATGTGCCGAGCTTTTCCCGCCACTTTAGAGGGAAAAGCGCAAGACTGGTTTGTTGATCTTCCATCTAGCACAATTCCTTCGTTTCAAGTTCTAGCAGATAGCTTTCTAGCTTATTTTGCTAATTACTCAAAGTAAAAGAAAACTCCATCTACCCTTCTACGCGTTAAGCAACGAGGGGGGAAACACTCCAAGCCTATTTAAACCGTTTCATAGATGAAGCAGCAAACGTTGCGGATCTTATTCCGCGCATGGCTGTAACCATCCTGATGGAGGGTTTGCTAGAATCCCCTTTTCGTTTTCCCTCACCTTGGATCCACCAAAAACCATCCCCGCCCTCATGATCCATGCCCAGAAGTACATCAATTCTGATGAAATTTATACGGGTTGGGAAGAAGAGGCTCGATGCGCCCCTGTTGAACTCCGGAAGGGAAAAGCCCATCAAAATGTCAACAGAAGGCCCCCAGAAATACGAAAAGAAGGCGGGCCACGCAGGGACAGTAAGGGAGGACAGGAAACCTCAACACGCCCTCAGCGACATGTGCTGCAACCTAGAGAATCTTCAAAAGAAGGAAAAATTGTCAGATACGACCACCATACCCCACTAAATCAGACCAGAAGCCATATTCTCATGCAAATCAAGGATCAATAACTCCTGACATGGCCAGAACCTGCAAAGAATCCCGAGCGGCAAAAGAATAGTAAAAGATATTGCAAGTTTCATCAAACTAGAGGACATGACACGGAAAACTGTACCCATTTGATGAACGCCATTGAAGACGTCATTAGAAGGGGACAATTGGAGCAATATATCAACATTGATATCCAAGAGGAGCCCGAAACTTCACAGCCAGAAGAAGAAGAAAAAGGGGAGATGGTCGGATTTATCAGTGGTGGTCCTGGGTGTGGTAGTGAAAGCTCCGCCTCTCGGAAAAGCTATGCACGAATGGTGGGGGCTGCGTAGGAAACAGAAACGCCACAAAGAAGATCAAGACCTACGGCTCCCATCATTTTTGATGATAACGATGTCAGCAGGGTTCGCCACCCCTATGATGACGCCTTAGTCATTGCCATCATGGTTTCCAGTTTCCAAATAAAGAGAGTTCTGATAGTCAGTGGAAGTTCGGTTCACATTCTCTTTTGGAGTGCCTTCGAACGAATGAGATATGATGCAGATAATTTGCTTAACATAAAATCATCCTTAATAGGGCTTTCCGGAGGTGATACAGCCAGAAGGAATGATCTCTTTACCAGTTACAGTAGGAAAGTCGCCCAGATCATCAACAGTGACAACAAATTTTCTAGTCGTACGCTGTGCTTCTAGTTACAATGTTATTCTTGGCAGACCAACCCTCAACGCCTTGAAGGCCGTAATTTCTACCTACCATCTTCTCCTCAAATTTCCTACGGAGAGTGGTGGTGGAGAATTAAGAGGAGATCAACCCTTGGCGCGGCAATGTTATGTTGCAACCCTTAAGGGAAAAGCTTTAGACAGAGGTAAAACAAAAGTTTCGGAAGCCATGTTGATCAACAAAATAGCCGAACGGGAAGATGAAGAGCTTCGGCCCACACCAGTTGAAGAATTGCTTACGGTTCCTCTAGACACAACTAGGATGGAACGCACAGTGCGGATTGGTGCAGATCTAACAACAGTGCAACAAGAAAATCTCATGGTGGTACTAAGGACCAATTCTGATCTCTTCGCCTGGTCATCAGAAGATATGCTAGGCGTAAAACGTGATGTCATTGAGCACCGCCTCAACATAGATCAGTCGTTCAAGCCTGTCAAACAGAAATGGAGAAATTCCGCACAAGAGAGGCAGAAGGCCACAAAAGAAGAAGTATCAACCCTTTTAAAGGCCGGGCTTATCCGAGAAGTGCACTATCCAGAATGGTTGGCCAATGTGGTTCTAGTAAAAAAGCCATCCGGAAAATGGAGGATGTGTGTAGATTTCACGGACCTAAATAAAGCTTGTCCCAAGGATTCATTCCCTCTACCTTCAATTGATGGCTTGGTTGATTCCACGGCGGGGCACGAAATGCTGAGTTTTTTAGATGCCTTTTCAGGCTACAATCAAATCCGAATGGCCAAAGATGACGAAGAAAAAACATCCTTCATTACAAGCACAGGAACTTATTGCTATAAGGTAATGCCGTTCGGTTTAAAGAACGCCGGAGCTACCTTCCAGAGGCTCATGAATACGGTTTTTCAAAGAACAACTTGGCAGAAATGTTGAAGCTTATGTGGATGACATCCTGGTGAAGTGCCAAAAAGCCGACGAACACCTATCAGATTTACAAGAGTCCTTTCAGTCACTTCGGAATTACAATATGCGCTTAAATCCGAACAAGTGTGCTTTTGGTGTCCGGTCAGGGAAATTTCTCAGATTTATACTGACCCAAAGAGGAATAGAAGCGAATTCGAAAAAGGTCAAAACCATCCTTGATATGGGATCACCCAAAAGCCTCCAAGAGATACAACGGCTTAGCGGACGCCTAGCAGCTCTGGGGAGATTTATCTCTAAAGCCGGAGAGAAAAACCTCCCACTCTTCCAAGCCTTGCGAAAAGCACCAAAAATTGAGTGGATAGAAGAATGTGAGAATGCCTTTCAAGAGCTTAAAGATTATCTCCAATCGCCTCAGTTGCTAGCTAAGCCACAAGTAGGGGAAGAGCTCTATATCTACTTGGCCGCTGTTCCTAGAGCGGTCAGTGCAGTACTTTTGAGGGAAGACAAAGGAGTTCAGAAGCCAGTTTATTACACAAGTAAGATCCTTAACGATGCGGAATTCAGATATCTACCACTTGAAAAGTTGGCTTTCGCTCTCATCACACCCGCACGAAGATTAAGGCCTTACTTTCAAGAGCACAAAGTTACGGTGCTAACGGATCAGCCCTTAAAGCACATCCTCTATAAGCCTGAAAATTCCGGACGTCTAGCCAAGTGGGTAATAGAGTTGGGTGAGTTTGATCTCACCTATAAACCCCGAACGACAATCAAGGCTCAAGTGCTGGCGGATATTATTGTTGAATTGACCATTCCCGCAAATGAGGATGAAGTCCCTCCAGAATATCCAGAGGAAAGCCCTAGCATCCCATGGTCCTTATATGTTAAGAGATCAGCAACTGAAGAAAGGTCAGGAGCCGGCTTCGTCCTTTATTCTCCTTCCAAGTGGAAAATTGCAACAGTTCTTAAGTTCCAATTTCGAGCAACCAAACACGAGGCCGAATATGAAGCCCTCATCGCAGGATTGCATTTTGCCCGAGGGCTCGGAATTCAACGCCTACATGTATATTCCGACTCACAGCTGGTCGTTAGCCATACATTAGGCAACTTTGAAGCAAAGGAGGGGAACATGGTCAAATACCAAACAGTGGTAAAGAAGATAGTCCCCCACTTCACTCATTTCCAGATTGAAAAAATCTGTCGGGCACAAAATGAAGAAGAGGACGCTTTATCTAAAAAAGCCACTGCTCTCAACGGCGATGCAGAATCTTCCTTCAACCTACAGTACCTTCCCACAAAAACTATTGAGGGGTTAGAAGGGGAAGTACAAAGTACAGCAGAAGAGGCAAGTTGGATGGATCCCATTAGAAACTACTTGCAAGGTGGACCTAACACCATCCAACAAGACTGAAGCCAGACGGATCTCTTACAAATCCGCTAAATACACCATCATTGGCGAAAATCTATACAAGAGGTCCTATACGCAACCCTTCTTACGGTGCTTGCGCCCCATAGAAGCAAACTACATCCTTTAAGAAATTCATGAAGGTATTGGAGGGAAACATATAGGAGGTAAAGCCTTAAGTTACAAAGTCCTGCGACAGGGCTATTACTGGCCAACATTAAGTCGAGATGCAGTGGCGTTCGCCCAAAAATGTGATGCCTGCCAACGGCATTCCAAGATTCCAAGACGACAACCAACACTGCTCACGCCAAATATTAGCCCTCGCCCGTTTGCTATTTGGGGAGTTGATCTCTTAGGGCCATTTCCCACTTCAACTCGATAAATGAAGTTTTTGATAGTGGCTATCGATTACTTCACCAAATGGGTAGAAGTTGAGCCCTTGGCCAAAATCACGGAGAAAGCTTGTTAGGGGTTCTTATGGCGAACGGTTATCTGCCGATTCAGAATTCCGGTCGCCTTTATTTCTGATAATGGGAGACAATTTGATAACAAGGCTTTCAAAAGCTTTTGTTCAGAGCTCGGAATTGAATCCAGATTAACTTCTGTGACACATCCCCAAGCCAACGGCCAGGTAGAGGTAACCAATCGCACCTTGCTCCAAGCTCTCAAAACCCGGGTCTCTAAAAAGGAACTAAGCTGGGTTGTGAAATTCCCGGCGTTCTCACGGGCTTACGGGACAACCACAAGAACCCCTATAGGAGAAACTCCGTTCTCTCTCACTTATGGGGCAGAAGGCATCATCCTACTTGAGAAATAGGAATGCCTACTCTACGGACACAGCAAAGTTTCTCATCAGAAGAAAATGAGAAGAATCTCCGAGCGGAACTTGACTTACTTGAAGAGCGAAGAGAAGCTGCGAAAACAAAGGCAGTCATCTATCGCCAAAGAGTAAAAAGGTTCTATGACACAAGGGTCAAAAGAGTCTTCTTCCAAATCGGCGACCTGGTCTTAAGAGAAAACGAGTTCTAGGGAAACAAAAGCCGAACGGGGAAGCTAACTCCTAATTGGGAAGGCCCTTACGTCATACAGAAAATTGTCCGAGCAGGCACCTATTATCTTGTAAATATGGAAGGAAAAATGCTCAAGCTTTCATTTAATGCTGAACACTTGCGACGCTACTATCAGTAAATCCTATAATCGTCTCCTAAATATTCCGTGGTGTTACGAATATATTTGGTAGGACAGATGTCAATGACCTAGGGACCACCTGTCACACACAGGACCGTGTGTTCTTAACAACGTAGCATCTTTGGCCACGTGGCAATATCACCAAATAACCTTGCACAATTCCGTTCGGCAATAACGTGAGGAATAAATCCTGCGAATAAGTCCGTCGGAATTACAATTATGACAACCCTCTTATACAAGGCGTGGGGTGGAAGGAGAGAAGTAAAATATCTAACGCCTCTACAGTAAGTAGGTCTTATCCACTTACTACAGTGGGCAGATATTTACCCTACTTGCCTACAGAGCACCTACACGCTAGGCAGATATTTTCCTACCGCCTTAGAAGATATTCACCTAGCCCACCGCGTTACCCCACCGCCTTGCAAGATATTTTGCTTAAACCGCCTCTCACTTGCTATAAAAGGAGAGGAAGGACAATAAGGAAAGGGACCGAAAAATACTCACTACACATTACACAAAGCATTTCCTAGAACTTCTTACCCTAATTTCTGACTTAAGCATCGGAGTTAAATCCGGGCAGAAAGGCCCAATTCCGATTATTTCTCCTCCTCTTCATAGGTCTATCAGTGGATAAGTCCGGACGGAATTGCTGAGTGTCCTCCGCGTCTCCTTGTTCGCAAACAGAAGTAAGCGTCCACACCAACTATAAATTTTAACCGTTTGTCAAAGGCTGAGACCAGATCACGAGGCCACAGTAGCCAAAGAGTGAGGTGGACTAGTTTTTGGCATCAACAGTTTGGCGCCGATGCAGTAGGGACCCTTACGAAAAGCCAAATGACCACTACCAGAAGATCAAAACGAATCCAAGGACAAGGAGCACCTACTAGCCCTGAAGAACCTATTAAACTTGGCGAAGCCCAAAGATATGAAGAAATCCGATCGGACAATCCACCCATTTTACCCCCATCAGAAAATCCGTCCATCCAACCCCAAGGGTCCATTCCGGAGTTTTACCTTAACATGCAGCAACAACTGGAACAATTGGCTCAAGCTGTCCACACTTTGACCCATCCTCCACCTCTTCCCGCACAAGCCCCAACACCGAACGTATCAACGGTCCCGCTAGCTAATTCCGAAAGTAGAGGGAGGACAAGAACCCACACCCGTAAGGAGAAAAGAGAAAGAACCGCCTTTTCCGCTTAGCTTCCGGAACCCTCCGCTCGATTCGGCGAGAGAGCAAGCTGCCACAAGAACCGAACGGACAAGAGCGGAACAAAATAGCCCATCCATACAAACTGTGAATAGAGGGACCCAGCGGCAGGACTTTTCCCAAGAAAACAAGAAATTCGAACGGCATATTCTCCATATATGTTCGCCCTTTGTCAAGGAGATATTGGAAGAATGAGTTCCTGACAGCTTCAGGCCACCTATTATGACCGCATATGAAGGCAGAACCGATCCGTCCCGTCACTTGAAGTCTTTTCGATCAAAGATGCTCCTCAATTTGGAATTACCTGCCTTCGTATGTGCCGAGCTTTTCCCGCCACCTTAGAGGAAAAGCGCCAAGACCGGTTTGTCGATATTCCATCTAGCAAAATTACTTCTTTTCAGATTTTAGCAGATCGCTTTTTAGCCTACTTTGCTAATTACTCAAAGCAAAAGAAAACCCCGTCTACCCTTTTGCACGTTAAACAACGAAAGGGAGAAACACTCCAAGCCTATTTAAATCGTTATATAGGCGAAGCTTGACAAATGTTGCGGACCTTCTTCCGCGAATGGCCGTAACCTTCTTAATGGAGGGACTGTTAGACTCCCCCTTTCGTTTCTTCCTCACTTTGGATCCGCCAAAGACAATTCCCGCCCTTATGAGCCACGCCCAGAAATACATCAATTCCGATGAAATTTATACGGGTTGGGAAGAAGAGACTCGACGTGGGCCTGTAGACACCCTAAAAGGAAAAACCTACCAAAGTGTCAATGAAGGCCCCGGATATACGGAAGGATAGAAGATCATACGAGGGGACGACAAAGGCACAAGCAATCTGGAAACCTCGACACGCCCTCAGCGACATATCGCAGCCCGAGAATCCACAAAGGAAGGAAAGATTGTTAAATATGATCATCATACCCCACTAAATCAAACCGGAAGCCATATCCTTATGCAAATCAAAGAGCAAAAGCACGACATGGCGAGCTGCGAGAAATACCGAGCGGCAAAAGAATAGCAAGAGATATTGCGGTTTCATCAATCTAAAGGGCGGGATACGGAAAAGTGTACCCACGATGAATGCGATAGAAGATGTCGTTCAAAGAGGGCCGGTTGGAGCAATATATCAACCTTGAGATTCAGCGGGAACACAGAAGCTTCGGCTGAAGAAGAAAAAGGGGAGATGGTGGGGTTTATTAGTGGCGGCCACAGGCGTGGAGGGAAAGCTCCGCCTCTCGAAAAGTTATGCTTCGAATGGTGGGAACAACGCGAAGAAGCGAAACACCACGAAGAAGGTCTCGACCAGCGGCTCCCATCATTTTTATGATAACTTGATGTTAGTAACGTTCGTCACCCCATGATGACGCTGGTTATTGCCATCAAGGTCTCAGTTTTCAAATGAAGAGAGTTACGATAGGCGGTGGAAGTTGATTTGACATCCTCTTACGGAGTGCTTTGAAAGAATGAGGTATGGCCTTGGATGATTTACTTCCTGTAAAATCATCCTTAGTAGGGTTCTCCGGAGGGGTGATACAGCCAGAAGGGATGATCTCTCTACCAGTTACAGTAGGAAACTCACCACGATCAACAACCGTGACAACGAAATTCTTGGTTGTACGATGTGCTTCAAGTTATAACGTGATCCTTGGCAGGCCAACCCTCAACACCTTGAAAGCCATCATCTCAACTTACCATCTTCTCCTCAAATTCCCGATTGAGAGTGGTAGCGGAGAGGTAAGAGGAGACCAACCCTTAGCTCGGCAATGTTACGTCTCGACCCTCAAAGAGAAAGTCCTAAATAAAAGGAAAACAAAGGTTTGAAGCCATGCTAGTCAGTGAGAATAGCGAGCGGGAAGATGAAGAACTTGACCTACACCGTGAAGAGTTGCTAATAGTTCCCTAGACGCGACCGAGGAAGGCCGTGCAGTGCGGATTGGGGCAAACTTAACAACCGCCGACAAGAAGACCTCATGAGAGTATTAAGGGCAAATTCTGATCTCTTCGCTTGGTCATCAGAGGATATGCCAGGCGTAAAACGCGAGATCATAGAACACCACCTTAATGTGGATCAGTCATTTAGGCCTATGAAACAGAAAAGACGAAATTCCGCTCTAGAAAGACAGAAGGCCGCAGAGGAAGAAGTATCAAACCTCCTAAAGGCTAAGTTTATCCGAGAGGTGTATTACCCAGATTGGTTGGCCAATATTGTTCTAGTAAAAAAGCCGTCCGGGAAATGGAGAATGTGCGTTGATTTCACAGACTTGAACAAGGCTTGTCCAAAAATTCGTTTCCTTTGCCGTCAATTGATGGTTTAGTGGACTCTACAACGGGGCATGAGATGCTAAGTTTCTTAGACGCCTTTTCAGGCTACAACCAAATCCGAATGGCCAAAGACGACGAAGAAAAAACATCCTTCATTACAAGCCTTTGGAACTTCTTGCTACGCGGTAATGCCGTCGGCTGAAAAAGCGCTGGAGCCACCTTCCAAAGGCTCATAAATACAGCCTTCAAAGAGCGATTGGTAGAAATGTTGAGGACGTGGATGATATATCCTCGTAAAAGCGAAAAGCCGATTTAACATCTATCGGACTTACAAGAGGCTTTTCGGTCCTCCGGAGTTAAACTATGCGGTTAAACCGAATAAATGTTCCTTGATTGTTCGATCAGAAAGTTCTTGGGATTTATGTTGACACAAAGAGGAATAGAGGCAAATCCGTAAAAGATCAAAGCTATTCTTGACATGGGATGCCCAAAAAGTCTTCAAGAAATTCAACGGCTTAATGGACGCCGCAAAGACTTGGCGTGTTCATCTCCAAAGCCGGAGAGAAAAATCTCCCTCTCTTTCAAGCCCTGCGAAAAGCGCCAAAAATGGATTGGACGGAGGAATGCGAAAAAGCCTTTCAAGGGCTTAAAAATTATCTCCGATCGCCTCAGCTATTGGCTAAGCAGCAAGTGGGAGAAGAACTCTACATCGATTTGGCCGTTGCCCCACGAGCGGTGAGCGCGGTTCTTTTGAGAGAAGATAACGGGGTTCAAAAGCCAGTCTACTACGCAAGTAAGATCCTTAACGATGTGGAATCAAGATATCTGCCGCTTGAAAAATTGGCCTTTGCTCTTATTACATCCGCGCGAAGATTGAGACCATATTTTCCAGCCCACAGGATCACAATATTGACTGATCAGCCACTAATGCAAGTTCTTCATAAACCAGAAAATTCCGGAGGCCTAGCCAAGTGGGTTATAGAATTAGGCGAGTTTGATCTCACCTACAAACCCCGAACGGCAATCAAGGCCCAAGTACTGGCCGATTTCATCGCGGAATTAACTTTTCCTGCGAATGAGGGCGAACTCCCTTCTACGTAATCCGGAAGAGTGTCTTAGCATCCCGTGGTCTTTATACGTTGATGGGTGCAAGAATCAAGAAAGGTCGAGGCGTGTTTTGTCCTTTATTCTCCTTCTAAATGGAAAGTGGCGACAGTGCTCAAGATTCAATTTCGAGCGACTAACAATGAAGCCGAATATGAAGCACTCCTTCCCGGATTACACCTGGCCCGGGGGCTCGGAGTTCAACGTCTACATGTGCATTCCGATTCGCAGCTAGTCGTGAGCCACACCGTAGGCAGCTTTGAAGCAAAAGAAAAGAACATGATCAAATACCAAGCCATAGTGAGAAACATAGTACCATGCTTCGCCTATTTCCAGATTGAGAAAATTTGCCGAGCGCATAACGAAGAAGCGGACGCCTTATCCAAAAAGGCCACAACGCCAAACGGAGATGCAGAATCCTCTTTTAACCTACAGTACCTTCCCACAAAGACTATCGATAGACTGGAAGGAGAGGTACAAAGTGTGGCCGAAGAGCCAAGTTGGATGGATCCATAAGAAGTTTCCTACAAGGTGGGCCTGCGCCACCCAACAAAGCGGAGGCCCGACAGATCGCTTACAAATCCGCTCAGTACACCATCATCAACGAAAGCCTGTACAAAAGGTCCTACACACAACCTTTCTTGCGATGCTTACATCCTACAGAAGCTAGCTATATCCTTCACGAAATTCATGAAGGCATCGGCAGTGGTCACATAGAAGGCAAAGACTTGAGTTACAAAGTCTTGCGGCAAGGTTATGCACGCCAGCGCTAACTTCGAGATGCAATAAGCGTTAAACCGGAAATGTGATGCACGCCGGTGACATTCTAAAATTGAGAGGCGACCACGGCACCACTTACGCCAATTATCGGTCAGCTGACCGTTTTGCTATCTGGGGGTTGATCTTTTAGGGCCATTCCCTACTTGATCCGACAACCGAAATTCCTAATAGTCGCTATCGACTACTTCACCAAATGGGTGGAAGTTGAGCCCTTAGCCAAAATCACGGAGAAAGCTTGCGAGGATTCTTATGGCTTAACGGTCATCCACCCGATTGAATTCCAGTCGCCTTCATCTCCGATAATGGGCGACAGTTTGATAACCATGCTTTCAGGAGTTTCTGTTCTGAACTCGGAATTGAATCCAGATTGACTTCTGTGACACATCCCCAAGCCAACGGCCAGGTAGAAGTGACAAACCGTACCTTACTCCAGACTCTGAAAACCCGGGTATCCAAAAATGGAACCAATTGGGTGGAAGAAATTCGGAGCGCCCTTTGGGCCTACAGGACAACTACCAGAACTCCCACAGGGGAAAGTCCATTTTCTCTTACTTACGGGGCCGAAGCCGTCATTCCCGCAGAAATAGGAATGCCTACTTTGCGAACACAACAGAAGTTCTCGTCAGAAGAAAATGAGAAAAATCTCCGAGCGGAACTAGACCTACTTGAAGAACGAAGGGAAATGGCAGAAGTAAAGGCCACCTATCGCCAAAGAATCAAAAGGTTCTACGACACAAGGGTAAAAAGAGTCTTCTTCCAAATCGTGATCTAGTCCTAGGAGAAAATGAATTCCAAGAAAATAAAAGCGAACGGGGAAGCTAACTCCCTAGGGAAGGCCCTTACATCGCAAGAAAGAATCGTCCCTGACACCTATTATCTAGGGAATATGGACGGAAAAACGCTCAAGCGTCCATTCCATGCTGAGCACTTACGACGCTACTATCAATAAGTTCTGTAGCTGTCTCTTAAATTTCATGGAGTAAAGTTCAGGTCTTTTCCATTTTCTACTAAAATGCGGTGAAATTCTCATTCTACTAAAATGCGGTGAAATTCCCATTCTACTAAAATGCGGTGAAATTCCCATTCTACTAAAATGTGGTGAAATTCCCATTCTAAAAGACGAGTCGAAATTATCTTACACAGATAAACGACAACTCTCAAAAGACAAAAATCCCGATCGAAGTATGAGGCAACAATCTCACTCATGAACGCGAGTACCTCACTCAACAAAGTCCCATGATTGGACTAAGGATTCGTTACGAAGTTTACAAGCCAAAGGAAGAATAAAGAAGTTCGCGAATTTCTTACATGGTTCAAAGACAACCATCACTCGGAAATAAATCTTCACCAAAATAAAGGTTTGCATTTCATTCATATGAATAGAAATTACATTTCCAAGTGATTGAGAATTTACAAAAACGCTCATAAAAGAAAAAATCCTAAGAGCTAGGGCCCCTGTGGCGCCCACCCGAAGGGACTTGGGTAGAAGGCTCCAAGGTAGCGGGGACGGGGAGCCTCGGAGTCTTGATAACTTGTTGCTCTTTCATTTCAGTGAACATCTCCAAAACTCCGGCCGACCCCATAGACAAAACTTCCGTAGGGAGGAACGTGATGGCCCACTGTTGCACCGCGGAATATATAATGGTGGCTCAATCTCTAACTTTAAGCCCTAAAGTAGGGCAACCTCATTCTCTAATTTATCCGCTCGCTCTATTAAATCCTTAATTTCTTGCGAAGTCGGATTTATTTAGCCTTCAAGCGGGAAGCCAAATCTTCTTTCAAGATGTCACGCTCCCCTTTATTTCCGCCAACTTCGGCTTGCGCGGCGGTAAGCTCGCCAGCCTTCATCTTCATCTTTAGGTCCCATCGAGCGGCCGCCAAGCCTCATAATGAGTCGATTGAAGTTCCTTCTTCAAACTGCTGGATTCATTTTGTAACCCTTTAAAATCCTCCTCAGTAGTAAGAAGAGAACCGTTAGAAGCAGATAATTGGGCCGCAAAATCGGCCGTCTCCTTTTCCATAGCGGCCGGTACAAACCGCTCGGACTTATCTCGCTCAAGGGCCCGGATAGCATCAAGCTGTTCTTTCTCCTTCTCTTCCAAGGCCGCCACCCTAGAGCTTAACTGGGCAATGTCTGCCCTATTCATTTCCATCTTTGCCAAATCTTCTTGGCAAAGATTACCGACTCGGTCCGCCCAGTGTGCAGTCTACAGAATAACAAGACACTCGTAAAAAAAAAAAAACGCGCCAAGTTTAGAAGTAAAAGGAAATGTGAGAACAACCCTTACTAGCATAGCCGAGCGGAATAGTTGATAAGTGGCCTCTTCCCTCCCAACCCTCCGATGTTTCGTGGAGAGCTACTCAGGCCTCATGGCCATCAAAACGTCCTTTACGGACCCAGTGTCACGAAAAGGAGTATCCTTTGAAGATAACTCCTTTTGCTTAGTGGCAGATCCCTTTAAAACTGAATCCGCCACTTTTAATTTGTCTAAAAGGGCCGCCTCTCCCACCTCCGCCTGTAAAATAGAACCTAAGTTAAAAATTCTACCCTTAGAAAAAATATATATAGAAATTCTCACCTCTATGAGAAGGATGTCCTCCGGCCGGCTAGAAGAAGGACCCTCGTAAATTGGGGACAATGCCGGGCGGACCTCTTCCGCACGAACCTCTTCCTGAGGCACCCCCACCTACTCTTTTGCAATTCCGGGACCTGATACGTCCTCGGATTTCTTTCTTTTGGTCCTCCTCTTCCGTGAGGACCCTACACCCTTCTTGGAAGAATCCGTCTCCTTTCTCTTCCTCTTCTTTCTTTCCTCCTTGGAGGTATCAGCCCCTTGGCCAAGTACCACTTCCTTCTTCTTCCGCCCGCGAGGCAAGGGTGGGTGAACTTCGCCCTCGAAAGAGGCCAAAAGACCCTTAACATAGCTTAGGTCCTCATCCTCCATCGGATTTCCTACAAAACAAGGGCCAAAATAAGTCAATTACCGTAGTTAAAAATCAGAAGACAAGATACACGAATAATGCCTACCGGCGGACACTATTAAATGACATTTAACAAGGTTTTCCTTTGTCAAGAACTCATCCATGTACACTTTGGATAGCCCTGTCATTGACTTAAGAAGAACCTCCTCTTCTCCCGTCATTTCCTCAAAAGCGATGTCCGTTCGGGGAACCTCCCACTTTGTTCGGACATCCCACTCGGACTTACTTTTGACAAAGAAGAATTTACTCTTCCATCGCTTAATGGAAGAAGGAACTTTCCCTAAAAATTTCCTCCCGTAACAGGTTTAAAAAGTAATACCAATCGGCGTTAGACTCTAGGCATAGTCTAAAAAGCATACTGAACCAACGGACGGTCGGACTTATTCCGTAATGCTTGAAAACAATAACAAAACCGTTCAAAAGTCTCCAAGAATTTGGAGCCAACTGTGAGGGACACCAATGATACTCTTCTAGTATTGCCTTAGCGAAATCAGAAAAAGGAAGCCTAAGGCCACCAAATAGCGCATCTTGATAGATGGCTATCTCCCCTTCCCTAGGAGAACTTGCCCTCTCCCCAGAACAGGGAACCCTAACCTCAAACAGGGACAAATTTATCTCATACTTCGCTACCAGGCTATCTACTTCCTTTTGTCCAAGAAGACTTATGAATGTGTCTGACCCCCTACCCGTTGCCCTAGAAGCAGGATGAACCCGCGAACCTTGAACCGTGACGCCCCCAAGTTCGCCCGGAATCGCCGAGATCGCAACAGAAACCACAGGGTTGGATGGAGAAGGGACCAAGGGCTCATGAGAAGACCTAGAGGAGGAAGAAGTAGCGCTAGAAGTGGCGCTAGCCATTACCTTAGGAAAGAAAAAGATAACACAAACACAGAAAACTCGAAACCAGAGCTCGCCGGAGAAGAAGAAGAAACCTTAGGAAGAAGACACGATTCAACTTTCGAAATAAACCCTTTTTGGCCTGTACGATTTCGCATATATATGAAAAGCAACGAATCCCTGGCCGTTCGATCTCAGTGTTACATTCCAATCAAAACCGTTGAACCAAGGCCCCCAAATCCTGACCGTTCAAATAGGCCATTATTACTCCTCCAAGAAATCCGTCCACGTCAGCATACCAAACGCCGCCTGATACATATTGGTAATCGCGCCCATCATGCTGTTGACAAAACGCACACCGCGCATGTCACGCCATATCACCCCTTTTAATATGAAACAGTGCCAGAGACACGTGTCCCTCTAAGAAATAATGAGCACAATACCATAGAACCAACACCATAAAAAACAAAACACACATTCAAACATAGGATCGCCAGTGAAGGCCATAAAAATACCAAAGGATTTACAAACAAAACGACAAACGTCATTTATTCAGGTTACATACAAACAAAGCAGAAATAACAAAAACATGTTATCCGACGGACTAAAGTTAAAAATCCGCGGATTCGAAGCCACGCCGAATGAGACTTCGAGGAGGAGATGCACGCGGACTCCATAGCTCACTATCCTCGTATGCACTAGGAGAACCTGGATCAGCACGGGGGCGAAGGTAGGGACCCACTTCTCTACGACAAGAGTCGTCTCCAAACATCTAAAATTCGAAACGTACACCCCCTGCATAAGTGACAACTAAAAGGTCTCCCGCCTCCACGCCATGATCAACATGAAAAGCCTCCCACCCTGCATCGATGCATATCTCACCTGGGTCCCCGTTAACCAATAGAACGCCTGGCCACACACAGCCGTTCGGACTTACTAGGTGGATAAACCCAGTCCTTAATTCCGACAGATGTTCGTGAAAGGTGCTAGGAATTCGCAAGTGGCGAGAGCATTGGCTAAAAGTGAAGAATTTATAAAAAGACAAACGTTGAGCCATGATACAAAAGATTTCTGACTATGAACGTTACCCATACAAGCCCTTAAGTAGAAAAATAGGCGAGAATTTCGGAGAAAAAATCTACTTCGATAACAACGCAAGAGAACACAAGAATCAGCTTGGCCACCTCATCGCCATGGACGAAGCCCACCCCTACATGGACGTGCCAACTAAGAAGAATACTTGTTCTCGAACCAAGCGAAACGTGCGATTAGCTAACCTCTCGCTCAGATTCTTCGAACAAAGTACATTTTAGGGGGGACTAGTGTTACGGATATATTTGGTCGGACAGATGTCAATGACCTAGGGACCACCTGTCACACACAGAACCGTGTGTTCTCAGCCATGTAGCATCTTTGGCCACGTGGCAATATCACCAAATAACCTTGCACAATTCCGTTCGGCAATAACGTGAGGAATAAATCCTGCGAATAAGTCCGTCGGAATTACAATTATGACAGCCCTCTTATACAAGGCGTGGGGTGGAAGGAGAGAAGTAAAATATCTAACGCCTCTACAGTAAGTAGGTCTTATCCACTTACTACAAGGCGATATTTACCCTACTTGCCTACTGAGCACCTACACGCTTAGCGCATATTTTCCTACCGCCTTAGAAGATATTCACCTAGCCCACCGCTAAGTACTCCCACCGCCTTGCAAGATATTTTGCTTAACCCGCCTCTCACTTGCTATAAAAGGAGAGGAAGGACAATAAGGAAAGGGACCGAAAAATACTCACTACACATTACACAAAGCATTTCCTAGAACTTCTTACCCTAATTTATGACTTAAGCATCGGAGTTAAATCCGGGCAGAAAGGCCCAATTCCGATTATTTCTCCTCCTCTTCACAGGTCTATCAGTGGATAAGTCCGGACGGAATTGCTGAGTGTCCTCCGCATCTCCTTGTTCGCAAACAGAAGTAAGCGTCCACACCAACTATAAATTTTAACCGTTTGTCAAAGGCTGAGACCAGATCACGAGGCCACAGTAGCCAAAGAGTGAGGTGGACCAGTTTTTGGCATCAACACATGGAATAAAGCTTAAGCCCTTTCTACAAAAATGAGGTGAAAATCCCATTCTACAAAAATGAGGTGAAAATCCCATTCTACAGAAATGAGGTGAAAATCTCATTCCTAAAAGATGAGTCCGAATTATCCTACAAGGATAAACGATAACTCTCATCCAGAAACAAGGGGCAAAAATTCTGATCGAAATATGAGGCAACAATCTCATTTACAAAAGTAAGGATCTTACTCAACAAATCAAAGTCCCAAGATTGGACTAAGAAGAGAAGAACCTGCTATAAAGCTTGACTTACAAGCCAAATGAAGAAAAAAGACGTTGCGAATGACTTCTTAAAATGGTTAAAACCATCACTCGGGAATAAATCTTCACCAAAAAAAAAAAGGTTTGCGTTTCATTCATGTAGATTGAAATTACATTCCAAAATAACTAAGTGTTTACAAGAACATATCCTAAAAAATCCCTAAGAACTAGGGCCCTCAAGGCGGTCAACCGCTTCTGGAGGAACTTGGGTTGGAGGTTCGGAAGGGGCTGGGACAGAAACCTCTGGAGTCTTTATAAGTTGCAACTCTTTTAACTCCATAAATTTCTTCAAGACTCCAACAAGCCCCATAGATAAAACGGGTGGCTCACCTGCTGCACTACAGAATAAATACGGGTGGCCCCTTCTTTGGCTTTCACCCTAAGCCGAGCGACCTCTTTCTCCAATTTATCCGCTCGTTCAATTAGGTCATTCATCTCTTGCGAGTCGGATTTAGGGGTCCTCTGTCTGGAAGCCAAGTCTTCCTTGAGTGTATCACGCTCCCCCTTGAGTTCCTCTAACTCAACCTGAATGGCGGCGAGTTCCGCAACCTTCAACTTTAGACCCCATTGGGCGTCAGTACGCTCATCTTGAGCAGATTTAAGTTCATTCTTCAAACTGCAAGAGTCATCCTGTAGTCTTTTGATATCCTCCTTAGCAGTTTGAAGACAACCCTTGGAACTCGCCAGCTTGGCCGCTAAGTCATTTTTCTCTTTTTCTATAACGGCCAACTAATGAAGCCGCTCGGCTTTATCCTTCTCAAAAGTATGGATAATAGCGAGATGCTTCTTTTCTTTTTCCTCAAAGGCCTCCACCTTAGAGTTTAGTTGGGCAAATTCTGCCCTACTTGCTTCCATCTTTGCCAAGTCCTCTTGACAAAGATTGACGACTTGATCCACCCAATGCGCAGTCTACGAAATAACAAAGGAGTTATAGATGATACCAAGTTTAGGAACAAAAGAAATGTGAGAACGGTCCTTACCAGCATGGCCGATCGGAAAAGCTGGCAAGTGGCCTCTTCCCTCCCAGCTCTCCGTAGCTTAGTGGAGAGCTGTTCGGGCCGCATGGCCATCAAAACATTTTTCACAGAAGCAGCATCCCGAAAAGGGATGTCTTCAGAGGGGAACTCCTTCCCTTGAGTTGCCGGTCCTCATAAAACTGAGTCTGCCACCCTTAGTTTATCCAAGAGAGCCGCTTCTCCTGCCTCCGCCTGTAAAACAAACCTAAGTTAAAAAATTATTGCAGAACAATGATACCCTTAAGAAGTAAATTCTTACCTCCTTGAGGAGGATATCTTCTAGTTGAGTAGAAGAGGGCCCTTCGGAAATTGGCGATAAAGCCGGGCCAGCCTCTTCCACAGTTGAACTCACCTGTTCAATCATGATTCCTGGAACCGATGCGTCCTCGGAATTCTTCCTCTTCGTCCTCCTCTCCCCTGAGGACCCTGTAGCGGGGTCGCTTTTGCCCTCTTTCTTGGAAGAGTCGACCTCTTTTCTCTTCCTCTTCTTTTTCTCGTCCTTGGAGGTGTCAACACCTTTACTTGAGGCCGCTTCCTTCTTCCTCCGCCCACGAGGTAAGAGCGGATGGACTTCACCTTCATAGGAAGCCAGGAGGTCCTTAACGTAGCTCATGTCTTCATCCTCCATCTGACTTTCTGCAAAATAAAATTCCGAATTATGTTAGATATCGCGATTCAAGATCAAACTAAGATAGATACAAGAATAAATCCTACCAGCAGATACTATTAAACGACATTTAACGAGGTTTTTCCTGGTCAAGAACTCATCAATATATACTTTGGATAGCCCCGTCATTGACTTAAGAAGAACCTCCTCTTCTTTCGTCATTTCCTCACAAACAATATCCGTTCAGGGAACCTCCCACTATGTTCGGACATCCCACTCGGATTTATTTTTGACATAGAAAAATTTACTCTTCCACCGCTTAATAGAAGAAGGAACTTTCCCTAAAAACATTCTTCCGGAACGAGCCGAGAAGTAATACCAATCGGCATTAAACTCTAAACATAGGCTAAACAAGATACGGATCCAACGAACGGTCGGACATACTCCGTAATTTTTGAAAACAATGACAAAGCCGTTCAGTAATCTCCAAGAATTCGGAGTCAGCTGTAAAGGACACAGACGATACTCCTCTAGAATTGCCTTAGCAAAATCAGAAAAAGGAAGCCTAAGGCCACCCGATAACGCATCTTGATAGATAGCAATCTCTCCTGCCCTGGGAGAACTCGCCCTCTCCCAAAATAGGGAACCCTAACCTCAAACAGAGAGAGATCTATCTCATATTTCTCTACCAGGCCATCTACATCCTTCTGCCAAAGAAGACTTATGAACGTACCAGAACCCCTACCCATTGCCCTAGAAGCAGGATGAACCCGCGAACCCTGGACTGGAATATCCCTAGGTTCACCTGGAATCGTGACGGAGACCGTAGGGTTAGACGGAGAAGGGATCAAAGACCCGTGAGAAGAACTAGAGGAAGAAGATGTAGCACTAACCATTACCTTAGAAGAGAAAAGGACAAGAAAAAGACACAGAAAGCTTAAGACCAGGTCTCGCCGGAGAAGAAGAAGTTTTCAAAAGACGCAATTCGACTTTTGAAATAAAACCCTTTTTGCCTGTACGATTCCGCTTATATGTAAAGGAGATAAATCCCTGGCCGTTAGATCCCGGAGCCGCATCCCAATCAAACCGTTTAACCAAGGGTTCCTAAATTTGGACCGTTCAGATATCCATTATCACTTTTCCTCAAACAAATCAAAATTCCGTCCACGTCAGCATACCAAACGCCGCCTGACACATAGAAAACTGCGCTTATCATGATGTTGACAAACGCGCATGCAGCGCACATCGCGCCACTATCTCCCTTTAATGCTAAATAGTAGGGGAGACACGTGTCGTCTCAGGGAATAACAGGTATTGTGTAAAGCCCGCATCATATGAAACAAAACGCACACATCCCAACATAGGATCACCAGTGATCATTTGTTCTTGAAGAAATCGAAGACTTTATGAGCAAATTCATAAACTTTATTCATGTTACAACGACAGTAGTATTAAAAAGCACACAACAAAGCAACATAGCAAACCTCGGTAAACATATTCTCCGTCGGAATCTCCAGCTAACAATCCACAGATCCGTCCGAGGACCCACTCAAATAAGATTCGGAGGAGACGCACGGACTTCCACAACCGTCGCTGTCCTCGCTATCAATAGGAAATCCTGGCAAAGCTGGGGCTTAAGATGGGGCCCACTTTCTCTGGCAAGTCGCCTCCCAAACATTTCAACTTCAAAGCGCACATCCCCTGCATAAGTAATAACTAAAGTGATAATTAAAAGATCCCCTACCTCTACGTCATGGTTAACATGGAAGGTTTCCCACCCTTCCTCAATGCTTATCTCACCCAATCCCCTATCAACAACCAGCATTGATGGCCATACACAGCCGTTCGGACTTACCAATTGGATAACCCCAATCCTCAACTCCAATAAATGTTCGTGAAACGAACTTGGAATTCGTAAGTGACGAGAACACTGGGTAAAATTAAAAAACTTAAAAAAGGACAAATGCTGAGCCATTTTACCAAAACGCAAGGATGGCAGCAGAATGGATAAAAACACTATCCACACTAGATCCTTAAATAGCAAAACTTGGTGACACTATAGACAAAAATTTCGGAGAAAAATCTACCTCGATTCAAGACAACAAAAAGACAACACAACAAGCGTCGGTTACGTATTAAAACACATGTATCTAGAAAGAAACCTACACCCACATAGACACGCCAGCTAAGGAAGATACTTGTTCTCGAACCAAGCGAAAAGTGCAATTTGACTCACTCCTCTCTCAGATTTTTCGAACAAGTACACTCTGGGGGGGGACTAGTGTTACGGAAATATTTGGTAAAACACGTGTCGCCTGCCTAAATGGTCACCTGTCATACACATGGCTACATTTCTTTTGGCCACAAGACAGTCAGTCACCACCAAATTCATTAGCATAAATTCCGTCCGGCAAATAAGGATGGCTCACCCCTAAAATAAGTCCGTCGGAATTGTACAAGAAGCAAGAAGGTGATAGCCATCTGGGTAAGAGCGTATCTAACGCCTCTACAGTAAGTAGATCTTATCCACTTGCCTCTACAGTAGGCAGATATTTTCTACTTACACACGTAGTACCTACACAGTAGGTAGATATTTTCTACTTACCTACGTAGCACCTACACAGTAGGCAGATATTTTCTTACCGCCTTAGAAGATATTTTCTTACCGCCTTAGAAGATATTTTCTCATTCACCGCCTTACTCCACCGCCTTTCCTAAACCGCCTTTAAGTTGCTATAAAAGAAGAGCGATAATAGAAAAAAGGGGGATCGGAAAAATCATCACACAAAGAGCTAACTCATATCTAAGACTGCCTTCTTACAAGTTTTATGACTTAAGCATCGGAGCTGAATCCGGGCAGAAAGGCCCAATTCCGATCACTCTTTTCTCCCTCTTACAGATTCATCCCAAAGGAAAGCTAGGGTAATTCTCGAGCGAATTGTCATAGGGTAAATCCGAGCAGATTGTCATAGGGTAATTCCGAGCGGATTTCCAAAGCATTTTCCGTGTTCCCCATTCACAAGTTGAAGTAAACGTCCACACCAACTATAAATTTCAATTGTTTGTTGAAGGCTGAGACCAGATCACGAGGCTATAGTAGCCAAAGCATGAGGTGGACCAGTTTTTGGCATCAACAAAATACATTGTTGATTTGTCTATTGACTATAGAGGATAGCTTAAAAGATCTAAGAATATTGGATCAATTATAAGTATGTCAATGTAAACATGCCATTCAACTATTGTTATTAGAATTTCATGCATTCCTGCCACCTCTGATCCTTGGAACTAGTGAAAAAGGTTGAGGTAGAATGTTGAATTATCTAATGACTATAGGAATTTTGGACAGTTGTTAAGATGCAAATAGAAGCATGCCATTAAATTCTGTTTGTGGACAAAATCTAAAAATATTGAATTGTTAATAGAATTTCAAGCATTCCTACACACTTGAGGTATGCATTGAACCTAGAAACTTGTTCTTACATTACATCAACATATGAAACTAAGCCAAAAGGTAGTCTGTGTTTCAATCCATTGCATGTAAGAACATCTTATTCCTTATTCTTTAGTTTAGTGTTGTTTGGTTTTTTTTTTTTTTTTTGTTGATAAAATAAAATGTTCGCCAAGGAACCTCAAGGGAAATCGGAATTTATTTCAGTCTCTTGTTAAAACTTGAATTAAGTATATGCTATGTGGTTTGTACTTAGAGGATTTTGCTCCTGTAATAATTCTGGATCTTTATTTACAGCACTTGCATGTTCCTATGTTTATGTACTATAATTTTTATGAAGTTAAGACAATCTGTGAATGCAGGCTTATATTGGTGTACCTAAAAGAAGTGATCGTGTTGCTATTGATCTGGGAAGTATGGGAAAAGGTTTTGCCATGGTTAATGGTCATGGAATAGAATGATATATGTCACTAATCAGACGAAAATATGGCCGCTCTAAAAATTGTGATTATCCTGGAACATATAATGAGAACAAGTGTATGACTAATTGTGGACAGTTGACTCAAAGGTGTTATGGTTTTATATCTTTTTATACAATTATATCAATAGCCATCTGTTTTTTCTCCCCTTATAGCATCTTCAATAACTAATTTGTTTCAATCTCGAGTTCTAAGTGTATATGTTTCTCCCTCTACGAATCAAATAATATATTGACCTCTTATGAAAATATATCATTCTTTTATTATTACGCCTCCACTTCCAGTGTTGGATAGAAATCCTGAGCAGAAATGTATGAAATTAATATTTACATATGTATTAGGAAGGTAGCTTATCACTGAAGTGTGAATAACATGATCTTGCTTTTTGATTGGTAAAGTAGGAGTAATAATGCCATTGTCTATAATTTTGGGCCCTTGCATATTTTTTGCTTAACATCGTATTTCTAGGACCACTTTTGTTTGTTTGTTTTTCTTTCCGATTGCTAGCTACTGCAACAATTTTCTGATTATAACTATTCCCTTTATGTTTTATAGAACCCTTCAAACACTATTTTGAACTGCTTTTATTGTGGGTAAACAATCAGCTTTTAAGCCTGTTGTGATAGAAAATTTAATGTATCGAGTGATCATTCTGTTCCTACTCAGTATAGTACTTTTAAGCATCACACAACCATGCATATACATTTTTTTTTTGATGATTTAACTTCACTATGATATTTCTTAGAATATTTTATTTCCTTTTACTAGTACATTTAGTTGTTCCTTTATGGCTTTAATATATTAATCACATCCTCACAGGTATCACATTCCACGAGAATGGTTACAAGATTCCAACAATCTACTTGTTATTTTTGAAGAGACTTGTTGGAATCCATCAAAGGTATCACTGAAGACACACTATGGGAAAAAAATATGTGCAAAGGTATCAAAAGTAAAAACTCCTGCAAAATTTGACATAAAAGAAGGATGAGCTACTCGAGCTCTGTGAGGAAAACAGTACTGTCAAGTAATACTATACCTGTGTGAAATCAATAAAAGTAAAAACTAAAGTAAATTCTTAAAGTGTACAAGATATAAAAGTATGAATAAATAATGCATTTCAAAGTAATATGCAAATCAATGCATTATCTTCAATCAGATATAATCATGCCAGATTTCATAGAAATCTTAAGTAAAATAACATGCATGATTATCTTATTCATTTCATCATCGGTACCATTTATGATTTTGTATTTTTCCCTTGATAGATGAATATCGACACCAATAGCCACCACGGTTCTCATATGGCTTCCGTAAGGTGGGATATACAGAAACATATCTCATATCTTAATAGTATCAATTACACCTACACCTCTATTTCAATAATTGCGGAACAAGTGTGTGATCAGGATGAACACTCAAAGTCCTCTAGGGCTAACGTCGGGGTACCATCTCTGCCCTCACGATTCTACTATGGCTCCTGTGAGGTGACTATCTCTAAGATAGGATATACGCGTACTAGGCACTCTACAAGTACGGAAAGGGGGTTTTATTTCTTGAAAACAAGAAGTTTTAAAATAGATAGTTTGGACTTTTCATAAATACAAAGTTTAACAATTCACCCCTTCTCTACCTAAGTACCGTACTAACTGGCTCTATCAAAGTACCACCACTAGTGAAGCAAGTATGATAGTACGGTGCAGAGAATTAGTACTTCTAGTTAATCTCTTTCTATTTCATATTTCTTACTGGAATCTTTTTTTGAATATCTCAAAATTCATTTTTATAAGAATCTTTGAAACACATAACACGGTTTCCGAACTTAGGAAATCTCATATAAAACTCCATTTCATGCTTTTCAATGTAGAATCAAATATTTCATAGATAATACGGCAAAAATATGGAAATGTCCAGTTTCGTTCCCTCACCTAAGTCTAGTAGAAGCTTAGGACTGGCTCGATCCTACAGTAACAGCTGACTTGCCTTTGCCTTTCCCTTTTTCCTTTCCTGATAATCAAAATACAAAAACTTAGTAATACAAAAACCGTATTCTTAACTTATACTTTAATTTAGACTCGTTAGTTTGATTAAGTTAATTATAGCATGATTCCACTTAACATGCATTTTCATATTCTAAAGAGCATGGAAAAATACGTAATTGCTCAATTAAGAGACTTAACTATCTCCCCCCTTAGTTAAATTAGAGAACTTCTAACATGCTCCTTAAGAGTAATTAAATGCTAATCATAATCGTGGGAGATTAATCAAGCATTAAAATTTAAAATTTTCTACGAAAATTCTGCAACACCTTGTCTATTTAGGGGGCTCCCGAAATTATACAATCATACACACGAATAATTTAGTTCATACAATTCATATAATCCCAATTGTTAATTATAAACAGTTAAGTTATGTCATCCACAGAACACTTGAAATCTGCAATTATGACTATCCCTTGCTCAGGTCCCTTTGACAATCCATAGATCCATCAATATTCCACAACTATTTCATCACAATACATCAAGAACTTCAATTTCAATTATGTAGATAATCAATTGAACATCTCAGACTTACGGTGAGGTGGACTATCACTGAGGAAGAGCAGAGCCCAAGTTGAGTTGCTGGATCTCCTTGTAGGATGAGAGGAAAAGGGCTGGAATTCTTCGGCGGTTCACAGTCACCGGATCTCAGTCAGAGTAAGAGAGTAGGAAGATAGTAAAAAGGGGCGAAGCCTTACCGGAGAAAAGGAAGGAAGGGCGCTGGTCGTCGAAGTTCGCGCACGTGGAGGACAGGTGGCATCGGGAAGAGGGCAGCTTGTGGCGCGGCTAGCGGCAGAGGCATACGCGCACGCTAAGGGTGCCAGAGGAAGCTCAGTGATGGCTATCACGCATGCGACAGAAGGCCGGTAACACAGGGATGAGGTGGTTCGACAACATGGGCCAAGGCATGTGAGGTAGCTGGGCAGCGTTAGGCACGAGCAAGGGGACACGATCTGGTAAAAGGGGTAGAGGCAGTGGCTGCCGGGGCACGGCTCGGGATGGTGCCGAAGGCTGTAGGAGGAGGTGGCAGGGTGCAGTCGAGGCACACCTGTGAGGTCGTCAATGAGGGGAAAGGGAGGCAAGGGTAGGGTGATCACAGACGAGGATAAAAGAATGAGAAGATGAGGGTTTTTAATTTGATTTCAATTGAAACAAACGCTAAGTCCATATTACAACCTTATACTTGTAATATGTTACGGAAATACTTGGTAAAACACGTGTCGCCTGCCTAAATGGCCACCTGTCATAAAGGGTTACATTTCTTTTAGCCACAAGACAGTCAGTCACCACCAAAGTCATTAGCATAAATTCCGTCCGGCAAATAAGGAGGGCTCACCCCTACAGAAAGTCCGTCGGAATTATACAAGAAGTAAGAAGGTGATAACCAGCTGGGTAAGACCGTATCTAACGCCTCTACAGTAAATAGATCTTATCCACTTGCCTCTACAGTAGGCAGATATTTTCTACTCACACACGTGGTACCTACATGGTAGGTAGATATTTTCTACTTACCTACATAGCACCTACACAGTAGGTAGATATTTTCTTACCGCCTTGGAAGATATTCTCTTACCGCCTTAGACGATATTTTCTCATTCACCGCCTCACTCCACCGCCTTTCCTAAACCGCCTTTAAGTTGCTATAAAAGAAGAGCGATAATAGAAAAAGGAGGGGAGCGGAATAAATCACCACACAAAAGAGCTAACTCATGTCTAAGACCGCCTTCTTACAGTTTTCCTGACTTAAGCATCGGAGCTGAATCCGGGCAGAAAGGCCCAATTCCGACCGCCCTTTTTCTCCCTCTTACTGATTCATCCCAAAGGAAAGGAAAGCCAGGGTAATTCCAAACAGATTTCCAAAGCACCCTCCATGTTCTCCGTTCAGAAGTTGAAGTAAGCGTCCACACCAACTATAAACTTCAACCGTTTGTCGAAGGCTGAGACCAGATCACGAGGCCATAATAGCACAAGCGTGAGGTGGACCAGTTTTTTCATCAACAGTTTGGCGCCGTCTGTGGGGACCCTTACAAAAAGCTAAATGATTACTACAAGAAGGTCAAAACGGATTCAAGAACAAGGAGCGCCAAGTAATCCCGAAGGACCCGGCGAAGTCCGTGGGCATGAGGAGATTCCGTTGAATAATCCACCTATCTTATCTCCATCAGAAAATCCTACTGCCCCACCCCGAGAACCCATCCCGGAGTTTTACCTTAACATGCAGCAGCAATTGGAACGGTTATCTCAAACTGTGCATACATTAACCCATCCGTTACTTCCTCCCGCACAAGTTCCGCCAAGTGTGCCAACCGCCCCACCAGCCAATTCCGAAAGCAGAGGGAGGACAAGGACCACACTCATGGAAACAGAACAGAGAGAACTACCTTCTCTGCTAGCTCGGAACCCCCCTGCGTTCGACGTCGAGAGCAAGCTGCCACAAGAACAGAACGGCATATGAGAACGAAGCGGACAAGGATCAATGTAATAGCCAACTGCTCCAACCGTTTACGTAAGAACGCAATGACAGGATCCTTCACGGGGAAACAAGAGATCCGAACGGCATGTTTTTAACATATGCTCGCCTTTCATCATGGAAATATTGGAAGAACAAGTTCCTAACAGTTTTCGACCACCTGCAATGATTGCATACGAAGGCAAAACTAATCCGTCTCGCCACTTGAGGTCTTACCGATCGAAGATGCTTCTTTCTGGAATTACCGACGCTCGTATGTGCCGAGCTTTTCCCGCCACATTAGAGGGAAAAGCGCAAGACTGGTTTGTTGATCTTCCATCTAGCACGATTCCTTCTTTTCAAGTTCTAGCAGATAGCTTTCTAGCTTATTTTGCTAATTACTCAAAGCAAAAGAAAACTCCATCTACCCTTCTGCGTGTTAAGCAACGAGGGGGGGAAACACTCCAAGCCTATTTAAACCGTTTCATAGACGAAACAACAAACGTTGTAGATCTTATTCCGCGCATGGCTGTAACCTTCCTGATGGAGGGTTTGCTAGAATACCCTTTTCGTTTTTCCCTCACCTTGGATCCACCAAAAACCATCCCCGCCCTCATGATCCATGCCCAGAAATACATCAATTCTGATAAAATCTATACGGGTTGGGAAGAAGATGCTCGGCGCGCCCATGTTGAGCTCCGGAAGGGAAAAACCCATCAAAATGTCAACAGAAGGCCCCCGAAAATACGAAAAGAAGGCGGGCCACGCAGGGACAGTAAGGGAGGACAGGAAACCTCAACACGCTCCCAGCGACATGTGCTTCAACCTAGAGAATCTTCAAAAGAAGAAAAAATTGTCAGATACGACCACCATACCCCACTTAATCAGACCAGAAGCCATATTCTCATGCAAATCCAGGACCAACAACTCTTGACATGGCCAAAACCTGCAAAGAATCCCGAGCGGCAAAGGAATAGTAAAAGATATTGCAAGTTTCATCAAACTAAAGAACATGACACGGAAAAATGTACCCATTTGATGAACGCCATTGAAGATGTCGTTAGAAGGGGACAATGGGAGCAGTATATCAACATTGATATCCAAGAGGGGCCCGAAATTTCACAGCCAGAAGAAGAAGAAAAAGGGGAGATGGTCGGATTTATCAGTGGTGGTCCTGGGTGTGGTGGTGAAAGCTCCGCCTCTCGGAAAAGCTATGCACGAATGGTGGGGGCTGCGCGGGAAACGGAAACGCCACAAAGAAGATCACGGCCTACGGCTCCCATCATTTTTTATGATAACGACGTCAGCAGGGTTCGCCACCCCCATGACGACGCCTTAGTCATTGCCATCATTGTTTCCAGTTTCCAAATGAAGAGGGTTCTGATAGACAATGGAAGTTCGATTGACATTCTCTTCTGGAGTGCCTTTGAACGAATGAGATATGATGCAGATAATTTGCTTCCCGTAAAATCATCCTTAATAGGGTTTTCCGGAGGGGTGATACAGCCAGAAGGAATGATCGCTTTGCCAGTTACAGTAGGAAAGTCGCCTAGATCATCAACAGTGACAACAAATTTCCTAGTCGTACGCTGTGCTTCAAGTTACAACGTTATTCTTGGCAGACCAACCCTCAACGCCCTGAAGGCTGTAATTTCTACTTACCATCTTCTCCTCAAATTTCCGACGGAGAATGGTAGTGGAGAGGTAAGAGGAGATCAACCCTTGGCGCGACAATGTTATGTTGCAACCCTCAAAGGAAAAGCTTTAGACAGAGGCAAAACAAAAATTTCGGAAGCCATGTTGATCAACAAAATAGCCGAACGGGAAGATGAAGAACTTCGGCCAACACCAGTTGAAGAATTGCTTACGGTTCCTCTAGATACAACTAGGATGGAACACACAGTGCGGATTGGTGCGGATCTAACAACAGTACAACAAGAAAATCTCATAGTGGTACTAAGGACCAATTCTGATCTCTTCGCCTGGTCATCAGAAGATATGCCAGGCGTAAAACGTGATGTCATTGAGCACCACCTCAACATAGATCAGTCGTTCAAGCCTGTCAAACAGAAATGGAGAAATTCCGCACAAGAGAGGCAGAAGGCCACAGAAGAAGAAGTATCAACCCTTTTAAAGGCCGGGCTTATCCGAGAAGTGCACTATCCAGAATGGTTGGCCAATATGGTTCTAGTAAAAAAGCCATCCGGAAAATGGAGGATGTGCGTAGATTTCACGAACCTAAATAAAGCTTGTCCCAAAGACTCATTCCTTCTACCTTCAATTGATGGCTTGGTTGATTCCACGGCGGGACATGAAATGCTGAGTTTTTTAGATACCTTCTCAGGCTACAATCAAATCCGAATGGCCAAAGATGACGAAGAAAAAACATCCTTCATTACAAGCACAGGAACTTATTGCTTAAGGCAATGCCGTTCGGTTTAAAGAACGCCGGAGCCACCTTCCAGACGCTCATGAATACGGTTTTCAAAGAACAACTTGGCAGAAATGTTGAAGCTTATGTGGATGACATTCTGGTGAAGAGCCTAAAAGCCAACGAACACCTCTCAGATTTACAAGAGGCCTTTCAGTCACTACGGACTTACAACATGCGCTTAAATCCGAACAAATGTGCTTTTGGTGTCCAATCAGGGAAGTTTCTCGGATTTATACTGACCCAAAGAGGAATAGAAGCAAATCTGGAAAAGGTCAAAGCCATCCTTGATATGGGATCACCCAAAAGCCTTCAAAAGATACAACGGCTTAACGGACGCCTAGCAGCTCTAGGGAGATTTATCTCTAAAGACGGAGAGAAAAAACTCCCACTCTTCCAAGCCTTGCGAGAAGAACCAAAAATGGAGTGGACAGAAGAATGTGAGAAAGACTTTCAAGAACTCAAAGATTATCTCCGATTGCCTCAGGTTCTGGCTAAGCCACAAGTAGGGGAAGAGCTCTACGTCTACTTGGCTGCTGCTCCTCGAGCGGTCAGTGCAGTACTTTTGAGGGAAGACAAAGGAGTTCAGAAACAAGTCTATTACACAAGCAAGATCCTTAACGATGCGGAATCAAGATATCTACCGCTTGAAAAGTTGGCTTTCGCTCTCATCACATCCGCACGAAGATTAAGGCCTTACTTTCAAGCGCACAAAGTTACGGTGTTAACGGATCAGCCCTTAAAGCAAATCCTCCATAAGCTTGAAAATTCAGGACGTCTAGCCAGATGGGTGATAGAGTTGGGTGAGTTTGATCTTGCCTATAAACCCCGTACGACAGTCAAGGCTCAAGTTCTGGCAGATTTTATTGTGGAATTGACCATTCCCGCAAATGAGGATGAAGTCCAGCCAGAATATCCAGACCAAAGTCCTAGCATCCCATGGTCCTTATATGTTGATAGATCAGCGACTGAAGAAAGGTCAGGAGCCGGCTTCGTCCTTTATTCTCCTTCCAAGTGGAAAATTGCAACAGTTCTTAAGTTCCAATTCCGAGCAACCAACAACGAGGCCGAATATGAAGGCCTCATCGCAGGATTGCGTTTTGCCCGAGGGCTCTGAATTCAACGCCTACACGTATATTCCGACTCACAGCTGGTCGTTAGCCACACGTTGGGCAACTTTGAAGCAAAGGAGGAGAACATGGTCAAATACCAAACAGTGGTAAAGAAGATAGTCCCCCACTTCGCTCATTTCCAAATTGAAAAAATCTGTCGGGCACAAAATGAAGAAGCGGACGCTTTATCTAAAAAAGCCACTGCGCCCAACAGAGATGCAGAATCTCCCTTCAACCTACAGTACCTTCCGACAAAAACTATTGAGGGATTAGAAGGAGAAGTACAAAGTACGACAGAAGAGTCAAGTTGGGTGGATCCCATCATAAACTACCTGCAAGGTGGACCTATACCATCCAACAAGACAGAAGCCAGACGGATCTCTTACAAATCCGCTCAATACACCATCATTGGCGAAAATCTATACAAGAGGTCCTATACGCAACCCTTCTTACGGTGCCTGCGTCCCACAGAAGCAACCTATATCCTTCAAGAAATTCATGAAGGTATTGGAGGGGGACATATAGGAGGCAAAGCCTTAAGTTACAAAGTCCTGGGACAGGGCTATTACTGGCCAACATTAACTCGGGATGCAGTGGCATTCACCCAAAAATGTGATGCCTGCCAACGGTATTCCAAGATTCAAAGACGACCACCAACAATGCTCACGCCAATTATTAGCCCTCGACCGTTTGCTATCTGGGAAGTTGATCTCCTAGGGCCATTTCCCACTTCGATTCGACAAATGAAGTTTTTGATAGTGGCTATCGATTACTTCACCTAATGGGTAGAAGTTGAGCCCTTGGCCAAAATCACGGAGAAAGCTTGTCAGGGGTTCTTATGGCGAACGGTTATCTGTCGATTACGATATCCGGTCGCCTTCATTTCTGATAATGGGCGATAATTTGATAACAAGGCTTTCAAAAGCTTTTGTTTGGGGCTCGGAATCGAATCCGGATTAACTTCTGTGACAAATCCCCAAGCTAACGGCCAGGTAGAGGTAACCAATCGCACCTTGCTCCATGCTCTCAAAACCCGGGTCTCTAAAAGAGGAACTAACTGGGTTGAAGAAATTCCGAGCGTCCTCTGGGCTTACAGGACAACCACAAGAACCCCTACAGGAGAAACTCCGTTCTCTCTCACTTATGGGGCAGAAGCTATCATCCCTGCAGAAATAGGAATGCCTACTCTACGGATACAGCAAAGTTTCTCATCAGAAGAAAATGAGAAGAATCTCCGAGAGGAACTTGACTTACTTGAAGAGCGAAGAGAAGCTGTAGAAACAAAGGCAGCCATCTATCGCCAAAGAGTAAAAAGGTTTTATGACACAAGGGTAAAAACAGTCTTCTTTCAAATCGGCGACCTGGTCTTAAGAGAAAATGAGTTCCAGGGAAACAAAAGCTGAACGGGGAAGCTAACTCCTAATTGGGAAGGCCCTTACGTCATATAGAAAATTGTCCGAACAGGCACCTATTATCTGGTAAATATGGAAGGGAAAATACTCAAGCGTCCATTTCATGCTGAACACTTGCAACGCTACTATCAGTGAATCCTGTAATCGTCTCCTAAATGTTCCATGAAATAAAGCTTAAGCCCTTTCTACAAAAATGAGGTGAAAATCCCATTCTACAACAATGAGGTGAAAATCCCATTCTACAAAATGAGGTGAAAATCCCATTCCTAAAAGAGGTGTCGGAATTATCCTACAAGGATAAACGATAACTCTCATCCAAAAACAAGGGGCAAAAATCCCGATCGAAATATGAGGCAACAATCTCATTTACAAAGGCAAGGATCTTACTCAACAAATCAAAGTCCCCAGATTGGACTAAGAAGAAAAGAACCTGCTATGAAGCTTGACTTACAAGCCAAATGAAGGAAAAAAGACCTGGCGAAGGACTTCTTAAAATGGTTAAAACCATCGCTCGGAAATAAATCTTCACCAAAGAAAAAGGTTTGTGTTTCATTCATACAAATTGAAATTACATTCCAAAATAACTAGGTGTTTACAAGAACATGTCCTAAAAAATAAAAAATAAAAAATAAAAAAATCCCTAAGAACTAGGGCCCCTGTGGCCACCGCCTCGAGGAACTTGGGTTGGAGGTTCGGAAGGGGCTGGGACAGGAGCCTCTGGAGTCTTTATAAGTTGCAACTCTTTTAGCTCCATAAATTTCTTCAAGACTCCAGCGAGCCCATAGATAAAACGTCCGCAGGAGGAACATGGTGACCCACCTGCTGCACTACAGAATAAATGCGGGTGGCCCCTTCTTTGGCTTTCACCCTAAGCCGAGCGACCTCTTTCTCCAACTTATCCGCTCGATCAATTAGGTCTTTCATCTCTTGCGAGTCGGATTTAGGGGTCCTCTGTCTGGAAGCCAAGTCTTCCTTGAGTGTGTCACGCTCCCCCTTGAGTTCCTCTAACTCAACTTGAATGGCGGCGAGTTCAGCAACCTTCAACTTTAGACTCTATTAAGGCCAATGCTCATCTTGAGCAAATTTAAGTTCCTCCTTCAAATTGCTAGAATCGTCGTAGTCTTTTGATATCCTCCTTAGCGTACACAAGACATTGGCCGCTAAATCATTTTTCTCTTTTTCTATAGCGGCCAACTGTTGAAGCCGCTCGGCTTTATCCTTCTCAAAAGTATGGATAATAGCGAGTTGCTTCTTTTCTTTTTCCTCCAAGGCCTCCACCTTAGAGTTTAGCTGGGCAAATTCTGCCCTAGTTGCTTCCATCTTTGCCAAGTCCTCTTGACAAAGATTGCCGACTCGATCTACCCAATGCGCAGTCTACGAAATAACAAAGGAGTTATACACGATACCAAGTTTAGGAGCAAAAGAAATGCTAGAACGGTCCTTACCAGCATGACCGATCGGAAAAGCTGGCAAGTGGCCTCTTCCCTCCCGGCTCCCCGAAGCTTAGTAGAGAGCTGTTCGGGCCGCATGGCCATCAAAACATTTTTCACAGAAGCACATCCCGAAAAGGGATGTCTTCAGAGGGCAACTCCTTCCGTTGAGGTGCCGGTCCTCTTAAAACTGAGTCTGCCACCCTCAGTTTATCCAAGAGGGCTGCTTCTCCTACCTCCGCCTGTAAAACAAAACCTAAGTTAAAAAAGTACTGCAGAACAATGATACCCTTAAGAAGTAAATCCTTACCTCCTTAAGGAGGATATCTTCTAGTTGACTAGAAGAGAGCCCGTCGGAAATTGGGGATAAAGCCGGACGAGCCTCTTCCACAGGTGAACTCACCTGTTCAATCATAATTCCAGGACCTGATGCGTCCTCAGAATTCTTCCTCTTCGTCCTCCTCTCCCGTGAGGACCCTGTAGCGGGGTTGCCTTTGCCCCCTTTCTTGGAAGAATCGACCTCTTTTCTTTTCCTCTTCTTTTTCTCCTCCTTGGAGGTATCAACACCTTTACTAGAGGCCGCTTCCTTCTTCTTCCGCCCACAAGGTAAAGGTGGATGAACTTCACCTTCATAGAAAGCCAGGAGGCCCTTAACGTAGCTCAAGTCTTCATCCTCCATCGGACTTTCTGCAAAATAAAATTCCGAATCATGTTAGATATCGCGATTCAAGATTAAACTAAGATAGATATACGAATAAATCCTACCAGCAGATACTATTAAACAACATTTAACGAGGTTTTCCTTGGTCAAGAACTCATCCATATAAACTTTGGATAGCCCCGTCATTGACTTAAGAAGAGCCTTCTCTTCTTTTGTTATTTTGTCACAAACGATATCCGTTCGGGGAGCCTCCCACTTGGTTCGGACATCCCACTCGGATTTATTTTTGACAAAGAAAAATTTACTCTTCCACCACTTAATGGAAGAAGGAACTTTCCCTAAAAACTTTCTTCCGGAACGAGCTGAGAAGTAATACCAATCGGCATTAGACTCTAAACATAGGCTAAATAACATACGGAACCAACGGACAGTCGGACTTACTCCGTAATTTTTAAAAACAATGACAAAACCGTTCAGTAACCTCCAAGAATTCGGAGTCAGCTGTGAAGGACACAGATGATACTCCTCTACAATCGCCTTAGCAAAATCAGAAAAAGAACCTAAGGCCACCCGATAACGCATCTTGATAGATAGCTAACTCTCATTCCCTGGGAGAACTCGCCCTCTCTCCAGAACAGGGAACCCTAACCTCAAACAGGGAAAGATCTATCTCATATTTCTCTGCTAGGTCATCTACATCCTTCTGCCCAAGAAGACTTATGAACGTACCAGACCCCCTACCCATGGCCCTAGAAGCAGGATGAACCCGTGAACCCTGGACTGGAATATCCCTAGGTTCACATGGAATCGCGACAGAGATTATGGGGTTGGACGAAAAAGGGATCAAAGACCCGTGAGAAGAACTAGAGGAAGAAGAGGTAGCGCTAGCCATTATCTTAGAAGAGAAAAGGACAAGAAAAAGACACAGAAAGCTTAAGACCAAGTCGAACCGGAGAAGAAGTTTTCAAAAAACGCAATTCGACTTTTGGAGTGAAGAAGCCCTTTTTTGCCTGTACGATTCCACTTATATGTAAAGAGGGTAAATCCCTGGCCGTTAGATCCCGGAGCTACATCCCAATCGAACCGTTTAACCAAGGGTTCCTAAATCTGGACAGTTCAGATATCCTTCATCACTTTTACTCAAACAAATCAAAAACCCGTCCACGTCAGCATACCAAACGCCGCCTGACACATAGAAAACCGCGCTTGTCATGATGTTGACAAACGCGTACACCGCGCAAATCGCGCCACTATCTCCCTTTAATGCTAAATAGTATGGGAGACACGTGTCATCTCAGGGAATAATAGGCGTTGCGTAAAGCCCACATCATAAGAGACAAAACGCACACATCCCAACATAGGATCACTAGTGAACATTTCTTCTTGAAGAAATCGAAGACTTTATGAGCAAATTAATAAACTTTATTCATATTACAACGACGGTAGTATTAAAAAAAAAAGCACACAACAAAACAGCATGGCGAACCCTGGTAAACATGTTATCCGTCGGAATTCCCCAGTTAACCATCCACAGATCCGTCCGAGGACCCGCCCATAAAGATTCAGAGGAGACGCACGGACTTCCACAACCATCACTGTCCTCTTTATCGCTAGGAAATCCCGGCAAAGCGCGTGGGCGAAGATGGGGGCCCACTTCTCTACGGCAGGAGTCGCTCCCAAACATTTCAACTTCAAAGCGCACATCCCCAGCATAAGTAATAGCTAAAGTGATAATTAGAAGATCCCCTGCCTCTATGTCATGGTCAACATGGAAGGTTTCCCACTCTTCCTCAATGCTTATCTCACCCAATCCCCTATCAACAACCAGCATTGATGGCCATACACAGCCGTTCGGACTTACCAATTGGATAACCCCAGTCCTCAATTCCGATAAATGTTCGTGAAACGAACTTGGAATTCGTAAGTGACGAGAACACTGGGTAAAAGTAAAAAACTTAAAAAATGACAAACGCTGAGCCATTTTACCAAAGCGCAAAGATAGCAGCAAAATGGATAGAAACAATATCCACGCTAGCTCCTTAAATAGCAAAACTTGGTGACACTATAGACAAAAATTCCGGATAAAAATCTACCTCGATTCAAGACAACAAAAAGACAACACAACAAGTGTCGGTTACCTATTAAAACACATGTATCTAGAAAGAAACCTACACCCACATAGACACGCCAGCTAAAGAAGATACTTGTTCTCGAACCAAGCTAAAAGTGCAATTTGACACACTCCTCGCTCAGATTTTTCAAACAAGTACACTCTGGGGGGGACTAGTGTTACGGAAATACTTGGTAAAACACGTGTCGCCTGCCTAAATGGCCACCTGTCATAAAGGGTTACATTTCTTTTAGCCACAAGACACTCAGTTACCACCAAAGTCATTAGCATAAATTCCATCCAGCAAATAAGGAGGGCTCACCCCTACAGAAAGTCCATCGGAATTATACAAGAAGTAAGAAGGTGATAACTAGCTGGGTAAGACCGTATCTAACGCCTCTACAGTAAATAGATCTTATCCACTTGCCTCTACAGTAGGCAGATATTTTCTACTCACACACGTGGTACCTACACGGTAGGTAGATATTTTCTACTTACCTACGTAGCACCTACACAGTAGGCAGATATTTTCTTACCGCCTTGGACGATATTTTCTCATTCACCGCCTCACTCCACCGCCTTTCCTAAACCGCCTTTAAGTTGCTATAAAAGAAGAGCGATAATAGAAAAAGGAGGGGAGCGGAATAAATCACCACACAAAAGAGCTAACTCATGTCTAAGACCGCCTTCTTACAATTTTCCTGAGATAAGCATCGGAGCTGAATCCGGGCAGAAAGGCCCAATTCCGACCGCCCTTTTTCTCCCTCTCACAGATTCATCTTAAAGGAAAGGAAAGCCAGGGCAATTTCGAACGGATTTCCAAAGCATCCTCCATGTTCTCCGTTCAGAAGTTGAAGTAAGTGTCCACACCAACTATAAATTTCAACCGTTTGTCGAAGGCTGAGAGCAAATCACGAGGCCATAATAGCCAAAGCGTGAGGTGGACCAGTTTATGGCATCAACATAATATATATTAAATTATATCTCTTTCCATTACTATATTTTCATAGTGACAAATTACTTAAGATTATCCCTTCAATCGTACGCCCCCTTTTCTTGTTTCCTTTAATTAAAATAATCTCCTTTAATAGTATTATCCTCATTAATTTGGTATATAAAGAATATTACTATAACTTCACGGGTTATCCTTCTACCTGCCAGATCCGGGAGACCTGGCTTTTAGTAATTTATCGGCAATGGGCGTCCTGTGGCATCATGGTGTTTGTCTCCAAACCCAACCAAATTCGATATTCCCGGCTTTGACCTGATCAAATCTACTTTATCGAGACTCTAACTCTTGTCCGGTATCTCCCACTTAATTAATTTGGACATTTTAATAAATTTTCCATTTAATTAATCGGGTTTTTACTATTTATCCTCCTCCAACTATTTCGAATAAAAGTGGCCTAACCCAATAAGGCCTTCTCTTGGGTACAATAGTTGCGAGGCTGGATTCTAGGTCAATTAATTCCCGATTTCCCTTTAACTGAGGTTTCAAATAAGTAATTCGTCACGTGACTAAGTAATCACATGCAATTATCAAAAATTTATAGATTATTTATTAAAAAACAAATCCGGGGTGTTACAGTTTGGAAGGTTTATGTAGTGTTCAGATGGTTGTCATTCCATCGCAAAGAAATATAAAATGTATAAAGGAGGGTGTTAGCAAGAAAGAGAAGAATAATATTCTCCATTTAATTGAATACAATGTACATCAGCGTATATAAAAATTGGGCAGAGAAGGTGATAGGAACACCAAGGTAAGAATAAGGTACAATTATCATATACACCACATATGTACAACTCTAACACCTCTCTCAATCTCAAGGTGGCTCGTGGACCTTAAGTTGGGAGGGAAGAAACATATGTTGCTCACCAGTTTCAAACTTGGTGAACAGATCGACAAGCTAACTCTCCGAAGGCACATAATGAGGAGCAAATGTTCCCTAGAGGTGCTGACCTCAAGGGAAAAAATATGCCAACACTATATGCTTAGATAACTCATTCTTGGCTTGATTAAAGGCAATCTGAAAACAACACCAAGATCCTCAAGAAACCAATGAAGCAAAACTATTTATGCACTAGTGAGAACCATAGCATGAAGCTCAGTCTTGGAACTAGAGTGAGAGACACCATTATGTTTCTTAGACTTGCAATAAGTGAAGAGCCAGGTATAGAAACAAGTGATAGAACGATAATCCACAAGGTCACTAACCCAAGTAGAGTTTGAGTTGGCTTACAATCGAAGAGGATTGGTACTCAAGTAGAACAGACCACGTGTTGGAGTGGCGAGGAGATACCGAAAGACCCACCACAAGTGAGCATAATGTATAGATGGAGGAGCACTCATGAACTGGCTTAACACTTGAACAACATAGGCAATACAAGGCTATGTAATGGCGAGGTAAAGAAGACTCTTAACAAGATGGTGATAGTGTATCAAATAAAGTAGAAGAGTATCCTCATCTAGCAGTAATTGAAGATGAAACTTCATCAGAGTAACAATTGTTCGAGAGTCAGAAAGAGCACCACGGGCAAGTAAATCGGAAGTGTACCATTTCTGAGAAAACTAATAGCCATTTGAAGTAGATGTAATCTCAATCCCTAAAAAGTAATGCAGATGGCCACGATCTGTCATCTGAAGTACCACTGAAGATGTTGCTTGAAGAACCCAACATGAGAGCGGCATCACCTGTAATGATCATGTCATCCACATAGAGCAGCAAAATAGTCCAACCACGTGGAGAGGAGTGTAGTAATATAGCTAGACCATGTGATCCGAGAGGATGTCCATACCTCGGGCCAACCTCGTGATGTAGGGCCCATCGAAAAGCACTCACACTCTAGAATCTGATGCCTGGTACAAAAGAAACTCGGTGACAACCTATCCCTGGTGAGGTGGGAACTTATCCATCATATTCTAATGGAGGAGGAAGTCTTTGGTGTTGACGATTCCCGTGCCATCTCCCCGCCCAGTGATCAAGTGACTCAGGATCATATGTATATATTTGAGGGCGTGTAACACCCACCTCTCTAATAAAACAGATGTCACACCACCAGGCCAGGAGGGCATCCTGACCTTAAGGCTTTACAAATTAAAACCTAAAGACAATGGATGCACTCCAAACACTTAGATTATCATAAGCATAATCTGTTTCTAACAAATAGTCAACAAAATACAAATCAAGACAAGAGTATGTCACATATAAGTATGGGCAACATAGCCCCAAATACATAGAAAGTCTAAGACATAACATGTCTAACAATCAAGTACAAGATAAATAAAGTTACACCAGAACCATATGAGACAGGACCATCATATACAGCCACAAGCGGCTACCTGAATCCCTATCTAAGACCTGCAAGTTAAAAACATTAAACTGAGGGATATAAGCTACACGAGCTCTATGAGTATAGACTCTACTGTCAGGTATTATGCGTATGTGTGTCTCGATAAAAAATCTTTACTAATATAATAATAGTACAAGTATATCAAATACAAATCATGTGTGTTTGCATAGTTATCTTCAATCAGGTTAAACATGCCGATAATCGGAAAACCCAAAAAACATATCATACACTAGTACATACAATAAGGTCAAAATAAACATAAGAGATATCGACCACATATTGCTCTAGCATGCACCCCTAGTTCAATACTCATGAATGATTCAAGATATAAACAGGTGACATCATCTTTCACCATGGCCGCATCAGGCAGGAAATAAGGGTAATATACGGTCGTGTCCTCTATCAGGTCCTTCAGAAGACGAGAAGGGCTTTTATCTTTTGAAAACAAACTTTTAAAATATTGGTTAATAAGATCCGGTTTAAAAACAAATCCCTTCCCTAACATGATATCGTACACAGACATAACCAGGCTAAATCTCTGAGCCATCACTGGCAATCAATCAAGTATGTCTAGCTAGGGTGCAACCTTATGATAAACAAATAAGTTACCAAATGTTTAAGATTATCTTTCTTACTTAATCATGCTATTTATCCAGCAAAGCAATAACAAAAGCAGATGAATACTACTATATCATAAATAGCGAAAATTCATCGGCAATCACAAAATAGGATTGAAATCCATAAATACCCAATAAATCAACTCACGGTAAAAACAAATCAAATGTAAAACAATTTCTAGTAAGTTCACTCACATGACGTCCTTCGGTAAGTCGAGTGTTGACTCGGTCATTCGGCCGCTTCTATGAGGCCTTTCCCTTTCCCTAGCATTTGGAATAATAAATATATCAATACTAGAGTCCTAGACATGTTCAAGTACATCAATACATTTCTACTCATGTAAAGCCCTTATTGACATTCTCTTTGTTCATGCTTTACTTACTAACATGTCGGCTCTTAATTATGATAAGACCAAATCCTATAATCATAAGTAAAGTCTCTCTTAAACATTTAACAAGTAAATGTTAGGCAGGATTTCTAGAATGTTCGACTTCTCAAGCAAAAAAGCGAGTCATGCAAACTAGAAATTAATAGGGCATTATCACATATAATTTTCCATGAATGTTTGGAGGCAAATCCTCTATTTATAGGGCCCCGAAATTATACAAGCATTCACAATAATCACTAGAAGTTAATCAAACATTATAACCCAACTCCTATCATGCATATATCTTTCAATCCCTCCCCTTAATCCCTCTTTAATTCATATAATCAACTCTCCTTTAATCAACACAAATATCAATTATAGGTTTAATATGTTCATGCAAACAATCAATTGCTTAAGATAAGGATTTTCCCATAATTTAGGGCTCATTGTAGCGGGGAAGAAGGAGCTACGCACATGGGGGACGGCGGAGGAAAAAGAGAAGCCAGAGGGGGCTGTAGGATGGCGTCGGCGCCGAGGTATGCTGGCCGCGGGCAAGGCGGCAGGCCAGGCTCGTGGTTGCTGGTGACAAGGGCGCGCCTCGTGCAGGCAAATTAGGGAGCTTCATGAGGTCTACCGAAAGCACGAGATTGGGTAATCGAGCGGTGGCCTGGCGCGGCAAGGGTAGCTAGGGTAACGTCGGGTGTAGGCTGAGGATCGGGAAGGAGGGCGCTCGTGGACATCGAGATGGAGAAAAGAAGAGGGATTTCATTTCTCTCTCACTCCTCTCATCTCCATATATATAAAACCAAAACATAAAAGATATTTTAATTAATTATTATTTTATTTAAATGTTATTCTATGCGATTAATTAATCTTATCTTTAAAAATGTCTTCCACTAAAACAAAAATAACTTATTTAATGTTATCTTTTTGCTATGTAGTCACATGGGCGACGAATAAATTAATTGACTTGTCCCTATCCCTGACTCAGATTCGGAAAGTCCGGGTAAAATGATTTCAGTGGTCACGTGTGTACTGTATAATCATAGGACCTGCCTCCATACCAGACCAAACCCGATATTATCGACTTTGACCAAGCTAGATCCACTTTACCAGGACTCTAACTTTTGTCCGGTATCTCCCACTTATCGTGTTACTTAATCAATCAAAATTATTTAGCACTTAATAAATTTTCAATTAATTAACCGGGCTTATACTATCCATCCACCTCCAACTATTTCAAATAAAAGTGGCCTAGCCCAACAAGGCCTTCTCGAGGGCCCAATAGTTGAGAGGTTGGATTTTAAGCCCATTAATTCCCAATTTTCATTTAATTGCGGTTTAAAATGATTAATTCATTTTTCATGGATAATTAACCCATTAAAATATTTGAAAATTATTAGATACTTTTTTAAGAAAATTCGGGGCGTTACAGGGCAGGGGAATGAAGTATCGATGCCGTCTACCGCCTCGCGTCATGGATTGGCTCCATGCTGAGCCTCTTCCAGACTAACTCATGCGTTTCTCCCCTTGGTCTGTGAATGTGAAACTCATCATAGTCGACTGCCCTAGTATACTCGTGGTCATATAGGCTGAGCTAGATTGCAAAATTAGTATAACTCATCTTGAACCGAGTGCCTCCGATATGGAACTCAATCTGGTTCCGTCGGTACCAAAAGACCGCTCGATGTGGAGGGTTGATAGGATCTCCAGGGTCAGCTACCGGTACAACCTCTCCCTAATAGCCAAAAGGCGGGCCTATGCTCATACTTCCAAGAATCGGCTGACGTCGTCGGCGAGGCCCACCCTTTTAAGGACGTTCCAATCTATGAGTCGGGCATCGCCAAACCTTAGTTGTCGGAGATAGAAATGCCGGGCTCTATGGGCCAATGCTGTGAATGTAAGCTCCAATATGGTGTTGGCCGCCGCTAGTTGTTATGGTGGAGGGTGGGGTTGTGAGCTCCTCTCCCCTCTTTGATGCTTAGAGGGCCTCTGCGTGACTCTCTTCTAGGCATGATGATGATGGCTAGAGGTGATGTACGGGCGCCGTATTTGAAGGACACGGTTGTGCTTCGCTAGAGAAGAAGATGGAAGTTACCGGCCAAATCTTGGTGGAATCGGTGATCAACTCCGCGCGGATCACTCCTAATCCCTAATGAGAGGTCTTGAGAGTGTAAGGTCGGATGAGGCGGCAAGGGATTTTGGGACGGTGACTCAAATCATTAATTTGAAAAACTATATCGCACCCAATCAGCCCGTGCATATATCTGCACGCCTGTGCACTTCTCTGTATTCTCTTGAGTGTAGTTCTCGCCCTTATATCGCTTGTATCTATATTTTATTGTTCCAAAAGTTTAAAATAGATCATCATGTACTTTGAAAACACATAATTAATAAGAAATCATCAAGAATACAGATTACCACTAATGTATACCTGACCTAGAACTAGATGAAATTTCTATTGACTAGAAAGCTAACAATATGGCTTAGGTTGCCTTCTAAGAAGCGCTTGTTTAAGGTCACTATCTTGACATACCTATTATGCTTATAGAGGTTCGAATAAGAAAAACCTCTCAGTATGCTTGCTAAGGAGATGATCGCCCAACACATATGGCTTTAACTGTTGTTTGTTTACCTTGAAATTTCCCTTGGTTAGGTGTGTGATTTCAATTGCTACATGGGGAGAAACTTGAGTTACTATAAATGGTCCGAACCACCTTGATTTAGTTTGCCTAGAAACAATCGAAGACGTAAGTTAAAAAGTAATACTTGATAAACTACTTCGAATTGTCGGCTCTTCTTGATATACTAATCGCGGAATCGTTTTGTGTGCCCCTTGTATGCCCTTGCATTTTTCATATGCATCTTGATGCCATTCATCCAACTTATTTAGCTGAAGTTTTCACTTTTGTCCCGCATGTTCCAAATCGAAATTCAAAAACTTGGTGGACTAATAAACTCGATATTCCAATTCAACCGATAAGTGACATGCCTTAACATAAATCAATCTATAAGGTGTGCTCCCGATCGGGGTATTGTATGCTATCCTGTATGCCCATAGTGCGTCATCTAATCTCTTTGACCAATCTTATCTATTGTGATGAACTATCCTCTCTAAAATTCACTTCAGTTCTCGATTTGACACTTCGACTTGGCTACTCGTTTGGGGTTGATATGGAGTGGTGACCTTATGTGTAAACCCGTATTTCTTAAGAATCTTTTCAAATTTGGTGTTGCATAAGTGTGTCCCTCGATCACTAATGATTGCTCGTAGTATGCCGAATCGCGAGAATAGCTTTTTGAGGAATTTGACTACCACCCTAGTATCATTGATTAGCAATGCTTGCACTTCAACCCATTTTGATACGTAATCCACTACTACTCGGATGTATTTATTTCTGTTGGAGTTGGGGAAATGCCCCATAAAATCAATTTCCATGACATCGAATACCTCACATTTTTGGATCGGGTTTTTTTTTATCTCATCGCCCTTGGAGATGTTCCTTGCCCTCTGACATCTTGCACATTGTGGTATAAATTTCCGTGTATCTTGTAACATTTTGCGCTAAAACAATCCTTATGCCAGAACCTTCTCCACTGTTCGATTTGCACCAAAGTGTCCTCTAGGTTGTCCGGCGTGACAATGTATTAAAATCTCCCAGCCCTCTTAGCGAGTTACACAACGCCGCACTACTTGGTCTGCGCATGCAGATCTTGTATAATTATATATCTTCCCACAAATAATGCCACAAGTCTGACAAGAACTTATTTCTTTCTTTGGTTGTTAACCCCTTTGGGAGTACTCTTCCTACTAGGTAGTTAGCGAAGCCCGCAAACCATGGGATCTCATCTCTTTTCCCTTTCTCCAATAGATAGAGTTGCTCATCAGGAAATGCATCATCCACTTTTCCCTCTTCAATGCGGCTCGAACAGAACCTTCCAGTCGAGAATTTAGTCAGCTACTACATTCTCGGAGCCTCGTCTCTAATTGCAAGATCAAATTCTTTTGATGAAACTAAATAAGGGCGAAATTTATCAAACGCATAAACCACTGCCAACAACTCTTTTTCTGTCGTGGTGTAGTTCTCCTACGCGTCTGTCAATGTTTTGCTGGCATAGTAGATGGGTTGGAAGTGCTTGTCTCACATTTACCCTAAAACTGCTCCAACTACAAAATCACTCGCATCGCACATTAGTTCAAAAGGTAAAATCCAATCTGTTACAACCATGATTGGAGCATTCACTAACATATCCTTAAAAATATTAAAGGCTTCCATGCATTCATCGGTGAAATCAAAGAGTGCGTCTTTTTCTAACAACTTAGTCAAAGGTTTCGTGATTTTTGCAAAATCCTTAATGAGTGGTCGGTAAAAGCTTACATGTCGTTCAAAACTTCTAACGGCTTTGACTGATACAAGTGGTGGTAATTTTTCAATTGTTTCAATTTTTTCCATATCTACCTCCATGCCATGTTTAGAAATCCTATATCCTAGGACTATGTCTTTTTCAACATGAAGTGACACTTGTCCTAACTTCAAACTAAGTTTGTTTCTTCACAACGTTGTAAAACTTTTTCTAAATTTTGGAGACACATATCAAAAGAATCCCCAAAAACAGAAAAATCATCCATGAAAGCCTGCATGATATCCTCTATAAACTCATCAAAGATTGACCTCATACAACAATGACCTCATACAACAATGAAAGGCTGTAGGTGCATTACATAAACCAAAAGGCATTCAACGATAAGCAAACATACCGTAGGGGCATGTGAATGTGGTCTTCTCTTGATCCTCTGGGATAATGGGGATTTGTAAATATCCCGACATTCCATCCGGGAAGGAATAGTACATATGGCCTGAGAGTTGCTATAGCATTTAATCGATGTAAGGTAGCGGAATGTGGTCTTCTCTTGTCCTTACAGAACTTTGCATTTCGAAGGATGTTGATTGGATTGTGTAATACACCAGCCACATTTCAAAGATTCATGATGGCTATTTTTTTTTTTTTTGATATGGTCAAGAAGAGTATGAAGGTGCTCATGAATGATTTTTGACTTTTTAGGGAATCCTATTACAATTGCTTCAAGAATCTTAAGAAAGTCTGGAACCGATGAAAGGAAACGAATTGGTGCTGAATTGGGAGAAGTAATACTTAATGGTACAAGAAGACATAGTCTTGGGACACAAGATCTCAAAATGGGGGGATTAAGGTAGATAAGGTGAAAGTTGAAGTTATAGACAAATTATCTCCACCGACAATAGTTAAAGGAATCATAGGTTTCCTAGGGCATGCCGGATTTTATTGGCGGGCCATTACAAAACATACCATTCCATTTCGATGAAGAATGCACGAAAGAATTCCAGGTTAAGGAAAAACTCACAACAACATTGGTCATAATTAGCTCCAATTGGAATGAACCCTTCGAACTTATGTGTGATGCAAGAAATATGGCAGTTAGGGCAATGTTTGTGTAGAGAAGTAACAAACTATTCCATTCTATCTATTACGCAAGCAAGATACTAAACTCTACTCAAGCCAACTATACCATAACAGTGAAAGAATGAATGGCCATGGTCTTTGCGTTCAATAAATTTAGGGCATATTTTGTATGAACAAAAGTATTTGTGTATACATATCATTTTGTGATAAAATACATTCTTGAAAAGAAAAACATGAAAGTAAGATTGACGGTTCTTCTTCAAAAATTTGATTTAGAAGTGCGGGATAGAAAGTGGACCAAAAATCAAGTAGCGGATCATCAATCCTGACTTGAGGAAAATGTTCACTTATCTGATCCCACTACTATAAAAGAAATGTTCCAGAATAAACTATTGTTCGCCTTGAGGACCCACAACATGTCATGATATGCAGACATCACAAACTATCTTGTGAGTAAAGTTATACCTCAAGGATTAATTTTTCACCAACTAAAAAAGTTTTTGCATGATGTTAAGTGGTATGCATGGAATGAACCACATTTGTTCTGGAAAGGGGCCGATCAAATGATCAGAAGAAGTGTTTCTGAAGAAGAGAAAAACCCGATCCTAGAACAATGCCATTCTTCATCTTATGGAGGACATTACCCAAGTGACTGTTTTGGAGTGCGGAGGTCGTGCTCTGACACAAGTAAGCATGCCGTTGCAGTAATAATTACGGTGAGTACCGAATCGAATCCATAGGGACTAGTGAGTGCTATAACTAAGTACCAACTACTTTTAAGTCTTGACTAATCCAATGAATCCAAACTAAGTTAACATAAACTGAGCTAAACCTAAACTAAGAAAGCAAATATAGATAAGTAAGGTAGTTTCCGAGATAATCAAATGATAATACTTTGGTTTGCATGTCCTTTAGAGCACTATAGAGGTAATCAATCTTAGCTCTTTATCTAAACTATTGTTGTTAGGTCTATAGGTGCATAGAGAATAGGCTTCGGGATCTTAATGCTAAGAACTAATTAAGATTCATGTCATCACATGAATACCCCTAATATAACTATATCTCTATGCATAGCACTAAGAGTTAATGGACCCTACTTCCGTTCTCTACCATGGACTTCTACACTTAGTCAGCTCATCTACCTATTTTGGCCCTCACCCATTCTCATGGTAATGAGGGCTAAGTTTGCCACTTCCTCCCGGAAAATGAGTAATACCCTCAAGAAGATGAGCCATAGAATCCACCTTGGGAATATACATGGGCTTCTCTCTCACTCTCGCACAGTGAGAAGTATGATAGCCGCTTCCACTCAGACATGGTTAAATTGAGACATGTTAACAAGTATATTCACACTAACAACAATCCATCAAAGATCTCAATTAGTATTCATACTAAGGAGTTTATACAAGCTATAGAAGAGGAGGATTAGCCTAAAAGCATGTTGCTAAATAATAATTGAACCATTAACAACCAAATGTCCATGATAATTAGAAGGTACAAGCAAGAGAAGGTAATAAACACAAAAAGAAATGGAAACCCCCTTTTCCCTTGATTGCTCCACTCTCTCCTCTAAGGATTTGAAGCTTCGTTCCATCTAAATGACTTTGGGATGACCATTGGAGAGGTTTGGTCGCAAGGACCGTTAGTCTATATTCACCATGATGCGACATAGGAGGCCTCTTTGAGCTAGAGCCCGCAGTCACAGCCCAAGACTCAAGATAGAAAACCCTAGAAAATTCTATAGTTTATTTAGACAGAGTTTAGCATCGCGATGACAATGAGTGCGGCGTTGCAATGGCAAAGCCCAAAATATTTTCTTCCTAATTTCTGTTGCGATGCAATAATTCAATGCGGCGACGCTAACTCTCTGTCTTGTGTTTTCAGGGACCTTGGCATCTAGTGTCGCGAAGCTACTATTTGGCATCACGACGTTGTTGATCTTCAACCTACATAGTCTCCAACAAATACTGAGTAAAGGTCCACAAATCATTTTTTTCCCTTTTTGTTTTATATGTCATATTCATATGTGTTGCAATTATTAGGTATATTGGGGACAATATACAATTTACGTGTGAGGGGGGGAGGGGGGATTAGCTGTTGCTTATATTGATTATGATGAGTGATGATTTAAGATTATCTATGATAGTTAATAATTTAGAGTCCGCTTTTAGTCTAGGTTGACATTAGCGTTAAGTATCAAAAAAAAAAAAAAATTCAAAAAATATATATATCTTTAGTCTTGCCTTTACTGGACCCTAGGGCCTGCAAACAATCAAAATGTTTGCGAGCAACTCGACTTCAGTTCGATAATTGCTCGAGTTCGATTTGATCATTTTACTAACAAACTGAACTTGAATCTAAATTTGAGCTTGAATAAAATGTTAGCCAAACTCAGGCTTGAGCCAGCTCGATCGAGTTTGGTTCAAATATATATATATATATGTAAAATCCGAGGATTTTAGGAAAATTGTTTTGTTTTCCTTAATTAGTTGATTATTAAATGAAAGTCCCCAAGTTGGATTGAAGTGAATTTTTAGTTAGAATAAAAGCTTTTCTAAATTCTTTAATTAATTAATGTGTTAATAAAAGAAATCCCTATATTTGGAGGTATTTGGATTTTAAGTGGGAAGAAGGATTAAATTGGTTAATTCCTTAATTAGTGTTAATTGGAGTCATCAGCAACAAATTTGTAATTTGTGGAAATTTGAGGACTTAAAGGAAAATGGTCATCTCTCACATGGAGGAACCTGCTTGTTAGAACAAAAGCTGTGAGGAAACCATGCAAAAAGGGTATTACTAAATTACCCATGAATTATAGATGATAATAATAATAACAATAAAGTTATATATATATATATATATATATATATATATATATATATATATATATATATATATATATATATATATATATAAACCCACAAAAAAAGGCATTTCAATGATCAGAGAAATATATATATGATCATATATATACATATCTATAGAGAGATATAGAGAGAGATTTAACCTTTTATAAATATTTTATTTAAATATATAAATCAAAGTATAAATAATTAATTGGTGTGAATTAAATAAGATAAGGAGTTATTATGAGAGATGACCGGGATAGACTTTATATATATATATATATATATATATATATATATATATATATATATATATAGGAAAAATTATTTTTTAGTCCCTAAAAGTTTGAAAACTTCCCAGACAGTCCCTCTGACAAAACAGTTTCCCAGACAGTCCCTCCTTTTTAGTTTAGTTACTTTTTAGTCTCTGGGCATAACTCCGTCAGTGAATCCAGCCATTAATACCCATTTTGCCCCTCACCCATCTTTTCTCACTTACTTTTTGTACTTCGTGCCCAGCTTTTTCAGGTCTTCTTCTTCCTTTGTTCTCCTTTGTTCTCTTTTGTTCTCTTTTGTTCCATTTTGTTTCCATTTGACAGAGAGAAACTTGCTCTTCTATTATCCATTCCTCCCATAACTAGCGAGTTTAGTAACCTTCTCTTCCTCGGCGATTCACCGCCCAAGGCTAGTCGAAGAAACATTCACTTTAAGCCGTGAGTTCCTTCTCTCATTTTTTCGAAAAGAGTTTTCATTATCAGTTTAAAACCATGCCAGTTTATAAGGTACTCTCGCTGCAGGTCGCAATGGAGACCTTTTGTGCAGTCGCCAAATATAAGGGCGAGGGACGAGTTTTGCAGTTTACCGTGTTGAGTTCATGGGCGTCAATACTAAATGAGATATGTGAGCGATGGGGTCATGAAGTTTCCCACATAAAGGTTCGGTTTGTCACACCGGATGCACACCGAACTGTTTGCTGAATTGAAATGGAGGTGGACTTTCAGCGTATGTGCCATATATACCACATGTTCAACAGCGCAGCCGTCGACCATATTGTCGATACCGTTGAAGATGGGGTGGATGGACCCTCAAGCTCCTCATTACCACCGTAAATACTATTTCTTCTTTTATTGTTGAACCAACCTACCTGTCAGTGCGATGACGTAATCCTTCTTGTATTCAGTGCATTTCATGTTTTCGCTTAAACTTATGAGTTTACGTTTAATATAGTCATTTTCGTTTAAAATTGTAACTTTCCGCTAAACAATATGGGTTTTCATTTATTATCGTATAATATACTTTGTTTTAGTTTAACATTTTCACTTTCCGAATAATATATCCCAATCTCATTTGTGATACATGCACCAACAGGAGGGATTCGAACTCGGATAGCATATCGTTTAGCAGAGGCACAAATCCATTCCAGCAAGGTTCTACGGGAGCATTAGCCATTTCTACTCAACCGGATAGCACTGTAATGTTGTCGTTGATAGTAGGTGACCGGTTTAGGGACAGTGACCACTTCAAGGACGCACTTCGCAATTTCGCTATTAATCAGAATTTTGACTTCAACTTTATAAAGAATGATAAGAAGAGAGTGACTGTCCAATGTGCCCCAGTGGATTGCCAGTGGCGTGTCCACGCATCGACAAAAGGTAATCATACAACATTTACAATCAAAATGATGCATCCCACACATACATGTGGAGGCGGTATCGGTACGACGTCGCATCCGAAAGCATCGAAGAAATGGGTCAGTAGTTGTGTGGTGCAGAAGCTGAAGGACCGCCCTCTGTATAGAGCTATTGACATTCAGCGGGATATGTTGCGAGATCATGGTGTCAATTTGCCGTATAAGCAGGCTTGGTTGGGGAAGGAGGTGGCCAAGGGTATTCTTCATGGTAGTGAGGTGGCCAGCTATGACTTGTTAGTATGGTATGCAAACAAAGTGATGGAGACAAACCCTGGTAGCATTGCCATTGTTGACAAGGACGGTGAGCGGTTTAGACGTGCATTTTTCTCATTCCGTGCATGTATTGACGGTTTCAAGAGAGGTTGTAGGCTATTACTTTTCGTTGATGGAACTCATTTGCTTGGAAAATAAGGGGGCACGTTGTTGGGATCGACGGGCAAAGATTGGAACGAGGGCTTCTTTCATGTTGCGTTCGTTGTCGTTGATAATGAAACCGACGCCAACTGGACGTGGTTCCGGTCAAAACTCGGCGATGCCATTTACTGGGATGACGACTATGGCAAGATTATTACATTCGTTTCGGACAGGTCGAAGGGCCTTATCAACGCCGTCGCAAATGTTTTCCCTTCTGCCCCGCATGCATATTGCTTACGACCCTTGGAAGTGAACTTTATGAAGGGAAATGTTAGGCTTGGAAAATCTCTGAAAGAGGAGTGTTGGTCCATATTTGTCAGGATCGTTTACGCATGTACCGTAACGGAATACGATGAGGCAGTGAACGACCTACTTGCCGTATCAGCTGACACACATCATTGGCTGCTTCAGAAATCTGATATTTCCCATTGGTCGAACTATATGTTCAAAGGCGAAAGATGGGGAGAGATGTATTCCAACGTAGTAGAGTCATTCAATGCCTGGATTAAGGAGGCATGCCATCTCCCCATAACGAACATGGTCGATTCGTTAAGGTAAGAAAGATCCGTTTAATAGATCACTTGTTCGTTTAATTTATTTAGTTTCCGTTCAATATAATAATTTACCGTTTACTATAACATTTTTCTAGTTAAAATAATTTGTTTTCATTTAGTATTTTATGTTTTCATTTAATATAATTTGTTCCTACTTATTTTCAAGCTTTTCCGTTTAATATAACAAGTCTGTAATTAATATCTTTTCTTTTTGCTTCGTAACTGCTTTCTTTTGTCCAACAAAGGTTCAAGCTCATAGTCATGCTTTGCAACCGCCGTGAGAATTCTCGAAAATGGGAAACCCACTTATGCCCTGAAATACACAATAAGTTGGAGGAAATAGTTGAAGAAAGCCGCAACCTACTTGTTGGCCGTTCAAACGGAGATCATTTCGAGGTTATCAACGAGAACAACCACGCCGTCAGTCTGCTCTCAAGGACATGTTCATGCCGAAGGTGCCAGGTGTATGGCCTCCCATACAAACACGAATGTGCTGCAATAATGCTAACGGACACAAGTGTACATTGGTATGTTGACAGCTACTTCACGGTTGAAGCTTATCGGCTGGCGTATGCCGAAGCTATTTTTCCCGTCCCAGATGATGACAAACCGACTGATTCAAACCGCGAACTACTTCTGCGACCGCCGTGCACAAAGAGGCCGCCGGGTCGTCGAAGACGAAAGAGAATAGAATCACAAGAATCTGACGTGCTTGAGTTACGCTGTAGTCGCTGCCATGAGGCTGGCCACAACCGGAGATCTTGTAATGCACCGATTGCTGACTAATAGAGGATTATTTATCAAGGAAAAGATATCAAGGAAAAGAATGAAAACACACGAGTGTTAAACGTTATTATTTTCTAATGTGCAGTAACAATAATTACTCTAACATTTATTGTATTGTATTTCGTGTGTTTCTTGTTTCTGCTTGAATTATACGTTTTCGTTTAGTTATATTGGTTTCCGCTTACTATCCATTTTTTCCGTTTAATATTACGACTTGTCGTATAATATTACGACTTTCCGTTTAATTTATCAATTGGTTGGGGAAAGAGGTGACCATCTCAGTCTCCCAAAGCCCTTTCCCATATTTCGACGATTTGGCCCCCTTCGGGTCGAATCAATTTAATTCTCTTCAATGTCTTTTCCATTTTCGAGGCTTTGGCGCACCGATTAAATGGTTGAATGTAGGCGAACGAAATTATAACCAAACTACCCGAGATACTTTACCCAAAGAAAAATTGCCTCAATCCTCTCGTGTTGCCTCAATCCTTTCGCGTCGCCTTGATCATCGTGCGGCCTCCTTTACTCTTTAAATAGCCCTCCACATGGGCACAACCTCATCACTCTTTCCCTCTACAAGAATGGATCCTCACAGGCTTCGCAAATCTCTAAGAGAAATCGTCAAAGGATCTCTACCGGAATCAAGCTCATCAGAAGTCCAAGAGATGTCAAGGACGACGTTGAAGGAAGAGGAGCCACCTGCCAAGCGTTCCGCCCTGAAAAGGATCCGGGATGATGCCGTAGCCTCATACAAACGATCGACACTCTTTCGCATGGATATTCATCATGCTGTTGAAAACTACCAGCTTTTCGACGAAAACATGGCCCGCGAGCGCGAGATCGCCGCTAGTGCAATCTCTGAGTTCAAAGAATCTGACGACTTCCAACGTCTCGTCTGTGTAGAGGGACGAAAAGGTGTCGAGGAAGGTTTCAAAATCTTCCAAGATATCTCTCGTCGTCATCCTGATATCGACTTGACTCAAATGATTTCACCCACGCCCTTCAGAATCTCCTTCCCAGTTCATCGGGAGAAGATACTGATTGAAGAGAATGTTGCTGCTGCTGCTGGTCATGGACCCCCTTCATTATGTTTTTTTGTTTTCTTCTTGTGTTGTTTAAATTTTAATCCTTTTTGTTTTGTTGGTGTTATCTGCACTTTTATGTTTGTTTTGTTTTAGTTGAACGTTAATTAATGTCATAATATTTTCTTCTTCATGCCCATTTGTGGATTGTGATTAAACGACTACGATTGTCATGCTCTAGTTTAAGATAATTAGTTTCCATTTAATATATCACTTTTATGTTTACTATCTCATGTTCCCATTTAAAAAGTAACTTTTCCATTTAATATATTATGTTCCCATTTAATATGTAACATTTACGTTTAATATCTTACGTTCCCGTTTAATATATAAAGTTTGTCTCTACGATTCAATACTTTCTAACAGCATGACAGTCATGTCCATTGGAAGCGTTAATGTTTGTTAAACGAAAATCTAAATTTAACACGCTTGTTGATCAGCTTTAATGCCTGCTTCAGATTCCTTACCGCTCCGCCTCAAGCCGTCCATTAATATCTGTGCGATGAAGCGCAAACGTAACAGCGGTACGTCGGTGTGGGGGAGGTGGAGTTTCTCGCCAATGAGGATTTGCACTATGAACCACATTACATAGATTGGGCAGTCAACGGTCCCCTCCTTCTATTGCGGGCAGTCATGGTCAGTTATAAGTGGATACGCTTGCGTTCTGCAATCTCCCAATTAGATTTGGATGCAGTCGTCGAAGAGTCGCCGCTGATATAAGAATAAGGACCATTTAGAAAAATCCAAAGAAAATAAAAAAATAAAGTTAATCGTGTTACCATTTCCTGGGCGTTTGCTTCGTATATAGCGCTTCTTAATGAGGTGTAGTGAACATACTGCTTCTTTTTCTTGTCCAGAACGACGAGATGGTAATGCTTATTTAGGATTATGGGCAAAATAACCACTCCACTTCGTTGTATGCATGGACGGCATCCTTCATCAGTGTAAGGGCAAAAGTGCATTTAAAAGGCGGAAGCCAATTGCTTCGACATTAAAAGCGCCAACGGTCTCGTTATTGTGGCCCGTTTCTTGTAATAGTAGGGAGATTTGGCCATAGATTCAAGGACAATCAGCACATATACGTCTAAGACATTATCAACAGCCATCGCCTTACTGTCCAACAGCGTATACAGATAGTCCCGAGTGGTGTACGTCCACTCATTCCTCCAAACAATAGTCCTGAATGGTGCAAAACTAAATATTAAGCATGACATTAAACAGGAACCAATTTTAATAAACGCAAACACCAAGATATTAAACCAAAAAACCATTTATTAAATGACAAATGAGCATACTAAATGGAAATTCGTAATATTAGACGACAAATTACTATTCTAAGTTAAAACTCTAAATATTAAACGAATAATCTGTATATTAAATGGAAAACTTACTTATCGATTTTGCAGTTGAGATACATCCCAATTGTTGTTTTCTCCAGATTAGTCAGCCGCATGAAACCAGGAGGATTTTTAATTTTTGGTATAAAGTTTGTCTTAACTTGAATTGTGTTCTCCTTTGCCATTAAATCCTCCACCATGATCGCATCTTTTCTCTCCGGCTCAGTGGTCGATGCCGGTTGTTCAGTGACAGGGTGGGCGATGGCCGATGGTTCATTAGTGACAACGGGTGGTTCAGAGGTTTGTAATTCAGCGACGGTTGTCGACGGTCGTTGGTCGGCGGTCGCTGGTGCCAAACTATCTGCATGATCGGTGGCTGGTTCAATACTGGCAGTGGTCGGTGGTTCAGTAGTGGCAGTGACCGGTTCAGAAGTTGGCGGTTTAGCTACGGTTTGTAATTCAGCGACGGTTGTCGACGGTTGCTGGTCATCGGTAGCTACGGTGGGTGCAGGGTTTGGGTCATTGGGCGTCAAGTTCTTCATCTATGTTAGTGATTCAATTACGCTGCCAATTGTGACCATGTAGTCATCTTCGTCATCTTCAACATTGGCAGAGACAGATGGACTTCGCTTAACATTTGCAGCTTTTTTTACCTTTCCCGATTTCCTCTTCGGCATCTTATCCTCAGGAAGAGGGCCATTGCAGTTTGAGAGCGGGTTACCGGCTTCCGAAACCGACGACGGGCCCGGATGTGACCTTCTTTGACCGCTTCCCTGCAATTGGGGATGATAGCGATGGCGCCTTCGTCTCGGATACCGGCGCAGCCGTCGTCTCGGATACCGCCGCCACCGCCGTCTCTGATACTGGCGCCGCCGCCGTGTCCGATACCGGCGCCTGCGTTGTCTCTGATACATCTGGATTCGGAGCCGGTGGTTCAATTGCCCCCCTTTGTCCCTCCATTTTGTCAAGTCGGGACTTAATGCTGGCAACATCTCTTAAGAGAACCTTAAGTGCCTTCTCAATGCGTGTTGCAGTGTCATCATCCTTTGGCCTCCTTGTCGGAGTTTCCGTAGAAGGACGACGGCAGGTAGTACGGGGGTGCTGCTAGACTTGGAGAGTTCGCGGACCCTTTTTCGTTCACTGTCCGTCGCTCCCTTAGCACCCTTGCCCCGGGATGGGGGCGCAGTGGAAACTTTTTCATTCTTTTCCGGTCTGGGCCCTAGATCGTCCCACCTCACGGCTCCTACGTTGTCTCCCTCCTCCGATGTGACGGGGACAAGCTCGGAAAACTGTGAAGAACCAAAATGTGTATTATGTTAAACGATAGTGCTAGATATTAACCCTAATCCAAGAATGTTAAACGAGAACGCTACATATTAAACAGGAAGGCGTTATATTAAACATAAACTCAATAAGTTAAGTGAAAATAAACTATGTTAAACGAGAAGTGGTTATATTAAACGATAATATATCATCTTACATAAGAACTTTCAAATTTAAAGAAAAAGCTGGAGTACCTCCTTTCCATCGAGTGATTTTAGCAGGGGACTAAGGGAGGCTTGCTTTCTGGAGCTGTTCTCCTTATAGCTGAGGATCCTTGGTGTCCTCCCATAGTGCACCTTCTTCCCGGTCCCAGTGACCTCATAGAACCATATGTTGAGGTCGACAGCGCACCCTCTTAGATATCCAGTTTGTACAGTCTCATCGGATTTCCTGGACTGAATGCGTGCGGATATCTTCGGGATGTCATCCATAAGCCACTTGTGAGTGGCCTGCGCCCACGCGTAGCGGTTTAGTTCAGTTAGTTTGTCGGCGTAGTTTGCAATCCAGTTAGGAAGCGCACATGAGGTGCTTGGGAAGAGTATCGTTCCAAGGAGGTACACCACCAGCAGTTTGACAAAGTTTTCTTCTTCCCCTTTTTTCTTCTTAACAAGCTGGAGAAGATTTTTTTTTTATGGCATCTTTGTGCCTGTCGTATATTTTACCCATGTATTTCACTTCAAAAGCTGATTGCTTTTTCTGCTTCTTGAAGACCACCGCTTCCCCATGGCAGCGAAGACCAAAGATGATAGCAATATCCTGGGATCTGAATGCCAACATGCTCTCTCCAATACTAAATCTGTTGGTGCGCTCGTCTTTAACAGAGCATCCAGTAGTCCTCTCTCCTTCATAGCAGGTTCGATGTCCAATAATGGGGCAAAGGGTGTCCTCCTGATGAGTTCCCAGTGCCTTTCAGTCATATGGGGTTTCAATTCCGCAAGTGTTTGGTGGACCGGCACCAAGTAGCACCTACCGTTTGCTAGATTAGACAACATATTTCCCGTTGCTTGCATCAAGAGAGATTTATTACGAAAGGTTGTAGAACTTTTAAATAAAAACTTTGGAGAATAAACGAAAACAATGTATTTTACATGGAAACATTGGTAACACTTGCAGACATCATTCTTAAGGAATGTACAATAAATCGATCCACTAAACCCCAAACCCTAAACCCTAAATCAGAAAAAAAAAAGAATAAACCCTAAACCCCAAATTTCTTGCTGCGAAGTTCCAGCCACGTGAACAACAACCCAAAATCCCTCACCATTATGTTTAATCTTCCATCCCAAATGCATACAAACCAGTAAAAACAAGCGAAAAGAAGGTAAAAATCATGGACACCCAGGGTTCCCAAGCATACTTCGTACCTTAGCATAGCAGCTTTAAATCCGCCTAAACCCGCTTACTTTGATCTCCGGGAAGCAGTAGCAACCGGCGGGAGTACTCCGGCAGTGGTGACTTGACGGTTGTGCAGCGTCAGAAAAAACCTCTGATTGATCTCTATTCCTGCAGTCTGCTTGTATGACAAACCATTTTCGTGAGAGGTTGGCTGAAGGAGAAGAAGGTGTGTTGGGTCGTCTCGAGATTCCAACCGCCCATTGCAGTTGCTTTTTGAATTGAGGGCATTCCAGACATTTCACTTTGATGTTTTCATGCATTGGGGGGAGGGCTTGGTCATGATATCCACAAAGGGCATTTTGGTCAAAGTCTCAAAAAGGAGGGATTGTTTGGGATATTGCAAACTTGGGAGGACTTTTTGTGGATTTGTGAAAGTTTGAGGGGTCTTTTGTTCATTACCATATATATATATATTAAAGTTGACATGGTAGATTGATATACTCAATATATGGATAAGATGTTTTAATTTAACATGCAGGTGAATAGATACTTATGCTATGTTATGTATAATATAATAATATATAATATATTAGAAAAAGGGAATCATCCATGCACTTGCACATGCACGTGGGTGGATACTTGAGGCTATTCTATTTATATGTTAATATATAGATAAACATGCAAGTATAATGAGTTATAGAGAGAGATAAAATCTCCAGCCTCATCTCTTCCACAAATATTACACGGCCAGCCTACAAATGAAATACAAATTAAAAGATAAACTCTATTAGCAAGAGAGAAGATCTTATCCGAATTCGTACCGCAAGTTTTTATAAGTAGAAGGGCGATCTGCAAACCCTAGCAAGCCGCCTCCATCGTAGAGAGAGAGGAGCTGGAGGATTTCAAACCACCACGACGGCCATCGAAGAGAGCCGCCGAGCGCTCATGTACCACCATCGGAAGGGAGGAAGGAAGTGTGGAGTCGGGTGATTACTCACTGTTGAACGACGCCAGCATCGGAGCTCCGCCGCTGCAGACCTTGTAAGCCTCTTGCTCTCTGGTTTTAGTATCCACTGCTGCGTACATGCATGAAGGATTGATAGGTCCATAAGTTGAGGGATTTGTTCTTTACTGATATTATCTTGGTGTAGAGGTTTCTATAAGCGAGGGGTTTGATAGAGGATTAGTGTATAGCTAAATGCTTTGCTTGGTTTATAAGGGTTTAGGAACTCCTGTCAATATATGTGCGTGAGCTTTCATGGCATCTAAAAATCATTTGAAAGTTAGAGATCTATGTCCAAGTTCTGTGGGAAGTTCTATTTGGATGCATGCAAGAGTGAGGTGATGAGTTAGTACATGGGTTTAGTATTGTTAGTTTGCAAAACTGCAGGCATGTCGAGGATATTCATGCGAGGCCTAAGTCTTTTCATTTGTTTTTTTATATGAAGATTTGGTTGTCTGTCTTGTTTAGTTGCTGAGTGAATGGTACTTGGACACTCTTGAAACATGACTGAGTATTGGTTTTGATGGCTAGAATTAGGTTCGGCCTCCATGTTAACAAAGAATGCCTGTTAAGTTATGAACCAGGTTTAGCAATGGTATAATCAATAGAGCTCTTGGATTATGTTTCAGTGACTAGCATAGAGAATTAAGGATGGGAAATAATGAGCTTAATCTTGTTGTTGTTTGAAGGACTATAGTACATGACTAAGAAAAACAATTGGGAAGATTTGAGTTGTGATTTAACCTATTTGCAGTCAATGAAAAGAATTCCATTTCTCTTATGTTATAGTTCTAGTGGAATAGAACCAGAAATTTGAAAAAGAGAGTTGCCCTCTGATTGTTATAGTCTTGTTATTATAGATTTAAAGAAGGTTGAACCTAAACATGTTAAGGCTAGTCAAGTGGATTAGAACTTATTATTGGGCATAGTTAGTTGACTAAACCTAGCTGTGAATGCACAGTTGAGTTGGAAATTTGGGCCCATGGGTTGAATTAATCGAGTTGAGAAGGTTAAAAGGCCTGCAGTTGGCTGTCCCATTCAAGGGATAGCTGGGTTGCTTGTGGTTATCCGTTAGGGACATATAATATACCGTTGGAAATATAAGGAAAATATCTTTCCAACGAGCATTAGATCAACTTGATCGGATTTCTGGATCAAAAGTTGTGGGCAGTTTATTCGGGCTGAGCATAATGATCTAAATTTTACATTAACACTAACATGAATAGTAATCACTTCATTTTAGTGATAATCCTAAGTCAAGATTATTGTTATCAGATTTTGACATGGAGGTGTGTCGGGAGGGAGTCCCTTGGAGGTAAGTACTCTTGCCTAGTGCCCTTATTTATTGGGTAGTTGCTTTCTCAATTTTATGCATGTAAGTTACTTCTGCTTAGTTTCCTACCCAATTTTGGGATTTTCCTTGATTGACATTGAAGACACCATGTGTATTGTATTGTTTCTTGATTGCGTACACGTATTCGTTCTTTCCTGTTTTATTGAACCCCCATGTTAGTGTATGCTTGTTAATATGCTTGAGGTTACTGAAATTACCATTCCCATTGATCGTTATGTGGCCCTGGAAACACATGAGCCTGTGCCCCGTCTGGGTTGGTGTTCCAATACATCTTGTATTGAAGATTCTCCAAGGAGTGCGGGAGGACACTCTGAACGTCCTGTAGTCCTACCAGTGGGAGAAAACCCTAGATGTCCACCTGTCAGTAGGATGATACGCTGACTGTGTACGTGCACATTGGAGCGCTACCAGACTCAAGGGTCTGGATGTGATTAAGATGAGCAATAGGAGATGAGCTGAAAGAGTTCATGACTATCGCTTGTTGTAGTGATCCGTGTTTCTGTTCTTGTGTTCTTATATGTTTATGTTTGGATCAATATTAGTTTGATTATTCCCTTTTGGCATCATTATATTTCCCGTGCGGGGGTGCTTACTGAGCTTTCCTTTCGAAAGCTCATTTAACTGGATTACTTTTTTTTCTCAGGTCTGGGGATTAGCTGGATTGATTTCAAGAGCTGGGCAAGAGGTTGGACTAGCTTACCAAGGTTCGAGAACCTCATATGATCTTGAGAAAGAAGATTTGTAGAACCTTTGTGTGGCCTAGTATTGTATAGGGTTATTGAACCCTCTATTAATGATTCTGCTGTAAATGCACTGAAAATTTATGATATTTGAGTTTATTGCAAGCTTTTTTATTACTTAGGCTTTGTATCCGAGTGGGGCTCGTCTCCACATGGGTACAACCTATCTGTGCACGTGCCGAAGGCCGTGGAAATCCGACCGGCCTTATTACTTCTCATTTACGGTCACGTCATTTACGACCAAGACCACATGCAAGTGCGGTCGCCTCATTATATCATGAATATATATTAATATATATAGGATTTATATATATATACATGATATTTTATATATATATATATAATATATGTGTATATCTAATTCTATATATATATATATATATATATATATATATATATATATATATAAAATGTGTATATCTAATTCTATATATATATATATTTATAGTATATATAAAATATTACATATATATTAATAAGTATTCATATTCATGATACAATGAGGCGACCACACTTGCGGCCTCATTGTATCATTCCTTTATATATATATATATATATATATATATATATATATATATATATATATATGTTGATGCCAAAAACTGGTCCACCTCACGCCTTGGCTACTGTGGCCTCGTGATCTGGTCTCAGCCTTCAACAAACAGTTGAAATTTATAGTTGGTGTGGACGATTACTTCAGCTTCTGAATGAGGAACACGGAGAATGCTTTGGAGATCCGTTCGGAATTATCCTGTGAAAATCCGCTCGGAATTGCCTTAGCTTTCCTTTAGGATGAACCTATAAAAGGGAGAAAACAGTGGTCGGAATTGGGCCTTTCTGCCCGGATTCAGCTCCGATGCCTAAGTCAGAAAATTTGTAAGAAGGCGGTTTTAGACATGAGTTAGCTCTTTTTGTGGTGACTTTTCCGATCCTCCCCCATTTCTTCATTGTCGCTCTTCTTTTATAGTCATTTAAAGGCGGTTTAGGAAAGGCGGTGGAGTAAGGCGGTTAATGAGAAAATATCTTCTAAGGGGGTAAGAAAATATCTGCCTACTATGTATGTGCTACGTAGGTAGGTAGAAACTATCTACCTACCGTGTAGGTACCTCGTGTTTAAGTAGGAAATATCTACCTACTGTAGGGGTAAGTGGATAAGATCTACTTACTGTAGAGGCGTTGGATACGCTCTTGTCCAGATGGTTATCACCTTCTTGCTTCGTGTATAATTCCGACGAACTTTTGTAGGGGTGAGCCCTCTTTATTTGCCGTACGGAATTGATACTAATGAACCTGGTGGTGACTGACCGTCCTGTGGCCGAGCGAAACGTAGCCCTGTGTATGACAGGTGGCGCTTTAGGAAGGCGACGCGTGTTTTACCAAGTATTTCCGTAACACTAGACCCCCCCAGAATGTATTTGTTCGAAAAATCTGAGTGAGAGTGAATCAATTTGGACTTTTCGCTTGGTTCGAGAACAAGTATCTGCCTTACCTGGCAGGTCTATGTGGGTGTAGGTTTTTTTTTTTTCTAGATACATGTGTTTTAATAGGTAACCAACGCTTACTGTGTTGTCTTGAATCGAGGTAGATTTTTCTCCGGAATTTTCGCCTATAGTGTCACCAAGTTTTACTATATAAGAGTCTAGCGTGGATAACGTTTTCATCCAGCATCCTTACATTTTGGTAAAATGGCTCAGTGTTTGTCCTTTTTTAAGTTTTTTACTTTCACCCAGTGTTCTCGTCGCTTACGAGTGCCAAGTTCGTTTCATGAACACTTATCGGAATTGCGGACTGGGATTGTCCAATTGGTAAGTCGGAACGGCTGTGTGTGGCCATCCATGCTGGTTATTGACAGGGGAACGGGTGAGGTAAGCATTGAGGAAGGGTGGGAAGCCTTCCATGTTGATCATGACATAGAGGCAGGGGATCTTCTAAGCTATTACTCGCACAGGGGATGTGCGCTTTGAAGTTGAAATGTTTGTGAGCGACTCCTGCCGTAGAGAAGTGGGTCCTTATCTTTGCCTGCGCGCTTTGCAGGGATTTCCTAGTGATAATGAGGACAGCGACGGGTGTGGAAATCCGTGCGTCTCTTCCGAGTCTTATAGGAGTGGGTCCTCAGACGGATCCGAGGATTGTTAACTAGGGAATTCCGGCGGAGGAGATGTTCGTTTGTTCCGTTGCTTGGTTGTGTGCTTTGTAATACTATCACCGTTGTAAATGAATAAAGTTTATTAATTTGCTCATAAAGTTTTCGATTTCTTCAAGAGAAAATGATCACTAGTGATCCTATGTTGGGATGTATGCGTTTTGTCCCTTATGGTGCGGGCTCTACACTGTGCTTGTTATTCCCTGAGGCGCCACGTGTCTCTTTTACTATTTAGCATTAAAGAGGTGGTGGTTGTGCGATATGCGCGGCGTGCGCGTTTGTCAACATCATGATGGGCGCGGTTCTCTATGTGTCAGGCGGCGTTTGGTATTGCTGACGTGGGCGGAATTTTGATTTGTTTGAGGAAAAGTGATAATCGGATATCTGAATGGTCCAGATTTGTGGACCTTTGGTTCAACGGTTTTGATCGGAATGCGACCTTGAGATCTAACGGCCAGGGATTCGTTGCCTTTGTATATGAGCGAAATCGTACAGGCAGAAAAAGTTTGTTTCGAAAGTCGAATCGTGTCTTCTTCTTTAGATTTCTTCTTCTCCGGCGAGCCCTGTTTTGAGCTCTTTGCGTTTTTCTTATCTTTTTCTTTTCCTAAGGTCTCTAGTTCTTCTCATGAGTCCTTGATTCCTTCTCTGTCCACCCCCACGGTTTCTGTCGTGATTCCGGGCGAACTTGGGGACATTCCGGTTCAGAGTTCGCGGGTTCACCCTGCCTCTAGAGCACTGGGTAGAGGGTCGGATACGTTCATAAGTCTTTTAGGGCAGAAGGATGCAGATGATCTGGTGGAGAAGTATGGGATAAACCTCTCTCTGTTTGAGGTTAGGGTTCCTTGTTCAAGGGAGAGAGCGAGTGCTCCCAGGGAGGGGGAGATAGTTGTTTATCAGGATGCGTTGCTGGGCGGACTTAGGCTTCCTTTTCCTGATTTTACTAAGGCGATCCTAGAGGAGTATCGTTTGTGTCCTTCGCAGTTGACTCCGAACTCTTGGAGGCTGCTCAACGGATTTGTTATGGTTTTAAGAATTATGGGGTAAATCCGACTGTCCGTTAGTTCCGCCTGTTGTTTAGTCTTTGTTTGGAGTCTAATGGCGATTGGTATTATTTCTCGGCTTGCTCTGGGAGAAAGTTTCTAGGGAAAGTTCCCTCTTCAATTAAGCAATGGAAGAGTAAGTTTTTCTTTGTTGGATGTAAATCCGAGTTGGGTATTCGAACAAGGTGGGAGGTTCCCCGCGCGGATATTACTTGTGAGGAGATGACGAAAGAAGAGGGAAATCTTCTTAAGTCAATGACGGGCTATCCAAAGTTTATATGGATAAGTTTTTGGCCAAGGAAAACCTCATTAAATGTCATTTAATAGTGTCTACTGGTAGGACTTGCTCGCGTACCCAATTTAGTTTGATTTTGGCTTGTGATGTCTAACCTTATTCGGAATTTATTTTGCAGAAAATCCGATGGAAGACCAAGATTTGAGCTACGTTAAGGGTCTCCTGGCTTCCTTCGAAGGTGAAGTTCATCAGCCCTTAGCTCGCGGGCGGAAAAAGAAAGAAATGACATCTAGCAAAGGTGCTGATACCTCCAAAGAGGAGAAAAAGAAAAGGAAGAGAAAAGAGACTGACTCTTCCAAGAAGGGGGTTAAAAGTGACCGCAGTGCAGGGTCCTCACGAGAGAGGAGGACAAAGAGATAGAATTCCGAGGACGCATCGGGTCCTGGAATTGTGAGGGAACAAAGCGGCGCCGCCAGAGGGAAGCCCGCCCGTAAGAAGTTCCGCCCGGCTTTGTCGCCAATTTCAGAAGGTCCTTCTTCTAGTCGGTCGGAAGATATCCTTCTCATAGAGGTGAGAACATATTTATAATATCCTTTTTTAAGAGTATGTTTCACTTAACTCCAGTTCATATAGGCGGAAGCGGGAGAAGCGGCTCTCCTGGATAAACTGAGGGTAGTAGACTCGGTTTTGAGGGGATCTGCAACTCAAGGGAAGGAGTTGCCCTCTGAGGACATCCCTTTCCGAGACTCCGCTACTGCAAAAACTTTTTTGATGGCCATGAGACCCGAACAGCTCTCCTCCAAACTTCATAGAGCTGGAAGGGAAGAGGTCGTCTCTCAACTATTTCGCTCGGTCATCCTGGTAAGGATTATCCTCGTATTAGTTTTACTTTTTTGCTTGGTATTAATGCTGCTAACTTATTTGTTATTTCATAGACTGTGCAATGGGCGGACCTAGTAGGCAATCTTTGTCAAGAGGATTCGGCAAAGACAGAAGCGTATAGGGCGGAAATCGCCCAATTAAACTCTAAGATGGCGGCCCTGGAGGGGAAAGAAAAAGAGCAGCTCGCTATTATCCATACTTATGAGAAGGATAAAGCTGAACGGCTTCAGCAGCTGGCTATTATGGCAAAAGAAAAGGAGGATTTGTCGGCCAGGCTGTCCATTTCTGAGGGTTCTCTTCTTACTGCTGAGGAGAGTGTTAAAAAGTTACAAGATAACTCTAGCAGTTTGGAGAAGGAACTCAAATCTGCTCAAGAGGGCAAGTCAAGGCCCGATGGGAGCCGGTGAAGGGTGCCGAGCTTGCTGCTGTTCAAGCAGAGCTGGAGGAAGTAAAAGGGGAGCGCGACACCCTTATGGCGGACCTAGCTTCACGATTAGAAACTCCCAAATCCTACTCGCAAGAAATTAAAGATTTGATAGAGCGAGCGGATAAACTAGAGAAGGAGGTCGCTCGGCTTAGGGCGAAGGCTAAAGAGGGGGCCACCAGCATATATTCGGTGGTGCAGCAGGTGGATCACCATATTCCCCCAGCGGAAGTGCTATCATGGGGCTTGCTGGGGTCTTAAAGACTTATATGGAGCTAAAAGAGCAACAAATTATTAAGACCCTGTGAGGCTTCGGAGCCTTCAACCCAACTTCCTTGAGCCTTCAACCTGAGGGTCCTAGTTCTTAGGATGTTTTAGTACTTTTGTGAAATGCTCTTGTAAATTCTCAATCATTTGGAATGTAACTTCTATTCGTATGAATGAAATGCAAACCTTTATTTTGGTGAAGATTTATTTCCGAGTGATGGTTATCTTTAACCATGCAAGGGATTCGTTGGAGTTCTTCGTAGAGTCTTTCCTTCTTCATTTGGTTGGTAAGATAAACTTCGTAGCGGGTTCTTCTCTCCTTAGTCTGATCATGGGACTTTAAGTTGTTGAGTAAGGTACTCGCCTTCATAAATGAGATTGTTGCCTCATATTTCGATCGGGATTTTGCCCCTTGTTTTTGGATGAGAGTTGTCGTTTTATCCTTGTAGGATAATTCCGACTCATCCTTTAGGAATGGGAATTTCACCGCATTTTTGTAGAATGGGAATTTCACCGCATTTTTGTATAGAATAGAAAAGACTTGACCCTTTATCCCATGAGACATTTAAGAGACTTCTACAGTTTTTACTGATAGTAGCGTCGTAGGTGTTAAGCATGAAATGGCCGTTTGAGGGTTTTTCCTTCCATATTTACTAGATAGTAAGTGCCTGCTCGAACAATTCTCTGAATGACGTAAGGGCCTTCCCAGTTAGGAGTTAGCTTCCCCGTTCGGCTTTTATTTCCTTGGAATTCTTTTTCTCTTAGGACCAGATCACCGATTTGGAAGAAGACTCTTTTCACTCTTGTGTCGTAGAACCTTTTCACTCTTTGGCGATAGATAGCCGCCTTTGTTTCCGCCGTTATTCTTCGTTCTTCGAGTAGATCAAGTTCCGCTCGGAGATTTTTCTCATTTTCTTCTAATGAGAAAGTCATTTGTGTTTGCAAGGTAGGCATTCCTATTTCTCATGGGAATGACGGCTTCGGCCCCATAAGTAAGAGAAAATGGGCTTTCCCTGTGGGAGTTCTTGCATTGTCCCAGAGGCCCAAAGGGCGCTGGAATTTCTTCCACCCAATTAGTTCCGCTTTTTGGATACCTGTGTTTTCGAGTTTGGAGCAAGGTACGGTTTGTCACCTCTACCTCGCCATTGGTTTGAGGATGCGCATGTATGTTAATCTGATTCACTCGAAGTTCGGAACAAAAGCTTTTGAAAGCCTTGTTATCAAATTGTCGCCCATTATCAGAAATGAAGGCAACTGGAATTCCGAATCGACAGATAACCGTTCGCCATAAGAATCCTTGACACGCTTTTTCCGTGATCTTGGCCAAGGGCTCAACCTCTACCCATTTGGTGAAGTAGTCTATAGCAACTATTAGAAATTTCATCTGTCGAGTTGAAGTAGGAAATGACCCTAGAACATCAACCCCCCAGATAGCAAATGGTCGAGGGCTGATAATTGGTGTAAGCAAATGTAGGCCGCCTTTGATCTTGGAATGCCGCTATGTGCATCATATTTACGGGCGAATGCCACTGCATCTTGAGTTAATGTTGGCCAATAATAGCCTTGTCGCAGGACTTTGTAACTCAAGGCTTTGCCTCCTATATGACCTCCTCCGATGCCCTCGTGAACCTCTTGCAAAATATAGTTGGCTTCTTTGGGACGTACGCATCGTAAGAAGGGTTGTGTATAGGACCTTTTGTATAGGTTTTCGCCAATAATGGTGTATTGAGCAGATCTATACGAAATTCGTCTGGCTTCCGTTTTGTTAGATGGTGGAGGTCCACCTTGCAGGTAGTTTCTAATGGGATCAACCCAACTCGTCTCTTCCGCCGTATTTTGCACTTCCTCTTCGAGCCTTTCAATAGTCCTTGTGGGAAGGTACTATAGGTTAAAAGAGGATTCTGTATTTCTGTTGGATGTCGTGACCCTTTTAGACAAGGCGTCTGCTTCTTCATTTTGTGCTCGGCAGATTTTTTCAATCTGGAAGTAAACGAAGTATGAAACTATTTCTTCACCACAGCTTGGTATTTGACCATATTTTCCTCTTTTACTTCGAAACTACCCAAGGTGTGGTTTATGACCAACTGTGAGTTGGAATATACATGCAGATGCTGAATTCCGAGTCCCCTGGCCAAGTGCAGTCCTGCGATTAGGGCTTCGTATTCGGCCTCATTATTCGTTGCTTGGAATTGGAACTTGAGTACCGTTGCAATCTTCCACTTAGAGGGAGAATAAAGGACGAAATCGGCCCCTGACTTTTCTTCCGTCGCTGATCCATCGACATATAGGAGCCATGGGATGCTAGGGTTTTCTTCTGGATTTGCTGATGGGATCTCATCTCCACTTGTGGGCATGGTTAACTCTATTATAAAGTCTGCTAGCACTTGAGCCTTGATGGCCGTTCGGGGTTTATAAGTGAGATCGAACTCACCCAATTCTATTACCCACTTGGCTAGACGTCCGGAATTTTCAGGTTTATGGAGAACTTGCCTTAGTGGTTGATCAGTTAGCACAGTGACTTTGTGAGCTTGGAAATAGGGCCTCAATCTTCGTGCGGATGTGATGAGGGCGAAAGCCAACTTTTCAAGTGGCAGATACCTCGACTCCGCGTCGTTAAGGATCTTACTTGTGTAATAAACTGGTTTCTGAACTCCCTTGTCTTCTCTCAAAAGAACGGCGCTGACCGCTCGAGGAGCAGCGGCCAGGTAGATGTAGAGCTCTTCCCCTACTTGCGGCTTAGCTAGCAGCTGAGGTGATCGGAGATAATCTTTAAGTCCTTGAAAGGCTTTCTCACATTCTTCTGTCCACTCCATTTTTGGCGCTTTTCGTAAGGCTTGAAAAAGTGGGAGGTTCTTCTCGCCGGCTTTAGAAATGAACCTTCCCAGAGCCGCTAGGCGTCCGTTAAGCCGCTGTATTTCTTGAAGAGTTTTGGGTGACCCCATATCAAGAATGGCTTTGATTTTTTCCGGATTTGCCTCTATTCCTCTTTGTGTCAATACAAACCCCAGAAATTTCCCTGAGCGGACACCGAAAGAACACTTATTCGGATTTAAGCGCATGTTGTAAGTCCGAAGGGATAGAAAGGCCTCTTGTAAATCCGGTAGATGTTCGTCGGCTTTTTGGCTTTTTACCAAAATATCATCCACGTAAGCTTCAACATTTCTGCCGATTTGCTCTTTGAAGACTGTATTTATAAGTCTCTGGAAGGTGGCCCCTGCGTTCTTTAATCCGAACGGCATTACTTTATAGCAATAAGTCCCAGTGCTTGTAATGAAGGATGTTTTTTCTTCGTCTTTTTCGGCCATTCGGATTTGATTGTAGCTTGAGAAGGCATCTAAGAAACTCAACATCTCATGCCCCGTCGTAGAATCAACTAAACCATCGATGGAAGGTAGGGGGAACGAATCTTTTGGACAAGCTTTGTTTAGGTCCGTAAAATCTACGCACATTCTCCATTTTTCGGATGGCTTTTTTACAAGAACCACATTAGCTAGCCAGTCGGGATAGTTCACCTCTCGGATAAATCCAGCCTTCAAGAGGGTTGATACTTCTTCCTCTGCGGCCTTTTGTCTTTCTGGTGCCGAATTTCTCCTTTTCTGTTTGATAGGCTTGAATGATTGATCTTTGTTGAGGCGGTGTTCGATGACGTTGCGTTTCATACCTGGCATATCTTCTGATGGCCAGGCGAAAAGGTCGGAATTTGTCCTTAGTACCACCATGAGATTTTCTTGCTGTACTCTTGTCAAATTCGCACCAATTCGCACATACGTTCTATCCTGGTTGTATCTAGAGGAACTGTAAGCAATTCTTCAACTGGTATTGGTCAGAATTCCTCATCTTCCTGCTCGGCTATTCTATTGACCAGCATGGCATCCGAAACTTTTGTTTTGCCCCTGTTTACGACTTGTCCTTTAAGGGTTGTAATATAGCACTGTCGTGCTAAAGGTTGGTCTCTTCTTACTTCTCCGCTGCCACTTTCAGTTGGAAATTTTAGGAGAAGATGGTAGGTAGAAATTACGGCTTTCAAGGCATTGAGGGTTGGCCTACCAAGAATAACGTTGTAGCTTGAAGCATAGCGTACAACCAGAAAGTTTGTCGTCATTGTTAATGATCTTGGCGATTTTCCTACCATAACCGGCAAGGAGATCATTCCTTCTGGCTGTATAACTCCTCCAGAAAATCCTACTAAGGATGATTTTACGGGGAGCAAGTCATCCGCATCATTTCTCATTCTCTCGAAAGCACTCCAAAAGAGAATGTCAACTGAACTTCCACCGCCTATCGTAACTCTCTTCATTTGAAGCCGGAAACCATGATGGCAAATGACTAGAGCATCATCATGGGGTGGCGAACCTCACGACATCAAGTTATCATAAAAGATCATGGGAGTCATAGGTCGAGACCTCCTTTGACGTGTTTCTGTTTCCTGCGCAACTCCTATCATTCGGGAGTAACTTTTCCGAAGAGGCGGAACTTTCACCACCACAACCGGGTCCACCACTAATGAACCCCACCATTTCTCCTTCTTCTTCTTTAGGTTGTGGAGTGTTAGGTTCCTCTTGAATCTCAAGGTTGATGTATTGCTCCATTTGCCCTCTTCGAACGATATCTTCTATAGCGTTCATAAATGGGTACATTTCTCCTTATCGTGTCCCTTAGATCGATGAAACTGACAATATCTCTTACTGTTCTTTTGTCGTTCGGGATTTTTTTCAGGCTCTGGCCATATCAAGAGCTTTTGCTCTTTGATTTGCATAAGGATATGGCATCTATTTTGATTTAGTGGGGTATGGTGGTCATATCTGACAATTTTACCTTCCTTTGAAGGTTCTCTAGGCTGTAGTACATGCCGTTGAGGGCGTGTTGGGGTTTCCAGACCTCTATTTCCACCCTTACTGTACCTGCGTAACCCTTCCTCCTTTCGTATGTCCGGAGGCCTTATGTTGACATTTTGGTAGGTTTTTCTCTTTGAATTTCCACCGGTTCGCGTCGAGCTTCTTCCTCCCAACCCGTGTAGATCTCATCAGAATTGATGTACTTTTGGGCATGGATCATAAGGGCGGGGATGGTCTTTGGTGGATCTAGGGTGAGGGAAAAACGAAAAGGGGATTCTAGCAGTCCTTCCATTAAAAAGGTCACAGCCATAAGCGGAAGGAGGTCCGCAACGTTAGCCGCCTCTGCCTATGTAACGCATTTAAATAGGCTCGAGCGCTTCCCTCTCACGCTTAACGCTGTAAGGGTAGATGGGGTTTTCTTTTGTTTTGAGTAATTAGCAAAAGTAAGCTAGGAAGCGATCCGCTAGGAATTTGAAAAGAAGGAAGCGTGCTAGATGGAAGATCGACAAAATAGCCTTTGGCGCTTTTCCCTCTAAGGTGGCGGGAAAAGCTCGGCACATACGAGCGTCAGTAATTCCTGTGAGAAGCATCTTCGATCGGAAAGACTTCAGGTGACGAGACGGATCGGTTCTGCCTTCATATGCAATCATAGCAGGGGGTCTGAAATTATCAGGAACTTGCTCCTCCAATATTTCCTTGATAAAAGGTGAACACATGCTGAGAACGTGCCGTTCGGATTTCTTGTTTCCCCGCGAAGGATCCTGTCGCTGTGTTCTTCTGTCGACCGTTGGAACAGATGGGCTATTCCGTTCGGTCCTTGTCCGCTCCGCTCTTGTATGCTGTTCAGTTCTTGTGGCAGCTTGTTCTCGACGTCGAACGGAGGGGGGTTCCGAGCTAGCAGAGAAGGCGGTTCTCTCTCTTCTGTCTCCATGAGTGCGAGTCCTTGTCCTCCCTCTGCTTTCGGAATTGGCTGGTGGGATTGTTGGCACACTTGGTGGAATTTGTGTGGGAGGAACTGGTGGATGAGTTAAAGCATGAACAGCTTGAGTTAACTGTTCCAACTGCTGCTGCATGTTGAGGTAAAACTCCGGAATGGGTTCTTGGGGTAAGGCGGGAGGATTTTTCGATGGAGGTAAGATAGGTAGATTAGATGATAAGGTTTCTAGGTTAATCTTTGAGGCTATTTAACCTGGCTTGTAGGTTAGTTTTTTATTATTGAATTCTGAATAAAATATTTTCCTGAATTTCAAAGTATTTTCTCTGGTTCTTTTGGTTCTTCGTTTATTCTTCCTTGCGGTCCTTGGATCCGGCTTGCCCGCGGGATAATCGCTACCCCGCCCGACGTTAGTTGGTACTAGAGCTCATCATCTTCCTGGGAAGCGTCATCAGCGACATCAATGACTGGTGGTCCTAGTTGTCGGGTTAGACAGGTTCTGGCTGAGAAAGTCCAATACCGTGACCTGAGCGCATTGGAGGCGATGAATAAGGATCTACAAAGACAAGTCGCGGAGTTAACCCAACGCTTAATGGTCAAGGATTTGCAGAGGTAAGTCAAGAAATTATCAAGGCATTTGGCGGCGATCGATTTTTATCGTGGTTGTTGTGGGCAGTTTCCGGCTGAGAAAGACCAGCACCATAATCATAGCGATCAGAGGTTTGGCCAACCCATCTTGGACTATCATGTGGAGGAGGAGATCTCGCCCTTCTTCAACGATGATGTGAAGTAGGAGATCTCGCCCATCTTCAACGATGATGTGGAGGATGAGATCTTGCCCATCTACGACGACTATGAGGAGGAAATTAGTGAGCCCAAGGAGGAGATTGGTGATCCCATCGTGGTGTTGGTATCTTGATGGGAGGAAAACCCTCCTGGCCCGGTAACTAACACTACTAACCTACTTTTTGTCTCTAGGGTTTTGATAGAGATCAAGCATGGAGATCCAGACCTACCAATAAAGGTGCAGTCGAACTCGGGGTCGAGTTCTTTCCAACCTTGGGTGACCGATACAGGAGGCTCGAGTCAAATGTTGGTTCCAGGTTGGCGGGTCAACGTAAAGACGGGAAGTTATCGAGTCAATTCCAAGATTAGGTCGGTTTTGGGTGTGGTTCGGTATTTTGGCCATAACTTTGGCTACCGATATCAGAATCGGGTGTTCAACCACAATTTGGAAAGCTCTTTGCGGCGCACACAATATGGGAATGTCTTATTAGATAGAATTTTAGTTTTTTTCTATTTTTAGAAATATTTAATCCGCCAAATTAGGGCTTTCGGTATTTTTCCTATTTTTGGTAATATTTCATATGCCAAATTAGGATAGGATTTGAATCCGATTTGATTTCGGATTTTTAGGAGTTATCTGATTTATTTAGAGTTTAAATTTAGATAAGTTGAGTTTTAAATAATAATTTGTCAATTTTAGCAAATTTAGATTTCATGATAAGGTTTCTAGGTTAATCTTTGAGGCTACTTAACCCGGCTTGTGGGTTAGTTTTTTATTATTGAATTCTAAATAAAATATTTTCCTTAATTTCAAAGTATTTTCTTTGGTTCTTTTGGTTCTTCGTTTATTCTTCCTTGCGGTCTTTGGATCCGGCTAGCCTGCGAGATAATCGCTACCCCGCCGGGCATTATAAAGACACTTGATTCTTTGAACAGCCACTCTCTCTCTCCCCTTCTCATGTACTCCAAGAAATTACCCATAGTGAAATTCTTTCTCCAAACATGGAGACCCGTGGTTTTTTCCCCGATTTTGTGGGGTTTCCCAAGTTAAAACCTTTTTGTTCGTTTCCCTGATTCTCTCTCTCTCTCTTGATTTTCTTGAGTCTTTTTCCCAAAAAATACTTATAAATTCAAGTGTTTACTGGATTAAAGGGATCTTCTCGAAATTCGCATTAACATTTTGGCACCGTCCGTGGGAACTTCGATCAAGAAGTCATGGCAACCACAAGAAGATCAAGACAGAGCGAGAACCAGAAGCAGGCAACCACCACCCTTTCTCCCCCCGCCGCCATTGAAGCGACGCCCGGCCCAACCGGGGCTACTCCCCCAACCGAAGCTCCTCCATCTGTAGGGGAGGATCCTCCAGCTTGTGTCTGAACTGTCGAAGTTCCCGAGGAACGCTTCAAGGCCATAGAGCGGCAAATCGCTGACCTCGCGCACACCATGATGGCTGTAGAGCATCATATCTATAGGGCAATGGCACCGCGTGTCCCACCGTCCCGCCTGAGAAGCCGCGAGTATTCTGCAGTTCACTCCCCCGCAAACGAGTCCCTACACCGCGGCGAGGATGAAGTCGCCACGCTTCATCCCGCAGTTCTTCCTCGCCACGCTTCCACAGGAGGAAGCGCTCCAGATCCGGTACAAGGAGCTGAAGAAGGCAAGTAACCCCGCGGAGAGGGTTTGATTCTCCAGAACCACACTGGAGGCGCCCGATTGCCTCGGCACCGCCCCTAGGGGCATTCTTTGTCGCGGCACTACTCGTCCTGTGGTTATTACTTGAGGGGCCGCTCACCTAGGCGCAATCGTTCCCCAGGACTGCGCCACAGTCGTAGGATCAGCGACCGTGAAAGAGTTTTGACTCATGTCCCATACATGCTCTCGTCTTTCATCAGGCGATTTGGGAAGCTCCATTCTCAAAAAATATCAAGGCCCCTAACATCAGATATTACGATGGGACCACCGATCCCTATGAGCATGTGGAACACTACTGCACGGAAATAATGGCGAATGGTCTCAACGAGGTCGTTTTATATCGCGCGTTCCCGAAGAACCTCCTGCGAATTTCCTATGATTGGTTTAGTAGCATGTCGCTCGAATCCGTAGTCTGTTTCAGAAAATTAACTGAACTCTTTTTTCACCGGTTCGCTAATTGCCGAAGACAGATGAGAAATCCTGTGATGCTCTTCAGGTGCAAGCAGATGGATGGGGAGAATCTCCGGGACTACTTGGATAGATTCAATAGAGAGATCTCCGTAATGCCCCACCTTGACTCCATTATGGTTGTTGGCGCTGCGTTAGATAGGCTTCTGGATGGCCCTTTCCTTAATGCAATTTTCGGAGCGATTCCTAGGGATCTTCCTGAACTAATGAGTAGGGCACAGTCTCATATTGCCGCCGAGGAGTTCAAAGCTGGCCGAAAGGAAGAAGCCTTACAAAGGATCAGAGAGTTCTAGAGGGAAGAATCCCGACCGGAAAGATATACAGATTTGAGGCAAGGGGAGGAAAGGCCTCGGAGAGAGCTCGACAGAAGACGAGATCCACTACTACAGCGGACCGACCAAAACCCCTAGGAACCTAGGAGACCACGGTTTCCAGGGAGGTACAACACCTACACCACCCTCAACACATCCAGAGAGAATATCTTGATGCAGATACTGCATAAAAAAAAGGGTTAAAGCCATTTTTGGTCCCTGAAAACAGGGTCAATGTTCATTTTCATCCCAAAAATTTAAAATTTGTTCAATACAGTCCACATCAAAGATATATCGCCACTTATCACTCCACATCAACAAAATAACGACCTAAACATAATAATAAAAAGATTATATGCATTTCATTGGTATTCCACATGACCGCCACGTCAGCAATAGGGACCAAAAATGCCAAAATACGGAATATATAGGGACCAAAAATGTCAAAATATGCAATACATAGGGACCATATTGAACAAATTTTGAATTTTGGGATGGAAATGAACATTGGTCCCGTTTTCAGGGACCAAAAATGGCTTTAACCCTAAAAAAAATCTTGAAGCAACCGAATCCTATCAAGGAGTCTATAGTCATGAATTGAAGTAGAAAATTTTGCGCCTACCATCAAGCCAAGGGTCACTCAACTGAAGATTGCGTCCAACTAAAGGATGCAATTGAGGATTTATCAGGACCAGGAAGCTCGATCAGTTCCTTCCACAAGAGCGGACACCCAAAGAGGACCCTTTGCCATAACATGCTGCACCCAAGGAGGATGTTCCCGTACTCTTCATTGCTGGAGGCCATGGCTACGGAGGGGAAAGATCCTCCTAGAAGAAAAATTATGTACAAATGGTAGGAACGGTACACGAAGACCCAACTCGGAAGAGAGCGCGCCCTTCGGAGTTGATATCTTTCTCGAACGAAGACCTCCGAGGAGTATCCAAGCCGCATGATGATGCTTTTGTGATAGCTGTTAATGTGGGGGTCTTCATGATGCATAGGGTGCTTTTCGATACCGGGAGTTTAGTTGATATCATCTTCTAGGATGCCTTGAATGGATGAAAATTTGCGCGGAAAATCTAAAGCCAACTAAGTCCCCCACTAATGCACTTCAATGGGAGCCCCCTTCAGCCGGACGGGGTCATAACCCTTTTAGTTACGTCTGGGAAGCCACCCCGAGCAGTTTCTTCCATGGTCAACTTTTTGGTCATTCGGTGCCCCTCCAGCTATAATGCTATAATGGGGAGACCATCCTTGAATATGTTTGGGGCTGTTCCCTCAACATACCATATGATGCTAAAGTTCCAGACTGAGAATGTCTGCACGGAGATAAAGGGTGACCAGGCAGCTTCTCGCCAATACTACGTGAACCATCTGAAGAATCAAGGGGGAGAGTCCAGCAAGGCATCCAAAACGCTGACCCTCGAAGAGCTACTATCGGAAGATGAGGAACGAGAAGCTCACCGTCCAACACCTGTAGAAAAGTTGAAAGTATGCTAGTTCGACGAAGAGGTCCCTGAGCGAACGGTGCAGCTCAACAGTGAACTCAGTCTAGTGTACCAGGAAGAACTTCTTGGACTGCTAAGGCGTAACGCTGATGTCTTCGCCTGGGCTGCCGAAGAGATGCTTGGGGTACCATGCAGCGTCATAGAGTATCACCTAAAAGGTGACCCTACTTTCAAACCTGTCATCCAGAAAAGGAGGAACTTCGCCCGGGACTGCTTAGAAGCCGCCGAGGAGGAGGTTAGCAAACTACTGAAAGCAGAGTTTATTCGGGAAGTCCAATATCCCGAATGGCTCTCCAATGTTGTGTTGGCGAAAAAATACTCAAGCAAATAGAGGATTTGTGTAGATTTTATTGATCTAAATAAAGCATGTCCTAAAGATTGTTACCCCCTGCCTCTAATAGATATCTCGTAGACTCCACTTCGGGATATGATATGATTAGCTTCTTAGACGCGTTCTCGGGGTATAATCAGGTCCGAATGGCAAGAACAGATGAGGAAAAGACCTCATTAATCACTTCTCGGGGGACATATTGTTAACCCAAGCACCATGCTTCTGACCCCCAAGAGACTTTCGAGGCACTACGGGCCCACGGCATGAGTCTTAACACAAGCAAATGTGCTTTGGAGTCCGATCCGGTAAGTTCCTCGGTTTTATGATCACACAAAGGGGAACCGAGGCCAATCCGGAGCAAATCTGAGCCATCATGGAAACTAGATCCCTGGAGAGCATCAAGGAGATTCACCGCCTCAATGGGAGGCTAGCTGCGCTCTGGAGAATCATCTTGCGATCTGTGGAGAAGAACCTCCCCTTCTTCCGGGCCCTTAGGGCAGCACCAAAGTTACAGTGGACGGAGGAGCGTAATAGGGCTCTCGCTCAGCTAAAGAACTATCTTCAGTCGCCCACCCTTCTCTCTAAACCGAAGTCAGGGGAAGAACTCTATATCTATCTGTAAAATCCAAAAATTTTGGAATACAATATTCTAATATTCTAATATTAGAATTTTGATTAGTCCCTTGATTACTAGAAATGTTGGATGAAAAGATTAAAGAAGGATTAACTCAATTTAAATAGAAATTAAGTTAAATGAGCACTACAAGGACCAAGGGGTAATAAGATAAAAAGTGAGGGACCTAGTAGAAGTTTGTCCCTCTCACAGAAAAAGGATCTAATTATAAATTGGATCCTTTGAGGGATTGCTGAGTAATAGTGCAAAGAAAACTTTATTATAAAAGAACGGACAGATGTGATCTTATTATCCCTGATAGAGCTGATCTTGAGGAATGATGGGAAGCAGAGGTGAAGCCACGTGGCGCCCCCAGGTACGTCCATCTGATGGAGGCCCGATCGTGAGGCATTATAAAGGATCTGGGAGGAGCCACATGGCATATGGAGGAGAGTTCATCTGGACGGGGTGTTAGATCCGAGGCATCATGGTTTATCCCTTGCCGTTCGATAGGATCCAACTGATCCCTACTGCCCATCCGTGAGACATGATCACGAGGCGCAGCCTGTTACCCCAGCCGCGAACGCTACCGTCAGACCCGCCTCCTTCCCCACCCGTTACTGCATGGAGACCCGCAAACAGCGGCCAACGTTCCCAAGGAGCTCGCGTTCGTCTCATCTTCCATCGTCTATAAAAAACGGGTAGCCTCCACGACGTGCAGAGGCACTAAACGGTGGACAAGATCGTGGAGGAAGGGTTTTCCGACGAACCATTATCGGAGAGGATCATAACATTCAGCCGGTGGTTGCCGGGTTTGCGTCCGAAAAGGTTGAGACAGCAAGGCAGAGGGAGGTACTGCACGCTGTGAGCCCAGCCGAGCTCGCAGGAGAAGACAGAGCTGGAGGTGCTGTCTCGTCGTCAGCAATCTTCCGGTAAGTGTTATTTTCCTCGCTGGTTCGTTTGGTGATGCCTACATGTACCCATGACATTAGTGCGAGCTCGACGGAGGGGGAGAAGGTCTCAGCCGAGACTGAGCAGCTCTGGAGAAAGTGAAGGAATCGGTCACCACCTCGGAAGGTGTTGGTTGACCGGATCCTCGCGGGCTATGTAACCAGCCCCCGGTAATGCTGTGTGCTCGCCGGTGGTGGCTCCGGTGGAGTTCGGTCGAGAGCGAGAGAGTGAGACAGCGAGAGAAGATAGAGAATTTAAAAATAATAATAATAATAATAATAATAATAACAATCAATTACCAATTTAATTTATTAATAGATTAAAGTTTTATTTAATAAATTAGAATAGATCAATTTTAATCTAATATAGTTTGACAACTATTAACTCAATAAATCAAAGGAACATATAGATGAATTAATCAATTTAATTTCTTAATTAGATTGATAGAGGATCTAATTAAATTGATTAATTGTTGTTGGTCATCTAGGTATTTAAATAAATAATACCTAAGTTGATTTAGAAAACCAATATCAAGGTTGATTAATTGATTTAATACCTAAGCGTATAGGTGATTAAATAAATCATGTAATGGCCTAAGTTTGATGATTGAGCCTCATCAAGTCAATGAATTAATTAGACTAGAAGGACCAAGGGTTGGACCTAAGTGGCGAGATAACTGATTTAATTAAATTAATTGAAGAAACGTTAATTGGAGGGAGTTCATGGTTTGGGTCTAATATTTGGATCATTGTAGACCCAACTAAATTGAACTAGGGAAATAAGTGTGCTCAGCCAAGTTATAAAGAAAAATATAAGATTTAAGCTAGAAAAAAAAAGGTTGTAGGTGGTAGCAGTGGAACCCTAGACCACCTAAATATTATGGTTGGGCCTTAACCTAAGGGGACATGGCTAGCCATGTGATAGAGGTTGCTCTTTCTAAATTAAATAGAACATGACTAGGTAAAGCTAGACTACTTTTTGGGCTTTCTAGATGGGCCCAATTTGGCTAAGAAGACTAGAAATGATCAATTAGGGTTCATACCATGACAAACCAGAGTAAGGTTGACCAGTTGACCAGAGTTGATTAAGGTTGACCGAGTGTAGGTTGAAAGTCAACTAAGGGCTTGAAAATAAGTGAAATGGGTCGGTAACCAAGTAGAAGGTCTTAAGGACCCGTTTAGTGGGCCTAGGCCCACCGAAAGCGAGAGTCATGAATGAGTATTTAGAAACATAGGGTTTTATTATAATTTTGGAACTAATAGGAAACTCTATTATCAGATACTCTCTAGGAGTCTTAGAGACACTACAGGAGGAGACTAGGAAGGTTTCCAATTCTAGCAAGTGGTAAGTACACTTGCCTTGTACCCACTCTTCGGAGTTTTCCTTGGATTTGCTTTTATCTTATTTACAGACGTTTTGTTGATGTCATACATGCTATCTTTATTTGTGATTCATTCCTGCTGAGCATGTATGTTTGATTCGGGATGTTGGTATCCCTATTTTGTTTGTGGGTCTATTGCCTGGACTCAGTATTTTGTTGGTATCCCTATAAAGAGGTTTATGTCTATATGTCTTTCATTTTTCATGAAAGTAAACTCTTGAAAGATAACATCAGTGTCTGTTATTTCATTGATGAAGTTATCATCATCACTGTCTGACTATAATTGTTGTTCGTCTGCTTGAATAACAGAGACTATGCCGTATATGAATTCTGTATCTGACATATACTCATCTACGTATACCAAGTCCTCTTGGATTGTTTCTACTAATGTAGATCGTCTATCATTTCAGTTAATCTTTCTTGGACAGCTGTTTACCTTTAAAGGTTTCATAACCTTTGGTTTGAAGACCAACCTTGAGATTTTCTGCAAATTCTATTATACATAACATATAATCTGGACTATAGTAAAAGATACACTCCGGTTTATCTACTATGATCCCCTTTTACAACATACCATGGACTGCCTATCCAATGGCCAGTCAACCTGTCAGCTTGTTTTAGCTGAAGCAACCACCGACACCATTCAATATCGCACAAGCCCCGGGGATACGTATCTAGTCGACTATCTTCGAGATCAAAACCGGACCCTCTTCGATGAAGTACATTCGTGTGCTATGAAAGTTAAAATTCCAAGAGATGTTCCTGCTACTGCTGTGATGCAGGAGAGCCCGAGTCAAACGATGTCGAGCTATTTGATTACACCATGAGAGCTTTGGCATACCATGACTTGGCGGACCGATGTAAAGGTGGAAGGTGATCGGGCCAAGTCCGGAATTGGGGAGCACTTTGGACACATTTCAGTATATTGGCCATAACTTCGGTTACTGACATCAGATTCACGCGCTTAACCCCAATTCGGAAAGCTCGTCTCGACACGCACGTGACGTCCATCCAGCTTTTCTCGATAGACCCTTCCTTCATCCTCAAATTCCACTGTTTTCCCCTTCATTTCTTCGTATCTCAGTGTTTTTTTTCCATTTTTGGCAATACTTCGTATGCCAATTTAGGATAGGATATGAATCCGATTTGAAATTTGATTTTTAGGAGTTATCTGTTATTTTTAGTTATTTTAGAATTAGATTAGTTTTTCTATTTGACAAAAATTTGCCGATTTGGGCAAATTTGGATAAGAAGATAGAATTTCTAGGTTATCTAGGTTAGTTTTTTTTAGCTATTTAAACCCGGCTTGTGGTTTGAATTTTATTCATTGATTATTGAGTTATATTTTTATTTTAAAGTTTTAGAGACTTTTCTTCTCTGTTTGTCCTCCCTTTTACTTGCTCTTTTATCAATCCCCCTGTTTACCACCGCCGCAGGTTAATCACTACCATGCTCAGCGTCACTTGATATCAGTGTTCATCTTCTTCCTGTGGCCTCGGTATCAATAGCTGGAGGTCATGGTGGCTATGGTGGTCGTCGTGGTAGACATGTTCTGGCAGAAGAAGGTCCGTCTCGAGACCCAATCGCCTTGGAAGAGATGAACGAGGATCTGCAGAGACAAGTAGCGGAGTTGACCCAACGGTTGGCGATGCGAGATTTTGGGGATCGTGAGGTATTAGACCACGACTCCGAGTCTACCTTTGTCAACCCCTATTTTCGGCGTGGGCAGTCCAGAGAGCACCGTGCACGAGAGGAGCGTCACGGAGATCTCTGCTTTCGGGTGGAGTTGCCCGAATTTACTGGAACCCTACATGCTGAAGTCTTCATCGACTGGCTGAACGAGGTTGAGAGGATATTTGAGTATAAGGAGGTCCCTGATCGTCTGAAGGTGAAGCTAGTTGCCATCATTTTGAAGGGCCGAGCATCCGCGTGGTGGGAGCAGCTGTGGCTTCACAGGATCGACAAGGCAAACTGTGAAGCCCATAAATTTTTTAGGAAATTATGTTTTCATTATTAGGTTTTAGTTTATTATTTAAATTTTTTTTTTTAGAATAAGGGAGAGTTTCCCATGGATGATTTATTTGAATTTTGTCTAGAATAAAAGTCTGTTTATTATTATTTAATTAGAATATTAATCGTGTTCCAAATCTTAGAATTTAAAATGTTTAAATAAATATCTTGTTGGTAGATGATAATAAGAATTTGATTAAAACGCAAGTTTTTAACATGAATGGATAAGAAAGAGAGAAAATATGAATAAATATTCATGAGATTCTGATAAGGATTTAATATATACAAAACTATATATATTAAAGTTGAATTGAGGAATAATGATTTGGTTTAAAGGATAAAGCTCTTAATTAGGTTTAATTGGGCTGCCAAGGGACGAAAGGGTAATTTTGAAAAGATCAAGGACTGGAACACAATTTGTCTCCCTCTTTGTGTGGAGGACCTGGGTGTAATTTTGGAAAAAACGGAGGGCTTGAAAGAAGTTTATCATCTCTCTCAGCCCGGGGGACTACTTGGAAATTTAATTAAAGAGAGGGACTTAATTAAAATATGTGAGAGAGAGAGAGAGGGGACATGCGACACGTGGTCTCGGAGATTCGGGCTGCTTGACGAGTGTGCGCACGGCCCCACCGTGCGGGAGCGATCATAGCCGTCCATCTGATTCTGGATTAAAGTCCGAGGCAGGGAAGGGAAATCCGCTCGTTCATTGACTAGGCGATCCTCACCACTGATCCAAATGAAGTATGGATACGAGGCATGAAGCAAGAGATTTGTCCGTCCACTAACCGCAGCCGTCCATCCTACGCTGAAAACTAATCCCAAGGCAAAAGCTTCTTCTCCGCGCTATATCGCCGCCACGTGATGTTATCAGGCCGCCATAGAGATTCAAAACAGAGTTATCTAGAACTAAAACTAAAGATAAACTTGGATTTAAATGTATAATCCGAATAGGAATCAAATAATTCGAATCCTCCGCTATTCTATAAATAGAGGAGTCTCGCGAGCCCTGGACGTGTTCTGAAATCGACGGAGAGGAGCACCATCGTCACCGGTGAGAAAGCCGAGGGACAGAGAGGCAGAAAAAGGGAAAGAGTCGTCCAGACTCGAGTTGCGCGGGCGAAGATCCTTTTCAAAACAGCGCAGAGGGAGAGGAAGAGCTACAACGCGAAGAACCTGACGAGCAACCACCGTCCGGTGAGTTTTTCTTCTCATCCTTCACTGTCAACTTTTATCGATCATTAGCCTGCATATAGTGCGATGGAGTCGCCGAGAGAGGGGGAAGCTGTAACGCCCTGAAAATTTCCATGATTTAATAAATTATTTTCTGGAGAAAAACCATGGGATTAATTAACACGTAATTAGATTAATTATATTAACAAACTTAATTAAGGAAAATCAGGAAGATTACTTAACTAAGTCCGAAATGGCAACCATTTGGGCTGAGAAGGCCGTATTTGGGCCAGGCCGAATTGGACATGGAATAGACGGAGATAGACTAGAGGGATTAATTACGGTTGATTAATTATGGGTTTTAATAAAGAGTTAATCAATCTCAATTAATTAGTCGGGTATACGGGACAAAAACACGAGTTCCGATAAAGTATACCGATGGGTCAAAAGCCGAAAGACCTGGATCTCGGTCGGGTGAGTAATTGTGACCCGTGAGGTTACAGTAGGATCTGTGACCACTGAAATGACATAAAGAAGGCTTGATCAACAAAAGAATGAAAGAAAATGGTACGTTATTATCACCGCTCGCGAACTACGGATCTGGTCGGGGTGTTGGTTCGCTCCCGTGCTCAAACAGTAAAAAGAAAAACAAATATAATAAAATATAGATAATAAATAATGATTTCTTTAGAAAAATGATAAGGGCTTCTTTAGTAAAGCACCTTTATTAAAGTAAAAGCATCTTTTTTTTATATATATGAGGATGAAGGAGAAAGAGAGAGAAGCTGAACTTCTCATCTCTCCCTCTCCTTCCTCTTTGAGCCGGCCATCACTGCGCCTTCTCCTTCTCCGTCAACGATCATCGCGTTCACGGCGAGATTGGCGGCTACCCTCTCTTCCCTACGCGCGTGTGCCTCTTCTTTTCCCCCCCGCCGGTGACCTAACTCCCTGCAGGCCACCCACGCACGGGCGCCACCACCTGCCACCGCCTGCAGTCCGGTCGCAGCTCCGGCCTTCACCTCCGAAAGCGCCGATACCGACGCATAGCCACCGGCCGCCACAGCTTCCACGCTACGCTCCAGCCCCATAGCTTCGGCGTCCTTCGCGGGCGGCTTGTAGACCCCGGACGGTCGAGGTTGTCCGCCTCCTTGCTCGGCTTGTGACGGCAGCACCATCGCGCCGCCATCCCCGCAGGCCGGTACTCAGTCACGGCTGTCTCCTTCCGCCGTTCACCGCCGATTTGCAGCCCCACGTCGACGCGTAGACCCGTTTTATCCAAGTAAAACACTAAGCTCGAAGTTGGGAATTATAAATTGATGCATGACTTTAAAGGGAATTAGGGGCTGCTAAATTGGGGATTAGAATGTGGATGAATGAATTTACATTTAATTTCATTAACTTGATGAATGTTTGTAGTAATTCGGGAGCCCTACGAATAGAGGAGGTGCTGCCGAAATTTATACGAAAATCTTAAGTAAACCATAGTTGAATAAACCTTCATGTTTTTGTTTAGCATGTGATTATATTTAAGAACATGTTAGAAGTTCTAAGGAGCCAAGCTTGAAATTTGAAATTTCCGTATTCTTCACTCGTTGGAAATACGAAGTCGTACTAAGAGGAATTATACTTTAAATATAGTTAATAAGACCTATCGTATTCTTTTGAGCTTTAAATAAGAATACAAGTTAAGAATACGGATTCGTATTCCTGAATATCCGTATTTTGTTCTCAAGGACAAGGGAAGGGCAAGGATCAAGTCACTGCTGCCGAAGAGCCCGACCAATCCTAGGGATCTACAATATTAAGGTGAGGGAACACTACTGTAAAGTTTCGTATTTTATTTGTATTTTGGATTATATTGAATTTCGAAGATTTCATGTTAGGAACTCGTATGATGATCATGAATTGATTGTAGTTTTCAAGCATGCTTTATATTGATCTTTGAGACTTCATGTTATGAAGTAGTTATGTTGTTCGTGAAATGCTTTTCAGTTTTCAAGCATGATTTGCCGATTCATTCGGAGTTTGTAGTTATGTTTATGAAAAGCATGTGAAAACATTGTATATTGTAGAAATTGCCATGATGAACGTATTAGTGCATTGCATCATACTCGAATATATGCCTGTGCCAGACGTGGCTCTACGATAGAGCCAGAGAGTACGGTACTAGGTAGAGAAGGGGTGGTTTTATATGATCTCTATTTTTACTCATCCAACTATCTGTTTTCAACCCATCTGATTTTAAGAAAAAATAAACCCCCTTCCCGTACTCTTCGAGTGCCTATTATACGTATATCCTCTTATAGCTCACGGTTGTTGTGTTGACTCGACCGGAGACATATTGAGTTGGTTTATTCCACTCTAGTGCCGCTATATGAGAGTAGAAGTGTAGAAGACACTAATATGATATAAGATAAGGATTTAATTCCATAGTTTGTCACCTCCACGATGCTACCGGGAGGCTACTGGCATGATACGGTCAGCCAGGACAAGTGTGGAATTTATTTCCCTCAGATGAGGATTGTTTCCATAGTTTGTCACCTTCACGGTGCTACCGGAAGGCTACTGGCATGATACGGTCAGCCAGGACATTTGTGGAAATTAATCCTCGTTTTGATTATAAAAGACTAAAGAGCTAACCGAGAGCATGATATATGTTTCCATTGAACATGGCCATGATTTTTATTATGATCCATATGTTGTTATCCATGTTTTGAGTTATGGTTCAGGGTTGTATTTTTACCTTTGGTATTTTATTGATTGAAATTGAAGGTATACAGGTTTGTAAACCTGACAGTGGTGTTAGTCCCTCACTGAGCTCCTGTAGCTCACCCTTTGTTACTCTCTTTTGCAGGAAGTAAGTAGGGTTATGGCCTTGCGTAGAGGGAAGTTAGGTTTGGATTCCCCCTTAGCTGGCTCTGGCTACTGGGCCTGCGTTGAGTATCTTGTCTTATGGTGTTTTATTTGAGGAGAATGTTAACTCCCTTCTGGATTTGTGTGAGATATTAAAACATTATGGTTTGTAATAATGTTGTACTTGGATTTATGTTTCCCTTATAATAGTTTGATTATGAGTAATTAATGTTTTTATACAGCCTTAGGCCGGGGTTCACTCCCTGACCTGGCTGGTGTGACACCTGGGTCCTGGAAAGGATTAGGGTGTTACAGAAGCGAGAACAAGGGCTCTGGTGGGTCTCTGTCGCGAGACAGCACACCAGAAGTGGGTGCTCCGGCGAAGAGAAACAGAGCCCGAAAAACTCAAACAGAGCTCTGTCCAGAAGGAGCTCACAAAGCGCGGATCATCGCTGGCCGGCAAAGACCGCGGACACAGACATCCGAGGCCGCCTGCGCATCGCCGGCGATCGCCGGTGAGCTCTCGGTCTAGAGGAAGAAGACGGATTGTATTTTAATTAATTAGATTACTTAATTAAATGGATGGATTAACCATTAATCTAAACTAATCTAATTGGATTCAATGAATGAGTTAACCGGTCAGACTCGGTCGATTGGATTTGGACTCCGACTTAAATCAGATGGATAAATTAATAGGGTTCATTCAATGGGTTCAATTGTTAAATCAATTTGATTTAGAGTTGGGTCCAGTACATTGGTTGGGTCTGGATTGATTTAATCAATGGGTTCAATTGTATTGGATTTGGAATCATTAGGGGTCAAATTACTTGATTTTGTTGAGTCTAATGATTGGGTTTAGTGGTTGGATCAGACCTGGATTTTAAATCAATTTAGGGAAAGATTATGAGTTTGGTCTAGTCAATTGATTTGGGTCTGAAACAGTGCACAATTAAGTCAAATGACTTGATCAGATCAGTTAGGGATTGTTGAGTTCAACCAAATTGGGTTGGGTCAGGTCCAATGGGCCAGATTTTGAGTGATTGATCAAAAAGAAAAATAATAAATAAATAAATAAAAATAAAAATAGAAATATAGTAAGAGGTGTAGAGAAGGGGGATTAAACCAAGGTTCTTTCTTTGGGCTTAGTGGGCTTTAACTACTAAGCCAGTTGCTTCTTTTGTGATTGAAGCGAGAAAAGCCTATTAATAAACAAGGAAAAACTTTGGAAGCCCATAAACCGGGCTTTGGTCGAATTAGGACATCATGCATGTTTTTATTAGAAAATTTTTGAATATTACTATTATTAATTAGATCTTACTATCAAATACCGACATAGAGACTTATCAGGTGTCAAGGTAAGGAAGGTCATTCAGAATATCGCTATTAAGGTAAGTACTCTTGCCTAGTACCCGCCTAGTGTTGGGTTTTCTTAACTTTATTTATTCATGTCTCTTGTAAGTTACTCCTACCTAGTTTCCTGCACAGCTTTGGGTCTTTCTTGGGCTTTGAATGTTGTTCATACTTCTTGTTTGAAAGTGGTTGATATCGTTATTGTTGATTTTCCTTGCTTGGCACCATGTGCTGTATTGTTGCTTGATTGGATACACAAATTTATTCTTTACTGATTTGTTGGACCCCTATGTTAGTGTATGCTTGTTGTCTTGTTTACGGTAACTGAAAGTACCACTCCCGTTGATCGGCACGTGGCCGTGGAAACACGTGAGCCTGTGCTCCATCCGGGTTGGTGTTATGTTACATCTTGTGTTGAAGATTCTCCAATAAGTGCAGACAAGTTGCGGGCGTTCAGGTGGAGGACACTCTGAACGTCCTGTAGTCCTACCGGGGGGAGGGAACCCTTGATGTCCGCCCGTCAGTGGGATGATACGCTGACCGTGTACGTGCACGTATGAGCGCTACCAGACTCAAGGGTCAGGATGTGTTTAAGATGAGCACTCGGAGATGACATGAAAGAGTTCTTGACTATCGCTTATTGTAGTGATCCTTGTTTTTGTCTTTGTGTTCTGATAAGTATATGTTTGGATCACTTTTTTTTTTGTTTGATTACTTCCTTTTGGCTTCCTTGTATTTCCCCTGCGGGGGTGCTTTTGAGCTTTCCTTTCGAAAGCTTATTCCACTGGATTTCTTCTTTTCTCGGGTTGGGGAGTTAGCTGGAGTAATTCCAAGAGCTGCGCAAGAGATTGGTCTAGTTTACCAAGGTTCGAGAACCTTATATGATTTTGTGAGAGAAAACTTGTAAGACCCATGTAGAGCCATGACTTGTATTTTTAAGTTTTTCATTTCAGCTGTGTAACTCATTGTTATTAATGGAAATAATATTATCTGCTCATGATTACTAGGCCTTGTATCCTAGTGGAGCTCACCTTCACTTTGGTACGGCCGATCTGTGCACGTGCCCAAGGTCCCGGAATCCGGGTTGGGGTGTGATAGATTAATATGGTATCAGAGCCAATGCAGATAACGGACACCCTAATTGCCCTAATAACTTAGACAACTAGGAAAGATTGAGTGTTACATTAGTTAGGATAAATTGCTTACAAAAATGACTAAGAGTGTTATTGTTAGACAGAAAAACAATTATGTCTGACGCGGAAAGCACGTAGTGGATAGAAGTAGACAGGTGTAATACCCTAAATGGTCCCTCTATTATAGACAATGTGCCCGTTTGATCCCTCTATTCTAATTTGATCCCCAAAGCTCCTTTTATTATTTCAATTGAGAAATTTTAGTCCCCGAGTCCGACGGACGTTTTCTTTACTGTGTGTTTGGCTGATGTGGCATTGTTTAATATTAAAATATATTAAAATATTAATATTTATGTTTTGATTGACTCACTTTTTTTTCATTATATATTGTTACGGATATATTTGGTAAGACGCGTGTCATCGACCTAAATGACCACCTGTCATACATAGGACTATGTCCCTTGACGCGTGTCATCGACGTAAATGGCCACTTGTCATACATAGGACTATGTCCCTTTGGCCGCGAGGCAATATCACCAAATATCCTAGTATAATTCCATTCGGTAAACAAAAATGAGGGTTCAATCCCACAAACAAGTCCGTCGGAATTATAGCAACCTTCTTATCCACCAGGCGTGAGGATCTCATAAGGTGCTTATAGCCACCTAGGGAAGAAAATATCTAACGCCTCTACAGTGAGTAGATCTTATCCACTTGCCTCTACAGTAGGCCGATATTTTCTACTCACCTACGTAGCACCTACACAGTAGGCAGATATTTTCTTACCGCCTTAGAAGATATTTACTCACCGCCTTACTCCCCGCATTACTTACTGCCTTACCCACCGCCTTTCCTAAACCGCCTTTAAGCTGCTATAAAAGAAGGACAATGATAGAAAGAGAAAAAAAAGAAAAATCATTACACACTCATGTCTAAGACTTCCTTCTCACAAGCTTTCTGACTTAAGCATCGGAGTTAAATCCGGGCAGAAAGGCCCAATTCCGATTCCTCCCTTCTCCTTTTTACAGATTCGTCCCAAAGCAAAGAGCTGATAATTCCGATCGGAATTCCAAAGCGCTCCCTGCGTTCCTTGTTCAGAAGTTGAAGTAAGCGTCCACACCAACTATAAATTTCAACCGTTTGTCCAAGGCTGAGACCAGATCACGAGGCAACAGTAGCCAAAGCCTGAGGGGGACCAGTTTTTGGCATCAACATATATAACTATTATATATAACCCTATTATCAACCTATTATACCCTATTATAATATTATAACCCTACCCCAACTCTTCTCTCCCTCCCTGCCACCCTCACCACTTCATCGACGGCGACGCGACCGCGTGCTCCACTCCCTCTTCCTACCCACCTCCGGCGATTCTCGTCCTTCTCCCCTCTCCTCTCTTCCCGCCACATCCACATCTACAAACATCTCCTTGAGCTCCACTCTGGCGTCCCCGTCCTCCCCGCCACCCTCATCTCTTTCTATGGCCTCGCCGGCCTCCTCCGCACCACCGTCTTCGCCCAGGCCCGTTCTCACCGCCCAGTACTTCAACCCTCTCCGAACCTGGCCGCGCTGAAAGCTCTCAAGGGTGCGGGCATCAACGTTATCCTGGGGACGCACAATGTGGACCTTCAAGCGCTAGCCTTCAACACTTCCTTCACTGGAGCCTTGGTCACCACCTTCCCCACGCCGAGCAACTTGCCAAACAATTATCTCCGAAGCTCCCCGGCTAATCTCATCCACGCTCGACATAACCTCCAAAACTTTAACGTCTAGTGCGGCTTTGGCGATCCGATGCGCGCCATCGCTGCCCATGCCTGTACCTATGTCATCTACATCACGGGCTTTCATGAACGGAGGTGGCGATATTGATCTATGGCGCCACCTCCGGCATTGGATCCTGATCATTACCGACTCTTGAACTAAGAACACTCTTGTAAGTTTGGAGATAAATGTTAGTCTTTTTCCTCTTGTTCTCCTTGCAATTGTTCTCTCTTGCTTTTTCTTGGAAGTAGTCATCTTCCAACCCTGCAAAACATATATTTGATCCATTATAATTAACATACATATACCCACAAAACACCATGCATTCATGCACATTTGCATGCACGTGTGATCCATGCTGCATGGTTGAATTTGGACGATTGACCTTATACCTATGTCCTTATATTTGACAAGTAGATTATAGATAGATACCCTCCAAGAAGGATGCAAGCTTTTCAAGGTGTGAAGCAGCCATATCATGTGGACATCCTCACCAGCCCAGACTGGAAAAACAAATATGGTCGAAGCTCTTTGTTGAGCCAATGGGATGATCTCATCCACTCTGTAGCTTGACACTGCCACCAAGCTGAATGTCAGTATGAGTATAGTGACACCATAGTAATATCTCTTCTTCACTCCTGGAATGCACCTGGAGAAGGTGGCAGCTGAAGCTAGAATGGATACTAGCACTCCAAGAAGCACTGGTTCCACTTTATCCCCTCAAAGGTCTGCAACGTGATGAGCACCAAGTGTTAATGATCCAGCCAGCACGGTCGTCAGAGTTATGATTATACCTTTGCCTAATGTTCCACTTGACGAGAAGCATGCAAATCCAAGCTTGTTGTTAGTAATAGATCAAGAGTACTAGTGTAAACTAGTACTGTTTGGAAGAGTTCTTGATAATGAGGTTCTTACTTCTTACCAACAGTGTATCCATGACAACAACGACTGTTAGGACAACCCACATGGCCGAAGATGATGTGGTCACATAGTAGACGATGGAGACCAATGTGAGTGCCAACCCTACTTTCAGAGAATGAAAGACTTATCTTGGATCATCTTCAGCTATCTTCTTTAGTTTTGCGAACAACCCTGTCACCTTTGCATGAAGCTTGTTTAAGATGGTGATGAAGCACATGAACATTCCTACCTTCTCAGAGCTTGTTTGTTGAGCTTCTTCTCCTATGGAGATTGAAGAGTAGGATCAGATGATGACGTATGATGATCAGAGATAAAAGTAAAAGGAAGCCAGAGGGTAACGAGATAATTAGAGAATGTTGGGAGGTAAGTCAATAAGTGGAGATGAAGCGATGCTTTTGTAGAATTGAAAGGTGTCGTCAACAAGCACTTGTGTGGCCACAACGGTGGTCACCGGATGGAGAGATGCTATGGTACTCATTACCATAATGAGATAAACCCACAGAGAACTCAACTAAGAGGGAAAACAATGGCATGCAAGCCACCCTCATCCCATATATCAACAGAATAACCAGAGAATGACAGGGAAAATAGATCTCATCCTATTAACAACAAGGAACTAACACTCAGTTTCACAGACAAACAAGACAATGCTCACAATAGAACCAACCCACAGATGAGCTGATTCACATCACATAAGAAAAACAACTAAAAGATAAGATAACTAAAGGGATGATATCCCACCGCCGGCGACCGCTCCGGTAATAAGTCCTCGCGCTCCCTCCGGCGCCTCTATTCCTCTCGCGAGGTCCAGCCTAAGGTCCTTCTTGATCTTCGATAACCACCCTGGTGCCTCTTCACCGTCCTCCATCACGAACCCTGCCCAACTTGCATTCCCTTTCCTTGGCCACGCGTTATGCTGCCTCGTAGCATGGTCCCCCATGCCCTTTTGCTTTGCTTTTCCCCACCATCACGTTGTCGAGTGTTGTGCAGCCAAGTGGCATGGTCCCCACGCATTCTCTTGATTCTCTCTGGATGGCCACAAGAAACACTACCTCCTGGTCCCCACGAGAATGATTTGTTCCTCCTGCCATTTCACTGCCAATTGATATGCTAACACGTGGTGTGGTCCCCCCGCATTCTGTTGATTTGTTCTGCATGACCTTTTTTGACTCTTCATTGATTTTTGCCAAGTCCTTCCTGGAATGCCCCTGCTGCTTTGCTTTCTCTTCTTTTGAATTCTTCCCGGAATGCCCCTGCATGGAAATATGGATGACAATTGTCACAAGAGACCATATGCCACAAGGGCGGCATTAAGATTTTGCATGGCTTGGAGAACGTTGTCGGCCAAGTCACCAGGGATGACCTCGTTGCCCGAATGGAGGCGGAGTTGTGGAGCACATTGGTGGTGACCCAGGCTGCGGCGAAGGAAGTGTTGAAGGTTAGCGCTTGAAGGTCCTCATTGTGCTTCCCCAGGATAACGTTGATGCCCGCACCCTTGAGAGCTTTCAGCGCGGCCAGGTTCAGAGAGGGTTGAAGTATTGGGCTGTGAGAACGGTCCTGGAAGGGCGAAGACGGTTTTGCGGAGGAGGCCGGCGAGGCCATGGAAAGAGATGAGGGTGGCGGGGAGGACGGGGACGCCGGAGTGGAGCTCAAGGAGGTGTTTGTAGATGTGGATGTGGCGGGAAGAGAGGAGAGGGGAGAAGGACGAGAATCGCCGGAGGTGGGTAGGAAGAGAGAGTGGAGCACACGGTCGCGTCGCCGTCGATGAAGTGGTGAGGGCGGCGGGGAGGGAGAGAAGAGTTGGGGTAGGGTTATAATATTATAATAGGGTATTATAGGTTGATAATAGGGTTATATATAATAGTCATATATAATGAAAAAAAAGTCAGTCAACCAAAACATAAATATTAATATTTTAATATATTTTAATATTAAACAATGCCACATCAGCCAAACACACGATAAAGAAAACGTCCGTCGGACTCAGGGACTAAAATTTCTCAATTGAAATAATAAAGGGCGCTTTGGGGATCAAATTGGAATTGAGGGATCAAACGGGCACATTGTCTATAATAGAGGGACCATTTAGGGTATTACACCAAGTAGACATGGAGGCATAGAGGATGTAGAGGAAGAGGTGGAGAGATCAGAGGTGATAGGAGTAAGCGAGGAGCGTCTAGAAGATGTGAATGATGATGTAGAAAGCATCAGAGAGAATAAGGTGGAGGAACTAGTGAAGGGGGAAAGCTAGGAAGAAGTAACCCAAGAGAAGGAATGTAAAGAGGAGCTACCACCACCAGTTCAGAAACGCCTCAAATATTTTGGTTGTCGCTACATTTCCACAGCAAGGAAGAATAAGGATGAGATCAGGTGCACCTATTGTGGAGGACCCCCTTATGATAAAGACAAACTTTGTATATCAGAGTGGTGTCTTCGCTGTGAAGGCCTTATTGCGGATTGCGAACACCCTCTTCCTAAGTGTCGTTACTGTAGTAATACGGACCACCACAGGGCTAACTGTCCGAATGTCCCTCCTTGGAAGAAGCGTAGCTATGTAATTCAGTTCTAAAAGAGAGAACCACTACCTGTGTAGTATTAGTATTAATTCCATTTTGGAATAGGGTTAGGAATTATGTTAGTTAGATGGGGTTAGTTGACACTCAAAGTTGATATGTTAGAATTTGACTAATGTTTTAAATTATAGTTGGAATTTATTACCATTTAGTTAAATACGTGTTTGGGGTTATGGTACCCGAAAGTGATAGATTTGTATGTTGATATCTCAGCAGGCATTATGGTGAGTTGGGGAGGCAGGCGGGGATGACCCAGACGTGGGTATGTGCTTCAACCTCCAGTGCGGGACATGCCCTAGGCGGAGGAGGTTCCTCCACCTCCAGCAGAGATGGAGGTTGAGCAGGAGCGACCTGCGCAATCAGGTACTGCGGGGCCACGAGTAGCGGGCCCAGACTTAAGGGGGGAGGCACCCTCCATAACCATGATCGAGTTAATGTGAGAAATAATGGAATACATCCCGGAAGAAAGGCAACAACGACAAGCACAACCGCCACCACCACCTCCCTCTGCTGCACCAACCCCTAATAAAGGCTTGATGGGGGAGATTAAGAGGCTTTCTCCCCGTCCGTTTGATGGTACTGCCGGCCCTGAAGAGGCCAAGATGCGGATCTGGGAACTGGAGAAGACTTTCGATATATACCAAGTCGAGGACCCGGATAGAGTCAGGATAGCAGCCTACCTGATGCAAGGGAACGGTGCAGATTGGTATATTGGGGAGATGCGAATTAGGAAAAGGGGTACACTTCGAGACTTGGGAATGGTTCAAGAAAGCTTTCTTTGCGAAGTACTTTTCCCGAGGAAGGCTCCTTCTAATGGCACAACAATTCAACGCTCTCGTTCAGGGTGACATGTCAGTGGAACAATACGAGATTGAGTTCGACAAACTGGCACGCTTCTTACCGCACATGGTCCCCACAGAGGACAGCAAAGTCCTCAAATTTGAGACTTGTTTGCGGCAATCTTTGAAAGAAATTGTAGCAGGACATATATGCTCTAGTTACGCAGAGGTGGTGAACAAAGCCAAGTACATCGATGCATCTAGCCAAGGAAGATCACAAGGAGCATCCCATAAAGTTAAGAAACCGGACTAGGGGCAAAGCTACAGTCAGGGAAAATCTTTTGGAAAGAGCTCTGGAAAATAAAAATCCGAGAGCAAGTACCAGCCCTACAGCAAACCTTCCAAATCATCAGCTGCATTTGGGGGAGAAGGATCACTGAAATGCTTCACGTGAGGAGGACCACACAAACAATCTGAGTGCAGTCGCGTTAGTGGAGCTTGTTTTGTGTGCGGCAGTTTAGAGCACCGCATAGCACAGTGTCCACAAATAGAGCATGGAGCAAAGCAAGGAACTCAGAGTTCCCAATAGTCTTTCGGTGCCTCCAGACAATCGATGGCACCGGCGCAAGGGCAACATGGTGGGGATAAGAAAGGAAAAGCGAATGGGGCAAGTCAACTATCATCATCCCATCAAAGACCAATAACTCATGGACGAGTCTACCATCTTGTTACGGAAGGGGTACACGCGTCATTTGAGACCGAGGAAGAGACAAGTATGGGTGTCGAGGGTCATGAGTAATTTCGGGGACTAAATTCTTTTAAGGGCGAGGATTGTGAAGCCCATAAATTTTTTAGGAAATTATGTTTTCATTATAAGGTTTTAGTTTATTATTTAATTTTCTTTTTTTTTAGAATAAGGGAGAGTCTCCCATGGATGATTTATTAGAATTTTATCTAGAATAAAAGTGTATTAATTATTATTTAATTAGAATATTAATCGTGTTCCAAATCATAGAATTTAAAATGTTTGAATAAATATCTTGTTGGTAGATGATAATTAAAATTTGATTAAAAGGCAAGTTTTTAACATGAATGGATAAGAAAGAGAGAAAATATGAATAAATAGTCATGAGATTCTTATAAGGATTTACTATATACAAAACTATGTATATTAAAGTTGAATTGAGGAATAATGATTTGGTTTAGAGAATAAAGCTCTTAATTAGATTTAATTGGGCGGCCAACGGACGAAAGGGTAATTTTGAAAAGATCAAGGATTGGAACACAATTTGTCTCCCTCTTTGTGTGGAGGACCTGGGTGTAATTTTGGAAAAAACGGAGGACTTGAAAGAAGTTTATCATCTCTCTCAGCCCGGGGGACTACTTGGGAATTTAGTTAAAGAGAGGGACTTAATTAAAATATGTTTGAGAGAGAGAGAGAGAGGGACATGCGACACATGGTCTTGGAGATTCGGGCTGCCTGACGAGTGTGCGCATGGCCCCACCGTGCGGGAGCGATCATAGCCGTCCATCTGATCCTGGGTTAAAGTCTGAGGCAGGGAAGGGAAATCCGCTCGTTTATTGACTGGGCGATCCTCACCACTGATGCAAAGGAAGTATGGATACGAGGCATGAAGCAAGAGATCTTTCTGTCCACTAACCGCAGTCGTCCATCCTACGCTGAAAACTAATCCCGAGGCAGAAGCTTCTTCTACGCGCCGCGTCGCCCCCGCTTGATGTTATCCGGCCACCGCAGAGATTCAAAACAAAGTTATCTAGAACTAAAACTAAAGATAAACTCAGATTTTAATGTATAATCTGAATAGGAATCAAATAATTGAAATCCTCCGCAATTCTATAAATAGAGGAGTCTCACGAGCCCTGGACGTGTTCTGAAATCGACGGAGAGGAGCACACCATCGTCACTTGTAAGAAAGCCGAGGGACAGAGAGGCAGAAAAAGGGAAGGAGCTGTCGAGACTCGAGTTGCGCGGGCGAAGATCCTTTTCAAAACAGCGCAGAGGAAGAGGAAGAGCTACGACACGAAGAACCCGACAAGCAACCGCTGTCCGGTGAGTTTTTCTTCTCATCCTTCACTGTCAACTTTTATCGATTATTAGCCTGCATATAGTGCGATAGAGTCGCTGAGAGATGGCGAAGCGAGAACAGGGGCTCTGGTGGCTCTCTCTCGCGAGACAGCACGCCGGAAGTGGGTGCTCTGGGGAAGAGAAACAGAGCCCGAAAAACTCGAACAGAGCTTTGTCCAAAAGGAGCTCACAGAGCACGGATCATCGCCGGCCGGCGGAGACTGCGGACACAGATAGCCTAGGCGGCCTGCGCGTCGCCGGCGATCACCGGTGTGCTCTCGGTCTAGAGGAAGAAGACAGATTGTATTTTAATTAATTAGATTACTTAATTAAACGGTTGGATTAACCATTAATCTAAACTAATCTAATTGGATTCAATGAATGAGTTAACCGGTCACACTCAGTCGATTAGATTTGGACTCGGACTCAAATCAGATGGATAAATTAATAGGGTTTATTCAATGGGTTCTAATGTTAAATCGATTTGGTTTAGTCGATTTGATTTAGAGTTGGGTCTAGTACATTTGTTAAGTCTTGATTGATTTAATAAAAGTATGGGTTTGGATTCAGTCAAGTAGGAGATGGGTTGAGCCCGATTGTATTGGATTTGGAATCATTAGGGGTCAAATTACTTGATTTTGTTGAGTCTAATAATTGGGTTTAGTGGTTGGATCAGACCTGGATTTTAAATCAATTTAGAGAAAGATCATGTGTTTGGTCTACTCAATTGGTTTGGGTCTGAAACAGTGCACAATTAAGTCAAATGACTTGATCATATCAGTTAGGGATGGTTGAGTTCAACCAAATTGGGTTGGGTCAGGTCCAATGGGCCAGATTTTGAGTGATTTATCAAAATGAAAAATAATAAATAAATAAATAATAAAAAATAAAAATAGAAATATAGCAAGAGGTGTAGAGAAGGGGGATTGAACCAAGGTTCTTTCTTTGGGCTTAGTGGGCTTTAACCACTAAGCCAGTTGCTTCTTTTGTGATTGAAGAGAGAAAAGCCTATTAATAAACAAGGAAAAACTTTGGAAGCCCATAAACCGGGCTTGGGTCGAATTAGGACATCATGCATGTTTTTATTAGAAAAATTTTGAATGTTACTATTATTAATTTGATCTTGCTATCAGATACCGACATAGAGACTTATCGGGAGTAAAGGTCAGGGAAGGTCATTCAGAATATTGTTATTAAGATAAGTACTCTTGTAAGTTGGGTTTTATTGACTTTATTGATTCATGTCTCTTGTAAGTTACTCTTGCCTAGTTTCCTTCCCAGCTTTGGGTCTTTCTTTGGCTTTGAATGTTGTTCATATTTCTTGTTTGAAAGTGGTTGATATTGTTATTGTTAATTTTCCTTGCTCGGTACCATGTGTTGTATTATTGCTTGATTGCATACACAAATTTATTCTTTACTGATTTGTTGGACCCCTATGTTAGTGTATGCTTGTTGACATGTTTACGGTAACTGAAAGTACGAATCCCGTTGATCTGCATGTGGCCGTGGAAACACGTGAGCCTGTGCTCCATCCGGGTTTGTGTTTTGTTACATCTTGTGTTGAAGATTCTCCAATAAGTGCAGACAAGTTGCGGGCGTTTAGGTGGAGGACACTCTGAACGTCTTGTAGTCCTACCAGGGGGAGGGAACCCTGGATGTCCACCCGTCAGTGGGATGATACGCTGACCGTGTACGTGCACGTATAAGCACTAGCAGACTCAAGGGTCTGGATGTGTTTAAGATGAGCACTGGGAGATGACATGAAAGAGTTCTTGACTATCGCTTATTGTAGTGATCCTTATTTTTTGTCTTTGTGTTCTAATAAGTATATGTTTGGATCACTTTTTTTTTTGTTGTTTGATTACTTCCTTTTGGCTTTCTTGTATTTCCCCTGCGGGGGTGCTTACTGAGCTTTCCTTTCGAAAGCTTATTCCATTGGATTTCTTCTTTTCTCAGGTTTGGGAGTTGACTGGAGTAATCCCAAGAGCTGCGCAAGAGATTGGTATAGTTTACCAAGGTTCGAGAACCTTATATGATTTTTTGAGAGAAAACTTGTAGGACCCATGTAGGGCCATGACTTGTCTTTTTATGTTTTTAATTTCAGCTGTGTAACTCATTGTTATTAATGGAAACAATGTTATCTGCTCATGATTACTAAGCCTTGTATCCTAGTGGAGCTCGCCTTCACTTTGGTACAGTCGGTCTGTGTGCGTGCCCGAGGTCCCAGAATCTGGGTTGGGGCGTGACACAAACCAAAGATCGTAGATTGGGACAAGATGAAGAGAAGATGAAGGGGCACTTCCTTCCCTTTGGCTACACCCAAACCTTGTTTCAACGACTTCATACGTTGAGACAGGGCGCAAGATCGGTAGATGAGACTTCTACCAATTGATCGCGCGGAACGACTTATCCGAGATTGAGGAGCAACTTGTGGCTCGATATCTGGGAGGTCTGCGGCAACCACTGCAAGATATTCTCAGTCTACACTCGTTATGGACTTTTTTAGAGGTATACCAGCGTGCCCTTGCTCTTGAAGAGCAGTAGAATAGAAGACCACCAATCAAGAGCGATCAGAGTAGCCAAACAGCTCGCCCTCAAGCACCGTCAGGTAATTCTAACTCTGGAGTTCATTGTTATAGATGTTGTCACGCCCCGACCCGAATCTCGGGATCTCGGGCACGTCCACAGACCAGCCGTACCCAAGTGGAGACAAGCCCCACTCGGATACAAGGCCTAAATGATAAAGAACAGATAACATTATTTCCATTAATAACTAGAGTTACACAGCGGAAATTGAAATTTAAAGGTACACTATGAGCCCTATTAGGGTCCTAAAAAAAATATACAATGGTTCTCACAAAACTATGTGCTCTTTGAACCTCAACGCGCAGCTCCTGAGTCTGTAATCACTATTCCTTTAATCCTGAAAAGAAAGGGAAATCAAGAAGAATGAGCTTTCGAAAGGACCGTTCTCATATTTCCTTTGCTCCTAAACTTGGTACCGTTTATAACCCCTTTTTTATTTCATAGACTGCGCATTGGGTGGATCGAGTCGGCCATCTTTGTCAAGAGGACTTGGCAAAGATGGAAGCAAGTAGGGCAGAATTTGCCCAGCTAAACTCTAAGGTGGAGGCCTTGGAGGAAAAAGAAAAGAAGGACCTCACTATTATCCATACTTTTGAGAAGGATAAAGCCGAGCGGCTTCAACAGTTGGCCGCTATATAAAAAGAGAAAAATGACTTAGCGGCCAAGCTGGCGAGTTCCGAGGGCTCTCTTCAAGCTGCTAAGGAGGATATCAAAAGACTACAGGACGATTCTAGCAGTTTGAAGGAGGAACTTAAATCTGCTCAAGATGAGCGTGCTGACGCCCAATGGAGTCTAAAGTTGAAGTTGCGAAACTAGCCGCCATTCAAGTTGAGTTAGAGGAACTCAAGGCGGAGCGTGACACACTCAAGGAAGACTTGGCTTCCAGTCAGAAGACCCCTAAATCCGACTCGCAAGAGATGAAAGACCTAATTGAACGAACGGATAAATTGGAGAAAGAGGTCGCTCGACTTAGAGCGAAAGCCAAAGAAGGGGCCACCCGCATTTATTCTGTAGTGCAGCAGGTGGGCCACCATGTTCCTCCTGCGAACGTTTTATCTATGGGGCTTGCTGGAGTCTTGAAGAAATTTATGGAGCTAAAAGAGTTGCAACTTATAAAGACTCAAGAGGCTCCTGTCCCAGCCCCTTCCGTACCTCCAACCCAAGTTTCTCCAGAAGCGGTCGACAGCCCTAAGGGCCCTAGTTCGTAGGGATTTTTTTTTTTTAAGGACATGTTCTTGTAAACACCTAGTTATTTTGGATTGTAATTTCAATTTGTATGAATGAAACACAAACCTATTTCTTTGGTGAAGATTTATTTCCGAGTGATGGTTTTAACCATTTTAAGAAGTCCTTCGCCTTCATTTGGCTTGTAAGTCAAGCTTCATAGCAGGTTCTTCTCTTCTTAGTCCAATCTGGGGACTTTGATTTGTTGAGTAAGATCCTTGCCTTTGTAAATGAGATTGTTGCCTCATATTTCGATCGGGATTTTTGCCCCTTGTTTCTGGATGAGAGTTATCGTTTATCCTTGTAGGATAATTCCGACTCATCTTTTAGGAATGGGACTTTTACCTCATTTTTGTAGAATGGGATTTTCACCTCATTTTTGTAGAATGGGATTTTCACCTCATTTTTGTAGAAAGGGATTTTCACCTCATTTTTGTAGAAAGGGGCTTAAGCTTTATTCCATGGAACATTTAGGAGACGATTACAGGATTCACTGATAGTGGCGTCGCAAGTGTTCAGCATGAAATGGACGCTTGAGTATTTTCCCTTCCATATTTACCAGATAATAGGTGCCTGTTCGGACAATTTTCTGTATGACGTAAGGGCCTTCCTAATTAGGAGTTAGCTTCCCCGTTCGGCTTTTGTTTCCCTGGAACTCATTTTCTCTTAATACTAGGTCGCCGATTTGGAAGAAGACTCTTTTTACCCTTGTGTCATAAAACCTTTTTACTCTTTGGCGATAGATGGCTGCCTTTGTTTCTGCAGCTTCTCTTCGCTCTTCAAGCAAGTCAAGCTCCGCTCGGAGATTCTTCTCATTTTCTTCTGATGAGAAGATTTGCTGTGTCCGTAGAGTAGGCATTCCTATTTCTGCAGGGATGACAGCTTCTGCCCCATAAGTGAGAGAGAACGGAGTTTCTCCTGTAGGGGTTCTTGTGGTTGTCCTGTAAGCCCAGAGAACGCTCGGAATTTCTTCAACCCAGTTAGTTCCTTTTTTAGAGACCCGGGTCTTGAGAGCTTGGAGCAAGGTGCGATTGGTTACCTCTACCTGGCCGTTGGGTTGGGGATGTGTCACAGAAGTTAATCTGGATTCAATTTCGAGCTTTGAACTAAAGCTTTTGAAAGCCTTGTTATCAAATTGTCGCCCGTTATCAGAAATGAAGGCCACCGAAATTCCAAATCGACAGATAACTATTCGCCATAAGAACCCCTGACAAGCTTTCTCCGTGATTTTGACCAAGGACTCAACTTCTACCCATTTAGTGAAGTAATCGATAGCCACTATCAAAAACTTCATTTGTCGAATTGAAGTGGGAAATGGCCCTAGGAGATCAATTCCCCAGATAGCGAACGGGTGAGGGCTAATAATTGGCGTGTGCAGTGTTGGTGGTCGTCTTTGAATCTTGGAATGCCGTTGGCAGGCATCACATTTTCGGGCGAACGCCACCGCATCTCGAGTTAATGTTGGCCAGTAATAGCCCTGTCGCAGGACTTTGTAACTTAAGGCTTTGCCTCCTATATGTCCTCCTCCAATACCTTCGTGAATCTCTTGAAGGATATAGTTTGCTTCTTCTGTGGGATGCAAACACTTTAAGAAGGGTTGCGTATAGGACCTCTTGTATAGATTTTCGCCAATGATGGTGTATTGAGCGAATTTGTAAGAGATCCGTCTGGCTTCTGTCTTGTTGGACGGTGTAGGTCCACCTTGCAAGTAGTTTCTAATAGAATCCATCCAACTTGACTCTTCTGCTGTACTTTGTACTTCTCCTTCTAACCCCTCAATAGTCTTTGTAAGAAGGTACTGTAAGTTGAAGGAAGATTCTACATCGTCGTTGGGCGCAGTGGCTTTTTTAGATAAAGCGTCCGCTTCTTCGTTTTGTGCCCGACAGATTTTTTCAATCTGGAAATGAGCGAAGTGGGGGACTATCTTCTTTACCATTGTTTGGTATTTGATCATGTTCTCCTCCTTTGCTTCAAAGTTGCCCAATGTATGCCTAACGACCAACTGTGAGTCCGAATATACATGTAGGCATTGAATTCCGAGCCCTCGGGCCAAACGCAATCCTGCGATGAGGGCTTCATACTCGGCCTCATTGTTGGTTGCTCGGAATTGGAACTTAAGAACTGTTGTAATTTTCCATTTAGAAGGAGAATAAAGGATCTAAGCCGCCCCTCGACCTTTCTTGATTCTTGATCCATCAACATATAAGGACCATGGGATGCTAGGGCTTTCTTCTGGATGTTCTGGCGGAACTTCATCCTTATTTGCGGGAATGGTCAATTCCACAATAAAATCCGCCAGGGCTTGAGCCTTGATTGTCGTTCGGGGTTTATAGGTGAGATCAAACTCACCTAACTCTATTACCCACTTGGCTAGACATCCGGAATTTTCAGGCTTATGGAGGATTTGCTTTAAGGGCTAATCCGTTAACACCGTAACTTTGTGCGCTTGAAAGTAAGGCCTCAATCTTCGTGCGGATGTGATGAGGGCGAAAGCCAACTTTTCAAGTGGTAGATATCTTGATTCCGCATCGTTAAGGATCTTACTTGTGTAATAGACTGGCTTCTGAACTCCTCTATCTTCCCTCAAAAGTACTGCACTGACCGCTCGCGGAGCAGCGGCCAAGTAGATGTAGAGCTCTTCCCCTACCTGTGGCTTAGCTAGCAACTGAGGCGATCGGAGATAATCTTTAAGCTCTTGAAAGGCTTTCTCGCATTCTTCTGTCCACTCCATTTTTGGTGCTTTTCGCAAGGCTTGGAAGAGTGGGAGGTTTTTCTCTCCGGCTTTAGAGATAAATCTCCCCAGAGCTGCTAGGCGTCCATTAAACCGTTGTATCTCCTGGAGGCTTTTGGGTGATCCCATATCAAGGATGGCTTTGACCTTTTCCGGGTTTGCTTCTATTCCTCTTTGGGTCAGTATAAATCCGAGAAATTTCCCTGACCGGACGCCAAAAGCACACTTGTTCGGATTTAAGCGCATATTGTAAGTCCGAAGTGACTGAAAGGCCTCTTGTAAATCAGAGAGGTGTCCGTTGGCTTTTCGGCTCTTCACCAGAATGTCATCAACACAAGCTTCAACATTTCTGCCAAGTTGTTCTTTGAAAACCGTATTCATGAGCCTCTGGAAGCTGGCTCTGGCGTTCTTTAAACCGAACGACATTACCTTATAGCAATAAGTTCCTGTGCTTGTAATGGAGGATGTTTTTTCTTCGTCATCTTTGGCCATTCGGATTTGATTGTAGCCTGAAAAGGTATCTAAAAAACTCAACATTTCATGTCCCGCAGTGGAATCAACCAAGCCATCAATTGAAGGTAGAGGGAATGAGTCTTTGGGACAAGCTTTATTTAGGTTCGTGAAATCTACACACATCCTCCATTTTTCGGATGGCTTTTTTACTAGAACCACATTGGCCAACAATTCTGGATAGTACACTTCTCGGATAAGCCCGGCCTTTAAAAGGGTTGATACCTCTTCTTCTGTAACCTTCTGCCTCTCTGGTGCGGAATTTCTCCATTTCTTTTTGACAGGCTTGAACGCCTGACTTATGTTGAGGCGGTGCTAATTGACATCAAGTTTGACGCCTGGCATATCTTCTTATGACCAAGCGAAAAGATCAGAATTGGTCCTTAGTACCACCATGAGATTTTTTTGTTGTACTGTTGTTAGATCTGCACCAATCCGCACTATGCGTTCCATCCTAGTTGTATCCAGAGGAACCGTAAGCAACTCTTCGACTGGTGTCGGCTGAAGTTCTTCATCTTCCCGTTCGGCTATTTTGTTGATCAACATGGCTTCCAAAATTTTTGTTTTGCCTCTATCTAAAGCTTTTCCTTTGAGGGTTGCAACATAACATTATCGCGCCAAGGGTTGATCTCCTCTTACCTCTCCACTACCACTCTCCGTCGGAAATTTGAGGAGAAGATGGTAGGTAGAAATTACAGCCTTCAAGGGGTTGAGGGTTGGTCTGCCAAGAATAACGTTGTAACTTGAAGTACAGCGTACGACTAGGAAATTTGTTGTCATTGTTGACGATCTAGGCGACTTTCTTACTTTAACTAGCAAAGAGATCATTCCTTCTGGCTGTATCACTCCTCCTGAAAACCCTATTAAGGATGATTTTACGGGAAGCAAATTATCTGCATCATATCTCATTCGTTTAAAGGCACTCCAGAAGAGAATGTCAGCCGAACTTCCACTATCTATCAGAACTCTCTTCATTTGAAAACTGGAAACCATGATAGCAATGACTAAGGCGTCATCATGGGGGTAGCGAACCCTGCTGATATCGTTATCATAAAAAATGATGGGAGCCGTAGGTCGTGATCTTCTTTGTGGCGTTTCCTTTTCCTGTGCCGGCCCCACCATTCGTGCATAGCTTTTCTGAGAGGCGGAGCTTTCACCACCACACCCAGGACCACCGCTGATAAATCTGACCATCTCCCCTTTTTCTTCTTCTTCTGGCTGTGAAGTTTCGGGCCCCTCTTGGATATCAATGTTGATATACTGCTCCAACTGTCCCCGTCTAACAACATCTTCAATGGCGTTCATCAAATGGGTACACTTTTCCGTGTCATGTCCTCTAGTTTGACGAAACTTGCAATATCTTTTACTATTCTTTTGCCGCTCGGGATTCTTCGCAGGTTTTGGCCATGTCAAGAGTTGTTGGTTCTGGATTTGCATGAGAATATGGCTTCTGGTCTGATTTAGTGGGGTATGGTGGTCGTATCTGACAATTTTTTCTTCTTTTGAAGACTCTCTAGCCTGCAGCACATGTTGCTGAGGGCGTGTTGAGGTTTCCTGTCCTCTCTTACTGTCCCTGTGTGGCCCGCCTTCTTTTCGTATTTCTGGGGGCCTTCTGTTGACATTTTGATAGGTTTTTCCCTTCCGGATTTCAACAGGGGCGCGCCGAGCCTCTTCTTCCCAACCCATATAGATTTCATCAGAATTGATGTATTTCTGGGCATGGATCATGAGGGCGGGGATGGTTTTTGGTGGATCCAAGGTGAGGGAAAAACGAAAAGGGGATTCTAGCAAACCCTCCATCAGGAAGGTTACAGCCATGCGTGGAATAAGATCCACAACGGTTGCTGTTTCGTCTATGAAACGGTTTAAATAGGCTTGGAGTGTTTCCCCCCCTCGTTGCTTAACACGTAGAAGGGTAGATGGAGTTTTCTTTTGCTTTGAGTAATTAGCAAAATAAGCTAGAAAGCTATCTGCTAGAACATGAAACGAAGGGATTGTGCTAGATGGAAGATCAACAAACCAGTCTTGCGCTTTTCCCTCTAAGGTGGCGGGAAAAGCTCGGCACATACGAGCGTCGGTAATTCCAGAAAGAAGCATCTTCGATCGGAAAGACTTCAAGTAGCGAGACGGATCAGTTTTGCCCTCGTATGCAATCATTGCAGGTGGTCGAAAACTGTCAGGAACTTGCTCTTCCAATATTTCCTTGATGAAAGGCGAGCATATGTTAAAAACATGCCGTTTGGATTTCTTGTTTCCCCGTGAAGGATCCTGTTGCTGTGTTCTTCTGTCGACAGTTGGAATAGATGGGCTATTCTGTTCAGTCCTTGTCCGCTCCGTTCTCGTATGCCGTTCTGTTCTTGTGGCAGCTTGCTCTCGACGTCGAACGGAGGGGGGTTCCGAGCTAGCAGAGAAGGCAGTTCTCTCTCTTCTGTTTCCATGAGTGCGAGTCCTCGTCCTCCCTCTGCTTTCGGAATTGGCTGGTGGGGCCGTTGGCACATTTGGCGGAACTTGTGTGGGAGGAAGTAACGGATGGGTTAAAGTATGAACAGTTTGAGCTAACCGTTCCAATTGCTGCTGCATGTTAAGGTAAAACTCCGGGATGGGCTCTTGGGGTCGGGCGGAAGAATTTTCCAATAGAGATAAGATAGGTGGATTATTCAACGGAATCTCCTCATGCCCTCAGACTTTGCCAGGTCCTTCGGAATTACTTGGTGCTCCATGTTCTTGGATCCGTTTTGACCTTCTGGTAGTAATCATTTAGCTTTTTGTAAGGGTCCCCACAGATGGCGCTAAACTGTTCATGCAAAAAACTGGTCCACTTCACGCTTTGGCTATTGTGGCCTCGTGATCTGGTCTCAGCCTTCGACACACGGTTGCAATTTATAGTTGGTGTGGACGCTTACTTCAACTTCTGAATGGTGAACATGGAGAACGCTTTGGAAATCCGCTCGGAATTACCTTGGCTTCCCTTTTCTTTGGGATGAAGGAATTGGGCCTTTCTGCCTGGATTCAGCTCCGATGCTTAAGTCAGAAAAACTATAAGAAGGCAGTCTTAGACATGAGTTAACTCTTTGTGTGATGATTTTTCCGATCCTCTTTTTCTCCGTTATCATTCTTCTTTTATAGCAACTTAAAGGCGGTTAAGGAAAGGCGGTGGAGTAAGGCGGTGAACGAGAAAATATCTTCTAAGACAGTAAGAAAATATCTGCCTACTGTGTAGGTGCTACGTAGGTAAGTAGAAAATATCTACCTACTGTGTAGGTACTACGTGTGTAAGTAGAAAATATCTGCCTACTGTAGAGGCGAGTGGATAAGATCTACTTACTGTAGAGGCGTTAGATACGTTCTTACTCAGATGGCTATCACCTTCTTGCTTCTTGTATAATTTCGACGGACTTTTTGTAGGGGTGAGCCCTCCTTATTTGCCGGACGAAATTTATGCTAACGAACTTGGTGGTGACTGACTGTCTTGTGGCCAAAAGAGCTGTCTTGTGGCCAAAAGAAATGTAGCCCTGTGTATGACAGGTGGCCATTTAGGCAGGGGACACGTGCTTTACCAAATATTTTCATAACAATATATATATTTTTACTCCATCTATTTATCTAATCCCTCCATTAATAAGCTCAGCCAACCAACCATCATGTATTATTATATAATACAACCTAGCTATTAGATGACATGCATGGGAGTAGGGAGAGGTTTTCCTTTTTCTTTAATCCAAGTCGTTGAATTTTAAAGAGAAGATGCAAGTCCCTGGCGTTGTGGCCTTTGTGCATGGATTTTGAATTCATGCACAATCATATATTTTATAGATATATATATATATATATATGTATTTTCTAAAGCATCACTTTATCTTAACTATACTAACCATTTATTTTATCTCATTCAAACCAATAAAATATTTACTTTGATTTATATCTTTAATCAAATGAAAATATAATAAACTATTTATTCATTTTTTTTTAAAAATAAATATTTTATCATATCTTCACAGCCTCTATATATATATATATATATAGATATATATATATATTGTTAATGCCAAAAACTGGTCCACGCCCCGCTTCGGCTACTGTTGCCTCGAGATCTGGCCTCAGCTTTCGACCAAAGGTTAAAATTTATAGTTGGTGTGGACGCTTACTTCTGTTTACGAATTGGGCCTCTCTGCCCGGATTCAGCTCCGATGCTTAAGTCAGAAAACTTGAGCAAATAGTCTTGGATTTAGGCAGTTCTTTGTGTGATCAGTTTTTTCCGGATCCCTTTTCTTCTATTAACGCTCTCCTTTTATAGCACCTTAAAGGCGGTTTAGGAAAGGCAGTGGAATAAGGCGGTGAGTTAGGTAAATATCTCCTAAGGCGGTAGGAAAATATCTGCCGCCTAGGGCGTAGATGCCGCGTAGGTAAAATAGGATAAATATCTGCCCACTGTAGCAAGTGGATAAGGCCTACTCACTGTGGAGGCGTTAGATATTTATCTCTCTCTCCCCACCTCAGGCCCTGCATAAGAGGATTGCTACAATTCCGACGGACTTGTTCGCAAGATTGAGTCCTCACGTTATTTGCCGGACGGAATTATGCAAAAGGGGTGATATTGCCATGTGGCCAGAGGAACAAGTGGTCCTTTTGGTCAATGACACCTGTCTTCACCAAATATATCCGTAACACTAGTCCCCCCCAAAGTGTACTTGTTCAAAAAATCTGAGCGAGGGGTGAGCTAACCGCACGCTTCGCTTGGTTCGAGAACAAGTATCGTTCTTAGTTGGCATGTCTACATAGGCGTAGGCTTCGTGTACGGTTACTTACACCTAAAGTACACGTGTTTTAATAGGCGACCGACGTTTACTGTGTTATCCTTTCGCTGTTATCGAGGTAGATTTTTGTTCCGGAATTTTTGTCTATAGTGTCGATAGGTTCTCCTATTTAAGGGCTTGTATGGATGGCGAGTGTGGGCAGAAATCTTTTGTACTCTTGTATCTTTGTATCATGGCTCAGCGCTTGTCTTTTTATAAGTTTTTTACTTTTTCTCAATGTTCCCGACACTTACGTAATTCCCGACTCTTTTACGAGCATCTATCGGAACTAAGGACTGGAGTGATTCACTTGGTAAGTCCGAACGGCTGTGTGTGGCCGGCTATTCTGTTGATTGACAGGGGGGTAGGTGAGATGAGCATCGACGCAGGGTGGGAAGCTTTTCATGTCGATCACGACGTGGAAGCGGGGGACCTCTTAATTTTCACTTATGCGGGGGGTATGCGTTTCGAAGTTGAGATGTTCGGAGACGACTCCTGCCGCAGAGAGGTGGGCCCCTACCTTCGCCCCCGTGCCGAACCTAGTTCCCCTAGTAATAATGGGGACAGTGACGGTTGCGGAAGTCTGTGCGTCTCTTCTGAGTCTTTTCCGAGCGTATCCTCGGACGGGTCTGCGGATATTTAGCTTTAATCCGTCGGACAATATGTTTTTGTTATGTTTGTTTTGTTTGCGTTCGTCATGTAACTTGAATAAATGGCGTTTGTCGTTTTGCTTCTAAATCCTTTGGCATTTTTATGAGGCCTTTACTGGCGATCCTATGTTGGAGTGTGCTTTGTCTCATACGGTACAGGCTCTACCTTCCACGTAACGCTCATTACTCCCTAGGATGACACGTATCCCCTCTACTATTAGCATTAAAGGGGGATAGTGGCGCGAGGTGCGCGGCGTGCGCATTTGTCAACGTCATGATGGGTGATGAGCGTGGCTTTCCATGTGTGTCAGGTGGCGCTTGGTATTGCTGACGTGGGCAGAATTTTGAACTGTTTTGAGGAGGTGTAATGATGGTTATCTGAACGGTCCAGATTTGTGGACCCTTGGTTCAACGGTTCTGATCGGAATACGATCCTAAGATATAACGGCCACGGATTCGTTGCCTTTGTATATAGGCGAAATCGTACAGGCAGAAAAAGGCTATTTAGAAAATCGAATCGCGTCTTCTTCTTCAGGTTTCTTCTTCTCCGGCGAGCCCTGGTTTTGAACTTTCTGCGTTTTTCTTGTCTTTTTCCTTTCCTAAGGTAATGGCTAGTGTTGCTTCTTCCTCCTCTAGTTCTTCTCATGAGCCCTCGATTCCTTCTCCGTCCAACCCTACGGTTTCTGTCGCGATTCCGGGTGAACTTGGAGGCGTTCCAGTTCAGGGTTCGCGGGTTCACCCTGCCTCTAGGGCAATGGGTAGAGGGTCGGATACGTTCATAAGCCTTCTAGGGCAGAAGGATGTAGATGACCTAGTAGAGAGATATGAGATAGACCTCTCTTTATTTGAGGTTAGGGTTCCTTGTTCAGGGGAGAGGGCGAGTGCCCCCAGGGAGGGGGAGATAGCTGTTTACCAGGATGCGTTGCTAGGTGGGCTTAGGCTTCCTTTCCCTGATTTTACTAAGGTGATCCTAGAGGAATATCGTTTGTGTCCTTCGCAGTTAACTCCTAACTCTTGGAGGCTGCTCAACGGATTTGTCATGGTTTTTAAGAATTATGGGGTAAATCCGACCGTCCGCTGGTTCCGCCTGTTGTTTAGCCTTTGTTTGGAGTCTAATGCAGATTGGTATTATTTCTCGGCTCGCCCTGGGAGAAAGTTTATAGGGAAAGTTCCTTCTTCCATCAAGCGATGGAAGAGCAAGTTTTTCTTTGTTAGATGTAAGTCTGAGTGGGATATCCGAACAAGGTGGGAGGTTCCCCGTGCGGACATTACTTGTGAGGAGATGTCGGAGGAAGAGGGAAATCTTCTTAAGTCAATGACACGGCTATCCAAGGTTTACATAGATAGGTTTTTGACTAAAGAAAACCTCATTAAGTATCATTTAATAGTGTCTACTGGTAGGACTCGTTCGCGTACCTAATTTGGTTTGATTTTGGCTTGTGATGTCTAACCTTATTCGGAATTTGTTTTGCAGAAAATCCGATGGAAGACGAAGACTTGAGCTATGTTAAGGGTCTTCTGGTGAGGTTCATCCGCCCTTGGCTCGTCTGCGGAAAAAGAAAGAAGTGGTACCTAGCCAAGGTACTGATACCTCCAAAGAGGAGAAGAAGAAAAGGAAGAGAAAAGAGACTGACTCTTCCAAGAAAGGGGTTAAAAGTGACCCTGGTGCCGGGTCCTCACGGGAGAGGAGGACAAAGAGAAAGAATTCAGAGGACGTATCAGTTCCCGGAATTGTAGAAGAACAAGCGAAGGTGCCTCAGGGAGAGGTTCGCTCGGAAGAAGTCCGCCCGACTTTGTCCCCAATTTCCGAGGGTCCTTCTTTCAGCCGGCCGGAGGATATACTTCTTATGGAGGTGAGAATTTCTAGATATCCTTCTTATGGAGGTGAGAATTTCTGCACACATATTTTCTATGGGTACTTCGTGCTTCGTTCAAAACTTTAACTTAGGCTATTTTATAGGCGGAGGCGGGAGAAGCGGCTCTCCTGGATAAACTGCGAGTGGCGGACTCGGTCTTAAGGGGACCGGCTCCTCAAGAGAAGGGGGTGTCCTCCGAAGACGTCCCTTTTCGGGATTCCGCTTCCGTGAAGACTGTTTTGATGGCAATGAGGCCTGAACAGCTCTCCTCCAAACTTCATAGAGCTGGGAGGGAAGAGGCCATTTCCCAACTATTCCGTTCGGTCATGCTGGTGAGGATTATCCTCGTATTAATTTTACTTTTTGGCTCGGTATTAATGCTACTAACTTATTTGTTTGTCATTTCGTAGACTGCGCACTGGGTGGACCGAGTCGGCAATCTTTGCCAAGACGATTCGGCAAAGATGGAAGCGTGCAGGGCTGAAATCGCCCAACTGAACTCTAGGGTGGCGGCCCTGGAGGGGAAAGACAAAGAGCAGCTTGCCATTATCCATGCTTTTAAGAAGAATAAGGCTGAGCGGCTTCAACAACTGGCTGTTGTGGGAAAGGAGAAGGACGATTTGGCAGCCAAGTTGTCTATTTCTGAGGGTTCCCTCCTTACTGCTGAGGAGAATGTTAAAAAGTTGCAGGAGAACTCTAGCAGTTTGGAGAAGGAGCTCAAATCTGCCCGAGAGGGGCAAGCTGAAGCCCGATGGGGGCTGAAGCTGAAAAACGCTGAACTCGCTGCTGTTCAGGCGGAGTTGGAGGAGCTAAATTGGGAGCGCGACACACTTAAAGAAGACTTAGCTTCCCGACTGACAACTCCTAAATCCGGCTCGCAAGAAATCAAGGATTTAATAGAGCAAGCGGATAAATTAGAGAAGGAGGTCGCCCGACTTAGGGCGAAAGCTAAAGAAGGGGCCACCCGCATTTATTCGGTGGTACAACAGGTGGGCCGTCATGTCCCTCCTACGGAGGTTTTGTCCATGGGGCTGGCGGGAGTTTTGAAGAAGTTCACGGAGCTAAAAGAGCAACAGACTATTAAGACTCCAGAGGCTTCTGCCCCCGCCCCCTCGGAGCCTTCAACCCAAGCTCCTCCAGAAGCGGCTGGCTGCCCTGAGGGCCCTCCTAGTTCTTAGGATGTTTTTAGCATTTTTGAGAAATGTTCTTGTAAATTCGTAATCTTCTGGAATGTAATTTCTATTCATATGAATGAAAAGCAAACCTTTATTTTGGTGAAGATTTATTTCCGAGTGATGGTTATCCTTAACCGTGAGAAGTATTTTCTGAAGTCCTTTGTAAACTTCTTCCTTCTTTATTTGGCTTGTCAAGCTTCGTAACGAGTTCTTAGTCCAATCATGGGACTTTAAGCTATTGAGTGAGGTACTCGTCTTTATAAATGAGATTGTTGCCTCATATTTCGATCGGGATTTTTGCCCTTGTTTTTTTTTTGGATAAGAGTTGTCGTTTATCCTTACAAGATAATTCTGACTCATCTTCCAAGAATGGGAATTTCACCTCATTTTTGTAGGATGGGAATTTCACCGCATCTTTGTAGGATGGGAATTTCACCACATCTTTGTGGGATGGGAATTTCACCGCATCTTTGTAAAATGGGAAAGGCTTGAGCTTTATTCCATGAAATTTAACAGATGGCTACAGAATTTACTGATAGTAGCGTCGTAAATGTTCAGCATGGAATGGACGCTTGAGCGTTTTTCCGTCCATACTTACTAGATAATAGGTGTCCGCTCGGACGATTCTTTGTATGACTTAAGGGCCTTCCCAGTTAGGAGTTAGCTTCCCCGTTCGGTTTTTATTTCCATGAAACTCATTTTCCGATGGACTAGATCGCCTATTTGGAAGAAGACTCTTTTTACCCTTGTGTCATAGAACCTTTTTACTCTCTGACGATAGATGGCTGCCTTTGTTTCCACAGCTTCTCTCCGTTCTTCGAGTAGATCAAGTTCTGCTCGGAGTTTTTTCTCTTTCTCTTCCGATGAGAAAGTTTGTTGTGTCCGTAAGGTAGGCATTCCTATTTCTGCAAGGATGACAGCCTCTGCCCCATAAGTGAGAGAGAATGGGGATTCTCCTGTAGGAGTTCTTGTTGTTGTCCTGTAGGCCCAAAGGGCGCTCGGGATTTCTTCTACCCAGTTAGTCTCATTTCTGGATACCCGAGTTTTCAGTGTTTGAAGTAGGGTGCGGTTCGTCACTTCTACTTGGCCGTTGGCTTGGGGATGTGTCACAGACGTTAGTCTGGATTCAATTCCGAGCTCTGAACAAAAGCTTTTGAAAGCCTTGTTATCAAATTGTCGCCCATTATCAGAAATGAAAGCGACCGGAATTCCGAATCGACAGATAACCGTTCGCCACAAGAATCCCTGACAAGCCTTCTCCGTGATTTTGGCCAAGGGTTCAACTTCCACCCATTTGGTGAAGTAGTCAATAGCGACTATTAGAAACTTCATTTGCCGAACTGAAGTAGGGAATGGTCCCAGAAGATCAACTCCCCAGATGGCAAATGGTCGAGGGCTAATAATTGGTGTAAGCTGCGCCAGTGGTCGCCTCTGAATTTTCGAATGTCGCTGGCAGGCATCACATTTCTGAGCGAATGCCATTGCATCTTGAGTTAGTGTTGGCCAGCAATAACCTTGTCGTAGGACTTTGTAACTCAAGGCCTTGCCCCCTATGTGTCCTCCTCCAATGCCTTCATGAATCTCTTGAAGGATGTAGCTAGCTTCTGTAGGACGCAAGCATCGCAAGAAAGGCTACGTATAAGACCTTTTGTATAGGTTCTCATTGATGACGGTGTACTGAGCGGATTTGTAAGAAATCAGTCTGGCCTCTGCTTTGTTGGGTGGTGCAGGCCCACCTTGTAGATAGTTTCTGATGGGGTCCATCCAACTTGACTCTTCGGCTGCACTTTGTACCTCTCCCTCCAATCTGTCGATGGTCTTTGCCGGAAGGTACTGTAGGTTAAAGGAAGACTCCGTATCTCCGTTCGGTGCTATGACCTTTTTAGACAAGGCGTCCGCCTCTTCGTTTTGCGCTCGACAGATTTTTTCAATTTGGAAGTAAGCGAAGTATGGAACTATTTTTTTCACCACTGTTTGGTATCTGGCCATGTTCTCTTCCTTTGCTTCAAAGCTGCCCAAGGTGTGGCTCACAACTAACTGCGAGTCGGAATATGCGTGCAGATGTTGAATTCCGAGCCCCCGGGCCAGATGTAATCCTGCGATGAGGGCTTCGTATTCGGCCTCATTGTTGGTTGCTCGGAATTGGAACTTCAGTACTGTCGCAATTTTCCACATAGAAGGACAATAAAGGACGAAACCTGCCCCTGACTTCTCTTCAGTTGCTGATCCGTCAACATATAAGGACCATGGGATACTAGGGCTTTCTTCTGAACTCTGTGGCGGGGGTTCGCCCCTATTTGCGGGAAAAGTTAACTCCGCGACGAAATCCGCCAGCACTTGAGCCTTGATTGCCGTTCGGGGTTTATAGGTGAGATCGAACTCGCCCAATTCTATCACCCACTTGGCTAGGCGTCCGGAGTTTTCAGGCTTATGAAGAATTTGCTTTAACGGCTGATCAGTCAACACTGTGATCTTGTGGGCTTGAAAATACGGCCTCAATCTCCGTGCGGATGTGACAAGAGCGAAAGCCAACTTTTCAAGCGGCAGATATCTTGATTCCGCTTCGTTAAGGATTTTACTTGTGTAGTAGATTGGTTTTTGAATTCCGTTATCTTCTCTCAAAAGGACTGCTCTGACTGCATGCGGGGCGACTGCCAAGTAGATGTAGAGTTCTTCTCCCACTTGTGGCTTAGCTAGTAGCTGAGGCGATCGGAGATAATCTTTAAGCCCCTAAAAGGCCTTTTCACATTCTTCTGTCCACTACATTTTTGGTGCTTTTCGTAGGGCTTGAAAGAGTGGGAGATTTTTCTCTCCGTCTTTGGAGATAAATGCTTAAGTCTTGAGGCGTCCGTTAAGCCACTGAATTTCTTGAAGACTCTTGGGCGACCCCATGTCAAGAATAGCTCGATTTTTTCTCGGATTTGCTTCTATCCCTCTTTGTGTCAAGATAAATCCTGTGAATTTTCCGATCAACGCCAAAAGAACATTTATTCGGGTTTAACCGCATAGTATAAATCCGAAGAGACTGAAAAGCTTCTTGTAGGTCTGACAGATGTTCATTGGCCTTTCGGCTCTTCACCAGGATAACATCCACATAGGCTTCAACGTTTCTGCCAATTTGTTCTTTGAAGACGGTATTTATGAGCCTCTGGAAGGTGGCTCCGGCATTTTTTAGGCCGAACGGCATCACCTTGTAGCAGTAAGTTCCCGTGCTCATAATGAAGAACGTTTTTTCTTCGTCGTCTTTGGCCATTCGGATTTGGTTGTAACCTGAGAAGGCGTCTAAGAAACTTAGCATCTCATGCCCCGTTGTAGAGTCAACCAAACCATCAATTGATGGTAGGGGAAACGAATCTTTCGGACAAGCTTTGTTTAAGTCCATGAAATCAACGCACATCCTCCACTTTCCGGACGGCTTTTTTACTAAAACCACATTAGCCAACCAATCTGGGTAATGCACCTCTCGGATAAACCTATCCTTTAGGAGGTTTGATACTTCTTCCTCCGCGGCTTTCTGCCTTTCTGGTGCAGAATTTCTCCTTTTCTGTTTCGTAGGTTTAAACGATTGATCGATATTGAGACGGTGCTCGATGACATCGCGTTTTACGCCCGGCATATCTTCTGAAGACCAAGCGAAGAGGTCGGAATTTGCTTTCAATACTTTCATGAGGTCTTCTCGCTGCTCTGCTGTCAAATCTGCCCCAATCCGCACCGTGCGGTCCGCTCTGGCTGTGTCCAGGGGGACTGTTAGCAATTCTTCAACAGGTGTAGGTCGAAGCTCTTCATTTTCCCGTTCGGCCATTCTGCTGACTAGCATGGCTTCTGAAACCTTTGTCTTGCTGCTGTTGAGGGCTTTCCCTTTGAGGGTTGAGACATAACATTGCCGTGCCAGGGGTTGATCTCCTCTCACTTCTCCACTACCACTCTCAGTCGGGAATTTGAGGAGAAGATGGTAAGTAGAGATTATGGCTTTCAAGGCGTTGAGGGTTGGTTTGCCAAGGATCACGTTCTAACTTGAAGCACAACGCACAACCAAGAAATTTGTTGTCACTGTTGATGATCTTGGCGAGTTTCCTACCGTAACTGGTAAGGAGATCATTCCTTCCGGCTGTACTACCCCTCCGGAGAATCCTACTAAGGATGATTTTACCGGAACCAAGTCATCCGCGTCATACTTCATTCTTTCGAAAGCACTCCAAAAGAGGATATCAACTGAACTCCCACTGTCTATCAGAACTCTCTTCATCTGGAAACTGGAAACTTTGATAGCAACAACCAATGCGTCATCATGAGGGTGGCGAACTCTGCTGACGTCATTGTCGTAAAAGATGATTGGAGCCGTAGGTCGAGATCGTCTCCGCGGCGTTTCTGTTTCCTGTGTGGTTCCCACCATTTAGGCGTAACTTTTCCGAGAGGCTGAACTTTCACCACCGTAACCAGGACCTCCACTAATAAACCCCACCATTTCTCCTTGTTCTTCTTCAGGTTGTGAAGCTTCAGGTTCCTCTTGAATCTCAAAGTTGATGTATTGTTCCAATTGTCCTTTCCGAACGACATCTTCTATTGCGTTCATCAAGTGGGTACACTTTTCCGTATCATGTCCTCTAGATTGATGAAACTGGCAATATCTCTTACTATTCTTTTGTCGTTCGGTATTTCTCGTGGGTTCTGGCCATGCCAGAAGTTTTTGTTCTTTGATCTGCATAAGGATATGGCTTCTGGTTTGGTTTAGGGGGGTATGGTGATCATATCTGACAATTTTTCCTTCCTTTGAAGGCTCTCTGGGCTGTAGCGTATGTCGTTGGGGCGGTGTTGAGGTTTCCAGACCTCTGTTTGCGCCCTTGTTATCCTTATGCGATCCACTTTCCTTTCGTACATCCGGAGGCCTTCTGTTGACATTGTGGTGGGTTTTTCCCTTCTGGGTGTCCACAGGTCCACGTCTAGCCTCCTCTTCCCAACCTGTATAAATTTCCTCGGAATTGATATATTTTTGGGCATGGAATGGTTTTTGTTGGATCCAAAGTGAGGGAAAAACGAAAGGGGGATTCTAACAGTCCCTCCATTAAAAAGGTTACGGCCATTTGCGGAAGGAGGTCTGCGACATTCGCTGTTTCGTCTATGTAACGATTTAAATAAGCCTGGAGCGTTTCTCTCTTTCGTTGTTTAACATGTAGAAGGGTAGATGGAGTTTTCTTCTGCTTTGAGTAATTGGCAAAATAGGCTAGAAAGCGATCTGCTAAAATCTGAAACGAAGTAATTGTGCTAGATGGGGGATCGACAAACTAGTCTTGCGCTTTCCCCTCTAAGATGGCGGGAAAAGCTCGGCACATACGAGCGTCTGTGATTCTGGTAAGGAGCATCTTCGACCGGAAAGACTTCAGGTGACGAGACGGATCGGTTTTGCCTTCATATGTGATCATAACTGGTGGCCTGAAGCTATCAGGAACTTGTTCTCCCAATATTTTCTTGACAAAAGGTGAACACATGCTGAGAATATGTCGCTCGGACTTTCTGTTTCCTTGAGGGAGGTCCTGTTGTTGAGTTCTTCTATCAACCGTTTGAACAGATGGACTATTCCGCTCTGTCCTTGTCCGCTCGGTTCTTGAAGTGGCCTACTGTCTGCGTCGAACAGAGGGGGGTTCTGAACTAGCGGAAAAGGCGGTCCTTTCTTTCCTCTCTTTATGGGTGCGGGTTCTTGTCCTCCCCCTACTTTCGTAATTATCCAGTGGGGCTGTTGGTATGTTTGGTATTGGAACTTGTGCAGGAGGAGGCGGAGGGTGGGTCAAAGTATGAACGGCGTGAGTCAACCACTCCAATTGTTGCTGTATGTTAAGATAAAACTCCGGAACAGATTCTTGGTGTTGGACGGAAGGATTTTCTGATGGAGGTAAGATGGGTGGATTATCTGGCCGGATTTCCTCATGTCTTCGGACCTCGCCAGGCCCTTTGGGATTATTTGGGGCTCCCTATTCTTGGATTCGTTTTGATCTTCTGGTAGTGGTCATTTGGCTTTTCGTAAGGGTCCCCACGATGGCGCCAAACTGTTGATGCTAAAAACTGGTCCACGCCCCGCTTCGGCTACTGTTGCCTCGAGATCTGGCCTCAGCTTTCGACCAACGGTTAAAATTTATAGTTGGTGTGGACGCTTACTTCTGTTTACGAATAGGGAGCGAGGAGGACATCCTGAAATTTCGACCGGAATTATCCATAGGTGAACCTATAAAAAGGAGAGGGCAGTGATCTGAATTGGGCCTCTCTGCCCGGATTCTGCTCCAATGCTTAAGTCAGAAAACTTGAGCAAATAGTCTTGGATTTAGGAAGTTCTCTGTGTGATCAGTTTTTTCCGGATCCCTTTTCTTCTATTAACGCTCTCCTTTTATAGCACCTTAAAGGCGGTTTAGGAAAGGCGGTGGAATAAGGCGGTGAGTTAGGTAAATATCTCCTAAGGCGGTAGGAAAATATCTGCCGCCTAGGGCGTAGATGCCGCGTAGGTAAAATAGGATAAATATCTGCCCACTGTAGCAAGTGGATAAGGCCTACTCACTGTGGAGGCGTTAGATATTTATCTCTCTCTCCCCACCTCAGGCCCTGTATAAGAGGATTGCTACAATTCCGACGGACTTGTTCGCAGGATTGAGTCCTCACGTTATTTGCCGGACGGAATTGTGCAAAGGGGGTGATATTGCCATGTGGCCAGAGGAACAAGTGGTCCTTTAGGTCAATGACACCTGTCTTCACCAAATATATCCGTAACATATATAAATACATTATCATTATCATATTTTCAATTTTTAACCACCAATAAGATATATATCCATTTTATATTGAACACTAATTAATTAAGCCCAACTTGGAGGATTTCTAATCATTAACCTAATAATTAAAGGAAATAACTAGAAAAATTTATTTCCCTAAAATATACCGATATTACAGATGTGGTGAGCAGGGGCATAAATCTCCCGAGTGTCGGAAACATGCTAGTCAGAAGGGCAAGTACGTGATGATTGAAGAGATCGAAGCGGAGGACGACCGGTAGCTTTCTTTAGCGAGAAGCTGTCAGGGTCGACGAAGAATTACTCCACTTATGACCTGGAGTTTTATGCCGTAGTTTAGTTGCTGAAACATTGTCGCCACTACCTCATACAGAAGGAGTTCATCCTATTCACCGATCATGAAGCCCTGAAGTACATCAATGGCCAACACAAACTGAGCAGGCGGCACGCTAAGTGGGTGGCATACTTGCAAGAGTTCACCTTTACTTTGAAGCATCAAGCAAGAAGCCTTAACCGTGTAGTTGATGCTTTGAGCCGCCGCAGTTCTCTTCTCACAACAATGAGTGCCAAAGTTGCAGGGTTTGCAGCTTTCACGGATATGTATGCAGATGATCTTTCCTTCAGGCGGATCCTTCAGGAGGTAACCGATGGACATCGTCGTGATTTTATTTTGCATAACGGTTACGTATTTCGTGGCCTGCAGCTGTGCATCCCCGACTGTTCATTGCGACTTAATTGGTGAACCGGAGTTTGGACAACCTACTCAGGATTTTTGCTGTAACTAAAACAAATATGTGGGATCTGGCCCTACCTCAAGCCAAATTTGCCGATTCGGGCAAATTTGGATAAGAAGATAGAATTTCTAGGTTATCTAGGTTAGTTTTTTTTTAGCTATTTAAACCCGGCTTTTGGGTTTAATTTTATTCATTGATTATTGAGTTATATTTTCCTTTTAAAGTTTCAGAGACTTTTCTTCTCTGTTTGTCCTCCCTTTTTCTTGCTCTTTTATCAATCCTCCTGTTTAACACCGCCCGTAGGTTAATCACTACCTAGCCCGGCGTCTGTTGGTATCAGAGATCATCTTCTTCCTGTGGCCTCAACATCAATAGATGGAGGTCGTGGTGGCTATCGTGGTCGTAGTGGTGGACATGTTCCGACAGAGGAAGGTCCGTCTCGAGACCCAATCTCTTTGGAAGCGAAGAACGAGGATCTGCAGAGACAAGTAGCGGAGTTGACCCAACAGTTGGTGGCGTGAGATTTTGGGGATTGTGAGATTTCAGGCCACGACTCTGAGTCTACCTTCATCAACCCCTATTTCTGGCGTGGGCAGTCCAGAAGCACCGTGCATGATAGGAGCGTCACGGAGATCTCGGCTTTCGGGTGGAGTTGCTCGAATTTACTGGAACCCTACATGCTGAAGACTTCATTGACTGGCTGAACGAGGTCGAGAGGATATTTGAGTACAAGGAGGTCCCTGATCGTTTGAAGGTGATGCTAGTTACCATCAAGTTGAAGGGCCGAGCATCTGCGTGGTGGGAACAGCTGCGGCATTCACGGGATCGGCAAGGTAAACCAAAGATCGCAGATTGGGACAAGATGAAGAAGAAGATGAAGGGGCACTTCCACCCCTTCGGCTGCACCCAAACCTTGTTTCAACGACTTCATACGTTGAGACAGGGCGCAAGATCGGTAGATGAGTACACAGAGGACTTCTACCAATTGATTTAGTGGAACGACTTATCCAAGACAGAGGAGCAACTGGTAGCTTGATATCTAGGAGGTCTGCGGCAACCACTGCAAGATATTCTCAGTCTACACTCATTATGAACATTTTCGGAGGCATACTAGAGCGCCCTCACTGTTGAAAAGCAACAAAATAGAATACCACCAATCAAGAGCAATCAGAGTAGCCAGACAGCTCGCCCTCAAGTACCCCGCCCAGTCCAGCAAGCATCGTCAGGTAGTTTTAACTATGGAGTTCATTGTTATAGATGTGGTAAGCAGGGGCATAAATCACCCGAGTGTCGGAAACCTGCTAGTCAGAAGGTCAAGAACCTGATAATTGAAGAGATCGAGGCTGAGGAGGCTGAGAACCAGTTTATAATGATTATGACGATGATGATGAGGCTGGTGACATGCTGATTGGGGATTGCCATGAGACCCTCGTTGTTCGCAAGAGTCTGCGGATGAATCAAGGGACGACTGGCTGAGAAACAACATCTTCCACATCACCTGTACAGTGGCCGACATGGTTTGCAAGGTGATCATCGACAGCGGTAGTTGTGAGAACGTGGTGTCTGAAGACACTATCCAGAAGTTACAGTTGAAGGCGGAGCAACAACTGAAGCCCTACAATCTTTCATAACTGAGCAAAGGTATCGTGGTAAAAGTAGATCGTCGATGTCTCGTGTCTTTCTCCATTGGGCAGAGGTACTTCGATAATGCATGGTGCGACGTCGTGTCAATGGATACCTGTCACCTACTACTGGGGCGACCATGGCAGTACGATCGGAGCGAAGTTCACGATGGAAAGAAGAATACTTATTCCCTCAACATCACGGGAAAAAGGATCGTGTTGGCACCTCGCCGAGAAGAAAAGCCTCCTACTCCGGTGACCAATACTAACCTCCTTTCTATGTCCAGATTTTTAAGCAGGATCAAGCAGGGCGATATAGTCCATGCGTTGCTACCTTGCATGCCAAGTGCCACAGACATGGATCCAGATCTGCCAATAGAAGTTTGTTAATTGCTCCTGGAGTTCGCGGACTTGATGCAAGAGGAACTTCCCCCAGGACTCCCACCTATAAGGGACATCCAACACAAGATAGATCTTGTCCCAGGATCAAGCTTTCTGAACCGACCAGCATACCGCCTCAGTCCCAAGGAGGCTGAGGAATTGCAGCGACAAGTGGAGGAGTTATTAAGGAACGGCTACATCTGAGAGAGCATGAGTCCCTGCGCAGTTCCAACCCTATTGGTAACAAAGAAGGATGGCTCGTGGCATATGTGTTTAGACAGCCGAGCAATCATCAAAATCACCATCAAGTACCGCTACCCCATCCCCCTCTTGGATAACATGTTGGATCAGCTATCTGGCTCGAATGTCTTCTCAAAAATCGATCTAAAGAGCGGATACCACTAGATCAGAATACGGCCTAGAGATGAGTGGAAGACGGCGTGCAAGACACAGCACGGACTGTACGAGTTGATGATGATGACTTTTGGGTTGTCCAACTCCCCTAGCACATTCATGCGATTCATGCACCCGGTTTTGCGACCATTTATTGGCAAGTTTGTGGTGGTCTTTTTCGATGACATCCTCATCTATAGTCCGAGTTAGTCCTCACACTTTGACCACCTTTGGGTTGTCTTTAAGTTGCTGAGAACGGAGCGCCTATTCATCAGCAGAAAGAAGTGTTCCTTCTTCACCACTTCTGTGACCTTCCTTGGCTTTGTTGTTTTTACTGACAGCGTTCATACAGATAAATCAAAAATCAATGCAATCTTAGAGTGGCCCAGACCGAGGACCTTGCATGATATCCGAAGCTTCCATGGGCTGGCCTCGTTCTACAGAAGATTCATCCGGAACTTTAGCACGATTATTGCCCCCATCACAGAGTGTCTCAAGGGGCGTTATTTCAAGTGAATGGATGAGGCTGAAACTAGCTTCTACCTGGTCAAACAGAAGATAACTGAAGCGTAAGTTCTCGCACTTCCCGACTTCGACAAAGTGTTCGAGGTCAATTGTGATGCATTTGGAGTTGGCCTTGGAGGTGTTCTGAGCCAGTCAGGACGACCGGTAGCTTTCTTTAGCGAGAAGCTGTCGGGGTTGAAGAAGAACTACTCTACTTATGACCTGGAGTTTTATGCTATAGTTAAGTCGCTGAAGCATTGGCGCCACTACCTCAAACAGAAGGAGTTCATCCTGTTCACCGATCATGAAGCCCTGAAGTACATCAATGGCCAACACAAACTGAGCAAGCGGCACGATAAGTGGGTGGCGTACTTGCAAGAGTTCACCTTTACTTTGAAGCATCAAGCAGGAAGCCTTAACCATGTAGCAGATGCTTTGAGCCACCGCAGTTCCTTCTCACCACAATGAGCCCCAAAGTTGCAGGGTTTGAAGCTTTCACGGATATGGATGCGGATGATCCTTCCTTCTGGTGGATCCTTCAGGAGGTAACCGATAGACATCGTCACGATTTTATTTTGCATAACAGTTACCTATTTCATGTCTTGCAGCTGTGCATCCCCGACTGTTCATTGTGACGGCAGATCATGAGCGAACTCTATAATGAGGGGCACTTTGGTCGTGATAAGACCTAAGCCCTCATAGATGCAGACTTTTATTGGCCGAAGTTGTCTAGCGACGTTGCTCACTTGGTGGAGCGTTGCTTTATGTATCAGCGGTCCAAAGGAGTTCTCACCAACGAAGGCTTGTACACTCCCTAGCCTGTCCCTGAAGCCCCTTGGCTTGACGTCAGTATGGATTTTGTTTTGGGCTTTCCTCGTACCCAGCGGGCCTCAGACTCTATCATGGTGGTGGTTGACAGATTTTCCAAGATGACCCATTTTATAGCTTGTCAGAAGACTATAGATGCTACCCGCATTGCACATCTTTACTTTCGAAAGGTTGTTCGGTTGCATAGTATCCCTCGTTCCATCACATCCGATCGTGACACCAAGTTTGTTAGCTGATGGGTGGTTTCCGCAAGTATACGGGTCGCGATCAAGTAATAAAGTGGACTATGGGAAGTCGGATGTCGAACCACAGGGAATAGAGATTGCTAAGTGTAAACCAAGCTTTAATAACCTAGTCTAAATTGTAAATTGGGGGGTTTTGGTTTTCAAACGTAAAGACTAAAAAGGGTTGAAAGTGAGAACTAAAAATCGAGAGTTGATTGGGGTAAATCAATAGCAAGAGAGGATACTTGGGTATGTATCCCTTTTGGATTTCAATTCTAAAGATGAGCAAAGATGTTTATAAATCAAAGTTGGTACTTCTTGTGCCAATAGTCCCTAAATTACACCCAACCCCTCTTCCAAGGTGGTTGGATGACTAGTCTCCTAGGACTTGATATGAGGCTCAAGGAAATTTATGTATATTGGAAGAATCATGGGGGTGAATTCGTATAAAAGAGTCGTTCGCCCTTCTAGTACCCGATTCCTCGGTATACTCATGAAACTCTCTAATGAAGCAAGTTCCCAATACAAGGAGGCTCTAGCTCTACCCTTGTATTGCACACAAGTAATTTCTAGTAATGAAATTACAATCAATACATAACATTCATTAGACATTCAAGAAGGTACCAACAAATCATCATAAACATTCAATGCTATTAATGCTCAATCCAAAAGTTCAACATACCCAAGTACCAATAGATTATTTCCCCATAAATGGGGAACTCAAACCAAAGAAGGAAAGCTTACAAATAAATGTAAAGGTAATAGAGAGCACCATTACCTCCAAGATTGCAGCTCCACTGGTTCTCTATTCTCAAGATTTGGGGGGGATGACCCCCAAGCCCTCATCTCTCCTCTTTCCTTTCTCCCAAGCCAACCTCCCTTCTAAACTCTCATACTTAACTATTTATACCCATGAATTAGGGTTCCACTAAAAAATTACAACATTGCCCTTGATTGGGCCCATGAAACTGCAAAAGTTACGATGAACGGCCTCGTGAACGGCTTGTTCATCAGTCCGTTCAGCTCACAGCCTGCTCTGAACCGGTAGGTCAACTGGCCGTTCATCAGCCGGTTTACCTCACAGCTTGCTCTAAACCGGCAGCTGAACGGCCATTCACAAGGCCGTTCACCCTCTCTTTGTGCCTACCTTTGTGCCTAGGTGTGAACGGCCGTTCACAAGGCCGTTCACCCCCTGTTGACTTCAAAATATCTTTGTTTGTTCTTCATTTTGTTGATAAATGCTTCCTTTACGTCGGGGTGGCCTATTTATGCCCTATTTACAAAATGTGAAGCATTTTAAGTACCGACACGCTACAAATCATTGCATTTGACATGAAAATGAGTATATATATGGTATGTAAATATGCTCATTTGAACGCTTATCAGATATCCCCACACTTAAGTATTTACTTGTCCTCAAGCGAACAAGGCAATGAAAGTACAAGTAAAAAGAATGATAAGCGTTCAACCTCCGGCAATAATAATAATGAATTTGCTCTACCTCAAGTTCACCACCGAAGTGTGTGTATTCTCCTATTTTCACACCGGGAACTAGAGTTTGTATAATGTCATCGCGGCTCTAGATGAGTGTTTTCACTCCACATACCATGTTCTAGAGTCTTAGCAAGACAAACATTCCCTTAATGGACTCTAGAGAGTCCTTGAGGCCCTAAGTTTTGAGACAACTACCCCTCTATTGAGAAAACGGTGGACAAGTTAGAGAGGCTTCAACTATACCCTTATATATATATATATATATATATATATATATATATATATATATATATATATATATATATATATATATATATATCGGGTAGGGCATCTCTAATAGATCCGACTTTCCCGTGCTACAGATCAGTGTAGAGTGTAGATCCTCTTTTCTTCAGGATGCACATGCTGTTTAGGCACCAGAACACCCGGGTACTTAGAGGGTTACAACTCTACCTAGATGTGCTCATACTTAGAAGTGATTTTTCGAATTAAGGAACACCCTGATTAGGGGCCAGGACCCTAAGCTACTTCATCACAACAAGTAGCGGAGCACTGTCTTTATTGCTCTAATGACTCAACTACTATGTACATACTATTTTATTTTTCTCTAACTTGTCCACTAAGTTGAATTATGAAAGGTAAGAAGCTAAACTAGTGCCACAATCCTCTTGGAGCCATTGAGAATAATGCTTAGCAATTAAAGTCAACAAAACATGGTAGTGGGTTATGTATTATGACTAGAGCTTTTGAATTTCATGAATATAATCTCTAGATGTCCATGGTGTGTCGTATGAGAATTCTAAAAAAAAATTTGGGTACTAAAATGGTGAACAAGAAGTAGAGTGAAACATTGCATTTCCAACATTGCATTTCCTAATAGTGCCATTATAGGTCCATGTCAAACATGCTTCAAATAATTAGCTCCCTATCCCCACACTTAGAGTTTTGCAATGAATTTATCAATGGAAGGGAGCTACCCATCCCCACACTTAAAATCGTACATTGTCCTCAATGTACACAATTAAATTGAAAAGTGTGTAATATGCAATAATAACAAAGAGGAGGGCAAACTGGAACTTCCCCGGTTATATTTGGTAGATGGTGTTGCAATTTGGTTTAGACGTGAAAGCTTTTGCCGGGGTGTTCCATTATGAGTATCTGCAACATAGAGTGAGAGAGGAGGGATAGCTCGAAAGGAGATGACATAGTGTAGGAGATAAACAAACGAAAAAGGAGTTCTGTTAACAATAAATCTCAATGATCCGTATGTAATTGCTCATCGGATGCTGGTGCGGCCTTAGGCGAAGGGTTCAAGACTGGCGCTACAGTTGCTTGGGCTCGTGTGGTTGTCGCCGTGTGAACGGTCAAGAGAGTGAATGCGTGGGTGAGCTCAGCAACTGTGTCTTCCTCCTCATCATCTTCGATGCACGGGCGTGGCCCTTCCGCACGAGGTGGTGTTGATGGAGCTGTAACTTGGAAATATTGGTGAGGAAGAAGTAGTGGAACCCTGATGCGCAAGTTGAAATGGGCCATGGTGTACTGAACAAAAGGTTGGTATTTCGGGTTTGCCTGCAAAAATAGCTTCTGAGAAAAAATCATTTAGAATATTTGCAGAACACCATTGTAGCAGTGCCAATCACCATGTGAAAGGGCCAGCGAACGGTCGTTCACTATCCAGTACAAAGACATGTATTGTTTTAATCGAACTTGATGGTTCTATAAGGCCCAGATTTTGAACAAAACATTAGTGCGTATCTAGCATGATGAGTCTAATGATGCAAATACGGACAAAGGAATTTAATGTCAATAGATCTCATGAGTTCTATCACTATAAAGCAAATAACACAAAGAAACAAGATTGAAAAGAAATTTTTGGCTTGGGTTGCCTCCCAAGAAGCGCTTGTTTAACGTCACGAGCTTGACGTACCTCAATCATACCTAGGGAGGGTCAAATGTGAAGAGGCATCCATCAGTATTTCCATAAAAACACTTACCAAATAGAATCTTTCCCAAATTATCATATATGGAGCAAGTTTGAGAAGTCATACCAGGGTCACCCTCATTTAGTGGGTGAGTTGAGGAAGTAGGGGGTACCCTTTTTCTTTGTCTCCATATATAGCAACCGGCAATGAGTTTCAGCTCCTTCCACTTTGTCTTTCATGACAGCTTTGGAGGTTGAGTTGAGGTGGTGCCAACATTCATGAGTTCTTCATGTTGTTCGTCAAGTTCCCCCAAACATTGAAATGCTGGATCAGTATGTAGGAAATCCTCCAAGCAGTCGGTTGTAATCTTGTCAACTTCATCGACACTATAAGAGGTGTCGTCGTGATCCATTGTGTGTCGCATGGCTTCAGGCAGCTTGAACACCACTTCTTGGTCCCCTACTCGAAGTGCCAATCTTCCATGAGCGTGGTCTTCCAAGGCTTGAGCTGTAGCCAAAAAGGGGTGACCGAGTATAATCGGGACATCCATATTATCATCAACATCTAGAAGGACAAAATCAGCCGGGAATACAAATTGATTGATCTGAATCAGCACATCTTCAGCTAGCCCCTTTGGTCGTTTCACTGATCTATCGGCTAGTTGAAGTGTCATCCCTGTTGGTTTTGGGGCTGCAAGCTCTAATTGCATGTATAATTTGTAAGGCATTACATTTATGCTTGCACCTGAGTCTGCTAGTGCCTTTTTCACAACACCTTCACCAAGTATGCAAGGGACTACAAAGCTCCCTGGATCCTTTAGCTTTTTGGGCAGCTCATGTTGCAATATTGCAGAACATTGATCATTCAATGTGACAGCACCTGCATCTTCTAGTTTCCTTTTGTTGGAAACCAGTTCCTTCATAAATTTAGCATACTTTGGCATTTGTGAGAGTACTTCCACCAACGGTAGGCTGATGTGTAGCTGCTTAATCGTGCTCATGAATTTTGTGAACTGAGCATCTTCCTTGTCTTTTCTGAGCCTCTCCGGATATGGAATTTGAGGTTGATAGGTGCTTTGGGATGTTTGATCTACCCCTTTCTCTTTCTCTGTCGGCTTTCCCGTTGAGTTCTCTGGGGGTTCAACCTCTTCAACCTCTACTGTATTGTCAACCGGAGGTGGTGCAATAGATGACTGCACTTCCTTGCCACTTCTCAAGGAGATGGCCTTGCAATGCTCCCGGGGGTTTGCCTCCGTGTTTCCCGGAAGGGTGCCTTGCGGCCTTGTTGAGATATCCCTTGCCAATTGCCCCACCTGGTTTTCCAATCCCTGAAACGCTACTTGAAGATTTCTGATTGAGGCATTAGTATCTTGTACGAACTTCAACATGGTTTCTTTGAAGATGGATTTCTTTTCTTGTGGTGGTCTTGGCATCGGCTGCAAACCGGGTGGATATTGTCCCGCTTGGGGGTTCCCATATGAAAGGGTCGGGTTGTTCCACATTGGGTTTGGTGGTCGATACTGATTGTTTGGCATTCTCTGTTGGTTTCCCATGTATTTGACTTGCTCCATAGGTGATGCCTCAGCACAAGAGATTGGACAATTCGAAAGCTCGTGGCCTCCTCCACAAGTAGTGCAAAACATAACGGCAACCGGAGCTGAGCTACTACCAACATGGGGGGCACCACCCGTGGTAAGGCGGTCAATTTGTTTTGACAGAGTGTCCAATTTTTCAGCAAGGAAAGTGTCTATAGAAGGAGGGCCTTCTACCGATCCCACGAGCTTAACTTGCTTATCCCTTGTGGACCAATGGGCCTCATTCCCGGCCATGTCCTCGAAAATCTTCTCCGCTTCTTCAGCGTACTTGTTGCTTAATGAACCTCCTGCAGCACAATCCACCAAGACTCTATTGGCATTGTCTAATCCATTATAGAAGGTGCGGACCTTGCTGCAAGCATCTAAACCATGCTGAGGGCAACGACGAAGTAGTTCCCTGAACCTTTCATAGGCTTTAGAGAATGTTTCACCCCCATTCTGCCTGAAGGCATTGATATCAGATCGGAGTTTTGCGGCCTTTCTTGGTGGGAAGTAGCGGCCCAGGAATTTCTCTAGCATGTCAGCCCAAGAACGGATGGAACCCGATGGGAGCGATGTGAGCCAACTATAGGCCCCTCCTCGTAGACTACATGGAAAGAGTCGCAATCGAATGGCTTCATTGGTGACTCCATCTGGCTTAGAAATGCTGCAAATTTGAAGGAACTTTGCTATGTGCGCATGAGGGTCTTCATCTGGCCTTCCATCAAATTGAGCTGAATTTTGAAGCATATGCATTGTGCTTCCCTTGATTTCAAAGGTGTTGATATTAACATTCTGAGGGTGGATGCTGAATTCTTCTCCGGTGTATTGAGATCGCTCATAGTCAGCTAATGTACGCCTTCTTTCGGCCATAATGGGTACTACTTCAGTTTCAGTGTCAATCTCAACTGTGACTGAGTTTTCTGCTTCAGAAGAAGGATCCAGCGACGAACCTTCTAATCCTCTCAAACGGAGATGAAAGGTTCTATCAATTTCACTATCTCTTTCCAGTAGACCCTTGGGGTTCCTTCGGGTCATGCAACGATTCCTCGCACGAAGAGATAAGACGAAAAATGAGTATCTAAAGGATCAAAATAAAATAAAATAGAAGAAGAAAAAAAAGCAAACAAGAAAATAAGAGACTAAATTAATAAAATCCTAGTCTAACTAGCAATCCTATTCTCCAACAGCGGCGCCAAAAACTTGATGGGTGGTTTCCGCAAGTATACGGCTCGCGATCAAGTAATAAAGTGGACTATGGGAAGTCCAATGTCGAACCACAGGGAATAGAGATTGCTAAGTGTAAACCAAGCTTTAATAACCTAGTCTAAATGGTAAATTGGGGGGTTTTGGTTTTCAAACGTAAAGACTAAAAAGGGTTGAAAGTGAGAACTAAAAATCTAGAGTTGATTGGGGTAAATCAATAGCAAAAGAGGATACTTGGATATGTATCCCTTTTGGATTTCAATTCTAAAGACGAGCAAAGATGTTTATAAATCAAAGTTGGTACTTCTTGTGCCAATAGTCCCTAAATTACACCCAACCCCTCTTCCAAGGTGTTTGGATGACTAGTCTCCTAGGACTTGATATGAGGCTCAAGGAAATTTATGTATATTGGAAGAATCATGGTGGTGAATTTGTATGAAAGAGTCGTTCGCCCTTCTAGTATCCGATTCCTCGGTATACTCATGAAACTCTCTAATGAAGCAAGTTCCTAATACAAGGAGGCGCTAGCTCTACCCTTGTATTGCACACAAGTAATTTCTAGTGATGAAATTACAATCAATACATAACATTCATTACACATTCAAGAAGGTACCACTAACAAAATCATCATAAGCATCAATGCTATTAATACTCAATCCAAAAGTTCAACATACCCAAGTACCAATAGATTAGTTCCCCATAAATGGGGAACTCAAACCAAAGAAGGAAAGCTTACAAATCAATGCAAAGGTAATAGAGAACACCATTACCTCCAAGATTGCAGCTCCAATGGTTCTCTATTCTCAAGATTTGGGGGTGATGACCCCTAAGCCCTAATCTCTCCTCTTTCCTTTCTCCCAAGCCAACCTCCCTTGTAAACTCTCATACTTAACTATTTATACCCATGAATTAGGGTTCCACTAAAAAATTACAACATTGCCCTTGATTGGGCCCGTGAAACTGCAAAAGTTACGATGAACGGCCTCGTGAACGGCCTGTTCATCAGTCCGTTCAGCTCATAGCCTGCTCTGAACCGGCAGGTCAACTAGTCGTTCATCACCCCGTTCACCTCACAGCTTGCTCTGAACTGGCAGGTGAACCGGCGGTTCATCAGCAGGTTCACCTCACAGCTTGTTCTGAACCGGCAGCTGAACGGTCATTCACAAGGCCGTTCACCCTCTCTTTGTGCCTGCCTTTGTGACCAAGTGTGAACGGCCGTTCACAAGGCCGTTCACCCCTTGTTTAATTCAAAATATCTTCGTTTCTTCTTCATTTTGTTGATAAATGCTTCCTTTTCGTCGGGGTGGCCTATTTATGTCCTGTTTACAAAATGTGAAGCATTTTAAGTACAGGCTGGCTACAAATCATTGCATTTGACATGAAAATGAGTATATATATGGTGTTAGTGCAAAAATTGGATTTAGGGCCCAATCTCAGCCTAACAATTGAATTTATATTTTGGGAGTGGCTATCCTAGAATGAGATCGAGAGAGAATCCAAACAAGAGAGAGAGAAGACAGATTTACGTGGAAAAACCCCTAAAAGGTGGGGAAAAAACCACGGGAGAAGAAATTCTCACTATAAATGGTCAAGAGTACAAGAAATCTTACAACCATTCTCGAAATTGGAAGTTGGAAAGAGGGTTGACTCCGTTTCCAATTTCGGCAGAGCTTCACTGCTTGGATTTTCCGAATGTCCAAAATGAACAATGATCCTTGCCTTTTATAGGCATCTGTCGCGTGCTGAGCACGTTTCTCAATTTAGTCACGTGTTTGCCAGCTGTGAATCCAGCTAAGCGCCAGCTAAGCATCTGAGCTGTCTCCAGGTGTAACTGTTCTAGAACTTTCTGGAATGCCAGGCTGTCCACAGCTGTCCTTCTTCTAGAAGATTGGGAACGACACGGTGAATCATCGGTTTTGTCATACCTGCATATGCTTAATTAGCTTCTTTCCGATACCGATATGACCCATAGCCACATCGTCATATTGATTCATATCGGATCGGCACAGTGCTTCGTGGTGGATTAGTCCGATACAATGATTTACCCATATCGGAACGGTATGCTATAACGCCATATCGGAACGGTATGCTGTAATGTCCACGTGAACCTTTAGACTGTCGTTCCGACACGTGGTTTTCCTGGATGTGTGCCACGTGTCCCAATACTTTCATCCCTATCAATAGTCCCCCATTAAGTATGCTTGCGAATGAAATGAAGCTAAGCATTACTGTAATCTGACTGTGCTGGGACTATTACTTCAATATCTGCTTCAGTATCTTTATTCTATGCACCTTCTTCCATCTGTACTGTACTTTGGTGACTTATTTGTCGAAACATTCCTTTTCATTTAATGTCTTCTATTTGGCATTGATTATACCCCATCCTTTACTGTATCGACACGACTTTTGGATATCGTAGTGAGACAAAGCTTATGATGATACCGCCCTTTCATTCTCCACGTGTCAAGAATTTGAAACGTTTTAAGCTTCTTTTTTGCCCTAGCCGTCAGATCAAGGGTTTTGAATAATTACTCTGATTGATCCCGACCGTCGATGTAATTCTCAAATAGTGTTGGAGATACCATAATCAAATTTCAAAATTGTTTGAAGGTGGCTGCTTCCGTGCAAAACGCTCTTCGTCTTGTTCTTCAATTCACTTTGTCTTTCGTGAAGCCATTGAACCATCAACTCTGAGAGAGGATTTGATTGTCCAGGTACGAGGTTCTCCTTCCAGTTTCAGGATTTCAGATCCTCGTTATTTTGGGTCTGGAGTTTTACTGCTTTAGGGTTTATTTCTTCAATTCGTTTACGATGCCTAAACTTGCTAGAGACCCAAAGCGCTGTTCTTTCTCCATTGTTAACACACTTTCTGAAGATAAGATAGATAATCTAGTGAAGAAATACCATCTTTCATCTTCCAATATCTCTTATCGGGTTCCCTCTGCTACGGAGCATGCCTGTTCCCCATCTCAAAAAGAAGATCTTGCTGTTTACCAAGATGCACTCATAGCGGGACTTAGGTTACCTTTTCCCCAAATCTTTGTAGATATCTTCCGTCACTTCGGTCTAAATCCTTCTCAGCTAACCCCAAATTCTTGGAGGATTCTCTGTGGCTTTGTCGTCGTTTCAATGCTTTGTGAAGTTGAACCATCTGCTCGTCTGTTTAGTCTTCTTTTTAATCTTAACCAAGATAGACAGTCCGATTGGTATTATTTTGGTGCCAAATCCGGCGCTGCTTTCCTTGGTTCTGTTCCTGATTCAATCAAAGACTGGAAGAACAAATATTTCTTTGTTTCTAATACCGAGAGTTGGGGTTTTAACACCAAATGGGGGAATCCCTTTACTCCGCCGGGCTCCAAAGCTATGGAAAATCCAATTGATACTGATTGGTTCCAAAGATTCAAGGAGTTCAAGAAGACTGCATTAGATAAATTCTTCCTTTCAGATAAAAGGCTTCAAGAATGTGGATTGTACTTAGCTTTGGGTAGGTTCACGTCGAGTTCCTGATCTGTATTTCTTAAATGATTCTTACTGTTGTTTGATTTGGACTCATTTGCTTCTTTTTTCAGAGAGAAACATGCCACCGAGAACTCTGGCCGAGAGGATGCGGGCTATCTCTCAGAGTGATAAATCCAAGAGAAGGGGAAAAGAGATTTTAAATGACGAAATCCCCAGTTCTGGTAATGAAAAGATTGAGAGAGGTCCATCCGATAATGCTCCTTCTCAACGACCTGGTGTGGAGCACAGAAGGGAATCCGATGCTCCTATCAATTATGAACCTGTAACGGCTCCTGTTATCGCTAGCCTTCCTCCTATTCCGGTTGAAGGCCCTGTTGCTAAAAAGAGGAAATTAAGAAAGGCTACTGATAGAGCCGTCTCTGTCTCCGTTCCTTCCGTTCAAACTTCTTTAGAGAAAATCATCAGGGATGTATCTGGTCTGGTTCAGGAAAGGAACATTACTTCCTCTCCTTCCCTTCAAAATATACCAAACCCCGATGTCACTTCTATATCAAACCCCGATGTCGCTATCCCCGATGTGCCTATTACCTTTCCTCACACTCTTCCCATCGGATCGGGTTTCGATATAGAGATTCCAGATCAAGCAGCTGATTTCAGATCGGGTGAGCCTGCTTGTTCAGAAGGAAATGCCTCTTCTGGATCAGGACCGGTCATCCAACGGAGGAAAAGTATGAGTTTGAAGATTTTTATTGTACTCTTGATATTTTTCGATTCCGTTTTGCTGCACTGCATATCAGCTAAATCATTTTCCTTATCCTGATTTCAGGGGTAACGCGTATGGTGGGTCCTAATGCTGATAACTCAAATGCTCAAGGGACTGGAGTTAAAGTCATCACTCACCGGAAGGATAATGTTCTTCCTGTTAATGTCAATGCGATCAGGGATTCTCTCCGAAGTTGGCGACAAGGGGATGTCAAAAATCACTTGAACCAATTCACTTAGAAGAATCCTGTGCTCATTTCCAATGGTCGATGGCTTCGGTATGTTTTTTGACCCTCTTCTTCAACTAAGATCGTAATTTCATGTCTCTCCTTTCTGAAACAATTCTTTTTGCAGACTGTTTTATGGGGTGATCGGGTTGTTGCACTTTGCAACCAAAACAATTCCGAAATGAAGACCCGCATCTCTCAACTGGAGGAGGAGAATAAAAAACTCTCGGAGAATCTTCTCCTCAAAGATACTGAGATAACCAGAGTCGGTGAGGAGAAGAAACTTATTTCTGCTGAATTAGAGGAGTCACAGAAGACTCATGAGTCACTAAAAGCTGAACACGAGAATTTGCGAGCTTCTCTTTCTTCTTCTGAACAAGCTACCACCGCTCTGAGATTGGATCTTAATAGTTGTAAGAATGAGAGGGACTCCTTTGCTGATGAAAACAGAAAGCTCTCTGAAACGATTTCTGAGCTCAACCATAATGCCTCTATTGAAGATGAGTTGAAGAAGATATTGCAGTCCAAACTTAAAAACGCTGAAAGAGAAAAAGATCTCTTATCTGAACGGCTGAAGGCAAAAGAAGTCCTCCTTTCTAACGCTCAGAATGAAATCCTCACTGCGCAAAGATCAAATGAGGCTATCAAAGAAGAAAAGACATCGCTGCAGTCTGAACTGAATAAAAGTTGGAAAAAGAATATGGAACTGGAGGCTAAGCTTGATGCGGCTGAGAAAAGAGAACTTTCTGATGATGAAATTCGGAGAGTAACATCAGAGGTTTATTCAATCTTAAGCTGTGTTCATTCCGTAGACCCTTCAATCAATTTTCATCAGACTCCTTATGATGAGGTATTGGAATTTTATTTCGCAAAATGTCCTGTGGAAGAGGAGCAAAACCAAGATCCTGTGGCTGAAGAAATCAGGACTGATGCTTTAGCTGCTGAAAGATTGGATCCCGATATTATATGTTTAGAGGGAGATCGGACTGCCTCCGTATCGGAAAAAGAAGCTTCCGATTTAACAGTTCTCCCACCATCTTCATCAGACCCAAAAGAAATTCCAGAGTGTGGGAAAATTATATCGGACCCCGATCCGATATATAGAGCCATCCTTAACGAATCAAGGCTTTCCCTTGAGAATGTGGAAGGTGAAGAAAAGGCGGATCATGATCAGAAGCTGGCTCTTCAAGGGAAAGATCATGAAGCTTCATCTAAAGGTTCTTCTGCCATCATTGAAATTGAAGATGATATCACAACAGGAGCATGTAAGTCTTTACTGAGCCTTTTTCTAATGTTTCTTATAACATAATTTTTCATTCATCCTTTTTATCCAGCCAAAACTGCTCCCAGTATTCCAGATGAAGGAGGATCTTCCAAAAATGCTAACGTTATCTCTTCCGACACCAATCAAATGGCTGCCCCAGAAGTTGATTTGGAAAACAGATCTTCCACTGTGCGTAGGAGGGAAGGTTAGCTAAATTCTTTGAGTTTTCCACCACTTCTTTTTAATCACCTTGTTCTTTTTTCTTCTTCCCGTTAGATCCCCCCGAAATGAGGCAACTCCAGAGCGAAATTCAAGAGCTGAAGGCTGTCCAAGAAAAGATCCTACGTGACAGAGCAAAGAAGTCTGGTGAAGCTCTTGAAGCTAAACTCCTTGCTGAGGCTCGTCGGGAGAATGCTGCAAGATACAGCAACTGGGACTTCATCTGATGAAGAAATTGATAGTTTTGTGTAGCTTCTCATTCTGATGTAAAAACTTGACTGGAATTGTATAAATCGCAAATACTTCGATTATTTCTTTGTTCCCTTGTCTCTTTTTGAGGATGAATGAGATTGCCACTTGACAAATTTTTACTATTGGTTGGGTATCAATCCTCCCGATGTCGATCTGTTTCTAAATTTTGTGTTAGATCTGGTGGTGCTTCTAGTACTTGTCATCAGTGAAAACGTTGTATCGGATCGGCTAGCATCGATCGTTCAATCCTTCGTATCGGATCGGTCCTGCCTTTTGAATTCTTCCTTTGGACAAGATAACATTAATTTGGTCAAATTGAGTCTTTAATTCTGAAGCGTTTCGAGGCATTCTATCGAGAAGACCAAAAGTCGCCCTCCATGACTTGAAACAACGCTTCTGACGTCTTTTGATATTCTGGGACTTAAAGAGAAGCGTTTAACGCCTTTTAGTTTTTCGAAACCTTATTTAACTGTCTTCGCCAAACTTTCAATATAAATAGAAAGAATCGCAGCCTGTTTAGGACATTCTTCTTCTCCATTATGGGTAATAACAGTTGCCCCTCTTTCTTCAGATTCTTTCTCAATGACAACTTTCGCTATCTTTGGATTCCCAAGGCTTTCCACGGTCATATGAGGGCGTTCTTCCAACCGGGGCCTGTTAGATTGTGGGGACCTAGTGGAAATCATTGGACTATCACACTATCCATGTTTCCTGAACTGGGAGACATCAGATTCACCAATGGTTGGGCTGACTTCGTGAGGGATCATCAGTTAGTAGAGGGAGACTTGCTGGTTTTTGTTCTCCAAGAGGATCTGTGTTTCGAAATCCATATCCTTGGGAACAATCATTGTCAAAAAACATCAACACTTGCAGTTGCACCTTCTCAAGTTCTTGACGGCTCCTCTGATTCGGATCTCCCTATTTCTTCTGATTCTTCTTAATTTCTGCATTGTCATTGTACTTTCTTTTTTCAATCAGTAAACTTCATCTTTTAGCTATTTGTTTTTTCCTTCCTTTCCTTGTTGCAAAAGAAATAAATTGCCACGACGTTGTAGGAATGACAGCTTCTGTTTTACTTGTATGAAATCAGCGTAGCTTGTGGATGTGGTTCGTCCGTGCGATGATTCCCACGATTTCTTGATTGGCGTAATTGTTTATCTTGACATAGTCTTTGTTGATAAATTGTTGGTAAAATTGTTCCCTTTTTGGACATGCTTTGGCATGGTGATTCTTCAGGATCAGTGTGTTTTGTTGATATTGTGAATCGGCTTGGTCTAGTGGTCAGTTTGACTTGTTAATGCCGATATGATGATCCGTTGGGATTGATATGGCTTCTTGGGGCCGGTATGGCCTGTTGATATTGATGAGGATATCGGGATCGGTATGATCCGTTGAGCCCGATATGGGCGTTGGGGCCGGTATGGCCTATGGGTATTGATGAGAATAATAAGATCGGTATGATCCGTTGAGCCCGATATGGGCGTTGGAGCCGGTATGGCTTGTGGATATTGATGAGAATATTGGGATCGGTATGATCCGTTGAGCCCGATATGGGCGTTGGGGCCGGTATGGCTTGTGGATATTGATGAGAATATTGGGATCGGTATGATCCGTTGAGCCCGATATGGGCGTTGGGGCCGGTATGGCTTGTAAGGTTGGTTTCTCCTTTCTTTGTTAGTGAACAAATTTTTCAAGGAGTAAAGTAGAAATAAAAAATAGAAAAAATAGAAACTCATGCGGAAGTAACTAATTTTATTGATAGTACCTCCGTAGATGTTCCGAATGGTATGGACGTTTGAGCTTGCGTCCATCCATTTTAGAAAGCCAGTATGTACCGGGTCTTACAATTTCTTGTACAATATATGGACCTTCCCAATTGGTATTGAGTTTCCCAGTTCGACTTTTATTGCCTTGAAAGATGTTCTCTCTCAATACTAGATCTCCGACCTGGAAAGTCACTTCTTTCACCTTAGCATTGTAATACCTCTTGACCTTCTGCCGATAAGTCGCTGCTCGAACATTAACGCAATCTCTCTTCTCCTCCAATAGATCCAGCTCAGCTCGGAGTTGTTCCTCATTTGTTACTGGATCAAAGGATTGCGTTCTTGGTGTTGGTAGGGTGACTTCAGCTGGGAGCACAGCCTCCACTCCAAACGCTAATGCGAAAGGAGTCTCACCGGTTGGAGTTCGAGCAGTCGTCCGATATGCCCATAAAGTATTTGGAACTTCATCGACCCAGTTCGATCCATTTCTGAGAACTCTTGTCTTCAGGCCATGTAAAAGAGTTCTGTTGGTTACTTCCACTTGTCCATTCGCCTGTGGATGAGTAACAGAAGTGAGTCTTGACTCAATACCAAGATCTGTGCAAAACTTCTTGAAGGAAGGATTGTCGAACTGGCGGCCATTGTCAGTGATGAAAGCCACAGGCAAGCCGAAACGGCAAATAACAGATTTCCACAAAAAACCCTGGCAAGCCTTTGCTGTGATTGACGCCAGTGGTTCTGCCTCCACCCACTTAGTAAAATAGTCAATCGCCACGATCAAAAACTTCATTTGCCTGGCAACTACAGGGAATGGCCCAACTATATCAACTCCCCACAAAGCAAACGGTCTGGTACTCACAACTGCGGTGAGTGGTACCGGAGGACGCCGCTGAATATTAGCATGGCGTTGACAAGCATCACATTTTTTCACAAAATTAATTGCATCTCTGTTCAAAGTTGGCCAATAATATCCTTGTCTAAGGATCTTATGACTCAATGCTCTTCCTCCCAAATGATCTCCTGCAATCCCTTCATGAACCTCTTGAAGAACATATTCTCCCTCCGATGGTCGCAGGCACTTTAACAAAGGAAGAGTGAAAGATTTCTTATAGAGCTGTCCGTCCACTACGCTGTATCGGGAAGCTCTTATAGTGACCCTCCGTGCTTCCTTTGGATCCTGGGGGAGAGTTCCATCCTTCAGATAACTCAAGATTGGATCGATCCAACATGGCTCCTGATCGATGTCCATGAGTTCTTCTGGTGGCCTACAATCAATTGTCCTTGTTGCTAAGTACTGAATGTTGACTGGCTGTGCGACAGTGGCATTTGCTGAGGCAATCTTTGATAAGAGATCAGCATGCTGATTCTCTATTCTGGGAATTTTGGAAATGTGAAATTTCTCGAAGCTTGTGGTTAGCTTCTGCAACAAGGACTTATATTTCACCATGTGATCCTCTCTCGCCTCAAATTCTTCACTCAGATGGCCAACAACCAGCTGGGAATCAGTATTAGCTTGGAAATTTTTCACACCAAGGCCACGAGCAAGTTGTAATCCTGCTATCAAAGCTTCATACTCAGCTTCATTATTGGTGGCTTTGAACCCAAACCTCAGTACAGTTGAAGTGTTCCATCCTGATGGTGATTGCAGGATCAGTCCTCCTCCTGAGCTCTCTCCAGTAGAAGACCCATCTGTGTGCAGAATCCAACAAGGTGAGGGATCGTCTTCAACTTCTGACAACTTGATGTTTGATGGATCATCATCTGTAGTTGTCGTGAGCTCAGCTATGAAGTCAGCGAGTACTTGGGCCTTTATTGAAGTTCGCGACTCGTAGCTAATATCGTACTCCGCCAGTTCAAGTACCCATCGGGAGAGGCGTCCCGATGTGTCTGCCCGATGTAGGATCTGCTTTAACGGTTGATCGGTCAGTACCCTTATCCGATGTGATTGGAAATAGGGACGAAGCCGTCGGGCCGCAACCACTAAAGCATAGGCCAGCTTTTCAAGAGAGAGATATCGGGACTCAGTATCAGAAAGGACCTTGCTTGTATAATACACAGGTTTCTGCAAATTATCCTCAATCTTCACTAGTACTGCACTGACAACAGCGTCGGTTGCCTATAAGTAAATATAGAGCTCCTCCCCGGGTCGAGGCTTTGCTAACAAAGCCGGTGATTGCAAATACTCTTTCAACTGTATGAATGCTATCTCGCATTCCTCATTCCATTCAACTTTGGGAGCTTTTCTTAATGCTCGGAAAAAAGGAAGATTCTTTTCTCCTGACTTGGATAGGAACCTCCCCAAAGCTGCAAGCTGGCCATTGAGTCTTTGTATCTCCTTGATTGTTCTTGGGGATCTCATTTCTAATACAGCTCGTATCTTCTCCGGATTTGCTTCGATACCTCGATGCGTAATCATGAACCCCAGGAATTTTCCTGATCGGACCCCAAATGTGCACTTATTAGGGTTGAGACTCATTCCGTGTGCTCGAAGTGCATCAAAGGTTTCTTGCAGATCGGCAATATGACGTTCTGCACTAATACTTTTCACCAAAATATCATCCACATATGCTTCCACATTTCTTCCGACCGGTCTCACGAAAACCTTATTCACTAATCTCACGAAAAGTGGCACCGGCATTCTTCAAGCCGAAAGGCATGACTTTGTAACAATATGTTCCTCTGCCTGTGATAAAAGATGTTTTCTCTACATCGACCTCCGCCATTTTGATTTGATTGTATCCTGAGTATGCATCGAGGAAACTTAGCATTTCATATCCTGACGTAGAATCCACTAAGTTGTCAATTAAAGGCAGGGGGTAGCAATCCTTAGGGCAAGCTTTATTCAAATCTGTAAAATCCACACACATTCTCCACTTTCCTGTGGATTTTTTCACCAAAACTACATTGGACAACTACTCAGGGTAATAAACTTCACGGATGAAATCAGCTTTCAGAAGCTTGTCCACCTCTTCTTGTCCTCATTTGAACGCTTATCATTAGCCTCCTCTAGAGAAGCTTGTGGGGAAAATTGGGGACGCAATTGAACTTTAGCAGTGCATACCACCCACAAACAGATGGCCAGACTGAAGTGGTGAACCGAAGTTTGGGCAACCTATTGAGGAGTTTGGCTGGAACTATACCGAACCAGTGGGATCTGGCACTACCTCAAGCCGAATTTGCCTACAATAGATCGAAGAATCGGACTACCGGCTTGAACCCATTCGAGGTTGTCTATGGGTGGAACCCATCAGGAGTACTTGATCTCACCCCCATCCCAAGAATTGGTTATGTTCACCCCCGAGCTGATGAGATAGTTGAGCATCTTCTTGTTATTAATGAGCAAGTCAAGTTAGCTATTAACAGAGTAATACCAAATACAAGGTGAATGCAGACAAATGGCGGCGTCAGGTGCTGTTCGATGAGGGCGACTTAGTGTGGGTTGTCCTCACTCGAGATCGCTTCCCTGTGGGTAAGTATAACAAGCTCAAGGAACGAAAGATCGGACCTTGTGAAGTGCTGTAGAAGATCAATAACAATGCATACCGGTTGCGCCTCCCCAGTTATTTGAAGACCTTTGACATCTTCAATATGAAGCATCTGAGCCCTTGTTTTGTGGAGTCGACTAATCATATTACGAACTTGGGGGCGAGTTATTTTCAACCCTGAGTCAGATGATGGCGAGCTGTCTGATTGCACCATGAGAGCTTTAGCATACCACTACTTGGCGGACCGAATTAAAGGCGGAAGGTGATCGAGCCAAGTCCGAAATTGGGGAGCACTTTGGACACGTTTCAGTATTTTGGCCATAACTTTGGCTACCGACATCGGATTCGCGTGCTCAACCCCAATTTGGAAAGCTCGTCTTGACGCGCACGTGACGTCCATCAGCTTTGCTCGATGGACCCTTCCTTCATCCTTAAATACCACTATTTTCCCGGTCATTTCTTCATTTCCCGGTGTTTTTTTTCCATTTTTGGCAATACTTCGTATGCCAATTTAGGATAGGATATGAATCCGATTTGAACTCGAATTTTTAGGAGTTATCTATTTTTTTTAGTTATTTTAGAATTAGATAAGTTCTTCTATTGGACCAAAATTTGCCGATTTGAGCAAATTTGGATAAGAAGATAGAATTTCTAGGTTGTCTAGGTTAGTTTTTCTTAGCTATTTAAACTTAGCTTGTGGGTTGAATTTTATTCATTGATTATTGAGTTATATTTTTCTTTTAAAGTTTCAGAGACTTTTCTTCTCTATTTGTCCTCCCTTTTTCTTGCTCTTTTATCAATTCCCATGTTTACCACCGCCCGCTGGTTAATCACTAACCTGCCCGGCGTCATGCTGCATCCGATGCCACTTTTGCTCCAGATTTTGCCGCTATTTCTTCACTTAAAACCTCTGCCAACATTCCTGTGGCAGATGAGCATTGCCTCTGTGGTTGTGAAGGACCCCTTACGCCTCATGTAGATACTGACGGTAAACTATGGGAGTAAGGTTACCTTTTTAGTGCATTAATTTATCAAACTAGTAGTCTCTAAACTACCCAAGGGCCGGTGTACATGTCCAGTTAGTTTGAAAGATAATTTGTATTAATGTGGTCCCAGGATGATGTGGATTTCCACTATCATTTCTAGTGTGCAATAAGCTAGAGAGTGTGTATTATGATAAGGATGGATTGATGATATCGTCATTTTACCACCTTTTCATTGTATGGTTTGTAATAAGCCACGTGGAGATGCTCTGACTTTAGCTTCCTTCGAAGCCAAGTTATCTTGTCTATATAAGAGATTCTCTTTGAGTTTCTTGAGCATCGATCACTTATCTACTTTGGCTCAATTTGTAAGTGTGGAAGTTTGTAATGTATCCAAAACTCTTCCTGAGTGTTTTTTAAAGATGTTTGCTCAATAAAACCTCTATTTGCGCTTCATTCCCGAGTAAACTCTCTTCTTTCGTCCCCTCAAAAGGGAAAACTCTTTTGACGCTAAAGGTATGGCCCAAAAATAATTTGTTTCTTGTAAGTTCATGTTTCCTTCTTATGAATTTCTTCTTTCCATTTAACATGTTTCGCCTTTCTTTTGATTTCTTCTTCTACATATGTATCTTTGGCTTCGGTTCTTACTTAGTCGAGAAGATATAGTGGACTAGGAAGACTTCAGTAAGTAAGCATATAAGTCTCAATAAGACATTAAGAGGTAGGTTGGAAGTTGATCGCCTGGATATAAATTCCTAGCTGATACCCGTTATGCCAAAGATGGCGCCGAGGGTTTTCGGGTGTTCGTAAGGAAAGACTTTATCGTTATTTGCTCTTCCATCTCTGTTGTTGACCTAGGTAATGATGAAGACTCTACATATTAGAATAAGATCGCCTTAAGAAAGATGTTATATGAAAGTTGTCAATCAAAAATCCAAAAACATCAAAAAGTCTGAAAAACCTGGCCATATCTTACCTGTCAACTGAGTTAGTACCGATTAGAGCACACACCTTCCTTGACTTAGCTCAAAAATTGAAATAACACTAAATAATAACACCCCCCCTATATTTTCGGTATCAAAGCTATAGTTCCTTTCGGATTAGTGCTTACTCCACTTCAAAATAGGTACTCCTGGTAAGACATTAGCTTTCTTAGTTGAGAAATTAGATAAAATCCACAACATAGTTAATCAATTAAGTGATATCTCATTAAAACTTGATTATCTAGAAGAAACTAATACTATTTTACTTTCCAAGTTGGATAAACTAGATAATCATCTAAAAACAATAAATCTAGATAATTTTCCTACCTCAGAAATCAAAAATCTAGCTGACAATCTAAAAAATTTACAAAAATCAAAATAAAGTGAGTTATCAGACTTAATTAATAAATTTGATAATTTAAAGGTAGAAAAGAAACCAAAAGTAAACCATGGCTCTTCTTCAAGGTTCCTCCAGAACCCTTAAAGAAGTAGATATACCGAGATCTAGCGTTATTGATAATAGATCTAGAAACTTCTTTAGCTTTATTTTAAACAAACAAAAAGAAGACGATGTTAAGTTAGATGAGTTAATTGATATAGATAAGGATATCCAATTATTTAGTACCCATCCTTTTCATCTTTTAAATCCAAAAGTCCTGTATAAAACAATGTTTTTTGAAATAAATAATGGCTTATTCAAACACTATCGAGAAGTACACGTTAGTTGTACTAATCATACAGAGATGGTGAGCCTTAATCTTGTTGCCTTCGAATCAATTATACAGTTAATTAAAAAATTTACTCTCATGCATTTAGGTTTAATTGTAATCGGTATTAAAGGATTAGGACGAAAAAATCTTGGCCCAAAAACATTAGCTTATGCTTATGATGCCTGTTGGGCTGGTAGTCGTGAAGCTCTTTTAGGATTAACAGAAGTCGATATGAACAATAATGAAGGTCTCTTTTACTGTAGTCCAGATTATATGTTAAATATAATAGAATTTGCAGAAAATCTCAAGGTTGGTCTTCAAACCAAAGGTTATGAAACATTTAAAGGTAAAAATTTACTTGTTTGTATAGAATTTATAGGCAAGGTAACTAATTCTAGCAATACATATTTTATGTTACGCGTAGATGATGTAGTTAATCCAATTGGAAATAAAGGAATTAAATTACTTAAACCAGAAAAGATTTCTCCTGAACTCTTAGCCAATTCTGAATGGAATCTGTCATGTACACAAACAGTATAGGAGAAACAACTGTATGCTTTACCAATTGTAAAAAGAAAATTTTTGAAAATGAGCAGGAAGCTCAACTACAACAGATGTCCAAGGAAATGTCTAAAGAATGGAA